>CM057451.1:847370000-849870000 GCA_016271365.2 Neoceratodus forsteri | reverse complement strand
CCTGCGCTTGACATGGCTCACGTCCTCTATGGGATTATCAATGCCACAATCCTGCCACCCTCTTTTCATCTGGGTCTCTCGGTCTTAAAAACCTCAGCCCTCTGTCACCCATCTGTTTCCTCTCCTCGCCGCAACCCTACCGCATGCACAACCTATTCCAGGACAAAAACAAAGCATCTCTATGTCCTTCTCCTGCTCCTGTCAGGGGACATAGAGGTAAACCCAGGCCCAAACTCAACACACACACCCCCACCCCTTTCGCTCTCCCCAAAGGTCTACGCATACTGCACCTAAATACCTGCAGCCTACTATCTAAAATCTCGCTATTACAACCAGTCGCCTTAACTTTGCACCCTGACATACTGATCATCTTAGAAACCTGGCTAAAACCACATCATACGGATGCCAAAGTCTCCATCCCAGGATACACAATCATTAGGCATGACAGGCGAGGCAAAAAGAGAGGTGGAGGCACTGCAATGTATATCTCCAACAGCCGTCAGTTCACTATTGTGGATATCCCCTCTCTCCCAGCAAATATAGACTCGACACTCATTAAACTATCACTTCCATTACCACCCCAATATATATGGCAGGTTCATACTGCCCCCCCTGCACACCCACTGATGATATCCTCTCCCATCTAATCACTTTACAGTCCCTAGCTATAGGAGGTGAGCTCCACGCCACAGGTGATTATAATGCCAATTGGTTAGGAACCGATAAAGCCCACCTGAAGATTAAACTAAAGGCCCTGAACCTCACGCAACTCATAAAAGAGCCTACCAGACTCGACCACAAGACAAAAAACCTCTCCCTACTGGACTGGGCTCTCACCTCGCACCCACATAGAATCCTGAGCGCAGGCCTACTTCCAGACTCTATAAGTGATCATCACATGATTTACCTGATCAGGAAAGTGCATAGCCCCTGTGGCCCCCCCCCCCCAAGACGCTGCGCACCAGGTCCTACAACTCCCTAGACCTAAAATCTCTCCTGGCAGACCTGGGAAGGGTAAACTGGTCCTGCATCACCGAGGCATCTTCCATTGACAATGCCTATGATGCGTTTAAAACCAGATTCCTGAAAGTATGGGACAGGCATGCTCTTCTGCACACAAAAAGAGTTAGAGGGGCTCATCTCCCATGGATCACGGCTGACATAATTAGAAAATGCCACACCAAGGACCTTCCCTGGAAAGCATATAAGAAACTGGGCACCCCGGCCTCCCTTACTACCTACCGAACCCTTCGTAATGCTTGCACAAACAGCATCCGCCAAGCAAAAAAATGCTACTTCCTATCAACCTTTAATAAAAATTTTAACCACCTGACGGATTTCTGGAAATCTCTCAAATCCCTGCTCTCTCCCCAACCCAACCACCACCCCCAACACTATTAGCTCAAGGCACCCTCATCTCCGACCCCATCTGCGTGGCTGAAGCTTTTAACACCCATTTCTCCAGCTGCGCCAACAACCTTCTATCCTCCCTCCAGTATAAGCACACCCCGGCCCACCTCCACCGCCCCCATACCCCTAGCACTCACCCCCCAGTCCTGCCGTTCATATTCCAGATAGTTTCCCCAGCAGAAGTCCTCCACTTCCTATGGGCACTGAACCCTAACAAAGGTAAATGCCCATCATCCCTGGACGCCAAGATGCTATTCTTGTCAGCCCCTGCCATTGCCACCCCTCTGGCCGCACTTCTCAACCTATCTTTTTCATTGGGCAAGTTACCAACGGCATGGAAAATGGCCACCGTAATACCCCTCCCTAAAGGCGGTGACCCCCCCTCCCCAGGCAATTATAGACCCATCTCCCTACTCCCTATTCTGGCCAAACTACAGGAGCGACTTGTCTTGTCCCAACTGACTCAGTACTTGGATGCCTTCTCCTTTTTTACACCTTTCCAATCCGGCTTCCTCAAAACCCATTCTACCATCACCTCCCTACTACGAGTCACCGGTGACATTCTCACTGGCATTGACAAAGGACACATCACCTCGGCCATTTTTATTGACCTAGCAAAAGCTTTCGATACCGTCTCTCATTCCCTACTCATCTCCAAACTTACTGAAGCAGGGCTCGCACACCCAGCCATAGAGTGTTTCCAAGACTACTTAGTGGGTAGGATGCAAGTGGTCAGACTTGCCTCTCACACATCAAACCCCCTTCCAGTCACATCTGGTGTCCCCCAAGGCTCAGTCCTAGGATCATTACTCTTCTACATTTTCCTAAATGGCCTCCCCTTTGCATGCTCCCATTCTTCCATCCAAATGTATGCGGATGATACAGTCTTGTATGCATCCGGCCCTTCAACAAGCAGCGTGGCATCTCTCCTTCAGGAGGATTTCTCTGCTATCCAGCACTGGTTCATGTCAAACCAGTTATTTCTAAACCCTAAAAAAACTGTGTCGCCTATGTTTGGCTCCCAACAAAGACTCTCCCACCAAACCCCCTGTCCCCCGTTCAAAACCCTGGAAGGGTCACCCCTGGAGCAGTGCACTAGCTATAGATATCCAGGCGTCTGGCTCGATCAGCACCTAGATTTTGCCTCTCACATAGACTCCCTGCATAAGAGGCTGCTCCCTAAACTGGGTGCACTTTATCGAAACAAAAACTGCCTCCTCACGCAAACAAGGCACGCCATAGTCCAAAAAATGATACTTCCTGTACTTGACTATGGCGACATAGTGTACGCTATCACACCTGCGTCCACCTTTGCAAGCCTAGACACCCTATTCCACTCCTCCTGTCGTTTCATCCTCGACTGCCCACAATCCACTCAACACTGCACTTTATACAGCTCCCTAACCCTACCATCCCTCCATGATCACAGATTAATAAAGTGCGCTAGGGTTCGCTGCCAAATACTGGTCCCTCTCCCTCCTCCCTCCCTCCCTACCTTGAATCTACCTTATCCCAACAACCTCCTCCTGTGTACTCCTTAAGAGCACAGACCCTGAACACTACCGTCCCACTTATGTACTACCAAAGGCCAGGCGCTTTTAAATACAGAATCCCACAGATTTGGAACACCCTACCCGCCCCCATCAGACATGCACAAAATCCCTATCACCGTACTCGACTACTCCAGGCTCATTTCTCCTCCAGCTGCTCCTGCTAAGGTAACAGCTCTCTACAAAAATTGTGTTGTACAGTAGTATTCTGTTCTTGTATATCTGTCCCTGTCTGTAAACTCCTGACTTATGGTTGCCAGGAGCATACTTTATGTATTCTAATACTGTATTGTAATGTACAAATTATATGCTATGTACTGTATTTCTAATACTGTATTGTAATGTACAAATTATATGCTACGTACTGTATTTCAATTACTGTACTGTAATTGTTCAATTATATGCTATGTACTGGGCCTCGGCCCTCAGGTCGCATCTGGAATCGAGCATGTTGCTCAGTATGCCTTCTTGGTAAATCTTGTAAATAAATAAATAAATAAAATAAATAATGCTGGGTCATGGCAGCCCAACTGGGGAGATTCTGTATCTTCTAGAAGATGCTCTATCAAGGAAAAACTGGCCAAACTCCTCACTCTTTTCTGTGAAAAATACTCCCCTGGACACCATCTGTTCTTTAATGCAGTAGATACCCATGGCAGGAACTCAGAGTGAGTGCCCCTTGATGCTCAAAAATGAGCTCAACCTTGTCAAAGAGCAATACAACCTCTGCCCTTCGGCCTTCGGCCACTTCTGCTCTTCACCAGGGGCAGTTTTGGTGGGAGACTCTTTACACGATAGGGTGCAGGGAGGTTGAGAGCAGCTGTAAGCGCTCTGTTACAGCCTTCCGTGGCCTTCTCCACCTCCATTACACATGCTTAAAACACACACGAAACATGACCGAACAGTCCAGTACCACCACCAGCTTGTAAGGCTCAAGATTGTGTTTTGGGCAGTATTTCACCAACTCCACAGAGGGAATGATCTAATTGGGGTTGGGGGAGAATGAGGAAACTCACATCATCATGGTCTGACCTTGTGATCGGATCGACCCTGATATCAAAGACATCATGTCCCAGTGGGAAAAAAAACAGATCCGAGGTGTGGGCTTGCTGGTGAGTTGCTGAGGTAACTGCCTGTGTGAGACCCATCAAATTAATTTGATTGAATTTGATGGAGGCATTGTTGACCAAACACAGAAGAATCATCATTGATTGAGGTGTTAAAACCCCCCTAACACCAGCCACCTTGGAGACTCGCATGTGAGGCTTCTGACAAACACTGCAGATTCCTGCAGGACACCACTCTTTATTTTTAGTTTAGTTCTTGTTGACCAGGAATGGAAGGTTAGGCAGTTCTGCCTATTTTCAGCTTCATCCTGGGGGTGTCGGGGAAGGGGGTTACAGCTGGAAACCAGCTGAAACTGAACCAGATTAAGCTGTTGGTGATATTCTTACTGAATGGGGGAAATTTGAACAGGTCACTGAGGATATTTACCTAGTTTTTTGAGAAGTGCCATGGTATTGTTAATGTTGATCTGAACGGCCACCAGCACAGGCAGATTAACCTCAGTTTAACCTCTCATCTGAATGATAGCAACTCAGGAGTGCAACACACCCCTCATGCTGCACTTCAGTGTCAGTATTGTGATTTTGCCTTGAGTTCCTGGTGCGGGGCTAGAACCCAAAACCTTCCAGCCTCAGAAGTGAGTATGCAACCTGCTGATGCACTGATTCTCATGCCTTGTAGGATGGTACACGAGTAGGATCATACCCCACCACACTCATGTCACCCCCTAAAGGCCACAGATTCAAATGACCTGGCTTCACCACTAGACATGATGTGAGATTTAAATCAGATCCAAAACAGCTACTCCCATATGCCCCAAGCTTGAGAAGTGCACCACAGAATAACCTGGTGGGATAGGTGCCTCTAGTATAGGACCAGAGTGACCCCCCAACCAGATTTAAGGATGCACACCAGATTGGTAGAGGAATCCTTGATGAAATCCACAATCACTGCTGTCTTGTTCCTTAGTGATCTGACATAAACTAAAACTGCCGGAAAGAGAGGAGCTGAATTATCAAATATTTTACAGTTTATATTGCGACATGAAAGCATGGCTTAGTCGTATGGCACACCATTGTAAATCAGTATAGCTTAAGAAGCCAGCTTTTTCTTAAGTGAAAATACATATCTTTATCATTTGAGAATGCAGTGTTCGCTAGGCTCGGTTGTGTCGGAGAAGCATGTCTTGCTCCTTTGCCTGGGTTTGCTGGCTGAATTTCTTTCCTACTCTGGGCTGGTGGGTTCTGAGTATGTTGCAGTGGCAGTTCATGGATCTGGATGGTGGGGTTTCAGTGCTCTTCTCTTGTAGTGCTCCCTGTGTGGGAGTGTCGGAGGAGGGCTGGAAAAAAACAGGAAGATAACCACCATCAACTGCATGGATGACACTGCCGCAGCACGTGTCCTACGCCACAGCCTCAGTTATGGGAGCGGCCCCTCCTGACTCAGGAAGTGAGCTTGTGTGAAGACTACGGGTATCCTACCAACCCTCTGCGGCCCATTACTGGGGGCCTTTACCTGTAGGGGGCTTCAGGTTCAGTAGTTTGTGTGGGCATGATGCTTGACCTATGAGCTAGCAGGAGGAGAAGTGCAGAATAGTTGTAGAGGAGGTGTTAGAGCTAAATGGCTGGCTGTAGAGTTATAAAACATAAATGAAAAAAGAGAATGAAGTTTTCTTTTCACTTCCCATCATTTTTTTACTTGCATATTGCCACTGTGTCTCTACTTCTTTCGTCATCCCAGCAGGAGGAAGTAGGCTGCTGGTTAATTAGGTTCTGAAGCTTATCCAATTGGTAGGAAAATGGACAGACAAGGTGGGCCAAGTGGCCCTTATCTGCCGTCAAAGTCTATGTTTCAGCACACCTCCTACCTGCTGGACTCACCTTTATCACCATCGGCTCCATCTCCAAATACCCCAGTTGCCTCTCTGATAAGGTCTGAGCCAAGAAACCACTATACCACCACCAGGAGCTGCTGGCAGATGCTTTGTTGCTGTCTTTTGGCCTCCACTCATCCTAGGCTTGGGGTGTGAAACAGCTCACCAGTTTGCCGAGGTCGAGTGGATGCTCTGTTGCCTGATGCCACTGAGCCAGCTGCTGCCATCATTTATCTGGCTACAAATAATTCACATTTCTGTTTGGCAGAGAAAAAAATTAGTGAATTCATTGATTTGTTACCCAGTGTGGTTGCAAAATCTTATGACCTGTTTCCAGCTCTGACCTAGGGTGCTTGAACAGTGCACAAGTACTGTACAACAATAAAGCAATTACAGGGGACGCTTAAGTTACAGTATAATAGAATAAGTAGTACAGATGTAGCATTGCCTAGACAATTATATTTCATAAAACAGAATTGACAAGAGTACTCGACTGTTACAGCAATTAAAGGAACACATCAAGTGTATTTGTGCATAGTTAGCAAATACAATACAAGCAGTGGTTCAGATGTTATTTTGGACAGGAGATTGATCACACATTTAGGTACCATTTACTGTGGAGAAGCCCATCTCCTTAGTCTCTCCACTGTTGATATTTTTGGATTAGTGTTTTGGCTCTTAGTTCATAGGAAATGTCACAATGAAACCTCGGAATCTACTCTGCAGCCTATCTGAATTTCAAGAACAGTGCTGGCAGGCTTGTACAGTGGAGTGACGAATAGCAGGCCCACTGTTCTCGCCAGCACTGCTGCTACTCTTAACACAGTGAGAACTGCAGTTTCAAAATTGATTTGTAATTATTTGTCAGATTCTATAAATAATTTAGAACAACTACTACATTCTAAATAGCTCCCAGTGTGTTAAGAGTAGAAGTGGTGACTGAGCTGCCCGTGGACCTGCCAGTAAACTTCTGGAAGCTGATGTATGTTGTATGGGCTGAAAGACCGATTTCTAGCAGAACTGAACATTTGCCAGTAGATACACTAGAAATTTGTATGACAGGAAAAATGTATATCTTGTTCTGTATGTGGGAGAACAGTATCATAGTTTTCAGTAAAACAAGGTGTCTGTTCGGAGCAGGAACTCCTCTACAAATGTGTTGTCGGGGAAGGGGCGTCTGAGTCATGTTCTTTCCTGTCCAGTTTAGCAACTAACAACTGCAACAAAAATTCCTGGTCCTCCCTCCCCTGTATCTAGGCCATGTTTATAATTGAGCAGCTTCCTGTGAGCATTTATGGGAAGGGCAGCTCTATGAAAAATTCAGTAATTTTCTTTTGCCATCCCAGTTTCAAATAGACTGCCTACTAAAAGACAGATTATATATTTATTTGTTATTTATTTATCTGCAAGAATCTGGGATATAATCCACTGAGATAGTGGTTGCATTTATATTAGGGTCCCATTCTGTTGTGAAAGGCTGAAAAAACATATTATGACACTGGAATGTAATATATGTAAAAAGGCATAACTAATGGATGCAAAGAGCTGATTATTAAAATGTTCCCAGAATTTTATTTTAAAACATGTGAATTGATTGATGCAATCTGACAAAGTAGGTGATTAGGTAATATTTCGTTCAGTTTCATTTCTCAGAATTGTAAGGAATGAATTGCTGCCTCTTTTAACTACATAAGTAAAATATGCATAATCTGCAGTAGTGTTCATATTATTGGGAATCACCCTCCTAAAATATTTGTAAAAAAATATTAAGGTGTGGGCTTGGTGTCTTTGGCCTGAAAGTTGTCAATGTATTTATTTTACACTTTTTCACTTTCCACTCTGACGGCCTCCTCTCTTGTTTCTTTCTTGGTTCAGCTGCCCACTCTTAAATAGTACAATCCTTGGGCAACTCTGCATCCAGATCCCTGTTTCTGCTCTCCTCGGGGGCTCCATAACTTACCCACACACAGTGGGGCATTGCCAGTCACACACCAATGACTGCTGTAGAGAACTTCTAACACAGGGGAGAGAGAACAGTTGAGGTGAACCATCAGTGTATTCCATGGCTTCTGAAGAGCATGGCACTTGGAAGCCATCCTCCAGTTGGGAAGTATTTTCCCTGATTTGCATTCATCTCACCTCCTTAGCATCCACCTATTGTCTCCCTGTGGCAGGGTGGTCTCTGCCATTGTTTTGTGGCTTATAAATAAGGGCCCAGAGATATAAGTTAAAAACAATACTGCCATGATAAGGCCTTCCCCAGGACACTGATTAATCAGTATAAGAAGCATTGCTTCAGTTTAGACACTGACTGATAAAGGGAAAATAAGCAAAACACTCAAAACACATCTTTTCTTTGTGTTAGCTGTGCCTCTTCTGTCTTGTCTGTGTCTGTATTTCTTACTGACTCTCCTGGATCACTCAGGAGATCTTTCTTGTCTCTTCTGTCTTTCTACCTGTCACCACCCCCCTCCCCAATTACGGAAGGGAAGACAGGTCCCTGCCACACTCCCATAGTGCTGGCCTCTGACAGGGACAGGTGATGTTGTGTGGTCAGTGATGACATCAAGGCCATCTCTGACCCGCAGAGGATGCGCTCAAGCTGTGAGAGAACCAGCACCTCCTCCCCACCCCAGGGATTAGAGCAGATGCAGAGAGGAGTTGTGATCTGGTCTCAATCTCAAGTGAAACCCTCATGGTGGTACACTTAACCTTTAAGGCTCTGAGCTGCAAACCTGGAGACCTGGGTTTGAATCTCATAGCCCCCACTTGCATACTGTGTGACCCTGAGCAAGTCACTTAACTTCCTTGTGCTCCCAGGTCGCACCTGTAAACAAGCTTTCAGCTACGTGTGTCTTTCCTGGTAAAAAAAAAAAAACACACACCAGTAAGCGTTGCCGGGTGGAGGTATTTGATTTAGTCTGGAATACAAGCAGCATCTGTGAGTGAGTTTTGGAGCAGTTCTCTAATATAAACCATCAAACTTCCTCAGATTGGCATTAGGGGATGATAAAATGGTGTCCACAGATTTAAAAAAAATAGTAATCTTACAGCTGATGTCAGATGAACTGGAAGGAATGATGGAATGAAATTACCAAAACTCTTTTGAAAATGTCCAAATGTGGGCTGGTTTTATTAACTAACTGGTCAATATAAGGTCTGAAGGATAATATGTAATCCTAAATTACACTCCAGTATTTAAAAGATGAAACAATGTCTTTATCCAAAATGGAACCAGGAAACTTTTTCTTGACCTTTCCATACTAGGTCCTATGTTTTCATTTACTTCCAGTCAAAGTTACATCAGGTAAATTCTTTAATGTCACACAATAAAAAAGAATTTGGTTTAATATATCCTTCCGCTTCCCTAAACTTTGGGTCTCTCTCCCCCCCCCACCCCTTAATCCATTCTGTGTCTTCCCTTCACTCACTCAAATCTCTCCTTGATGACTTTACTATTAAGTCCTGCAGTGGCCCCTGATACTGGACCCCAGACTGTAATCCACTGTTCTCCAACCTCTACTCCCCCTTGGCCCAGCACCTACACAAGTACAGCTCCCCCTACTCCTCCCCACTCACAGTTTCAGCCATTTATCCCAGCCTGAACTCAGTATTGCCTTGTTCCCTCTACAAATTGTTTTCCTACTGCACTGTATTGCACTGTATACTTACACAGATACATTGCCTTTGCACAGTTGTTTCATTTTGCTGGTGCTTTATTTTGTTTATCATTGTATTTTTTTTATTTGTTTTTTGTATTTTTGTAACTTGTGTTGTTGCACTTCCCCTTAACCCCTCCCCCCCCCCCGGACGTAGCTGGAAATGAGCTGTTACCAGCTCAGTATGTCTTACTTGGTAAAACTTTTGAAATACATACATACATGCATAAATAAAGCACATGCATATCAAATTGCTTTACAAAGCACTAATTTAAATACTGTTGTTCAAACAACGTGAAGTCTTGCTGTATTCTGACAATATGCAGTTAGCCCCCGCACTTGAACTGCCCCAGAGAGGAAAGAGTTAACTCTATGCCGAAGCATAGAATGTTGAGCTCGAGCTCAGTTTTCAAACCTCTGTCTCTGGTACTTACCAGTGTAACTGTCAGATTCTTTACTCTTCCTAACAGTGAAGTCGCTCCGGAGATTTCTCCTCTGCTCGGTTCGGTAGAGTTTGAATTAGCTTTCGGTTTTCTAACTGATTTATTATTTTTTCAGATTTCCAGCCTCTGTCTACGGTACAGGTAGTGTGGTAGATAGGTGGTGACTTGTGTTTAATTTAAATTCTGTGGAAATTGTTTTGTCTCGGTTTCTCATTGGGCGGTCCGGTTAGGAACCGACCATTTTGATGGTTTCTGATTGTTTTAATTTTTTTCTGGGATTTAGTGTGGTGTTCCGGTGCCGATCATTTCAAAGAACCGGACTTTTTCTGGTTCTTTTACAGAACCCATAACATGGTTTGTAACTGATCGGTGAGTTATTACCTGGCTTAAAAGCTTTCAAGGGTAATTGTTTAGGTTGGCCATGTCTGAGAAACCCAAGAAAAAAAATGGTCCCACTGGGTTTCAACACTGTACTGAGTGTGGGGAGGCCTTTGCCAAGGCTGACCCTCACCTCATCTGTGTTTACTATCTGGGGTTTGACCAGCTCAAAACAGACTGCCAGATTTGCAAACAATTTCCTAAAGCCACTCTGGAAAAAAGGTTGAGTAGGCTGAAGGAAAGGGAGGCTGAGAAGTCCATAGATCCAGATGGCCAGCACGGTTCGGTTGCGGCTGACCTAGGCGATACCTCCTTGGGCAAAAGGAGGTACGACTCTGCAGGGTCAGTTCTGTCAAAAAGGAAATGAAAGCCAGCTGGTTCGGATTCAGCACCTCATACTCTAACCACTGACGAGATAGCCAAAACAATTAGCATAGTTCAGTCACTTCGCCCGGTTCCGTCCGAACTGATACTGCCGGTTAGGCAGTCGGTTTGGTCGGATCCGACACCATCGGATTATGATCCAGATGCTTACTGTGATGTGGAGTGAGAGGGAGACAAAGAGTATCCCAAGGATGAGGATGAAGATAACGACTTTGAAGGTCTGGATGTGCCCATTGAACCAGACATCTCCCTAGACAGACCCTCCAATGTCTCCCCTCCCAGGCTGTCTGAGTCCCTTTCACATGTCTTGTGTACAAGAAGGTGGCTGAAACCCTCCAGCTCCCAATGGTTGAAGCTGCTGAGGAGGAGGAAGAGCCTGATTTTGTGGAGACAATGGACATCCCAGAGTCCAAAAGATTGTCTATCCCTCTTCACAAGTCCTTGAGGAAACAGACAAAAAAGATTGTACAGACACCTAACTCCTTTCCTCCTGTAGATAAGAGAATGGACAGGAGGTAGAAGACTTGGTTTGCTGGCCAATGCACCGAGCTTCACATGAGCTCTTTCCTTCTAAGATTGCTTGAAAGGACAGAGCAGAGAACCTTACCAGAGCAAGGGAAAAGATTTAAGACTTCTTTTGGCTAAGCAGATTTACTGTGTGTTGTTGTTTTTATTTTGTACTCACAGGGATTGCTACTGTTTGTTGCTAACATTTTATTGCTTTATTTTTCTCTGATTCACATTGTTGTTGCTGGTATACCTTCTTCTGCATTATTACAAGGTGTGCCTACAGGTGTGTGCTAACCGATTACTGCTGTAATCTTCTGATTCAAATTGTCTTTTGCAAGGTATATCTTCTGTTACTGCTTTTTTTTTCTCTGTAGCAAAGTGTTTCTTACAGGGTGTATCTTCTCTGAAATTATTACAGGTGGTGCTTTACAGGTTTTACAGTTTTATCTAACATTAGGATAAGCTTTCAGGGTTACTGCCTTTGTTGTTGACTGATTGTTTCTGCTCTTACCTCCTTGTTCTTTCGTCCGTGGTTGTTCTTTTCGGCAGGAAGGCCCAACCACCCCCATCCCAACCACCCACACTACTCTCCTTTTATATAGGTACCACAGTTGTGACATTTCCTGTGGCAAAGCAGGAAGGGGCGGATCAGTGGGGCATCCACAAGGTGAGCTCATTTACAGGGGCACTAGTAATTTAACTTATTATAACAAGTTATATGAAAACAAAACACAAAATCAAACCATTACTTGCATTTTCTTCCTTCTAATTACCCTGACCAGGTTATAAGCCCAGCAACTTATCTGGAATGGATCTCCGTTAACTGCAGGTACTGTGAAACACTTTTCAGAAGGACAGTCTTACAGGATTTAGGACACTGTCCTACATGCTGGGCCATTGGAGATCTTAGAGCTCAGCTCCGGGCAGCATGGGCAGAGACTGCGCGCCTCAAATTTCATATTCAAGAGGAAATACATTATAAGAACCACCCGCCATTTCCCCAACATCCAGCAGAAGAACCTCGACCGCAGAGAGTAGCTGGTCCAGGAGGTTGGCAGGCGGTTAGGAGGGGCAAATCGGGTGCCCCATCACTCTGTGCTCTCCAACATATTACCTCCAAAAACACTGCAGCACAGGAGCTAGCACAACAAAACTCACTCAAATCAGGAACCAAAATAAAAAAAAAAGCAAAAAGGAAATCCAAAAAACTTCTGCTCATAGGAGACTCCATGATTTGGGGAGTTGATACCCATCTCCAGCCAGGGGTAATGGTCAGATGTCTCCCAGTTAAATCAGCGTAGAGAGACACTGACCACATTGCTAAAATTGTTCACAAAGCAGGAGAAAACATGGACGTCCTGGTACATATAGGGACTAATGATCTCACCAGCCGGTCAGTTGTGGAGACCAAGGAGCACCTGACCAGGCTGGGTGACAAACTATCATCCATTTCATCTGGCAACTCCTTCTCTGAGATCCTGCCAGTCTGGGAGAGGGGGACAGATGGATAGAAGGTCAGAGAAGGGGAGCTAAACATGTTGCTCAAGGGCTGGTACCAGGAAAAAGGACACAGATTTGTAGGGAACTGTCAACAGTTCTGGGAGCTAAAGTTCTTTAAATTTGATGGACTGCATCTGACTAAGGAGGGAGTGAGTGCATTGGGGCAGAAGTTTAACATCTTTGCAGAATATTTAAACTAGCAAATGGGGAGAGGGGTGCAGCACCCCATATGTTGAATGGGAAGAACACTCCTCCCCCCTCAGCTAGTGGTCAAACAGGGATCCAGCAAGTTTGCAGTTCATTTGCATCACCAGGTAAGAAAAAATTTCCGTCTCCCCATACGACGCACAGGGGAAATGCCAAACCTCACCCAACAACTAACACACCGACATCTGACCAATGGAAAATCATGTACACAAATGCTCACAGCCTGGGAAATAAGATCCCAGACCTGCAGGAAATAATGTCAGAGGCTAAACTGAACATAGTAGCAATTAGTGAGAGCGTGGTTTACCAGTAACCATACTTAGGAGACTTCAGTACCTGGCTATGTACTGTTCAGAAGAACCGAGGTGCAGAAGGAAGTGGAGTAGGCCCTGTATGTCAATGAAAATATCAAAGCTACAGAAATTCTGAATACACATAAGGAGCCGGAAGAACTGTGGGTCACCCTGGAAACAGGAAAGGGGACAGCCATAAGAACTGGGGTTGTCTACAGGCCCCCAGACCAGGGGGAGGACATAGATACATTACTGTTAGAAGATATACAAAACATGACAGCTAAAGGGGAGGTTCTGATAATGGGAGACTTAAACATGCCGGATAGAGATTGGTCAATAGCAGCAGGAACATCTGCCAGAACTAGACACATGGTGGATTCTGTGCAGGGGAAGGGCCTCAAACAACTGGTACAACAACCCACAAGAGACAGGGCTATCCTAGATCTAGTACTGACTAACAGGGAAGGGATCACATATCTCCAAGTAGAAGGTCACCTGGGGGCCAGTGACCGTCACATGGTATGGTTTAATTTGGCCACTACATCTAAATCATCCCATTCCAAGGCAAAAATATGGGACTTCAGAGGAGCTGACTTTGATAAGATGGCCAACAGAGTTAAGCTAGCCCCGGCAAAAAGAAACACAGGTGAGGGGGTACAGGCAAAGTGGGAAGCATTAAGGCTGCAGTACTTGAAGCAACATCCTATTGTGTTAGACAGAAAAGGAAATGCAAAAGAAGAAGGAAACCACTTTGGTTCTCAAATACAGTAGCATAAAAGGTCAGAGCCAAAAGGCTGGCTTTCAAGAATTATAAGGGAACACAGCGGGATAAAGATAGGGAGACATACCAAACTGCCCTAAGGGAAGCAGGGAAGGCAGTAAGGCAGGCAAAGTCCCAAACTGAGGAAACATTAGCACGAACAGTAAAAGAAGGTGACAAGACTTTCTATAGATACATTATTGAAAGGAGAAAGTCCAGAGGGGGTATTGCTAAGCTCAAAGGAGAAAAGGGGGCATGTGAGGAAGAGGATCCTGCAAAAGCATCTATCCTAAATAGATACTTTTGCTCAGTATTTACTGAAGAAGAAGAAGAAGAATCAGCATTTATATAACGCTTTTCATACATCCAAAGCGCTTTACAAGCAATGCTAGACTGGTAGTGAAGTGACTGAATGTGTGGTGGCAGCCATATTGCACATCATCACCCACACACAGCCTGGATAATTTCATGAACCGGTTTATGGGAAGGGGAATGTTGGCCAGGACGCCGGGAATGTTCCCTACTCTTTGCGAAGAGTATCCTGGGTTCTTTTACTTCCACCTAGACACCCACCAGGACAACAACAGGATGGGTAGAAGGGACCTCGGTTTAACATCTCATCCAAAGGACGGCACACCCCAGCAGTACAGCACCCCCCCAATACTGCACTCGGATGCCAGCGATTTTTAGGTGCAAGTCCAGTCCCAGTGTGGGACGAGAACCCACGACCTTCTGGTCCAGAGGCGGATGTACTACCAACTGAGCCACACTGACACCTGAAGAGAAGGTAGGGCAGGGCCCACAGCTCAGCACCAAGGACACGGGGGGGGGGGAGGTGAGCACTACTCCCTTCACAAAAGAAAGGGTCCTACAAGAGCTCGCTAAGCTCAGGGTGGACAAGGCAATGGGACCTGATGGCATATCTCCCAGGGTACTTAAGGAGCTAAGGGTGGAACTAGCAGAGCCATTAGCAGAACTGTTTAGTGAGTCTCTGAGCACAGGAGAAGTCCCAGAAGACTAGAGAAGGTCTCATGTGATCCCACTCCACAAGAGTGGTAGCAGAGAGGAGGCAGGGAACTACAGACCAGTCAGTCTTACCTCAGTAGTGGGCAAGATTATGGAGGCACTCCTTAAGGAAAGGATAGTGCAACACCTGGAATCCATAGGGACACAGGATCCAAGACAGCATGGGCTTACAAAAGGAAGGTCCTGTCAAACTAATCACATAGATTTCTTTGACTGGGTAACCAGAGTAGTGGACCAAGGGGGAGCAGTTGATGTCACCTACCATGACTTCAGCAAAGCTTTCGACACTGCTCCACATAAAAGATTGATAAATAAGTTGGGTAGGCTCGGGGTAGGTCAGAAATTGGTCAACTGGGTGGCAAACTGGTTGACGGGCAGAAAACAGAGAGTGGTGGTAAATGGTATACAGTCAGAAGAGATCCAAGTCACAAGTGGGGTACCTCAGGGATCAGTCCTGAGGCCAGTCCTCTTCAATATCTTCATTAGTGACATTGCAGATGGACTAGAGGGTAAGGCTTGTCTGTTTGCAGATGACACCAAGATCTGCAACAGAGTAGATGATCCAGATGGGGTGGGGTGGGCAGAATGAGAAGAGATCCGGATAAACTAGCAAAATGGTCAAAAGAGTGGCAACTGAAATTTAATGCAAAGAAGTGCAAGATCATGCACACAGGGAAGAGAAACCCTGAAGCCACCTATAGGCTGGGAGGGGAGTTGCTGGCAGTCACAAAGGAAGAAAGAGACTTGGGCATCATCATCACCGATGACCTGAAATCATCCAAGCAGACCTCTAAAGCAGTAGGTAAGGCTAAGGGGATGTTAGGGTGTATTAGTAGGGGTATCACAAGTCGTAAGAGGGAGGTAATAATCCCTCTTTACAAGACACTGGTTAGGCCCCATCTGGAGTACTACATGCAGTATTGGAAGCCACACCTTCACAAGGACATTAACCAAATTGAGGCAGTCCAGAGATGGGCAACCAAAATGGTGCAGGGACTGTATCAGAAGACAGATGAGGACAGATTAACAGAGCTCAAAAAGTATAACATTGAGCAAAGGAGGGAGGGAGGGAGAGAGAGAGAGAGGTGATATGATCGAGACATTCAAACACCTTAAGGGCATTGACAAGGTGAAAGAGTCTAACATGTTTAAATATAAGAAAAATAGCAGGACAAGAGGACACAGCATGAGATTAGAGGGAGGCCGATTAAGGGGGAATGTGAGGAAATTCTTTTCCACAAAAAGGGTGGTGGATGTATGGAACAGCCTACCTCAGGAAGTGGTGGCTATGAATACAGTGCAGGGCTTCAAACAGGCATGGGATAGGCATAAGGGAGCAATACAGATGAGCATGAATAGATAGGCCACTGACAGAGCAAATGCCGATGGCACATTTATAAGGTAGAAAAAGAAATGGGCAGACTGGATGGGCCTTGCGGTCCTTATCTGCCATCAACTTCTATATTTCTATGTTAGGTATATGTTATCAGACTCAGGCATGGAGTTTTAATACAGTCATTGCAGCCATGTTGGGGTAGTGCAGGCTGCAGCCTGTGACAGGGCTAACATTCCTTTGGCTTCACACACCCCAGACAAAGACTCCAGGATAGTCGATGCCATGGCCAAAAAACAGTATTTGGCATCTTCTTTGAGACTCAAGCAGGCTAACTATATGGCCTGCACAGCCAGGTACCAGAAGTCCAGGTGGCATACGGTTCAGGAACTGGCTAAACAGGCCTCCCCCCAGCTAGCCAAAGAGCTGGAGAAGGTGGCTGCTGATGGAATTGAGGTATCCAAAGTACAATTCCATGCTGCTGTGGACTCCAGTTATGAGGCATCAAGAGTCATGGCTACATCTGTGTCTCTCAGGAGACATGCTTGGCTCAGATGTACTAGCCTTTTGCATGATACCCAGGCTAAGGCTATGGATTTCCCTGTAGTGGGTAACTCTCTGTTTGGGGAGCAGACAGAGGCTTACATGAAGAAGATGGATGAGTACAGGACCACCTACAGGAGTGCACAGGCCAAAAAGAGGCAAGCCACTCTTCAAAAGCAGCAATCTAGGGGCAGGAGCAGGCCTTTCCACAGGCCTTTCTACCAAGCTCAGGCTTCCTCTTCCTTCCCACAGAGGGGGTTCTTTCCAGGTAGGGGCAGGAGGGGGATGAGCAGGGCTGTATCCTCTTCCCAGTCCAAGACTCCTGCCAAGCAAACACCCTGATGTGTCAGCCTGGTTTGACTCCCCTCCCATTCCAGTAGGAGGCAGGCTGGCTTACTACTTCCAGGCCTGGAAGTCTGTTACCTCAGACAAGTGGGTCCAGGAGATAGTAAGGCAGGGACTGGCCCTCAGCTTCAAAAGGTTCCCAAAACTGAGGGCCAAGTCTTTACCACCTGCATCCATCTCAGAGACCCTTGCTATAGAGGCAGAGGTTTCTTCTCTACTGGCTCTCAGAGCTGTAGAGAAAGTTCCTACTCATCACAGGGGCAGAGGCTTGTACTCCAGGTACTTCCTTACCCCAAAAAAGACAGGGAAGTGGTGACCAATCCTAGACCTAAGGTATTTGAACAAACACATCACAAAACCAAATTAAAAATGGTGACTCTGGGAATAATTTTTCCCTCTGTAAGGCCAGGAGATTCTCTAGCATCCTTGGACCTCAAGGATGCCTATTTCCATATTCCTATCAGGTGCTCCTACAGAAAGTACCTCAGGTTCGAGTTGCCTTCAGGCCATTATCAGTTCAGAGCCATGCCCTTTGGCCTAACATCAGCTCCAAGGGTGTTTACAAAGTGCCTTGCAGTAGTAGTTGCCTTTCTCAGAAGGCAGGGTATTTCCATTTTCCCATATCTGTATGACTGGCTAATTGTAGGTCAGTCCTCCGACCAGGTCAAGTCAGCTCTACAAATCACTCAAGATTTGCTCAGTTCTCTGGGGTTTCTTCTCAATCTTCCAAAGTCTGTTCTCAAACAAGTACAGCTTCTTACTTTCATAGGAATAGAGTTGGATACTATCCAAGCAAAGGCCTTCCTCCCTCTGGCAAGGGTAAAGGCCCTCACATTTCTTGCTTCCTCTTTTTGACCTCTGGTCTCTCGCCCAGCAAGCCAGTTTCTTCAACTCCTGGGCCACATGGCAGCTTCCACTGCAGTGGTGCAAGGTGCCAGATTTCAGATGAGGGACATTCAGTTCCACCTAAGGTCCCTTTGGTTTCAGAAAAGAGATGCTCTCTCACCAAATTGATTCCAGTGACTCAGACTCTGGTCCAAGCTCTCCAGTGGTGGCTGGACCAGGACAACCTCAGACAAGGTGTTCCATTTCTCTCTCAAGTCCCTTCAGTAGTAAAAACTACAGATGCTTCTCTCCTAGGCTGGGGAGTCCATTTGGGAGCCCTCATGGCTCAGGGGGTTTGGTCTCCACAAGAATCTCTCCTTCATATCAATCTGCTGGAACTCAGGGCAGTTTGTCTGGCTCTTCGAGTCTTCTCAGAGTCAGTCATGGGCAAGGTGGTGCAGGTCAGGACAGACAATACCAACACAGTGTGGTACATTGAGGCCGTATGGCGCAGTGGTTTAAGGCTCTGAGCTGCAAATCTGGAGACCTGGGTTTGAATCCCACAGCCCCCACTTGCATGCTGTGTGACCCTGAGCAAGTCACTTAACTTCCTTGTGCTCCCAGGTTGCACCTGTAAACAAGCTTTCAGCTTAGTGTCTCACCTGGTTAAATAATTGGAAAAAAAAACAACAAAAAAAAAACATCAACAAGCAGGGAGGCGCTCAGTCCATGGCCCTGTGCACAGAGGCCATGAAACTATGGTCTCTAGCCTATTCCCTTCAGACTTCCCTGATAGTAATTCATCTCCCAGGAGAGGACAATGTATTGGCATATGCTCTGAGCAGAATCTCCCAGCGACATCACGAATGGTCCCTGCACCCTCACATCCTACAGGTCATCTTCACCAGATTGGGCATTTCAAAGATAGATCTCTTTGTAGCCCCGAACAATCACCAACTTCCTCTGTTTTGCTGCAGACCTCCAGTCCTGGGGACTGTTCCTCTGGATGCTTTCATTCTGGACTAGAAGGGCCGGTTTCTCTATGCCTTCCCTCTGTTGTTCAGAGTCCTAATCAAAACCAGATCTCAAGCCTGCACAGTGATACTGGTGGCTCCAGATTGGGCCAGACAGCCTTGGTAACCTCTGCTGCTGTCTCTGGCAGTGTCACGTTCCCTATCTCTTCCCAAGAGATACAATCTCCTAACCTCTTCTCAGGGGAGGATCTAGTACCCCAATCTCCAGTCTCTCAGCCTCAAAGCCTGGCTCTTGAAGAGTTAGAATATGCAGGCCTGCATCTTTCTCAGGGAGTTCTGGATATTTTGAAGGTTTCTAGGAAACCTTCCACTAGAAAAACTTATAATTCCAAATGGAAAAGATTCAGCATTTGGTGTTCTCAGAAAGGCATTCTGCCTGATTCTGTAAATATTGCTACAGCCTTAGATTATCTGGTTCACCTTAATGGTCTAGGCCTTAAGCCTGCAACTCTGAAGGTTCACCTAGCAGCTGTCTCTGCATCCTTTTCAGCAGGGAAGAGCTCTTCCCTGGCATCTAATCCTGTTTTCAGTAAGTTCTTCAAAGGTTTTATTCATATTAACCCTCCCTTTCAAGAGCCTGCTCCGGCTTGGGATCTTAATATCTGCATTGTTCAGTTTATGCAGCCACCCTTTGAACCTCTGGCTTCAGCCGAGCTTAAGTACTTGACCTGGAAAACTGTGTTCCTGGTAGCTGTTACTTCTGCCAGGCGGATAAGTGAATTACAGGCCCTGTCAGTTGAACTTGACTTCATTTCCTTCCTTAGGGATAAGGTGGTCTTAAGAACCAATAGGAGGTTCTTACCCAAAGTGATGTCAGATTTTCATCTGAACCAGTCTGTCTTTTCTTGTGTTTTTCACTGACCATTCTTCTTCAGGGAAAAGAAGTTTACACAGTTTGGATGTTAAAAGGGCTCTTGGCTACTACATAGAGCATACTAAGGCACACAGGCATGACTCTCTTCAATTGTTTCTCACTTATGGTGAAGTTGGGAAAGGTAAGTCTGCTACTAAAAGGACTATTGCCAGGTGGATTGTCTCTTCTATACAATTCTGCTAAGACAAATTGGGCAAAACACCCCCTCCAGGCTTGAGGGCTCACTCGACTAGTGGTGCAGCTGCCACTCTGGCTGCGGCCAGAGATATACCCTTGCTAGAAATCTGTAAAGCAGCCACCTGGAAAACAGTCCATACATTCACCAAGCATTACTCTCTGAACATCCAGGCTAGGAGTCATGCTAGGTTTGGCACAGCAGTACTGCAGAGCCTGTTCCCAAAGCAGGTTCTGCATTCCTTCCTCCTGGGGGAACTGCTTGGTAATCTGCATATTGTCAGAATACAGCAAGACTTAATGTTGTTTGAAGAAAAAATTACTCACCATAGTAATGTTTCTTCTAATGGAGTCTTGCTGTATTCTGACCTCCCTCCCTGCCTCCCCCTCTCAGAACCTAGTTTTTGGGAAGTGGGCTGGCAGGTACAGTGTTGCACCTCAGGGTTGTACCTTGTTCCTCCCTCCCCCCTCCCTTTTGAGTGTGGGGTAGTTGTTCTGGTTGTTGCTGTTCTGTTTATATATTATTATATCGTCACTACCTTTTTCTTGGGTTCTCAATTTGAGTCTTTTTGGGACCCAAATTGTTGCCTTTGGCTTTAAGTAAACAATTTCCACTTTGTGTACTAGTTAGTTTGCTCGTAAGAATTTGACAGTTACACTGGTAAGTACTAGAGACAGAAGTTTGAAAACTGAGCTTGAGCTCAACATTCTATGCTTTTGCATAGTTAACTCTTTCCTCTCTGGGGCATTTCAAGTGCTGGGGGGTAACTGCATATCGTCAGAATACAGCAAGACTCCATTAGAAGAAACAACATTACTATAGTGAGTAATTTTTTCTTGCAGTCGATTTATTGAAAATGTTATGTAAGATAGTCTACTTAAGCACAGAAATAGCTTGTTTACAAAAGAGTCATGAAATAATAAAGTCAAGGATAACTGCATGAGAATCTGTTTTATTGAGTGGGATTGCAGACCAGGACACAAGGGTTGTCCTATGGGCTTGTTTTTTTTTTTTTTTTAACATTTTATCTTACTTTAAGGAAGGCTCTTGCAGCAGGCCACACTGGTAGGACTAAGCCACCAGGACTGCAAGGAAAACTTCTAGCTAGCAGTCTATCACGGGGGACCACCCATCGCCAATGTCAGGTGCTGATGTCAGCCTATCCTTTAAAGGGGGGGGTGGTCCCCCACACCTACCCCAGTTCTTTTCCTGCTGTCAACCCACATCAGACCTTATCAGATGCTCTCCCAAGACCAGGCCACCCTAGTTCATCTGGATCTCAAGTCCCTGCATCTCCATGCATGGCTGCTATGGGCCTAGCTATTGCAAACTTCAGGGTGTCCTCTAGGGTCGCCAGATGTCCTGGTGGTTGCTAGGAAACCCTCCACCAGGGCCACTTACACTACGAAATAAAAGTGTTTCGCCCTTTGGGCTGCTGCTCACCATTTGGATCTTTTCACTTTCCCGGTGAATCAGACTCTGGTTTGGGGTACTCCTCCTTCAAGATGCACCTTTCCACCATCTCTGCATATGATGCACCTATTGAAGGTAAAACTGCAGCCCGGGTCGAAGTGTCCTGCATCTTCTTGTGGGGCATTTTGCATCTGAAACCTCCCATTCAGGACCTGGTCCCTCCATGGGACCTCAACTTTATGTTGGAGAAACTCACTTTACCTCCCTTTTTAACCAGCCGTGAGTTGTGGGTTTCGCTTTCTGTCATGGAAAGCGCGCGCTTTTTAGTTGCCGTTACTTGTGCTTGAAGGATTTCTGAGCTAAAAGCTCTTACGTGTAAGGAGCTTTATTTGGTTTTTCACAAAGACAAGGTGTCTTTGCATACTAATCCTAAGTTTTTACCTAATGTGGTGTCAGAGTTTACTTTAAATCAATCCATCCACCTTCCAGTTTATTTTCCTGAGTATTCTAATCAAGGGGAGGCCTTGCTCCATACTTTAGATGTGCATAGGATTTTGCGGTGCTATACAAACCACACCAAGCCATTAACAAAATCTGACCAGTTGTTTGTTTCATTCAACTCCCCAAGAGAGAGGGTTCTCCTGTTTCCAAACAGTGTTTGTCTAAGTGGTTGGTGAATTGCATTGCTTATTGCTACCGCAAGTACAACAGGACCCTTCTGGGAGTGGTCAAGGGCCTTTCCAGCAGGGTATGGCCGCCTCCATGGCTTCTTTCAGAAATGTGTCTGCTGCGGACATTTGTGCAGCTGCCACCTGGAGTTCTGTCAACACCTTCATCAAGCATTACAGTCTAGATATCGCCACTAGGCGTACTCATTTCTGCCTAGCAGTACTTCAGGGCCTTCTCTCCTGAGCTTTTGGCTGCAGATCTGTCTTCCTGCTGGTGTTATTTTCCTGGTGATACCCCGGTACTGCTTGGGACTTGGTCCTACTGATGTGGCCTGCTGCAAGAGTCTTCCTCAAAGTAAGATAGTACAGTTATGTAAAACTTACCGTAACAGTAGATCTTCAAGAGCTCTTGCAACAGACCCTACTTTCCCTCCCTCCTTCCCCGTGCTGTTCTTTATTTCTCTCACACTACTGCCTTTCTTTTGGCTCTCGGGAACCTTGTCGGTTCTCAATACGCTGCCCACTTGGGGTCTCCCACGGGGAAAACTGAGGTAGGTGTAGGGGACTGCCTGCCTTTTATAGGATAGGCTGATGTCAGCAGCTGACATCTGTGGTGGCCTGTCGCCTGTTGCAGACTAGTAGCTAGAAGTCCTCTTCAATGTCTTTATAAGCGACATTGCAGAGGGACTGGAAGGAAAAGTATGTCTCTTTGCAGATGACACAAAGATCTGCAACAGAGTTGATGCACAAGGTGGGGTGGAAAGGATGAGAAGGGACTTGGCAAGGTTAGAGGAGTGGTCAAATGTATGGCAGCTTAGATTCAATGCTAAGAAGTGCAAGGTAGTGCACCTGGGAAACAAAAACCAAGGGGAAGAGTACACAATGGGGGTGAGATACTAACAACAACAAAAATGGAAAGGGACCTGGAGGTAGTCATATCAGATGACCTAAAGGTGGGCAAGCAATGTGAGAGGGCAGCAAGGAGGGCTGGGGGATACTGGGATGCATAGGAGAGGCATCACCAGTAGAAAACAAGAAGTTATTATCCCTCTGTACAGATAGCTGGTGAGACCACATCTGAGTACTGCGTGCAGTTCTGGAGACCCAATCTCCATAAAGGCGTAGACAGGATGGAAGCTGTCCAGAGGAGGGCAACTAAAATGGTGCAGGGTCTGCACCGGAAGACATATATGAAGAGAGACTTAAGGAGCTTAATATGTATAGCCTCGAGGAAAGGAGGGAGAGGGGGACATGATAAAATTTTCAAGTACCTCAAGGAATCAACAAAGTCCAAGAGGGTAGCATCTTTCAAAAAAAGAGGTGTGCAAGAACAAGGGGGCACAATATGAAGATAGAAGGGGGGCGGCTCAGAGGTAATTTAAGGAACTATTTTTTCACAGAGAGGGTTGTGGATGTATGGAACAGCCTTCCAGAGGAGGTTGTGGAGTCAAAAACAGTGGTGGAATTCAAGCATGCATGGGACAGTCATAAGGCAATTCTAGGGGGTGGGGGTAGGAAGAAGTAGGCTGCTGGTTAACTAGGATCTGCAACTTATCCATCAGGTAGGGAAATGGGCAGACTCGGTGGGCCAAGCGGTCCTTATCTGCCATCAAATTCTATGTTTTCCATATGGTCCTGATGCCTGGCGGCTTAGTCCTACCAGTGTGGCCTGCTGCAAGAGCTTCTCTCGAAGATCTACTGTTACGCCAAGTTCTTACATAACTGTACTTTCCTCCTCTAGTCCAACCAGTCAGACTTCTTTTCACTGTCGCAGCTGTCCCTGTACTTAACTACATAGTTCCCCTCCAGTCATCTGCTTCTGCTAGACTACCTAGCCCATGGCCCTCATAGTCCTCAAATGCTCCCCTGGGGTAGGGCTCTGCTTTACCCCACCTTGACAGGTACTTCCTCTACTATCTGGCCAGCTGTTGCAGAATTTTTGGAACCAGACTTCAGAGCAGGGACAGAGTGAGGACCCATGATGGCCATGGGAGGCTGCTGCAGCTTCATCTGCCTCCTGGCTGCCAATTGTTCTTCCAGTTTCACCCTCCCCTCAGCTGTCGTAGTGGTGGCATCCTTTAAGCAATGTCACGAATGATCCACAAATATCCACATGCACCCCATTCTGAACATGCCTGGTCTCCTGACTGCACCACCATCTGTTTGGTTAGACATTTTTAAAATATTTACTCATGAAAATAAAATCTACCAGAATCTGAATCTGGAAACTTGCTTAATTGTCCATTTTAATAATACCTTAACTCTTGATATTGCCACTAAATATGCAATTGCTCTTCTATCAATGTTGGCCAAAAATTGTATTTTAAGATTATGGACTGAGAAAAGAAGGCCATCACTAGGAGAATGGGAACAAAATCGTAGAGGCCCTTAGAACTGAAAAGCTATCTTGTGGCTTAAGAGGCAGTATGCCTGGCTTTAAAAACAAGCTAGGAAACCTGTATTTATTTATTTCAAAAGTTTCACCCGGAGAAACATACTGCGCTGAATAGCAGCTTGTTTCCACAAAATAAAATATCATGTGACTTATTACTAGTTTCTAAGGTAACCTTTATTTATTTGTTTCCAATAACTTCTTGCTTTTAACAACAGATAAGAGCAGACACTTAACTATTTAAATATAAAAATGTTATATTTTTCTTCTTTTTTCTTGTTGAATTTATGTATTTCTATTCTCTCCGGTAATTCAGAATCAATCAAACATTCAAACTGCACATAATGTCTCTCTTTCTCATTGTTTCTTAGGTTTGTCATCTGATCTTTCAAATCCAGGCTCCTCTAGTAACCACTCTCTTGTCTCCCTCTTGCTCTTTTTCTAGTCTGTCTTGTCCCCCTTCTCTCCTTTTCAAGTTTCAAGTTTATTGCAGGAAAGACTCCGTTGAGCAAGCTCATTCATGAGGAGGTCCTGAGGTTTCTTTCACTTTTCAGATGATAAATTAGTCCTAGTACCTGTAAAGATGATATCAGATGTTACCTATTGAAATGCCTAACATACAAAACTAAAAGCAATTTTTTCTAGTAATATAGATGGGCGTGGTGCAATGTTTTATTTTATTTAACTTTTTTGGGGGGGATCAGGAAAGGAGGACTAGGCAAGTCTGCCTATTTTCAGCCTCATCGGGGGGGGGGGGATACAAATGGAAACCAACTGACACTGACTGTTGGAGTTATTTTTGGTGAATGGGGGAAATTTTGCCAGGACACTGGGAAATTCCCTTACTGTTTTTCAAGAAGAGCCATGGGATCTTTAAAGTCCACCTAAACAGCCACCAGAACAGGCAGACGGGACCTCAATTTAATGTCTTATCTGAAAGACAGCACCTCAGGAGTGCAGCCCCCCTTCATGCTGCACTACAGTGTCAGTATTAGGATTTAAGCCCAAGTTCCTGGTATAGGGATGGAACACACAGCTTTCTGGTCTTCTGGCCTCAGAGGTGAGTGTGCAACCTACTGAGCCACTGACACTGCTGTGTGATGTTTGTATACGATTTAGCGATTGTATCTGATTTCTTTTTCCTTTTGAATATTTTATTCTGGACTCTTGATATTACCATGTAGTAGTAGTTTAAGGTGTTAATTGTTATTGTATTGTTTTAAAAAAATTAATAAAACATATATTCGTAATCAAAACCAAAAAAGGAACTTGGTCTCTCAGTGTAGTCCTTTTAACTCTTTTTTCTACTCTGGGAAATAAAGGTAATTTATATATATATATATATATATATATACACAATTTTTGGTAGTTTTTGACCAATTTTCTCCCTGACCCAGGGCGCCAGCAATCACGGCAGTGCGTGCGCATGGAGGAGCACACACACTCCAGGTGCTGGCGCAGCCCCTTCCACCCCACCCCTGGCAATCGCCGCTGCCCCCTCCTGCCTACACTACCTACCGGACCTCCACCCGATGGGAGCAGAACTGAGGGGGGTGGACAACCTCCCCGGGAGAGGAGAGGAGAGCTGCCTTTCGGCTGCTCAGTCCTGCTTCCTCTCCCCCCCCCCCATGCCGACTCCCTGATGACCCGAGGTTGTTCCCAAACCCGGGTCACAGGCGTGACACAAGGTAAGGCATCCAGTGCCTCAGCCCTCTGTGCCACCGGGGCCATCAATAAAGGTAATATTTGAAGTAAAAAAAAAGTAATCTTTAAAATAGATGAGTTTATCCTAATTCAGATTACTGTGCTTTCAGCTTGAGAGAGCTTTTTTCCCAGTTGAGACCTTAGTGGTGTTGGACACATGTAACCTATCCTTTTTTCCCCTACAGGGGAGGCTTTCTGAACCTGGCACAGAGTGCATCGTGGTACCAGTCAGGGGGCAGCTGCATAGAGTTCTTACCCGTCTATCTTTGTGACAAGAAATTTTCCTTGGAGGGGTTTTTGCCACTGTGGCTCTGGCTCATGCTATTTGTTTTATATGTAATATGTATTACACCCTGCTGGGGCAGTATTGAGAATGGGAGGAACTTCCAGTGGTCAGTTTTTTATTTATTTGTTGGATTGTTTGGAGAACACCTTTGAGCACAGCTCGTTTACAAAGGTTCCACATCAGAATACAGGTATTGGTACAGATACATTTACACAATTAAAAGACAAATGTGGAAAAGGACCATGCAAGGTCACAAGTGTATTTACAAGTTCAGAAGCTCAGTCATAATCTTAGTGAGAGTAAGTTTCAGAATACATATGTAACCCCCCTGCAAATGGGGGTTCCCAAAAGACTTCCAGGAGCTTGCTTGAATGCTCCAAGCCTGAATGGTGTTTGGCATTTAAGCCATTTATCAGTGAGTGTTTTTAGAGCCTCTGGTACTGTCTCTTTAAGAGCTGTCTGCTTGCAGACATAATTAGTTGTATGGGGGACTGTGTGCTTCTCTGAGTACCACTCAAGCTGCTGCCAATTCACTTCATTTTTGCAGTCACTAGGAGTGCAAAGGGAACCTATCTGAAAGATGTAACTGTTTGCCAGAAATTATTTAGAGTAATAATGAAATTACAGTTTGTCTAACCTGCTTGCTTTGCAGTCAGAACTGTGTCTGCTAGTTCCCCATTCTAGTTTTGAACTGCTGAACTGGACCAATCAGTGTGGGGTAAGCTAGCTCTAAAATGGTGCCTTGGACGATCAGAACTTGGACTCATAATCTGAGCCAGCCACAAGAGGATTGTATGGGCAGTGACTCTGGGAGATGTAGTTTAGACTTCAGTGCCTTTTTGGACCAACAGCAGCAGTCTATTGTGAGTGACAGCCAATCCAGTCAAGAACTGGGAGGAACTCAAAGGAAGTGCCGTTTTGTCGGTTGGAGTTTCAGTTGAGCTTTGGCAGTGAAGAAGGAAGGAGCCCTGTGCTTTTCAGTGTGCAGTTTTAGTCAAAAGCGTGTATAGGCCCAGAGTTCCGGTCTGCAGCTTGTGTAACAGCTTGTTAGGACTGAATCCGTCCTGTGAAAAGAATCAAAGGATCTCTGAAGAGTAGAAACCAGGCTCACCCTGTAGAAGACTGGAGGAATTGCTGAAAATTGCATTAGGTCTGTCAGGAACTGAATCTGCTGTGTGTTCTCCGGTATTATGTGCAGTAATGTGCGATCGGGATACAGATGCAGCCTGCCTGGTATAGTGCTTTCTTTTATATGGATGTGTGAAGAGGTTTGTGTACCTCAAGTGAGCCCTACTGACGTTGAAGGACCCTATCTTATTTGGAGGTCGTGAGTACTAATTCAGGGTAAGCTCCCTGTTGAATGCCACATTAAATCCAAATGGAATTACTGTACTGCTGACTGTTTAATTCTCCTTTCTCTGTGTGAAAGGGCCCCTACAGCTACCACGGTTTGGACTAGCCACTAGGGCTTGGGTACCCAGGGACAGTAACTGATAGGATAGGCCATGCACAGAGCCATAAATGAATTATTAGAGTGATAAGCTAATTAACCTGATTTCCCCTGTCCTTGTTATATCCCCTAAATAAATCAGAGCTGCTTGTTTCAGCAAAGTTATACTGCCTGAGGTATTTGTCTATGTTAAAGTACTGTACTGTGATTGTTGCTGTATCTCATTTCACAGGGGGTCCCAGTGCGGAACCAGACCTGGGGGTAAGTGTATACTGTGAAGGTAATTCTGATATATTGTGTGGGCCACTAGTGGGAAGAAAGGGGGGTTGCAGTGTCCCAGAGGGCTGTGACCAAGTTAGTTTAACTATTGCAAACCCTGACCTCTGGGTGGAGGCACCCGCCATTGGATCCAGGCCCCTCAACCTGTTAGTGGCAAATCAGGCAGGGGTAGTAGCCCCTGGGATAGCGCCATCTAGGGGTTACACATATATGATACAAATGTACAATATCGGCAGGCGTTGCATTGTCTATAATTAGAAATTAGTGCAGCTGCAAGTTGCAACTTTTTCTGCAGTAATCCAGTTATGCCAGTGAGGCACAACAGGGGAGATTGTTGTTAGAAGGATCTGCCTAGTGATTACATAGGCATACAAATTGTTGGTCAAGGTATTTTTTGAGGGACATTTTAAATTGGTTCAGTTTGGTGATTCCAGCAGTGTGGTGAGGAGTTCATTTTGCTAGGTTGGCGCTCGGTAAGGAAAGGCCCTCATAGCTTGACTGGTCCTACAGTGTGGGATGTAGAGGGAGTTTCTTGCTGAAGTCCTAGTACGGTGGTGGTTATAGGAGATATATAATAGGGATAGTAGGTGTGTCTGCCCTAGCAGGGCCTTCTTCCCAATTAGACAGGTTTAGAATTTTAGCCTGAGATCTAGCTGAAGCCAGTTTGTGTCCATATATATAAAGGTTGCATGTATGTGTGAGCCTGTCTGCATTAAGGACAAGGTGGCAGGCCTTATTTAGGATGGTCCTAATTCTGTTGAGGTTGGTGTCTGTTGCAGCTCCATAAATTACCAGTTCATAGTCCAAGGTGGAAAGGACTGAGGAACTATAGCAAGTTTCCTAGTCTCTGGCGTCATAGTGTGCTTATGTCCATAGAGGACCCTCCCCCCCCCTCATTTTTTGTTTACTGTAGTAATGACATGGTCTATATGTTGAGTATATGTTAGTGCACTGTCGAGGTGAATACTAAGATATTTAAAGGAATTTACTTGTTCTAGGACCTCACCATCTTGGTTGTAGATGGCCAGGGGCAGGAGTTGTTTATTCTTGTGCGGACTAGTGAATCCCATGGATTTTGTTTTTTTTATGGTTTAGTAGCAGCTTATTCTGTGGGAACCAGTGCTCTAGGGCATTGAAGTTGCTCTGCAGGGTTTGGCTGGCAGTTTGCTGTTTAGCACTGGTGGTGTAAATAACCGCATCATCTGCATATTTATTTATTTATTTAGTTTTTGTTGACCAGGTAAGTGCACTAGACATATCCTGCCTATTTTCAGGCACGACCTGGGGAAGGGGGATACAGATGAATGCCAACTGACCTTGAACCAGATTAAGCCGTTGGTGGTATTTTTAGTCTATGAGGGAAATTTGGCCAGAACACCGGGGAGATTCCCCTACTCTTTTCAATAAGTGCCATGGGATCTTTAACATCCATCTGAATTACCACCAATCCAGGCAGATGGGACCTCGGTTTAACGTCTTATCCGAAAGACGGCACCTCAGAAGTGCAGCACCCCTCTCATGCTTCACTACAGTGTCAGTACTGGGATATTAACCCAAGTGCCAGATGTGGGAACTGAACCCACAGCCCTCTGATCTCCCGGCCTCAGAGGCGAGTCTGCTACCTACTGAGCCACTGACACTGCTTATAGCAGGATGCAGGCTGCTATGCAGGCTTTAGGCAGGTCATTGATGAACAGTCTGAACAGTAGTGGACCCAGTATTGATCCCTGGGGAACCCCTACTGTCACTGCCTTAGAGTCTGAAAGGATTCCATTGATTTTCACTTTTTGGATGCGGTCTGTTAGGTAGTTTATAGTCAGTCATTCATTTTCACTTCATATATCCTTCTTCTGTTCTTTCTTTACTATACAATAAACATATAATTGTGTGCCAGGCCCGTACTGCCCTTGCTAACTGAGGTGAGTTAGAGCATAGGCAATGGTTATTGGTTACTACGCAGCACCACATGGTGTCACACGTGTGCTGTCACCAATAGCCAGTGCCAGAGTCTTGATTGAAAAGATTTGCTTATGCTGGATCCCATTGCCTCCAGTTGTAAGACCAAAGGGTGGTGCTCTACAGAAAAGATCATTCTTGAAGCTCTATAGCAACAGTATGTAACGTCTCTTTCCAACCCCAGGAATCACTTATTTAATGTTTGCACTTTGTGCAGTCATCTCAGCTGAGAGTGATGCCCCAGAGATGGAACCTATGCAAGTTTTTGAATTTGGAATGTAGGTTCAAACTATGCATCCACACTCCACTCTGGCCATTGCTCAGATCTGTTTCTCTTTCTGAAAAGAGCAGTCATTCTGTAGTGAACGCTGGTAATGGCTGGTTCTCCAGTCAGGTTTTTTGTTTTGTAATATTATAAAACGTGTAATCTGAGTTAGTTTTTCATTTAGGGACAAAAACAGCAGGAGTGTGGGGGGCTCACCTACAGGTTGTGCATAATACCTTGAAGTGTAGGTAAACAATTCAGAAGGACCCCACTGTTGGGAGTAGGGTCGGCACCAACAATATTTACTCAGGGGAACCAGAACTGGTCTATCCCTGTAACCTTGAAAACCAAAGCTTCATATCCAGTTGGTGAAAAAACTCATAAAGGGAATGATTGAGTCAGTTCATCCATTAGAAAAACTTTTAATTTATCTTGCCACAGTTAACAAAGTGCAAAGTGCCAAAGTAAGTGCAAAACAAAGCAGGTAGCAGCTTAATGAAAACATGCAGGCTCACCAGTCACAACATATGCAAAACGGCTGCAGCTTTCATATGAGAGAGGTCTGGAAACTCTCCTGCATATTGCTAAAGGCTGCATAGAGCAATTGGTAGCTTACATGCTAAAACATCACCAAAATAACAAAATCAGAGGCCTATTACCTGCAGACATGCTGGCTGTGTATTGGTGAATACACCTGCATCCAGTGTTTACATACTGACGTCCTTAGACATCATCATCAGAGCGTGCTGTGCCAGAAGTGCAGCGTGCTTTTAAAAGCCTTCTTTTAAAGAGACAAGCTAATGTTAAATATCAAAGAAGCAGTGAGAGAGAAAGTGAGAAACAGAGTTAGAAAAGATAATATTAAAAAAAAACTATCTGGTGCATAAACAAACTCAGAAACATGAAGGGAGAAAATGAGAGGAGGGGAGAGAAGAAAAGGGAATACTTTCCATTTCTTATATTTATATTTTATAGATTTTTGCCCTCCCCATCTCTGCAGCGTATGTGTGTGTGTGTGTGTGGAGGCAGCATGCCACCCAAGACACCCTCCCTATGTGCCACCCCCTCCTGCCTACAACCACCACCAGATCTCCACCCGGTGGTGGCAGAACTGTGGGGGAGGGGTGAGTTCCTGTTAGGCTACTCAATCCTGCTCCCCCCATGCCAACTCTCGACGACCTGAGGTCATTCCCAAACCCAGGTCGCCGGTGTGATGCGAGGTGAGGCAGAATGCCTCAGCCCTCTGCACCACTTGGCTGCCAACACTTTCTGTTTCTGTTTGGATCCTTTCATCTTAATCGGTTCTTGTTACAGGAACTGCAATTTGACCTTTGGCACAGTTTTCACAATAGAAGCGCCATTTTTGCTTTGGGCTTCTGTACTGCATTGTTTTTGGCAATTATTTTTCTGTAGTTTCAGGGTTCTGTCAAATTGGTATGTCAGAGAGATGTTTTGGAACTTCAAACAATTTTAAAAACTGTTTCCAGCTCCTGGCAAGGGCAGACTGCCACAAACTTTGTTTAAAGTTTGGGGTCCACATCACAATTTTATAAATTGCAAGTCCTGTCATATTATTTGCCCGGAAACCTCATTAAAAAGGGTAAACATTTTAAAAAAGAAGCATGCCTTCTCAGTCTGCCTCTGTGTCACCTAAAATTAATACAAAAAAAGGTCTGAGGAAGTTCCCAATAATGGTGGAAAGCATGCATCTGAAGGACCATCTCCTCATGTTCAGCAGTACATAATGTTAGAGGTGAAAAGAAAAACAAATAAAGCTGCACAGCCATCCAATAGGTTTGGTAAAGATGGTTCAGACATTAATGTGTCCGAAAGGGGGAACCCTCAATCCAGTGATGGCAAAAATATAAATAAAAGAGCCCCAGAGGAGACACTGGAAATGGTGGCTATCAAAAAGAAATTTAAAGAGCTGCTAACACCAACAGCTATACCTTGACACATTCAGTCAGGTGTGAGGCATATACAAGTATATTAATGAAGAATTTATTAACCTCTGTGTTATTTTCTTCATTTTTAATCGTTTTCTCTTTCTTCAGTGCTCCCACGCTCTTGCACTGCTGCCATTGTGTGCTCGTTTCTGCTAGCCGTGCATCGTGATGTAAACTGAGGAACACATGTTTGTAAGCTGGAGCGAGCTGTCATTCCTTTCCACTGCAGTGTATGTATGAGTAGTGCTACTTCTTCTCACTTGTTTATAAGTGTCAGAAGTGCATTCATAAAACACAAAAATCCCAAAAATTAATAGTGGTGAGCTCTTAAATTTAAAATTGAAAGGATGGTACAGGAGATGGGGTTGTCTTGTCCCCTTTTTTTCCCCATATGAAACTCCAACAAATAATCTCTCCATTAGCTAGGATATTTGGCATACAAAATTCACAAATATGGGTCACGTATCATAAAATTGTGCAAATCCTTTATTTTCAGAATCATAAAACAGCAAGTTTGTTATATTATTGCTTTTCCAGTCTTTATTCATTTAAGCCTTAATACTTCTTTCATCAAGAAACATATAGAGCTTTGCTCCGCTGCGTTATGCTTGCATAAATCCCAAAGTTGAGGTGCAAAGTACATAAGTGAGTTTGGGATAAACAAAGTGGTAGGGCAATAGGGGGTAGCATGTCTGTTGTAAAGTGGGTAGCTGTATCTTTGTTGTATTTCTTTTATATGGAAACACTTTTGCACTTATGCACTTTGCATCTGAAATTTGGAATTTATATAATGCAACAGAGAGACTCTCCATATGTTTCTTGATGAAAGAAGTATTAAGGCTTAAAATTAATGAAGACTGGAAGAGCCCTAATATAGCAAATTTGCTGTTTTGTGATATGCAAAATAATGGATTTGCACAATTTTAAGATACATGACCCATATTTGTGAATTTTGAATGCCGAATAGCCCAGCTAGTGCAAAGACTATTTGCTGGAGTTTTATAAACCACAAATACAATTAGATCTGGTCACTTGTCCTTGCTTTATATTTTGGTTGATAAATTACAATAAAACCCTATACTTACTAGAAGCAGAGCAAGGTAATACAATGACCATGAATTCAATTTGTGGTATGTTCGGTTTTCAGAAAAACAAATGGCAAACTATCACGCCCAGTAATGCATTACAGGTGGTCGCACTCAGAGATTCCTCACTTGATGTCACTGAGACACGCTGCATCAGATATGTGGCTTCTGGAGGAAACCAGAACACACGTTCATGTGCGATCTAGATTTGATCAAATCAAAGATAACCCTGAAATCAAAACATTTTGTTTATGTTGTGATTCTCCTAGTTGGAATACTGGGATGCTATGACTGAAAGGAAGAAAAACGTAGTACATAAGTGTCAGCAGCTCTGTAAAAGAAAGAATGGCACTGCCACTACTCCTGAACTGAGAAAGGAGCAGGCAGATGGCACAGATGAAATTCCCCAATCAGGGGATATATCAAAAATGTGGCAATTTTTCCACGCTATCCAGGCCATGAGACATTTTAATAAGATATCTGCCACCCCCTCCACCCAGGCTTAGGCTTAGGCTTCAGTCTGTCTGCCCACAGAGGAGGAGTAAGAATATTTATTTTTATTTATTTTAGCTTTTTCAGCTTTGCAAGAAAAACCTTACAAATGATACACAAGGGGATGGCAGAGTGACGATTAACAATACACATACAAAGATGCACACAGTGAACGCCTCTCCAATAGATAAAACATACTGTAGGAGGGACTGATTATTAACTATTATCATTTGAGAATGTAATTTGTCAATTAGCATACAGAGAAGATATCAGGAGAACATGTTTAGAAATTGTTCGATTTTTTCCATTACCATATGAACCTATAGGTCTATAATTTCCCTTATTACTTTTTTTTAATTAAATATATTTTATTAAAAAATAAAAATTAGTTATATTTATCACATTCCTTACAGTGGCGTAGTAACATACATATGGTATAAACCACACAAACTTTCATACCATACCCCTTCCCCCAACCCTTGGTAAATCATATTGCAGAGAGGAATAATAAAAAGAATGCACAAATTATAGAAACCATTTATCAGTAATGATACAGTACCAAAGTGGATAACCAGGCTTCTAAAGCGCCCCATCGACGAACATAACTAGGAAGATTATTACTCATGGAAGACAACATTCTTTCCATTTGTAGAATCTGAAGTATTTCCCTGTACCATTCTATAACAGAGAGAATATTTCGATCCATCAAATGGCGTAATGTAATCTTCTTAGCTACCATGGTAATTAATATATCATCATGGTCATCTGGGCCCAAAATACAATTGCTTTTAGAGACAAAGGCCCGGATATTCATACTGCGCCAGGCTGTGGCGCAAGCATGGGCGCAGCTCAACTTGGCTGCACAGGGGTGTGGCCTGGGCGATATTCAACGGAGCTGTGCTATGGCTCAGCAGCTTTGAATATCGCACCTTGGCCACCCCCACTGTGCATGGCACAGTGGCCAGAGTGGAGCATGGAGATGCGCTAGCGCAAGTGCCATTGCGCCATTCAAATTCCACTAGCGATATTCAAAAGGTGACATGCAAATGATGCCATAATTTATGCAAGGCGCACATGGGGCCATTTGCATGTCATTATGGCCCCATTTGCATCCCATTAGCATGCAGGTGCACTGATCCCCGACGACTTGCGCCTGGTGCCCTGCCAGTAGCAGCCGTCGGGGACCGATGCCCCCTGCAGCCCGATCGCGGGCGTTTGTTAAAAAATAAAGTCCCCTCCAATATCCCTGGTGGTCCAGTGGACCGCTGTGTGCCCAATTGCGGGCATCGGTATAATAAACCCCTCTGTCCAGTATCCCTGGTGGTCCAGTGGACCAATTGCTGCCTGATCGCAGGCATCTGTTTAAATCTCCCCCCCAGCCAATATCCCTGGTGGTCCAGTGGACCGCTGTGTGCCCAATTGCGGGCATTGGTGTAATAAACCAACCCCCTCCATCCAATATCCCTAGTGGTCCAGTGGACCGATCGCGGGCATCTGTTTAAATCACCCCCCCGGCCAATATCCCTGGTGGTCCAGTGGACCGCACTCTGCCTGATCGCAGGCATCTGTAAAACATAAAAAATGTCCTGTTACCCTGGTGGTCTAGGGTACCCCCCTTCCCTACCCACCCACTGAGCCCCACTGCCCCGCTCCCCCCCGGTCAGCTGGCGGGCGACAGCACCCACCGCCTGCCGCCCGCCCCCCGCCGACTGACAGCTCGGTAGGGCTGCATGCTCATTGGTTCACAGCGTGAGCCAATGGGCATGCAACCCATACCTCTACACATTCCAGATATGTGAATGAAGAACCAATGGGCATGCAGCCCATACCGTACTCACATTCCAGATATGTGAATGATTCATTGACATATCTGGAATGTTTTATGCGGTATGGAATGCCGCCCATTGGCTCACGCTGCGGAACCAACAAGCGTGCAGCTCTACTGAGCTGTCAGTCAGCGGCGGCAGGCGGGGGTGCTGCCTCCCGCCGCTGACGGGGGGGTGCAGGGCCTACTGGGCGGATGGGGAGGTACCCTAGACCTCCAGGTAATAGGACGTTTTTTATGTTTTACAGATGCCCGCGATCGGGCAGAGTGCGGTCCACTGGAGCACCAGGGATTTGGCCGGGGGTGGTGTGATTTAAACAGATGCCTGCGATTGGGCAGCGATCGGTCCACTGGACCACCATGGATATTGGATGGGGGGGGTTTATTATACCGATGCCCGTGATCGGGCACATAGTGGTCCACTGTACCACCAGGGATATAGGACTTTTTTTTTAATTTTATTTAAACAGATGCCCGTGATTGGGCAGCACTCAGTCCACTGGACCACCAGGAATATTGGAGGGGGGGTTTATTTAAACAGATGCCCGCGATGGGGCATGGGGGGGCGCCGCCAGGTGCGGCAGGAACTCGGATGGCCACCCACAGGTGACAGCTGCCGTGTTGCGCCCTGCAATGCGACAGCTGACCTGTGGGTGGCCATCATTTGTTCCTTTTTTATTTTGGCTTAACTTTGTGCAGGTGCAAGTAGGGGTTGCGTATGCATGGCTCTGCACATCCCGGACTGAATATCGGGCTGTGCAGGTTATGCATGGGCACGCCTTCCCCTACCTGCCTGCATACATTACTGATGTGCTCCAGCGCGCCGGATTTATCTTGGCACATTTCCCTTTGAATATTGCACCAGGGAGCATCAGTGGGTTTGCATGGTGCAACACTGTTGCACCATGCGCAACCCTTTGGAATATCTAGGCCACAGTCTGTAATTCCCAAATTAGGATCTAATGATGCTTTTATTTTCTCCCATAAAGGTTGAGCTTTAGGGCAATCCCATAAAATGTGTGCAAGTGTACCATAGTCTTGATTACATCTAATTCAAAGCAGCAAATTTAATATTCCCCACTTATGTTGTTTTTTTTTTTTCAATTGTTTAACCAGGTGAGACAGATTAAGCTGAAAGCTTGTTTACAGGTACAGCCTGGGGGCACAGGGAAGTTAAGTGACTTGCTCAGGGTCACACAGTATGAAAGTGGGAGCTGTGGGATTCAAAACCAGGTCTCCAGATTTGCAGCTCAGAGCCTTAAACCACTGCACTATACTGCCTCCATGAGCTTAAAATTTAAAAGGTGTGTAGTAAATACCATATACAATTTTATATTGGATAAAATGATAACCGTTAAATTTTATAAATCTGTGAACGTTTGACCAAACAGATTTCCAGTATTGCTCAGATATCGACTGATTTAAAGTCTTAGACCAGTATTGGGGTGAGGAGTCATATCTATAAGCCCACATCTGTTGTATTTTTTTTATACAGTTTAGAAATGGCATGCTGTTCTGTAGATAAATTAAATAGAGTAGATAGACCATCAGATTTGGCTTTATTAAACTGTGGATTGCCTAATTTAGAAAAAAAGCATGTGCCGAATTCGTTGGTATAGTAACCGGTCTTTGTTGGTTAAATTATACCTGTTTTTCAAGGTCGAAAAGAAATCCATGAGTGTCCTTGTATCAACTGTAATGGACTTTCTATACCATTAGTTTGCCACCTGATGTCTGATAACATTTTCCCCTGAATTTTAAAGTTTGAATTTAACCAAAGGGGTTGATCCCAGTGAATAAGGAGAGACATTTTCAAGCTTTTTTGTAGCTGTTTAAATATTGCCAAACAGGTACCTATCGGTGAGTCTTTAACCTGTAAGGGAAGGTTAGAAGATTTAAGAAAAATTAGCTACTTAGGTTGCGTACCATGTTTAAGACGCACATCTTTTTCGATTTGTAACCGGAGTGGGATATAAAAAGATGAATGGGCCTGACCCTTGTTTGCCGGATAGATATATTTAGAACTTTGTGCAGCATGGTAATAACCATAAAAATCTGGGGCAGCTAATCTGCCTAATTGTTTAGGAGCAACAAGTTTAAGATATCACAGTTTGGGTGTATGCCCCCACCATAAAAATTGTGAAAGTAATTTATGTAGTTCGGCTAACCAGCTGGATGTTAAATATACTGTTTAACATTATTAATGGGTAAAGTATTCTTGGTGTAATACTCATTTTTATTAAACCCAACCTACCCCAAAGAGAAAAGGGTAATTTGTCCCACCTATTCAGAACTGCCTTAATCTGCTATAAAAGTGTAGTGACGTTTTTACAAATCAGTTCAGAATCAGATGTAGAGATATAAACCCTAAGGTATAATAATTCTTTAGTAACTCTGGCCTATTTAAGAGAGGACAACGTCACATCGATTAGTGTATTTATTGAACAATAATACTTGAGTCTTCTCTATGTTTGACATACTGTATAATTTGATATGGAGCTAAATCTAACAATTTCTTCTAGCATATGGGATAAAGAATTATCAGGTTTCTGCAAGTGTAACGAGAGATCATCAGCATATGCAGAGATCTTATACTGCTGTGATCAGATGGAAATGCCTATAATATTCTGATTAAGTTTAATATGCCGAATTAAGGGTTCACTATATAAGTTAAATAAAAATGGTGAAAGGGGACAGCCTTGACATGTCCCATTACATAACTAAAAGAGAAGGGAAAAAACCTTATTACACCTCGTTTAAGCACCAAGATGATACTAGTTTCAACCACTTGACAAATTCTACAGGAAAACCAAATCTTTCTAAGGTACGAAACTAATACAACCAAGAAACTATGTCAAAAGCTTTTTCCGCATCAATGGAGGCAATAACAGCTGGAACCATTGCTCCCCTTGACGCAGAAATTATATGCTGTACTTTCCTGAGTTGATCAGAGGAATGCCGATCAGACATAAAACCCACCTGTTCCGGACTTATTAATTTAGACCAAACTCTCTGAACTCTAGAGGCCACAGCTCGTGTCAAAATTTTAAAATCTATATTCAAGAAAAATATTGACCTATAATTATTAATGCTAGTGGGGTCTTTGTTTTTGGTAGGAGTGAGATAATAGATACTTGCATAGACTGGTCTAAGTCCCCTAAATCATATGCTTCTTCAAATGCTGAAAGAAGTCGAGGTAATAATAAATCCGAAAAAGTTTTATAAAATAAAACTGAAAATCCATCTGGACCCGGGGCTTTATCTGTTGCCATAGAATTAAGTGTGGAACACAATTCTGCAACATTAAAGAGGAAAACGGTAGCCCACAGTTTACAGTCGAATTGTGGTAAATTACATAGATTCAGATAGCAATCAAGCTCTTCAAGGTTAGGATTCAGATCACCCATGCCATACACAGTGGTATAGAACTTCCCAAATGCCTCAGCAATCAACTTGGATTGAGTTATAAACTTCTGGGTTGTAGGATCAAGTATGTACTTGATAGTGCATGAGTTTTCCTGTTGTTTATTATGCATTGCAAAACATTTTCTCCCGAGGAGCCATAACTCGTTTAGACCTAAATATATTAAATTCGGTCTGGGATCTGTTTAGCTTGTGATATTCCTCCCTGTAGTCAATTAACTGTTTCAATAAAACATCTGACTAGGACTGAGAAATCTGGGTTTCTAAGGATCTGATTAGATTCAGTAATTTGTTAGAAGTAGCTAACTTCTCTTGTTTAAGTTTGGGGGTCAAATGTATAATTTCTCCATGAATGGCATACTTATAGGCTAGCCATAATGTAGAGTTTTGAGCCACAGAACCTTGATTTTCTTTAAAGAAATGCAAAGTGGAATCTCTAAGAGATAAAACTATATTTTCCCTTTTCAGTAACGAGTCAGTTAAGCTCCATATTTTATCTGCTTGTGTGTCAAAAACAATTTGTAATGTTAAATACACTGGTGAGTGATCAAAAATCACTCGAGATAAAATTAAGGCTTGTTCTAAGCCTGGTAGTATTACATGGCTTATTAAAAAAAAAAATCGATCCTTGATTGTGTATTGTGGGAAAAAGAAAAAGTATGATTTTGACCTTTGGGATATAATGTTCTCCAAGGATCAGTTAGAGAGTAAGAGTCCACCAATTTCCTAAGGCCTAGTTGATTCTGAGAGACAGAGAGAAGCACTGTAAGGCCCATTCCTGTCTAAATCATTGTAAAGTAACGCTCTAGTCTCAACCTATGATATGTGGAATATCAGGCCATTTAGCTAGTTGTAAAGAGAAATCAACAAAAAATTGAGGATCATTCTTATTAGGGCCATAAAATTAAGCCAGTAATATTTCCACATTATCAAGTGTGCCTACAGTAATAATGAATCTGACTTTGGAGCCTGAAATCACTTGGTGGCAATTGAAATTAAGATTCCTAGCCACAAGTGTTGCAACCCCAGCTCTCCTCTTATCTATCCCTATGCCAAAAACCTGATTTACCCATGCCCTCCTCAAAAAAAGTACATCTTTTGTTAGTAAGTGGGTTTCCAGCAAAAAAAAAAAAAAACTATTGAGGGGTTACATAGTAACATAGACTTTGATGGCAGATAAGGACTGCTTGGCCCACCCAGTCTGTCCACTTCCCTACCTATTAGATAAGCTGCAGATCCTAGTTAACCAACGGCCTACTTCTTCCTACCCCCCCACCAGAATTGCGTTACGTCTGTCCCATGCATTCTTGAATTCCCCCACTGTTTTTGACCCCACAACCTCCTCAGGAAGGCTGTTCCATGCGTCCACCACCAACTCTGTGAAAAAATACTTCCTTGCATTGCCCTTGAGCTGTCCCCCCTCTATCTTCAAATTGTGCCCCCTTGTTCTTACACATCTCTTTTTCTGAAAGATGCTACCCTCCTGGACTTTGTTGATTCCCTTGAGGTAATTGAACATTTCTCTTATGTCCCCCCTCTCCCTCCTTTCCTCGAGGGTATACATGTTAAGCTCCTTTAGTCTCTCTTCATATGGCTTCTGGTGCAGACCCTGCACCATTTTAGTTGCCCTCCTCTGGACTGACTCCATCCTGTCTATGTTCTTGCAGAGATGGGGTCTCCAGAACTGCACACAGTACTCCAGATGGGGTCTCACCAACTGTCTGTACAGAGGGATAACAACTTCCTGTTTTCTACTGGTGATGCCTCTTCCTATACATCCCAGTATCCTCCAGCCCTCCTTACTGCCTTCTCACATTGCTTGCTTATCTTTAGGTCATCTGATATGACTACCCCCAGGTCCCTTTCCATTTTTGTAGTTGATAGTACCTCCCCAACCCCTGTTGTGTACTCTTCCCCTGGGTTTTTGTTTCCCAGACGCATTACTTTGCACTTCTTTACATTGAATCTAATCTGCCATACTTTTGACCATTCTTCCAACCTCGCCAAGTCCCTTCTCATCCTTTCCACCCCCCCCTTGTGTATCAACCCTGTTGCAGATCTTTGTGTCATCTACAAAGAGGCATATTTTTCCTTCCAGTCTCTCTGCAATGTCACTTATAAAGACATTAAAAAGAATCAGACCCAGTACTGAACTCTGTGGTACCCCGCTAGTAACCCCCCTTTCTTCGAAGTGGACTCCATTAACTATTACCCTCTATGTTCTGTTGTCCAGCCAATTATTTACCCAGGCAACCACCCTGGGGCCCACTCCCAGGCTGGCTAATTTGTTTATTAATCTTTTGTGTGGGACTGTGTCAAATGCCTTGCTAAAATCTAGGCAGGCCATGTCCACAGCCCCTCCCTGGTCTACTACTTTGGTCACCCAGTCAAAGAAATCTATTAGATTCATCTGACATGACCTTCCTGCTATGAATCCATGCTGCCTTGGGTCCTATACCCTGCTGGCCTCTAGGTATTCAACAATTCTTTCTTTCAGAAGTGATTCCATCATTTTCCCTGTCACTGAGGTCAAACTAACAGGTCTGTAGTTTCCTGCCTCTGCTTTGCTCCCACTTTTGTGAAGTGGAATCACTGTCCTCCAGTCTTTAGGTACCACACCATCCTCCCATGATTTGTTAAAAAGGGTAGTCTGTGGTGTCACTTGTTCCCCGTTAGTTCTTTTAGAATTCTGGGGTGAATCCCATCAGGGCCCATTGCTTTGTCCACCTTCAGTTTTAGGAGTTTTTTCAGAACCCTTTCTTTTGTGAATGGACTGATATCGACCTCCTTATCAAGAGTGCTTCTACTGATTGGATTAGGTACCTCCCTCTCCTCTCCTTTTGTGAATATTGAGCAGAAGTATTCATTCAGTATCCCTGCTTTTTCACTGTCTCCCTCTGCCCACCCCACACCCCCCTTTATTAAGCCTCACTATCCCTCCCTTGGTCTTTCTTCACTCCCTAAAGTACCTATAAAAGGTTTTATCCCTCTTCTTAATCGAATTGGCTATCTGTTCCTCAGTCTGGGCTTTTGCTATTCTGACTGTCTTCCCTGCTTCCTTCTGCTTTAATTGGTACAGTTCTCTGCCCTGCTCCTTCTGTATTTCCTTATACTTCTTGAATGCTATCTTTTTCTCCCTAACCTTCCCCACCACCCCTTTTGAGAACCATAGTGTTTTTTCCTTCATTTTGATTTATTTGCTTCATACAAGGATTGCTGCCTCTGTGATGGCAGTTTTGATGTTTCCCCATTGTTCCTCCACTCCTCCTCCTTCTTGCCCGTTTGCTAGGGTTAAATCTTTTTAAATGAATACAAATTTTATATCTTTTTGATGGGAAATCCCCCCCCTTAACATTCCAAGAAATAAAAGTAAAATGTATTTCTTAAAGAAAATACAATTAAGTCTCAGTGATTGACCATTAAGTAAGATCCTAATACTATTCCAGACATAGAAGTAGTGTACAAAAGCTAGGAAAAACTCCCATGTGTCTAGTGAACAGGAAAAGAAAAAGTCATCAATCCCAAACCCCCTTTGAAACATTCCCTGTACTGCACTGAGAAACTAAGAATGATTTCTTAATCTAAACAGCTTCATCATTAAGTTTGTCTACACATAGTATAACCTGCCAATTATTCCCCCAACCCCCCACACTACTTTACAACCGAAGTATCACTCTATGAGGGTATCGCATGACACCACACCTCAGGGTCGATACAGACATAAAAAGCCTTCCAAGGATATATCTATTACCATAACCATCCTATACTATTAAAAAATAACAATGTAGTAACATATATCAATTGTATAAAATATCCAAATATCAATATGTAAATTGTTGAAGGTAATAACTAAATATGAATAAAGAAAATATTAAAAAACTACAGAAAACTTCCTAATATTCATCATCAAAGATTCGCCAACAATATTAGTATCTGCTTTATATAACCCAGTGACCCAATAAAAAGGAAAAAAATATTATTACAGGAACCAGGGACAAATCTATAATTAACAGCTCAAACATACATCAAATATTAATATAAGCTCTATAGTATATTTCCTGCATGGTTCCAAAGAAATTGTAGCTGAGCTTATTCTTTCTCAATAAACCAATTATTAGTTACCAATAAAGGAAAGGACACCGACCAGTCTTGTGTCAGAAATGGAATATCATAAAATCCAATGTAAACGAATGTGCTCCTGGCTAGAAGCCCAATAGGGGCTAATGAAAAAGTAATAAACAGTCCATAGTTTATTCATTCTTAATCTTGTGATGACACTATTTGTTCCAAAATAAACCGCTGTCAAAAAAATGCAAAGAAAAAAAAGTGAGCAGACTTCTCCAGGCTTCTGTTGCTCTCTTCATATCAAACGTTCGATCAGCCTTTATAAATGCAGTACCATGCAACAATCCAATGTAAATACAGTATAGAGTCCAGTAAATAAAATATATCTTGTCTGACCTCATCAGAGACAATAAAAAGAAGAAAAATCCTTTCACAGTGACAAACGGGCAAAGCATGAATGTACTCTGTCCATGTGAACACCACCCATCTTTTAAAAATATCTAGTCTCCGTTATATATTGTTATTGATGATCTTTAATTAAATAATAAACTTAACCAAATCCTCCAGTTGAGTAAAGCGGCATAACAATGAAGAAAAAATATTTTTTTTACCAATCTTGTGTCTCACAAACAGTCATGTCTAGTCTGGATAAACAGAGTTCTATCAATGGAGATCCAGTCTTTAAATGCGCGGCTGAGCTATTTATCCAGTTAATATATAAATCTGGCAGACACATTAAGAAGTCCATAAGTCTTGTAATACTTGCAGATTCTCCAACTTTTAAACAGTTTAAGCCAGCATTAGCAAGTCCTGAAAACATCAAATAAATGACAACAGCTAGTGTGGAAACCAGGGACAAGTCCATAACTAATCGGCTCCAATAAAAACCGTATAGATATCTGTTGCATGCTCCACAGCTTATTTTATTACTGTTTTTCGTCAAGCAACAAACAGGTCCATCCACTACTAATAAGCCAGTTGTAAGTTATCAAAGAAAGAAAAAAAATCAACAAACCTTATATCCCTGACATTACAGCACCGTTTCTACAAAAAGCAAGCCTCTAAACAAAGAAAGTTAACTTTACTTTTATATGAGGGCCAGTTATATGACCAGTCCCAAAGACTAATAATTAGGCATCATTGTAGGATAAAGATACAACTTGCCACTCCAATCAGTCCTCCTCTTAAGATTCACCGTGTTCTTCAGAAGCCCTCAAGTCTCGTTCGATACAGCTCAGCAATTTTTCTGCATCCTTAGGCTCGTTGAAAAGATACTGCCATCCCTGCCACAATACACATAGTTTTGCAGGCATCAACAACTGATGTTGAATCTTAAATTGACTGCGTCGTTTGCGGATATTTGTAAAGCTTTTGCGGCACTGCCTCGTACTATAGGATAAATCAGGGAACAAAAGAATACTGTCCTGTCCATATTTGAGAGCCCATTGTCTTCTAGCCAGAGCTAGTATCCGATCTCCAATGCCCGTGAACACCACCATCAGAGTTCTAGAGGTTCCAGCATCTGTGGGCATACATCTTGGGGTAATCCAATAGGACTTTTCTATAGATAAAGGCGCGTCTTCTTCTGAAAGTCCCAGTAATTCCAGAAGAAAAGTCCTGATGAAAGATAGGCAATCCTCCCCTTCTGCCTCCTCCGAAAGCCCGATCACTCTTAAATTCCTCTCTCTAGCTTGGTTTAGGCCTGCTCCAGTCGCTGCCGAAACATCGCATTTTCTTTAATGAGTTGCAATGTAGCGTCACAGGCCTTGAGAACAGATGCCTCTGCACGTTGGGTCTGCTGCTCGCAATTGTCCATCCGTGTCTCTATAGCAGACACTCTCGGTGTTAGATTATCCAACTTTTTATCAAGATCCTGTATGGAGCAAACCAGCTGGTTTAATGTAGCTTGTATAGATGTGAGTGTTGCACCCTCCGTCTCATTTCCATCAGATGTCGAGACTCCCATAGCCGAACCAGGCCCCTGTTCCTGTTGCACTTGCTGCTATTTAGGCATGAAGAAATCTGCTGAGGAAGCACCATGCCCTCTCGTTTTCCCCATACTTAGACTCTGAGTGCTCAGTTCTCCAAACAGCTACTTATAGCTATATTAATCGTAGTTTAGAATAGTATAATTTGTATTTATTTAATTTGAACCTCTGGAGCTCAGGAAAAGTGCTGCTTCCTTTATGCTGCTCAGCAGCGCCCCCAGCCTGTTGAATTTTAATTTTATCCTGGAAGTTGAGGAGCTTACAAATAATTGCTATGGGTCTCTCACCCTGTTTTGGTTTAGAACGAAGAGACCTGTTTGCTCTCTCTATAAGATAAATTTGACCAAGCTCTGGTAGACCGGCTATTTGACAGAAAAGAGAATTAACTAAATGGAGCATATCTGACTGCTTAGCCAATAAGAAGCAGATTATCTCTTCTAGACCTATTCTCAAGGCCATCTGCTTTTTCTTCAAGCTTTTGTAATCTTCTTCTTAATGTAGTAATTTGTCTTCCGATTGAACCCGGTTCTCAAGTGAACTAACACATGCTTCACATCAGACACTCTGATAGTCAAAGCAAACAGCGATGATTTAATATCCTTCACATCTGTAACTAGTTCTTGTAAAATATCTTTGATAGTCCTGTTCATTATCTGGGTTTTGTTCTTTAACAGACAAAGAGCCTCCTGATTTTGTTTCTGTTTTGCCTCTCTTAGACGGCTTTTGCTGTTCGGGGCTTTTTAAAATGCAGCCGGTGACGTCTTTTACCAAAGATCTTGTGTGGCCATCTTTTGCTTCAGAATATCTGTTGATCCAAGTCGTTGTTGGAAAGAGCAGTAGTTTAACTTGAGAAAGTATATCCGATAGGCTAAATGTACTATAGATTTAGCTAATTAATAGTGACCCCTGACGAGATTCACCACCGAGCAACTGCTGCCATAGCCGCTACACTGGAAGTCCGTTTCCCTTATTACTAAAACGTGAGCTCTAATAATAAAACAGTTCCTGAAAATCCTAGAGGAAAACCTCAAAACTTCCTTATTGGGACAGTAATAAACTCCATAACTGGTAGGACATTTCAAGTATAGAACACGCCTTAATTCTATATGCGTACACATCAGGACATAATAACAAGACAACAAGTTGAAAAAACTGGTAAGAAAACATGAAACATTGCTGAATCGAACACTTTTATATAGCTACAGTACCGGGCAGTAGTGGACCTGAAGGAAAGTTTAAGTTCATAGACCATTTCTATGCAACAGTCTATTCCAATAACAAAAGTTTGTTGCAAATCACTACCATGTGGTGTTCAAGTGGTGACAGTCTGAGGAGTACAGGGTGCACAACATGAGCGGTAACCTGCCATTTAACCCAATGTACACTTAAAGCACGGTAAATTAAATACTCCCTTAAAACCCCCACTCCTCAATCAACATAAATGAAAACAGACCTTGTTGAAGTCCCTTAGTTATGTACAGAGTCCACTTGGCCAACCTGTAAAGGTACACTGTTCATAGTCAGCTACATACTCATCCTCCAATGAATCCTCCTCACTGCTGACAGCTGCCAATTCTGCTTCAATACGCGCCATAATCTTTTCTGTGTCTTTGGGCTCTTTGAACAAATATTGGTGGCCATTCCATGTGAGGTGCAGTTTTGCTGGTAAAAACAACTGATGCTGGATTTTGACTTGACAAAGCTGGCAATGGGTACCAACAAATTTCTTCTTCCTATGCCAGGTACTGTAGGAGAGGTCCTGCAAAAGCAGCACATTGTCAGCCCCGTATTTCAAGTCCCTCTGGAATCGTTCCATGTCCAGAATCATGTATCTATAGCCAATGCTAGTACAAATCACCATAAATGTACGGGGGTAGTGGAAGCACTCTGCACAACTGCCCACCTCGATGTGACTCTGAATGCCTTTTCTATTGACAGTGGGGGAGGGTCATCCTTCCCCAGTACCAGGATTGTAGGTATAAACATCCTAGTGAAGTTCAGGCTGTCCTCTCCTTCTGACAATTCAAGAAGACCCACCATCCGAATATTTATTTTCTGTGCCTGATTTTTCCACTGTCCCTAGGCGCTATCATAGTAAGGAGTTTTCCTTGATCAACTGGATAGTGGCATCTGTTGATTTCTGCACCATCGCCTATGATCTCTGTTCTACTTGGTCAACCAAATCCATCACAGTTTCCAGTGTGGCTACTCTAGGATGTAGGGCATCAAACATTTTATCCAGATCCTGGACTGTTCTCACTAGTTGGTTCAAAGTTGTATTGATGGTTTACAGAGTGATTTCCCCCAGTGGAGCTGCAGTCATGTTCCCTGCTGCCTCGTGATATGTAGGCCACCTGTCTTTCTTTTGTCCTTTTGGCTTAAAAAAGTCATGTGGTACAGCTGTAGCTCCCTGTGGCTTACCCATTGTTTAGCATTCATGTATACCAACCAGCACCACTGAAAATAACAAGTGTTTCCTAGCAAAATATGAAGTTTTAAAAGTTATAATGAGGTTCCCTCCAGGAGCTCAAGTGAAGAGCTGCTTCTCTGTCGGTTGCTCAGCAGCACCCCCAGGAAGAAGAATATTATGTGCAGATGGAGGAAGGTGACCCCATGGAATTAGAGGGTGCACCTGAGCAAGATTTCCAACATCCTCCAAGGCATAATGAGGACTACTCATTCTTTTCCTCATTTGACAGACAAATGGTCAATAGCCTCGACATCCCTCCACTAGAGACAGAGATAGATGAAGAGGATGCTAATTTTATGGACATGTTGGGAGTAACTCCACCAAGAAGAATGCTACTTCCCATACATAAACCACTTAAGAAGGCCATAACAGCTAGCACCAATTACAGAACTCGAACTTACACATGCTATATCTAATTTAAAAACAAATAACAGCCCTGGCCGAGATGGATACACCGGGGAAGTTTGTAAACTATTTAAAGAAATATTAACCCCGAGCCTGCTGGAGGTTCATAGAGAGGCACAAGAAGTACAAGGAAATCCAGACACATGGCGATATGCCATTATTACAAGTGTATTAAAACCTGGCAAGGATGGCACTAATTGTGCATCATAGCGTCCTGTCTTGGTATTAAATATTGATTATAAAATGTTTACATCAATTATAGCCAAATGTCCAGAGGTTTTACTGCTTGAATTAATTGATCAGGATCAAACCGGATTCATACTGGGCAGGCAAACCCGGGACAACATAAAAAGAACGTTACATCTGTTGCACTACACCGCCCTGTAGGGGGACCCTGTTCCTGCTTTTAAGTTTGGATGTGGAGAAGGCCTTCGACAGGGTGGCATGGCCTTTCTTGGGGGGCCATTCTGGAGAAAATGGGTTTCCCTGGGGAGTTCAGACAGGTTATTACAGGGCTTTATACCTGTCCGACAGCGTACATAAAAATAAATGGATCTGTGTCAGCACCAATTAATTTACTTAGGGGTACCAGACAGGGCTGCCCGCTTTTGCCCCTATTATTTGCTTTATATTTGGAACCTTTGGCGCAAGCCATTAAACAACATGAAGAAATTTGAGGGATACAGGCAGGAGACACACAACATAAACTAGCCTTGTATGCAGACAATCTCCTAGTTTATTTGACAGACCTGGAGCACTCTCTGGGACTGATCTAGGAAGTATTGGGGAGCTTTGGAGATATAGCAGGATATAAAGTTAATACTTCAAAGACTGAAGTAATGGGCATTAGGTATACGCCCACAGTCCATATTAAAAATACCTTGCTGTTTAGATGGTCCCCAACAACACTGAAATACCTAGGACTGCAGCTTAGCCAAGAGTATGATCAGATATTTGAACTTAATTACAGCCCTCTATTAGAAAAAATAACAGGAGACCTGGAGAATTGGCGGGGTCTTCCCATCCCAATAATGCAGAGGATAGACACAGTGTGCATGGTGGTGTTACCACAGTTTTTATTTTTAGCACAAACTCTCCCAGTTGTAGTCCCAGATTCTTTTTGTAAGAAATTAAATAAGAAGATCACTCAATATATTTGGGGACTAGAGGGACCAAGAATTTTATTATCAATTTTACAGCTCCCAAAAAACAAAGGGGGGCTTTCCTTCCCAAATTTTAAACATTACCATGCTGCTGTACAGATTAGAACCATACTATATTGGATACATCCTATGTACTCTGCGAAGTGGAAATCAATAGAAATAACAGAAGAAGATCTTATGAAACCATACATGGTACTGCTATCCACTTCAAGGGAGGTGGCAGTGAGAGAAATACATAACCCATACACAGTGGCTACTCTCGAGAGCTGGCAGTCGGTGTTAACTTTTAAAAAATTTATGACCTGGGCCGGCCCGGTGGTGCTGAGTGTTGAGGCGCTGGACGCCACACCTTCTTGACATGCCGGCAACCCGGAGACTGAGAGCAGACCGGGTTGGTGGGGTGACGGGGAGGAAGGATTGAGCATCCCATGACAGTTCTTCTTCCTCTAGGGTGGGTAGCGGCACTGCATCACTCTGCAGTGGCATCTAGCGGAGGTCAGGGGCACTGTGAGGGCGTGCACAGTCATGGGTTGTACCACGGCGGGTGTCAGCACGTCAGTGTGCCGACGCCATTGCATGACTGGCTCTGTGGGGAAAAACATGGCAGAAAATTGTGGGGTGATCATGGCAGCTGATGGCCGTGCCCTGCACCCCTGAACACGAGAGGCACGCCCCTCCCCCCCAAGTCCCAGGTTTCCAGGTCCCCGAGGGGGGTCGCCGTGCGCTGGGCTTTTGTGGGGAGAGTGTGTCGCAGGCCAGACTTGGTGCAGGTGCTGGCAGCTGGACGACTCGCCACCCGCTCCACAGCGTAGGAGAGGATAAATAATGACATGATAAAAAAAAATAAAAAATTATGACCTGGAGGCCACTCTTTTATTCCTTACCATAGAAACATAGAATTTGACGGCAGATAAGGACCACTTGGCCCACCTAGTCTGCCCATTTCCCTACCTAGAGGATAAGCTGCAGATCCTATTTAACCAACAGCCTATTTCATCCTACCCCCAACAAAAATTGTCTTATGTCTGTCTCATGCATTCTTGAATTCTCCCACAGTTTTAGACCCCACAGCCTCCTCAGGATGGCTGTTCCATGCGTCCACCACCCTCTCTGTGAAAAAATACTTCCTCACATTGCCCCGAGCTGTCCCCCCTCTATCTTCAAATTGTGTCCCCTTGTTCTTGCACATCTCTTTTTCTGAAAGATGCTACCCTCTTGGACTTTGTTGATTCCACTGAGGTACTTAAACGTTTCTATCATGTCTCCACTCTCCCTCCTTTCCTCAGGGGTATACATATTAAGCTCCTTTAGTCCATCCTCGTATGGCTTCTCTTGCAGACCCTGCACCATTTTAGTTGCCCTCGTCTGAACTGCCTCCATCTTGTCTATGTCCTTGCAGAGATGGGATCTCCAGAACTGGACGCAGTACTCCAGATGGGGGTCTCACCAACTGTCTGTACAGGGGGATAACAACTTCCTGTTTTCTGCTGGTGATGCCTTTCCCTGTACATCCCAGTATCCCCCCAGCCCTCCCTACCACCTTCTCACATTGCTTGCCAACCTTAAGGTCATCTGATATGATTACCCCCAGGTCACTTTCCATTTTTGTTGTTACTACCTCCCTCCCATTGTGTAATCTTCCCCTGGGTTTTTGTTTCCCAGGTGCATTACTTGAACTTCTTTGCATTAAATCAAGCTGCCATACTTCTGACCATTCCTCCAACCTTGCCAAGTCCCTTCTCATCCTTTCCATGCCTCTTTGTGTATCAACCCTGTTGCAGATCTTTGTGTCTCATCCATAAAGGCTTACTTTTTCAGTCCCTTTGCAATGTCACTTATAAAGACATTAAAAGGACTGGACCCATACTGAACCCTGCGGTGCCCCACTAATAACCCTCTTTCTTCAGAGTGGACTCCATTTACAATTACCTTCTGTGTCCTGTTGTTCAGCCAATGTTTTACCCAGGCTACCACCCTGGGACCCACTCCCAGGCTGGTTAATTTGACTATTTTTCTTTTGTGTGGGACTGTGTCAAATGTCTTGCTAAAGTCTAGGTAGGCCATATCCACAGCCCCTCCCTGGTCTACTACTTTGGTCACCAGTCAAAGAAATCAATTAGATTCGTCTAACATGACCTTTCCGCTGTGAACCCATGCTGCCTTGGGTCCTGTGCCTCACTGGCCTCTAAGTGCTCAACAATTCTTTCCTTCAGAAGTGATTCCATCACTTTCCCTACCACAGAGGTCAAACTAACAGGTCTGTAGTTTCCTGCCTCTGTCTTGGTCCCACTTTTATGAAGGGGAATCACATCAGCCTTCTTCCAGTCCTCAGGTACCACACCATCCTCCCATGATTTGTTAAATCATACCATACTTAGAAAAATTTCTTCCAGTCAGAATGTATGTGGGGTACTGAAGGTGGGAGAGACAGGGTCTCCACATGATATACCAGTTTATGGAAGGGGACACCTTTCTGACTTGCTGACCAGGAGGCTCAATATGGCACATCCCCATGAGATAAGGTCCGATATTTTCAAGTAAGAGATTTGGTCAAAGCTTTAAAAGAAGACACCCGGACAACCTCCCCCTCTCCTCAGCTGGCTAGTCTTTTTAGAATGATTTTGGAAGGCAGAGCCCCTTTAGAGCACATAATATCGTATCTCTGTGCTGCAGTTCATGAACGGGGGGGGGGAATCTACCTCCTTGATTCGAAGGGCAAAGGTTAATGACATAGATATGGAGATTCCAGAAGAGATGTGGGACAGATATATGAATAAAATACATAGAAACACCTCCTCACCTGGCTGGAGGGAGTTTGCTGGAAGAATGCGGTAAGATTCTTTAGAGTACCTGCAGTACAGGTCCACTATGCCCGGGGAAACAAAGCAGAATGTTGGAGGAGGTGTGGGGGTACCTCAGCCACACACGCTCATGTGTTTTGGAAATGCCCCAAACTTCAACTTTTCATTGTAGAACTACAGGAAGCTATTGGGAGTATATTTTCGCCCTCTCTGAAGCTTACCTCTTCCTTGTTTCTCCTCCTAGAGGTACCTAAGGAGTACAGAGATACACACAGTCCACAAAACTGCTGTTGATACTGTCACTGGCTGCCAAGAAAGCCATAACCAGAAAGTGGATGTGCTGTGACCCACCCAGTTTCCTACAATGGCAAGACATTATCATTGAAATATATAAAATGGAAAGATTAACTGCATTAATAAACAGGAAAGGGACACAGTTTGAGGATATGTGGAGATGATGGGTGTTTTATATTAACCCCCTTAGACAAGATTTTGTACCATGTTTCAAAAACACAATGTTACAGTCATTTATAGGTGGTACAAAAGAGGCAGATATAAGAGGCTACATACCCACTTATGGTCTGATATTCTCCCCTGATTAATTTCAGTCAGTCAGTTTATTTACTATTTTAATTATGGGATTAGGAACCTCTTCTCTATTTATATAAATATCAGTGCATGTGATCGAAAGGATGCCCAGGGAAAATAAGGCTCAATAGATTAAGTCAACACCAAGCTCTGTGTATTGTTCATGTTAATGTTTTGTAAAAATATATGTATGTGTCTGTATGTTATGACTTTCAAAATGATGCATAAATAAAGTTAAAAAAAAAAAAAACTGACAATTTTGCCCTTGTCATTGCCAGTGGGAGGAAGACCGGCACTCTACTTCCAGGAATGGGCAAACATTACCACAGACAAGTGGGTACTGGAAGTAGTGGGCTGTGGATTATGTCTGCAGTTCAAGCACTTTCCCAACCTGCAGAAACACAGAAGTTTTCCAGTTCAGTTTCCCACAGAAAGAGGTCTACTGGAACTGGAAGTAAAACCAATGTTAATATCGCAAATCATAGAAAAAGTCCCTGTCTCCCAGTGGGGCAGGGCCTGTTCTCAAGATACTTCCTGCCAAGGACAGCGATAGATAGGACAAAAGGAGAAAAAGTTATAGCTTGCCCAGAAATGACCCAGTTTGCACCTGACAGTGGGTCCAAAGTGGTGCACTTGGGCTGTAACAATAGCCGAAAGAAGGAAAAGTAAACAATAGAAAAGTATTTTCACTTGATAATTTTAAGCTTCTGTACTGGTTTTGACCCAGTTGTTTCTCATTTTGACCCTCATTTTTTATACCAGTGGGTCTAATTTGACCTATGTTTTAAACCCCTTAGCGCGTCACTGCTTCCTGCCCCATAACAAAAATGGGGGGCGGCGACCCACTTTAGAGATCAAGTTTCTGAACAAGAATTTGAAAAAGAGAAATTCAAGTTGGTCATATCATGGATAGTGATGCCATCTATTTTTGTATTTAGATTATACAATATACATTTTATATATATGTCCTGTACCTGGACTTCAGTAAGGCATTCGATTTGGTGTCCCATGGGAGACTAGGAAATAAGCTGGAAGGCACAGGGGCAGGGGAGAAGATGGTGGGATGGGTAGTGAACTGGCTGCAAGGGACTCAGCAGAGGGTGGTGTTGGGAGGGGAACTCTCCTCTCCCAGGGTGGTGACAAGCGAGACCAATGTTGTTTGGATCTTCATAGCGGACATCTCAATAGGGATCAAGAGCAAGATCAGTCTGTTTGCAGTTGACACCTAGATGGGAGCAGTAGTGGATGACTTAGAAGGGTGGCAGGGGTTGCAAGATGATCTGGCAAAATTGGAGGCCTGGTTGGACACTTGGCAGCTGGGGTTCAATGCCAAGAAATGCAGGGTGCTACATTTCAGCACAAAAAAAACAAGGAGGAGCTATCGGCTGGGGGGGGGGATTCAACTAGCCAATATGGAAGAGGAGAAGGATATTATTTGGTCTCGGACCAGCATGATCGGTGTTTGACCTGTCTGGTCCCTAACCACTATATGGACCGTTGCGATGCCTGTTTTTTGATGGATCACGGAGTTCTGGAACACCGCGCATTTAAAGTCGGCCGTACGCTGCCGACCTTTGGGGGACAGGCACGCACTAGGGACGCCAGACATAGGTCCCTTGACCCCTTCTCTGGGTCCCCTCCTGGTTCTATACAGACTGTGGAGGAGGGGGCTTCTGTCTGTTCCAGCCTCGCCTCAGCGGAAGCCCCTCTCACTGTGCAGGAGGCCTGGTCTGAGTCTTCCGGGAGTCGGGCTGGAGGCACCGTTTTGGCAATCTCCTCTTCAGAGGTGAAGGCTCCTCTGGTGTCGCAGCCTGTGTCTGCCAGGCCTGGCCTGGTGGTTTCCTTGGTGCCAGTGATCGGGGCAGCGCCGTGGGCAGTGTGGGGCCAGCTCACGGTGCCACTTGCGGTTCTGGGAGCAGGAGGGTTGTGAAGTTGTCTGGATCCGTGCCTCCTCTTGGGATGACTATGATTTGGAGGCAGATACGGACTGGCTTCCAGATTCTTCGGAGTCCTCTGACTCCCCCCACCTACCTAGCACTTCGGCATCTGTCCAATCTCCTCTTTCGGGTCTGGTGGCTCGGGACTCAGAGGAGGAGAACCCCCTGTTTTGGGTGCCCAGGCTGGGCCCACTTCTGGACCTGTAAGGGTCTCTGGGAAAGGGGAGAATGTTCCCTCATCTGCCACCTCTCAGGAGTTGGTGAGTGAGGTTGAGCTTCCTCAGTTGGTCCTGAGGAAGAGCCCCCTGTCTGAGGGGGTTGAGGGAACAGCATAAGGAGCAGTGTCCTTCTCTGGTAGCCCGCAAGGGTTCAGGTAGGAGCCACAGCGCCGGACTTGTCTTCTCCCCTGAGGTCTCTCTGGGGCGGATCTCATCTTTCAAGGCTAGGGACCACCCTTCTTGACCCACACGGCCCCAGTCACCTCACAGGGGGGAATCCCCTTCAGGGCTCAGTCACAACCGTTTCAGAATGGTTGAACAGCCTGCCTCGACTGACAGATCCTTCCAGGGTGTTGGTTTGCTGTTCAGTCCTCGAGCCCTGGCAGAGGTCATTCTCTTCCTCAGAGGTGTTTGGCTCCCTTACCTCTGCCAACCCCTCCCCTCTCCCTGGCCACTCTGGTCCTATGGGGCCTCTAACCTGGGAACAGTTTAGAGCCACTGCTGCCCTATTCCCAACCTACGGTAGATCCATGGACAAGCAGGTGTTTCACCACTTTCCCCCTGGACAGCCGGTTTCTGACTCTCCAGAATCATCAGCTTCCTTGTCTTCTTCACATGAGGCAGAGGATCATTCTGTCATCATCCAACCTGGGAGGTGTTATGTAATGCTAGATCCATTAAAAACAAGACGGCTATTACAGCTGATCTTGTTGAAACGGTGGATCTGGCATGTATCACTGAGACCTGGCTGGATGAAAATGCAGGCCCAGTATTGGCTTCTGCAGTTCCAGCTGGGTTCTTGGTGATCAACCGCCCAAGGTTGGATCGTGGGGGTGGGGGTGTAGCCATCTTTTTTATGACTGAACTGGGGCTTGTGGATGTTCCAGTGGGGACTACCAGATCTGTTGGGTATATCATCGGAGAGGGTGTAGGTTGCGGGATACTCCTCATCTACTGTCAACCAAGTGATGGGGGTGTATTTCTGCAGGAGACAGCGGACTTTATCATTGACATGGTATTGGAGTCTCCCAGATGGATAATTCTGGGGGACTTAAATGCCTGGGTCAACAATGAACTCTCACAATTTGGTCAAAATCTCCTCCAGCTAATGACAATCCTGGGCCTTACACAGGTGGTTACCTCCTCTAACCATGTAGGAGGTCATTCACTGGATCTGTTGTTCCTCCTGGGGACGGAGATCTCAGACTTGGGGGTGGAACCAGTCAGTTGGTCTGACCATCACACCATAGGGTTCAGTTTTGGGCCCCCCCCCCAAATGGACCTACCCCTTCGGAGATGGTCAGGGGAGTTACCTCAGATGGTCTATCGGCGGTCCTGAACCTATCGTGATTGCTGGGTGAAAGCACAAGTCCAAGGATCTCACACTGGCCTGTAACAAGGCAGTGGGAGATTGGACTTGATTGCTCCTGTTCGCATTCGACCACCCGCTCGTCCCCCAAGGTCCTCTTGGTATGATGGTTCCTTGAAGGAGTTGAGGTGAGTTGGTCAAAGGTTGGAGAGAGCATGGCAGAAGTCCGGCCTAGATGCTGACAGGCTTAGATTGATGGAACACTGTAAGGGCTATCAATCAGAAATCACCCGTAAGAAGGCAGAGTTCCTGTCAAGGGAGATTTCTGCTGCTCAGAATCAACTGGCTCAGCTTTTCCAAACTGTTGACATATTGTGCAATTCAGTCTGTCTCCAGTCCAGAAGAGCTTTTTCACAAGTTAAGTGTGATGAGCTAGCTCAATTCATTGCAGATAAGGTGGCCAACATCAGGTCTGGAATTGGCCCGGCTCTCCCTATGAGGGGTTGCAGAGGTCGATGGGAGGTGGTGAGCACCCGGTCTGTCTGGACGGATTTCAGCCTGCCGAAATTCATGGACATTGTGAAGAATGTCCAGACTTTGCACCCAACCTGTTGTAGTTTGGATCCGGGCCCTACCCCCCTTTAAGTGGGGTGTGTAGATGTTATCTGCCCGATCCTAGCTGAAATTGTCTGGAGATCCTTGGAGAGTGGGGTCTTTCCAGATCCCCTAAAGGAGGTGATCATTTGACCACTCCTTAAAAAGTCCTCCTTGAACCCCGACTGTCCAGCTACCAGCCTGTCTTTAACTTGCCCTTTGTGGGTAAGGTTATTGAGAAGGTGGCTGCATTGCAACTGGATGATCACCTTGCAACTCACAAGGTCTATGAAGCTCTCCAGTCTGGATTTAGGAAGAGGCACAGCACAGAGACCACCATTGTCCGGGTATTAAATGACCTTCTAATGGTGAGAGATCGAAAGGCTCATACCATCTTGGTTCTTCTTGATCTCTTAGCAGCTTTTGACACTGTGGACCATGGTGTGCTTTTGGAGTCCCTGCAGTTCCTTTGTGGACTGTTGGGTACAGTCCTCAAATGATTTCGATCGTTCCTCGTGGGCAGGTCTCAGAGGGTGGTCACTGGAATTTATTCCTCTGACACCCTCATCCTGTCCTGCAGGGTGCCTCAGGGCTCCATACTGACATCCATGTTGTTTGCAGTGTGTATGCTGCCATTGGGAGATATCATCAGGCAATACGGCTTGAGTTTTCACTGCTATGCAGATGATACTCAGCTGTGTATGTCCTTTATGCCCAGACAGGTTGATGTGATTTCAGTGCTAAACAACTGCCTCTCCGAGATCAAAGACTGGATGAGCTCTAGCTGGCTGAGACTGAATCCAGATAAGACTGAGGTGTTGGTTGTGGACCCGGGTCGCACGGGGGTGCATTTGGGGCTGGGCATGTGTCGGTCCTATGGCTTGAGGGTGTTCAGTTCACTACCTCAGAATGGGTGCGTAACCTGGGCGTTATTTTTGATGATGGCTTGACCCCGAAATCTCAGGTGTCAGCCGTGATTAAATCCTCATTTTACCATCTGAGGAATATTGCCCAGGTGAAACACCTGGTTCCACTGGACAACCTTCCAGCACTGGTCCATGCCTTCATTTCCACCTGTCTTGACTACTGCAATGCCCACTACCTAGGGCTGTCTGGGGTTGATATCTGTCGCTTGCAGCTAGTGCAGAATGCAGCGGCCAGGATGTTGACTGGTACTTCAAGGACCAGCCACATTACGCCTGTGCTGTGCGGACTGCACTGGCTGCTGGTTCAGTGGCGGATCACCTATAAGGTAGACTTGCTTACCTTCAGAGTCCTACAGGAACAAGGACCCAACTACCTGAAAGATCTCCTGACTCCCTACTACCCCAATAGTCCTCTCTGATCTGCCAATGAAGGATTGCTAGAGATTCCCGGAGTTCGTTTAAAAACTTCTGGTGCCCGTGCTTTTTCATTTGTAGCACCAACCCTGTGGAATTCTCTACCTCTTCAGTTAAGAATATGCCTGACTGTCAGTAGTTTTAAATCTATGTTAAAAACATATTTATTTTCATTAGCCTTCCCAAATTGTTCTTAAATAATTTATATTGTAGTTTTATCTTGTTGTCATATCTGTATTTTAAAGTGTACAGCACCTTGATATTTGAAAGGCACTACATAAATAAAGCTCTGATTGATTGATTGACACTGACCAAACCAACTATCAGCACTTCCTTTCAGGGTTAGTCAACGAGCTCCACATATCTAGACTGGCAAGACGCAATCCTGAGCTGGTGGCGTGCTCTTTTTTAGGCCAGTACAGTATGGGCAACCTAGTGGTACCCGCCTGGCCCTCCTACTTTAGGGAGGCATCTTACCGCGCTTGGAAGCATCCAGTGTACTGTTGGCACAGATATTGCACACCCCAGGGATCTCCGGGAGATCTTCCTCACCCCTCTTCGGGTGTGACGCTCCTGGATACTTCCTCCGGGCATAGAGACCGGCCCCCAGATGCGAACTCCGTAGAGTTTGACTCCTGGTGGAGGAGAGTGTTTTTCTTGGCACATCTTTATCTTTCCATCACAGCACATCAGGCCCATCAGGCTGCCTACAATAGGCACTTATGCTCTTTGCTAGGGCAAATCCCAGCATCCATGTCTGATACGGAGGCAACCAGACAAGCCATTGCCCTCTCCGCACGTGGCCTGGAGCATGCGAAGAACCAAGCAAGGGCATCGTATTACACCAATGAGGTGGCGTCCAGGCAAGTGGTCAGAGCGATCTGCATAAGGTGGATGGCATGGCTTCGCCTATCCCGGTTATCACCCATAACCCGATGAAGGGTGAGTGCCTCCTTCTTCCGGGGAACCCATCTTTTTTCCCACAGGGTGAGACGGGAACTTCAGGGGCGACTTCCTTCTCCCAGCCAGAGGGAGACCCTTCCTCACCCTGACCAGTCCCAGGCCTAAATAGGCCTGTAAGGGTCTCCCCCCTCCTGTGTCTCCCCTACAGGAGGCTGAGGGACACTGTTCCCACAGGGAGGTACCAGGTCCTCTTTGGGGGCTTGGTAATCACCCACCAATGATGAATGGTGAAGATTGACACAGATAAGATATGAAAATTACATACCTACCGTAATTCTTGATCTTTCTATGTATCTTCACCATTCATCACTGCTTCCCGCCCTCCTTCCCCACTAGGGCCTCAGTCTCTGGGCATTGCCTCCTCCCTGCTTGTCTTTCCTCAATTGAGACCAATTGTGGGCTGAGTCCTGCTGGTACCTCTGAATTCTCTGCTCTTTCGAGTGAAGTGATAGAGGTTCACTGTTGGGGGAGAACAAGCAGGGGAACTTGTCCTTTCAAATAAGGGCTCACCCAGGCTTTTTCGTGTGTCCCTGATAAGCACCCCTCCTCCAGCTGGTTCGAGCCCTTTTTGTGGCTCAAGTTCCCATCTCGAATTTTCGAACCATGGGGTCCTCCACAGGTCTGTAGCTGTTGAAGGCCCAGGTGACCCCTTAAATTCTCCTTCAGGAGCTGTTGCTCCCTCTTCTCTGCTGTTTCCAGCCTTCCCTGTCCTTATGCAGGGTCCCTCTCAGGATGGTGAGTCCATGTCTTAGAGGTTTTCTTCCTGACTCCCTTTCTCCTTCAGTCTCAGGGGATGTTCTGTCTCTACATTCTGTTAAGGGGAATCCCTCTTCAAGGGGATCCTGCAGTGGCATGGGTCTTTTCCCTGCCATAGGTGTTTGTTAATGACAGGAGTGGGAGACACTCACCCCCCCCCTTTCTTTTTCACCTCTGTTGGCCTGGCGATGGGGGCCTTTTTCAAGTCTGGTCCTGATTTGATCTGTCTTCTGGGCTGTCGCCTAGTTCGCTTTCCCCTCTGCAGTTCTTTTCAAACTGAGGATGCTGTTTTGTTGGGGATGTAAAAGAAAAAAAAATATATGGCTGAAGACAGCGGTCCTCTTCTCCAGAGCCCCAGAGAGTCCTCTGGACATCTTTAGGGGTGGTGCAATGTGTCCCTCTCCTCTCTTCCCTATCTTCCTATCCTTTTACCCTCCCTCCCTCCCTTTTATATCCCTCCCTTGCTTGCTCAGAGGTTTGGGGCCCCCTGTTCCAGAACACTAGGTTACCTTTTCTGACCTCTTAAGTCTGCTTTATTTCTTCTTTTGTTTATATCCTTTCCTTTTCCTGTCTCTCTGGCTCCCTTGCCCTGCCCTCCTTTTTTCTCTTTTCTAACGTCACTCTCCGGCATGCAGAACTGGGATGGAGGAGGAGTTGGCATCAGTTACTGGCCAACCCGTGAGCACCACGCCGTGCGTCAGCCTTGAGGGCAGTGTCCACGGCACCGACTCCTCTACCTCTACAAAAAAATAAAAAATGCTCCTGCAGGGTCCTGCTCCTCCTGCCAGAACGCACCAGTGATTAATGGTGAAGATGCACAGAAAGATCAAGAATTATGGTAGGTACGTAAATTTAATTTCAAACAACATGAAATCTTGCTGTATTCTGACATATTGCAGTTAGCTCCAGCTCTTGAACTGCCCCGGAGAGTGAAGGGTTAAATTCTATGCCAGGTATTGAACGTTGGGCTCGAGTTTGGTTGAAACTTCTGTCTGTGTCCTTTTGAAACCAAACCGTCAGATTCTTTACTCTGCCTCACTGAACAGTCGCTCTGGAGATTTCTCCTTCTGCTCGGTTCTGTTGCGGTTAATGTTTTGATTTTAGTCCATTTTTCGTTCCATTTTTCGGTTCGAGACTCTGTCTGTAGTACCGTAAGTACTTAGATTAGTAGCTGTCACCCAGGCTAAGGCCATGGATTTCTCTGTAGTGGGTAAGTCTCTGTTTGGGGAGCAGACAGAGAATTACATGAAGAAAATGGATGAGTACAGGACCACTTATTGGAGACTTTTTTTCCCCTTCCATTTTATATTTCCTCCCTTACTTGGATTAGCCTGACCACACATCCTGATTCCTATACCTGCTGGAATGGTAGCCTTTGGGCACTAACTATGCATTGCCAAAGCCCCTGTGTGAACTGTCCTGGACTTAGCTTTCTGGGTGGTAAGACCATCCAACAACAGGCCTACCCCCAAGGTAGCACCCAGCAGGGCTACCTAGAGAACCCAGCCTCCATTCCAGCCTAGCCAAGGGCTTAAGTAAGCTATCAGTCCTCTTTAAACGCTCTTGGTACTGCCCTCCTAACCCCCACACACACACACCCTACGGACAAACCCTCTGGAGCTGCTGCCCCCATCACAGTCCCCGCCATTTCATCATCCCCCACCTCTCCTCTGTGCGTAGTTTCAAACCCAATCCCCTTGTTTTACTGTCACCCAGCCTCTCGCCATCTGGGATGGCATTAAACTCTATGCAGTTACTCTGCCATAGTCAATCAACAGATTTGGAGGTTTCCAGGGGTGTGCTACCTAGGGCAACCAGTTAGAAATAGCTTAGTATTCTGTTACAACTGCTCTGTTTTTCTCCTATTTGTCTAATTCTCATGTAACCGCTCTTTAATGCCTAATGATCAGGCCTCTGTAACCACTGAATTTGTGTATTGTCTTATTGTCCAACCTGACGTGGAACCTTTGTAAAAGAGCTCACGCTCAAAGGTCTTTCCGAAATACTAATTAAATAAATAAAATAAATAAAATAACAGAGCCAGATGGGGCTCTCCCTGAGAGAGAGAGAGACATAGGGGGACCCAAAAGTCCAGACACCCCAACTGAGTGGGGAGTGCACTGTGGTGTCATCTGACCAAAGCACTACCAATATTTTCCATTCATTTCCTCCCCCTTGTGTCCCACCCTTGTCTCCTTTGTGCACTGTCTGAGCAGAAAGATATAGTTAGCCAAAACAACAGAGCCACTTGAAGTAGTGCATGGTGCCAATGGCAAACTTGCATCAAACTTTAAGAACAACCGTGCACACACACTCACGCAAAGTTGGAAGGAAACTGTTAAATGTTGCTCATTTATTCTTGTTCAGCACAACCAGTGCACATTCAGCAGGCAGGTTACCAACCCAGCAATGACCCCTTTGTGATGCCTGTCTTCCTTCCAACTTTGGACTTTGCATGAGTGTGTGTACATGGTTGTTCTTTTTAAAATTAGATACTGTATATACAGCCAACCAGCAGCAGGCTGAGGCCATCCCTCACCACCACACACACTGGTACAGGGCATGGTTTTCATGACTCCTTAGTATCTCTTGTCCAGGCTCTGTAGCATACCAGTGGCGGGATTTCACCCCCTTTGGCAGGAGCATCACATTTCTGCCCACATGACTCTCTCCCCCCCCCCCAAGTCACCAGGGGGCATGCAGTAGCAGGTGTGACCTCCTCTATATGTAGCAGGGTGTATCCGAAATGGATGGCAGTCTCTGCGTCCACTGCCAGTGTGTGAGTGTGAACTTGGGATGTGAATCCAGGCTATCTGCGTGCTAAAGTGTTTCCACTAGGACACCGGGCAGCTCTACAGTTGGAATATTAAGCATATTTACATGAGCCCATAAAATACATGCCAGTCTTGTGTCTATCTTTTGTCCTGTTGATTGCTATTTAACAGTAGTGGAAAAGGCTGCACATTAATGTACAGACTCAGTTTTGTAATATGGAATTAAAAGCACATGGCAGCTGTTTACTTCAATTTTCTTTGCCTTGCTTGCCCAGATATCTGAACTCTTTTTTTTTTTTTTTTTTTGTTCTCTATTCAGAATAGCTGTGCCCAAACACCATTGCATTAGGAAAACACGCACATAACATGTGTTTTTGTCTGGAGGCGGTGCAGAGGTGGTTTACTATGCCTAACCTTTGAAACTTGTTTTAGTTTGTTGTGAAATAACCCTGCATATGTTGTAACCCTGATGTTACACCATATGTTGTCACTGTGTGTAACCAAGTGAGCCTCCTGCCTAAAAACAAACACTTGGCTCTAAACATATTTGTGCTAACCGATGCCAAAAATATTATCTGTCTCTTCTCTGTAATTCATGTTGGACTTTTTTTTTAATTGACTCTGGGGCTATGAAACTCCCTCTCCCTCTTCCCTGAGCTTGAGGGCAGGTGAGCAGAGCCCCACACTTCCTGTCAATGAGTAGCTGGGGAAGGGGGTAAAGTTTATGTGCTGGCAGCCTTGGCCATCCTGTACCCTTCTTAGGCCTGGTGGAAGGAAGAACCTGCTTGCTAACCCAGATATCCCTGATGGCAATGTAGCCACGTATCCTGTTTGATAACGTTCTTTAATTACTGCTGTTACATCTGCGTGACAAGTACTCTAAGAACAAACATGTTTTATCCTGCTGTAGAAATTGCAACACATCCTCTCATTACGTGCCAGACTGAACTTTTAGAAATTAAAGAGAGCATGGGGTGTGCCTTAGTCAATTTTGGCAGTGCCCATGTCCTGCAATTTGTTTATGTTCACCACTTGTAATGTTAAATTTATGTTTGATTACAGGTAATCTCTTTCCAATACAGTTGCATTTTGACTGAGTAGCTCTGTTTCATCATAATGGTGTTTTGTTATGCATTTTACTGATACTATGCGGGAAAACAAAGAGAGAGAGACAATAACATTGGTGGCAGTGAGATGGTATAGCTCCATTAGTGAGGGTTTCTGACCCATACAGTATATCAGATGACATAAATGTATGATCCCACATGCCACAGCATTTTACTTATAACCCCATTTTTAAGTTGATTATATTATTCATTTAAGAATGTGGTTGCCCTTTAAGTGTAGTAACAGTGCATTTTTTTATTTTTTTATTTTAGTCTTTGATAACCGGGTAAGGCCCACTAGGCACAACTGCCTGTTTTTAGGGGTGAGCTGGGAGCACTGGGGAGGCTAAGTGACTTGCTCAGAGTCACACAGTATGCAAGTCGAGGTTGTGGGAATCAAATCCCAGTCTGCTGGATGTACCAAGCTTGTAACTCTAACCACCAGGCTATACTGCCAGCCCCAGTTCTGCTGGAATTGATGAATATGCAGTGGAAGCCGGCACTGAAGGGGTTTACAGGGGTCTGCACCACCATCCGAAACATATAATTTTAACTGGACCAGTGGCTGGGTGGTAGAGCTACCGCCTGCCACGCCAGCTACCTGGGTTCTGGAGCAGACTTGGGTCACGGGGGTTGGCTGAGGAGGGAGAGGATCAAGCATTACAAGGACTGTTCTCCTCTCCTGGGGAAAGGAGGCATGCCGTTTCAGCCTTTGAGTGCCAGATGGAGGCCTGACGGTAATGCAGGCATGAGCAAAATAGAAGGAAAGGGCCATGGTTCCACAGTACATGCGTGCCTCCACATGCACATTCTTGTGTACCATTCTGTCAGGGGCACTGGGAGAAAATAAAAAAGGGGACAGTCTGGTTTTATGAAGCCATGCCTACCCAGCCATCGGAAACTTTGGACTGTGTATGGGGGGGGGGACTCTCCCCTCCTAGCCCTGCTATAGGGGGAAACCATGGAGGACTGATCCAGTGGGCTAGGGGAGATGGTTGCTGGACAGGGGGAGCAGGAACATAGCTGATAGACTCCTGCCTCGGCTACAAGAGAAAAAGCTTTATTGCAAAAAATCTATATTTCATTTGGCATCAACAGAATTAACTTAGGCAAGGCAATTTTATTTTTAAAGACCCTATCCCTTGGTTTTAGAGCACTGTATAAAATAAAAGAAGAAAAATGGTGAAAAAAATCTGAGGGCTTTTCTGAGAGGTTTTGCCCCGCAGTCCCCTTGCAGGGGTCCACCTACACCCCTTACTAATATAAGGGGGTAAATAACCACTCTGAGGGGGAAGCAACTTGGGGAGGAGGAAAAGCCGTAAATCGCCATTTCAGCGAATGCTGACTTGTACCCCTCACCCTTTCTGGTCACGCTCTTTTGCCGGTGCTCATTTTGGGCTCACTGTGTTTCCTTTACCCAAATCATGGGATACTGATACTGTATGTTCTAAAACAGATGTCCTGGTAATCAGCGTGGTCATAGCAATTTGCACTAGCTGCAGCCATTGCAACAACCATCCAGATAGCCCTAGGTAAAGAGTCTTACAGTAATAAAGTCTAGAGGTCATAAAGGTGTGTACCAGCATAGATACATAGATACATAGACAGTGTCGGCAGATAAGGGCCTATGGCCCACCCAGTCTGCCCATTTGAGCTTGTAAGTTCAGTTTATGTTTTCCTAGAAGTCTGTTGCCCCTTACCCCTGACCTCCAGAATTCCTTTATGTCTATTCCTTGCATTCTTAAATCCCGTGATTGTTTCAGCCCCCACCACTTCCTCTGGCAGGGTGTTCCACTTGTCTACCACCCGTTCTGTGAAGAAATTCTTCCTCATGTTTCAGCATTACTAGGTCCTCTTGCACTAGATAGGACTTAATTCAGGAGATATTCCAGAAATGGAAAAATGTTTTGCGGACCATGACTGACACATGATGTTTTAAGTGTCAATCGAGAGTCCACAGTGACTGCCAGATTTTTCACCCTATTTACTGCAGACAGCGCTATGCCATTAATGTACGGTAGCCCTATGGCAGAACTCTGACCAGCCGGCCCCCAAGAGCCCAGTTTTACCAGCAACAACTCTGTTTTCGTATGGTTGGGTCTCTGCAAGGTGAAGGCCTTATAGTCAGGCATTTCTTGAAGACATTGCTCCAGCACAGACTGCACCTGGCCTTCAGATATGAAAGACTGCTACACCTGAGTATTATCTGCATAGCAGTGCAGACTCATTCTGTACCATCTAATGACCCACCCCAAAGGCAAGTACACACACTGCAAAAAGCATTGGGGACAAAACTGACACCTGAGGCACCTTGCCACTAACAGCAACAGATTGTGACAACCGACAAGAAAGATCTTATCACAACCTGCTGCATTCTGTCAGACATGTATGACTTAAATAATTCTAAGGCTGCCCCGGTAAGTCACCAATATTCCTCAAGGTGCTCCATCAAGACCCCATTATCCATGGTGTCAAATTCCAAAGAGAGATCAAGGAGAAAGACAATAGAGCACTCCCTTTCATTCCTTGCAAGAAGGTCATTAAACACCTTGACAAGCATAGTCTTTCTACTGTGGTGAGGCCTGAAACCTGACGGGAAAGGCTTACAGATGTAATTTTCAAGGTGGGCTTCAAGCTGTACCGCCACCACCATTATCTTGATAACCCAAGGGAACGTTTGAGATATGCCTGTATTTGGCCAGCTCATCTGGGTCCAAAGAAGGTTTTTTGAGTAGGGGCTTCAACACAACATTTTTAAGAGCAGTAGGCAAGCACCCCTCCTTAAGGGAGCATCAGACAGTGCTGGCAGAAGTTGGACCCAGAGCCTTGCAACAGTTCTTTAACAGTAGTGTGGGCAGATGCAGCTTGGTGGGAGGGAGTCCAGAGCCACAGAGATGAATAAATTATAACCATCCACAGCAGCCGATGAACCACCCTCGCACGCTGACTCCATTCCTGAGATACCCAGTAGCTCCAAGAGCTTACAAGGCTCCAAGTTTTTTTTTTCGTTTGTTTGCTTGGGTGGTACTGGACAACCTTCATTTGGTGGATCTGAACGAGGGGCCCCTGCCAGAAACTGTACAGTGTAGTGATCCAACCACCACACTAGAGCCATCCTGAAATTCCATATGTTCAACCCCAAGGAGAAAATGAGGTCTAAGGTGTGGCAGTGTTCATGGGTCGCTGTGTGAGGCCCAGTGAATTCATCAGCTGGGGGAACTGCTGAGCAAAATGCAGTCTTTCGTCATTTTTTGTTAGTCTTTTTTCTGTTCCCTGTCTGACCAGCCTCATCACCTTGGTGTCCTCCAAGACTTAACCTTGTCCATGTCTGCCCCCAGGGCTTGCCCTCTGGCAGGGTGCCCCAACTCCAACCATCAGAATGGATCCAGTCTTGCTGGACAGGGCCTGGATGGCCAGGTGCGGGGCCTGCAGGTGACTGGTGTCATCCTACCAGTCAGACTTTTCTTATTGTTCTTCCCCAGGAGGTGTGGACGTGCAGTGCCATCATGGTGCATGTTCCTGCATGACGTGTGTCAATGGCTGCTGCACCTCCTTACATGTCTCGCAGCCCCGGACTGCCTTCCTCCTAGCCTCTTCTAGGGGTCAGGCATATGTCGGGTTGCATGTCCCCCTACCCCCAGAGGAGATTAGTTCTACAGACCCTCAATCCTACTTCCCCTGGCCAACCCTCTCACACTGCAAGTTTGCTTCCCAACCTGGGTCGTCGGCACCACAAGTGGTAGCCCTACCGCTGTGATCTTTCATTGTTGATCCAAGCATTGAAATTTTCCTACACAGTCAGGCTGGGTGCATCCAATGCAAGGTTGATGATGAAATATGATTCCTGTAGGAACTTCTATTCCTGTTGCGGAGGACAGTACACCAGGAGAATACTACACCTCATACCTACATCCTACATGTACATCTACGACATCCAACATCTGCTGGCAAAGGTGAGGTGGTAATTGTGGGGGACTGTAACCTGCCCAAGATGGATTAGTAGATCCCCGCCACAACCTGCACAAGGAGTCAGATAATTCTGAATGTGGTGCTGAGCTGTTTCCTGATCCAAGATGTCATGCCACCCACTAGAGAGGGAGAAATCCTTGATCCAGTACTGACAAATGGGGACCATGTCCAGGACATCTGTATTGAGGATCCCTTGAGACAGAGTGACCACTGCATGGTGTGAGTCAGGTTGGACATGGGGAAGGAGAAGATGAATTCAAAGACCATGGTCCTAGACTTTAAAAGGGCAGAAGGGAGGAGTTGCTAAGGGGTCAACTGACTGGCCTCAGCAAAGGGATGGAATGGATCAAGAATGGTCCATTACCAAGGAGGACAAAGTTGTAGCCACAAAATGAGTGTGTCAGGTTAAAGGAAAAAAGCTTGAAGGCCATATTATTAAGCTGGTTTTGCCATAAGGTAGCCCATGCAGTCAGGGAAAAGATGACTGCATTCAGGAAGTTCCGGAGAACCCAGAGGGATGAGAATAAAGAGTGACACCAAAGTAAACTCAAAAAGGCAGGGAAAGCAGTCTGGATGGCCAAAGCCAAGAAGGAACTGCAGCTAGTGGTAGGGATTATGAAAGGGGGAAAAAAAAAAAACTATTTTAAGTACATTAGTGAAAAAAGGATACGAAAAATGCCATAGTACAGCTAAAGAGAGTGGAGGAGTGTGTAGAAGATTGTGGTGACAAGTTAGAGGTATAGAATGAGTACTTCTGTTTGGTCTTTATGAAAGAGAGAGATGGCCCAGTACTGCAGGGTGGGGGGAGGAAGGCACAGATGAAAAGATCAGTGAGGACAGGGTGAAGAAAGGTTTGTTGGCCCTCAGGATAAATCCACAAGACTGCGTGGCATTCATCCCATAGTGCTGAGGGAACTAGTGGAGAACTAGCATGTCCCCTGGTGGACCTGTTCAGTAGTTCGCTGGAATCAGGGCTTGTACCACCGGACTGGAGAATGGCGCATGTGGTGCCACTCCATAAAAGTGGAACCAGGGATGACCCGGCTAACTACAGACCAGTTAGCCTAACCTCAATCAAATGTAAGGTCATGGAGGTCATCCTTAAAGAAAGTCTGGTAGGTTACCTGGAGGAAAACTGTTTCCAGGATGAGCAACAGCATAGGTTCATAACTGGGAGATCCTGCCAAACATACCTGATCGATTTCTTTGACAGAGTAACAAAAACAGTAGACAAAGGCCAAGTGGTTGATATCATGTATCTGGACTTCAGCAAGGTCTTTGGCTATGTGACCAATAGAAGATCAGTCAGAAACATGGAAGATATGGGGGTAGGTGAGAGACTTTGTGGATGGGTAGCCAGCTGGCTGAAAGATAGGACCCAAAGGGTGGTGGTGGTGGGGGAGCTCTTGGGGTCTAGTGAAGTCACCAGCAGGATCCCACAAACCTCAGTGCTTGGGCCCATATTGTTTAATGTGTTCATTAATAACATTGGAGGAGACATACAAGGCAAGAATTTGCTGTTGACAGATGACATCAAGCTCTGTGTGAGGGTGGATACAGCATAAGAGATACAGAACCTAAAGGTCTGGCAAGGTCCGAGAGGTGGTTCAGAATATGGCAGTTCAGGTTCAGTGTGAAGAAGTGCAAAGTTATGCATGTTGGAGCCAAGAACATGAGGACAGAGTACAGCCTAGGAGGGGTCCTGGTAACAAAATCTGAGGAGGAGAAAGACCTGGAGGTGATGAGTACTAGTGACCTAAAACACTCCTCACACTGCAGGAAGGTGGCGACAAAAACCAACAGAATGCTTGGCTGCATTGTTGGGGGGATCAGTAGCATGAGGAAGTCATATTGCCATTATACTTCTAATGGGCCAGAGTAACACTCCTGTACCCCCAGATATGGTAATTGAAAGTATAAACTGTAACAATCCCTCTACTGTTGCCAATGCTTTCAGTGTTCACTTCAGCAACCTCTCCGAGTATACAAACTCTTGCTTGCCAACTAAATCTACCCCTTTCACCTCAGCTGCCTCCCCAGGTGTTTCCCAGAGCAACCCCCCCTTCTATTTTAGAGCTGCCAGAGTGTCTGATGTGTATACATTGCTCAAGTGTATCTTGGTATCCAAATCTGGAAGCCCTAACAGGCTCGAGCCTAAACTACTTAGACTCGCTGCAGACATAATTGCCCATGCAGTAACCAGATTATATAACTTGTCCCTAATGCAAGGTGTTGTACCTTCTGCCTGAGAGGTTTGCTACATTGTCCCCATTTTCAAAAAAGGGGATCCTAAAATTCTCAACAACTACAGACCAATTTCTGTTTTGCCTGTGCTCAACAAAGTTCTCGAAAAATTGTTGCTACCCAATTTAATGACTTTCTTGCTAGTCACAACTTGCTATCACCACATCAACATGGTTTCAGCCTCAGTAAAGGGCATAGCACATCAGCTGCGCTGCCCACATTAACTAACTATGCAGCTACTGCAATGGACAGAGAGGACTAAGCCGGAACTGTGTTCATTGATCTGACTAAGGCCTTTGACTTTGTGGATCACACCTTGCTGATTAACAGCCTAAAAGACCTTGGTCTGGTACCCCCAGCACTTAACTGATTCAATAACTACCTCCAAAACAGACAGCAAATGGTAAAATTGGATACGTCATTCTCTGAACCTGCGGCTTGATCAGTCGGGGTCCCTCAAGGTTCCATATTAGGGCCTCTCCTATTTTCTCTCTATATTAACCCCCTGCATGAGTGTCTGATATACAGTACACCCATACTGTATTCAGATGACCTTGCACTTGTTGCGTGCTTCGCTGATATTGGCATGATAAATCACATGCTCTCCTTTGACCTCCAGGCAGTGCAGTCATAGTTACTGCAGAGCAAAATGCTCTTGAATGTAAAAAAAAAATGCAATCTATTATCTTTGGCTCCCCCCAAACTTAAAAAATGTCAGACCCCTATTCAAGTCTCTTGTATTGACAGCACTACACTTGAGGTTGTTCAGTCCTTCAACTACCTTGGTGTTACCCTTAACCCCTCCCTTGACTTCCAACTGCACATATATAACACTTGTAATTCTGTAAATTCTAGATTCGGATTGGCATATAGAATTAGGAATCACCTGACTGCTAGTGCCTGTTTATCTGTTGCAAGGGGGTTGTTTATTCCTAAACTCATGTATAATGTACTGTAGCTGTGTATGCACCCTCTGCCTCAATACTTACCCTAAGGAAATGGGTTGTCACGTACTACAGCATATGTCGTGTTGTACTAGCAAGCCATAGGTTTATGCATTATTGTACACTGTATGAAATGCTGGAATGGCCTCCTCCCCATTTTATGCATTAGCTAGTTATGGGAGGCACTATCTACAATATTCTGAAAAACCAACAACCCAGTCTGCTTGCTACAGTGCTCCAACCACTGGTCAGTCCCTGCCAATCAAGATCCATGGACCTTCACCTGCTAATTGTGCCTAAATTCAAGACAAACCTCGGGGCTGCAGCCTTTCAGAACTTTACTCCTTGGATTTGAACAACACCAAATACGAACACAGAACTCCTTGTGGCTTTCGCCATGCACTTCGTAAGCACCTACTCATGACTGCCAAGTGTAGCTTTTCCACTAAGAATTAATATTGTTCCTCTGCCTAATCCTATTTTGTGCACTGTTGATATCCCACTCCTGCTGAAGTGACTCCTAATCATTTTGATTTGTGCCCTCTATGCAATACCATGGTTGTATTTATATCTGTTCTTGTGGTTGTATTCTCAGTCTTTATATCTATTGTATGCACTCTGTATTTTATTGAAAACCCTATGTAACCTGTTTAGTTGTGCTCCTCTTTCTCCTTGTAACCTCCCAGGTTGTGCCTGAAAAAAGACAGCTTCTGTCTTCATGGTACAATGGTAGTCAGGCTGGGCTGCTGTCTGCAAGGGCTCTGAGGGGAGCAAATTTTCCTGTTGTTTTGCTCACATCCTACTTTATTTTATTAGAATGCATTGTCCTATGACTCTGTGACTGTTTGCTGCATGTAAAGTTAAAAATTTGGTTTTATTTGATTTTAGCTAGAAGTGAGGATCAGGGCATAAGCTGTAGGTAGGATTGGGGCAGTGATTTTAGCTACAGGAGTTAGCTTTTTTGTTTTTAGTGAGGACTTTGGGAAGTGCTGTGGCAAAACTGCCAGGGAGAGGAGGAGCTACTACAGTTTGGTGCTATGGTCTGCCTTTGTTGCAGTCACTGAAGGAGTGTCAGCTGGAACAGTAATTTTGAGTCCATGAGGTCGGCATGTCAAGAGCTTCTCTAATGGTCGGAGAATCTGTCGCCACTGTGCTGATCCGGTAGGTGAGCCGTGGTTGGAGAAGCAGTGCGGTTTGTACTCCCTGGATTATTTGGTAGCTGTTTTCAGTTTTTGAACACACTTTGTGGGACCTGGCTCAAGGAGTGCTTTACTGCATTTAATAAATCTTTCCTGCCAGAGTGCATGTTGCCATTGTGCTAGCCTGGTAGGCAAGCTATGGCTTGGAATGAACAGTTTGGGTTTGTGACCCCGGACTATCTGACTGCTGCATTTGCCTGAATTTATTCTGATGGACCTGGTAGGTGAACCATGATTTGGAGTGCACAGTACGGGTTGTGCAATCCCGGATGATCTGATCGCTGTTACTGCCTGAATTTACTTCACTGGACCTGGCTCTAGAAGCGTTTCCTTTGTGTTTTACAACTTTTTCTGATTTTGGATTGCATTTAGCACTGGTGAGAGCGTTGCTGGCTGGTTCAGGGACATTATCCGAGTCCTGGCCAGGTGAGTACAGACTTCCATGTGTATCTAATCTGTATTGCTGCAAGTGTTTAGTGACAGCGGAAAGGGTGGGACAGTCTGTTCTGAAATATGCTAGAAGGCGTAGGGACAAGCCTCATTTAATTATACATCTTGGGACAAACGACCTGGCTGACAAGACAGTAGATACAGTCCAGAGGAGGTTTGAGGAACTAGCACAATTATGTGAGGGGGCAGGAAGATCAGTAACTTTTTCAGAGATACTTCCCGTGCCAAAGGCAAGCACAACAAGAAAGCTGAGAATAGAGAATTTAATGGATGGCTAAGAACCTGGTGTTGTGCTAAAGGGTATGGGCTGTTGGGGGTGGAGAGGGACCTGGGAGGACAGTAGTCTCTATGCCAAGGACAGACTACACTTGAGTGAGGAGGGAAAGAAAGTGTTGAAACAGAGGATGGAGGAGTACATAGAGGAAGTTGGGAATTTAAACTAGGAGTGGGGGGTGGCAGTTGGGGAAGACATATGCAGAGACCACAGGTTGGGAAACCATTCTGCGGCACAGTGGGACCAAGTTCTGCGGCAAGACTACCATTTACCGCAGAACTTCTGCGATGATGGTTTGTAATTTTCATGGAAGTTCTATGCACTAACAAACTACCACATCACAGTGTAGTCAGGGTCACATCCTGACTTCACTTTCATGGCAGTGGTTATAGCAGTCAGGATGGTGGAAAGCACAGTAACACTAGTTCAAAAAATAACAGATTTATAAAAATAATGTTATGCCTAAAAAAGCAAAACAAATGTCTCTCCCTTAAGGTCCTAGCCTGTTGCATAAATGACATATGCAGAGGGGATCTTATGTGATAAATAAGGCATTTCTATATGCATGCTATCTATCCCATTAATGAGGTTTCCACTGTCTATCACTTATATATTTGTATGTGCTTTCTACACCACTCATGAGGTTCCCACAGTGTATCACTTGTATATTTATATGCAGTCTGTAACATACATACAGATGTGCATGTGTGTGTGGTGAGAGAGACAGAGATACTGTGTGTGTGTGTGTGTATATATATATATATATATTTAATTTTTTTTTTAGTTTTCATGAACTTGCATCCTCATTCATATAGGTCCCATTGGAAATGGAATAGAGGAGTTATTGCAAAACTCATTTTTCATGTCAACCTGCTTTCCCTGACACAATGCGTAACACCATCAGGCCATGATATGCATGTGAAACAATTGTGAGATACAGTTCTCCGGCCCATCGCAATGTGTCCATCATGTGACAGAACACTGCACCATACCTTCCCAGGCTCCGAGCAGTGATGTGTTCCACCAATCCTTGTGCTGCCCAGCCAGCTCTCAGAGTTAATCTCTGAACCTGAGTTGCCAGCACAGAAAAACAGCATGCTACCTTCTGGCCCAACAGCTGTCCCTGCACACAAAATTTCTCAATAAGTTTTAGGTGATTCTATCAACCAATGACAATATGTAATCAATAACCCTGGCAAAAATGTGTACAGTGCAATTATTTATTTAACAAGTCTATTCTTTCAACAGGTCTACACATTATTTTATTTCCCTTTTCTGGGCATAATGACATTTTTTTTTTAAATTTAGACAGTTAAATTAATTTTACCAGTTATTCATTTCAGATAGCGTCTCTATACCTTAAAGGCACAAATAGGTTTGTAAAAAGTGAGGTATGGACTTGACAGGTCTGTGCTATTGACAAGGTTTTGTTTAAGTTGGCCTTAGTGTAACAATGTAAGACTGAAAATTGTATTAGGCTGTAGTGCAGGTTGAGCAAATATCACCATGCATGATGTGCTGTGCCACCGTCTCTGGCAGCGGGAGCTGAGGTAGATAAGCGACTGTTCATTTCTGTTGCAGAATGCAGTCATTTCATTAGCTAATGTATGATGTTATAGCAATGATAACACCACATTCTGAACATATAGGGGGGTTTTGGATATAAAAAAAGGGGAAGGTAACCAGATTCTATGTATAAACAGAAATATTAATAAAAATAACCAAGAAGAGGTGAATTCATGCACCAAGAGAAGTTCTGCGGTAGATTGCAAGTTCTGCTAAAATTCTGTGGTCGCAGAATTTAGGGGCCTTGTATATGAGCTTACCCCCCATAACAGTGACAAAGGACAAATGGCAAGTACTGTTGGTGATGCTAGGAAAGGAGGGCAGGATAGGAGAGGGGGGAAAGGGTGGAAGGTGGTTACCCTTAATGCTAGGAGCCTTGGGAGGAAAACTGCAGAGTTACAGGTTCTCATGGCAGAGGGAGAGGTGGACATTGCAGCCATCACGGAAACATGGGCCACCCAATACAATGACTGGGACCTGTCTGTACCAGGGTACAGGTTATTTCGTAGGGACAGGGTGATTGGGAAGAGGGGGTGGCACTATATGTGAAGGAAGGACTGAAGTGTGTAAGGGAGGAAGGGAGGAGGGTAGACGGAGTCACTTTGGATGCAAATCCAGGATTCCAAGAATAGGATTCTAGAATGGGAGTGGTGTACAGGCCACCATCTCAGATGGAGGAGTTAGACAGGGAACTAGCGGAACAGATCAGGAGGACCTGCGAGAAGGGTAGTGTGGTGATTGTGGGGGACATCAACATGCCAGGAGTGGACTGGAGCACCCCAACAACCAGGAACAGAAGGGAGCAGGTACTGCTGGATGCCTTCCAGGACAGCTTCCTGCTGCAAATGGTCAGTGAACCAACTAGGTTAGGAAATACCCTTGACCTTGTGCTGGCAAATGGGGACTTTGTGAGAGAACTTACAGCGGAGGAACCGCTGTCAGGGAGTGACCACCGCTTAGTATGGCTCACCATGGATATGGGCAAGGAAGGAGTGGAATCTGGCACAATAGTGCTGGACTTCAGGAGGGCTGACTTTGGGAGGATGGGGGAAGTGGTAAGAGGGTACCTGGCCAGAATTCAATCTATTATGGACACTAACCAGAGGTGGGAGCTCATAAAGCTGTGGATAGTGGAGGCAACCAAAATTTGCTGCAAAGCCCAGAGCAAGAAGGCTAAGGCTAAGAAACCGATCTGGTTGAGCAAGGAGGTCATGGAAAAGGTAAGGAGGAAAAGAGCTGCCTTTAGGAAGTACAAGAAAACAGGGAGGGGGGAGGACAGGGAGGAGTACTTGACAGAATCAAGGAGGTGACAAGGCAGTAAGGGAGCCAAAGCATCTACGGAACTCAGGCTGGCACAAGGCATTAAGAAGGGGGAGAAGGACTTTTAAGTACATCAGGGAGAAAAGGAGCTGTAAGGACCACATAGTGAGGATTAGGAAGGAGGGGTTGGGTGGAAGCAGGGTGCGAGGCATGGAAGCACTAAATGAGTACTTCTGCTCAGTATTTACTAAAGAGAAGAGGGGGCGACACCCAAGGTGGGAGAAATGGCAGAAGCAGGGGGAAGTGGTGACAGATGGGGAAATCATGGAGAGCAGAGTTCGAGAGGGTTTGAAGGCACTGAGGGTGGACAAGGCGCCAGGCCCAGATGGCATCCACCCCAGGGTACTGAAGGAGCTGGCAGAGGTCCTTGCAGGACCTTTGGCAGACCTATTTAATGCCTCACTACATTGGTGTGTACCTCAGGACTGGAGGATGGCTCATGTGGTGCCCCTCCACAAGAGTGGCTCCAAGGATGAACCGGGAAACTACAGACCAGTGAGCCTCACATCCTTCGTGGATAAGCTAATGGAGACTATCCTGAAGGAGAGGCTGGTGGCCCTCCTAGAGGCCAAAGGACTACAGGACAGCAGACAGCATGGCTTCATACTTGGCAGATTCTGCCAAACCAACCTGGTCGAGTTCTATGACTGGGTAACTAGGCAACTGGACAGGGGCCATGCAGTGTATGTCCTGTATCTGGACTTCAGTAAGGCATTCGACTCAGTGCCACATGGAAGGCTGGGAAGGAAGTTAATAGGCACAGGGGCGGGTGCAAAGCTGGTGAGATGGATAGGAAACTGGCTGCAGGGAAGGCAACAGAGGGTGGTGGTGGGTGGGGAGCTCTCACACCCAAAGGCAATGACGAGCGGTGTTCCACAGGGCTCAGTGTTGGGACCAGTGTTGTTTGGGATATTCATTGCAGACATATCATGGGACATCAAGAGCAAGATCAGTCTGTTTGCTGATGATACCAAGGTAGGCGCGGTGGTGGATGACCTAGGGGGATGGCAGGGGTTGCAGAATGATCTGGCAAAGCTTGAAACCTGGTCAGACACCTGGCAACTGGGCTTTAATGCCAAAAGTGCAAGGTGCTGCATTTTGGGATGAAGAACCCAAGGAGGAGTTACCAGCTGGGGAGTACAGCTAGCCCAGACAGAGGAGGAGAAGGATCTGGGTGTGCTCATTACAGGGTCAATGAACAACTCTGCACAACGTGAGGAAGGCAGCTGCTGCAAAGGCCAACAAAATGCTGGGTTGTATTGGTAAGGTATATCCTCGAGGAGGGAGGAGGTGATTCTGCCACTGTATAGGTCATTAGTTAGACCACACCTGAGTACTGCGGCAGTACTGGCATCCGATCTGAAGAGGGACATTAAGTTACTGGAGGGGTATGCAGAGCCACAAAGATAATCAAGGGGTGGGGGACTTATCATACGAGAGGAGGTTGAAGGAGTTGAACATGTACTCACTGGAGGAGAGGAGAGACAGGAGTGACATGATTGAAACCTTTAAATACATGAAAGGAATAAACAAGATGGGTACAGAGGGGCTGTTCAAAGTAAGGGAGGGAAGGGCCACCAGCGGCCATGATATGAGACTGGAGCGAGGAAGGTTCAGGAGGAAGATGAGGAGACACTTTTTTTACAGAGAGGGTGGTGGCTGGGTGGAATGCATTACCTGCTGAAGTGGTAGGCAGTAGAACAGTGGACTGCTTCAAACGAGGATGGGACAGGACAAGGGGGAGGGTTAATGAAGGGGAAGGGTGGAAGGAAGGGGCAGCTGCAGAATAAGGGGTGCTAGCTGCACATTCGAGCAGACTTGATAGACCTCTAGGCCTTTATCTGCTGGCAAATTTCGTATGTTCGTATGTTTACCCCAGTGCAGGTAAGAGCACTTCTGGGGAAAAAAAACTTTCTGAATAACGTCTCCTCTAAAATCACCTCCATTTCACAAAATCCTCCAGCTTTGCAATATAGAACTGTATTAACATCTCGGGAGTGTGGTGGTGAGAGCACAGCTCCAAATCAGTGACTTTCCTCAGTTTTTGGTGGGAGCTTTACTGCGGACACTATTGCTCGCTCCAGAGACTGTGAAGGATTTACTTTTGGTGACTCTGTTAGCATTTAAAGGGGACAGGAAATGTGTGCTAACTGGCAGTAGTTAGTAATGTTCCTAGTATGAGAAATGATATACTTGCCTGCAAATGAGCTATATTTAACTTTACCTTAATATACGTGGATGTGAAAAAATGTGTTTTCAGTTGTTTTCTTTCTGTGGACAACATTCTGCACAGTTCTTTTCATGGAACCAGTAATTTGGAGTATTTACTATGTCACGGTTTGAGTACAGAATGCTAAACATGAGCTACTGTCCTATCAGAACCATGCATAGAGTTCTTTGCTCAAACCGTGACATTGTTAAAACTCCAGATCACTGGTTCCATGAAGAGAATTGTAACAGAATGCTGCCCATAAAATCAAAACAATACAAAATACAGTTTTTCATATCGCTTTTTATTCAGGTACAGTTGCCTATGGATTATTTAGGTTTATGGATATAATTTTTGTTAATAAGAACATTATAAACAGCTGCCTATTAGAAATCATTTCCTGTCCTCTTTAAATTGCAGTGAATTTTGGACATTGTTCCTGAGAAGGAGCGGATTCCATTTTGAACTTTGTTTCTATAGCTCTATGTCTTGAATTCTTCTAAAAATAACATTTTGGTTAATTTTAGTTTATTATTGTTATTATTGTATGTTAGAAATTGTTGGGGATTGGGTGGAATTGTTTATTTTGTGTGTGTGTGTGCGTTTTTAGGATAATGTGTGTATTAAGGTGGATGTGAGATGCTTGTGTTATAGGTTTTTAAATAGTCTTAGTGGATGTTTGGCTATCTCTGTCTGGGTTAGGATAGTTGGGTGTTTTAAAGGCAGTAGTGTTTTAGGGGCTCTGGTTAGTATGGGGGATGTGCTGGATCCTTGGACCCTCTTTATCACTTATGCTGCATCCCAGCTGCGTGACCTATGCCCCTTTACGGACCTCCCTATTTCAGCTATAGCACTGAGATGCTGCAGGGAGGTAAGTATTACTAGGGAGCATGTAAGTTGGTGGTGGCGGGGTGCAGTGGGATGGGCAGAGGTGAAGGGCGTTGGGGTGGATAGGAGCAGGAAATGCCCTGGGGCCAGATGGAACCAAGAGAGAGGCTAGATCTGTTTGCTCTCCATCCCCACAGTTCCCACCGATCGAGTGGGCAGGTAGCCGGGGGCCTGCAGCATCTACTAGTCCCCTTCGTCTGTGCTGTGCTGTGCAGTGCAAGATCAATGAGAAACAAGACCGCAATTATGGGGCACTTGATGTCTTCAGATGATCTGGCTTGCATTTCGGAGACCTGGTTGGGTGATGATGTTGTTCCCTTTGGGTACTCTATGGTGCACTGCCTGAGGAGGGAATGCAGGGGTGGGGGTGTGGCCATCTGTTTTAGATCCAGCTTGGGCTTCACCGTGCACCCAGTGGGTTCAACCAGGTCATTTGAGTGTTTGGCAGTGCATGGGGGTTCCAGGTGCAGGATTCTCCTCGTTTACTGCACTCCGGGTCGGGAGGAGACTTCCTGCAGGAGGTCGTCGACAAGGTGTTGGAATGCCCCAAATGGTTGATTTTAGGGGCTTCAATGCCTGGATCATTGACGAATCCTTGCATTTTGGTTATGATCTCCTCCAGTTAATGACTTCACTGGGCCTGATACAAGTAGTCACTTCTGCGACCCATCACCATGGCCACACGTTGCACTTGGTTTTCTCACTGGGGCTTGAGGTTATGAATCTCAAGACTTATCAAGTCATTTGGTCTGATTATTGCATGGTGAAGTTCTTGTTTGGGGCCCTCCCTGGTTGAGAAGATTAGCTATCACCCTTTAAGAGGACTGTCCCCAGAGGGACTGCTGGTGGTAGCGGATTTATCTAGTGTAAATGCTGCATGTGCAATTGGTACAGGCAAGGCAGTGACCACCTATAATAAGGCAGTATCCTTGGTGCCCTCACACCCGTCTGGGTACGACCCAGATCTTCTCACTTGAGATCCCCTTGGTTTGATTGGGATCTCAAAATGTTGAAGATCAGGGGTCAAAAGTTGGAGTGTTACTGGTGGAAGACCTGTTCAGAGGAGGACAAACTAGCCTTGCTTGCTCATTACCTACTATGAGTACCAAGAGGCAATCAGCTGTAACAAGGCAGAGTTCCTGTCCAGGGAGATTGCTGCATGGAGGTACAGACCATCTTAGCTGTTTCAGACTGTGGACAGACTTTTTCATCCAGCCTGTCTACAGCCGAAAAAAGCTTTTTCAACTGCACTATGTGATGAGTTTGCTCAGTTCTTCTCTGACAGAGTGTCCTCTGTCCAGTCTTGTCAGTGAGGCAGGTTTTGCTTCTCAGTGGCCAACATGGTAGGAGCAAAGATGCTCCAATTGTCTGGGGGAGGAGTTTAGACTATTGGAGGTGGCCGAGGTCATTGAGGTGATCTCAAAGCTTAGACACACTTACTGTGAACTGGACCCGGCCCCGACCCTTTTCTTGATAAGATGTGTCGGGCCCATTGGCCTGTTGTTCACTGGGATTATTTGGTGTTCGTTGTCAGAGGGAGTCTTTCAGGATGCCTTGAAAGAAGCACTGGCGAGGCCTCTCTTGAAGAAGTCACTTCTCGACCCTGATGGCCTGGTAAATTACCGTCCATTCTCCAACCTTCTGTTTTTAGGAAAGGTTGTTGAGACAATAGTGGCGTAGCAGTTTGAGGAGCACCTCATGACCTTTGACATCTACAAGTCATTCCATTCAGGTTTCAGGGCTAAGTATAGCACCAAAACAGTAATGGTTAGGGTACAAATTTACCTCCTCAGTGCAAGAGATAGAGGAGACAGGTCAATTCTTGTGCTGCTAGCTATCTCATGAGTATTTGACACCGTGGATCATGTTGTGCTTCTAGATCACCTTAGATAATATTGTGGACTCACCGGTATTGTCATCAACTAGTTTGAGTTCTGTCTCTCTGGCATGGAGCAACGGGTGGTGATATGGAATTTCTCCTCCCCGAAGCTCCTGCCATGTGGAGTGCGTCAGTGTTTGATCTTTTCTGCACTGGCTGCTGGTCAGGTGGTGAGTTCTTTTCAAGGTGGGCTTGCTCTCCTTAAGGCCTTATATGGATTGGACCCTGGCTACCTGTCAGACTTCCTTAGTCCAGCCATTCCGATTCGCTCCCTCCATTCCTCTACCTCCTCCTTGTGGTTCTGAGGATCAGTGTGAAAACATCGGGTGATCGCTCATTTGGGGTGGCCGGCCCAGTCCTCTGGAATTCACTTCCAAGATCCCTGAGGGAGGCTCCTATGGTGGAGGCACTCAGGAGGGACCTGAAAACTCCTCTATTTAAGCTAGCGTATCTTGATGATATATTTTAATGCTGCTTGAATTTGTTCTGTGATTTTATTATGATTTTACTGTGACCCTGGAATTTTATGTATGGCGCTCAGAGCCTCCGGGATTGGGAACCTGAAAATAAACTCTTACTTACTTGTCCGCAGTGCTATTCGTGATGTACATGCTGTCCCTGGATGAGCTCATTAGGTGTTAGTTTGTGTTTTCACTGCTATGCAGATGATACCGAACTGTATATGTCCTTTGCCCCTGGAACACATGACACCATGGAAGTGCTTAACAAGTGCCTGGCTGAGATCAATGACTGGATGCCCTCCAGATGGTTGTGACTGAACCCCAACAAGACAGAGGTCCTAGTGATTGAGCCGGGTCATGGGCATGATAGGAGTGCCTCCAGAGTGGCTACAGGATGGTTCCTGGGGTCCGCTTTGTTGATAGCTTCCCCTAGGGTGCGAGATCTTGGCGTTATCCTGGATGACAGATTAACGCTTGAAACTCAGATGTCATCTGTGGTTCAAAGTGGCTTTTACCACTTAAGGAATATCACTACAGTTAAACCCCTAGTTCTGCTCGAGGACCTGCTGTCACTGATACATGTCTTTGTTATGTCCAGGCTTGATTACTGTAATGCTCTATACTTCGGGATTGCTGGAAGGACTCTCCGCTGGCTGCAGCTGGTGCAGAACGCAGTGGCTAGGTTACTTACGAGCCTGTCTAGGTCTAGTTATGTGACCCCAGCCCTGTGAGCTCTGTACTGGCTGCCTGTCAGGTGGAGGATCATCTTCAAGGTGGGCTTGCTCACCTATAAAGCCCTATGTGGACTGGACCCAGGTTACCTGGCTGATTTCCTAACACCTGCCACCTCATTCCACTCCCTCCGCTCCTCGACTAGTGGCCTCCTTGTGCTTCCAAGGGCCAGATTAAAAACTTCCAGTGACTGAGCGTTTGATGTGGCTGGACCGGCCCTTTGGAACTGTGTTCTCATCTCTGTTAGGGAGACCCCGACGGTTGAGATGTTTAAGAGGGGTCTAAAGACCCACTTATTCTGCTTGGCCTTCCCAGATGAATTTGACTAACCAGAGCTAGTCTGATTTTAAGATAATATATTTTGAAGACCATATTTACTGTTTTAATGTTGTATTACTAACATACTAACATACTAAAATGCCAGCAGAATAGGCCTAACGGTCTTTCGTGTCTGCTCGTTTGGTCAGTCCCCACCCTGGGTGCTGACCTTGCTGTCCCTCTCACCTTCTCTGGCTTCTCCCTTCCCAGTTCCGGATATTCTTGCTGCATTGGATTTTGCTTCCTGAACCCTTCCCCTGTACCTGTCCCACCTCTTGAACCCTCCACTGTCTCTGCCTCCACCAGCCCCCTAGGTAGTGCATTCCATGGCTCCATCACCCTCTCAGTGAAGTAGCACCTCCTCCTTTCTCCCTGAATCTTCCCCTCCAGCTTCCACCCATGCCCTCTAGTGGCCCCTTCCTTCCTTCGAAGCACCCTGACTGTTCCTCCCTATTTACCCTCTTCATGTACCTGAAGACCTCTATCACGCCCCTGGTCCCTTCTCTCTTCCAATGTGTACATATTTAGCTCTTCTAGAGCCTCCTCATAGGTCCTGTCCCCAAGCCCCAAATCATTTTGGTTGCCTCCTCTGACCCTCTCCAGGAGGTTAATGTCCCTCTTTAAGTGTGGCCTCCAAAACTGCACGCAGTACTCCAGGTACGGCCTCACCAAGCAGTTATACAGAGGGAGTGTCACTTCCCTCCTTCTGGAGGTGATCCCCCTAGCGATGCATCCAAGCATCCAGTTGGCCTTGGCTGCTGCCCTCCTACAAGTCTCAGAGTTGTTCATCTTGACATCCACCACCACCCCCAGGTCCCTCTCAGCCATTGAGACTTGTAGTATTCCCCCCAGGGTGTACACTTGGCCTGGGTTTCTGGCCCCCAGGTGGAGTACCTTGCATTTCCCTGCATTGAACCTCAGCTTCCACTTTCTAGACCATCTTTCCAGAGCCTCCAGGTCCCCTGCAGGGCCACCTCCCTCCTCCCCATCCACCACCGGCCTCCCAGTTTCGAGTCATCTGCAAAGAGACTCATCTCACTCTGATTCCTGTCCTTATGTCGATACATAGGCGTTGAACAAGGGGCCCAAGGACTGATCCTGTGGGACCCCACTAACGACCTCCTTGGGGATGAGACTATCCCACCAACTACGTACCCTCTGGGTCCGGGTCCTGGAGCCAATTGCCATCCATCTGATCATCTGGTTTCCCCCCCATTTCTCCTAGCTTATCCAACAGGCCCACGTGAGGAACAGAGTCAAATGCCTTGCTGAAGTCTAGAAAGAGGACATCCACTGGTCTACCCAGGTCCAAGGCACTTGTCACCCAGTCATAGAACTCCACCAGGTTTGTCTGACACGATTTCCCCGGGATGAATCCATGCTGTCTATCGTCCAGGCACCCTGACTTATCCAGGTCCCCCCCTAGCCTCTCCTTGACAATGCCCTCCATCACCTTGCCCACCACCGATGTCAGGCTGACAGGCCTGTAGTTCCCTGTCAGCTCCCTTGATCCCCCCTTGTGGACAGGCACTACATGCGCCACCTTCCAGTCGTGGGGCACCCACCCTGTCCTCAGAGAGATGGTGAAAAGCTCTGCCAGGGGTTTCGCCAGGACATCTGCAAGTTCCTTCAGCACTCTAGGATGTAATTTATCCGGCCCCGGTGCTTTCTCCGTCTTTAGGGAGCTGAGGGCTTCCTCACCTCTCTGCTGTGATTTCCACTTCTGGTACTCTTCTCTCTGCTTAGCCTCCCCCCACCTGCCAGTGATGCCCCCTCTCCCCAGACCTGCCGATCGGTGAGGGTCCCCCTCCTCATTATCTCTGTCTCCTCCCATGTATGATGCAGCATCCCCATTTTCCTGGTGAAAACTGAGGTGAAGTACTCATTTAGTTCCTCAGCCTGCTCCCCGGGTCTTGTGCCCATCTCTCCCTGATTTAATCCTGCTAATCTGCCCTTCACCCTTCTCTTTCCCCAATGTATCTAAAGAACCCTTTTTCCTCTCTCCAATTTCCTGGCCAGGTTCTGCCTTCCTTGCCTTAGCCGCCCTCACCACTCTAGTGGCCCTTCTAGCCATCAGCTCGTACTCCCTCGATCCCTTTCACTCTTGAGCACTTGAATTTTATAGGCTGCTTTCTTTCCCCGCACCACCTCCTGGACCTCCCTGGTCCACCAACAGGGTTTTTGGCCCCACCGCATTTTCGTCTTACTCTTGCACAGGTGCTGGTAGCATCCTGCACCCCTCCTGATGATTTCCCACCTACTATCAGCCCATGTCTGACCTAATCCCATCCAAATGCTCCTTAAGGATCCTTCCCATTTCTTAAATCTGCCCCTGAAGTCGGTTACTCCGCCTTTGTGCAGCCTTCTACCCTCCTAGGTCCAGGCAGAACCAGACCATGGCATGGTCACTCCCCGCCAATGGGTCCCTTACCTCCAGGCCCCCAATCTGGTCACTGTCTGCCAGACCACATCCAGTACCTGGCCTCCTGGTCGGTTCCCTCACCTGCTGAGTTAGGAACGCCTTGAAAGACATCCAACAACCTCTGTTCCTGGTCACAGAGGATGTCATAGTCTCCCAGTCTGTTCCTGGCATGTTTAAGTCCCCCAACACCACCACCTTTCCTCTGCCCAGTCTGCAGTGTCTCCTAACATCTGCCACCAGACTGTCCTCCAGCTCCTCCGCCAGGGCAGGGGGTCTATAGACCACTCCTATTTTTACTCTCTTGCCCCCCCTTGTTATCAAGGTGACCCAAATCGCCTCCATGGTTCCCTCCGCCTCCTCTACTCCCCCTATGCCAATGCAGTTTTTGACTATCATTGCTACCCCTCCTTCCCTTCCCTCCCCCCTGTCCTTCCTGAACATAGCGTAACCTCCAGGTTCAGGTCCCAGTCATGTCTTGCAGTGGCCCAAGTCTCAGTGACCTGCCACATCCACTGCCCTCAGTTAACATCACCTGGAGCTCAGGCATTTTATTGCCCAAACTCCTGGCATTTAGCAGGACTACCTTCCACCCTTTCCTATAGTTCCATTTCCCTGCCTGTGTTCCCATGGGGATTCTGTTTTCTCCTGGTCTGCACTTTGCCAGTTGGCCTTTTCCTGCAATCCTCCTGGTCCCCAGGGGGGTGGAGACAGAGTCCCTCCTTTATCGGCACCCCCTTGACAGCCTTTTCTCCCATCCCACCCCCCTTCACAAGTTTAAACCCCACTTTTCATCAATGAACTCCTCTATTTTCAACTTAAGGATTCCCTTCCCCTCCAAATTGAGATGTAGTCTATCTCTAGCATGCAGCTGCTTATCCTCCCAGGTCTCCCCCCAATCCCCCATCAACCCATACCCTCTGGCCTCACACCACTCCCTGAGCCACTGGTTTATCTCCCTAATTTTCCTTTTGTGTTCCCCACTAGCCCTTGGCACTGGTAGGATTTCTGAGAAGGAAACTGTGCATCCTATGTCATGACAGACCCTGGCGAGCTCCCTGAATCTTGCCTGTATCTCTAGCTCGCTATTTCCCTCAATGTCATTTGTACCCAGGTGGACCAGTATGTCTGGGGAACCCCCACAGTCCTTTGCCAGCTGATATACCTCGTGCTTAGCCCTGTGCATCGTTAGTCCAGGGAAGCATCTTGTTCTAACTGGCCAGGCTTCTCCCTCCCTATCCCATTTGATACCCCTGATCATAGAATCCCCCAGCAGGAGCACTCTGACCACTCCTTTTCCTCCATCCCCTTCCATGTCCCTCATCCTTTCTACCGGCCCCTCCACCCAGCTGGCTTCTTGTTCCTCCCCCTATCTGGGTGCCACATGCCACCCCCTCCTTATTTACCATGGCCACTCCTTCCCCTCCAATCCTATGCCTCTCCTCCTCCTGAGTATCCTTCTGTACCTTGCTAATTCCCCCCTCACTGCTCACAACTGGTCATTCTTCCCCATCTGCCAAACTAGCCTGACTCATCCTCCCTTCCTTCCTGTCTCCATTTAGTTCCTCCTTGCTCGTCGTGCTCCCCTGGCCTAAACCCTCAGCTCCCTTTACTGAATCCTCCTTGTACTTCTGGTCCTTCTCCTTTACCTTTCCTCCCAACTGGTCCTTCTTGCGCTTCCTCCTCTCTTCCCTGCCCCTCCTGCTCTGATTCACTGCTCCCCATTCTTCTGCATTCCAGGTCCCCCTGTTCTTCCTGCTATCTGGCCCCTGCCTCCACTCCCACACACCCTTTCCGTCTCTAACCACCTCTGTCGTGGCTACATCACCCCCCTCATCCTTGAGCAGAAGAAGAGAATTGAAGCGTTACTGAGTATAAGGTCTGATCCACCTCCTCTCTTGCTTCCTTCTGTCCAGCACTGGCCATCTGCCTACTTCCTGAGAATGTTGTCCTCCGTCCCCCTTTGTGAGGTCCCAGTTACCTGCCTGCTTCCTTGGTGAGTGTCCTTTGGACCCTCTGCCAGGGTCCCTATGTGACCCCTGAGTATTCTCCTGCACTCCTTTCCCTATACCCCCACCTCCAGTGCTTGGTGCAACCCTGTGGGAGATTTCCAGCCCCCTTCCCCAACCATACCACCCCCCGTTCCCCAGCTTTCTCCTCATCCCCGCAACCTCCTCCCTTAGCTGTGCTAGCTGGTAGCACACTAGGCAACCACCAAACTTCCAAGCCCAGTCCAGTATCATGGCTGCTCCACAGCCTGTGCACCCCACCACCCTCCCAAAGATGCCGGCCCTAATGATGTGTGGTTCCATCCCCTTCCAAATAGGTTTCCTTGGGTGAGCCACCAGGTTCCCCCCTAGTCCAAGATACCCCTACTGCCTAATCAGGTCACGCACTAATCTTAGAGACAGTCCCACTGTACATCAGTAACTCTGTTACTAGGTGCAGTACAACACATTAAACTTATAAGGAAATGAACAACTCCTAAGCTCCTCTCTCCCAGCCTTTAAATCCAACCCCAGTGGCTAGAACTACATGAGCTGCACCAGCAGCCTTTTCCTCAATTGCAGGGCAGGTGTTCCCTATAAATTTGCAGACTTCTGGGGAGGAGGGTGGGGAGGGCGGGTCTTGGGCAGACATCTGACAGAGAGAGTGTATCAGCCCTGTGTCTCCCTCAAAGCCCTGCAGCTAAAGAACCAGGCCCAAGCAAATCCCACCAAATAGGTTTTAAATCAGAAGAAATAGGCCTCTACCAGCAGCCTGTTACACAGTGAAACATCCACAAAAGAGCCCCACTTACAGCCACCAAATCAGTTTACAAACATCCAGCATCCTCCAAAACAATACCCTGCTAGCCCCTTAGAAGTAAGAAAGAAAAGAACTAACCTACCAAGTAAAATCCACAAGAACCCTGTGAAAACAACAGCAGCAGCTACTGTCCTGGAACACAACTGATCCTGTCCCCTTCCAGTTCTTTTCATGTTACACATTGTTTCTGTTTGTATTTTAATTTTGTACTAACCCTGCCTGTTTTTATGTAAGGTGCCCAGAGACTCTGGGATTGGGCGCCATATAAATAAATGTGCCTTGCCTTGCCTAGTGCACCTACATGCTCAACAAAAACTAAATAAATAAATATGGATTGCGGGTGCAGCCGCACTTGGAGAGTGATGTGCAGTGTTGATGTCCCTACCTGAGGAAGGACATGAAACTGCTAGAGGTAGTCCAGAGAAGAGTGCCTAAGATGGTTAAAGGTCAGCAGGGCAGGACATACATAGAAAGGCTGGAGAACCTGCACATATACCCCCTGGAGGGAAGGGGAGCATGACTGAGATCTTTAAGTGCAGAAAGGGCATTAACAAGGTGAGCGAAGAGAGCTGCTTCAGTCTTAGTGGCAATAGAAACAAAAGGGAACATGGCCTTAGGGTTGCCAGCAGTCCCATATTTTACGGGATGTCCCACATTTAAGGCAAAAATTCTCTGTCCCATTTGAAATGTATATAGAATGCCTATTGTTCCATATTTTTGGTGGCCTCTATTTGTTTAAAAAAACTCAGTGTCCCTAGATCCATAGCGGCCGTGGAGCCTTTGTGCACAAGACTGGCTTGCGCAAGGGACACTGGGCAGCCTGATTTGCTGGGGACATCATCAAGAGAGCGGGAGTCTGAGAGAAGCTGCCTGCCTGTTGCAACCAAGCTGCTTGTGAAGTTGCAAGTGTGCATTCCGTCCACAACAGGGGATTACTTTAGTTTAAATTCGAGGAGCTGTAAGTTGTTGCCTTGCTTGCTTAAAAGACCTTGATCGGTAGACTGTGGTCGGTCGGAGTAAGTCAGGAGGTCCAGCAACTAGGGCTGGCAGCTGAAAATCATCAGGCGGCACTGCAGCAGGAATCGGATCAGCCTCTAGACCCTCTAGTCTGCTCTGTGGGACTGGGACGTGGATTGTGCACCATTGGACCCTAGTGAAAGTGGACATTGGAGAGTGAGTCCTTGGCTTGTGCCCTAGGGTGCTGCCTGCTGCTGAGATGAGGACTTGGAAGGGAGGAGAGAGAGGTCAGAGGACCCGACTGGAGAGTGTGATCAGGGTGGGAAGCCGGACCTGGAGACAGACTGCAGCTGGGTCACAGTCAAGTCCTGTCTTCTTGACTTTCTTCAATTTGGAACCGGGCTACTGTTGAGCAAAAATGTAAGTGCTGCACAAAAACACACTCAGTAGTCAGTAATTATTGTCTGTTGAAGATCGAACTGTCTTTAATGTCGACTCTCTCACTCTCTCGAGAGAGGAGATCATGGCTGGCTTCTACCAGGCTGGGCTGCCTGCTGGCCCGGAGGGGGTAGTTTCAGGGGTGGGGGCCTGTCAATTGTGGATTGTGGAGGCCTTCCTATGCGATCTTTTGCTTTTTTTACATGAGGAATGGGCAGAAGATTTTTGGTTTTAGGCAGATGAAGTTCATGACAGACATAAATTTAAACAATCCATAGTTGTTGTGTGAAGCCAACATTTTGGGGTCTGCCTGCCTCACTGACAAATTTTTTATATCTGCCTGCATATTTATAAGCAAGAATGATAATAATTCTAGTCTGGCACAAGCAAGCACTGCCTCTTTACCACAGTGCAATCCATTAAAACAAAATGAAAAAAAACTTTGTTTAGGGGCATTGGGGCAAACTGCCTGTACGTATTAGAGTCCAAGAATTATTGGGGGTTTTTCAGTTACTGGTAGTTCGGGCCTCCTAGCTGGGAGCTCTGGGGCAGGCAAGGGGCAGGTCTGTCCCTTAATTTTTCCAATCCAATGTTGACAACCCTACATGGCCTTAAGCTGGAGAAGGGGTTCAGGAGAGAGTTCAGGAGGCATTTCTTCATGGAGGAGGTAGAAGAAAGGTGGAAGGAGCGCCCTGAGGAACTGGTCTCACTAGAGAAAGTGGAGGGATTCAAAAAAGGGGTGGGACAGGGCAAAGGGTAAGGTCAGGGCCAAAAAGGGATTTGACAAAAAAGAGGGATAGCAGATGGGGATGGGGCGGAGTCATTAGTTGCTGCTTGGGACTCAGCAATATGAGCAGACTTGATAGACCACTAGGCCATCTTCTGCTGGCATTATTCATATGTTCACATGTTCATATCTTTCTTCATGGTCACATATTCAAATCACCTAGTTTCGCTCAATGGATACACAGCAAGCATCAGGCAGTATCTAAAACAAATGGCCACCCCGCTACCCCTGTGCTCCTACCTTAGACAATATACCATTAAGCAACCAGCTGTGAATACTGCCTCCAGGACCTGTCCAAGTTTTCCCTGGGCCAGGTGTCTGTTAAACACACTAGGTCACCTCAACAATAAGCAATAAAATCCAACATCACTTTTGTTTCATTCCTCAGGAACATGGTATTGCACAACAGACCAGCAAAAGGAGAAGCAAGAGCAGCTAGTCCGCTCATTATCTGCCCTCTATTTCTAGGGGCTTCCTCAGAACTGGTGTGAGGCCAGGAGTATCCATCTTTTGTATCCTTCCTATTCAGGGGAGTCTACACAACCTGACACCCCTGATCGGTCTCACCCCAACATCTGCCTTCAGGACTTGCATCCACCCATGGCTCTGCCCTCTCAGGAGCCACAGCAACCTGCAGCAGTCATAGACCACTCCAGGAAGAGCCGGGGTCTGGAACAGGTGGAGCTCAGGGAGCAGTCTCAAAGAGTAGATGTCTAGATTGATATAGAATGGCACATAACAACAATCAACACCACAAAACAAATATGAACAAAAGGCAGAAGCAGCTAAAATGAAAAAAAAACAAAACACCACCCTTAACCACTCACCCTCCTTATTTATACAGTAAATAAATGCAGAAACAATTACTGCCCTTAGCATAAACAACCATCCCTCTGCACTTCCAGCTTAAAACAACAAAAAACAAATGGAAGAAGTTTAAGATAAAAAGTCAGCTGAATCTGATCCGGTTCAGAAAAAGAGAGTGTCAAAAAAACAGATTTATGCAACAGGTGTCAGGATAAAAAGTGGCACATAAATCTGAGTCACTGTGTGGATAAATGGGGTATGACGTAATCACTACTGGAATAACGTTTAAGTTATTCCCATAGTGATTACATCATACCCATTTATCCACACAACGACTACATCAATTCCCTCCCCCCTGCCCCGGCACTGCTTTCACCCACTTTCAGTTTTGATGCTGTTCCAAAACCACAACTGCCAAATCAGTCCACGTTGCTCCCATCCTATTCATTCCCTCCCTCCATCCCACACCACCTTTCTCCACTGCAGCATTTCATGACAGGGAAAAAAAATTACCAGTTTTAAACATGACGACTTTGTCAGTTTGTCCTTCATCTGCACACCAAGTGATGTCTGTCTCTCTCTCTTCCTCTCTGCCCGCTTTCTTCCCTTGCACTCCTCTGAACTCCCGTCACAGAGCTACACAGCTAAAATCATTTTTTTTTTCAACTCTATTTTTTGCTCCCCCAGCTACTCCACTGAACTCTCTCCGATGTCCTCTTTAAGCCACAGTCTCTGCCTCCCTGCATGATCCGACTACCTCTTCGCTCCTATCCGGCACAGAGCATATCCCAGGTCTGCCCTCCGGGGAATGGTCTCCCCTGCCCAGGGCGCTCTTTCTTATAGTATTGAGCATCGGACTGGGAGGGAGGGAGAGGAACTAGCAGAGAGCGCCGAATCCGACTCCAGGAGTGTGGACTGTGGGTGGGAGGTGCCCTTGCCTATAAGTGGGAGGAGGGGGGATTTGTTACTTGAACCCTTGTGGAGCCCGCCGACAAGGCAGCGTACTACCATGGTTCAACCCTAGGTATATGCCTGCGTCGTTACGTTTGGCTACCTCCAGCCGCCGCCAGAGGTCACTCTGCGAGCGAACACTCCCCAGACCCTCTCTGGGAAGAGAGAGGTCTCTTCACAACCCCCGACAACCCAGGCTCGCTCCCAAACCTGGGTCGCCGGGCGTGGCACGAGGTGTGGCGTCCAGCGCCTCAACCCTCAGCACCACTGGGCTGGCTACTAAAATACATTTTTAAATGGGGGAGGGACAGCCATACACATTCTCAAAAAGTGCTCCATTCTCCCTCACAGCCTCGCTAACAACTTATTATCCATCACAAGCTTGCATAGACATGCCATTTTCCTGTTTTTTGTTCCACCAGATTCAGACACAGAACCAATCAGCAAGAATGTTGGCAAGCTAACATGACATCACCACATCGTATCCATAGCGATCCCCCTAACAACCAAGCCTGGGAAATGGTGGAGTTGCATCTTTTTGCTAAATAAACCCACAAACTGAGCTATTTTTTGTAAGTAAAATAAAACAGAAATACCTGTTGCATAAATATAATATGCGGGAGACACCTGTGAGATAACCAAGTTATCGCCACTCGCGAAGTTACTTGAGGTCATAAGCAACTGTACAAATAACTTGGTTATCCCACAGGGGCTCCTCGCATATTCCTTATAACTTTTTTTTTCCCAATTGTTTAACCAGGAGTGGCACACTAAGCTGAAAGCTTGTTTACTTTGCACAGATATGAGAATTCCACCGGCCCAAGAATGACACCGCTACTCGCTGCCATCCAGCATGCTGTCCCAAACCAGACTGGGGCAAATAAACGATCTTAGCAGTTACAGAAGTTAACCTACCATTTAAATAAAACTCTGGTCAGAGCCACAATGGCTGCTAACATGATGGTACAGATATAATGTGACAGATTTAGAAGTAACTAAACAAGGACAATACTGCATTATGAATGCAATAAGCCATGACAGAGTGTGCATTAAAGATTTGAATGCATGCCCCAGGTGAGTGAGGCACAATGCATTAAAATTCTTTAATGCACACCCTGGAGTGGCTTATAGTACGGCTCGCTGCTCTTATGTATTGTATGTGAAATGAAACATTCTACCAACTTGGATTCAGCTGACTAGTCACACTTAGGTAGTTGCTGAATGTAGATCTTACTTCAAGAGGGCTCTTGCAGTAGGTAATTACATATAGGACTGAAGCCGGCAGGCATCAGGACCCCACGGAAAAATTTCTAGCTAGCAGTCTCTGGCGGGGGCCCACGTCAGGTGACCAAAGTTTATGCAACGCCAGTATAAAGGGTGGTCCCCATACCGCCTCTCAGTTCTTTCCGCCATTAACTTGAGTACATTTCATGTTAAGTTCATTGCTCGCCAGTATATCGATAGTTTTTACTGTCTCTTTTTCGATATTTCAGTTTTTCAGTTGCGCTGTATGTCGTCCCCGACTCCTTCCAAGTACAAAAACAAGTGCGATTCCTATGGCGTCCAGCTCTCACACAAGGATGGACACTCAAAGTGCCTTTTTTGCCTAGGCCCCGACCACCCATGGAGAAGTGCCAGCACTGCCAGCAGTTCAGTGCGGCCTCCCGAAAGTGGAGACAGTGGTCCCTGGAGGTCTACATTCTAAAACTGAAGATGTCCTCCATGGAAAAGGAGCTGAAAAAACTTAGGCAGGCCTCTACTTCCCCTGAGGGCCATCACAAGAAGAAGCACCGGGACCAGGACTCCTCTTCTACGGTCGCCGCGACTCCGGCTGGGGTTACAGTGCTGAAGATAACATCTCCTCCAGGGACCGTTCCATGACGGCCATCCTGGAGGCTTCCAAGGTGGCGTCGACCCTCCCATCAAGCTCACGCTCGGGCCTCTCGGGAGCCTCCGGGTCAAAGGAGGCTGCCGTTCCCAGTAAGCCCACCACCGTGCAGCCTTCTGGTCCAAGTGGCCCTGGTAAGCTGGACACCGGCTCCTCTGATGCCCGCCCGGGTAAGGCTGATAAGACGCCTGACCCTTCGGGGCAGTGCACAGCCTCTAAAGTGCCAGCCAAGGTCGCCCCTCCATCGTGGCCTTCGTCGCTTATAGGGTCCAATAAGTCAGACGCTGGCTCCTCTGATATCCACCCGGATCCCACCGGTAAGCCGGCTGTTGGCCCCTCCGACGGCCGCTCGGTGTTAGAGCCAACAATGGACCTTTCAGGCCTGTCCGTCATCCCGAGCTTGCTGCAATGTTCATTGCATTCAGAGGCTCCAGCGTCTCTCTTGCTGGATCCCAGGGACATTAGCCCCACTTCCCCAGGCGACATAGAGGGTGATGACATGCTGCCATAGGGTCTCCCTCCCGCTAGGCCGGATGATCTGATGTCGGACACTTGGACGCTGGTGCTGATGCAGGCCTCCACCTGATGCCGGGCGACATCCCCTTCAGAGACCCTGGTGCCTGGGTATCCAACTCCATTATGTGCAATGCTGTCATATCCAGGTCCGCAGTATCTGGCACCCCAGTACCTGACGCCGGCCTACCTGATACCGCAGTACCTGGTGTCCCAGTACCCGATGCCGGGCTTCCTGCCGTCAGGTTATGGATACATGCAGTACGGATGTCCCCAGTGTCAGTACCCCCCTCCTCCTCCACTGCCCCCTCAGCCGCCGGTGGATCTGAAGGAGACTCTGGCTTCCTGGTGGGGCTGAGGCCAAGGCTCAGCTCACCAAGGAAGTAGAGAGCCGTCTTCCGACGCTGGACCCAGTTCCGGGCCCCCAATGTGAGAGATTCCCTCCCCCACCTCCTGACACCAGAGGCGAGCCCTCTGGTTCCAGGGCAGGGGAGGATATGCTTCCCCATGGTTTCCCAAGGGGTCTGTTTCTCCCCTGTGCCGGGAGAGGTCTTCCTCCTCTTCTTCATCCTCCCTGGAGACCTCGGATGACTCTAGGTGCTCCAATCCAGATGATGAGCCATGCACTTCAGATAAGCCCAGGCCAAGGACTCCTCCGAAGTCCTCTCCGGAGGATACTTCTTTCCTGGAGTCGCTGTGCAAAATCCAGGCTGTTTATCAGTGGCAATCTTTGGAGCCGGATCCACAGCGTAAAATACTTGCTGCACACCTAGATCTGCCCGAGACCACTCCCACTCTGATTCCACCCTGGATTGAGCCTCATGCTGACCTTGTTTCCACTATTTGAAAACAACCGTCGGCATTAGCCTCCCTTCCGAGGAAGGCAGACAGGCTGTATCAGGCTCTGGAGGGTGTTGATTCTTTGAATTCACACCCCAGAGCTGATTCGGTCATGATTAGTGCCGCTCACGGCCGTACGGCTAACCCCAAGCACTTGAGCTTGTTTCCACCCAACAAGGAATCCCGCCTTCTGTACCAGTATGGGAGGAAGGTCTATGCTTCTTCCACTCTGAGAATCGGGGCCCTGAACTACATTTCTCACATTGGGGATTACCAGAAGGCGATCCTTATCGAGGTGGAATCTAAATTGAACTCCCTTCCTGAACCTCAGACGAAGCAGGATGTGGCTGATCTAGTCTGGTCTGCGCATTCGGCCAGTTGGCACATGCTTCATGCCATGTACGATGCAGTGGATGCTGCTGGTCGAAGCTCGGCTTTCGCTGTGGGTTTGCGGCGTCATGCCTGGCTCCGGATGTCAGTTTTGGTCCCGGAGGTGCAGTCTGCTATCCAGGATGTGCCCTTCAGGGGTTCAGTGCTGTCAAGGACATCATCACCGATCTGCAAGAGAAGGGTACTGCACTAAAGTCTGTTGACTCCTTGTACAGGCCTCCTCAGGTTCAGCGTTGCCTCTTTCGCAGACATTCTCGGCCCAAAGTGAAACCTCAGGGAAAGTGGGCCAACAAACGTCGGGCTCCTCTGGCTGCCAAGCTCCCCCACCCAAAAAAGCGTCGGGAGCTTCAGCTGCGATGCTGCCCCACACCTCCTGACTCCTCTCCTCTCCTCTCCTCTCCCACAGCCTCTGGGCCTCCCAGAGGAACCGGTAGGAGGGAGATTCTCCTTCCCTCTACCGGGTTGGGAGAGGATCACTTCAGACACTTGGATGCTCCAGCTGATAGCAGAAGGATACTCAATAGAGTTTCTTCAGAAACTACCAAGAACCCCCCACGGGTCGTGTTACTCCCCAGAACACCTTTTTATGGTTCATGAAGAAATATCCTCCCTTCTTCTGAAGGCAGCGATAGAGCCCGTCCCATCCCACCTTCGCGGGACTGGTTACTACTCCCATTTCTTCCTGATTCCAAAGGAGTCAGGAGATGTGAGGCCTATTCTAGACCTCAGCTCCCTGAACTTGTTCATGGAATACAAGTGGTTCAGAATGCTCTGTTTGCAAAGTCTTCTGCCTCTCCTTCAGCCGGGACAGTGGCTGTGCACTCTGGACATGAAAGATGCCTACCTGAATATTTCTATTTGCCCTTCTCACCGCAAATATCTTCGTTTATCGTTCCAGGGGAACCACTACCAGTTCAAGGCCCTCCCATTTTATTTATTAAATTTTTGGATTACAAATACCTTTGAGCAGAAACTGCTCATTTACAAAGGTTCCACGTCAAAGGATGAGGGTCAACATACATACAGAGGTAGTAAAAGAATGCACAATAAACAAGCAAAACAACTAAAAGAAAAAATAAAGATACTCTGTTATAACATACTTTGAGATAATATTCATAAAACGAGCAAGCTTGAGTAGGCAGCTGGCTGCGGTGTAACAATAAGAGATAGAGGGCACCATAGGCAGTTAGTATTGCAGGCATGCGACCGGGAGAGGAAGTTGGCAGGCTAATGGGCTACTGTCCGATGGTGATGGAAAATGTCTTCCACCAGTGGAGATGTGAAGTAGGAAAGGAGTCACAAGGAAGGCCCAGTGCCAGAGGGAATGAGATTGGGAAAGGCCGGGTTGTGAGACATGAGTGAGCTTGGAGGTGTTTAGAGAGATCTCTGTTCAGAGAAGCAGTCACATTGAGTGGTAGAGGTGAGGTAAAGTTTGAGATTCCTTTTGAAGGGTCCAAGTGTAGTAGAGGAAAGTGCTTCTTTATTGAGGGACTTGAACCATTGAGTGGCTCTATAGATAAAGGACCGCTGACCCATGGAGGTATGACATCTGGGAACCTGAAAGGTTAGAGATTGGGCACCACGTATTTGTTGAGTGCCACTGTAGGTAGTAAGGAGTGATCTAACACCAGGTGGCACGAGACCAAGGAGAATCTTTTGGTAAGTAAGCAGGTCTGGTATTGTATTCTGCTGTGTAGGGGTAGCCAGCTGGCCTGTGCATAGAGGTTACAGGTGTGAGTTTGTCAGGCTGCACCCGTCAGTAGTCTGCAGGCTTTGTTGAAAGCAACTGAGATCCTGCGGAGGGCACTTGTTGAGGCAGAGCCAGAGATGGCAAGGCCGTAGTCAATGATAGAGGTGACCGAGCTGTAGATGGCTAGTTTAAGGGCATCCGCAGGCATACAGTGCTTGTGTTTGTGTAGTAGTCCAATCCGTATATTGGCGGTCTTGGCAATAGTGTCAACATGCCGAGTTTAGGAGAGGGTACTATCCAGGGTAATACCAAGGTACTTGAACTCCTTGACATGTTCGAGTGGGTTCTCAGCGTGGTTCTTGATGGTGAGGGACAGAGAGTTGTGCCTGCTCTGTCGGGTTACAGAAGGACATGGCTTTAGTCTTGCTGTGGTTCAGGACAAGTTTATGAGAATTGAACCAGTCTTCGGCGATTGAAGTCGAGCTGCAGCTGGGATTCAAGGACTGTAATGTCATGGTGGCTGGAAACAGGACTGCATCATCTCATGATAGTAATATTTTTTGGTGGCAGGCACTGGGGAGATTGTTGATGAAGAGGGAGAAGAGAGAGGGCCCAGAATAGACCCCTGGGGGGACCTCGAGCGGACCGTTTCTCATCCGAAGAGATCCCTGCAGTCCTTACACGCTGGATCTGATTATCAAGGTAGCTGGTGAACCGTGGAAGGGCATCGCTGAGAGCCTAATGGAGGACAGTTGCTTAGCAGTAGGGGTGGTTAACTGTGTCGAATGCCTTGGTAAGGTCTATAAATACTGCCCTTCCACAATTTCTTGTCAAGCGTGGCATGGATGAAGGTTGTAAATTCCAGTAGTGCAGTGGTGGTGCTGTGCCCTTTCTGAAGCCATGCTGCTCTGGGCACTGTACATTGTACTTATCCAGGAATTCAACTAGTTGGTCCGACACTATTCTTCCAGCGCTTTGATAGTGGGGGAGGAGAGATAGGTCTGTAATTGGTGTGCAGTGTCCTATCTCCGCTTTTGTGAACCGGTGTGACAGTGGCTTTCTTCCAGAGAGAGGGGAAATGACCCAATCTAAGCGAGAGATTAAAGATCTTTGTAAGTGGTTCTAAGATTTCATCGAGGACTTGTGCCAGCAGTTTCGGGTCAAGGGAGTCACCACTGTACCCTTGTTTGCGTATGGCCTTTTGAATGTATTTTCTAGCTACTTGTGGTGGGACCTCCTTAAAAAAAACTTTGGGGTTGTACGTTCTAGTTGTGGGGGTAACTTTGGAGGAGCTGGAGGGGAGGTCACCAAAAAAATTTGGTGGAAGGACACTGTCCAGGTTTGTAAATGCATTATTAAAAGTGCTGGTGATGATGCCTAGGTCGAGTGTAGGAGTGCCATGAAGGTTGAGCATAGTGAGTGGTGCTTTAGGATCCTTACCTGTGAGTTCTTTCATGTTGTTCCAGAATTTGTTTCCCTGGCCCCAAGAGTTGGTCAGAGCCTTTTTGTAATAGCTGCATTTAGCATTCCGTATTCTTTGAGTGCAATCATTTCTGGCTGCTTTGTATAATTGTATGTTTACTTGCGTCGGAGTTGCACGAGCACAATGCCAGAGGTGGTCTCTGTGCTTGAGCAGAGTTAAAAGGTCAGTAGTAACCCAGCAGTTGGTCTGCCCTTTAACCTTCATCTTTTTCACTGGTGCATAGATGTCACAGGCTTCGTTGAAACGTTTGATAAATAGATCCCGAGCTTTGTTGGTGTCATGGAGGGAGTCAAGCACTGCCCAGTTCAGCCTGGTTAGATGGGATTTTAACAGCTGGAGGTGCCCTTGTTTGATAACCCTGGCATAGATAAGCTTTGGAGGGGGCTTGTGGTATTTGTTTGACCAGGAGCAGATGACAGGCGAGTGGTCACTTATTGTATCTGGGAGTACAGAAACATTGGAGATGCCTTCAGGACGGTTAGATGGAATCCAGTCTAGAAGTGTAAGGGAGCCTGTCCTATAGTTACACCTAGTGGGGGCACTGACCAGTTGAGTGAGGTGATGCGCCGTGGCTGTATCCTTATAGGTAGCGGCCTCAGCGGAGAGCCAGTTAATGTTAAAATCACCCATGATTATGGTTTCAGAATTATGTTGCTGGACCCTTAGATATTCCATGATGCTATGGAAGCCAGCAGCCTGGTCTTTCCTCGGTGCCCCGAGTGTTCACCAAATGCCTTTCAGTGGTAGTGGTCCACCTGCATACCCAGGGAGTTCAGATTTTCCCGTACCTGGACGACTGGCTCCTGGCGGTCCCGTCCAGGGAGGAGCTCCTGCGCTTCCTTTCCCTTACCCTGCAGGTTTTCACCAGCCTGCGTATTACCATCAACCAAGCCAAGTCCGATTTGATCCCATCCCAGAGGCTCCAGTTCATCGGGGCGATCCTGGACACGACCTCCAGCATGGCGTTCCTGCCACTGGACAGGGTGGCCACCCTCCAGGCTTAGGTCAGCCTATTGTCCAGTTGCAGGCGGGTCAGCGCCAGATCAGTCCTTTGCCTCCTCGTTTCATGGCGACTGCTATTCTAACAGTCCCTCGCGCTCGGCTGCATATGAGAATTTCTCAGTGGATGCTTCGGTCTCAGTGGGATCAATTGGTGGATGACCTAGATCTACAAGTCCTGGTCTCTAATCCTATGGTTCAGGACTTGCAGTGGTGGATGGTTCAGGGGAACCTTTGCCGGGGAGTTCCCTTCTGCTTCTCTCCCCCCTCCCAGACACTGACAACAGACACCTCGGGCAAGCGTTGGGGAACCCACCTGGGGTCTCACAGGACCCAGGGCTCCTGGTCCAAGCTCAAACAGAATCTTCACATAAATGTGCTCGAGCTCCAGGCCATGCTGTATGCTCTACAAGCTCTGCATCTGTATCTGCTCCCTGGTCATCTGGCTATCCAGACGGACAACATGTGTGTAGTCTGGTACATCAACAAACTGGGAGGAACCCGCTCCTACCCTCTTTGCAGGGAGGTATTGCAAGTTTGGGATTGGGCAGTGCAACACAACCTTCACCTCATGGCAGTTTACGTTCCAGGGGTCAAGAACACGTTGGCAGACCACCTCAGTCAGTCGTCTGCCCAGGCTCACAAGTGGGAACTGGATCACGGGGTAGCAGACAATATCTTCTTACGCTGGGGAACTCCTCAGGTAGACATGTTTGCGTCTCCTCATAATGCAAAACTTCACGCCTTCTGCTCGCTTGCTCCAGAGCACGGCATTTTTTGGAGAGACACTCTATCTCTAGACTGGAAGGGCAGATTCGTCTATGCCTTCCCCCCCCCGATTCCCTTGATTCCAAGGGTCTTACAAAAACTCAGCTCAGAAGGAGCTGGCATGATCCTAATCGCTCCTTTCTGGCCCAGGCAAGTCTGTTTCTCTTTTCTGCAACAGTATTCAGAGGAACCTCCTTTTCCTGTTCCTCTGTCGCAACTTTTGCTGACCCAGGATCAAGGAACTCTGGTCCATCCAGGCCTCAAGTCCCTTCAGTTGCATGCGTGGCTCCTGCAGATATAGCTCAAGCCCGATTCGGGGTTTCCCGCTGGTGTCTGATATTCTGGTGGAGGCCAGAAAGCTCTCCACTAGATCTACCTATGCCATGAAATGGAAAGCGGTTTTCTGTTTGGGCCTTTTCCAAAGATTTCCAGCCATTCTCTTGCTCTGTCGGGAGGCTTCTGGACTACATGCGCCATCTCTTTGATCTGGGTCTCAGTCATTCCTCTCTGAAGGTTCACATGGCAGCCATCTCTGCTTAGCATGTTCCTTTTGGAGACAGAACTTTTGCACAGTTGGAAGTCTCTAAGACTTTTCTTAGATGGGTTCTCAACTTGAGACCCCGTATTCGCATTCCTGCCCCTCCTTGGGATTTGAATTTTATTCTTGAGAAGCCTCCCTAACCCTGCCTCCTTTCAAGCCAGCAGCCTCAGCAGACCTAAAGTTCCTTTCCTGGAAGACTGTCTTCTTGGTGGCCATTACTTCTGCTTGAAGAATTTCCAAGCTCCAGGCCTTGATGTGCAAAATCCCGTGTCTGATTTTTCACAAGGAACGTGTGGCTCTGCGTACTAACCCTAAGTTTCTCCCTAAAGTGGTAGCGGAATCTACGCTGAATCAATCCATTGAGCTGCCTGCTTTCTTTACACAACACTCCAATCAAGGGGAGTATCTCTTGCATACTTTGGATGTTCACCGAATTCTGAGATTTTACACCTCCAGGATTAAGGATCTCAGAAAGATTGATCAACTGTTTGTCTCTTTTGCTCATAAAAGAGAAGGCAATGCTGTCTCCAAGCAATGCCTATCTGAATAGTTGACTAATTGCATCACTTTCTGTTATGACAAGCACCACAAGACCCTACCAGGTCAAGTCAGAAGCCACTCCACCAAGGGTGTCACTGCCTCTGCTGCTTGTTTCAAGAATGTGTCAGCGGCAGACATCTGTGCAGGTGCAACTTGGACTTCGGTCCATACCTTTATGAGACATTACAGTTTGGACATTGCCTCTCGCCAGAGAGCTGGCTTCGGGTTGGCTGTGCTGCAAGATCTTCTTTCCGAAGACCTTCACAGCCAGAAGGTGTACATTTAAGTAGTTTCCTCCTCCCGTGTTCTTCTCCTTATTCCAAACTGCTTGGTAGTCAGTCCTATATGTAATTACCTACTGCAAGAGCCCTCTCGAAGTAAGATGGTACAGTTAAGTAAGAACTTACCGAAACAGTAGATCTTCGAGAGATGCTCTTGCAGTAAGTAGTACCTTCCCGCCCTCCATCCCAGGGAAGGAAACATCCGCTTCTCTCTTGTCTTGCCTTTTTGGCCTTTGGCGAGAAAGAACTGGAAGGCGGGCATGGGGGACCGCCCCTTTATACTGACATCACATGACGTTGGTCACCTGACGTGGGGGCGGTCCCCCGCCAGAGACAGCTAGCCAGAAATATTTCTGTGGGGCCCTGATGCCTGCCGGCTTCAGTCCTATATGTAATTACCTACTGCAAGAGCCTCTCTCGAAGATCTACTGTTATGGTAAGTTCTTTTGTAACTATATTTTCAGTTCATTGGATGTCTTCAGGCTAGATTCCTCCCACCAGTCGTGGTGTCGTCCTCTGGCCCCGCCCTCTCTGAAGCCAGTTCTTCCCTTACTTTGGAAGGGACAGGTCTCCTCTTTTGTAGCTCCTGCAGTAAGAGGGATATCGGTTTATTTACAAAGTTATTTCCTCGATACTTTTGATTTATACTGTGTGCCTCATGATCCGATTACCGCTCCATTGATAACTGTGGTCGTGAGACGCAAAAAGCTAGATTTTAATAGGTGCCTAGCATGCCGAACTAAAATGACGGTTATGGATGGCCACAACACATGCCTTTACTGCCTGAGAGCCGAACAAAACATCAGGTAGTGTACTGTATGTATGTATTGTCAGGACTGCACCAAGTGTTACTCAATTACTGAAAGGCGCGTCTCCTCTGTAGGCCTTTTGAACAAAACTAGGCCTCAATGGCCATGGCATTGGCAGCCCACATGGTGGCAGTGGAAGAAGGAGAGGCAGGCTCTTCGACAGCCATGGCCTTGGTCCTGGTTTAACAAGGCCTTGGATACTCTTTTTGGGGATAGGTTTAAGTTCAGGGACATATACCTAGTCTTCAGAAGTTTGATGAGGACCCCCTTATCAAAGTAAGCCTAAAATGTACCACTGTCATGTTCATGAGGTGGGGCTAAAAAAAGGATGTGTTGAAAATCTGATGTGGTAGTGTGCACATCGTTGGTCACTTAGAGAATTACAGTGGCGGACCCCCTATACAAGTAAGTGGGTGATTGGGTGGGGTGAGGGTCGGCAGGGTTTTGAGGGACAGGGTGGGGGTGGAGATGGGTTAGGTGTAGACTCGATGATGGACTATTTTCTTTTGTACAGGTACATGGGGGGGAGATGACAATGGACTGTTAACTTTTTTACAAGATTAAGCTGTTAATAAAATGACTGCTTTTGACTTTTTTTTTTTCAGGTACATAATGTGGGGGAAGGGTGGGGTGCATGGGTGTTAAGAGGGTGTGAGAGGGTGACGTTTTTACAGAGAGTAAATGGCCACCAGGCTTGGAATCCCAGTGGTCTCACATGTCAAAGCCAGCCATTGGACTTGGAAAACCCAGTGGGCAAATCAAAAATAAAAATGTCCGCTGAGCTTAGGCACACTGGTGGTCAAATATAGAAAGCTATGGCCACTGAGCTTGGGCACCCAGTGGCCAGATAAAGAACGGGGGAACCCAGTAGCTTGAAAATGATATATTTTTTTTTTTTTACTTTTGGTTATACCTTGGCCATTTGGGGTTTAAATGATCCCAAATTTTCAGGGTGGCATATTACTACCCCTTTTCGTAAGCACATAAGTATCATTTTGTTCATGTACCCTAAAATGTATTTTTTTGTTCACCCCCAAAAATATGTTTTGGGGTGCATTAACAAAATAACACTTATGTGTCCATGAGGTGATAAACACATTTTGGGGTGCATGAACTATTCATTCACATATCTGGTCCTGTGTTGTACAGTATGGTCTACAACCCCATTGTTCCACACTGTGGACCAATAAGTCGTACTAAATCATATATGCACGCTGACATTTGTGAGTGGCTGGGCGGTATGCAGGGGTGCTGCCACCCACCGATGACGGGGGTGGTGGTGCTGGTGGCCAGGGGTCCTCTGGGGTGGGTGGGAGGGGCACCACTGACCACCAGGCTAATATGTAACATTACAACAGCCCACTATCAGGCATACAGGGAGGGGATCACTAGACCACCAGGTTAAAATTTAATTTTACAATAGCCTGCGATTGGGTATACGGGGAGGGAACCACTAGACCACCAGGTTAATATTTCATAGTACAGAAGCCCGTGTTCAGGCGTAGGGGAGGGGAGAGGGTTACAGTAACCCACCAGGGCCCCAACCCCCGATGACAGCAGCTAGACAGGGTGCCAGGCACATTTCACTGGGATGCTCTGTGCAACACATGCAGATGGGGCCATAATGACATGCAGATGGCCCCATTTGCACCTTGCATATATAATGGCCTCATTTGCATGCCGCCGGCTGAATATCACGGGTGATGCGCCTAGCGCTACTGCACTTGTGTTGGTGCATCCCCGTGCTACCTCTCTGTGGCTTGCGCTGGCGCATTGCCACTGCGCCATGCACAGTATGTGTGCCGACCTTGCCATATCAATGGTGCTGTGCCATGGCACATCAGCGTCGAATATTGCCTGGTCCTGGCCCCGGCACAGCCCAGTTGCACTGCGCCCAGGCTTTCGCCACTGCCTGGTGCAGTCTGAATATCTGGCCCAGTATCTATAGATCTCATTGGGGTTTCTGCTTAAACCCCTGTTTTTAAATGCTGGTTTGGATATCTCAGCTCTTAGGACTGTGAAATTTGGTATGCATTATCCAAGTCCTGGAGTCGACTAACCTGTAAAGTTTTATAAAAATCTGTTGGTCCATTTATGAGTAATTAAGTATTGAAATTACTTAGTTTTGTGCTGAAATGTTTGCCAAGGGATGGAGAAACAAATGACAGAGAAACATACAGGTTTGCTAAATGTTGTGGAGGAATAGCGTCTTTTGGGAGTTTTGGTACAAAATGTTATTTCGGTGTTCAGTTAATTACAGTTAATTGATTGTGCATGCATAGTTCACTGAAAAAATAACTGACAGAATGTGTGCATTTTTTTTCATGTTAAAGTAGCACACAAACTAAACAAACGTTTAAGGTAATACTTCAAAGTTAAGGGTGACATTTTAGTGTTTGTGTGGGAAGTGTACTGGGAGACACAATATGTTTAAAAAAATTAATAATTATTTAATCATCTTTAATTAGTAATGAAAATGTTCAGTGGCCCTTTGGCACATTAGTGCCGCCGTTCACAATGCTGGCAACCCAGCTTTGGGAACGAGTCTTGATCATCCAGAGTGGTTACGGGGGAAGGAGGATTGAGTGCCCCAGAGGACGCTGTCCTCTGGGGAGGGTGGGTCAGCATCCTGGCTGTGATACTGCCACATGGGTGACCGCAGGTGGCAGTGCAGCTGAGGGCACCATAGCAGTGGGAAGACAATGGCCGGGGACCCCTGCAGCTGCACTGAGCACACAATGAGCTATGCAGTGAGCCGAGCAAAGGCTAAGCATCCACAATCAATTAACTGAAAACCTAAATAACATTTTGTACCAAAACTCCCAAAAGGCGCTAGTCCTCCATAACATTTAACAAACCTCTATGTTTCTCTGTCATTTTTTTTCTCTATCCCTTGGCAAAAATTTCAGCACAAAACTAAGTAATTTCAACACTTATTACTCATAAATGGACCAACAGATTTTTATAAAACTTTACAGGTTAGTCATCCCCAGGGCTTGGATAATGGGAGACTTCAACATGTCAGATACAGATTGGTCAATACCAGCAGGGACATCTGCCAGAACTAGACACATGGTGGATTCCCTGCAAAGGGGGGCCTCAAACAACTGGTGCAACAACCCACAAGAGACAGGGCTATCCTAGATCTAGTACTGACTAACAGGGAAAGGGATCACAGATCTCCAGGTAGAAGGTCACCTGGTGCCATTGACCATCACATGGTATGGTTCAATTCCATACTAGAACAAAAATCATCCCATCCAAGGCAAAACTATGGGGTCTTCAGAGGGGCTGACTTTGATAAGATGGCCAACAGAGTTAAGCTTAGCCCTGGCAAAAAGAAATACAGGTGAGGGGTATAGGAAGTGGGCAAGCATCAAAGATGCAATACTTGAAGCGACATCCCATTGTGTTAATGAGAAAAGGAAGTGCAAAAAGAAGGAAACCACTTTGGTTCTCAAACACAGTAGCAGAAAAGGTCAGAGCCAAAAGCTGGCTTCAGGAAATATAAGGAACACAGCAGGATGAAGATAGAGGCATACCAAACTTCCCTAAGGGAAGTAGGGAATGCAGTAAGGCAGGCAAAGGCCCTAACCAAGGAAACACTAGCATGAACAGTAAAAGAAGGTGACAAGACTTTCTATAGATACATTAATGAAAGGAGAAAGTCCAGAGGGGGTATTGCTAAGATCAAAGGGGATAAGGGGAAGTGTGAGGAGGAGGTCCATGTAAAAGCATCTGTCCTACATAGATACTTCTGCTCAGTATTTACTAAAGAGAAGGTAGGGAAGGGCCCACAGCTTAGCACCATGGACACGGGGGAGGGAGGTGTGCATTAGTCCCTTCACAAAAGAAAGGGTCCTACAAGAGCTCGCTAAGCTCAGGGTGGACAAGGCAATGGGACCTGATGGCATACATCCCAGGTACAAAGGAGCTAGGGTGAAACTAGCAGAGCCATTATCAGAACTGTTTAGTGAGTCTCTGAGCCCAGGAGAGGTCCTGTGAAGACTGGAGAAGGGCTCATGTGATCCTGCTCCACAAGTGTGGTAACAGGAGGGAGGCAGGAACTACAGACCAGTCATTCTTAGCTCAGTAGTGGGCAAGATTATGAGACACCCTTAAGGAAAGGATTGTACAACACCTGGAATCCATAGGAGCACTGGATCCAAGACAGCATGGATTTACAAAGGAAGGTTCTGTCAAACTAATCTCATAGATTTCTTTGACTGGGTAACCAGAGTGGTGGACCAATGGGGAGCAGTTGATGTTGCCTACCTTCACTTCAAGCAAAGCTTTCGATACTGTTCCATATAGAAAATTGATTAATAAGCTTGGTAGGCTCGGGTGAGCTAGATGTTGGTCAACTGGGTGGCAAACTGGTTGACAGGCAGAAACAGAGAGGGTGGTAAACGTGCATAGTAGTCAGAAGAGATGTGTTACAAGTGGGATACCTCAGGGATCAGTCCTGGAGCTAGTCTTTCAATATCTGCATCAGAGACATTGCAGATGGACTGAAGGGTAAGGTTTGTCTGTTTGCAGATAATACCAAGATCTGCAACAGAGTAGGTGATCCAGATGGGGTGGGCAGAATGAGAAGAGATCTGGATAAACTAGCAAAATGGTCGGAAGAGTGGCAGCTGGGGTTTAACGCAAAGAAGTGCAAGATCATGCACATAGGGAAGAGAAACCCTGAATCCACCTATAGGCTGGCAGGGGAGTTGCTGGCAGTCACAAGGGAAGAAAGAGACTTGGGCTTCATCATCACCGATGACCTGAAATCATCCAAGCAGACCACTAAAGCAGTAGGGTAAGGCTAGAGGGATGTTGGGTATTAGTAGGGTATCACAAGTCGGAAGAGGGAGGTAATAATCCTCTTTACAAGACACTTGGTTAGACTATCTGGAGTACTGGCAGTACTGGAGGCCACACCTTCACAAGGACATTAACCAAATTGAGGCAGTCCAGAGAAGGGCAACCAAAATGGTGCAGGGACTGCATCAGAAAACATATGAGGACAGATTAACGGATCTCAATATGTATACCCTAGAGCAAAGGCGGAGAGAGGATATGATTGAAATATTCAGACAACTATATGGGCATTAACTAAGGTGAAAGAATCTAACATGTTTCAATATAAGAAAAATAGCAGGCAAGAGGACACAGCATGAGATTAGAGGAGGCTGATTAAGGGTAATGTGAGGAAGTTCTTTTTCACAGAAAGGGTGGTGGATGCATGGAACAGCCTACCTCAGGAAGCAGTGGATATGAATACAGTGCAGGGCTTCAAACAGGTGGATAGGCATATAGGAGCAATACAGATGAGTATGAATAGATAGGCCATTGACAGAGCAAAGGCCAATGGCACATTCATAAGGTAGAAAAGAAATGGGCAGACTGGGTGGGCTCTTATGTCCTTATCTGCCAACTTCTGTGTTCTGCTGTATGTTTCTGTGTAGTTAAGGGAGGAAGTGTGTCCAGGCTGCCCCCCACACCAGCAGCCACCTGATATCTCTCAGCTGGTATGATTCAGCAGGCCTCTACCCACTGCCTCCTGCCCTTTCAGCCTTAATACAATGTATATTTATTTATTTATTTAGCTTTTGTGTAGGAGAAGCACAGTAGACAAGGATACAATTGCACATACCCCAATAATGCACATCCCCATGAGAATTTGACTGGCTCATTTTAAGCAAAATTGCATGGTGCTAGAAGGCCTCACAATACAATCAGCAAAGGCTAAGAACAGCAGACACATACATGTTTCATTCCTCATCAGTGTGCCATGTTTGTGTCTTAGCCCTGGGAGAGGGAGCTGAGCCACCCCTTAAGGGGATGTTATTTGTTTGGGTCATGGGGGTCCCAAAATAGTGAAAGAAAATAACTACAAAGAACCCTTGAGCAAATGCCCTGAGGCATGAATTATCCTGGAGGATATTGGCCATACAGTCACATTTTAAAGAGAACACAAGTGCACATACCCCAATAATGCAACGTATCATGGAAACATATGCAAATCCCCACGATAGAATTTGGACTGGCTCAACTTTAAGCAGAATTGCATGGTGCCAGAAGGCCTCAGAGTGCAATCAGCAAAGGTTAAGAACAGCAGACACATAAACGTGTTTCATCCTCATTTGGACTCATCAATATGCCATATCTGTGTCTTAGCCCAGGGAGAGGGAGCCAGCCACCCCTTAAGGGGGATGTTATTTGTTTGGGTCATGGGGGCCCAAAATAGTGAAATAAAAGAACTACAAAAAACCCTAGAGCAAATGCCCTGATGCATGGTTTATCCCGGAGGACAAAGAATGCCTAGTTTCAGGTGCGACACGGATATGTTGAGGGACCTTGTGTAGAACTATATATCATGCTGTACAGGTAGTGTCTATTAATACCATGCGCCAGTCTCCCCTCCCACAGCCTCATTTGATGGCATTGGAAATTCCATGACAAGCCCACCCCATCCTGGCGGCCAGCCTGGGCCCCCCACCCTTACCTGATGCTCAAGATTATTCCAGCCTAATCAGGCCCAAGGTGCTGGGAGAGAAAAAGATTGGAATGCGCTAAGCTGTCACAAATGTCACTGAATCACATCCTCTTGTTGATGGAGTATAGGGGTATAATAAAATTAATTAAATAATAAAGTTCTGCTGCATAGTAAAGTTCCTTTATGTGATCTGACATTTATGTTGCCTTAGAAGGTCCTTTATAGACTGCATTGTGTCTTGGGAGTGTCGAGCTCTGTCCCTTGGTCCCTGGAGTGATTAGAGGCATCTTCATGCTCCTCCTGTGGTTTCATGTGCCATTCGCTTTTGTTTTGCTGGGTTGCGTTGGTTCACTGTAGGGTTCAAACCTCTCTGAGTTAAGTTCTGCTTAGCTTCTTTAGTCATATGAGGAAAGAATATTCCCCTCTGGGAAGGTGACCGGCAACCGAGCTGGATAGAGCATCTGGAGATTTTATGCTGGCATTTTTGAAGGCCTGCAGACAAGGGAGCATAAGCTTGGCATTTTGTTGGATGTCTGGAGCAAAGTTATTATTAAAATATATATATCTGTGTATTGCCCAGGAGTACCTGTTTTTGTCTTCAAGCTTTGAGCAGAATATGTTCCTTCACCTGGAACTTGAGGAATTTCTTGACCACAGATGTGGGCATTCATTTGGTCCTGTTTTGGCCCTAATGCTGTATGGACCCTTTTAAGTTCAATCTGAAAATCCCCAGGGAAGCCCAGAGTCGTTTTGATTGATTGTTCTATGAAGCTTGTTACATCTGTCCCTCCTCACCCTCTCTCGATACCATATATTCTGAGTTTTTCTGCCTGAGATGTCCTTTCAGGTCTATGCACTTGTTCTCCAACTGCTGCTGCCTGTGGTGGAGATGAAGGAGCAGTTCACCCATTTATTTGGTCCTTTCATTGAGTTCGGTGGTGACAGTAGACAGAGTTTGTTGACATTGGTGTGTAGCTGTGAAACACTGTCTATGATTCTTTCCAAATGCGAATATTTCTATTAAGGGCCCCTCATTGGTGACCCACTCTATTTGGTCGACCTTGGCATGCTGGTGGGAATGAGACCATGCTGGAGCCAGGACTTGATGGTGTAATATTACTACTTGACTGTTGTGATGCAGATTTCCACCAGGCTGTTGATTCTTTCATTTTCTGGATTCCCCAAGTTACTACACTGTCTCTGGCTCCAATGATGGGAGATAAAGAGTGTTCCCTTTAGTTTTTTTTGTTTTAGAGATGGTTTTTCAGGTGCATGGGACTGGAGTGACTAAGTTAACCTGCCATACTGGTCATTGATGTTGCCCCATTATTTAAAAATGTTGAATAAATTGACCCCATATGAAGTATGAGACTGTTGATGAACTGCGCTGCCCCTGTTGGTTCATGAAAATAGGGGAGGTGGGAGGGGGAAGGGAGCTAGGCTTCGCTACACTAACAGTACTGTACATTTCCAAACTTTGTGGGCATTGGCTTGAGATCCTGAATTGGCCTTTGCAAAGTTTGTAGGGTTTGAGTTTTGTGCCATAGCAACCCTAATGAGCATTAATGTAGTTGTTTGCTATATATACACACACACACACATATATGTATATGTAACCTTCTATTAAATATAGGGGTTACTAAGTTAAGCATTAATCACCGCCAGCTGAGGGCTCTACCGGTGGATTAATGCCCGGCTAGAGGGGCGCGTGCCGGCGCCCCTAGCGGGCGTTAATCACCGTAGAGCCCTGGCAGAAGCTGATTATCGCGCTTGTAACAGAGGTTTCCACGCGCGTCAGAACCTCTGTTACCGGGCATTGCCTTCCGCGACATCACCTTCTGCCCGGTACATGAAGCTTTCTCTGTTACAGCCGGAGCTGTACGAACACAGCAGGCGGGAGTCAGGTGTGCAAAACAAATTTTTTATTATGGTACACTGGCACAATCTTACGTTCTGCAGCGCACAGCAATGATTCGGGCTCCAACTGCTGTGGAATTTGTCGCCGTCCCTGCCTGTGTGCCTGTCGTCAGGGAGCTCCGGACCGTCCACAGTCGACAACAGCTGCATGGGTGAGGTAGTACGGCGCCGCTGTAACAGATTCACGACTGCAGCGTTTCCTAAGCATAGAGGAGGCAGCGATCCTCTCGCCCGACTGGCGTGCATCTGGACCGCCGGTCTGGATGTTACGGTCCACAAAGTGCTGTCCACCGGCGTTCTTGGACGATATCGAGGAGGGACGCTACACGTCTGTTCGGGACAGCGAGGCGACCACTAACACCACGGCAGCAGGCATGCTATCCGGTTTGCTCGCCTTGCTCACACAGGCTGATCACCATGCAGTCTCTGCTTCTCGGGCGGCTGGGAAGGGGCGGGTGGGCCTCCACTGTACTCTACTCTTGTGACTTCGCTGCTGTCCACAGCAGAAGTTTACAGGACCATGCACCACCATGTTGTGGATTTGAAGCTTGCCAGGCGGAGCCTTCGCTTTCTGCCCATGCACTATGGCGACCAGCTCGATGAGGCTGCGCTGGCTCCTCTGTCGGTGGACTCACACTGCCAAGGTTTGGTGATGCTCCCTCAGCACCATGACTCTCTGTGCTCCTGCTCTTACTGGACGATCTGTCAGAAGAAGTGCTGTTGCAGCGTGTGCAGGGTCCATCTGGGGGTGGGGCTGGTACAACTGCAGGACAGCTGTTTGACCCAGAGACAGAGACTCCGGCTGCTGTGCAGGTGCAGTTTCTGCCCTCTAGTTCCGTTGTTTCACTGTCGCGGCTGCTCCAGGTGATATTTTGATGGCTGGGCTATACTCTGTCTCTGTTGCTCGTGTTGTTGCCTCTGTCATGTCTCTTGCCCTCCTACACTGCCCATGTGCTGACTGCTGTCCTGTACTGGCATGGTTGACATTGGCTCAGTATGGGATGAAGACCTTATGCTGGTTTCTCCTTGGTTCACACTCACTGTTCTGCAGCTCTGCCACTTGATAGCACACTGGACCACCTCTTCCGTCTGCTGTTGATGGTGACCAGTAACTCATGGAGACTTGTCTCACACGGTGTCCTGTGACTGACATTATCTCCTTGTGGCTAGCCCAGCATCACTGAGCATTGTTACTGCTGTGCTCCTAATGCTATGGTTTGTATAGCGCTTGAGAGCTGGGCATCATCAGAAATCTGCACCATGAGAGAGCAAGAGTAGTTCTTGCCCATTGGCTGTGATGTGTACCAGCACGTAGCCTTTGGCGCCTCTCTGATCTATCTTTCATGGGTGAAGATATAGGCTGGCATTTGGTGGGCAGCGTTGGTATACTCACGAAAGAGTGCAACAATGCAGTCCCTGCTGCCAGTTGCCCATAGAACACACCTCTCATAGTCTGGCGAGCTGGATCACCAACCTGCATATGATTCTTTGTCTGTTCATTGAATGACAGAGACAGAAACTCATTGCCGCCATCATCACTTTGCACACTCAATGAGTCTTGGCAGAGTCTCTTTGTCCTCTCTGCCTCTACCGCCAGTCCGAGCTGCAGCTCAAACCAGAGCCTCTGGACTAACCCATATGGTGTCTCTGGGCTGAGGCGCACAATTCCGAATCTTTGCTAGGTTGGCTGCAGATATGCTAGGGTGGTGCACTGCTCTGTCCTGGCCTGATCTGCGGTACTCCTTGACAACTGCCACAAATACCTTGTTGGCAGAGATAAACTCAGGATCTGTAATGACGTTCACAGCTCTATAGTTGGGTGGCCCTGTCAGATACCGCTGAACACCTGCATGCAGCCCAACAAAGGAGCTTAGACTATACTGCATTTTCTGTTCTGTACGAACTGAGGCATAGAAGTCTCGCAGAAGAAGTCCCAGCTCCAATGAGGACACAGTCCTCAGGTCAACTTCATGGCGTCGTGCTGTCAGCCAGTCTAGAAGTACATTGCAGGCCCAACTAGTATTTTTGTGTGTGTTCACTTCCACATGCCTACTCTCCAGCGTGTCGACTTCCTTGTCGCTGAGCCTGGCATGCAGCTCACTCGCACTGCAGCTGGCTGCTGCAGTTACTCCCTCTCTCACTCTCTGCACACTGAACTTGCTTGTTGATGCTCCTGCACATTGCGCTACTCTCTGTGCTGCGCTACACAGCTGCAGCTCATTGCACGCTCTGTCACTTGCTATATACCTTCTGCGATCCATTGCCTCTGCTGTGCCTGTCACCCTGCTAGAGGTCATTGCACCATCTTCAGTTCCGGCTGCTGTTATTTGGCTCACTACACTGTGCTGTGACGTCACATTTTCCAAACCCCCATCCAGGCGATCACTGCTGTGTCCCTTCCCTCCCTGTGCTGCAGAGTACACAAGCACTGTTTGGGGTGGTACCATGTACCTCTCTTTCAGGACGTCATCAGCCCATGGACTGCTCTGTGGACACTTCCTGCTCACAGGTGTCACAGCTGCTATCAGAGGGACACCACTTTGTGTCATCTCCTCCACAGCCTCGTCACTGTCAAAGTGCTCTGCTACCCATCACCTTATGCCCTGCGCTCCACACAGTGCAAACGAGGTTGTGCAGCTTTCCATCTCTTCTATTGCTACGTACTACTATCCTGTATCCCGTCCTTCACTGCAGTCGATTTGCCAGATTCTCGGCACTGCGTACGTTCCCTATGCCCCTTGCTGCTCACGTCGGTTTACAGGGTTGTACGGGTACCTACTGGAAATGCTTCTCCACAGCACTGTTTGCAGGCGCGCTCCCGATTTCTGACTTCGCGCTGTCTCACTTGAAATTGATACCTCAGTGCTGCACCCTCTCGCTCCTGGCAGATCTAGGTACTGCCGGAGCGGGCTGCTACTCTCTGCAGCCTCCATGGCCACAGCTGGTACTGACCGAGCGGGCGTTATGCCTGGCTTAATACCCGCTCGGTTTTAGTCAGCTGTTGCCATTGCGCCTATCGCCGCGCTGCTTTACACACCCCGACTCAGAGCCGTGTTACAATGTTCCTTAATCCCTGCCACAGAGTGTGAAGAGTTAACATTTGCAGTCAGAAAACACAGAAAAAGAAATGTTGCAGATGCTTGGTGTCTACTGTTTTTCAGAGAGCTCAGTGCTATAAAATGTGTAAGTTTCCTGGGTACATCATGTTCTTGTTTACTCAGCAAGGCTTTGTGCTTCTGGGTGCTTGCCTCAAATGGGTATAAATTGGGATCTCCAGGCAGGGTACACTCTGAGTGTAAGTTCTTCCAATTATGTGTTCAGAGGAGCAGCAAACAGCAGGGACTTGATCACTAGTGGGGGTGATTGTGGGAGACAGCTAGGCACAGGATGGTGGCAGGGTCCCAGGTCTGCGGTGTAACGGGTGCTGTCTAGACCCCAGCGGCCATGTGCCATTGGAGATGGAATGTTGCATGCCTTGCCTTGGGGGTTCCCGTGAGTTTTGGCTGAAGGCATTCAGTACCCATGTTTAGCCCTGGGTTGAGTCGTTTTGGATTCCTTTGGAGGAGGGGTGACGAGCAGTAGTTACCTGACACAGGTGCACCTTTGCCTAGCATCGGGACCATCCCCTGGGTTCCCCGCATGTTAGGGTTGCTGTCTTGGGTCAGGCTGGTTGGTCTTTTGATGGCATGGCTACTGGCAACCTGGATCTACTGTCAGCACTGGCGTAGGAGAACTAGGATAGTCTTAAGTACTTCTGTGTTACTGTATTGACAGAGTGAACCTACAAGTGCACTTTCTCCAGCCAGTGACCGGTCAGAGGGGCTTATAAGCTCAGGAATGGTGGCAGGGTCCTGGATCCAGTGAACTTGCTCTTTCTGGTGCACTGTATGCAGTAAGTGTCTGCACTAACAGGACTGAAGCCAAAAAGGACTTGTCTGGTGTAGGAATTCTTGTTTGGGCTAATCTTTTCTGATCCTTCCCAAACATTAAAAGAATTGCATGATTATGAAACTAGGTCCACTGCACTGACAAATGCTTACAAACATAGTTTGATAACTATCATTCTAGTCTCATATATTCTTTTGTTTAACTGAGTAACAGTCTGACAAATGACTTTCGAAAAACTAAAATAACTTCAAGTGAGACCTTCTGAATGTTGCCTTGCCCCCAGTGCCCAAAAATACTTTTCATGTACATCGGATGTAATTAATGCTGAAAGCAACTCTGGTCTGTTTCATACTTTCTATTTTATTTAGTTATTTAAGTGTTGACCAGGTAGCTGCGCTGGTTCAGTGGGCTTTTTTTCAGGCACAACCCAGGCTCAGAAAAGCAACACAGAAATTGAGGACAAATGGTAATATGCTTCATATTTTGCCATTATTTTGAAGCAGTTGCACTGACAGCAACATCAGTAAGCAAGGTAGCCTGATAGGAGATTTCAAGTCACAAGAAAAAGATCATCTTAGGGTTATAAATAATGCTTTCAGCTCTTAAGTTCAATAGAAAGTTTTTTTGATGTCTGCCAATATTGTTTAGATGTCAGTGAATTTTTGGATGGTGCTGGTACTGTAAATGTTAGACATGTTCTTCATTCTGTAATGCAGAAACTATGACATGACGTGATGGAGTGGATGAATCAAATTCTGCAGGCTGTAGATGAATCACTGGTCAGTGGTGTGGCTGAGGTTTATGTGGGGTGCATTGTGGAGTGAAACTTTTGGGTTCAATATAAGGGTGGCAGTCTTAGCTTAGAATGATCACACTGAATCTGTTGGAAAAGTTTTGTAATAGCTTGATCAGCTCTCAAGAGTGTAGAGGTCTGTCCTGCAGTACATGATATAAAAAGAGGAGGAGGGGAGATAATGGTATTTACTCACCTGGTAAAGGTGATTATATCTGCAACCTTTATGGTGCTCAGAATTCCCTACAAATGGGGGTACTACTCCATCCATCCTATTGGTAGATGCACGATCGTAAATTTTGGACTTCCAGAGGCCAAGCCCCCAGCTATGAGAGCATTGTCCGGTTAGAAACTTCCTTAGCAGGGAAAATGACAAAAAAAAACCAGAAACAAAGGCAACAACAGGAAAACAAACATATGACTTGAACCATCAGCATCATTGCCTAGTTGATGTACAAGAAGGCAGAGAAAACACTGCGCGACAGTATACCTAAGTCATACCAAATTCAAGTTTGAATTCACTTATTGGAAGGCAATTGAGAGTGCATTCGATTTACCATTGCATCCCATGCCTAACAAGCATTACATATAATATAATATGCATACCACTAAATGCATGTTACAATAATAGCCAATCATACAATACCGGGATCTGGCCTCAAGGAAGAGGGTAGGAATCGATTACATGGATAACCCATATTCCAGAGTATACTTGGTCTGTAACAAAATATTCAGTTTCACATAGAGAAAACACCTAACCCTTCAGGGAAGAATGTCCCGCTTGGTCTGGCTACCCTGGTCACCTGCAGTATACCAGGAGCAGCCTGAATATAATATCCATGACATAAAAACAAACCCTCCATAGTAGAAGATGTAGATAACTGTGGTCAAACCATGGAGAGAAAAACACAGTGCTCCTGATTGACTTGCCATTTTCCCGTAACTCAGGGCACGTTTCCTGAGCTTTCCCAAAGAACACACTATGTTCTATGGAAGTCACTCTGCTCTGTTGTCCTATATAACCCATGCAAGTGCATGAAGAAACAATCTCAGTAGCTGCCTCTAAACCCCTGAAAAAGATGTACAGGAATCTCTGTAGACCCGAGGGTCCTGAAAGAAAAAAATATACAGGAATAGCAGGCAATGATACACTTACACAAAAGCACTGGGCAGTGTACCAGGCTAAAGGTTAGACAGCCTGCTCAGTAACACCCAGTGTACCTGCAGAAATAATGGGAGTCAGCCCAGGACTGCTGTGCATCATCAGTATATGCACATACTGTAGCTTGGTGTGCCCTTCCAGTGCCTAGCCTAAGTCTACAAATGTTTCCTGCCATCAAGTTCCCAGTTTGTCCAGAAATGGGTGGGGCTCTGAGCACCATAAAGGTTGCAGGTATAATCACCTTTATCATTATCCCAGCAACCTTTCTGGTTCTCAGAATTCCTCACAAGTGGGACTTTGTAGCAGTACCAGAAAAAATCCTCGGTGGGAGTACAAACTTATGTTACAGGGAATCTGAGTAGCCAAAGCATATCTGCCCTCTGAATGTTAGTCTGACTGCCGCTGCTACATCAAGACTATAAGGGCGGACAAAGTATGTACAGGGCACCAGCCAGCTGCTGCATCTACCCCCCAAATCTGTATGGAGTTGGCCTGTCTACCGCCTAGAGGCCTGAGAATGCCCTGGCAGAATGGGTCTTTACCCTGAAGATGGCCCACAGCTTCCTTGGCTATGCATCACCAGGGTAATGTCCCTTGTGGGCAGTCTAAACATATCTTTTGTTTATTTTAATTTTTTTTTAAAGACTGGCTCCATTAATGAAAAAATCTAGGATTTTGGGAAGAGCCACCACTGAAATAGGACAGACCTTGTGCTGTACATCTTACAGACAAACTTCCACCAGCTGTATGAAAAAACACCCTAGATCACCAGGGTTAGCCCAGCTCTCTGGGGATATCCCCCTCTCAGTGGAGGTTGTAATGCCGCCTCCCTTCGGGCTGGGTGAGAGCTTACGGAATGTGGCAAAGTGTTGTCCAGAGTTGAGAGGGTTTGAGAAGTTTGGCCAATGCCAGCAGACATCGAGCAGCTTTACCCCGAGCCTAGCATACCAAGAGCTCCAGGTCCCAAATGGGATACAACAGCAGAACTGTGACCTACGTAGCCCTGATTTTGAGAGACAATTCCTCCACCATCCATGGGTGGGAAGGCTAAGTTGACTGGGAAAACACAGCACTGGCCATGTATCGAGTTCTTTGGTCAGACTGTGGTGGAGTGAGAGCGGCCGTGGATAACTGAGTGTTACAGCTAGGAGCCCATGGTTCCCCAAAAATGGGGTGAATACACTCACTCCTGAAGTAATGTGTTCCACCCATCTAGATGTCTAACCCCTCCTTTGCCTCAGTGGCAGGCATCTGCCCAAAGCAGGATGGCAGGCCTGAGCAAGAAAGCATAGTCTGTCCCATTGTGCCAGGGACTGAGGGAGGTCCAGATCCCACAGCAACCCAGTTCTGCTGCCTCTTAAATTGTGTGGTGGTTGTACCACCTCCCATATTGTTGTCCCCCGACTACCCCGGGTGGGGTCCACCACCTAAAATGACAGCTCTGGAGTGTCGTAACCTATTTGTGGGAGTGTCTTGACACAAAAAATGTCCCAAGTAACCACTGCAAAAGATTGCCCTGGGCTTCCGCCCCATGGCAGAGGCTAGAGTAGGTCTACCCATGTCCAGCTCCAACCCTTGGTGCTGTGGTTATGATCTATGCCATGAGCCCCTGACGGTGCAGATATACTAACATGGGTGTGCTGGGTGCACCTGATCAGGTCAGTGACCTTGGTCAAGTCGCAGACATATGCCGCTGTTGTCCGCTGAGTGCATGAGCATTGTTGGAGCCGTGGAATTCCATTGCTGGTCGCCAGGTGTATAGCCCCTACCCCTAGCTGCTACCCTGTATCATCTTCTCAGATAGGGTAGGTGGTGAGGGACTGTGTCCCTCTCCCTCCATGCCTGTGTGGGTGGCATGGCCTGTATGGATTAAACAGCAAAGTGTTACCTCAGTTCCTACCGCAGAGGTGGCCTTTCACAAGGATCATAAGGGTCTGCAAAGCTCACCCCCATGCAGAGTCTTACTTGACCATCCCTTGGGGAAGCCTCATTTTTTAGAGCTGCCCAGGAAATTGCAGGGCACATCCTGGGGTTGGAAGACAACCTTAAGGTGCTCGGTGTGAGCCTTGGTTATCCCCAGGTGACACTTCTTGCCCTACCAGGGTTAATAGTAATATACATGACCTGCCCTAAGTCCAATCAACTACGCTGCCTTGTGCCACTCGTGGTGCTGTACTGGCAGATGACCCGGCTCTGGGGAAATTCGACCCAGGCTCACTCTCAGGATCATTTTATGATACATCTCTGTGGCTACAAGTTCAGAGGCCCAGCTGTCCCATGCGGTTTTTGCCCTGTAGTGGTTTATGAGCATAGAAGAAACAAGGAGCCTCTAGACCTGCTCCAGCGTGGGGGGGGGGGGGCTGGCTGGTTGGGGACGCTTTAGTTGTCGTCACAAGGGGCAGTGGTACCCTCTGGTAGCAGATTAGATTTCCCTTGTTTGGCTTACTGTATGGTTGGCAGAAGTAGGTGAGCGCATCGGGGTGTGTAGGGGTCCACAGGCGTGGAGTTTTTTTCCTATGTGTGGTGGGGTCAGGTGTGATTTTATTTATTTATTTTATTTTATTGAAATGTGTCACCAGGAAAGGCACACTGAGCAACAAACTGCTCGTCTGCCGGTGCGTCCTGGGCGATTGGTCTGGGCATTCTGTGGGTGTGGTCCTGCGCTTGCAGACATTATCGGGGAACCACCCCAAAGTGTGAGAAAATGCCATCCTGAACCGTATGGGGGCCCAATAGGCAAGCATATAGTGGGTTGCCAAAATTGGGGGTGCAGTACACTACCATACCTTGTGAGTTACTGTGCCACCCCGACAACCTCAGTCACCGTACCTATACTGGTTATGGAGTTCCCCCGAGGTAGGGGCACCCGGCTAGCAACTTTTGTGGGCCCTGTTCCTGCTCCTTTTGTCAGCTTGGTGGGTGCGGTACTGGAAGGGTAACTGAATGTCCAAGGTCGTCCAGCAACCCTGTGCTGTGATGGGATGTTTCCCTGTAACTCAGAGTTCCTCTACCCCTACTCACGGCACCTGACCATGCTGCTTCAACATGAAGATGAAAAACAGGGGCCTGGATCGAATCCTGACGTGCACTCTCTAATGGCATCGCACCGGGCTTACGTGCATTCTAGTACTGCTGTGTATAAATAGGGAAGGGAAATTATTTGAACCCTGAAAGGCACATTAGCCTAAGCTTGTTTCCAGGTGTGACCTGGGAGCACCAGGGAGTTAAGATTGCCTGCTCAGGGCCCACAGTATGCAAGAGAAGGTTGTGGATTCAAACTCCAGGTCTCCAGGCTTGCAGCTCAGTGCTCTTGACCACTATGCCATTTGTCTCTGCAGGCCACGTCTTGTTAATGAGGTCCTGAGAAGCTTGCTGGCCACCTGTTTTCATCAGCCATGTACCGCCTGTTGCTAGCGTAAGTGGGGCAGAATGACCCACATGAGATGGCTGCTATGTGAAGCCCTCTTAAGATGGCCGCCATTCCTGTGTTATCTTGGGAACAGTGTGGGGAGACAACTGTGGCTTGGTGAGGTTGACGTGCCATGAGGTCATGCCTGATGCGAAACCCAGGCCCCCTTTAAAGTGCCTGCCCTTGCCTACGAGTGGGGTGTCATTTGGTCTGAGACCTCTTGGGATCATGGGCCAATGATTCTCTTCTACCTCCTGTGCTGCGCCATTAGTTCCCAAGGAGAACCAAGGTGAGTCCCATGAGAGTCACCATTGGTAACATGGTGCCTTTGCGATTTGCATCCCTGCTAATGATGCGGTGCTCCGTAATCTGCAGGGAATGATAGGGTCGCAGGAAAGGCGTCTCCAGTGTGGGCGCAGGCACACTTATAGCGTGTAGAAGAGAAATGGCACTCCCGCCCCCATGTCTGTGGATTGTGGGGACTCGTGCCATCTGTGGAAGTCAGTGATCTGGGGGCACAGCAAGCCAGCATCTAGCTAATACCCGGAAAGCCTCCATAGCATAGCAAAATACACTGCTTAGTACCTTGGTGATAGACAGGATCCAACCATCTGTAATATGTTAAAATTCATATGCTTGTCATGATAATGAGACCTTGTATAAGAAGTGTTGCTCTTAAATATGGAAAAAACTGACTGCCTGTGTGTAGAAAACTTGCTCATAAAAAAAAAAAAAAAAATTACACCGCTTAGGTCCCAGTGAGTGAAAATAATGGTTACATTTTTTTTTTTTAAATGCAGAGATATTAAAAGGTCCTAATGTTAGCACGCGCTTCTTGACTCGACGTGTGCTGTTATAGATAGGAGAAAGTGAAAATGGAGTCAAATTTTGTTGTTAAAATTACCTGAGATTTTTAGGGGGCAAGCAATGATCGTGACTGACCTCTAGTGATGCAGAAGAAAACTGGACAGTGCTATCATGGCTGGGGCTTGGCTCCACGGTCCAAAATTTATGATTCTGTATCAACCAATAGGATGGATAGAGGAGTACCCCATTTGTGAAATTCTGAGCACCAGAAAGGCTACAGGGGATGAAGTTATTTCTCAGAGATGCCTTTCTACTGAAAGGTGAATTAGTAATCATTCCACCACCTTCCGATATTATTATTGGTTAGTCATGGCCAGTTCTTTTGAGACTGCCCATTCGGCCTCTAATTGTTGGAGCTTTTACACAGTTTTGCTGAAAACTAATCTGACCTCCACACTTCAGACTGTTAACAAGGAACCTGTGTTTGTTTTCTTCCTTTTTCTTTTAGGCTTTTTTTTCAGCTACCCAAGAGTCATAGGAAAGGAAGTAGAAACTTGTGGACAGTGGCAAGGTGCTTCCTGCTGTGGATGATATATTGTGTGCTACATAGAGAATAATGCGCGGGCGACTGTGTGTTATGAAGTTTTGTTCACACTTAAAGTGTACGATGTCCCATAATCAATCAATCAATTTTTATTTTACCAGGGGAAACATCATTGAGAGACAGTCTCATTTACAAGATGGACCTGGGGGATTTACATATGACAAAAGAGGATTAACAAATGATATAATAATTTTACAGAGCAGTAAGGATGTCGTAAAAGTCTGAGAAGGCATGGAAGAACAATAATACATGAGGCTCACAGCATGCATAGTATTTACAATGGAAGGCTATGCCTGTGGTTCAATGGACAAACAGCCAGCCACTCTCCCCCTTCCTGTGCTACATAAGCAGTTCCTCTGAGCCTCTCTCTCAAGCACTTTTTCTTTGCAGACGGAGGCTCTGTTGGTTTATTTGCTGCTGCTGGGCTTGCCCCGCTTTGCTGTGTTTTAGCTTCTGCTTGTTTTGCTAGGTACTGTTTCTGTTCTCCTGCATTTAGTTTGTGTTGCTTGCCTAAGGCTGTGTGCTCTTTGTGTTGCTTGTTCCCTGTTCTGTGTTTTCTGTGTCTTTTGTTTTGCATTCTTTTGGGGGCTTCTGTTTCTAAACTCCTTGCATTTTTGCTAATCCAGCTCATGCTACTGGCTCCCATTTACTCACAATGCAACTGCAATTGTTATCTGTGTGTTTCGACTCAAGCTGCTTCCTGCTGCTGCTCTCCGTGCTGTGCACCTCAACTGTTTTCACCTGGTTCAGGCTCACTCTGAATCATAGCCCATGCAACTCAATCCTGCTTCCTGAACTTTTACCACATACCTCATTGCTGCTATTTTTACTGCACTGCCTAGTCAGTTTGCTGCTTTCAGAGCGTTGCCTCCCTACAGTCTATGTTGTTTCGAATTGCTACCCCTATAATTCTCAATTACTCAATACTGATGCTGATCTATTACAGTTGCATACTGCCGTTATTCTCTGGAGGTCAGCTAAGCTACCACTGATGCTGTAAACTAGTTTTAATATCTGCATCTGGGTCATTGCGCCTTCCCATCGCTTTCTTGTTTTTCCTGTGGTGGGGGACTGGAGGTGTTGTTGAGGTGCTGTGGCCCTATGTGCATACTGACTCATGTTCAAATCCTGCTTTCACTACTAAAATCCTCAGAGTATGTTGTCACCTTTCATTGGCTTCCTTGATGGCCTGGCTGGCTTGCCCCACTGTTCATATCTGCTGCTCCTTCGAGCTCTGTGCAGGTCCGACCATTTGCTTGCTTTGCTCACGCAATTAATTTGCTCAACACTCACTACTACCATGTCTGACCTACGTGAGGGTCCCAGCACTCAACGCTTCATTCAGCTCCTCCTCAGTTGTTTTGTGGGACATGCCAGCTGTAACCATTCCATGGCACAGGGCCTCCCTTCAGCCGACGGTCTCGTTCTGCACCAATGAAGTCCACATCTTAAGCATTCCTGACTTGGGGTGGGGTCCTTCTCACCTGGCCTATAGCTGGGAATGTCCTCACTCCGGGTCTGGTTTTAGCCATTCGAGACTCAATGGCAGCTCCTGGTGTAGAGTTTAAGACTAGCCTTGAAGGGTGGTTACAGCGATCTCCTTTGGCTCTAGTATTCTACTACCAAGGCACCTTCACCGCATTCTCCCTATGACTGCCTCTGGTTCACCTAGTTTGTTTTTAGGGCGGTAGGCCAGGTGAGTGCCTCAGCAGTTGTTGCTCTCCTTCTCTCGCCTTGGTTGCCCCCGATATTGCAGAACATTCTAACAACCTTCCACAGTGTTCCCGTTAGAGGGATTGAGTGAGAGCTTTCTCCAAATTGGTATATTTTCCACCTCCCTTCAACTGGGTTTCTAAGTTGCAGCAGCAGAGCCATCACTAAAGAAACATCCCAAGCCTGGAGGAAGGTGACCTAGAGTCTTGGATCCCCAGAGATTTCCTCTTCAGAGGTTTTTTTCCTCTCCTCCATGCCTCCGGTCATAAACATTAGTTAGCCATAGTTAGTGTTGCCTAGTTCCTTTAGGTAGGTTCTGCTGTTGGATGGAGGGGATGGTGTCCTACTTGCTGTTCCCTCTCTCCTTAGGAAGCCTCCTCAATCAGTAGAGCCAGATGGTGGTGTTTTTTGACATCTGCGTTTAAGAGATCACCAACCGAGCTTGGAGTACAGTGAGCAGTGATGAGTGGAGTAGGGGCACCAGTTATCAATCGTAGGGCTCGGTGATATAGCATGTCAAGCATAGCTCGAGCAATACTGGGACCTTGGCCATAAAGGAAGTTGGCGTAGTCTAGTAGAGGCGGGAAGGTGGACTGGACCAATCGAGTTTGGCTGTCTACATTAGCAAATGCTTATTATGGAAGAAAAGACCAAGCCTTTGTTTTAGTTTTTTGGGTAACTCATCAATATGGTCGTGGAAGGACAACTTACAGTCAACCCAGGACCCCTGATATTTGAATTTGGCTACAAACTCCAGTGACTCCTCCAGGAGGGTAGTAATCTGGGGTATTGGGTGGGGATTAGAAACTAGGCTATCGGGTGAGAAAAGCATGGCCTTGGTTTTCTTGGCGTTTAACAAGAGCTTCAGGTGCAGGAGGTTTTGTTGCAGAAGGTTAAATTCTAATTGCAGGTCATTGCATGCCAGCTCTGGGTGGGTCTGTCAATAAAAGGACATTGCCATCAGCAGAAAAACGAATGTTTGCTGATGTAATACCAGAATTGATGCTGTTGATATATAGTGCAAATAAAAGTGGTCTCTAAATCGACCCTGAGGCACATCTCCGAGGAGAGGTTTCAGGAGGAGTTCCCCGTCTACTTTAACCTGGTGGTGGGACCCGCTAGGTCACTGGTGACCCAACTCAGCGAAGAGGAGTTTAAGACCAGGTTTTGAAGAGCAAGCAGTAGCAGGTTGTGGTCCACCGTATCAAAGGCCTTGCTAAGGTCAAGGAATAAGGCACATATGTGATGTTTAGCATCCAAGGCCTTTAGCCAGTCATTAAACCGTGTGTTTAATTTTTTTTATAATAACTGGTGCAGGAACATATGCAGAAGAAAGTAGATGACCAGGAAGATTCGCACAAGTCAAGTTTCTCGCTGTTGAAAAGTAGAAACCGAGAGTGAATCATGAGCCCTCCAAACACTGTAATTACTACTACCCCTTTTTTTTTTAAACTTACTGTACTTTTAGAGGCCTGGACAGCAGTCCCCATCGGCCCCAGCCAAGCATGCATCCACTGTTGTGCTGGCACTGAGGCCGCCTCTACCTTATATACCCCCAGGCTATACCCCCCAGGGCTCCCCCTTACACCATTGGAACTATCTCTTCACTTCTGGGGCAGAGAGTCTTGGACTCGCTATACAGTGGTGGCGGCTCAGCGGGAGTGTCATTAGACATATCCAGCTTGGTTTCTTCTGGTGAGGGTGGAAGGCATGGCATGCAGTGACGCTGTGGTGCAACCATGGTAGGCGTGTGGCACACCTCCTGTTGCCTGCTCCAGCTGGGTCCCTGGTGGCAGGACATCCTGTGATCACTCAGGAGCTCAGCCCCTGCAGACACAAACCCCTTCCCCACCCCAGAGGTAGAGAGTGAGCTATGCTGCTCAGTCCACCTCCCCTGGCCACCTCTCCAGCCACTCTGGCCTGCTCTTGAACCCAGGTTGTTAGCATCGCGAGCAGTAGCCAAACACTGCACTGGCAGGCGGCATTACTACTACATTTTATCACATGTGTTTGCACAACAAATTGACTTCATCCCTGTTTATGAAGTGGAAGGGAGCAGACATGATGGACCAAGAATCCTTTTGACCTTAAATTATTCTGTCACTATGTTAAATACATATTTTCAAAATGTATATAATAAGCACCACCCGTTCTGTCTTATCTACTTGTCACATGTACTCCTATATTTTACTTACAAAAGTAAAATAGTAAAATCTGAAAAGAAACAGTACTGTACTTGTATAACGGATGTTTGGCAAACGATATACTGAACAGCAGAATATGTTTGCTTACTTTATATTTCTCAATTGCCATCAAATAAAGAGGTTTGTGCATCAAATTTTCTCACTGTGCCTTCAGTCCCTGTTAGTCAGCTGGTGATCAGCTGTAATTCGATGCAAAGTACATCATTTACTCACCTCTAATTGGCCAGTTACCTGGTAGTTAGAAAATGGTCAGCTGCTAATGTGCTCCTAATGTGCCTATAATCAGATGCTGTAATTAGATGCTAATCACTTGTATTTTCTATATGGGCCACTTTCATTCCATGACCTGAAGTGACCCTACCCTTCTGTTTTAAATTACGATCCCTAATTACTGTACTAGCTCTTCACACTCTGACTGCTGTCCACACGTTAACAGTTTGACAAACGCCAAAATGTCCATTCTGAAATGGGTGCAAGCAAAGAAAGCAGTAAATAGGAATACCCAGTAGATGTTTCTGGAGTTTGTGCTGATGAGCTAGGTGGGTGCTCTGGTTTGGACGCCTCTGTTGCTGCAGCCATCATAAAGAAATTGGCAGACTCCACTCCCCCACCCCCCCATGCAAAAAGTGTTGTCCTTCATATTATGTCTTCCATGTCTGCCATGACCAGATTTTAACTAGGTCAAGTAGGCCTTTAAGAATGGTGCTGTGACTGCAGTACGTTATTTTCAAGGAAAGCACCACACAAGAATCAATGGAAGCATAGTGCAGAAATTTAAAAAAGATTTTCTAGGGACATGGGTATGTTCTATCCACACTGTCTGGCATGTCCTTTCCCCTTTAAATCTTGCCGTAAAGTCTTCAAGCTGGCTCCTTCCACCCACCCAGGTAGTGTATCCCTTGGCTCTGCCCCATGACTCCAGATATTCCTTTCCACTGGAGAAGCAGGTTCCTCCTTGTCGCTCCTACATTGAGTAGGCCTTGGCACTCAAATCTTTGAATGTACTTCCAGAACTTAAACTCGTCAGAGTTTCATCTTCAGTTCGATCTTTGATTGCGACTGCTATGGAAGAGCAGTCCTCACCTGAATTCGCTGAGTGCCCATGCGTGCGGAAGATGTCATGTACTGACCCCTACACCACATGCATTTACTGCTTGGGCCATGAGCACGATCCCCAGGCTTGCGATATCTGCCGATCGTTTCACATGTCAGTCATCAAGGACCGCCTTGCCCACCTGAAGTTGGGCTGCCCAGAAAAGCGACATCTCCAGTCAAATCCAAGGACGCCTGTTGGGTGGTCTCCGTAGCTGCGGGGGTCCGCCAACAGCTGGAGTAACTGATGGCCTTCGAGAAGGAGGCAGCCCAGGATGCCACGCAGTCCTTCTTGGCTTTGGCCTTTGTTCTGCTCAAGTTGGGCTCTACTTATTCAGGCTCCTTCAAGGAACTGCATCAGTCTCTCCTGACCAAGGGAGAGGGCTCTCTGGTTCGACTGCTTCTGCTCACACAGAAGGAGTTCAAGAGAGAGAGAGGAGAAGACTCACCGTCTGACGTTCTTGGGACCTGAATGTTTTCAATCTCAGAAATCTCAGGTTTTACCACGTCGAACTGCAGCCTTGGCCACTAGCTTTACAGTGCCTCTTTAATTGGCTGACAATGCAGCCTAGATTTTATTGTCCCAGTTGACCAGTTATCATATGAAGAGGCCGACAACTCCTTGTTCAGGACTCCAGTCCTGTCGGTGACATAGATTACACAGATATTACTGAGCATTTAAAGACGCTATTCCATTAGCTTGCCATTTGTATTTTATGACTATCCCTTGATGTCCCTACTTATAATATATTTCTCAAGCTTTGTCTCAAATTCTAACATTGTCTTACTATCCACAACCTCGCGTGGTAGGGTGTTCCAGATCTCAGTCACTCTAATATTGAACCAATATTTCCTTTGTTGGTTCTTAACCAGCTGGAAGCTATGTGCCCTGGTATTATATGATTGGTCTCTTAACACTAGACCCAAAAGATCCCACAGATGGATATCAGTCAGGGGCCTGTAGATCAGGCACATATCCCCTCTCAGTCTACAATATTCTAAGGAATATGTGTCCAGGAATACATGTCCAAATATTGCAACCTTTGCACATAGCTCTGTCCTTCAGTACCCTTAATCCCTTTGGTAGCCCTCCTCTGGAGTCTCTCCAAGGATCCAATATCTCCTTTTTTGTAAGGAGCCCAAAACTGCACACAGTACTCCACATGGGGGCGCACCAATGCTATGACCACCGAAGAGTTGGCGCAGCTCACTGAGCCTGACCCTTTGGTCACCGAGAGGAGCCGTGATACTTCCCGGCTCCCTCTGAGATCCCCTATGGCTGAGGTCAAGATCTAGGTCTTCCTCATCCTCTGGATCGAGCAGGTCCTGCCGACATCAGCGGTCTCGCCCTCGGCACCATGGGAAGTGGCACTGCCACTATTCGTTTTCGTCCTCCTTGGGTGAGAAGAGGCTTTGATGCAAATATCATCTACACTACGAAGACCTGATGTAGCAACAGTTGGTGTTGTCCGGTCCGAAGACAACCCTAGCTCCTACACCAGCCATCACTTGGCTGTCACCCAATAGGCCGACACCAGCGTTCCCAGTGGGGCTGGTCGGCACCATTCCTCCACCTGCGGAGCCGGTACAGACCACCTTAGTTCAGCCAAAGCTGGCCTCTCCACTGATTGCGGTGGGGCTGACACCCAAACAGCCGCTGACTGGAGCTCCGACCAAGAAGTCTTGGCCAGCTCAGGGGCTTCCCCATTGGCTGTCGGTCACTCTCACACCTGACTGCCCGTGGGGGGTCCAGAGTGATTCGGGTAGTAGGCTGCTCTATGCGGTCTCCTCTAAGTCTGAGGATTCCTCACTGCACTCCTGTCCGATTTGACATGGAGTTGGTGGGGGACCTCTCGACAGAGGAAGGACCCAAGGTCTTCTTGGGCATCCTCTGTCTGATGTCCGCATCTATGGGGATGAAACTGGAGCTTATTCAGAAGCAGGCTCACTATCCCCTCACAGAGATTCTGGATAAAGCAGACTCTCCGACAGAGGCTTTCCCAGTGGCCGAGGCCATTGTCAGCCTTGCCCTGAGCTTTGGCAGTGCCCTGCCTCCTGCCCTGCACCCTTGGCTCGGATGGCCCGCAAATATGCAGTGCCCACTGGTTCCCTCTTGGGGTTCATGGAGCACCCTTTGGCTGAAGGGTTAGTGTCTGACTCCGTGTTTTGGCACTCTGGCAATTCAGAGGATGTCGACAGACCACCGGATAAAGAGTCCAAGAAATTGGACCACTCTGCAAAAAAGATCTATGCTGCCTCCTTGCTCGGCCTTCACCAGGCGAGCTCGGCAATCATGATGACACACTGCTCCCATGCTATGCTGGGCTCTCTGAATGGTGATTCCTCATCTTCCTACAGACCTCAGGCGATGGTCAAGCAGCTCCGGGACCATGGTCAACCTGTAGGCCAAACAGAAACTTGGACAGCTCTGGACATTGGAGATTTCCTGTACCCAGTCGGCAGTGGCTGCAGTTGCCATGCACCCTAAAGGCTTAGCTCACGGATCTCGACCTTCATGGCGGACAGTTAGCACACACTGGCAGATGTTCCATTCTTGGGCACTCGACCTGTTGGGCGTGGTGTGGAGGGTTACCTCCAGCATATCGAGAAATCCAATGTCACCTTGGACGCTTTGACATCCACCTAGAAGGATCCCAAGGGCTCCAAGCAGCAGAAGCGTAAGCCCGCCACTCCTGTGGCAAAACCAGTCCAGCAGCAGTCTGGCCAGCAGGCTCAGTCTTGGTGACCAAGGCCCAAGCACATGGCCTCGGTAGTCCGAAAGCCCAGAGGGAAGGGATCTGGTTGCTCCTTAGCCTGATACTCCTCCAAGCCTGCTCAGTGATGGGGTGAGGGGTGCCACCCTTGTGCCCATCACACTTCCCCTGGGTTCTCCTGTGGGGGGCTGGCTCCACCATTTTCTTTCCACCTGGTCTGCTGTCACCATGGACATGTGTGTTCTGGAAGTGGTTGGTAAGGGTCTGCTTCTAGAGTTAGAGTAGTACCCTCCCAGTCGAGCCGTGCCCGGCGACGGAGGACTTGTATCCGAGACACTCAGTCAGCTCTTCAAGATGACATAGCCCATCTTCTCAGCAAGTAGGTCATGGTTAGAGCTGCAGATCCTCCCAACACCCCGGTTTGTCTCCAGGTACTTCCTGGTGCCAAAGCGGATGGCGGCTGGCACCCATTCTAGATCTGCAGGATCTGAACAAATTGTTCAGGTCCTGCACCTTCAGGATGGTAACTGTCCTAGATACCATCTCTGGAGCAAGACATGTGGTTTTGCTCTCTGGATCTTCAGGATGCATTCTTTCACATCCCGAACCATCTGTCCCACCAAGGTTCCTCCACTTCCGAGCTGGAGGAACTCTCTACGAGTTTCAGGCCATGCCTTTCGGCCCTCTCCTCAGCCCCCCAGGGTCTTTGCAAATGCATAGCAGCGGTGGCAGCTACCTGAGGTGCCGACGGGTCCAGGTGTACCCTAGCTGGGTGACTGGCTGATAGCAGGTCCCTCCAGGCAGGAAGTGGAGTGGTCCAGGGACCTGGCCCTCCAGACCTGCATTGACCTTGGCCTTCGGTCAGTGAGGCCAAGTCAGAACTTGTACCTCAGGGAGATTAGTTTCATCGGGCAGAGCTCGACTTCTGCCAAGCCAGAGCCTGGCTCTTGGCGGACAGGGTGGAAGTTTTCTCCTCCTTTGCCCGATCATTTCTGGTTGGGCACTTGTGCCCTTCCCAGGACTTTCTGCACCTTCTGGGTTACATGGCGCCTGCATCAGCATGGTCCAATGTGCCCACTGGCCTATACACTCCCTGCAGTGGAGCTGGCCAGCCAGAGGTCTCAGTGCAAAGGTAGCTTTGACCAGTTGGTCACTGTGACCCAGAGGATGTGAACGCCTCCAGTGGTGGTTAGTCCCAGAGCATCTGCAGGAGAGATCATGTTTGTCTGCCTCGAGCCAACAGACCTCATGACTGATGCTCTCTCATGGGCTGGGGTGCATCTGGGGAAAACAGAGTCCACGGGCTCTGGACCCCGAGGAGTCCCGATGCCACATCAACCTGCTGGAGCTCCAAGCAGTACGGGTTGGTGCTGACTACCTTTGCTCCATTTGTTCGGGTCAAGTGGTTCAAATCCAGATGGACAACACCACAACCATGTACTACCTCAACAAGCAAGGTGGGACACTCTCCTTGCCCTGTGCAAGGAAGCTTCCATGTCTGGACTCTCATGTGCAGCTTGGAGGACGATCTCCTAGTCATTCATATGGCTGGAGCCTCCAGTCAACTAGTAGACACCATCAGCTGGGTGGGTGAGCAGTCTCATGAGTGGTCTCTCCATTTGACGGTAGTTCACAGTCTGTTCTCCTAAAGGGGTACCCCTCAGGTGGACCTGTTTGCCTCCAGGGAGAACGCAAAGCTGAGGCTGTTTTGTGCCAACCCCCCTCAGCAGGGCTTGCTGCAGGGGGATGCCTTTTTGAGGGTGTGGACACCAGGCCTCTTCTATAACTTTCTTTCACTTCTCTTGATCCACAAAGTGCTGCTGAAGGTCAAGAGGGACAAGGCACGGGTGATCCTGGTGGCTCCAGACTGGCCCTGCCAGTTTTGGTACCCCACTCTCCTCAGCCTCAGCAACATGCTCCTGAGGTGTCTTCCCTCATACCCGGACCTGCTCTCCATCAATCAGGGGGAGGTACTCCACCTGGACCTTCAATCCCTGCACCTGATAGCCTGGTTCCTGAGTGGCTAGAGTTCCAGGCTTTGGGTCTCTCCAAAGATGTCTTCATTGTCTTTGAGGCATCTAGAAAGGAATTGACCAGAAAATGCCACGTCTTCAAATGGAAGAGATTCTCCATTTGGTGTCAGGGCAAGGTTGGACCCTTCATCCTTTCCAGTGGCTAGCATTTTGACTACCTGTGGTCTCTCCAAGGGGACTTTGGTCGATGACCTTTAAGGTGCACCAGTCCGCCATCTCTGCTTACTGGGCACGGGCTGGTCAGCAGTTGGTGGCACAGGAGAAGGCGGTCTAGTGCTTTTTCAAAGGCCTAGATCACATTTCCCCTCTGATGCGTGAACCACCACCATGAGACTTGTTGCGGGTTTTGGCAAAGCTCATGAGCAAGCCATTTAAACCAGTGTACACGTGTGACATGTCTCACCTGTCGTGGAAGACCACCTTCCTGGTGGCTATCATGTCAGCCAGAAGGATCAGTGAGCTCCAGGTACTCTAGGTGGAGTCTCCTTACCTGGTCTTCCACAGGGACAAGGTTGTCCTGCGCCCCAACCCGAAGTTCTTCCCAAAGGTTGTGTTGGAGTTTCACCCAAACCAGGTGATGACTCTTACATCTGTATCCAGGAAATCTGCAGGGCTGCTACCTGGAAGTCAGCACACACCTTCATTTCCCATTACCACATTGACTTAGAGTCATGCTGGGATGCTGGTTTTGGGGCTTCAGTTCTCCAGTCCTTATTTCCTAAGTAGGTGGAGTGCGCCTTGCCTCCCTCTCTCAGAGAACTGTTATGAGTCTGCCAGATTGTGTGGATAGGACAACATATCCACATCCTTAGAAACACAGGTTACTCACCTGTAGCAGTACTTCTAGGAGTGGTATATGTTGTTCATCCACAGACCCATCTGAGCTCCCCTGACTTAAGCGCACAACTTGCTTCCAGCGGCAAGATCTGATGTCATGGGGCAGAGCCAAGGGATATAATACCACCCAGGTGGGAGGAGCCAGCTTGAAGATTTTCCTTTTTATACTTTATTTTTAAATATTTTGTCAGAGAGAAAAAAAATAGAAGTTACAATATAACAACAGTCACATCTTGAATAAATAATTACACAAAAGCATAAGGCATAAATACTTTTTGTGGGGTCAAAAATAAAATAAAATGTGCATTTCAGTTCCTTGCTCTAAGCTTCAAGCATCCCTATCAAAGAAATCATAAAGTTCATCTTAGCTATAATAAATCAATAGAGGAGTAGAAAAAAAAAATAAAGGGGATTCTTAAATCAATTTCCTACAGACTATCATTCATTTAGTTAAGTACCCATTGGGATATATTGAGTGTTATCAGCAAGTTCTTTTTCCTTATTTAGGTCCTCTTGATCTGATCCCAGGTCAGTGAGCAGTGCCACATTTTTCTCAAAAAAAGCACGAGCAGCATCCAAATCAAAAAAAGGGTAATCTTTTCCTTGAAAATTCACCTTAAGTTTAGCAGGAGACTGGAGTACTGCTTGTACCCCTGCTTGCACAAATTCCGATTTTATAGTTAAGAATCTCTTTCTCTGACGCTGCATAGCTAAACAAAAGTCTGGCTATAAATGTAGTTTATTTCCATCGTAGATAGAAAGCCTTTCTTGACTCTAGCTGCTTGGAGTATTTTATTTCTCAATGCGATCGAGGTAAAAGTACATATCGCATACCTGCTGACAGGTTGTGAATCTGATGCTGAAGAACATTTTATCTGTGGTTGAAAAACTGATTCCAGCACCAGGTGTTGATCTGGAGAGAAAATCAAGAACAACATCTTCTCCACATCCTGTTTTAAGTCAGCATTCTGTATTTGCACTGGTAGACCAATCAATCGCAAATTTTTCATTAACATAGAATTCTTGCTCTTTTCAAGTTTAGCCAAAGTTCCTATTTGCTCGTGCAAAGACACATTCACAGCTGCTTCGACCATCGGCACATGTTGCGATATTCTCTCCAAAATTTCTTCAGCCTTCTCCACTCTCTCTTCCAGTCTGGATGTTTTCTCTTCTATATTCTGGCATCGAGTTGAAATCTCAGACAGCATGCTTTGCATCGCTTGAAGTGCGATTTCATCCCCTGGAACTCCTGCAAAACATCTGGATTGAAGCCAAGGTAGAGCTTAGTCAATTTAGCTTTTGCGCCTGGGTCAGGACGTGGTGGTACAGGGAGCCATAGCCCCACTAGATCATGGGATTCCCCTGTCCCCCGTTATGAGGCCAAGTTTTCAGGGTCAGGTACTTTTCCAAAGAGTTAGCTTTACCTCTGCCATTTCTTTGAGTTTATTACGATTATATACGGCCATTAGACCAATGAAAGCAGACTCAAGAAATAAAAACAGCTGAGTTTAAGCTTTTTCAAACAGCGGCGCCAAAACTTGCATGCAGCCATATTGAAACTCAGCAGCCCAGCTTGAAGAATTTCCAGCAAGACTTAAAGAGGAAAGGACAGTGTGGATGAACAACACATACCATTCCTAAAACTACTGTTACAGGTGAGTAGTTGTGTACCTGGCCCAGCTATGCAAACACCAAGGCAGATTTTCTAAGGGTGACACATGGCTTGCATCAAACCCTTTGTCAGCACAGCTAGGCCCAACACCTTTGCCACAAACTATACCCAATTTGTGAGTCTGCAGAGTTGTATGACATCACTTTAGACTCATGTTGTTAGAAGAAAACAAATATTCACTTGACAGGGTTTTAAATAACTGCAAAACTGCTTAGTATTTTTCCCAAGTAAAACTGCTACTCAGTTGGGATAAGGCATAGCTCATGTCTCAGTTTGTCTAGCAACATAAACTGCTAGAAAATGCATATACCTACTTTTTGCAGTTATTTATTGAATTTTGGTGACCAGGTAGGCCCACTGGGCCCCGAGGTCCCTTTTCAGGGCGACCTGGGAGAAGCAACAGTACATGACATAAAGGACAAGGGAGCAATATACAGGCTGAGGTTTACAGTAAGCAACAGCTTTCAATCCATGTGGTATAGCTTTCATATTTAGGGGTCATAAATGTCATAAGTGTCTAACTGCTTATCCTATTGTGCATTTGCTCATGCTACAGCGTACTTACAATTGATGAGAGACAGTACAGAGAGTTCGCTTAGTAACATTCCTCTAAGATACATAGGATATTTTTCTATGAGCTTGAGGTGGGGTAAGTGCAGACTGTGCAGTGGGTAGAGCTTAAGATGGTAGAGAACGCTGACGAGGTCATTATTTTAGAGTTGGGCACCAGAAAGCACAGGCAGTTACTCATTGACAGCAGGTAGGTCTTGAGTCTAGTGCTGGCTCGGCACTCTATGGGGTTTCCACACCTCCAAAGGAAGATTGTTCCAAAGGGAGGGGCAGCATGTGCTAAGGATTTACAACCTGCCTTGGTCCTGACCTTAGGGACCTCTAGTAGCTTCTGACCAGAGGACCTGAGGTTCCACACACTTCGTTTTTCTATGAGGAGTCCATCGAGGCTCGGGGGGCATTGGGCTGATTAGTTTTTTCGCCAGACAGAGTACAGGGTACCTGAGCCGAGCTTCAAAGGATAGCCAGTTGAGCCTCGCTAGGGCCTCACAGTGGTGGCTCCTTGAGTGGGATGAGGAGGCAAAGCGGACTACCTTATGGTGTAGAGTCTGTAGTCTACCATATTCCAGTTTAGAGACTCCCTGCAGGACCGGGGCAGCATACGTTAGCGTGGGGAGTAGGACACTAGTAGCTATTGCAGTCCTAGCTTCGGGAGTCAGCTGTCCCTTGAGCCAATACAGTAATCCGAGTTTGGTGTGGATTACTTTGGTAACTTGGTCTACGTGTTGCTTGAAAGTGAGACCTTGGTTGAAGGTAAGGCCAAGGTACTTTGTTGAGGAGACTACTTCAAGTTTGTTGCCCTCCAGGGACATAATTTGATTGATTACAATTAAAGTGCTAATCAGTTTTTACAGTTATTTAAAACCCTGCTTTAGTAATGATGTTTCTTCCAAGGGATCTCATACTGATTCATAAAATCCCTACTCTACCTCCCCTTCTAGAACCTTACCAAAAAGGGTTCTGCAAATAATCAGTTGTGTTTTTAAAATTGCTTGAGCATTTATGGTTTAAACATTACAGTTTTTCACAATATTTAAAGTGGGGTACCATTATTCTTAATTTATTATGGTATGTAAGAATATTAAGATAGTTTCGCTAGGTTCTCCTTTGCTCTTCAGCATCAAATCTGATCTTAAAACATGAGGGGGAGTGTGACCACAGTGCAGAGTTTGAAATTTGTTCCATATTCCAAATTCCATCTCCAGGGTAGCATCTGAGGCACAAGATGATTGCAGAGTTGTATGAATCGCTGTTAGACCCCTTAAAAAAGAAACATCATTACTAGGGTGAGTAATTTTTCCTTCCTGTTGATTCCACGTGTCCCACCCCCTTGTAGCTTTAGTTTGTTTTATGCCCGACCCTGGAGTAACAGAGGGACCCTGTTTGGTGGGGGGAGGGGGGGTGTACAATGATGACATCTGGCATACAGTAAGCCCTTGTAGGGTGTATAAAATATTAACTGGTAATTGTTGGTAATAGATTTATTGGTAATTGTATAAACAGACTTCACATTTGTATTGCTGGTATGCCTCTGATGAAACCATGCTGAGTTATGGTGAAACGTCAGGCACTTTTTCTGACTGCTGTTGTGGTATTTATTAATTTTAATTTTTTTTGAACCAGGAGAGACACACTAAGCTGAAAGCTTGTTTACAGGTGTGACCTGGGAGCACGAGGAAGTTAAGTGACTTGCCCAGGGTTACAGTATGCAAGTGGGGGCTATGAGATTCAAACCCAGGTCTCCAGGTTTGCAGCTCAGAGCCTTAAACCACTGTGCTATACTGCCTCCATAAAAATATATGTATTTGGGCTGCCATTGTGTGTGCTCTGCTCACAGTTAATGTCTTTATCAAGAAGAAAATGTTTTGTCCACTCAAAACATTTTTGATACTGTGAGTATTGGATCTCTTCTTGGCCTATTTTCCAATAAGGACACTGTGAAGCTTGGATTCTGCAGCTTTGAGTGTTACTGGATGATTATACAGAGGTGGGTGCACTTTCCCTTGGCTCTCGTATTTTATTTATGTATAGGAGAATGTTCCAGTTTTTTCTTATATTTTTGAATGTATTTTCATTTTGCAATTTATTCACATAAGGTAGCTGAACTTAAATGGAATATCTCCTTGGATTTGTTTATTTATGTTTGCTAGGTAAGTGCACTGGGCAAACAGATGCCTGTTTTTACACACAACCTGGAAAGGTTACAAAGCAATACACATTGAATAAACATTACAGGTAGGTGGTTACTAGATGCCATAAGTAAGTTGAATAGAGATGATCACACATACAGCCACAACTTTCAGGTACTACAAGTTAAAAAGTGCAAGATAAACAGTTAAAACCGTGCAAAAGAAAACAAATAAAACCAAGCCATCTCTGTATAGCATCACTGGATCAGCTGACAGAGCTAGATGCTGTAGAGACAGTGAACTTAATACAATTTAAAAGCAACAAATATAAAACAATGTACAGTATATGCATTGAAAACAAAATCTGAAAAAATAAGTACCAATTAAAATTCCTAAAGCTTAGATGGTCCCAGTGGCCTGATTAAAAAACACGTGTTTTGACTCTTAAAACTTCCCAAGGAGGTATCCTCTCATTGAAGTTGTCAGTGCCCATAGAAGCCAGGTCTATGTGTTCTCCCCCATCCCAGGGTCCCTTCTCCTTTTTCCCTCTTTCTCCCTCCCCCTTTTTTTTCACATGTACCTCCACTGAAACCTGTGGCCCTCAAGCCCTCTCCCCGTTCATCCTGTCCCCCTTTTCCCGGACAAACCTACTGCTGTCAGACAAGGCCTCTTGCTTGAGGCTGCTCCTCACCCCGAAAAACCCTTACCTGACTCCTGCACCCTTGTAGGAGGTGCTTTCCGTTAATTTCCACTCTCCTCTACCACCCTCCAACACCTGCTCATGCCCAGGGGTCTAGTGAAAGTCTCCCTATACCTACACAGTCTCCTGCCTCCTTGTCTCTCGTAATAGGTTATCACTGTACACTTGTGTATGCTTATGATCTCTTTCTTCTGCTTTACTATGTAACTTGCCCTGTTGTTATTGAGCTCTTGTTTGTATTCTTTATGTTGTACTGATGTGGAACCTTTGTAAAAGAGCTCATGCTCAAAGGTTGTTTCCAAATCTTCTAAATAAAATAAAAATAAATAAAAAAAAAATCAGTGTATTTATTTTACTAGGAAAGGCTCCGTTGAGCAAGCTCATTCACAAGGAGGTCCTGGGTAGGACAGTTGAAATACAACACAATATAGTGAACAGTAATACAAATATAGAAAAAATAGCACAGTATCGAACACATAAAGCATCTCATAAAGAAATTACAAATACAGAAATAGCGAAAAGTACTTGGAGATCTGGTTCAATTAAGCAGTGCCTCTTTAGTGAGAACAGTAATGTCATTATGCTAACATTAATATTTGTCACATAGTACTTGTCTAGTTAGGCACTCTATTTATTTATTTATTTAGTTTTTGTTGACCGGGTAAGTGCACTAGACAAATCCTGCCTATTTTCAGGCATAACCCGGGGAGGGGGATACAGATGAATACCAACTGACCTTGAACCAGATTAAGCTGTTAGTGTTATTTTTAGTGAGTGAGGGTAATTTGCCCGGGACACTGGGGAAATTCCCCTACTCTTTTCGATAAGTGCCATGGGATCTTTAACATCCACCTGAGCTACCACCAATCCAGACAGATGGGACCACAGTTTAATGTCTCATCCGAAAGACGGCACCTCAGAAGTGCAGTACCCCTCTCATGCTGCACTACAGTGTCAGTACTGGGATATTAACCCAAGTGCCAGATGTGGGAACTGAACCCACAGCCCTTTGATCTCCCGGCCTCAGAAGCAAGTGTGATACCTAGTGAGCCACTGACACATAAAATAACTGTATGCATTAGTAAGCTATGTAACTTAGTATTATGCTTTATTGCCTTGCTGGTTGCATAACACGTATATAGCATATATTGTTCCTGACGGTGCATTTTATTTACATATGCAAACTTCAGGACGGTTCCTATTGGTGAGGGATTTGAAGAGCTTTCTCCCAACCAAGGAACTAAGCTTAAGTGTGCTCTGTAGCTTGTTCGAGGCAGTCAGCATGATGGTGCTGATGGCAGATGCACCGAAGTGCATAGTGTATAGGGATGTGTCTGGTAGGAGCATCTTGTTCTTCCTTAGCACTTATGAGCAGGAGGTCCTTTTGTAGAGCTCTAAGATATATCCTTGTAGGTTGTTCGCTAGTACCTTGTTTGATGACCATATATAAAGATTATGTAGCCTCCTTTGGCCAGTGATGTCCACCCAACTGCTGCGTATAGATTGTAATGGTGTGTTAATGATGGTAAATTTGTAACGATTGCGTGATAAATTTGTAAATTCCTAACGCTTCGATAAGCCAGGGAGCACTAGGTTTAGTATCAGGAGCTTGACAGCAGTAAGTACTCTTGTGCAAGAGCAAGTTGAACAAGGTAAGTGGCATTTCTACACTATAGGAGAACTCGGGAATCAGTGGACCTCAGGCTGAAAATCATGCAGGGTATTGAAGTCAGCTGAGGAAGCGGGGATCTAGATCTGAGCAGTTTGTCAGTGAAATACAAAGGGGATAGGAGTGTTGAACAGCTGGGGATAGCCATCCTTGTCCCAAGTAGAGTAGCCAGTGGTGGGTGGGTTGGGGTAACAAGGATATTGTTACTGTAGGCCACACCTACTTGGTTAGGTTAGATTGTAGCAGTTAAGGTAGGCCAGAAGACTAAACTGTATGTGAGGCTTGGTAGGAACACACCTTTAACTTTGGAGAAGTGGACCCTGGAGAGAGGCAGTTCCTTACTCTACGGGCCATGCCCAGTTTAGAACTGAAAGCCTTGCATTTTGATGTGATTTGAGGAGTGAAGTCCAGTGATGGATCATGGGCAGCCCCTAGTATTTAAAACCAACAACTGCCTCCATGATGGAACCATCAGCACATATAATGGAGAGGCAAGGGGCACCTGCACAGAGCCTGAGTCTGAAGCCAAACAACATGGCTTTAGTCTCATTGCAATTAAGTATCAGCTTGTTGTTAAGCAGCTAAGATAGCCTGAGGTTGAAAGAGTCCAAAGGCACAGGTGTGTCATAGTGATCAGCTGTACTGTGATGTAAGACCAGGTCATCAGCATACAGTAATATGCTTTATAGGTTGATCATATCTGGAGTTTGTTTATAAATAAGGTGAAATGTAGTGGGCTAATGTGGAGTATGGAACCCCAACTTTCTTTTCTCTTTTGTTACTCTTTTACCCCGTGCTTCCTAAGCCGCACAACATTAGGAGTCACCTATGGTGTCTATCCCTATGCTCCCCACCTTACTTGGAGCTTGTGGGTAATTTCCATGGAGCTGTGGCTATACCCCCCATGCGTGTACGAGGTGGGGCCCATACACGCCAAGATCCTTCTTGTGTCTTCGGGCACCCATCAGGACAGGCAGGAAGGAGTTGTGGAGTCTGTACCAGGCGCTCCATCTCCCAGTGCTCAGGGAGCTGGATTTTCTACTGTTCTTGGGGGCGACACATGTGCCCAGATGTCAAGGCACACTCACCAATGTCCGTCATGCTCCAACCCCTCGGACTGGCTCTGATGCATGCTGCGTGTCCGGCTTCTGCCAGAGGCCAGTCATACGCCGAGCCTGAACCCCTCTATCACCATGGAGAAGGCAAGCAGTCCTCAGACTTTCGAGTCTCCTACCCCCTGGTCAACCCTCCATCTCCCTGAGCACGTTCTCAAACCCACCTCTACAGTGTTGCGAGCGGTAGCGCTACTGTTGTGCTGGCAGGCTGGCCTGAACCCAACCTTTCTAGAGCCAATGGACCCAAGTCTGCTCCCCATCCCAGGCCTTGTTGCTGGCATGCCACTCTACCAGCAGGATGACAGGTGATGATATTTCTAATACTGCTCCTGATATCACTTTAGTACATAAATCCAATTGAATTCAATAGATATATGGAAAGATTACATTCTTGACTGTGTTTCAGCCTTCTGATTGCTTTGTACCAGCAATATGATCAGTCTTTAACTGTTACTATTTATACATTATTTATCATTGACTTCTCTGTGACACCAGAGATACTGTTGTGAACTGTTGTTAACCCCTCCACACCCTTCATATGAATTGTAACCACTTGTTTCAAAGTGTTGCAACTAATATCAAACCAAACACTTCCGTTTAAAATTTCAAAAAAAAAAAAAGCAAATGTCACTTGGGGAACTAAATTAAGATCTTATCCTTAGTGAAGTGACAGTTTAATTGTTGCTAGCTTTTCCCATGCACATATAGCAGCATGATATATGCAACATGCCGACTAGCCCATAAACTGTGCTTAATTGAGTTTTATTTATTTGTTTTTGGTTACCAGGTATGTACACTGGGTAGCAGTCTCCATTTACAGGAACAATCTGGACAATTAAAAAACAATCCATCTGATCAAGTACAGTATACAAAACAGCAGTAAATGTAGAGACATAGAAGCTGTTGGCAGAAAAGGACCTCTTGGCCCACCTAGTCTGCCCTAAAGTCTCTAGCTCCTGTGCTACCGTAGATCCTTACTGTTCTCCAGCCTTACCACTCCCCAGCCCTGTTACCAAGGTTCCCCTGTGCCTATCCCATGCATGTTTGAACCTGTTACCATTTCAGTACCCACCACCTCTGCTGGGAGGCAGTTTCAGGTGTCCACCGCACTTTCCATAAAGATGTATTTCCTCACATCCCCTCTAAGTCTCCCACCTTCCAGTTTAATATCTTGCCCCCTTGTCCTTGAACATGTCTTTCTATGCAGTATTCCCACCCTCCTGTACCTTATTGATACCCTTTAGGTATTTGAATGTTTCTGTTATGTCTTCCATTTCCCTCCTCTCCTCCAGTGAGTACATATTTAATTCTCTGAGTCTTTCCTCGTAGAGCATCTGATGCAGGCCATGCACCATTTTTAGTTGCCCTTCTGTGTACCTCCTCCACCCGATCTATGTCCTTCCTGAAACAGGGCCTCCAGAACTGAAGAGTACTCCAGGTGTGGCCTCACTATTGATCTGTACAGGGGTAATAATGCCTCCTGTTTCCTGCTGGTGCTACCCCTCCCTATGCACCCCAGCATCCTACTAGCCTTTCCTACTGCCTTCTCACACAGCTTTGCCACCTTCAGGTCATCCACTATGATAACCCCCAGATCCATTTCTTGGTTTGTTGCTGTTAACACCCCCCCCCCCCAAAATGATACATTGCCCTTGGGTTTCTGTGCCCCATGTGTATTATTTTAATTTTTTTAGTGTTGAAGCCCAGTTGCTAAACCCTTGACCAGTCTTCCAGGTTTTCTAGATCTTCCTTCATTTTCTCCACACCCTGTTGTATTCAGTCTGTTGCAGATTTTGTGTCATCCACAAACAGGCATACATTTCCTTCCAGCCCCTCTGCATTGAAGACATTGAAGAGGATCGGTCTCAGTACTGACCCTGCAGCACCCAGCTGGTCACCATACCTACCTCAGAGTGAACTCCATTTGCCACCACCCTCTGAGTTCTGTTACTTAGCCAGTTTTCTACCCATTTTACTATCTTTGAACCCACTCCCATGCTGCCTATCTTGTTTACTAATCTTCTGTGTGGAACAGTATCAAAGGCCTTACTGAAAACCTGGCAGGCCACATCCACTGCTTCTCCCTGGTCCATCTCTCTGGTAACCCAGTCAGAAAACTCTTATCAGGTTTGTCTGGCAAGATCTCCCATATGAACCCATACTGCCTCAGATCCTGCAATCCACTGGTGTTGAGGTATTCGCCAATCCTTTCTTTAGGTAGAGTTTCCATAACTTTGCCCACCACTGAAGTCAGGCTTACAGGTTGATAGTATCCTGTGTCCTCCCTGTCCCCATTTCTGTGTAGTAGGACCACATCCGCCCTGCTCCAGTCCCACGGAACTTCCCCTGTATCCAGTGACAGATTGAATAGGGCTATCAGAGGTGCAGATGGTTCTTCCTTTAGTTCCTTCAGTATCCTAGGGTGAACCCCTCCAGCCCCATAGTGTTATGTCTGCCCTTTAGTTTTTCTAATTCCATGAGGACTCTCCCCTCTGTAAAAGGGCTAGTGTCCATCTCCCTTCCCTTAATGCCCTTTTCTCCTACTGTATCTGAGGCCTGTGACCTACCCCTTGCTTTGTGAATACTGAACAAAAGTACTTGTGCAGTATGTCAGCTTTCTGTAGAGAACTGCTTACAACGTGAAACAATATAAGGAATAATGGTATGGGTGCCCTTACACAACAAGCCTGTGTTTCCTTTTGCTGTTAGCCACAGTACAACTTTATACAACAACAGATGGACACGTTGGGATTTATATAAAGATTTTGTGGAATAAATAAATTAACTGACCCCCCCCACCTCCTCCTTCCCCCCCATGTTTTTTTTATCTTTCCTTGCCTCCTCTTAATCAGATATCAGCTAATATAAGTTGTTATATATTCCCCATAATTAGTTTTATAAAGTTTCAGAGTTGTATATATGTAAGTTGTCTTTAAGTGTACGTAAGAAGAATTTATTCAGAACTGAAATGAACAAAATGGAATGTATTTTATGTACTATAAACAAAGAAATAAGGCATTTCATTTACAACTATAGTAACACAGTAATTAAGGTGTAATGTGATAACGAAATGTTCCAAATAAACAAAGTATAAAAAAAAAAAAAGCCTGTGTTTCATTGAGGGTTGAGCTACCAGCATATGGACCTTGAGAGCGAAGCCTGAGATGGAAAGACAAGGTGAGTTGTATGGGCGCTCATATGTTATTTTTTATAGTGCATGGTTTAAACTTCAGTGAGAGCCAGTCCTCACCAGCAAGTGCACGTACCTGTGAGAGTGATTTGATAACTGCCGATCTTACTTCGAGAGGGCTCTTGCAGTAGGTAATTACATATAGGACTGACGCCGGCCGGCGGCAGGACCCCACAGAAAAGTTTCTAGCTAGCAGGCCCTGGCAAGGTACCGCCCCCACGTCAGGTGACCAGTGTCATACGACGTTGGTATAAAGGGGCGGTCCCAGACGCCCGCCTTCCAGTTCTTTCCCGCTGTCAGCTCTCGCAGCACCTCGCGGTTAAGTTCCTATCGCTCAGTCCTGTTACTTCGTCAGTTTTTCCGAAAAGTTTCAGTATTTTCTATATTTTTCCCTATCGTCAGGTGAGCGATTGGGTATGTCGTCCCCTTCAAAAAATAAGTGCGACTGCGTGGGGAAGCCCAACTGCAACAAGGATGGACTCCCTCTGCCTTTTTCTGCCTAGGCCCGACCCACGTGGTTGACAAGTGTCCGCACTGCCTTAATTTCAACGCAGCCACCCGCAGACGACACCAACAGTCTCTCGAAGCCCATCTCCTCAAGAAGAAGATGTCCGCGATGGAGAAGGAGTTGAAGAAACTTCGGCAGACATCGACCTCCCTGAAGGTCACAAGAAGCGGGACAAGGAAAGGCACTGGGAGAAGGTCTCCTCCTCCTCCGCGGCTCCGGCTGGAGTCGCGGGCAAGGTAACATCCCCTATGGGGGATCGCCCAACGGCAGCTTCCAAGGTTTTGGAGGAGGCGTCGGCCCGCCTGGCCGGGTTCACGCTGAGTCCACCAGGCGCCTCCGGGCGAGGAGGCTCTGGCCCCAGTACAGCCACCGACTTGGCCCTACTGGTGTGGCGCCCATAAGCCAGGCGTGGCTCCTCCGACGTCTGCCGGGAAAAAGGCCGCTAAGACGCCGACCCTTTAGGGCAGCACACGGCAATGTCCCCGTTGAACCAGATCTCTTCTCTCCGATGAGAGGACCCCAAAGTCAGACGATGGCTCCTCTGGCGTCCACCGGGACGTGGCCCATAAGTCTCACGTTGGCTCCTCCGACGTGCGCCAGGCCTCGGAGCCTACGGCAGACTCTGCTGCGCCTGTCGTACCAGGCTCCCCGCAGCCTTCGCTGCCGTCAGGGGAGCCCGAGTCCCCCCTGCCCGACCCCGGGAATTTTTCTCCTCCGTCCCCGGATGAGGCTCGGGATCCTGGGCTACCGTCCAACCCTCTTCCTACAGAGCCGGATCTGACATCGGCTCCTCTGACACCGGCTCCGACGCCGGCCCTGGCACCGACTCCTCTGACGTCAGCTCCGATGCCAGCAGGGAATATTCCTCTTCCATCGGGCCCTCCACCCCACGGGCCTATCATGGTTGATCCACCTGTGGAGTTCCCGGCTGGGCCATCTGCTCCGGCAGCTCCTCCGGTGCCTGGGTATCCGCCGTCCTATCCGACACCGGTTTACCCAGGTCCACAGTATCCTGCGCTGCAGTACCCGGCGCCAACTCCATCGACGCCACAGTACCTGACGCCGCAGTACCCTGCTCTGGTATTCCCGCAGCTGGGCTACGGATACCCTCCTTACGGATTCCATCCGCACATCTGTTCCCCTCCTTCTCCTCCACCGCCCCTAGGCCGCCTGGTGATCTTCAGGAGACTCTGGCCTCCTGGTGGTTGAGGCCAAGGCTGAGCTCACCAAGGAAGTCGAGAGCTGTCTTACGGCAATGGTGCCAACCCCGCCCCCTGCAGCCCTAGGCGGCACACTCCCTCTCCGCCTCCGGATTCCCGGGCTCTGCCCTCAGGATCCAGAGAGGGGCAGGACACGCATTCGGAGATCTCCCCTAAGGAACCCGTTCCTCCCCCTAGACGAGTCAGGGAGTCCTACTCTGCTTCGAATTCTTCCTCTTCTTCTCTCTCAGACTCTCGGAGGTCTCCGATGGAGGGTTCCGAGAAAGACGATGAGCCACGCTCTCCGTCCAAGCCCGCCGAGGACTCCTCCGAAGTCTCCTCTGGAGGATCCTTCCTTCACGGAGTTGCTCAGAAAGATCCAGGAAGTCCATCAGTGGCATTCCTTAGAGCCAGATCCTCAACGAGTTAAACTCGCCAAACATCTGGACTTGCCCCTTACGGCTCCTACTCTAGTGCCACCCTGGATCGAGCCTCACGCCCACCTTGTTTCCACTATTTGGAAACGACCGTCGGCTTTAGCCCCACTTCCTCGGATGTCCAACAGGCTATACTGAGGTCGGAGGGTGTAGACTTTTAGATTCTCACCCCATGTTGACTCGTTGTGATTAGTTACCACGCAGGTCAGCACACCCAAAACACCTGAAATATTTGAGTTCGTCTCCCTGGATAAGGAATCCTCTCTGGATCAGTATGGAAGGAAGATCTATGCTTCTTCCACACTGGGGATTAGCGCCTAAATTATGTAGCTCATATGGGGGATTTCAGAAGACTGTCCTTACCCAGGCGGAACCTAAGATTGACTCCTTGCCTGACTCCCAGGTCAAGCAGGAGTTAGCCGACCTGGTCCGTTCTGCTTGTTCGGCCAGTCGTCACATTCTGAGGATGACCTACGATGCAGTGGACACCGCAGGACAGTGCTCTGCATTCACCGTGAGTCTTCGGTGTCATGCATGGCTCCGTGTGTCAGGTCTGGTCCCGGAGGTGCAGTCAGCTATTCAAGAAGCACCTTTCAGGGGTTCTGTGCTTTTCAGCGGTGATGTCAAGGACATCATCACTGACTTGCAGGAGAAGGGGATGGCCCTTAAATCTGTTGATTCAATGTACCGTCCCCATCCCCCACAGCGCCGTCCCTTTCGCAGACACAGCCGGCCTCAAGCGAAACCTCAGGGAAGGCGGGCCACTAAACGTCGGGCCCCCACAGCTGCCAGGCCCCCGCCGCCCAAAAAAGCAACGGGTGCCCCAGCTGCGGCGCTGCCTTGCACCACCTGACTCCTTCCCTCTCCCACCACCTCCGGACACCCCGGAGGAACCGGAAGGAGGGAGATTCTCCCTCCACCTTCCGGATTGGGAGAGGATAACATCGGATTCATGGGTGCTTCAGATCATAGCAGAGGGGCACTCCATAGAGTTTCTGCAGAAACCTCCATGTCACCCCTCTGAACTCCTCCTACTCAAGGGACCATCTTCCTTGGTCAGGAGAAATATCTGCTCTCTTGAAAACAGGCTATAGAGCCCGTCCCCCTCACCTCCATGGGATGGGCTACTATTCCCATTTCTTCCTTATACCAAAGAAGACGGGAGATCTCAGACCCATTCTCGATCTCAGCTCCCTGAACCTATACGTGGAATACAAGAGGTTCAGGATGCTCTCCCTGCAAACCCTCTTGCCCCTGCTTCGGCCGGACCAATGGCTTTGTGCACTGGATATGCAGGATGCATATCAGCACATCCCATTTGCCCTTCGCACCGAAAAGTACCAGGCTCATGCTCCAGGGGGAATACCTACCAATTCCGGCACCTTTTGGTCTTTCCTCGGCCCCCAAGTCTTATCAAATGCCTGGCGTGGTAGTGGCCCACCTGCATACTTTGGGAGTTCAGGTTTTTCCCACCTGGACGACTGGCTCCGGTCGCCCCATCCAGGGAGAAACTCCTACATTTCTCTCCCTCACCCAGTAGGTTTTCTGGCCTTGGTATCACCATCAACCATTCCAAGTCTCACCTGGATCCTTCTCAGAGACTCCAGTTTATCGGGGCAAACCTCAATATAACAATGTGCAGGGTCTTCCTGCCTCCGACAGGGGACCTCCTCCAGTCCCAGATTTTCCTCCTGTCGGAATACAGGAGGGTTCTGGAGGTCGGCACTCGCCTAATGGGGCTTATGGCGGCAGCCATCCCGACGGTTCCGCGCACCGCCTCGCTATGAGAATCTCTCAGTGGACTCTCTGCTCTCAGTGGCATCAATGAGCAGACGACCTAGATCATCTGGTTCTATACTAACAACAACAAAAATGGAAAGGGACCTGGGGTAGTCATATCAGATGACCTAAAGGTGGGCAAGCAATGTGAGAGGGCAGCAAGGAGGGCTGGGGGGATACTGGGATGCATAGGGAGAGGCATCACCAGTAGAACACAGGAAGTTATTATCCCTCTGTACAGACAGCTGGTGAGACCCCATCTGGAGTACTGCGTGCAGTTCTGGAGACCCAATCTCCGTAAAGACATAGACAGGATGGAAGCTGTCCAGAGGAGGGCAACTAAAATGGTGCAGGGTCTGCACCGGAAGACATATGAAGAGAGACTTAAGGAGCTTAATATGTATAGCCTCGAGGAAAGGAGGGAGAGGGGGGACATGATAAAACTTTTAAGTACCTCAAGGGTATCAACAAATCCAAGAGGGTAGCATCTTTCAAAAAAAAAGGGTGTCTTGAGAACAAGGGGCACAATTTGAAGAAATAGAGGGGTGGCTCAGAGGTAATTTAAGGAAGTATTTTTCACAGAGAGGGTTGTAGATGCATGGAGCAGGCTTCTGGAGGAGGTTGTGGAGTCAAAAACAGTGGTGGAATTCAAGCATGCATGGGACAGTCATAAGGCAATTCTATGGGGTGGGGGTAGGAAGAAGTAGGCTGCTGGTTAACTAGGATCTGCAGCTTATCCACTAGGTAGGGAAATGGGCAGACTGGGTGGGCCAAGTGGTCCTTATCTGCCGTCAGATTCTATGTTTCTGTGTTAAGGAACACAATAGGATTATTGATTTGTGTGATTTCAGTGTACAATAACCCCAAACCATACATTATAGAAAGGTGCAGATACATACTGTAGAAACAATGCTACACAATAGTCTGATACATTAGCTACAGTACACTGTACTGTATGAATAGTGTTGACAGTTTCACATAATCAGTTATAGGCAGATTGTTAAAGTAGATACATATTCAGTCACAGTTTGAAGGCATCATGAGGCTTAAGATTTTCAACGTGAATGCATTCCAGACAATTTTTTCCCATACTAGATTCCATCATAGGTATCATGTGTAAGTTCTCCTTCAAGAACATAAGGCTAGATATTCAAAGGTGGCTGACTGTGCCGCATAAAGCATAGTGCAGCGTGCTAATTAGCAAGCTGCACTATAGGTCATATATTCGTATATGTATTGCACACATGTCCAATGCACAGTGCATGCACAAATGTAGGGGTTGTGGTAGTTTTGTGCAAAGTGTCAAGTCACAGAGCATAGTCGCCTGCTGGCCATATGGACACCCAGGAACAAAGGGAGCTAACATACCCCAAACAGGTTGCTGCTTGCATCTGGCTGCCATATTTCGACTGCCAACATGGTAATAACCTCGTAAGGCATGCAAGGCCCTCAGATGCCATTTCTGTATATCTGGATATGACCATTACCAGCTCTGCACAGTATCTCCATACCCTTGTGTACATGAAAGCATTATACGGAGAAGTGTCCCATACTTTCCATTCTCACCCAGTCTCTGCTGCAGCTGTCTTAAGCTGTTATAATTCTCCCTGATAATCTAGTGGATCTTTCAGCCTTCAACCAATCACTTTTGATAATGTAATGTTAAATATTTTTCTCTGGTAGTCTAGAAGACAACCAACCAATCAAGGATCCTGTAATCTCTCCCCCCCCCCCTTCCTTTAGCAGTAACACCCACCAACAGTAGTTCCCCTCCCCGGTACCGCAGTCACCATATACTCACCATCATGCTGACCACCATCTTCTCACAAGTCCTGTATCAGTTGACTTAGTGCACAGAATACAAGCTATAGAAGGAGGTCTGTAGGATGGCACTGAACTTGAAGGCCATCCCACAAGACCTGTATCAGTCTAGGTCTGCATGATGGCACTTGACTTGAAGGCCATCCCACAAGTCCTGCATCAATAGACTGTATGTTTGTCTGATTAATCTGCTGATACCAGGCTTGTGAGCAGATAACTAATAGAACTTCCGATGAACAGAGGAAAAGTACCGGCCATGGAAGGGAGGGGAGTAACTGGTTTTAGGGGCAAGGCTTACTGGTCTGAGGATGCTGGTTGGCGGGAGTACACACAGTCCAGATCCAGTGAGTGGGGAGGGTAGTACATCGCCAGGAAGTATATTAAACATTATTACATTACCAACAAGGATCAGGTGGGGGGGGGCACTAGACTGCCAGGGAACACTGATGTATTTTAAGACAGTTCCAATAGGGATCCTATTGGGGTGGTGTCTACTAGACTACCAGGTAGCATTATAATGTTTGAAGACAGTTCCAAAAGGGATCGGTTGGTGGGTGTCCACTTGACTACCAGGGAGCATTACAGTATCTTAAAACAGTTCCATCAAGGATCGGTTGAGGTTGCTACTATACTACTAGGGAGCACTAAAATATTTTAAAACCATTCAAACAGAGATTAAGTGTGGGGGGTTATGATACATGGCACCAGAGATTCCCGGGGGACATTAGAAGTAGGTGGCAGCATTAACTTTCACCATGTTGCAATGCCAACATGTTTTTGATGTGCTAGTGTGCCCATATGTGGACCAGTGTGCAGTTTATATAGGCACTCAGCAGTAGTTAGCAAACATGCTCAGTCAACTTTGCACCATGCTAACTGTGTCTTTCAGTATTGCAAGTTACATGCATGCGATACACTGGTGCATGCATATCACATTTAGCACAACACAAACACTGTTTGCACTGAGCTGTTTGAAGCCTGTAGACTTAAAATGGAACCTGGTTCCATGATTTGTTCTGCTAAGCCAGCAGGGTACCAGAGGACAAGTATGGATTAATCCACGACAAAGCAGGGCTTTACTAGGGAATTATTATTGAGTGCCTCTAGCCACCAACCAGGCATTAATTCCCAACAGAGTCCAACTTTGGAGTGGATTAATGCACTTTGTAAATGGTATAGCTTAAATTAAGTAATGTTACAAGTCAGTGGCATGTGGGATATAAATGAACAGCAAGTTACAATATTGTTTAATGCAATATTAACTGCTGTTCAACTGTCTACTTCTCAGCAGATGTCCATGTCCAATGTGCATGTTCACAATTCAGTATATGTGTACATTGTGGCTGCTGTTTTCTGTAGGTTTCATCCTGGTGATTAAAAACACATTTCCCCAGATATAACAAAATAATGTTTATTGTTTATTTAGATCTAGGATTACAATTACCTTTGAGCCAAAGCTCTTTTACAGACGTTCCATGTCAAGAGAGTACATACATGTTAAACATGTTAAACAAGAGCATACAACATTAAAGAGCATACAACAATATTCATCAATTCAGGTATGGCATCACGGTAAATAGGATACATGAATAACACATACAAAGAGTTATTTCAGAAACCTAGAAGAAATCAGGGAGGAAGGGTGAGAGGATGGGGTGGCAGAAGAAAAGGAGACTAGAGCAGCTCACGGCATTGTCAGAGAACATCAGAGCTGGTTGATCTCAGTGGGGAAGGGGGAAGTTAGGGGTGGCAGTCACATGAGCTGGAGGCCGTGGGATGATGATGGAGGCTTGATTTGAATATGCCCAGTGAGGAGGTGGAGGTGATGTGAGTGCTGAGGACATTCATCCAGCTGGGTGCACGGTGTGCAAAGGATCTTTGGCCCAGAGTGGTGAGGCATCAGGGGACCTGTAGAAGCTGATGTTCAGACCCTCTGGTGTTTTGAGGATTAGTGTTTGGGTGCAGGAGGGCTTGGACACTAGGTGGGTAAGGCCCAAAGTAGTTTTTTCACCATCAAGCAGGTAAGGTACTTTTATGCGGTTAGCGAGCTGAAGCCATCCCGTTTGAACGTAAAGCTCATATGTATGTGTGAGTCGGTGGGATCCAGTAAGCAGTTGACAGGCCTTGTTTAGGGAGGTCATTAGGTGCCTGAGGGTGGTAGTAGAGGCAGCGCCATAGATTATGATGCCGTAGTCTATGACAAAGGCCACAGAGCTCTGGATAGCAATCTTCAGTGCTGCCTGGGTAAGATGCTGTCTGTTTCGGTAGAGAATTCCAATGCGTGAGTTTACCACTCTGGCAACACTATCAGTGTGAGTCCCATAAGATAGGCAAGGGTCAAGTGAGATTCCAAGATATTTAAAAGATGACACTTGTTTGAGGGTATTACCAGCATTTGTATTGATATCAAGGGGGTATCGCCTGTGTTTGTTTTGTGAGCTGCAGAAAAGCGTAGATTTAGTCTTATTGTGGTTTAGAACCAGTTTATGCTTTGCAAACCAATTTTCAGCAGTGGAGAAAGCAAGCTGTAGGTTGTGAAGTAAGGGTTGTGGGTCCTTAAGGGGGTAAGAAGCACAGCGTCATCGGCATAGAGGATAATTTGTTCTGGACAGGATTGGGGAAGGGAGTTCAGGAAAAGGGTGAAAAGTAGTGGACCCAGTATGGATCCCTGAGGGACGCCTGAGTGAACAGGTTTGGAGTTAGATAGTACTCCTGAGATTTTTACTCTTTGTGAGCGCTGGTCCAGGTAGCTATTAAACCATGCAGTGGAGTCCTGGGAGAGCCCGGCATTCAGCAGCTGATTGGTAAGCAGGCCATGGTGTCAAATGCCTTAGTCAAGTTGATGAATACGGCTCAAGTTAGATGGCCTTTGTCCAATGAGTTGTGAAGGACTCCAGTGAATTTCAGGAGGGCTGTTGATGTGCTGTGCCTTGTCTGAACCCGTGTTGCTGTGTACATAGGATGTTATATTTGTCCAGGTGGTCTGTAAGCTGGTCAGCAACAATGCACTCAAGGGCCTTTGGGGAGGCTAATATAGAGATCGGCGGTAGTTCCCTATATGGACTTGTTGCCACTTTTAAAGACCGGAGGACAATAGCAGATTTCCATTTGCTTGAGAACCACTGAGGCTCAGGGAGAGGTTGAAGATTCTGGTAAGTGCTAATACCTCTCTTCAAGGGTGAGGGATAGCAGTTTAAGGTCCAGTGAATCACCACTGGCTCTGGACTTGAAGATAGCCTTTGTTATGTATTTATGGACATCATTCACCTTAACTTTTTGAAGTGGAACGCAGATGATTTGAGGTGGTAGGTAGGGAATTTGGAGCAGGAGTCAATTTGGGAGAAAAGTCCAGGGAGAACATCACTAAGGTCGGTGAAGGTGCATTGAAAGTATTGGCAATGACCTTTGGGTCAAGGGTGGTGGCTCTGTCAACCATCAGTAGGGTTGGGGAGGATTTGGACTGCTTCCTGTGCCTTCCCTAATATTGTCCTAAAAGCTTCCCATCTCCCCAGGTGTTGGTGAGGGCTTCCTTGTAGTAGGTACTCGTCAGTAGTATTTGTTTTGTGCCATTGTTGCAAGTCTGTTTGTAGTTTTGAATGTCTAGTTGAGCACCTGTGGTCCTAGCTATTGCCCAGAGGTGGTCCCTTGATTTTAAGTGAGCAAGTAGCTCAGTCGTGAGCAAGGGATTGGAGAGTGCCTTGACTTTGCACTTTTACTGGGGCATAGGAGTGCATGGCAGTGTTGAATGTGGTGATGAAATAATCAAGGGCGAGTCAACATCAAGTACATTGTATATGGGAGACCAGTCTTGCCGACTAAGACAGGATTTGAGATGGGTCAGTTGGCATTGGGATAGGACTCTGCTGGAAATAGTTTTAGGAGGAGGAGGCTTACGAAACTTATTTGACCAGTTGCAGATGACAGGGGAATGGTCGCTGAGGGAATCCGGGAGGACAGTGATATTGTTGATATGGGTTGGGTGACTTGCAAGAACCCAGTCCAGGAGAGTGCTGGTACCTGACTTGTAGTTCTTCCTTGTGGGGGAATCACCATCTGCGCTAGGTTAGCTGAAGAGATAGTATCCTTGTGGGTTCCTACATCAGGTGCAAGCCAGTTGATATTAAATTGCCAAGGAGGAGGATCTCAGATTTGGGAGGTTGGGATCCTACAAAGTGCAGGACCGCGCAGAGACCAATCCTTGGTCTTTTGGTGGGATGTAGACTGAGACTACAGTGAGCACTTTATTTTGGGCCCCAAGGAGTAGTTTCATAGGTAGGAATTGCACAGAAGAGTCAGAGGGGGTAGTGGAGACGGGGTGACAGGTGATGTTGTCTTTGATGTAAACTGCACCCCCCCCTTTTGTCCTCCTGTCAAGTGTGAAAATGTTATAGCCTTGTAGTGCAGTAGCATGGTTAGGAGTATTGGGTGTCAGCCAGGTTCCAACAACAGTAAGGATATCAGGGTTATGCTGGTCAGCAAAGATTTGAAGGGCAGCAAGCTTTGGAAGGAGGCTGCAAATGTTGAGGGTGGCAATGATGAGACCCCCATCTGATTTTCCAGTTCTGTCTGGGCTGGAGGCAACCGGGCCAGGGTTCGGGTGAACACTTCCTGACATCAGTAGGAGGAGGAGGAGCAAGAGTTTTAGTGCAATCCGTCGTTTTTCATAGTTGGTGTGGTTTTGTCTCTGTATATTGCAAGACCGAATATAGCGTATGTGCCGTATGTCCCAGTGCAGAGCAGTGGATAGCAGCAGGGGTCGGTTTGCCCAGGTTCCATTCTCATGTGTATCAGCGCATGGCCAGACCTTAATGGGGTGCCCCAAGGGAGGGCAAGTGCATGGGCCAGGGTTCCAGGTTGGTGGTAGGAGATGAGTAGAGGTAGGTGTAGGGTGGAGAGGGTGGCAGGCACCAGGAGATAGCCGAGGGAGGAAGGAAAGAAAGATAGTAAGGAGAGGCAGGAGCAGGTGGTTGAGGAGAGGCATGGTCTGGGAAGTACTGAAAGAAAAGAGAGAAAACGGAGCAGTGGAGAAGACTGATGTATTGGATTAGGTAAGTGTGCTTATAACTGGGCCCTCTAGTGGCCAAAAGATATAATCTGCTAATGGAAAAGTCAGCACTTAAAAATTTCAGGCACCATCCACCAACTGAGTTCATGACTACCAAGCTGGACTAGTACGCCGCTCACAATGCTGGCAACCCAGCTTTGGGAACCAGTCTTGATCATCCAGAGTGGTTACGGGGAAGGAGGATTGAGTTCCCCAGAGGACGCTGTCCTCTGGGGAGGGTGGGTCACATCCTGGCTGTGATACTGCCACATGGGTGACGCAGGTGGCAGTGCAGCTGAGGCACCATAGCAGTGGAAGACAATGGCCGGAGCCCCAGCTGCACTGAGCACACAATGAGCTATGCAGTGAGCCGAGCAAAGGCTAAGCATCCACAATCAATTAACTGAAAACCTAAATAACATTTTGTACCAAACTCCCAAAAGGCGCTAGTCCTCCATAACATTTAACAAACCTCTATGTTTCTCTGTCATTTTTTCTCTATCCCTTGGCAAAATTTCAGCACAAAACTAAGTAATTTCAACACTTATTACTCATAAATGGACCAACAGATTTTTTATAAACTTTACAGGTTAGTCATCCCCAGGGCTTGGATAATGGGAGACTTCAACATGTCAGATACAGATTGGTCAATACCAGCAGGGACATCTGCCAGAACTAGACACATGGTGGATTCCCTGCAAAGGGGGGCCTCAAACAACTGGTGCAACAACCCACAAGAGACAGGGCTATCCTAGATCTAGTACTGACTAACAGGGAAAGGATCACAGATCTCCAGGTAGAAGGTCACCTGGGTGCCATTGACCATCACATGGTATGGTTCAATTTGACTACTAGAACAAAAATCATCCCATCCAAGGCAAAACTATGGGGTCTTCAGAGGGGCTGACTTTGATAAGATGGCCAACAGAGTTAAGCTTAGCCCTGGCAAAAAGAAATACAGGTGAGGGGGTATAGGCAAAGTGGGCAAGCATCAAAGATGCAATACTTGAAGCGACATCCCATTGTGTTAATGAGAAAAGGAAGTGCAAAAAAAGAAGGAAACCACTTTGGTTCTCAAACACAGTAGCAGAAAAGGTCAGAGCCAAAAGGCTGGCCTTCAGGAAATATAAGGGAACACAGCAGGATGAAGATAGGGAGGCATACCAAACTTCCCTAAGGGAAGTAGGGAATGCAGTAAGGCAGGCAAAGGCCCTAACCAAGGAAACACTAGCATGAACAGTAAAAGAAGGTGACAAGACTTTCTATAGATACATTAATGAAAGGAGAAAGTCCAGAGGGGGTATTGCTAAGATCAAAGGGATAAGGGGAGTGAGGAGGAGGTCCATGTAAAAGCATCTGTCCCACATAGATACTTCTGCTCAGTATTTACTAAAGAGAAGGTAGGGAAGGGCCACAGCTTAGCACCATGGACACGGGGAGGGAGGTGCACTCAGTCCTTCACAAAAGAAAGGGTCCTACAAGAGCCTCGCTAAGCTCAGGGTGGACAAGGCAATGGGACCTGATGGCATACATCCCAGGTACTAAAGGAGCTAGGGTGAACTAGCAGAGCCATTATCAGAACTGTTTAGTGAGTCTCTGAGCCCAGGAGAGGTCCCAGAAGACTGGAGAAGGGCTCATGTGATCCTGCTCCACAAGTGTGGTAACAGGGAGGAGGCAGGGAACTACAGACCAGTCATTCTTAGCTCAGTAGTGGGCAAGATTATGGAGACACTCCTTAAGGAAAGGATTGTACAACACCTGGAATCCATAGGAGCACTGGATCCAAGACAGCATGGATTTACAAAAGGAAGGTTCTGTCAAACTAATCTCATAGATTTCTTTGACTGGGTAACCAGAGTGGTGGACCAATGGGGAGCAGTTGATGTTGCCTACCTTCACTTCAGCAAAGCTTTCGATACTGTTCCACATAGAAAATTGATTAATAAGCTTGGTAGGCTCGGGGTGAGTCAGATGTTGGTCAACTGGGTGGCAAACTGGTTGACAGGCAGAAAACAGAGAGTGGTGGTAAACGGTATACAGTCAGAAGAGATGTAAGTTACAAGTGGGATACCTCAGGGATCAGTCCTGGGGCCAGTCTTCTTCAATATCTGCATCAGAGACATTGCAGATGGACTGAAGGGTAAGGTTTGTCTGTTTGCAGATAATACCAAGATCTGCAACAGAGTAGGTGATCCAGATGGGGTGGGCAGAATGAGAAGAGATCTGGATAAACTAGCAAAATGGTCGGAAGAGTGGCAGCTGGGGTTTAACGCAAAGAAGTGCAAGATCATGCACATAGGGAAGAGAAACCCTGAATCCACCTATAGGCTGGCAGGGGAGTTGCTGGCAGTCACAAGGGAAGAAAGAGACTTGGGCTTCATCATCACCGATGACCTGAAATCATCCAAGCAGACCACTAAAGCAGTAGGTAAGGCTAGAGGGATGTTGGGGTGTATTAGTAGGGGTATCACAAGTCGGAAGAGGGAGGTAATAATCCCTCTTTACAAGACACTGGTTAGGACATATCTGGAGTACATGCGGCAGTACTGGAGGCCACACTTCAGCAAGGACATTAACCAAATTGAGGCAGTCCAGAGAAGGGCAACCAAAATGGTGCAGGGACTGCATCAGAAAACATATGAGGACAGATTAACGGATCTCAATATGTATACCCTAGAGCAAAGGCGGAGAGGTGATATGATTGGAAATATTCAGACACCTTAAGGGCATTAACAAGGTGAAAGAATCTAACATGTTTCAATATAAGAAAAATAGCAGAGGCAAGAGGACACAGCATGAGATTAGAGGAGGCTGATTAAGGGTAATGTGAGGAAGTTCTTTTTCACAGAAAGGGTGGTGGATGCATGGAACAGCCTACCTCAGGAAGCAGTGGATATGAATACAGTGCAGGGCTTCAAACAGGGGGATAGGCATAAGAAGCAATACAGATGAGTATGAATAGATAGGCCATTGACAGAGCAAAGGCCAATGGCACATTCATAAGGTAGAAAAAGAAATGGGCAGACTGGGTGGGCCTTGCGGTCCTTATCTGCCGTCAACTTCTGTGTTCTGCTGTATGTTTCTATGTAGTTAAGGGAGGAAGTGTGTCCAGGCTGCCCCCCCCCCCCCCACCAGCAGCCACCTGATATCTCTCAGCTGGTATGATTCAGCAGGCCTCACTCCACTGCCTCCTGCCCTTTCAGCCTTAATACAATGTATATTTATTTATTTATTTAGCTTTTGTGTACAGGGTAAGCACAGTAGACAAAGGATACAATTGCACATACCCCAATAATGCACATCCCCATGAGAGAATTTGGACTGGCTCAATTTTAAGCAAAATTGCATGGTGCTAGAAGGCCTCACAATACAATCAGCAAAGGCTAAGAACAGCAGACACATACATGTGTTTCGTCCTCATCAGTGTGCCATGTTTGTGTCTTAGCCCTGGGAGAGGGAGCCAGCCACCCCTTAAGGGGGATGTTATTTGTTTGGGTCATGGGGGTCCCAAAATAGTGAAAGAAAATAACTACAAAGAACCCTTGAGCAAATGCCCTGAGGCATGAATTATCCTGGAGGATATTGGCCATACAGTCACATTTTAAAGAGAACACAGTGCACATACCCCAATAATGCAAATTATCATGGAAACATATGCAAATCCCTCATGATAGAATTTGGACTGGCTCAACTTTAAGCAGAATTGCATGGTGCCAGAAGGCCTCAGAGTGCAATCAGCAAAGGTTAAGAACAACAGACACATAAACGTGTTTCATCCTCATTTGGACTCATCAATATGCCATATCTGTGTTCCAGCCCAGGAGAGGGAGCCAGCCACCCTCATATGGGATGTTATTTGTTTGGGTCATGGGGGCCCAAAATAGTGAAATAAAAGAACTACAAAAAACCCTAGAGCAAATGCCCTGATGCATGGTTTATCCCGGAGGACAAAGAATGCCTAGTTTCAGGTGCGACACGGATATGTTGAGGGACCTTGTGTAGAACTATATATCATGCTGTACAGGTAGTGTCTATTAATACCATGCGGCCAGTCTCCCCCTCCCCCACAGCCTCATTTGATGGCATTGGAAATCTAGCGGACAAGCCCACCCCATCCTGGCGGCCAGCCTGGGCCCCCACCCCCTTACCTGATGCTCAAGATTATTCCAGCCTAATCAGGCCCAAGGTGCTGGGAGAGAAAAAAAAGATTGGAAATGCGCTAAGCTGTCACAAATGTCACTGAATCACATCCTCTTGTTGATGGAGTATAGGGGTATAATAAAAATTAATTAAATAATAAAGTTCTGCTGCATAGTAAAGTTCCTTTTATGTGATCTGACATTTATGTTGCCTTAGAAGGTCCTTTATAGACTGCATTGTGTCTTGGGAGTGTCGAGCTCTGTCCCCTTGGTCCCTGGAGTGATTAGAGGCATCTTCATGCTCCTCCTGTGGTTTCATGTGCCATTCGCTTTTGGTTTTGCTGGGTTGCGTTGGTTCACTGTAGGAGTTCCAAACCTCTCTGAGTTAAGTTCTGCTTGGCTTCTTTAGTCATATGAGAAAGAATATTCCCCTCTGGGAAGGTGACCGGCAGCCGAGCTGGATAGAGCATCTGGAATTTTATGCTGGCATTTTTGAAGGCCTGCAGACAAGGGGCATAAGCTTGGCATTTTTGTTGGATGTCTGGAGCAAAGTTATTATTAAAATATATATATCTGTGTATTGCCCAGGAGTACCTGTTTTTGTCTTCAAGCTTTGAGCAGAATATGTTCCTTCACCTGGAACTTGAGGAATTTCTTGACCACAGATGTGGGGCATTCATTTGGTCCTGGTTTTGGCCCTAATGCTGTATGGACCCTTTTAAGTTCAATCTGAAAATCCCCAGGGAAGCCCAGAGTCGTTTTGATTGATTGTTCTATGAAGCCTGTTACATCTGTCCCCTCCTCACCCTCTGCGATACCATATATTCTGAGTTTTTTCTGCCTGAGATGTCCTTTCAGGTCTATGCACTTGTTCTCCAACTGCTGCTGCCTGTGGTGGAGATGAAGGAGCAGTTCACCCATTTATTTGGTCCTTTCATTGAGTTCGGTGGTGACAGTAGACAGAGTTTGTTGACATTGGTGTGTAGCGTGTGAAACACTGTCTGTGATTCTTTCCGAAATGCGAACATTTCTATTAAGGGCCCCTCATTGGTGACCCACTCTATTTGGTCGACCTTGGCATGCTGGTGGGAATGAGACCATGCTGGAGCCAGGACTTGATGGTGTAATATTACTACTTGACTGTTGTGATGCAGATTTCCACCAGGCTGTTGATTCTTTCATTTTCTGGATTCCCCAAGTTACTACACTGTCTCTGGCTCCAATGATGGGAGATAAAGAGTGTTCCCTTTAGTTTTTTTTGTTTTAGAGATGGTTTTCAGGTGCATGGGACTGGAGTGACTAGTTAACCTGCCATACTGGTCATTGATGTTGCCCCATTATTTAAAAATGTTGAATAAATTATTCCATATGAAGTATGAGACTGTTGATGAACTGCGCTGCCCCTGTTGGTTCATATGAAAATAGGGGAGGTGGGAGGGGGAAGGGAGCTAGGCTTCGCTACACTAACAGTACTGTACATTTCCAAACTTTGTGGGCATTGGCTTGAGATCCTGAATTGGCCTTTGCAAAGTTTGTAGGGTTTGAGTTTTGTGCCATAGCAACCCTAATGAGCATTAATGTAGTTGTTTGCTATATATACACACACACACACACATATATATGTATATGTAACCTTCTATTAAAATAGGGGTTACTAGGTAAGCATTAATCACCGCCAGCTGAGGGCTCTACCGGTGGATTAATGCCCGGCTAGAAGGCGCGTACCCGGCGGCCCCTAGCGGGCGTTAATCACCGTAGAGCCTCGCAGAAGCTGATTAATGCGCTTGTAACAGAGGCTCTACGCGTGCCGCAGAACCTCTGTTACCGGCATTGCCTTCGCCGACATCACCTTCTGCCCGGTACATGAAGCTTTCTCTCTGTTACAGCCGGAGCTGTACGAACACAGCAGGCGGGAGTCAGGTGTGCAAAAACAAATTTTTTTATTATGGTACACTGGCACAATCTTACGTGCTGCAGCGCACAGCAATGATTCGGCGGCTCCAACTGCTGTGGAATTTGTCGTCCCTGCCTGTGTGCCTGTCGTCAGGGAGCTCCGGACCGTCCACAGTCGACAACCAGCCGCATGGGTGAGGTAGTACCACGCGCGCTGCTAACAGATTCACGACTGCAGCGGTTTCCGAGCCATAGAGGAGGCAGCGATCCTCTCGCCCGACTGGCGTGCATCTGGACGGCCGCTCTGGATGTTACGATCCACCAAGTGCTGTCCACAGCGTTCCTTGGACGATATCGAGGAGAGGACGCTACACACGTCTGTTCGGGGACAGCGAGGCGGACCACGTAACACCACGGCAGCAGGCATGCTATCGGTTTGCTCGCCCTTGCTCACACAGGCTGATCACCATGCAGTCTCTGCTTCTCGGGGCGGGCTGGGAAGGGGCGGGGGGCCTCCACTGTACTCTACTTGTGACTTCGTCGCTGGTCCACAGCAGAAGTTTACAGGACCATGCACCACCATGTTGTGGATTTCGAAAGCTTGCCAGGCGGGAGCCTTCGTTTCTGCCCATGCACTATGGCGACCAGCTCGATGAGGCTGCGCTGGCTCCTCTGTCGGTGGACTCGCACTGCCAAGGTTTGGTGATGCTCCCTCAGCACCATGACTCTCTGTGCTCCTGCTCTTACTGGACGATCTGTCAGAAGAAGTGCTGTTGCAGGTGCGTGGTGCAGGGTCCATCTGGGGGGTGGGGGCTGGTACAACTGCAGGACAGCTGTTTGACCCAGAGACAGAGACTCCGGCTGCTGCTGTGCAGGTGCAGTTTCTGCCCCTCTAGTTCCGTTCTCTCACTGTCGGGCTGCTCCAGGTGATATTTTGATGGCTGGGCCATACTCTGTCTCTGTTGCTCGTGTTGTTGCCTCTGTCATGTCTCTTGCCCTCCTACACTGCCCATGTGCTGACTGCTGTCCTGTACTGGCATGGTTGACATTGGCTCAGTATGGGATGAAGACCTTATGCTGGTTTCTCCTTGGTTCCACTCTGCTCTCTGCAGCTCTGCCATGATAGCACACTGGACCACCTCTTCGGTCTGCTGTTGATGGTGACCAGTAACTACGGAGACTTGTCTCCACACGGTGTCCTGTGACTGACATTATCTCCTTGTGGCTAGCCCAGCATCACTGAGCATTGTTACTGCTGTGCTCCTAATGCTATGGTTTGTATAGCGCTTTGAGAGCTGGGCATCATCAGAAATCTGCACCATGAGAGAGCCAAGGTAGTTCTTGCCCATTGGCTGTGATGTGTACCAGCACGTAGCCTTTGCGGCGCCTCTCTGATCTATCTTTCATGGGTGAAGATATAGGGCTGGGGCATTTGGTGGGCAGCGTTGGGTATACTCACGAAAGAGTGCAACAATGCAGTCCCTGCTGCCAGGCGTTCCATAGAACACACCTCTCATAGTCGGCGAGCTGGATCACCAACCTGCATATGATTCTTTGTCTGTTCATTGAATGACAGAGACAGAAACTCATTGCCGTCATCATCACTTTGCACACTCAATGAGTCTTGGCAGACTCTCTTTGTCCCTCTCTGCCTTCTGCGCCAGTCCGAGCTGCAGCTCAAACCAGAGCCTCTGGACTAACCCATATGGTGTCTCTGGGCTGAGGCGCACACAATTTCGAATCTTTGCTAGGTTGGCTGCAGATATGCTAGGGTGGTGCACTGCTCTGTCCTGGCCTGATCTGCGGTACTCCTTGACAACTGCCACAAATACCTTGTTGGCAGAGATAAACTCAGGATCTGTAATGACGTTCACAGCTCTATAGTTGGGTGGCCCTGTCAGATACCGCTGAACACCTGCATGCAGCCCAACAAAGGAGCTTAGACTATACTGCATTTTCTGTTCTGTACGAACTGAGGCATAGAAGTCTCGCAGAAGAAGTCCTAGCTCCAATGAGGACACAGTCCTCAGGTCAACTCTATGGCGCCGTGCTGTCAGCCAGTCTAGAAGTACATTGCAGGCCCAACTAGTATTTTTGTGTGTGTTCACTTCACATGCCTACTCTCCAGCGTGTCGACTTCCTTGTCGCTGAGCCTGGCATGCAGCTCACTCGCACTGCAGCTGGCTGCTGCAGTTACTCCTCTCTCACTCTCTGCACACTGAACTTGCTTGTTGATGCTCCTGCACATTGCGCTTCTCTCTGTGCTCGCTACACAGCTGCAGCTCATTGCACGCTCTGTCACTTGCTATATACCTTCTACGATCCATTGCCTCTGCTGTGCCTGTCACCCTGCTAGAGGTCATTGCACCATCTTCAGTTCCGGCTGCTGTTATTTGGCTCACTACACTGTGCTGTGACGTCACATTTCCAAACCCCCATCCAGGCGATCACTGCTGTGTCCCTTCCTCCTGTGCTGCAGAGTACACAAGCACTGTTTGGGGTGGTACCATGTACCTCTCTTCAGGACGCCATCAGCCCATGGACTGCTCTGTGGACACTTCCTGCTCACAGGTGTCACAGCTGCTATCAGAGGGACACCACTTTGTGTCATCTCCTCCACAGCCTATCACTGTCAAAGTGCTCTGCTACCCATCACCTTATGCCCTGCGCTCCACACAGTGCAAGCGAGGTTGTGCAGCTTTCATCTCTTCTATTGCCGCACTACTATCCTGTATCCCGTCCTTCACTGCAGTCGATTTGCCAGATTCTCGGCACTGCGTACGTTCCCTATGCCCCTTGCTGCTCACGTCGGTTTACAGGGTTGTACGGGTACCTACTGGAAATGCTTCTCCACAGCACTGTTTGCAGGCGCGCTCCCGATTTCTGACTGCGCGCTGTCTCACTTGAAATTGATACCTCAGTGCTGCACCCTCTCGCTCCTGGCAGATCTAGGTACTGCCGGAGCGGGCTGCTACTCTCTGCAGCCTCCATGGCCACAGCTGGTACTGACCGAGCGGGCGTTATGCCTGGCTTAATACCCGCTCGGTTTAGTCAGCTATTGCCAGTCGCATATCTTGGCGCTGCTTTACACACCCGACTCAGAGCCGTGTTACAATGTTCCTTAATCCCTGCCACAGAGTGTGAAGAGTTAACATTTGCAGTCAGAAAACACAGAAAAAGAAATGTTGCAGATGCTTGGTGTCTACTGTTTTTCAGAGAGCTCAGTGCTATAAAATGTGTAAGTTTCCTGGGTACATCATGTTCTTGTTTACTCAGCAAGGCTCTGTGCTTCTGGAGTGCTTGCCCTCAAATGGGTATAAATTGGGATCTCCAGGCAGGGTACACTCTGAGTGTAAGTTCTTCCAATTATGTGTTCAGAGGAGCAGCAAACAGCAGGGACTTGATCACTAGTGGGGGTGATTGTGGGAGACAGCTAGGCACAGGATGGTGGCAGGGTCCCAGGTCTGCGGTGTAACGGGTGCTGTCTAGACCCCAGCGGCCATGTGCCATTGGAGATGGAATGTTGCATGCCTTGGCCTTGGGGTTCCCGTGAGTTTTGGCTGAAGGCATTCAGTACCCATGTTTAGCCCTGGGTTGAGTCGTTTGGATTCCTTTGGAGGAGGGGTGTGAGCAGTAGTTACCTGACACAGGTGCACCTTTGCCTAGCATGGGACCATCCCTGGGTTCCCCGCATGTTAGGGTTGCTGTCTTGGGTCAGGCTGGTTGGTCTTTTGATGGCATGGCTACTGGCAACCTGGATCTACTGTCAGCACTGGCGTAGGAGAACTAGGATAGTCTTAAGTACTTCTGTGTTACTGTATTGACAGAGTGAACCTACAAGTGCACTTTCTCCAGCCAGTGACCGGTCAGAGGGGGCTTATAAGCTCAGGAATGGTGGCAGGGTCCTGGATCCAAGTGAACTTGCTCTTTCTGGTGCACTGTATGCAGTAAGTGTCTGCACTAACAGGACTGAAGCCCAAAAAGGACTTGTCTGGTGTAGGAATTCTTGTTTGGGCTAATCTTTTTCTGATCCTTCCCCAAACATTAAAAGAATTGCATGATTATGAAACTAGGTCCACTGCACTGACAAATGCTTACAAACATAGTTTGATAACTATCATTCTAGTCTCATATATTCTTTTGTTTAACTGAGTAACAGTCTGACAAATGACTTTCGAAAAACTAAAATAACTTCAAGTGAGACCTTCTGAATGTTGCCTTGCCCCCAGTGCCCAAAAATACTTTTCATGTACATCGGATGTAATTAATGCTGAAAGCAACTCTGGTCTGTTTCATACTTTCTATTTTATTTAGTTATTTAAGTGTTGACCAGGTAGCTGCTTGGTTCAGTGGGCTTTTTAGGCACAACCCAGCTCAGAAAAGCAACACAGAAATTGAGGACAAATGGTAATATGCTCATATTTTGCCATTATTTTGAAGCAGTTGCACTGACAGCAACATCAGTAAGCAAGGTAGCCTGATAGGAGATTTCAAGTCACAAGAAAAAGATCATCTTAGGGTTATAAATAATGCTTTCAGCTCTTAAGTTCAATAGAAAGTTTTTTTGATGTCTGCCAATATTGTTTAGATGTCAGTGAATTTTTTTGGACGGTGCTGGTACTGTAAATGTTAGACATGTTCTTCATTCTGTAATGCAGAAACTATGACATGACGTGATGGAGTGGATGAATCAAATTCTGCAGGCTGTAGATGAATCACTGGTCAGTGGTGTGGCTGAGGTTTATGTGGGGTGCATTGTGGAGTGAAACTTTTGGGTTCAATATAAGGGTGGCAGTCTTAGCTTAGAATGATCACACTGAATCTGTTGGAAAAGTTTTGTAATAGCTTGATCAGCTCTCAAGAGTGTAGAGGTCTGTCCTGCAGTACATGATATAAAAAGAGAGGAGGGAGATAATGGTATTTACTCACCTGGTAAAGGTGATTATATCTCGCAACCTTTATGGTGCTCAGAATTCCCTACAAATGGGGGTACTACTCCATCCATCCTATTGGTAGATGCACGATCGTAAATTTTGGACTTCCAGAGGCCAAGCCCCCAGCTATGAGAGCATTGTCCGGTTAGAAACTTCCTTAGCAGTGAAAATGACAAAAAAAAACCAGAAACAAAGGCAACAACAGGAAAACAAACATATGACTTGAACCATCAGCATCATTGCCTAGTTGATGTACAAGAAGGCAGAGAAAACACTGCGCGACAGTATACCTAAGTCATACCAAATTCAAGTTTGAATTCACTTATTGGAAGGCAATTGAGAGTGCATTCCGATTTACCATTGCGTCCCCATGCCTAACAAGCATTACATATAATATAATATGCATACCACTAAATGCATGTTACAATAATAGCCAATCATACAATACCGGGGATCTGGCCTCAAGGAAGAGGGTAGGGAATCGATTACATGGATAACCCATATTCCAGAGTATACTTGGTCTGTAACAAAATATTCAGTTTCACATAGAGAAAAAACACCTAACCCTTCAGGGGAAGAATGTCCCCGCTCTGGGTCTGGCTACCCTGGTCACCTGCAGTATACCAGGAGCAGCCTGAATATAATATCCATGATATAAAAAACCAAACCCTAGTAGAAGTAGAAGATGACTATGGTCAGTCCACGGAGAGAAAAAAACACAGTGCTCCCTGATTGACTTGCCTTTCACTCCGTAACTCCAGGGCACGTTTCCTGAGCTTTCCCAAAGAACACACTATGTTCTATGGAAGTCACTCTGCTCTGTTGTCCTATATAACCCATGCAAGTGCATGAAGAAACAATCTCAGTAGCTGCCTCTAAACCCCTGAAAAAGATGTACAGGAATCTCTGTAGACCCGAGGGTCCTGAAAGAAAAAAATATACAGGAATAGCAGGCAATGATACACTTACACAAAAGCACTGGGCAGTGTACCAGGCTAAAGGTTAGACAGCCTGCTCAGTAACACCCAGTGTACCTGCAGAAATAATGGGAGTCAGCCCTAAGACTGCGGTGCTCCAGGTGCATATGCACGTACTGTAGCTTGGTGCATCCTTCCAGTCCTAGCCAAAGTCTACAAATGTTTCCTGCCATCCAGGTTCCCAGTTTGTCCAGAAATGGGTGGGGCTCTGAGCACCATAAAGGTTGCAGGTATAATCACCTTTATCATTATCCCCAGCAACCTTTCTGGTTCTCAGAATTCCTCACAAGTGGGACTTTGTAGCAGTACCAGAAAGAAATCCTGGGTGGGAGTACAAACTTATGTTACAGAGACCCTGAAGTAGCCCGAAGCATATCTGTCCCCTGAATGTTAGTCTGACTGCCGCTGCTACATCAAGACTATAAGGGCGGACAAAGTATGTACAGGGCACCAGCCAGCTGCTGCATCTACCCCCCCCCCCAAATCTGTATGGAGTTGGCCTGTCTACCGCCTAGAGGCCTGAGAATGCCCTGGCAGAATGGGTCTTTACCCTGAAGATGGCCCACAGCTTCCTTGGCTATACATCACTCAGGGTAATGTCCCTTGTGGGCAGTCTAAACATATCTTTTGTTTATTTTATTTTTTTTAAAGACTGGCTCCATTAATGAAAAAATCTAGGATTTTGGGAAGAGCCACCACTGAAATAGGACAGACCTTGTGCTGTACATCTTACAGACAAACTTCCACCAGCTGTATGAAAAACACCCTAGATCACCAGGGTTAGCCCAGCTCTCTGGGATATCCCCTCTCAGTGGAGTTGTAATGCCGCCTCCCTTGGGCTGGGTGAGAGCTTATGGAATGTGGCAAAGTGTTGTCCAGAGTTGAGAGGGTTTGAGAAGTTTGGCCAATGCCAGCAGACATCGAGCAGCTTTACCCCGAGCCTAGCATACCAAGAGCTCCAGGTCCCAAATGGGATACAACAGCAGAACTGTGACCTACGTAGCCCTGATTTTGAGAGACAATTCCTCCACCATCCATGGGTGGGAAGGCTAAGTTGACTGGGAAAAACACAGCACTGGCCATGTATCGAGTTCTTTGGTCAGACTGTGGTGGAGTGAGAGCGGCCGTGGGATAACTGAGTGTTACAGCTAGGAGCCCATGGTTCCCCTAAAAAAATGGGGTGAATACACTCACTCCTGAAGTAATGTGTTCCACCCATCTAGATGTCGTAACCCCCTCCTTTGCCTCAGTGGCAGGCATCTGCCCAAAGCAGGATGGCAGGCCTGAGCAAGAAAGCATAGTCTGTCCCATTGTGCCAGGGACTGAGGGAGGTCCAGATCCCACAGCAACCCAGTTCTGCTGCCTCTTAAATTGTGTGGTGGTTGTACCACCTCCCATATTGTTGTCCCCGACTACCCTGGGAAGTCCACCACTAAAATGACCACTCTGCCATGCGTAACCTATTTGTGGGAGTGTCTTGACACAAAAAAAGTCCCAAGTAACCACTGCAAAAGATTGCCCTGGGCTTCCGCCCCATGGCAGAGGCTAGAGTAGGTCTACCCATGTCCAGCTCCAACCCTTGGTGCTGTGGTTATGATCTATGCCATGAGCCCCTGACGGTGCAGATATACTAACATGGGTGTGCTGGGGGTGCACCCGTATCAGGTCAGTGACCTTGGTCAAGTCGCAGACATATGCCGCTGTTGTCCGCTGAGTGCATGAGCATTGTTGGAGCCGTGGAATTCCATTGCTGGTCGCCAGGTGTATAGCCCCTACCCCTAGCTGCTACCCTGTATCATCTTCTCAGATAGGGTAGGTGGTGAGGGACTGTGTCCCTCTCCCTCCATGCCTGTGTGGGTGGCATGGCCTGTATGGATTAAACAGCAAAGTGTTACCTCAGTTCCTACCGCAGAGGTGGCCTTTCACAAGGATCATAAGGGTCTGCAAAGCTCACCCCCATGCAGAGTCTTACTTGACCATCCCTTGGGGAAGCCTCATTTTTTAGAGCTGCCCAGGAAATTGCAGGGCACATCCTGGGGTTGGAAGACAACCTTAAGGTGCTCGGTGCGAGCCTTGGTTATCCCCAGGTGACACTTCTTGCCCTACCAGGGTTAATAGTAATATACATGACCTGCCCTAAGTCCAATCAAGTACGCTGCCTTGTGCCACTCGTGGTGCTGTACTGGCAGATGACCCGGCTCTGGGGAAATTCGACCCAGGCTCACTCTCAGGATCATTTTATGATACATCTCTGTGGCTACAAGTTCAGAGGCCCAGCTGTCCCATGCGGTTTTGCCCTGTAGTGGTTTATGAGCATAGAAGAAACAAGCCCTCTAGACCTGCTCCAGGCGTGGGGGGCTGGGCTGGCTGGGGACGCTTTAGTTGTCGACACAAGGGGCAGTGGTACCCTCTGGTAGCAGATTAGATTTCCTTGTTTGGCTTACTGTATGGTTGGCAGAAGTAGGTGAGCGACGGGTGTGTAGGGGTCCACAGGCGTGGAGTTTTTTTCCTATGTGTGGTGGGGTCAGGTGTGATTTTATTTATTTATTTTATTTTATTGAAATGTGTCACCAGGAAAGGCACACTGAGCAACAAACTGCTCGTCTGCCGGTGCGTCCTGGGCGATTGGTCTGGGCATTCTGTGGGTGTGGTCCTGCGCTTGCAGACATTATCGGGGAACCACCCCAAAGTGTGAGAAAGTGCCATCCTGAACCGTATGGGGGCCCAATAGGCAAGCATATAGTGGGTTGCCAAAATTGGGGGTGCAGTACACTACCATACCTTGTGAGTTACTGTGCCACCCCGACAACCTCAGTCAACCGTGACTCTATACTGGTTATGGAGTTCCCCGAGGTAGGGGCACCCGGCAGCAACTTTTGTGGGCCCTGTTCCTGCTCCTTTTGTCAGCTTGGTGGGTGCGGTACTGGAAGGGTAACTGAATGTCCAAGGTCGTCCAGCAACCCTGTGCTGTGATGGGATGTTTCCCTGTAACTCAGAGTTCCTCTACCCCTACTCACGGCACCTGACCATGCTGCTTCAACATGAAGATGAAAAACAGGGGCCTGGATCGAATCCTGACGTGCACTCTCTAATGGCATCGCACCGGGGCTTACGTGCATCTAGTACTGCTGTGTATAAATAGGGAAGGGGGAAATTATTTGAACCCTGAAAGGCACATTAGCCTAAGCTTGTTTCCAGGTGTGACCTGGGAGCACCAGGGAGTTAAGATTGCCTGCTCAGGGCCCACAGTATGCAAGAGAAGGTTGTGGGATTCAAACTCCAGGTCTCCAGGCTTGCAGCTCAGTGCTCTTGACCACTATGCCATTTGTCTCTGCAGGCCACGTCTTGTTAATGAGGTCCTGAGAAGCTTGCTGGCCACCTGTTTTCATCAGCCATGTACCGCCTGTTGCTAGCGTAAGTGGGGCAGAATGACCCACATGAGATGGCTGCTATGTGAAGCCCTCTTAAGATGGCCGCCATTCCTGTGTTATCTTGGGAACAGTGTGGGGAGACAACTGTGGCTTGGTGAGGTTGACGTGCCATGAGGTCATGCCTGATGCCGAAACCCAGGCCCCCTTAAAGTGCCTGCCCTTGCCTACGAGTGGGGTGTCATTTGAGTCTGAGACCCCTGCGGGATCATGGGGCCAATGATTCCCTCTTCTACCTCCTGTGCTGCGCCATTAGTTCCCAAGGAGAACCAAGGTGAGTCCCATGAGAGTCACCATTGGTAACATGGTGCCTTTGCGATTTGCATCCCTGCTAATGGTGCGGTGCTCCGTAATCTGCAGGGGAATGATAGGGTGCCAGGAGAAGACGTCTCCAGTGTGGCGCAGGCACACTTATAGCGTGTGGAAAAAAAGAGAAATGGCACTCCCCGCCCCCATGTCTGTGGATTGTGGGGACTCGTGCCATCTGTGGAAGTCAGTGATCTGGGGGCACAGCAAGCCAGCAATCTAGCTAATACCCGGGAAAGCCTCCATAGCATAGCAAAAATACACTGCTTAGTACCTTGGTGATAGACAGGATCCAACCATCTGTAATATGTTAAAATTCATATGCTTGTCATGATAATGAGACCTTGTATAAGAAGTGTTGCTCTTAAATATGGAAAAAACTGACTGCCTGTGTGTAGAAAACTTGCTCATAAAAAAAAAAAAAATTACACAGCTTAGGTCCCAGTGAGTGAAAATAATGGTTACATTTTTTTTTTTTAAATGCAGAGATATTAAAAGGTCCTAATGTTAGCAGCTTCTTGACTCGGATGTGCTGTTATAGATAGGAGAAAGTGAAAATGGAGTCAAATTTTGTTGTTAAAATTACCTGAGATTTTTAGGGGGCAAGCAATGATCGTGACTGACCTCTAGTGATGCACGAAGAAAACTGGACAGTGCTATCATGGCTGGGGGCTTGGCCTCCAGCAGTCCAAAATTTATGATTCTGTATCAACCAATAGGATGGATAGAGGAGTACCCCCATTTGTGAGAAATTCTGAGCACCAGAAAGGCTACAGGGGATGAAGTTATTTCTCAGAGATGCCTTTCTACTGAAAGGTGAATTAGTAATCATTCCACCACCTTCCGATATTATTATTGGTTAGTCATGGCCAGTTCTTTTGAGACTGCCCATTCGGCCTCTAATTGTTGGAGCTTTTACACAGTTTTGCTGAAAAACTAATCTGACCTCCACACTTCAGACTGTTAACAAGGAACCTGTGTTTGTTTTCTTCCTTTTTCTTTTAGGCTTTTTTTTCAGCTACCCAAGAGTCATAGGAAAGGAAGTAGAAACTTGTGGACAGTGGCAAGGTGCTTCCTGCTGTGGATGATATATTGTGTGCTACATGAGAATAATGCTGGCGACTGTGTGTTATGAAGTTTGTTCACACTTAAAGTGTACGATGTCCCATAATCAATCAATCAATTTTTATTTTACCAGGAAACATCATTGAGAGACAGTCTCATTTACAAGATGGACCTGGGGATTTACATATGACAAAAGAGGATTAACAAATGATATAATAATTTTACAGAGCAGTAAGGATGTCGTAAAAGTCTGAGAAGGCATGGAAGAACAATAATACATGAGGCTCACAATGCATAGTATTTACAATGGAAGGCTATGCCTGTGGTTCAATGGACAAACAGCCAGCCACTCTCCCCTTCCTGTGCTACATAAGCAGTTCCTCTGAGCCTCTCTCTCAAGCACTTTTTCTTTGCAGACGGAGGCTCTGTTGGTTTATTTGCTGCTGCTGGGGCTTGCCCCCCGCTTTGCTGTGTTTTAGCTTCTGCTTGTTTTTGCTGGACTTCTGTTTCTGTTCTCCTGCATTTAGTTTGTGTTGCTTGCCTAAGGCTGTGTGCTCTTTGTGTTGCTTGTTCCCTGTTCTGTGTTTTCTGTGTCTTTTGTTTTGCATTCTTTTGGGGGGCTTCTGTTTCTAAACTCCTTGCATTTTTGCTAATCCAGCGCTCATGCTACTGGCTCCCATTTACTCACAATGCAACTGCAATTGTTATCTGTGTGTTTCGACTCAAGCTGCTTCCCTGCTGCTGCTCTCCGTGCTGTGCACCTCAACTGTTTTCACCTGGTTCAGGCTCACTCTGAATCATAGCCCATGCAACTCAATCCTGCTTCCTGAACTTTTACCACATACCTCATTGCTGCTATTTTTACTGCACTGCCTAGTCAGTTTGCTGCTTTCAGAGCGTTGCCTCCCTACAGTCTATGTTGTTTCAATTGCTACCCTATAATTCTCAATTACTCAATACTGATGCTGATCTATTACAGTTGCATACTGCCGTTATTCTCTGGAGGTCAGCTAAGCTACCACTGATGCTGTAAACTAGTTTTAATATCTGCATCTGGGTCATTGCGCCTTCCATCGCTTTCTTGTTTTTCCTGTGGTGGGGGACTGGAGGTGTTGTTGAGGTGCTGTGGCTGTGCATACTGACTCATGTTCAAATCCTGCTTTCACTACTAAAATCCTCAGAGTATGTTGTCACCTTTCATTGGCTTCCTTGATGGCCTGGCTGGCTTGCCCCACTGTTCATATCTGCTGCTCCTTCGAGCTCTGTGCAGGTCCGACCATTTGCTTGCTTTGCTCACGCAATTAATTTGCTCAACACTCACTACTACCATGTCTGACCTACGTGAGGGTCCCAGCACTCAACGCTTCATTCAGCTCCTCCTCAGTTGTTTTGTGGGACATGCCAGCTGTAACCATTCCATGGCACAGGGCCTCCCTTCAGCCGACGTCTCGTTCTGCACCAATGAAGTCCACATCTTAAGCATTCCTGACTTGGGGTGGGGTCCTTCTCACCTGGCCTATAGCTGGGAATGTCCTCACTCCGGGTCTGGTTTTAGCCATTGAGACTCAATGGCAGCTCCTGGTGTAGAGTTTAAGACTAGCCTTGAAGGGTGGTTACAGCGATCTCCTTTGGCTCTAGTATTCTACTACCAAGGCACCTTCACGCATTCTCCTATGACTGCCTCTGGTTCACCTAGTTTGTTTTTAGGGCGGTAGGCCAGGTGAGTGCCTCAGCAGTTGTTGCTCTCCTTCTCTCGCCTTGGTTGCCCCCGATATTGCAGAACATTCTAACAACCTTCCACAGTGTTCCCGTTAGAGGGATTGAGTGAGAGCTTTTCTCCAAATTGGTATATTTTCCACCTCCCTTCAACTGGGTTTCTAAGTTGCAGCAGCAGAGCCATCACTAAAGAAACATCCCAAGCCTGGAGGGAAGGTGACCTAGGTCTTGGATCCCCAGAGATTTCCTCTTCAGAGGTTTTTTTTCCTCTCCTCCATGCCTCCGGTCATAAACATTAGTTAGCCATAGTTAGTGTTGCCTAGTTCCTTTAGGTAGGTTCTGCTGTTGGATGGAGGGGGATGGTGTCCCTACTTGCTGTTCCCTCTCTCCTTAGGAAGCCTCCCTCAATCAGTAGAGCCAGATGGTGGTGTTTTTGACATCTGCGTTTAAGAGATCACCAACCGAGCTTGGAGTACAGTGAGCAGTGATGAGTGGAGTAGAGGCACCAGTTATCAATCGTAGGGCTCGGTGATATAGCATGTCAAGCATAGCTCGAGCAATACTGGGACCTTAGCCATAAAGGAAGTTGGCGTAGTCTAGTAGAGGCGGAAGGTGGACTGGACCAATCGAGTTTGGCTGTCTACATTAGCAATGCTTATTATGGAAGAAAAGACCAAGCCTTTGTTTTAGTTTTTTGGGTAACTCATCAATATGGTCGTGGAAGGACAACTTACAGTCAACCCAGGACCCCTGATATTTGAATTTGGCTACAAACTCCAGTGACTCCTCCAGGAGGGTAGTAATCTGGGGTATTGGGTGGGGATTAGAAACTAGGCTATCGGGTGAGAAAAGCATGGCCTTGGTTTTCTTGGCGTTTAACAAGAGCTTCAGGTGCAGGAGGTTTTGTTGCAGAAGGTTAAATTCTAATTGCAGGTCATTGCATGCCAGCTCCGGGGTGGGTCTGTCAATAAAAAGGACATTGCCATCAGCAGAAAAACGAATGTTTGCTGATGTAATACCAGAATTGATGCTGTTGATATATAGTGCAAATAAAAGTGGTCCTAAAATCGACCCCTGAGGCACATCTCCGAGGAGAGGTTTCAGTGGAGGGAGTTCCCCGTCTACTTTAACCTGGTGGTGGCGACCCGTTAGGTCACTGGTGACCCAACTCAGCGAAGAGGAGTTTAAGACCAAGGTTTTGAAGAGCAAGCAGTAGCAGGTTGTGGTCCACCGTATCAAAGGCCTTGCTAAGGTCAAGGAATAAGGCACATATGTGATGTTTAGCATCCAAGGCCTTTAGCCAGTCATTAAACCGTGTGTTTAATTTTTTTTATAATAACTGGTGCAGGAACATATGCAGAAGAAAGTAGATGACCAGGAAGATTCGCACAAGTCAAGTTTCTCGCTGTTGAAAAGTAGAAACCGAGAGTGAATCATGAGCCCTCCAAACACTGTAATTACTACTACCCCTTTTTTTTTTAAACTTACTGTACTTTTAGAGGCCTGGACAGCAGTCCCCATCGGCCCCAGCCAAGCATGCATCCACTGTTGTGCTGGCACTGAGGCCGCCTCTACCTTATATACCCCCAGGCTATACCCCCCAGGGCTCCCCCTTACACCATTGGAACTATCTCTTCACTTCTGGGGCAGAGAGTCTTGGACTCGCTATACAGTGGTGGCGGCTCAGCGGGAGTGTCATTAGACATATCCAGCTTGGTTTCTTCTGGTGAGGGTGGAAGGCATGGCATGCAGTGACGCTGTGGTGCAACCATGGTAGGCGTGTGGCACACCTCCTGTTGCCTGCTCCAGCTGGGTCCCTGGTGGCAGGACATCCTGTGATCACTCAGGAGCTCAGCCCCTGCAGACACAAACCCCTTCCCCCACCCCCAGAGGTAGAGAGTGAGCTATGCTGCTCAGTCCACCTCCCCCTGGCCACCTCTCCAGCCACTCTGGCCTGCTCTTGAACCCAGGTTGCTAGCATCGCGAGCAGTAGCCCAAACACTGCACTGGCAGGCCGGCATTACTACTACATTTTATCACATATGTGTTTGCACAACAAATTGACTTCATCCCTGTTTATGAAGTGGAAGGGGGAGCAGACATGATGGACCAAGAATCCCTTTTGACCTTAAATTATTCTGTCACTATGTTAAATACATATTTTCAAAATGTATATAATAAGCACCACCCGTTCTGTCTTATCTACTTGTACACATGTACTCCTATATTTTACTTACAAAAGTAAAATAGTAAAAATCTGAAAAAGAAACAGTACTGTACTTGTATAACGGATGTTTGGCAAACGTATATACTGAACAGCAGAATATGTTTGCTTACTTTATATTTCTCAATTGCCATCAAATAAAGAGGTTTGTGCATCAAATTTTCTCACTGTGCCTTCAGTCCCTGTTAGTCAGCTGGTGATCAGCTGTAATTCGATGCAAAGTACATCATTTACTCACCTCTAATTGGCCAGTTACCTGGTAGTTAGAAAATGGTCAGCTGCTAATGTGCTCCTAATGTGCCTATAATCAGATGCTGTAATTAGATGCTAATCACTTGTATTTTCTATATGGGCCACTTTCATTCCATGACCTGAAGTGACCCTACCCTTCTGTTTAAATTACGATCCTAATTACTGTACTAGCTCTTCACACTCTGACTGCTGTCCACACGTTAACAGTTTGACAAACGCCAAAATGTCCATTCTGAAATGGGTGCAAGCAAAGAAAGCAGTAAATAGGAATACCCAGTAGATGTTTCTGGAGTTTGTGCTGATGAGCTAGGTGGGTGCTCTGGTTTGGACGCCTCTGTTGCTGCAGCCATCATAAAGAAATTGGCAGACTCCACTCCCCCACCCCCCCATGCAAAAAGTGTTGTCCTTCATATTATGTCTTCCATGTCTGCCATGACCAGATTTTAACTAGGTCAAGTAGGCCTTTAAGAATGGTGCTGTGACTGCAGTACGTTATTTTCAAGGAAAGCACCACACAAGAATCAATGGAAGCATAGTGCAGAAATTTAAAAAAGATTTTCTAGGGACATGGGTATGTTCTATCCACACTGTCTGGCATGTCCTTTCCCCTTTAAATCTTGCCGTAAAGTCTTCAAGCTGGCTCCTTCCACCCACCCAGGTAGTGTATCCCTTGGCTCTGCCCCATGACTCCAGATATTCCTTTCCACTGGAAGAAGCAGGTTCCCTCCTTGTCGCTCCTACATTGAGTAGGCCTTGGCACTCAAATCTTTGAATGTACTTCCAGAACTTAAACTCGTCAGAGTTTCATCTTCAGTTCGATCTTTGATTGCGACTGCTATGGAAGAGCAGTCCTCACCTGAATTTCGCTGGTGCCCATGCGGGCGGAAGATGTCATGTACTGACCCCTACACCACATGCATTTACTGCTTGGGCCATGAGCACGATCCCCAGGCTTGCGATATCTGCCGATCGTTTCACATGTCAGTCATCAAGGACCGCCTTGCCCACCTGAAGTTGGGCTGCCCAGAAAGACGACATCTGCCAGTCAAATCCAAGGACGCCTGTTGGGTGGTCTCCGCAGCTGCGGGGGTCCGCCAAACAGCTGGAGTAACTGATGGCCTTCGAGAAGGAGGCAGCCCAGGATGCCACGCAGTCCTTCTTGGCTTTGGCCTTTGTTCTGCTCAAGTTGGGCTCTACTTATTCGGGCTCCTTCAAGGAACTGCATCAGTCTCTCCTGACCAAGGGAGAGGGCTCTTCGGGTTCGCACTGCTTCTGCTCACACAAGAAGGAGTTCAAGAGAGAGAGAAGGAGAAGACTCACCGTCGACGTTCTTGGGACCTGGAATGTTTTCAATCTCAGAAATCTCAGGTTTTACCACGGTCGAAACTGCAGCCTTGGCCACTAGCTTTACAGTGCCCCCTTAATTGGCTGACAATGCAGCCGAGATTTTTATTGTCCCAGTTGACCAGTTATCATATGAAGAGGCCGACAACTCCTTGTTCAGGACTCCAGTCCTGTCGGTGACATAGATTACACAGATATTACTGAGCATTTAAAGACGCTATTCCATTAGCTTGCCATTTGTATTTTATGACTATCCCTTGATGTCCCTACTTATAATATATTTCTCAAGCTTTGTCTCAAATTCTAACATTGTCTTACTATCCACAACCTCGCGTGGTAGGGTGTTCCAGATCTCAGTCACTCTAATATTGAACCAATATTTCCTTTGTTGGTTCTTAACCAGCTGGAAGCTATGTGCCCTGGTATTATATGATTGGTCTCTTAACACTAGACCCAAAAGATCCCACAGATGGATATCAGTCAGGGGCCTGTAGATCAGGCACATATCCCCTCTCAGTCTACAATATTCTAAGGAATATGTGTCCAGGAATACATGTCCAAATATTGCAACCTTTGCACATAGCTCTGTCCTTCAGTACCTTAATCCCTTTGGTCCCTCCTCTGAGTCTCTCAAGGATCCAATATCTCCTTTTTGTAAGGAGCCCAAACTGCACACAGTACTCCACATGGGGGCGCACCAATGCTATGACCACCCGAAGAGTTGGCGCAGCTCACTGAGCCTGACCCTTTGGTCTGCCGAGGGCGTGATGCTTCCGGCTCCCTCTGGGATCCCTATGGCTAGGTCAAGATCTAGGTCTTCCTCATCCTCTGGATCGAGCAGGTCCTGCCGACATCAGCGGTCTCGCCTCGGCACCATGGGAAGTGGCACTGCCACTATCTTCGTCCTCCTTGGGTGAGAAGAGGCTTTGATGCAAATATCATCTACACTACGAAGACCTGATGTAGCAACAGTTGGTGTTGTCGGTCCTAAGACAACCCTAGCTCCTACACCAGCCATCACTTGGCTGTCTTCCAATAGGCCGACACCAGCGTTTCCCAGTGGGGCTGGTCGGCACCATTCCTCCACCTCGGGCGGTACAGACCACCTTAGTTCAGCCAAAGCTGGCCTCTCCACTGATTGCGGTGGGGCTGACACCCAAACAGCCGCTGACTGGAGCTCCGACCAAGAAGTCTTGGCCAGCTCAGGGGCTTCCCATTGGCTGTCGGTCACTCTCACCTGACTGCCCGTGGGGGTCCAGAGTGATTCGGTAGTAGGCTGCTCATGCGGTCTCCTCTAAGTCTGAGGATTCCTCACTGCACCTCTGTCCGATTTGGACATGGAGTTGGTGGGGGACCTCTCGACAGAGGAAGGACCCAAGGTCTTCTTGGGCATCCTCTGTCTGATGTCCGCATCTATGGGGATGAAACTGGAGCTTATTCAGAAGCAGGCTCACTATCCCCTCACAGAGATTCTGGATAAAGCAGACTCTCCGACAGAGGCTTTCCCAGTGGCCGAGGCCATTGTCAGCCTTGCCCTGGAGCTTTGGCAGTGCCCCGTCTCCTGCCCTGCACCCTTGGCTCGGATGGCCCGCAAATATGCAGTGCCCACTGGTTCCCTCTTGGGGTTCATGGAGCACCCTTTGGCTGAAGGGTTAGTGTCTGACTCCGTGTTTTGGCACTCTGGCAATTCAGAGGATGTCGACAGACCACCGGATAAAGAGTCCAAGAAATTGGACCACTCTGCAAAAGATCTATGCTGCCTCCTTGCTCGGCCTTCACCAGGCGAGCTCGGCAATCATGATGACACACTGCTCCCATGCTATGCTGGGCTCTCTGAATGAGGTGATTCCTCATCTTCCTACAGACCTCCAGACGATGGTCAAGCAGCTCCGGGACCATGGTCAACCTGTGGCCAAACAGAAACTTCGGACAGCTCTGGACATTGGAGATTTCCTGTACCCAGTCGGCAGTGGCTGCAGTTGCCATGCACCCTAAGGCTTGGCTGCGGATCTCGACCTTCATGGCAGACAGTTAGCACACACTGGCAGATGTTCCATTCTTGGGCACCGACCTGTTTGGGCGTGGTGTGGAGGGTTACCTCCAGCATATCGAGAAATCCAATGTCACCTTGGACGCTTTGACATCCACCTAGAAGGATCCCAAGGGCTCCAAGCAGCAGAAGCGTAAGCCCGCCACTCCTGTGGCAAAACCAGTCCAGCAGCAGTCTGGCCAGCAGGCTCAGTCTTGGTGACCAAGGCCCAAGCACATGGCCTCGGTAGTCCGAAAGCCCAGAGGGAAGGGATCTGGTTGCTCCTTAGCCTGATACTCCTCCAAGCCTGCTCAGTGATGGGGTGAGGGGTGCCACCCTTGTGCCCATCACACTTCCCCTGGGTTCTCCTGTGGGGGGCTGGCTCCACCATTTTCTTTCCACCTGGTCTGCTGTCACCATGGACATGTGTGTTCTGGAAGTGGTTGGTAAGGGTCTGCTTCTAGAGTTAGAGTAGTACCCTCCCAGTCGAGCCCGTGCCCGACGGGAGGACTTGGTATCCGCAGACACTCAGTCAGCTCTTCAAGATGACATAGCCCATCTTCTCAGCAAGTAGGTCATGGTTAGAGCTGCAGATCCTCCCTAACACCCCGGGTTTGTCTCCAGGTACTTCCTGGTGCCAAAGCGGATGGCGGCTGGCACCCCATTCTAGATCTGCAGGATCTGAACAAATTGTTCAGGTCCTGCACCTTCAGGATGGTAACTGTCCTAGATACCATCTCTGGAGCAAGACATGTGGTTTTGCTCTCTGGATCTTCAGGATGCATTCTTTCACATCCCGAACCATCTGTCCCACCCAAGGTTCCTCCACTTCCGAGCTGAGGGAACTCTCTACGAGTTTCAGGCCATGCCTTTCGGCCTCTCCTCAGCCCCCAGGGTCTTTGCCAAATGCATAGCAGCGGTGGCAGCTTACCTGAGGTGCCGACGGGTCCAGGTGTACCCCTAGCTGGGTGACTGGCTGATAGCAGGTCCCTCCAGGCAGGAAGTGGAGTGGTCCAGGGACCTGGCCCTCCAGACCTGCATTGACCTTGGCCTTCGGGTCAGTGAGGCCAAGTCAGAACTTGTACCCTCGCAGGAGATTAGTTTCATCGGGGCAGAGCTCGACTCTTGCCAAGCCAGAGCCTGGCTCTTGGCGGACAGGGTGGAAGTTTTCTCCTCCTTTGCCCGATCATTTCTGGTTGGGCACTTGTGCCCTTCCCAGGACTTTCTGCACCTTCTGGGTTACATGGCGGCCTGCATCAGCATGGTCCAATGTGCCCACTGGCCTATACACTCCCTGCAGTGGGAGCTGGCCAGCCAGAGGTCTCAGTGCAAAGGTAGCTTTGACCAGTTGGTCACTGTGACCCAGAGGATGTGGAACGCCCTCCAGTGGTGGTTAGTCCCAGAGCATCTGCAGGAAGAGATCATGTTTGTCTGCCTCGAGCCAACAGACCTCATGACTGATGCCTCTCTCATGGGCTGGGGTGCACATCTGGGGAAAAACAGAGTCCACGGGCTCTGGACCCCCGAGGAGTCCCGATGCCACATCAACCTGCTGGAGCTCCAAGCAGTACGGTTGGTGCTGACTACCTTTGCTCCATTTGTTCGGGTCAAGTGGTTCAAATCCAGATGGACAACACCACAACCATGTACTACCTCAACAAGCAAGGTGGGACACTCTCCTTGCCCCTGTGCAAGGAAGCTCTCCATGTCTGGACTCTCATGTGCAGCTTGGAGGACGATCTCCTAGTCATTCATATGGCTGGAGCCTCCAGTCAACTAGTAGACACCATCAGCTGGGTGGGTGAGCAGTCTCATGAGTGGTCTCTCCATTTGACGGTAGTTCACAGTCTGTTCTCCTAAAGGGGTACCCCTCAGGTGGACCTGTTTGCCTCCAGGGAGAACGCAAAGCTGAGGCTGTTTTGTGCCAACCCCCCTCAGCAGGGCTTGCTGCAGGGGGATGCCTTTTTGAGGGTGTGGACACCAGGCCTCTTCTATAACTTTCTTTCACTTCTCTTGATCCACAAAGTGCTGCTGAAGGTCAAGAGGGACAAGGCACGGGTGATCCTGGTGGCTCCAGACTGGCCCTGCCAGTTTTGGTACCCTCTCCTCAGCCTCAGCAACATGCTCCTGAGGTGTCTTCCCTCATACCCGACCTGCTCTCCATCAATCAGGGGAGTACTCCACCTGGACCTTCAATCCCTGCACCTGATAGCCTGGTTCCTGAGTGGCTAGAGTTCCAGGCTTTGGGTCTCTCCAAAGATGTCTTCATTGTCTTTGAGGCATCTAGAAAGGAATTGACCAGAAAATGCCACGTCTTCAAATGGAAGAGATTCTCCATTTGGTGTCAGGGCAAAGGGTTGGACCCTTCATCCTTTCCAGTGGCTAGCATTTTGGACTACCTGTGGTCTCTCCCAAGGGGGACTTTGGTCGATGACCTTTAAGGTGCACCAGTCCGCCATCTCTGCTTACTGGGCACGGGCTGGTCAGCAGTTGGTGGCACAGGAGAAGGCGGTCTAGTGCTTTTTCAAAGGCCTAGATCACATTTCCCCTCTGATGCGTGAACCACCACCATGAGACTTGTTTCGGGTTTTGGCAAAGCTCATGAGCAAGCCATTTAAACCAGTGTACACGTGTGACATGTCTCACCTGTCGTGGAAGACCACCTTCCTGGTGGCTATCATGTCAGCCAGAAGGATCAGTGAGCTCCAGGTACTCTAGGTGGAGTCTCCTTACCTGGTCTTCCACAGGGACAAGGTTGTCCTGCGCCCCAACCCGAAGTTCTTCCCAAAGGTTGTGTTGGAGTTTCACCCAAACCAGGTGATGACTCTTACATCTGTATCCAGGAAATCTGCAGGGCTGCTACCTGGAAGTCAGCACACACCTTCATTTCCCATTACCACATTGACTTAGAGTCATGCTGGGATGCTGGTTTTGGGGCTTCAGTTCTCCAGTCCTTATTTCCTAAGTAGGTGGAGTGCGCCTTGCCTCCCTCTCTCAGAGAACTGTTATGAGTCTGCCAGATTGTGTGGATAGGACAACATATCCACATCCTTAGAAACACAGGTTACTCACCTGTAGCAGTACTTCTAGGAGTGGTATATGTTGTTCATCCACACAGACCCATCTGAGCTCCCCTGACTTAAGCGCACAATCTCTGCTTCCAGCGGGCAAGATCTGATGTCATGGGGCAGAGCCAAGGGGATATAATACCACCCAGGGTGGGAGGAGCCAGCTTGAAGATTTTCCTTTTTTATACTTTATTTTTAAATATTTTGTCAGAGAGAAAAAAAAAAATAGAAGTTACAATATAACAACAGTCACATCTTGAATAAATAATTACACAAAAGCATAAGGCATAAATACTTTTTGTGGGGTCAAAAATAAAATAAAATGTGCATTTCAGTTCCTTGCTCTAAGCTTCAAGCATCCCTATCAAAGAAATCATAAAGTTCATCTTAGCTATAATAAATCAATAGAGGAGAAGAAAAAAAAAATAAAGGGGATTCTTAAATCAATTTCCTACAGACTATCATTCATTTAGTTAAGTACCCATTGGGATATATTGAGTGTTATCAGCAAGTTCTTTTTCCTTATTTAGGTCCTCTTGATCTGATCCCAGGTCAGTGAGCAGTGCCACATTTTTTTCAAAAAAAGCACGAGCAGCATCCAAATCAAAAAAAGGGTAATCTTTTCCTTGAAAATTCACCTTAAGTTTAGCAGGAGACTGGAGTACTGCTTGTACCCCTGCTTGCACAAATTCCGATTTTATAGTTAAGAATCTCTTTCTCTGACGCTGCATAGCTAAACAAAAGTCTGGCTATAAATGTAGTTTATTTCCATCGTATAGAAAGCCTTTCTTGACTCTAGCTGCTTGGAGTATTTTATTTCTCAATGCGATCGAGGTAAAAGTACATATCGCATACCTGCTGACAGGTTGTGAATCTGATGCTGAAGAACATTTTATCTGTGGTTGAAAAACTGATTCCAGCACCAGGTGTTGATCTGGAGAGAAAATCAAGAACAACATCTTCTCCACATCCTGTTTTAAGTCAGCATTCTGTATTTGCACTGGTAGACCAATCAATGCTAAATTTTTCATTAACATAGAATTCTTGCTCTTTTCAAGTTTAGCCAAAGTTCCTATTTGCTCGTGCAAAGACACATTCACAGCTGCTTCGACCATCGGCACATGTTGCGATATTCTCTCCAAAATTTCTTCAGCCTTCTCCACTCTCTCTTCCAGTCTGGATGTTTTCTCTTCTATATTCTGGCATCGAGTTGAAATCTCAGACAGCATGCTTTGCATCGCTTGAAGTGCCGATTTCGTATCCCCCTGGAACTCCTGCAAAAACATCTGGATTGAAGCCAAGGTAGGCTTAGTCAATTTAGCTTTTGCGCCTGGGTCAGGACGTGGTGGTACAGGGGAAGCCATAGCCCCACTAGACTGCGGGGATTCCCCTGTCCCCCGTTATGAGGCCAAGTTTTCAGGGTCAGGTACTTTTCCAAAGAGTTAGCTTTTACCTCTGCCATTTCTTTGAGTTTATTACGATTATATACGGCCATTAGACCAATGAAAGCAGACTCAAGAAATAAAAAACAGCGAGTTTAAGCTTTTTCAAACAGCGGCGCTCAAAACTTGCATGCAGCCATATTGAAACTCAGCAGCGCCCCAGCTTGAAGAATTTCCAGCAAGACTTAAAGAGGAAAGGACAGTGTGGATGAACAACACATACCATTCCTAAAACTACTGTTACAGGTGAGTAGCCTGTGTACCTGGCCCAGCTATGCAAACACCAAGGGCCAGATTTTCTAAGGGTGACACATGGCTTGCATCAAACCCTTTTGTCAGCACAGCTGCGCCAACACCTTTGCCACAAACTATACCCAATTTGTGAGTCTGCAGAGTTGTATGACATCACTTTTAGACTCATGTTGTTAGAAGAAAACAAATATTCACTTGACAGGGTTTTAAATAACTGCAAAACTGCTTAGTATTTTTCCCAAGTAAAACTGCTACTCAGTTGGGATAAGGCATAGCTCATGTCTCAGTTTGTCTAGCAACATAAACTGCTAGAAAATGCATATACCTACTTTTTTGCAGTTATTTATTGAATTTTGGTGACCAGGTAGGCCCACTGGGCCCCGGAGGTCCCTTTTTCAGGGGCGACCTGGGAAGCAACAGTACATGACATAAAGGACAAGGGAGCAATATACAGGCTGAGGTTTACAGTAAGCAACAGCTTTCAATCCATGTGGTATAGCTTTCATATTTAGGGGTCATAAATGTCATAAGTGTCTAACTGCTTATCCTATTGTGCATTTGCTCATGCTACAGCGACGTACAATTGATGAGACAGTACAGAGAGTTCGCTAGGTAACATTCCTCTAAGATACATAGGATATTTTTCTATGAGCTTGAGGTGGGTAAGTGCAGACTGTGCAGTGGGTAGAGCTTAAGTATGGTAGAGAGCCCTGACGCAGGTCATTATTTTAGAGTTGGGCACGTAGCATAGGCAGTTACTCATTGACAGCAGGTAGGTCTTGAGTCTAGTGCGGAGCTCGGCACCGATGGGGTTTCCACACCTCCAAAGGAAGATTGTTCCAAAGGGAGGGGGCAGCATGTGCGAAGGATTTACAACCTGCCTTGGTCCTGACCTTGGGGACCTCTAGTAGCTTCTGACCAGAGGACCTGAGGTTCCACACACTTCGTTTTCTATGAGGAGTCCATCGAGGCTCGGGGGCATTGGGCTGATTAGTTTTTACGCCAGACAGAGTACAGGGTACCTGAGCCGAGCTTCAAAGGATAGCCAGTTGAGCCTCGCTGAGGCCTCACAGTGGTGGCTCCTTGAGTGGGATGAGGAGGCAAAGCGGACTACCTTATGGTGTAGAGTCTGTAGTCTACCATATTCCAGTTTAGAGACTCCCTGCAGGACCGGGGCAGCATACGTTAGCGTGGGGAGTAGGACACTAGTAGCTATTGCAGTCCTAGCTTCGGGAGTCAGCTGTCCCTTGAGCCAATACAGTAATCCGAGTTTGGTGTGGATTACTTTGGTAACTTGGTCTACGTGTTGCTTGAAAGTGAGACCTTGGTTGAAGGTAAGGCCAAGGTACTTTGTTGAGGAGACTACTTCAAGTTTGTTGCCCTCCAGGGACATAATTTGATTGATTACAATTAAAGTGCTAATCAGTTTTTACAGTTATTTAAAACCCTGCTTTAGTAATGATGTTTCTTCCAAGGGATCTCATACTGATTCATAAAATCCCTACTCTACCTCCCCTTCTAGAACCTTACCAAAAAGGGTTCTGCAAATAATCAGTTGTGTTTTTAAAATTGCTTGAGCATTTATGGTTTAAACATTACAGTTTTTCACAATATTTAAAGTGGGGTACCATTATTCTTAATTTATTATGGTATGTAAGAATATTAAGATAGTTTCGCTAGGTTCTCCTTTGCTCTTCAGCATCAAATCTGATCTTAAAACATGAGGGAGTGTGACCACAGTGCAGAGTTTGAAATTTGTTCCATATTCCAAATTCCATCTCCAGGGTAGCATCTGAGGCACAAGATGATTGCAGAGTTGTATGAATCGCTGTTAGACCCTTAAAAAGAAACATCATTACTAGGGTGAGTAATTTTTCCTTCCTGTTGATTCCACGTGTCCCACCCCTTGTAGCTTTAGTTTGTTTTATGCCCGACCCTGGAGTAACAGAGGGACCCTGTTTGGTGGGGGGAGGGGGGTGTCTAATGATGACATCTGGCATACAGTAAGCCCTTGTAGGGTGTATAAAATATTAACTGGTAATTGTTGGTAATAGATTTATTGGTAATTGTATAAACAGACTTCACATTTGTATTGCTGGTATGCCTCTGATGAAACCATGCTGAGTTATGGTGAAACGTCAGGCACTTTTCTGACTGCTGTTGTGGTATTTATTAATTTTAATTTTTTTTGAACCAGGAGAGACACACTAAGCTGAAAGCTTGTTTACAGGTGTGACCTGGGAGCACGAGGAAGTTAAGTGACTTGCCCAGGGTTACAGTATGCAAGTGGGGGCTATGAGATTCAAACCCAGGTCTCCAGGTTTGCAGCTCAGAGCCTTAAACCACTGTGCTATACTGCCTCCTATAAAAATATATGTATTTGGGCTGCCATTGTGTGTGCTCTGCTCACAGTTAATGTCTTTATCAAGAAGAAAATGTTTTTGTCCACTCAAAACATTTTTGATACTGTGAGTATTGGATCTCTTCTTGGCCTATTTTCCAATAAGGACACTGTGAAGCTTGGATTCTGCAGCTTTGAGTGTTACTGGATGATTATACAGAGGTGGGTGCACTTTCCCTTGGCTCTCGTATTTTATTTATGTATAGGAGAATGTTCCAGTTTTTTCTTATATTTTTGAATGTATTTTCATTTTGCAATTTATTCACATAAGGTAGCTGAACTTAAATGGAATATCTCCTTGGATTTGTTTATTTATGTTTGCTAGGTAAGTGCACTGGGCAAACAGATGCCTGTTTTACACACAACCTGGAAAGGTTACAAAGCAATACACATTGAATAAACATTACAGGTAGGTGGTTACTAGATGCCATAAGTAAGTTGAATAGAGATGATCACACATACAGCCACAACTTTCAGGTACTACAAGTTAAAAAGTGCAAGATAAACAGTTAAAACCGTGCAAAAGAAAACAAATAAAACCAAGCCATCTCTGTATAGCATCACTGGATCAGCTGACAGGCGCTAGATGCTGTAGAGACAGTGAACTTAATACAATTTAAAAGCAACAAATATAAAACAATGTACAGTATATGCATTGAAAACAAAAATCTGAAAAAATAAGTACCAATTAAAATTCCTAAAGCTTAGATGGTCCCAGTGGCCTGATTAAAAAAACACGTGTTTTGACTCTTAAAACTTCCCAAGGAGGGGTATCCTCTCATTGAAGTTGTCAGTGCCCATAGAAGCCCAGGTCTATGTGTTCTCCCCCCCCCATCCCAGGGTCCCTTCTCCTTTTTCCCCTCTTTCTCCCTCCCCCTTTTTTTCACATGTACCTCCACTGAAACCTGTGGCCCTCAAGCCCTCTCCCCGTTCATCCTGTCCCCTTTTCCCCGGACAAACCTACTGCTGTCAGACAAGGCCTCTTGCTTGAGGCTGCTCCTCACCCCGAAAAACCCTTACCTGACTCCTGCACCCTTGTAGGAGGTGCTTTCCGTTAATTTCCCTCTCCTCTACCACCCTCCAACACCTGCTCATGCCCAGGGGTCTAGTGAAAGTCTCCCTATACCTACAGTCTCCTGCCTCCTTGTCTCTCGTAATAGGTTATCACTGTACACTTGTGTATGCTTATGATCTCTTTCTTCTGCTTTACTATGTAACTTGCCCTGTTGTTATTGAGCTCTTGTTTGTATTCTTTATGTTGTACTGATGTGGAACCTTTGTAAAGAGCTCATGCTCAAAGGTTGTTTCAAATCTTCTAAATAAAATAAAAATAAATAAAAAAATCAGTGTATTTATTTTACTAGGAAAGGCTCCGTTGAGCAAGCTCATTCACAAGGAGGTCCTGGGTAGGACAGTTGAAATACAACACAATATAGTGAACAGTAATACAAATATAGAAAAAATAGCACAGTATCGAACACATAAAGCATCTCATAAAGAAATTACAAATACAGAAATAGCGAAAAGTACTTGGAGATCTGGTTCAATTAAGCAGTGCCTCTTTAGTGAGAACAGTAATGTCATTATACTAACATTAATATTTGTCACATAGTACTTGTCTAGTTAGGCACTCTATTTATTTATTTATTTAGTTTTTGTTGACCGGTAAGTGCACTAGACAAATCCTGCCTATTTTCAGGCATAACCGGGAGGGGATACAGATGAATACCAACTGACCTTGAACCAGATTAAGCTGTTAGTGTTATTTTTAGTGAGTGAGGTAATTTGCCGGGACACTGGGAAATTCCCTACTCTTTTCGATAAGTGCCATGGGATCTTTAACATCCACCTGAGCTACCACCAATCCAGACAGATGGGACCACAGTTTAATGTCTCATCCGAAGACGGCACCTCAGAAGTGCAGTACCCTCTCATGCTGCACTACAGTGTCAGTACTGGGATATTAACCCAAGTGCCAGATGTGGGAACTGAACCACAGCCCTTTGATCTCCGGCCTCAGAAGCAAGTGTGATACCTAGTGAGCCACTGACACATAAAATAACTGTATGCATTAGTAAGCTATGTAACTTAGTATTATGCTTTATTGCCTTGCTGGTTGCATAATGAGCATATAGCATATATTGTTCTAGACGGTGCATTTTATTTACATATGCAAACTTCAGGACGGTTCCTAATGGTGAGGGATTTGAAGAGCTTTCTCCCAACCAAGGAACTAAGCTTAAGTGTGCTCTGTAGCTTGTTCGAGGCAGTCAGCATGATGGTGCTGATGGCAGATGCACCGAAGTGCATAGTGTATAGGGATGTGTCTGGTAGGAGCATCTTGTTCTTCCTTAGCACTTATGAGCAGGAGGTCCTTTTGTAGAGCTCTAAGATATATCCTTGTAGGTCGTTCGCTAGTACCTTGTTTGATGACCATATATAAAGATTATGTAGCCTCCTTTTGGCCAGTGATGTCCACCCAACTGCTGCGTATAGATTGTAATGGTGTGTTAATGATGGTAAATTTGTAACGATTCGTGCGATAAATTTGTAAATTCCTAACGCTTCGATAAGCCAGGGAGCACTAGGTTTAGTATCAGGAGCTTGACAGCAGTAAGTACTCTTGTGCAAGAGCAAGTTGAACAAGGTAAGTGGCATTTCTACACTATAGGAGAACTCGGGAATCAGTGGACCTCAGGCTGTAAAATCATGCAGGGTATTGAAGGAAGTCAGCTAGGGAAGCGGGGGATCTAGATCTGAGCAGTTTGTCAGTGAAATACAAAGGGGATAGGAGTGTTGAACAGCTGGGGATAGCCATCCTTGTCCCAAGTAGAGTAGCCAGTGGTGGGTGGGTTGGGGTAACAAGGATATTGTTACTGTAAGCCACACCTACTTGGTTAGGTTAGATTTAGCATCGTTAAGGTAGGCCAGAAGACTAAACTGTATGTGAGGCTTGGTAGGAACACACCTTTAACTTTGGAGAAGTGGACCCTGGAGAGAGGCAGTTCCTTACTCTACGGGCCATGCCCAGTTTAGAACTGAAAGCCTTGCATTTTGATGTGATTTGAGGAGTGAAGTCCAGTGATGGATCATGGGCAGCCCCTAGTATTTAAAACCAACAACTGCCTCCATGATGGAACCATCAGCACATATAATGGAGAGCAAGGGCACCTGCACAGAGCCTGAGTCTGAAGCCAAACAACATGGCTTTAGTCTCATTGCAATTAAGTATCAGCTTGTTGTTAAGCAGCTAAGATAGCCTGAGGTTGAAAGAGTCCAAAGGCACAGGTGTGTCATAGTGATCAGCTGTACTGTGATGTAAGACCAGGTCATCAGCATACAGTAATATGCTTTATAGGTTGATCATATCTGGAAGTTTGTTTATAAATAAGGTGAAATGTAGTGGGCCTAATGTGGAGTATGGAACCCCAACTTTTCTTTTCTCTTTTTATTTACTTGCCCTTTTTACCCCCCCCCCCGTGCTTCCTAAGCCGCACAACATTGGGAGTCACCTATGGTGTCTATCCCTATGCTCCCCACCTTACTTGGAGCTTGTGGGTAATTTCCATGGAGCTGTGGCTATACCCCCTATGCGTGTCAGGTGGGGCCCATACAGCCAAGATCCTTCTTGTGTCTTGGGCACCCATCAGGACAGGCAGGAAGGAGTTGTGGAGTCTGTACCAGGCGCTCCATCTCCCAGTGCTCAGGAGCTGGATTTTCTACTGTTCTTGGGGCGACACATGTGCCCAGATGTCAAGCACACTCACAATGTCCGTCATGCTCCAACCCCTCGGACTGGCTCTGATGCATGCTGCGTGTCCGGCTTCTGCCAGAGGCCAGTCACTACGCGAGCCTGAACCCTCTATCACCATGGAGAAGGCAAGCAGTCCTCAGACTTCAGTCTCCTACCCCTGGTCAACCCTCCATCTCCCTGAGCACGTTCTCAAACCCACCTCTACAGTGTTGCGAGCGGTAGCGCTACTGTTGTGCTGGCAGGCTGGCCTGAACCCGAACCTTTCTAGAGCCAATGGACCCAAGTCTGCTCCCCATCCCAGGCCTTGTTGCTGGCATGCCACTCTACCAGCAGGATGACAGGTGATGATATTTCTAATACTGCTCCTGATATCACTTTAGTACATAAATCCAATTGAATTCAATAGATATATGGAAAGATTACATTCTTGACTGTGTTTCAGCCTTCTGATTGCTTTGTACCAGCAATATGATCAGTCTTTAACTGTTACTATTTATACATTATTTATCATTGACTTCTCTGTGACACCAGAGATACTGTTGTGAACTGTTGTTAACCCCTCCACACCCTTCATATGAATTGTAACCACTTGTTTCAAAGTGTTGCAACTAATATCAAACCAAACACTTCCGTTTAAAATTTCAAAAAAAAAAAAAAAAGCAAATGTCACTTGGGGAACTAAATTAAGATCTTATCCTTAGTGAAGTGACAGTTTAATTGTTGCTAGCTTTTCCCATGCACATATAGCAGCATGATATATGCAACATGCCGACTAGCCCATAAACTGTGCTTAATTGAGTTTTATTTATTTGTTTTTGGTTACCAGGTATGTACACTGGGTAGCAGTCTCCATTTACAGGAACAATCTGGACAATTAAAAAACAATCCATCTGATCAAGTACAGTATACAAAACAGCAGTAAATGTAGAGACATAGAAGCTGTTGGCAGAAAAGGACCTCTTGGCCCACCTAGTCTGCCCTAAAGTCTCTAGCTCCTGTGCTACCGTAGATCCTTACTGTTCTCCAGCCTTACCACTCCCCAGCCCTGTTACCAAGGTTCCCTGTGCCTATCCTGCATGTTTGAACCTGTTACCATTTCAGTACCCACCACCTCTGCTGGGAGGCAGTTTCAGGTGTCCACCGCACTTTCCATAAAGATGTATTTCCTCACATCCCCTCTAAGTCTCCCACCTTCCAGTTTAATATCTTGCCCCCTTGTCCTTGAACATGTCTTTCTATGCAGTATTCCCACCCTCCTGTACCTTATTGATACCCTTTAGGTATTTGAATGTTTCTGTTATGTCTTCCATTTCCCTCCTCTCCTCCAGTGAGTACATATTTAATTCTCTGAGTCTTTCCTCGTAGAGCATCTGATGCAGGCCATGCACCATTTTTAGTTGCCCTTCTGTGTACCTCCTCCACCCGATCTATGTCCTTCCTGAAACAGGGCCTCCAGAACTGAAGAGTACTCCAGGTGTGGCCTCACTATTGATCTGTACAGGGGTAATAATGCCTCCTGTTTCCTGCTGGTGCTACCCTTCCCTATGCACCCCAGCATCCTACTAGCCTTTCCTACTGCCTTCTCACAGCTTTGCCACCTTCAGGTCATCCACTATGATAACCCCAGATCCATTTCTTGGTTTGTTGCTGTTAACACCCAAAATGATACATTGCCCTTGGGTTTCTGTGCCCCATGTGTATTATTTTAATTTTTTTAGTGTTGAAGCCCAGTTGCTAAACCCTTGACCAGTCTTCCAGGTTTTCTAGATCTTCCTTCATTTTCTCCACACCCCTGTTGTATTCAGTCTGTTGCAGATTTTTGTGTCATCCACAAACAGGCATACATTTCCTTCCAGCCCCTCTGCATTGAAGACATTGAAGAGGATCGGTCTCAGTACTGACCCCTGCAGCACCCAGCTGGTCACCATACCTACCTCAGAGTGAACTCCATTTGCCACCACCCTCTGAGTTCTGTTACTTAGCCAGTTTTCTACCCATTTTACTATCTTTGAACCCACTCCCATGCTGCCTATCTTGTTTACTAATCTTCTGTGTGGAACAGTATCAAAGGCCTTACTGAAAACCTGGCAGGCCACATCCACTGCTTCTCCCTGGTCCATCTCTCTGGTAACCCAGTCAGAAAACTCTTATCAGGTTTGTCTGGCAAGATCTCCCATATGAACCCATACTGCCTCAGATCCTGCAATCCACTGGTGTTGAGGTATTCGCCAATCCTTTCTTTAGGTAGAGTTTCCACAACTTTGCCCACCACTGAAGTCAGGCTTACAGGTTGATAGTATCCTGTGTCCTCCCTGTCCCATTTCTGTGTAGTAGGACCACATCCGCCTGCTCCAGTCCCACGAACTTCCCTGTATCCAGTGACAGATTGAATAGGGCTATCAGAGGTGCAGATGGTTCTTCCTTTAGTTCCTTCAGTATCCTAGGGTGAACCCTCCAGCCCCATAGTGTTATGTCTGCCCTTTAGTTTTTCTAATTCCATGAGGACTCTCCCTCTGTAAAAGGGCTAGTGTCCATCTCCTTCCCTTAATGCCCTTTTCTCCTACTGTATCTGAGGCCTGTGACCTACCCTTGCTTTGTGAATACTGAACAAAAGTACTTGTGCAATGTGTCAGCTTTCTGTGAGAACTGTACAACGTGAAACAATATAAGAATAATGGTATGGGTGCCCTTACACAACAAGCCTGTGTTTCCTTTTTGCTGTTAGCCACAGTACAACTTTATACAACAACAGATGGACACGTTGGGATTTATATAAAGATTTTGTGGAATAAATAAATTAACTGACCCCCCACCTCCTCCTTCCCCCCATGTTTTTTTATCTTTCCTTGCCTCCTCTTAATCAGATATCAGCTAATATAAGTTGTTATATATTCCCCATAATTAGTTTTATAAAGTTTCAGAGTTGTATATATGTAAGTTGTCTTTAAGTGTACGTAGAAGAATTTATTCAGAACTGAAATGAACAAAAATGGAATGTATTTTATGTACTATAAACAAAGAAATAAGGCATTTCATTTACAACTATAGTAACACAGTAATTAAGGTGTAATGTGATAACGAAATGTTCCAAATAAACAAAGTATAAAAAAAAAAAACAAGCCTGTGTTTCCATTGAGGGGTTGAGCTACCAGCATATGGACCTTGAGAGCGAAGCCTGAGATGGAAAGACAAGGTGAGTTGTATGGGCGCTCATATGTTATTTTTTATAGTGCATGGTTTAAACTTCAGTGAGAGCCAGTCCTCACCAGCAAGTGCACGTACCTGTGAGAGTGATTTGATAACTGCCGATCTTACTTCGAGAGGGCTCTTGCAGTAGGTAATTACATATAGGACTGACGCCGGCCGGCGGCAGGACCCCACAGAAAAGTTTCTAGCTAGCAGGCCCTGGCAAGGTACCGCCCCCACGTCAGGTGACCAGTGTCATACGACGTTGGTATAAAGGGGCGGTCCCAGACGCCCGCCTTCCAGTTCTTTCCCGCTGTCAGCTCTCGCAGCACCTCGCGGTTAAGTTCCTATCGCTCAGTCCTGTTACTTCGTCAGTTTTTCCGAAAAGTTTCAGTATTTTCTATATTTTTTCCTATCGTCAGGTGAACGTCGGGATATGTCGTCCCCTTCAAAAAATAAGTGCGACTCGTGCGGCGCCCAACTGCCTGACAAGGATGGTCACTCCCTCTGCCTTTTCTGCCTAGGCCCCGACCACGTGGTTGACAAGTGTCCGCACTGCCTTAATTTCAACGCAGCCACCCGCAGACGACACCAACAGTCTCTCGAAGCCCATCTCCTCAAGAAGAAGATGTCCGCGATGGAGAAGGAGTTGAAGAAACTTCGGCAGACATCGACCTCCCTGAAGGTCACAAGAAGCGGGACAAGGAAAGGCACTGGGAGAAAGTCTCCTCTCCTCCAGCAGCTCCGGCTGGAGTCTGGGCAAATATTTATCCTGAGGGATAAGCCCAGCGGCGCTTCCAGGTTTTGGAGGAGGCGTCGGCCCGCCCGTCGGGTTCACGTTGGAGTCCACCAGGCGCCTCCGGGCAAAAGGAGGCTCTAGCCCCCAGTACAGCCACCGGCTTGCGGCCTACTGGTGTGGGCGCCTCCCATAAGCCAGACGTCGGCTCCTCCGACGTCTGCCGGGAAAAGGCCGCTAAGACGCCCGACCCTTTAGGGCAGCACACGGCAATGTCCCCGTTGAACCAGATCTCTTCTCTCCGATGAGAGGACCCCAAAGTCAGACGATGGCTCCTCTGGCGTCCACCGGGACGTGGCCCATAAGTCTCACGTTGGCTCCTCCGACGTGCGCCAGGCCTCGAGGCCTACGGCAGACTCTGCTCGCCTGTCGTGCCAGGCTCGCAGCAGCCTTGCTGCCGCCAGGGGAGCCGAGTCCCCTGCCCGACCCCGGGATTTTTCTCCTCCGTCCCGGATGAGGCTCGGGATCCTGGGCTACCGTCCAACCCTCTTCCTACAGAGCCGGATCTGACATCGGCTCCTCTGACACCGGCTCCGACGCCGGCCCTGGCACCGACTCCTCTGACGTCAGCTCCGATGCCAGCAGGGAATATTCCTCTTCCATCGGGCCCTCCACCCCACGGGCCTATCATGGTTGATCCACCTGTGGAGTTCCCGGCTGGGCCATCTGCTCCGGCAGCTCCTCCGGTGCCTGGGTATCCGCCGTCCTATCCGACACCGGTTTACCCAGGTCCACAGTATCCTGCGCTGCAGTACCCGGCGCCAACTCCATCGACGCCACAGTACCTGACGCCGCAGTACCCTGCTCTGGTATTCCCGCAGCTGGGCTACGGATACCCTCCTTACGGATTCCATCCGTACATCTACTCCCCTCCTTCTCCTCCACCGCCCCCTAGGCCGCCCGTGGATCTTCAGGAGACTCTGGCCTCCTGGTGGGTTGAGGCCAAGGCTGAGCTCACCAAGGAAGTCGAGAGCTGTCTTACGGCAATGGTGCCAACCCCGGCTCCCGTACGCCCTAGACGGCACACTCCCTCTCCGCCTCCGGATTCCCGGGCTCTGCCCTCAGGATCCAGAGAGGGGCAGGACACGCACTCGGAGATCTCTCCTAAGGAACCCGTTCCTCCTCCTAGACGAGTCAGGGAGTCCTACTCTGCTTCGAATTCTTCCTCTTCTTCTCTCTCAGACTCCTCGGAGGTCTCCGATGGAGGTTCCGAGAAAGACGATGAGCCACGCTCTCCGTCCAAGCCTCGGCCGAGGACTCCTCCGAAGTCTCCTCCGGAGGATCCTTCTTTCATGGAGTTGCTCAGAAAGATCCAGGAAGTCCATCAGTGGCATTCCTTAGAGCCAGATCCTCAACGAGTTAAACTCGCCAAACATCTGGACTTGCCCCTTACGGCTCCTACTCTAGTGCCACCCTGGATCGAGCCTCACGCCCACCTTGTTTCCACTATTTGGAAACGACCGTCGGCTTTAGCCCCACTTCCTCGGATGTCCAACAGGCTATAATGAGTCTGAGGGTGTAGACTTTTAGATTCTCACCCCCATGCTGACTCGGTTGTGATTAGCGCCGCTCACGGCAGGTCAGCACACCCAAAACACCTGAAATATTTGAGCTCGTCTCCCCTGGATAAGGAATCCCGCCTTCTGGATCAGTATGGAAGGAAGATCTATGCTTCTTCCACACTGGGGATTAGCGCCCTAAATTATGTAGCTCATATGGGGGATTTCCAGAAGACTGTCCTTACCCAGGCGGAACCTAAGATTGACTCCTTGCCTGACTCCCAGGTCAAGCAGGAGTTAGCCGACCTGGTCCGTTCTGCTTGTTCGGCCAGTCGTCACATTCTGAGGATGACCTACGATGCAGTGGACACCGCAGGACAGTGCTCTGCATTCACCGTGAGTCTTCGGTGTCATGCATGGCTCCGTGTGTCAGGTCTGGTCCCGGAGGTGCAGTCAGCTATTCAAGAAGCACCTTTCAGGGGTTCTGTGCTTTTCAGCGGTGATGTCAAGGACATCATCACTGACTTACAGGAGAAGGGATGGCCCTTAAATCTGTTGATTCAATGTACCGTCCCCATCTTCCACAGCGCCCGTCCCTTCGCAGACACAGCCGGCCTCAAGCGAAACCTCAGGGAAGGCGGGCCACTAAACGTCGGGCCCCCACAGCTGCCAGGCCCCCGCCGCCCAAAAAAGCAACGGGTGCCCCAGCTGCGGCGCTGCCTTGCACCACCTGACTCCTTCCCTCTCCCACCACCTCCGGACACCCGGAGGAACCGGAAGGAGGGAGATTCTCCCTCCACCTTCCGGATTGGGAGAGGATAACATCGGATTCATGGGTGCTTCAGATCATAGCAGAGGGGCACTCCATAGAGTTTCTGCAGAAACCTCCATGTCACCCCCCTCTGAACTCCTCCTACTCAAGGGACCATCTTCCTTTGGTCAGGGGAGAAATATCTGCTCTCCTTGCGAAACAGGCTATAGAGCCCGTCCCCCCTCACCTCCATGGGATGGGCTACTATTCCCATTTCTTCCTTATACCAAAGAAGACGGGAGATCTCAGACCCATTCTCGATCTCAGCTCCCTGAACCTATACGTGGAATACAAGAGGTTCAGGATGCTCTCCCTGCAAACCCTCTTGCCCCTGCTTCGGCCGGACCAATGGCTTTGTGCACTGGAATGCAGGATTTACACGTTAACATCCCATTTGCCCTTCGCACCGAAAAGTACCAGGCTCATGCTCCAGGGGGAATACCTACCAATTCCGGGCACTCCCTTTTGGTCTTTCCTCGGCTCCCCAAGTCTTTATCAAATGCCTGGCGGTGGTAGTGGCCCACCTGCATACTTTGGGAGTTCAGGTTTTTCCCTACCTGGACGACTGGCTCCTGTCGGCCCCATCCAGGGAGAAACTCCTACATTTCCTCTCCCTCACCCAGTAGGTTTTCTCTGGCCTTGGTATCACCATCAACCATTCCAAGTCTCACCTGGATCCTTCTCAGAGACTCCAGTTTATCGGGGCAAACCTCAATATAACAATGTGCAGGGTCTTCCTGCCTCCGGACAGGGGGACCTCCCTCCAGTCCCAGATTTTCCTCCTGTCGGAATACAGGAGGGTTCTGGCGAGGTCGGTACTCCCTCTAATGGGGCTTATGGCGGCAGCCATCCCGACGGTTCCGCGCACACGCCTCCACATGAGAATCTCTCAGTGGACTCTCTGCTCTCAGTGGCATCAATGAGCAGACGACCTAGATCATCTGGTTCTATACTAACAACAACAAAAATGGAAAGGGACCTGGGGTAGTCATATCAGATGACCTAAAGGTGGGCAAGCAATGTGAGAGGGCAGCAAGGAGGGCTGGGGGGGATACTGGGATGCATAGGGAGAGGCATCACCAGTAGAACACAGGAAGTTATTATCCCTCTGTACAGACAGCTGGTGAGACCCCATCTGGAGTACTGCGTGCAGTTCTGGAGACCCAATCTCCACAAAGACATAGACAGGATGGAAGCTGTCCAGAGGAGGGCAACTAAAATGGTGCAGGGTCTGCAACCGAAGACATATGAAGAGACTTAAGGAGCTTAATATGTATAGCCTCGAGGAAAGGAGGGAGAAGGGGGACATGATAAAACTTTTAAGTACCTCAAGGGTATCAACAAAATCCAAGAGGGTAGCATCTTTCAAAAAAGGGTGTCAAGAGAACAAGGGGCACAATTTGAAGATAGAGGGTGGCTCAGAGGTAATTTAAGGAAGTATTTTTCACAGAGGGTTGTAGATGCATGGAGCAGGCTTCTGGAGGAGGTTGTGGAGTCAAAAACAGTGGTGGAATTCAAGCATGCATGGGACAGTCATAAGGCAATTCTATGGGGTGGGGGTAGGAAGAAGTAGGCTGCTGGTTAACTAGGATCTGCAGCTTATCCACTAGGTAGGGAAATGGGCAGACTGGGTGGGCCAAGTGGTCCTTATCTGCCGTCAGATTCTATGTTTCTGTGTTAAGGAACACAATAGGATTATTGATTTGTGTGATTTCAGTGTACAATAACCCCAAACCATACATTATAGAAAGGTGCAGATACATACTGTAGAAACAATGCTACACAATAGTTCGATACATTAGCTACAGTACACTGTACTGTATGAATAGTGTTGACAGTTTCACATAATCAGTTATAGGCAGATTGTTAAAGTAGATACATATTCAGTCACAGTTTGAAGGCATCATGAGGCTTAAGATTTTCAACGTGAATGCATTCCAGACAATTTTTTCCCATACTAGATTCCATCATAGGTATCATGTGTAAGTTCTCCTTCAAGAACATAAGGCTAGATATTCAAAGGTGGCTGACTGTGCCGCATAAAGCATAGTGCAGCGTGCTAATTAGCAAGCTGCACTATAGGTCATATATTCATATATGTATTGCACACATGTCCAATGCACAGTGCATGCACAAATGTAGGGTGGTGGTAGTTTTGGCAAAGTGTCAAGTCACAGAGCATAGTCGCCTGCTGGCCATATGGACACCCAGGAACAAAGGGAGCTAACATACCCCAAACAGGTTGCTGCTTGCATCTGGCTGCCATATTTCGACTGCCAACATGGTAATAACCTCGTAAGGCATGCAAGGCCCTCAGATGCCATTTCTGTATATCTGGATATGACCATTACCAGCTCTGCACAGTATCTCCATACCCTTGTGTACATGAAAGCATTATCATGGAGAAGTGTCCCATACTTTCCATTCTCACCCAGTCTCTGCTGCAGCTGTCTTAAGCTGTTATAATTCTCCTGATAATCTAGTGGATCTTTCAGCCTTCAACCAATCACTTTTGATAATGTAATGTTAAATATTTTTCTCTGGTAGTCTAGAAGACAACCAACCAATCAAGGATCCTGTAATCTCCCCCCTTCCTTTAGCAGTAACACCCACCAACAGTAGTTCCCCTCCCCGGTGCCGGCAGTCACCATATACTCACCATCATGGCTGACCACCATCTTCTCACAAGTCCTGTATCAGTTGACTTAGTGCACAGAATACAAGCTATAGAAGGAGGTCTGTAGGATGGCACTTCGAACTTGAAGGGCCATCCCACAAGACCTGTATCGAACAGGTCTGCATGATGGCACTTCGAACTTGAAGGGCCATCCCACAAGTCCTGCATCAATAGACTGTATGTTTGTCTGATTAATCTGCTGATACCAGGCTTGTGAGCAGATGGCTGGCAGGGCCGGTGAACAGAGGGAAAGTACCGGCCATGGAAGGGGAGGGAGTAACTGGTTTTAGGGGGCAAGGCTTACTGGTCTGAGGATGCTGGTTGGCGGGAGTATTACACAGTCCAGATCCAGTGAGTGGGGGAGGGTAGTACATCGCCAGGGAAGTATATTAAACATTATTACATTACCAACAAGGATCAGGTGGGGGGGGGCACTAGACTGCCAGGGAACACTGATGTATTTTAAGACAGTTCCAATAGGGATCCTATTGGGGTGGTGTCTACTAGACTACCAGGTAGCATTATAATGTTTGAAGACAGTTCCAAAGGGATCGGTTGGTGGGTGTCCACTTGACTACCGAGAGCATTACAGTATCTTAAAACAGTTCCATCAAGGATCGGTTGAGGTTGCTACTATACTACTAGGGAGCACTAAAATATTTTAAAACCATTCAAACAGAGATTAAGTGTGGGGGTTATGATACATGGCACAGAGATTCCCGGGGGACATTAAGTAGGTGGCAGCATTAACTTTCACCATGTTGCAATGCCAACATGTTTTTGATGTGCTAGTGTGCCCATATGTGGCACCAGTGTAGCAGTTTATATAGGCACTCAGCAGTAGTTAGCAAACATGCCCAGTCAACTTTGCACCATGCTAACTGTGTCTTTCAGTATTGCAAGTTACATGCATGCGATACACTGGTGCATGCATATCACATTTAGCACAACACAAACACTGTTTGCACTGAGCTGTTTGAAGCCTGTAGACTTAAAATGGAACCTGGTTCCATGATTTGTTCTGCTAAGCCAGCAGGGTACCAGAGGACAAGTATGGATTAATCCACGACAAAGCAGGGCTTTACTAGGGAATTATTATTGAGTGCCTCTAGCCACCAACCAGGCATTAATTCCCTAACAGAGTCCAACTTTGGAGTGGATTAATGCACTTGTAACATGGCTAGCGCAAATTAAGTAATGTTACAAGTCAGTGGCATGTGGGACATAAATGAACAGCAAGTTACAATATTGTTTAATGCAATATTAACTGCTGTTCAACTGTCTACTTCTCAGCAGATGTCCATGTCCAATGTGCATGTTCACAATTCAGTATATGTGTACATTGTGGCTGCTGTTTTCTGTAGGTTTCATCCTGGTGATTAAAACACATTTCCCAGATATAACAAAATAATGTTTATTGTTTATTTAGATCTAGGATTACAATTACCTTTGAGCCAAAGCTCTTTTACAGACGTTCCATGTCAAGAGAGTACATACATGTTAAACATGTTAAACAAGAGCATACAACATTAAAGAGAGCATACAACAATATTCGTCAATTCAGGTATGGCATCACGGTAAATAGGATACATGAATAACACATACAAAGAGTTATTTCAGAAACCTAGAAGAAATCAGGGAGGAAGGGTGAGAGGATGGGGTGGCAGAAGAAAAGGAGACTAGAGCAGCTCACGGCATTGTCAGAGAACATCAGAGCTGGTTGATCTCAGTGGGGAAGGGGAAGTTAGGGTGGCAGTCACATGAGCTGAGCCGTGGGATGATGATGGAGGCTTGATTTGAATATGCCCAGTGAGGAGGTGGAGGTGATGTGAGTGCTGAGGACATGGTAGTTTCTCATCCAGCTGGGTGCACGGTGTGCAAAGGATCTTTGGCCCAGAGTGGTGAGGCATCAGGGGACCTGTAGAAGCTGATGTTCAGACCCTCTGGTGTTTTGAGGATTAGTGTTTGGGTGCAGGAGGGCTTGGACACTAGGTGGAGTAAGGCCCAAAGTAGTTTTTTTCACCATCAAGCAGGTAAGGTACTTTATGCGGTTAGCGAGCTGAAGCCATCCCGTTTGAACGTAAAGCTCATATGTATGTGTGAGTCGGTGGGATCCAGTAAGCAGTTGACAGGCCTTGTTTAGGGAGGTCATTAGGTGCCTGAGGGTGGTAGTAGAGGCAGCGCCATAGATTATGATGCCGTAGTCTATGACAAAGGCCACAGAGCTCTGGATAGCAATCTTCAGTGCTGCCTGGGTAAGATGCTGTCTGTTTGGTAGAAATTCAATAGTGAGTTTACCACTCTGGCAACACTATCAGTGTGAGTCCCATAAGATAGGCAAGGGTCAAGTGAGATTCCAAGATATTTAAAAGATGACACTTGTTTGAGGGTATTACCAGCATTTGTATTGATATCAAGGGGTATCGCCTGTGTTTGTTTTGTGAGCTGCAGAAAAGCTTAGATTTAGTCTTATTGTGGTTTAGAACCAGTTTATGCTTTGCAAACCAATTTTCAGCAGTGGAGAAAGCAAGCTGTAGGTTGTGAAGTAAGGGTTGTGGGTCCTTAAGGGGTAAGAAGCACAGGCGTCATCGGCATAGAGGATAATTTGTTCTGGACAGGATTGGGAAGGAGTTCAGGAAAGGGTGAAAAGTAGTGGACCCAGTATGGATCCCTGAGGGACGCCTGAGTGAACAGGTTTGGAGTTAGATAGTACTCCTGAGATTTTTACTCTTTGTGGCGCTGGTCCAGGTAGCTATTAAACCATGCAGTGGAGTCCTGGGAGAGCCCGGCATTCAGCAGCTGATTGGTAAGCAGGCCATGGTGTCAAATGCCTTAGTCAAGTTGATGAATACGGCTCAAGTTAGATGGCCTTTGTCCAATGAGTTGTGAAGGACTCCAGTGAATTTCAGGAGGGCTGTTGATGTGCTGTGCCCTTGTCTGAACCCGTGTTGCTGTGTACATAGGATGTTATATTTGTCCAGGTAGTCTGTAAGCTGGTCAGCAACAATGCACTCAAGGGCCTTGGGGGGGGGAGGGCTAATATAGAGATCGGCCGGTAGTTCCCCTATATGGACTTGTTGCCACTTTTAAAGACCGGAGTGACAATAGCAGATTTCCATTTGCTTGGGAACCGACTGAGGCTCAGGGAGAGGTTGAAGATTCTGGTAAGCGGGTGCAATACCTCTTCAAGGGTGAGGGATAGCAGTTTAAGGTCCAGTGAATCACCACTGGCTCTGGACTTGAAGATAGCCTTTGTTATGTATTTACGGACATCATTCACCTTAACTTTTTTGAAGTGGAACGGCGGATGATTTGAGGTGGTAGGTAGGGAATTTGGAGCAGGGGAGTCAATTTGGGAGAAAAAGTCCAGGGGAGAACATCACTAAGGTCGGTGAAGGGTGCATTGAAAGTATTGGCAATGACCTTTGGGTCAAGGGTGGTGGCTCTGTCAACCATCAGTAGGGTTGGGGAGGATTTGGACTGCTTCCCTGTGCCTTCCCTAATATTGTCCTAAAAAGCTCTCCCATCTCCCCAGGTGTTGGTGAGGGCTTCCTTGTAGTAGGTACTCTTCGTCAGTAGTATTTGTTTTGTGCCATTGTTGCAAGTCTGTTTGTAGTTTTGAATGTCTAGTTGAGCACCTGTGGTCCTAGCTATTGCCCAGAGGTGGTCCCTTGATTTTAAGTGAGCAAGTAGCTCAGTCGTGAGCAAGGGATTGGAGAGTGCCTTGACTTTGCACTTTTTTACTGGGGCATAGGAGTCGCAGGCAGTGTTGAATGTGGTGATGAAATAATCAAGGGCCGAGTCAACATCAAGTACATTGTATATGGGAGACCAGTCTTGCCGACTAAGACAGGATTTGAGATGGGTCAGTTGGCATTGGGATAGGACTCTGCTGGAAATAGTTTTAGGAGGAGGAGGCTTACGAAACTTATTTGACCAGTTGCAGATGACAGGGGAATGGTCGCTGAGGGAATCCGGGAGGACAGTGATATTGTTGATATGGGTTGGGTGACTTGCAAGAACCCAGTCCAGGAGAGTGCTGGTACCTGACTTGTAGTTCTTCCTTGTGGGGGAATCGACCATCTGCGCTAGGTTAGCTGAAGAGATAGTATCCTTGTGGGTTCCTACATCAGGTGCAAGCCAGTTGATATTAAAATTGCCAAGGAGGAGGATCTCAGATTTGGGAGGTTGGGATCCTACAAAGTGCAGGACCGCACAGAGACCAATCCCTTGGTCTTTTGGTGGGATGTAGACTGAGACTACAGTGAGCACTTTATTTTGGGCCCCAAGGAGTAGTTTCATAGGTAGGAATTGCACAGAAGAGTCAGAGGGGGTAGTGGAGACGGGGTGACAGGTGATGTTGTCTTTGATGTAAACTGCACCCCCCTGTCCTCCTGTCAAGTGTGAAAATGTTATACCTTGTAGTGCAGTAGCATGGTTAGGAGTATTGGGTGTCAGCCAGGTTCCAACAACAGTAAGGATATCAGGGTTATGCTGGTCAGCAAGATTTGAAGGGCAGCAAGCTTTGGAAGGAGGCTGCAAATGTTGAGGTGGCATATGAGACCCCCATCTGATTTTCCAGTTCTGTCTGGGCTGGAGAGCAGGGCCAGGGTTGAGTGAACACTTCCTGACATCAGTAGGAGGAGGAGGGCAAGAGTTTTAGTGCAATCCGTCGTTTTTCATAGTTGGTGTGGTTTTGTCTCTGTATATTGCAAGACCGAATATAGCGTATGTGCCGTATGTCCCAGTGCAGAGCAGTGGATAGCAGCAGGGGTCGGTTTGCCCAGGTTCCATTCTCATGTGTATCAGCGTATGGCCAGACCTTAATGGGGGTGCCCCAAGGGAGGGCAAGGTGCATGGGCCAGGGTTCCAGGTTGGTGGTAGGAGATGAGTAGGAGGTAGGTGTAGGGTGGAGAGGGGTGGCAGGCACCAGGGAGATAGCCGAGGGGAGGAAGGAAAGAAAGATAGTAAGGAGAGGCAGGAGCAGGTGGTTGAGGAGAGGCATGGTCTGGGGAAGTACTGAAAGAAAAAGAGAAAAAACGGGAGCAGTGGAGAAGACTGATGTATTGGATTAGGTAAGTGTGCTTATAACTGGGCCCTCTAGTGGCCAAAAGATATAATCTGCTAATGGAAAAGTCAGCACTTAAAAAATTTCAGGCACCATCCACCAACTGAGTTCATGACTACCAAGCTGGACTGGAGCTGCTTTCCCGAAGTGTACCTGGAATCTTGCTCTTGAGAGCAGGCTGGGGAGCACCCTGCGGCCAGCTGCGCTCAGCACCAGACCACTAGTGCAGAAGATGGTGTCCCCCTCAGGGAATCCTGGAATCTTGCTCTTGAGGGCAGGTTGGGGAGCACCCTGCGTCCAGCTGTGCTCAGCACCAGACCACTAGTGCAGAAGATGGAGTCCCCCTCAGAGAATCCTGAAGAGAAAGCAAGTCAGTTGGCACAAACACAACACATGGTACAATCTGAAGCGGTGATTATTTTTTCTACATAAACTGCTCTCTTCACTTGTTTGCTTCCTTCTATTTCTGCTTCACTACTGCATTCTGGGGAAATGACGACTATCTGCATATCTGGCATCTCACTTGATTGTGCATGGGAAGGTATGCAAATATTTCTAATATCCCCAGAATGCATTCTTCATTAAGAAGAAATAACCACCAGCAGTGATCGAGGTAAAGGGACACAAACTGCACTCACGGTACTTTATTTAGCTCCCTCAAGATCGAGGACTCTATTGGGTTGGTGAAAAGCCTCATAATTCATCGCACACCACTAAGCGGAGATGATCACACAGGTAGCTCCCTCTTGACTGTGGTGCCCATGGGTTTGCTGGGGTTGGCCGCCAAGTGCAGTCAAGATTTCTGCAGCACTCCCACAGTTCGAACTGTGTTCTAACTTTTCCTGTTGTACACTCCCGTTGTGGCTGCAAACACTGCTACATTCTGAAGTGGTCATTACTAGGGAATTAATCCCTGCTCAGATTGTACCATGTGTTGTGTTTGCACCAGTCTACTTGCTACACTAATTTATGACATTTCTTGCCATGTTACAATATACTATAAACTTGTTTGGATATAAAGTATGTAGAGAAAATCAGATAGCATTGTGTTCTGCTATGGGTCATTATGGCAGATTTTTTTGTTGTTGTAAAAGACATTTAGGCAGATTACACAGAGTTGGGGGCTATACTATTATCAAAGGAAAATCTTCTTCGAGGATATCTCTTTCATCAGGCCACACCTATGGAACTATAGCCTGCAGGCATTTAGACCACACAGAGACGTTTTGCAAGCAGTCCGCTAAGGGCCTCCAATGACAACGTCCTACATCGGCACTTCCCATATAAACACGGGTGGCCCCTTCCCTCCTCAGTTTTTTTCCTGCTCTCAACCATTCTCACCAGATCCTGTACAGGAATACCGCCGCTATAGTCGACCAGTTTTATAGATATTTCTCTCCCTACTTTTTCATCACTTTTTATAAGTGATTCCCGACACTGTGTATGTCACAGAAACATAGAAAGTGATGGCAGAAGGGAACCGTAAGGCCCATCTAGTCTGCCCAAACATCTGTGCCCTTCCCTTGTAATAATAATAATAAACTTTATTTCTAGGGCGCCTTTCAAAAACCAAGGCACCTTACAGGGTTTAAAAACACATCAAACACTTCAAATGTTTAAAATATATAAAACAGCTGATACAATTAGACAAATGAAGTCAATCACCAGAAGCTTGACGACATAGATATGTTTTCAGGGCCTTTTTAAATCCCTCCACAGTCACGCACTCCCGTAACTGATGGAGTAGAGAATTCCAGAGGGTAGGGGCCGCATGCATAAATGCACGGGCCCCAGAAGATTTCAAACACACCCTCAGAATCTCTAGCAACCCCACGTCAGCTGAGCGGAGCAATTGCCCAGGGCAGTAAGGAACCAGGAACTCTTTCAGGTAGTCCAGGCCAAATCCACGTAGGACTTTAAAAGTCAGAAGACCGACTTTAAAGATGATCCGCCACTGTACTGGCAGCCTGTCCAGTCCGCGCAGCACCAGTGAGATATGACTGGACTGGGAAGTACCAGTCAAAAGCTGGGCTGCTGTGTTCTGCACCAGCTGCAGGTGGCGGATTTCCACCCCAGGTAGCCCTAGGTAGAGGGAATTGGCAATAGTCCAAGCACGAGGACACAAAGGCATGGACCAGCATAGGAAGATCGCTGGACGGAACAAGGTGCTTAATCCTGGAGATATTCCTCAGATGGTAGAATGAGGACTTGCTGATGGCAGACACCTGCGAATGCAGAGTCAGCCCTTCGTCAGAAATTACCCCCAGGTTATGACCTGTTCAGAGGTTGGGAGTGATGCACCCACAAGATAAAGCCTGAAGGGTGAACCAACCCCAGCCCCCCATCCGACGCGCTGGATACACAACCAACACCTCTGTCTTTTATGAGTTCATCTTCAGTCAACTCGAGTCCATCCACTCGTGGATTACTTTGAGGTAGTTATTAAAGACTGAGAGAGCTCCATCCTGGTGAGGTGCAAAAAAAGATAGAACTGGGTATCATCAGCATAGCAGTGAAACTTCAGCCCATACCTTCTTACAGTGTCTCCGAGGGGCAGGATGTACACTGCGAACAACATGGGAGACAGCACCGAGCCTTGAGGAACCCCACAAAACAGAGAGACTGGGTTTGAGGAATAAACCCCAGCTACCACTCTCTGAGTTCTTCCAGTGAGGTAAGATGTAAACCACCTAAGGACTACACCCGATAGTCCACAGATGAACCTCAGGCGCTCAAGTAGGACCCCATGGTCTACAGTGTCAAAAGCTGATGAGAGATCTAGAAGAACCAGAATGGAACGGTTCTTCTGATCCCCTAGCCATCAGGAGATCATTGAGCACCCAAACCGGCACTGTCTGAGTACTGTGCCTCTTTCGAAAATCAGACTGGAAGGGTTGCTAGATATCATGGATAGTCAAATGGTTCTCAAGCTGTACAGCTACTACCTTCTCAGCCACCTTTCCTAAAAAGAGAAGGTTTGAGATTGGTCTGTAGTTTGCATGGCAGTCAGGGACCAAAGAAATTTTCTTCAGAAGGGGTGTTACCACCACCTCCTTCAGGGAACTTGGAAACTCACCTGTTTGCAAGGAGCACCAGACTATCTATGCTAGTACCGGGCCGATGGAATCAGTACAACCCAAAATCAGGAAAGTTGGTCCAGGATCCAAACTACAGCATGTAGGGCACGCACTCTTTACAATCCATATGATATCCATGAACTCCGGTCAGTCGAAGGTACTCCAGGAAAGATGAGGAGCAGCGGCTGCGCACTCATCCAAAGCAATGCCCTTAGAATGTGCTGGATGTAGTGCCGCCCTAATGTCGACCACCTTAGTTACAAAGAATCAAGCAAGTTTGTCGCACTCTATTTGCGAAAAGGCCTTTCAAACTTGTAGGCAGGCTGGGTTGCACAGTTTGTCTACAGTGCGAAAGAGCTGAGCTGCTTGATTCTGAGCAGCTGTAATCTCCCTGGACATGAACTCTACCTTCTTACGGGTGATTGTAGATTGATTGGCTTGATAATGCTCCATCAACCTAAGGAGGTTGGCATCAAGGGAGGATCTCCGCCAGCAACACACTAACCTTCGTCCTAGTCACTGCATCTCCCTCAAGGTCCTATCAAACCAGGGGGACTGAGGGCAAAGGGAGAGAGGGCAAATATGGACAGGAGCAACAACATCCAGGGCCACCTAGATAGCCGTATTATAGGCTACCATGAGGGCTTCTGGATCACAGTTTGCCACTGGAAGGGTCGATAGGTCAAGTACTGCTGCCAGGCCTTCAGAGCTAACGTCTCATAAAGGGCGAGATGTGACCATCTCCACAGGGGAGGCCTGCAAAGGGGGCGCTAAAACTAAACTCCATGGTATAGTGATCGGACCATCCAGCTGGTTCCACCCCCAAATCAGAGGCCTCGATCCCCAGGAGAAAGACTAAGTAAAGGGAGTGACCATGTTTATGAGTAGCAGTGGTAACTATCTGTGTGAGGCCCAGAGATGACATTAGCTGGAGGAAGTGTTGTCCAAACTGCGCAAATTCGTCATCGACCCAGGCAGTGAAGTCGCCCAGAACCATCAGTCTGGGTGACTCAAATGCCATGTCGATGATGAAGTCCGCCACTTCCTGAAGGAACTGCTTCTCATTTCCTGGTGGACAGTAGATTAAAGTGATCCTACAACCTACACCTGCTACTACGGTACACTCGAATGACTCAGTCTTCTCAACTGGTACACTTGTAAGGTTAAGTTCAGTCTTAAAACAGACCACAGCACCCCTTCCCCCCGGATCCAATCTCGGGCAGTGAATCACCCAGTACCTGGCTGGAGTTAAAGCCTCCAAAATGGGGCCAGAAGAACATTTGCCTAGCCGGCCTGGTGGCACTGAGGGTTGAGGTGCTGGACACCACACTTTGCACCACGCCGGCGACCCGGGTTTGGGAACAAGCCTGGATCATTGGGGGTTGGTAGGGGGAGGACTGGGATTGAGCATCCGTAGACTGCTGTCCTGGTCCTGGGGTGGGTTAGGGAATTCCGCCGCACTGTAGTGGCCCCTGGGGACACTCGGGGGCACTACTGGAGCGAGGGATACTGGAGTGGGAACGTGGCGAATGTTGGCACGCTGTGTCCAGATGTCATTGCACATCCATGTTCTGGGGACCAATCAGGAGGAAAAATGGCTGGGCGCGACCGTGCAGCTTGATGGCTGCACTCCGAGCTGCCTGGAGGACTCTGGTGGAGTCCTGTTGGGGAGGGTCTGGGGCTATCCTGGCTGGCTGAGGCAGAGGGGAGCCCTCCAGTGGGATGGCAAGATGGCTGTCCCGGATCCTCCTGGGTACAGTTTGAGCTACCCAGTTCTCCGGGCAGGCGGAGCCGGCGGGTGGATGCCCCAAGCCAGAGTGCACCGCAGCAGGCGACAAAATGTTAAATGTTAAAAAAAGAACTTTTGTGTGTTGCCTCTAAATCTGCCCCTTTCTAGCTTCATACTGTGCCCCCTGGTTCTATAGTGATTTTTGGATATGGAACAGGTCATGAACCTGCACCTTGCTTATTCCCTTTAGGAATTTGAATGTCTCTATCATGTCTCCCCTCTACCCCTACTGCTCCAGGGAGTACATATTTAAATCACGCAGATGCTCATCATAAGACTTGTTGTGTAGTCCATGTATCATTTTTATAACTCTCCTCTGCACTGTTTCCACTCTGTTAATTTCTTTTTTAATGTGCAGTCTCCAGAACGGGACACTGTATTCCAGGTGTGGCATCACCAGTGCTCTACAGAGTGGCAGGATGACCTGTCTTTTTCTGCTGGTAATTCCCCTTCCTATGCACCCCAAAATAACATTTGCTCGCAATGCTGCCTTCTCATATTGCTTGGACATTTTGAGGTCATCTGTTATAATTACTCCCAGATCTCCTTCCTGTTTAAAGGAATCCAGTTTTTCTCCTCCTAGGTAGTAATCCTCTCCTGAATTAGACTTTCCAATATGCATGATCTTACATTTTTTAGCATTAAAGTTCAATTGCCAAGTTTTTGACCACATTTCCAGAGTCTTAAGGTCATCCTTCACCTTCTCCACTTTGCCTGGCTCTCTACCCTGTTGCCTATCTTTGTGTCATCTGCAAACAAACACACCTTACCCTCCAGTCCATCAGAAATGTCACTGATAAAAATGTTGAACAGGATTGGTCCAAGTACTGAACCCTGTTGCACTCCCCTAGCTACGCCTCTTTCCTCTGAAGGTGAGCTGTTTATTAGTACCCTCTGGGTCCTTCCAAGACACCAGCTCCGTACCCAGTTTACCACCTGATGCCCTACTTCTGTGCTGTCTAACTTGTTTAGTAGCCTTCTATGTGGGACTGAGTCGAAGGCCTTTCTGAAATCCAGATATACTACGTCTACAGCACCTCCCTGGTCAACTATTTTTGTCACCCAGTTTAAAAAGTCAATTATATTAGTTTAGCATGACTTTCCTGAGGTAAAGCCATGCTGTTTTGTGTCTAATTTGCTGTTGTCCTTCAGAAAGAATATAATCCTGTCCTTGAGAAGGGTTTCCATTGTCGTATCCACAGTTGAGGTGAAGCTTACCAGTCTGTAGTTGCTTGCACTCTCTTTGCTCCTGCTTTTGTGTGGAAGAATAACTGTGGCCTTTTTCCAATCTTATGGGACCTCGCCCAGTTCAAATGATAAGTTAAAGAGCTCAGCCAGTGGAGCTGCCAATTCCTCCCTCAGTTCTCTCCGTAACCTAGGATGCATTTTGTCTGGTCCCATGGCCTTGTTTATATTTATTTTCTCTAATTCCTTAAGGACTGCTTCCTCTGTAAAGGACCTGAGTATACTGTGTCACTTCCTTTATTTATTTATTTATTTATTTATTTATTAGCTTTTGGTAACCAGGTAAGTGCACTAGGCAACAGTCCTGCCTATTTTCAGGCACGACCCGGGAGAGTACAATACAGAACAGTCAACAGTACAGATCAGAACAACAACATTAGGTTTAGGCGTTACAGACTGGGTTGAGATAAATCAGTGAATAGAGCAAGCAGATAGTAATGCAGTAACCAGTAAGGTATAACAATAAGTAACAAAATCAGAGTTATAATTGGTATGAGGAGGTGCACGCTCATTAAGACATATTAGCCAAGTTTGATAGAAGGGAAAATTTAGGGGGATACAGTAAAGTAAGTAATACGTTAATACTGAATGGCATGGTGCTTTAATAAGGGCTCCCATTTATGAGCAGTCACAGTTTCCGAGGGCAAAGAGGTGAGAAAACAGAGAGTGCTTAAAGAAAGGTGGGAGCAAGTTCCAGAACCTAGGGGCAAAATAGGAGAAAGCCTGTTCACCCATTTTTGTGGCGCAGGGCCATTCCATGAGTTTTGGGATGGACGAGGACCTGAGTGAGCGAGAGCTGGAGGCTGGGGTAAGCATGTCACCCAGAGAGGCTGGACGGGGTGTTCTAGTAAGAGAGTCAATGAGACACCCTTAAGTGTATGACTGGAGGTCTTTGGGAGACAACCAGTGTAGGCCAGAGTAGAGTAGGCAGTGATGAGATAGGCGAGGAGCGGATAGGGCGAACCTGCATATATTATTATAGGAAGTGTCCCATTTACTGAGCACTCTGGCATTGGCATGATAGAGAACAGGGAGAGCATAAAGGAGTTGAGGCAGAAATACACCTCTAGCTACTGATTTTCTTGCAGTCGGGGTGAGTGAGTGGCGCACTCGATAGGCCACCCCAATTTTAGCATTGACAGACCGACACACTTCATTGACATGTTCTGAAAAATCAAGTGCTGGGTCAAGCATTACCCCTAGGTATTTGAAAGTAGAGGTGTTAGTGACATTAGTCCTATCCCTGCAGTGGACAAGGAGTTTGGGGGCCTCGAAGGGCACTTTTTTAGAGGACCCAAAAAGCATGGCCTGAGTCTTCCCAATATTTAGTAATTGATGGTTAGCCGAGAGCCAGGATTGAAGGGATTGGAAGTCCTGAGATAGGTTTAGGTTAATGTCTGCGATAGACTTGGATGAATAATAAAGTACAAGATCATCCACATACATGAGTAGGCTGCTAGGAGGGGAAAGACTGGAGATATCATTTAGAGGGAAAAGAGTAGTGGACCAAGTATGGATCCCTGTGGAACAACGCGGGAGATAGCAATAGGGGAGGAGAGAACCTTACAGAAAGAAACAGCCTGAGAATGGTTTTCCAGGTAGCTGTCGAACCATGATAGGGTAGAGTCAGGGGTGCCTAATGCATGAAGTCTAGACAGTAGAAGCGGATGATGGACCATATTGAACGCTTTCGAGAGGTCAATAAACATGGCTCCCGAAAGCAAGCCCTTCTCCATGTTTTCCTTGATATCACTTGTAAGCTGGGTCAGAGCGGTAGTGGTGCTGTGCTCAGCCCTAAAGCCATGCTGGGCGGGGGATAGAAGATTAAACTTAAGAAGTTACTCGGAGACCTGACAATGGACTAATTTCTCAAGTAGCTTGCTAAGTGTGGGGAGAACTGAGATGGGGCAGTAGTTGGTCAAGAATTTAGCATCCCATTTCTTAAATACTGGTATAGTTCTAGCCGTTTTCCGTACCAAGGGGACAGAGGCAGAGCAGAAAGATAGGTTAAACAGCCTAGTTATGGGTGCCGCAAGCCAGGTTGCAGTTTGCCTAAGAATCCCTGGATGAATACCATCAGGGCCAACGTTACCACTAGCTGGAACAGTTTTGAGAAGGTTAAGTACTTCAAGGTATGTGACTGGTGCCAATTTCAGAGTAGGAAGAGAGGAGGAATGAGAAGCTGGGTCATGAACAGCTTAGGGGAGAGAGGAAGGGGATAGGGTAGGTAGAGTGGAAAAGTAGGAGTTGAAGGCATTAGCAATGGTGAGAGGGTTGTTACAGTAGGCATCATTTAGGTACATATGATTTGGAGTCAGAGGCTTATTGTTCCCTAGAATCTCCTTAATGTGCGTCCAGTACTGCTTAGGGTAGGAAGCAGAAGAACCAAGGAGATTTCTGAAATAAGTACTTTTAGCTATGCGAATCTCCTTTTTGCAGGTGTTCCGTAAGGCTGTATAGGCTTCAGAATCAGTCAATAGTTGAGAGGCCTTCCAAGTTGACCATAATTTATCCCTGAGTTTCAGAAGGTGAAGCAAGGGACACTTGAGCCATTTTGTGACTTTACCTTTTACCCTTCTAGTAGTGACCGGGATGTGTTTATTTTGTAGAGAAAGTAGGGAAGAGGTGAAATAGTCTGCAGCGATGTTTATGTTATCATTATGGTAGAGGGGGGACCAGTCAATCAGGTTGAGATCATGAATAAAGGCTTCAGGGTTCAGGTTGGAGAGATTAGAAAAGGTTAAAACTTTAGAAGGGGGCGCGTGGCTAGCTGCCGACTGACAAAGACGTCTTCCACAGGTGCTCCAGTCTACAAGCTTAATTTCTATAAATTTGCAACTTTGAAATTTAACTTTAGGCAATGTACAGGACAGATTTTGGCTCTCAAAGTATCCTGCAACCAGAATATACAATTAGAGTACAAAAAACGGTAATTCCGTCAACTTTATTGGAGGCAACATGGGGAGGCCTAAGAATCAGCAGCAACAACAGGGCCCAACGCATGGCTCGGACACCGAACCCTGTAACGCAGCAGTTCTAAAAGCAGTTAAAGATCTGGAAGCTTTTGTCAAGGAACTAGATAGGAAGGTGGATGGTTTTACCTCACGGGTCACAGTGGTGGAAACCAAACTGGAAGGAGTGGCAACACAAAGTAATTTGTCATATACAATGGCTGAAAAGGCTGTTACAGCTAATGCAGGTCTGGTGAGCGAAAAGCGTCTACTGTGTCAACTCCTAGGAAATCTCAAGAATGGTGCCCGCCTAGCTAACGTGCGGATACTAGAGATCCCGGAGACCTCCGAAGGTCAAAATCTGCTGGAAAATATGACCACTCTGGTGCAGACTACTCTTGCCATTTCGGTCGAAGGAGCGATCACGCAGGCATACCAGATTACACCACAATGCAGACCTCTACAAGAAGGGACACCACGAACTATCTTGATGGTCACGGCTGGTCCGTCCATTAAAGAACTAATTCTACAGGTGGCTAAAAATAAGGGACAACTTCACCTACCAGATGGCTCTCGGATTTACTTCTTCCCTGACCTTTCCTATGCTACGCACCAGAGACGGAAGGCATTCAATGCAGTGAGATCCGAGCTGCGACAATTGGGGATCGTGAATGTGCTGTTATACCCTGCGAAACTGCGTATACAGTATGCAGGTAAAACTTTTATCTTCAGTGACCCAATAAAAGCAGGGAAGAGACTCGAGAAATTTAAATCAGACTTTGCCACTCGTGAGGATTCTGAAGATTCAGAGACTGAGGGGGACTGAGTGGGCCTCATCTGTTTATAAAATATAGGCCATTTACCTGTAGGATGCCTTTCAAAGTTAACTGAATAATTGCTGAGTTTAAAGTTTAACTGTTAGCACTTTATAAGGTAGGGTTACATACTTTATAACCCTCTGTTTAATTCCTAAACTCTCAGCCTATAATTACTCATAGAGAAAAATAGTAAAATGTACTTGATAACTACTGTGTATGGAGCAAATGTACATTTAGACCTCTCCATTATTATTGGGATAAATTTTCCTTTTTACTTGGATTTATGATATGCCATTAAGGCAACATCAAGAGTGTTTCACTCAGGGACTTTTCGGGTACAGATATTAAGTAAAAAGTCCATGGTCTAGGCGAAATAGCCATTTAAGAAATATATTTAGAACACGTGTTTACAAAAGTAAAGTACATATCTTTATTTGTTAACCCTCCAGTGATGTAACAAAGGGTGATATGGTTATTATCCTTAGCAGATGACATTTATCTTGTAACTTTATAATGCATGGAACCAAGTTTAATATATTGTATAAGGACTTGGACATACTCAATAAATAAAAAGTATAAAAAAAAAAAAGACTTTAGAAGGGAAGGAGGGGGAGGAGGTATCCCAAATGCAGTAAACAGGGTAATGGTCACTTACGTGTCTGGAAGAACCCCAGCCAAAGGGAAGAACTCCTTCCTGTTTGTCAGGATCCAGTCTAGGAGGGTGGCGCAGGCTCCTTTGTTGGATATCCTAGTGGGTTCAAATATAAGCTGGGAGAGATTGGCCTTACTAGTCAGAGAGGAAAGGAGGGAGGAGCTAGGTCCAGCCCAGTCAAGGTTAAAGTCCCCAAGGCAGACAATATTGTTTTTCCCAGTCACGGATAGCAAGTATTCGATAAACTCCTCGAGTCCTAGCCTAGAGTTTCTTGGAGGAATATATATGCAGAAAATGTGAAGCCTTTTGACGCCACCAAGCAGAAGGTTGGAGTGAAGAACTTCACAGTTGTTGAGAGGGGGATCCTGACATACAGTAATGTTCAGTTATGGTTTGTAATAGAGTGCAAGGCCACCGCCCCTTTTAGCACTAGGTCGATCCGCCTGAAGTACATTGTAACCCTGTAGAGCACACTGGGAATCAGGAATAGAAGGCTTGAGCCAAGTTTCGGATAAGGCTAGGATATCTGGGTTGTTAGGGTTTAGCCACATCTCAAGGTCAGGTAAGTTGGCCAGGAGACTCCTCATATTAATGTGGGCAAAGGTGAGGCCAGATGATTGGGGCAGACAGTGCAATGGACAATATTGGATAGGATTAGTTCCCAGAGTGGGACCAGGGTTAGTCTCAACGTCCCCAGCCAGCATAAGGGAAAGGGTAGCGATCCATATAGATGCAATAACATAGGCCCGAGCTGTAGATCCAGGGGGTATGGAGAATCTTAGCTGGATGTACCTAATTAATAGTCCAAGTAGTTTGAAATAAAGTACGGAAGGGGCAGAATGGTTAAGGGTGGGGTTGCTAAGGAGGTTGGAGAAGCAGAAATTATCCAGTGAGTATACTGAGCTGGGTATAGTATACACAGCAGGTCCAGAGAGAACCGAGAATATCCATAACATAAGTGCTAGAGAGACAAGGGTGTGTATGGACCTGTAAGCCATAATAAGATAGGAGTGAGAAGGGGGAATAACAGGGGGAGGGTGGGCAAGGAGGTAACGAGGAGCTGGTGGTAGAGGATGAAGGAAGACTCAAGAAACTGAGCAGAAAAAGGAATAAGCTTGATACGTTTAGAGAATGCGACCTCTGGTGGTCAGTGAAGATGAAGTGCAGGTGGGAAACAAGGGAGATAGAAAAAAATACAAAACAGCTCACCACAGTCACACGGGATGCTAGATATCATGAGGTGCCCCTGTATAAAAGCGAAAGCGGCAAAGGTGGGAGGTATTGGGGGCGGTGGGGAGCAGTCGTGAAGCGAACAACTGCACAGAGGCTCACGTTCAGCAAGGTGCCGGCTCTTCGTACCTTAATTCATTTTGGGAGTTGGGGGGAGGGCTTCTCCGGTTGTGCCCTCATGACCTGGACCCAGGAGGTGACGGATCCCTCACTGCTGTGGAGAAAGGAGAGGTAGGAAATTTATAGTAAATCCCTGTAAGGTATTTGCATACTGATTACTTGGGCTGTTAGGCAGCTCTGGTTTAGCTAAGTCTGAGGGGGAAAGAGTTCCTGAAATTGCTCAAAATGGGAATAATTACTGAATTCGGATTAGTAGTGGAGCCAAATTACTAGCTCTTTCTTTTTATTTATTTATTTATTTATTTTTTAAAGAGGTTCTTAATTGATGAGCAGGTATGGGGACTTGGATGATCATATTACGTATTGAGCTGCAGCTCCCCCAGAGGCTGACGCAGTTTCTAAGTTAAAACAACAGTCTCTCTCTAATATGCTAGAAGCAAATTTCAGTTTAACTTACATCAACACATAAAGTTTAGACTATGCAAGGCAAGGGGTACTATGTTACATGGAACTACAAGCACAGAGAGCTGCTTTTAATTTTACATAGAGACTCATTAAAGCACAATGTTTAAACATTAAATATGGCTAGAAATCAGAAAGTCTCATAAGGTGCACCATTTACAAAGTCGAAATCCCCTAAGTTAGAACAAAAAACAGGTTAAAAAACTATCTCCTGTGTTGGGTCGACAGAAAAGCCAGAATGGCAGTGCAAATTTGAATTCAGAAAAAGGCGCCAATAGCAACAACTGCACAGAGGCTCACATTCAGCAATGTGCCGGCTCTTCGTACCTTAATTAGTTTCGGGAGGTGGGGGGAGGGCTTCTCCGGTTGTGCCCTCGCAACCTGGACCCTAAGCGACAGATCCTCACTGCTGAATTTGTTTGGCGGGGGTGGGAGGAGGCTTCTCCAGTTGTGCCCTCGCAACCTGGACCCTGGAGGCGACAGATCCCTCACTGCTTAATTCGTTCCGGGGTGGGGGGAAGGCTTCTCCGGTTGTGCCCTCATGACCTGGACCCTGGAGGTGATGGATCCCTCACTGCTTAATTCATTTCGGGGGTTTGGGGGAGGGCTTCTCCGGTTGTGCCCTCACGACCTGGACCCTGGAGGTGACAGATCCCTCACTGCAGGGTTTACATCCAGTAATGGTGGATCTGCATCCATCCTGCTCCTTTGTGAATACTGAGCAGAAATATCTGTTTAGGATTTCTGCTTTGTCCTTGTCATCCTTGATGTCTCCTCCATCAACCTTTGTGAGTCTAACAATACCCCCTGTTTTCTTTCTCTTGTCACTTCTGTATCTGTAGAATGTTTTGTCTCCCTTTTGACTTCTTTGGCTATCATTTCCTCTGTTGTTGGCTTTGCTGTTCTGATTTCTTTGTTTGCTTTCCTTTGCTTTTCTTTGTAGTCTTCCATGTACTAGTCCAATCTGCTTTTTTTCTATTTTCTGAAAGCAGCACTTTCTAGGGAAATGGATATGTTGTTCATCCACACTTCTTGGCAGGTTTCTTGCCGCTTTAAATCTTGCCAGAAGGTCTTCAAGCTGGCCCCTCCCACCCACCTGGGTGATAAAACTCTCGGCTCCACCCCATGATGCCAGATCTTCCTTACCGCTTGGAAGCTCAGGTTCCCTCCTTAGTGCTCTATGCGATAGACTGGTTCCTGATTTTTTCGGTCTCTCCGAATTCAGTTGGAAGTTTTTCTATTACTTCGACCCTTCTCCCTCGCGGCTGCGATGGATAATTCGTTTTCCGGCTCTCGGAGGTGCCCGGCAAGTTCCTCCAGGAAAGACCCGCATTCCACCTGCGTTTACTGCCTCAACTTGGACCATGAACCGCAAGTTTGCGATTTTTGTTGTGCCCTTTCAACCAGCTCCTTGGAGGATCGTGTGGCCCGTTTCGGGCTCGGGCGACCCGAATCTTTTTCCGCACCGGAAAAATCCTTGGAGACTTGTCGGGCAGTGTCCGCATCGGCTGTCTCGGCTGAGCAGCTCGATCATCTTTCCTCCATGGAGGGGGCGGCGTCTAAATCTGCCTCCCCCCCTTGGTCGCGTCGCTTATCCCGCTCTCCTTGAGTTCTCCTCATTCAGCTTCATTCAAGGAGCTTTGCAGTCCCTTTTCTCAAGGGAGGGACCCTCGGGACCTGCCTCTCGGCCCAGGTCAAAGTGCAGGCTAAGTCCCATCGTCGGTGCTGGCGGGAGCAGGAGAGTTCCCCCTCCCCTGTCGGCCGACTTTCGACTTCGGTCGAGGGTGCGGCTCAGGCTGCTGGCTTCACGGTGTCCCTGTCAGGTCAGCCGGCCAGGACTCCTGTCAACGTTGTCGAGTCTCTCAACCCGTCATCTGGGCTGTCTTGTGCTGGAGCCGCCATCCCGTCGCCGGTTCCCCCGGCGGAGGCCAAGATTCTGCCTGTACCTTCGGAGCGTCAGGCCTTGGTCCTTTGTCCGAGCGGGGAAGGCGGCGCCCCCACTTCTTCCAGGCCCAACCCTAGGGTTCCCCAAGGATTGGGGTCTCGGTCTCCGTCCTCTTCTCGGTCAAGCCAGCCACGCTGACTTGACGATCTCGGTCAGGGCACAGGATTAGAGAGTAGCATTACCCGTTCTTCCTCTGGACCCGCCGGTTCATGCGTCCCCCTAGTGGGGGGCTGGCCAACCAGCGGTCACAGCGCTGTGTCTCTTCGGACCAGTCCGTGACAACAGCCCAGGGGTTAGGGAATGCTCTCCTTCGGACCGTTCCAGCTCTTCGCAGGAGAACATCCCGTTCATGTGCCTCGAGTCGACGGTCTTCTCCGACCGATGCATCTTGGATGGGTGAAGGTGCCCATCAAGGGGAATACAGAGTGCTCCGCCTCTAGTCATCTTGGGAGTCCCGATGTCTTTCCTACCTGCTGGAGCTCCAGGCGGTCTGCTTAGCTTGCACCGCTTGCTCTGTATGTGCGGGGTCTAGTGGTTTAAGTCCAGGCGGACAACATCATGACCATGTGCTACCTATCCCGCCAGGTTCGGATGAGCCCCTTGCCTCTGCATAAGGAGGTTCTCCGCATTGGGTCTTTCGCACAACCGGGAGGCGGTTTCCTAGCCATTTCGATGTCAGGAGCCTCCAGCTCCCTGGCTGATGCCCTAAGCTGGATTAAGGCTGCGCCTCACGAGTGGTCTTCCCTGCCGGAGGTAGCACAAGTTCTTTCTTCCTCTCGGTCATGCCTCGGGCGGTCCCTTTTTCCCTCCAGGGAGAATACGAGGTCGAGACTGTCTCATGCCCGCCCCCTCAGCAAGGTTTGCTGTAGGGGATGCCTTTGAGGCCGCGGACCCTGGGCCTCTTCTACGCCTCTCCCCCATTTCCCTTGACCCACGGGCAAGGCAAGGAGGGACTAGGTGCAGGCAATGCTGGTAGCCCCAGACTGGTTTGCCAGCTCTGGTATCCAGCTCTCCTCAGTCTCAGCCCCAGGCTCCCGAGGCGGCTTCCAGCCTGCCCGGTCCTGATCTCTGTTTTCAGGGGAAAGTATTCCATCCGGACCTTTAATCCCTGCACCTGGCGGCCTGGTCCCTGTGCGGCTGGGGGCCAGGCCTTGGGTCTTCCGGCAAGGTCCTTGACGTTTTCAAGGCGTCCTGCCAGGAGTCGACCAGACATGCTTGCCTTCAAATGGAAGAGTTCTCCATTTGGTGTTGGGATAGGGCTGGTCCCCTCTCTTGTCCCTCGGCGAGCATTCCGGACCATCCTTGGTCCGTTCTTTATTGAACAAGGGCTTCGGTCGACGACCCTCTAGGTGCTTCTGTTGGTCACCCCTGTCTTCCGGGTGCCGGCCGGAAGACAGTCGGCAGCGTAGAAAAGGTGGTCTGGCACTTTCTTAGGCCTCAATCACACCTCCCCTCTGGGGAGAGTATCCCATTTTCTGTGGGATCTTTGCTGGTATGGGCTTAGCCCACGGGTAAGCCGTTCGAACCTTTGCACAGGTGTGAGTTCCCCACCTGTTGTGGAAGAACACCTTCTTGGGGCTACCATGCCATCCAGAAGGATGGGAGAGTTCCAGACGCTCCTTGAATCTCCCTATCTGGTCTCCCACAGGGACAAGGTTGTCCTGCGCCCCACCCGAAGTTCCTTCCGTAGGCAGTGGTGGAGTCCTTTTTTCCCGAACCGGGTATCGTCTCTACCGGGGTTCAACCCCATTCACGCCTCGGAGGCCGTATATAGGATCCATTGGGACCCTATTTAGCGCTCGCCTTCCCAGGGAGCGTAGGGCTGAAGTTCGGGAGAGGTTCACCAGCTCTTTGTCATCGCTGGAGGCAGCACCTGGCAGACCTGCAGCCAAGCGGACTGACGGGCGGGTGGGTCACCTCCTGCATAGGTCTCTGCTATAGGTGGGCGGGCATGGAGCCTCCCAGAGGGATAAGTGCTCATTTTCCCACCCTTCCGCTGCATCGGTGGTTGCTTCCGAGGATACTCCTGTCCAGGATATCCGCAGGGCTTCTACCTGGAAGCAGGCATATACTGATTCCCCCTTCCACATCGACCTTGGGTCACGCCGGGATGTTGGTCAGGGCCTTGGTTCTCCATTCTTATACCTAAGTAGGGGGTGTGCGCCTTGCCTCCCTCCTCCCGGAGAACTGCTAGGAGTCTGCCAATAAGTGTGGATGAACAACATATCTATGTCCCTAGAAATACAGGTTACTCACCTGTAACAGGAGTTCTAGGAATGGTATATGTTGTTCATCCACACGACCCACCCTGCCTCCCCGGCTTCGACGCACAACCTGGCTTTCAGCTGGCTAGATCTGGCATCATGGGGTGGAGCCAAGAGTTTTATCACCCGGGTGGGTGGGAGGAGCCAGCTTGAAGACCTTCCAGCAAGATTTAAAGCGGCAAGGAACCTGCCAATAAGTGTGGATGAACAACATATACCATTCCTACAACTCCTGTTACAGGTGAGTAACTTGTATTTTCTCCCTGACCTTGGTGGCTACTTCCTTAGAAATCCAGAGTGGTTTTCTTTTCTGTTTTGCTTTGCTCACACTTTTTATGCAATGGTTTGTAGTGTGTAGTATAGCCATTTTGAGATGTGCCCAGTACTCTTCAACATAACTCCCCTGTACAATATTTGCAAGTCTGTCTCTCTCTCTCTTTTTTTTTAAGTTATATCTTTTTGCTTTTGCCGGCTTATCTCCGGAGGGAGCCCCCAGCCCCATCCCCCGGCGTCCACCATCCGGCACTGGCCTGGCCCCAAGGCTTACCCCCCCCGGTGGGGCCAGCAGGGTTCCCCAACCCCGTGGAGACCAGATTCAGAGGGCCAGTGTGATTGCTGGCCAGGAGTGGAGCCTGCGAGGCGCCCTCCACCATTCTGCTGTGGCAACTTTAGTTTCCTGGATTTTCTCCCCAGGAGTCGAGGCTTACAATGACGCCTACAGAGAGGAGCGCGCACACATCCACATGCGCTCCCTCCAAGTGTCTGCCCGACTCCTCCCCCTTCTACAGCATGGCGTTCTGTCCCCCAGACTCCGCTAAGGCGTAGACAGGTGCCAGCCTCTGAGAACCTCCCTCCCTGGAGAAGGAGAGCAGTCTGTCGGACGCTCAGTTCTTGGCCCGGCCGATCCCCGGCGGCCCATGCTCATTCTAGAACATGGGTCGCCAGCGTTGCACGAGGTAAGGCATCCAGCCCCTCAGCCCTCAGCACCACCGGGCTGACTGCAAGTCTCTCTTTGAGAAATTCCCTCATATTTGTGAAATCTGCATGTCTAAAGTCCATGACTTTAATTTTTGAGTGTTTAGTTTCTGTTTTTGTCCTGACATTAAACCACACCATGCAGTCATCGTTAGATCCCAGGTGGCTTCCCACCTCTACCTCTGAGATATTGTCCCTGTTTGTTAGCAATTGGTCAAAGATACCTACCAGACCATAGCTCAATCCCTGACTGTGTTGGGCTTTATAGGTCAGAAGTCCGACCCTGAAGGTGATCTGCCAGTAAACTGGCAGCCAGTGCAGGCTGCGGAACACAGGAGTGATGTGGCAAGATTTAGGTAAGCCAGTCAACAACCTGGCTGCTGCATTCTGAACTAGCTGCAGTTGGCAGATCTCCACCCCTGGTAGCCCTAGGTAAGTGACGTTGCAGTAGTCAAGGCGAGAGGCCACAAAGGCGTGGACCAATACAGGAAGGTCGTTGGGTGGGACCAGGTGCTTAACTCGGGTGACATTCCTCAGATGGTAAAAAGAGGTTCTCACAACAGCAGACACCTGAAATTTTAAAGTCTGGCCACTGTCAAAAATGCCAAGGTTCCACACCTGCTCTGAAGCAGGTAGCTGGAACTCATCGAGGCAAAGTCCAGACAGTTGACGAGCCATGAAACCTGAGCCCTGGTGGCCTGGGTCCACCACTAACACCTCAGTTTTATCAGGGTTCAGCTTCAGCCAGCTGGCTCTCATCCAGTCTTGGATCTCGGAGAGGCAGTTATTAAACACTGAGATGGCTTCAGCCTGTTCGGGCACAAAAGACATGTAGAACTGAATTTCATCCATATAACAGTGGAAGCTCAGCCCATACTGCCTTGTAATGTCTCCTAACAGCAGCATGTACACTACAAACAGCATGGGTGAAAGGACGGAGCCTGTGGAACCCCACAAGGTAGGGAGAGAGGGGCCGAAGAAAAAATCTCGGACACCACTCTCTTGAGTCCTACTTGTGAGGAAGGATCGAAACCATCTGTGGACTGTTCCAGACGGTCCACAGAACAGCCACAGGTGCTCCAACAGCATATCATGGTCCGCAGTGTCAAGTGCTGTGGAAAGGTTGAGAAGAACCAAGATGGATTGGCTCCCTTGATCCCTCACAGTCAGATTGTTAAGTACCCAAACAAGTGCCCTCTCAGTACTATGCCTTTTCCTAAATTCAGACTGGAGAGGCTCATAGACATCACAGATGGTTAAATGGACCTCCAGTAGCTCCACAACCACCTTCTCAATAACCTTGCCCACAAAGGGCAGGTTAGAGACTGGCCTGTAGTTGGCAAGATAGTCCAGGTCAAGTTTTATTTGATAGGTTCCTTGCGTTAGTGACCATAGCTTTCCAAACTTGGTCCCCCCCTCCACCCCCTTTTATGGTGCCATGTCCTATTTTTTTTTTTTTTACTCCCCCAGCTCTGTGCCAGCCTGTCCTTCAGGCCTTCCTATGCCCTTCATGCCACACTACCTCGGTGCAGCCACCCATCGCCCCATATTACAGCACCCTGGGTAACCCCCAGTCGTAACCCTTCACCGGGTGGGTCCCTCTCCTCCGAGGGGAAAGGCACCAGTGGGGTTGCCCTGAGTGCTGCTGGGATGGTCCGTGTGCTGCCCGAGGTCTTGCGGCAGCAGGAGCTGACGACCGTCATCCAGTCGACCTCTGGGCTCTTTTCCCATTTGCTCCCTGGGGGTAGAACGTGCCACTAACGTCAGACTTATGCCGACATTCACCATGCCCCATTAGTTAGTGGGATCCCATGCATTGCCATGCCCCCAGCCTCTGCCAGGGCTCAGCAAGTGCCGGGTCACGTCCCCCACCCTCCCCCCGAGAGAAGGCGAGCAGTCATCTGACGCTCAAGCCTCCTCTCCTCGGCCAACCCTCCAGCACCCGAGTCTGTTCCCGAATGACCTAATTTTGAGTGCCTATTTGTGTTGGTATCTGTTCCTACACCCAGTTGGTGAATTCTCTTTCTAGTATTTGTTATCCTGATTTGGTGAGAGTTTTGGACGAGAGGTAGCAGATTCTTTTGTCCCTGCTGTCCCCCCCCAGTGCCTATTTTAAACGGTCGAGGTAGAAGGTCACCTGGGGGCCAGTGACCATCACATGGTATGGTTCAATTTGGCTACTACATCTAAATCATCCCATTCCAAGGCAAAAATGTGGGACTTCAGAGGAGCTGACTTTGATAAGACGGCCAACAGAGTTAAGCTAGCCCTGGCAAAAAGAAACACAGGTGAGGGGGTACAGGCAAAGTGGGCAAGCATTAAGGATGCAATACTTGAAGCAACATCCCATTGTGTTAGACAGAAAGGAAGTGCAAAGAAGAAGGAAACCACTTTGGTTCTCAAATACAGTAGCAGAAAAGGTCAGAGCCAAAGGCTGGCCTTCAGGAAATATAAGGGAACACAGCGAGATGAAGATAGGGAGGCATACCAAACTTCCTAAGGAAGCAGGGAAGGCAGTAAGGCAGGCAAAGTCCCAAACTGAGAAACACTAGCATGAACAGTAAAGAAGGTGACAAGACTTTCTATAGATACATTAGTGAAAGGAGAAAGTCCAGAGGGGGTATTGCTAAGCTTAATGGAAAAAAGGGAGCATGTGAGGAGGAGGGCCCTGTAAAGGCATCTATCCTAAATAGATACTTTTGCTCAGTATTTACTGAAGAGAAGGCAGGGCAGGGCCCACAGCTCAGCATCATGGACACAGTGGGGAGGGAGGTGAGCACTACTCCCTTCACAAAAGAAAGGGTCTTATAAGAGCTTGCTAAGCTCAGGGTGGATAAGGCAATGGGACCTGATGGCATACATCCCAGGGTACTTGAGGAGCTAAAGGTGGAACTAGCAGAGCCATTAGCAGAACTGTTTAGTGAGTCTCTGAGCACAGGAGAGGTCCCAGAAGACTGGAGAAGGGCTCATGTGATCCTGCTGCACAAGAGTGGTAGCAGGGAGGAGGCAGGGAACTACAGACCAGTCAGTCTTACCTCAGTAGTGGGCAAGATTATGGAGGCACTCCTTAAGGAAAGGATAGTGCAACACCTGGAATCTATAGGGGCACAGGATCCAAGACAACATGGGTTTACAAAAGGAAAGTCCTGTCAAATTAATCTCATAGATTTCTTTGACTGGGTAACCAGAGTGGTGGACCAAGGGGGAGCAGTTGATGTCGCCTACCTTGACTTCAGCAAAGCTTTTGACACTGTTCCACACAGAAGATTGATAAATAGCTCGGTAGGCTCGGGGTGGGTCAGAAGTTGGTCAGCTGAGTGGCAAACTGGTTGACGGGCAGAAAACGGAGAGTGGTGGTAAATGGTATACAGTCAGAAGAGATGCAAGTCACAAGTGGGGTACCTCAGGGATCAGTCCTGGGGCCAGTCCTCTTCAACATCTTCATTAGTGACCTTGCAGATGGACTAGAGGGTAAGGCTTGTCTGTTTGCAGATGACACCAAGATCTGCAACAGAGTAGATGATCCAGATGGGGTAGGCAGAATGAGAGAGATCTGGATAAACTAGCAAAATGGTCAGAAGAGTGGCAACTGGGATTTAATGCAAAGTGCAAAATCATGCACATAGGAAGAAAAACCTGAAGCCACCTATAGGCTGGGAGGGAGTTGCTAGCAGTCACAAAGGAAGAAAGAGACTTGGGCATCATCATCACTGATGACCTGAAATCATCCAAGCAGACCTCTAAAGCAGTAGGTAAGGCTAGGGGGATGTTAGGGTGTATTAGTAGGGGTATCACAAGTCGTATGAGGAGGTAATAATCCCTCTTTACAAGACACTGGTTAGGCCCCATCTGGAGTACTGCGTGCAGTATTGGAGGCCACACCTTCACAAGGACATTAACCAAATTGAGGCAGTCCAGAGAAGGGCAACCAAAATGGTGCAGGAACCGCATCAGAAGACATATGAGGACAGATTAACAGAGCTCAATATGTATACCCTTGAGCAAAGGAGGGAGAGAGGTGATATGATCGAGGCATTCAAACACCTTAAGGGCATTAACAAGGTGAAAGAGTCTAACATGTTTAAATATAAGAAAAATAGCAGGACAAGAGGACACAGCATGAGATTAGAGGGGAGCCGATTAAGGGGGAATGTAAGGAAATTCTTTTTCACAGAAAGGGTGGTGGATGCATGGAATGGCTTACCACAAGAAGTGGTGGCTATGAATACAGTGCAGGGCTTCAAACAGGCATGTGATAGGCATAAGGGAGCAATACAAATGACTATGAATAGATAGGCCACTGACAGAGCAAAGGCCGATGGCACATTTATAAGGTAGAAAAAGAAATGGGCAGACTGGATGGGCCTTGCGGTCCTTATCTGCCATCAACTTCTATGTTTCTATGTATTATGTCCAGCTTCTGCCCTAGTGCTCCCATGCCTTCCCTAGTTAGGTGTAGACCATCGTATTTGAAGAGACCTCTGTCCCAGAAGTCCTGCCAGTTCCCAATGAATAGGTACCCCCTTTCTTGGCACCAGCTCTGGAGCCAACTGTTTAGTTCCTCATTTTGATCCTTGCGTATCCTTTGCATACTGCCTCCTTTCCCCCATACTGAAAGGATCTCTGAGAAGGCAGTGATTGAGGGGTGAGAGGATAATGTCTCACCTAAGTAAGATATGTGCTGTTTGGTGTCCTCAAGGGTCTGGTCAGCCAGATCGTTAGTACCTGCATGTACGAAAACACCTGCACATTTACCTTCTCTTTTTATTAACCTGTTAATGTAGTCTGTGTCTCTTTTTGCAGAGGTCCCTGGTAGGCATTAGTTAGTGGGATCCCATGCATTGCCATGCCCCCAGCCTCTGCCAGGGCTCAGCAAGTGCCGGGTCACGTCCCCCACCCTCCCCCCGAGAGAAGGCGAGCAGTCATCTGACGCTCAAGCCTCCTCTCCTCGGCCAACCCTCCAGCACCCGAGTCTGTTCCCGAATGACCTAATTTTGAGTGCCTATTTGTGTTGGTATCTGTTCCTACACCCAGTTGGTGAATTCTCTTTCTAGTATTTGTTATCCTGATTTGGTGAGAGTTTTGGACGAGAGGTAGCAGATTCTTTTGTCCCTGCTGTCCCCCCCCAGTGCCTATTTTAAACGGTCGAGGTAGAAGGTCACCTGGGGGCCAGTGACCATCACATGGTATGGTTCAATTTGGCTACTACATCTAAATCATCCCATTCCAAGGCAAAATGTGGGACTTCAGAGGAGCTGACTTTGATAAGGCGGCCAACAGAGTTAAGCTAGCCCTGGCAAAAAGAAACACAGGTGAGGGGTACAGGCAAAGTGGGCAAGCATTAAGGATGCAATACTTGAAGCAACATCCCATTGTGTTAGACAGAAAAGGAAGTGCAAAGAAGAAGGAAACCACTTTGGTTCTCAAATACAGTAGCAGAAAGGTCAGAGCCAAAGGCTGGCCTTCAGGAAATATAAGGGAACACAGCGAGATGAAGATAGGAGGCATACCAAACTTCCCTAAGGGAAGCAGGAAGGCAGTAAGGCAGGCAAAGTCCCAAACTGAGGAAACACTAGCATGAACAGTAAAGAAGGTGACAAGACTTTCTATAGATACATTAGTGAAAGGAGAAAGTCCAGAGGGGTATTGCTAAGCTTAATGGAAAAAGGAGCATGTGAGGAGGAGGACCCTGTAAAGGCATCTATCCTAAATAGATACTTTTGCTCAGTATTTACTGAAGAGAAGGCAGGGCAGGGCCACAGCTCAGCATCATGGACACAGTGGGAGGGAGGTGAGCACTACTCCCTTCACAAAAGAAGGGTCTTATAAGAGCTTGCTAAGCTCAGGGTGGATAAGGCAATGGGACCTGATGGCATACATCCCAGGGTACTTGAGGAGCTAAAGGTGGAACTAGCAGAGCCATTAGCAGAACTGTTTAGTGAGTCTCTGAGCACAGGAGAGGTCCCAGAAGACTGGAGAAGGGCTCATGTGATCCTGCTGCACAAGAGTGGTAGCAGGGGAGGCAGGAACTACAGACCAGTCAGTCTTACCTCAGTAGTGGGCAAGATTATGGAGGCACTCCTTAAGGAAAGGATAGTGCAACACCTGGAATCTATGGGGCACAGGATCCAAGACAACATGGGTTTACAAAGGAAAGTCCTGTCAAATTAATCTCATAGATTTCTTTGACTGGGTAACCAAGTGGTGGACCAGGGGAGCAGTTGATGTCGCCTACCTTGACTTCAGCAAAGCTTTGACACTGTTCCACACAGAAGATTGATAAATAGCTCGGTAGGCTGGGGTGGGTCAGAAGTTGGTCAGCTGGTGGCAAACTGGTTGACGGGCAGAAAAGAGTGGTGGTAAATGGTATACAGTCAGAAGAGATGCAAGTCACAAGTGGGGTACCTCAGGGATCAGTCCTGGGGCCAGTCCTCTTCAACATCTTCATTAGTGACCTTGCAGATGGACTAGAGGGTAAGGCTTGTCTGTTTGCAGATGACACCAAGATCTGCAACAGAGTAGATGATCCAGATGGGGTAGGCAGAATGAGAAGAGATCTGGATAAACTAGCAAAATGGTCAGAAGAGTGGCAACTGGGATTTAATGCAAAGAAGTGCAAAATCATGCACATAGGGAAGAAAAAACCCTGAAGCCACCTATAGGCTGGGAGGGGAGTTGCTAGCAGTCACAAAGGATGAAAGAGACTTGGGCATCATCATCACTGATGACCTGAAATCATCCAGGCAGACCTCTAAAGCAGTAGGTAAGGCTAGGGGGGTGTTAGGGTGTATTAGTAGGGGTATCACAAGTCGTAAGAGGAGGTAATAATCCTCTTTACAAGACACTGGTTAGGCCCATCTGAGTACTGCGTGCAGTATTGGAGACCACACCTTCACAAGGACATTAACCAAATTGAGGCAGTCCAGAGAAGGGCAACCAAAATGGTGCAGGGACTGCATCAGAAGACATATGAGGACAGATTAACAGAGCTCAATATGTATACCCTTGAGCAAAGGAGGAGAGAGGTGATATGATCGAGGCATTCAAACACCTTAAGGGCATTAACAAGGTGAAAGAGTCTAACATGTTTAAATATAAGAAAATAGCAGGACAAGAGGACACAGCATGAGATTAGAGGGAGCCGATTAAGGGGAATGTGAGGAAATTCTTTTCACAGAAAGGGTGGTGGATGCATGGAATGGCTTACCACAAGAAGTGGTGGCTATGAATACAGTGCAGGGCTTCAAACAGGCATGTGATAGGCATAAGGGAGCAATACAAATGACTATGAATAGATAGAGCCACTGACAGAGCAAGGCGATGGCACATTTATAAGGTAGAAAAGAAATGGGCAGACTGGATGGGCCTTGCGGTCCTTATCTGCCATCAACTTCTATGTTTCTATGTATTATGTCCAGCTTCTGCCCTAGTGCTCCCATGCCTTCCCTAGTTAGGTGTAGACCATCGTATTGAAGAGACCTCTGTCCCAGAAGTCCTGCCAGTTCCCAATGAATAGGTACCCCTTTCTTGGCACCAGCTCTGGAGCCAACTGTTTAGTTCCTCATTTGATCCTTGCGTATCCTTTGCACTGCCTCCTTTCCCCATACTGAAAGGATCTCTGAGAGGCAGTGATTGAGGGGTGAGAGGATAATGTCTCACCTAAGTAAGATATGTGCTGTTTGGTGTCCTCAAGGGTCTGGTCAGCCAGATCGTTAGTACCTGCATGTACGAAAACACCTGCACATTTACCTTCTCTTTTTATTAACCTGTTAATGTAGTCTGTGTCTCTTTTTGCAGAGGTCCCTGGTAGGCATTTTATTACCACCTGTGTATCAGGACCTGGATTTATGTGCGACTCTGCTCCGTGAATCATGGAATCACCCAGAATCAGCATTTTCTTTGGTTCACCTCTATTTGAGTCCTTTGTAGTTCTTTCCGTGCGTGTTTTTGCTGTTTGAGCAATCTGGCGGTGTTTGGTGTTATACCCATGGTTCCCCTCCTTGGCAAGAGGGGAGTTTCTATTTGCAGTTTCTCCCCCTTGGTGAGAGGGGTGTATCTGTTTTTCGATTGGTGCCTCCTGATATGGCGACTGGTTTTGTAACTTGCATGACTTTCTTTTGCCTCCCTTTACTACCTGCCATTCCCCTGGACCCGGGGTAGTGAAGTGATGTGGGATGCTCCCCTGGTGGAGATGGTGAGGCGTAAAGAGGTGAGCAGGTTCACGTTTGCCAATTAGGTTGTGGAGATATTAGATTTGCTCCCATGTCTCTCTGAGTTGTGCTTAAGTTTCAGGTCTCATATTGTCCAGTAAGTGGGGCAGTGCTACCTGCCATTCCCCTGTTTGGTGGTCGTTTGTTCCCAGATGGCTATCCACTTCAAGACTGGAGATCCTCTTTCCATCCCCATTTGAGAGTACCAGGTTTAAGATTGCTCCCTCCCGAGTGGGTTTCAAAACTAGCTGTCTGATGCATGCCTCCTGTAGAACATCGAGAATGGCCCTGCTCTTGGATGAGGCTGCAGCAAAGGTGCTCCAGTTAACATCTGGCATATTCAGGTTCCCCATCAGCAATATCTCCCCTTTCTCTGCCAATCCAAGGATGCCTTCTATTATTTCCTTGTCCATGGAAACATAGACTTTGATGGCAGATAAGGACCGCTAGGCCCATCTAGTCTGCCCATTTCTCTACCTACAGGATAGGCCGCAGATCCTAGTTAACCAACAGCCTATATCTTCCTGCCCCCCACAAGAATTGCCTTATGTCTGTCCCATGCATTCTTGAATTCTCCCACAGTTTTAGACCCCACAACTTCCTCAGGAAGGCTGTTCCATACATCCACTACCCTCTGTGAAATAATACTTCCTCATTGCCCTAGATACGCCTCCTTCTATCTTTAAATTGTGTCCTCTTGTTCTTGCAAGTCTCTTTTCTGAAAGATGCTACCCTCTTGGACTTTGTTGATTCTCTTGAGGTACTTGAAAGTTTCTATCATGTCCCCCTCTCTCTTCTTTCCTCAAGGGTATACATATTAAGCTCCTTTAGTCTCTCCTCATACTGGCTTCTCTTGCAGACCCTGCACCATTTAGTTGCCCTCCTCTGGACTGCCTCTATCCTGTCTATGTCCTTGCGGAGATGGGGTCTCCAGAACTGGGCATGATATTCAGATGGGGTCTCACCAACTGTCTGTACAGAGGGATAACAACTTCCTGTTTTCTGCTGCTGATGCCTCTCCTGTACATCCCAGTATACCCCGCCCTCCCTTCTGCCTTCTCCCATGCTTGCTAACCTTAAGGTCATCTGATATGATTACCCCAGGTCCCTTTCCTGTTTTGTTGTTGTTACTACCTCCCCACCCATTGTGTTATTCTTCCCTGGGTTCTTGTTTCCCAGGTGCATTATTTTGCACTTTTTGCATTGAATCCTAGCTGCCATACGTCTGACCATTCCTTCAACCTTGCCAAGTCCTTTCATCCTTTCCAGCCTCCTTGTGTATCAGCCCTGTTGTGGATCTTTGTGTCATCTGCAAAAAGGCATACTTTTCCTTCCAGTCCCTCTGCAATGCCACTGATGAAGATATTAAAAAGGACTGGACCCAATACTGAACCCTGCAGTACCCCACTAGTAACCCCCCTTTCTTCAGAGTGGACTCCATTTACAATTACCTTCTGTGTCCTGTTGTCCAGCCAATGTTTTACCAGGCTATCACCCTGGGACCCACTCCCAGGCTGGTTAATTTGACTAATAATCTTTTGTGGGACTGTGTCAAATGCCTTGCTAAAGTCTAGGTAGGCCATGTCCACAGCCTCTCCCTGGTCTACTACTTTGGTCACCCAGTCAAAGAAATCTATTAGATTCGTCTGACATGACCTTCCAGCTGTGAACCCATGCTGCTTGGATCCTGTACTCCACTGACCTCTAGGTACTCAACTATTCTTTCCTTCAAGTGACTCAACACTTTCCCTACCACAGAGGTCAGACTGACAGGTCTGTAGTTTCCTGCCTCTGTCTTGGTCCCACTTTTGTGAAGGGAATCACATCCGCCTTCCTCAGTCCTCGGGTACCACACCATCCTCCCATGATTTATTAAAAAGAGTAGCCAGTGGTTTCACTAGTTCCTTCCTTAATTCTTTTAGAATTCTGGGGTGAATTCCATCAGGACCCATTGCTTTGTCCACCTTCAGTTTTAGGAGTTCTTGCAGAACCCTTTCTTCTGTGAAAGGACTGGGATCGACCCCCCTATCAAGAGTGCTTCTGTTAATTGGATTAGGCACTTCCCCCTCCTCTTTTGTGAATACTGAGCAGAAATATTCGTTCAGTATTCCTGCTTTTTCACTGTCCCCCTCTGCCCACCCACCGTTCATTCTATTCAGCCTCACTATCCCTCCCTTTGTCTTTCTACGCTCGCTGATGTACCTATAAAAGGTTTTATCCCTCTTCTTAACTGAGTTGGCTATCTTTTCCTCAGTTTGGGCCTTTGCTATTCTGACTTCCCTCCCTGCTTCTTTCTGCCTTAACTGGTACAGCTCTCTGTCCTGCTCCTTCTGTGTTTCCTTATACTTCTGGAATGCTATCTTTTTCTTCCTGACTTTCACAGCCACCTCTCTTGAGAACCATAGTGGCTTTTTCTTTCGTTTTGATTTGTTTATTTGCTTCACACAAAGGCTTGTTGCCTCTGTGATGGCAGTTTTGATAATTCCCCATTGTTGCTCCACACCTCCTTCTAGCCTGTTTGCTAGTGCTTTTCTGAGGCACTCTCCCATCTTGCCAAAGTCAGCCTCCTAAAGTCCAGTACCCTCACTTTGTATGGCTTGACTCTGTAGCTGAGTTTAACGTGAACCACACTGCTTGATGGTCACTTGTCCCCAGATAGCAACCCACTTCTAGATCTGAGATCCTCTCACTGCCCCGTTTGAGAGTCAGGTCTAAGATTGCTCCCTCACGAGTGGGTTCGAAACTAGCTGTCTAATGCCTGCCACCTGTAGGGCGTCAAGAATGGCCCTGCTCTTGGATGTGGCTGCAGCAAATGTGCTCAGTTAACATCTGGCATATTCAGGTCTCCATCAACAGTATCTCCCTTTCTCTGCCATTCTAGAATGCCTTCCATCATATCCTTGTCCATTCCTTCCCCCTGACATGGGGGTCTGTACACAACCCCTGTGCGGACTGTGGTGCCCTTTCCAGTCTCCAAGGTGACCCACAGTGCCTCCACTCCTCCCTGTTTACTCTTTTGTTCAGTTGCTTTTATCCCTTCCTTTACATAGAGAGCTACTCCTCCCCCTCTTCTCCTCTGCCTGTCTCTCCTGTAGGTTATGTACCCTGGTATGTTAACATCCCAGTCATTTCCTCCCACTGAGATGGGGGTCTGTATACAACCCCTGTGCAGATTGTGGTGCCATTTCCAGTCTCCCGGGTGACCCACAGTGCCTCCTCTCCTCCCTGTTTACCCTTTAGTTCCATTGCTTTGATCCCTTCCCTTACATAGAGAGCTACTCCTCCTCTTCTTCCCTCCCTGTTCCTCCTGTAGATTGTGTACCCTGGTATGTTGACATCCCAGTCATGGTTCTCTATGTACCATGTTTCTGTGACTGCCACGATATCCAGGCATCCCTCTTCCACCAAAGCCACCATTTCGGGGAGGTTTTTACCTAGGCTATGGGCATTGCCTAAATGCGTGCTCTGTGAAAAGATGCACTGCACCACTTGCAGGTAATGTTGTCCATGGTCTATGAGGATCCTACTGAGGATGAAAGAGAAAGAGGCTGAGGAAAGAAGGAAAGTACTTTTTTTTATTTATTTATTCTGTGTTCTGTTGTATCACCACCCCTTCCTATATGCAGGCAGTAAGTTTGAGTGTGACCTGGTGACAATAAATGGTGAGTAGCGGGGGAGGGTGAGAGTAGGAGGAGGGAGGGTGGTTTTGGCGGCTACACTATTCCTGTCTGCCCCTGCACCACTCTTCCAGGGGGAGAGGAGAGCGTGTACCTGCATAAGATGCGGTAGGACTAAGCAAACACAAAGTGTGGTTAGTGAAGAATACTGTACAGGCATAGCCATGTTACGACTGTTTTTTAGAAATATAGGGAAGAAAAAGTAGTTAACTTCTCTGTGTTAGCACTATGTTGTCCCTGTAAAGCTGCCCATTAGTAGAAGCTGCTGATAGCTCCTTTTGTTTGCCGAATCCCGTCGGCGGCTGAAATGGGAAGCCGAGAGTGGCTACTTCCATAGTCAGGAAATTCACAAATTAGTGGCAGCTGCAGGGGGAGCATAAGTCTTGTCGGTCTTACAACCCCAGTCCCTGTGTAGCATGATTCACAGCTGTCGACTAAAGTGTTATCAAAGCTCTTCAGATACTGTGAATGCATTGAAAAAATATATTTGGGCTACTCACATGACCTCTGCATTTGCTGCCTAGGTGCAGCCCATAATGTGAAGGCCTGCCAGATTTGCTGTAAATTCAATACCACTAGCTAATGATGCCAAAAGAATGCCTTGCAGACCCACCTACATAAACAGCAGATAGTTAGAATGGAGAAAGTGCTCCAGGAAAAGAGCTCCACCATGTCACTGGCCTGCTTATCAGGCTCCCACTGCTTATAGTCATGGGAGAAGACTTTGGGACAGCGCAAACACAAGCACTGGGATAGGGAGTGAAGCAAGCAAACAAACCTCCCCGGTTCACTAACAGTCACCCCTTCACTTCAGCGTGACCACTTCCGCACCATTGACCACCTCTGCCGCTATGCCGCCAGCCATCCAGACCATTGATCCCTCCAGGTCAGGACAGGCTGCAAGCACCACCAGGTCTAGTATAGCTGGTGTGTTGTCATCAACATCAGGGACGATGCCTCCCCCGTTGACATCACCTGTCATTCTTGCCAGCCAGGCGGGCACTGACATCGAGGTGGTACTTTCTTCCCTTCTTGGACATATAAAAATGATTGCTACCTCCTCCTCCTGTAACAGGAGACGCGTCGATGAGACAGCTTTGGTAAACCCCAGTGCCGACACCTGCCAGGCTGATGTGCCAGTTCCCATCTTGGGCATCAATGGCTTCACTCACTCCCTCCTTGGGGACCACTGAATGCACTGATGAGGATTAGGAGTACAACCCTGACCTCATTATGCAGGAGGAAAAGGAGCAAGACTATGTGAAAAGCTCCTATGAGAGATCTAGTGCCACTATATCAACAGGGAGCAAGGACTCAGTAGTGTATACACCAAGATCTCCTGAAGAGCCATTTTTCATCTGCATGATGCAGCAATTCCAGAATACCATGGGGTTTGAATCAGAAGCACAGGACATCACCAAGAGAAATTTGGTTGAGTTCCTGGAATTTTCTGATTCCCCACCCTTCATTATTCCTCCTCTCCTACCTGCCTTGGAAGATGTCACCCTTGCTGGCTGGCATAGGCCCAACATGATACCTGCCATACCCAGGAAGGCAGATAAAATATATCAGGTCCCCTCAGACAAACGCTTTTTTTCAGGTCAACCTGAGGCTGATATGGTGGTCATAAATGCTGTCCATGACAAATCTAAGGCACCAAAACACCTTGGTTCCCTCCATCCTGACAAGGATTCCAGGAAGCTAGATGTTTTGGGAAAGAGAACTTTTGCTTCTGCCACTGTAGGCCTGAGAATTGCAAATTATCAGGCCCATATGGTTAAATACCAAAATGTCCTCTGGAGGAAGGCCAAGGCAGCGGCCCAAGCCCTCCCAGAGGGTACTTCTAAGCAGGAGCTCTTAAAAGCTTTACAAGCAGGAGCAGGTATGGGTAAGGATCTCCTATGTTCTACCTATGATATTGCTGATGCTTCTGCCAGGGCAGCAGCTTTTGGGGGTATGCCATAGAAGACATTCCTAGTTAAGGGTGGCAGGTTTTGCGAATGATGTTCAGCAATCCATCCTCAGTGCCCCTTTAGAGGATACAAATTGTTTGGTGCAGACATACAAGATATACTCTCCAACCTGCAGGCCTCAGGCAGAAACCTGAAATTGGCACATTCCCTCTATCGCACTCACCCAAGTAGTAGACAGAGGGTGCCTTTTTGTCCATTCAACAACATGCACCATTCGATGGCCAAACAGCAGGGTAAGAGTAGAGGAGCATCAGTTTTGCCTGCCCCAGGAGCCACCCCAGGTGCCCACTCAAAAGCCCCTAGGGGTGGGGGTGCGGCTGCAGCCACAGGATCCGGCTCTGCATGACTCCTTCTTCGGGCACAATACCTCCAGGGGTGGTTGTCAGGGGTCGCCTCTCCCTCCACCTGGATCAGTGGAGAATGGTAACATCAGATGCTTGGGTCCTGCAGATAATAGAACAGGGTCACGCTTTAGAGCTTCTGGAATCACCTCCAGACCATCCACCAGTGCCTTCCCTAAAATCTCTAGAGCACATACAGTATCACTGCTGCTAGAGGAGAGCCATGCTTTGCTCCAGGAAAGGACTATAGAAATGGACAGGAGGTCTGAGGCCCATTGTAGATTTCAGACATATGAACTTTTTCATCCAATACAAGAAGTTCAGAATGGTAACTCTGCAAGGCCTACTCCTATTACTGTAAATAGGGGACTGGATTTGTTCCTTGAATATGCAGGATGCCTACTTGCATATCATGATTTGAACCCCCCTTACTTGGTTTACTTGGTTTCAAAGGACAAAAGAAGGCTACTGCCCATTGAGACTGTCCCCCACCACATTGGTGGGATAATTATACCTTAAGGTTATTACACTCCAGCCAACAATCCAACCCTTTCTTGAAGATTAAATTAGAACGGCTATCCACTAAGTATTGAGGAAGAAGATTCCACAATTTGGGTGTTCTCACTGTAAAGTAGTTTAGCCTTTTTGTTGTTCTAGTTTCTGAAACAAATATCTGTTATGGTACCGTGGGGAAGTCCAACTAGTTGAAAAATGTAAGCCACAGTGATGCATTAACTCCTGGGAATTCTGGATTTTATATAAGAGGAGTAGATCTCCTCTTGTACATCTTGTACAGAGTGAATGTAACCCCGTAACCTTTAATCTTCCCTCATAGTCTAGTTTGGATAGATACGGGACCATTTTTGTGGCTCTTTTCTGCACCCCTCTCAATTCTATCAATATCCTGCTTTAAGTAGGGATTCCAGCAGGGAGATCCATAGTCCAAGTGGGGCCTAACAAAAGCTATGTACAGTGGAATTACACATTCCTGGGTCCTTGAAACAAATGAACGTTGGATCTGAGTGAGCAAGATGTTGGCTTTCCTAGCTATCATCATACAATGATCATTGGAAGATAATTTGTTATTAATAATTACCCCAAGATCTCATTCTAATGGTGACACGTGAAGGGCAACATTGTTCAGAAAATAAGTCTGCCTGGGATTGTCCTTACCAAAATGTATGACATGGCACTTGTCTGAATTAAGTGTCACCTTGTTTAAAACTGCCCATTCTTCAGTAGATTTTAAATAGTTCCTCGTGGATTCTCTGTTTAATAATGTAAGAACAGAGCCACACAACTTGGTGTCATCAGCAAATTTCGCGAGAACATTCTCGGGGCCAACCTGCAGATCACTGATAAAGATGTTAAACAGGGACGTTCCCAACACAGATCCCTGCAGGACCCTACTGGTCACACTCAGCACCTGAGAAAGTGTGCCATTTATTCTAACTTGCTGATGTCTTTTATTCAACCAACCTGATACCCAATTGACTATATAATGTGAAAAAACCATTTTTTCCATTTTATCAAGCAGGATGTCATGAGGAACTTTATCAAATGCTCTACTGTAGTCGAGAAGTATTACATCCATAGGTATTCGCCTTACAGGAAATAACAGGTTTCTGTTTCAGGCGGAGCACTACCAGTTCACTGTATTGCCCTTTGGCTTATCATCTGCACCATGAGTCTTTACCAAATGTTTAGCAGTAGTGGCAGCAGCTCTTCGCAATGAAGGGCTATAGTCTTCCTCTACCTTGATGATTGCCTGCTCAAAACTCATTCCAAGGAGCAGTTTTTTCACACTGTAGCACGTACCAGCCAACTGATCGATGCTCTAGGGTTTACAGTCAATGTGCTGAAGTTGATCTTGACCGCTTGCCAGTGTCTATAGTAAATAGAGGCAGTCCTGGACACAGCCCAGGGCTTGGCTTTCCTGCCCCAGGACAGGCTGAACGTCTGACTGCACAGGCCCAAATGGTATACAACAGGTATGTCACAGCCTGGACATTCCTGAGACTCTTAGGATTGATGGTAGCAGCCATTGTTACAGTACCATTGGACAGACTGCATATGAGAATCCAGCAATTGACATTAAGGGTCCAATGGGACCAGCGCACAGACAACTTAGAACAAAAGGTTCTAGTAACCTCTCCTGTCCGAAAGATGTTTCGATGGTGGATGGAACCCAGTTATTTATTGAAGGGGGTTCCTTTCCTGATCCCTTCCCCTCATCCGTTTCCGTACCCAGGAAGGCAGATAAAATATATCAGGTCCCCTCAGACAAGCGGTTTTTTGCAGGGTCAACTTGAGGCTGATATGGTGGTCATAAATGCCTCTGGGATGGGCTGGGGGCACATGTGGAGCCCCTTGAGATACAGGGGACATGGACTAAAGTGGAGAGCACTCTTCACATAAACGTCCTAGAAATGAGGGCTGTTCTGTACAGTCTACAAGCCTTCCAGACCTATCTATCCTCAGGACCTTTTTAGTACAGACAACATCAGTACGGTGCACTACATCAACAAGCAAGGGGGAACTCATTCCTACTCCTTATGCAGGGAGGCAGTGAGAGTTTACTATTGGGCTCTAGAACACGGTCTTGAACTATCAACAGTGCATGTTTCAGGTGTCCAAAACATCTTGACAGACAAGATAAGCAGGTCGCAGTCCAGGATGCACGAGTGGGAGCTGCTGATCTCAGTGGCAGAAGAACTGTTCAACAGATGGGGTTGTCCAGAGTTGGACATTTTGCATCCTCACACTGTGCAGAATTGCAGCTCTTCTGCTCACTTGTTTCAGGGCCTGGTGTTTTGTGGCGAGAAGCGTTGTCCCTCTCTTGGAAGGGGCGGTTTATGTATGCTTTCCCTCCTTTCCCTCTAACTCAGAGGGTGCTAATCCAGCTCCAGATGGAGGGGGAAATTCTGATACTCATTGCTCCCCTATGGCCTCGTCAGATCTGGTTTCCCCTACTGCAGCAATTGGCAGTGGAACCATGAGTACCTCTTCCATTATGCTGGGGCCTATTGTCACAGGAACAGGGAACCCTGGTCCATCCAGACCTCAGGTCACTCCACCTTCGGGTATCGGTCCTGAAGACATAGCCAATGCCCATTTTGGGGTGTCACAGAAGGTGGTTGATGTCCCGATGGCAGCCAGAAAACCCTCCACCAGGACCACTTTTTCCATGAAATGGAAGTGATTCGCCTTGTGGGCCACTTCCCATCATTTAGAATCATTTACCTGTCTAGTAAACCAGGTTCTGGAGTATTTGCTGTCCTTGTCAGATGCAGTCCTTCAATACTCTTCTATCAAAGTGCACTTAGCTGTCATTTCTGCTCTCCATGTGTCTACTGATGGTCGTATGTTTGCTCAGCTAGAGGTAGCCTGTATATTTTTGAGAGGCATTCTGCACTTGAAGCCCCCATCCGCAATCCAGTCCCAGCCTGGGACTTGAATTTTGTTTTGGAGAAGCTTACTTTGGTTCCATTTGAGCTGACCGTGACATGTGGCCTACTCTTCCTTTCTTGGAAAGCATTATTTTTAGCTGCCATTACTTCTGCTTGAAGAAATTCAGAGCTTCAGATTCTAATGTGTGAGCCTCCTTATTTGGTTTTTCACAAACACAGGGTGTCTTTACGTACTAATCCTAAGTTTCTTCCGAAGGTGGTGTCTGAGTTTAAAATCAAACCATTCACTTGCTAGTTTATTTTCCAGAACATGCCATTCCAGGGGAAGCATTGCTCCATACTTGAAATGTACATAGAATATTCAAGTACTATATACACCACATGAAGGACTGAAGGAAGTTCTCACAGCTTTTTGTTTCCTTCACCCTGAGAAAGAGGGTGTACCTGTTTCTAAACAGTGCCTGTCCAAATGGTTGGCCAACTATTTTTTGTTACAGGAAGTACAGTAAGGAACTTCCTGGTTTTCTTCATGGTCATTCTACCAGAGACATGGCCAGTTCTGTTGCCTGTTTCAAAAATGTCTCAGCTGCAGAGATCTGTGCACCTGCCTCCTGTAGTACTGTCCACATCTTCACTAAGCACTACAGTCTGGACACTGCCGCCTGAAAAAGGGTTGATTTTGGCCTAGCTATGCTTCAAGGCCTCCTTTCTTAGGCCTGTGGGCTCCAGCCACCCAGACTGTTCACTGTAAGTACTGCTTGTTACTCATTCCATAGGTATGGCCTGATGAAAGAGATATCCTTAAAGATAGAACAGTCACATGCTAACCTTAACAGTAGATCTTTAAGAGAATCTCTTTCATCAGGCTATGCCATCCCACTCTCCGTCCCACTAAGATTTAGAACTCTGTAACTCCTGTCTCTTTCTCCAGGACTGTTTACCTGTTGTTTCCTGCCTCACCTGGTAGACAGAAGCAAAGGTTCTCTCCTGGTTCCCTAGAGGGAAATCCTCTGAGCATGGTCTCTGGCGGGGAACTGAGGAGGGAAGGGGCCACAAACGTTTATATGGGAAATGCTGATGCAAGACATCATTGTGGACGGTTCTTTAGCGGACTGCTTGCAAACAGTTTCTGCGTGGTTATAGTGCCCTGCTGTCATAGTTCTATAGATGTGGCCTGATGAGAGATTCTCTTGAAGATCTACTGTTACAGTAAGTACATAACTGTTCTTTCTGGTGTCTCACATTAGGCAGTCATTCTGTCAGTATAACAGTCCTAGCCTCTGGTGTATGTTTTAAGTGATGACATATGAGTGCACGTTGTAACACATAGGGGAGGCTAAGTGAACATCCAGGGCTCGAAGATGTCCATGGTGTCTTGTGAGGAGTTGTCACTTGCAGAGACCTGGTACTTGTCCTTGCTTTTGTTTATTCAATGCTTTAACCCAACTTACTGGAAGCAGATTGCATCAGGAGTTAAGTTGTTAAGGATTGTTTGTTCAAATTCATTTAGGAAAACCACACTGAGGGCATACATGGGAAACTCAGCAGAATTTTGAAAACTGAAGGCCGAAGCATTTGTATTTATTTGTTTTACCAGTAAAAAGCTCCTTTGAGCAGTGCTCATTTGCAAGGAAGTCATGGTTAGGACAGGCAACTGTGCAATAAATTAAAAGTACAAGGCATAATTTAAAGTACATAGGCAGCAAAAGTAGAAATAGGGCAGAGAAACAGCTAGATATACAAGGTAGTAAAGTCATATATACAAAGCATTACAGTGACACACAAAGTGAATAGTTAAAAAGAGGAGGAAAAAAGATGGTGGAAGCGAGTTGAACAGTGTTGTCATGGGGTTAAAGTTTCTAACAGCAAGTATATTCATCCATACAGTGATTTTTCCAGTAAAATTTTGAAAGATTTGAGGCTAAACAGAGTGGTTAATGTGAGGGAGGCTTGTAGCTTTTCCAGCTAGTGGGGTAAGCCACTAAGTGCCATTTTGCCATAGTTGGATAGGTGTCTGGGAACCTCTAGCAGTATTACTTTGCTCATCCTGAGTATTTATTGTCACGAGTGCCTATGGAAGAAAGCTGTAATATAAGGTGGTTGGGCATATTGTAGTACCTTGTACAACCTGTAGTACAGGTTTTTAGCATCTAGTGATGAGCGAGGGCCAGTTATTTGTTTTTTATAGGGTGCAGTGATGAGTTCTAGGGGATAGATTGGTAATGAATTAGAGTGCTGTGTGATATAAGGCATCAAGTTTGGCTAAGTGTGCAGTTGAAGCACTTGCATGTACATATCTCCATAGTCAAGAAGAAGCAAGGAAGTCACTTTGTACTGATCTCATTCTTGACTCTACAGAAAAACAGAACTTGTTTCTGTAACAGAAGCATAGTCTTGGGTGTAGCTTTTTACATAGATTATCTGAGTGTTTTGATTTCTTTTCCAGTCATTGTTTCTGCTCCTTTATCCTCTGCAACCCCTATCTGACAGGACCCCCAACTCCATCACCTGGCTCCTCTGGGGCTTACCTTAATGCCATCATCCTCTGCCACAGGACTGGTGGGTGCCCAGTCACAGGTGCGACGCCTGTGAGGGTCAGTGTTAATCCATTGCCAAGGGTGTTTTTCTGCCATTTTCTCCCCTTACACACCAGAGTCTCAGTGCGAGGATGCGCATGCATGTGGAGGCGCGCATGCACACCTTGTCCTGAATGGCCCCATCCACCCACCAGGCCTAGCGCCTAACCTCCCCTGGCCTGTGCTATCATCAAGCCTCCACTTGGTGTCAGCCAAGAGCCAGGAGGGCTATCCTCCCCAGTCCAGGAGAGGAGAGCTGCATGGAATCCGCTCAGTCCTCTCCCAGCCCCCCTCTCCCCCGGCTGACTTCCAGTGCCCCAAGCTTGTTCCTGAACTCAGGTTGCCAGTATGGGAGAGGTAAGGCGCAAAGCACCTCAGCGCTCTACACGACTGGGCCGGTGTCTATGTGGGTTTTAAGGGAAAACTTACTGTCCAGCCAGAGCCCCAGATATTTAAAGGTCTCTACAGTGCCTGCTATAACCTATCACCTGTTAGGGTGGGGATGCAGGTGGGAGGGCATTTGAGTGCCTGCAGTTTGGGGTAAATACCATGAATTTGATTTTCATGGCATTGAGGAGGAGCTTGGGGGCACTTAGGTTGTGCTGAAGTGCATCAAAAGCCAACTGGCAGTCCTTTCGTGCAGCAGATAGCATAGGTCTCATTGAATGCAGTACAGTGACGTCAGTGTAACGATGAAGACTGGCATTGCCTATGTTTACCCTGAGGTCATTGATGTATACTGTATTGTAAATAAAAGCAGACCTAGTATAGACCCTTGGGGGGAACTCCTTTTGGCAGCGGAGAGCAGGAGGATGAGAGGCCATGAAGTTTTAATTGCTGTTGCTGATTGATTAAGTAGTCTTAGAACTATGACACAACAAGAGCACTAAGGCCTATTTCTGTGAGTTTGTGAAGCAAGAAGGGATGATCTACTGTGTCAGTTGCTTTGCTGAGGTCTAAATAAATGGCAGTATTGGTGAGCCTCTCATCCAGGGCACAGACCCAGTCAGTGGTAACCTTGACTAAGGTCAATGAGGTGCAGTGTATAGCTCTAAAGCCAGATTGTGATAGCCAGATTAAGTTGAACTGGTTCGGATAATCATGCATTTACTCATTAACAAATTTTTCAAGCAGCATGGCCAGGATAGGGAGGATGAAAATAGACCTATAGTTATTCAGGATGGCTTTGTCTTCTGACATGACAAGGGCGATTATGTGTGCCATTTTCTATAGTACTAGAATTCTGTTACTAGCTAAAGAGAGATTGAAAAAATTGAGTTAAGGGATCCGGCCTGGTGGCATGGAGGGCTGATGCGTTGAACACCTTATCTCCTAGCACACTGGCAACCTGTGTTCGGTAAAAAGCATGGGTTGATGAGGGTCGGCCGGGGTGGGAGAAGATTGAGCATCCCAAGGATTGCTCTCCTCTGCTAGGGAGGGGAGACAAATCATCTCAACCTCTGACTGCCTTTGTCTGGAGACCCGGTGGTAGTGCAGGTTACCAGTGACTCGTAGGGCAAGGCCATGACTCTGAAGCGCGTGCATGTGTTCCTGCATGATCATGTAGCAGTGTGTCACCACAGCAGGTTAGAAAACAGAAAAATGGGGACAGGTGGGCTTATTGAAACCTTACCCAATGTCCCTCAGTCAGTGTTACTGCCTGACTACATGGGCAATCTGGCTATGTTTAAGGGGCATGGAGGATGGCCCTCCCCCAGTCTGGCCATGAGGGGAATATGTGGGGTACTAAGTCCCAGTGGGTATGGGGAGGCATGCGTTGGTCATAGGTGGTGGGGACAGGGCTAGGAGCCTGCCCCAGCCTGTAGAGGGCATTGTCAGAAAAAAGGTGGGTTAAGGGGGAAGTCAGGGCAGACCAAGCTCTTTGGAAGAAGGGTTCAGTGTTATCAGCCCCTTCTTATGAAAAAAGGTTTTGAAGGAGTCGTTCCACCTATCTGTTGGAGATTGGATGAAGTGAAAAGGGGATGTGCAGCTAATTCTGGACTTAGGCTGCGCAGGGACGTGGAATGGGAGGGACGTAACTGGGGAGTTGTCATAGAAACATAGAATTTGACGGCAGATAAGGACTGCTTGGCCCACCCAGTCTGCCCATTTCCCTACCTATTGGATAAGCTGCAGATCCTAGTTAACCAGCAGCCTACTTCTTCCTACCCCAACCCCCTAGAATTGCCTTATGACTGTCCCATGCATGCTTGAATTCCACCTCTGTTTTTGACTCCACAACCTCCTCCGGAAAGCCGTTCCATGCATCCACAACCCTCTCTGTGAAAAAATACTTCCTTAAATTACCTCTGAGCCACCCCCTCTATCTTCAAATTGTGCCCCTTGTTCTTGCACACCTCTTTTTTTGAAAGGTGCTACCCTCTTGGACTTTGTTGATTCCCTTGAGGTACTTGAAAGTTTCTATCATGTCCCCCCTCTCCCTCCTTTCCTCGAGGCTATACATATTAAGCTCCTTAAGTCTCTCTTCATATGTCTTCCGGTGCAGACCCTGCACCATTTTAGTTGCCCTCCTCTGGACAGCTTCCATCCTGTCTATGTCTTATGGAGATTGGGTCTCCAGAACTGCACACAGTACTCCAGATGGGGTCTCACCAGCTGTCTGTACAGAGGGATAATAACTTCCTGTTTTCTACTGGTGATGCCTCTCCCTATGCATCCCAGTATCCCCCCAGCCCTCCTTGCTGCCCTCTCACATTGCTTGCCCACCTTTAGGTCATCTGATATGACTACCCCCAGGTCCCTTTCCATTTTTGTTGTTGTTAGTATCTCACTCCCCATTGTGTACTCTTCCCCTGGGTTTTTGTTTCCTAGGTGCATTACCTTGCACTTCTTAGCATTGAATCTAAGCTGCCATACATTTGACCAATGACCAATGTCAAATGTCAAATGCCATACTAGCAAAGGCAGTGTAAATTGAGCACATCCACAATTAGCTTCTTATCTGTGATGGGTTTACCATTCAGAGAGTGCTGTTTGGGTATGGTAGAGTGTATAGTCCCTCCTTCCACAGCTTTCACTGACTTCCAGAATTTGCAGGAGTCGTTTCTGTTTTCCTCCATTAGATTCAGGTAATACTTTGCTTTGTCTGATGGGATTAACTTTGTGCATTGGATCTTTTTTGCCTAAAGATGGACTAGTCATTTGGTAAATTAATGAGTCTTATGTTGGCCCAGAGAAGATCTCTTTCCCCAGTGCTTTTTTCAGTTATTGGGTGATCCAAGGGCAGCTTCTTTTCCTTGTCCTTTGTTTCTTGAAAGGTGCATTCCTATTTATAACTTTAAGCGGCTTACGATTAAAAATTTCTGCAGCTGCATGCACTGAGGGAGCGAAGTAAACTCTTGCCAATTGTTTGCTCCTAGGTCTTGAAAGTAGTTTAGCTCACAGAAGCAAGTAAAACACCTTTTGTATACAGTTTTCAATTGGATGTTGCTTTCCTCCTACACTGGATACAAATGACCATGGCTTGATGGTCACTGCAGTCATTATCAAGTACAGCTATGAGGGTGATAGTTAGGGATGTGCTAGTGCATATGATATCCAGGATGGAGGAGAACACAAGGTTACCAACAGGATAGTGGGGAGGGTAGAGTTCATGGCTTGCTGAGTTAAGGCATTGTTATCAAACTTGATTAATGGAAATGAAGGTCCAAATGTTCAGGCTATGACCTCACAAATCCCTGGACTTTCAAAAGCTAAGGCTTGGCAAGTACAAGAGGGGACTGGGAAAAAATCCTACATTTCTCAAAGGCTGGGAAAGTTATGGAGGAGTTTGGGAATAACTGAAGAATCGCAAACCTGGATATACTACTACTCGAGCTCTGTGAGCAATCACTTTTTCTTTTGAAACATGAGTTGATTCCATTATATATTTTTTGGTGGGGGGGGGGGCTCTGCCATTGCTCCCATTTTTATGGAAATATTACTTTAATATATAATAATAACTTTTATTTTTAAAGCGCCTATCAAAAAATCAAGGCACTTTACATATCAGAAGCCACGATATACAATGCCAATTAAAAACATATAAATAAAATAAATACATAACAACATCATATGTTAAAAACAAACAGTAAAATCATCCATACAATCAAAACATAATATTTGCACTCAGATTTCATTATATAGTGTCTGGGGTGGGCGGGGCAAAGCCCCCTCCCAGCATAAATCACGTTAGAAAAGAAACGTTATTACCCTAAGACATACTTAATAAGTTGATAGTATAATATGAGCTTGAATTGTAGTTATAGCTGGGCTTACAGTTCTCCACTTATGCCGAGTTTGCCAGATTCTGTGATCAAGGCTGGGCTTTTTATTATTATTTATTTGAAAATTGGTGACCAGGAGAGGTACCCTGAGCTGAGGCCCGTTTACAGGTATGACCTGGAGGAGGGAAAGGTGGAACAAGCAGCTGACAAACAACTGTCAAAAACATTTGCTCGAACATAAAGTACGATATGGTACAAATACTAAAAGATTGCATGTACTTATCTCTTTTCATCTCCCCAACCCCCCCCCCAACTCGTTGTGCTCCAGGGACCCGCACATTTTCTCCCTTCTTTACTCACATTCCTCAGCTGGAAAATCTGCTTTCTCATATTGTTTCCCCTCACTCGGGAATCATTTTCCTTTCTCCTTCCCTTCCCTCCATTAGACATTAATTAAAAGTTCTCCCTCCTCCTTTTCCCTGCCTACCCTTTTCCTAAACCCTTCCTAACCTCTTCTGACCACACCTACATGTACTGACCCTGCATCCTATTGTCTGGGTTCCTCTGCAATCTTCAGTTTACTGGACGTCCTGTTCACAATTTTGGGCATTTCTGTCTGCATTGCACTATGACTTATGCACTTCATGTCATTGTTTTGTAATTATTCTTTATCAGCCTGGTTTGTATTTGTTTGTAACTGTGTTTTTCCTTTCCTTTTCCTCCGTGTCACACCTGGAAACAAGCCTTGGCTCAGTGTGCCTCTCCTGGTCACCAGTTTTCAAATAAATAAGTAAAACTTTCTTAAACCTTTTAAATAACTCTGCTGGATACCATCTAGGCAAGGACATTTATTATTGTTCATATTCATGACTTTTCCCCTCCATCTCCTCCCAGGTTACCAGTACTAAGAGTCTGGGTGTCTGTGTTTCTTTCATTCGGGGTAAACATACTCTTCCCTAGACATCTTGAAAGAACTGTTAGGTTTGAAGCACCAGGGAGTTTTGTGCTAGTCACTATGCCAGCAGCCCACTAAACAAACTGTGGTTTTCACTCTGAAATTTTGTTTAAGGAGCATTTTTTCCTATTGTAGCATGGTTACTTTTTTGTTGTGTATTTTCCTTAGACAAACCAGGGCTGAGGGCCACGGGGCTGTATGTAACTCCTGATTAGAGGTGGGCAAAGTGGCCGAAATTCGCTCTGCGGAATCCGCGAAGCGCTCTGCAATGCGAAGCGGAGTACTTTGCGTCATAATGGGGAACTTGAAGTCCATTGAAACCAATGACTTTGCGATATTACGCCTTCCCCAAACCACTTCTCAACCAATTTTAAGGCAAAAGTACATTGAAATCAATGTACTTCACATCACTTTCACCTTGTTATTGAGCTCCAAGGTAAATTTGCAGTGCTTCATGGGGTTGCAGATCACATGGGCTCTAGATTGCTCTGCACAGCCTGAGTTTTGTGTAGTGCGTTTGTAGTGGGAGATGGAGACAGTTTCCTCTCAGAGCTCTGTGATTTAAATCCTCTAAAAGCTGTTAAAAAGCCTTTTTGAGCCTTTTTAATTTTTTGCTCAAAATTTGGTGCATCGATTGTAGGAAATCCTCCTGTGCTCATATCATCAAGTGTTTATAGTTTGTGTGTGGATTTTGAATGTTAATTTAGAACAGTCAGTCTGTGTACTGTGAAGTGTGCTTTGGGGAGGGGCGTATCTGTGGTGTAGGTAGATTAACTGGGAGAAAAAGGCAGTCTTTCTGTTTTGGTTATATTTTTCTTGTATAACTGTGTTAGAAACATAGAAACATAGAAACATAGAAGTTGACGGCAGATAAGGACCGCAAGGCCCATCCAGTCTGCCCATTTCTTTTTCTACCTTATAAATGTGCCATCGGCCTTTGCTCTGTCAGTGACCTATCTATTCATAGTCATTTGTATTGCTCCCTTATGCCTATCCCATGCCTGTTTGAAGCCCTGCACTGTATTCATAGCCACCACTTCTTGTGGTAAGCCATTCCATGCATCTACCACCCTTTCTGTGAAAAGAATTTCCTCACATTCCCCTTAATCGGCCTCCCTCTAATCTCATGCTGTGTCCTCTTGTCCTGCTATTTTCTTATATTTAAACATGTTAGACTCTTTCACCTTGTTTATGCCCTTAAGGTGTTTAAATGTCTCGATCATATCACCTCTCTCCTCCTTTGCTCAAGGTATACATATTGAGCTCCGTTAATCTGTCCTCATATGTCTTCTGATGCAGTCCCTGCACCATTTTGGTTGCCCTTCTCTGGACTGCCTCAATTTGGTTAATGTCCTTGTGAAGGTGTGGCCTCCAATACGCACGCAGTACTCCAGATGGGGCCTAACAATGTCTTGTACAGAGGGATTATTACCCTCTTAACGACTTGTGATACCCCTACTAATACATCCTAACACCCCCTAGCCTACCTACTGCTTTAGAGGTCTGCTTGGATGATTTTAGGTCATCAGTGATGATGATGCCCAAGTCTCTTTCTTCCTTTGTGACTGCTAGCAACTCTCCTCCCAGCCTATAAGTGGCTTCAGGGTTTCTCTTCCCTATGTGCATGATTTTGCACTTCTTTGCATTAAATCCCAGTTGCCACTCTTCTGACCATTCTGCTAGTTTATCCAGATCTCTTCTCATTCTGCCCACCCATCTGGATCATCTACTCTGTTGCAGATCTTGGTGTCATCTGCAAACAGACAAGCCTTACCCTCTAGTCCATCTGCGAGGTCACTAATGAAGATGTTGAATAGGACTGGCCCCAGGACTGATCCCTGAGGTACCCCACTTGTGACTTGCATCTCTTCTGACTGTATACCATTTACCACCACTCTCTGTTTTCTGCCAGTCAACCAGTTTGCCACCCAGTTGACCAACTTCTGACCCACCCCGAGCCTACCTAGCTTATTTATCAATCTTCTATGTGGAACAGTGTCAAAAGCTTTGCTGAAGTCAAGGTAGGCGACATCAGCTCCCCTTGGTCCACCACTCTGGTTACCCAGTCAAAGAAATCTATGAGATTAGTTTGACAGGACCTTCCTTTGTAAACCCATGCTGTCTTGGATCCTGTGCCCTATGGATTCCAGGTGTTGCACTATCCTTTCCTTAAGGAGTGCCTCCATAATCTTGCCCACTACTGAGGTAAGACTGACCGGTCTGTAGTTCCCGCCTCCTCCCTGCTACCACTCTTGTGAGTGGGATCACATGAGCCCTTCTCCAGTCTTCTGGGACCTCTCCTGTGCTCAGAGACTCACTAAACAATTCTGCTAAAGGCTCTGCTAGTTCCTCCTTTAGCTCCTTAAGTACCCTGGGATGTATGCCATCAGGTCCCATTGCCTTATCCACCCTGAGCTTAGCAAGCTCTTGTAGGACCCTTTCTTTTGTGAAGGGAGTAGTGCTCACCTCCCTCCCCGCTGTGTCCATGATGCTGAGCTGTGGGCCCTGCCCTACCTTCTCTTCAGTAAATACTGAGCAAAAGTATCTATTTAGGATAGATGCCTTTACAGGGTCCTCCTCCTCACATGCTCCCTTTTCTCCATTAAGCTTAGCAATACCCCTCTGGACTTTCTCCTTTCACTAATGTATCTATAGAAAGTCTTGTCACCTTCTTTACTGTCCGTGCTAGTGTTTCCTCAGTTTGGGACTTTGCCTGCCTTACTGCCTTACCTGCTTCCCTTAGGGCAGTTTGGTATGCCTCCCTATCTTCATCCGCTGTGTTCCTTATATTTTCTGAAGGCCAGCCTTTTGGCTCTGACCTTTTCTGCTACTGTATTTGAGAACCAAAGTGGTTTCCTTCTTCTTTTACACTTCCTTTTCTGTCTAACACAATGGGATGTTGCTTCAAGTATTGTATCCTTAATGCTTGCCCACTTTGCCTGTACCTCCTCACCTGTGTTTCCTTTTGCCAGGGCTAGCTTAACTCTGTTGGCCATCTTATCAAAGTCAGCTCCTCTGAAGTCCCATATTTTTGCCTTGGAATGGGATGATTTAGATGTAGTAGCCAAATTGAACCATACCATGTGATGGTCACTGGCCCCCAGGTGACCTTCTACCTGGAGATCTGTGATCCCTTCTTTGTTAGTCAGTACTAGATCTAGGATAGCCCTGTCTCTTGTGGGTTGCTGTACCAGTTGTTTGAGGCCCTCCCTGCAGGAATCCACTATGTGTCTAGTTCTGGCCGATGTTCCTGCTGGTATTGACCAATCTGTATCTGGCATGTTGAAGTCTCCCATTATCAGAACCTCCCTTTAGCTGTCATGTTTTGTATATCTTCTAACAGTAATGTGTCTATGTCCTCCCTCTGGTCTGGGGCCTGTAGACAACCCCAGTTCTTATGGCTGTCCCATTTCCTGTTTCAGGGTGACCCACAGTTCTTCTGGCTCATTATGTGTATTCTGAATTTCTGTAGCTTTGATATTTTCATTAACATACAGGGCCCTCCTCCCCCTTTTGCACCTCGGTCTCTTCTGAACAATACATAGCCAGGTACTGAAGTCTCCCAAGTGTGGTTACTGGTAAACCACGTCTCACTAATTGCTACTATGTCCAGTTTAGCCTCTGACATTATTGCCTGCAGGTCTGGGATCTTATTTCCCAGGCTGTGAGCATTTGTGTACATCATTTTCCATTGGCCAGATTTTGGTGTGTTAGTTGTTGGGTGAGGTTTGGCATTACCCCTGTGCATCGTATGGGAGACAAACCTTTTTCTTACCTGGTGATGCAAATGAGCGGCAAACACGTTGAATTCCTGTTTGACCACTAGCTGAGGGGAGGGTGTTCTTTCCATTCGACGTATGGGTGCTGCACCTCTCCCCATTGCTAGTTTAAATATTCTGCAAAGGCGTCAAACTTCTGCCCCAATGCACTGACTCCCTCCTTAGTCAGATGCAGTCCATCAAATTTAAGAACTTTCGCTCCCAGAACTGTTGCCAGTTCCTACAAATCTGTGTCCTTTTTCTGGCACCAGTCCTTGAGCCACGTGTTTAGCTCCCTATCTCCCTTCTCTGACCTTCCGTCCATCTGCTCCCTTCTCCCAGACTGGCAGGATCTCAGAGAAGGAGATGCCAGACGAAATAGATGATAGTTTGTCACCCAGCCTAGTCAGGTGTTCCTTGGTCTCCACAACTGACCGGCTGGCGAGATCATTAGTCCCTATGTGTACTAGGACATCAATGTTTTCTCCTGCTTTGTGAACAATTTGTAACACGGTCAGTGTCTCTCCATGCTGATGTACCTGGGAGACATCTGACCATCACCCTGACTGGAGATGGGTATCAACTCCCAATCATGGAGTCTCCTATGATCAGAAGTTTTTGGATTTCCTTTGTGCTTGTTTAGTTTTGGTTCCTGATTTGGGTGAGTATTGTTGTGCCAGCTCCTGTGCCGAGTGTCCTGCTCTGCAGTGTCTTCTGCCTCTTTATTTGATTTCAGAGATAGAGGCAGATACCTGTTGTAGTGTTTATATGGTTTTGGAGGTAATGTGTTGGAGAGCAGAGAGTGATGGGGCACCTGATTTGCTCCTCCTAACCACCTGCCAACCTCCTGGACCAACTACCTCTGCGGTCGAGGTTTTTCTGTTGGATGCTGGGGAAATGGCGGGTGGTTCTTATAATGTATTTCCTCTTCAATATGAAATTTGAGGCGTGCAATCTCTGCCCATGCTGCCCGGAGCTGAGACCTAAGATCTCCAAAGGCCCAGCATGTAGGACAGTGTCCTAAATCCTGTAAGACTGTCCTTCTGAAAATTGTTCCACAGTACCTGCAGTTAATGAAATCCATTACAAATAAGTTGCTGGGTTTGTAACCTAGTCAGAGTAATTAGAAGGAAAAAAAAAATGCAAGTAATGGTTTAATTGTGCTTTGTTTAACTTGTTATAACAAGTTAAATTACTAGTGCCTTGTAAATGAGATCACTTGTGGAGGCCCCACTGATCCGCCCTTCCTGCTCTGTCACAGGAAATGTCACAACTGTGGTACCCTATAAAAGGAGTAGCATAAGGTGGTTGGGGATGGGGTGGGTGGCTGGGCCCTTTCCTGCCTAAAAAGAAGAACCACGGACGAAGAACAAGGAGGTAGAGCAGAAACAATCAGTCAACAACAAATGCAGTAACCCTGAAAGCTTATCCTAATGTTAGATAAAACTGTAAAACCTGTAAAGCACCACCTGTAATAATTTCAGAGAAGATATACCCTGTAAAAACACTTTGCTCCAGAGAAAAATAAAGCAGTAACAGAAGATATACCTTGCAAAAGTCAATTTGAATCAGAAGATTACAGCAGTAATCTGTGCACACCTGTAGACACACCTTGTAATAATGCAGAAGAAGGTATACCAGCAACAACAATTTGAATCAGAGAAAAAATAAAGCAATGAAATGTTAACAACAAACAGTAGCAATCCCTGTGAGTAAAAAATAAAAACACCACCACACAGTAAATCTGCTTAGCCAAACTAAGTCTTAATCCTTCTCCCTTGCTCTGGTAAGTTTCTCTACTCTGCCTTTCAAGCAGTCTTAGAAGGAAAGAGCTCAGGTGAAGCTAGGTGCCTTGGCCAGCAAACCAAGTCTTCTACCTCCTGTTAATGTACACAGTAATATTTTCAGTAATTCTTGACATTTATTTGCTGGTTGTAGTGGTGCAGCAGTGTATAATTTCAGTTTGTTTAAAACATTTGGTTATATTGCTAAAGGTTTTCAATTTGCTACGTAATACTTGTAATGTGTGTGCGTTGCGTACCATTAAATCAGACAGCTTTTATTGTGCCAGAGTAATTACAGCAGTGTGAACCTGCTTTCCACTGCACCTGCATGAATTTTTTTATATTGCTTAGTGGTATCTTTACTGGTAGTGGACTGTTACTGCGTGCTCTACCCCCCAAACGGCAAAAGCTATTCTTTTCCAGATTTGGATTTGTGATTTCTGAGCACTGGTTAAGTGTTGGTGTGCCTCTGCATCTCCTGAGTGCACAGCACAATCTTAATCTGTCTGTGCATTTGCAGTACACTATTAATTCTGGGAGACTTTGCATTTCTTGTTACATTCTCATTTCACTTCATCAGCACTGGGGAATTTTCTGGACATGAGACAGTAGGATTTTGGGGATGCAAATTAATTCTGGTGACTGTGTGTGGCCACTGCTCGCATGATGGAGTGCACCATTAATTCTGGAAGACTTCATATTTCTTGTTACGCTCTCATTTCACTTCATCAACACTGGGGAATTTTCTGGATACGAGACAGTAGCATTTTGGGGATGCAAATTAATTCTGGTGACTGTGTGTGGCCACTGCTCGCATGTCGGAGTGCACTATTAATTCTGGGAGACTTTGCATTTTTTGTTACCCTCTCATTTCACTTCACCAGCATTGGGGAATTTTCTGGACCCAAGACAATAGCATTTTGGGGATGCAGATTAATTCTGTGTGTGACCACTGTGTGCATGACTGAGTACACCATTAATTCTGGACAACTTTGCATTTCTTGTTACACTCTCATTTTACTTTGTCAGCACTGGGGAATTTTCTGGACACAAGACAGTAGCATTTTGGGGATGCACATTAATTCTGGTGTCTGTGTGTGATGTGACCATGTCCACTGTGTGCATGACTGAGTGTGCCATTAATTCTAGGAGACTTTGTATTTCTTGTGCTCTCATTTTACTTCATCAGCACTGGGGAGTTTTCTGGACGAAAGATAGTAGCATTTTGGGGATGCACATTCTGGTGACTGTGTGTGGGGGCACTGGGGGACTGTCGGTATTGTTCCCACTCTGCCTTACTTCGCATTAAGAAGGAATGACAACGCAAAGTAATAATTACAAGGCGAAGTGAGCCTTTCCTGTTGGCCACTCCGCGTAGCAGAGTGACAATGCGAAGTGGCCACTTCGCGTTCACTTCGCCAGGGGAATTTAATTTCGCTACATCTCTACTCCTGAAACAATAGCTGATAGTACTATGTCAAGATTGCCCTTATCATGTGAGTCTTGTGTTCAAACTTGCCACTATTTGGGTCTTGGATTGTGGATATGATAGCTTGTCTCTGACCAGTGCACCAGAAGGGTTACCAAAGTGTAAAGAAAATGAAACTCATTATGGTTTTAAAGGAAGTGGCTAAAATAGTGAAAGAAAAACAGATGGCATTCAGGCTATACCAGGGAACAAACAAGGAAGATGAGTGGGTGTCGTAGAAGAAGAAAATGAAAGAAGGCAAAAAAAAATAAATAAATAAGGCAGGCAAAAGCGCAGACAGAAGCAAGTATAGCAGAGAGGACAAAGAGAGGAGACAAATCCTTCTTTAGCTACATCCAGGAAAGAAGGAAGGCAAAAGGGGGTATAGTCAAGATTACAACTCAGGAAGGGAAAACAACAGAAGATGACCCAGAAAAAGCAGAAATCCTGAACAAGTACTTCTGCTTGGTATTTACTAAGGAGGACCCAGGCAATCACCCAGAAATGGTAAAACGCAGCACCCCTGGACAGAGGGTTGATACTAGCCTCTTCACAGAGACCGCTGTGGGGGGAAATCTCCCAGTGTTCAGCAGTGGTTTAGCCACTGTGGTCTTTGAAGTTTTACTGGGACAAGGACAACAAAATTCTTGTCCAACTGCCATCAGTTCAAACACAAGGAGAAGCTGCATGGTTCTCATGTGAAGTCTAGGTCTCCACTTCAAACAGAGGATAAGTCCCAGTCGAAGTTTGCAGCTTCAGCCTCAACTCCAGTAGCTTGCCCCAACTGCTCAGGATCTTCCACTGATAGCAGTTTACAGCCTCCATCATCGGGCATTGACCCATTAATGTCAGTCACACTAAGCCAATTACAGGGTGGTGTTGAATCCCAAGTGCTGACTGCCATCATGTTCAAATTATTTTGGCACTTGCTACCAGGCTTACTGCTGACAATCGTGGCATCGTCATCGGTGACTAGTTTCAAGTTCCGAATTTCTTTGTTTGACATTAGTCATAACAATTGTGTAAAAGTAAAATAAACTCAGTAATACAGTGAGTACATAGCACTGAGCATATCACAAACGTTATTAAATTTCAAAGTGTAGTAAATTTAAAGTTCAATAAATAATAACTATCGATGTTAAATAGATTGACCATAGTTGGTGGTAATCTCTTGACATGCTGTAAGACTGACGCTATACAATATATATATCATATAAAATAAAGTGCTCTTTATCAAGTTCTTATAATGCACTATATATACATCTGAAACAGTAGAAATTAGAGCAGGAATGCAGCAGCGGACTGGGGAGAAGGGCAAGTTGATCCAGTTTGGTGGCTCATATACGTATTTGAGACCTGAGCACAAAAGTGTAAAATCATAAAAATGCATATGTTTCATCAATCTTTAAACTTCTATGAGTCCCCTCCAGAAATCAACAGGGCATATACAAACTCTTTCTGCACTAAGATTACTCCGACCCTTACCGCACAACATGCTGATTAGATCCCTCGACTCACAAGTGACTCTTCGTTTGGGTCAGCACAGACACACTGGCTTCAACCCAAGTACAATCCGGCCACAACTGGGCATGAGAGTAGCATACATGTATACTAACTGTCAAAATTTGATATAAAAAAATGACGTACAATTGATTTCCGGATATGATGTAATGTCGCGCCCTTTTTTGATTGATGGCCGGACGTGACGTAATGCCCCACCTCTTCCATATGTTCTGGAAATTATGCAATGGCCCTGCCACTTCCGTATCCCGTGTGTGCTAGAATTTATGCAATGTCCAACCCCCTCTATAGGGGCACCTGATATGACGTAGCACCCCAACCCCTTTTCATACCCCTGTCCACCAGAATTGACACAGCACCGCGCCCCAACCCACCCCTTCCATGCTGTGATGCAGCTATGAGTGGAGCGAAGGTTGTCTTGTCTGGGCTAGCCCCGGACATGTTTTTTTATTTTTATTTATTTATGTCAATCTAGGATTACAATACCTTTAAGCCGAGGCTCTTTTACAAAGATTCCACGTCAGCGTGTGCAACAGTCATCATTTTTAGTTACAAACATAATGTCACTGACTTACAGACATGTAATAACCAGTACAAAGACTTGAGCTATGAGCAAGACAAGGGAGGAGGGTCGATGGGAGAAGTGAGGGTAGGAGATCGGGGGTGGGAGGTGCAGGGGTGAGGGAGTATGGGAGGTGGGTGGGGGCAGGGGCAGGAGTGGAGATATGGGGGGGAGGTGGGCGAGGGTGGGAGACAGTGCAGCCAGGGGGCCTTGTCGAGGGAATATGCCAGGTAAGGTGTTAGGGGTGCAAAGACTGATTGTAAGTGCTGGGTGCTGGGGCATGTGCAGCTGGAATGGTGGAAATGTTAAGATGGGCAATCGCAAGATACAAGCAATGAGAGGTGCAGCTTGGACTTGAAAAGGCCGAGTGTTGGAGCGGTCACTATGTCGCTGCCAAGAGAGATTGAGCCAGTTGGATGCCCGATAGACAAATGATCTTTGTCCTTGGGTAGTGCAACATTGTGGGATATGTAGTAGATGGGAATTGGATCTCCTTGTAGTGACATTCCTATGTCTAGGCTTAAGGAGGGGCACAGACACCAGGTGGGGCAAGTCTCATTATGATTTTCTTGGCCGTGATGCAGGTTTGGTATTTTATGCGTTTGTCCAGTTGAAGCCATCCAGATTGGGAATAAAGGTCACAAGTGTGGGTATGGCGATGTGAGCCAGTGATGAGATGACAGACCTTATTCAGGGAGGTCGCGATACGTTTGAGAGCAGTGGTAGTTGCAGACCCATATATGATAAGACCATAGTCTATGATGCTGACAATGGAGCTTTGGACGGCCACTGACAGTGCTTCTGGGGTTAGGTGTTTCCTGTGCCGAAATAATATGCCTAACCTCGCACTGGCAGACTTTGCCACATTGCTAATATGGACAGCGTATGAGAGGTGGGGATCAAGGGTGATGCCAAGGTTAGAATGATAGAAGGGTTATTCTGAGAAAAGCATTTAGTACTGTTCCTCCATAGTTGGTTTATGTTTTGCTCCTGTGTGTGTGGTTTGCCTGAGGAAAATAGCAAAATGGATGAACCTAGCCTATCAACATCTGCTAGTGCCACACCGGAGGATTCTGTTATGATTGAATTGATTTAATCATTCTTGAGACTTGGTTTGCATAATAATCATAAGTGTCTTAATATGGATGAACAGTGGGAAGACTCAAATGTTGAAAAATGCCCTGGTGAAAAGTCCGATGTGGCCATGACAGCAATTCAAGTGCCACCTGAAAAGAGTATTATGTTGGACCTGATAAAGGGTATTCTAATACAGCTACTGCAAGACTTGATGGCTCAGAACTTGAAGATAAACTGTGAGGGATACACCACAGAACACCCCTTGCAGATAAGACATAGTTGTTTATATGAACCAGAGGAGGGGTACTGGGAGCGTGCTTTTCCTGAAGTCTGTGACAGGTTGCGCCCACATCGGATCAAGCTACTAGTCGAATAGACAGCATGGAAACTCGGGTGCACAGCATCCTATTTTGATACAATACAAGCTATAAATGACACTTTGTCTAGATTTAAAGAGATGCCATATATTGCTAAAGGACTTGACACACTGTATGAACAGTTGAGTGTAACACTACGGAGTGCTTTTGAAGAAGCAGTTTCACCAGGAAGTCATAAAAAATATTTTAAAAGCCCACTGCAAAAAGGAAGCCCTGTGCCATATTATATGTACTTGTATGATGCTGGGAGTTCTGACGAGGAACACAGTGCTGAATGGTGAGAGCTGTTAAGATGGGTACCCTGTGGGGAAATCACCAAAGAATGTCTGAAAAGCAGAAAATAGAAAATCTTTTACAGACTGTAATAACGATGCAAATTTCAAACCATGCTACTCAGACTCCATGTAACCCTGTAAACTGTGAAAAACTTCAGTTTATGCAGATTTTAATGAGTGACATTAAAAAAGATGTATGCTGGTGTGAAATAATGAACATGAGCAAGTGCCTAAATAATATTGTGTTAGAAACTACTCAAAATGTGCTACCACTAATATTTGAAAAAATGGATGTGGTTTCTCACTGCTGAGTATTGGTAGCTGTGACCTATATTGTTGATATTTGTTGTTATAGTTTAAAATGTCAAAGACAAGAAAATGTTAGCAAAGTGATTGAATTTACATCCAATTTTCTTGTTACACAGCTTTGTTGTAATATTTATAATGCAGCATAACAGTAATTCATCACAATGGTTAACACATGCTCTGTGTTTTTTATATAATTAGGCGTATATGTCATAAAGGACCCCCTTCCTTCTCTGAGACTTATATTTTCATTTCTCAAAAAGACTACTGCAGTAGCAAAGTTCTAAATATCTTTTGTATTCACTTTTCCCCTTTTTCTTGCTATATTTACCCCCTATAGGAAGGCCACCTGTGCAGGGTTCTTCTCTATCCTTTTTTGTTCCACTGTTTCGTTCCCAGGAAGGATTCATGTTCCTGTACACCTTCCCAATTGCCTAAGTATTTAATTAAGTATTATACTACGCAGGCTGCTTACATATACCACCCCTTTATCGAAGAAAAGTGTTTACAAAGGCCTGTGTGAGTCTACAGTATTGTGCAACTTGATCGCAGCCTTAGTGTTATTGAACATTAAAAGTTTGCTAGTTTCATGTGACTGACTGCTATTTGCCCAGGGACAAAGAAAGGCTCTTCCAGTCAGTAAAGAGTACTTAAAAAGAACTAGAATAGTGAGTTAAAAAGTAAGAATAGAAAAACAAAAAATGTTCCCACGAAGAGTCGGATTAGACCGGAGTACACTGTGCTAGCTGTCTGTGCGTTGCGTACCTCCGGCCAATCCGCACTAACAAAATTGCAAACAGATTAAAGGGATCAGGAGAATTAAGCGTCTGCCTCCCTGTTTATGTGTTAATTTGAAGGACTTTATATAGATAGCTGTGGTTAGTTGTAACAATTCAGGAGCTCTTTGCTGCACACTACCAGGAGATAGAGCGGCCTTACGAGATGCGACTTGCAGTATAGAGAGCTGCATCTCTTGCCTCTCTATCCCTCACTCCCTGTGACAGTCCAGTAATAGGAATGCTTAGGAAACAGTACTTTACCAGCATTTTGGTAGCTTTTCTAGGCTTTAGGGTATTTTAGTTGCTGTTAAAAGGTACAAGCAAATGTTTTTATTGTGTAGGACTTTAGAACACCATACAATATAGCGATGCCTATATGTTATATATTTTAAAGGGATAAACTCCTATTATGCCTTCATTATTTATTCAGTTACCGAGGCTTGTGGAGTAGCATCACAAGGTCCTACCCCAGCGCTGGTCCGTTGATATTAAAGAGCCGGCCAGCCATATTTCCCTATATTTATTCACTGATAGTCTGAGGGAGGAGCCTGTGTGAGCTACATCCTAAGAATTTACTGTGCTCTTTTATTCTTTTAAGCTATGAAACCCTTTATAGCAAACTAATAACCCAATGCAGTGGATAGTAAATGTTTGGAGAAATAAAACTGTATTGCTTAGCGTTTTTGTTTGAATAGAAAAAAGGGGATAGTAGGGTAGGGTAGTCACCTGATGGTTTCCAGCTATGAAAGACTGTTTCAAGATGGAAAAAGCAGATGAGTTGGAGGTTCAGAGCAATGCTGAGCCTGTGAGGTCTGCAGCACCATTCAGACCTTGAGGAGACAGGTGGGATAACTACCCATTCTGTATTATTATAGCTTATTTCAGAAGCCATACAGTGATTAGAACTGTGATGTCGCTTTGAGCTATATTTGGAATGTTTATTTTGATTTTTTTTATTTTGTCGCATGTAAGTCTGCTTATTAAGTAATAATAAAAATAATTCGACCCACTATCTTGGGTCCTGTGGAACCTTACACTTGTGTCTGTGTCCTTCCTTTCCCAAACCTCCTACAGTATACACTGAGTTGTCTTTCATAATAAAATTTTCACATCTGAAAAAAACACTGGTGTCCCAGTTGTATAACTAAACAGCGGCCATGTTTAAGAAATTATTGAAAAAAATACATTATGACCCTCATACACCTGGTAGCTTAGGAGGTGTTCAGAGACTATATGGTGCTGCCTCAAAACAGGGAAAAAGAATTACTCACACTCAACACGATGGCTGTCTTTACAAGATGCCTACACTATGCACAAATCTGTGAGGAAATGATTTCTTAGAAACAGAGTGGTTGTTAAAAACATTGATTAGCAATGGCAGGCTGATTTGGTCGATATGTCTAGTCTTCCCAAAGACAATGATGGTTTATTCTAACCGTTATTGATGTCCTATCAAAATTCGCATGGACCAAAGTGCTAAAAAAAAAATCTGGAAGAGATGTGACAGAGGCTTTTAAAATGATACTCCGAGAGGGCCGAAAGCTTAAAAAATTACAAATAGATGAAGGGGCTGAATTTGTTAATGCTAATTTTCAATTATTTTTACAAGAACAAAATATACACCATATTACAACATCAAATGATGTTAAGGCTTGTATTGTGGAAAGATTTAACCGTACATTAAAAACAAAAATGTGGAGATATTTTACAGCATTTAACACAAATAGGTACATAGATGTATTACAAGCTTTAACAGTGTCCTATAACCAGAACTATCGCTGGTCCATCAAAATGAGGCCCAACAATGTGACAGTGGCCAATTCTTTACATGTTTGGAAAATTCTATATGGTGATCCTTACACTCAGAGTGAAAAGGCGTTTTAAATTTCATGTGGGTGATCATGTGTGGGTTTCTAAAGTTAAGAAAACATTTGTGAAAGATTATGAGCAAAACTTTACAAGCGAGATATTTATTATTTCTGAATGTATACCTAAGCCTGTACCCATTTACAAATTTAAAGATTATGATGGAGAAGAAATAGGTGTTTTTTATGAGCAAGAACTGGTAAAAGTCGAAGATACTGCAAACCGTGTATACAGGGTTGAAAAAATAGTGTCACAGAAAAGACAAGGGGGAAAAAATGGTTTTAGTGAAATGGCTAGGCTGGCCATCAAAATTTAACAGCTGGGTAAAATCCAGACAGTTGAAATGTAAAATTATAAGGGTGCTCCCATGTTTTGCATGATATCGGTTGAGAGGAGACATTATTGGTAAAACAATTTCTGAGAATGGGTTTTACGTTACATTGTACAGCAATGCATCTTTTGGAATGTTTCCCAAAAATACTGTTTCAGAATATACTGTGAAACTGGCGAAATCTATCAATTTAGTAGTGTTGTTGGAAGTCAGCTTGTGAGAAATACAATACCCAAGGACTTGGGACAATATTACACAACAAGATGGGAGATTTCAAGCAGGTGAAACTTCTAAGCCATTATTAGCATTATCAATTCCCTGAGATTATTATCACAATGTTGGTGATGTCACGGCAGCCATCAATTAGGCCCTGGACCAGGTACAACTAGGCATGTTTTTAGAATATGACAGCTGAGAATGGAAAACAGACTTCAACAACATTAGTGGTGGAGCATTTATTGCTTGCCATAATCTGGCACGTATTTTGGGGGTACCACCTGGTATACCACAACTATAAGCAAGCACAGAACCATATTATGCTGACATCATTGGGGGTTTTTACACACTGTATGTGTATACAGACATTGTTGAACACCAGAGAGTAGGTGATAGCCATGTGCCCCTACTCCGGTGTGTAGAAATATCTGGTAAGAATAATGCAATCATAACCATCCGCTATGATAAGACAAATTATATACCAATCAGCAAACAACAGTTTGACACCATAAGTATTGTGATAAAGAAAGATCAAGACAAAAATGTGTTAATTCTTGTTTGGCAAGGTGATTGTGAAGCCTCATTTCCGACCTGTTAAAGGAGCCTTCTGAATGACAACCATGTCAAAAAAGTTGTACAGTGACCCAAACCTTTATGTAGCCTATTATAAAGCACAAGCCAGTCATGGCTTATCTGGTTTTCATGGTGCCCCTGTTATGTATGGTGCTGGTATAGGGAGTATATTTAGAACTTTATTTAGAAAAGCTTTATCACTATTACAAAAAGGCTTCCAAACAGTAAAACCACACATTAAAACAGCTGCTAAAAATAAGGTAAAAGATGTGGGAAACATGAGTTCCTTCGCGACTCCAGATCCGGGACAACAGCAAGATGGGTCAGGAATGGTTGTTTACAAGAGGCCTAGTAAGAAGAGGAGAATGGTCCTACTGGGGGCCCGTAAAAGTGTTATTAAAAGGTGGCCTGTTCAAAAGAAAAGAACAGCTGTAAAACGTAAGCGCAAGGAGAGAAAACCTCGTAAAACTAACGGTCAAAGAGACTTATTTTAAGCCATGGCTCTGGTACACTGCATGTCTCAAGAATGTGGAAAGTCAGAATTAGACCTTTTTGTGTTACCACCAACCCAAACTAGTATAGAGAAAAACCTCTACAGTAGTAGCTACAGACATTGCCAGCTGTTTCGCAAAATTTCTAAAGAGTCTCTCTCTGCTGCCCCTACTCTGGAAATGCAGAAAGCAGGAGATTTCTCCAGAAATATCACAGAGATTTTGGGAAATAGCTGGCAATGTCTGTGACTGCCACTGTATGTTGAAATCCTACTCTTGTCAGCTATAAGTGATAATGCACCCTTGGAATTTTATGTGGCTGGTAACGGTGAAGATTACATCAATCTAAACACCTTGTTATACCTTTTGTGCAAGATCACTAAAGCTGATGGTAGCAACATTGATGATGTAGCTAGAGCAAGTTTAATTAACTACCCCTGGCAACCATCTTTAGCCAGGTGGATATAGTGGTGGGTGACCGGCTGATTATCCAGAGTAATAACTGCTACCCCTACAGAGCAATTATCAATTCACTGCTTAATTACAGCGATGACACCCTGTCTACACAATTTTCATCTGGATTATTTTATAAGGACACACCAGGGCAGCATGAGAACACCACTCTCTCTCAATGGTCCCAATGAGGGTTTTAAACAGTGTGCAACCTTTACAGCAGAGAGTCGCAGTGTAGAACTGCTTGGACTAATTCCTGCAGACCTCTTCTTCCAGGAAAAGCTTCTCCTGAATGGTGTAGATGTTAAAATTAAACTTGTTCATAACAAGAACAAAGTTTGTTTAATTAGTGGTGTTGCAGATGAAGGTTATAAACTATAAATTAAATTTGCATCTATGTATGTAAAAAGGGTAAAAATGTCACCAGCTGTACATATTGGCCATGCTCAGGCTTTACAAGCTGCTAATGCAAAGTACCCTATTGACCATGTTGACGTGAAAGTGTTTAGTATATCTGGGGGCAGCAGTGTGTATAACCAGGATAATCTGTTTCTGAGGCAGATACCAAAATTGTTGGTGATAGGGTTTGTTGATAATGATGCTTTCAGCAGTGTGTACAGTAAAAATCCATTCAATTTTAAACATTTTAACATTAACTTTATAGCCCTGTATGTGGATGGTGAACAAGTTCCTGCTAAACCACTGTATCCTAACTTTACAAATGATAATGCTGTCAGAGAATATATCAACCTGGTCCACACTAGTGGAAAACATATGAAAGATAGCCTGCTGCTGATAGACCATATAGGTTTTTGTCAGGGGTACACATTATTTGCTTTTGACCTAAGCCCTGATCAAGATTGTGGTGACCATTATTCACTAATCCGCTCTGGCAATTGAGAGCTGAAATACGTTGTGCTGAACCTCTACCAGCTGCTGTGAATACGTTGGTGTATGCTGTGTTTGATAATGTGGTAGAAATTACTCAAAGACAAAACGTTGTGTTTGACTTCAATTAAATATGAACACTCAACAACTGGATACCTTTCTCCAGACAGACTCTTTTACCAGATACTGTTTTTTTTTTGGGGGGGGTTGCAAGTGATCAACTACCTTCAGAAAGATTAACTTGTGTGCCAGCTTCTTTAGTGGTGAATACACAGCCACAGTCTATACCTGGTGAACACTGGTTAGCTATTTATCTTCCTGACCATACTACTGGGCAGTTTTTTGACTCTTATGGTTTTTCTCCAGACTTCACATTTTTTCCACCAGCAATTGTTAACATTGTAAATATCGTTGGTGTCAGGTGGCTTTGCCATGCTATCTTGTGGTTGCATTAGCTCATGCGGTGTCAAAGATGATGACAAATTTGCTACATCTTTTTCCCCTTGGTGTACATCTGTGAGGTAGCGTTGCAACACACTCCCATATACTTTAGCCTTCTCAAATTCAGAGAGGTCAGTCCTTTGAAGAACATCCCGCATTTCAGCATCCAGCCGTCATTCCACAACCTTTCTCAGTGGCTCTTCAGGGGATCAATGACCTCTTAGCAAGTCCAGCTGTTGTTGTGGTACTAAATACATTTTTTGTGCATAATCCATGTCTGTTCACCTGCTTGTTAGAAGACTGGTTAAAAGGGGTATAGCAACACTAAGCAAGGTGCTTATAAATCCCCCAGACTGTGTTACAAGTTTTTTTTATGTTTTACAGACAGCTTTTTATTACTTAATTTTTTGATAATGTTGCATCTCCTCTTCAGCATCTTAATCTGGTAAGTTGTGAGAGGTATAGTACCTTTAATAGCATTGAGTGCCACCTCAGCAGTTGCCACTATTAAATAATCAGAGGCTGAACACAGTATATCTTTTCTTTGCTGTGGTGGCCCCTTCACCAACAGCTTAAGCAATGCAATGTTTATTTTCAGACGTGCTGACATGTCTCAGTACTATGAACATCTGGCTACAGTGACAATTGTCACATCTTTTATTTGTGTGGTGCTCTTTTTTCATGGTGTATGCAACAGATAAATCAGGGGAAAACAAGCCAGACCTTAAGCAGTAAGATTCAGGTGTTGAGGCTTTTAAGTCAACCAAAGATAATCGTAGGCCTTGTGAGTTGCATCCTCAAAGGCCTCTTCAAAAAATGTCATCTTTCCAGGATACATCTGGTGAGCCAGTGTACTAACCTGTAGCTTATCTCTGGGGTTCCTAAATAATACTATATAATTTACATTTAAATTTATGGTCCGGCGTTTTTTACCCTGGACAAACAAATTTAGTGTGACATATATGATACTAACATTTCTGTGATGGCAATACTGAGTAAAACATTTTTGAATTTCACAATTTTCAGATGCTGTTTCCATTAAGTCACCTATAATTAAAATCTTTACTTTTGGGGGAGGTAATAGTTTGTCATCTTGTAGAGTACTAGGAATACCCTCTATAAATTTCAACTGAGGAAATTTGCCACATAAGTCTGTATACAAATGTTGCCAGCACCTATACTGTAGCACCAGATAATATTTTCTGGAAATTTGGTTAAAGCATTGAGACCTGCATCCAGCATGCTTTTAATAAAGTAACTTTTTCCAGAGTTTGATGGACCAGCCAAAATACAGGAAAATGGGTGCTCCAAGCGTATATCCATACCATGGTCAGAAGCCATAAGGCAGTGTTTTAAAATCCTCAGTTAAAACCATTTTGTTGTATACAACCCTGAAAGATGTTTTTTCTGGCTTGTTTTCAATAGTGATGCTTTTTTTTGTTCCGCATAATTTTTTTCAATCCTGTACTGACTGACTGTACCCCAACACCTTCATTCATACCCCTGTCCTTGACAAAATGGTCAACTAGTGATTTGAGACAGCTGTAATTAACCTTTTCATTATTTATCACATGAAGCGTAATTCCTGTACACTTCATACAAATTTTGCCATTGGTCAGTTTGTAACCATAGGTTTTAGGACCACCTGATACAAACTCCATAGTGTGTTCATCAGGTGGTAGTTCACTGGTCAGATCACCCAAATAGTCACCCAGTGGTGGATCCCAATTGCTTGGCCTGCTAACAATTATGACAGAGTCTGTGCCATGGTACAGACAGTGGCCCTGCAGGCTTTCAAGTAAACTGTATAGTTTAAGTCTGGCATAGGCTGTGGTAAAGGCTGCTATAACAACATTAATGTTTGTAGCATTAGCATAGTGTTTTTCAGCATATTTCCAGAGTACTGATGTTGTATCATCATTGATAAAATACAGACCAGAAACGTAGCAATCTGTAAAAAGATACTGAAAGAGATCTTCGGCATCCTTGATAATGGCAGTGTTAATCAAATTGGGTCGCCGACCAAATTTTCCCCACAATGAATTCAAAAACAGCTTTGAAATCTGTCTTTGTTCAGGCCTGTATGCTATATTTTCTGACTCTAAAACAACACCCTCCTTAGCATAATACTGATCGATATATGTGCTTTACATTCTACATCAGTAGTACACCAAGTTAGATACTCTGAAGCTTCCTGTTTCCCCGTTAGGTGTAATTTATTATACTCTGTGAAAAGACTGTCAGATTTCTTTGGGTAGTGCCATACTTCATACACCTCTGCCACCTTGTAGCCCCTCTCTAAAGCCAAATTTAATTATTCAGAACACTATGTACCCTCCAGAGATTGCTGATCATCTAAATGTGTAAAAGGCTGTGACTGTTGTGCTGTCTCTGCACATGTGCGACACAGTGTAAACATCAGCTTTCCACCTATCCTTCTGGGCAGTACAGGTAAAAAGAGGCCACGGGGTGGATACACTTTAGCTTTAATAAGTCCAAAATAATGTCTGAGATACATAAAATTCTCATATATGACCACTGGGTGCCCTATGGGGTATGTCTTGTTCTTGTTCACATAGGGATACAAAGTGGTAAAATCATAATAATGGATTTTCTCATCAGGTTGCGCATGGTAATATAAACACAGTGCACTTATGCGTCCCCCATAAAGTGATTCACGGGGGTCCACTGGCTCTAGAAAGTGGTTTGCTTTCAGAAAAGCATGCACCTGTGAATTGTCACACACCAACTGCTTCTATTCATGCTCCCACATAATTCTAGCATACATGCCTTTTTTATGTCTGAGATAGTTTAATTTCTTGATGGTTAGGTAATATAAATGTCTGTAGGTTGTGTTAAGTACCGGGTTCAACAGGTCTTCAAAGTAAAACACCTGGCAGCCGTGATAAAAACAGCCTAAAAACTCAAAGGCTGTGGGGACACCGTCTATTACAGAATAACCATCAAGAAAATAAGGGCCTACCTGTACTTCCCCACCATTTATTGCATGCTGTATGGAAATGTGTTCTTGTTTACTGATGTACATCAACTACTGTATGGCTGGTGTGGAGTAACGCTTGCACTGACGGTGATAGTTATCAGTGGGTATAATCCCTATGGTGTCTGACTCTAAAAAATTTAAACCGAAACATGGCCATGCAAACTGATGCTATACTGAAAGGGCTCAATTTGACCCCTTTCATTTGCATCATCTTGAAACATCTGCTCAACACCATCTTGAAACATTTCACAGGCCTGCTTTGGAATCTCCACATCTGACTTACAGTAATGATTTAATTCCTTTTTAAAGTCAAATACATCATCTTTATTCATTTCATACCACTCCAAAAAATTTTTTTTCATCAACCATTATGTAGTCTACACCATAATCTTTGTGCTGCTGCATAGGACCTGTATAATTCTGATTTTCCAGTTTGTTAAAAGAGTGTGGAAAGTAGCCTTTTACTCCCTCAAAACCCATGGCCCGTGGCATTGCTGCAAGTCTCATTGGAAGGAAATTTAAGCTGCCTATAAATCAGATATTTAGCCATTTTACAGTTATGGACATCAGTTTACTTCCGTGAGTCAATAACTCCACTGCCATTTTTTCTTTTACAAGCTGGTTTAAAATGAAGTGGCCATCATACTCCTTTGAATTGTGAGCTATAAAAGTGTACCCTTGAAACCCTTTTTGGACAAACTTTTTTACAAATTGGGCAACACAGTCAATGCCTTCAAACTCCCACTTTCAACCTCTTTCAAGGGCATAGATAAAATCTGGAATATGTCTAGAGTCACCTGGGCTGACATCTTGCATGCATTCAAAATCATAATATACATAACTAGCTGAACAAGGTGGTGACTTTAAAGGCCAGATGTAGCATAAGTGAGTTTCAGAAGGGTGTACATCTGTAAGACAATTATGGCACTTTGGCTTAAAACAAATATGATTCTCACCATGAGGTTTTCCACATGATGAACACAATATAGATAAATAACAATCAGGGTATGCCAGTTTATGCCATCCATAGCAGTCTGTGGAGCTACAGTATTTACGACAGTCAGGGCACTGTACCATCTTATGTTGTACTTTACTACAACTAAAAGATCTGCATGCATAGCACATGTTAGAGCATGTGTGTGAACCTTTGTGTGCGAAAAGGGCATTACAATGCTCACATACATTTCTGGCCCCAAAAAAGCCTTTGAGGTTTTTAATACCATAGTAATGGTTTTCATGTAAAAGAATAAATATAGATTTTGCCTGTTTATTAGGAGAAGAAAGAAACCTCTGCCATGCATCAGCTTTGTTCATGAAACAATCAAAGATGGTTACATCTAGCTCTGCCTCAAATAGATGTATATGGCTCAGATTTATCATTATTTGTTCTGACAGCCCTACCCTGCTCTGTAAATTTCTAGCTTTTGCTAATATCTGTTGGTCAACCAATTGTGGGTATAGCAAAGCCACTACACTCCTGGAAAAGCATAATGCATTATTTTGATTCACCAAATTAACTAGATGCCTTGCTTTCTGCTTGACAATATGGCTGGATAAAACACTTATAACATTTCTGGAGACTCCCCAACCCACATTTCTCACAACAATGACTACCAACATTAATGTCTCATTAGCACACAACTCCACCTTGCTCTTTAATAAATTTGTAGTGCGCTCTAAAAATTATTCAGCATTTAACTCCTAGGCATTGCTAAATAATGAAAACACACGGTCATTTAAACTATCACAAACCAAGTGTAGCTGTACAAAATCATTACTACCTAAAGTAGGCCTTATTCTGTCCAACAGCTGCTGCACAGCCGTATGGATGGCAGAATAATATTGCTCTATGGATGTTATACTGTCTAGATTGGCAAAACGAAACTGCTGGCGATACTCAGCTCCATTGAAATTATTTCTGGGTACATCATATTCATTTATTAATTCTAAATAGACAGGTTCCGCTAGACTCTCTTCCATTAACTGCTGACCCTTCTAAATACAGTTGCCTTCTTCATGGCTTGGTATGGCACCGCCACCTATCTGTAGGTCTTCACAGGTGCTATTTTTGTGCAGGACTCATAAAGTATTCACTGTCTGTCAAATCTGTGTGCATATGAGAACTATCACATTGCCCCCACCCACATTGTTCACACATACAACACTCAGTTTCACACTTGCTACTTTGACACTCAGGAGATTTTTGAAATGGGAAACTTGCACAGCAGTCACACACACAGCTTGGTATGGCAGACCCAGATACCACATTGTTCTGTGGTGGTGCCCTGTGTTTTTGCAGAGATACCTGATGCTGCTGCATTTTGTTATGGGTAGCCAATATTTTTTAGCCTTTCAAATTCTACACATAATATACCGATTCACTATTTTACGCCTAGTGTTTCTAATAACCTGCACATATTGTATCATTTTATTAATAATTTTGTCTCAGTTATTTTGTAAAATAGAAATGTTTGCACCACTACAGGCTAATTTGTTTATTACTTTATTAGTGCTCACCATTTCTGGTATTTAAACGACTGCCAAAATGTATATTTATAGTTTAAAATCTTGTATTATGATGGTTTTGTTTTTGTGAAGCTGATCCTTTAATGTGTTATTAAAACCAGGGGCAGCGTCACGTAATGAAACCCACAGGTATGCAAAAGAATCTAAATTAGAACATATATATATATATATATATATATATATATATACACACACACACACACACACACACAAGGCTGCCACCAGTTGAGGTTTGCTCATGTGGTGACACTTTTTAGGGTGTCAAACTTGCAGGCATAATCACAGGGTCAGCTTTAGTCACACACACAGCAGGTAATTTCATGTGTGACAGCTCTACAGATACAGTGCCTTCAGAAAGTATTCACCCCCTTGGATCTTGTCACATTTTGTTGTGTTACTACCAGCATTTTTAATGCATTGAAATGATTTTTGTTCCCCCTTGATTCACACAGCACACTCAACAATTTAAAGGGGCAAAAATATTTTTATTGTGTAACAAAAATTTATGAAACATTAAAAATTGAAATATCTTGTTTACTTAAGTATTCACCCCCCTGAGTCAATACTTTGTAGAAGTGCCTTTGGCAGTAGTTACAGCGTTGAGTCTTCTTGAGTATGTCTGTATCAGCTTTGCACATCTGGATGTGGGGATTTTCGCCCATTCTTCCTTGCAGATTTGCTCAAGCTCTGTCAAGTTGGATGGGAGTGTCAGAACCTAATCTTTAAGTCTTTCCACAGATTCTCAATGGGATTCAAGTCTGGCTTTGGCTGGGCCACTCAAGGACATTCACTTTCTTGTTCTGAAGCCACTCCAGTGTTGCTTTGGCTGTATGCTTTGGTCGTTATCCTGTTGGAGCGTAAATCTTCGCCCCAGTCCAAGGTCTATTGCAGACTGATGCAGGTTCTTCTCAAGGATGTGCCTGTATTTGGCTCCATTCATTGTTCCCTCTATCCTGACAAGTGCCCCAGTCCCTGCCACTGAAAAGCATCCCGTAACATGATGCTGCCACCACCATGCTTCATGGTAGAGATGGTGTTACACGGATGATGAGCTGTGTTCGGTTTGCGCCAGGCATAGCGCTTTGTATTCAGGCCAAAGAGTTCAAGTTTTGTTTCATCAGACCAGAGAATCTTTTGCCACATGGTCTCAGAGTCTGCCATGTGTCTTCTTGCAAACTCCAGGCATGCTATTATGTGGCCTTTTCTCAGCAGTGGTTTCTGTCTAGCCACTCTCCCATAGAGGCTACATCTGTGAAGTGCTGCAGAGATTGTTGTCCTCTGGACAGGTTTTCCCATCTCAGCCATGGAACTCTGTAGTTCTGTCAGGGTGGTCATTGGGTTCTTGGTCACTTCCCTGACCAAGGTCCTTCTTGCCTGGTTGCTCAATTTGGGAGGACGGCCTGCTCTCGGAAGAGTCTGGGTGGTTCCGTAATCTTTCCATTTCCTAATGATGGACTTGACTGTGCTCCTGGGAACTTTCAACACCCTAGAAATGTTTTTATACCCCTCTCCAGATCTATGCCTCCTCATAATTCTATCACGAAGTTCTACGGACAGCTCCTTGGTCTTCATGGTAGAGTTTCTGCTCTGACATGCACTGCCAACAGTGGGACCTTATATAGACAGGTGTATTTCCTCTGAAATCATGTCAACCATTTGAACTGACCACAGGTGGACTCCATTCAAGTTTTAGAGTGATCTCACAAGGAAATTGGATGCACTTGAGCTCAGTTTGGAGTGTCATAGCAAAAGGGGTGAATACTTATCAAATCAAGACATTTCAGGTTTTTATTTTAAATTACATGTACAAAAAATTCCAGAAGTTTCATTCCACTTTGACATTATAGAGTAATTTGTGTAGATACATGACTAAAAAATCCCATATAAATGTATTTTAATTTGAGTTTGCAACATCACAAAATGTGACAAAATCCAAGGTGGGTGAATACTTTCTGAAGGCACTGTACACTATCAGGGGCACTGGTTAATGCTACAGGTGTTTGTGTTTGCTTGTTGTTATGTTTGCAGCAATGCTTACCCCAAATACCTGTATGGCAACGGTGTTCGCGTTTTTCATTTCTGTTTGTGGGGGGTGGTTGGTCTGTCCATAAAGATTATCTGGGTAGGGCTGAACAAATATTCACACAACCCTCATCCCTTTTGTTTGTTGTTGGGGGTGCAGGCACTGGAGTAGCAGCAGTCTTGTCTGGCCAGGAAGACACTCTTTCTGTCTAGATAACCTTGAATGTGTGTGGTGGCCTCTTGCATGCTTTGGAAATACTGCTTCTAGAGGCTTAAAATTGATATTATCTAGGAAACGTTAAATAAAAAAATACATAAATGTATAGCCCCTGTAATGCATGCTGCTTTATAATAGTATTGTATTTTGCAGGCTGATTATATATCAGGTACATTTCATGACAAAGATGCATTTTATTTATTGTATTTTGATCTGTTTTAGTTGATTGGTACCCTCAATAAAAACATGCAAAATGTCAGCATATTAAATAGTTTGCTGCATTAAACATCCTTGATTTTGAACTATAAATAACAGTAAGGGATATGGGGGTGGGGGGGCATTGCCACACAAGATCTTCTTAATGTATACTTTAGAAACATGTGGCAATATAGTATACTTTTTCTTACAAGGAGGCATACTAAATTCACAAAAAAGCACCACAGCTAATTTACAATCTTTAACACATCTGCCCCATTATTAACTTGCATTGTAAAAAAACTGTAAACACTTTTGGTAATGTAGTGCCACAAATTTAGCTACTTTAACTGCAACATACCTGCATTTTGGTTCTCATTCCTTAGTGTTGTAATTTTGGATGACGGCCCTGGTTGCTCCGTTTCTATTACAAAAATAAAAACAGTTTATAAGGCAGCACTAATTACTGTATATACTGCTGTTTTACATATTAAAGAGCAAACTTCAGCAGCTTTTTATATTTTAGCAGCAAAATTTAAAACATCTTTCTACAAAGTTCAGACCTTTAATAAGCCAGTTTGTTAGAGGTTTAAACCCCTGGCTCACAATGTACAGTGATGGTTATAAATGCACAAATGGTAAAGCACAACATCTTATTGCTAGTCATATTTAGATATGTAAAATAGACTGTGGTTCTCTGTATGATGAACAGCAAAACATCTGAAAGTAAATACATCACTACAAGTGTATGCAACACTGGCAAAAAATAAGACTATGGAATTGCCCACGTATACACATTTAAATGCTAATAACATGTTTGAAAAATTTAATTTGACATACCGTGTAAAGCTGTATGAGACTGCAGGATGACTGCTTGATATAGACAAGGCTGGCAAACCTACATTATAAAAAGGTATATTATAGTTTAATAAGTTTCAATTTTTCCACTTAAAATATTAAATAAGAACAGATTAAAACTCACCACCATCTCCTTGTGATGCTTTTGATTCTAAAACAAGATTATGAAAGCCAATCTGAGAAAGCTGTTTTGCAAAATAATTAGCCGTTTTAAAATATATGCCACAAGAGTTTTTAAAAGCTTGAAACTATTCAAAAGTCTTACCCGGCACTGGTTCACCGGCTATAAACAGGATGTTGTCAGCTAATGCGTCAACGTTTATGAGGCATAAAGGATCTAAACAAGCCCCCAAACATGGGCGGAAACGGAGAACCAGTGTAACGTAGACCAATTAGGGACTAGAAGACTCACTTATTAGTAATCATTACATTTAAATACTTCGGGGTAGTCTTGGCGAGTAGAAGCACAAATATATTTTAGATGAAAATGGTTTCAAACAGATATGACCTTAAATAAGACTATGATATGATACAACACATATTTAAAAATGTTAACACACAAACTGTGTGAAACACAAGCAGATAAATTAAACCAAACTTCTTTCAATTAAAATAAATGGGGCCTTTGTTTAAATGGGGGAAAAACATTAAAAGGGGGATGTTTTAAAACTTAATTATTTAAGAACCAGAAATAAAACTATGATATAACACTTCTAATACATATTTAAAATGTTAAAGAAAAAACTATGTACAGTGAAACAGAAGCAGATGAAATAATTCAAACTTTCTTCCACTGAAATAAATAGGACCTTTGTTTTAAATGGAAAAAAACATTGAGGGGTTGTTCTGAAACTTAATTATTTAAGAACCAGAAATAAAACTATAATATAATACAACACTTCTGACACATATTTACAAATGTTAAAGCGCAAACTTAAGTGTGTGTGTTTCTCCAATAAAAACATTTACAGTAGGGTTCATTGTATAGACTAATTTTAGAATAACCACCATGCTGTTTTTACAAAAGAGACACTCTCATTATAACATTTTATTGCTTATAAATGTAATAACTTTAGCTACAAAGTTAAATAATTGACATGTGCTGGAGATGCTCATAATTCAGCTGGTCACAGTAATATTCTCTTTTGATATGCCCACTCTGCTGAAAATTCTGGAAAGCTCTGCTGCCACTTTTGGGGCTGTGACAGTATGCATTGGAACTGCCTCTGTGTATCGAGTAGCATAATCACATACTACCAAAATGAATTGATTGCCCTTTTTACTTTTGTCTAAGGGCCCAACCACATTCATTGCAATTCTCTCAAAAGGCACATCTATCAAAGGTAGGGGCACCAGGTGCACCTTGTCTTTTTTTTAGTCTCTGGGGCTACTTTCTGACACTCAGCACAGGAACTACAATAGGTAGCAAAATCTTCATGAATTCCAGGCCAGTAAAATCTGTACAGCAGTCTGGAAAGAGTGCGATCCCTCCCCGAGTGACCAGCCATAGTACTATCGTGCTATCTATAACAACTAAGATCTATATTTTTGTGGTATAACCAATTGTTCTATCTGGTCCTGTGTCTGAGGTTTAACCCAAACTCTGTACAGTAGCCTTTTACATTTTTTAAACATAGGTTCACCTTGTTTTGGTTTCACCCCCAGCTTCTTAAAATAACCATGGTGAGAAACATTGTTAGCTTGTTCTGAGAGAAAATCACAATCAGTGAACAGTTTAGTTTCAGCATTTTCATATGTTAACCCCTTATGTCCATCAGTCATTTGTTGCCACTGTTTCTTCAGGCATACGCATTCTTTCCTGGACTTCTGGATCTTGGAGCTGTGCTCAAACGAGTCTGAATCAAAATCAGAGAAAGGAAAAGAGTCCCTACCATCGGAGATTTTCTTTGCCTGAGCTCTTGTCTCCACAGCTGCTGAAACATCAGGATTTACTCCCTCTTTGATTAACTCAGTAAATCTTGGAAAGTCATTTCCAATAATCACAAATACAGGTAACTTAGGTGCTACACCCACTTTAATTTGGTGCGACACCCTATTAATAGTCAGAGTCACTTGGCTGGTAGGATAGTATCGAGTGTCCCCATGGATGCAGATGACACCAGTAACTGGTCCTTTTGGATATTGTTTTCGTAGCACTTCAGTATGTACTAGGGTCTCTCTACTTCCTGAATCTATAAGTCCCTTCTCAGTCTTATCTCCCACCTTCACATCTGTTATGTATTTGCCCCAGTTTGCTAAGGACAAATCTGCTCCAGTGCCACTCTTCTTACTATGGCAGTTTCTTGCGATATGACCTGGCTTATTACAGTTATAGCAAATAAAGTGTTTGGGAGCAGATTTGTTACCCCCACCAGAGTTCTTATCAGACTTGGAGTTTAAATGGGAAAAAGAATGTCTTACAGGTGCTTGGCTGTTACTTCGCTGCTGTGGCATTTGTCTGGCCATTTGGTAGTCTTCGGCCAAAAAAAACAGCCTTTTCTAGGGACATGGATATGTTGTTCATCCACACTTTCTGGCAGGTATCCTTGCCGCTTTAAGTCTTGCCGGAAGGTCTTCAAGCTGGCTCCTCTCACCCACCTGGGTGATAAAACTCTCGGCTCCGCCCCATGATGCCAGATCTTCCTTACTGCTTGGAAGCTCAGGTTCCCTCCTTAACGCTGTGCGTATAAGACTGGTTCCTAATTCTTCGGTTTACCCGAAATAAAGTTTAAGGTTTTTAAGACTTCGGTCAACTATTTCCCTTGTGGCTGTGATGGACAAATCGACTCCCGATTTCCAGAGGTGCCCATGCGGGCAGAAGATGTCTCGGATGGATCCGCACTCCACGTGCGTCTACTGCTTAGGCCTTGAGCACGACCCACAGGCCTGCGACCTGTGCTCTTCCTTCTCGGTCTACGTCCTGGAGGACCGTGCCACCCATTTGCAACTTGGGTGCCCCAAGAGACGTTACCTGCCGGTGAAGTCGAAGGAGGCCCATTTGGCAGTGTCCGGTGGCTGGTTCGGCGGAACAGTTCGAGCAGATGATCGCCCTCGAGGAGGAGGTGGCGCAGGCCGCATCTTTGTCTTCCTCGGCCGCAGCCTTTATCCCGCTCTCCTTGGGATTCTCCTATTCAGCTTCTTTTAAGGAGCTCTGTCAGTCCCTTTCCACCAAGGGAGAGCGGCCATCAGGACTTTCCTCTCGGTCCAAGAAGAAGGACTCTAAAGGTAAGTCCCTCCGTCGACACTCTTAGGAGCGGGAGAGGTCCCCCTCCCTGGGTAGTCGACCCTTGACTTCGGTCGATCCTTCGGATTTGGCCACTGGCCTCATGGTGTCCCCGTCAGGTCAGTTGACCGAGACACCCGTCGACGCAGTTGAGATTTTTCTCGACCCATCGGACGGGTTGTCGACTGGTGAAGCTGACAACCCTCCCTCCCCGGTTCCCCCGGCGGAGATTGAGGTGACCGTGGACTTGCCTGTGCCTCCGGTTCCGGAGTCCATGGTCGAAACTGCCGAGCCGGGGGAGAGCGGGTCTCTCCCGCCCTGCCCCAGAACCCTCCTTGGAAACACCAAGGTTCTCGGTTTCGATCTCAGACATCTTTACGGTCCAGCCGATCCCACCGACGTAGGCGGTCTCGGTCTCGGTACCATAGTAAGCAGCGTCACCGCTCGTCCTCTTCTTCCTCCTCAGATGAGGAGAGACTTCGATGCAAGTTGCGTCAGCACTATGAGGACCTCATGTGGCAACAGTTCCTTCTGTCTGGGAGCAAGCCGACGTCGTCGCCTTCCCCGGCCATCAAGTGGCTGTCACGGGTGGCGAAGCAACCTCCCCACCCTGGCAGGCGCCTGCCCCGGGCCCGTTGCTCGACTGTAACGGCTGCCCCACCGATTCTGGTGGAACCTCTGCCTCCACAGCCGAAATTTGGGGCCCCGACCAAGAATTCTCAGTCGGGCCAGGGCCTGCCCCATAGGCCATCTGTCACCCTCACTCCCGACCGCCCTCGGCAGGTGGAGGGTGGCTCAGGCCCAAGACAGCTCTTTGCGGACTCATCCGAGTCCGATGATTCCTCCCTGTTCTCCAGGCAGGTTGACCTGGAGTCCTCCGGAGGTCAGTCGCTGGACAATAGCCTATCGTCCTTCATGGGTTTGCTTAGGTTCATCTTGGAGTCCACCAGGATGCAGCTTGAGCCCGTATCCAAGCAGGCCAAGTATCCCCTAACAGAGATATTGGACCGAGGGGATTCACCCACGGAGGCCTTTCCGGTGGCCGAGGCCATTGTCGACCCGGCCTTGGAGCTCTGGCAGCATCCTGCTTCCTGCCCTGCACCTTTGGCCAGGATGGCGAGGGAGTACGCGGTCCCTACCGGTTCCCTGTCTGGTTTTTCGGAACACCCCTCAGCCGAGGGGTTGGTTACCGACAGCGTCTTCCGGCGTGCCGGAAGCGCCAGGGACGTGGACAAGGCTCCCGACAAGGAGTCCAAGAAGTTGGACTACACCGGGCGCAAAATCTACGTTGCGTCCTCCCTTGGCCTTCATCAGGCCAGCTCGGCCATGCTGATGGCACACTTCTCTCACGCCCTGTTGGGCTCCCTGGATGAGGTAGTCCCTCATCTCCCGGCTGACCTGTAGACCACGGTCAAGCAGGTGCGGGACCAGGGCAGGGCAGTGGCCAAGCAGCAACTTCAGACTGCTCTGGACATCGGCGACTCATGTGCCAGCTCAATCACAGTCGCAGTGACCATGCGCCATCGGGCATGGCTGAGGATATCCACCTTCACAGCGGATACCCAGCACAAGTTGGCGGATGTCCCCTTCTTGGGGACCGACCTCTTCGGCCCTGGAGTGGAGGGTCACCTCCAGAAGATCGAAAAGTTCAATGCCACTCTGGATTCAGTCTCCTCCACCCAGAGGGACAAGGGCTGCAGACCGCAACCCAAGCCCTTTCATCCGTCTGCGCCAACAGCACATCCGACCCAACAGCATCAGGGCCAGCAGGCTCGCACCTGGCATCCCAAAGCCAAGCCTGCGGCTTCCTCTTCCAGGAAGCAGGGAGGCAAAGGCCCAGGAGGTCCCTCGGCCAGTCCCTCCTCCAAGCCTGCCCAGTGACGGGTTGAGGGGTGTCGCCCCCAACCTCGTCGCTCCACCCCGGGTACCCCCCGTGGGGGACGGCTCCCTCATTTCCTTTCCACCTGGTCCGCTATCACCACAGACCAGTGGGTGCTGGAAGTGGTAGGAAAGGGCCTGCCTTTGGAGTTCGAGCAGGCCCCGCCCTTCTGAGCCGCCGCCCCCCGGGTGCCTCGGGGTCCGCAGCCTCGCTGTCGGCTTGTCGACCCGACATCACTCTGCTCCTCGAGAAAGAGGTGATCAGAGAGGTGGCAGACCCTCCCTCAGACCCGGGGTTTGTGTCCAGGTACTTCCTGGTCCCAAAACGGATGGGGGGCTGGTGCCCCATTCTCGACCTGCACGACCTAAACAAGTTCCTAAAGTCTCGGGCCTTCAGGATGGTCACTCTGGCTCAGATAATACCATCCCTGGAACGAGGCATATGGTTCTGTTCTCTGGACCTACAGGATGCATTCTTTCACATCCCTATCCGTCCGTCTCACCAGAGATTCTTTCGCTTTCGAGCAGAGGGATCCCTTTACGAGTTCCGAGCCATGCTCTTCGGCCTTTCTCTTGCTCCCAGGGTCTTCACCAAATGCACGGCAGTGGTGACAGCATTCCTGTGGTGCCGAGGGTTCCGGGTGTACCCTTACCTGGATGATTGGCTGATAGCAGCCCCTTCCAGACAGGAGGTGGAGCAGTCCAGAGATCTGGCCCTCCAGGTTTACTCTCAGATCGGCCTTCTCATCAACAAGGCCAAGTCGGAACTCAGACCGAAGCAGGTGATGCATTTCATTGGGGCAGAGCTCGACTCTCTTCGAGCCAGAGCACGGCTCCCGGCGGACAGGGCCGAGGTTCTTTCCTCCTTTGCCCAGTCATTTCTGGTTGGGCAGTTGCACCCTTCCCGGGACTTCCTGGGTCTCATGGCGGCCTGTACCAGCGTGGTCCGTTGGGCCCGCTGGCACATGCATCCCCTTCAGTGGGGATTGGCCAGCCAATGGTTACAGCGCTGTGATCCATTGGACCAGCTAGTGACGGTGACCCAGGGGATGTGGAACGCTCTCCAGTGGTGGACCGTTCCAGCCCATTTGCAGGAGGGCATCCCGTTTGTCCACCCCGAGCCGACGGTCTCTCTATCGACCGATGCCTCTCTGATGGGTTGAGGTGCCCATCTGGGGGAGCACAGAGCGGACGGGCTCTGGTCCCCTCGGGAGTCCCGATGCCATATCAACCTGCTGGAGCTTCGGGCAGTTCGTCTAGCCCTCACCGCCTTTGTTCCGTTTCTACGGGGTCAAGTGGTTCAGGTCCAGACGGACAATACCACGACCATGTACTACCTAAACCACCAGGGCGGGACGCGCTCTATGCCTCTGTGCAAGCTCTCCATGTTTGGTCACTCGTGCGCAGCCTGGAGGCGGATCTCCTAGCCATCCATGTGGCAGGAGCCTCCAACACTCTGGCCGATGCCCTAAGCTGGATAGGAGCTGTGTCCCACGAGTGGTCTCTCCTGCCGGAGGTAGTACAAGATCTGTTCTCCCACTGGGGCACACCTCAGGTGGACCTGTTTGCCTCCAGGGAGAATGTGAAGCTGAGGCTGTTTCATGCCCGCCCCCCTCAGCAGGGTTCGCTGCAGGGGGATGCCTTCTCGAGGCCGTGGACCCCGGGCCTGTTCTACGCCTTTCCTCCATTTCCCTTGATCCACAAGGTGCTTCTCAAGGCGAGGAGGGACAAGGCACAGGTGATTCTGGTAGCCCCAGACCGGTCCCACCAATGCTGGTATCCAGATCTCCTCAGCCTCAGCTCCAGGCTCCCGAGGCAGCTTCCAGCTCACCCGGACCTGTTATCAGTCAATCAGGGGAAGGTGTTCCACCCGGACCTTCAATCCCTGTTCCTGACAGCCTGGTTCCTGAGTGGCTAGAGTTCCAGGCCTTGGGTCTTTCCGACGAGGTCCTCAATGTAGTTGAGGCGTCCCGTAAGGAGTCGACCAGAAAATGCTATGCCTTCAAATGGAAGAGATTCTCCATTTGGTGTCAGAGCAAGGGCCTGGAACATTCCTCCTGTTCCTTGGCAAGCATCTTGGACTACCTATGGTCCCTTTCTCAGCGAGGGCTTAGGTTGACGACCCTAAAGGTGCACCTGGCAGCCATCTCTGCTTACCGGGCGCGGGCCGGGAAGCAGTCGGTGGTGCAGGAGAAAGTGGTCGGGTGCTTTTTCAAAGGCCTGGATCACATATCCCCTTCGGTACGTGAACCTCCACCTCCGTGGGATCTACTGCTGGTATTGGCAAAGCTCGTGGGCAAGCTATTTGAACCAATGCACAGGTGTGACATCTCTCACCTGTCGTGGAAGACCGCGTTCTTGGTGGCTATCACGTCAGCCAGAAGGATGGGAGAGCTCCAGGTGCTTTTCATAGAGTCTTCTTACCTGGTCTTCCACAGGGACAAGGTTGTCCTGCGCCCCCACCCGAAATTCCTTCCGAAGGTGGTGTCGGAGTTTCACCTTAACCAGGTGTTGACTCTGCCGGTGTTCTACCCCAGTCACACCCAGGAGGCCGAATATAGGCTCCATGCTCTGGACCCTAGAAGGGCGCTTGCTTACTGTAAGGAGCACATGGCTGAAGTTCGGGGAGAGGTTTTCCAGCTGATTGTCACCTACGCTGAAGCCACACCTGGCAGACCTGCAGCCAAGCGGACGATAAGCAGGTGGGTCACCTCCTGCATAGATCTCTGCTATAGGTTGGCGGGCATGGAGCCTCCCAGAGGGATAAGAGCTCATTCTACCCGCCATACCGCTGCATCGGTAGCTGCTTCCAGGGACGTCCCTATCCAGGATATCTGCAGGGCTGCTACCTGGAAGTCGGCACATACCTTTATAACCCATTACCACATCGACCTTGAGTCACGCCGGGATGCTGGTTTTGGGGCCTCGGTTCTCCAGTTTCTATTTCCTAAGTAGGGGGTGTGTGCCTTGCCTCCCTCCTCCCGGAGAACTGCTAGGAGTCTGCCAGAAAGTGTGGATGAACAACATATCCATGTCCCTAGAAATACAGGTTACTCACCTGTAACAGGAGTTCTAGGAATGGTATATGTTGTTCATCCCTGACCCACCGACCTCCACAGCCCGGCCGCACACCTGAGCTTCAGAGGGCCAGATCTGGCGTCATGGGGCAGAGCCGAGAGTTTTATCACCTGGGTGGGTGGGAGGAGCCAGCTTGAAGACCTTCCGGCAAGATTTAAATCGGCAAAGATACCTGCCAGAAAGTGTGGATGAACAACATATACCATTCCTAGAACTCCTGTTACAGGTGAGTAACCTGTATTTCCCCACTTTCAGGTCCATGTTCTTTCACCCAAAGGTGCCCATCTGTAGGCAGGATGTTGATGAATTGCTCCATTGCAATTGTGTCAATGATCTGTGGGACTGTTTTGCCCTCTGGTTAGAGCCATTTCATAAGGAGTTCTCCGAGTTGGGTGAAGGCTTCTCGAAGATTGTCGACTGAGTTGTACTTCAGAGACTGAAATCTCTGTCTGTAGGTCTCTCCTGAGATTTCATACCTTTTCAGGATTTCGCTTTTCACCAGGTCATAGTTTTCTGACTGTGCAGTGTCCATACTGCTGTAGGCAAGTTGGGCTTTCCCTGTCAGGTAAGGTACCAGTCTAATAGCCCGTTGCTGCTTTGGCCACTGTCATGTTGCGGCAACCCTTTCAGAAGTTGTCAGGTATGCTTCAATATCTTCGGAGGGACACAACTTTGTAAGTTTAGTGTATTTCAAGTTGCTCTTGTCTTGTTGCTTATCTGGATCTGTGCCAGATCCTCTGTCTTTGATAGCTTGCAAGGCATCCAGCCACTGTTGCTGCATCTCTTCTCTCCTCTGCTGCTCCTGTTGCTGCATCTCTTCTCTCCTCTGCTGCTCCTATTGCTGCATTTCCTCTTTTCTCTGCTGTTCGAGTTGTTGTAGTTCTTCTTTTCTCTGTTTCTCCATCTCTTTTTGTTGTATAACCCACCATTTGAAAAAGGAAGTCAGGCTTTACAGTTCTGTCACTGCCTATTCTTTTTCTATAACTGATGCTAGCTGTACAGTCTCAGCTTGGACTTCGGTCTCTGCTAGTTTCTCTACTGATGTACTTAGAGAATTAGACACTGGATCCAACATAGGGGCGGTCTTTGTGGACCTCTCCAAGGCCTTTGACCTTGTGGATCATAGACTTCTACTCCACAAACTCCTCCACATAGGCCTGGATACCCATACCCTTAAATGGGTGGAAAGCTACCTTTCAGGTCGCACCCAAAGAGTCAGGTGGCAAGATAAACTTTCCAAACCACAATCCCTAAAGGAGGGGGTCCCACAAGGGTCGATACTAGGGCCTTTAATGTTCTCACTATTTATTAATGAAATGACAACCACTGTGGGAACAGCAAGGTAATCCAATATGCAGATGATGCTGTTATTTATAAAGCCTCTGACAACCTGAATGACCTAGGCCCATCCCTCCAAAAGGATATCCTTATATAAAAGGGCATCACCAGCAGGAAAAGAGAGGTCATAATTCCGCTATACAAGACACTAGTGAGGCCCCACCTGGAGTACAGTGTACAGTTCTGGAGACCATACCTACGTAAGGACATAGACAGGGTAGAGAAGGTTCAGAGGAGGGCAACAAAGATGGTGCATGGATTGCATCACAAGTCCTATGAAGACAGGTTGAAGGAACTGAACATGTACTCCCTGGAGGAGAGGAGGGAGAGAGGGGATATGATAGAGACATGCAAGTATCTTACAGGGAGGAACAGGGTGCAGGAAAACACTATTTTTAAGTGAAAAAGATGTTCCAGGACTAGAGGGCATGGGATGAAGTTGGAGGGAGGACGATTCAGAGGAAACATGAGAAAGAATTTCTTCACAGAACGGGTGGTGGACAAGTGGAACACCCTGCCAGAGGAAGTGGTGGGGGCTGAAACAATCACGGGATTTAAGAATGCATGGGATAGACATAAAGGAATTCTAGAGGTCAGGGGTAAGGAGAAACAGACTTCTAGGAAAACAAACTGAACTTACAAGCTCAAATGGGCAGACTGGGTGGGCCATAGGCCCTTATCTGCCGACACTGTCTATGTATATCCGTGTCATGGAGGAATGGCTCACTATGAACAAAATGATCCTAAATACCAATAAGACTAAGGCCATGTTGTTTAGCCCCAAAATCTTTGGACTAGATAGATCACAATCACTCCAAATTATGTCCCTGGAGGGCAACAAACTGGAAGTAGTCTCCTCAACAAAGTACCTTGGCCTTACCCTTGACCAAGGTCTCACTTTCAAGCAACACGTAGACCAAGCTACCAAAGTAATCCATACCAAACTCGGATTACTGTATCGGCTCAAGGGACAGCTGACCCCCGAAGCTAGGACTGCAATAGCTACTAGTGTCCTACTCCCCACGCTAACGCATGCTGCCCCGGTCCTGCAGGGAATCGCTAAACTGGAATATGGTAGACTACAAACTCTATACCATAAGGTAGTCTGCTTTGCCTCCTCATCCCACTCAAGGAGCCACCACTGTGAGGCCCTAGCGAGGCTCAATTGGCCATCCTTTGAAGCTCGGCTCAGGTACCCTGTACTCTGTCTGGTGAAAAAACTAATTAGCCCAATGCCCCCCCCGAGCCTCGATGGACTCCTCACAGAAAAATGAAGTGTGCGGAACCTCTGGTCAGATGCTACTAGAGGTCCCTAAGGTCAGGACCAAGGCAGGTTGTAAATACTTCGCACACGCTGCCCCTTCCCTTTGGAACAACCTTTCTTTGGAGGTGCGGGAAACCCCATCGGTACCGAGCTTCCACACTAGACTCAAGACATACCTGCTGTCAATGAGTAATTGCCTATGCTACGGTATCCAACTCTAAAATAATAACCTGCATTAGCTTTCTCTACCATACTTAAGCTCTACCCACTGCACAGTCTGCACTTACCCCGCCTCACGCTCATAGAAAATATCCTATGTATCTTAGAGGAATGTTACCTAGCGAACTCTCTGTACTGTCTCATCAATTGTACGTCGCTGAAGCATGAGCAAATGCACAATAGGATAAGCAGTTAGACATTTATGACCCATAGATATGAAAGCTATACCTCATGGATCTGAAAGCTGTTGCTTACTGTAAACCCTCAGCCTGTATATTGCTCCATTGTCTTTTATGTCATGTACTGTTGCTTCCCGGGTCGCCCCTGAAAAAGGGACCTCCGGGGCCCAGTGGGCCTACCCGGTCATCGAAATTCAATAAATAAATAAATAAATAGTTTGGCTGCCAATTTCCTGGTAATGACTCCTGGGCTTGCTGTTGCAGAATCCATACCTTCTTCTGTGCTTCCCTGGTACCAGGTCTAGTACCCACGCACAAAACTCCTGGCTTAGAGTATGCACTGTGTAAATCCCGCTTAGGTTAACACCATCTGTCATCCAGGCACAGGTCAGGAAGCGTAGGAAAACAAGGAGCAGTTGTAAAATTCACAATAAGAGTTTTAATATAAATAACAGTAAAACAAAAATAAATGTTAACTATTTACAGTGGCAGTAGAAATGTAGAAAACAGAGTCCTTCTGAGTTTTTCCTTCTCAATTTCCTCTCAGTCTGGGTCTTTCTCTTTTGTAGAAGTCTGTGCAGGAGCTCGTTAAGAAAAACAGCATGCTTCTCACACAGTGTTCTTGTAAGTTCCCAGTTTTCTTGTCAATTTCAGCAGGTGCAGCAAAAAGAACACTGTGACCCAGAACTGACCCATTGTTTATGTCTTCTGCAAAAGGCTTAAACATTGCATTTCAGGTTAACCCCTTGCGTTCCAAATAGCTTTGCAACCATTTCAACAGTATAACTATATACAGATTTAGCTTTGAAATCATTTCAACAGTATAACTATATACAGTTTTAAACAAAACGAACTCCATATCAGTTACATTTCCACAAAATAATTTACATATATTTTATACCAGCAGATATGCAAGGGGAAGAAAAGACAGAACAGCAAGTGAGCGTAGCGAGATAGCAAGAGGCAGAGAATTGCAAAACCGTCAGGGTGATCAAGTCCTAGGTCTCATTAGAAAATTTGGTTGCGCAACCAGACAGAGGAGACAGAAAAGGAGAGAATAGAACAGATCCTTGCATTTAAACTCTTCCTCCATAACAACTGGGACAGGGCCATATTTAACCCTGTCACAACCCACAGATTTAAAATAATGTTTCCTTAGTTCATACATGTTTCTCTAAAAGGGATATACCATGCTTAAAGTGTCTCTCAAAAAACAAGAGTTCAGCCTTCACCATGTCAAACACAGGACAGAATGCACTAGGGAAATCAACCCAGTAGCCTTGCTTTAATAATTTATATAAGGCTTTCAGACACTGTCCAGAAAGCGATCCCACACAAGTCACTATGTGAGATGCAGACCCCTTATTTAATACAGTTAGATATACAAGGAAGAAAACAGCACCTGTTAGGTAGGGAAAATGCCTCATAACAAGATGCCATAGGTCACTATAGTACAGTGTCTCTGTAGGTTTGCAGGGGAAAATTCTGTTTGCTAATATGCAGTCATACTTGGCTCCCTTTTCTCAATATGGGAGTCCATTTATTTTGCAGCTTTGGTTCTGTGGATTACACGTAAATCTAGCCTCTCTGAGAATGACCGTAGTTTCAAATCCCCTCATACCAAACAGAAAAAAATGAAACATTTTGATCAAGGCAGAAGTAATGTGGTCCAGTTTTCCACTCTGCCTATATATGAAGGGCATTAGATGACAATAACTAATTTCTTCAGCATTTAGTTTTTGTTATGCATGGAGTCCACCAAAGCCCTGTATAGACTGCATTACTGACCACTATGTGGGGTCTTTCACTGCTGCAGATCTTTATAAATATTCATAAATTGAGGGTCAAAGTTGCTTGGCCCTTTATTTCTACTACACAAGTAGTTCTATGAGCACATGTTTAGTATTTGGGCACAATGACACCGTAGGCATATTCCAAAAGAACATATTTTACTTTACTTTCATTCTGAATTTATGTGTCATAGCATTGTTTACTTCAGTAGTTCACCATGATCCAAACATTTGTTGAACAAAAATTTAGAATAAGTAAATAACGGAAAGAAAGCACCTTTTTGAGTGGGGTCTGAATCTCCCTGCAAGGAGTACCTCAAGGCCTGCCAACCTCCAATCATGGCCACAGTTTAAAAAGTTTGGGCCCAGAGGTCCATTCCTTCTCAAGCCCCACGCCTTTTCCAAATTTTCCCAGCTTCATACTAGATGTGCTTCCTTTTCCCAAAGGTTTCACTCTGTATCTTGAAGCATTCAGCAACACTAGAAGAAAAAGGAAAAGCAAGCTCCACTAAGTGTAGTATTATCTTGTAAAATCACAAGCCAGATAAAAGCATCCAAGCTCTCAGGCAGTGTTAGCATACCTTTGATATGAAGGAATTAAACATATGAGCACCAGTGACACTTCTCCCTGGATTTTCATGGTTTATTCTACACTGGACTAAATCCCGCTGCATCCAATGTCACCTCTCGTAAAAACGCAGCCCTTTGAGCTGTCTCACTTCTCCTTGGTAATGGGGAGAACGCCAAATTCAGCTGGCAGCAAATCTTTCCGTCTTTCTCTTTCTGAATAGAAAATGGGTGTTATGCTATATACTGAGCTCCCTCTAAACACACCCTTTGCCTCACAAAAAAATTTCTCCTGGCCTCTGTTTAATAAAAAAACAGAGAGCCGCCATGAACAGTTACCAGCAGTCCTCTCATTATGCTAGTCAGGGGCACTCCACCAGCACTTGGAGGGAAACGAACTGCAAAACCTATGACGTAGATTATAGGGTGTAGCAGTGCAGGAGTAAACAGTGTGTCACCCAAACAAAACCCGAGTGATAAGCAGGTTCAATGTAGCAAAAATCAGCAAAAGGATTCACTATTTGATTTCAGGAAAATACTTTGAACATCAAAACAAAATTATCTCGGTGGAAAAATCCAGTAAAACGCCCAGAGAAACATAGTGTGGTAGTGAGTGGAGTCGCATTGCGGCCATCTTGCCGCTCTGCCCCCCTTCCAGTGATCGTTCCATTAGCGACTAGCTTGCAAAACACACTTATAAATCCTCCATCATAGCTGTCACTGTTGACGTTGGCTCTTGTGGAGACTTCGGTCAGCATTCCTGATGACAAAGAGGAGGGTATTGCGTTCCTCCTAAACATGGAGGAAGATTTAAAGGATGAGTAAGGGGATGTGAATCCTTTCCTGGAAGGATTTGGTTTAGTCAAGTTGTCTCCTGTAATGAGGATTCTGTGGTGAACACCAATCGATCCCCTCCTAAGGATGCCTCTTTTTAGGCTCTACTCAGGCAAATGCAGGATGTTCTGGGTTTTGCTGCCAAGGAGGAAGACTCCACTAAGTGCAACTTTTCTGAGCTCCTGGAGGTTCCCACTACTTCCTCCACTGTGATTCCTCCAATATACCCAGCATTAAAAGATGCTACTATAGCTGCTTTGCATAAACTTAGCACTTTGCATGCTGTACCAAAGAGAGCAGATAAACAATATCCTGCTCCTCCTTCTAAAGTTTATTGCCTGACAACTAGAAACAGATTCTGCGGTGATAATCGCTGCTTATGATAGGTCAGAAGTCCCATGATATATGAGCTGTTTGCCCACTGATAAAGAATCTTGGTGGCTGGATGTCATGGGAAAGAGGACTTATGCTTCTCCTTCCCTTGAACTTCAGGTTGCAAATTATCAGGCCTCCACTGTATGACATAATATCAAAATAGAATGTAGAAGTCAATTATGTTCAGCAGTTCTACACTACCTGATGGTACTGTTAAGAGTGATCTTGTCAAAGGTTCTACAGCATGCTTATACACAGAAGCATTTATTGAGGCCTGCCTATGATACCGCTGAGGCTTCTGCTAGCGCTGTGGCTTTGGGCATTTGCCTTCACCACTATTCATGGCTTAGGATAGCTGAATTTGCTACTGATGTCCACCAGTCTGCCCAAAATGCACCTTTTAGAGGCCAAAAGCTGTTTGGTAATGATTTTGAAATGGTCTTCAGCCGGCCTGGTGCCACAGAGGGCTGAGGCGCTGGCACCTTACCTCGAACCATGCCAGTGACCCAGGTTCGAGAACGGACTTAGGGCACCAGGGACCATCAGGGGAAGGAGAGGATTGAGCATCTGTAAGACTGCTGTCCTCTCCTGGGGTGGGCTGTGGGAGTGTGTCACTCTGCAGTGACCTCCGGTGGAAACCGGGGTAATGCAGACATAGCGCAAAGGAGGGAACATCACCAGAAAAACAGAAAATGGCTCCGCACTCAACGGATGTCAGCCGCCCGGCAGTCTGATGCCATCAGTGTCCCGAGCCATCCGTCCCTCAGCAGTACCCCAGGGCTAAGTATTGCGCTTGCCCTGCCTCGGGTGCCTCTCCCATCGGAGGAGGGGGGCCTGCCCGGCAAAGGATTATGTTCGGGTTACCCTGGAAATGTCTGCAATGTGAGGGACAGGACCAGGAACAGGACGGGACAGATCAGGTGTAGCCTTGGCACAGCCTGAAGGAGTGGCTGAGAGTGGCAGCATGTAGAGGAGGGAAAAAAGATAATGTAAAAAAAAAAAAAAAAAAGAAATGGCCTTATTAGAACTTCAGCCATCTAGGATGACTTAGGTATTTGAAGCACTTACCCCTCCGTCCTGTCATGGTTTTGGCAGGGCTGGGTTTCATAGGTCAGCTGCTAGGAGTGCTCTACAGCCAGAGTGGAGGTACTGTTCCAGATTCCCCCCCCCCGCTGCCCATTTAAAGGTCCCCAATGGTCTTGGAGCAGATGGTGCCCCAGCTGCCCTCAGCACTTTCAAACTCTACTGCCTCCCCCGCCACAAGAGCTCAGGGGATACTGGTGGGGGGGCAGGATCTTTATCTATCAAAATTGAAGGTGATCACCACGGACGAGTAGGTTCTGGAAATTAGAGAAAGGGGCCATGCTCTGGAGCGTCTGTCTACCCCTGTAGTGTAACCTCCACTGCCTGTCATTATCCTGCAGGTCACTTGTCTTGTCTAAAAATAGAAATGTATTCCTTGATTTAGAAATGGGCAACAGAGCCTGTTCCTCCTCTGGATTTAAACACAAGGTTTTACCTCAGTTACTTCATAGTCCCAAAGTAGACAGGAGACATGCACGCTGTGTTAGACCTCAGGGTCTGAGTGAATACATTGAATACAAAAAGTTTTGAACAGTGTCCCTTTAGGACCTCATTTCTTTGTTACAACAAAGGTACTGGCTGTTTGTGCTCAATATGAAGGATGCATAGGAAGTTGTTGGCCCTCTGTGCAGACAGTTGGTAAGACCACATCTGGAGTACTGTGTACGGTTTTGGAGACTCTATCTCTGCAAAGACATAGACAGGGTGGAGGCTGTCCAGAGGAGGGCAACCAAAATGATGCATGGGATGGTGGTGATTCTGCCACTGTATAGGTCATTAGTTAGACCACACCTGGAGTACTGCGTGTAGTACTGGCGTCCGTATCTGAAGAGGGACATTAAGTTACTGGAGGGGGTGCAGCGCAGAGCGACAAAGATGATCAAGGGGCTGGGGGACTTATCATACGAGAGGAGGTTGAAGGAGTTGAACATGTACTCACTGGAGGAGAGGAGAGACGGGGTGACATGGTTGAAACCTTTAAATACATGAAAGGAATAAACAAGACAGGTACAGAGGGCTGTTCAGAGTAAGGGAGGGAGGGCCATCAGGGGCCATGATATGAGACTGGAGCGAGGAAAGTTCAGGAGGAGATGAGGGACACTTTTTACAGAGAGGTGGTGGCTGGGTGGAATGCGTTACCTGCCGAAGTGGTATGCAGTAGAACAGTGGACTGCTTCAAACGAGGATGGGACAGGACAAGGGGGAGGGTTAATGAAGGGGAAGGGTGGAAGGGAGGGGCAGTTGCAGAATAAGGGGTGCTAGCTGCACATTCGAGCAGAGTTGATAGACCTCTAGGCCTTTATCTGCTGGCAAATTTCGTATGTTCATATCAGAAGACATATGAAGAAAGACTAAAGGAACTAAAGATGTATAGCCTCAAGGAGAGGGGGGACATGATAGAAACGTTCAAATACCTCAAGGGAATCAATAAAGTCCAAGAGGGTAGCATCTTTCAGAAAAAGATATGTGCAAAAATAAGGGGACACAATTTGAAGATAGAGGGGGGATGGCTCAGAGGTAATGTGAGGAAGTATTTCTTCACAGAGAGGGTTGTTGATACATGGAACAGCCTTCCTGAGGAGGTCGTAGAGTCAAAAACAGTGGAGAATTCAAGAATGCATGGGACAGACATAAGGTAATTCTAGTGGGGGGGTAGGAGGAAGTAGGCTGTTGGTTAACTAGGATCTGCAGCTTATCCGTTAGGTAGGGAAATGGGCAGACTAGGTGGGCCAAGCGGTCCTTATCTGCCGTCAATTTCTATGTTTCTATATATCTGTATCGAGATCTGTCAAAGCCACAGATAATATCTCAGGTTTATGCTGGAGGGCAAACGTTACCAGTTTCATGTCTTGCCCTTTGACTTGTCCTCAGTGCCATTGGTTTTCACCATATGCTTAGCAGTGGTGGCAGCAGCACTCAAGAGGGAAGGTCTTTATGTCTTCCCTTGTCTGGCTGATTTTCTCTGGAAGGCTGCATCCAAAGAAGCCATTGTTCACACTCTGACAAGGCAGTTGCTTGAAGAACTGGATGTCACGGTGAACAAACCTAAATTGGTTGTGATCCCATGCAGATGCTGACAAGGACAGGGCAGGGCAGTTGTTTGAGGAACTGGGTGTCATCGTGAAAAACTCAAATAGGTGCTGATCCCATGCAGGGGTGTGCAAATTCCATTGCCCCCTGTCTAGGGCAAGTAAATTTCATTGAAGGACAGGTACCAAAACAGAGCTAATTTTATAGTAACTAATAAGGGCAAGTGAAAATTCAGCTACAGCCGTGGCTGGACAAGTAATAAAAGGTTTGATCTGAGCACCCCGATCCCATGAAAATGTCCTTAGTACACAGGAGCAGTCCTGGGTACTGCATGAACAAAATTCCACTGACAAGAGCCTGACTGAGAAAGAGACCTCAACTTCATACAGGGCTTATGGAAGGAGAGTTGGGAGTAGGGCCTGTTACCATAGGTCCTACACCTGCTATATTCAACCACTACAGTGAGGCACAGGCACAAGGCAGCTCTGCAGCCTTAGGCAAAGCAGAACCCTTCACAGTTTTGTCCAGGTTGCCTTAGACTCATTGGCAGTAGTGCCTGAGTCTCTACCACACATGAGTGGGCCCCAGAAGTTGTGGACCATGGTCTGGCCCTCCAGTTTTTGAAATCTGAAAGGCTAAACAACCCAAGAAACTTCCCAGCCACCACTACAGGGCACAATGTCTCCAGGGAATGGAAGTGAAATAGCTGATTCAGCTCAAAGCTGTGGAAAAGGTTCCCATGCTCCATAGTGGAAAGGGTCTCTTTTCAAGATACTTTCTAACCCAAAGAAAAATAGAAAATGGTGACCCATTCTGGACCTAAAATTCCTGAACAGGCACCTCAGAAGAGAAATATTCAGAAGGGTGAACCTGAATATAGTGACCCCGTCCCTACAGAAAACCGAATGCACGTGGTCTCTGAACCTGAAAGATTAACATTTTTTTTTTTTAAACTCATCTTTATTCAAAATGGAAGTAATACAGGCAATGGGCTAAAAAAAGTACAAACTCCTTATACAAACAAGACAGGATAATAACTAAAAGATGTGACCCTTAAAAACGTCCACAGCAAACCAGTCCCTTTAAAGAAGAAACTACAGTCTCCATGTATGTTGACATCCAAATAAGATTAGACCACAGACAGTATCTCAGACTCAGGCTGGGATATTGCCATTCTCAGCATTGCCTTTAGGTCTGAATTCAGCACCAAAGGTGACAAATTGCCTAGCTGTGGCAGCAACATATCTGAGAAAAAACAGTTATAATAGTTTTTCTCTACCTGAACAGCTGCCTCATAGCAGGGGAAACCAAGGCCCTGTCCACACTAGGGCACCTGTAATGTTACTGGCAGGGTAAAACATTACAGGTGCTCTGAAACATGGTTCGCATCCACACCCATAACATTTTCAAACCATGTTTGACAACCATGTTTAAACCCTGATCGTATCAGGGTTTTAGCATGGTTTCCAACATGGTTTGAAAACAAACACGCTTACATCAGCAATGTGGACGGGCGTCTGTACCATGTTCAGCCTCTGCTGCCAATGTAGTCCTGCAAAGAGCCATTGTTCACTGTCCCCTCAAGTCAACATGGCTTGGATCAGAAACTCGGTTTGCCTTTGAAGTGTGGACACAATTGGTAACCATGCGAAAACACGGTAGGACAAGTGAGGATACACAAGCACGGTATGTTTTAAAACATTTTTAAAAATGTTACTGCTGAACTGTGTTAAGTGTGGACAGGGCCCAAGAGGGAGTAGTGTGTTCCATATCCATGGTAAGGAACACCCTGGAAAGACTGGGGGTTCATCCTGTACTTGTCAAAATCCCAGTTAGAACCTGGTCACATGCTGAAGTTCATAGAAGCTGAGCTGAACACTGTGCAGGGGAAGTTTTTCTGCCACAAAACCTGATTCAGCAAACCTCTGAACATGAATTCCTGCAGCTGCTAGGCCACATGGCCTCAGCAACAGCTGTTTGAGGGATGTGCAGTATCACTTAAGGAGAATACAGCCCCATTAGACTCAATGTGGGACAATTCAGGTAGCTAGGTGGCAAGTGGCCACTAAAAGGGTTGGTTGGCTAGCAGATTTTTTGAGATTTGCAGTCCAGCTGGTCAACTAACCATTAAGTGATGTTTGAGCCCTTGATAATTCTGTTCATTAAAAATATTGATTTGCTACCAGATTTTGAAAGCTTATGGCCAAACTCACCACCAGCTTATAAACTGCTTTTTACTGCCATGCTTAGACCATCCAGTTCTAGTCATACAAGCCTGTTTCAGACCCTGGATTGGTGGAAAGGCAGAGACAACCTCTTGGAAGGAATTCCTTTCCTCCAACTGTCTCCCACAGAAATTCTTACCACAGATGCCTCCCTGCTGGGGTGGGGAGGGCATATAGTGAACAGAAATGTCAGTGGTGTTTGGAGTGCAAACGGGACCATTGAGTACATAAACCTTTCAGAGCTCTGATCTGTCCTGTTATCAATGCAGTCTTTCTTCTCCCTGCTACAAGGACAGAGGATCCAGATCAAGACACACAATACAGTAACAGAGAGAGAGCGAGCAGCACGTTTAACTCGCTTTTGTATTGGAGCCCTTACGGGACAGATTTACACCACCTGGCTCACAAACATGACGCTGTCACTGTAACAGTATATTACATAAGTAGGGAGGTACTAGATCCACAAAGCTCCGCACAGAGGCAATTCAGAGATGAAATGTGGCATATACTATAGACACCAGGGTAACTGTAGTTCTAACCTGCCAGGAAAAGACAGTGTCCTGGCAGACTCTCTGGGCAGGATGAGTCAGGGAAATTGAGTAGTCCGTAGACCACCAGGTGCTGAAGACAGTGATCAGGAGATGGGGTGTTCCAGAAATAGACCTGTTTGCCTTCTGGGAGAACAGAAAGCTACCCAAGTGTTGTTGCAGACCACCCTCCAAGGGAACTGTGCCAGAGGATGCACTGTCCCTCAGCTGAGAAGGAAATCTCCTGTAAGTCTTCCTTCCAGTTTTCTCTGATACCGAGGGTTCTGCTGAAGCTGCAAAGGGAGTCCGCATCAGTGAGTCTGATAGTATTAGATTGGGCAGACACACCTGGTACTCTCTACTGCTGACCCTGTCCTTCAGGAACCCCATCCCATTGCCCCTACAACACAATTTCTTAACCCTGTAACAGGGCAGGTTACTTACACAGAGCACGTAGAATTTGTTCGCAGATAAGGACCTATTGGCCCACCCAGTCTTCCCATTTTGTCCCTGGTTATACTGTTACTGCAGACCCTACCTAATCTCCGGCTATCCCCACCCCCGCTGTCCTACCAAGATTCTTTTGCGCCTCTCCCATGCATGCTTGAAGCCCGCTACTGTTTCTGCCCTTACTGCTTCTGCTGGAAGACTGTTTGAGGTGTCCACCACTCTTTCAGTGAAGAAGTGTTTCCTCACATCCCTCCTAAATTCCCCCTTTTCAGCTTCATAGCATGCCCCCTTGTGCTCGTGCCCCTTCTCTTGTGAAAAATACTCCCCTCCTTATTCACCCCATGAGGTACTTATAGATCTCTATCATTTCCCCCCCTCTCGCTCCTCTCTTCCAGGGTGTACATATTGAGATCCATCAGTCTCTCCTTATAGGGCTTATGATGCAGCACCTGCAACAATTTAGTTGCCCTCCTCTGTACAGCCTCCATTCTGTCTATGTCCTTCCTGAGATGCAGTCTCCAGAACTGGGCACAGTACTCCAGGTCTCACCAACTAGTGGTAACATAACCTCTCTCCTTCTGCTGGTGATTTCCCTCCCTATGTGCCCCAGCATCCCACTGGCCCTGCCCCCTGCCTTGTCGCACTGCCTCGCCACCTTGAGGTCATCACATATAATAATCCCAAGGTCTCTTTCTTGTTTAGTGACTGTCAGTACCTCTCTACCCATTTTATACACCGTCCCTATGCCCTAGATGCATGATTTTGCACTTTTTTGCATTGAAACTCCGTTGCCATACCCTCAACCACTCCTCAAGTTTTCTCAGGTCTCTACTCATTCTCTCCACCCCCCTATCTACTCTATTGCAGATTTTGGTATCATCTGCTAAGAGGCATACCATTACCTCAGAGGATGCTAGAGAGGAGGATCTGGTGGACTGTGGTGGGCTCTGGAAGGGTGGGGATGACGGGGAAGAGGTACATTCCTCAGTGGGTACCACTACAAAATTCCGAAGCCTCTCTGGTGGGGTGGGACTGCTGGGAGGAGCTACTCAAGGTAGTGGCCAGGGAGGATGTGGGGGTCCTCCATAGTGGAGACCCCAAGGAGGGTGGTAGAGGACCCCAGATGAGGAGAAGGCAACTTCTGATGGGGGACTTGATTGTGAGGGAGGACGATTTGTGAATAGAAAGCAGGGAGGGGAGAGGGAGGTCAGGTGAATACATGGTGCAGTAGCCTGGATGAATAGGAAGCAGATCATGGTGATTGCAAGGGGATCAGAACGGCAGCAGGACAGATGGGGGAGCTGGATGTCATTGTCCACCTGTGGACCAATGACCTGGCTACAAACAGGGCTAGGATAGTGCAGGGGGAGTTTAGAGGGCTAGGGAGGGTTCTTAGGTAGCATGCTCAGTGGCTCTCGCAGAGGTGCTACCTGTCTACAGCGGGAGAGGAGAGGGTTCTGTGTATCAGGATCTTAAACGCATATCTGAAGGAATGGTGCAGAGAGGAGGGGTTCAGTTACATTGGGGACTGGGGACCCACCTGGAAGGATAAGGGCCTATACAGGGTTGATGGCATTAATCCATCTGGGAAGGGAACTGTGATCTTCAGTGAATGCTGTTACTTTGATGAACATTTAAATTAGTTTAGGGGTGGCTGAAGAAATTGGGGAGGTAGAAACTGTTCCCCCAAAGGCTGAATTGGAGAGTAGGGAGAACCAGAAGGGAGATGAACCCCACCGGGGGCAAATGAATAAAGGAAGCAGAGTGATAAAAATGAAGGGGAAGGGGAACAGGAGCATTGGAAAGAGGGAGGAAGGAGGGAGGGCAAAAGGGAAAAAAGGAGGGTAACAAGCAGAGTACTGACAATATCTGGAAGGCTATGTATGTGAATTCTAGAAGTCTAGGAAATAAGATTCTGGACCTAGAGGCCATCATGGCAGTGACCAACCTGGATATTGTGGCCATCACTGAGTCACGGTGCACTGAAAACCATGACTAAAACATGACCATACAAGGCTATACTCTGTTTAGGAAGGACAAGGTGGAGAGGAAAGGAAAGGAGGAGGTGTGGTGCTTTGTGTGAGGGAAAGCATAAAAGCGACAGAGAGACAGGGAATACGGGGGAGGGGGGAGGCAGAGATACTGTGGGTCACCCTGGAAATGGGGAATGGAGCCATTATTCAAACTGTTGTGATCTACAGATCTCCAGCACAGGGGGAGGATTTAGAGAAGGTACCAGTGGAAGTAACTGGCAAGATGGCAGAAAAGGGGGAGGTGATGCTGGTGGGAGACTTCAGTTTGCTGGATATAGATTGGAGCCTCCCAGCTGTGACTTCAGCAAGAAGCAGGGACATCCTGGACTCCCTGCAGGGGGCATTCTTCAGGCAGGTAGTCAGTAAACCCACTCGTGATGGGGCAGTACTGGACCTGATACTCACTAACAGTGACAGTGTTTCAGACGTCGAGGTGGGAGGCCACCTGGGGACCAACAGTCACCTTACAGTGTGGTTCAATATAAGGATGGCTATGGAATCGAACCACACAGGAGCAAGGGTCCTGAACTTCAGCTGGGCAGATTTTATAAAGATAGGTGAATGCCTTGGGGATGACCTGGCAGGGGGATGGCCTGGGTGGTGTGGAGGAACAGTGGATGAAGCAAAAAGGGGGCATAGTGAAAGTGACAAACTTGTGCATAAAGCAAGTGAGCAAAAGAATAGGAAAAAGAGACCGCTAAGGTTTTTGAAAGAGGTGGTGGAAAAGGGAAAGGCTAAAAGGGTAGCATTGAGAAGGTATAAGGAGACACAGAAGGAGGAGGAGGATAGGGAGGTATTTCAGAGAGACAAACTGGGAAGCAGGGAAAGCAGTAAGGGGCACACAGGCACAAACTGAAGGAAGACTAGCCCAGGTGGTAATAAAAGGGGACTAGACATGTTTTAGGTATGTAAGCAAAAAGAGGAAGACTGGGGAGGGATTGTAAGGTTAAAAAGAGAAGGGTGGGACTGTGAAGAGGAGGACCAGGAAAAGGCAGACATCCTGAACAAATACTTTTGTTCAGTGTTCACAGAGGAAGGAGAAGGGGAATGGCCACAAAAAAGTAACAGGAGCTTTGGATGGAGGAGGTGGACACTAGTCCTTTTTCAGAGGAGAGGTTCCTGAAGGGACTCGCTAATCCTGGGGAAGAGGAAAAGTTTAAAAGATCATCCTTTTATGTCTCATACACAGTACCAGGAATCATTCTGAAAGGTTTTTGGAAGTTTTGTTGCATGTTGAGATGATGATGCTGAGTAATGCAGTATTTATTATGTGTGTAGCTCATTTGCCCTTCCCCCAGCATTTCAAAAATTGGTTAAAGAGGAAATGGGAGTGCATTTTCTTAGCAGTCTTGACTGCACTGCATTGTCATCTGTGTTGCAGAAACATGATAAAGGTTCTGACCTGCGAACCAACCTACATGGTATGTGTAGAAGTCTAGTAATTATTAGACCACTGTGAAGACAGTGCTGCGTACATGAAGCTAGTGATAGAAATCTGATGATGTTATATCAACCCTGTGGCTAACCTCAAGGCAGCAACTCACCACATATAGTTACGTTCAGGATGACTGAAACTGGAAACTGCTCATCTCATGAGTACCGACTGTCCATTTACGTTTTTGAATACCTTTGCAAATGAATTGTAAAAAAGTGCAGCAAGTAAACATTATGGTTGTGTAATAGCCCCCCAAAAAAAAAAGGCTCAGGCAATTCAATACTAAGGTTGAAAAAAAAAACAGTTTACTGAGGTTAGGGCTCGTATAATTTTGCTAGCTCAGCTGCCGTAACTCTAACTAGGCTACAGTGTTCCTAGACAAACTATAAGGGTCCCATAACTAGGATTTTCCCATTTTCCATGAACATTGTGCCCTGATTAGGTTTTTGACAGCAGAGATAAGCAGACGATTTGAACTTTCAACTCAGTAAATGGTGTCTTTAACTCTCTGATGTTGAATTTCCTGACACTTTGGATTCTTTGCTTTATGTAGTACCAAGCCATAAAACCACAGAAACATACTGTAGAATGTGACAGCAAAAAAAAGTCTACTGTCAAACTAACCAATCTGTTTTCCAATCAATTGGGATTACCTGTCTCCAGGGAGTGGTTGAACAAGACCGTCAAGGCTCATGCAAGTTCCTGCCCTAATTACCGCAGCACTCTGGGATGTAACCCATCTGGTCCTGGACACTTATCCACCCTTAGTGCCTCTTGGTCCCTGAAGCAGCTAATTCCGTAACACTGGTCCCAAATTTAGTTCCCTCTGCTCCCTTTAGTAATAAGTGGACCTCCTGCCTCTACCATAAATATTTAGCAAAATACTCATTTAGGATGCCAGCCTTCTTCCCATCCTCCTCTACACATATATTTCTTAATTTTAGCCTCACAATACCCTCCTTGGTACTCCTCTTCTTTCATATATATATATATATATATATATATATATAGACACATACACACACACTGTATTCATAAAATGGGTAAGAAAAATCACTGAAAATCCAGTATGCTGATTGGATAAAATGTCACATGACTGCATGATTCCACAACGACCGCATGCCTCCTCGTATAACTGCACACCTGAACTACTTTCCAGCCCTCAAAACCTTCTCACCAGTAGTGAGATCACTGCACACATGGCACAGATAGGGAGCCACACACATACTACTGGTACAGTCAGACTGCTACCCACAGGCACAAGGAAATTAATGCCAAGGTTCCACAATGTACACAAGATGTGGTTGATCCATCGTCATTTAAAAGTCATATCTGGTTGATCCTTCCAATCTCAAACTGTCTTCATCTACAAGGACTTTCGCTTTTACTACTGTAATGTAGCATGACCGAGTGCTGTCAGTACTGATAAATAATTAGCTGGCTGAACTTTAAAATAAGACTCACTCTGTTGAACAATTGAAAAAAACTTTGGTTTTTGTGTTTATTTTGTTTAGTGTACTCAAAAAGAAGCTGCCCTTTGTACTCAGAGAAGAGTGAGTGTGGAACACTTTCACTTTCTGTACTGAAATATAGCATGACCGAGCATGGTGTATAACAGTAAATGACAGGCAGGAAGACATTTACAGTATGTCCCTATGTGTTAAAATCCTAAGCAAAGTGTGTGATATTTCTTTTCTTTACTTAGCTTTCTCTAAAACAAGCCGCTAACTGAAGCGAGAGGAGAGTGAACACAGAGCAAGGGAGTTGGTGGCTTCAGAAAGGTAGACGCAAGGTAGAGCGAGTGTTACTATAGCTATTTCCAGGTTCTGGGCTTATATCGCTTTTATATTGTGGCTAATATTAATTACCACCCTCCCAGGCACATACCCCTATCTTTTCTGAATATTGCATATCCCAGGATAGTGTGGTCCCAGTCCCAGTCGTGGTTTTGCATTGTCCTTGTTTCTGTGACTGCTATTAACTCCAGTTGGGTTTCCGCCAGCACTGCCAGGAAGTCCTCCATTTTGTTTCAGAGACTCTTAGCATTAATTTTAACTGCCTTCTATGAGTTAAGTTTGTTCTTCTCCTGTGACTGTCTCATTTTCTCTCCCTCCCCTCTTCTGTGCCCCCTGCATTTTTATGCACCCTCTTAATATGTCTTCATATCTGTCTTTGCACAAGGGACAGTAGTGTGTGCGTGTGTCTGTCTGTCAGGGATAGAGAGAAATATGAGACCTGCCTGTAATACTACTCCCCCCCCAGGTTAAATACTTGTTAATATTCACATCTAACTTCGTCCCCTGTACGCTGGTGCCATCCCTGCTCAGGATCACTGGTACCTGCTTAGGTTTGCACACAGGGATTGCCTAATCTAGGTGAAACATCAATACTGTATCTCAAGAGGGTGTCAGGAGAACATAACAAAAACAGAGTAGTTGCAGCATAAACAGTATTTTAATTTTTGTTTTAATTTCTTCTATGAAATTACCTGCCGAGTCAATTTAACTGTAACCAGAGACTGTAACAAAAGAGTAAACAGGGAGGAGAGGAGGCACTGTGGGTCACCTTGGAGACTGGAAAGGGCACCACAATCCGCACAGGGGTTGTATACAGACCCCCATGTCAGGGGGAAGGAATGGACACGGATATGATAGAAGGCATTCTTAGAATGGCAGAGAAAGGGGAGATACTGTTGATGGGAGACCTGAATATGCCAGATGTTAACTGGAGCACATTTGCTGCAGCCACATCCAAGAGTAGGGCCATTCTTGATGCCCTACAGGTGGCAGGCATTAGACAGCTAGTTTCGGAACCCACTCATGAGGGAGCAATCTTAGACCTCATACTCTCAAACGGGGGCAGTGAGAGGATCTCAGATCTAGAAGTGGGTTGCCATCTGGAGACAAGTGACCATCAAACTGTGTGGTTCACGTTAAACTCAGCTACAGAGTCAAGCCATACAAAAGTGAGGGTACTGGACTTTAGGAGGGCTGACTTTGGCAAGATGGGAGAGTGCCTCAGAAAAACACTAGCAAACAGGCTAGAAGGAGGTATGGGGCAACAATGGGGAATTATCAAAACTGCCATCACAGAGGCAACAAGCCTTTGTGTGAAGCAAATGAACAAATCAAAATGAAAGAAAAAGCCACTATGGTTCTCAAAAGAGGTGGCTGTGAAAGTCAGGAAGAAAAAGATAGCATTCCGGAAGTATAAGGAAACACAGAAGGAGCAGGACAGAGAGCTGTACCAGTTAAGGCAGAAGGAAGCAGGAGGGAAGTCAGAATAGCAAAGGCCCAAACTGAGGAAAAGATAGCCAACTCAGTTAAGAAGGGGATAAAACCTTTTATAGGTACATCAGCGGCGTAGAAAAGACAAAGGGAGGGATAGTGAGGCTGAATAGAATGAACAGTGGGTGGGCAGAGGGGGACAGTGAAAAAGCAGGAATACTGAACGAATATTTCTGCTCAGTATTCTAAAGAGGAGGGAAGTGCCTAATCCAATTAACAGAAGCACTGTTGATAGGGCGGTCGATCCCAGTCCTTTCACAGAAGAAAGGGTTCTGCAAGAACTCCTAGAACTGAAGGTGGACAAAGCAATGGGTCCTGATGGAATTCACCCCAGAATTCTAAAAGAATTAAGGGAGGAACTAGTGAAACCACTGGCTACTCTTTTTAATAAATCATGGGAGGATGGTGTGGTACCCGAGGACTGGAGGAAGGCGGATGTGATTCCCCTTCACAAAAGAGGGTCCAAGACAGAGGCAGGAAACTACAGACCTGTCAGTCTGACCTCTGTGGTAGGGAAAGTGATGGAGTCACTTCTGAAGGAAAGAATAGTTGAGTACCTAGAGGCCAGTGGAGCACAGGACCCAAGGCAGCATGGGTTCACAGCGGGAAGGTCATGTCAGACGAATCTAATAGATTTCTTTGACTGGGTGACCAAAGTAGTAGACCAGGGAAGGGCTGTGGACATGGCCTACCTAGACTTTAGCAAGGCATTTGACACAGTCCCACACAAAAGATTAATAGTCAAATTAACCAGTCTGGGAGTGGGACCCAGGGTGGTAGCCTGGATAAAACATTGGCTGGACAACAGGACACAGAAGGTAATTGTAAATGGAGTCCATTCTGAAGAAAGGGGGGTTACTAGTGGGGTACCGCAGGGTTCAGTATTGGGTCCAGTCCTTTTTAATGTCTTCATCAGTGACATTGCAGAGGGACTGGAAGGAAAAGTATGCCTTTTTGCAGATGACACAAAAGTCTGCAACAGGGTTGATACACAAGGAGGCGTGGAAAGGATGAAAAGGGACTTGGCAAGGTTGAAGGAATGGTCAGAAGTATGGCAGCAAGGATTCAATGCAAAAGTGCAAAATAATGCACCTGGGAAACAAGAACCCAGGGAAGAATACACAATGGGTGGGAGGTAGTAACAACAACAAAAGGAAAGGGACCTGGGGTAATCATATCAGATGACCTTAAGGTTAGCAAGCAATGTGAGAAGGCAGTAGGGAGGGCTGGGGTATACTGGGATGTATAGGAGAGGCATCAGCAGCAGAAAACAGGAAGTTGTTATCCCTCTGTACAGACAGTTGGTGAGACCCCATCTGAGTACTGTGTCCAGTTCTGGAGACCCCTTCTCCGCAGGACATAGACAGGATAGAGGCAGTCAGAGGAGGGCAACTAAAATGGTGCAGGGTCTGCAAGAGAAGCCGTATGAGGAGAGACTAAAGGAGCTTAATATGTATACCCTAGAGGAAAGAAGGAGGGGGACATGATAGAAACTTTTAAGTACCTCAGTGGAATCAACAAAGTCAAGAGGGTAGCATTTTTCAGAAAAAGAGACTTGCAAGAACAAGGGGACACAATTTAAAGATAGAAGGAGGCGGTTCAGGGCAATGTGAGGAAGTATTATTTCACAGAGAGGGTAGTGGATGCATGGAACAGCCTTCCTGAGGAGGTTATGGATCTAAAACTGTGGGAGAATTCAAGAATGCATGGGACAGACATAAGGCAATTCTTGTGGGGGGTAGGAAGAAATAGGCTGTTGGTTAACTAGGATCTGTGGCCTATCCTGTAGGTAGGGAAATGGGCAGACTAGATGGACCTAGCGGTCCTTATCTGCCGTCAAAGTCTATGTTTCTATGTTTCTAACCACTCACTCAGCTGTTGTATTGTGAATGTTCTGTTAATTGTTTGAATCCTGTACACTCTGTGCATCTCTCTGTTTGTCTGGTCTCTGAGACCTTACTGAAAATGAGACTGTATTTCAGGAAGCAACATTTTGATGTACCCCTTGAAATAAATCAACTAAAAATACTATTTAAAATATTTACAGTTCAACATTAATATTTACAGTCATTCTAGGTAACCATTGGCCAAACACAACACAGTCTATTTTTGTTAGAGTATGTCTAATCAGTTAGAAGGGAGTTGGTAAGAGGCAACAAGAAACGATAGTTTGATGGACCTTGGGCTAAGGGCCAGGTTAAAGATGGGGGGATACACGCAGACTACGGTGATTAAGCATAGAATGTTTAACGTGACTTCTACTTCTTGAAGCTGTTATACTATCTGGGATGGGTTCCATCTGGCAGAGGCAACAAAAGACAGTTTTGCCTGTTGTGTTGCACATTCTGGGTTTATGAAATAAGATTATCTCTTGAGGCCTTACATGATGGGAAACGATTGGATAGGCCTGATCAGTAGACTGATCAGCTAGGAGGGATACATGCCATGGACATATTTATATACAGTAGTATGAAAGTCCATTTAAGGTCATGCATTCTGTTTGGGCCCAGTAATCCTAGACTCCTATATTGCTGGCAATGATGTGTCACAAGGAAGCAGTATAACCTAGAGGGTTAACGCATCAAGCTATAAACCTGGGGACTCAGCAGACCTGTGCTTCAAACCCACAACTGCTGCTTGCATACTTGGTGACCCTGAGCAAGTCACTTAACCCCTCTGTGCTCTTGTGATGCATCTGTAACTAAAAAAGCACCCTTCTGTTAAAAAAAAAAAAAGTGTCCATCGGTCACAACCAAGTGCAGATGCACACATATTATTAAACAATGCTGTCATTTTGTGCTGCAGTGCTGTTGGATTAGCTGTTATAATATGGGTTGGAAATTCCCTGCCTCCTAATTGATTAAGTAAGTTCTGAGACTCATATATTAATACCCGGGGCCCCTAGTGCTCTGTGGAACTTTGTTCTGATTTCTGCAGCAGGACTCCTAGACTGCTGTGGTAGCATTTTCTGATTTCTGCAGCATGATTTATTAATTTCTGTAGCAGAATACTGTACTGTCATTGGCTAAAATATAATGTGATGTCATTGACAATATCACATGCCAAGCAAAGAGGAGGGGCTTCAGAATAAACGAGGTGGGGGAGAGAGCTGGGCAGTACGGAAAAACTGTATATTTGAATGAAAATTCAGCAAAACAGTGAATTCTGTGGCATGATGCAAATTCTGCAGAAAATTTTGAAACTGCAGAATTTCAGAATTTTATGGGCCTTCTTAAATATAGAACAAAAGATGCAGAAGTGTGTGATATGAATATTTAATGCAAACCAGAGGCATGGGATGCTACATAAACCCTGAGGGCGAAGCCCGAGCGGGGTTTATTAAAGCATCCTACACCGAGGGTGTTCTTTAAATTCTCATACGCACATTTTCCCCATCCTTTATTTTTTTATAATTGCTGGTCAGCAGTTTTTTTTCCAGCCAGAGTCCCCTGAGTTTGTGTGACTGACAGACACACACGCACATGCACACACACAGTCTCTCAGTTTCCCTCCGTCCATGCTTTTTTGAGAGCTGTATTTTATTTTATTTTTTTATTTTGTCCCCTACTTATATATTGAAAATGTGATCGTGCTTACCTCAGTCTGCCACGGAGCCATTCCGGGTGGCAGTTGATGTCTCTTGAGGCAGCCGAAAAGCAGGATCAACCAGATAAATTTTTCACATCCTTTTCTTTTTTTCTTTTTAAATGTTATAGTGGCAGCACTATTTTATTAAAAGAAAAATAAAAGCGAAAATGGAAGGACTCTTGCTGTGGTGATTCCTCGCTACCGGGGATATGGAGCCACTGGAATTGTTCAGCCCGCCCTGAAGTAGATAGACAGCCACTGAGGGAGTGGTTGCTTTTGAATGACATAGCTTGTGCTTGCCGTAATAATCTGCAGGTTATTATGGCAAATAACAACTGGCTCAGCCCTAAGAAAAACATTGCTGGCCAGTTGTTATTACCCCATACTAACATACATACGAACATATGAAAAAGCCAGCAGAAGAAGGCCATTTGGTCTACCTAGTCTGCTCGTATTGCAGGGTCCACAGCTTGAGCTACTGACCCTGCCCCCTCTCCTCCCTACCTATGATCCTTGCCTTCCCCTTATGCCTAGTCCAGCCTCTCTTGAAGCTGCCCACTGTCTTCAATGAGATCACCTCTTCCGGCAGTGCATTCCAAGTGTCCACTACCTTCTCTGTAAAGAAGTGCTTCCTGACCGCACTCCTAAACCTCCCCACTCCAGCTTAAGACTGTTCCCCCATGTGTTATGGTTGCCACTTAGCTTAAAGAGACCCTCCTTATCCACCTTATTTATCTCTGTCAGGTACTTGAAGGTCTCAGTCATGCCCCCCCCGTCCTCCAAAGAGTACATGTTCAGTGCCCTCAACCTCTTCTCGTCTGCCTTACCCTGCTGACCCACTATCATCTTTGTAGCCCTCTTCTGGATCTTCTTCAGCAGCTTAATGTCCTTTTTGAGGCGTGGACACCAGTACTAAACTCCATGCTCTAGATGTGGCCTCACCAGTGACATGTACAAGGGCAGTATGACCTCCTCTCTCCTACTACTGATCCCTCTAGCTGTGCATTCCAGTATCTTCTTTGCCCTTGCTGCTGCTTTCTTGCAGAAAAAACAAAACATTTTTTTTTTTTACTTCGCCATGGTAGTGGTCCTTGGCGTGTTTTTGGACCACTACTGCTGGCGCTGTTATTGAATTCAGCGTTTTTCCATGGGTGCTGTTATTGTTGGTGCTGTTTTTCCTGCATGGTTCTTGACTGTGCTATTATTACATACGGCATCTTGACCTAGTGCTGAACTTTAGTGGACAACCAGTTTTGAGCATGGTCAGAGACTGGCTGTAGAGATGGGCTGATGGCTGTGATTGATTTGGACTTTGTGTAGATGAATGTGTTGTCGGTGTGTATGCTCAGGTAGGTGTTGCAGAAGGATGTTGGATTATTTGCAAACAGGCTAAATGGAAATGGTCCCAAACTGGAACCTTGGGGTACTCCTAGTGCCAGTGAGCTCACGGGGAAAAAATTGCATCATTGGTCTTAATTTGGGATCTTTCAGATAAGTAGATGTTCTTCAAGGACATCTCCTTCCATTGAGCCACACCATCAGAACTGTAAGCCATCAGCAGAAGGACCACCCAGAAACTTCTGCTAGCTTGGGCTGTTCACGTGGACATTTGTTGTTGCCACTTACATAATGTGGGTGTCTCCATCAGGTTTAATTTCTTTCTGCCACCATCAACTGCTCTTCAGATCTCTGCAACAAGAACGATGTTGCAACTCGCTGTAGTAACTGCAGCTAATTTTGTACTTTTTTTGTTTTAATCTAAACTAAACATTTATGACACTTTATAGGGCTTCATGGTCAGAGCCTGTAGTCCTTTAATGAACAGAGTGAGGACTCTGCATTTTTCCTTAATTAAAAAAAATGGATTCTCTCTCCGCCCATCACAGCCCGGCCCCCTCTGGTGCCTGTGACCTTTTAGTGCAGCTCCTCCCCACCAAGCTCTTGAAACCCTCCCGCTACTGCCCACTGTGCACTGTACTGCCCCACCCCTCTTTTAATGTCCCATTTATTCTGAGCATCGCACTCAGCCAGCCGTAAGCAGACAAACCGCGCAACCCTATTTACAAAATATAAATGGAAAAAGTGAAAAAGAACATGGGAGCCATTAGTAATCATGTTGTGACCCATTTGGAGTTATAAAATATTTTAGGGAAAATTAAATAGTTTAAAGTAATTCAGAATGTGATGTCACTGTTGCTCTCTCAGGTAAGGATATTCAAAACCTCAGCCTGGATAGCTACTATACCTACCTGCTATAAGCAATGCATTAAAGTTATTTATTAAAATATAAATGTTTCAGGTATAAAACATTGTAAAAAAGACGGATATTTCCGGCACCCTCCCATCACGAGGAGCACAGCACAGACCACAAACATACCACCTACTTTCAGTAATTGCTACTTCATTTTTGTTTCAGGAAAGGCACGTCTTTAAGTAATCAGCGCTGTCTGAGTTAAATCAGTAATAACATCCCCACAATCTTTTCTGTCTCCTCCGACTAGAAACTTTAACCTGAGGTTGCCAGACAGGGACGGTGTGGAGAGATATCTCTCCCTCTTGCTCCCCGCTCAATCATTAGGGCAGGTGATCAGTCCCAGCTCTGCGTGCAGCATTCAAAGTATTCTTGGACAAGAAAAAGTGCTAAAGGAACAATGCAGTCTGGAATTTAGCATTTAACGGGTTGCACTCAACGGATCCAGAGTGGACAAGTGTAGATCCAACAGTCCTAATGGTTAAAACATTTAGATCCAGTTAAAGAGAAAGAAAGAGCGAATTGCGTCAGACTGTGATCTTTTTTTAGGATGTCTTTTTTTTTTTTTTTTTTTCCGTAGTTGCTGGGATTGACTGGGGGAAGCTTCTGAAATTAGACTTATTTTACTTCTCAATATGGTGGCAGATGGACTGAACATTGATGTTGGTTATATGACACATTATTCCACTTAAACTTACACATAGAGAATAGTGGATGGGCAGTATGCACAACCGTGTGTTGTGAACACTGAGGTTCCTGATTTCTATGACCTGAGTGCGAAGCTCGAGAGGTCCATGGGAATCAGAACCCCGAAGTGGCACAGCACACTGGTTGGGCATAACATTGCCCATCCATTATTTTTTATAGTGTATGGTGCCCCTACGATAATTTAAGTGAGCATTTAATTTTTTTTTTACACCGTAAAAGGAATTCTTTCTACTACGTTTTAATCTGGTATTCATCAGGTTGCTAAGGTTAGTGCTGTGGTTGTTAGGGACCAAGCATCCCTACGTCTGTAGCGTGGTCTGTCATTGGCTGTCAGTTCCCTTTGGGCGGGGATTCCAGGAAAAAAAACATGGTGGACGTATCTCTCGCTAAGCGAGAGGAGCGTGAGTGAAATGATTCACCTGTTAATGTGAGAAGTTTTAAATATCTGGTTGATCCTGCATTTTTTTAAATAGTTTAAAGTATCTGGTCAATCCTGCCTTTTTTCGTGGTGCCCTGTTCGTTATCAGTTTGGTGGATGATCGTGCCGCTGGCTCCGAGTTTTTCTGTGTCTGGTCCAGTTTTAAAATGAGCTGAGCGTGTGCAGCCTCTAGAGGCTTTCAAAATGTTGTTGTAGTACAGTGTGGTACAATCACGTTCCATGACCTTTTGAACTGTAGTACTACAACATTTTTAAAGTCACTGAATTCCATACACAACACGCCCTCACCATACACTATAGACCTTTACTTTAAAAGATGGACATAAATACTTTAGTTCTTCAGCGGGCCTTTGATTTTGTAAGTTTATGGTTATTTACATGTTGACTTCTCACCTTAACACTGTGGTGAGTGCGTTTGAGTGCGTGTGTGTATACTGATGTATGTATATATGTATGTGTGTGTTTTGTGTGTGTTTGGTATGGGTTGTGTTTTGTGTGTGTGGGTTTTTGTTTGTTGTGCGTGGTGTGTGTGGATTGTGTTTGTCATATTTGTGTGTTGTGGTTGTGTGGGGTGTGCAGGTGTGTGTGTGTGTGTGGTGTATGTACACACGTGGTGGGGGGAGCGTGCATGGGGCAATTGTTATGTGGCTAGGACACTTAGTTTTCACATATAGTGTACATTTACTTCCTTCTACTAGTTGTCAGTGGTTGGATTACACACTGTCACATTTTTAAATCTGCTCATATTAAGGTGCATATCTCATTTACTTGGGGTTCATAAAAGGTGTAATTCCTTTGGGTTTTCATTTAGATTCCTTAGACTGATTCTGTGCGTTTTTGTTATACACGGACTCTGTATTGAAATCTACACTTATCAGGCTAATGGTCTCATTTTCTTGGGGGTCCTTGACAAGTATTTTTGTATTTTTTTATTTGGCACTTACACTTACAAGTGATACTATCATGCATCATGTATACATGTGTATGTTAATTTGAGGCTTATTTTCAACTTGCAGTTATACCTAATTTCAGGATTTTGTCTCTCATTATCTGTTCTTTAATATACCAGGACAATTGGAATGTAAGTTGTAAGCTCATCTTACATGTATTAGAGAGAATGCCACCACAAGGTTGTTTTTTTTTTTTTATCACTAGAATGCTTTCTTGGCATACTGAGACATTTTAAAATTTATGTGACAAGAACTCTCTGGCTGTAGAGAATTCTTGATAACCTTTGCCCTTCTGAGGCTCCTCAGTTAAAGGCATACTGGTGTTAATTAGCTTCTCTGACGTAATCTTCTGTTATGTTTTAAATGTATATGTTAAACCAATGAGAATTATTTCTGTTTTTCAATATAATCTGGTGTTAATAGTATGGGATATTTGAAATAACTGCCACAAAGCTTCTGAAGAAGGACCTGGTTGGTTCTGAAAGCTAGAGCACTTTGTTCTTTTTTCTAACATCCATGTTGGTCCAATAAAAGGTATCAAATCATTTGTTTCTGGATCTGTTCTTAAAAGGACCAATACGGCACCTACAACATTTTTAAGGTCATAAAAAAAAAAAAAAATGAAAAATGCGACTACAGGAACAGGGGCTGGGGGTATATGAACATAATATCAAGTTGCGTTATTCGCTAGCGGAAGTGCCAGTAAAGGAAAGGTGCAGACAAAACCTTGCACAGCCCAAAAAACAGCACATGTAAGACAATATAAGTGTAAGAATAAACTTATAAAGAGAAACTGCCACCTAAAGGTGGAGAAGAATACCATCGAAATATCTCCATTGTGAAATAAAAAAAGAAAAAAAAAATAGAATGTCTTGCAAATGAACTCTGAATCCCTCAGCGATTACAATCCTACTTAATTTTCTTGACCTTTTACCAATTATAGTGTGAGCCTACTTTTTTCTTTTAGAACGAGCCTGTAATATTTGATTCCTTGACAGGTACAGCAGAATGCTGTACAAAGTTAAGCTGGCAACAAAACAAAAGTCTGGTGGTTATTTGTCTGAAGATGGTTTGTTAGGTTCGATAGCCAGGGAAATGTATGAAAAAGGATGATTACATTGTCATAATCATAACACATCTTTTAAATATATTTACACAGCATATCCCAACTGAGATGTCACATTTCGATTTCTGGGTGGTCCTGCGTCCATTCAATTTTTTTACAGCTGGGAGAATTAATGTTCCGAGCACAGAGGAGCGGGGCAGAGCAGGGGTGGGGAGGAGCAGGGAAGGGAGAAGCTGGGTGGAGCACCCTGCAGCAACATCTGTCTTGTTAAACGTTTGATGACTGACCTTTCAGATGCCAAGAAAGGAGAGAGAGAGAGATAGAGCAAGCGTGCTTTTCTCTTCTTACCCCACTCCACTGAAAGTGCAGAGCATATCAGTATGGCTGTTTGAAAAAAAATTACTTCAGCATACGAAAACAAAACTATCTATATATGTGCACATGACTCTTATTTTAGGCACATAAAAACACTGATACAGAGTGCACTGTAGTGGAAAGCTGCAGGCAGGAGATTGATTTTCTCTCTCTGTCTCTCCCCATCAGGCTGCGCTATCCTTCCATGCTGCTCCTGAAAAATGAGAGGAAAGGAGGAAAAAAAAATTATGGGGGTATTAACAATAAGAAAATAAGTTTGGATAGAAATGCGCACCTAACAGTGCCAGGGGTTCAAAGTGTAGCAGAGCAGCCAAGCGCGTGGAAAAAAGGGCAACAGCTCTCCCCAAACTACCAGACTGCAAACAATATTCTGCTTTTCTTTATTATTAAAAATATAAAGATCTTCTGAAAAAAACTTGTTTGAAGGACCAGTCTGTCTTGCTTCATGTGCAAGTCACAGTACTATCCAGTGGGTATTCAACAACTGGGGTGGCATCAAAGGGAGGAGGCGCCACTTATGGAGAGAAGGAAGGAAGGAATAACAGAACACTGAATCTGGGGGTAGGAATGACTGAGCTGCAGGAAGGAGTTTATTACAGTAGGGGGTCCTACCGCAAAAGCTGATAAATAGATACTGTGGCTAGATAAATAGACAGACAGACAGGGCTAGTTGGAGCCAACAAAGGCTGCAGGTAGGGACACAGCACATTGATATAGTTACCAATTATTAAATACATACAATAGTAATATCTGATTGAAAACCAATCTAAATATGCAACACTGAAACATGCTGGAAGGAATGCAAAGTCTGTCCACCACACACACACACACACACACACACACACACAGGCTACTTTCAAAAGAAAAAACCCTCATGTAGGAGTCTAATGGAAAGGGTCCTAGAAAAATTTCAGAAAAAGTTAAAATATAGCTGGACAGAGGCCTCTAATTAGACAAAAGGGGTATTTTCAAACAACTCACTAGTGAAACTCAAGGATGGATCCAATGTATGTCTAAGGTCATAAAAAAAAGATGTAAAATGCAACTACAGGGGATGGGGGTACATGAATATAATATCAAGTTGCATTATTTGCTAGCGGAAGTGCCAATAAAGGAGAGGTGCAGACAAAACCTTGCACAGCCCAAAAAACACAACATGCAAGACAATATAAATGTAAGAATAAACTTATAAAGAGAAACTGCCACCTAAAGGTGGAGAAGAATACCACTGAAATATCTCTATTGTGAAGTAAAAAAAGAAAAAAAAAATGGAATGTCTTACAAATGAACTCCGAATCCCTCAGCGATTACAAACCTATTTAATTTTCTTGACCCTTTACCAATTATAGTGTGAACCTAATTTTTTTCTTTCAGAGCAAGCTTATAATATTTGATTCATTGACAGGTACAGCAGAATGCTGTACAAAGCTGAGCTGGCAACAGAACAAAAGTCTGGTGGTTATTTGTCTGAAGACAGTTTGCTAGGTTCGATAGCCGGGGAAATGTATAACAAGGGATGATTACATTGTCATAATCATAACACATCTTTTAAATATATTTATGCAGCTTAGACTAAGTGAGATGTCACGTTTCGATTTCTGGGTGGTTCTGCTTTTATACAATTTTTTTACAGCTGGGAGAATTAAGATTCCGAGCAGAGAGGAGCTGAAGCGGGGTGGAGCAGGGGTGGGGAGGAGCAGGGAAGGGAGAAGCTGGATGGAGCACTCTGCAGCAGCATCTGTTTTGTTAAACTTTTGATGACTGACCTTTCAGACCCCGAGGAAGGAGAGAGAGAGAGAGAGAGAGAGAGCAAGTGTACTTTTCTCTTCTCACCCCCCCCCCCCAGCGAGCTGAAAATCAAGAGCATATCAGTATGGCTGTTTGAAAAATTAAAAATTACTTCAGCATAAGAAAACAAAACTATCTATAAATGTACACATGACACTATTTTAGGCACATAAAAACACTCTGATACAGAGCGCACTGTAGTGGAAAACTGCAGGCAGTAGATTGATTCTCTCTCTCTCTCTCTCTCTCCCCCCCATCATGCTGCACCATCCTTCCATGCTGCTCCTGAAAAATTAGAAGAAAGGAGGAAAAAAAAAACCTTTAGGGTATAATAACAATAAGAAAATAAGTTTGGATAGAAATTTGCACCTAACAGTGCCTACAATTCAAAATATAGTGGAGCAGCCGAGAGCGGGCACAAAAGGGCAACAGCTCTCCCCAAACTACCAGGCTGGAAACTATATTCTGCTTTTATTTATTATTAAAAATATAAAGATCTTCTGAAAAAAAAAACTTGTTTGAAGGACCAGACTGTCGTGGGTGTTCAACAACTTGGGGGGGGGGGGCAGTTAGGAAAGGAGCGGAACCCCTTCCCCCAAAATGCTACATATATTTTTAGTAATGGAACAGCTTGATCCCAGGCTGAAAACAAAAGCTACCTAAAAGTCTGACTAACACAATAACACAGCCTGCACCACTGCACACTTCTGGACCATTTTCTCCCAGTCCTCCTGGTCTGTTTCCTCACATGAACGAAACACCAGCCCAGCATCCAAACCAAGGTTTTTGCATTACTAGCAGTGCTGAACCTTGCATTTTACTCTACAGGCTTAAAATTTACAAGCCAAGAACATAAAAATTGTCCATTGCAAACAAAAAATGTGTGTGAAATATACAAATGTATGGACCTATATAGGTCCCGCTAAGTTAAAATGCATTCTAGTACAAATGTTTTAATAACTTTTAAGGCTGAAATCTTACTATTTATTTGTTGATCCTGCAACTCTCTGCTCACCATTATTACTTTAGAGGGTCACTGGATCAACCAGATAAACAGTAAGATTTAGTCCTTACCAGTTATTAAAAAAAAATCACCACCATGCCTTTTTAACTTAGCGGGACCTATAGGTCCTATTACTATATCTTCTTCTGGAGAAGCTGTCAGTTCCCTTTGTTTAAAAAGCCAGTTTCTCCGAAATGGTCTTACCATATTTTGGCTCTGTCTTATGAAACTCATTATTCATTTATTTAACTTCTTTGAATGCTTTTAATGTTACAACTTTGAACTTTTTGAGGATCCTCACCTTTTTGGTCTGCCCGTTATTGGTAATCTCCCTAATGGCGATACCATGTTTGTGAAGTGTGGATATGGTGTGGTCTGGGGACTGCTGTCACACAAGCAGTCCAGGTTTGGAGTCTGGCTTTCCTCGAGGAGCTATAATACTGTTTTATGTGTGAGGAACAATCATTTTATTTGGCAGATTTTATTTTTTATGACACATTTGCTCTATGCAGAGTATGGCAATACTACAATCTCATCAGTGCCAACAGAGTACTTCTGCACATACCCGAAACTGAACCCATTCAGTCCGCAGTCAGTCTAGAGAAAATTAAAAGAAAAAACAGTTGGGACAGATGCTGAAATCATATTTAATTCACTGTCCTGGACCAGTTCCCTGCATTTTTTTAAACAACACTGCCCCCAGCTCAGCTTTCCTGACCAGATTTGTTTAAACTCCTTTTTTTGTTTTTTAAAACCTTCCTACTCCCAGCTCAGCTCTGCTGACTGGACCAGATTTCCCAAACCACTTATGTTTAAAAACAAGCCCAAACCTATTATGTCTTTCTAATAAAAAGGCCCACGCCCACATCATCGTTCCTAACCCAACTCTGTGAACCTTTTCTGTTATTAAAAAAACAAATTAGAGCTGAGCTCTCCCAATATGATTCCCAAAACCTTTTCTTTTTTCTTTTTAAATACCAGCTTCAGAAGAAATGGGCACTGCACTGCATTGTTTATGTCCCTGAGTTCCAGCTCCCCACCCCCCAGCTCCAAGCATCGTCATCACGCTCTACTCTGGCTACGGTGATTGGGAATAGTAATATGCACAGTAGCAACCTTTTAAAGGGACACTGTCAACCTGTTCTTCATCATATTATTTCTTGTTAAAAACCTACATTTTATGATTGCTTGCCTTCTCTAAAATTCATTGATGTTGCTGTTTGTTTTGTCTGTCTGCTTGTTTAGTAGAACTGAAATACATGCTAATGTATATTTATAAACAGCCTTGTTTTGTTTACAATCCAGGATCTGTTATTACAGCATACTTACTAAGCATTAGAAACACACCCAAACAGTGCAGACACTCATGAGGCAGTAGCCTCCTAGACTCCCACTACATCATGAGGGGCTGACTGTGTTGTGGGTGTTCCCAAGTCCAGGAAAGATGCAGTTGGAGCTGATCAAGGAATGTAAACAAACCTGTGTTTGTGTGGTAACACCAGTATGATGGGCAGTCTGTTTTTCACTTTTTTAAAGAAAAAAAGTGTCCGAATCAAACTACCAGCTACACCAGAATGTTGGCAATCGTAAAATGTGTTTTTTAAACTAGGAACGCTTTGAGACCTAAGGGGGTTGACAGTGTTTCTTTAATGTTATTGTGATGGTACAACAGCATAGGGATTTCAGATTATTTTGTGTGGGTCTTTGTGCAAAAATTTAGCATTGCTAGTTTTCTTTTTAGTCCACACAAATTTTTTTATTTTTTTTTTTCAAACAAGGGTCATCACAAATCTTTTCAAATTGTCTGTTATTTTACAACTGGAACTAGCCAAATCAATAAACAAAAGCATCTTCTTGCATTCCAGAACTGTGGGGCAAAAGTCTGCGACTTGGGTACAGTGTCTGGTCCTCCTGGTTTCACCAGAAATTAGATCTACACACATAAAAAAGTACTGCAATTCAATTCAGTTAGAGCCACATACCCTGTGGCAGTTCAAAAGCAACACTTTATCAACAAGATTCTACTAACATCCGAGTACGGTCTGCTATCTCTGTATTTGCCCCTTCCCCCACCCCTATCCAGATGAAGGTATAGCAAGCACACACTACATAGAAAGTCGAGCTTTACATATCACAGAATGAAGGAAACATAATAAACATGGAATGTGACAGTTGATGCTTAATTATAGCCTTTTTCAAAATATTTCAGTCAGGAAGCAACAGAATTTTGCATGCATCCGAGTTCCTGCGGTCACACTTCTTTACTTAAATCTGAACACAATACCCAAGATCATTTATTTATTGACAAAAAGAAAAAAAATAAAACTGGGATGGACCTAATTAGCTTCAGTCTATGAAATTGTGAATTGCTTTCAGCCACTAACTGCAGCATTAAAATGTGAATTGTACTATTCCCATGTGGTTGTATAGAAGGCGAAGTTCTCATGGGGGCCACAAATAATGAATTTGTGAAGTTTTCCTGTGCAGGAGCTGTAATTATGATTTCGAGACTGACTGGCATTTACTGCCTGTTCCTAGTACAGTTCATTTTTTTAAATGCCAAACCACCTCACAATTGCTATGTGATTTCTCCCGACTGCAGTGTGCTCTCATTTATGGCATTTGGAGTATTAAGCTTACATATCTATGTTTTCTAACTGTGACCTGCCTAAGCACTCTGCAGTCTAACTGACATTGTTAAATCTACTTGAATTTAACTGGCTTGCCTTACATGCATCTTCCGCTATTGCAATGCAGTAAGAAATTCATAAAACATTTTGCATTTAAGAACCTGCAACAGCCAAATGCATGTAAGGCAAGCCAGTTAAATTCATGAAAGTTTTATGAAGTAAGTTAATTAGATAGCAGACTGCTTAAGCAGGTCACAGAAAATGTAAATATGTAAGTTGAATACTACAAATGCTATAACTGACAGTACATTGCAGTCGGGAGAAATCGCATAGTGATTGTAAGTTTGTAAACTTGATAGAATGTTGCAGTACTGTTTAAGATGAGTGTTTAATTTTACATAATGGAAATCTATCATTTGAAAACTTAGATTAAAGAGGACAGGAAATTGAAAGCATTTCTATGAAAACAAAAATGTATCCTGTGTTTAAGTTTAGCCTAAAGTTCCATTTCCTGTACTCTTCAATCTGTTTTAAAATTATACAGTTGCTTTATATGTAAAATTAAACATGCATCTTAAACAGTACTGCCACTTTCCATCAAATTTACAAACTTGTAACTGCTTTATTTGTTACTGGTGCACTGTAGTAATTGTACAAAGTTGAGCTGGCAAAAAAAAAAAGTCTGGTGGTTATTTGTCTGAAGATGGTTTGCTAGGTTTGATAGCCAGGGAAATGTATAACAAGGGATGATTATATTGTCATAATCCTAACACCTCTTTTAAATATATGTATGCAGCATATCCCAGCTGAGATGTCATGTTTCAATTTCTGGGTGGTCTTGCTTCTATACAATTTTTAGGGCTGCATGGGTGGAGCCTGCAGTCCTTTATCGAACAGAGTGAGGACTCTGCATTTTTTCCTTAATTAAAAAAACCCGTATTCTCTCCACCCCTCTCTGTTGCCCGTGCTCTTTTAGTATAGCTCCTCCCCACCAAGCTCTTGAAACCCTCCCGCTACCGCTCACTGAGCACTGTACTGCCCCAACCCCTCTGTTCCCATCCTCTTTATTCTGAGCATCGCACTCAGCCAGCCGTAGCCAGGCCTTACTGTACTGCCCTCACCCCTCTGTTCTCATCCTAGAATGGCAACACCTCTGCAACAGGCAAGTCTTCTCCTATCTCTCTCTGGTTTTTATCTGGCAGCAGAAAAATATCTCACTGTGCATGAGTGGGTTGCGAGTACGGAGGATGCTAACAGCAGCAACAGCTCACCCCTGCCCCTCTTCCTTTTTTCCCCGGCCCCTCTCCCCCTCTTCTATCCCTTGACTTCCTGCGCCCTCCCCTCTCTCCCTATGAACTGCTGTTCCTGAGATGCAGGAGCTCGGTGGCATCACTCCTCATCCATCATCGCAGACGTGGCGATACTGGTCCAGCCGCTCACACTGGAAATAGGTAAACTGATATTGTTGCTACACATCCACTTCGTCTCACAAACGGCAGATTTAAAATTATTTTTAAAAGAAGAAAAAAAAAGCGACGCAAGCTAAACTGTCATTGCTGGCCCCTGGAGCAGGTGGGTTGCACTTAAGGTCCCGGGGTCGAAGGAAAACTGTAAGCCGTGTGTGTCCAGGTGTTTAGAAGAGGAGAAGCTGTATTTCTGACAACAGCTGACTTACGATGTTGTAAACAGAATGCTCCTGGGGATTCTTCCAATTATACTGTCAGTGTGAGATTAAAGAAAGTTTAAAAGGTTGCAAAGCCACTTTTCGGTTCTGTATCCCTCTGAGATGTACCTCAGGTGTCTGGTCTGGAATGTGCTGCGACTGGTTTTGCTCAAGAATGGCAATATAACTGCAGTATGATTTGTGACAGGGATATTTTGATGCCAGTTAACTGTGGTGGTTAAGCGGACATGCACTGTTGACGGACAATCCTGTAGATCTCTGTAATGTTAAGGAAGATCAGTGATGAAAGAGAACCGAACTTGATTGCTAAGAGGATGTTTGGCAAATCATCAGTAAAAGTTGCGTGTATTGGAGCTAAGCAAGGCTTTCTATATGGTCACCATGGTTGTTTATTTAACTTTGAGGTTCACAACGCCTTTTATCTGTGCTTAGTTGCAGTAAATTAATTCAACTCGGAAGTGGCGAGGGACCATTTCATTACAGTATTTGGATATCAGTATGAGATGTGGTAGCAAGCTCCGCTAATTACCCAAACTTTCTAGGCATGTTGGCAGTTGATAATGTATTCGCTGGTTCTGCCAATAAATTAACAGCAGTGTTGTATAAGTGTCCAGAGCTGATGATACTAGTATCTTCTGATTAGTACAGTAGTAGGCTCTCTGTAGTCTCCACTCCAGTGTAGGATACAGACAATTTGGGGATACTATATGCAATATTTTAAGATAACTTTTCTGTAATTTTTGTCTGCATTGTAATTGTTACAGTTTGTGTCTGCTATACCTTTGTAGAGCAGCTTATATGGATGCCTTTTTAATCTGCTATAATGATCTGCAAGTTAGGGAGACTGAATGGATACATAATTGTATGGTTTTATATTTACATTTTATTTACCTAGGGTACCCCAACTAAGATGCAACATCTTGTTTTCATTGGGGTCCTGCTTCTACTCATTTCCTCAAGACTAGGTGACTTGCTTAAGGTAACATGGGGAGTGTTTGGCTCTATCTGGGTATGAACCTGTGATCTTCAGTTCCCAAGTTGGTGCTCTAACCACTGTACTGCACTGCCTCAGTATCATCATGGCAGTCATATAAAATTACTCTGACTTCAGTACTGTTGTTCAATACAGCAACATTTACTCACACACCAGTGCTTTGAAAAAGGGTGATGAAGTTACAGTCATGCCTATGCTGCTTCGAGCAATTTCAAACACTGAGGACCACCACACCACACAATACTGAATATTTGGGAAACCTTTTACACTGCAGTTGCATTTCCATACTTTTCTGGTTTTGTGCTTCTACCCTAAGTGATGCCTGTTTTTTTATTTTCTTGCAGTTCATTTCCACACTTAAAAAAGTTATTATATTGGTGTGATAGTGCACATTCTGTGAGTCATTCTAGATGAGGGGACAACATTTGAGGCTCAGGTGTTGGCAGTAGTCCAGAATGGTTTTTACCATCTCAGGAACATCAGTCGGATTAGATCCCTTATCTCCCTGGATGACTTGCCCTCACTGGTGCATGCTCTTGTGACCTCATGTTTGGATTACTGCAATACTCTATACCTTGGGGTCAGTGGAGGGATGTTGTGGCACCTTCAGTTGCTGCAGAACACAGCTGCTAGTTGTTGACTGGCCTTCTGAGGCCCAGTAATGTTTCCCTGGGACTATGTGGTGTATCTCCTACAAAGCTGGGTTACTAAGTTATAAAGTTCTACACAGGCTGGGCCCAGGTTACTTAAGTGATCTCCTGCACCTTCGCATGCCCATGTGCCCCCTCCACTCTACTGAGGAAGGCCTGTTGGCTGTTCCCAGGACCAGGCTTAAAACCTTGGGGACTGGACCTTCAGAGTCGCAGATCTAGTCCTTTGGAATTCTCTCCCCAGTGCCCTAAGGGAGAGACCCCCTTGGTAGAGGCCTGTAAAAGGGGTCTTAATACCCATCTTTTTGCACAGGGCTATGGGGAGTGAGATTCCCCAAATGCCATCCCAATATGATTTTACATGGCTGTTGAAGTTTTTATCTTTGTGTACTGAAATTTTATTTATATTAATTATTTAACTGGGATGTCATGATGGAAATGTGAAAGGAAAAGTGTGACTCCCCCGGGACTTGAACCAAGGCCCCTAGCATTCCATGCTAGTACTCTAACCCCTAAGTTGTGGAAAGTTGTCTGGTGTCTCTGACATATGCCTAAGTGTACACCTCCACATATTTTCCTAATAATGTGTATGTCTTCCTTAGAACAGAAACTAAAACAAATCTTACTACTTACAAATCATTGTGTTGTTTCTCCATATCGTCTTAACAATTCCACACAACTTCACTAACTTTATTAAGCAGCCCTGGTGGATCTGACCAGAATTTGTTTATTTGTGTCATCACGATACAGTTAAGATATACAAGGATAATGCTCATGCTTTGTGTATTCTCTGTTTGGGCCTAGCACATGGCATTAAGGCATAGGACAGAAGAAAGAGTCCTGAAAGAACTCCTAAAACTCAAGGTGGACAAAGCAATGGGGCCTGATGGGATTCACCCCCAGAATCCTAAAAGAACTAAGGGGGGACCTAGTGACACCACTGACCACACTTTTTTTTTAACTTTATGTTTATTTGATTTTACTGCACAACAGAAATACAGCACATTATCATATAGGCAGACAAAGAAACATAATATAAGAATTCCTTAAAAATGCCTTACAACAGTTTTACAGTACCTCATTTATACATGCCCCTATTTCTGGTTACATTACAAGAGGGTTAGCTAATATGTATATATTTAATGTTTTCCAACACTGGCTAAATGCTGCCAAGAGCAGGGAGTATCCAAGATCGTTTAATCCTAAGTATAAGTCCCTATCAGAAAGATAGATACAACTCCTTATGCAGATCTGTGGTAACAACAATAAAATCAAAGCTTCGTTATTTATTACATTTACTTCTACTTGAACTTTTTAACTGAGCAATATAATGGTATGTATACTGTATATCTGAAACAATCCAAAGATAGTTAGGTACAGTACTATAGTGCTATAATTAAACTGCCTATAGTTTAATAAAACAATAGATCTTTGCATTCTTTAAAAAGAAGAAATTCCTCCCCCCAATAAGGACAGAGATACTTCTCATGCCATAAGGTAACATGATCTAATTAAAGATTTTGCCAAGGTATTACTTAAGTCTCTTCCCAGGAAATAGGCAGTCTCTTCCACACCAAGGTATGGCTAAGTTTTGAAATAAAATGAAATAATAATTCAGTACTTAGCACTTAGTCACTGTCCCCATTGTCACTGCCAGATTCTAGTCCCTTAGATTGGAATTCCCTCTCGATCCGATCAATGTGCTTTCCAGCTTCTCCCGGATCCGCGAATTGGTAGCTCTTCCCACCATAGAACAGTCGAAGGCTTGCAGGCATAATCATGGTATGCTGAATTCCTAATTGTCGCAGGTGTAAGCGGGCCCCATTGAAGGCCTTTCTTCTGTGCCGCGTGGCGTAGTTTAAGTCTGGAAAAATGTGCACTGTATTTTCCTTCCACTCCATCGTGTCAGATTTCTTAGCTTGAGAGATAACACAGTCCCGTTCCACCACTGATCCTAACGTTACTAGGCGCGTTCGAGGGGGTAATAATCCTGTAGCCTTCCGTTGCCTTGTGCCACATGGAGTAATCCTGTAGGCTCGTAACACAGAGAGATCCTCAGAATTTGGCAATAGGTCCCGGAGAACCGATTTAGTGAGTTCAGGTACGTCTTCTCCTTCAGCTTGTTCACCTAAAATGCGAATATTTGCTGCCCGAGACAAGTTTTCAGGGTTTTCTAGGCGCCTTCTCAACGCTCCATTCTCCTTCATGAGGCCTGAGGATGTCATCATTGCTGCTGAGGCAGATTTTGCTGCTACCTGGGTTTCCCCTTCCAGCTTCTGAAGTTTAGTATCTATTGTTTTAAATTGTATTGCAGAGTTCTCCATTTTACTGTCTAATTTCTGGATGCCTTTCAACAATGCAGCGTTTGTTAGCTGAACAGTCTCCTCAACAGGCCCTGCGCCACCTTCCTTGCTGCTCCCGGGTCTAGTGTCTCTCAGGCGAGTTGCGTCTCCACCAGCTACTGCTTTGTTATTTCGCCCCATAGCTCCTGATCTGTTCGCAGTAGGTCTAATTAGAGGCAATCGGGGTAATCAGAATCAGAATCTCTTCCAGTCCAAAATACAATTTTTTTGTTTCAATAGGATTTTCAGCGATAAATGCTCGTTTAAAGTCCAGTAGTTAAAGAGCTTATGCTAGAAGCTGTTGCATGCTCGGCTGCTAGCCACAACCCCCGTTGACCACACTTTTTAACAAATCATGGGAGGATGGGATGGTACCTGAGGACTGGAGGAGGGCAGATGTGATTCCCCTTCGCAAAAGAGGGAGCAAGGCAGAAGCAGAAAACTATAGACCTGTTAGTTTGACCTCAGTGGTAGGGAAAATGATGGAATCACTTCTGAAAGAAAGAATTGTTGAGTACCTAGAGGCCAGCGGGGCACAGGACCCAAAGCAGCATGGATTCACAGCAGGAAGGTCATGTCAGACGAATCTAATTGATTTCTTTGACTGGGTGACCAAAGTAATAGACCAGGGAGGGGCTGTGGATAATGGCCTACCTAGACTTTATCAAGGCATTTGACACAGTCCTGCACAAAAGATTAATAATCAAGTTAGTCGGCCTGGGAGTGGGTCCCATGGTGGTAGCCTGGGTTGCAAACTGGCTGCACAGCAGGACACAGAAGGTAATTGTGAATGGAACTCATTCCAAAGAAAGGAGGCTTACTAGTGGAGTACCTCACGGCTCAGTACTGGGTCCAGTCCTCTTTAACGTCTTTATAGGTGACATTGCAGAGGGTCTGGATGGAAAGGTATGCATCTTTGCAGATGACACAACGATCTGTAACAGAGGTGATACACCAGGGGAGTAGAAAGGATGAGAAGGAACTTGGCAAAGTTGGAGGAATGGTCCGATGTATGGCAACTTACATTCAATGCAAAGAAGTGCAAAGTAATGCACCTGGGAAACAAAAACCCCGGAGAAGAGTACACAATGGCAGGGGAGGTACTAAAAATAACAGTAATGGAAAGGGACCTGGGGTAGTCATATCAGATGACCTAAAGTTGGGTAAGCAATGTGAAAAGTCAGTAAGGAGAGCTGGGGGGATACTGGGATGCATAGGGAGAGGCATCACATGTAGAAAAAGGGAAGTGGTTATCCTTCTGTACAGACAGTTTGTGAGACCCCATCTGGAGTACTGTGTGCAGTTTTGGAGACCCCACCTACGCAAGGGCATAGAAAGGATGGAAGCAGTCCAGAGATGGGCAACTGAAATTGTGCAGGGTCTGCATCAGAAACCATATGAAGAGAGACTGAGAGAGCTTAATACGTATACCCTTGATGAGAGGAGGGACGGGGGACATGATAGAAACTTTCAGGTACCTCAAGGGAATCAAAAAAGTCCAGGAGGGTAGCATCTTTCAGAAAAAGAGATGTGCAAGAACAAGGGGGCACAATTTAAAGATAGAGGGGGGACGACTCAGGGGTAATGTGAGGAAATTATTTTTCATGGTGAGAGTGGTGGACGAATGGAACCGCCTTCCTGGGGAGGTTGTGGGGTCTAAAATAGTGGGGGAATTCAAACATGCATGGGACAGACATAAGGCAATTACAGTGGGGGGTTGCAGGAAGTAGGCTGTTGGTTAACTAGAATCTGCAGCTTATCCAATAGGTAGGGAAATGGGCAGACTGGGGTGGGCCAAGTGGTCCTTATCTGCCGTCAAAGTCTATGTTTCTATGTTTCTATTTGCAAAGGTTTTAACCAGACCAAGAGGAGATGTCATTGAAAGGCTTTTGAGATCTTCTTCAAGTTAAATCAGTGGAAGACAAGCAGTGTGTGTCTCAGAATGTGATGCTGACTTCCCTCACTTGATGCCAGATCGGAGACTTTTCCTGTTCATGGCTGGTCTCCTTTGAAATAAAAAGATGAAAGTAGCTGGCCCAGTGGCACAGAAGGCTGAGGTGCCTGCGCCCCACCTGCTTGTCACACTGGCAACCCGGGTTCAGGAACAGAGTCGGGTCACTGGTGGGTCGGTTGGGGGGGTCGAGCATTCCTGAAACTGCTTTCTTCTCCCGGGGGGGATGACAAGCCCTCTTGGCCTTCGGCTGCCACCAGGTGGAGGCCCAGTGGTAGTGCAGGCAAAAAGCAACTCGAAGGGAGGGCTGTGATTCTGTACTGCGTGCTTGCCTCTACATGCCCACACGTGCCACTGTGGTAAGAAGCTTGGGGGAAAATGGTGCCAGGAGGGCTTAATGAAACTCCACCTGCTCTCCTTTAGCCCATGTCACCACCTGGTCCCTTGGCACATCTGGATTGTGCACCGGGGGGGAGACCCTTCCTTCTCTGGCCCCACCATGGAGGGAAATTGGTGGGGACTTGAGTCCAGAATGTTGCAGGAGGTGGATACCAGTTGTGGGGTCTGGGACATTGGCACTGGGCCTTGGAACATGATATGTTCCTCATGGCCATATTTCTGCCCATTACACTCAACGCACAGGCATATCACCTCAGCCATTCCTGGGTGCTCTCCCACGAGTAACAACTCCTAGTTTCTGCCATGACTGACCTCTTCAAAAGATGAGATCACCCAGATATCAACCTTTTGCATCCCCGTACAATGCAAAACTGCCACATTTCTGCTCGCTCACTCCAGGGCCTGGAGTTTTTTGGCAAGACACATTGTCCTTCTGCTGGAAGAGGAGGTTTCTGTATACCTTTCCAGTGTTCCCTCTGATCCAGAGGGTTCTGGTTGAGGTTTGGGTGTAACTGGTCACCCTGAATGCTAATGGCCCTGTTCTGACCCAGACAAATTTGATTCCCTCTGCTACAGCAGTTGACAGTGGAACCTGCTGTCCTGCTCCCTCTGTGAGCAGGGCTACTGGCAGAGGAACAGGGCTGTCTGGTGCACCCAGATCTCTGATACCTGTGCCTCTATGGCTGGCTGCTGAGGATGTCAAACTCTTCTGCTGGGTTTTTCCCCTTGCTGTTGGAGCAGTTTTACTGGCCGTTAGTAAGTCATCTACTCGGTACACTTACTCACAGAAATGGAATTTTTTTGTTTGTTTGTTTTATTAAGTGGAGGTGATAGATACATGTATTACAGTCATCTTCAAATATAGTTAGTATAATGGTTATTCTCATTAGTATGAAACTTATTTGACAATAAAATAATTTTTTACTTTAACCTGTGTCAGTGTTTTTCTTTATACAGTGACTGAATTATTTGAGCTAGCAAGTAATCAACCCCTGATATATTCAAAATGGATCAAATTACTCCATGAACTAAAATTTATATATCAAATCAGAAGTGAAGGCTGCAGTCAAAGGCTGTCACAGGTTTATAATTCTCTCTCAGTGTTAGGGTAATTATTGTGGTGTGTAGAGGCTCAGGGACAAAGTCTAGGTCATGTCTAGACAAATACATTACTTAGGGTCTCCATAGTATCTCAAACATTGGGTATTTGTTGTGGAGTTTAGCCGCAAGGGATTCCGTGTAATAAATATCTGAGACCTCCCCCCTCCAGTCTCCCAGAGAAGGAATAACTGTAGATCTCCATCATCTGGTAATAGTGAAATGGAAATGTTTCATGGTCTGGTGTACTCCCCGTCAGCTAGACACTTTCATGTATCCAGTCAGTCATGTCTTAGGCTACCTTTTGTCCCTTATGGACTCAAGCCTCTGGTGATGAAGGTGCATTTGGCTGTGGTTTCAGCTTTTTGTGCATTCACTGATGATAAGAAAGTTGCCCTACATAAGTTATCCCACAGATTCCATAGAAGGATCCTGGTACTTCACCCGCAGTCTGTGACCTGGTACCAGTCCAGCACCTTAATATGGTCCTGGAGAACATTATGGTGCCTCCATTGAATTGACCACTACTTGTGACATGAACATTCTATCCTGGAAGACTCTGTTTCTCGTGGCCATCACTTCTGCAAAAAGAATTTAAGAATTACTAGCTGTGGTAGTGGAGCCCCCTTACTTTTTTTCCACAAGGATCAGATCACTTCAAGGACCAATACTCATTGTTTGCTGAAAGTTGTTTTTGATCAAACACTAAACCAGACTATTGACCATCCAGTTTGTTTTTGGACTCCCACAAATAGTGGGGAACATGGACTCCATATTCTGGCTGTCTGCAGAATGTTGCATTCGTACCTGGATTGTACTAAAGATTGTTGAAAATCCTCCCAACTATTTGTATCTTTCACTCCCAGAATGATGGTCTTCCCTGTTTCTAAGTAGTGCCTTTCCACATGATTGGCATCCTGCATTACTTTCTTTTCTTGGAAGTGTGGTAAGCAGCTTCCCGGTCTTCCACATGGCCACTCCACATGTGGCATGGCCACTTCCAGGGCTTGTTTTCACAGTTTGTCAACTACTGACATCTGTGCTGCTGTCTGTTGGAGTACTGTTCACACATTCACTAAACAATAGCTCGGGCATTGTCTCTCGCAGATGTGTTGACCTTGTCCTTACAGTTCTGCAAGGCCTCTTAGGGTTCTTCGGTCCTTCCTGCCTCCAACAGTGCTTGGTACTGCTTAGGAATCATTCCAGTGGTGCAGCTCAATGGAGAGAGATGTCCTCTAGGAAGATAGAGCAGTTAATTACCATAACAGTAGATCTTCAAGAGACTCTCCTTCATGGCCAGAGCTCACCTTCCCATCTTTTCCCTTTCTCCTAAAATGTTTTTTACCAGATGTTCTGCCTGCCTTTGCATGCTGGTTCTCCTTCCTCTGCTCATTTAGGACATGATTTATCTCAGGTTCCATATTCTCTCCCATGTGCTTAGTTTTTGGTCCTGGTTGCCTTGGTCTGAGCGAGTCCAGTAATCTTCCGAGCTTGTCTCTGGCAGAGACCTGAAGCATGATGGGGCTGCCCATATTATAGAGGTGGCGACTACGCATGTTGACCTGGATAGCCCCAGCTAGCAGAAGTTTCTGGGTGGTCCTGACAGTGATGGTTTACAGTTTTAATGATGTGGCTCAATGGAGAAGAGCCTCTCGAAGATCTACTGTTCAGTAAGTAACTGCTCTCTCATAGCAAGATCAGCATATTTTTTGATAGGACCAGGTTGTATAGCTTATGGGTGTGGATGGCAAACTAGAAGCATAGAAACAAAGAATTTGTCAGCTGAAAAGGACCACTTGCCCCATCCAGTCTGCTCAGATGTTGTCTGCCTAATCTGTCTCCGCAGACCCTATCTTGATCTTAGCAGCCCTACTACCTCTCTGCCTCTCTTCTAATGTACCGCTATGTCTTTTCCATGCATGCTTGAAGCCCCCAACTGTTTTATCCTCCAACAAGTCTGCTGGCTGTCTGTTCCAGATGCCCACCACCCTTTCAGTAAATAAATATTTCCTCACATCTCTTGAATTTACCCCTCCAGCACCATCGCATGCGCCCTATCCCTGGTGCTGCTTCTCATTTGAAAGAAACCCCCTGCACCTTGTTCACCCATTTGAGGTACTTGTAGGTTTCAGTCAAGTCACATCACTCTCTTCTCCGTGGTGTACATGTTGAGTTCCCTCAGCTTCTCCTTGTAGGGCTTCTCATGCAAATCCTGCACAATTTTAGTTGCCCTCCTCTGGACAGCTTCCCTGATGATCAACTAGCAGTCTTCCCATGAGTTACTTTACTAAAATGGACAGCAGATATGTTCTGGGACTATAGGCTAAGGTATTTATCTGCTCAAGTTATATTTTTTTCTCTTCTTTTTTTTTTGTGTTGAACCAATACATGTTATTCAGTTCTGTACATATTATGAAAGAAGAGCTGGCTCGTGCCAGTGAAGTGTTGCCCTTGATTTTTGTGAGTGATTTATGGATTGTGAAATAAGTGCTCTGAGTTAAAATTGATGCAGGGGCTCTGGCAGCTAAAATTCTCCAAGCAAGGAGTTGTCAGGAGTATCATGAAGATGCTTGGAAAATTCCCAGTAATTTGAGGAGCCTACATCAGTAGAAAAACTGCTGAATGCCAATTTGAAAATCAATAAGCATTTGAAACACTAAGTTACTAAGTAAATCATTTGTTCAAACAACATGAAGTCTTGCTGTATTCTGACTATTGCAGTTAGGTCCTGCCTTTCAACTGCCCCGGAGAACAAAGAGTTGAACTTTCCATGGCCAGCATGGAATGTTCATCGTGAGCTTGGTTGAAGACCCTGTCTGCTGTTGTTTAAACTCCAACCGTCAGATTCTTTACTCCGCCTCACTGAACAGTCGCTCCAGAAATTTCTCCTTTGCTCGGTTCAAAAAAGTTAGTTAAAGTGTTGTTTTTCGCTTGGTTTCTACCGAATTTCTGCTACCGAATCTGTTGGTTTAAGTCTCTGTCTGTGGTACCGTGAGTACTAGATAGGTTTTGCATTTAGTTTCTGTGTGGAACTTGTAAATGTCGGATCAGTTCAGCTGAACCGATCAGTTTAGGTAAAAAAAAGTTTGTGAATTTACTTAGAGTGTGGTAACCGGTCCGTGCGAGTTCTAAAAAAACCCGGATTTTATTACGTTTTTTTCCAAGACCCGTAACACGGTCAGGAACCGATAGAGGAGTCTTGCCTGGCGGATTGCCGAAAAAGGGTACGTTTTGGATAGGATTGGCAATGTCTGAAACCCCAAGAAAAAAAAAAAAACTGGGCCCACTGGGTTTCAACACTGCAGTGTGTGTGGGGAAGTCTTTGCTGAGGCTGATCCCCACACCACCTGTGTTTATTGTCTGGGGTTTGACCACCTCGATTCAGACTGCCAAATTTGTAAGAATTTTCCCAAAGCTACCCTGGATAAGAGAGTAGGTAGACTGAGGGAAAGGAGGCCGAGAAGTCCGCTGGCTCGGATGGCCAGCCCAGTTTGGTTCCGACCGAACCAGAAGGAGTGCCCTCTGACCAGGCCGATACTTCTTTGGGCAAGAGGAGAGCCGATTCTGAGGAGTCGGTTCCGGTTAAAAGAAAAAGAAAAGATAAATCGTCTGGTTCTGATCCAGAAATTCATACTCCGACTGCTGATGAGATAGCCAAGGCGATAAGAATAGTGCAATCACTTACTTCGGTTCCGGCCGAACCGGCACCATCTGGCAGGGGTTCGGTTTGGTCGGTTCCCCCGGTTCCGGATTACACTTCAGAAGAATTTTATGAACCGGATAAAGGGAAGGGAGAGTATGAGGATGATGATGGTGATTATGAAAGTCTGGCTGTGCCTATTGACCCGGACATCTCCCCAGACAGACCTTCAGGTGTTTCTCCTCCTAGGCTTTCTGAGTCCCCTTCCCACTTTATGTTTTACAAAAAAAGTGGCTGAAACTCTCTAGCTTCCAGTGGAAGAAGCAGTAGAGGATCAGGAGGAGCCTGATTTTGTTGAAATGATGGACATCCCAGAGTCCAGGAGACTGTCTATTCCCCTCCGTAAATCTTTTGGGAAACAGACAAATAAAATTCTTAAGACTCCTAAATCCATACCTCCTGTGGACAGACGAATGGACAAGAGGTACACTCTTTCAGGCTCAGACACGGAGTTCCTTTCTCAGCAATGCAGCCATGTTGGGGTAGTGCAGGCTGCTACCTGTGATAAGGCAAATATCCCCTTGGCATCATACCCCCCAGATAAGGACTCCAGGAGGATTGATGCCATGGCAAAGAAACAGTGCATGGCAGCATCTTTGGGACTCAGGTCGGCTAACTATATGGCCTACACAGCTAGATACCAGAAGTCCAGATGGGACACTGTGCTGGCTCTGGCTAAACAGGCCCCTGACCAGCTAGCCAAGGAGCTGGAGCAGGTGGCTACAGATGGGCTTGAGGCATCCAAGGTGCAATTTCATGCTGCTGTGGACTCCAATGATGTTTCATCAAGAGTCATTGCTACATCTGTGGCCCTTCGGAGGATGGCTTGGCTCAGATGTACTAGCCTGTCACAGGATACCCAGGCTAAGACCATGGATTTCCCTGTTATTGATAATTCTCTGTTTGTGGAGCACACAGAGAACTACACGAAAAAGATGGATGAGTACAGGACCACTTACAGGAGTGCTCAGGCCAAAGAAAGGCAAGCTGCTTCTCAAAGGCAGCAGTCCAGGGGCAGGGGGCAGGCCTTTTCAAAGGCCTTTTTACCAAGCCCAGGCCTCTTCTTCTTCTTATGCTCAGAGGGGATTCTTCAGAGGGAGAGGCAGACGGGGAATGAGCAGGCCTGCATCCACCCCTCAGCCTAAAGCCCCTGCCAAGCAGACACCCTGATGGGTCTGTCTGGGCCGATTCTCCAAAACTTGTAGGGGGCAGGCTGGCTTACTTTGTCCAGGACTGGAAGTCTCTGACATCGGACAAGTGGGTCCTGGAAGTAGTAAGCCAGGGACTGGTTCTCAGCTTCAAAACGTTTCCCAAGATGAGAACCAGATCCTTTCCACCTGCAAATCCATCAGAGACCCTTGCCCTAGAGGCAGAGGCTTCTTCCCTCCTGGCTCTCAGAGCCATAGAGAGGGTTTCCACCCTACACAAGGGCAAATGATTGTACTCCAGGTACTTTCTAGCCCCCAAAAAGACAGGAGAATGGCGGCCCATCCTGGACCTAAGATATCTTAACAAGCACCTTTTAAAACCAAAGTTCAAAATGGTGACGCTGGATAAAAATCCTGCCCTCTCTAAGGCCAGGGGACTGGCTAGCCTCCCTGGACCTCAAAGATGCCTATTTTCACATTCCCATCAGGTGCTCCCACAGGAAGTACCTCAGGTTCGAGCTGCCCTCAGGCCACTTTCAATTCAGAGCAATGGCCTTTGGCCTAACATCAGCCCCAAGGGTGTTCACAAAGTGCCTGGCAGTAGTGGTTGCTTTCCTAAGGAGAAAAAAGATCTCCATCTTTCCATACTTGGACGACTGACCCATAGTGGGTCAGTCTCCAGATCAAGTCAGGTCACATTTGCAAATAACTCAGCAAGTGCTCGCTTCCTTAGGATTCCTCCTCAACCTTCCAAAGTCAGTTCTCGAGCCAGTACAGCTCCTCACCTTCATATGGGCAGAGCTGGATACAGTAAGGGCAAGAGTCTTCCTTCCCCTGGACAGGGCAAGGACCCTTATAGAACTGGCCTCTTCATTCACCCTACAGGTGTCTCGACTAGCAAGGCATTTCCTTCAGCTTCTGGGCCAAATGGCAGCCTCCACAGCAGTGGTCCAGGGAGCAAGATTCCAGATGAGGGACATTCAGTTCCACTTAAGAGCCTTCTGGTCCCAAAGAAAGGATTCCCTTACCAAACTAGTCCCAGTGACTCGAACCCTGATCCAGGCTTTGCAGTGGTGGCAGGATCAGGACAGTTTGAGACAAGGAGTTCCTTTTGTCACTCAGTCTCGTTCAGTGATACTCACCACAGATGCCTCCCTGCTGGGCTGGGGAGCCCACGTGGGGGATCTTACCACCCAAGGGCTGTGGTCACCTCAAGAATCTCTGCTTCACATCAATCTCTTGGAACTCAGAGCAGTGTTTCTAGCACTGCAAGCCTTTTCCAAATCTGTACAGAACAAAGTGGTCCAGATCAGAACAGACAACACCACCACAATGTGGTACATCAACAAGCAAGGAGGCACTCGATCTACGGCCTTGTGCACAGAAGCAATGAAGTTGTGGTCCCTGGCCTATTCCCTGCAAACCTCTCTGATAGCAGTTCACCTCCCAGGGAAGTACAATGTCCTAGCAGATGCTCTCAGCAGGATATCCCAGGGCCATCACGAATGGACCCTAGATCCCCTAGTTTTGAAAGTGATTTTCTCGAGATGGGGCACTCCACAGATAGATCTTTTTGCAGCCCCAGACAATCACCAACTTCCTCTCTTTTGTTGCGGACCCCCAGTCTTGGGCTCAGTCCCCATGGATGCTCTGATTCTAAATTGGGAAGGGAAATTTCTGTATGCTTTTCCCCCCTTCCCTCTCCTGTTCAAGGTGTTAGTCAAGATAAGGTCACAACCATGCAAAGGGATTCTGATTGCTCCAGACTAGGCCAGACAACCCTGGTAACCCCTGTTGCTGTCCTTAGCAGTCCACCTTCCCCTGTCTCTTCCCAGGAATTACAACCTGTTGACATCCTCTCAGGGGAGGATTTGGTACCCGAACCTCAGGTCTCTCAATCTCAAGGCATGGCTCTTGACGAGTTAGAGTTTGCTGATCTGCATCTTTCTCAAGGGGTTCTGGATATCCTTAAGGCTTCTCGAAAGCCTTCCACTAGAAAGACTTACAATTCCAAATGGGAAAGGTTCACTATTTGGTGTTCTAATAAGGATATTTCTCCAGAATCTGCTGGGCTGCCTACGGTTCTGGACTATATGGTCCATCTCAATGGCCTAGGCTCAGGCCAGCTACACTTAAAGTGCATTTGGCAGCTGTTTCTGCCTTCTTGTCAGCAGGCAAACCCTCTCCTCTGTCAGCCCATCCTGTGTTTTGTAAGTTCTTCAAGGGATTGCTGCACACCAGTCCCCCCTTTAGGGACTCTGCTCCTGCTTGGGACCTTAATGTTTGCATTGCTCAGCTTATGCAACCACCCTCTGAGCCTTTGTCCTCTGTAGAGCTTAAGTACTTGACTTGAAAAACTGTGTTTTTGGTTGCCATTACCTCTGCCAGGCGTATCAGTGAATTGCAAGCCCTGTCAGTGGAGCCTGATTTCATCACCTTCCATAGAGATAAAGTGGTCCTAAGAACTAACAGGAAGTTTTTGCCTAAGGTGGTTTCAGATTTCCACCGTAACCAGTCTATGTCTCTCCCTGTTTTCTTCACTGACCATTCCTCCTCTGGAGAGAGGAGGCTACACAGCTTGGATGTTAAAAGGGCCCTCAGCTACTACATAGAGTGCACCAAGGGTCACAGATTTGAGTCCCTCCAATTGTTCCTCACATATGGAGAGGTTGGTAAGGGCAGACCTACCACTAAGAGATCTATTGCCAGGTGGATTGTCTCTTGTATACAATTCTGCTATGAAAAACTGGGTAGAACTCCACCCTCAGGCCTGAGGGCTCACTCTACTGGAGGTACAGCTGCTTCCCTGGCTGCTGACAGGGATATTCTTATCTTAGAAATTTGTCAAGCAGTCAGCTTGAAAACGGTCCATATATTCACCAAGCATTACTCTCTGGATATCCAGGCTAGGAGTGATGCTCGGTTTGGCACAGCAGTACTTCAGAGCCTGTTTCCAAAGTAGGTTCTGTCCCTCCTCCATGGAGGTACTGCTTGGTAGTCTACAATAGTCAGAATACAGCAAGACTTCATGTTGTTTGAACAAAAATTACTCACCTTAGTAATGTTGTTTCTTCTAATGGAGTCTTGCTGTATTCTGACCTCCTCCCTCTCAGAACCTGTTTTTGGGATGTGGGTGGGCAGGAGCAGTGTTGGCACCCTAGGTGTCCCTTTCACTCCTTTATTTTGGGTGAGTGTTGTGTTTTGGGATGTGTTTTGTTTTTTGGGTTTCCTGGCTTGAGTCTTTGCTTTGAAACCAAAAAACCCTTTTATATAAATTTAGTTGCCAGTTGGCTAGTGTGAGTTTTACAGTTTCCACACAGAACTTCTAGTGAGTATTGCTCGTAAAGATCTGACAGTTGGAGTTTAAACAACAGCAGACAGGGGCTTCAACCGATCTCGCGGTGAACATTCCATGCTGGCCATGGAAAGTTTAACTCTTTGTTCTCTGGGGCAGTTGAAAGGCAGGACCTAACTGCAACAGTCAGAAAACAGCAAGACTCCATTAGAAGAAACAACATTACTAAGGTGAGTATTTTTTTCTTTGATGTTATAACAAGAATAATAGCTGATCCCTCCACCATTTGTTTTGCCCTAAACCTGGGCTAGCAAAAGAAACTGGAAGGATGTGAGCATACTCTATACAAAAAGGCAGAAAGACCACATCACCCTATTCTTCAGCAGCTCCACTAACTCTCAGTGTTCCCTCAGCAGATTCTCATAGGATCTGCCCTGTTGGCCCTGAATCATTTGGTTACTCTATGCTGCACAGTCTTCAGCCTGTCTCTGTCTTTTCTCAGGTGAGGACTCTAGAACTGGACACCATATTCCAGATGGGCTCTCATCAGTGATCTGTAGAGAAGTAGTACTCTTTCCTTCTGCTATCAAAAACCCCTTCCAGTACTCTGTAACATTCTGTTTGCCTTGTGTAGACCCTGTTACACTGGCTAGTTTGTTTTAGAGAGTTTTAGGGAGTTGCTTATGACAATGTTTAGGTCTCTTTCCTCTGAAGTAGTGGCCAGCTTAACCCTTCGCATCTAATATTTCTTCCTGGTGTTCTTGTTCCCTGTGTTCATCACCTTGCACTTTTTCGGCATTGAGTTTCAGCAGCCAGACTTTGGACCACCTCTCTGACCTTTGCAGGTCCATATATAACTTCCTTACCCGCAACTCGCTGTCAACTCTGCCACAGAGCTCAGTGTCATCTACAGAGACACATCTTGCCATGTATTCATTCTCCAGTGTCACTGATGAACATTTTGAAAAGGACTGGTCCCAGGACTGACCCCTGCAGTGTCCCATTCATTTTCCCCTGATTTGACCCCATTTACCATCAGCCTCTGTTGTCTCCCACCCATCTATCTAGATTTTGTGCTGCTCCAAATCCTCTGATTTCTTCAGCCGCCTACTGTGTGGCACTGAGTCAAATGCTTTGCTAAACTGAAGTAGGGTAAATCTGCTGCTTCTCCCTTATCCACCACCCTTGTTACTTGTCAAAGAGTACTATCAGGTTGGTCTGACAAGACCTCCTGACCACAGACCCATGCTGCTTGCTATCCTGGAACTCATTTCTCTCCAGGTAGTCCACTAGATCTTCTTTGATTAGTGTCCCTTTTAGTTTATCTATGATGGAGTTAAGACTGAAGGGCAATTTCCCAGTTCCTCTCTGCCCCATCTCTTGTGGAGTGCACCATGTCCGCTATCCTACAGTCTCTCAAAACCACCCCTGACTGTAGTGAGCTGTTAAATAGCTCTAGCAGGGGTTTAGCCAGTTCTAATGACAATTCCTTCACCACCCTTGGGTGCATCCCATCCGTCTCTGGAGCCTTGACCATTTTCAGGGCCACAGGCCCTTTTCTAACCCTTTCTTCCATAACTACCACCATCCCCCTTTCTGGGATCCCCCTTGTAGCATCCTTTATGCCACTTTCTGGCACAGATCCACTACCCTCCATTGTGAATACTGAGTATTACTAGTCATTTAGAATGACTGCATTCTGCTCATCCTCTTGTACTACCCTGCCCCCTCCATCAGCCTGATAATTCCCTTTCCCCTCTTCATTTGTTTTCTATAATTTACCTCAAGAACTGTTTGCCCCCCCTTGACCCTCCCTGCAGTGGTCAGCTCTGTGTCTACTTTTGTGCCCCTGACTGCCTTTTTGGCCTTCTTCATTCACACGTGGTATTTGTTTCATTCCTTGTCCCCTTTTTACCTTGCATCTGATGAAGGCCCTTTTATTGGCCCTCAGTGCCTCCCTGACCTTCTTAGAGAACCAGATTGGTCTCTTATGCCTGTTACCCTTGGTAGCCATTCTGATGCATTGTTTAGTTGCTTCATGAATGGTCCCTTTAATTTCTCCATACTGCTCTCCCACTCCCCAATTTTGTCCACTCACACCAACTCAAAGAGCTGTTGACGCCTCAAAGAAAACTCTGAAGAACATAATATTTAGGTACAGTTCAGCTTGCATTCCATATATATTATATTGATTTCTCCTCCCCATTATTTATTACTAAGGAAATTTGCATGAATACATGATCTGTATCCCTTTGAGTTCTTTTGACTCTTTAGTTTACTCCCTACTTCAAGTCATAAACCCCTACTGTGATATCACTATCTGTTGCCATAGGAGTATCAGTGATGTCACAAGCAATGCATTATGACCTGAAGTAGGGAGAATGCAACAGGAATAGATGAACACTTCAGGAGCAAAGATACACTTTTCATGCAGATTACCTCAGTAATAAATAACTGAGAGGAGAAATATAGAATTTTAATCTGAAATAATAGCTGAACTGCATCTAAATCTGTTTTGTTAAAGTTCCCCTGAAGGTGCTCTTTAACCTTGTGTAATTCCCATATCCCAGCTTATCTTTGAGGCTAGGGGGGGACCTGGATAAGTCATGGTGCCTGGACGATAGACAGCATGGATTCATCCCAGGGAAATCGTGTCAGACAAACCTGGTGGAGTTCTATGACTGGGTGACAAGTGCCTTGGACCTGGGTAGACCAGTGGATGTCCTCTTTCTAGACTTCAGCAAGGCATTTGACTCTGTTCCTCACGTGGGCCTGTTGGATAAGCTGGGAGAAATGGGTGTGGGGAACCAGATGATCAGATGGATAGGCAATTGGCTCCAGGACCGGACCCAGAGGGTCATGGTTGGTGGGATAGTCTCATCCCCAATGAGGGTCATTAGTGGGGTCCCACAGGGATCAGTCCTTGGGCCCCTTCTGTTCAACGCCTACGTATCTGACATAAGGACAGGAATCAGGAGTGAGATGAGTCTCTTTGCTGATGACTCGAAACTGGGGGCGGTGGTGGATGGGGAGGAGGGGAGGGTGGCCCTACAGGGGGACCTGGAGGCTCTGGAAAGATGGTCTAGAAAGTGGAAGCTGAGGTTCAATGCAGGGAAATGCAAGGTACTCCACCTGGGGGCCAGAAACCCAGGCCAAGTGTACACCCTGGGGGAATGCTACAAGTCTCGATGGCTGAGAGGGACCTGGGGGTGGTGGTGGATGTCAAGATGAACAACTCTGAGACTTGTAGGAGGGCAGCAGCCAAGGCCAACAGGATGCTGGGATGCATCGCTAGGGGGATCACCTCCAGAAGGAGGGAAGTGATACTCCTCTGTATAACTGCTTGGTGAGGCCGCACCTTGAGTACTGGCGTGCTTTTGGAGCCACACTTTAAAGAGGGACATTAACCTCCTGGAGAGGGTCCAGAGGAGGGCAACCAAAATGATTTGGGGCTTGGGGACAGGACCTATGAGGAGAGGCTCGAAGAGCTAAATATGTACACATTGGAAGAGAGAAGGGACGGGGACATGATAGAGGTCTTCAGGTACATGAAGAGGGTAAATAGGGAGGAACAGTCAGGGTGCTTGGAGGAAGGGGCCACTAGAGGGCATGGGTGGAAGCTGGAGGGGGGGAAGATTCAGGGGAGAAAGGAGGAGGTGCTACTTCACTGAGAGGGTGGTGGAGCCATGGAATGCACTGCCTAGGGGGCTGGTGGAGGCAGAGATAGTGGAGGGGTTCAAGAGGGGGTGGGACAGGTGCAGGGGAAGGGTTCTGGAAGCAAAATCCAATGCAGCAAGAATATCCAGAACTGGGAAGGGAGAAGCCAGAGAAGGCGAGGGGGACAGCAAGGTCAGCACCCAGGGTGGGGGCTGACCAAACGAGCAGACACGAAAGACCGTTAGGCCTATTCTGCTGGCATTTTAGTATGTTAGTATGTTAGTACTTCCCATATCTGCTCAAAGTGTGTTCATCTGAAATCCAGAACCACAGCCCTTGAAAAGGGTATTTCTGTAGCCAGGGCCAGTTCAAACCATATGGTGACCCCAGTTGGGTTCTCCAGCCGGCATGCCACCTGCCATTTCTGAGTTTATGAGTACCACAGAAACATAGAATTTGATGGCAGATAAGTACCGCCTGGCCCACCTAGTCTGCCCATTTCCCTACCTACTTAAAACTCCAGATCCTAAATGATCAGCAACTTAACCTCTCTTTCCTACCACCAGGGTTGCCTTATGTCTATCCCATGCATTCTTGAATTCCCCAGTCATTTTAGCCTCTACGACCTCTGCTGGGAGGCTGTTCCTTGCATCCAGCACCCTTTATGTGAAAAAAAGACTTCCTCACATTTTCCTTGAGTCTCTCCCCCCACCAAGCTTCATATTACGACCCCTTGTTCTTGCACATCTCTTTTTTTTAAACATGCTCCCCTTCTGAACCTTGTTGATTTCCTTGAGGTACTTGAATGTCTCTATCATTATCACCCCTTTCCCTCCTTTCCTCCAGGGTATACATACTGAGGTCTTTAAGCCTTTCCTCATATGTTTTCTGATGTATTCCTTTCACCATTTTTATTGCCCTTCTCTGGACTGCCTCCACCCTGTCAATGTCCATGTGGTACCTCGTTGAGAATGGCAGCCTGTCATGTGGGTTCCCTGACCAGCTTCACTAGGAGGCAATCCTGCAACAGATATGGCAAAGCAGGGCCTGACTTTTGGTGCTTTTAGCTGCTGGAATATCCCAATCTACATCTGGTAGATTGAGATCCGCCACAACCACTGCCCCCCCTTTGCAGTTTCTGTTTTTTCCTTTTTTTAACTTATATTGCATTCATTTTAAAATAAACAGATACAGTAAGGCATTAAGAGATCACAGAGATAGCCTTACAGAACACTGTAAGCACACATATTTTACCACGCAGATTGAAGATCTGTTAAATATGATACAACATATGAGGGTTTCCTGAATGCCCATTAAAGTCTATATTGTTATCAGATATGCTAGCCAGCTAAAACCTGTGGAAAGAAATGTGATTGCTACCACAGAGAACAGCCCATGACTCAAATGGGTAAAAGTGACATAAACTAGTCACTGGTTCCACAGTCCATATTGGAAAAAAAAGCATAAACTTGTGCCCACAATTTGCTAATGACAACTTGCAAAAAACCGTATATATGGTAATGATAAAACACTTAAATGGCAAAGAACAAACATCAGTGTCTTAATAAATGAGCGACTTAAAGAACGTTGTGACAGGGTTGTATAAGACCCTGTTCCATTTGGTATGTAGAAAGAATTAAACGCAAGGATCTGTTTTGTCCTCTTCTGTTCTGTCTCTTATCTGTCTGACTACACAGTCAAATTTTCTTGTGAGACCTAGGAACTGGCCACTCCGACGGACTCTTTATTCCCTCCCCCTTCTGCTATCTCTATGCCTTCACTTGCTGTTTCTATCTTTTCCTCCCCCCCTTGTGTATTTGACATTATCAGATATATGTGAATCTTTATGTGAAACTGGGATCCCTTGGTTTGAAAATGTATATGGTTATGTTGTTGAAATGATTGCAAAAAACTATTTGGCGCTCAAGGGGTTAACAAGAGATCCTGGTTTGCAGACTCTTTTGCAGAGCTGTAAACAGGAGGTCAGTTCTGGGACACTGTGTACTGTTTTGTTGCACCTGCAAGGAAGGAAACTGACAAGAACATTTTGTGAAAAACAGGATGTCTTTTAACACGTTCCCAGACAAAGATGTATATGAAGAGGAGTAATACTTCTGCTAGAGAGAGAGAGGGAGACAGAGACTGAAACTTGGAATTAGACACACCCTCATATGAAGGACTTTGTTTTTTCTGTTTGTATTGCCTTTGTAAATAGTTACACTGAACACATTTTTATTTTGCTGTTATTAATAGTAATAAAACACTCACTGTGAATTTTACAACTGCCCCAGGTCATCCTATGCTTCCTAACCCATGTCTCAATGACAAACGTAACAGCAACCAGCATGAAAAGTATGATCTAAAGCCACACCCTGCACAGGGGAATATTTAACAATCATTGCACCAAAATAATCGCACGTCCTCAGTGGGAGTATTGCAGGAAGGATTTAGGAGTAGGATACAATCACCAGATAAAGTGAACTAACACACCTTGCAACAACCCCCAACGTCAAACATACAAAGGTCAAAACAGAGACACAGTGTGCAATTAAAAAAATAGAAGAATGCAGTTTAACATTCAAAACCTAAGTCTCTGTATCTGTACCAGACTGCTCCACCATCTCATCCATTGGTGCGCTTCTGGACTCCACCACAATTTTATTCACTCTGGCCTCTTTTTGGATCTGTAAACTGAAAAGTCTTGCCCCCGTAAGTGATTCTGAGGCAAACCAGGGCCAGGAGAGAGTGCACTACACCAAGTGCTTGAAGTTGCTGCCACAGTGATTCAAAAAACTTCCGAAGGGAACAAGTGTTATAGGTCCAGTCTGGAAAAAGTCGGATGTCATGTCCCTCGAGTTTTAATGGGTGCTTCAATCTGGCCCACTGTAAGAGCTGATCCTTAACTGCTGGCCCTGTGGTCACCAACAAGACAGTTCAAGGAGTGTCTCTATTGAGCTGTTGAGTGTGAATATGTATACAACATGCTTGCTTCAGCTTCACAGGATCCAGATCCAGTCCCTCTGATGTCTGCTCCATAATCTATGTCCACAAAAACGAGAATAATTTCCGTGAAGTCTCTCAGGGAGGTCAACAGTCCTAATGTTCAAAGCTCTGGCCCCATTTTCCAATGTTTCCAGGTGAGAACGGAGATGAGAGTTCTCCGTGGTGGGCTGCGCCAGTGTTGTTTGGGTCCGCAGTGATCTGTCTTCAGCCGGTTTGGCTATGTGGACAGCACTTTAAATTTTTGTGCCTTGCAAGTCCATCCAATCCAGGATTTTTTCAGTTTTCTTGTCCATGTTTCTTATGGTTCACAATGATGACCCGTTCCTCCAGCCATACTAGGGCCCACGTGTTCCAGGATTTGCTGTGGGGCCTGTGGCATGGTTGACTGTTTTTGAGATTGCCCTCCAGGTGCACCTTTTGTGTGCACCATAGCAAGCGTGGCATCAATCGAATCATCGCATGGCAGGTTAAAGGATTTTGCAGGTGTTTCAGGCGAAGGTTGGTGTTAGATTTAAGTTTTAAAAGGTTTTTGTAGAGTTCCGTCGGAGCAGTTTCGGAACATGTCCGGTCAAGTAGGTAGCTCTCTAGCACCCCCTTTTCTGTTTCTGCCCTTAGTTCTATATCCCAACTTTCTTCTTGTCCTAGTAATCTGTATACCACCCCCATGCACAAATTCTTTCCCAATACTTTCTTGTGCTGTACCCATAGAGTTGCAGTTTTCCCATTTCCTCCCCAGATGGACCCATTCTCTCTCTATCACCTCTGTGTCTTCTTTGACATAGAGGGCTATACCACCTCCTTTTCTGTTACCCCTATCTTTCCTGTATGTGGTATACCCCAGTATTGCCAGGTTTCAAGTCATTATTCCTAGTGGCCCATGTTTCTGCAATGGCTATGACCATCACTTGGAGCTCACTAATGTTGTTTCCTAGGCTTCTGGCATTTATGCAGACTGACTTCCAACTTGTGCCTATACCATCCCACATCTTGTGGTCTCCTCTGCCTTTGTCCTTCCCCTTTCTCTTTAACTTGTATCTTGTATAATTTGTTTGTTCATGTTTTGATAGTATTCTGACTGCAGGTTCTACCTGAAAATGGAATGTTTTTATTCCAGTGTATCTACCCACAATTCAAAGAAATGAAATGAACTTCCTGGTTTTCCTGCTCCCTGCTGGCTTTGTGAGTCCCCCACCACTAGTATTGTAACTTAAATTTTTATGGACCCCTGCTTTGTTGCTTTCACCCCCACTGCTCCTAGCTCCTGTTTCTTGGGGAGTTCTAGCTATAATCTTTTTTTGCTCTCAGTCATCTGAAGTTCATTCAACCTCTGTCTTCCCCTCTCTCAGTTTAAATACCCACCTAGGTAGACATCAAATGTCTTTCCAAGCTCACTGGTCCCCTTTCTTGTTAGGTGAAGGCATCACCCATGAAGAGCCTCCTGTCCCAGAAGCACCCCAGTCTTCACAAAATTGTATCCCTCCTCCTGATACCATCCTTTTAACCAATCATTATATTAATCTCCTTCCTCACTATGTCCTTCCTAGTCCTCCTATGCTCTACAGAGAGGAGTTCAGAAAAGGCCAGGGCAACTAAATGTACATTCAATCTGTCCCCCACCCTTTGAAAGTTGCAGCTTCACTCAGTGACAGCACTGGGTGGTTAAAAACATGGGTCAAATTGGACCCATTGGCATAACAAAAATGTGGGTGAAAAAGTGTTGTGCAGTTCACTTTTCCTTCCTTTAGATATTTTTTATTGAGTAGGTGCATCAATCTGGACCCACTGGCAGAGGGTCATTTTTGAGCAGACTGCAGCTTTTGCCCTTTTGGTGCATGTTAGTAATGTTCCTTGCTTCACTGTCTCAATAGGCTGGTTTGCCAAATCGTTGGTACTAAAGTGTACAAGCACCCCAAATTTCTCCTCCTTTACCATCTTCCCTATCCAGATCCTGGATACCTTACTGATTCACCATTGGAACTTGATTGTAACTTTATTTTTTGTTTTCAATGTGCTTTCTAGAGATCCTTTTACCTTTAAAGTTTTAGTGATTTGAATTTAAATATAAAACAGGCATGTGCCATATGTTTTGGGACACTTGGGTTAATCAAAGCCCAAGTGGGTCCCAGCAGCCCCAAGCCTTAGACATTGTATGGATATATTCAGTGGGAAAATGCAACATCAACTCAATAGAGTTTTACTGATCTTTTCATTAACAGGTTCCTAAAAGTGTTTGAAAAGCAGACAGACTGTTGCTCCTGGTAGGTTTAGCACAGTTTGCTGGTGGAAGGGAAGGGAGATACTTGCTCTGCCTCCTTTGCCATCCTTTAGGTCCATGCTCTGGAAATATTTTATTTAAAATAAAAATCGACACAGTAGGTCTACAACTGTGTAACTAATTTCCGCATGTTTTCATTTGATTGCAGTGAAGACTGTTTTCAATCCTGCTCCTGCTATTCCGAATCTGGACCCTGATTTCTACATCTGCTCTGATGTTTTCTGCTGCAATGAATCAGAGGTAACCTCAATGTATTTCCACATCTTAAGTAGATTCTGACAGATATCAATAACAAAGTGATGTATGGAAACTCATTAGCAACACAGTATGCATCCTGTAGATGTCTGCCAGTTTACTGTGCCTGCATTTGTCCATTCACTGTTACTGCAGTCCCAGCCCAAGGTCACAGCAGACAGTCCTGCTCATAAAGGTCTGCAGGTCTTCCAAGTCTGAATCCCTGTTTCCTTCAAGTCCTCCATCCAGTGAGAAGAGATACATGTCAACATATGCCTGTATCCCTAGTGATCTTTGTAGTTCTGTGCAGTACTTGATTTTACATCTAAAATATACCAACTCCAAAGCCAGGTTGAACACTCATACATGTTTATAGTGTATGGTGGAACATTGTTCTCACCCGAAATCCAGCCTTACGAAAACACTGTTCATCCACACACACTTAAATGAATGGAATGCTCTTCTGACTGTACGTGCAGCACATCATTCCATTTATTTAGAATTGATAGCGCGAGCCAGGGTTTGAAAGCATACACAGAAAACTGTGAGTGCGTCAACATCACTTACGGGTACGGGCAGCATTTTTATGAAACGGGAAAAGATCATGTGCCATAACGCAGACTGGAGGATCAACCAGATATGAAATTTTAACTTAGTTTTTCACCACGGTGTCTGTTTCTGCTCTCGCTTAGCGAGAGGTTCTGCCGCCATTTTTTTTTGTTAATCCCGCCTACAGCAGAGCGCCAACCAATGGACATATGCACGCAACATTAAGGAAGCCCAGTCCCTAGCAACCACCCAACTCTGTCTCCTAGTGAGGGGAGACAACAGTTTCTTTATCCATAAATTAAATACACATTGGAAGCCTAAAAATGTATAAAAAATATTTTGTGGGGCACCATACACTATAAAAAATACAGGATGGTTAACCCAATGCAGAACTGTGCATTCTACCACCTCGGGGTCTGATTCCCAAGGACCTCGAGAGCGAACAATCAGACCCCTCTGTGGCAGAACCCACTGGTCCTGCATGGTTACCCATCCTATATTCTCATTATATGCCTGGCATCTCTTATGGTTATAAGAGTGTCTTCACGAGTTCTTTGGGAGAACCTTAAGTATAAGAGCTGTATAAATATATGGGGGTCTCTAATGCAAAGGTTTCTGCAGTTTTGAATTTCTGAGCTCATTTGGCACAGCCCATTTCATGCACAGGGGTTTTCATTAGTGTCTACATAGTAAAACATTTTGATTTTAAATTCCAGTTCCATTTTTGAAACCCAAATGTTATTAACATAGAAACATAGAATTTGTCAGCAGAAAAGGACTGCTTGGCCGACCCAGTCTGCCAAGACAGTCCTTGCCTAGTCTGCTTCTACAGACCTTAAATGGTCTCTGATGACCCTCCCGCCTCCCTGCATATTCACTAATATTCCCTTGTGTCTATCCCATGCATGTTTGAAGCTCGCTACTGTTTTTGCCCTTATAATGTATAGACAGTGTCTATTAACCCCTGTTTTTAATCAGTTTATAATCCGATAATCCCATTGTTATGACATTAGTATGCTATAAACCTTGCTTAACTATGTCTTAATGATGGGATTACAGGATAGAATGTCACCCTCTGTCAAAATTTTTGGAAAGAAAAGGTGATCTGCTGCTTGGATATTCATTCAAAACACATATATTCCATTCAGACAGTTACACACCCACTGCAGTATAGATTGCAATGGCTAATTTCAGCACTTCAGTTGCTCAGCATTCAAACCAGGAGGCATTCATAGCTGAGCAGGAGAACAAGTGCACATTGAAAAAAACTGTCTTTTTTTTTCCCCCCACAGTGGCTAGTTTTTCCATACACTATAAAATACAATGCCCGAGTAAAGGTGGCCAACCATGGACGTAATCACTTCTCACAGTGGCCACGACAACTGTAAACCTCTCAAACTGTGCTCTTGAGGTTTACTTGGTTGTCCTACAACTACTTGAGGTGATTACATCATGGTTAACCACTGTTACTCAGGCATTATCCTCTATATCACTTCCGCTGATAATAATATGCTTATACTGTTTGTACAATTCCAGCATCTCTAGTGATTATGAGTGCCTTCTCAAGTTCCTTGTGTGACAGAACTGCTCAGGTTTGCTTGTAGTTCTCTCACCAGAAGAACCCAAGAAGGTACTCTTATAACCATAAGAAATGCTGGAACTGTACATATAAACATGTATGAGTGTTTGGAATGTTTAAAAATAACAGCAAAACAGCCAGTTCCTCTGGGTGCCCTCTATGGATATAAACTTAGGAACGCCAGAGGAAGAACTTGCAGTGCTCTGACAGCAAAATAAAATGCTAAAGAACATAATCAAAGTCAGGGAAATGAATAAGATTAAATATTACTTTGAATGATGTATTTTGTATCAGATGGATTTTTGTTCTATATTTATTGATTTTTTCAAAAAAGAGCAACTACAAACGATACAGACATAGCATGACACAAGGATACAAAACTTGGGAGACATACAAGTTAATAAAATAGTTCATTCCACACTTCTTTCATTGCAACGTACATTACTTTGGTATGATAAAGCACATCTTATCAAAAATTAATTATAGGAGTACTGAGTCTCCGCAAAGACATAGACAGGATGGAAGCTGTCCAGAGGAGGGCAACTAAAATAGTGCAGGGTCTGCACCGGAAGACATATGAAGAGAGACTTAAGGAGCTTAATATGTATAGCCTCAAGGAAAGGAGGGAGAGGGGAGACATGATAGAAACTTTCAAGTACCTCAAGGGAATCAACAAAGTCCAAGAGGGTAGCATCTTTCAAAAAAAGAGGTGTGCAAGAACAAGGGGCACAATTTGAAGATGGGGGGGCTCAGAGATAATTTAAGGAAGTATTTTTTCACAGAGAGGGTTGTGGATGCATGGAACGGCCTTCCGGAGGAGGTTGTGGAGTCAAAAACAGTGGTGGAATTCAAGCATGCATGGGACAGTCATAAGGCAATTCTAGGGGGTGGGGGTAGGAAGAAGTAGGCTGCTGGCTAAGTAGGATCTGCAGCTTATCCATTAGGTAGGGAAATGGGCAGACTGGGTGGGCCAAGTGGTCCTTATCTGCCGTCAAATTCTATGTTTCTATGTTACAAGGACACATACAGGAATCCTGTACCAACCCATTCTGGATGATCACTGCTTGAGGTGGAGATATGGAGTCAAGATATCCATCCCAACTTCTGAAAAATAATTCTTTCTGGCCTTAGGGTATAAGTTAGCAGCTCCAGAGCCAGATTTTGCAATACCGGATTCTTCCACTGCGTGAAGGCTGGAGTAACACACATGACCCATGTATTCTGAATGCACTGAGTTGCAAGTGGGCCCAGCACCCTTATCCATCTCTGGTAAGGTTCCCAGTCATCCTTCCCCAGATCCTACATACCCAACAGAAGTGAGAGAATCGTGCAGGGTACCACTCTGCCCAGCAAGGCAGTAAGATCCCTTGCCACCCCTATCTAGAACTGTTTCAACGTGTGTTTATAGGTGCCCAGGGTCATCATACACCTTCCACAGCTTGAAGATACTATTGGGTTAAACTTGTGAACTACACTGGGTGGATAGTAAAGCCTAGGCATGAGCAGGTACTAAAATACTTGACCCTCAAGACTATTCGCGGGTACCTCTAAAGTACCCTAAAAATATAAGGATGAAAAACGAGTAGTTGGTTTGGGTCGGGTAGTTACTACCCAACCCATTCTACTACCCAATTACCCAACCCTGACCATAACAAAAATTACATGAAAGACTGTTTTCAACTGTTACACTGTTTGTTAGGTGCCCCAAGCCGTTATACCCATGGTGGGCATTGCTGAGGCAGGTGCGAGAGGCACAGCTGCTCTTAGCGAGCCTGCTGCTGTTTCCAAAAATTATACCCATGGCAGGCATTGCTGAGGCAGGTATGAGAGGCACAGTTGTTCTTAGCGAGCCTGCTGCTGTTTCCAAAAATTATACCCATGGTGGGCTTTGACGAGGTAGGTATGGGGGCGCAGCTGCTCTGAGTGAGGCTGCTGCTGTTTCAAAAAATTATACCTATGGTGGGCATCAAAGTTACATAATATTAAAGTGATGACTTGATAAAAGAAAACAGAGAGTAGTGTGGCACATGTGGCTTACATGGTGGCTGTGGTGATGGTTCTGTTTGTTTCATAAAGAACCTAGTCATCATATTCAGTATCATTGTTTTCAGGCTGTTGTTCGTGTTCAGGGTCAGAATTGCATAATTCAGTGTTTGGGGCAACTGGGAAATTGTCAGCATTCATTTAGAGAAATGTAAGTCATTCACATTTACGGGACTTAACAGTGTTCTTTGGTTAGTGACTATTCCTCCAGCTCAGGACCAGATTTACCATTACACCAACTATGCCTGTGCATAGGGCCCTTGGTTATTGGGGGACCATTTTCACTACATTGCTTATGCTTATGTTGTAGTGCCACACATCCAACAGTGATATATTTCTGTCATTGTGTGCAGAAGCAGTCAGCCAGCAGCCACAAATATAATCCAGACAATGACAGTGATGATGACATGAGCTGGGAACAGGCGGGCTTGCCAGGCATGGATGGGCATGGCATGCGACACCTATAGGAAAGATGTTTTTTCCTAATTCTTCTCTTCCCCCAGCTATGGTGCACATGATGAGTCTGCTGCTGGCCTGCTACTGTATTGGCACCAGTTGCCATTTTATCATTCTGTAAAAACAGCAGCAGCCAGCTCAGCACCACATGTTGCAATCAATCATCATCGGTTGTCACCCTTTTGTTTTTGAGGATGGCGATGGTCACACAGTTCAAAACAGACAGATGGAGAATGAAGGAAGATGGTATGCGTACTGCGATTGTGGGAGCAGAGGTGTGGTGGTCACGGGTTGGGGTGGTCCAGCCACTGCAGACTGAGGGCACGTGGCATACCAGTTAATAGTGTTGGCTGCAGAAAGTGGGAAGGGCACACTAACATGGCTGCCACTGTTTGGGGGGAGAGCTGGGCGGGGCCATTTGAGTGGTGGTCAGGAGTGTCAGGGTGGTCTGGGCACTGCAGACTAAAGGCATACCAGTCTAGTGCAGCAGTGAGCAAGGATGGAAATCAAGGATCTGTACTACTATTTGATTAATGGCATTACAGCAGCAGCAGCACTATGGTCAGCAATTATGAAGAATTTTGTGTGATAACATGTTGAAGCAAACCTTTTTTGCCATTCACTTAGTGTGTAACAGTTCTCTGGACGTCTTTCACTTTTGGAGGGATTGAATAATCCTCCTTATATTAAGTTGGGAACACCAGAGGCATTTAATCATTTTCATTTCATAAGTCAGAATTTCTGCTTGTTGATGGTTGGTGTGACAGTGACAGAAAGACGAGTTGCATATAGTCTAAAGCCACCATGCTGCCCTATTACCTGACAGCAAGCAGCATTTACCCTAGTGCCCACTGGAAACTATGGGAGTCTGTGCAAGAGGAAACTGTACAAGCCAATGTTAAACTCCCTAGATTGTAGTCACCTCATTAGCAACCTCTTATGGCTCTCTGTGTCAAATGAATGTGCCTTTGGTGAACTGAAAATCCAGTAAATATAAACAGTGAGTGGTGTAATACTGTGTAACAGAGAAAGGGCTAGCTAGACCATTAGCAATGTTCGGGGGGGGGGGGTTGTCTGTCGTTAGCTATAGTCTCTTATTTCTCCATAGTCAATATTCATTTATTTTTGTTATGTTCTTGTTCTTCAGTGGCAGGATTTATGTATTGTTTGCATGACACCATGTGAATGTCTGTTGGGAGGGTAGTGGCAACACCATTGGGCAGGGCCCTTGGACACTATTGTGCATAGGACCCTTGAACATGTAAATCCATCCCTGTTCTAGCTGCATTAAATATGCGTTCTGTATACATGCTTGAAGGTGGACAACTGAGGTACATTATTGCAAGTTTTGATAAAATCTGGCCATATTGTTCTTTTTTGTTTATAGTAGAGTAATGGATCTTCCTCAAGACCAGTCACAGTATGGCCTGCAAAATACTCCAGGATCTTTGTGCTGCGTGAGACGGTTACCAGTCTGGCAGATGAACCAGCTGCACTTTCTTTACAGGATAGTAGTCCATGTTGTTGCAGGTGACTTTGAAGTGATTTGCCTTTCTGTCCCTGAACGTTGGATGCCGGAGAAGTAGCTGTAGATGTCCTTTCCCTCTCTGATGACATTGGTGATTGTGAAGAATTGATAGATGTTTTATTGTGTGCGCCAGAGGTACACTCTGAAGATTCAACAGGGTTTGACTGCTGTACATCAGTTAATGGTGTTGGTGGGGCAATGTCACATTTGCTTAGCAGATCTCTCCAACACTCCTTGTCTTCTGCAGGAAAGATGGCTTCAATGTTCCACTTCAATCTAGCAACCTAGCAAGGATCTAGCAATGTAGCCAACGCTTAGGTGTCATTCTTAAACATGGTATTTTATTTTCCGATCATTCGACAGTCTGAGACTCAAGTCATCTGCCAGCATAACAGCAGTGGTGTCTTCTTTTGACTGAAAGTGTTTCTTAATGTCATCAAGAAAAATGTGAAGAAATCTTATTTGAGGAAGAATTTAACACAGAGTTCCACTGTCCACACTGACGTCATGTGTGGCAGCCTCAGCTGGCTCCAATAAGGTGTCCAAAGATTCAAGTACAGTAGAGTCCGGCTGCTGGAACTAAGCATGATGGTGGGGATGATTACTTTCTGACTGAAAACTTGCCCAATGAGCTGTAACAGTCATGTAGTCCAGGGTTTTATTTAACTCCAATAATTGATTAGCGTTTTGCTCATAAAAGTGCTAAAACATTGTGAAAATGCATAGCACTTGCCTCATTGTGTCTAACAAACATAACACTTCTAGAAAACCTATATAAATACTTTCTGTACAGTTAATGTTGTCCCAAGAAAAAAACTGCTAATCAATTATTTAAAACCCTGTAGTCATTTGTTTGGTTGCTGGTCCATATATCTGCAGTTATGTGAACCTACTTCACCTCAGAGAGTTTCAACTGCTTAATGACTGCAGTACACACCAAGTCATACAACTGTGTAACAGCCTTTTTTGAGAAATATGTTTGCCAGGGAACAGTTCAATCCAGTTCATGAACTTGAGGAAACCTTTTTGGGCAACAAAAGCAAAAGGAAGTTGACAATCAGCCAACAGCTCTGCAATGGCTCTGTTTAACAGCTGGCATGTTGGATGCTTGCGGGTAAATTTTGATGTCCTCGCAACATTTTCTTTTAATGTTAGTTAACGAGAATCACGCAATATTTTTGATTTTTTGGAATGTAATTTTCACACCTTTTTCACAGGGAGTACTACTTTGGGGTTTTGCAATACTTAATGGCTTCAGTAGAAAATAATCTATGTTTGTCTGGGAAGACTGCAAGGACCTATCAAGTGATTCAATGTCAGTTCCTGTTTCCAGTTCATTGTCACTGTGGTCACCGCCACCACCACTTCCACTACCACCCGTACCATCCACTCTGCCCCTTGTCCTGCTCCACTCAATTGGGTGTTTTGCCTTTGCATGTCATATCATTACTGATGTTCCGAAATGTCCCGCTTTGCCACCACGACGGATGCTCTTTTTGCACAGACTGCATACAGCTCGAGTGTCGTCTGCAGGGTCAATATAAAATAAATTCCACACTAAAGATTTACCTTTTTTGCTTTGTATCATGGTGCCTGGCACTATTCCTTGTACAGTCAAGGAACCTGGAGGAAACCCTACACAGACATTTCCTTGTTGAGATGAATTGTTCTCATTCATGCTCATCTTCTTATTGTTACGTTTAGCATATGATTTTTTTTCTGCACGTGCCTCTCATGCCTTACAGCGACATCCTCTCCTACCCCCTCATAGAAACTATAAACCTCATAGCCACAAGATTCAGAAGAACTGGAGGTGCTTTCCTCATCATGTGGGACATAGCCTGGGCTATCTCATTCCCAGTCCCCACTATCAGCACCATCTCTTTCAGTATTTGCTGCCTCAGCATCTGAGCTTATATTTGAGGATGATGCTTCCCTACATGCTGCTTTAGCAGCTGGAAGTATCCTGGCACATGTGGCAAAATGTTCAGTACCTCTACGAGTAACTCCAGTCAGTTCTTTCCGAAACTCTACTGTCATTTCATTACTAACATGCTATTTTGGTTCAGGAGGACATTTAGTGCCAGTCCTGGTGATGTTGTTATTATTGTCACTATGTTCTTCATTAGAGGTCTGAATCATATTGTCCATATCATTAACAGTTGCATGTGCAGCAACACTGTGCTTTCATTTAGTAGACTTAGACTGGGAAATATGAGACATAGTAAATACATCCATGAAAGGAATCGATATTGTTTCACTAACTTGCTGAGACAGATAGTGTAGCTGACTATGTCATAGTAATAAATGACAGGGCTTGGGGCACCTAACAAACAGTGTAATATAGCCTAACTGGCCTTCACTATGCTGCAGTGATACACAGTGTAGCTGTGTCACAGTAATAAATGACAGGGATCAGGGCACCTAACAAACAGTGTAATACAACTTAAATAGCCTTCACTATGCTGTAGTGATACACAGTGTAGCTATGTCACAGTAATAAATGACAGGGATCAGGGCAGCTTACAAACTGCGTAATACAACCTAAATTGCTTTCACTATGCTCTCTTGTCTCATATACAGTGTTGTATGTATGGTCTTCCCTGTGATTACCCATTTTGTGAAATTGTAACCCATGTATCTTCTGTAAACATGATGTATTCTATTGTTATTCCTCTTGTGGAATGTACATTTTTTGTTGCTCCAAAAATGTATGATTTTGTATATGTAAAACAAACAAAAGGGTTTGCAACAGGAAAGGGGGTGTGCTTGATAAAAATCACAAATTCAAGAACTCCATAACCAGGCACTCACCCAACCACCAGAAATAAAGCTGACGCTGCAGTATTATAAAAACATTTATTGAAAAAAACAGTCTGATGCGTTTCTGGTCACCATGATCCTTCCTCAAAGACAGAATAACATTTAAAATCACACCAATAAATATACATATTCATTATGCTATCACAATTAAAAATAATTCATTGCCCAGTCAGTATCACAGTACAATCAAACACTTGTTATACAGAAACAAAAAAAACACAAATGTGCAAAAAAGCACTGCAGTACATTATTTAAATGCCCTGAGTTGAAAATAGAAGCAGCAATAGCTTTCTGGTGGTTGGGTGAGTGCTTGGTTATGGAGTTCTTGAATTTATGATTTTATATATCACGTTATCACTGTATTGAGATTGTAGTATGTGTCCTCACAGGACTGCCTTGTAAATGAGCTTGCTCAATTGTGTTTATCCTGGTTAAATAAAAAAAAATGGAAATTACGAAATTGTAACACACCTAAATGGCTTTCATTATGCTGCAAAGACACACAGTGTAACTGACTAACAGAGTAAATGACGGGGCTGGGGCACCTAACAAATGGTGTAGTACAGCCTAAATGGCTTTCATTCTGCTGCAAAGATGGACAGTGTAGGTATGTCACAGTAATAAATGACAGGGCTCGGGGCACCTAACAAACAGTGTAATACAGCCTAAATGACTTTCTCTGTGCTACAGAGACACACAGTGTAGCTATGTCATAGTAATAAAAGGCAGGGCTCAAGGCATCTAACAGTGTAATACAGCCTTATTGGCGTTCACTATGCTGCAGAGACACACAGTGTAGCTTACTAACAGAGTAAATGACAGGGCTGGGGCACCACTTTTTCAAACCAGCTGGCAGTGCCTTCCTTTCTGTGTTTTTTTTGTTCCTCCCACCTTGCTCCTTCTCTCCCAGAACTGCACTATCCACCTTCTCGACTGAGGCTGATCCCCGATTCTCCCTTCCCTAAGATCGTTTCAGTCCCCAACCCCAACCCCCACTCCCTTTGCTCCTTCATGGAGGTTTTATTTTACGTTTTTTTTTTTTCTTCAACTTTTCACAATGATTTAGCAGACTGCAGAGTGAGCGCCCGATTCCTTCCACTCCAGACTGCTGTTGGCTGCTATCTGCACAACACAGGCTCACAGCAGACAGAGCACAGACACCAGTGACCAATCACGTTGTCAGCCCGGTGTCATGTGTTCCTATTTCTGCTGTAAGCTTGTGAAGGACCCCACAGGTTGCCCTTTCTTGCTTGTTTCCAGCCTGGAAGTCCTGGCAGGAGTCCCAGAACCCCACATACTTCCTGTAATGCCTGTTTCCAAATTACCCAATGCCTGTGTCAAAACTAAGCAACCTGAGAAGTACACTGTTATGTCAGGTAGGATAATACATTACCCAAACTAGCCTACCCAGCCAAAAATCGCCGATACCCAACCTATCGGATTCAGCTATCCGATAGATAGCCCATGCCTAGTAAAGCCTATGGAGAAATTTGTATTGGGACTCCTTAGCCCTATTGTAAAGTAGGAGGCCCATGTGTAGCTTCAGAATATTATGCCAACTCTCCTGTGGAATGGGGATCCCCAGATCTTTCTCCAACTGCCTTCTAATCTTTCCCAAGAGATCCGTCAGGAGAGCTCTATCTTGTTAGGATAATTTTGCAACAAGACCCTTATGCTATACTCTGGAGCAATAGGTTGCCTTTTCCAGTGCCACCAGGGAGGATGCCTCCACCAGATCTCTATCCATGCTTCTACCAAATGCCTTCATCTGGAGTTACCATTAATGGTGTGAGTGCAACAGCCCCAGCTGTTCCTGTAAATCTGCAAAGGACTGGATACCCTTCCCCGTGCAAAGATCCCCTAGGCACCTAACACCCCGTTCTTCCCAGGATTTAAAACCTGGATCCTCCAAACCAGGGAGAAATGCAGGGTTACCTGCCACCAGTACTAAAAAAGTTTTATCCTGCTCCACCCCCCTCCTCTTCCGAACTGACTCCCAGGCCTCTAATGCATAGTGCACCAATTAACTGATGGTGCTATGTATAGTCTAGAGGTTAGCGTACTGAACTGTGAATGAGCTTGGTACATCCAGCAGACCTGGGTTTGATTCCCACAATCTCTACTTGCATACTGGCCGACTCTGAGTAAGTCACTTAACCACCCCAGTGCTCCCAGGTTGCCCCTGAAAACAGGCACTTGTGCCTAGTGGGCCTTACCCAGTAACCAAAGACTAAAAAATAAATAAAAAAGACTGAGAGTCTACCTGGGCACCCTTCCTTCTCTACAGCCAACCAACTGGCTGCTTCCCACTTATTCACCCAGTCTTTTAAATATCTACTGTATGCTGTATTTATTTTATTTTTAAAGTTGGTAACCAGGAAAGGCACACTGAACCGAGGCTTGTTCCCAGATGCAACCCAGGGGGAAGGGGAAATGGAGTAGACACAGAATAATAACATTAGGAACATACGAAAATAGCCAGTAGAAAACTTCTTTGTCTATCGTGTCTACTCGAATTGATGCAGGGTCCTGGCTTTGTACTTACACTATTGACCCTGTCCTTCCCTTATACCCTCCTACCCCCCTCCCTTTCTTGGTCCCATGACTTCACTCTGAATGAAGCGTGCAAAAATGCCAAATACAATCAACAACCTGGTATGCCCTCAGGTCTGGGAAACCAAGACCTCCCCGCTCTACCCAACGCTTGAACCTCTGTAGATTCACCCGAGGCTGCTTGCCTTGCCAAATGGAGGTGGCAAATCCCTATTCAAGTCTCTTTAGATCTGATTTGATAGGTTTCTTGGGCATCATTTGTAAAACATACAGCAGCTGGGACAGTATATTTCTTTTCTTTTTTTTTTAATTCAGCTTTATTGATAAGAAATAAAGCATAACATGGTGCAGATACATCAGTAAATAAATCTACTACCGGCCCTATCCAGGTGAACGGGCAAGTACTGGATGAGGGGCCTTGCATCGCCGAAGCCCTAAACGGCTACTTCACAAACCTGGATGAGTACAAGGTGGGGCACACTGATAACGGGAAAAAGGCCTACGAGCATCAGCCCCACGAACTTGACTGCCCACAGTTTCATCTGCGGCTGGTTAAGGTAGAAGGTAGAAGGTAGAAGGTAGAAGACTTGGTTTGCTGGCCAAGGCACCTAGCTTCACCTGAGCTCTTTCCTTCTAAGACTGCTTGAAAGGCAGAGTAGAGAAACTTACCAGAGCAAGGGAGAAGGATTAAGACTTAGTTTGGCTAAGCAGATTTACTGTGTGGTGGTGTTTTTATTTTTTACTCACAGGGATTGCTACTGTTTGTTGCTAACATTTCATTGCTTTATTTTTTCTCTGATTCAAATTGTTGTTGCTGGTATACCTTCTTCTGCATTATTACAAGGTGTGCCTACAGGTGTGTGCTAACAGATTACTGCTGTAATCTTCTGATTCAATTTGTCTTTGCAAGGTATATCTTCTGTTACTGCTTTATTTTTCTCTGGAGCAAAGTGTTTCTTACAGGGTATATCTTCTCTGAAATTATTACAGGTGGTGCTTTACAGGTTTTACAGTTTTATCTAACATTAGGATAAGCTTTCAGGGTTACTGCATTTGTTGTTGACTGATTGTTTCTGCTCTTACCTCCTTGTTCTTTCGTCCGTGGTTCTTCTTTTTAGGCGGGGAAGGGCCCAGCCACCCACCCCATCCCAACCACCCACGCTACCTCCTTTTATAGGGTACCACAGTTGTGACATTTCCTGTGGCAGAGCAGGAAGGGCGGATCAGTGGGGCCTCCACAAGGTGATCTCATTTACAGGGCACTAGTAATTTAACTTGTTATAACAAGTTAAACAAAGCACAATTAAACCATTACTTGCATTTTTTTCCTTCTAATTACTCTGACTAGGTTACAAACCCAGCAACTTATTTGGAATGGATTTCATTAACTGCAGGTACTGTGGAACAATTTTCAGAAGGACAGTCTTACAGGATTTAGGACACTGTCCTACATGCTGGCCTTTGGAGATCTTAGGTCTCAGCTCCAGGCAGCATGGGCAGAGATTGCACGCCTCAAATTTCATATTGAAGAGGAAATACATAATAAGAACCACCCGCCATTTCCCCAGCATCCAACAGAAAAACCTCGACCGCAGAGGGTAGTTGGTCCAGGAGGTTGGCAGGTGGTTAGGAGGAGCAAATCAGGTGCCCCATCACTCTCTGCTCTCCAACACATTACCTCCAAAAACCATATAAACACTACAAACAGGTATCTGCCTCTATCTCTGAAATCAAATAAAGAGGCAGAAGACACTGCAGAGCAGGACACTGCAGCACAGAAGCTAGCACAACAATACTCACCCAAATCAGGAACCAAAACTAAACAAGCACAAAGGAAATCAAAAAACTTCTGATCATAGGAGACTCCATGATTCGGGAGTTGATACCCATCTCCAGCCAGGGTGATGGTCAGATGTCTCCAGATACATCAGCATGGAGAGACACTGACCGCATTGCTAAAATTGTTCACAAAGCAGGAGAAAACATTGATGTCCTAGTACACATAGGGACTAATGATCTCGCCAGCCGGTCAGTTGTGAGACCAAGGAACACCTGACTAGGCTGGGTGACAAACTATCATCTATTTCGTCCGGCATCTCCTTCTCTGAGATCCTGCCAGTCTGGGAGAAGGGAGCAGATGGACGGAAGGTCAGAAGAGGGAGATAGGGGAGCTAAACACGTGGCTCAAGGACTGGTGCCAGGAAAAGGACACAGATTTGTAGGGAACTGGCAACAGTTCTGGGAGCGAAAAGTTCTTTAAATTTGATGGACTGCATCTGACTAAAGAGGAGTCAGTGCATTGGGGCAGAAGTTTGACGCCTTTGCAGAATATTTAAACTAGCAAATGGGGAGAGGGGTGCAGCACCCATACGTCGAATGGGAAGAACACCCTCCCCTCAGCTAGTGGTCAAACAGAATTCAGTGTGTTTGCCGCTCATTTGCATCACCAGGTAAGAAAAAGGTTTGTCTCCCCATACGATGCACAGGGGTAATGCCAAACTTCACCCAACAACTAACACACCAAAATCTGGCCAATGGAAAATCATGTACACAAATGCTCACAGCCTGGAAATAAGATCCCAGACCTGCAGGCAATAATGTCAGAGGCTAAACTGGATATAGTAGCAATTAGTGAGACGTGGTTTACCAGTAACCACACTTGGAGACTTCAGTACCTGGCTAGTGTATTGTTCAGAAGAGACCGAGGTGCAAAAAGGGGAGGGGTGCCCTGTATGTTAATGAAAATAGCAAAGCTACAGAAATTCAGAATACACATAAGGAGCCAGAAGAACTGTGGGTCACCCTGAAACAGGAAATGGGACAGCCATAAGAACTGGGGTTGTCTACAGGCCCCAGACCAGAGGGAGGACATAGACACATTACTGTTAGAAGATATACAAAACATGACAGCTAAAGGGAGGTTCTGATAATGGGAGACTTCAACATGCCAGATACAGATTGGTCAATACCAGCAGGAACATCTGCCAGAACTAGACTCATAGTGGATTCCCTGCAGGGAGGGGCCTCAAACAACTGGTACAGCAACCCACAAGAGACAGGGCTATCCTAGATCTAGTACTGACTAACAAAGAAGGGATCACAGATCTCCAGGTAGAAGGTCACCTGGGGCCAGTGACCATCACATGGTATGGTTCAATTTGGCTACTACATCTAAATCATCCCATTCCAAAGCAAAAATATGGGACTTCAGAGGAGCTGACTTTGATAAGATGGCCAACAGAGTTAAGCTAGCCCTGGCAAAAAGAAACACAGGTGAGGAGGTACAGGCAAAGTGGGCAAGCATTAAGGATACAATACTTGAAGCAACATCCCATTGTGTTAGACAGAAAAGGAAGTGCAAAAGAAGAAGGAAACCACTCTGGTTCTCAAATACAGTAGCAGAAAAGGTCAGAGCCAAAAGGCTGGCCTTCAGAAAATATAAGGGAACACAGCGGGATGAAGATAGGGAGGCATACCAAACTGCCCTAAGGGAAGCAGGTAAGGCAGTAAGGCAGGCAAAGTCCCAAACTGAGGAAACACTAGCACAAACAGTAAAAAGAGGTGACAAGACTTTCTATAGATACATTAGTGAAAGGAGAAAGTCCAGAGGGGGTATTGCTAAGCTTAATGGAGAAAAGGGAGCATGTGAGGAGGAGGACCCTGTAAAGGCATCTATCCTAAATAGATACTTTTGCTCAGTATTTACTGAAGAGAAGGTAGGCAGGCCCACAGCTCAGCATCATGGACACAGGGGAGGAGGTAGCACTACTCCCTTCACAAAAGAAAGGGTCCTACAAGAGCTTGCTAAGCTCAGGGTGGATAAGGCAATGGGACCTGATGGCATACATCCCAGGGTACTTAAGGAGCTAAAGGAGGAACTAGCAGAGCGTTAGCAGAATTGTTTAGTGAGTCTCTGAGCACAGGAGAGGTCCCAGAAGACTGGAGAAGGGCTCATGTGATCCCACCCACAAGAGTGGTAGCAGGGAGGAGGCGGGAACTACAGACCAGTCAGTCTTACCTCAGTAGTGGCAAGATTATGGAGGCACTCCTTAAGGAAAGGATAGTGCAACACCTGGAATCTATAGGGCACAGGATCCAAGACAGCATGGGTTTACAAAGGAAGGTCCTGTCAAACTAATCTCATAGATTTCTTTGACTGGGTAACCAGAGTGGTGGACCAAGGGAGCAGTTGATGTAGCCTACCTTGACTTCAGCAAAGCTTTTGACACTGTTCCACATAGAAGATTGATAAATAAGCTAGGTAGGCTCGGGGTGGGTCAGAAGTTGGTCAACTGGTGGCAAACTGGTTGACTGGCAGAAAACAGAGAGTGGTGGTAAATGGTATACAGTCAGAAGAGATGCAAGTCACAAGTGGGGTACCTCAGGGATCAGTCCTGGGGCCAGTCCTATTCAACATCTTCATTAGTGACCGCAGATGGACTAGAGGGTAAGGCTTGTCTGTTTGCAGATGACACCAAGATCTGCAACAGAGTAGATGATCCAGATGGGGTGGGCAGAATGAGAAGAGATCTGGATAAACTAGCAGAATGGTCAGAAGAGTGGCAACTGGATTTAATGCAAAGAAGTGCAAAATCATGCAATAGGGAAGAGAAACCCTGAAGCCACTTATAGGCTGGGAGGGAGTTGCTAGCAGTCACAAAGGAAGAAAGAGACTTGGGCATCATCATCACTGATGACCTAAAATCATCCAAGCAGACCTCTAAAGCAGTAGGTAAGGCTAGGGGGTGTTAGGGTGTATTAGTAGGGGTATCAAGTCGTAAGAGGGAGGTAATAATCCCTCTGTACAAGACATTGGTTAGGCCCCATCTGGAGTACTGCGTGCAGTATTGGAGGCCACACCTTCACAAGGACATTAACCAAATTGAGGCAGTCCAGAGAAGGGCAACCAAAATGGTGCAGGGACTGCATCAGAAGACATATGAGGACAGATTAACGGAGCTCAATATGTATACCCTTGAGCAAAGGAGGAGAGAGGTATATGATCGAGACATTTAAACACCTTAAGGGCATAAACAAGGTGAAAGAGTCTAACATGTTTAAATATAAAGAAAATAGCAGGACAAGAGGACACAGCATGAGATTAGAGGAGGCCGATTAAGGGAATGTAGGAAATTCTTTTTCACAGAAAGGGTGGTAGATGCATGGAATGGCTTACAAGAAGTGAGAGTGGCTATGAATACAGTGCAGGGCTTCAAACAGGCATGGGATAGGCATAAGGAGCAATACAAATGACTATGAATAGATAGGTCACTGACAGAGCAAAGGCCGATGGCACATTTATAAGGTAGAAAAAGAAATGGGCAGACTGGATGGGCCTTGCGGTCCTTATCTGCCGTCAACTTCTATGTTTCTATGTTTCTATGTTAAGGTAAAGGAAGTTCTGCTCATCCTTAAATCCCTGCAGTCGAGAGGTACTGGAGGCCCTGATGGGATCCAGCCAAGAATTCTTAAGGAGGGTGCCCCAGCTCTAGCGAAGCCAATAGCCTGGCTGATAAACTGGTCCTTATTGGAGGGGACGGTCCCTGAGCCATGGAAGGAGGCCTTAGTGATTCCCATTCACAAGGGAGGCACTACCGAACCAATTGGGAACTACAGGCCTATCTCCCTGCTGTGCGCAATAGCGAAAATACAAGAGAAGCTAGTCTACTCCCAACTTCGCGAATACCTGGAAACTCACCAGGTAATCTCCTCGTCTCAGCACGGCTTCAGAGCCAACCATGGGACAGATACGGCACTAACCAAATTCTCGGCAGAAGTCCTGTACAACAATGATTCAGGGTCAGCACAGGCAGTCTTCATTGACCTCTCTAAAGCTTTTGACTTGTAAGCGACAGCCTCCTCTTGCATAAAATGTGCTCTCTTGGCCTGGACACCCATGCACTAGGTTGGTTTGCGAGTTACCTCTCTGGCCGTACCCAGAGGGTCAGGTGGAAGGACACTGTCTCCCAGACTACACCGCTCAAAGAAGGGGTACCACAGGGGTCTATACTTGGCCCCCTTCTCTTCACTCTGTTCATAAATGATTGATCTGCACTTACACTGTGGGAGCAGCAGTGTCATCCAATACGCTGACGATGCTGTCATTTACCGAGCCCCCCCTAATGTAAAAGAACTGGAGAAAGCCCTTAAAGAGGACATCCTTCCGATGGAGGATTGGCTCACTTTGAACAAAATGGTACTAAACACCAGCAAAACCAAGGTGATGCTGTTTGGACCTAGATCCCTGGGATCTGAGCGGTCGATGCTCCTTCAACTGCAGTCCAGAGGGGGAGACAAACTCGAAGTGGTTACCTCTACAAAGTACCTCGGTCTAACACTTGACCAAAGCTTCACTCTAAAAAATCATGTTGACCAACTAACCAAAGCCATCCATGTGAAACTCGGTATCCTCTATAGAATAAAGGACCGGATTATCCCTGAAGCCAGGGTAGCCATCACAACCAGTGTCCTACTCCCTAAGCTCACCTACGCAGCCCCAGTTCTCCAAGGTGTGGCCGCTACGGAACTTGACAGGCTAAAGACCTTATACAACAAGATTGCAAGGTTTGCTACAATGTCCCACCCTAGAACCCACCACTGCGAGGCCCAAGCTAGGCTCAGGTGGCCGTCACTGGAAGCCCGCCTCATCTACCCAACTCTTTGCCTGACATTTAAGCTACTGGGCCCCTCTTCTCCCCCCAGCCTCAAAGGGCAAGTCAGGGTTAAATCCAATCTGAGGTGTCACCGCACCTCAGGACAAACTCTCCTTGAGGTTCCTAAAACAAGGACCAAAGCCGGGTCCAGGTCCTTCGCATTTACAGCCCCTTCCATCTGGAACAACCTCCCACTTGTGGTACGGCAGGCAGGATCTGGCTCCCGCTTCCACTCTAAACTTAAAGCACACTTGCTCGATAGGAGTACCTGCCAATGCCTTAGGACCTGACCACACGTCACTACCTCTCCTACTTAGAAAGGCGTGCTTTATTGTTACCCATACCCCCATCCATCTAATCCCTCAGGAAGGCATCCTGACTCTAGGCAAATTAGCCAATATCTCGTGCACTCCCAAGTTCTACAAGATTTATGCATGCACAACGTTTGTAAATATCTAATCTAGATGTCCCACGGTCTGTATGTTCCCTCACCTCCTACCTGACTGTAACCCTATGGAATATTTAACTGTCTAACATCATGTCACTTTTCAATTTGTACTGTTCTGTTTACATGTATGTAACTTTTTACCTCCGGGTCGCCCCTGAAAAAGGGACCTCCGGGGCCCAGCGGGCTCACCCGGTCAACAAAATTCAATAAATAAATAAAAAATAAATTGGCAGTCTAAGAAAATGGGGCTCATAATAGGTCATTGAGGATAGTCATTAAACAACAGACATGAAAAAGTCAACTGATTAGACAATGCATACCTACACTTAGTGAAGTGCTGTGATAAAGACAATTGCTTCATAAGTATATTCATTTTTAGAAGGTTAATGTAGCCTACCATGAAATGGCAGTGCCCTTTATCTCTCCAGATCCACCAGTACCTTGACAATCATTGATTTAAAATTTAAGCCATAAAGGCTGCCTAATTCCTTACCCACTTTCATGCAAAGATATGTTAGGGCTCTCCTACCTAACTTCGGTCCCCAAGTCTCACCTGCCCAAAATTCAACTTGTATCTGGAGAAGGCTGCAAACTATCAAATGACCTGTAGGAGAGCCGGTATTGGCCTCATAGGGTTAGTAATGAATAACAAATAATCGGCATACTGTGTAATTTTATTAGGAGGCAAAAAATATGGCTACCTGTCTGTATCACAAGAATCCAACGTTAAAATACGCTATAGTTTATTAACATGCAGAAAAAAAACACAGGTAGGACCTCTCCCAATGACATCAACGTTTTATGTCACACTGACGCTTTATCAAGATTATCATTTCGATAAAGCGTCAGTGTGACACGAATCATTGATGTCATGGGGGGTGCTACCTGTGTTATTTGGCATGTTGAATTCTTGTGGTACAAACGGATAGCCATATTTTTTGCCTTCTAGTTGTACTGTCTTCCCTTGTCAATCTTCACCATTCATTACTGCTTGGGTGTAGCCGGAGGCATGCACCCACCACGGGAGTATTATTTTGTTTTGTTTTGTTAGAGGAGTCGGCGCCATGGCTTCCCAAGAGTGATGCACTATGTGGTGTGCTAGGCTATCGCTAGGCCGCGAGACTCCTCCTATATCCTAGTTCTGTTTCTCCCGCTGTCAAGGCTGCACCTGCTATGCAGAGCGGGAAAAGTTACTGCGCCACTAGGCCTGTTTTTCATCATCTTCAACGCCGTGTCCTGCATCCTGGTTCGTTTTTCCCGACGTCATCTCCTGGTAAGACCGTTCTTTATTATTTTACTAATGACGCCGGGAGCTTTTCTGTTTAGATTGTTAATTTCGCATCATGTCTGGTTCGGGAGCTAAACATAAGTCGAAAGCGGGCCGTGCCCCCATGCGTTGGTCCTCCTGTGGCTGGCATTTTTCCATCATGGACCAACATGATGTTTGTCTTCATTGCCTGGGACCTAACCATAATATGGACAGATGCAATGCCTGTTTCTCGATGGACCGCTGTGTTCTTGAAGTCTGCGCGTTCAAGATCGGCAAGGCCCCGCCGACTTTTGGAGGATGGCATTGCTCTTGGGCTTCCCAGGTAAGAACTTTAGGCCCTTCCTCTGGGTCCCCTCCCAGGTCTATACAGTCTGAAGAGGAGGAGGCCTCCTTGTCTTCAAGTCTTGCCGAGGAGGAGGTCTCTTTTGCGGTGTCGGAGGAACACTGTGGTCCCTTCTGTGGCTGCGGTGGAGACACTGCCTCGGCAGTCACCTCTCGGAGGTGCAGGCTCTCCTAGTGTCGCGGCTCGGGGTTGCTGGGCCTGGCGTGGGTGGACCCTCGACACCGTTTTCTGATGCCATCTTGGATCCCAGCGCCACTTGTGGAGCCGGTGATAGGGGTGGCGCCACTTGCGGTGCCGTGTTGGCTCTCGGCACCGCAGGCCCGGTCAGCTCCACTGGTGGCGTTGTGTCAGGTCCTGGCACCGAGGGCAGTGCCAGGGACTCGGCTGGGGCCGCTGGTGGGTCAGGACTGGGTTCAGGCATTGTCTCGGGTGCTGGGGTGTCGACTGGCACTGTGTGAGGCACCAGCGCCATTCGTGGTGCAGTTTCCCAGGAGACTTCTGGGGTGGCCAGTATTGAAGTCCTGCTGATCGCCTCTTCCTCGGAAGTAGACAATTCGGATGTGGATCCATCCTGGCTCCCCAATTCTTCGGGATCAGAGTCTTCTGTGGGACATGGTGTCAGGCGGCCCAGTGCACCCATTCTTCAGTTTCCACAGCAGTCTTCTTCTGAGGACTCCCAGGCTGGGGGTGGCTAGGGGCCTTTGGGAGGAGATGGCGTGGAGGTAGGGGAGAGGGCTGTTTTCCCACAGGGGGCTGTGGCAACTGCCATCTCTGGTGCTGCCACACCCTCTCAGGGTGGACTCGGGGGCCCTGTCTTCAGGGAGCTACCAGGGGAGACTCCTGGATCGATGGGCTCTGTCGCTGATGTCAAGGAGGAGGGCGTCGGAGGGGTTGAGGGGGCGTGATGAGGCGAGCCAGCTTCTGCATTTCACCCCTCGGGGTGTGGGTAGGAGCCGTAGCGCTGAGCCCTGCCTCTCCCTCATGGGTTTGATGGATCCCTCCGGTGGTGTTGCTCTGAGCTGTTCTTCTGGATCCATACAGCCCCAGGCATGTCACAGGGGAGGACCCTCTTCCAGGCTCTGCCAAGGTTAACATCCCGAGGGTTCCGTTCTGTGACCTGGTTTGTTATCCGGGACCCCGCCAGGTCGGGCTCCATTTTCTGGATTCCAGAGCCCTAGCAGAGGACAGTCGCTTCATCGTAGGTGCCCCTCTCCCATTCCTCTGCAGCCACCCCCCCTCTCTCCCAGGCCATGTCAGTCCTACGGGGCCGTTATCCTGGGAGACGTTCAGAGGCACTGCGGCGGCCTTCCCCTTATACGTTAGATGCATGCATGAGTGGGTGTTTTGCTTATCCCCACCACCGCAGCAGTTCTCTGTACATTCGAGTTCCCCATCATCCTCGTCTCTCCTCGGAGGGAGAGGAACCTTCTGCTCACCTCTCTTCCGACGCCGATTTCACCGAATATCAGTGCTTCTTGTTGAGGATGATGAGGAATCTTCGCATTTCCTTTGTTAGGCGAGACAGTACCGAGCGGGAGTTGCGTGAATTCCTCAGTGAATTCAGTGCCCAACATTAGGTGGTGCCATCCTGGCCTATTCCTTTCCAGGAGGCGTCTATCCGTTCCAGGCAGTCTCCAGCCGACCCTATCCCAGCCCCGGAAGACTGCAGGAGGAGGTATTGTGCCCCTTCTGAGTCCCTAGGTTCTCTCCCCAACCCGTCTTCAGGATTGGTATACCTAGAGACTCCTTGCGGGTGCCGCCACCTGGCGCATGACCGACCACCGGACTCAGATTCTCTACAATTTGATCTGTTGGGGAGAAGAGTGTTCTCTTTCTCTCGTGCGATGCTCTGCATCACATCTCATCAGGCACACCATGCTGCCTACAACAGGCATCTATGGTCGATGCTCTCTCAGCTTCTAGCATCAGTGCCTGACTTGGAGCAATCTAGACAGGCCATTGCCCTCTCTGCTATAGGCCTGGAGCTGGCAAGGCACCAGGCAAGGGCATCTTACGACGCCAATGAGGTGACTTCCAGGCTTGCAGGGACAGCGATCTGCATTAGGCGGACGGCATGGCTTCATCTATCAAGGTTGTCACCCCTGGCCCGGCATAGGGTGATTTGCTCCGCCTTCTGAGGGACCCACCTGTTTTACACCAGAGCTAGGAGACTTCTGCAGGGGCTTCCTCCGTCTCCTCATCTTCGAGGGACACCTAGCTCTCCTCAGCCTTAGGCTTTTCATTTGATTAACCCAGGGTCTCTCCCTTCTGTTTTCCACCAACAGGAGGCTGTGGGTCTTGTTCCCTCAGGGTTTTTTTTTTTTGTGTCCCTGTGGGGGTGCTTGGTACTCACCCAAGCAGTAATGAATGGTGAAGATTGACAAGGGGAGATACGAAAATTACATACCTACCATAATTCTTGATCTTCTCTTGTATCTTCACTATTCATTACTGATACCTGCCCACTTTCCTCTCTAGGGCCTCCTACTTCGGCATCTCCCCCTCCCTGCACATTCCTCCCTTCTTCTTGTTGGCCTTTATGCAAAAAAAACCCCAAAAATACCTGCGTGTCTGTTCGTCTGAACAGATACCTTTTCTGAGGGGGACTTATGCTATCCTCAGAGAACTCTTTCTGACTGCCCCAGGGGTGATTTTTTGGTCTTTCTCTTGGCCATGCTGTTCAATTCACAGTTTAAGTGACCAGCCAGTTGTGGCTTTGTCTCCTTTAAAGGTCCCCTTGGCAAGCCTTGATCTCCTATGTCAGTCTCTGATACTTTTTCTGTCCTGACATTACTCTTCTGGAGTTGGCGAACTTTACTGTGTCCTCAGGGAGTCCGATTGAGTTCCCTTTCTTTCTTTCTTATCTAAAGGGGTGCCTTCTTGAGCGTTAACACATACACACACACACACACCGCGCTTTATTGTTAACACTTACCAAAGTGCTAGATGAGCTTTTTCCTCTTGTTGGGCGCTTCCCTTTCGGAACAGGCTTTCTGCTTTGGCAGTCTGTGAGCTCTCAGCTACAGTTTAAAGGTTTGGGGATGATGGGAGGTGTAGAGAATCTGCCCTTGTATCCAAACTGTTCAAACGACTAGGCTGAACCTTCCCTCGTATTCCATCCAATGGGATCCTTGCTCCTTTGTTCTTGTTTCTGAGCTCATAAGCCTCAAACCAACCTCTGATTTGGCAGAGTTCTCCCCTCCCAACATCCCCCTGTCTTCTTTTTCCTCTTCTTCTTCTTCTTTCTCTGTTCCTCCTTTGGAGCTGCCCCAGCAGTGAGGCCCTGAGGCCCATTTAGGTAGATCCCTTCTCTTGTTTTCTGTCCTCTACCAGCTTATGCCTTTTCTCAGTTTATATCCTTTCCTTTTTCTACCCCTCGGCTCTCTTGCCTCGCTGTTTTTATTCTTGCCTTTATTTCGCCTCTCCGGCTAAGAAAACTAGGATGTAGGAGGAGTCTGCAGTGCCTAACGGCTGCCCCTTGCGCACTGCGTAATCTGTCACTCTTGGGGGTGGCGCTGTTGGCGCCAACTCCTCTAACAAAAAAAAACCCTCCCGTGGCGGGTGCGCGCCTCCGGCTACACCCAGGCAGTAAAGAATGGTGAAGATACAAGAGAAGATCAAGAATTATGATAGGTAGGTAATTTTAATTTCTCTACGGCTTCATCATGTATCCTGAGCAGCTGCTCTTTGGTAGTGTAATTTTATGCTGGTGGACAGCCTCTTCCTGCACCCCACTGATTTCCTGGCTAGCACTAATAGAGATGGTCAATGGCTCAATAGCTAAAGGAAAGAGTAAGGAGGAGAGGGGGTAGCCCTGTCTCGTTCCCCTGAATAGTTGGAAGTCCCCAGACAGGTCCACATTTACATTTTTACCCCCTTTGAAGACTCGAGAGAATCGAGGCACTAGGGGTTGTTTGTTTGTTGCAGAGGTTCCCTGCCACCCACTTTACATTTTACTTGTGGAAATGGTGTTTGAATAAATTGCAGTCTCCTGCATGGTTGGGAAATATTTTGCGCACTTCTTATTCTCTGTGGACTTGGCGTTTGTGAAGGTTATCTGCCTTCGTGGAAGTGCTGCATGCTTTTTCTGGTATGAGAGTTCATGGTATTTTTTTGGATTTGTGTCAGGTCCATATTTACAAGTACATGGGCCTGCGGACCCTTGTACAGCAGTTTCACCATGTCTATGAACTGTTGCCCAAGCCCAAACCTCTACAGCACCCCAAATGGATACTCCTATTTAAAATGATTGAAAGCCTTCTCAGCGTTCATCGACATCACAAATGCCATAACTGGCTACCAAAACCCTAATGCACCACATTCAGTAATCTGCATATGTTATGGTAAGATACTGTGCCTTGCATGAAGCCTGTTTGGTGTGGGTGTACAAACTGAGGGAGTATCTGCTCGAGGCACTTTGCCATGATTTTAGCTAATATCTTAAAATAAAAATTAAGCAGGGAGATGGACTGGTAAGAGGAGCACTCCGGAGGCTTCTTCCCCAGTTTGGGAAGCACACAAATAGATGCTTCATAACAAGAGACAGGTAGGGCCCTCCCTTTCTGGCTTCTGTGAACATATCCACCTATGGACCTACTAGGATTCCTCCCATCTCCTTGTAATTCTCAGCTTCAAAGCCATCTTGGCCACTCATCTTCCTTCTCTTCAGAGTTCCTATGGCTCTCAGCACCTCTTCCTTTGTAATTTGTGCTCCCAGTAGCTCTCACTGTTTCTCTGCAGCAGTAGGGATGGCAATCCCATTCAGGAAGGCAGCCATCGTGTCCCCCATGCCCTGACACTCCACTTTGTATAGATCCTCATAAAAACTATGGAAGGCCTCCCAGATGCCATCAGTCTTGTGCTTTACATGGCCCTTCTTGGTTTTTATCACTGGGATCTGGGGTGACACCCTCTTCCCCTGGACAGTTCGCACCAGTAAGGGACCTGGTCTGTGCCCTGTTCGAAGATTCTTTGCCTAGCAAAAAGCAAGGCCAATTGTGCTTTCCTAACGAATACCAGATTCAAAGCCTCGAGTGGTTATGAGCTCCCCCCCACCACCACCATCTGCTGTGTTCTGTTCCAGGTCTTTAAGCTTCACTGCAAGTTCCTGTCTTTTTTCCTGTCTACACCTCATTATGTTTGCTACATAGCCAATCACAATGCCCCTCATATAGGCATTCCCAGCCTCCCATAAGATAACCGTAGAGGGAGCAGACACCACATTGGTAGTCATGTAGTGTTCCAGTGCTCCTATAAGTGACTGTGGGACTCTTCCATGGCTAACAAGTACGTGGGAAGTCTACAGTTCATTTTCTTCTCCTGTTTATGCCCCATATCCAGGGCCACCATTACCATGGTGTGATCCAAGATGTACATCGGGCTATGATTTGCTTTTACTGCCCGGCCATACTGTTCCATGTAGACAAAAATATAGTCTAGCTTGGACCATGTCTTGTGGGGGTTATGAAAAAAAAGTGTACTCTTTAGCACCTTGATTTGCAGTCCGCCAGGCATCTGCAAGACTGAGCTCCAGGATTCCTTTCTTCTATGTTTCCAAGGTGGACCCGTGTCTGTGTAACCCTTCAAAGTGACCAGGTGCTGGTTCCAATACACAACTGAAATAACTGACCCCCCCCTCCCGAATTAGACCAGGTGACCTCTGTAGAACTTTCAGTGAAACACTGCTGGAGCACGTGCTCCCAAGGGTCACCTTCCTTCCCCAGAGCTCTCCCATACCAAAAATGTAACGCCCTTCCTGCATATCGTTAAGCACCCATCCCACCTTGAAGGCAGATGTTTGTGGACCAATATGGTCACCACCCCCTGCCCCGTTTATGAGAGGAGTACATAGCCAAGAAGCATTCCCTCACCAATCCTCCCACCAGCTTAGTATGTTCATTGCCATAAGGTGGGTCGCTTGGAGCAGGGCCACCTGAGCCTGCTTCTACTTGAAAGCTGCTAATACCTTTTACTTTTTTACAGGTGAGGAACACCCCTTACATTCCAGAAGATTACCTATGCATTATTCCCCATTATCCTATGTCAGACCTGTCACCCGGGGTAATCCCCTTATCTGAAAAAACAGCTACCACCCACAAATAGAGCTCAGCCTTAAGGCCTCTGAAGATGCCCCCGTAGTTCAGAAACACCCGCATTTCAATGTTTATCTTATAGAATGAACACATATCAGGTAAACATACTGTAACATCAAACAGTAAGAAAAAAACTCAATATATACTCTGTGTGGTACACCAGGGCACCCTGGTGGCTCCTGCCAACCATTCTAGTGATCATTATGGGCTATTTGCTGACCTGCCTCCTCCAGTCAGCAATAAGAATTCAGCAGTTCCTCTCCTTCTGTCCATGGCTTCCCTGCACTTGCCCTCCTGCAGTCAAGCAAATCAACACCATTGGCTTGCAAACTATAGAACCCCAGATCCAATTTCAGAACAGAAAAAACAGAGGGACCACTGAGCTTCCTGCTATCCCTTCCCAGTGGTCCACCATCCCTGAAAGAACACACCCCAGGTCTCTCATGTGAGCCCCCCCACTGGAAGAGGGTGAAGTGACTACACAATTGCACCCCCCCATGAGGTGACCACTGGGTTGAGAATCCCCAGTGCTGCCCAAAGCCTCCCCCACCCCCACGACTCTGTTCATCCCTCATCTGCCAGCAGCAACCAAAACTCCCCTGCAGTAATTAACCCTTCCTCCAGGTTATAATGTTAAAGACCCATAATCAGGAAGTCCCCAAAACTTGAACCATTGCAGAGCTCGTCTCCACAGAAGTCCCAGGAACAGAGGCTGGAAAGGGAACCACACTCTCAGCAACACACACGTATGACCCCCCACTCTGAGACCTCCTTACTTTCAGTGCAGATCTCCAGCCTGGGCCAAAATCCCTATCAGCCATTTCTGGGAAGTTCCCATCAAGTGGTATCCACCATTTTTGTGTCTTCCTTGGTGCCATTACATCCAACGGCAGGGCGGCAGATCTCACTGTACTGCAGGGGTTGCCTAGTACCACTTGCAAAGTACAAGTGTCTAAAGGATGTGTCCCTTCAGTGGTGGTGGCTGCAGTGTATCAGCCCAAAGGATATGTGGTAATTGGGAGCAGCATAGCAGAGGGGCGATTTCATGTCAAGGCATCAGACAGCAATAAAACTCATTCCACAAACAATAAAAGAAAACCCTCAGCAGGGAATACCTAGCAACATCTCTTTCATCTTTGCTTAGCATCCCAGTCCTACAAGAACTTTTTTGGCTTGTCAACCTTCCAAAAGGTATAGGTAGATTCTTCATGGTGGACTTTAACTACAGCCAGGTAAGAGAAAGTAAATTCTGTGTGACATTCTTGGAGCATATCCAGGTGAGGGTCGAACACTTTTCTCTTTTTTTGCAGGAGGGGCAAGAAGTCCTGATGTAGATATGGTCTATGCCCATCATATTTTACCTGTTTCACCTTTTGGTAGGCTGCCAGGATGGCTTGCTGATCCCCAAAGTGGTGCATCCTAAAAATGATCTGCCTGGGTAGGTCTTCTGGCAGTGGCATTGGGGCAAGTGCTCGATGCACTCTCTTTATCTTAAGCTAGACACTCTTGATCTGTAACTCCAGCAATTGCGTCAGGATCCTTGAGCAAAGGTTCAGTGCACTTAACCCCTCCAGACGCTCTGGGAGCCCTCTCAGCCATAGATTGCAGCAGCAGTTATAATTTGCCTGATAACTGAGGTGCTCCTGGAGGTCCTTGAGGACTTTCTCCAACTGTGCCACCTTTTCTGCCAGGGATCCTTGCGCATCCTCAATGTTTGGATACCCAGTGCTCCACTCTTGTGAGTTGTTTAGCTTGGCTTGTACACTGCCCCGAGATTTCATTGAGCTTCCCCAGAGTATCCAGCTTCAGGGATAAGGCCTCCAGCACTTGCTTTGTTATGGTGTGACTCTGCTGGCCTATTTCTGCCGCCAACAGAGAGATTGGTTCAGGGCCTATAGGCTCGGCTGGCACCATCAACTTCTTGCCAGCTTTAGCCACTACCTGAGGCTGCTTCAGGGGAGGAGTCCTCAAAAACTCATGCATCTTTGATTCTCCTTACTCCGAGAGCTGTTTCCATGGATTTAAGAAGAAATTTAGTTAATATTTATGCTGTTTTAATCACTGTGGAGACAGAACCCGAAAGAAGCATGTCTAGCCCACTAACTGCTCATTAGGACCTCCGTCAGATGGATTTAAGAAGCTAAGATGGCTGAAAGCTGAAAATTAAGTAGCCTCCTTCCTCTGAAGAAGTACAACCTAGGGCAAAACTGTAGGCTTGGCATAAGTGGCCCCACGTGACTAAGGTTAGATGAAAGAAAAAACTCTACAATTTTTTAGTAAGGCTGAATTATTGCTCTGCTGCTGATGTTTAGAAATAAACAAACCTGACTGACTGCAAATGATGTCATGATTTATAATACACTTAATTATGCACTCATTTCCAACTCCCAGTGTTGATTCCTGCTGTACATTTTGTTTCCAAATCTGTTTCTGTGGTGCCACATTTCCTTTTATGTCCGCCCTGTTAGAGCTTAAGATTTGTGGCCTGATGTTAGCCCTTGTGTCCCCAGTGTCCTGTAAGGCCATGGAGCAGTGTCTGTTGCATGCTAGCTCATCTTAGTCACAAGAAAAGTGATAATAAACTATGGCTATTCAAATATAGCCATGAATATGGAAGGAAACCTTGTGGCTGCCATATTTAATGATGCTCATCATTAATTATTTCAGATCTTAAAAAAATGTTAAAGCAGGCTGAAAAACAGCGCACCTTACCTGACAGGCAAAAGGGTGATGTAAAGTGAAATTTAAAAAGTGTAGGTATAAAGTTTTCCCCGTAACATGAACTTCTGCTTTAAAGATCTAGCATGTTTTGTTTCTGAAGTACTTTTTCTTTTCCCTTGTGCTAATTAGAAGATTTTTTTTTTTACCTGACAGTGCTTGATGCGATCAGTGGAATGATACTCAACCTGGAGACTGGCATCTAGTTCTAGTCCCCTTCAACCCTCATCTGCAGTGTGACCTCACAGAAAAAAAGGCACACACAACACCAGAAGGAGGGCGAAACTATTATCTAATTCTAAAGCATGAACATAGTCAGATGCCAAACTAACTGCTGAAACAGCATCCCTGCATATTACCTTCAGAGCACGGCTTCATCAGCTCCAGTGTGTTTTTCACCAGTTTGGAGGGATTTGGCCCATAGACATTCTGAGTTGTCCCAGACTGGATTCCCAAGCCCAACACAGCAGTCCCTGGTCCATACAGTCTCTAAAGCTCCCCAAATTGACTCTGTCCCCCCGATCAATCAAAAAATAAATGTGCCACTGCTTTGTAGTTGGTCCTGAAAATGACTTTTAACAGCAACTAAAGTTTTTTGTTTTGTGCTATTTTCAAAAGTCCTTGAATGGACTTTTGGTTGAATTTAATTGGCGATCACGTGATGAAAGAAAGCAATTTGTGCTCTCACTCTCTATCGGTATATAGTGCAGTGGCTGTTTGGTGGGCTATAGCATGATGTATGCTCTTTTATTGCAGCCCCCACATGACTGCCTGGCACCAGAGACCAGTAGAGATTCACTGAGCTGGATTACCTTTGGGTTTTCTGCGTGGGCAGGCAGACAGGCAGCACAGGTGTTTTGTGTGTGGGGTGGGTCTTCTTCCATTGTGCGCACTGTGCAGACTTTGGAGCTGAGCTAGTTGAGTAGTTCTCACTCAGAGGTGCTTGGCCACTACCTTAAATATAAAAAAAAAATCCTGTTGCACTGCCACATATGCTCACATCACCAGCATAATGACCAGAGCTCAGAGCTGTGCTGCTGCGCTTCAAGAAATAAAAAAAAAAAAAGTGTCTTCCGATACATGCGCACTGACACTCAACACTTTCCGAGATCAGAATGATGGTTTTAACAATGAAAAAGGTGGCCAGCATGATTTGCCAGGTTGCATTGGATGACCTGGCATCCCTATTTGTCTCACCCTAGTGGACAGAGTTAGGATTAAAAAAAAATCTCTAACTTCAGATTTCCCTACTTTGATGGTTGAAAACCCTACCTGATGCATTAACATCGTTTTTTTGTTTTTTTTTTGCTATGAGTTTCCTGTCTTTTTAAGATAGTCATAGTATATTGGTGGATGCATCGCACAGGCCCTCTGGGCCCTGCAATACAAAACCTGATGCAGATTCACAAAACAGGAAATAAGTCTGAACTGGCGTCATGCAGGGCCCATTTAGAAGTAACTCCTAAATGGGTTTGTGTTGGGTCTGTAGCTTCCAACTTGCGTTGCGCAGAGCCTGCATGATGCAAGACACACTAACCTCATGTGTGTAAATTCATCTTCTTTTGAAATTTTAACTTCAGATTTTTTAATAAGGTCCTTTCCTCCCCATCTCATGAATGTGATAGTTGTCAGTCGCCCCTCCCGGAATCATTAGCATGAGCCAGCTATTGTTTTGGATGTTGCAGTACTTTTATTTTTCTCTTTTGCTCATACCTTTGTCATTTTTTGAGATTTTGACCCCAAATTTCAACATAACTGTTTTTCACCCACCTTATGAAGCTGGCAGCTGCCATTTTTCAAACCTTGCCCAAAATATCATTTCACAGTACAACCGTGAAACAACACTTTGGACAGGATTTGAAAAATGCCAACTGTCAGGTTCATGAGGTAGAGTGAAAAAAAAGACTTTGTTGAAAATTTGAGGTCAAAATATTAAAAACAACAAATACATGAATAAAGGTAGAAAACCAAAATGTAAAAAAACAGTCCTACGCTGGCCCAGTGGCACGGAGGGTTGAGGCACTGGGCATCTCATATGCCAACATGCTGACGACCCAGGTTTGGGAATGGACCAGAGTCACTTGGAGGAATGATGGGGGACTGGGGGAAGTATGATTGAGCATCCTTAAACAACTCTATTGCTCCGGGGAAAGGGGATAGTGCAGAACGCTGCTTGGCTGCCACCTACCAGAGGCAAGGTAGCGCAGAAGTGGTTGCCCACCTAGTTGGCTGAGAACAGGTGCATATCTGCGCTGCATCTTAACACAGTATGTGCACACCATTGTACACACTCCAGCCAGGGTTGGGGAGGAAACGAGTAAAAACACCCACCCCAGCAGAGTGATGCTGGTGACCCCACAGGCCCCGCCTTTCCTACTGATGCACCTGCTCACCCATAGAGATAAGAAAATAGATGGGGTAAGTCCTGGGTACACCAGGTGATGGGGCTTGGGGTCGCTGGAAAAAGGGGTCTGTGAGGGAGGAATCAGGAGAGAAATATAATAAGAAAAAAGTCCTGAAAAAACATATTCAGTTGTCAGGTCTTAGACATGGTAGATCGTGCATTGCTGGTCTCTGAGGCCCTGTCCACACTAGGGGTCTTCTAATGTTACATGCAAGCAAAAACCTTACAGGAGCCCCTAAACACAGTGAGCGTCCACACTGAAAACTGTTTGGAACCGTGTTTGAAAATTGTGTTCAAACCCTGATATTATCAGGATTTTAGCATGGTTTTTAACATGGTTCCACTAGAAACATGCAGTAGTGTGGATGGGAGTCCATTGCTTATTTCTTGGCATGGCACTTTCACTCCCGATTCACTCCCTTGCTTGGCAGCAGGATCAAAACACTGATTCATCTTCAGTGTGGACACACTGGCATGGTATATAATGTAACATTTTTGGAAACGTTACAAAAGAAAAGTTATCAATGTAGACAAGGCCTTAGGGGAATACAGCGGTGGATTCCCATATAGGTAAATGGGTGATGGGGGTTGAGTGGTAGCAGGGTGCCGGGGGGGGGGGGGTCAAGGTGAGGTGGGAATGTGTTGAAGGGGAGATGCAATGATGGAACTTTTCTTTCTTACAGGAAAACTGGGGTTATATTTTACAGGTTTTATCATTATATTAAAATTTTGCAAGACAGTTTTGTTTTTACTGGTATTTTAACATGGGGGGGAGTGGTTAGCATGTGTGTTAAGAAGGTGGGGAGGGCTTACGTGCAATAAATGACCACTGGGTTTAGGCATCCCAGTGGTCATATCTAATATAATGAATAGCCAATAGACTTGGGCAGCCCAGTGGCTAAATCAGTTAATAGTATGGCCACCGGGCTTGGGCACCCCAGAGGCCAAACAAAATTGGGGTGGGACTTGATTTCAATGTTGCAGTATGAGTCATGGAAATTATGGATCTTTTGGGACATAAAGTCTCCACCACTCATTCACACTGATGGGACTATGCTGGAGGCGCTAGGTCCCAGTGGGAGCCAAAAATCTTCAGGAGGGCTGGCGCCGGGGTTGGACCGTGCATGTGCGGCGCCAAGAGACTGTCTCATGCCGTATAGGCTACCTCGGCATTGACCTCGTCAGAAGTCTTTGGCCCTCCTTCGACGGAGTCGACCATGAACAGGACAGGTGATGGTAGGGAGACTTCGCATGAAAGCTGTGTTGTCAGCAGGGGGATCTGACTTCAGGCAGTCCAGTGCTTGGGGGGATGGGCGGTCCTCCCAAAAGCACAAAAAGAAGCGGTCCCACTCTCGATCCTCATCGAGGACTCAGCACCGTTCGGCTTCGAGGTCTTCTTCGGCCTCCCGGCCAAAAAAGAAATGGTACTGCTCGAGGTCGTCTTCTGGTACGTCTGTGCATCAATTGTCGGTTACTGGTAGCAGGGGTCCGACTCCGTCTTCCCTGAGGTCTCCTCTGGCCTCTGTTTCTGGTGACCGGCATCCTCTATTCTGGAGTTCCTCCCGGCCCCCTGGGGGTCCTCCAGTGGACAGTTTCACCATTGGGCCGCTCTTATGGAGCAGTGGATTCGACAGTTGTCCCACCTGCCTGAGCCAGTGAATCCATCACCTGGGCCTTCGGGCCTTTCAGTTTTGGACCTGCAGGCAGGGTGGTTGGGGCACGGTGCCTTCTCTGATGCCGTTGACGCCACACTCTGGTGTTTTTCCCCCCCTCATATGGCTGCGGCGCAGGGGTCGACACTGGTGCCTTTATCTCCTGCTGAATTTCTCATACTTTCCTCAGGGAGTCGAGGGTTGGAAAACTGGTTCAGCGGCGCTGGCTCCTCTGGTGCTGGTGCCATGTCCTATGCTGGTGCGGCCGGTATTCTGGGCACCGCCTTCTGTTCTGGCACCGGGAGCACCTGCAGTGCTGCATGGGGCACTGGGGTTTTTGACTCCGATTCGTGGAGCTCCTCCTCCTCTTTTTCCATTCTTTCCTATATATTCTGTCCCTCCTAGACTAGTAGGAGATGATATTGAACCTGATCCTAATCTTCAATTGGGGACAACTTTGACGATGATTCCTCCCTAGGGGTGGTAAACAAACCTTCTCTTATGGTAGAGCCTCTGGTCGAGGACTTTTCCTTTAAGTCTCTGCTTAGAAATATGAATACCTCTCTCTCTCTCTCTCTCTCTCTCTCCAGACTTCAGAGAGCGATCCTGGGAAATTGCTGCATCTGCAGAATCTGCACATTCTGGACATTCCTGTGGAATTGACTCCTCTCGTGCAACCCTCTTTTGAGACTCTCTCACAAATGGTGTGGGATAATCCGGCACTTATTCCCTCTGTGGCTAAATCCATAGATACGAAATACGCCCCTCCCAAGGATCATCCTATTCTGGCCTTGCAAGCCTTTGCTGATGCCATAGTTGTCCTGGCAGAGAATGACAAGGCCGTTCTTGCTCAAGAATCTATGGCACGTCCAATAAACAAGGAATCTCACAAAATTGACACTTTGGGAAAGCGAGTCTTTGCTGCTTCCACCCTGGGCATGCGTTTTGCTAGCTGCCAGAGTTATTTCTCTCAGTATGAGTATACACTCTATCATTCACTCAAGGCCATGGTAGAAACTCTCCCAGAATCGAAAGTTAATACAGAGCTCCTTCAAACCATTACTAGAGGCACTGAATCCAATAATCAGCAGCCTAAAGCCACTATGGATGCCTTTGACACTGCTTCCAGAGCAGCAGCAGCTGGTATATGCAATCGATGGCAGTCTTGGTTACGCACATCGGGATTCACGAATGATACGCAGCAGAGACTTATGAGTTTGCCTTTTGATGATACGTACCTGTTTGGTCCTCAAGTTGAGCAGGCACTAGAGGCCATACAGAAAACTAGAACGGCAATCAAAATGGCCAGACACCATCCGCAGCCCCTCAAAGGGGCGGGAACTGGCATCAGTTTAGTTACCATCAGTCCTTTCATGGTAAAGAAAAAGGGGGCTTCAACAGAAACCAAGCCCCTCAGCCGCAAAACAAAATGCAGCAGAATGCGCAGGGCCCCAAAGCACCTTCTGCCACCTCTGAGATTCCGACCCAAGTCCCACCTCAGCTGTCCGAGGGGGACTCTTCCTCGGCAGTAGGAGGGCGTCTGACTCAGTTTTATGACCAGTGAAAGTCAATCACATCAGACAGGTGGGTTCTCAGGATAATCCGCAAGGGGTACTCTCTAAATCTTTCAGAAACCCCTCTGGATCACCCACCCAAATGACAGCCCAAGCTGTCTGTCTCTCAGTCAGACCTTCTTGCTTCCGAGATTCAAGGCCTTCTAAAGAAGAGGGCAGTAGAAATAGTCCCACTGGATCAGCGGAACACAGGTTTCTACTCCCATTATTTCCTAGTTCCAAAGAAAACAGGCGGCATGCACCCAATTCTCGATCTGAGGAAGTTAAACAAATTCCTTTACAAGGAAAAGTTCAAGATGATATCACTCGTACACTTTTACCTCTGATTCATCAAAAAGATTGTCTGGCCTCCCTGGACATGCAGGATGCCTACCAGCATGTTCTCGTACACCCAAACTACCACAAATGCCTCAGATTTGTGGCATTGGGTCAACACTACCAGTTTAGAGTCCTGCCCTTTGGGCTGTCCTGAGCGCTCAAGTCTTTACAAAGTGCTTTGCAGTTCTCGCAGCACATCTCAGGAAGCTCAGAATTCAGGTGTTCCTGTATCTGGATGATTGGCTCCTAGGAAGTCCCTCCAGACAAGAGACTCAGGAAGCCGTGGCTACGGCTTCAAAATTCTGGAAGGTTATCCCTTCGCCCCTCTAGAATCTCAGATCTTCATCACCACAGATGCGTCCCTACTCAGATGGGGAGCTCACTGCCCGGATCTCTACACCAGTGCTGATGGAATCAGGATGAGTCTCAGCTTCCAATAAATGTTCTAGAACTGAGAGCCATCCTGTATGCAGTCTGAGCCTTGAAGGAGATACTCTGTCACAAGATCATTCTCCTTCAAACTGACAGCAAAGCAGTGATGTACCACATTAACAAGTTGGGTGGAGCACACTCTTACCCCTTATGCAGGAAGCGATGAGGGTGTGGGAGTGGTGCCTGGAGCATAAAGCACTGATCAAGGCAGTCTACCTGCCAGGAGTGCAGAACGATTCTGGCGGATCATCACAGCAGAACAGAAACAGACCCTCATGAGTGGTCTCTCGACACAAATGTCATGCACTCACTCTTTGAAGAGTGGGGAACTCCAGACCTGGACCTTTTTGCATCCCCACTCAATGCAAGACTGCCTCTCTTCTACTCCAGAAATACGGAAACTGGCATTTTTTGTCAGGATGCATTCAGACTGAGGTGGACAAGACGCTTTCTGTACGCATTTCCTCCTCTTCCCCTAGTTTAGAGGGTGCTGCTCAAACTGGAGGCATGGGGGGGCAGAATGATCCTCATCACCCCATTCTGGCCTTGTCAGATCTGGTTTCCATTAATCAACAGATTATCAGAAACTTTTCCAAGTCAGCTTCCATGTCATATGAACATGCTGACCCACGACTCTGTGGTCCATCCCAGCCTGAAGTCTCTTCACCTCCATGCCTGGCTCCTGAAGAGATAGAGGTGAATAGGTTTAATGTTTCACATAGGGTCTCAGATATTCTGTTAGCTGCATGCAAGCCAGCTACTTGAAAAACTTACATGTCTAAGTGGAAGCGGTTCTCCATCTGGTGTGCAAAATCCTCTTGGAATCCTTTTTCCTGCCCACCAAACAAAGTCCTAGAGTATCTTCTAGATTTTTTGAACACAGGCCTGCAATACTCAACCATGAAGGTTCACCTTTGCGCTATCTCAGCGTACCACGAGCCCGTACACTCCGTGTCTCTGGCTCAGTTACCTGTGGTCAAGAGGTTCCTTAAGGGCATACTGCATACCAGGCCACCGGTCGGATGACCAGTAGCTGCCTGGGATATTAATCTTGTGCTAGACATGCTCACCCATAAACCTTTCGAGCCCTTAGCTACTTGTGAGCTGAAATTTCTGACTTGGCAGACCGCCTTCCTTGTAGCCATTACCTCTGCTCGCAGAGTGTCTGAAATACATGCTTTGGTCACAGACCCTCCATATACTGTATTTCACAAAGACAGGGTGGTTCTTAGGACTCGCCCTTTGTTTCTCCTCAGGGTTATCTAAGAATTCCATCTGAATCAGCCCTTGGTCCTCCCTACCTGCTTTGCAAACTTCTAGAATGAAGGGGAGCGTACCCTACATTCTCTGGATGTTAAGAGAGCTTTGTGGTTCTATTTAGACCAAACCAAAGAAATCCGCATGTCAAAACAACTGTTTATCTTCTTCAGTATGGCCCGGCTGGGTCAGCCTGTTGCTATCTGTTGCATTTCAGCATGGTTAGTGGCATGTCTTCGCCAGTGCTACTCCATGGTGCAGGTTAAGCTGGAAGGCAGAGTATACGCACATTCTACCAGAGCAGTTGTGGCATCTCTGGCAGAAATCTGAAACGTGCCCATTGCGGACATCTGAAATGTGGCCACTTGGAGCTCCATGCACACTTTCGTAAAGCACTATGCTGTGGATGTCCATGCCAGGCAGCATCAGTCCTTTGGCAGGACAATCCTTAATGGACTTCTGTCCTAAGTGAGCTCCTCTCTCCTGCCGCCTGTCTCGGGGGATTATTATAGCTCAGTACTCTCCCATCATTGTGAATGAGTGGTGGAGACTTAATGTCCAGGAAGATATGGAAATTACGTACCTACCGTAATTCTTGATCTTCTGGGACGAAGTCTCCACCACTCATTCACACGCTCACCCACCTTCCCCGAGCTCACTCATCCAGTTTTTGGCCTTCGCCCCCTCGTTGTTTGGGCTGTGAAGACTGTTGAGTTGACCCTTCTTACATGGGTCATGCGGACTATTTAAGTCCAGAATAGGTTAGTTTCATTAGGTTAGTTTACGCTGCACCTCCTTGGTAAAAAAAGGTACTGAGGCAGTTGGAGGGTCAACGCTGAGGTAGCCTATACAGCGTGAGCCAGTCTTGCAGCGTCATGCATGCGCAGTCCTACCCTGGCGTTGGCCCTCCTGAAAATTTTTGGCTCCTGCTGGGTCCTAGTGCCTCCAGCATAGTCCCATCAGTGCGAATGAGTGGTGGAGACTTCTATAAGGAGATCAAGAATTATGGTAGGTACGTAATTTCCATTTTTCGTTTTTTTTATTTTTAGACCTTTGGCCATAACGTGACCATTTGGAGGCCGATTGACCCCAGATTTTCAGAGCGGGCATATTAGTACCCCAATGTATGGATACATATGTGACCATAGCTTTTGTTAATGCTGTCCAAAATGTTTTTTTTTTTGGTGGGGGGGCATTTTGTTAATGCTCCCTGAAACCTGTTTTTGGGATTCATCCGCAAAAACACATTTCTGGGGTACAGTAACAAAAATAAACTTTTATATCCCTGAAGTGGGGTGCTGATATGTCCATCCTGATAATCTGGGGTCAGTTGGACCTCAAATGGCCAAAAGTTTAAAAAAACAAAAGTAATTTTCTTGACTCAGTGGATCCAGTGTTATTGCAGAAAAAGCCTCATCAACATACTTTGCAAAAAAAATTACTGAGCATGCGTAAAAACTGCATTTTAAGATGTTAGTTTTTTTTAACTAAATATCTTACAGTGAAATCATCTACCTAAGACATTTCCTTGGGTCAAACGCTAACAAACCTGAAAATTTCAAATTTCAACTGCCAGCTGTTTCTGAGCTACAGGTGAGCAACAAAAAAGGTTGTAATTTGGTAATTTACAGTATATGCATTTTCAGCCTTCTAAAACTAACATTGCTGAACTGATTGTTACCAAATTTTCAGGCTTCAGAGATCACGTGCCCTAGAACACACATGCCAAATTTCATGTCATTCCTTCCAAAATGGCTGTGTTAAGGTGCAGAAGTAGATGGGTATGTGTGGTGTACAAGGTAGTATACCTACCGAGGTGGTGCTAACTAGATAATAAAGCCACAAGCCCAAAGAGCGAGTGGCTTTATTATCTACTTAGCCATCTGAGGTGGGTATATGGCCTTGTATGCCACACATTCCCATCATTTATTTTATATAATGCATGCCATTTGTTTTTCTATTGTATCTGCTGTGTGGGGCCAGGTTGGTTTTGTGGTGAGCTATGGTCAGTGCTATTTCTGGGTTTGCCTTGGCTCTTTATGGCCCGATGTTTTTTCCCTAGTGCAGTGGTGCTGGGATAGTGGGCTCTTTTTTGATCTGTTTGCTTTTCCATAGTGCACGGTTCCCTATAAAAGAAGGTGCGTCTGGGCCAGTTGGCCTTTAGTTCATTTGTAGGTTTGTGGATTACGGCAGTAAGAGGTGGTATGTGGCAGTTTGAAGGGAGCAGCTTTGTTTGTGGTCGGAGAGTAGCATGTGTCATCAGAGCACATGGAGACAGTGGACTAAGTTTTTCTGGAGCAGTACAGTAGGAAGGGCAGTGTGGGAGGGAAGCCGCCCCAGGCGCAAGCCTCTGTGGATGAACACAAAGCCCTGACTTCCTCCCATGCTGATTAGACAGCCTGCAGCTGCCATGTAGAGTTCTGCTGACTTCTGATATTATTCTGTGGCATGGGTGGGCAGTGACGCCGTTACGCTCGGCTTCAACCTCCCCCTCCCCGTCTGCTGCTGTAGTTACCTGACCCTTGACTGCTCACTCACCAGCCCAGCCTGTCAGGTCAGCTGCCGCTGAGATGTATGGCACTACTGGATTCCTATTGGCGAAGTCAAAACTCCCGGTTCTCACTTGTGTCCATAATTTACACTGTACCACACGCACCGGCTGGCTGTGGAACGCTTGTTCTCCGAAACCGTCCTACTGGCTAGTTAGTTGTTTTTTTTTTGTAGTATTTGCTATACTGTTGGTTGCTGCTAGACAAGTACTTATTTTTTATTTGTCTTGCGTTTGGGTTCTGCACTAAACTGTCTGTAGCTGCTCAGTACTGGTGTCTTGCACTTTCCACCCCGACTCCCTCAGTCTGCCTCTTCCCAAAGAATTACTTTTGCTTTGCTGCCTTCTTGCCTAAGCCTTGCCTTTTTTGTTTTGCTGTGTAGCACTGCTGCTGCTTGCTGCTCTCGCCTCTGTCATCAGTGATCATAGTAAGTTTTAATTTACAAAAATTAATTGTGACTGACGGGGTGACGGTGTCAGGTGTGCGAGTTAAAGTTGTGTCTCCCTGCCTGGCAGCTGGTACTCGCACTCCTACAAATCAGTAGTTGACAACTGTAACTTGAAGTAGCCAAATCAGAGTTTCAGCCATGTTGTGCTACCTGTTTTTGGCAAACTAACAGCATTATTTGTGGCATTACTGAAAGGGCAGAAAGAGATGTTTTTCTCGTGGGTCAGTTTGTCCCCTACTGCATAAGATGTGGTTTATGATGAAAAAAAAAAACCTGTACTTTCAGTTCTTTTAATTATTTTTTTTTTAAATGCAGTTCTTAATTTATGACAAGCACTGCAGAAAAAGAAATAAAAGATATCCCTGTCATAGGCTGTCAATGATGCAACTCTTGCCCTCAAATGCTGCCCCTTTAACTCTGATATCTCCCTTGAGGTCCTCTGACCATTCAATGTCACTCTCTGTCATCAAGCCCTGTGCCGTCTTACCACCCTGTTGTTCAAGTTTAGCAAGGGAGTATTTTCCAGTTTCCACTAGCGGTTCATTCGTGCATATGCCTTATATGTTGAGGTATGCCAGCTGATGACATCCTGCGCTTTTGCTCCTGTCTGAGAAGTATGACGTGAGGGAAGGGGGCTGGCATAAGAGGTGGACTAATAAAATGGAGGGGGGAAAAGAGCCCGCAGCAGCATACCTTTCAACAATTAAATATCAATATGTGTGCCAGTGCCCCTCCTGCTTTTTCTTTTTTGCTTATTATGCTTTGCACCAAGGTCCTGTTACTTGTGTTTTGCAGTGTGAAATGGAATAAACATATCTTTAAAAAAAAGAAAGAAAAATATTTATTTGTTTTATCCCTATCCATTTCTTGCATGCAAGAAAAGTTTATTTTTCTGTACAGGATGGGCTGTGGGGGGCACAAAATGTGTGGCTTGCCCTGGTATGAAAATGCCTTGCTACGGCACTGTTCTGGAGTCTCAGATAGAGGTAGAAATATGGAGTGTGTGGTGGTCATGGGGAGAGCTGCAGCTGCAAGGAAAAAACGTTGGTAAGTATGGGGTGGGCTCCCATGTGCTCCCAGTAACCAGCCTCGACTGGTTTTTTTTTTTAAGGTTTGGGGAGCTCCAGGTTTAGGGGTGAGTATTTGTTTAAGATTTGAGTGCTCCAGGTCTGGGGGGGGGGTGGGATGACTCTCTGAAAATAGCAGGTAGAGAGCGCCAGAGGCTGCAGGTACACAGTGGGTTTAAGACTTGGTTTTGTGGCAGGAGGTACAGTGCTACCATTTTAAAAAACTATCAGGTTGAAGAGGCTTGCAGCAAACACTTCCCAGTCCTAAACATTCTCTGAACCCCTGATTTCTAGACCATTTATGAGAGACAAGTGAAAGCTTGCCCTGCTTGTGTATTTACCATAAAGGAAATGGGTGCTGAGAGGTCTCACCATCAATCACTAGGAGTACAATAAGAAGAATGGTTGTGTCAAGATGCTAGGTTAACCGTGTGGTGATCTTTTTAATTATTAAGTTGTTTAAAAAAAGAAAATGTACAGAGATGCATATGAAGCTCCTTTACAGATGTGTTCTAGTGGAAGGGGATTGGCATGTTAAGTACAGCATAATACAAATAGGATGCAGATAGCAGCAGGCAGAAAATAAACAGAACAGCAATGAGCAGTGTACTGAAACAGTACACATTTATGCAGAGACACATACAGTACTGTATGGTAGTCAGTTACAGGTGAACACATAAGGTGCTAACATACGCTTAGCATTACAGTTTGGTGGTGCGTGCTGTGGCTGGCTGTGATGGCAGAAGAAATGGACAGGAGCAGAGGAGGTGGCAAGCAAGCAGGGAAGTGAGTGGCATATCAGCTCATTTGTTTTAGCAGGTGGTGTTGCCTGATAAACGTTATGGGTAGAAAATGCTGTTAGCCGATCACAGACCAGCATTTATCGCACCCATTTTCTAATATGCTAGTGAGGCACAGGGCACAGTGGTATAGATCAGTTCTTCTGACGACACAGACAAGCTGGAGCGAAGAGAAAGTGCAGTTAAAGTTCAGTATTCTGTTATTTGTGCCCCAAACATTAGTTGGGAGGCTGTTTCAAATATGAGGCTCGCTAAAACAGAATCCAGTCAGATTTGCTTTGTTTCTGCAGCTGGGAAGCAAATATATTTTTGAACCTCGGAAGATTTGTTTGTTTCATATTTGAATATGGGTGAAAAAGGCACAGTGAGCCAAGGCTCATTTCCAGGTGTGACCTGCGGGAGAGAGAAAGGGGGTACACAATAACAAAATACATTGTCATAAAATGTGATTGCAATGACAAGTTACGAAGTATAGTAACAGAACACAGAACAGCCATTCAAACAACATGAAGTCTTGCTATATTATGACATATGCAGTTTGTCCCAGCCTTAGAACTGCTCCGGAGCTGAAAGAGTTAACTTCCATGCCAGGCATGGAATCTTGAGCGCGAGCTCGGTTGAAAAAACTCTGTTGATCTTCAAACTGAAACTGTCAGATTCTTTACTCCGCCTCACTGAACAGTCGCTCCGGAGATTCCTCCTACTGCTCGGTTCATTTCTCGGTTAAAAAAGTGTTATTTCTCGTTTTTTTAAACCGCAATTATATTTATTTTAACCGCAACCGGTCGGTTCAAGCTCTGTCTGTTGTATCGTAAGTAATAGATAGGTTTTACATTCTCTGTGTGGAACTTGCAAACGTTGTTATCGGTTCGGTTTGAACCAATCAGGTTGTTGTTAAAACTTATTAAATTACATTTAGAGTGCGGTTCCCGGTTCTTATCGGTTCTAAAAAAAACGGATTTCATTACGTTTTTTCCACGACCCGTGACACGGTTGGGAACCGATAAGGGTGTCTTGCTTGGCGATTTGCTGGAAAAGGGCAAGTTTTTGGTTAGGCTGGCATTATGTCTGAGAAACCCAAAAGAAAAACCGGGCCCACTGGGTTTCAGCACTGTAGTGTCTGTGGGGAAGCCTTTGCCAAGGCTGACCCACACACCACATGTGTTTATTGTCTGGGGTTTGACCACCTCAATGCAGACTGCCAGATTTGCAAGAATTTCCCTGCAGCTACCCGGGATAAGAGAGTTGGTAGGCTCAGGGAATGAGGGGCCAAAAAGTCCGCTGACCTGGATGGCCAGCCCGGTTCGGTGCCAACCGAACTGGAGGGAGTGCCCTCTGACCAGGGCGAGACTTCCTCGGCCAAACGAAGAGCTGACTCGGAGGAGCCAGTTTCAGCAAAGAGGACTAGAAAATCAGCAGGTGTGGAGCCAAAATTTCCTTCTCCAACCGCTGCAGAGATAGCCAAAGCGATCCAAATTGTCCAGTCGCTTCTCGTTCGTCACCGAACCGCCACCATCAGGTAAATGGTCGGTTCGGTCGGTTCCACCGGTTCAAGAATATGATATAGAGATTTTTGAACCGGAGGAGGTGAGGAGGATTATGAAGAGAGTGAATGTGATTTTAAAAGTCTGATGTGCCCATTGAACGGACATCTCCCCAGACAGACCTTCAGGAGTGTCTCCCCTAGGCTTTCTGAGTCCCTTCTCATTTTCTGTTTTATAAAAGTTGCTGAAACCCTCCAGCTCCCTTTGGAAGAAGCTGTGGATGAACAGGAGGAGCCTGACTATGTGGAAATGATGGATATCCCAGAGTCCAGGAGATTGTCTATTCCTTTACATAAATCTTTTAGGAAACAGACAATAAAAATTTTAAAAGCTCCTAATTCTTTACCTCCTGTGGATAAAAAGATGGACAGGAGGTACACATTGTCAGGCCCTGATACGGAGTTCCTTTCACAACAATGCAGCCATGTTGGGGTAGTGCAGGCTGCAGCCTGTGATAAGGCAAATATTCCCTTGGCTTCACACCCCCCTGACAAGGACTCCAGGAGGATTAATGCCATGGCAAAGAAACAATACATGGCAGCATCCTTGGGACTCAGACAGGAAAATTATATGGCCTATGTTGCAAGATACCAGAAATCTAGATGGGATACTGTTATGGCTTTAGCGAAACAGGTCCCTGGCCAGCTTGCCAAGGAGCTGGAACAGGTGGCTGCTGATGGTATTGAGGCATCCAAGGTGCAATTCCATGCTGCAGTGGACTCTAATGATGTATCTTCAAGAGTCATGGCTACATCTGTGGCTTTTCAGAGAATGGCTTGGCTCAGGTGTACTAGCCTGTCACAGGATACCCAGGCTAAGGCCATGGATTTTCCTGTTGTGGTAATTCTCTGTTTGGGAGCAGACAGAGAATTACATGAAGAAAACGGATGAGTATAGGACCACTTATAGGAGTGCACAGGCCAAGGAGAGGCAAGCCACTCCTCAGAGGCAGCCTTCCAGGGGCAGGGGCAGGCCTTTTCACAGGCCTTTTTACCAAGCCCAGGCCTCCTCCTCTTCAGCTTATGCCCAGAGGGGGTTCTTCAGAGGGAGAGGCAGACGGGGTATGAGCTGGCCTGCTCCCACCCCTCAGCCTAAAGCCCCTGCCAAACAGGCACCCTGATGGGATGCCCAGGGCCGATTCTCCATTACCTGTAGGGGGCAGGCTGGCTTACTTCGTCCAGGACTGGGAGTCTTTAACGTCAGACAAGTGGGTCCTGGAAGTAGTAAGCCAGGGACTGGTTCTCCGCTTCAAAAAATTTCCAAAGATGAGAACCAGATCTTTTCCACCTGCAAATCCATTAGAGGCTCTTGCTTTGGAAACTGAAGTCTCAACCCTCCTGGCTCTCAGAGCTGTAGAAAGGGTTCCTCCCCTACACCAGGGCAAAGGACTGTACTCCAGGTACTTCCTTACACCAAAAAAGACAGGAGAATGGCGGCCCATCCTGGATCTAAGATACCTAAACAAGCACCTTTTAAAACCAAAATTCAAAATGGTGACTCTGGGAATTATTTTACCCTCCCTAAGGCCAGGGACTGGCTAGCTCCCTGGATCTCAAGGATGTCTACTTCCATGTTCTCACTGTGAAGCTCCCACCGAAGTACCTCAGATTCGAACTGCCCTCAGGCCATTACCAGTTCAGAGCAATGCCCTTCGGCCTTACCTCTGCCCCAAAGGTATTCACAAAATGCCTGGCAGTAGCAGTTGCTCACTTAAGAAGGCAAAAGATTGCCATCTTTCCTTACCTGGACGACTGGCTCATAGTGGGTCAGTCTCCAGACCAAGTCAAATCACACCTTCAGGTTACCCAGCAGCTGCTTACATCTCTAGGTTTTCTTCTCAATCTCCCAAAGTCAGTTCTAGAGCCTGTTCAGCTACGCCTCATAGGCGAGAACTGACACAAAGCAGGCCAGTGCTTTCCTTCCTCTAGAAAGAGTAAAGACCCTGGTGGCTCTGGCCTCCTCCTTCACTCTGCAGGTCTCTCGACCAGCAAGGCACTTTCTACAGCTCCTAGGGCACATGGCTGCTTCCACAGCTGTAGTGCAAGAGCAAGATTTCAGATGAGGACATTCAGTTCCATTTGAGAGCCTTCTGGTCTCAAAGGAGAGATCCACTAACCAAATTGATCCCAGTAACTCGAACCCTGATCCAGGCCCTGCAGTGGTGGCAGGATCAGAGCAGTCTGAGACAGGGGGTTCCTTTCATCCCTCAATCTCACTCCTTGACCCTTACTACAGATGCGTCCCTCTTGGGATGGGGAGCTCACATGAGCGACCTCACCACCCAGGGATTGTGGTCCCCTCAGGAATCTCTGCTCCACATCAATCTGTTGGAACTCAGAGCTGTTTTTCTAGCACTTCAGGTTTTTTCTGCATCTGTTCAGAACAAAGTGGTACAGGTCAGAACAGACAACACCACTACAATGTGGTACATCAACAAACAAGGGGCACTCGGTCTTGGCCTTGTGCACCGAGGCAGTGAAGTTGTGGTCTCTGGCTTATTCCTGAACACCTCCCTCATGGCAGTTCACCTCCCAGGCAAGGACAATGTCCTGGCAGATGCTCTCAGCAGGGTTTCCCAGGGCCATCATGAATGGTCACTGGATCCCCTAGTACTGGGGTTAGTATTTGCCAGGTGGGGCACCCCTCAGATAGATCTTTTTGCAGCCCCAGACAATCACCAACTTCCGCTTTTTTGTTGCAGGCCCCCAGTGTTGGGCTCAGTCCCTCTGGATGACTTCCTTCTCGATTGGGAAGGGAAGTTCCTCTATGCCTTTCCCCCCTTCCCTCTCTTGTTCTAGGTGCTAGTCAAAATCAGATCTCAACCTTGCAAGATGATTCTGATTGCTCCAGATTGGGCCAGACAGCCTTGGTATCCACTCCTTCTGTCCTTAGCAGTCCACCTTCCCCTGTGTCTCCCCAGGAATCACAATCTGTTAACCTGTGCCCAGGGGAGAGTTTGGTATCCGAATCTCAAATCCCTCAACCTCAAGGCCTGGCTCTTGAGGAGTTAGAGTTTGCTGACCTACACCTTTCTCAAGTTGTACTCGAAATCTTGAAAGCTTCTAGGAAGCCTTCCACCAGGGCTACTTATAATTCTAAATGGAAAAGGTTTTCCATATGGTGCTCTGGGAAGCATATTTCCCCAGAATCTGCTGATTTGCCCACAGTCTTGGACTATATGGTCCATCTAAATACTTTGGGGCTGAGGCCAGCTACCCTGAAAGTGCATTTGGCAGCTGTCTCTGCTTTTATTTCAGCAGGAAAGCCCTCTTCTCTTTCTGCTCACCCTGTATTCTCCAAGTTTTTCAAGGGATTGCTTCACACCAACCCTTCATTCAGGGACCCTGCTCCTGCCTGGGATCTTAATGTTTGCATTGCTCAACTAATGCAACCCCCCCCCTTTGAGCCTTTGTCTTCAGCAGAGCTTAAGTACTTGACTTGGAAAACTGTGTTCTAGTAGCCATCACTTCTGAGATATAAGTGAATTACAAGCTTTGTCAGTGGAGCCTGATTTTATCTCCTTTCACAGAGATAAGGTAGTCCTCAGGACTAACAGGAAGTTCTTGCCTAAGGTGGTTTCAGATTTCCACCTTAATCAATCTATATCTCTTCCAGTGTACTTCACTGACCATTCCTCCTCTGGCGAGAGGAGGCTGCACAGTTTAGATGTAAAGAGAGCCCTTAGTTACTACATAGAGCATACCAAGGGTCACAGGTTTGACTCCCTCCAACTGTTCCTCACTTATGGTGAGGCTGGGAAAGGGAAACCTGCCACTAAAAGATCCATTGCCAGGTGGATTGTCTCTTGTATCCAATTTTGCTATCAAAAACTGGGTAAGGTTCCCCCTTCAGGCCTGGGGGCTCACTCTACCAGAGGTACAGCTGCGTCCCTAGCTGTGGCCAGGGACATCCCTATCTTAGAGATATGTCAAGCAGCTACCTGGAAAACAGTACACACTTTCACCAAGCATTACTCCCTGGACATCCAGGCTAGGAGGGATGCTCGGTTTGGCACAGCTGTGCTTCAGAGCCTATTTCCTAAGTAGGTTCTGTCCCTCCTCCATGGAGGTACTGCTGTGTAGTCTGCATATGTCATAATATAGCAAGACTTCATGTTGTTTGAAGAAAAAATTACTCACCTTAGTAATGTTGTTTCTTCTAATGGAGTCTTGCTATATTATGACCTCCCCCTGCCTGCCCCTCTCAGAACCTCTGCTCTTGGGATGTGGGTGGGCAGTGCAGTGTTGGCACTTAATGATGCCCACCTTGTGTTTTTCACCCCTCCTTTTTGGGATGTTTGGGTGTTGTATTTTATTTTATCTTCTGGGTCCCCTGACTTGAGTCTTGGTTTTGGGACCAGAAAAATGTGTTAATATTTTAGTAGCCAGTTGGCTAGTGTAGGTTTACAGCTTCCACACAGAACCTTAGTGAGTTTTTGCTCGTATAAAGATCTGACAGTTTCAGTTTGAAGATCAACAGACAGAGTTTTTTCAACCGAGCTCGCGCTCAAGATTCCGTGCCTGGCATGGAAGTTAACTCTTTCACCTCCGGAGCAGTTCTAAGGCTGGGACAAACTGCATATGTCATAATATAGCAAGACTCCATTAGAAGAAACAACATTACTAAGGTGAGTAATTTTTTCTTTGATCAACACTATGAAAAATGGAAAGCCAGTAAATTAGCTTACAGAGCAGTGTTTCATGTAGATTAGAGCTGAGTAAAGTGCACGGTGCCTGATGAATAAAGCGATGGTGCATTGAGCAGTGCAGTTGAGTCAAAAACAGGCAGCTTCTGTTCACTGGTAGGAGCCAAATTCATGAGGGGGGGAGGGCATTTGCAGGAGGGGAGGTCAGAAGTGGGGGGAGGATCAAGTAGTGGGTTAGCAGGAGCAGGATGGAGCAGGGAGAAGTCTTAACTGGTGTCTAAGGGACAGCAGGTTCCAGAGGGAGGGGAAATGATAGGCGAAAGCAGACTGCCAAGTAGAGGAATGTGGGTGGGGAAGGGAGAAGGCGCAAGGATCCCTGGAGCGAAGGGAGTAGGAGTAAGAGGGGATGGGAGAGAAAAGTGAGGACAGGTAAGAGGAGAGGGACCCAAACAAGTACTTTGAGATGAAGGAAACGCAGTGAGACTGGCAGTTTGTATGGAGCAGGAGGATGGAGAAGGGTAAAAAGAGGAAGCAATGATGAGTATGAGAGGGAGGGTTGGTAGCAAAGTGGTAGAAAGCAGTGCAAAGGGTGTCCAGTCTGGTGAGGGAAGAGGAGGGGGCAGTACTGCAGACCACATCTGCATAGTCGAAAAGCAGGAAAACCATTTTGGTGATCACCTCCCAGTGCACCTGGGGAGAAAGGCAGTCCTTATTGTGGTACATGGCACTGAGGTAGGGCTTGGCATGGATAGCATCAGTGTAGGAAGAGAAGTCCAGTCTCCTATCTAACCGCACACTGAGGTACTCGAAGGTGGGGACTACTTCAAGATGGGTGCCCTCTAGTGTGGAGAAGATGGGTTCGTGGACGAGCCTGGACAGTTTCTTTCTGGTACCAAAGGTCATAGACATTATTTTTTAGTGCTGCCCTGGAGTTGGTTGACATGGAACTAGCACAGTACATTGTGGAAGACTTCTTGGAGCAGACCTTCCAAAGCCCCAGTCGAGGAGCAGAAGTGTAAATTGCTGTGTTGTCTACATACATGTGGATATGCAAGTTAACACAGGAAAGGGCAGGTCATTGAGGAAAACTGAGAAAAGGACTGGATCCAGGATGGAGCCCTATGGAAGCTCCAAGTTGATATGCAGTTAGAGGGTCAGGGGACAATAGGCTGCTTAGATAGTGCAGGAGTCTGTAGTGTCAGAACTGTGTGACCCTTAAAGTGCAGTGTGTAAGGTATGTTTTCTGCTTAGGGAGGGCCACCCCAGTTGCTTGAACATAGAGCAGTGGTGACAACAGAAAGGAAAGCTCAGTACTAGACAGCACATCCTCACCTGTAGCCCTTAGGCAGCCAGAAAGAAGGTGTACTTTTAAAACTTTTACTGCTGACAGTTTGATTCCCCGCTTTAATGTGGTTGGGCTAGAAACAAAACATGCATTGTAGTTTATTTCATGGTGTAAGCATCTGTTTGTTAGCCATTGCCACATTGTTCTTGAAAGGTTTTCTATTTATACTGATAGATAAAAACTTGTTTTTTTCTCTTAGATAATGATCTGCCAGTTGTAGCATGTATAACTCCTTGTGGTTTTGGAAAAAAGAAAGTGTTAGGACATGCAGTATTTCACGGTTTAGCCTTATTTTCTGGGAAATGATTCGGCCAGGCTTGTCACCCCTATTGCCCCTTCCACTCTACATATATTCATACACACACACACACACACACACACACACACACACACACAAACTGCGCCTAGAGGACCACCAATGCCATAGTTGCATTAAGGCCCCATGTTGTCAGAGATCTTACAGAAATGGATGATTTATTTCTTCATAGGTATGACTCTAGACAGCTCAACCTGAACCTTCTTGATGCTATAGGGCCCTTACCTAACGAAATAAAGTTGCACGCAAAGTCAGGGCAGGCATCATCCAAGGCAACTTGCTTTTTTTCTGTAGCACCTACAATAACTGGAACAAATGTAGACTCACTGGCTAAAAATATTTGGGAGTGGGGGACGTATTCTTGTCATCATAATGCTGTGTTACCTGTTGCTGCTGGGCCACTTTCAGCACCAGGTTACAGCAGGGATATGGGCCCATTAAACATTTTTTGCAGGTGGCCCAATGAACATTTTAGCAGGAGGGGCAAATGATGAACTCTTTTTAGGGTCTGATGAACATTTTTGTGGGGGTATAGTAAATTTTTGCACTGGGATGCACTAGACATTTTTGTAGGGGTGGGGAACTGAGCATATCTTCTTTTGAGGATATCTCCCTCCACTGGGGCAGCGCATGGAACTGTAAGCCACTGGCAGCAGGAACATACAGAAATTTCTGCTGGTTGGGGCCACCCTTGTCGATGTGGCTCATTGACATCTATATAACATGGGTATAACCAGCAGTTCTTTTCTCCCACCATCAACCACTCGTCGGTCCACCGCTGCTGCAGAAAACACTGAACTTCAGCAAGTATTCACTAATGCTGTTACTTCTTTTTTTTAATAAAGGTTTTTATCCTTCCTAGCAGACCTGGACCATTATTAGCCCTGTCCCCATGCTTGGCAGTTGTCCCTTACTTCACTCCTGGTCCAAGAGTTAGTTCCTCTGTAGATTCCCCCTATGGCATAGTGGAAGGGGGAGGGCTGTCCTCCCTCCTAACACACACATCCAGACCATTCCAGGACCAGAACAGTAGGGTGGACCATTGAGACACAGGTAGGGCTTCATATATACCAGGCCCCTAGAGTTTCCTCCTGATTTTTTTCTCCCTGCCTATTGCTGGGGTGCACATGTCGACACGTACGTGTAGAGGCATGCAGACACTGCAGAAGTCCTGTGGCTCCCTCCCATTTTTGCTGCTGCCTAACCATCATACTGCCAGGCTTCTACCTGGTGGTAGTTATGCGGCGGAGTCAGTAGCCTCCCCTCCCCAGGAGAAAAGAGCAGTCCATCTGACACCCTGCCCCTCCCCACCAGCCAGCCCCCAGCAACCCGAGACTGCTCCCAATCCCAGGTTACCAGTGTGGCAGATGATGGTGCTGCCGCCACATCGTTGGGCCAGCTAACACTATTACTTAAGAACCACTGTTCCATTATTGCCAGTGTCACAGTGTTAAGATTTATAAAGATGACCACTCCATTTGTATCCGTTGCCTCAGTACAAACCACAACATTAAAGCCTATTCAGTTTGCTAGAACTTTAATCAGGCAACCAGAAGACATCGCAAAAGGCTTTTGAGGTATTTATGTAACTTCAAGAAATGGAGAAACATGTTGCGGTGCCGGCGGCATCACCATTGTCAGCTGTTTCTATTCCTGTTTCACCATTGGCCCATTGATTCTTGGCGTTGATGGTGGTACGATGATCTTTGCTGACTCACTGAAGAAAAAAGAATAAGTTCTGAAATTCAGTGGAGAAACATTGCCACTCAGAGAAGCAGAAGTAGCAAAAGGACAAGGGCACTTCTCTAGACCGTTCAAGTTCATCTCTTAGAAGAGGTAAGTCCACTGACAAAGATGGGTCCCCAACTTTGGTCATTAGTCCTGACGCCCCCCACCCCCCGATCATCTCTCAGACACCAAGGTCAGGGTCCAGCACTAGCTTGCCTCCCCTACTGTGGGATTCACATCCTATTCCACCACTGGGCACTGTCTCATTGACCGTTCAGCCATCATCAACTCCTTTGGGGCCTGTCGATGCATGTCTGTTATATCAGTCTATGTCTGAACTGTTCTAGCATCTGTTGCTGCTACCACTGTCAGTGCCAGTTCCATCGGCACCATCGGTGGGTCAATCATTGACCTTCCCATCAATGATAAAATTCTCGGTCCCTGCCATAGTGCCAGGTCCTGAACAGCCTCCATCGACAAGACACCTGTCAACTACTCATCTTCATTTATCTCCTCATCTTGTTGACCATCAACTGATGGCGGTTGACGTCAAGGACGAACTGAAATATAATCCAGAGTATATGGAGGAGGCCATGGAAGAAGAAGAAGAAGAAGAGGCGATAGCTCCACCCTATCCTCTTGTTTGGAGGAGAGTGTGAAAAGCACTCCAAGGACTCCATCTGAAGAGGCCTCATTTCAATTCTTACTGAAACAGGTACAGGCTAAATTAGGACTGCAAGCAGAGGAGGAGGACTGCTCCCAAAAAAATCTCAGAAGTTCTTGGAGGTTTCTGCCTCCCCTATGGTCATTATTCCTCCAGTGCATTCTGCACTTGAATGTGCTACCTTGATTGCGTGGCATAGGTCAGCTCAATTGCCAGCAGTTCCAAGAAAGGCTGATAAACAATATCCAGCCCCCACTGCTAAACCATGTTATTCATCACATCCAGAAACAGACTCAGTGGTGATTATGGCTGCTCATGACAGATCCAAGGCACTTAAACACATGTGCTCTCTTCCTTCTGGTAAGGAGTTGAGGAAACTGTACGTGAGGGAGTAGAGAACTTTTGCTTCTGGATCCCTGGGTCTAAGGATTGACAACTATCAGGTGTACATGATAAAAGTGAAAATTGCCTTTGAAAGACTGTGGCCACCCTGGCTGAAAAAATACCAGAAGGCCAGGATAAAATATTAGCACTGCAGACTATTGCCTAATGGCAGGAGGCTGGTGAGCACAGAAATGTAGAATCTGACAGCAGATATGGACTGCTTAACCCATCCAGTCTGCCCATTTCTCCCTACCTATACTATTACTGCAGACTGTGCCCGATCTACAGGTCTTTCTCCCTTCTCCACTTCCTTTTCATTGTGATTCCCTTATGCTTATCCCATGCATTCTTGAACCCCACCATTGTTTTTGCCCCCACCACCTCCACTGGACCTACTAAGGTCAGCATATGGTGCCTCTGATTCTGCTGCCAGGGCCTCTGTCACTGGCATTTGCCTTCGCCACCACTCTTGGCTAAGGGTAGCTAGTTTTGCCTCAGATATGTAACAATCTGTAATAAATGCTTCATTCAGAGGTACAGAATTGTTTGGCAATGACGTAGAAAATGCATTGAAGGGAAAGTTCACTCAATCTATCGTCTGTATGCCTACGTAATTTGTGGGCATGAATAATGATTCCCTCTGTTGCACCCCCTTAACTTCCTCCTAATTTAAATATAAATATATATAATATATATATATATTTATTGAATTTTGTTGACTGGGTAGGCCCACTGAAACAGATGTTCCTTTTTCTGTGGTGACCCGGAATTAACTGTGATAGTGTACAGAGCAGAGAAGAATTTAGATATACAGCAGTAGTTGGCAATAACACTTGGTTATTTACATATAACACATAGATACATAAGACTGGTAATATATAGTTTTGGAAGCAAACACATGTGGCAGATAAGATATAAATACAGCTTTAGAGAGGCCGAGTAAGTCATGTCCGTAGTCAAGCGAGGTGAGCAGTTACAGGAGAAGAGTCAAGTACTGAGTAGGGCCAAAAGAATACTTGTCGGGGGGGGGGGGACAGAACTACTGAACGAAGACAGTTGCATATGTTATACTCAAGTAGGTACTGTAGACCTTTAGCTCTTTCTTGAATCCCCTAAGGGTTAAGGAATTTTGGAGGGCGTGTGGAAGATTATTCCATAGAGATGGGGCTAGAGTGGCAAAGGATCTATAAATGAGGTTGCCTTACTCTATTTTGCCCTGATTTGAAAACCTGTTTGTCTCTATAGCAAAGGTCATGATCCCGCATGCAAGGCATCATGGAAGTTGATGACGTATACCTTCATAAGCCAGCAAAAGTTAAGCTCTCAGCCGGAAGCAACAGCTCAGAAACAAAGGGCATCCCTAGGAGGCATACACCAAGAGCAGTCCAGCCCCTAGCCTTACTGTCTGCTGAGCTTCACTGATCTTCATCGACTGCTGTACCCACTATTGAAATAGTGGTCAGCAACTAGAAAGTTCTCAGCTGGGAGCAACAGATCAGACGCAAAGGGCACCCCTAGGAGGTATACGCCAAGAGCGGTCCAGCTCCTAGCCCTACTGCCTGCTGATCTTCACTGACCTTCACCAACTAGGAGAGAGACCAATCATGAAGGGAAGGCAGACTCTGACAGGTGCAAAAGCAGGGACTCCTTGACAGCAGTTCTACCTGGGTGAATCCCCCTTGGAGTGCACAGTCTGGGCTCCTTTCTCTGCTGAGGTGGCTTCTCTCATTGCTCGCTCCACCCAAACCCAGCCAGCGGCTGCTTTCTCAGCATAAGGAGCTGCTGGAACATTTACCCAGAATTCCTGGCTGCTGTACATAAATCAGCATTTGTACTGCTGTACCCACTACTGAAATAGTGGTCAGCTATTATAAAGCTGTCAGCTGGAAGCAACAGCTCAGACACAAAGGGCACTCCTAGGAGGCATATGCCAAGAGTTGTCCAGCCCTTGCCTTACTGTCTGCTGAGCTTCACTGATCTTCACTGACTGCTGTACCCACTACTGCAATAGTGGTTGGCTAAGAGAAACTTCTCAGCCAGAAACAACCAGAAGCAACAGCTCAGACACATAGGGCAACCATAGGAGGCATATGCCAAGTGCGGTCCAGCACCTTCCTAGCCTTACTGTTTGCTGAGCTTCACTGATCTTCATCAACTGGGAGAGAGAGACCAGTCACGGAGGGAAGGTAGACTCCGACAGGTGCAGAAGCAGGAATTCCTTACAGAAGTTCTACCTGGGTGAAATCCCCCTTGGAGTGTACAATCCGGGCTCCTTTCTCCGCTGAAGTGGCTTCTTTCCTCGCTCACTCTGCTCAGACCCTGCCAGCGGCTGCTGTCTCAGCATAAGGAGCTGTTTATTTTCCTTTTCTGTCCCTCCATGTTAAGAAAGCAGGAGGTAGCTTCAGCTCTGGCATATGGCTGATTGTTTCCGGAGATACAGGGTAACTCCCTTCCACTCTGCCCCTCATCCCACCCCCTGCCCGGCTCTCTCTACCTTTACAGGCAGCTCCCTATGACATCACGCTAGGGAGACAAAAAAAATGTTTTTCCTTTTATCTTTTCATCAGCTAATCACTAGAATAACCTCTCACCTTCTACCTTTCGTCCACATAATAAAATGGCTAAAATGGTAAACTTTGTCAACTGCAGTATCTGTGAAACCCTCTCTACCAGGGCTCTTCCCTGACAGTGGGATCACTGCCCTATATGCACAACTATCAGTGACCTAATTTCCCAACTAAGGGCTGCACATGCTGAAATCTTTTACCTTAGATTGCAACTGCACCACACCCTGCGGTGGTCTAATACTATCCCTCCTAACCATGACAACGTTGTGCAAGCACCTCTACCCCAAAGAACAAACAAACCCGGAGGGTGGCAGGTGGTCATAAAACACAAAAGACCCAAAGGAGCCACACGTAAATCTGAGAGTACTTCTATTCGAACATCAGACAAATTCTCTACACTAGCATCCGCATCATTAAGCATAACCAACACCAATTTGGGAAGTGACATGTCGCAAGATGTAAGAACCCCCCCCCCCCACTACAGAAACCAAAAGGGAAAAATCCTTATTTGTTCTAGGTGACTCCATGATACGGGGAGTAGAGTCACACGTTCAGCAGCAAGATTGAGCTGCGGTTACGGTCAGGTGCCCCCCGGGACATTGGCATGGAGGGACACAAACTGTATAGAAAAGCTTGTATGCATGGCACCAAAGAACACACTTGTTCTCATCCACGTGGGAACAAATGACCTGGCCAGTTGAACTCTAGAACAGACAAAGCTAAACCTGTCCAAGCTGGGTGATAAACTATCTTCTATTTCATCTGGCATCTCTTTCTTGGAGATCCTGCCTATGTGGGGAAAAAGGGGGTAGCAGGCAAAGGATCAGGTAAAGAGATATAATTGAACTGAACAGCTGGCTGAAGCAGTGGTGCCAAGAGAAAAGACACCACTGTATTGGCAATTGGAACTTCTGGGACAGGAAGTTCTTCAAATTTGATTGACTACACCTTACAACATAAGGTACTAGGGCACTAGGCCAGAAGTTTGACATCCATCTCGGTCAGTTAAACTAGAGGGCGGGGAGGAGGCACAGGCACCCAGCACAACACAAGTGTCACCATCTGGCCCTCCACATCAATTCCTTACAACAATCCATCAGTAAAACAATCTAAACATACTGTCAACAGCAACAATCATCATTTATTTATTTATTTGGTTTTTGTTTACCGGGTAAGTACACTAGACAACAATGTTGCCTATATTCAGGCACGACCTGGGAGAGTACAGACGGGGAGACCAGAGTCAACATTAAAAAGTATTTTGTGACGTAGCATGAGGTGAGAACAAACATTTGAACAGTATACAGCCAGGTACAGTCATTATCAGTGATGACAAAGAGAAACAGATAACATTACATTAATTATTTTCATCTGATGATACATCAATGACTAAATTGAAATGACAAACAGCAAACAAAACTTAAATGAAGTAGCATTATAACAATCGGATTTCTGCTGGATGTGGGAAACTTTCAGATTTTGGAGACCAGCAGGAAATCAGTAAGTGCTATAGGAGGAGAAAATGCTAGAGAGAGGCTCAAGTTACAGCACAAGAGCAGTAGTCGGATTCTAATAGGTGTGCCCAGACCCAGTTTAAAGGCCTTGTGGGATTTGGAGAGTTTGATGTGGGAGGGAATAGAGTTCCAGGAGCGGGGGGCAGATATGGCAAAGGATCGTTCTCCTTTTTTTGTGAGATATCTGGGAATTTCAAGTTGGGTTTGAGCAGATGCCCTGAGGAGGTATGCTTGGGAGGGCTGAGTTAATAGTTCGGCAAGGTATTTAGGGAACCCCGTTCTGATCATATTAGCAATTGTACAGCCCGCAGAATAGTGTCTGAGTGAGTCTGGGGAGAGCCAATTTAGTTTTGAGTAGAGCAGGCAATGATGGGTATGTTTGTGAGCGGAGAGAACAAATCTGCATATACTGTTATAGCAGGTGCTCCATTTCTGGAGCGCTCCTTTGTTAGCTTTAAGGTAAACCTGAGAGCAATATGTCAGAGCAGGGAGGAGAAATCCTTGTGCAATAGCAAGCCGGGCAGCATCATTGAGGGAGGACCTAATTTTTTTTTTTTTTTTTTAGTTGTTTAACCAGGTATAGCACACTAAGCAGAAAGCTTTTTTACAGGAGCGACCTGGGAGCACAAGGAGGTTAAGTGACTTGCTCAGGGTCACACAGTATGCAAGTGGAAGCTGTGGGATTCAAACCCAGGTCTGGTCTGCTGGATGTCACCAAATTTGCAGCTCAGAGCCTTAGACCACTGCGCTATACTGCCTCCTAATTTTAAAGGCAAGACCAAGTTTTGAGTAAACTGTCTTACATGTAGCCACAATGTGGAGGTTAAAGTCAAGAGATGGGTCGAGAGTGACTCCTAAATACCTGAAGGAGGTAACGAATTCAAGAGGGGAGTCATCTATAGAATGTATCAATAAGTCTAGAGTAAGAGATCTGATTCTTGACGGGGGTCCAAAAAGCATAGTTACGGTTTTCTTAGCATTCATTAGGAGCCTGTTCTGTAGTAACCACTCCTGCAAGCAGTTGAAGTCTGCTTGAAGATGTGCTCTTACTGATAAGGGATCTTTACCACTGGAGAGAAGCACCATGTCATCAGCGTAAAGGATCAACGAGGAGGAGCAGGGAAGGGAGGGCAAGTTGTTAATGAAAAGGGAGAAAAGTAGTGGGCCAAGAATAGATCCTTGGGGGACTCCAACAGAGGTAGGGGAAAGATCTGAGACGGCGGATTCAATTTGGACAAATTGCAACCTCCCTGAGAGGTAGCTATCGAACCAGGAGATGGTCGACAGGTCAAAGTCAAGGCGGGACAGTTTGGAAAGTAGCAGAGAGTGATTCACAAGGTCAAATGCCTTTGTGAGATCAATAAATATGGCCCCAGTGAGCAGGCTGTTATCCATCGCTGTAAGGACTGCATTTGTCAGCTGAAGTGGAGAAGTTGTGGTGCTGTGTCCTGTTCAGAACCCGTGCTGGGTAGGGGATATAAGGTTGTGAAGGTGCAGGTAATTTGTGACCTGAGTAGCAATGGCCTTCTCGAGAAGTTTATTTAGGGTAGAGAGAATGGCAATCGGACTATAGTTTGACATATTTTTGGTATCCCATTTTTTGTGAACAGGGACAACGTGAGCGGTTTTCCACAATATTGGTACCGTTTGGGTTATTATGGAAAGATTAAAGATTCTTGCAATAGGAACAGCAAGGGCAGGGGCTGCCTGCTTCAAGAAGCTTGGCAGTAGCCCATCCGGGACAGCAAATCCATAGGTGGATACTGATTTGAGGAGATGCAGCACTTCGGTGGAGGAGACTAATGTGAGACGAAAAGGGGTTTCATGCGAAAGTTGCACCTCAGGAGGAGGTGAGAGAGGTTGGTTGAATTTCTTAGTGTATTCGGAGAGATCTGAGAATTGTGCATTAAGAGCATTAGCAATAGTAGGTAACTTATTACAGTTTGCGTCATTCAGTATCATGTCGATAATGGCTGTCTTGGGCCTTTGCCCAATGAAATTTTTGATGTGGTTCCAAAAACCCCTGGTATCACCCGCTGAAGATTGGAGAAGCTTAAGGCAGTAGCTCCTTTTAGCCTTCCGAATATCTTTTTTGCAGGCATTTCTCAGTTGTCTATAGTTAACCCAGTCTTCTGATTGTTGGGACTTCTTTGCCAAGGTCCAGGCCTTGTCTCTTTTTATCATGGCTCGAAGGAGGTCTTTTTTTAGCCATTTATTAGGGGAGCCCCTGAGACGCCTTTTTTCAGAGGGATGTGCAGATCCTGAAGGGCAAGAAGCTGAGACATCAGGTATTCAAGTGCAATGTTTACATCATCAGTGTGATAGATGGGAGACCAGTCTATATTATTAATATCCTCGAGAAGTGCAGTTCGGTTTAGTTTGGCAAAAATCCGAAATTGAATGATTCTTTGGGGGGGGGTTAAGGCAGTGGCCATTCCAGATACAGAAAGTAGGCAGGTGATCACTAATAGAATCCGAAAAGGTCCCTGCAGCAATTATTTTATTTGTTCTATTTGTAGCCATCCAGTCCAGGAGAGATTGGCGCTTCGAGTTGGAAGAGATGCGTGTAGGGCTAGAGATAAGTTGAGCGAGGGTAAGTCGGGCGAGAGCTTCGGTATATGTACCGGCATGACTCCCTGATAGGTCTAGGTTGAAGTCTCCCATTAGTATGACTTCAGATCTACCCTTTAGAGTGGCCAGATAATCCAAGAGCCCATTTAAGCCAGGGAGAGCCCCCTTTGGAGGATTGTAGGCACAGATCAGATTTAGCCTTTTATCACCCCCCTAGTTGTAGAACCATATGCAGAGCTTCACAGTGATTTGTTATCCAAGACTGAGTACAGAGACATTGAGATGCTCTTTATAATAAAGGGCAACTCCTCCACCCTTTTGTTTGGTGGGCGATCAGATCTGGACAAGCTGTAGCCAGGTATTTTGTACATGGAATCAGGCATCTCTGGCCTGAGCCATGTTTCAGTTAGTCCAGGTATGTCCGGACAGTAGAGGGCTATCCAGGCTTCAAGTTCAGGAACGTTTGCTGGTAAACTTCTGATATTCATGTGGGCAAATTTCATGCCCTTAGTGGGGAACCATGAGGAGTCATCTGTGGACCTGGCATTCCAATGGGGCCAGGGTTAGCTTCTATCTCTCCTGATAAGCATAAGCGCAGAAGCATCACCCAAACTTCTTTGTAGAATCTGTGATTGCGCTTGAGGTATTTGGGTGTGCTGGGGGGGGGTAGAGAAGGAAATACCCTAATTTGGAAGGATGAGTTATATGGAGGGACACGTTAGGAGAAGGGAGCAATGTTCTAGTTGGTATAAGGTTGGAGAAGACAAAGGAGAATTCTTCATGGCTATGGGACCCAGGGTATCCAGCTGGTATGTTACATGAGAGATAGGAGAGAGCGATTACGGTGAGTAGTAATCCTGATACCACCAGAAGTGACCTTGGGCATGCAAGAGAGAACATTATGTATGCCTTGTATGAAACCTCTGTAAATCAGAGGTGTATTGTCCCTTATAAGAGCAGAATATAAGTGACAGAAATGGTGACTTAAGGGCAGGGTGACACCTACAGTGAAGGCAGTTAGAGTGAAACCCTTAGTGGCTAGAGGTTGGCAGTCAATTATACAAGTTATTCACAAGAGGCAGGTATTCCAATAGAGTGCAGTTTATGAGGAGCGGACAGGAGCACGGGGAATTTGAAAAGGTGAGGGGGAAAAGATAAAACTGGGATACCCTCAGTCTGAGTTACTTTTCCAGACAAAATAAGTGTAGAACAGAGGCAAACATAGAGAATAGGCAAGAGTGAGTGGAGGGAAAAAAAAAGAAAAGGACTGCCTCACTGGTTTGAATTAGGACTGATGCAGCAAGGGGAAGGGTAGGACTGCCCTTCAAGTGAGTTTATGGGTTGGAACAAAAGTGGGTGGGATTACTAGCATATCTAATTAATGGTGGAGGAGGGGTTGGGAGGGGCAGGTGAACATTTCAAGCCTGCAAGCAGCTGCTGTGTTACAGGATCTGCTAAAATTAATTAAACAGCAGCTGCAGTGTACCAGAATCAGCATAAGTTAATTAAATCAAGGTAGGCAGGCTAGAGTGTATCTTATGCACAGTCTTGTGAGTCGAAATACATTAATTTCCTTGGGTTTAAAGTGGCTGCAGCAGCGAGTACTACAGCGCCAGGGAGCTAAACAGAAAAAAGGCGCCAAGGTTTAAAACCGAGCGCAGTCTTGAGATCGTGTACCTTCCTGCTGCCAGCCTTGTAGCTTCGGGGAACTGAGGGGAGCTGGGGAGGGCTTTTCAACAACTGTTGCCCTCTCGACCCTTCCTGCTGCCAGCCTTGCAGCTTCGGGGAACCAAGGGGAGCTGGGGGAGGGCTTTTCAACAACTTTTGCTCTCTCGACCCTTCCTGCTGCCAAAGAAAAAAGATAGAAAAATGAAAAAAAAAAAAAAAATGATAAACTATATTTATCTCTGGTAAGAAGAAAAAGCTATAAAAACCTTTTATAAAAAAGGATAACTGTAAAAAGCTATAGAAAGAAATGCAACCATGACACAACACATTACAGCACAAAAAATAAGAGTTCCTTAAGTCTGATATCATACAGAAAGTAGAGAGCACTTAAAATTTAAATGTGGTCGGTGTCACTTCATATCAAGTTCGTGTCAGGTTCCCCACATCCAGATTAGCCACGATTATATGTGTAGACAGGTATGCCTTGAGGCGACCAACTCTCCACAGAGCCGCCCGAAGCTCACCACATCAAGCATGAAGCTCGCTACCGCCGAGCCCACAACCAAAGCCGAGTGCCAGATGCCTGTAGTGGGGATCATGGAACTTCAAGGAAAAAACCCTGTAAATATACCGCAGCACAAGATGGCCTGGAAAGGCACTGGGTGTGGAGATTAAACTCCTCTTTCTTCTCAAATTATTCCAGCGAGGAATTCAGGCAGCGGTAGCATGCCTGTTGTAGAAGAAAGGCAAGCAGTTCAGTGCACCTGCTGACTCTCACTCCTCCTCAGCAACATCAGCGTGCAGCTGTGCACTCCCTTTTTTTAGGGCACAACTATAAGATGTTATAGAATGTTTCTGAGTTTGATGTCACCCTGCCCTTAAGTCACCACAGCACTAGTGTTTTTGATGAAGGTAAAAAGTTACTAGGGGACTGTATTATAAAGATTAAGTTACCGGGGTAAAGATATCAGAAAACCCCTGTTTTGTTATTTAAATTTCCCATGGGAGAGTGAGCTGGATGCCATTGTCCACCTGGGGGCAAATGACCTAGCTGGGAATGGGATCAGAGCTGTGCAGTTTTTTGTGGAGTTGAAGAGGGGCCTTAGACAGTTAGCATGCACGATAACCATCTCGGAGGTGCTGCCTATCTATGGCATGGGTGAGGCTAGGGTACTCTGCACCCTGGGATTCAATGAATGGTTGAAAAACTGGTGCAGAGCACAGGGTTTTGGCTTCATTGGGGACTGGGGGTCTACCTGGAGAGATACAAGCCTATACTGGCACGATGGTCCTGCATCTGTCTGGGAAGGGAACCAGGATCTTAGGTGATAAGTTTAAATGCTTCATCGGCAAGCATTTAAACTAACCAAGGGGGAAGGCACTAAAAAGGAGCAGGGAATTCCCAGCCTTTCCCCGCAAAACAGGGTAGTTAGTAAGGTTAACACCAAGGTAGAGAGGTCAATAGGGAGCAGGGGTAAATGGAGAAAAAGGCAAAGGCAGTAAGTACAGGGATGGGGCTAAAAGGGGCAAGGCCATCAAAAAATGCGATGAGTACCAATTCCCATAGTCTGAGTTACAAGCTTCCTGAACTAGTGGCCTTGATGGAAGAGGGATGCCTGGATATCGTGGTAGTCACAGAAACCTGGTACACAGAGAACCATGACTGGGATGTCAACATACCTGGGCACACAATCTACAGGAGGGACAGGGAGGGTAAAAGAGGAAGAAGAGTAGCTCTCTGCATAATGGAAGGGATCAAAGCAACAGATCTAAAGGGTAAACAGGGAGGTGAGGAGGCATTGTGGGTCACCTTGTAGATAGGAAATGGCACCAGGGGTTGTATACAGACGCCCGTCTCGGGGGGGGGGGTGGACAAGGAAATGATAGGAGGCACCCTTAGAATGGCAGAAAAAGGGGAGATAATGTTGATGAGAGACCTCAATATGCCAGATGTTAACTGGAGCACATTTGCTGCAGCCACATCCAAGAGCAGGGTCATTCTTGATGCCCTACAGGGGGCATGCCTCGGGCAGCTAATGTTGGAACCCACTTGGGAGGGAGCAGTCTTAGACCTGGTACTCTCAAATGGGGAAGGTGAGAGGATCTCGGATTTAGAAGTGGGTAGCCATCTGGGAACAAGGGACCACCAGACAGTGTGGTTCACAATAAACACAGCCACAGAGTTAAGGCATACAAAAACAAGGGTACTGGATTTTCGTAAGGCTGACTTTGGCAGAATGGGAGAGTGCCTAAGGAATGCACTAGCAAAAGGGCAGGAAGGAGGGGGTGGAGGCACAATGGGGAAAAAATCAAAACTGCCATCACAGAGGCAACAAGCCTTTGTGTGAAGCAAATAAAACAAAGGAAAAAAACACTATAGTTCTCAAAAGAGGTGGCGGGAAAGGTTAGGAAGAAAAAGATAGCATTCAGAAAGTATAAGGAATCATAGAAGGAGCAGGACAGGGAACTCTATCAGTTAAAGCAGGTGGAAGCGGGGAAGGCAGTCAGAATAGCAAAGGTCCAAGCCAAGGAAAAGCTAGCCAACTCAGTTAAGAAAGGAGATAAAAACCTTTTATAGGTACATTAGTGAGCAAAGAAAGAGCAAGGAGGGATAATGAGGCTTAATAAAGGGAGGGTGGGCAGGGTGACCGTAAAAGGCAGAGATATTGAACTAATACTTTGTTCAGTATTCACAAAAGAAGAGATGGGGGACATACCTAAACCAAACAATAGAAGCACTCTGGATAGGGGGGTCGATACCAGTCCATTCACAGAAGAAAGGGTCCTGAAAGAACTCCTAAAACTCAAGGTGGACAAGGCAATGGGGCCTGATGGGATTTACCCCCAGAATTCTAAAAGAACTAAGGGGAGAACTAGTGACACCACTGACTACCCTTTGTAACAAATCATGGGAGGATGGTGTGGTACAGGAGGACTGGAGGAAGGCAGATGTGATTCCCCTTCACAAAAGTGGGAGCAAGGCAGAGGGCAGGAAACTATAGACCTGTTAGTTTGGCCTCAGTGGTAGGGAAAATGATGGTATCACTTCTGAAAGAAAGAATTTTTGAGTACTTAGAGGCCAGTGGGGCACAGGACCAAAGGTAGCATGGATTCACAGTGGGAAGGTCATGTAAGACGAATCTAATAGATTTCTTTGACTGGGTGACCAGAGTAATAGACCAGGGAGGGGCTGTGGACATGGTCTACCTAAACCTTAGCAAGGCATTTGACACAGTCCCACCCAAAAGATTAAATAAACGAGCTAGCCAGCCTGGGAGTGGGTCCCAGGGTGGTAGTCTGGGTAAAACATTGGCTGGACAACAGGACACAGAAGGTAATAGTAAACGGAGTCAAAAGGGTAGTTACTAGTGGGGTACCACAGGGTTCAGTATTGGGGCTGGTCCTCTTTAATATTTTTATAAGTGACATTGCGGAGGGAATGGAAGGAAAAGTATGCCTCTTATCTGCAGCAGGGTTGATACACAAGGGGAGGATGAGAAGGGCCTTGGCCAGGTTGGAGGAATGGTCAAAAGTATGGCAGCTTAGATTCAGTGCAAAGAAGTGCATAGTAATGTTCCTGGGAAACAAAAAACCCAGGAGAAGGGTACACAGTGTTTGGGGGGGGGGGGTACTAACAACAACAAAAATGGAAAAGGGACCTGGGAGTAGTCATATCAGATGACCTAAAGGTAGGCAGGCAATGTGAGAAGGCAGTAAGGAGGCCTGGGGGGGATACTGGGATGCATAGGGAGAGGCATCACCAGCAGAAAACAGGAAGTTGTCATCCCTCTATAGACAGCTGGTGAGACCCCATCTACCCCATCTGGAGTACTGTGTGCTGTTCTGGAGATCCCATCTCCACCAGGACATGGACCGGATGGAGGCAGTCCAGAGGAGGGCAGCTAAAATGGTGCAGGGTCTGCACCAGAAACCATACAAAGAGAGGCTAAAGAAGCTTAATATATATACCCTCGAGGAAAGGAGGGAGAGGGGGGGACATGACAGAAACTTTCAAGTACCTCAAGGGAATCCGCAAAGTCCAAGAAGGTAACATCTTTCAGAAAAAGAGATGTGCAAGAACAAGGGGGCGCAATTTGAAGCTAGAGGGGGTATCGCTCAGGGGCAATGTGAGGAAGTATTTTTTCACAGAGAGGGTGGTGGATGCATGGAACGGCTTTCCGGAGGGGGTCGTGGGATAAAAACAGTGGAGGAATTCAAGAATGCATGGGACAGACATAAGGCAATTATAGTGGAGGGTAGGCAGGAGGAAGTAGGCTGTTGGTTAACTAGGATCTGCAGCTTATCCAGTAGGTAGGGAAATGGGCAGACTGGGTGGGCCAAGCGGTCTTTATCTGCTGTCAAAGTCTGTGTTTCTATTAAATGCATGTAAATTACAGATTGTTTGGGGGGCATGGCTAGCTAGCAAAGATGGCGGACGCTTTCTAGTGTGGCTCCTCTGGACACCAGCGGTAATATTGTCTCTACAGCTATCAGAACGCATCTACAACTAAGTACTTCTAGGCGTTTATTGCGCTCATAATATGTTGTCTGGCACACTTAAAAATAAGCAGGTAAAACTATCTTTTAATGCTCGTAATTCGTCTCAACCAAGCGCGGTGGATGTGCGCAACCCTGGGCCTCACAACTCTGAGCAGGGGAATGTGGGAGATCCACAGGACCTGGATATGGAAACACTCACAAAGTCACTGGCTGGGGTTCCCTCCACCCTGCTGCAAATGCAGCAAGACATGAAAGCTGGATTTACAAATATGACTGCTCAGTTGTCTCATCTCCAGACTATGGTTACAGGACTTACAGAAACCTCCGCTACGCATTCTGCACAGATATCAGAGCTAGAGAGGCATGTGGGAGAGCTCGAAGATTCATGTGCTGGAGTTTCTGCCAAAAGTAACAGGCTTCTCTCCATGTTGGCTGAGCTAAAAGACCGAATCAACGAGCAAGAAAACCATTCCAGGAGATCCAATATTCGGATAATTGGCCTTCCGGAGGGCTGCAACCCTGTAAAAAGGCTGCATACTTGGCTGTTGGAACACTTGGGCCTCCCGGAGGAATGCGGGGCCTATAAAATAGAAAGGGCGCACCGTGTAGGCCCACTCCCGAAACCGGGTGATCGGCCTCGTCATTGTTTAATATCTCCATTTTACTGACAAGGAGGTGGTCCTGCAGAAGACAAAAAATACGGGACCCATCTCAGTTGAGAATGGGAAGGTCTACATCTATCAAGACTACAGTAGAGACCTGCAAGTCTAGAGACAAAAGTTTACAAGAGTTAAAAATAAATTGTACCGGCTTGAATGGTCTTCTTCCCTTCTCTGTCCTGCCCGTTTGTGTGTGGATAGACCTGGCCAGAGTTCGAGATATTTTACCTGTCCCAAAGCCGCTGAGAAGTGGATCAAGGAGGAGGAGACCAGGAGAGGTGCAAGGGACCCTTAGCCCACCCTAAAGGTAAAACTCTTAACAATTAGGGAGCATTGTCCTTTTGTTCCTTTTGTTAAATCCTGGGGCTCTTATGTCCTCCTTATTGGGAACAGGAGACTGAAACTGTGAATGGCATTGTTCTGGTGTGGTGTTTTAATGGGCTCTGGTTTCTTTCTTATGGATGGACTGCTGGGTACTAGCTGTCCATGCCAGTTTACCCACCAGTGCTGACCTCTGACCATATCTAGGGGCACGGGTGCCAGCGGAGGGGCACTGCGGCGCAGCGAGTCCTTTACTGTTAAGCCCACGTCTGAAGGGGCTCGTCTGAGTAATGCTTTATTCTACTTCATGGGAGGATTTATTGCAGCACAGAATGAGTCTCTTGCTTGAACACACCCTGAAGCCCTGCAGGACAAAATCAGACACTGCTTTTGCCCCGAGCCCGACTTGACTGAGCCGATGTTTACCAGTGGGATTTCCTTACTCTTGGTGGAATTGCTTGTGTCCTGAAACCTGCACCCGATACCCGACCATGCCTTGGGGCACTGGTATCAGCGGGGCCCTGGGAGTTGATGTAGGTTGCCGTGGAGGGCTGAGCTGGGTCAGACAGTTTCCTTACTAACAAATCTTTGTTTATACTACACTGGTTTTATTTATCCTGGCTCAGATGTTAGATGTGTAGAGCTCTGAAATTGCTCTATTATACTTTATCCTAAAGTTGTAGAACATTACACTCTAATGTTCATTGCTTGGACTGTTTTCTCCTTTTTTTTTTTTTTTTGCAGCATTTTGTCATATATACTTTACTCCAACTGGTTTTCTAACTACAGTTCTCTTAGCTGTTAAATTTTATGACTGCATAACGATTGGTGCCTTGTGTTCACCCTCTGCCTGCTGTTTGCGATAGGGAGTCTGGCGGGTTCCGACCTGCCCAGCGGGGGAGGGGGATCCTTGTTGTTCATGTTGGACCTGGGCTACTTGGGTAAGGTCAGCGCTGTTGCTGACTGTTGGGGGGTGGAACTGTTATGTTAAAAGGGTAGTGGATCTAGAGGGTGGGTGGGGACTTTGGCCTGTTGCTGTTCCTGCTGTGAGCCAGTGCTGGGAGTTGCTTTGGGGGTGCCTTCAATTGGTGTGTGTGGTACCTACCTTGTGTGCTTCTGCAGTGCAGATCCGGCATCTAGGAAAACTGGTGGGAGGCTGAAGTGGTTGATCGGAGACTCTGGTGGAGCCTCGGTAGGGGGGTGGGTAAGGAGTTGCTAAGGCGGTTGTGTTCTAATTAAAAGGGGTAAAATGGTTTTAGATGTGCAAAAATTCCATACAGCTTGTATTACGAGTGTATACATCACAGATAAGTATGGTTTATTTATTTTATTTATTTAATTCATATATCGGATTTACAACCTTTGAGTCAAAGACTCATTTACAAAAGCACCTCGTCGCAGGGAGGGGAACAATCAATTTGTGAGACAAGACAGTGGGGAACAGTACAGGTGACATACATGCAGCATACATAACAGAATTTTCAAAGAGCAAATAAACATAGGCTGAGGTTGAGGATGTTAAGTGTGTATCCTGGATTATAAATGGTCTCAAGTCTATTTTAAAATGAAGGAAAGTTCTGGCAGAGGTGCGCAAGGTGAAGGGGGCAAATTGTACTGCTGCAGGAGACGCACTTCTCCTCCATGGAGGCCCAAAAAATGGCAAAATTCATGGGAGGCACATGGGTTTCTGCCACCTTTTCCTCAAAAGCTCGAGGAGCTTCAATATGGATCCTGCAGGGGCTGCCAGTCCAGATTTTGGAGCAACTGGTTGACCAAGCTGGGAGGTATGCCCTAACGAAAGTTATTATTGGAAAGGGTTTTGTTTCTGCTGGGCTCAGTATGTGCTCCCAATGTTGAGTGCCCAGGCTTTTTTCAGAAGTTGGCCCTGGATATGTCCAGCTGGGACAGTCCCTGGATTCTCCCTGGGGGGGGGGATTTCAATTGCGTTCTCGACACTGTCTTGGACTGATCTAATAGAGCTTCAGTGTCCAAGTCAAAGAACTCTAAAGCCTTGGAGGACTTACAAGTGTGGCTGGACTTAGTTGATGTTTGGCAGCATGCTAATCCCACTGGTTGGGACTATAGCTTCTTTTCCCATGCACACCATTAATACGCCAGGATTGACAGGATCCTGATATCCGGGCCTCTGCTGGTGGGTGTGGGAGAAACAACCTACTCCCCTATCTGGATATCTGACCATGCAATTCATAGCGTTACCTTCAGGGGTCCTGGGGTACCCAAAGTGGGGAGAAATTGGATCCATTGTTGCTGAAGGACCAGGAATAGGTAGGCTTTATAAATGACTGTATTAAGGAATACCTTCAGTTAAAAGGCAGAGGAGAGACTACCCATGGAATTCGATGGGAGGCTTTGAAAGCTTATATTAGAGGCCAAACCATCTATTTTGCCTTGCATTGGAAGGGGGTGGAAGCGAGAGAACTATCCTTTGAGAGCCAAGATTGCAGCCTGCGAGGAGGCACATAGGTCGAACCCCACAGCCGCTTTATATAATGTCCTTCAAATATTAAAATGGAAATTTAATACCCTATTGAGTGCTCTACTTGAGCATTCCATCTTACTAAGCAGTGCTGGGGCATATTTTGAGGGAGATCGAGCAGGCAAATTACTGTCATGGAAATTGAGGCACAGGGAATCAGAGCGTACTGTGGGGCAGATTTGAAATGTTCAGGGAGATCTTGTTCAACATCCCGATGAGATCAGGAAGGACTTTGATATATTTTATAGCCACCTGTATACCTCTGAGTGTAACCCCCTCCCCCCAGAGGATCTTGACTCTTTCTTTGCAGGGGTCCCCCTTAATAGATTACATGAGACTGAGAGGGTGACACTGGACACCTCTCTCTTAAAGCAAGAGATTATGGCAGCCCTTAGAGCCCTTAAGGGGGGGAAGGCCCCCAGTTCTGATGGACTCCCTATTGACTATTTCAAAACATTCCACTCTTTACTCCTAGACCTTCTATTTGATATAATTGAGGAAAGTCTGGCTAGGGGTGAGTCACCCCCCTCCACACAGTTCACCACTATTACAGTTCTCCCAAAGCCCGGGAAAGACCCTTCCAAATGCGCCTCTTATAGGTCAATCTCACTTTTAACAGCTGACTATAAAATCGTGGCAAAAGCCTTGGCTACCCGCCTGGACCCTCTGTTGCCCAGTATAATCCACCAGGATCAGCCAGGCTTTTTCAAAGGGAGAATGGGGAAGCATAATATCAGATGCATTCTGACTATAATATATCAGTGGGGTCGGAATAAATATACTCACGGGGAAGCTGTGGTAGCATTGGACGCTGAAAAAGCCTTTGACCGCATGGAGTGGGGGTACCTTTTTGATACCCTGCATAGGATGGGGGTTGGCCCAAATTTCTGTTTTTGGGTGTGCACGCTTTACACCCGTCTGTTGGTTCAGGTCCTGGTCAGTGGTCTGCCCACGGCCCTTTTTACCCTGAGTAGGGGTACCCAGTAGGGTTGTCCCTTGTATGTAGAGGAGCGTCGACTTTCCCTGGAGCCTTTGGTGGCAGCCCTAAGAGCTCATCCAGGCATAAGGGGCTTCATGGGTGGCGGATGGGAACACAAAATTGCTATGTATGCTGATGATCAGCTCCTCTACCTACTAATCCTGGCACAGGACCTCCCTGAGGTCAATGGCCTAATGCACTCCTTTGGCTGGATCTCAGTCCATCGGGTGAATTGGCCCAAAAACGAACTGCTCCCGGTGGGCACCCAGCACAGAGCCCAACTGATAGCCAACCTTGGGAGACTGAAACATAGAAACATAGAATTTGACGGCAGATAAGGACCTCTTGGCCCACCCAGTCTGCCCATTTCCCTAGCTAATGGATAAGCTGCAGATCCTAGTTAACCAGCAGCCTACTTTTTCCTACCCCGGCCCCCTAGAATTGCCTTATGACTGTCCCATGCATGCTTGAATTCCACCACTGTTTTTGACTCCACAGCCTCCTCCGGAAGGCCGTTCCATACATCCACAACCCTCTCTGTGAAAAAATACTTCCTTAAATTACCTCTGAGCCGCCCCTCTCTATCTTCAAGTTGTGCCCCCTTGTTCTTGCACACCTCTTTGTTTTTAAAGATGCTACCCTCTTGGACTTTGTTGATTCCCTTGAGGTGCACTTGAAAGTTTCTATGATGTCCCCCCTCTCCCTCCTTTCCTCGAGGCTATACATATTAAGCTCCTTTCGTCTCTCTTCATATGTCTTCCGGTGCAGACCCTGCACCATTTTAGTTGCCCTCCTCTGGACAGCTTCCATCCTGTCTATGTCTTTGCGGAGATTGGGTCTCTAGAACTGCACATAGTACTCCAGATGGGGTCTCACCAGCTGTCTGTACAGAGGGATAACAACTTTCTGATCTTCCTGGACATAAGTCTCCACCACTCATTCACACTATTGTGATCTGCGCCGGAGGCACTAGGACCCATCGGGAGCAAACTTTTTGCTGGAGGGTCGGCGCCAGAGATGGCGCCGCGAGCCCTAGCTCGTGCGGTAATGACTATCTCGGCGTCGACCCTCCAACTGCCTCAGTTCCTTTTTTCCCGCCGTCGAGTGCACTTCAGTGACAACGTCGCTTGCCTGTCGGGAGTCAAACTTCAAACTAGCAGCATAGTTTTCAGTTTTTATTATTTTGTAATATTATCGATACAGTATCACTTAAATTTATTCTTATTTTAAAATAAATACAATAAAGAAGTCTCAGCTACCTTGGCGGAGTGGAGCCATGAGCAGGTCAGGTGACGGTAGGGAGACTTAGTATGAAAGCTTTCAGTCAGTCGGGCTGGGTCCGGTCTGCTGCCTTCTCGGAGGGAGGGTCTGACAACGGTCAGTCCAATGCCGGGGGATAGAGGTCCCCAGGAGCCATAAAATAAACAGTCGACTCTCGGACCGCTCGCCTCGAGCTTTCTTCGCCCCACAGGTCTAAAAAAGAGAAGGCATCACCGAGGTCACCTCTGATATGTCTGCGCAGACGCCGGGTTATTGGGGCTAGTTGCCGGTCTCCTCCTTCGGAGTCGCCAACCTCTGCTTCTGGTAGCCGACGGCTTCGACATCGGATTCCTACCCCGCCTGCAGGTAGGTCTTCAGATGACCAGTTTCATCAGTGGGCTGCTCTTATGGAGCAATGGGCTCGGAGGTTGGTTGGCTACCTGGCTCACGGTCACTCATGGGCCGCGGGCTCTCTGGGCGACGGTAGAGGTGGTTGGACCTTCCTGTCCGTGAGTACCTTCTTGGTGCCATCGACTCCAGCGCATAGGTGTTTCCCCCCCTCACATGGCTGCGGCGCAGGGGGCCACACCGATGCCCTTATCTCCTGCTCTTCTTCCTTCAAAACCTGTTTTTCGGAGTCTGGGAGTGTTTTCGGCACCCTCGGCATCGTGTGGCCTCTCGGCGCCGTCCTCAGCGTTGATGCTGCGCTTGGCGCCGTCTTTGTAGCCGTCTTGACTCTCGGCTCTCCCTGGCGTAGCGATAGCTCGGCATCGTTCTCGGTGCTGCAGCCTCCTCGGCGCCGGCAGCTCTCGGGAACTTCTCTTTTCACTTGTTTCCTTCTTCCTCTTCTTCTGAATTTCATTCCTTTCCTGTCCATACAGTCCCTTCTGGACTGTCAGGAGATGACGTTGAGCCTGACCCAGACCTTCGGTTGGGTGATGAAGTGGACGAAGCAGGATCTATTACTGCTACAGAGCCTGTGGTCGAGGACCTATCCTTTAAGTCTCTGTTGAAAAATCTGAGTTCCACACTTTCTCTCCAGACTACAGACATCGATCCTGGGAAATCATTGAGACTCCAATATCTTCATGCCTCGGAGATCCCTACGGATTTGACTCCTCCAATTCAGCCTTCCTTCGAGACGCTGTCTCAAATGGTATGGAATAATCCTGCTCTTACCCCTTCGGTGGCTAAATCCATTGATAGGAAATATTCAGCCCCCAAGGAACGTCCCATTTTGGCATCTCAAGCCTTTGCGGATCCTATTGTAGTCCTGGCAGAGAATGATAAGGTCATTCTTCCTCAAGCTACTATGGCTCGACCTATTAACAAGGAATCTCATAAGATAGACACCTTAGGTAAGAGAGTCTTTGCTGCTTCTACCCTAAGTATGCGTATCGCCAGTTACCAAGGCTATTTTTCTCAGTATGAGTATATCCTGTGGAATTCTATTAAACAGATGGTTGAAGCCCTACCGGAGTCGGATTCAAAGCCAGAGCTTCTTCAAACCATTATCAGAGGTATTGAATCCAATAACCAGCAGGTTAAAGCAGCCATGGATGCTTTTGACACTGCTTCCCGTTCAGCGGCTGCTGGTATTTGCACCCGGCATCATTCCTGGCTGCGCACTTCGGGCTTTACGAATGACGCGCAGCAGCAGGTGATGGCATTGCCCTTTGACGGTGCATATCTTTTTGGTCCTCACTTAGAGCAAGCTCTAGAAGCTACACAAAAGACTAGGTCAGCCATTAAGTTGGCTCGGCTCTCTCCTGCCCCCTCTCGAGGGCATGCCAGTAAACGGCAGTTCCATAATCGCCAGTCCTTTCGAGGCAGAGGAAGTTTCCATAAGAACTAACTTGCCCAACCTCAAAAGAAGGCGCAACAGAAAGCACAAGGGCCCAAAGTGCCCAGCACTACCTTATGAATTGCCGGCCCAAGTTCCATCTCAGCTGCCCCAGGTGGACTTTTCCTCTCCGGTGGGAGGTCGTCTGATGCACTTCTACAACCAGTGGAAGTCCATAACCTCAGACAAATGGGTCCTTCGGATAATTCGTGAGGGGTATTCACTCAATCTTGTGGAGACCCCTCAAACGGCAGCCCAGGCTGTCAACCCTTCAGTCAGACCTTCTCGCCGCCGAGATTCAGGGCCTTCTGAACAACAGGGCAGTAGAAGTGGTGCCACGGCACCAACGAAACACGGGGTTCTACTCTCATTACTTTCTGGTTCCAAAGAAGTCTGTCAGAATGCGCCCCATTCTAGATCTCAGAAAGCTAAACAAATTTCTCCTCAGGGAGAAATTCAAAATGATTTCTCTGGGAACCCTGTTACCTCTGCTCCACCAACACGACTGGTTAGCCTCCTAGATATGCAGGACACTTACCAGCACATTCCTGTTCACCGAGGCATCACAAATTCCTGAGGTTTGTGGCTCTGGGACAGCACTATCAGTTCAGAGTCCTGCCCTTTGGGCTATCCTCGGCGCCACGAGTTTTTACAAAATGTTGTGCAGTTCTCGCAGCGCACCTCAGAAAGGTCGGAATTCAGGTGTTTCCTTATCTGGACGATTGGCTTTTAGCAAGCCCTTCCAGGCAAGGGACTCTGGACGTCATGGAGACGGCCTCGCACTTCCTTACGTCCATGGGAGTTCTGCTCAACCTCAAGAAATTGCAACTGCAGCCCTCCCAGAGGCTCCTTTTCATAGGGACTCTTCTGGACACCTCCTGTGTGAGGGCTTTTCTTCCAGAAGACAGGAGGAACGATATCCTTTAGATGGCCCGTCACATTGGGGAAAACAGCTCAGTCACAGCTCTCTCGATGCAATGGATGCTAGGCCTCATGGCATCGTTAGTGTTCACTGTACCCCTAGCACGTCTGCACATGAGAACCACCCAGTGGATGCTCAGTACTCAGTGGTCCCCAACCACTCACCCGCAGTCTTATCTCATCAAGGTGACAGAACCTTTAAGGAGGTCACTCACCTGGTGGTCTCAAGAGAGCAATCTCCTGGAGGGGTATCCCTTTGCTCCTCTGGACCATCAGATCTCCTTACCACGGACGACTCTCTAATGGGGTGGGAGCTCACTGTCAGGCTCTCCACACTCAAGGTGCGTGGACTCAAGTCGAGTCCCAGCTCCACATAAACGTCCTAGAAATGAGAGCCGTCCTTTATGCGGTCCGAGCTTTGAAGGACATTCTGTGTCACAAGAACATTCTCCTTCAAATGGACAACAAAGCAGTGATGTATTACATCAACAAGCAGGGCGGTGCTCACTCTTACCCCTTATGCAGAGAAGCAATGAGGGTATGGGAATGGTGCTTGGAGCACGAGGCTCTAATTCAAGCAGTCTACCTGCCAGGTGTTCAGAATGATCTGGCAGACCGTCTCAGCAGAACAGAGACAGACCCTCACGAGTGGTCTCTCGACTCAACCATAGTTCAGTCACTATTCGAAGAGTGGGGAACTCCAGACCTGGACCTTTTTGCATCCCCACTCAACGCAAAACTGCCTCTCTTCTGCTCCAGAAATCCAGGGCCTGGCATTTTCTGTCAGGATGCGTTCAGGCTGCGGTGGACAAAATGCTTTTACGCCTCTTCCTCTAATTCAGAGGGTACCTCAAGTTCGAATCCCAGGGGACAAAATGATTCTCATTGCTCCCTTTGGCCTCGGAGCTGTGGTTTCCACTGCTCAACAATATGTTGGCAGTTCCTCCGAGACCACTTCCTGCAGATGAACCTTTTGACTCAGGGACTGGTGGTCCATCCCAACCTGAGATCACTTCACCTTCACGCTTGGCTCCTGAAGAGGTCGAGGTAAACTGGTTCAATGTCTCTCGAAGAGTTTCAGATATTCTTCTGGCTGCACGGAAGCCAGCCACTCGGAAAACTTACACAGCCAAGTGGAAGCATTTTTCGCTCTGGTGTGCAAAGTCCTCTTTGAATCCCTTTTCCTGTCCACCAGATAAGGTTTTGGAGTACCTTTTGGACCTCTCAAATTCGGGTCTGCAGTACTCTACAGTCAAAGTTCATCTAAGTGCCATTTCAGCGTATCATGAGCCTGTTATTTCCTTAACTCTAGCTCAGTTACCTATGGTTAAGAGGTTTCTTAAGGGGATTCTGCATACCAGACCTCCTACAAGACGTCCAGTCGCAGCCTGGGACATTAATCTTGTGCTAGACATGCTCACTCGGAAACCTTTCGAACCTCTGGCTACCTGTGAGCTAAAATTTCTCACTTGGAAAACTGCCTTCCTAGTGGCCATTACCTCAGCCCGCAGGGTCTCTGAGATACATGCCCTGGTCACAGACTCTCCGTATACTGTGTTCCATAAGGACAAAGTAGTTCTTCGTACTTATCCTAAATTTCTTCCTAAGGTTGTGTCAGAATTTCATCTGAACCAACCTTTGGTCCTTCCCTCTTATTTTGCGGACTTCCAGAATGAAGGGGAACATTCTCTTCATTCTTTGGATGTTAAGAGGGCCTTGCGTTTCTATCTAGATAGAACCACAGATTTTCGCAAAGCTCAGCAACTGTTCGTTTCCTTCAGTGAGACCCGGCTGGGTCAACCTGTCACTATCAGATGTATCTCATCATGGCTAGTGGCGTGCCTTCATCACTGCTATTCCATGGTGCAGGTTAAGTTGGAGGGTAGAGTTTACGCTCATTCTACCAGAGCGGTCGTGGCATCCCTAGCGGAAATCCGCAATGTGCCCATTGCAGACATCTGCAATGCGGCCACCTGGAGCTCAGTGCATACTTTCGTTAAACATTATGCACTAGATGTCCATGCCAGATGACATTCTTCCTTTGGCAGAGCCATCCTCAATGGACTTCTGTCCTAGAAACGTGAGCTCTTGGTCTCTCCTGCCGCCCTCTCGGGGGATTATTAGCTCGGTACTCTCCCAATAGTGTGAATGAGTGGTGGAGACTTATGTCAAGGAAGATATGAAAATTACGTACCACCGTAATTCTTGATCTTCTTGGAGCAGTCTCCACCACTCATTCAGAGGCCCACTCCATCCCCGAGCTCACCTTTTTGTTGGTCTTCACTCCCTCAAATCTTTAGGCCGTGAAGACTTCTTTATTGACCCTTCTTACACGGGTCGCTCGGACTATCTTATGTCCGGTTTTTAGGTTAGGCTACCCTTCTAGGTTAGTTACGCTGCATCTCCTTGGTAAAAAAAATACTGAGGTGGTTGAAGGGTCAACGCCGAGATAGTCGTTACCGCACGAGCTAGGGCTCACGGCGCCGTTCCTCGCGGCGCCGATCCTCCAGCAAAAAGTTTGCTCCCGATGGGTCCTAGTGCCTCCGGCGCAGATCCCAATAGTGTGAATGAGTGGTGGAGACTCGTCCAAGAAGATCAAGAATTACGGTAGGTACGTGATTTTCATTTTTCTACTGGTGATGCCTCTCCCTATGCATCCCAGTATCCCCCCAGCCCTCCTTGCTGCCCTCTCACATTGCTTGCCCACCTTTAGGTCATCTGATATGACCACCCCCAGGTCCCTTTCCATTTTTGTTGTTGTTAGTATCTCACCCCCCATTGTGTACTCTTCCCCTGGGTTTTTGTTTCCCAGGTGCATTACCTTGCACTTCTTAGCATTGAATCTAAGCTGCCATACATTTGACCATTCCTCTAACCTTGCCAAGTCCCTTCTCATCATTTCCACCCACCTTGTGCATCAACTCTGTTGCAGATCTTTGTGTCATCTGCAAAGACATACTTTTCCTTCCAGTCCCTCTGCTATGTAAACATAAAAGACATTGAAGAGGACTGGTCCTAATACTGAACCCTGTGGTACCCACTAAAACCCCCTTTCTTCAGAGTGGACTCCATTTACTATTACTCTCTGTGTCCTATTCTCCAGCCAGTTCTTTACCCAGGCTGTCATCTTGGGACCCACTCCCAGGCTGGCTAACTTGTATATTAATCTTTTGTTTGGGACTGTGTCAAATGCCTTGCTAAAGTCTAGGTAGGCCATGTCCACAGCCCCTCCTTGATCTACAACTTTGGTCACCCAGTCAAAGAAATCTATCAGATTTGTCTGGCATGACCTTCCCGCTGTGAATCCATGCTGCCTTGGGTCCTGTGCCCCTCTGGCCTCTAGATACTCGACAGTTCTTTCCTTCAGAAGTGATTCTATCATTTTCCCTATCACTGAGGTTAAACTAACAGGTCTGTAGTTTACTGCTTCTGCCCTGCTCCCACTTTTGTGAAGGGGAATCACATCTGCCCTCCTCCAGTCCTTCGGTACCACCCCATCCTCCCATGATTTGTTAAAGAGGGTAGTCAGTGGTGTCACTAGTTCTACCCTTAGTTGTTTTAGAATTCTGGAATGAATCCCATCAGGCCCCATTGCTTTGTCCACCTTCAGGTTTACGAGTTCTTTCAGAACCCTTTCTTCTGTAAATGGGTTGGTATCAACTTCTGTATCCAGAGTGTTTCTATTGTTTGTTTTAGGTACCTCCCCCTCTTCATTTGTAAATACTGAGCAAAAATATTTGTTTAGTATCTCTGCCTTTTCACAGTCACCCTCTGCCCATCCCCTCCCTTTATTAAGCCTCACTATCCCTCTTGGTCTTCCTTTGCTCCCTGATGTACCTAAAAAGGTTTTATCCCCTTCTTAACTGAGTTGGCTATCTTTTCCTCAGTTTGGGCTTTTGCTGTTCTGACTGCCTTCCCAGCTTCCTTTTGCTTTAACTGATACAATTCTCTGTCCTGCTCCTTCTGTGATTCCTTGTACTTCCTGAATGCTTTCTTTTTCTCTTGAACCTTCACTGCCACTTCCTTTGAGAACCATAGTGGTTTCTTACATCGTTTTGTTTTGTTTATTTGCTTCACACAAAGGCTTGTTACCTCTGTATCGGCAGTTTTTATTATTCCCCATTGTTCTTCCACCCCTCCTTCCTGCCCATTTGCTAGTGCATTCCTTAGGCACTCACCCATTTTGGCAAAGTCAGCCCTCCTAAAGTCCAGTACTTTTGCCTTTGTATGGCTTGACTCTGTTGCTGTGTTTATTGTGAATCATACTGTTCGATGGTCGCTAGTTCCCAGATGGCTACCCACTTCTACATCTGTGATCCTCTCTCCATCTCCATTTGCGAGAACCAGGTCTAAGATTGCTCCCGTTGAGTGGGTTCCAATGCTAGTTGTCTAAAGCATGCCCCCTGTAGGGCATCTAGAATAACCCCACTCTTTGAAGTGGCTGCTGCAACTGCACTCCAGTTAACATCTGGCATATTTAGATCAGCCATCAGCAATATCTCCCCTTTTTCTGCCATTCTAAGTATACTTTCTATCATTTCCTCGTCCATTTCCTCCCCTGAGGAGGTCTGCTCTAACCCTCTGCGGATTGTGGTGCCATTGCCTGTCTCCAAATTGACCCACAGTGCTTCTTCTCTCCTGTTTACCCTTTTGTTCTGTTGCTTTGATTCCTTCCCTTATGTAAGGAGCTACTCCTCCTCCTCTTTTACCCTCCCTGTCCCTCCTGTAGATAGTGTATCCTGGTATGTTTATGTCCTAGTCATGGTTTTGTGTGTACCATGTTTCTGTGACTACCACGATATCCAGATGTTCCTCCTCCATCAAGGCCACTAATTCAGGAAGCTTGTTACCCAGACTACGGGTATTGGTACTCATTGCTCTTCATTTTTTGATGGCTTTACCTTCTGTTGCAGCATCCCCCACTGACCTTTCTACCTCAGTCTTTTTCTCATTTAGTACCCTGTTTTGTAGGGAGAGGCTGGGATTTTCCTGCTGCTTATCAGTGCCTCCCCCCTTGACTAGTTTAAAAGCTTGCCAATGAAGCATTTAAACCGATTGCTCAAAAGACTTGTTCCCTTCCTGGACAGATGCAGACCATCCTGCCAGTATAGGCTGGTGTCCCTCCAGGTGGAACCTCAGTCCCCAATGAAGCCAAACCCCTGTGCTCCACACCATTTTTTCAACCATCCGTTAAACTTCATGGTGCAAAGTACCTTCGCCCCACCCATGCCATTGACAGGCAGCACTCTGAGAAGGATACTGCGTGTGCAACTTGTCTTAGGCCCCTCCCCAACTCTACAAAGTCCTCCTGCACTGCTGTAATCTCATGATGAGCCAAGTCATTTGTCCCTAGGTGGACTATGATGTCCAGCTCAGACTCCCGTGCAGCTGTTCTCGTGATCCTGAGGATGTGCTTCCTGTCCCTCCAAGCCATGGCACCAGGCAGGCACCATACTTCAGTTTTCCCTGCTCCCGCAAGTTCTGTCCCCCTAATAACTGAGTCCCCCACCAGGAGCTGCTTCCTTTTCCTGTGGTGTCCTCTGCCTCCTTCCTGTGGGCCTCCCTTGTGACAGTTGTCCTCAGCCTCCTTCATCTCCTCTGCGAGTGCATCCATAGGGGAACTATGCTCCCCCAGAATGGTGTATGGATTGTGGAGTGGTTTCCAGCTTAAAATACTTAGAGGAGTACAGTTTTCAGTATCAACCGGCTGCTTGCACGCCCTAAATTTTGGCCCTCTTCTCTCAAAATAGCTGAGGACTGTGACAGGTGGGTGGCCCTGCCTGTTTCCTTACTGAACTGGGTTGGGGTGATCAAGATGACTATTTTGCCTAGGCTCTTTTACCTATACCAGTCGCTTCCCATCCGAGTTCCACAATCGCATTTCAAATTATAAACAAATTTCTCTGGAGGGAAGGGAGAGCCAAAATTAAATGAACAACCCTGCAGCTCCTCCCTCGGGGCTGCCAAATTTTAGGCCTATTACTGGGCTGCGCAACTTGCCTTTCTACCCACAGACAGTATTGAGCTTGGGTTCTCATGGTTGGGCCTAGAGGAGGATATGTTGAGTGGGAATCTTAGAAACGACACCCTGACTGGGTCCTTGGGACCCTTTGAGGTGGGACAGGTATCCAACCCTTTTACTGCCACCACTTTACACACATGGACAAAGGCTCATCAGTATATTGGGTATTTGGGTAATATGTCTCCTAATATAGGCCTGCTGGCAGCCATGTGTATCAGGGGTATTCTTTAACCTGCTATGATTCAGAGACTTTGGGTCTGGTGGAGAAGGGGTCTTGAAGTAGTTAACCAATTATTTGAGGGGGAGCCTTAAAAAGTTTTCCAATGCTTTGTAATGAATGGGGCCTACCACTGGTGGATCTCTTCTTATAGCTGAAGATACATCAGAAATGTGGGGAATTCTTGTCTGAAGCATGTGGATGGCCTGAGCCCTCGCCCTTGGAGGAGAAGCTTTTTAAGCCCCAACCTGGATTGAAGCCCCTTTCTGTGTACTATTGTACTTTCCAGGGCAACCTGCATCAGCAGCAGGACTCCAGTTGTATTAGATGGAGCAGAGACCTTCCACTCCCTATAGATCGGTATACCTAGAGGCTGGCTAGTGCACTCTATATGAATTGCTGTCTAAGCAAGGGCATTGGATGTGGTGTACCTGGACTTCAGCAAGGCCTTTGACACCATCCCACACAGGAGGCTGATCAATAAATTTGAACACACAGGTGTTGGTCATAAGATAGTAAGCCGGGTAGCGCACTGGCTGCAGGATAGAACTCAGAAAGTCACAGCAAACGGCACCATGTCCAAAGAGGGCTGTGTGACCAGCGGAGTCCCTCAGGGATTGGTGCTGGGTCCAGTCCTCTTCAACATATTCATCAGTGACGATGCTGTTGGTTTGAGGGTAAAGTCTGCCTGTTCACAGATGATACAAAACTATGTAATGGGGTGAACAATCAGGAGGGAGCCTCCAGTATGAAGGAGGATGTCAAGAAGCTTGAATAGTGGTCCGACTGGCAACTTAGATTTAATGCTACAAAATGCACCTGGGAAAAACTCAATACTTCCAAGATGGACAACTTGAAGAGACCAGGACTGAACGGGACTTAAGCGTAATCATATTGGACGACCTTAAAGCAGGGAATCAATGTGAAAAAGCATCATGAAAAGCAAGAAGCATCCTCGGATGCATAGGCAGGGGAATAACTAGCAGAAGGCAAGAAGTGATCATTCCACTCTGTAGAGCCCTGGTGAGGCCACACCTAGAGTACTGCATCCAGTTCTGGAGGCCCCACCTGAAGAAGGACATATAGCGTTTGGAATCAATTCAGAGAAGGGCCACAAATATGGTGCAGGGCCTCCATCACAAGCCATATGAGTCTAGACTCCAAGACCTAAATTTGTACTCCCTGGAACAGAGAAAGGACATAGATATGGGATATGATAGGACTGTTTAGATTTATCAAGTTTATAAACACTGTTCAGGTAGACAAACTCTTCCATGCAAACAGAGAGGCGCATACAAGAGGGAACAACCTACACCTGAGAGGGGGAAGGCTCAGAGGCAGTATCAGAAAGTACTTTTTTATGGAGAGGGTAATAGACACATGGAACAATCTACACTCAGAAGTGGTTGCAGCAAAGACGGTGCATTTAAATACTCATTGGACCGGCACTACAGTATAAACAAAAGCAGCAAAATATAGTGGAGGGGGTTTGGTTCATGGGCAGACTAGATGGGCCACTCGGTCCCCATCTGCTGCCAAATTCTTATGTTCTTCTTCCGTTCTTTAACATGTCCTATGAAGTCCCTGTATTCTCTAACAGTAGTTTTTCTAACTCAGATACACTTTACAGAAAACAGCAGAGTGCTTGCAATGTCTTGAAAAGTTTCATGGCCAGCATAAGGCAAGAACAGAGGGACTGCAGAAGACAGCAGCAGCACTGACTAATACAGTATAATTACTGCAGGCCTTAGCACTAAAAAATCATAAAATTCCAGGATGCCTTACGTGAGTTGGTTCATGACATTTGTAATGGAGTCAAGTAGGTTTTTGCACCAGACTTAAGTACCTTCGTTTACATTTAAATCGTGATGAAATTAGCAGGGTGGAACAGGCAATCATTGTCATGCCTACAGACTGCACAGGTAAACAGACTAAAAGGCTGATGGGACCTTCCCTTTAAGGGATTTACAGTCCTTAGAATTGACTTTAAGATCTTGCATACTTTGAGCCATAGACCCCGGGGAAGAGGTTGGGGTTCTTTACGCAGGCCGTATGCTCGTCCAGACTGAGGCTATTCAAGAGACCCAGGATCAGGTTCCCAAAGACCTCAGCTTTCCACTTACCAGGCTGCAAACCTACCTACTGTTGCCTGTGCCAGACCTACAAAAAGGTCAGACCATTGCCTGCACTCCCACCACCTCGGGCTCTTTCTGACTCCCTTCCCCTTCCTCCAGCCTCACTGCCTCAGGAAGTCTTGGTGGGAGGCAGAATATCCCTCTTCCTACCAATATGGAGGGAGATCACTTCGGATGCCAGGGTCTTGGAGGTGGTTCAGTAAGGACGTGCCCTAGAGCTCCTTACTGTTCCACCAGTGCCCCCCAATTACTCAGTAGATATCTTCCGGTACATCTTGCCCTCTTGCTGGAGGAGATTCAATACTTCCTCCACAAAAGGGCTGTAGAACCTGTCCATGTTTCAGAACAGAATCAGGGTTATTATTCCCAGTACTTTCTAGTCCCAAAATGGACCGGGATCTCGGGTCAATACTAGATCTTCGAGGACTGAATCTATTCATTAAACACAAAACGATTTAAGTGATCTCTTTGCAGTATCTTCTCCACCTCCAGCTAATAGGGGATTAGATAATTGCTCTGGATATGAAGGATGCATACCTTCCCGTCAAAATCCAAAAGTCACACAGAAAATACACGTGTTTCACACTTCAGGGCTTACACTACCAGTTTCGTGTTTTGTTCTTTGGTTTGTGCTCTGCATCGTGTGGCTTTACCAAAGCATTTGCCAAAGTGTCAGCTGCCCTCTGCAGGTACTGTAGGGCCTCTAAGTCTTCCCATACATAGCTGACCGGCTGTTCAAAGTCCTGTCTCAGGAGTCATTGTCATCACACTATTTCGGACCCAACAATTGTTCAACCAACTGGGTATACTGGTCAGTGAACCGAAGTTGCTCCTTACTTCTTGCCTGCGACTCTAGTATATAGGAGCTATTCTGGACACGGGTCTAGGATGGGCATTTCTACCCGACTGTGCTACAGCACTGGTGGCCCAGGCACAGCTGGTAACATCCAGCGACTGTGTCTCAGCCAGATGCCTTCTAAGGTCAATCAGCCTGATGGCATCTGCAATTCTGACTGTCCCACTAGCTTGCCTCCACATTAGGATCCCTCAGTGGCTCCTCAGAGCACACTGGACACAGCATTCTGATGAATTAGAGTGTCTCATACAAGTGACTCCCCCATTGTCGCTCCCTGTTCTGGTGGTTGGACCACTCCAGTCTATAGTCGGGGCACCTCTCCCTCTGGCCATACCCCTCCTGGCAATGATCACGGATGCCTCAGGTTCAGGTTGGGGTGTCCATCTGGGCCCCTTCAGCACTCCATGCCAGTGGGCTTCTCTGGAGTATGGTTCTGCACAGCAGCACTCTGGCTTTGAGGAATGTTCTGTGTAGCCTACAGGACTTTGCCACTCCCCTTCCAGGGGAACAGCTACTTATCCGCACAGACAATATTTCAATTGAACTGACAGGGTGGAGTACATTTGTATCCTCTCTGAAGAGAGTGGGAGTTTGGCACTGGGCGGTGGAACGAGACATATCTCTGTCCGCAGTGTTTCTACCCTGTACCCAGAATGCACTGGCAGACGGCCTCAATCTGTCCTGTGTGATGTGCTATGAATGGGAACTCTCCATCTCCATTATGGATGACCTCCTTGAAAAAGGGCATTGAGCAGGTATAGCTCTGTTTACAGTTCCATATAACGCAAAATTGCCACGTTTCTGCTTGCTCGCTCCAGGACCTTTTCTAGTGAGATGCACTGTCCCTTTCCTGGAAAGGGAAGTTTCTGTAGGCTTCCCCCACTCCCTCCAGTGCAAAAAGTTGTGGTCAAGCTATGAGCTGAGGCATCCACTTTGATTCTGATGCCCCCTTACTGGCCCAGACAAATTTGGTTCCCTCTACTCCAGCAAGTGGCAGTGAAACCCTAGTCCCGCTCCCCCTGCATGTGGGACTTCTTTCACAAGAGTAGGGTACTCTGGTGCACCTGGATCTTTGATCCCTGCACCTCCATGCCTGGCTTCTGAAGAAATAGAGCTCTCCTGCTTTGGGGTTTCCTTGGCGGTTGCAGATGTCCTGCTGGTGATTAGAAAGCCATCTACGCTGTACACCTACTCACAGAAATGGAAATGTTTTATGGTTTGGTGTACTAGGCATGCTCTGAATCCCTTTACGTTTTCAGTTCCTGAAGTATTGGACTACCTCTTGACCGCAGGACTGGGATATTCCTCTATTAAGGTCCACCTGGCCGCAGTGTTGGCTTTTCATGCCCTCAAAGAAGGCAAGATAGTGACCCTGATGGAGGTTTCCTGTAGATTCCTAACAGGTATTCTACTGTTGCACCCCCCTGTCCGAGATGCTGTTCCAGTGTTGGAATTTAATTTGGTCCAAGAGACCCTGACTGCACCTGCCTTTGAGCCTGCTGCTGCTTATGGGCCATGCTTCCTCTCTTGGAAGACACTGTTCCTAGTGGCTGTGCCATCTGGTAGATGCATTTCAGAATTGCAGGCTCTGTTTACAGAACCTCCTATTATTTTTCGCAAGGATAGGGTTACATTATGCATTAATCCTCATTGTCTTCCTAAGCTAGTGTCTGAAAGAACACTAAATCAGATTGTTGATTATACTGTTAGTACTGAGTCTTACTACTTAGTAGTTCTAAGCCTTACTACTTACTAAGTAGTAATGCAAGGGGAGGAGATGACCGGAGATCGAGTAGGGTCTGTGGCAGAACAGTAGGCAGGGAAAACTGGGCAGACTAGGTGGGCCAAGAGGTCCTCATCTGCCAACAGCATCTATGTTTCTGTTTATTTTTTGTCTCCCATTGATAGTGGGGAAAGTCGCTTATGTACGCTGGACAGCCAGGGGATATTGTATTGGTACTTGGCTTGTACAAAAGATTGTAGAAAATCCTCAGAACTGTTTATGGCTTTTGCTCTCAGGATGGAGGGCTCCATGATTTCCAAACAGGGCCTGTCCAAATGGTTGGCCAGTTGTACAGCATTTTGTTACCAGAAATGTGGTAAGCAGCTTCCTGGTCCTGTCTGAGCTATCTTCACCCACAGGGTGGCTACTTTAGTAGCTTGTTTCCAGAATGTGTCCGCCGTTGACATATATGCTGCTGCCACTCTAGTCTAAACATCGTATCTCATAGATGTGCCAGCTGTGGCCTCTATGTTCTGCAAGTCCTCCTTACTCAGGATCATAAGATCTTGCCTCCTCTCTGTGTACTTGACACTGCTTGGGAATCATTCCATGATATGACTCAGTGGAGGGAGATATCCTAGAAGAAGACAGAATGGTTACCTACTGTATCAGTATATATTCGAGAGAATCTCTTCCACTGAGCCACAGCTCTCCCTCCTTCTTTCCCCCCGTCTGGTGATAGGAGACAGTACTGCCTACTCATGCCTGCTGCTTCTCCTGAGCTAAGACAGCACTTATACTCAGGTTTCCATATCATCTCCTGTGTGCCTGGTTTGGTCCTGATCACTTCGGTCCCTGCCGGTCCGATGATCCTCAGAGCTTGTCTGCGTCAGGGAACTGAAGCATGCTGAGGATGCCAGTATTATTTAGGCGCCAACAGGGCTCAGTGGCGTGGATGGCAACAGCCAACCAAAATTTCCTGGTTGTTCTGATGCCGATGGTTTACAGTTCTATGACATGGCTCAATGAAGAAGGTTCTCTTGAAGATCTACTGTTATGGTAGGTAACTATTCTTTTTGCATGGGGTCCTACTGAATATTTTTGCAGGGGGCTGTCGACCATTTTGCAGGAAGTGATTGAGCATTTTTGAATGGGAACCTGAGCATCTTTGCATGTGGGGAGGGGTGGAATGAAGCTTTTTTTCAGAAGGGGCCACTGCACTAAACATTTTTTGCTGGTGGGGTCGTGGAGTATTTGTAAATATTTTTGGGGGTGACACCAACTTCTTTGTGGGCGGGGGCACTGAGCATTTTTTGCATGTGGGCCCTAAATTCCTGGTTACAGCCCTGCTGTGGGACTATCACCCTGCAAAAGTGATTTTCTTACCTTTCAACTGCCTCTGAGAGCATGAATTTTGTTGACTGGTGTGGGCTTGATGAGTTATGTCACTCTTCCCCCACTGAAGTTAACAATGCATCTGAGGTTTGGGACCAAACGTGCACCTTTGAATCTTGCCGTGTGGGGTCCTGAAATACATAAAATGACTTACCATAACTAGCATAGGGCTTTGCTGCTTTGAAAAATAGTAACTGCTAAGCACTTTTAAATGACCCACCAAATGCTTTCAGCTAGACTGCTTGTGGTACAATGTCTCCATTTTTCAACCTGCTTAAGAGTGCTTGCTCAGACAAGGTGGATTCTATATGTGAAAACTGTTGGGAACTGAGGACCATTTTGTATCCCAGATTTCCTTCTTTTTTTTCACACCTTCTTCACTGCCTGTAAGTGAAAACACAGTTAGGTAAACTGCTCTTTAGTGCATGCACGGTACCCGTGTATTCATACTGGAATTAATGGATGGAGTAGTTTGAAGGACAGCAGTTGGGTGCAGGACCAAATCTGCAGCTGGAGTGGAATGCCAGAGTGAATCTGTGATTGTCGGAGTTTGGTGGTAGTATTGTAGTCTGGCTGTAGCATTAGGGAGCTCCCCCTGTAGGAGGACTGGGTTGTTCGCAACAGTAGGGCTGGTCTAGATCTGATGTAGTCTGTCTGTGGGTTTGCTGCCAAGTGTGCTGAGTTTGAGGAAGCTCAGCTGGAGCAGAGGACTGATGCAGAAATGCTGAAGTAATGTTTCTGGAGGCGTGACTGATTGGTGGGGCCAGTTACAGTGGAGTAATGAGAGTCTCTGGTTCCACAGACAGCAAAAAACGTTTTACTTTACAACTTTCTGGGGCTCATTAAGAGGAAACTTGGAGTCTGAAACTGGGGACCGAAACTGCATTCCAAGACTGGAAGGTTGGTTAAATTGTTTCCCCACTTCTACTTTTACCTGTCCTTTATAAGTAGTAGCTGTGAGAGAGAGAGAACATTGTGAACATGGAAGCATGGAAACATGATGGACAGAAACAGATCAGAAATAACATACAAATCAGCCTTTACCATGCCCTGGGTAGAGTCAATATCCAGAGATGCAAGCAGAAAACCTGGCTGCAATAGACAAATGCAAAATTAAAGATCACACTCTCAGTTAAAGTGATATATCAAATTATTTTATTAAGCAAGGATTTATCATAAAACAGAGAGCCCTGTCTCACAGTAGCACCAATGTTTTGCACCTAATATCTGGCTGCTTTCTCAAGGTATACCTGCCACCTAGTGGGTAATGTTTTTTATACATACATTTTTAAGTGATAGTACATTTTGATGTACAGCCTACACATTACATACATTTAGTGCATAGTGATTGCAGAGTGACAGAGAATACTGTGTAGTACCATTTCATAACATAGACCCATTAAATAAACATTACAAGGTGACTAACAAACATCAACAGTCACAGTCTGAGGACATCAGATGATAATGTTATTAAAAGTTCACGGTTTTCATAAGATGCATTCAGTTGATTCTTTCTGGTCCCATTGGTGAGAAACCCTATAGCATAATACATTCAACATAAGTTATTAAAATCTTGACAATATTTGTGAGAATTTATTTTGCAAAACTAAGGTGCTTTACTTAAGATTGACAGCACTTTTCCTGTTAGTCAGTCAAGGGATTATACTGTAAGGCTGTATTTTAACTTGCACCTTGACAGCATATTGGTAATTGCAATCCCCTGTTTTATTTATTTTAATTTATGTATTTATTTATTTGTTCACCCAGCAGGGTCACTGGTTTCAGGGACCAATTTTTTAGGCAAAATTCAAGCCATGAAGATGGCACACAACAGTACAGCAGGATTGCAGTACATACAAGGCACAAGTCATAAACATAGTTAAAAATAAGACATACATACAAAGCAGTATGATACATAGACAGCAAGCAGAAGTAACAAGGCAAAAGGAATTGGCAGGTAACAAAATACATTCATTTGCAAAAGTTTCACCAGGAAAGACATACTGAGCTAAACAAGCATTTGTCAGTGCCAGACGTTCACTTGCAGGGATTTGCAGTGGTGTTTGATACTGGATACAGTTTCAAAGGAGGTATACTGTGAATCAACAAGATGGGGGTGCATGAAAAGGTGAGTTGAATCTGATGTAATAGTCCAAAGATCATACTCCATAGAGTCAGGTCCACTACTGGCAGGATTTTTTCAGCATTTATCGAGGTGACAATATAATAATATGCCAGTGTAGATAGCCACTGGCCACAAAATACGCCGGCACTTCGGGTCTCCACTGATCTTCGGGGATGAAGGGTCAGTGAAGACCTGAAGCACCGGGGTATTTTGTGGCCAGTGAGCATTTTCACTACACTGGCATGTTATTAAGGTGTCACCTCAATACATTTTGAAAAAATCCTGCCAGTGAGTGGACCTCTGAATCTATGGAGTGCTCATCTTTTTTGGACTATTTGCATCGTGTTTGTACTGGTACTAGCTTCAGAGGAGTGAGGAGGCAGGAGTTACATACGAACATACGAAGAAGTCAGCAGAAGAAGGTCATTTGGTTTTTCAGGTCTGCTTGTATTGCAGGGTCCGCAGCTTGAGTTAATGTCCCTGCCCTCCCTCCCCACTCCTCCCATCCTCTCTACCCATGATCCTTACCTTCCCTCATGCCTGTCCCAGCCTCTCTTAAAGCTGCCCACTGTCTTCAATGAGATGACCTCTTCCGGCAGTGCATTCCAAGTGTCCACCACCCTCTCTGTGAAGAAGTGCTTCCTGACCTCCCCCTAAGCCTCCCACCCACCAGCTTATGACTATGCCCCCTCATGTTATGGTTGCCATTCACTTAAAGAGACTCTCCTTATCTACCTTATTTATCCCTGCCAGGTACTTGAAGGTCCCAATCATGTCCTCTGTCTCTCTCCTGTCTTCCAGGGAGTACATGTTCAGTGCCCTCAATCTCTCCTCGTATGCTTTGCCCTGCTGACCAGCTATCATCTTTGTAGCCCTCCTCTGGATCTTCTCCAGTAGGTTAATGTCCTTTTTGAGGTGTGGGCACCAGTACTGAACTCCATATGCCACATGGTAGAAGCTGCACCATAAATGCAGCAAGGAGTTGCTAGTCAGAGAAGCCGCTCACGTTGGCCTTAGTGGACTGGGGGGGGGGAGAGTGTGCTGGGCAGCAGGAGCTGGCAATAAGTAAAGCCGCACTGTGGCTATTGTAGAAGCCTGGGGGGTGGTATTTCAGAGAAGTGAGGACCGGAGAAAGAGAGAGTGCAGTGGGCGGCAGGAGCTGCCAATAAGTAAAGCCGCCCTGCGTCTAATGTAGAAGGTTGGGGGTGAGGGTTCAGAGGATTGAGGACTGGGGAGAGAGAGAGAGAGAGTGCAGTGGGCGGCAGGAGCCGCCAATAAGTAAAGGGGCACCACAGCAGAAGTTCTAGGGTTTTAGGTATTCTTTGATGAGTTTTAGGGCTTTTATTGAAGAGTTACTTCAGTATTCTGCAGTTTGTGCATCATTATTCTTATGTCATTCGGGTATTAGCAGAGCAGAAACTGGGTGCCCTTTTTTTTGGGCAGAATGAGTCAAATCTGTCCAAAATGAAAGGGCACCTCATTTCTGCTCTGCGAATACCTGGGATCCATTAGTTACTTGCACAAGTTGCAGTGGTTCCGAGTTATAATGTTTTTTAACTTTATTCTTGACCATTTTGCAGGTAAATACAGAAGTACACAATTGACAAAGAAATGGTAGTACAATAAAATTGATACCACAACACAGTAGTCCAGGGTGTTCATGTCGTATTTATTTTTGTTACAGACTGAAAGAAGGGCTTAGGTGTTATGTCTTATCACAGACAAGACAGATTCGGGATCCCTAGCCCAACCGCTTGTACTTGGATTTGTAAACATACCTGTAAATTTTGCACATATTCGTGTTTGCAAGTTTTTTCTTTTACTGGTTAGAATATCTTTCCCTCTGCAATATTTCTATGTGTCCACCCTCACAGATGACTAGAAACACACCTCTTTAAAATCAAGTCACCTGCTGTACAAGCAGCACTGTCATACCAGTACTACTGTATAACTCCCTGTATGCACCTGAAAATTAATTGTTCCCCTTCTTTATATGCCTTCCTTGTAAAACATTGTCAAATAAATGAATAAAAGGACTTCTGGTTGGGACATGGCGGCGTGAACATGCAAGGGTTCGGGCTCCTCTAAAACCTCAATCCAGAACAGCAGTTTTTCCTCATTTAAAAAGATAAAGTTAATCAAAAATCAGTACCTAAGAGGACTCGATCGAAGTGGAAATCTCTAAGTCTCAACAAAAATGGCAAACGAGGAAATGGCACGCTTAGAAAAGAACCGCTTCCACCCACTACAAGAACTCCAAGATGCCAACGAAAGCAGCCTGCTAGACACTGAATCAACCCCTACAACTTCCCAACCACCAGAGCCAAAACGTAGGAAAAGAGGAGATAATAATAATAATAATAAAAAAAAATCAACATCAGATAATGCCTCTACCGAGACAATATTGCAAGCTATTACGGAATTTCAAACAGAAATGAGAGATGCTTTAAAAGAGACACGTACTGACTTGGGAGAGCTCCAGAATAGAGTAAGCAGATGGAAACACAGACAGCAGAAAATATGAGCAAAATATGTGAAATAGAGAAAGTGATACACACGATCGTAGAGGAACAGCTATATCAATCAATGAGACAAGAAGATATGGAAAACAGAGGGAGAAGGAAAAATATACGATTATATGGCATACCTGAGGGAGAAGAGGGAAAAGACCCTGTGGCTTTCGCGGACTACTTTCTACGCTTGACCCTGGATCTGGGCCCAGAAATGCAGATAGATATAGAAAGGGCACATCACAGCATTGGGACTTCGCTGCCCATCAAACCCGATGCCAGACCCAGGTCCTTTGTAATCAGATTTAACAGTTACTACCAGAAAGACCAAATCCTTTCAAAGTCGTAGTGTAAGCAAAAAGTTATGTTAGGGAAACACCGAATTATATTTGACAACGACTATGCGCCAGCCACACAACGCTTTAGACGAGAATACTCATCCCTGTTCCCCCTACTGCGAGCTTCAAACATAAGATTCCGGACTCCTTACCCTGCGAAATGAACAGTACTACTATAAAACGGCCCTATTACATATGATACAGCACTAGAGGCAAAAAGTGATTTAATTCAAAAGGGCATAATTTCAAAAGCTGATCCCAAGCTACAAATAAAGAACTGGCAATTACAATCGGGTTCTCCCACTCGAGATATGAGTCGAGAAGACAGTGCAGAACGAAGATTGCAGGCTTTACTGGACAAGATAAGAGTATTGAGAAACCCCACTTTACAACCTCCATGAGAAGTTCAGTTAACGTATTGCTAAACAAAGAAGTTTTCGGAGGGGGGGAGAGGAAGGCTTGAATAAGGAAGGAAGAAACGAACGTTAGTTCTAAAATGTAAAGACTGACTGAAGTGAGACTTTTTTCAGGGGATATACTTAACCGACCAGTAAAAGAACCAGAGAAACAAGAAGACTTCAAATTACGAAGTATGAGAATGATCGTCCTACACTGGTCCACCCTTAGACTGTGGAGTTATCTGTTAATCTTTTCCTTTAGGCCTCCCCTCCTCCACCATCGGGAGGAGTCTTCCCACTCGATTGGAAGCAGAGAAGAACATTACCTGGAGAATTAACGAGCTAAAATTCAGCACTTACATATGAAGATCGAGTACAGAGAAATAGACATCTCCTTATCTCAAACTTCCGATTATAAAACTTTGAGTACGTTCTCAGGAAACCATAATCTAGAAATCTCTCTAGAATAGGGGAGGACGGTCAAAACAGTTTTCAAAGGAGGAGACCAGAAAATATCAATATTTAAATGACTACCCAAGGGAAAGAGGAAACATATGTAGAGAGGATGGGGAAGGAGGAGAGAGGGAGGAGGGAGGAGGGAAGGAAGAGGAAGGGGTAAGAAAAGAAGGAAAAAGAGGAAAACAAAAGTTTTTTTTTCTTCCTTCTGCTTCTCTCCTCTTTCAGTACGGATTAAGCACGACTGAGGGAAAGAGGAGACCCACCTTTTGGCAATAGATAGATAGAGAATGCTTTGAATAGACAAATACTCAGTCCCACCATACAAGGGCTAGTGATTGATAGAAGCTAGTCTCTAGAGAGGGAGTTCCCTCTCAAGTGGGTATAGATCCACGATCTGTGGATTACCCCCCACTTACCCAGGAGATAAGAGAGAGAAAGGTACTTCTACCTTTCCTCATTTTCATCCTCTTTCTTCTCCCTGGGACCCGGGATGGAGATGAAAATATCTCCCCCACTTGTGGAAGACCATTTGTATATAGTTACCTCCGTTAGGAATTTTGAAGTTATAGGCTTAGAAAAATTATGGTTTGTATGTTTACTTGTTTTACTATTGAAGAAAAATGTTGGTGTTACACTAAGTAAAATGGGGCAGAGACTTCCAACTTTGGTGACGAGCTTTGGAGGGGCAGGGAAAAGAGGAAGCAAATTTATAATAATATCCAGAAATAAGGAATCAAGATCATTTCGGCATTTGATGAGAAAAGAGAAATTCCCCATAGAAATGAATGTGCTTCCTCTGCTCTTCATCCTCCGAAGCTGCACCAAAATTACAGAAAAATGTTATCCTTTCTGGGCTAATGGCTGACATACCAGCTAAAATCTATCCACAGAATGTAAATGGTCTACATTCCCCTATCAAGAGATATAAAGTAATGCGACATCTGGGTAGACAAGGGGCGGATATCTATTTTCTTCAGGAATCACATCTTTCTGCTATGGAACACTCAAAATTACATTGGGGGGGACGTTATCAAGTATATGCATCGTCCCATTCGAGTGGCCATAAAAGGGGTACTGTCATTTTAATTCCCACCTCAACCCCGATCGAAATACAAGATACCTATATAGATCCCCATGGACGATATGTGATTATAACAGGTATTCTTTTTTCACAAACAGTTACCTTGGTAAACACATACCTTCCACCCCAAACCCCACTGGCTGTAGTGAAGATGTTTTTGCAAAAGGTAATAGATAAGCTTAAAGGAATCCTTTTATAATGGGGGGCGACTTTAATATAACTTTCCACCCTCATTTAGATTCATCCAACCCAAACCCATTGAGGCTATCCAAGGCAGCAAAATATTTAAAAGATAATTTATCTTTTATGGGAATAGAAGATGTATGGAAAAAGATATTCCCTTCTAATCCAGGATTTACCTTTTTCTTGGGAAGACATAAAACTTACTCTAGACTTGATTACTTTCTCATAATGGGAGAGCATCTCACCCTCGTACAGGATATACAAATAGACCCCAGAGTTCTATCTCATCACAACCCTTTAATTCTTAAGGTCAGTTTGGGAAAGCAGAAAAAAACAAAATTGTGGAGATTTAATAATTCTTTATTACAAGATCAAAAATTCGTGGAACATTTTACAAAACGTATCCCCCAAATAATTCAGGATAACAAAACCCCAGAGATATCCTTTGCAATCCAATGGGGCACCCTGAAGGTGGTTCTTCATGGTGAAATCTTGTCATATGCATCCTATAAACAAAAAAAAAAAAACAAACAAAATTGAAGTCTCTAATAGAATTATTATCATCATACCAACTATTATACAGAGAGGGTGATAAAGTTCTTGCAACTAAGATAAAGGCCTTAAAGCAAGATATCCAAAAAGTAATGGACTATAAGACTCTACAGAGTCTGACCTATCTCCGTCAATCTTCATACGAAGGTGGGGTGAGGGGAGCTAAACTACTGGCAAGAAAATTAAGGGCTAGAAAGAGGGCATCCACAATTCTAAAAATAAAATCCCCAACTACAAACCTCCTCTCCTATAAAGAAGAACATATAAAACAGGCATTTCAACAATTCTATGAAAATCTTTATACTGCCCCCCTCCCCACCCAGATTCAGAGGGAGCGAACAGTAGACTTTTTTAAAACCCTCAAGCTACCCAAGTTGACAGACCCAATGAAGAGAAAACTGGAACATCCTATAAGTCAGGAGGAAATCCATTACCAAATAAAACAATTAAAACCCTTAAAATGTCCAGGCCCTGATGGATTTGGTTCAGAGTGGTGTAAGACTTTCTGCCCCCAGCTTCTCCCAAGTCTATTATCAACATTCAGAGAAGTAAAGAGAGGGGAACCTCCTCCCCCCTCTTGGAACTATGCAGTCATGTCCCCAATCTTAAAACCAGACAAAGATCCCTCTCTCCCTTCATCATACCAGCCCATTTCAATTTTAAATGTAGATTATAAAATATTCACGGGTATTTGGGCCAGAACACTTGAAACAGTTCTTATTGCATTAATACATCAAGATCAATCGGGCTTCATAAAACAAAGAAACACTTCTGATAATCTACGCCGTCTTACACTTCTCCTAGAATATATTAATACTAGAAAAATCCCATCCACCATTCTCAGTTTAGACGCAGATAAAGTGTTTGATAGGGTGAGCTGGGAATATTTGTGGATAACCCTATCAAACTTCTCTTTCCCAGGAACTGTCATCGATTGTATAAAAAATGTATATGCGCATGCTAAAGCTTATATTCAGGTGAACGGAGTATTAACCCAACCGATCCAAATTCAGAGGGGTACAAGACAGGGATGTCCACTGTCACCATTACTATTTGCCATTTATCTAGAACCACTGGCCGAAATGATTAGAAAAAATAAGGAGATAGAGGGAATCTCTGTAAGTCAAAGAGAATACAAGATAGCATTATTCGCAGATGACATTCTGATAACTGCTCTTTCCCCAGAGAAGTCCTTACCAGCCCTCTGGCAAACATTAGAGAATTTCAGAGAAATAGCGGGTTTTCAATTAAATATATCTAAAACAGACCTGATGCCCTTATTTTTTACCCCAACTCAAGATTTAAAGAATAGATATCCTGTTAAATGGCATAAAACAAAATTCAAATACCTAGGTATAACAATCTCTAAAAATTTGGAGATGCTAGAATTACTAAACTATGAACCCTTGTCTGGTCAGATGCAAAAAGATTTGTCCTTCTCGTCATTATTGCCACTTTCCTTTTTTCAAAGAATTGAGACAATCCGAATGATAATCCTTCCTAAGCTACTATATCTTTTCCAGAACATTCCCACCCTGCCATCAGATTTTTACTTTAAGTCATGGGACAAGCTAATATCAAACTTTATTTGGACCGCCAAAGACCAAGAATAAGGCTTTCACTCTTCAACTCCCAGGTTCCTCAGGTGGAGTAAACCTACCGAATTTAAGATTATATGCTCAGGCATCACTTCTGAGGATTCTCTTTGTGGCTTATAACTACTTACCATTCCCTTGGAAGGACTTTCGAGTTTGCAATAAATGACTTGTATGATATATTATAAAGATCACTATGGCCTCGATCGCAACCACCTAATTCTAAGACTTTACGGATATACAGCTCATATATAAAAATATGGTATAAAACGAAAAAACACAAGGCCTTCAGAGAGCTCTTTTTTTTACTATACTTTAATTTCTGAGGACTCCCTGTTCTTACCTGCACTCCTAGACCACACATTGTCCAGTTGGAGACAAGTAGGGCTGCAATTTTATAGACAGTACTTGTCTCAGACAGGGATTATTCCATTTGAAACACTTCAGACCAAATTCAGTTTGCCGGAAAGAGATGTTTTCAGATACAGCCAAGTCAAGAATTATTTACTACGGCAAAGAGAGGCAGTGACCAAGCTACCTGCCCCCCTCCCCTTGGCTTGGCGGTATTTTGAGGACCATATCAAAGGCAAACTGTGGCCCCATCAGATAGGGTTTTTATATAAAATCTTGAGGGAGGGAATGGGAGACTCCACTATTTCAATATTAAAAAGTTGGAATAGAGACCTGGAGATGGACATACAGGAACAGGAATGGCATCAGGCATCTACCCAGGCTTACAAGATTACTCATGCAACTAGATGGCGTGAATTTGCATGGAAATGTAGAAGCCGCTTCTTTCGTACTCCAGCAGTACAAGCCAAATACCATTCTCAACCGGCAGGGGAGTGTTGGAGAAAGTGTCATTGGCCCAGATATTCAAACTGCGCCCAAAATGTGCGCAACAGCAGGAGCAAACACAAATCAATTGCGCATATGCGCAACAGACGCGATATTCAAACATGGAGAAGAACAAATTGCGCAAGCAGCCAACGTCTGAATATCAGACAAACTGCGCCATAGCGCAACCAGGAAGGGGAAGTTGAGAGAAAGGTTGCGCCCATAGCTAACAAGGGCAGCCCAGCTGAGCAGTCCAGAGGTGCCAAGCACAAGCAGAGCCCCCCCAGCAGAGCAATGGAACTGCACAACCAGGAGACAGGCTAGCCCACCAGCCATGCCATGCCGATGGGCACAGGAACACACTGCAGAACCAACAAGACACCTGCACACCCCAAGCACAGCATCACTGGGGGTGGGACTTGATGATGCACTGGCCCATGGGGACAAGCCAACAAAGCACAGCAGGGCCATGACGCCCAGCACAACCACTGGCAGGCTGAGACTCACACACAGGGGTTGACAACCACAGTGCACATCAGCCCCCGCACGCACAGCACACCCTGCACCGTGACCCCAAGACACCACCATGTGCAGTGACTGGCACTGCAGGAAACACCATGCATCCCCCCTGGCACACGTCAACCCCGTGTAGCAGAGAAGCATACAAGCCAGACCCACCCTGTGCACCCAGCAGTGGGTGGCAGCAGATGGCAAGACCAACAGAAAGTCACTGCCACGCTGGAGACACCTCCCCATGCACACACACGCGCACACACACACACACACACACACACACACCCAGGACCATACCATCCCAGATGGTATGCACACCACTGCAACTGAGCAACCATAGCCAGCTGCAAATCAGAGACCAACACAGTATTCATATCAAAATATAAATGTATTATAAAACTGTAAATTACAAAACCAACAACAACATAACTATTTACAAGAGGAGGGGTAGGGGTACAAGGAAGGGGTGGGCAAGGGTAGGGATGAACTTGGAGAGGCAAGGCAGGTGGAGGATGGGTGAAGTGAAGGGAATCCGCCTAAGGCCCAGCAGGCTGGTCCTCTCTGCCTGGTGTCACGAAATTGGCCGCGTTTCTCCGGAGGCTGGCGCGGCGCTGGATGCTGGTGAGATGGTCCTGCTTGTCCAAGGACAACCTGGGTGAAGCGCTGCAGTGCCCGCCTATCCTCCGGAGCACACTGAGGCCTAGGAAAATGGGAACACAGTCAATGGCTGTGACTGACCACAACCCTGAACACCACCCAACCTGCAAGCCATATAGCCCAATGTCCCGCACCTGTGATGGTATGCACCCACCCACAGTGAACATGCACATGGCCATCCCAACCAGGCGGCACCAGCTATGTGCACCACTGCACACACACACACACACTGCCCATGTCCATCACAGCACAAACAAGGCTGTCAAGTGACGTGGCAATGTGGTGCGATGCCAGTTACACAGCCATGTGCCCAGTGCATGCATGGACCACCAGTGACGCACACACAGACGTGCAGTGACACTGGATAGTGATGAATGTCACCTGTGTCATGCATGGTTGTGTTGTGCATGGCTGGTGGTCATGCCCACCCCCTCCAGCATGCAATAGCATCCATGATGTAATGATACTCACACTCCGCAAGAACCTGTGTCTGCTGCTGCTGCTGCGGCCCACCCCTTGCTGCACCACCGATTGGCACCGGGGCCCTGCCACGGCCCTCCTCACCACGTGCCTGCATCCTCTCAGCCCGGCCTGTGGGAGACAAATGTTGAGAAAAACATCAGTGTGACTCCACAGCAGACTGCCCCCTGCCCCAGTGAGAGTGCCTGCCCACACAGCCAGACCCATGCATCTCACACCTGCACACACTGACACAGCCAACCATGTCAGAGCCATCACCTATGCACAGCCACCAAAACACACTCACACCCCTACAGAGAATACAGGCATAGATGGTACACCCACCGGCCTAGGCACCACGCCTCCTGGCACGTGACCGTAGCCGTATACCATGCAGGTCAGGCTCCTCCCGCGAAGGTCACTGGTACCTGTGCCGCACTGCTTAGCAGACCGGGCGCTGCCCAGTGACCCCCACCAGGTCATTGGCCACTTGCAATCAGACCTGAAACCTAGCCATGGTGAGGGGCTCACCATACAGTGCCCCAAGTGGGCTCTCACCAGGCCACCAGGTTGGCCACCTCCACGGGCTCCATTGCACTGCCCTCCGCGTGCCATGCTTCCAAGTTTACAGCAGGCAATATGGCGCCACACGCCGGCAATCCCCATCGGAAATGTTGCGCGAATAGACCACCATAGGTTCCAATCGCGCTGTTCTGTGACAGCGCCGTTAGTTCACATAGCGCTGTCACCAGACAGCCAATAGGGCTGCACACATGGCAGCCGAACAGCGCCAGGGGGCAAAGGTCGGACACCAGGTCAGGGTCTATGACGCAGGCCACGCACAGCGCCATCTGATGTCTCACGCATCCCGCGCGACCGACCACCTGTGTGACAGTGCCACAGTGGACTATGCGCAGTAGTGCCACGCCCATATGTGGCCCAGTGCTGTAGCGCCACTGGCACAATGGTGGCCATGGCCTGAATTGCCGATCGCGCACAGCACGTCATCAGCGCCGGCAGATGCCCGCGTAGCTACCTGGGCATGCGCAATGCAGTGTACCGCGACAGTCACAGATCTGCGCTTATTGGCTCAGCCGGCTCAACCGTCTTCGGCGAAGCGAATGGCGCGATATTCAGCCGACACATAGCAAATCATCTGATCAGCTATTCAAAGGCGCAGTGGCGCGATTTGCATCTCATTACAGTTGCTCCTCCTAATTTGCTTGCATTGCGCTATAAAAGTCGACAGTGGGCTGCGCTGGACAGATTCGCTACTGCAGGTGGAGGTGAGTTGCATGCTGTGGGATGTTCTGGACAATGGGCATGGGATAATGCTGTAGACTGCACAGTGACAGGTGTCCACTTCCACCCATACAGATCGCCAAGACCAAGCAGAGACAAGGTGAGGGTGAGGATGGTGGGTGAAGGAGGAGGCCCAACTTCACCACGGCAGAGACTGAGGCCCTCTTCCAGGCCTACCTGGAGGATGAGGCACTACTGCGTGGAAGCTGGGGCACCCCTCAGGCCCATGCGGCTGCATGGGAGGGGTTAGCCCGGGCAGTGAACCTGCACGGAAGCCACCAGCGCTCCGTGCAGGAATGCAAGAAGAAGATTGGGACAGACCGCAGGAGGGTGAAGGAGAAGGTGGCAGCCCTTAGGGCGGCACTTGCTGGCACTGGCGGGGGCCAACCAGCGATGGTGGAGCTGACACCGGCTGAGGACCGACTGGCTGCAACTGTGCAGCGCAGTGCTATTGAGGGCGAACCAGGAGGTGGATTCCAGACAGGTGGAAGCCCATCACTGCACGGTATGACATGGTGGTGGTGGTGTTGGGGGAGGAAGGTTGTTCATGCACTCACATGTCCTCTTTTCTGTTGCAGATCCTGTTCGTCTTCAGGAGACGGTGGTGGTGGGACCAGGCAGTGAGGATGACCTGCTGGACATGGAGGAGGGTCCATCCACCTCTGTCACCAGCCAGCATGCACTGCACCAGAATGCACGCTGTGCTACCAACTCTGGTGTCGGTGATTCGGGTGTGGGGGGTGCACAGCCTGTGTCTCAGCAGTCTGGCATGCAAGCATGCCAGCACGCTGTGACTGTGGCTGTAGCACGTACCTGCACCATTGATGATGCAAGGACTGCAATGGCAGTGACATGTGTGTGTCCCATGACGGACACACAGCAGGCCAGCATGTGCCCCTGGGCCTTGCTGGTTCCAACTTGTGTGCCAGCATGTCGGCACAGTCCCAGACTGTGCCTGTCAGCACCGGTGGGGCAGCACCGGTGGCTGTGCAGGTGTCTGGTACTGTTGCAGCCACAGCGGTGGAACGAGTGGACCCTGGGGCACAGCGGTTGGAGGGGCAGCAGCAGCAGTCACCCACCAGGTCTGGGGGTACAGTGTCCAGCGGTGGCACCGCCACCCTTTGATATGCCCATTCCTGGTCCTGGCGAACAGCGCCCACCCCAAGGGTGTTGTGCATCAGGACCTTCAACACCCTGGGGACAGGATGCCGCTGTGGCACAGTACCATTGATGCAGGCACACCCGCCTGCTGCGGGAATCAGTACAGCAGCAGAGGCGGGTTGCAATGTCCGTGGAGGCACTGTCGGTGGCTGTGGGAGCGGCACAGCAGGAGTGTCTCTGGATCGCAGAGATGGTCCACATGCGGATGGATGTGACCGCCGCCATTGACAGGCTGACCCAGGCAGTGGTCTCTGTCGTGGACGCGTGGGCACACAGTCAGGTGACCCTGTACCGCACACCCCACACAGTTCACGCCTCACTGCCTCCCGGCGCTGTGACACCAGGGCCTGTCGATGCCGGTTCTGCTGTGGGCATCCCAGCACCTAGTGCAGGTATGTTCGCATGCTGCAGACCCCTGAGCGGGCAAGGTCGCGTTCACGACAGTGGGACCCCTGGTGGTCCAAGTGCCACACCCATGTGGCCCCTGCTCAGCCTGCCAGTGCTGTTGGGTCATGGTAGGGCCACCTGCATCCCGCGGTGGCCGTGGGACAGTGCTACGATGACTGACCTGTCTCCCAGTGCGGGCCCTGTCTGTGCTGCCTGTGTGCAATGTGTCGCGGTGGCAGTGCACCGCTCAACATGTCGACACACGGACCACCTGCACACCCTTCCCAACTGCTGTCCACAGGTGCGGTGCATGATGATGCCTGCATTGTACTGTACACCAAGGTGCAAGGGTGCCCAGCATCTGACACACGTGCTTGGACAGTACAGGTGGTGGGGGTGGTCGGTGGTGCTGTTGTTAGAAATGTCGGTTCTGCTGTGCTGCATCTGCCCATGTACGCCTGTGCCTGGGTGTGTGTGTCCATGAGTGTTCACCCTTCCCTGATGGTGTGTTTGTATGCCTGGACCCTTCCACTCCCCTGGCCGTCATGCATCCCTGGTGTGTTACCCTGTGTGCCTGTGGTTTGCGCCTGGACAGTGTTGGTTGCACATGGCCCCTTGACTTACCTGTGTTGTGCATAGTGCTCCTCTGTGATGGTGTCCCAGTGCAGCTCCGCCGTCCTAGGGGGGGCTGCTCATCACCATGAACAGCGGCGCCACTGGCGTCCCCATCCTGTCCCCCTCTTCAACCTGTAGGGCTATCCCACAGTCCTTGGCCATGCTGTGCAGGATGCAACAGGCCAGGAATATCCCACAGGCCTTTGGGGGGCTGTACTGTAGGGCACCGCCGGAGGTGTCTAGGCATCGGAAGCATGCCTTGAGCATCCCAAACACCCGCGATGATGTGCATGTGGCGCATGCCTCATTATAGCGTTGCTGCGATGGGGTCAGGGGCGCTGCACGGTGAGCAGCCAGGGACGGAGGGTACCCGCTGTCACCTGTGTGGAGATAGTGGAGATCAGGGTCATGTTCAGGTCCATTTTGCCCATATCCCTGTGTGCCACTACCATGGCACCTGTGACATTCCCACCCTTGCCCCAAGTTTGCATTCCATACATGCGTACTCACCCACTAGATGTCCTGTGGGGATGTCCCCACTCTCAAATCGATGGCACAGTGCGGACTGATGCCATATGAAGGCATCATGTGCTCCGCCAGGGTGTGTGGCACAGACATTGATTATTCGCCCAGTGGCATCACACACCACCTGGCAGTTGACACTGGTGTAGCCCTTTCGGTTCCTATACACTGCCCCATCGGGACAGGTGGCATGCGAATGGCCACATGGTTGCAGTCTATGGCCCCTAGCATGCCAGGCATACGTGCTACCCTGTGGAACTCCCGCATGTTTGCTGTACGCTCTGCTGCGGTGCTGGGGAAATGGATGTGCTCCGCAGCATGTGGCAGCAGTGCGCTGAGGAATTGGGTGAGGATGCGTGACGTGGCCGACTGTGTGATGCCTGTGGTGTCCCCTGTCGGCCTCTGGAAGGTGCCCGTGGCAAGCAGGCACATGCAGGCTGTCACCTTGGTCTCCACTGACAGGCGTGACTCCGTCGTGAGGGTGCCTGCATCACATCACTGCACAGCTCACAGAGCCGCCTCAGTATTGCCCTGTTCAGGCGGTACCAGCCCACGATCTCTACATCTGTATACAGCTCACAGCTGATGCGGGCACGGTACTGCTTGTTGGGGGCATACCGCCGACGGGCCCTTCCACAGCCTCGTCCCCCTGCAGCTTGCATTCTCACCCCCCTCATTACAGCTTCCATGTGGAAGGCTGGCACTGTCCATCTCCCTGGCTTCTGCCCCCACCGGCTGGTGTTGCTGTGTTACCCCGCTGTCCTGACTGGCATTTCCATGCACGGCACCCCGCTGGCCTTCTGCAGCCTATATGGCCCACAATGCTTGCCTTTGCCTGCCTCAGCCTGTCACTGTCTGTCTGTCTGTCTGTCTGTCTCTCTCTCCTATCCCACTTGGCATCCTTGTAAGCGTTCTTCGCCACTTCCTTGAGCCTTTTATTTTGGCCCATTTCCGCTAGGTGCGCACTTCTCGCAGTTCTCGCTCTTGCACAATGCGCAAGTCTTTGAATTTCGCATTGCACTCTTTATGCATGGGTCCACCCCCGTCGGTTGCGCATGCCTTCCTTTGCATTGCGCTGTTGCTCAGCATGTTTTCTGTGGCGCAACTGCCTCCTGCTGAATATCGCAGAATGGCGCACTTTTGGTCTTGCACAGGCGCAACCCTATTGCGCATGGCGCAACCCTTTTGAATATCCCACCCATTGTAAATTGGCTGATCAAGGTCATATCTTTTGGTCATGTCCCTTATTAATGCCATACTGGTATACATTACAAAAAGAAATCTCGGAATGTCTGGGGGGAGACAGTGGAACTTACAGCACAGATAGTGCTACTCTCAGTTTACCCCTATCATAATCCTTCATAGCATTGGACTCTGTTTCCGATTTTAATATTAGCAGCTAAAAAAGCTATAACAAAAAGATGGTAGTCTCCAACTATCCCATCGGTACATGAATGGAGGAGGCTGGTAATGGATATTTATCAGATGGAAACTTTAACAGCTAAAATTCATAAAAAGCAACTCTTAATAGAACCATTATGGAGGCCATGGGTATTCTATTGTACACAAAAGGAAATGGATGATGTATTTTGAGGCTAGCTATGTACTTTGACAGATGAATCAAACATAAGAGGAAAGCCAGAGCATTGAAAAGAGAGGGACAGGGGATGTCGGCTATAACCTCAGGGAAGGTTTACAGATAGATAGAATGGAAGTCTCTTTACTCTAATAAAATACTAAATTATGGTACAGTAATGTAAAATGGTACAATGAAGTAAGACCTATGCTTGTAATATGATCATTTCTGAAAATATGTAACCAACTGTACAAAAAGAAATAACCAACAACTAATAGAAAGAAAATATATAAAAAAAAAAATGAATAAAAGATATTTGACCACAAATCTCAAATGTCTGTAGGGACCACATCATTATAAAATTGAGCCCTGGTCTCCAATTTAGGAGGTCTGCAGTGACCACTGTATGTATTTTATTTAGCTGTGCCCTGTTCTCCCATCTAGGAGACCTGCAGAGGTCATTTGGTTACGTGTTTCATGTACTCTGAGCCCAAATGTATGTCTAAGAAAACAGGTATCTCCTTTAAGTACATCATCTATGCAAGAATCTGGACTATATGCCTCTAATAAAAATAAAAATTATAGCAGTGAAGCTTAATCATTCACCTGGGGTTCTTAAAAGCATTTTTTTCTAATAAGGTACACTATCTTTGTCACTTGGTTACAAAAATGGAAAAGTAACCATAACTTTCAAGGTAAATGTCTATAGATATATAAATCTATGTATCCCTATAACATGCACAGACAATCCTTATTTCTAACTTTTAATGATGGCTACCTTAATTAGCCTCCATCTTGCATATAATTGGATTTCATGTAGCTTTTAGAAATAAATCGCACATACATAACTAAAACATTTTCCCTCTAATTAGCTTATACTAAAAATACTTGTGATTGTTAAGAGTAAACCCATTTCTATGAATCTTTTACCTTTTACATTTGCAATCTTTGGCTCCATCCTGGCTGCTAAGAGCTTTTTGTCCAGCACTCTTGTCTTTCACGTGAAAAAATGTTAAGGTCTTACATACATGCTGATATTGGAAGCAAACAGGAAGGCTGCTCTTGTTAATTATGTGCCACTAGACAGAAGTAAAGCTCAACAATACAAGAACAAGTTATTCCTATTGTTTACATGGGGGCAGGAATGAACAAAGACGTGATTTCTCTTCTAGTTTTTAAATATACTGTATGTGTCATAGAAAGCAAAAGGATTTCTGTGGTATACATCCCTACTCTATGGACCACTTCTATGTTGACAATCATGCCTCACAAAAGGCTGTAGTTTTCTACTGGTATGGCAGCGACCCATAGAGCTCTCGCTGCAGGCTGCAACTGGTGAGTTAGGTGTGGATCTCAACAGCTGATTGGCTACTGTGCAACTGGAGAATGTTGGGCACTAGTTTTAGTTGCTGTGATTGCAGGATTGTTGTGTAGGTCCTCTTGCTGACGGGAAGGTCAACACTCATCATAGTGGTGGGTCAGAGCTTTTAGACGATTGTTTTGAGAGGCACAGTTTGGGCCCAAATCCCCACCCACCCACCTCTCACCCCACCCACCCCGTACCATTTTTATACCAGGGGTTCTGACATAATTTCCTCAAGAGGGCAAGGTGCATACCGCTGTCATATACCGCTGTCATATCCTTTCCAGCATACTGCACTGACACTATAAGTGTACACATTATATAAAACGCATACATACATACAAAACAATAACTGAGGGACAATTAAAAAAAAAACTTACACAAGATAAACAGGTAGGTACATGTGGGGAGTAGTGAAGCTGAGATGCTGCCCTATTTGCAGGCAACTCTCTGCCCTGAGGGAGGAGGTTGCCCGTCTTCAGGCCACACTGGATAGTAGTAAGGGAACCTCTTCCACCCAGGGAGCACCAGGGCCACCACCACTACCTCAGAGACTGCCAAGAAAGTACAGCAGTTGGACCTCAGTTGGCTCAAGGAGGGTGAGGGTGGTGGAACAGAGGCACACCCAGTCACTTGTACAACTCCACAGTCCTTACACCATTCTGATGGCGCATAGTTCCCCTATGGATGCACCCACAGAGGAGACTAAGGAGGTTGCAGGCAGCTGTCACAAGAGAGCCCCACAGGAAGGAGAACGAGGACACCACAGGAAAAGGAAGACGCTCCTGGTGGGGGACTCATTTGTTATGGGGATAGAACTGGGGGGATCGGGGAAAACTGATGTAAGATGCTGCCTGGCACCATGGCTTGGAGGGACAGGAAGCACATCATCAGGATCACGAGAACAGCTGCACGGGAGACTGAGCTGAACGTCATTGTCCACCTAGGGACGAATGACTTGGCTCAACATGAGATTAGAGCAGTGCAGGAGTTTGTGAAACTGGGAAGGGGCCTAAGGTAAGTAGCACACACAGTATCCTTTTCAGAGGTGCTACCTGTCTATGGCAAGGGTGAGGCGAGGGTACTTCACATCATGCAATTCAATGAATGGTTGAACAGATGGTGTAGAGCACAGAGGTTTGGCTTCATAGGGGACTGGGGTTCTACCTGCAAGGATACCAGCCTATACTGGCAGGATGGTCTGCATCTGTCCAGGAAGGGAAAAAGTCTAAAGGACAGTCGGTTTAAATGTTTCGTTGGCAAGCTTTTAAACTAGTCAAGGGGGGAGGCACTGATAAGCAGCAGGGGATTCTCAGATTCCCCCTACAAAACTGGGTACTAAATGAGGTAAAAACCAAGGTGAAAAGGTCAGTAGGGAGCAGGACGGGGTAAATGGAGAAAGCAAAGTCAATGAGGACAGGGATGGTGCTACAAGAGGTAAAGCCATCAAAAAATGGAGAGCAGTGAGCACCAATGCCTGTAGTCTGGATAACAAGCTTCCTGAATTAGTGGCCTTGATGGAGGAGGAACATCTGGATATTGTGGCAGTCACAGAAACGTGGTACGCACAGAACCATGACTGGGACGTAAACATACCAGGATACACTATCTACAGGAGGGACAGGAAGGGTAAAAGAGGAGGTGGAGTAGCTCTCTACATAAGGGACGGCATCAAAGCAACAGAACAAAAGGGAAAACAGGAAGGAGAGGATGCACTGTGGGTCAGTTTGGAGACAGGCAATGGCACCACAATCAGCACAGTGGTTGTATACAGACCCCCATCTCAGGGGGAGGAAATGGACAAGGAAATGATAGAACGTATCCTTAGAATGGCAGAAAAAAGAGAGGTATTGCTAATGGGGATCTGAATATGTCAGATGTTAACTGGAGTACATTTGCAGCAGCCACTTCTAAGAGTGGGGTCATTTTAGATGCCCTACAGGGGGCATGTCTTAGACAACTAGTATTGGAACCCACTCGAGAGGGAGCAATCTTAGACCTGGTACTTTCAAATGGAGATGGCAAGAGGATCACCAGTTTAGAAGTGGGTAGCCATCTGGGAACTAGTGACCATCGAACAGTATGGTTCATGATAAACACAGCAGTAGAGTCAAGCCATACAAAGGCAAAGGTACTGGACTTCAGGAGGGCGGACTTTGCCAAAATGGGTGAGTGCCTAAGGAATGCACTAGCAAATGGGCAGGAAGGAGGGGTGGAAGAACAATGGGGAATAATCAAAACTGCCATCACAGAGGCAAAAAGCCTTTGTGTGAAGCAAATAAACAAAACAAATGATGTAAGAAAACACTATGGTTCTCAAAGGAGGTGGCAGGGAAGGTTAGGGAGAAAAAGAGCATTCAGGAAGTACAAGGAATTGCAGAAGGAGGGAGGAGAGAGAAGTGTATCAGTTAAAGCAAAATGAAGCAGGAAAGGCAGTCAGAACAGCAAAGGCCCAAACCGAGGAAAAGATAGCCAACTCAGTTAAGAAGGGGATAAAACCTTTATAGGTACATCAGGGCCGAAGGAAGACCAAGGGCTGATAGTGAGACTTAATAAAGGGGACGGGGGTGGGCACAGGGTGACTGTTAAAAGGCAGAGATACTAAACAAATACTTTTGCTCAGTATTCACAAATGAAGGGGGGTAGTGGGGGTACCTAAACCAAACCATAGAAACATGCTGGATACGGGGGTTGATACCAGCCCTTTCACAGTAGAAAGGGTTCTGAAGGAACTCTTAAAACTAAAGGTGGACAAAGCAATGGGCCTGATGGGATTCATCCCATAATTCTAAAAGAACTCAGGGTAGAACTAGTGACACCACTGACTACCTTCTTTAATAAATCATGGGAGGATTGGGTGGTACCTGAAGACTGGAGGAGGGCAGATGTGATTCCACTTCACAAAAGTGGGAGCAGGGCAGAAGCAGGAAACTACAGACCTGTTAGTTTAACCTCAGTGATTGGGAAAATGATGGAATCACTTCTGAAGGAAAGAATTGTTGAGTACCTAAAGGCCAGAAGAGCGCAGGACCCAAAGCAGCATGGATTAATAGCGGGAAGGTCATGTCAGATGAATCTAATAGATTTCTCTGACTGGGTGACCAAAGTAGTAGATCAGAGAGGGGCTGTAGACATGGCCTACCTAGACTTTAGCAAGGCATTTGACACAGTCCCACACAAAAGATTAATATACAGGTTGGCCAGCCTGGGAGTGGGTGCCAAGATGGTAGCCTGGGTAAAAAATTGGCTCTAGAACAGGACACAGAGGGTAATAGTAAACGGAGTCCACTCCAAAGAAAGGGGGGTTACTAGTGAGGCACCGCAGGGGTCAGCACTAGGACCGGTCCTCTTTAATGTCTTTATAAGTGACATTGCAGAGGGACTAGAAGGAAAGGTATGTCTCTTTGCAGACGACACAAAGATCTGCAACAGAGTTGATACACAAGGTGGGGTGGAAAGGATGAGAAGGGACTTGGCAAGGCTGGAGGAATGGTCAAATGTATGGCAGCTTAGATTCGATGCTAAGAAGTGCAAAGTAATGCACCTGGGAAACAAAAACCCAGGGGAAGAGTACACAGTGTGGGGGGAGGAGATACTAACAACAACAAAAATGAAAAGAGACCTGGGGGTAGTTATATCAGATTACCTAAAGGTGAGCAGGCAATGTGAGAGGGTAGTAAGTAGGGCTGGTGGGATACTGGGATGCATAGAGAGAGGCATCACCATTACAAAACAGGAAGTTGTTATCCCTCTGTACAGAAAGCTGGTGAGACCCCATCTGGAGTATTGCATGCAGTTCTGGAGACCCAATCTCTGCAAAGACAGACAGGATGGAGGCAGACCAGAGGAGGGCACCTAAAATGGTGCAGTGTCTGCACCAGAAGACATATCAAGAGAGACTTAGGAATCTTAATATGTATACCCTTGAGGACAGGAGGGAGAGGGGGGACATGATTGAAACTTTCAAATACCTCAAAGGAATCAACAAAGTCCAAGAGGGTAGCATCTTTCAGAAAAAGAGGTGTGCAAGAACAAGGGGGCACAATTTGAAGCGGGAGGGGGGGACGGCTCAGAGGTAATATGAGGAAGTATTTTTTCATGGAGAGGGTTGTGAATGCATGGAACAGCCTTTCTGAGGAGGTTGTGGAGTCAAAAACAGTGGTGGAAATCAAGAATGCATGGAACCGACATAAGGCAATTCTAGGGGGTGGAGGTTGGGAGAAGTATGCTGTTGGTTAGCTAGGATCTGCAGCTTACCCATTAGGTAGGGAAATGGTCAGACTGGGTGGGCCAAGCGGTCCTTAAATGCCATCAAATTCTATGTTTATATGTTTCTAGTAGTGCTTCCATGATCTTCCCCACTACCGAGGTCAGGCTGACTAGTCTTAAGTCGTCTTAAATAGTTCCCTGACCCCGACTCCAACAGTAGCCACGATGCGCTTTCTAACTGGTGTCTCTGGTCCCACCGCCATTGCACTCTCTCTATTCCTAGCTCATCAGGAGTATACTTGGACTGTCCAGGAGACATCCTAGTTACTCAGTTGCAACCAAACTGTCTCTCACTTCCACCAAAAATGTGCTAGGCAAAGAGCTAGGAATGGAGAGGAGTGCAACAGAGCGTCAGAATCAGAGCTTAGTTAAGAAACACTAATGGCTACTGGTGGATAGTAAATATTTCATTTAGTTGCTACCAAACTGTGTCTCACTTCCACCAAAAATGTGCTAGGCAGAGAGCTAGGAATGGAGAGGCAATGCAATGGGCAGCAGGACCAGAGCCACCAGTTAAGAAAGCCACACCGTGGCAACTGTTGGGGGGGGAGAGAGCAGAGGGCAAAGAGCTAGGACTGGAGAGTGAGTGCCACGGGCGGCAGGACCGGAGTCGCCAATAAAGAAAGCCACACTGTGGCTACTGTTGGAGTGGGAGGGGGAGGGTGGCAAGGAGTTGCTAGGACTGGAGAGTGAGTGCCACGGGCGGCAGGCCCGGAGCCGCCAGTAAAGACAGCCACACCGCGGCTACTGTTGGAGACGGGGCGGGAGGGGCAACGAGCTAGGACTGGAGAGTGAGTGCCACGGGTGGCAGAACCGGAGCCGCCAGTGAAGAAAGCTGTACTGTGGCAACTGTTGGAGTGGGGAGGGTGGGGGCAGAGAGCTAGGAGTTAGGATTGGAGAGCGAGTGCCATGGGCGGCAGGACCAGAACCGCCAGTTAAGAAAGCTGCACCTCGGCTACTGTTGGAGTGGGGGGCAAAGATCTAGGACCTAGGGCTGGAGAGAGAGTGCCACGGATGGCAGTAGAAAGCTGTAGTCGTAACTCTAGGCATGCTCATTACTGTCAACTGTAATGCGCATGGCCAGAGTTATGGCTACAGTAAGAAATGAAGCACTCTCTCATTGGAGCAGTTCATTTCTTTGAACTAAAGAACATGCCACGTCAGCAAAGCCGAATTAGTGTCATAACCACAGTGCCTGGTCATTGGTGTACACTGCCAAGCCCATTGCAGTTTCAGCTGTGATTAGCTTGGCAGTGGCACACCTCTCAAATGCCGTATTGTCTCAATATGTTCCTTGCACAAGTGCAAGTGAAGGCAAATGTAACCCCTCTACAAATGGGGGTTCCAGAAAAGTCTTCCTTGAGCTTGCCTAAATGCTCACTGCCAGGCTGGTGTCCTGCATTTAACAGTTTAAATGTGATTGCCAGAGAGTGCCTGTATAGCCTCTGTGTACTGTCTCTTTAAGAACTGCCTGGATTGCAGCCATAAGTAATCTGAGAAGGAGCTCTGTTGAAAGATGTAACTATTTGCTGAAAATCATTTAGAGTGATAATGTAGTTTGTCTAACTTGCCTTCTTTGCAGCAAGGACTGTTTTGTTTATCTCCACTATCTTGGTCCTGGACTGCCAAATTGGACCAATTGGTACTGGTGGGACCTAAAATGAAGTCGGACTACAGGAGCTGTCTGGAGTCAAAATCTGTAGGAATTGTAGTTTCGGGCTTTTGGCCCCTTTTTGCACCTGAAGAGGGAGCCTTTGTTGTGACTGACAGACAGGTCAGCCAACCGAACCTTTTGGATTCTGGGGAAAGTCCCAGGCTTGCTGGCAGTTGAGTCAGATCTAAGTTGGGAGCTGAAGAAGCAACAGCTTGAGACAGTCAAGCAAACGTCTGAGTAATTTCGCACGGGTGAACTGTGGAAAGGCGTGAGTTGTGGCCTGCATGTCTGCCTGCTGCCCCTGAGAGGGAGAGAAGAGAATTATTTCAGACTAAATCCAAGTTTCTGAGAACGAAGTAAGCCACTGATTTTTTACCAGGCTCATACCTGAAGAAGACCGAAGAGTTTGTGGAATGCGATTGGCCTGTCAGGATTTCCAGCTGCTTTTGAATCCCCGGTTTGTGCAGAGACTCTGCGATTGTGACCGGAGAGCGGTTTGCCTGGTGCAGTAGAATTTCCTTACATGTAAATGTTCTGTGAGTTGTTAGTGGGTCGTGATTTGGTTCTCCACTGTGTGAACTGTGTTCTGCTTGCTGGAAGCTGTATCCAGCCCAAAACGGATTGTATCCGAATTTGTCTCCATTTGGCCGGGGCCTTGCCACACTGGCCCAGCCAGACTACCCGCTGCACAGAGAATGCCATCGATGAGAGACCTGCCTGGGGATCAGCCCCCTGCTCCATGCTTGAACAGGAATGACGCCTCGGCGATTTGTGTGGGCCCTGCTTCTCCTGGCACTCCAGATTAACCACCTGCTGTCTCGATTTTCGTCCAGTCTGTGTCCAGTCTTGGTTATCGTGAGTAATCATCAGGGTAGCTCCCTGCAACAACAGCCTAATCTAAAAGTGTGTCATCTGATTGTCTTGTTTTCTTTTCACGAACTGAGCCCTCCGGCTCCAGATTACAAATAGTGTGTGTTGTGCATGTTGTTTTCTTCCATCACAGGGCCCCAACCAGCTGCAACGTTCCTGGCTAGCCTACCATTCTCCATCTGGGTACCCAGAGTGTGTGACTGTTTATGGACCCTGAAGTGCATGCATAACTGTTTGATTGATACAGCCTTTAAGCAAATTAACCTGATTACGCCCCACCCTTGTTCAAGTCCCTTAAATAAATCAGATCTAACTCTTTTTTGCATTTACCCTAACTGTGGTTCCAGTTTGTGCAAGAGTACTGTACTGTTGTTATTTGCTGTATATAGCATTGTTTTACAGGGAGTCCCCAGGGCCAGGCCAGAGGAAATCCCTGGTGGTAAGCACAAACAGTGTGGGTACTTGTGTGGTGTATCGGCGTATTGTGAAAGTGATTATTGTGTATTGTTACGGCCACTAGTAAGAAAAGAGGGGAGGTTACAGTGTTCCGGAGGGCTGTGCCCAGGTTGGCTTGACCACTACCAACCCTGACCTCCGGGTGGAGGCACCCATTTCAGAACTCAGGCCCCTTCACCTGCTACTAGCTAAGCAGGCAGGAGTAGTAGCCCTTAGGATAGTGCCACAAGGGGTTACACAAAAATAGCTTGTTTCCAGATGCATCATGGGAGAGGGGGGGATAAGGGATATAGCTACAAAAAAGAATAAAACAAAACATCATATAGAGATAAAATTAGACAGTGCAAGTATGTACATTAGAAGTGTGAGTGGTCTAGGTTAAAATATTGCACAGATATGTACCAAATAACAAAAACAAGTAACATAGCAACGTAAGACCAAATGGTAGATATGTCCTGTGGGAAGAACAGAGTAACAGGGAAGGAACCTTAAATCAGTATGGGTAGAAGGGAGGAGTGTTGAAGAGGAGGAGGAAAGGAAATATAAAAATAGTGCAGAAAGGGATAAGGGAGGGAGGGAGAGAGGAGGAGGAAGGCATTGAAGGAGAAAGGTAGGCGTGTGTTGTAGAGAGGATGGAATAGGTAGGAGTTGGAGGAGGACAGGGAAGGAGAGGTTTAGGGGAAGGGTGGGAAGGGGGAAGGAGTTGGAGAAAAAGATGAGGAGGAAGGAAAAGGAGGACAGGGGAAGTGCTTTGTCTAAGGGCATACACAGGAGGGAGCAGTGTGAACATGAAGTAGAGAGGAGAGAGAGTGTTTGGAAGAAGCAGAGCAAATGGTTAGGGGAGGAGAATTCCAGAGTTTAGGAAATCGAAAGGAGAGGATATCCTGACCAGCAAGGGATTTACGAGAGGGAAGCATGAGGGGTTGATAGCCTGAGTTACAAAGGTTGTATGGGGAGGGGGATGGAGGGGAGAGGAGAGAGATGGCTTGTGGGGGGAGAGACGCCTGACAGAATTTAGAGATAGAGGAGGCACAGTGTGTTAGACAGTAATTTTCTAGGGAGGGGAAGAAGAGTGCAGAGTATAAAGAACAGTGATCAGTGAGAGGTGGGCAGTCCAAGGCAAAACAACAGAATGAGTTACAGAGGGGACCCAGTCTGGCAAGGGTGGACTTTGGGGCAGCACCATAGACAATGTCACCATAATCAAAACTGGGGAGAATAATTTTAGAGAGGATTTCACTGTGGGCAGGAAGTGGGATACAACTTTTGTTTCCATACAAAGTGCCGAGCTTAGGGTAGAGTTTTTTATGAATGGCATCTATATGCTGTGAAAGGTCAAGGTGTTGGTCAAACCAGATACCAAGATACTTAAATGAGGGCACGTCGTCAGTTGTGACTTCATCTAGGGTGTGGAAGGAGGGCAGGGATGGGAGTCTGGAGAGCCTCTGTCTGGTAGGAAAGGACGTGGAGACCATTTTTTTTGCATTAAGGGACAGTTGATTTGATTTGAACCATTGCTGGACAGCATTGAAATCATGCTGGAGCCTGGCTGTTAACTCAGCTGTGGAGGACCCAGACTCAAACAGGGCCGTATCATCTGTGTACTTCTGAATAGACGCACACGAGCAGGCTGATGTATATAAAATACAATTCAAAATTGCTGGGAGACAGATACAGTGCCAAAAATGCTGTGGTCAAGGGAAGCATTTACAGGAAAAGTTACCCAGATGGGTAACTCTGTAGAGCGAGTTGAACTGTGACTTTGATGACAGGGAGCATAGAGAACTAGGCAGGCCATTCCTGTGGGTTGGGGCAGCAACCAAGAAGGTCTTTTGACCCATACAAGTCACAACCACACGTATTCCCAGGAGCAGGAGAGATGAGGACCTGAGGCTGAGGTGGCACAGTTTTGGCCTCAGAATGTCAGTAAGAGGGGCGAGTTATTTGTCTCACTGACGTGTCTGGAAGACAACCTAAGAAATACTCACAGTGGGTTTGTGAGCAAGCCAGCTAAGGGATTGGTATAAGGAGCAGTGGTGAGTACAAAAAGGGGCCATTAAAGCAACTCTGCAGATGTTATTGTATGCCATGTTCAGTCTAATAGTAGTAGTAGTAGTAAAAACTTGTATTTTTATACAGGATACATGTCATTTGGGTTAATAACCCAGTTTACAAGACAGACCTGTTATTAACGTTCCAACTAAACATATACACATAGACATTTATCTACACATTGGTACATACAGTCTTTGACTACCCAATAAATAATACTCATCACTAATCGTTACTACATAAACTTGTCCATATAAACATAATCTTTAACAGTCAACTACACATATAAAGTATTACAAATTTAAGATCACAATGATAGTCCCTAAGACATTGTAAAAGTTCAGTCGTACCTACGGATGAACTTTTGACAGATGATCACATTATAAATGACTGTCCATATAATTTTAGCACCACCCAAACCTCTGGGTCCCTGTATTTAGGAATGTTCGAGCCCTTCTAAGTACAAACACATTTAAATTTACTAATGTCATTTATTTCCTGAGTAAATAAATCATAGAATGATGATGTGTGAGCTGAAAATGGTAAGGTGTTCCAGTGTTTAGATGCTTGATAACCTAGGGTTCGTGCTCCATATTTATTTCGAATTTTGGGAGCATAGATTTTTTCCATGTGGACTGATCTTCTGAGTTTTATCAGTTGACTTTTGTTTGTTAAATAACACAACATTAATATAGTGATTTGAATGAAACATATGGTATTTGTAAATTATTTTCTGCCTTGACCTAGTATAAATTATATCCAGGGATTGCCACTGTAATTGGGACAATATACAATGACGTGTTCTAAAATTACATTGTAGGACATACCTTGCCAAGTTGTAATGTACCTTATCTAGTTTAAATAATAATTATTTGCTGTGCGATGCACAAGTTCTCCATATGTTATTACAGGCATAATTAATTGCTCTGCCATTGTTTTATGAGCACTTTTCCCTAAACACCTAGTTGTCCTGCGTAACACGCCTATTCTTTTATTTACTTTGTCTAGCAGAGTATTCACATGTATATTAAAAGACATATGGGCATCAAAAATTACACCCAAATAAGTGTACTGATCTACTTGCTGCAAAAATTCTTTATAATCTATTTTGAGTTGAAGTTTCTATTTTTGTTTTGGTGAAAAATGTAGTAATTTTGTCTTCTTTATATTCATAATAAGGCCTCACCTGGTGAACCACTACCTCAAGTTGTCAAAATCTGTCTGTAATTTTTGTTGTAAATTTTGAATATTTAAACCAGATGCTATAATTGCAGTATCGTCGGCGTACAGTCTCACCTGTGAGTTGTTCACAACTTTTGGCAGCTTGTCTAGCAAGATTATTAATGGAAGAATAGGAGAAGATGTATACACGGTAGTCTGGGGGAGGGGGAATTGTACCACTAGTAATAGCCAGCCTCACTTCTGGGGTCATAAGATCCTTTAGTCTGTAACTGAGTCCCAGTTTTTGGTTTATGCACTTGATGGTGAGCAAGATGTGTTCAGAGAAGTTCAGGGAGGACAGCCCACTCATGATGGAACAATACTATACCTGATACTCACTAACAGAGACAGTGTTGCAGACGTCAAGGTGGGAGGCCACCTGAGCACCAGTTATCGCCGTACAGTGTGGTTCAACATAAGGAGGGCTACGGAATCAAACCACACAAAGGTGAGGGTCCTGGACTTCAGGAGGGTGGAATTAAAAAAAACAAAAAAAAATAGACGACTACCTCAGGGATGACCTAGCAGGGGGAATGACTTGGATGGGGTGGAAGAACAGTGGGCAAAACTAAAAGGGGACATAGTGGAGGCAGCAAACCTCGGCATCAAACAAGTGAGCAGAAGCAAGAGGAAAAAGAGACTGCTATGGTTCTTGAAACAGGTGACAAGACTGTTTTTTTAGATATGTACATAAATAGAGAAAGAATAGGGGAGGGATTGTAAGGTCAAGAAGGGGAAGGACTGTGCAGATGGGGACCAGGAAAAAGCAGACATCCTGAACAAATATTTTGTTCAGTGTTCACAGAGGAAGAAGGGAAGGGGCCACAAAAAATTAACAGGAGCTTTTGAGGGAGGGAGGGAGGTGGACACTAGTCCTTTTTCAGAGGAGAGAATCCTAGAGAGATTCACAGATCTGAAAATTAACAAAGCAATAGTGCCAGATGGGGTGCATCCAAGGGTACTGATGGAGCTCAGGGAAGTAATGGCCAAACCTTTGTCGGTCCTGTTTAACAGCTCACTGGAAACAGGAGTGGTTCCGGTGGACTGGAGGAGGACAGAAGTAGTTCCATTTCACAAAAGTGGTAGCAGGGACTAGGCTGATATCTATAAGCCAGTCAGCCTGACATCGGTGGTGGGAAGGTTAATGAAATCACCACTGAAGGAAAGGATTGTGGAATATCTTGAATCCAATAGGTTACAAGACCTGAAGCAGCATGAATTCATGGAGGGGGGACATGTCAAATGACTCTGATAGACTGAATGACCAAGGAATTAGATCTGGGTGGAGCAGTGGATGTAGCCTACCTAGATTTCAGTAGGGTTTTCAACACTTTTCCACATAGGAGACTCAGCTTAGGGGTGGGTGCAAAGGTGGTAAACTGGGTAAGAAATTGGTCAGGGGATAGGCATCAGGGGGTAGTGGTAAACAGAGTTTACTCTGAGGAAGGGAGGTTGACCAGTAGGGAGCCTCAGGGATCAATACTGGGGCCAGTCCTCTTTAATGTCTTTATAAGTGACATTGCAGAGGAGCTTGAAGGGAAGGTCTGCCTCTTTGCAGATGATACCAAAATGTGCAATTGGGTGGACACACGGGGGGGGGGATACGGAAAGAATGAGCGGACACCTGAGAAAACTCGAGGAGTGGTCAAGGATATGGCAGTTGGGTTTCACTGTGAAAAAGTGCAGAATCATGCACTTAGGGTACAGAAACCCAGGGGCTGAGTACAAAATAGGTGGAGAGGGTTTGATGACCACCAGACAAGAAAGAAACCTGGGGGCAATCATATCAGATGACCTAGATGTGGCCCCTTGGGGTGCATAGTGAGGGGTATCACTAGCAGAAAAAGAGAGGTGGTGTTGCCTCTGCATAGATTGCTGGTAAGACCACACACAGAGTACTGTGTCCACTTCTTGAGATCTCATCTCTGGAAGGACATAGACAGAGTGGAGTCAGCTAAAATGGTGCAGGGTCTGCAACAAAAGACCTACAAGGAGAGACTAAAGGATTTCAGTATGTACATCCTGGAAAGTGGGGGGGGGGGATATGATAGTGACCTTTAAATACCTCATTGGAGTAAATAAAGTGCAGAAGGGAAGTATTTTTCGGAAAAAAGGTGCTCAAGAACAAGGGGATATGTAGTGAAGCTGAAGGGGGTTAGATTCAGGAAAGATATGAAAATGAAGTACTTCACAGAGTGGAAGATGCCTGGAACAGTCTTCCAGTGGAGGTGACGGGGCATAAACAGTGCTGGGGTTCAAGAATGCAGGGGGTAGGCACAAGGGAATCTTGGTGGAACGGAAGGGTGGGGTGAGAAAGAGATGGAGATTAAGTAAGTCTGCAGTGACACTGTAGATAGGAAGAATGGGCAGACTGGGTGGGCCAAGTGATGCTTATCTGCTATAATATTCTATGTTTCTATGAGTAGTCATGGGGAAACCACCAGGTATTTAAAGGAGGATACACGTTCTAAGGAGGTACCATCGGATGCCAGGAATTTAAATGGAGCACCGCTCCAGAAAATTTGCAAAGCCAGGGTTCGGACCCAAATATCATCACTGTTGTTTTTTTGGCATTAACTAGTAGTCTGTTATTTTGAAACCAGAAATGTGCAGAGTCAGACTCTGCAGTGAGGGTAGTGGACATGACAACAGGGGATGTCATTGTGGAACAATATCAGGTCATCCATGCAGAGGAGAGTATGAAATCCCTAATATGCATTGGGGAGAGGGTCAATGAAGAGGGAGAACAGTAAAGGCTCAAGAATGGATCCTTGCAGGACCCAACTAGTGACCATCCTAGGGGTGGAGAGGGAGCCCCCCGAGCTAACGTGCCATGTTATGCCAGATAGGTGGCTCCTCGACCAGGAAGAGGCTACAGGAGATATACTTAAGTGCCACAGCTTGTTGACAAGGATGTTTTGGTCCACTAAATCAAATGATTTCTTAAGATCCTTGAAAACCACCCCAGTCAGCCTACTTTCATCCATGTTTTTGATGAAATGGTCACTGAACCTGACCAGGGTTGTTATGGTGCTGTACCCTTTTCTGAACCCATGCTGATGGGGTGAAAGACAAGAGTACTTGGAGACATTGTTGAAAATTTGATGAAAAAACAATGCTTTCCAGGAGCTTAGTCTGGAGGAAAAGGATAGAGATAGGACAGTAGTTTTCAAGCAAGGACAGGTCACCCCTTTTGGGGATATGCACCACCCTTGCCTACTTTCAGAGTCCCAGTATAGATAATGTGGAGAAGGACAGGTTTAACATTTTTGTAAGATGGTTAGCGATTTATCCAGAGAGAATTTTCAGGAACCTAGGATACAAGCCATTGTTACCTGCCCCACCATGATTGGGTAGAGTATTGAGGAGTGTGCAGGTCTCCTTAGGTGAGGTAGCCTTAAAGTGTGTGTTTGGGGGGGGGGGAAGCTGTGGAAAGGGAGAGCTTCTGCGTCCTGAGGGGCCAAAATATTGGTAGAGACCTTTGGGGAAGTAAGGCCTTGTAGTAGGACATGCCCATGAATTTAACATCGAAGCTCTCCACTATCAGGCTGAGATCAGATAAAACACCCAACTCCATCTTCAGTTTTGTAACAGAGAAATTGTCAGCAGATAATGACCACTAGGCCCATCCAGTCTGATCGAGTACTGTTTATTCCCAGGTTTAATCAGAGAGTTGATTGCTGACCAGAATTGTTTGGGGTTTCCCAGGCACTGAGACTGTTGGTTTTCTAGACAGCTAGCCTTCAGTGTCTTGGCTTCCTGCTTATAAAGATTCCTCTGCTGCTAGTATACATTCCAGGCTATGTGTGATGGGTTCGTTTTAAAGGCCTCCCATGCCTTGTCCCTTTGCTTTATTGTACCAAGAAGTTCCCTAGTGAGCCACTGAGTTAACAGTAATAGCTCAGAGATTATTTGATATCTGTGCTTGGAATCTAAAGGAAAAGGAACAAGGGAAAGAAAGGTGGGGGAGATTGTGTATTTGGTTGGTGGGGGTAGCAGTTGGGGAGGGAAGGGAGAGTGGAGAGGGAAGAGGAGATGAAGTTGGGTTGGTCACAGGAGGAGTCTGGGAAGAGGAATATTAAATAGAAAATATATAAGGGAACAAGCAGCACTAATAGCAACTTTAAAAGACCAGACTTAGGCCCCTTGTCTTGTTCCTTTCACTAATTTATGTAAACAAGGATTTGTCATTCTCTTTGAACTTTTCTGCTAGCCTTATTTCTGTCTTTGCTTTTGCCTGCCTGTGGAGCTTTTCATTATACCCAGTTCTCCTTCAAACAACATGAAGTCTTGCTGTATTCTGACTATATGCAGTTAGCACCAGTACTTGAACTGTCCCGAAGAGTAAAGAGTTAACTCTCTGCGGAAGCATAGAACGTTGAGCTCAAGCTTGGTTTTCAAACCTCTGTCTCTAGCACTCTGAAATGTAACCGTCAGATTTTTTACTCCGCCTAACTGTGAAGTCGCTCCGGAGATCCCTCCTGCACTTTGGTTCGTTCTAGTTTAAATTGGTCAGTTTTATCCAACCGCTTCTTTATTTTCGATCTTCTTACCTCTGTCTCGGTAACAGTAAGTGGTAGTAGTAGGTAGTTTGTTGTGATTCTGGTATTATTGTGGAAATTGTTTTTGCCTTCGGTTCTTCTCCGGTCAGTCCGGTTTGGAACCGAATCCCATTCTATTTGAGTTTTATTAAAAAATATTGCTATGGTTTCCGGTACTTATCGATTCCTAAAAAAATCAGATTTTCTGGATTTTTTTAACTGACCCGTGACACAGTTGGAACTGATCAGTTTTTAGTTGCCTGGCATAAAAGCTGGTAAGTTTAACTGTTTCAGTATTTTGGCATGTCTGACAAACCCAAAACGAAAACCGGTCCCACAGGGTTTCAGCACTGTACCGAGTGTAAGGAGGCCTTTGCTAAGGCCGACCCTCATCTCATCTGTGTTTACTGTCTGGGGTTTGACCACCTTAAAGTAGACTGCCAGATTTGTAAAAACTTTCCCAAATCCACTCTGGAAAAACGTTTGAGTAGGCTAAGGGAGAGGGAGGCCGAGAAGTTCGCTGACCCGAATGGCCAGCCCGGTTGCCCGGTTTGGTTGCGACCAAACCTGAGGAGGTGCCCACTGACATGGGTGATACCTCCTCGGGCCAAAGGAGAGTCGATTCTGTGGAGTCAGTTGCTAGTAAAAGGAAACGTAAATTAGCTCGTTCGGATCCGACTTCCCATGGTCCGACCGCTGAGGAAAATGCAAAAGCGATCACTATAGTACAGTTGCTTTGCCTGGTTCCGACCGAACCGGCAGCGGTCCACAGAGGTTCGGTTCGGTTGGACATAGTTGCTTCTGACATTGATCCAGAGGCTTTCTATGAGGGCAGTTAGGATGGAGGAGAAGAGTATGATGAAGAGGAAGATGAAGGCCTAGATGAGCCAGTAGAGCCTGACATCTCCCCAGACATGCCTTCCAGTGTGTCTCCTCCCAGACTTTCTGAGTCCCCCTCCCATTTCTTGTTTTACTAGAAAGTGGCTGATGCTCTTCAGCTCCCAGTTGAGGAAGCTGAACAGGATCAGGAGGAACCTGACTTCATGGAAATGATGGATGTCCCAGAGTCAAACAGAGTGTCTATCCCTCTGCATAAATCCCTGGGGAAACGGACACAAAAAATGTACAGTTTCCAACTTCTATACTTCTTGTGGATAAAAAGATGGACAGGAGATATATGTTGTCAGGTCCTGGAACAGAATTTCTTACTACTCATTGCAGCCATGTTGGGGTAGTGCAGGCTGCTGCCTGTTACAAGGCTAATATTCCCCTGGCATCCCACCCCCCAGATAAGAATTCTAGGAAAGTGGATGCCATGGCCAAGAAGCAATACTTGGCATCCTCTTTGGGACTCAGACAAGCTAATTATATGGCATATACAGCCAGGTACCAGAAATCGAGGTGGGATATGGTTCTGGAACTGGCTAAGAGTGCCCTTCCCCAGCTAGCCAAGGAGCTGGAGAAGGTGGCTGCAGATGGCATTGAGGCATCAAAGGTCAAATTTCACACTGCTGTTGACTTGAATGATGTGCATTCCAGGGTCATGGCCACATCTGTCTCCATGAGGAGATTAGCTTGGCTCAGATGTACTAATTTGTCACAGGATACCCAGACTAAGGCCATGAATTTTCCTGTTGCTGGTAACACTCTGTTTGGTGAACAGACAGAGGCTTACATGAAGAAGATGGATGAGTACAGGACCACCTACAGGAGTGCTGCAGCAAAAGAGAAGCAGGCCACTCCTCAGAAGCAGCAGTTTAGGGCTGGCAGGGGCAGGCCTTTTCACCAAGCCCAGGCTTCCTCTTCATTCCAGCAGAGGGGGTTCTTCAGGGGAAGAGGTAGACGAGGGATGACCAGGACCCCAGCATCCACTCAGTCCTAGCCCTCTGCCAAACATACACCCTGAGGTGTCAGTCAGGGTTGCCTCCCCAATTCCTGTAGGGGGCAGGCTGGCTTACTACTCCCAGGCCTGGGAGTCCGTTACTTCAGACAAATGGGTCCTGGAAGTAGTGAGCCAGGGACTTGTTCTCAGTTTCAAAAGGTTCCCAAAAATGAAAGCAAGATCTTTCAGCTCCCACTCTCCCTTGGAGACAAAGGCCTTAGAGGAAGAAGTCTCCTCTCTTCTGCTCATGCGAGCAGTAGAAAAGGTACCTCTTTGTCACAGGGGAAGAGGACTTTATTCCAGATACTTTCTTACCCCAAAAAAGACAGGGGAGTGGCGACCCATCCTAGATTTAAGGTACCTCAACAAACACTTAACAAAACCGAAGTTCAAAATGGTGACTCTGGGAATAATTCTTCCCTCTCTGAGACCAGGAGACTGGCTAGCCTCCCTCGATCTCAAGGATGCCTATTTCCACATGCCCATCAGACATTCCCACAGAAAGTACATCAGGTTCGAGTTGCCCTCAGGCCATTATCAGTTCAGAGCCATGCCTTCCGGCCTAACATCTGCTCCAAGGGTGTTCACCAAGTGCCTGGCAGTAGTGGTGACATTCCTCAGGAGACAAGGTATTCTTCTGTTCCTATATCTGGACGACTGGCTCCTAGTAGGTCAGTCCTCAGACCAAGTCAAGTCAGCATTAGAGGTCACCCAAAGGCTCCTGGAGTCCTTGGGTTTCATTCTAAACCTAGAAAAGTCGGTTCTGGAACCTACTCAGCTGCTCACTCTCATAGGGTGGACATAGACACTACCCAGGCAAGAGCATTCCTTCCTCTTTCGAGAGTCCAGTCTCTAGTCACTCTGGCTTCCTTTTTTCATCCTCTAGTTTCTCGTCCAGCCATTTTCTTCAGTTACTAGGCCACATGGCAGCCTCCACTGCTGTGGTCCACGGGGCAAGGTTCCAGATGAGAGATATTCAATTTCATCTCAGATCTTACTGGTCTCAGAAAAAGGACCCTCCCTCCAAATTGGTTCCAGTGCCTCAAACTCTAGTTCAAGCACTGCAGTGGTGGCTGGAGGAGGACAACATTCGGCAAGGTGTTCCATTCATCAGTCAGGCTTCTTCAGTGATTCTCACCACAGACGCCTCTCTCCTAGGCTGGGGGGCTCACCTGGATCAGCTTACAGCTCAGGGAACCTGGTCTCATCAGGAGTCTCTCCTTCACATAAATCTTCTAGAGTTGAGGGCTGTCTTTCTAGCTCTGCAGACATTCTCAGCTGTGGTTCAGGGGAAAGTAGTACAAATCAGAACAGACAATACCACAACCATGTGGTACATCAACAAGCAGGGAGGCACTCTGTCCTCGGCCTTGTGCACATAGGCCATGAAGATATGGTCTCTGGCTTATTCCCTTCAGGCCTCCCTTGAGGCTGTGCACCTCCCAGGGGAGGACAGCATTTTAGCAGATGCTCTCAGCAGAATTTCTCAGGGTCATCACGAATGGACTCTGAATCCCCTGGTCCTTCAGGTTATATTCAAGAGGTGGGGTACTCCAGAGATAGATCTCTTTGCAGCCCCGGACAATCATCAGCTTCCTCTCTTTTGTTGCAGGCCTCCTCTCCTAGGCTGTGTACACCAGGAGGCTCTACTATTGGATTGGACAAGCAGGTTCCTGTATGCATTTTCTCCTTTCCCTTTGATATTCAGGGTCCTCATTAAAATCAGATCTCAGCCTTGCAGGGTGATTCTAGTGGCACCAGACTGGGCAGACAGCATTGGTATCCTCTTCTACTGTCACTGTCAGTGACAATGCCTCTGTGTCTTCCCAGACAGTTCAATCTTCTGACATCCTCTCAGGGGAGGATCCTCTACCCCATTATTCAGGCTCTCAGGCTCAAGGCCTGACTCTTGAAGAGTTAGAATATGCAAATCTAAACCTTTCTTAATCAGTCTTGGATATTCTAAAGGTTAGCAGGAAACCTGCTACCAGAAAGACTTACAATTCCAAGTGGAAAAGATTTGGGTTTTGGTGTTCCCAGAAACCTGTTCAGCCAGAGTTGGCTGACATTGCTACTGTACTGGACTATCTGGTGCAACCTAATAGCTTAGGCCTCCGGCCTACTACTCTCAGGGTACATTTGGCAGCTGTGTCTGCCTTCCTTTCCACTGGGAAGGGCTCTTCCCTAGCTCTCATCCAGTCTTCAAGAAGTTTTCCAAAGGTCTGATTCATGTTAATCCTCCCTTTCGAGACCCTACTCCTTCTTGGGACCTGAACATCTGTATAGCACAGCTTATGCAGCCTCCTTTTGAGCCTCTATCTTCAGCAGAGCTGAAACACTTGACACGGAAAACTGTATTCCTGGTAGCTATTACCTCTGCCAGGAGAATCACTGAGTTACAAGCTTTATCAGTGGAATGGCTGTTCTCAGTCATTTCTCACTTATGGCAAGGTGGGAAAGGGCAAACCAGCCACCAAGAGAACTGTTGCCAGATGAGTTGTCTCCTGTATCCAATTCTGCTATTCAAAGCTTGGGAAGGAACCTCCCTCAGGCCTGAGGGCTCATTCTACCAGAGGTACAGCTGCTTCGCTCGCAGCAGCTAGAGATATACCTTTAGTGGAAATCTGTAAGCAGCCACGTGGAAAACTGTTCACACATTTACCAAACATTACTCTCTGGACATTCAGTCTAGAAGTGATGCTAGGTTTGGCACAGCTGTGCTGCAGAGCTTGTTCCCAAAATAGGTTCTGTGACTCCCTCCTCCAGCGGGGTACTGCTTGGTAGTCTGCATGTAGTCAGAATACAGCAAGACTTCATGTTGTCTGAAGAAAAAATTACTCACCTTAGCAATGTTGTTTCTTCTAATGGAGTCTTGCTGTATTCTGACCTCCCTCCCTGCCTCCCCTCCTGGAACCTAGTAGTTTTGGGATGTGGGTGGGCAGGCACAGTGCTGCACCCCAGAGGTGTACTTGGCTTGCCCTATCTTATGGGTTTATTAATGTTTTAATTTCACTACCTACTTTGATTTTGTCTTTGTCTTATCTTTAGCTTTCTTTTTGGGGTTCTCGACTTGAGTCTTTTTGACCCTAAAAACAATTTGTGGTGGCCATTTGGCTTACAAAAGTTGAAACAATTTCCACCTGTTAATTTGATTAGTTAGTGCTCGTAATAATCTGACGGTTACACTTCAGAGTGCTAGAGACAGAGGTTTGAAAACTGAGCTCAAGCTCAACGTTCTATGCTTCTACATAGAGTCAACTCTTTACTCTCTGGGGTAGTCCAAGTGTTGGGGCTAACTGCATTTAGTTAGAATACAGCAAGACTCCATTAGAAGAAACAACATTACTAAGGTGGTAATTTTTTCATATGTGTCTCTCCATTTGCTTCACTCTGTTCCTTCTTGTAAATCCTAATTTTAGTCCCTAATAGCCTGCCTTACCTGCCACATGGAATTTCTTTAGTTTTTGGACTTTTTTATGGGACAGAGACTTGGGTAGATTCTGTAAAAGCCTCATTTTATGCTGCCCACTTCTCTTCCACCCACTTGATCTTTTAGAAATCCTTCCATCCTTCCTGCATTTTTTCTTAAAAATGTGCTTTCCTAAAGTTTAGTACCTGTGTGTCAGTGGTCATTTTCTGTGATTGCATTCTCAGTGCCACAACAAAAGTGTATTGCTTCAATTACTGTACCCACTGTTGGCAGATTCTGTTTTAAAGCAGGTGCTTGCAGAAGTGAGGCTTATAAAATCCATAACCAACCTCCACCCAGATATGTAACTTAGTCCTGCTTCCAGTAATCCCCTAGCAGAGGCCAAAGGCCAGACAGTTCTCACCTAGCCCTCAAATTGCAGGGTAAGATGTAGCTTTTGATTATTGCCCCTTTTCAATTGTCTGCTTTAGTGTACTTACCTGGTAAACAAAAACCACATAGAATAAATAAATATGGCTACTGTGGCTGGTCTCAGTTTACCTTTTAGACGGTATTTAAAATAATTTCCCACACAACTTACTGTATTTATTTCATCTTAGAAATAGCCTTTTGCTTTAATTGCTTTATCCACTGTTGGGAGACTGTATGAAAGTCATTTGAAGTACATTAAGACAACTGCAGAGAAATGAATGAGCTCCATTCTTGAATTGTAAACAGGCTGTCGTGACTCTGTTTGGGTCTAGGGCAATGGACTTTGAGAGTTTGGGAAATCTCTTATTTTTATCCAAAAAGCGCTGCCTGATAGTGCGATTATGCTCACTGACTGTCAGATAGTGGCAGGGCTGTGCCGGTCGCCTGTCACTGGATGTAAAACCGGTGGCTGGGGTGAGGGAAGGTGTAGGGCAGGGGGTCCTCAGTAGTTGGGCGTGTGGGGCATGGCACTTGGTTGGGGACGTTCGCTAGACTCCAAGGGTACGGTAGTTTAATTTACACCATGGGTAATCGGGGGAGGGGGAACCACTAGACACCAGGGAAGGTATTTTAACTCATTTCATGGGTAATCAAGGGGAGGAAGAACCACTAGACACCAGAGAGAAATATTTTAAATCAACTTAATATAGGATATGCCCCATGACAGAGTCCTGATTAGTCGGGTGAAGCACTGGGATTACAGGTAGCTGTCCCACGTGTAGGCATGCACAGTTTTTCAATGGTATATCTATCTTTTCACAAAAAAATGTATTTGAAACACTGCTGAGCATTTTTCAAAACTTTTCAGGAGCACAGAATTGAACCTTTCGTTGGCAGTCGTTGGCTATACTGCCATGAGGAATGAAATGCTATAATAAATCTGGTTGCTCCAAGTTAAGTTTTAAGTGTCTTCTTTAAAAACTCACTGTTATTGTGCAGTGTGCATGTTTTTTCTGTGAGCTTACCCATGGGTGCCTGCAAAATGGTTTGCCATTTTTCTTTTTTTTACCATAAAGGTTTCTATCTTTTCTTTCAGCAGGCTGGGTGGTTGTATTAGCCCTGTCCCATTGCACGTGGCCGTCCTGAGTCTCCATCAGTCCCTAGAGACTGTATGGGTCACCAGTGCTAATGGAGAGGGCTTCATTAAGCCCATCCTCCATTCTTCCTGGGCTCAGCTGGATGCGCAGTTAGCGTGATGTGTTCACTCCACCTCTGTGGAGGTGCTCTCAGCACTCTGTATTCTGGCCCTTCCCCAAACTACAACACTGCACAGGTACTGCCACCTGGATTCCTCCAGGTGGCAGTCAAACGTCAAGTCACAGAAACCCCCTCCCTCAGTGAAGAGAGCTGTTTTATGGATGCTCAATCTTCCCTCTCCCAGCCGAGCCCCCGAGCGACCTGAGTCCATTCCTGAACCCAGGTCATCAGTGTAGCAGCAGGGAGGCATGGATGCCTCTAGGACCCCCAATGCTACTTGGCTGGCATAGTTTACCTTTTTTGATTAAATATCAGTCCTTTGATGGAATATCAGTCCTATCGCAGAGCAGCATCCCTGCACCATGAGTGTGATTTAGAAAGTCATGGTTTTGTGGTATTTTAACTCATTACATGGATAATTGGGGGGAGGAGGCCCACTAGGCACAAAAGAAGAATATCTTAAATCATTGCAGGGGTGATCTAGGGGAGGGAGACCACTAGACACCAGGGAAAAGTATTTTACAGTTCAACATGGGCGTTGTTGGGTGTGGGGTCCAGCCATTGCACCTGGATAAGGCTATGATTTTGCTGCAGTAAACAGCCCTTATGATGATGACTGTTCAGTGTCACTAAAGCCTATGAATATGCTGCTGCACCCATTATGGATGAGGGATCCCTTATTTTCATGGACATAGCGGAATATTTTGTGCTGTTGCGCTGCTGGGTTAGTGCTGTGCTCTGGGGGCCTCTGAATGTGGCCCCACACTGAGCACCAGCTAACTATTTGAATATGGGGGCCTTTGACACCAATCCATTCCTGTCCTGGAAAAGTTCATCAAAGACTGCATTGATATGATGACAATTGCTTCAGTGTTTGAAACACACGCATTCCTCTTAAGTACTACACATTAAGTGCACCATTACCGATTTTTGGAAGTATCTGTCACACAATGGGGCAAGGATCTTTTCTCCAATAATTCCTGAAGCACAAGAAAATTGGGGAGTGGTGACCCATTTTAGACCTGCGATATCTGAACAAACACTTAAAAAAGGAAAGATTCAAAATGGTAACACTGGACTCACTAATACCATCTCTATAGGTGGGAAACTGCTTGGGGTCACTAGATCTTTTTAAAGAATGCCTACTTCCACATATCAGTCATACCTACTCATAGAATGCACCTCAAGTTCATACTAGGGAATTGCCAGTACCAGTCTGCATCCCTTCCCTTCGGCCTCACCTGAGCACCAAAGGTGTTCACAAAGTGCCTAGCTGTGGTGGCAGCACATCTGAGAAAACACGGTGTGGTGGATTTTCCCTACCTGGATGATTGGTTAGTCTCTGGAAAAATGCAGCAAGAAACAAAGTCCTCTGTACAATTGGTAAAAAACATATTAGAGGACCTGGGCTTTATAATAATACTTCAGAAGACACAAACAGAACCAGCTCAGATTTTGGGACTTTGCTGGTGCAGAACTAGATACCAGAGGGAAGGTTTTTCTTCCACAAGCAGGGATAGCAAACCTAATTTCAGCTGCAAAATCTTTCAGAGCAGGTCGGCCAAGGCCTGCAAGGGATTTTCTACAGCTAATGGGACACATGTCCTCATTCACTGCAGTATAACAATGGACCAGGTTCCAGATGAGAGTTATCTAGTATCATCTAAGGGGATCACTGGTCCCAGAGATGGGATCCTCTGTCCAAGCTGGTGCTGATCAAAAAAACCTTGCTAAGGGCACTGGAGTGGTGGAAGTAGTAGAACAACCTCAGAGAGGGAATTCCTTTCCTCCAACAATCTCCCACAACTATCCTCACAACAGATGCTTCTCTTCTAGGGTGGGGTGCCCACCTGGAGAATCTCATGGTACGTGGCACCTGGAGCACACATGAGACCCAGGAAGCTATCAGTCTCCTGGAGCTTAGGGCAGTGTTCCTAGAAATGCAAGCATTTTCCTTCTGGATCCAAGATCAGGCTGTCCTGGTCCAAACAGACAACTCCACAACAATGTATTGCATAAACACACATGGAGGAAAAAGATCACAGAAGCCATGATGATCTGGAACCTAGCCTATTCCCTGGGGATAGAGCTATCTGCAGTACACCTGTCAGGGAAAGGCAGTTTCCTGGCAGACTCTCTAAGCAGAATCAGCTGGGGAAAGTACGAGTGGACTCAGAACCAGCAGGTGCTGGTGTCAGTGTTCAGACATAAGGGTACACCAGACATAGACATGTTTTCTTCCTTCCAGAGTATGCACTGGTCCTGAACTGGACAGGGAAGTTTCTATATGCCCCCCCCCCCCTTACTGGGAGTGCTCATAAAGCTAAGGAGAGAGTTAGCAATGGTGATTCTCATAGGACCAGACCGGGCTAGGCAGACCTGGTACTCTATGCCTCTGTCCCTGTTCAACAAACCTCCTGTCAGTCTGCCATTGACATACAACCTGCTGACACTGTTTCAGGGCAGGATAACATTCCCAAATCAGACAACTCTACGCCTCAGGGCACAGATCTTGAAGAGCTAGAGTTTTCTGGGCTAAATCTGTCAGAAGAATTAATGAAAGTTTGAAGGTTTATAAAAAACGCCATACAGCGCATGGGCAAAAGTCCACATGGGTGGCATCTAGATTAGCACCTATTGGAAATCAGCAACTGCACCTACAGTACAATTGCACCTGCGCTTAATTAGTGCTTGGTCTGACCAAGCTCTAGGTAGAGCAAAGCGTGGTGCTTGGTTTGAACAAGAACAAGGTTGAACCCGTGTGGCTGCCATATGGCACTAAACACATGGGTGACATTTAGATTAGACTGTTTTCATTGTTATCCATATAGTTAATGTGCCCTGTACTAATCTTCCCATTGCATATTGTCTAGGCAGTATGTACCTTTGTTTTACGCTGTCTACCAATGAATGTATGTCTGTATGACTCCTGCACTGTCGACGCTATATTCATATCCTGCTTATCACCAAATGTATTGTTCCTCTCTTAAATGAATGATTATGCTTGTAACTAACTCCAGGTCACCCTTGAAAAAGGAATCTTCAGGACCCAGTGGGCCTACCCAGTTAACAAAATTAAAACAAATAAATAAATGTCCTTCCTTTTCTGACTGCAATTGCAATGTATAATATATTGTGATAGTTCTTATCTTCCCTGGTTGTACTATGTAAACAATAAGACACGACAGGGTGTGTGTGCATGGAACATATTTTACCGCACAGCCAGGGGCGTAATAAGGCACGAGACCATAGGCCGAGTGACTTTAGCTGCTGGCCATGCGGTTAAATATGTTCCATGCACACCCTGGAGTATCTTATTGCACATATAAAATGGGCTATTTTTTATTTTTTTTAATTTTTTTTTTACATTTTACAGTTTAGAAAAATCATGCTTATATGTAGAAAAAAAAGATTTAATTCTGCTAATCTATGATAAAATAGTCTTTCCGTCTACTGGATAATGAGGTCATTGTTTTTGTGTTAATGTTTAAGAGCTCGTTTGCATATAACAGTTTACATCACGATCCATGGTAGCACAGTGCGAGTGGGGACTATAACAGGAGCAAGCATGGACTTTGTGAAACCGCAGAGAAATGACAGGGGAGAGTTTGTCAACAACAATGTGGAAAAAAAAAAAGAGCAAGGGTGTTCATTTTAGGAACTGTGGTGTGTCGGTTCAGGAGCAGGATTAGCCGGGAGTGGAGACAGACGGAAGTAGGCGTGATGTGAAAGCAGCCCCACAACTGCATCGGCAATAGTCAGTAACTTTTTTCCCCCTTTTACCATTAATTGTTGAATCTGTGGAGCTACTGTTTATTGATGAAAACTAAGTGATCGGTCATAACAGCCTACCTGACGGACTGCACTTGTGGGTGAGCAGCATTAGCGAGGCAGAAGAAAATGGCAGCTTTTAAAACCTCAGTGTTCTAATGGCTCACTGACTTTTTTTGCAATGTGGGCCTGCTTTAGAGTACTTGTTATTACCCGTGCATGGAACAGATTTCATGCACGAGCAATAAGCAGTCAGAAAACCAGATTTGCTGTCCCCATTTTGCAAGTATTGTTGTTGGATTGTGCCAAAATATGTATCGTAATGTCCTTCCTTTTTGTTCACCCAGGACCACTTTGAAAATGAGCTTGCACAGTGGTGCTTTACTATTACTAAAGCAGTGGTGCTTTACTATTCATGGTAAAATAAAAATGATTGATTGCTTCAGTTTTCAACCTGAAAAATTTTATCTCCCTGTCCTTCTGCCTTTCTGCACAACAAGCTAATTCCAACTCAGCTTACAAGGCTGCCTCAGACTTCTTTTGTAAGCCACTGGAGTCGCCCAGGGGCCTTGTGTTCTGCGGTTTCCAGAGCCTGAATCAGCATGGCTCCATTCAGACATTCATGCATTATGCCTCTCTCTTCACTCAGCTGCTAGAGGTCTGGCAACCTCGCTGAATCGCACTTGCCTGGCATTCCTATTTCTAACATTATCTAAGTCTGGATAGAAACATTTAAAAAGTTGGAAATGATGTGCCACCTGTCCACGTGGTTGTTACAGGGAGGCAGCTGAAACTCCTTTTTGCCCTAATCATGGGAGCAAAAAAAGTTATCACTAAACTGTGGCTTAAACCCAATCCACCCACAACAGCACAAGTTTCTATAGTTGACTCCCTCTATTACCTTGAAAAGCGCACTTACTGCTACTTAAATCACTTCCCAGTGTTTGAGGAAATCTGGGGAAAATGGTCTTGTATAAAGTGGAGACAGACACAGAATTTGTACAGTGGAGCCCTGTTATAAGCACACCCTAAATGCCAAACAAAAATGTTCTGATAACTGGGTTGTTCTTATAAGAGGGCTTTACTGAAAACAGTGAAAATCCATGTAAAATCTATGGCTAACATGACGAAACTCAAACTAGTTTTTATATAACTCACTATTAAAAGTAGTGTAACATAGCTTTTTAAAAGAGCTCTTGCTCAAACTATTAGTGTAATGTTGTAAAATACATTCAGTGTCTCACCTAACTATGAAGGAACATGTGCTGCCTCCTTCATTGGGCTTCTTTCACACAACAATTTATCACTTAAACTTAAGTGACTGTTAATGAACAGACTAGATGATGATTCAGCCTAGGCTTAGTACACTAAGAGGTGAGAATAACCATCTATCACTACCTCTGGAAAAAAGTGTTCTTATGAACGGGCTGATTGTTCTTATAAACGGGCTTTACTGCCATTGAAAATAATGGGCAAAAATCAGGACATCCTTATATCCAATGTTCTTATAAGTGGGATCCACTGTACCATAATCAATTATATTCAACATAATGTAAAATGTTATGTAAATTAATTTTATATATTACCAAAGCACATTCAAAGGGTGCCCTTCCTCACCTTGTGAATATGTGGCAAACTTTTGTTTTTTTATATGGTGGTTATAATTCGTTCCCTAACGTGCCACTCCTGCTCTACTCTGCAGCATGTTCACACCTTGAGTACCGCCTGCACCACAAGTTTAATGTATATGTATGTCCTGTTGCATCTTTATTTGTTCATCCTGTGAAGTCTCAAAATATAACAAAAAAATCTGAAAGTGAGAGAAGATGCAACATAAAAGCCCCTTGATTCAGGATGGCAAGGCCATTAATATGTATCTGAATCTCAGCTATGCCACTTGGCTGAAAAAAATAAATAAATAAATTTGATGGGGTACGGACCATGATCGAAGAGGCAAGTATCAGCCATGAAGTGATGTTTCCTGCACGTCTTCGAATTGTTTGTCAAGAAAAGATTGATCTGTTTTCGGATCCAACTGATGCTTTGACATGGGCACAGAAGTAGGCACCATCTAACCATTGCAGAGAGGACCCAGACGACCCCACTGCAGAAGACTCCTGAGGAAAACTTTGGTGTTTTTTCTCTTAAGTACTTTCTTTAACTTGTAGTTTGGACTGTGCGGTGGGTAAGAAGTTGGATTTCAGGTGAACAGCTTGTTTATTTCTTTGTAATTTGGTTACTGGAGCTGCATTGTGAATCCTGTATCCACCCTCCACCTAGCACCTTACCACATTAACTGTTTCCCTATGGATTTGTGTTGGTTACCATTTTTCTTTACTAAGCGGCAGTTTGATGTTATTTTAATCTGAAAAGTTTTGGCTATACACATATTAGGACAGTTTTCCTTCCCTTAATCTGTCTTTGATTGTTTGCACCTTAACTGTAGGTAGTGTTAGTGTAACCCTACATATTTTCACATATTAGTGTATTGCTGGTGTACTAGATACTCATATTGCATGGTCAGTATTCTGTAACCTCCTTTTAGGTAGGGCAGAAAGATTTAATATATGATGGATGGTAGTTTGTGACCATAGCGACCGAGACTGAGTGCCTAGAAAAATGGCGAGTCAGTCTCGGCGACTGTGATCATGGCTACCTAGGGAGGAGGGTGACCGGATACTGTGGTTGGTGAAAACCATGACAAGAACTCACGGAGGCAAGGAAGGGATGGCATGTGGGAGGGGTTGTGGCGAGCCACTGCCGAGCTGGATCGCTAGCGTTGTTGGGAGGGTGGTTGGCTAGGAGGCATGGGGTACTGGGTTCTGGTCTGGCGTGGTGCATTTTTTTTTTCTCCTGGCGGCATGTCTTTTGTCAAGTTTTTCACACACACCCAACATGCACCCCCCTGGAGTTGAGAATCCATAATTAGGGTGGTGCTGGGGGCACAGCCCCCCACATTAAAAATGAGACCTGTAGGTCTCTGGTGCCTTTTTTCTGTGCGCTGTAAGTGTGCATTGCAGAAATTAATTTTTGGCGATGTGCACTCGCCATAACAGCGGTCGCTAGTATGACATGGAACCATGATGGACTTGTTCACTATGGACATATTACTGTGACTTTCTTGGACTCAACTACGCAGCATTTATTGAATATTGTTTTTGTTGACTTCTAATATACTCTTTCCCCAATGTCATATCATTATAGCATGAGTCAGAGTATAAGATAATATTAAGAGGAGTGGCACCCTCATGGTTATGCAGTCATAATGTATGTATCATGCTTTGATGTATTACTGTATACCTGCTATGAACCCAATAAAGTAATAAAAAAAAAAAGAGAGAGAAGATAGACAGAGTTGTACTGTTTACTGTTGTATACTGTACCTATTGATACTGCTTAAATGTTGTGACTGCTACTTTAGGCATGGAATATTAAAAGTGTCTTGTGCAAGTAGGTCTAACTTTCTCATTGCCACCAGTGCCACCATATGAGAAGCTCAGAGCACCCCATAGTCTCCAATGGGTCTCCTTAAGGTCTTTACCACAGAGATCATCTGGACCAGCCATCAGTTACTGCCATCAAGGTCCCCTGTGTAGCAAGAGAACAGTTGCTGGTGTTCTGACATAGAAACATAGAATTTGACGGCAGACAAGGACTGCTTGGCCCACCTAGTCTGCCCATTTTCCTACCTAACAGATAAGCTGCAGATCCTAGTTAACCAACAGCTTACTTCCTTCTACCCGCCACTGGAACTGCCTTATGTCTGTCCCATGCATTTTTTAATTCCCCCACTGTTCTTGACTCCACGACCTCCTAAGGGAGGCTGTTCCATGCATCCATAACCCTCTCCATGAAAAAATACTTCCTCACATTATCTCTGAGCCATCCCCCCTCTACCTTCAAATTGTGCCCCCTTGTTCTTGCACATCTCTTTTTCTGAAAGATGCCACCCTCTTGGACTTTGTTGATTCTCTTGAGGTACTTGAAAGTTTCTGTCATGTCCCTCTCTCCTTCTTTCCTCAAGGGTATACATATTAAGCTCCTTTAGTCTTTCTTTCTTTTATGTCTTCTGTGCAGACCCTGCACCATTTTAGTTGCCCTCCTCTGACAGCCTCCACTCTGTCTTTGTCTTTTGGAGATGGGGTCTCCAGAACTGCACACAGTACTCAGATGGGGTCTCACCAACTGTCTGTACAAAGGGATAACAACTTCCTGTTTTCTACTATTGATGCCTCTCCCTGTGCATCCCAGTATCCCCCCAGCCTTCCTTACTGCCTTCTCACATTGCTTGCCCACCTTTAGGTCATCTGATATAATTACCCCCAGGTCCCTTTCCATTTTTACTATTGTCAGTATCTCACCCCCGTCACCATTGTGTACTCTTCCCTTGGGTTTTTGTTTCCCAGGTGCATTACCTTGCACTTCTTTGCATTGAATCTGAGCTGCCATACATTTGACCATTCCTCCACCCTTGCCAAGTCCCTTCTCATCCTTTCCACTCCATCTTGTGTATCAACCCTGTTGCAGATCTTTATAGAAATGACCCTTTTCCACCACCTTCTACACTTTAGACTCTCCATAGTGAGGATCTCTGCTCCAGGTATGACACACACTACTCTCTTGGAGACCATTTACATTTTACAAACAACCAGTTACTCCAGTTGTTTGGAAAATAATTGTACAGTATTACTAAACACCGATTATCCAAATACAGCAGTAATACTCAGGTATATACATATTTACACAGTCAAACAACAGTACACATAACAGATTACAAAATAAAGCTTGCACTTCTGTGCAGGTAATCACTTTTGTTGTCCCTAGAAGTTACAGTTTCCTCTATGCTATCTATCATGCACTTAGCTTGGTTACCTTCAGATCAAGGTTCTGGCTCCCTTCTTGGAGGTTCACTTGGTATTGCTGTAGTGAAAAGCGACAGAGACCAGCTTTGCTGAGGAATTTACGCCCTTTCTCTCGCCCTCTCTTTTCCTCTCTCCCTCTGTGTCTTGTTTGAACAAGGCTGTGACATCATTTCCCTGTACACAAACACATCTGATTGGCTGAAGTTTATTTGGATCTGGAATCTGGATGATGCCTACCTTGCAGTATTATCAGACAAACCTGTCTGCAAGGAGGCAACTTCCTCTTAAAGAGCATTAGCATAGCAAAAGACTTTGGAGAGGCCAGGGCCAGACAGGATATCTCTGAACTGTTCATCACTAATGATGACCCCTGTTCCCTTTAAGGATGCTCTATACAGTGAAGGTTTTATATATTGTTAAAAATAATAGAACTTTAAAAGAGTAGTGAATCTTTTTATGTTTTTATTAATCAATATATGATAGCTACGGCACTGTCTTATATTAATATATTAACTAAGCTGATCCAGGGTTTTCTTAAAAAGAAATTATGTTTCCAATTCGCATTGTTCCAATTTTAAAGAAATGATTTTTTTTTATTTATATTTTATTAAATTTGGTAAGACCTGGTCCTGATCCCTCGTCACCACCGAGCCATGGGAATGTCCTGTATTTGGATTTCCAGCAAGGCCTTTGATTCAGTAGATGCATGGGAGCTGGAGGATACCGGGGTGGGAACAAAAATGGTCAAATGGATCACCAGTTAGCTGAAGGGAAGGCAGCAGAGGGTGGTAGTGGGGGGGGGGGCTGTGGCTCTCATCAACAAGGGATGTGACAAGCTGAGTACCAAAGGAATGGGTACTGGTACTGGTGCTGTTTGGGATATTCATAGCAGATATCTCACACGGAATCTGGAGCAAGACCAGTCTGTTCACAGATGATACTAAAATGGGAGCTGTGGTAGATGACATAGATGAGTGGAAAGGGCTGCAGGATAACCTGACCAAAGTACAGGAATGGTTGAAAAAATGGTAACTGGGATTCAACACCAAGAAGTGCAGAGTACTGCACTTTGGAACTAGGAACCAGGGGAGGAGCTATCAGCTCGGAGGGGTTCAGTTGGAAAGCACAGGGAAGGGGAAAGATCTCAGGGTGATTACAATGGGGAATATGAACAACTCAGCGCAATGCAGGAAGGCGGCAGCAAACGCCAACAAGATGCTGGGGTGTATAGCGAGAGGTATCTTCCAGGAATAGGGAGGTGATCCTTCCCCTGTACAGGTCACTGGTCAGACCGGACGCCGGACCTGGAATACTGTGTGCAGGACTGGTGTCCATTCCTGAAGAAAGACATCAGATTATTAGAAGGGGTACAGCGCAGGGCAACAAAGATGATCCAGGGTCTGGGGGGTATGTCCTATGACGATAGGCTGGGCGAGCTGAACATGTATTCACTGAAGGAGAGGAGGGATAGGGGGGATATGATTGAAACTTTTAAATACTTCAAAGGGATTAACAAAACTGACACAGAGAGGATCTTCCAGATTAGAAGTGAGAGGGATACGAGAGGGCATAAATTGAAATTGGTGGGGGGAAGATTCAAGAGGGAAATCAGGAGACACTTTTTCACTGAATGGGTGGTGGATAAGTTGAATGCCCTGCCTGAGGAGGTGGTAGCCTGTAGTACGGTGGGGAGTTTTAACAGGAGGTGGGACAGAGTGAGGGGAGGGATAATTAAGAGGAGTGGGAGGGAGCTAGAGTGGGCCAGCTGCAAGTTGAGGGGCTAGCTGCACAATCGAGCAGACAAGATAAACCGTTAGTCCTGTTTCTGCTGGTGTTTTTGTATGTTCATATGTAACTTTTTAACCCCACAAGCCTACTCCCTCATGACGGGTGCCGGTCGAGCCAGTCTCCAACCCTTTACTCCTCTTCAAGCTATGGAGTTGAGGTTCCCAGGGTGTCCCCATGGAACCAGCTCAGGTCCAAGTGTCCAGGGGCTCCTGAGGCACAGAGGGTTTTTGTCTTAGTGATAAGCTTCCCCCGAGCAGCGGGACATGCAGTGATGCCAAGACAGTGGTATGCCCTCCGCAGACCACACATCAGTGTCCACCTGCCACTCAACCCGAAGCTTGGCAAGCTTGGGTGCTGTCCCCCGGCACACGCTAGGGGCCAGTCAACACTGGCCCTGTAATCTTTCCCCCCTCTCCCCCCCCAGAGGAGGAGAGTGGTCCTCTGAATGTTCGATCCTCCTTCGACAACGTGAGTCCGCTACTGAACCTGGGTCGCCAGCATCGCAAGTGGTAGTGCTACTGCTGTGCTGGTGGGCAGCTCCCAAGAAATGATTTTTTTGAAAGGTCTAACTTTGGAACCATTGGGGCAAGAAACGTATTTTTTTTAAATGAAAGCTTGGAGTCCAGCCATTTAGAATTAGCTCTGTTGATACTGTTTTTATGTGTCAGTAATATTGTGAATATACCCACAGTATCCAAAACTGCTTTTCTGCAATATTGTCAATACAATTTCTTTTGTTGCAACATAGCCTAAAATGGAAATTATAGCATGTCAGTTTTTTTTAATGCTGATAGACTATGTCAACACTATTTCTTTGTATTGCTGCCATGGATTACATAAGGGTTTAAAATGTAAACAAAAAATATGTTTCAAGTTTTTCAACTTTGGTATTACTAAACATAATTTAATTAGTAAACTGAAATTTTCAGATTAATTTTCTTTCATCACATGAGCTTAATTGCATAGCGAACATTTCAGTCTTTCCTCTAGCAGCACCTATTCTTCCTTGCTGTCACAGGCTTTGCTAGTGAAAGCATTGGAAAGCTGAGAAAGTAGTTTTTTTCTGCATTGTTTATTTAAATGTTTTTATTTTCCCATCTTTTTCTTCGGTTCCTGGTCGAAACCAAGAACCATGTGTTTGCTGCTTTTAATGACTGAGGCAGGAATGCGGTAAAGCACTAGATCAGTCTGATTATTGGTTCTGAACAGAGGTCATACAAATAAAAGTGCTTTTCTGCCAAATCAATTAAAGCAGAATAGACTGAATTACACAGTTCCCAATGACTTTGTCCAAAACAAAATATGATCATGGAGACTTACTGCTATTAAAAGGCTACCACTGAAAATATTGGCTAATGGCACTCAGTGACTGGGGCTATTAAGATAAAAATCCATAAAAGAAAACAGGTCCCACTGGTTTAAAAAAAATGCATGCCTGTGGTTGATGGGTACATTCACAGTGTTTTGTTTGTCTGAGGTCTAATCACAACCCTGCTGACTGTGAATGTTGACAAGTAGTTGACCCTAAAACAAGAGGAGAGAAAGCAAAAGAAAGTCTTTGTCTGTCCCAGCATCAGTAACATATTTACTAGCAAATGCCCCTACTGATCAGTTTGTGAACCTACTAGAAAAAATGTTGTGTGACACTTTATCTCATAAGCTGTCTCATTTGAGATCAGAGACTACCAACAGTAGTAAAATAATGGCAGGAGCAGTAAAGTTCCTGCTGAGGGTCCTCCAGAGAGAAAGGAGGAATAGAACAAAAGAAACTGGCAAAGGATTCACCACAAACCACAGTGGGAAAAGGTCACACAGAGAAAAACATTTTGAACCTGTACTCCCATAACAAGAACCAACCAGTGCACACAGGCCAAGAAAAACAATGGCTGCCATCTGAGGAAGAATTCAGGCAAATGCGGAATTTTTTCCAAACAATGAAATTAAAATTCAAAAAAATCCTCCTTAATTGCCCCTGCCCCAGAAATAGAAGGGGGAGGGAGGGAGGGACTATTACAAGGATGAGATATGTATTTCCCTCTGGGTATTATAAGTGGGGATGAAAAAATTGAATCACTCCCAAGGGTACTAGACCAACATTCCTCCAACTCATCTTTCAGGAGAGGAATGGCTGAGATGGTGAATATTCCAGCAATAGAATCAGAGGTTGATGTGAAAGAATCTGAGTTTCTAGGTATGGTATAATGGGGTTGACTTCCACAGAAATAGTAGGTGTCACAAACCCACTCAACAGGTCAGGCCCTCTACTCCCAAAGTGCCAACCTCTGAGCGCAATCTTGTGAACAGTGTAACAGACAAGGTAACCCTCTTGTCTGTTTTTGTGAGTTCGGATCAACCTTTGGTCTCAAGTTCTGGAGGGATTTAAACTGTGAACCTCTTGCTAGCGTACCCAATGTACAGGCTCAGATATTTCTGTCTTCGGGGGGCCAGATATTTTTGCCTACGGGCACCTAACCAGGTATACAAAGATGAACCCTTAAAAACTTTAATAAAGACCTCAGATTTAAAATGCTTCTCTTTCCAGTTTGGTACCCCCATTCAAGCTTATGCCTGCTGTCTGCTATAACCATAAATACTTTTCTTACAACTAAAAGAAATTCAAAGACAGACCAAGTAAGTTCTAAAAAGAATTTTACTAAAATACTTAAAAATATGTAAAGCACAAAATACAGAACTGTTATATCACCAGACATACAAATCTTTTAAAAGAAACAAGGCTTAAACAGTGCAAAATTCCTACTTACAGTACTTAGATTTGGAATCTTTCTAAATATCTGTTTACAAGTGCTCCAAAGATCTTTCCTCAGTTAGAGTCTAGGTAAAAAGTGTAAGTAAAACACAGTATTCCTTAAACTGTATGGGGCAACCCATTTTTGTGTGAAGTCAGCTAGCTCCTCCTCTGTCAGATTATGTATAAAAAAATATATATCTTATACAGAAGTATTACATTCTGCAAATTCTGCATAATTCAGGTCCTTCAAATGACACTTCTTTTGATCTCATAATAAGCTTCCTCCTTCCAGGACATGAAAGCATCTTTATGATTTCGCAGTTCTATGTAATAACCTGGGTTTTCCTTCCAACGTCATAAAATGGATATGTTATAGCAACTATGGCTGTAATTAACTCAGACAGACAGGATCCTTAATTAAGGCCTTACATGTAAAACGTGGTCTCTAAAAAGTGAGTGTGCGTGAACTCACATGCTGTCAGCATTTTTCTTATGACTTTCATCTTTTAGCTGAAACCTGGGGGGGGGGGGTTTGATGAGTGAGGTCATTCTAAGAGCATCAGATTTTTTTTAGCAGAGACAGTCAGTCATACATTTTATATTAAAAAAATTGATACAGCACTCAGAACTGGCGGTCTACGTCACAGTAAGCATACCCTTTCATGGAACTTTCATAAAATTTACCAAGAAAATTCTCAAGTTGCCAGCGTCTGCAACTGCTATTCATAACAAAAAAAAAAGATAAACAGGTTACTCACCTGTAACAGTAGTTCTAGCAGTGGTATATGTTGTTCATCCATACTTATTGGCATGTCCCTTTCCCCTTTAAATCTTGCTGAAAGTCTTCAAGCTGGCTCCTCCCACCCACCCGGGTGGTATATACCTCGGCTGTGCCCCAGGATGCTAGATCTTAGCCCGCTGGAAGCCAGGTTGTGTGCGTCCGCAGCTGGGGAGGTCGGGTGGGTCTGTGTGGATGAACAACATATACCACTCCTACAACTACTGTTACAGGTGAGTAACCTGTTTTTCTAGGATTGTGGATATGTTGTTCATCCACACTTATTGGCAGACTCCTAGCAGTTCTCCAGGATGAGGGAGGCAAGGCGCACACCCCCTACTTAGGAAACAGAGATTGGAGAACTGAGGCCCCAAAACCAGCATCCCGGTGTGACCCAAGGTCAATGTGGTAGTGGGTAATGAAGGTATTTTCTGACATCCAGGTAGCAGCCTGACAGATTGGGATGTTCCTGGAAGCAGCCACCGATGCAGCAGTATGGCGGGTAGAATGAGCTCTTATTCCTCTGGGAGGCTCCATGCCCACCAACTCATAGCATAGACCTATACATGATGTAATCCATCTTGCTATGGTCAGTTTGGCTGCAGGTCTGACAGAAGCAGCTTCAGCGTAGGTGACAAACATCTGGCGAACCTCTCCCCGAATATCCGCCGTCCTCTCCTTGTAATAGGAGCGAGCATGTCTCAGGTCCAAAATATGGAGCCTGTACTCGGCCTCCGAGGTGCCATTAGGGTAGTATACCGGCACAGTCAAAACCTGGTTAAGGTGAAACTCTGACACCACCTTCGGAAGGAATTTCAGGTGGGGGCATAGGACAACTTTATCCCTGTAGAAGACCAGATAAGGGGAGTCCATCGAAAGCACCTGGAGCTCCCCTGTCCTTCTGGCAGATGTGATAGCCACCAGGAAGGCCATCTTCCACAACAAGTGTGACAGCTCATACTTGTGCATTGGTTCGAATGGCTTGCTCATGAGCTTTGCCAATTCCAGCAGTAGATCCCACAGAGGTGGAGGTTCACGCACCGAAGGGGATGTGTGATCCAGGCCTTTGGAAAAGCGCCCGACCACTGTCTCCTGCGCCAATGTTGGCGCCCGGTAAGCAGAAATGGCTGCCAGGTGCACCCTAAGGGTCGATGACCATAGATTGATCCCCTTTGGAGAGAGACCAAAGGTAGTCGAGAATGTTGGCCTCAGAACAGGATATTGGGTCCAGACCCTTAACCTGACACCAAATGGAGAAACTTTTCCATTTGAAGGCATAACATTTCCTGGTCGATTCCTTTCTAGATGCCTCCACCATAGTATAGACATCTTCAAAAAGACCAAAATCCTGGAACTGTAGCCGCTTAGGTACCAGGATTGAAGGTCCCGATGGAAGACCTTCCCCTGGTTCAGAGATATCAGGTCCGGGCGTGTACAAAGCCGCTCCAGGGGCCTGCAGCTGAGGCTGAGGAGATCTGGATACCAGAACTGGCACGACTAGTCTGGGGCTGCCAGAATCATAGAAACATAGACTTTGACGGCAGATAAGGACCACTTGGTCCACCCAGTCTGCCCATTTCCCTACCTACTGGATAAGCTGCAGATTCTAGTTAACCAACAGCCTATTTCCTGCAACCCCCCACTATAATTGCCTTATGTCTGTCCCATGCATGTTTGAATTCCTCCACTGTTTTAGACCCTACAACCTCTCCATGAAGGCGGTTCCATGCGTCCACCACTCTCTCCGTGAAAAAGAATTTCCTCACATTACCCCTGAGCCGTCCCCCCTCTAACTTTAAATTGTGCCCCCTTGTTCTTACACATCTCTTTTTCTGAAAGATGCTACCCTCCTGGACTTTGTTGATTCCCTTGAGGTACTTAAAAGTTTCTATCATGTCCCCCTGGCCCTCCTTTCATCAAGGGTATACATATTAAGCTCTCTCAGTCTCTCTTTATATGGTTTCTGATGTAGATCCTGCACCATTTTAGTTGCCCTCCTCTGGACTGCTTCCATCCTGTCTATGTCCTTGCGTAGATGAGGTCTCCAAAACTGCACGCAGTACTCCAGATGGGGTCTCACCAACTGTCTGTATAGAGGGATAACCACTTCCCTTTTTCTACTTGTGATGCCCCTCCCTATGCATCCCAGTATCTCCCTGGCTTTCCCTACTGACTTCTCACATTGCATACCCACCTTTAGGTCATCTGATATGACTACACCCAGATCCCTTTCTATTATTGTTGTTGTTAGTACCTCCCCTGCTATTGTGTACTCTTCTCCTGGATTTTTATTTCCGAGGTGCATTACTTTGCACTTCTTTGCATTGAATCTAAGTTGCCATATGTCTGACCATTCCTCCAACCTTGCCAAGTCCCTTCTCATCCTTTCTACCCCCTTGTGTATCAACTCTGTTACAGATCTTTGTGTCATCCGCAAAGAGGCATACCTTTCCTTCTAGACCCTCTGCAATGTCACCTATAAAGACGTTAAAGAGGACTGGACCCAGTACTGAGCCCTGAGGTACTCCACTAGTAACCCCCCTTTCTTCAGAATGTGTTCCATTCACTGTTACCTTCTGTGTCCTGTTGTGCAGCCAGTTTTCTACCCAGGCTACCACCCTGGGACCCACTCCCAAGCTGGCTAACTTGATTATTAATCTTTGTGCGAGACTGTGTCAAATGCCTTGCTAAAGTCTAGGTAGGCTATATCCACAGCCCCTCCCTGGTCTATTACTTTGGTCACCCAGTCAAAGAAATCGATTAGATTTGTCTGACATGACCTTCCTGCTGTGAATCCATGCTGCTTTGGGTCCAGTGCCCGCTGGCCTCTAGGTACTCAACAATTCTTTCTTTCAGAAGTGATTCCATCATTTTCCCCACCACTGAGGTCAAACTAACAGGTCTGTAGTTTCCTGCTTCTGCCTTGCTCCCCACTTTTGTGAAGGGAATCACATCTGCCCTCCTCCAGTCCTCAGGTACCACCCCATCTTCCCATGATTTGTTAAAAGTGTGGTTAGTGGTGTCACTAGGTCCTCCCTTAGCTCTTTTAGGATTCTAGGGTGAATCCCGTCAGGCCCCATTGTTTTGTCCACCTTGAGTTTTAAAAGTTCTTTCATTACTCTTTCTTCTTTAAATGGACTGGTATCAACCCCACTATCCAGAGTGCTTCTACTGTTTGGTTTAGGTAACTCCTCGTCTTCTTCTTTTGTGAATACTGAGCAAAAGTATTCATTCATTATCTCTGCCTTTTCACGGTCTCCCTCTGCCCACCTCCCCTCTCCTTTATTAATCTTCCCTATCCCTCCCTTAACCTTTCTATGTTCCTAATGTACCTATAAAAGGTTTTATCCCCCTTCTTAACTGAGTTGGCTATCCTTTCCTCGGTTTGGGCCTTTGCTTTTCTGACTGCCTTCCCCACTTCTTTCTGCTTTAATTGATACAGTTCCCTGTCGTGCTCTGTCTGTGATTCCTTATACTTTTCGAATGCAGCCTTTTTCTCCTTAACCTTCCCAGACACTTCTTTTGAGAGCCATAGTGGTTTTTATTCCGCTTTGTTTTCTTTATTTGTTTCACACGAGGCTTGTTGCTCCATGATGGCAGTTTTGATTTTTCCATTGTTCTTCCACCCCTCCTTTCTGGCCATTTGCTAATGCGTTCCTCAGGTATTCACCCATTTTGCCAAAGTCAGCCCTTCTAAAGTCCAGTATCCTTGTATTTGTATGGCTTGTCTCCATGGTTGTGTTTGTGAAGCACACTGTGCAGTGGTCGCTTGTTCCCAGGTGTCTACTGACTTCTAAGTTTGTGATCCTCTCTCCATTTGAGAGTACCAGGTCTAATATTGCTCCCTCCCGAGTGGGTTCCACCACTAGCTGTCTAAGGCATGCTCCTGTAGGCATTGAGAATGACCCTGCTCTTGGATGTGGCTGCAGTCCATGTTGCCCAGTTAACATCTGGCATATTCAGGTCCCCCATCAACAGTATCTCCCTTTTCCAGCCATTTTGAGAATGCCTCTATCATTTTCTTGTCCATTTCCTCCCTTGAGACGGGGTCTGTATACAACCCAGTGCGGATTGTGATGCCATTCCCTGTCTCCAATGTGACCCAGGTTCCTCTTGTCCTCCCCTTTACCTTTTAGTTCTGTTACTTTGATCCCTTCCCTTACGTAGAGAGCTACTCCACCTCCTCTTTTACCCTCCCTGTACCTTCTGTAGATTGTGTACCCTGGTATGTTGACATCCCAGTCATGGTTCTCCGTGTACCATGTTTCTGTGACTGCCACAATATCCAAGTGTTCCACTTCCATCAGGGCTACTAGCTCTGGAAGCTTGTTTCCCAGACTACGGGCATTGGTACTCATTGCCCTCCATTTAATGTTGGCTTTATCCTTTTTTACCCCATCCCTGCTCTTATTGCCCTTGTCCATTTTCCATTTACTCCTGTCCTGCCCTCTGTCAAGCTCTGTACCTCAGTGTTTACCCTACTACCTGCTATGCTTATGGGGAGGCTTGAACTTTCCTGTTTCCATCAGCACCTCCCCTTGGCTAGTTTAAAAGCTTGCCAAGGAAGCCTTTAAACCTGTCACCTAGGAGTGTGTTTCCCTTCCTGGACAGATGCAGACCATCATGCCAGTATAGACCTTCATCTCTCCAGGTGGACCCCCAGTCCCCAATGAAGCCAAAGCCCTGTGCTCTGCACCAGTTTTGCAACCATTCATTAAACTGCATGGTGTGCAGCACCCTAGCCTCACCCCTGCCATGGACTGGCAGCACCTCTGAGAAGGTTACCGTGCTTGCTACCTGTCTGAGGCCCCTCCCCACCTTTGCCTTGTCCATCCTCACCTTGAGTAACAACTTGTGGATCAAGGGAATGGAGGGAAGGTGTTGAGGAGGCCTGGGGTCCATGGCCTTGAGAAGGCATCCCCCTGTAGCGAGCCCTGCTGAGAGGCTGGGCATGAAACAGCCCCAGCTTAGTGTTTTCCCTGGAGGCAAACAGGTCCACCATCAGTTTGCCCCAACAGGAGAACAGGCTGTAAGCTACATCTGGATGGAGAGACCACTCGTGGGATGTCTGGCCTATGCGGCTGAGAGCATCCGTCAGTGGGTTCAAGACTCCTGCCACATGGATGGCTAGGAGATCTGCCTCCAATTGGCTCACGAGGGTCCATATGTGGAGTGCCTCCTTGCACAGCAGACGGGAGTGCATGCTGCCCTGCTTGTTGAGGTAGTACATGGTCGTGGTATTGTCTGTCTGGACTTGAATCACTTGACCCCGGAGCTGAGGAGTGAAAGTGACAGTGCCAGTCTGAGTGCTCTGAGCTCCAACAGGTTAATGTGGCATTGGGATTCCTCGGGGGTCCAGAGTCCCTGGACCTTGCTGTCCCCCATGTGGGCTCCCCAGCCCATGAGAGAGGCATCGGTCATGAGGACGACCATCGGGTCTGGGCGGACAAACGGGATCCCTTCCTGCAACCGGTTTGGGGCGGTCCACCATTGGAGAGTGTCCCACATCTTCTGGGTTTCAGTGATCAGCTCGTTGAAATGACCATGGCACTGAGTCCACTGGGCTGCCATCTCCCGTTGGAGGGGGCGCATGTGCAACCGGGCCCAATGGACCACTGAGGTACACGCCGCCATGTAACCCAGAAGGCGCAGAAAGTCCCGGGCTGGGCACAAGTGCCCAACCAGAAATGACTGGGCAAAGGAGGAGAGAGCCTCCATCCTGTCCATCGGGATCTGAACTCTGGACAAGAGTCGAGCTGTGTCACGATGAAGCCCATCACCTGAGAAGGCACAAGTTCTGACTTGGCCTCATTGATCAGGAGGCCGAGTTGGGAGCAGGTTTGGAGAGCCAGATCCCTGGACTTCTCCACCTCCTGTTAGGTGGAACCTGCAAGGAGTCATTCGTCAAGCTAGGAGTAAACTCTGACCCCCCCGACGCCGGAGATGGGCCGCCACCACTGTAATGTATTTGGTGAAGACCTGTGGGGCCAGTGATGGGCCGAACGGCATGGCTCGGAACTCGTACAGGGTTCCCTCGACCCTGAAGCAGAGGAACCACTGATGGGACGGACGGATTGGGACATGAAAGAACTCATCCTGCAGATTCAGTGAACAGAACCACATGTTTCTCTCCAAGGATAGTATGATCTGGGACAGAGTGATCATCCGAAAGGTGCGTGACCTGAGATATTGATTCAGGTCGTGGAGACAAAGCCTGGGTCTCCAGACAGATCCGCCATGACAGCTACTGCCTCCTTGAGGAGGAGCTGAGCAATGTCATCTTGAAGAGCCGACTGGGTGCATGCGGAAATCCATTCTTCCCGAGGGGCTCGGACTCGGCTGAGAGGGTACTGCTCGAATTCTAGAGGCAGTTCCTGGCCGACCACTTCAAGAACCCACCTGTCCAAAGTGATAGCGGCCCAAACGGAAAGGAAGTGGCAGAGCCGGCCCCCCACAGGAAGACCCAGAGCTGGCATGACAGGAATAGGGGTGGCAGCCCCAACCCCTTCACTGAGCAGGCTTGGAGGAGGAGGAAGCTCCAGAACCTGAGCCTCGGCCTCCTCTGTGGACCTGTTGGGGTCCAGGCTTGGGCCGAGGGCACCAAGCTTGAGCCTGCTGCTGATGCTGCTGTCCTCCCTGGAAGGAGGACTGCTGAACCGCAGGGCAAGAGTGCCGAAAAGGCTTCTTCTTTTTCATCTGCTGGTTCTTGCCCAAAGAACTCTTAGCAGAAGTAGCGTCCAAGGTGGCATTGGACTGCTCTATTTGCTGTAGGTGACTGGCCACTCCTGGGCTGAACAAGTCAGTCTCAGGAAAAGGCACATCAGCTAACTTGTGCTGAGTATCCGCTGGGAAGGAGGAGAGCCTCAGCCAAGCCCTGCAATGAGAGGCAACTGTGGCGGCCATCGAGCGGGCACAAACGTCCACGATGTCCAGGGCCATCTGGAGCTGCTGTTTGGCGACAGCACGGCCCTGCCAGAGGAAGTGGTGGGGGCTGAAACAATCACAGGATTTAAGAATGCATGGGACAGACATAAAGGAATTCTGGAGGTCAGGGTTAAGGGGCAACATACTTCTAGGAAAACATAAAGTAAACTTACAATCTCAAGTCGGCAGACTGGGTGGGCTGTAGGCCCTTATCTGCTGACAATGTCTATGTACATGTATCTATGATCTTGGACTTGCTGGACCGTGGTCTGCATGTCCGCGGTGAGTTGTGGGAGGACTTCATCCAGTGACCCGAGAAGGGCATGGGAGAAGTGTGCCATGATGATGGCCGAACTTGCCTAACGAAGGCCTAAGAAGGACGCTGCATAGACCTTCTGCCCCGAGTGGTCCAGATACTTGGACTGCTTGTCGGGAGGTTGGTCAGTTCCGGCAGAACTGCCAGTATGCCTGAACACAGAGGCGGTCACCAGGCTCTCAGCTGAAGGGTGCTCTGTGAACCCTGCAAGGGACCCCATGGGCACCGCATACTTGCGGGCCGTGTGGGCAGACAGTGCTGGACATGAGGCAGGACACTGCCAAAGTTTGAGAGCTGGACCAACAATAGCCTCAGCCACGGGAAAGGCCTCCGTTGGGGTATCCCGTCTCTTGAGAATGTCTGTGAGAGGGTACTCTGCCTTTTTCTGGATGGGTTCCAGGGGCATCCCTGTGGACTCAGAGATGAGATGAGATGAAGGATCCCTTGAAAGGAGGGAGGGCCTTCCTCCATCCCTGTGCCAACAACTCATCATCCCCAGGATGAGAGTGAAGCCCGGTGACATCCGAGTCCGAAGAGTCGGGGTACAGCAGCCTGCCGCCCAAATCACCCTCGACCTGCCGAGGGCAGTCCAGGATGACCGTGACCGACAGACATTGGGGAAACCCGCTATTTGGTCGGTCCTCTTTGGAAGGAGCCCCTCCCACAGGCTGCTTAGGTGGCGGCTCCACCACTATCAGTGGAGAGACCGGAATAGGCCGAACCGGAGGACAGGCTGGCCCCGAGGGTGCGGAAACCGAAAGCTTTGGTTCTGAGGGGGTCAGCTTCGGCCTAGGAGGCGAGAGCCAAGTAATGGCCGGGGTAGGCAGCAGAGCCGGCTTCTGCCCGGACAAAATCAGCTGTTGCCACATAAGGTCCTCATAGTGCCGACGGAGTTTTCATTAGAGCCTCTCCTCATCCGAGGAGGATGAGGCCGACCTGTGGCATCGCCTCTTTTTGGAGTGCTTGTGGCTCTTCCTTGATCGATCGACCGATGGGGTTCTAGACCTCAACCAAGATCAGGCAGGCTGACTTGGTTGATCGGGTGACACCCGAGGGACTGGTGAAACCTGAGGGTCCGGAACTGAGACCTCGATGTGGACACCAGTGGGCTGGGTCTGCTCATCGGGGAACACAAGGACCGAAGTCCTCTCCAGTGAGTCATTGGCCATGGCCGGCGACAGAGGCTCGAGTGGATCGAGACCAATCTCGACCTCATCGGCCACATCCTCGGTCATGTGGCCAGACGGAAAGTCCGTGAAGCCTGCGGCCGAGGAAACGATCTCGACCAAGGTCAAGACTGCATGCTCCAGGGACTGAGACCTCTCTCGGTCCCAAGAGCTCCTTCGCTGAGACGAAGACGTGCCAAGGTCCTTGTCTCTCTTACGAGATCGAGGAGTGCGAGCCCATGGGCCTCACCCCGGTGGGAGAGACTGCGCAACCTTAAAGGAACCTGTGAAGGTGGAGCCCAGGTTGAGAGGTACAAAAAGCTCCAATTAGCCGAAGCGTAGGCAGCTTCTTCTTCGAACGCCTTCATGCATTCCAGCTGCTTGGCGGAACCCACAGCCACGGAAACTGCCAACCTAGCCTCCTTGGACTTCACCGGAGGATTCCTTTTCTCCGATCTCCCCAACTTCAAATGTGCCAGGTAGTCATCCAGGACATTGGGATGGAAGGCCAAGCAACAGCTGCAGGACGAGGTGTCATGGCCGACACCTATGCAGTAGATGCACGTGAGATGGGGATTGGTGCTGCGCGACATCTTCTGGCTGCAAGGACAATGGCGAAATCTTGGAGAAGATTTCGCTTCCATGATCGAGGACACAAAAGCGCAATAGCTAATTCGAATGAGTTTTAATTTCAGTAAAACAGACGTTTTGAAAGCTAGGGCCTACGAAATGCGTGAGCATGAGGGAGGCAACCGGTATCTTCCAGCAGAAAGGAAGATCTGGGGTCAAGGAGTGGAGCCGAGGTATATACCACCCAGGTGGGTGGGAGGAGCCAGCTTGAAGACTTCCAGTAAGATTTAAAGGGGAAAAGGACATGGCAATAAGTGTGGATGAACAACATATCCATGATCCTAGAAATAAAGTTACTCAAGAAGGGTCAGAGTATATATTTGCACTTGCCTAGAGGGTCTGGTACAGGTTGTTGCATGAGAGGAAACAAGGACTACTTTCTCAGCAGCACCTCAAGTTAAAGACCCTCAGCAGGAGCATCAGTATGACAAGAAATATGAGGGTGCCACAGTTTGTTGTGTCTGCAATGGTTCTTGGTGGTATTTGTTTTGTTTTTTTACAACCTGTTTTAATTTTACTTGCAATCCAGTAAATGTAAAACTTAGTTGTAGCAACTTTGAGTTTAATGCAATTTCTTGTGCTTATAGTAAGATAACTGCATTCCTAAGTTATACAGCAAACTACCAATAAGCTATTTTTAAAGCTGTTATGCTGCGCGTGACAGCCTGCAATCAGAGCACAGAAGTCATCAGGTGCATACTCTAAAGTCGGGGCTAGAAGCAGAAAAATATCCCCTACAGATGATTGTATTAAACATCAACAGGGCCCCTAGTAAATGGCATTACTACCAAGAGAAACACATGGTTTATATATTCATGTATTTATTTATTTAAAAGTTTCACCAGGACAACATACTGAGCAAGAAATGTCTGTTTTGAGATGCATCCTTGGGGAAGGGGATAGGGACAACACAATATAGACATAGTCCAGACGTACAATCAAGTGTGATGCTGCCAGTGCAGGCTGAAATAGCAGTTAAAAAATATAAGTGCTTCAGATAACAGACACAACTTGATTCTCAGTACAAGGTCTTCAGGTACAATAAAATACAAAGCACAGGGCTTAAGGAAAACAGAGTATTAGGAGGGAAATAAGGGAAGTGGGAAAGCGAGAGGTATATTTAGGAGCAGGTAGAGGAGATGAAGTTGTGAAGTAGGGATGAGAGGGCACGGGGGGAAGGAACATTTCTAATGGATGGGGGGAAGGGCGTGCCAGTGTTTAGGGAAGTGATGGGAGAAAGCTGCTTGATCAGCAAAGGTAGAACTGAAGGGGATAGTAAGGGTGTGAGCATTGATGCTCCTGAAGGAGACAGAGGAGTAAGGAGGGGGGGGTAGAGAGGATGCAAGGTAGAAGGGAAGAGAGCCAAACAAGACTTTACCAAGGAAGCTAGCACAATAGGCTAGACATCTATCCTCAAGAGAAGGAAGGGCTAGAGAGTGATGTAAAGAACAGTGGTGAGTACGGGGAGGGCAGTCAAGAGCAAAGCGACAGAAAGAGTGGAAAAGAGTGTCCAGTCTGGCTAAGGAAATTTTGGAGTCGGCACTATAGACCACATCACCATAGTCTATAACCAGGGCCACGATTTTTCTTCGGCACATCGGAGCAAAGTTCTGCGGCAGGGTTCTCATTTGCTGCAGAACTTCTGTGGCACTCAACACCAATTTCTTCGGCAATTCTGCGGCACATTTTTACCCGTAATTTTTCATTTTTTTGTTTTTTTTGCCATTCTGACACAATGCATGCTCATAACACAGTCATTTTATGGGCGTTTGTCACCAAATTTTCAACATAACCAGTTTAAGACCTCTGCTGATGAACAGTATCACTGTGATTTTCTTAATCTGTCAGGAACATTGATTTTGCACACCGACCGTGCCATTGTGCGCCACATGTGCAAAAATGCATTTCAGGTGAGATGAGAAAAATGACAGCAGTACTGTTCATAAGGAGGTGTGGTAAAATGGCAATACTGAAAATCTGGAGTGACAGTATTAAAAATGCTTGGAGTTACGAGTATGCATAGGAACTGCACAACGCACGCTCGTAAAACAGTCATTTTATGGGCGTTTGTCACCAAATTTTCAACATAGCCAGTTTAAGACCTCTGCTCATGAACAGTATCACTGTGATTTTCTTAATCTGTCCTGAACATTGATTTTGTACACCAACCGCGCCATTGTGCGCTACAAGTGTGAAAACACATTTCGGGTGAGATGTGAAAAATGACAGTTGTACTGTTCATAAGGAGGTGTGGTAAAATGGCAATACTGAAAATCTGGAGTGAAAATATTAAAAATACTCGAAGTTATGAGCGTGCATAAGAACTGCGCAACGCACGCTCTTAAAACAGTCATTTTGGGGAATATTTTCACCACATTTTCAACATAGGGTTTTGGGAGCCTACCTCATGAACTGTGACACTGTCATTTCATTAATCATTCCGGAAAGGTGGTTCCGTGCAGTGACTGTGGAACCACCTTTCGGGACCGATTAACGAAATAACAGTGTCACAGTTCATGAGGTGGGTCCCCAAAAACCCCATGTTGAAAATTTGGTGAAACAATTCCCAGAAATGGCTGATATATGTACTAAAGTTGAAAAAAATCCATTTATGCCATTATGCAGCTTACCGGCATTTCTTCAGTTCGCAGTCAGCTTTGAAGGGTGCAGACGTGTTCCTGGTCCACCGAAGATCATCGCGCTGGGCTCCAGAGGTAAGTATGGGTTGAAGTGGGGTGTGGGGAGGTGGGTACGCAGAGGGTGGGTGCGGTTGGGGAGGGGGCAAAAGAATCAACGAGGAAGGTTTTTTGTTTGAGGTTTTTTTTTTTGATTCATCAGAGGACTTTTGCCACGCTGGGTGGGCTCCCAGCATGGCACCAGGCAACTTGGGGGTGTGAAGCAGCGGGGATTGGGCAGCCCAGTCTGCAAATGAAGCTTTGCCACACTGAGGTGGCTCCCAGCGTGGCACCAGGCAGCTTGGGGGACAGTGAAGCTGACAGGGGATTGGGCACCCCATCGACAAATGAAGCTTTTGCCACATTTGGGTGGGCTCCCAGCATGGCACCAGGCAGCTTGGGGATACGTGAAGCAGATGGGGATTGGGCACCCTGTCAGCAAAGGAAGCTTTGCCATGCTGGGTGGGCTCCCAGCGTGGCACCAGGCAGCTTGGGGAGCGTGAAGTCAATGGGGATTGGGCAGCCCTGTCGGCAAATGAAGCATTTGCCACGCTGGGGTGGGCTCCGCATGGCACCCAGGCAGCGTGGGGGGTAATGTGAAGCCGACGAGGTTGGGCACCCCATCAGCAAAGAAAGCTTGCCATGCTGGGTGGGCTCCAAAGCGTGGCACTAGGCAAGAGGGGACGTGGAAGCTGATGGGGGTTGGGCACCTGTCGACAAGGACATTGTTCATGTGGCGGCCGACGATTCCGCTGGTGACGGCAAATTCGGCGATATTTCCGCAGTTTGCCGCACCCGCGGAATCTCGGAAAACTCTGGGCCCTGTCTATAACTGGAAGGATCATTCTCTGTAGGCTTGCACTGCAGGCTGGCAATGGAATGCATTCATGGTTCATATATAAGGCACCAAGTTTGAGGAGCAGTTTTTTATGGACAGCATCCACGTGGTCAGAGAAGTCGAGGTGCTTGTCGAGCTAAACCCAAGGTACCTGAATGAGGTAACAACCTCCAATGTAGTACCATCAAGAGTGTGGAAAGAGGGAAGCCTAGAGAGTCTCTGCCTTGTGCCGAAGAACATGGAGGCAGTCTTCTTGGCATTCAGGAGCAATTGCTTGGGAACACTGTCTTTTGAGGGTGCTTGTGGCCATGGACAGGGAGAAGCCAGGCCCCTTAAGAGGGGCTGCACAGGAGAAATTCTTCCTCATTCCTCCTTGTCCCAGGTCACATCCCACCCAAACCTCACCCTCGTAAAAGCAGGGGGGAACATGGGAGGAGGGGTACAGGGAACTTGCTGTCCCACTAAGGGGGGGATCACCTTAGGGGTTGAGAAGGAATTTCCCATTTTTTTCCCACTGGGTTTTCTGCTTTTTTTGCCTTCTCCAGCAAAGGGGGAGTTATTCTAGTTAGAGTAGGCTAGGGAGCAGATAGGTAGGTGTCACAGTCATGAACATGGTAAGTGGCGGGTTGGTAGTCTTGGAACGCTGTGGAGGGGGCAACAGGGGATCACGTGTCTTGACCAATCAGATCTCTCTGAGGCTGACAGGAGGGCGGGCCTGACAGATGGCGTCCTGAGGGTACCCTCTTTGGGCAGGGTCCCGTGGCATGGTGGATCCTCTGACGGGGAGGAGCTAGCCGCAGCCAGTCACAGAGCCATCCCTTATGCCCTGGAGGCTGTTGTCCCTCGCGGGGTCTGGGTTGATGGTAAGGTGGCCCTCTCCTGAGAGCGAGGGTCAACCATCAACGATCTAGTGCTCCATGGGGAGTTAGATTCCTTCCAAGGCTACCTAGTTGCACACAGCATGCTAGCAATTGTATATATGGACAGTTGTTTTTTATCAGTAAACACATGGCTGTGGCCATTTCTCCAAAGCCTGTTGTGTCAGTTTGTTCAAGTGAAGAAGGCATATGCCCTCAAAAGACAATCAACTAGTGTGCATGCTGTGAACAAGGGTAGAGTGTTAAGTCACTAGCTTCCAGTTTGCTGAACTTGTCTTTGATTTGTCCCACAATTTTAAGACCAGTGTGCCTCATTTCCCAACCTTTTGAGTACCTGTATCCAACACTGCAGTGACAGAATGCTATGATGTATACACTGTCTGCCCAACCAGGTGGTCTGTCAACTCTATACGTTCTCTGGACACCACTGCAGACTAGGCTCTGAAGTGGCCATCCATAGACCCATAGCTGCCATTACTGACTGGTGTGGGGTTCACAGCTCCTTTTAATGGATCACATCAGTCAATGCCATCCATGCAGTCCCACCCTTATACCACCTAGCATGTCATTTCATCATAAAAAATAATGCTTTGGAGCATGTATGGTACAGAGCAAAACCTTAGTAAAATATATAATTTGAAAGGTTAAAAATAGGTATTCCTGGTGTGCACAGATCATCCTATATTGAAAGAGAGGTAGTACAGCATCGTGCCTGTATACTGCTCCCCTTTGACTGATGAAAGGACACTGTTATGAAAAATCTGTTTTTGTTAGGGCAGAGCATGTTAAATCAATAATTTTGTGCCTGGTATATATAAACAGATATGTCAGTTTCTTACATCCCAAGCCCCCTGTGTTTGTTTAACTCTCTCCAAAGAAACCCTAGAACTTCCCCTGGCTCACTTCATGGTGTTAGAAAACTTCCAGAGGTGCAGTTTCGGGTAATCATAGGGTGGGGGGATGAAAGTGTCTTTCTCTGCCTGATTCTGTACATTGCCCTGCATGTCAGGGTGGGACTGTGATGACGTGCTTGATGATGTTGGCTATTGTGTGTGCAGAGCTAGAACTGCCTGATTGAACATTTGCTATTATGGTATTCTCTGGTTTGGCAGGGAGGGGGTGAAGAAAGAGGAAGCAAGGGGCACATGGTAAAATAACAACGGGGGTACACACTGCGTGTGACTGGACTGCAGTCTTTTTTTTTTTTTTGCAGGGCCAGGAAGCAATGTGGGAGCAGGATAAATATGCAATAATCAGAGTATGTCTTGGCTTTCATTTTTGCTGTATAACCGATCAAAACTGACCATTACTACTGTGGGCTAGTGCAACCATCTGTGGGCTAGTGCAATTTTTAATCAACTTGTCCGGCTGACTAGTGCAAAAAAAAGTTAAGGTTGACCCCTGTCCCATTGTTAATCTACCCTGATCAAACCGGCTTCATTCCTGGACGTCCCATACAAGACAACATTCATCTTCTTCTCAACACCATCTCAATAGCTAGTCACCTCCCCTCAGACATACTTAATGCAGTCATTGCTCTGGATGCAGAAAAAACCTTTAATAGGCTAGATTGGCTTTATTTAAAATCAGCTCTTATTTTGGGTTTGGGACTAAATTCATGTATTGGAATGACAAACATATATAGCAACCCAAAAGCTAGGGTAAGGGTTAATGGGATGGTGTCAGATTTCTTTAGAATTGAGAGGGGGACTAGGCAGGGATGCTCGCTCTCTCCCTTCCTTTTTGCTCTAAGTATGAAGCCATTTGCAGCCTTGATTCGGCAGTCACCAGACTACAGTGGGATAAGGGTACAGGGTGCAGCTGTGTGGATCTCCATGTATGCAGATATATCTCTGACTTAGATCACACTGTCCCCCTACTGAAGAACATGTTCAGAGATTTTGGGGAAATTTCAGGGTTCAAAATAAATGATTCAAAGACTGAGGTGTACTCTGTATGGTCAGAAGGCTCGCCTCGCCCCCTCCCTTTGTACAGTAATTACAAATGGGTCAAGGACAGTTTTTGATATCTTGGCATTCATATACCAAGGGATATTTCCAGATTGTATAAGAGAAATTATTGTCGTCTTTTGCAAAAAGTACAGAAAGACTATCACAGATGGAATCTGCTCCCACTCTCTCTCTCTCGCTCAGGTAAATTGGAATTCATTCACATGAATGTCCTCCTGAGATTTCTTTTTCTTTTCTCTGCTGTCCCTCTGTGGCTCCCGAATTCCTTTTGAAAAGAGTTAAAAGCCTCCACAGTACGCTTTGTGTGGCAACATCACTCACCACAGATTAAATGGTCCACTTTGCTGAGAACAAATATGACGAGGGTGGGGGTTAGGTGTCCTGGACTTTCAAAACTATTATTGGGCTGCCCAATTAGGGGCGGTAGCAAAATGTTATGACACAGAAGACCCACCTTTGTGAATCCTAATGGAGGGTACCCTGACTCCTCAATTATCACTTCCAGATCTTTTGTATATGGACAAAGATGGGCTGTCCAAAGTTTTCTTTAATGATCCCTGGTCAGTGGTAACCAAGCAGGTCTGGTTGGCTGTTTCCAAGAGACTGACGGTATCCTTGTAAAATGGAGCATCCACCCCCGAGCCTGTTTGGATTTTGCCCCCTGCATTTAGACATGGGTTTTACCAGATGGTTCCAATGAGGTATCATTAGAGTAGTGCATTTGCTGGCCAGTGGTCTTATAAAGCCCTTTACACAGGTATGTGAGGAGTACACTCTACCCAAGCAAGATTTCTTTAGATTTTTACAAATTTGACATTACCTACTTAGGAAAGGGATAAATGTCCAGGGTGCAGGGGGTGGTAGACCCATAGCTGGACTCATTTCGATCCATGCTCAAGCAGGGAGGAGGAAGGGGGTTAATATCCAGATTAGTACAGGGTTTGGAGATGCTGGACTCCACCTCCCAGGTCTTGCTGCGAAATGGGAAAAAGAGGTCAATATTATATTGCAGGAGGAAGACTGGTCCAGGATCTGGGCTGGGTACACTGCACCTCGGCTGCATTGTGGCTGAGAGAATTTCATTGGAAGGTAGTTTCTAGATTTTTCCTTACCCCCACGATTACACAATACCTTCGAACGTCAAACACTAATTTATGTTGGAGACACTGTGGAGAGATTGGATCTCATCTACACATATTTTGGAACTGTGTAAAGTTAAAACCCTACTGGGACCACATGCGTCTAATTTTTAACCAGATTTTTGACCTCCAGTTCCCGGCCTTACCAGAAACATGATTATTTGGTTTCGTACCCAAAGCTACACTGACTAAATCCCAAACTCTGTTGTTCCACATGTTGCTAGCAGCTGATCTGAAAGCTATTACAAGATGTTGGCTCTCCCCCACAGTCCCTGCAGAGCAACTATGGTATTCTATCTCCTTAAAGATCCTAATGATTGAATATATCACGGCAAAATTGAGGACATGTTTGGATAGATTTAAAGCAAGATGGTCACCCTTTTTACATTTTAAAGCCCTAAAGGAACACAAGGATATTCTACAAGTTTTAGCAGAGTTAACTTAATTAAGCATTCAAGCTCAGGAGTAGTCCCCCGGCTGACCCTGCTTCCCACCCTGACTCACTCACTCAGGCACTCTTTTATCTTTCCTTTCCTCTTTCCTTCTCTCCAGTTTTTCTCCTTTTCTCTCTTGTCTTATCTCCTTCATTTCATTTGCGACACCCAGATTTTAACCAAGATGGAGTCAAGTCTCACTGGTTAATGCAGTTAGGGCACTGGTGTGCATTTTAAATGTGGAAGGTCTAGAATACCATTTGTCCTTAGGAATTGTCTATTGCTACTGATTGAGCTGGATTGGAAATGTCTGTTCAAAATATTATGTATGGTATAATACTGACTCTTCTGCTAGACTCACTATAGACTTGTATATGGTATTGTGACACTGTCAAAATGGAAAATTGATAAAAATGTTTATTGCCCCCCCAAAAAAAAACAGGTTCTAAAACTAATAAAGAAAATTAAAACCTCTGGATCGGCTGAGTATGACAAATTGGAACCAAGACTACTTAAAATCGCAGCACCAATTATTGCCACCCCTATCACTTGCCTATTTAATAGGTCCCTCCTTGAAGGTAAAGTCCCAGCACTATGGAACGTAACTTTAGTCGCCCCTATCCACAGAGGAAGACAGCGGGAGCTAGTGGAAAATTATAGGCCCTTATTGCTCCTCTGCATCCTTAGCAAAGCGTTAGAGTGGTCCGTGTACAACCAGGTTGTGGATTATGTTGAGCTGCACAACTTATTAATGGTTCAGCAGCATGGTTTCAGAAAAAATCATGGTACAGACACTGCACTAGTCGGCCTTACCACTTTTATCTTTTTAGCCTTGGACAAGGGCCTGTTAACTGATGTGGACTTTATTGACCTCACCAAGGCCTTTGACTTGGTAAACCATCAACTGCTCATCACAAAACTGAAATCCCTTGGCCTAGACTGTCTCACCTTGGAATGGTTCTTAGACTACCTTCAGGGTAGGTCACAACTTGTCAAATGGCATGGTGCATTATCTGACAGATGTCCAATCCTAGATGATGTCCCACAGTGGTCTATTCTTGGACCATTATTATTTTCCTTATTTGTAAATGACATGCCTAGATATTGTGGAGGGGTAAATGTGACACATTATGCGGACGATGCAGTATTGTACAGGACCTCCCATGACGCTGATCTATTGAATGAATCACTCGGGAAGGACCTCCAACTCCTTGAATGCTGGCTTGAAACTAATAAATTAGTTCTAAATGGCAAGAAGACTAAGGCTTTATTATTTGGCACTAAAAGTATTGGAACAGACAGGTCTAAATATTTAACACCCACTCTTGCAAATGGCGGTAGGGTGAAAGTTGTGGACTCTATTAAGTATTTAGGGGTTACCCTTGACCACGAGTGCTCTTTCAAGGCACATATGGACCAACTGACCAAGGCTCTGAACCAGAAACTTGGCTTACTGTATCGGTTAAGCCCTTTCCTAACAAATGACTCCCAGTTAAAGATTGCAACTGGTACCCTACTATCCACCCTGCTATATAGCTCCCCTGTTCTGTACTCAGTAAAAAGAGCAGAAATGCAGAGGCTTAGAACTATGTACCATAGAATAAGCTGATTTGCAGCTGCATTCCTTAAACTGGCCCTCTCTAGAAGGCAAATTAACATCCTTCCTTGTGCCTAGCCTATAAACTCAGGATAGACGATGCTCCTCCCAAGTCTGGCTGCCAAAATAATTACCAATCAAAATAGTAGGACACTGAGATCCTCCAATCGTCAGCTTCTGCAGGTCCCCAAAGTAAGGTCAACCCAAGGGCTCAGGTCCTTCGCTGCCTGTATCCCGCACCTGTTGACCACTCTCCCCAGCAAACACCAAGATAGCACCTCTCCGGGAATTTAAGAAGGGTCTCAAAGCCCACCTGTTGGGACTTAACTAATGCATTTGCTGTCACTGAAATTGGCCTCCTTAGATGAGATCATATACCCTTCTAGGCCTGACCAAACAATTGTCTTCACCCTGTTGAATTCCTGTCCTTATGGTATATCATGAAACTGTAAACCACAATTGTCTTGCTTGTATTAACTTCTTTTCAATTACTGATGTATGTATGTATTAATTGTGAAAATATTGTCATCTGATGCAGTGGTACAGGTGGTAGACAAGAAGTACAGGAGCTCAGGCATTGACAAATATGAAATGCAGAATGACGATCCTCAATCTAAAGGATAGCTGTGTCAAGACACATCCATCTGTTTAGTCACTAGTAGATTCAGTTAGTGATATTGAAGTATTTCTAGGAAAATAACATTGTTGTACAAGTCAAATGTTGTTATGGAAACCCTGATTTCAGGTCACAGGCCCAGAAACTGTCATTATTTAGCCGGTTTAAGAAGTTCAGTTCCAGTGTCATTGGGAAGAAGTACAGGAACTCCATTCCTGCTGCAAAAAAGGTACAGGAACTGAGTTCCTGTGCGTTCCTGTTCACTTTCATCTGATGTCCTTAAACTGTACTGTTTAACTGTAATTAATCCCGTGTTGCCCCTGAAAAAGGGACTGTAATGGTCTCAGTGGGCCTACCCGGTTACCAAAATTAAATAACGAAAAGTCTATAGTAATACAGACCCCATAGATTGAGACATAGGAAGAGCACAGGGCACTATAGCAGACAGTATGTACTATGAAGTACATTGAAGTATGGGGCTCAGTTGTAGTTGATGCTCCTTTAAGTTCACTCAGAACACTGTTGTTACAAATTGTTGCACTGCCTGGCAATGCCATTTTATGCCAGGGTCTGTGAGAAACCCGAGTCTGAAGAGATGCCTCATGGCATGCTGTTGTCCCTGCTATTAATGAAGCCATTTCTACTTTTATTTCTTGAGTCTGTCTTAGTTATTTGCTCATGTTCCGTAATACAACATCCACCAGAGCAGCAAGAAAGGGGCATGGTAGATAGGAAAAGAAGATAACCATTCTAGTGGCAGATCAACACCAAAATGCTACACATTGGAGAATGCTGCTCTTGTCCTGTCATGTCCCTATCTCATCAGCCTGTACCAGGTCCCTACTGTCAACAGGATCCTGGGCTCCCCAGTCACCCTTCCTACTCCAGCGTCCACAAGCTGTGGACTCCAGGCACATGCACCCCAGCCCTGGCTTCAGAAAAAATAACTGCTCCTGCTCTCACCTGCAACCCTTCTGTAATACTGAGGTTGGGCTGTGCGTAAAACACCTGCTGCTAACTAACTGAAGTGTCAGCAGTTACTTTGCCCCTTCCTGGTCACCACCAGAGGTCCACAAACAGACTCCCCCCACCCCCCCAGCACTCACCTTATGCACCACAGGCCTGCAGTGCAATCCTTAGCAGCTCTGGGACTTCTTCCTGTCAGCTACGGTCTGCTCTGTTCATGCAATGGTGCTCCGTGCCTCCCAGTCAGCCACACATAAAATAAAAAATTAATTAGCACAACCTGACTATTGTAGTCTGGATGCATAAAAAAATTTACTGGGCTGTCTCTGCCCAACCTCAACTGCACCCGGACCCAGAGAACTCCCTGTCTGAGCTAAACTGTTTCTCTCGTTGCCCAAATTTACAGCTCCACTTGGGACCCTGCCTCACTCTGATGCCTCCCCAACATGCTCTGAAACATACAGATCAGCCACCTGGCTATATGGGAGGGAGCTCTTACTTCTGCTTGTGGCCCACCCTCTTCACTCCAGCCACTGCACTGACTGCAACTTCCTAAGCCCCACAGCTAGCTTCCCCAGCTATACTGCTACTGCTTAGGGATAATGTGGTGTTTCTTCTCAAAGAAGGTGGGAAAACTATACAACAGCCTACCATCAGAGACAGTGGACATGAAGACAATATTTCAGGTATGCTTGGACAAATGGGGAGCCACTGAGTAGCCTGGGTAGTAGAATGGCAGAAAGCCCATACTTTTTTTTTTTAAATTACTCTTTATCCACCCCTCGCCCTGCCGACTCCGACCCTTCAGGGCCCCAAGGAGTCATCCTCCTGCCTCCCGCTCCACTCGTACCTACCTCCCGGCCCCATGGAGCTGCAGCTTACCCCCGAGCGGGGACAAAGGGGGGGACCAGACACCCCGTAATCCTTCATTGCATCAGTCTGGAGGTGGTCGAGTGAGCAGGGGCACATTGGAGGCATGCTCCTGGAAGTCCATCTTCCCAGCATTGGCAGGTAGTTTCTCTCTTTTCTCCCCTCCCCTACAGTGTGCAAGCCCCTGACGTCATGACGCAAGGTGCCAATGTCCACACTGCATAGTGACCGCCCATCCCCTACAATTGGGGCTTGCAGTACTCCGAGCCTCCACTTGAGTCGGGCAGATGCGCTGGCAGAGACCTCCCTCCCCGGAGAAGGCGAGCTGTCGTGGGATGCCTGCTTCATCTCCTCCCGGTCAAGTCCACCAGTGACCCAAGTCCACCCTGAACTCGGTCACAGCAAAGTGTGGCATCCATTGCCTCAGTGCCACTGGGCTGAGCCCATATGTTTTTAAAGATTTCTACAGTATACTTATTAATCCCAGTTTATAAAGTGGGAGTGGCAGATATGATGCGCCTAAAGTCCCTTCCAATCATAAATTGCTATGTTACTAACTTTGGCACTGTCTTTTAAGGCCAAACTACTGTAACTTATAAACCAATAAATCCTTTTGTTTTGCTGTGAGAAAGGGTGATGAATTTCGGGTAAGACCACCATAGTCATTAGAGCTACTGTTAGTAACCTGTGATCACATAGCAACATAGTAATTTAGTAGTAGTTGTAAAGACTTTTTATTTTGATACAGGATATAACCGTTACGGCTATAAGCCCTGTTTACAAAGTTTTCCTATTACAGTGGCATTGTTGCAATAATCTTATAAGAGGTACAGAGCTAGAATTTACATTTACCTTTCTGTTTGGAAAGGACACAACAGGAAGAATAATTAGCATTTATAGTGCTTTGTATACACACTGTACCCCAAAGCAATTTATAAGCAATGAGAGACTGGTAATGAAGTGACTGAAAGGTGTAGTGGCAGCCATTTTGCATGTCAACACCCACACACACTGCCTTGGATAGTTACTTGATCCGTTTTTCTTTTAAGGGTATTGTTGGCCAAGGCATGGGGAAAATCCCCTAATCTTGTGCCTTGTTCTTTTACATCCACCTTGGACACCCCTCCAGGACAGCACCAAAGGTATGCAGAAGGGACATCTAATGTCTCATCTGAAGCACAGCATGTGCGACAATACAGCATCCCTCTAGTACTGCACTTGGATGCAGGCATTTTATGGTATGAGCCCAATCTCACTGAAGAACAAGAACCCATGACCTTCTGCTCCAGAAGCAGAAGTGCTACCAACTGAGCCTTGCTGGCACTAGGTCCAGCATACCTGCCTACCCCTAATTCACAAGCAAGGACAAAATAAGTATGCTGTCCCAGTCACCTTACAGTGATGCTGTGATTCCCTTGGTAAGCAGGCATTTGTTCTAACATACCTTGAAGGCCAGTACTGTCTTCCTGTTCCCTGTGTCCACTGGTTAGCTGTTCCATGGGTTCAGTACCCTATGGAAGTAGACGTGCTTCCTGATGTTACACCTTTGAGCTTCAGGGCATGCCCCCACGTCCTGCTGGAACACACCAGCTCAGACCTTGCTATCTGTTTGTCCTTTTCTGTACTCTTGAGTAGCAGAAGCCTGAGATCATGTCCCCAGATCCATCTCCTTTTCTCCAGAGTGAACGTTACGCACAAAATATGAAAAAGCAATGAAATAGTGCTAACACACATGCATGGCTGTCATCTGTTTTTCAAATGGTTATAGCAGTTTCTGTTAAAAAAACCTTATTTTTCTAAAAGCTACAAAATCACCCCCCTTGAGTAAGGATCTGATGAACTTCAAAGTTTCAGGGTTAAAATCTTTTCCATTTTTAAGTAATCCCTTCCAGAAAAAGTGTCATAAAAATATAATTCTGCAGTTGCACCCTTTCCGCCCAACTTCAAAACTATTTTACCAATTTCTATGAAATTTGCCAGGTTTTACGTTCCTGCCGCAAAGGGTGAGGATTTCACACTTCAGGTCCCTAGCTCAAAATATGTCTGAGTTATAAGCAGTCAAAAAATGGGCTTTAAGGGTGCAGTGCCTTATGAGCCCTACCTAAAGTGTTGTGAAATTAGACTGAGATGAGTTGTCAGTATGGTGTACCCCCTCAAATGGGCTTACCTTTTTCGGCTCACAGGCCCTCAGTAACTATACCTGGTGAGCCAAGATGATCCTCTTCACCCTCCGATCCCCTGGAATCCATGGAGCTGTGCAGGGGGGACCAGCTGGGAAACAGCAGAAAGTGTCAGGAGTCCATGGTGGAAGTTGTACTCTTGGATCCATTGATCTTTATAGCCACTGCTGAAGCGTAACATAATTTCAAGATCCTGACCTAGATGAGACTGTGTTTATTGGGATCAGGTGTGAGGGGGCCATTGGGGATGGCGTAGTAGATCTCCTGACCGAAGTCAGGTAACGAGGTTTGAGAGCAAGGAGATCAATGCTAGAGTGTGAAAGAGAAACCATACTTATGTGATAGCCTGGAGAAAATGAGAAGTCCCAGCCTCAGAACAGGAAGTGAAGTCAGGACAGGAAGAAATGGAGTGCCAGAGGGCATTTAAAAAGCAGCTGGAGCTGCACTAGAGTTGAAGACTGTATGGAAATAAACATGGCCATAGCCATTTTACCACAAGCCTGGCCTCGGACCAATTCAGTGCTGGGACAGGGTCAGGTGACACTGTGCTTTTCCCATGTAACAAAGTGGACCACAGATGACCTCAGGCTTGCCCAGGATCATGTATGCAAACCTGGCTTAGGCACCAGATTCATGGTGTTCCCAGGAACTGTCCGCCAATCAGAGCTCTGCCCTGAAAAGCTATAAAAGGACCTTGGAGCTGAGAATCTGGGCTCAGAATCATTCAGCCGGCATGTGCTATGGAACCAGGAGACTGTGACTGGTAGACACAAAAAAGAGATTGCACTGCCAGGGCTCATGTGGAGACTGGTAGGCCTAAAAGATACCTGTTCAGGTTGAGTCAGGTTAGTAAAAAAACAGAAAGACAGCATCCACTAGAGGTGTTATTTTATTAGTGCAAGATACACATAAGAAATGCTGGTCAGCTGCCCCTATGTACCGCCGCAGCTATGTGGCTTCCTCGGGGGGGGGGGGGATGTGTGAAGTTCAACAAAAACACAGTGATTAAATACCCCATTCAATCAGTAGAACATGCAATGCATTTAAAATCACAGTGTTTTGCCGTCACCTGATGGCCCAACGGAAGGGCCTCATGTTTCAGTGTAGATGACCCGGGTTTGAGAGCAGAGCCGGGAAGTCAGTTGGGCAGCCAGGGTGTTGGGGTGGTGCTGCTGCATGGCAGCACATCTAACTAAAGAGGGGAGTCGCCCTGGTTCTGGCACTGTAATGACCTCGGCCCTCTCGGCGGTGGGCCAAGGCAGCTTGTCTCCCCCACAGTTTGTCACTACTTGCAACTGAGGTGGCATGCATGGGAACCCACCCTGCACCGAGGTGCTGGGTGGGGGGCGATGAGGGAGAAAATCCATGTGCACTGGAGGCTGTGAATGATGGCACCATTGCCCTCTGGTCCCTCCCCATGGGGATCCCCATTGGAGTGATGGGGGGGGGGGGAGGAGGGCAGTTGGGACTGCGCTAGATTGAAAGCCTGAAGCAGGTGGAGGTAGCCCTGGTGGCCAAAATGTTTGATGGAAAAAAAATCAGTGTTAAAAAAGTGCTAATGTGGCAATAAAATGTCTACATTGAACCATGGTAATACACCATAATTAGGACAGTTGCATTAAATTAATTTAACTAGGAGATGCAAAAGCCTGATGGATGTTCAGGTTATTACTAGTTGCCCCAGTATAGCACTTGCAGTGATCTATGTTATTAATAATAAAGGATAAATCTGAAATTGTTTGCCTTTTATTAGAGCTAAAATTGTTCACAAACATGTCATATAGACTCATACATACATACACAAACATCTCTAGTGGATGTTGTGTGCACTTTAGTTTTTCTACAGTTTTTGGTGGACAGCAGTGCCTTAAGGTGCTCTTCTTCCTTCCCTCTTAGTTTCAGCTTTAGTGAGAGAAGGATAAGTTGACTTCTAGTGACACAGAGTGAGAGAGGCTGTTGGAAGTGAGCAGGCTTGCTGTGAAGCAGTTTCCCAGCTGGGATACATTCCATTCCAGTAGGCCCAGGGCTGGTGTGGGCATTGCCTGAGGAGAAACAGGCTTTAAGTCAGATCCTGACTGGGCCGAGGTCAATCCTGCCTGCAGATATCTGCACCAACTACCACTTGAGCATGTGGCCTTGCTACATAAGGGGGATCAGTGACCAGCGCACCTGTAGTGCAGTCACATCCTGAGTACCACTACATAAGTGAAGTCTTCAAAAAGCCTGAAAGGCAAAGATCCATGAGAGGCCCTTTCAAGGTTAATGCACCTGTGAAACAGCACTTCCAGAGCTGCACAGCTGGAGCCAAGCAAAGGAAGGTTGTCTCAAGTAAATCAGTCCTAGGTAGAGCACCAGCAATACAGAGTGCTACTGAACTGTGAGTAACCATCAGGGTTCCTGCCCTGTCCAATACTATTTAGTTAGACAGGTTGTTAGGCCAGGGAAGTTAAAGTCCTATTGTAGGTAAGCGTGCACCTTACATTTGAAATGCCCTGAAAGAAGACCTGTGGTGGCTCTCGGGCACATCATCCCATTTGAATATAAATAGGGGCCCCTTTCCTTCTTCATTTTTCCTTTGAGTAATTGGTTAATTGCATTTGTTGGGTTGAAACTCAGCAAGCATGCCAGCGTGTCAACCAGCCTGACCCACAGTAACTTCTAAAGCGCTCTAAATGGGCAAAGAGGAGGAAAGTCAGGTGTACCCACAACTGTGGCTTAAAGAGCTATTGTACTGCCTAAAACTAAAATTAGTTTTTAAAAGCTGTCAACCATTACTTTTTATATCTGAAGTATTTTTCTTTTCTCTTTGGTTAATTAGAAGATTGTTTAACTGAAGTTAGTAGGTGTGACATGTGGAACAGCACTCTGCCTGGCAGCTGTTGTATCTAATTTTGTTTCCCCATTACATATTCAGCATTGTGACTTCATTGACTGTGAAATCACTGCTGCTTCAGAACAGCCACTGCCAGGTAGATTGCCTGTGATGTCACTGCCAGTGAGATCACAATGCTGCTAATGTAGTAGGGGGAATATAGCTGTGTCAGCTGTCCTGCTGAGAGCTATTCCACACACCCAGCACAATATTATCACAAAGAAAACTTTCTAATGAGCAAAAGGAAAGGGGAAATTATTTAACTAGGAAAGGCACACTAAGCCAATGCTTATTTCCAGGTGCGGCCTAGAAAGACAAGGAATGCAAGTGGGGGCTGTGGGATTCAAATCCAGGACTCCAAGTATGCAGCTTACTGCTCTAAACCACAGCACTACACTGCTTAAAAAAATTTTCAGAAATAAAAAGTTACAACTAACTACTTCTTAAAATTTGTGTAATTTTCCTGTCTGTTTAGTTCCACTAGCTCTTTAATAGACTGTAGGGGGTGTACAGTAACAACACTAAGTATAAAGTATAAGTTTGTTTTATTATTCTTTTGATAATCAGATATGGCCCACTAGGCACAAGGCCTGTTCTCAGGGGTGACCTGGGAGTACTGGGGAGGTTAAGTGACTTGCTGTGGGTCACACAGCATGCAGGTGGAGCTTGTGGGACTCAAACCCATGTCTGCTAGATGTACCAAGCTCACTAATAGCTCATTACTCTAACCTCTTAGCTATACTGTCAGACAGATTTATTGCTGCCCTTGCTCCCATTTTCCCCTTACATTCCCTTGTTCCCTAGCTACCCTCCCTTTAATAAAGCTTGTGTTGTTTTAAAATGTTTTGCATTGCTAATTATTGCACAGAGTTGCAGTATTTTGTGTGGGGCACTGTGTGGGAGTGAAATCTTTACATTAGTTTAAACAGTATTCCTGTAGGGAAACACCATAGCTTCCCTAGCCAGTGATGAGTCACCACAGGTGGAGGCACCGAGTTACATTATCATTATTCACACAGTTATCTGGTAACTTTAAAAAAACACCTACTGTAGGTGGGTTCCTTGGTGAAGTTGAATGAGCTACCCCAGGGGGCCCAGACAGGTACAACAATGATATTATCATTCCTGATCACTGGAAACACTAATTGTAATCAGGAATAAATATTTTTCAAACAACATGAAGTCTTGCTATATTATGACTATTGCAGTTTGTCCCAGCCTTAGAACTGCTCCGGAGGTGAAAGAGTTAACTTCCAGGCAGAGCATGGAGCTTAGAGTGCGAGCTCGGTTCAGAAGCTCTGTTAGGCTGGTTTCAAACCGAAACCGTCAGATTCTTTACTTCGCCTCACTGAACAGTCGCTCCGGAGATTCCTCCTGTTGCTCGGTTCATTTCTTCGGTTTAAAGCGCTATTTCTCGGTTTAATTTAACCGCGATTTAATTATTTTAACCTCAAAACCGATCGGTTCAGGCTCTGTCTATGGTAATCGTGTGGAACTTGTAAGTGTTATCGGTTCGGTTGAACCGATCGAATTGTATTAAAATATAAGTTTAAAGCCTTTTAAGGCTTCTCAGAGTGCGGTTCCCGGTTCTTATCGGTTCTAAAAAAAACGGATTTCATTACGGTTTTTTCCACGACCCGTGACACGGTTTGGAACCGATAAGGGTGTCTTGCCTGGCACTGCCATTAAAAGGGCAAGTTTGTTGGTTAGGCTGGCATCATGTCTGAGAAACCCAAAAGAAAACCGGCCCACTGGGTTTCAACACTGTAGTGTCTGTGGGGAAGCCTTTGCCAAGGCTGACCCACACACATATGTGTCTATTGTCTGGGGTTTGACCACCTCAATTCAGACTGCCAGATTTGTAAAAATTTCCCTGCAGCCACCCTGGACAAGAGAGTGGGCAGGCTCAGGGAACGAGAGGCCAAAAAGTCTGCTGACCCGGATGGCCAGCCTGGTTCAGTGCCAACCGAACCGGAGGGAGTGCTCTCTGACCAGGGCGAGACTTCCTCAGGCAAACGAAAAGCTGGCTCTGAGGAGCCAGTTCCAGCAAAGAAAGCTAAAAAATCAGCAGGTTTGGAGTCCAAAATTCCTTCTCCAACTGCTGCAGAGATAGCCAGGGCAATACAGATTGTCCAGTCCCTGTCCCCGGCTCCCTCCGAACCGCCACTGTCTGGCAAAAGGTCGGTTCGGTTGGTTCCAGTGGTTCAGGATTATGATATAGAAGAGTTCTATGAACCAGAGGAGGGGGATGAGGATTATGATCAGTGTGAATGTGACTTTGAAAGTCTGGATGTGCCCATTGAACCGGACATCTCCCCAGACAGACCTTCAGGTGAGTCTCCCCTAGGCTTTGAGTCCCTTCTCATTTTTGTTTTATAAAAAGTTGCTGAGACCCTCCAGCTTCCCTTAGAGGAGGCTTTGGATGAGCAAGAGGAGCCTGACTATGTGGAGATGATGGATATCCCAGAGTCCAGGAGGTTGTCCATCCCTTTACATAAATCTTTTAGAAAACAAACAATAACAATTTTAAAAGCTCCTAATTCTGTGCCTCCTGTGGATAAAAAGATAGACAGGAGGTACACTTTGTCAGGTCCTGATACAGATTTTCTTTCACAGCAATGCAGTCATGTTGGGGTACTTCAGGCTGCAGCCTGTGATAAAGCTAATATTCCACTGGCTTCACATTCTCCTGACAAGGATTCCAGGAAGATTGATGCCATGGCCAAAAAACAATACATGGCAGCATCCTTGGGACTCAGACAAGCTAACTATATGGCTTCTGTTGCAAGATACCAGAAATCTAGATGGGATACTGTCATGGCCTTAGCCAAACAGGTCCCTGGCCAGCTCGCAAGGAGCTGGAGCAGGTGGCTCTTGATGGTATTGAGGCATTAAGGTGCAATTCCATGCTGCAGTGGATTCTAACGATGTATCCTCTAGAGTCATGGCTACATCTGTAGCTTTCGGAGATTGGCCTGGCTCAGGTGTACTACTTTGTCACAGGATACCCAGACTAAGGCTATGGATTTTCCTGTGGTGGGAAATTCTCTGTTTGGGGAGCAGACAGAGAATTATATGAAGAAATGGATGAATATAGAACCACTTACAGGAGTGCACAAGCCAAGGGACGGCAAGCCACTCCTCAGAGGCAGCCCCCAAGGGGTAGGGGTAGGCCTTTTCATAGGCCTTTTTACCAAACCCAGGCCTCCGCCTCTTCAGCCTATGTACAGAGGGTGTTCTTCAGAGGGAGAGGCAGACGGGGTTCGAGCAGGCCTGCTCCCACCCCTCAGCCTAAAGCCCCTGCCAAACAGGCACCCTGATGGGATGCCCAGGGTCGGCTCTCCACTACCTGTAGGGGCAGGTTGGCTCACTGTCCAGGACTGGCAGTCTTTAACTTCAGACAGGTGGGTCCTGGAAGCAGTGAGCCAGGGTCTGGTTCTCAGCTTCAAGAAATTTCCAAAGATGAGAGCCAGATCTTTTCCCCTACAAACCCTTTAGAGACTCTTGCTTTGGAAACAGAAGTCTCAACCTCTTGGCTCTCAGAGCTGTAGAAAAGGTTTCTCCCTTCACCAGGGCAAGGGTCTGTACTCCAGGTACTTCCTTACCCCCAAAAAAGACAGGAGAGTGGCGGCCTATCCTGGATCTAAGATATCTAAACAAGCACCTTTTAAAGCCAAAGTTCAAAATAGTGACACTGGGAATGATTTTACCCTCCCTAAGGCCAGGGGACTGGCTAGCCTCCCTGGACCTCAAAGATGCCTACTTCCATGTTCTTATCAGAAGCTCCCATCGAAAGTACCTCAGATTCAAACTGCCCTCAGGCCATTATCAGTTCAGAGCAATGCCCTTCGGCCTCACTTCTGCCCCAAGGGTGTTCACAAAATGTCTGGCAGTAGCAGTCGCTCACCTAAGAAGGCAAAAGATTGCCATTTTTCCCTACCTGGACGACTGGCTCATTGTGGGTCAGTCTCCAGACCAGGTCAGATCACACCTGCTAGTTACCCAGCAGCTGCTTTCCTCTCTGGGATTTCTTCTCAATCTTCCAAAGTCAGTTTTGGAACCTGTCCAGGTACTCACTTTTATAGGCGCAGAACTGGACACAAAGCAGGCCAGAGCCTTCCTTCCCTTGGAAAGGGTAAGGACCTTAGTGGCCCTGGCCACCTCCTTCACTCTGCAGGTCTCTCGACCAGCAAGGCATTTCCTGCAGCTCCTAGGGCACATGGCTGCCTCCACAGCTGTGGTGCAAGGAGCAAGATTTCAGATGAGGGACATTCAGTTCCATTTGAGAGCTTTCTGGTCTCAAAGAAGAGATCCTCTATCCAGGTTAATCCCAGTGACTCGAACTCTGATCCAGGCCCTTCAGTGGTGGCAGGATCAGAGCAATCTGAGACAGGGGGTGCCTTTCATCCCTCTGTCCCATTCCTTGACCCTTACTACAGATGCATCCCTCTTGGGATGGGGAGCTCACATGGGCGACCTCTCCACCCAGGGATTATGGTCCCCTCAGGAATCTCTGCTCCACATCAATCTGTTGGAACTCAGAGCTGTTTTTCTAGCACTTCAAGTTTTCTCTGCATCTGTTCAGAACAAGGTGGTACAGGTCAGAACAGACAACACTACTACAATGTGGTACATCAACAAGCAAGGAGGCACTCGGTCTTCGGCCTTGTGCACCGAGGCGATGAAGTTGTGGTCTCTGGCTTACTCCCTGAACACTTCCCTCATAGCTGTTCACCTCCCAGGCAAGGACAATGTCCTGGCAGATGCTGTTAGCAGGATTTCCCAGGGCCATCACGAATGGTCACTGGATCCCCTAGTACTGGGGATAGTGTTTGCCAGATGGGGCACTCCTCAGATAGATCTTTTCGCAGCCCCAGACAATCATCAGCTTCCACTGTTTTGTTGCAGGCCCCCAGTGTTGGGCTCAGTTCCCCTGGATGCCTTTCTCCTCGCTTGGGAAGGGAAGTTTCTTTATGCCTTTCCCCCCTTCCCTCTCCTGTTCAAAGTACTAGTCAAAATCAGGTCTCAGCCCTGCAAGATGATCCTGATTGCTCCAGACTGGGCCAGGCAGCCCTGGTACCCACTTCTGTCCTTAGCAGTCCATCTTCCCTGTGTCTCCCCAGGAACCACAATCTGTTAACCTGTGCTCAGGGAGAGTTTGGTATCCGAATCTCAAATCCCTCAACCTCAAGGCTTGGCTCTTGAGCAGTTAGAGTTGCTGATTTGCAACTTTCTCAAAGTGTTCTCGAAATCCTGAAGGCTGCTAGGAAGCCTTCCACCAGGGCTACCTATAACTCCAAGTGGAAAAGGTTTTCCATATGGTGTTCTGGGAAGCATGTTTCCCCAGAATCTGCTGATCTACCCACTGTATTGGACTACATGGTCCATCTTAATTCTTTGGGACTGAGACCAGCCACCCTGAAAGTGCACTTGGCTGCTGTCTCTGCCTTCATTTCAGCAGGGAAGCCCTCTTCTCTTTCTGCTCATCCTGTATTTTCCAAGTTTTTTTAAAGGATTGCTTCACACCAATCCTCCATTCAGGGACCCTGCCCCGGCTTGGGATCTTAATGTATGCATTGCTCAGCTAATGCAACCCTCCTTTGAGCCTCTGTCTTCGGCAGAGCTTAAGTATTTGACTTGGAAAACTGTATTTCTGGTAGCCATCACTTCTGCCAGGCGTATGAGTTACAGGCTTTATCAGTAGAAACTGACTTTATTTCCTTTCACAGGGATAAAGTAGTCCTCAGGACTAACAGGAAGTTTTTGCCTAAGGTGGTTTCAGATTTCCACCTTAACCAATTTATTTCACTTCCAGTGTTCTTCACTGACCATTCCTCCTCTGGTGAGAGGAGGCTGCACAGCTTAGATGTTAAGAGGGCCCTAAGTTACTACATAGAGCGTACCAAGGGTCACAGGTTTGACTCCCTCCAACTGTTTCTCACTTATGGTGAGGTTGGGAAAGGGGAGACCTGCCACTAAGAGATCCATTGCCAGGTGGATCGTTTCTTGTATCCAATTTTGCTATCAAAAGCTGGGTAAGGTTCCCCCCTCAGGCCTGAGGGCTCACTCTACCAGAGGTACAGCTGCATCTCTAGCTGCTGCTAGAGACATCCCTATCTTGGATATGTCAGGCAGCTACTTGGAAGACAGTACACACTTTCACCAAGCATTACTCCTGGATATTCAGGCCAGGAGGGATGCTCGGTTTAACATGTAGTGCTTGAGCCTATTCCCTAAGTAGATTCTGTCCCTCCTCCATGAGGTACTGTGTGAAGTTCGTAGTAGTCATAATATAGCAAGACTCATGCTGTTTGAAGAAAAATTACTCACCTTAGTAATGTTGTTTCTTCTAATGGAGTCTTGCTATATTATGACCTCCCCAACCTGCCCCTCTCAGAACTCCTACTTTGGGTATGGGGTGGTATCCTCTGTTGGCATTTATTGATGCCTCTTTCATGTTTGGGTGTTGTGTTTATTTAGTTATTTATCTTTTTTTTCTGGTCCACTGACTTGAGTCTTTGTGTTGGGACCAGGAAAAATGTGTTAATATATTAGTGGCCAGTTGGCTAGTGTAGGTTACAACTTCCACACAGAACCTTAGTGAGTTTTTGCTCGTAAAGATCTGATGGTTTCGGTTTGAAACCAGCCTAACAGAGCTTCTGAACCGAGCTCGCACTCTAAGCTCCATGCTCTGCATGGAAGTTAACTCTTTCACCTCCGGAGCAGTTCTAATGCTGGGACAAACTGCAATAGTCATAATATAGCAAGACTCCATTAGAAGAAACAACATTACTAAGGTGAGTATTTTTTTCTTGTGGGTTAAATGCTAACACATAGCTTTAGAACTCACAATTTTAAAAGTACCTTAGTCTAAGGAAATCTTTAAATCAAATATGTATTATTACATCTTTCGATGTTCCTCTTGTTTGTTTGTTTGTTTCTTTCAGGCAGAAATTTTGACAGGCATTCCAGTTGGCAACCTGGAAGATGCTGGGAAGGCAGGTTCCTTGCTTCTGAGTAGAGGCTGTGGGTCTGTTATCATCACCTTGGGTGCCCAAGGCTGTGTTCTGTTGTCATCAGCAGAGCCTGCTCCAAAACACGTGCCTGCCAGGAATGTCACGGCAGTGGACACCACGGTATGTCTTGAAGTTTAATCACTCTGCTATGGAAGGGATCCTTGAGCAGCTTTCTGCTGTGACTAAGTGAACAAATCTCTGGGCAGTAGTACAAAGGAAGCTTTGTGGTTTAGCCTTAATATCTTTCTTGACATTTTTTATTTGTGTTGACTTAAAGGGCAATTTTGTAAGCGGTAGACAGCAATGTACTGCCAGAAACGTGCCTTTCACATGTTCACAGCATTTGCTGATGGGCATGCCACCTGTTCTTCTCCCTGTTGATCACAGCATGGTAAAGGCTACCCAGCTGTACATGCATGCATCAGTGCCAGTTAAGAAGTAACTTTTTCTGAATAACAATGATGCTGGAGGTTTCCCTCCTGTGATCACTTTGATGACAGTTTACTCTGGTGTCTAAATGCTTTGACTTAGCAGCAGCCAAGTGCAGAGATTCTTTCTAGTTTGTTTTACAGTTTGTTTACCCAGGAGAGCCCAGCTGAGATGCAGCATCTCCTTTTCAGTGGCGTCCTAGCCCAGGACTCCTGGGTCTAACTAGCTTTGCAGTTGGAAGGGACAGGAGCACTGGTAAGTTAAATGATTTATTCAAGGTCACCCAGTTAACCAGTAACTGTGGTGGGATTTGAACCTGGGATCTCCTGTTTTACAGTGTGCTCTAACCAGTAGACAGCACTGCCTTCCCTCGCACCTTCTTTCTTACGTGCGTTCAGACAGTCATTATCAGGAGCAGCTGGATCATTAATCCTACATGCAGTTGTTTTGTATGGCAGCAATAAAGCAGAATAATTCACAGCTGAGATGCAGTTGAGGTAGGGTTACATTTGAAGTTTGTTAATTAAAAATGGAACTCAACACTTTTTATATACTGCTCTAGGTAACTTGAGTAATTTGTAATGTTTATATGTGTCCCAAGAGATGTCTCCCAAGGAATAAAAGCATCAGCTGGCCCAGTCTGGACAAACAGAACAAAACAAACATTGAGGTGAGTAGAGGCTGTGGAGGTGTCAGGCAGGCAGGGCTTGCGAAGAGTAAGGGTGGGATGTCAACCAGGACAGGGGGAGAAGTTAGAAGGGGGGAAGCTCATACAGCAGTCAAAGAAGGAAGGGATGGAGACAAGAATGGAGGGGGTGGAAGGGTGGCATTCCTAGACGGAAGGGGCCTCAACTACAGGTGGGAAGCTGGTTTGCATGCCAGGAATGACAGCAGAGAGGGTGTGCCCAAGAATTGTCGATTTGGTGAAGGAGGTTGGAGGAAAACCAATTGTAGTTATACAGAAAGGTACTAACAACTTAGCCAGGGAGGAGGTGGGGGTAGTACAAGCAAGATTCAGGGCAAAAGGGAGGATCTGCAGGAAGATAGCCGGATCACTGGCATTCTCAGAGATGTTGCCAGTACCAAGAGCCAGCACCCAATACAGTCACACAATTCAACCTACCTGGTCACCAAAGACGTAGATAAATAAATAAACATTGTTTTGGCCAGCTTTACAAGGCATCTTACCGAAGCTGTGTGAGTTGCAGTCAGGGACTGGCAGCAACAGATGCTGCTTGGTTCCGCCTCTTGTACCAGCAGGGAACTGCATGCTAACATCATAGGTATCAGCCAGCATCAAGGGGATGCCATTGCTAGACACTTTCCTGCAGGCACAAAAAACAGAATAAGCACAGGTAAAGGGGATCAAATTAGAAGCTTGTTTTAACTATATCTTGTGCTGTATGAAACTTTTGGTAGTATTAAGGAGTTGGATAGTTTGTGAATATTTTTACATCTTTCATGGAGTTGGCTATTTTGTAGTAGGCAAATGGTCCTGTTTTGAAAATTACTTGTACTTGGAAGAGTTCTAGGGATCCTTAGATCACTAAATGCTAAGAGATGTTATGGCTGTCTTGCATTCTGGCCCACAACATCAAGATACATTGGGCCAGATTGCAGTACTGCCTCCCCACATTATTGGAAGGCTTACAAATATAATTTTAAATAATTTTGTTTGCCAATATGTCATATCTTTATATTCTTAAGGGTATCTCTAACTAATGATGTGGTTACATTGCACTCTAGTCCAGTACATCGAGATATGATGGGCATGTGTGCATTTTTTACAACATATGTCACTACTTTATTCAGAGATTAAACCCACAGTAAGCCAAAAGAGCTGAACAGTGTGTACATTTTAGCTTTATAATACACTTTTAAACTGAGGCTACCAACACACCTGCCAGTTTGTCTGTTCATTCATACCCCAAAGTGCATTCAGTGTCCTTCATTCATGTAACCACCTCACCTCTCTCTTTTCTACCATTTTGTTACGGTTCCTTCCCCTTGATGGTACCTCAACATGTTCCAATCCCCAGAATCTTAATTGTACTACTGTATGTCCTCGTTCCCTGTAATGTTGTGATAGACTTGAACTCTCATCTAGTCTTCTTATTGTATTTTTGTTTTCTGTTATTCTGTTTTTCACGTCCCTTAAAGTGTTACCAGCATATTCTGTAAATGATCACATAGACATGAATAACATATATGATTCCCGCAGTGTTGCATGTAATGTGTGATTTAATTTTGTATTCCTTCCCTGAGTGTGGATGCCTAAATGATTCTCTGCATGATGTATGACTACATACCACACATTTTCCACAGGAGTACATTCCCCAATCCAATTCTCCTAACAGTAATTGTCCTGCTTTCTCTTTTTGGTCCTTAAATTCTGCATGTACTAGTTTGTCACATATAATGGGTGCCTTTTTAGTGATAATGAAAGGCTTCTTGAAGAAAATGCTGGATGTACTGGGATATCATTGCAAAATGCTCCAGTTATCTAGTAGTACCTTCCTGATTTTGGGTATTTTACAAGTACAAAGAATTTTATTGATCTGATGGCCTTTGCAACATTTACATGTATAAATCCATAGAATCAATATTTACAATGACTAAAATTCAAATTTATCATACATACATATATTTTTTTAATTTTTAATTACTGAGTCTATAGATAGCATATAAGGACTCTGAACTGCTTCTCCTAACCTTCTTTGCAATGGGTGACTCCGAGTCCATCCCCCTCTAGCACTTCTTCTTCTTCCAGCACTTATTTCCCTTCCCCTAATGGTATTCCCTCCCTGCCCGTCTTTTAGTGTTATTCCTCTTCCAGCCACAGATCCCCCACCCAGGATCATACCAGATCCAACCCCTCCCCTTACCTGTATTGTGGTCCACCCCATTGTGTCTTCCGTCTATGCACTGTGTCACCTGTACCTCTCCTCTCCATTTGTACCCTCTTATTACATCTACAGTTCTGAAAAATTGTATGTACGATTGTTTTTTATTACGCTGTCCCAATATGTTGTTATAAAATGTATGACTTGTGCTACCTTGTACCTCTCCTCTCCTCTCCGTTTGTACCCCTTTTACTACATGTATGGTTTTGAAAAATATATGTACAATTGTTTTATCATTACGCTGTCCCAACAAGTTATGGTTTTGTAATATGTATGACTTGTTACGATGCCTTGTACTAATTGTGCTATGTCCATCCAGGACCACTTTGTAAATGAGTCCGCTCAATGGTGCATTCCTGGTTAAATAAAAAATTGAATTGAATTTTCTCTTTCTCCAAAGTAATTAACATGGACATCCATCTACCTCAGACAAATAGCTTTATATTTTGGACTGGCAGTATAGCCTAGAGTTTAGAGTAATGAGCTGTGAATGAGCCTGGTACATCCAGCAGACCTGGGTTTGATTCCCACACTCTCCACTTGCATACTGTGTGACTCTGAGCAAGTCACTTAACCACCTAGTGCTCCCAGGTCACCCCTGAAAACAGGCACTTGTGCCTAGTGGACCTCACCCGGTCACTAAAGACTAAAATAAAAAAATAAAAATAAATATTTTAAAGGTGTAATGTTGCTAAGAAACCAGGCAGTTTTCTTAAGACCCTGTCATCTGTGGTTGTAAAAAGGAATATCACAAGTTGATAAGGAGGTAGAATTGTAGTACCCAGAATTTCCCCCCAGCCAATCTTTTCTTTTTTCTCTATGTAGTGGGCAAAGTAATACCACATGTTTTAGATCGTCTTCCGCTTTTAGATTACATCTGCAGTGTGGGCTCAATATTCCTTTCCTGGACTGTTAGAAATGGATATAATTGGCAGTGTACAATTCAAATCAAAATCTCGTTAATTGCCTCTTTTGCTGTGAGTTTGAAATTAGTGTCAAATAGGGTTCTAATCAATGTATCAATTCAATTTTTTATAAAATTTGCAGTGTTTTAGCATAACAAATCGATTCATATCATTAGTCATTACTATATCTCTGATTCTTCTTTTGATTTGTTGTTTAATGTCTAACATCGGTTGAGATTAGATCTCATAAAGTAAATTCCCTGAACCTAATGGGAATATTTTCTTTTTAATTAAGGTTATTAATGGAAAAATAACCCTCCCAGCTGCATACAAAATTTGTTCTTGAAATACATGACTCTGGCATCAAAAAAAGATTTAGCAAAAATTGTATTTGTTTTTCCAAGGCCAAGGTCCTAACTGAGTACTGTCCAAGTTCAAGCCTTAGGACCTCTGCCAGTACTTGTACTGCGGTAGCAAAACCCATCAAACCAGGATACGCTGCATATGTTTGTGAATGGGCAGCCCGTCCACTACTTTCTAAGTGCGGTCATGAGGGCAAGCTGTCCCCAGCCCTCCCCACAGCCAAGCGAGATCCCCGCCGCGGACCACGGAACGGAAACAGAGCCAGTGCGGTCATGAGGGCAAGCTGTCCCCAGCCCTCCCACAGCCAAGCGAGATCCCCCCACAGACCACGGAATGGAAACAGAGCCAGTGCGGTCGGAGGGCAAGCTGTCCCAGCCCTCCCACAGCCAAGTGAGATCCCTCCCCCCGGGACCACGGAATGGAAACAGAGCCAGTGCGGTCATGAGGGCAAGCTGTCCCCAGCCCTCCCCACAGCCAAGTGAGATCCCCCCCGCGGACCACGGAACGGAAACAGAGCCAGTGTGGTCGTGAGGGCAAGCTGCCCACAGCCAAGCGAGATCCCCCCCGTGGACCACGGAACGGAAACAGAGCCAGTGCGGTCGTGAGGGCAAGCTGTCCCCAGCCCTCCCCATAACCAAGCGAGATCCCCTCGCGGACCATGGAACGGAAACAGAGCCAGGTAGCCATCGGAGATTCCAGCTGCTCCTTCACGGAGCTCTACTGCGCCACAGATATTCAAACTTAGCGTCTTTTTTGACTGCTGTGCATTTTGAATTTATGTCGGTGGAGCAGTGCTGATAGTCTTTTGCACAGCACCCTGCCTCCAATCCGACCTTTACTTTTAATTAGAAAACCTGCTTTAAAGGGGAATTTGGTGTTAATCTGACTTGTATTGCAACTGGGACTGTTTTACCTTAATCTAAACGAAATAGGCAGGCAAGCTGTCCCCAGCCCTCCCCACAGCCAAGCGAGATCCCCCCCTGCGGACCATGGAACAGAAACAGAGCCAGGTAGCCATCGGAGATTCCAGCTGCTCCTTCACGGAGCTCTAGCCCCCCCCCCCCACCACCACCCTTGGTGAACTCCTACTTATATAGAGCTGACCTCGTGAGCTCATAAACCAATCAGCCCACTTTCCTATTAGCTCCTTATATTTTTCTGCCACTAGTGGCCACCACAGAGCAGACTCGGTCCTCTACTGAAAATTAAAAAAAAAATACAGAATGCAGTTTCTCACTGTAACCATAACTATGCTTTGCCTAGCCTTATCTTCCCTTCCACCCTCATCCAATCCTTGTCTACCAGACCCTTTGCCACTTCTCTCCTTAGCTACTAAGCCACCACTCCACTCCTCCTTGGCACCAGTGAACCACAACCAGTACCATTGGCACAACTGGACCCTGAGGGCCTCTATCCTCCCTCCCTCTTTCCACGCTGAGACACCTGCCCTATATATCCCACTCTAGCCAGACCCTAAGGCAAACTTACTAACTCCTAACCATCCCACTTGACGGGGGGGTACCAGTAAAGATCATGCGTTTATTAAGACACACCCTGGCTCTCCTTCTCCTCGTAGCCGGGGATGTTGAACAGAAGCCTGAACCACAGGCCCCCACTGCTGGCCAACCATCAGCACCAACTATGCACCTCCCCAAAGGCTTCAAAATTGTCCACCTAAATATATGCAGCATCCTAAATAAAATGGCTGCCCTACAAACAACTGCCCTAGCCCTTCGCCCTGATATTGTAATCATCACAGAATCTTGGTTGAAGCCCCATAACTGGGATAAGGAATTCTCAATACCTGGCTTCTTTCTAATCCGCAAAGACAGACAGGGCAGAAAGAAGGGTGGCGGCACTGCCATGTATGTCTCCTCAGATCTCCAGTTTTCCGTACTCACTCCGACGGCACCCATACAAACTATAGATTCCCTTCTGATCAAAATCTCCCTGCCCCACTCTATCCCAGTATACATAGCTGGGTCATACTGTCTGCCAGATACACCTCTGGGTAGCATCCTTGACCACCTTGGTAACCTGAGGTCCCTTACAGAAGGCGTCGAACTCCATATCCTTGGAGATTTCAATCAGAACTGGCTAGGCTGTGCAGCCTCTAAATCGCTATGCCAAATAAACGCACTAAACCTGCACCAGCGAATAGGGGAACCCACCCGCTTAAACCACAAATCCAATAAACACACACTACTGGACTGGGCACTTACTACCCACCCTCATTGAATAATTAAAGCTGGCCTACTACTGGACTCCCTTAGTGACCATCATATGATTTTTATAGTGCGAAAAATCTTCCGCCCATTGGCCCCTCCACCCAGCACGCTTTACAGCAGAGTTTACAAAGCACTGGATCTGACTGCTCTCCTAAACGACCTTACCACCATTGACTGGTTCTTCATCCCCAGAGCCACCTCCATGGACGAGGCCCTGAAATATTTCTCTTCAAATTTCCTTGCCATCTGGGACCTACATGCCCCGCTCAGGAGATCCCGAGTCAGAGGATCCCACTTACCATGGGTAACAACAAACCTCATGGAATAACTACGAGCCAGAGACTGAGCCTGGAAATCCTTCAAGGCCACAGGTGCTCATGCGGCCCAGCAACAATACCGGTCACTACGAAATGCCTGTACAAGACTCATACGTCAGGCCAAATCAAATTACTTTAAAACTGCGTTCAACAATAACTTCACTCACCCTACTCAATTCTGGAAGTCAATAAAATCCCTTCTCACCCCACCGGCCCAACTCCCCACTCCCACTCTCAACCTCGAAGGTAAAATCATCAAGGATCCTTGCCTGGTTGCCACCGAGTTTAATTCATATTTCTCCACCACTACTTCTTCGCTACTCTCCTCCCATCCCCACCCCCTGCCCTTTGTGCCCCCTAAAGTATCCTCCCTGGCCTCCTTCTCGCTCCGCCCAGTTGCTTCTGGCTAGGTGCTAAAAATACTGCAGTCACTAAACCCATCTAAAGGTAAATGTCCATCGGGTCTAGATTCCAAAATGCTCCTGCTTTCTCCACCGGCCATAGCCCACCCTCTAACCATGCTCTATAATCTGTCCTTTAAACTCGGGGCTGTCCCCAAAGCGTGGAAACAAGCCACAGTCATTCCCCTACCCAAAGGAGGGGACCTCTCCTCCCCATCCAACTACCGGCCTATATCTCTGCTCCCCATCCTAGCCAAAATTCAAGAGCGGCTTGTATTATCCCAGCTCCACTACTATCTAGATACAATCTCTTTTTTCACCCCCTACCAAGCTGGCTTCAGAAAAAATCACTCCACCAGCACCTCCCTCCTTCGCCTCACTAACTCCATCCTTACAGGCATGGACAAAGGGGAAATAACAGCAGCCATATTTATCGACCTGGCAAAAGCCTTCGACACGGTCTCTTATCCCCTGTTGTTGGCTAAACTTGCCCAAACTGGTCTGTCTGTGATAGCAAAAAAATGGTTCCATTCATACCTATCAGGTAGGTCCCAATCAGTCCGTATTGGCTCCGCTCGATCCACCTCACTTCCTGTGACCAGTGGAGTCCCCCAAGGGTCTGTACTCGGCCCGCTGCTATTCTCTATCTTTCTCAACGACCTGCCTACTGCCTGCACACAAACGGCCATCCAAATGTACGTAGACGATATGGTGGTGTTCACCTCTGGCCCATCCGCAACCGCCATGACAGCTTGCCTGCAGAAGGACTTCGACTCCATCCAGCGCTGGTTCCTCGGAAACCAACTATTCTTAAACCCAAAAAAAACCAGTCTCCCTCACTTTCGGCTCTCGGGCCAAACTAACCCGGCTTACTGCACCACCCACATTCTACACTTTGGACAGATCTCCACTTAAGGCCTGCACCTCATATCGTTATCTCGGTGTCTGGCTAAATCAGTACTTTGACTTCTCAGCGCATATAGACACTCTGCACAAAAAATTGCATCCCATGCTGGGAGCTCTCTACCGAAACAAGAATTGTATCCCTCTACCAACCAGACTAGCTATTGTCCAAAAAATGATCCTCCCAACTATGGATTACAGTGATGTTGTCTATGGTGCCATCCCCCAAACTTCCTTAGCCAGGCTCGACCCCCTATACAACTCCTTCTGTCAGTTCTCTTTGGACCGTCCTCCCAATATCCATCACTGTGACCTATACCAGTCCCTGAACCTCCCCTCACTCCAAAACCGATGATTGCTCCATGGTGCTAGAACCGCTGCAAAGTTCTGGTCACATACGCTCCCTTCCTACCTATCATCATCCCTAACCACCCTCTCCCCACCTGCCTACGCTCTCAGAAACATAGACTCCAGGCTCCTGCAAATTCCACACAGATCCACCCGATCTGGCCAGGCAGTTTTCAGCTTCAGGTTGCCCAAATTATGGAACTCCCTGGCAGCTGATATCAGACACACCACAAGTAGCCCTCAACGGAATGCCCTTCTCAAAACACATTTCGCTACCAACTGCTCCTGCTTTCCCCCTCGCTGAATCCCCTTCACAACTCCTATCTATCAGCTACTAGCACCAGTCTGGGTTCCATTCTCGGTCTGCACCTAATGTTAGTAAACGCAAATTAACTGAACCTACGCTATTTTGAATTGTATGAATGCCTCACCCACTGTCTGTAACAATCACACTATGTATGTTTGTTTCTTCTATACTACTGTACCATTGTCCGTAACAATTCACACTATGTATGATTTGTTTCGTCTGTACTACTGTACCATTGTAAACCCCCTACCCCCAGGGCGCATCTGGAATCGAGCGGTACTCCGCTCAGCATGCCTTCCTGGTAAATCTGTTAAATAAATAAATAAATAAAAAACATAACAGTATATTTTATTCATCATGACTTCTAGTACATGTAAGTCTGCTGTTGCCCACATTTCAGCAGCATATAGAACGCTATTCTTATTTGTTGTGCTGCCTACCCTTAAGAGGCCCTCAATGGATCCCTTGCTAAGTCTGGCATTGAATATTTTAAAAGCATTAAAGGCATTCCCAAGTTTAGCTTGTAGTAAAGTTAAATGGTTGTTCCACATAAAGTTTTGAGAAAATCTGATGCCCAAGTAGTCATAATATTTGGTTGTTTCAATTTTCTCATGATTAATAAAACAACTTGGGGGCCAGTTGAACTTATTACCCAAAATAACCATGTAAGTCTTTTGTAGGTTGATTGTTAGTTTATGTACTTTACATAGGTCTACCATTAAAATAAGCTTCCTCTGTAGCCCTGTACGGGAAGTGGACAGCAATGCTATATCATCTGCATATGCTAGACATATCTCTTTATTAATAATTTTCGGTGAGTGAAAGTATATTCTAATTGCTTCAGAATTGAGTTTATATACAAATTAAATAGTGTCGGAGCTAAAAGACAGCCCTGCCTCACCCCACAGTTAGTACATATGGTAGAGTTTAATGCCCCATTATAATTAAATTGTACTTGTATTCAGGTATCCTGGTGCAATCTAATATGTCAAGCAAAGTTGGAGCAATATAATCTACTAATTTTTTCCGAAGCAGGTTCCTACTTATGCTATTGGAAAGCCACAGTTAGATCTGTAGAACAACAATGCATTTTACTTTTTTTTTATTTTTACATATTTCTGAATCAGATGTGATAAAAACAAAACAATGTTGTATATTGGAGCAACCTATTCTGAACACATGTTGCGATTCACTAAGTAACCGATTGTCATCAATCCACTTTCGGAGCCTCTGCAAAATGATCCTGGAGAAAAGTTTTTGGGATGCATCTAGAAGACTGATTGGTCTATACATTTTGGGATCCATCGGATCTCCCTTTTTATATATTGGGAATATTATATATACTCCCTTTCCAGCTACTTGGGAAATCTTGACCCTGGACAAAACTATTAAATAGTTACTTAAAAATAAGTACCAGCCAATCGAGGAAAGTCTTATAAATGTCTGCTGTTATAAGATCTGGTCCTGGGGCTTTTTTTTAGAAGAGATTATTAGTAAGGATTGCCATATTTCTTCCTTGCTGATGTAAATAGGTAAAGAAAAAAAAAAACATTATTAGTGGATTTTTGTATCCTGAATTGAATTTCATCACACATTTCTTCCTCTATAAAGTAGAGTGAAGTGAAATGTGTTTCTCGACTATTTGGTAGGATATATGCCTCAAGTCCATTCGAGTATTGTTTATACCGCTTACTTACAAGAGACCAGCATGCTTTAGAATCTTTTTATAATATTGTTTTTCTCAACTTTTCCCACATTTGTTTATTATATTTTTGTCTGTCATGTTCTCAAATTATTCTGTAGTCTTTCCTGGCTTTATTTAATTTTTATAAGGTTTTTTTGTTTATTAAATTTCTTGCAATAACAGACTAACCTATTAAGTTTTTGCTTGGTCAGTCTACATGTTTTATTAAGCCAAGTTGGTTTTGTTCTTTTTTGAATAGTTGCAGTACGGCGGAAAGGTTTAATGAAATCAGTCATTTTTGACCATTTTTCAGTGACAGAATACCAGTCAGCCTCAGTAACCATTTCGGTACATACTTTCTCCAAGTAGCTTCCATATGAGATTTCCCTAAAGTGTTGTATGGTATCTATTTGCCATATTATCCTCTTTTGATTGATTATTTTCAAACAACCTTCATTCCCCAATATCCTTTCCTCAGCAATTATACATTTTTTATTTTATGTATTTGGGTCTAGGATTACAATTACCTTTGAGCCAAGGCTCTTTTACAAAGGTTCCACATCAGAGAAATACAGATTGAGGAAAACAACAAGTCTAGAACTAACAACAGTGTGGTGATTATAGACAGTTTGCATACTGAGACATTGGGAATAAACGAAAGGAACAGAAGCAGCCAGAGACATTTGTCAGAACAACAGACATTAGTTGAGAAGTGCTGTAGTCGGGAGGGGGAGGGGGAGGGGGAGGCAAAGAGGTAGGACAGGTAGGAGGTAGAGAGGTAGGAGATGTGGGGCGGGGGATGGGAGGAAAGGAAAAGTGCAACATGGGGCACACAGAGGTGTGGCAGGTGTGTCTGGTGAGAGGGCCACAGAAGCTGGTGGAGAATAGTGATTCTAAGGTTAGGTGGGGCAATCACAGGAGCTGTTGGCAGTGAGATGGTGCCAGAGTCTGGTTTTAAACATACCTAATGTCGGAACAGAGGAGATGGTGGGGCTGAGGCCATTAAATCAAAGTGGCGCTTTATAGGCAAAAGAGCGTTGTCTCTGGGTAGTGTGATAGTGGGGGACTTTCAGGAGCTGCCTATCGGATCTCCTTAGGCACTGACTAGTGGAGCTCTGGTGTAACAGGGCTAAGACACCAGGAGGTGCAAGGCCAAGGTAAATTTGTTTTGCCATGGTAGAGGTGAGATACTTGATGCGGTTAGATAGTTCGAGCCAGCCGGTCAGAGCGTGCAGGTCACATGTGTGGGTGAGACGGTGGGCACCAGTAATGAGCTGACATGCCTTGTTTAAGGTTATTGAGATACGTCTGAGGGTTATGGTCGTGGCAGAGCCATAAATGATGAGTCCATAGTCAATAACTAGATCACAGAGCTCTGTACAGCAATCTTCAGTGCATCCCAGGTAAGGTGTTGTCTGTGTTTGTAAGGAAGACCAATACGTGTACTTGCAGCTCTAGCAACATTGTCGACGAGCCCTGTAGGAGAGATTAGGGTCGAGCAGTATCCCTAGATATCTGAAGGACACCACCTGTTATAGGGTATTCCCCTGTGAAGTGGAGATGGCCAAGTGGTGTAGCTTGTGCGGATTATGAGAGCTGCGGAATAGCATAGATTTACTTTTCTTGTGATTAAGGACCAGTTTATGATTATAAAACCATGACTCTACAGTGCTGAATCCAAGCTGGAGGCTGCGTTGTAGTGATGTGGGGTCTTTGTGTGAGGAGAATACACAGCATCATCGGCGTACAGTATGATTTGTTCAGAGCAGGATTGAGGAAGGGAGTTTAAGAAGAGGCTGAAAAGGAGGGGGGCCCAATATGGACCCCTGTGGGACACCAGGGCGAACAGGCAAGGTATCTGAAAGAGCATCTGCAATTTTCACTCTCTGTAGCAGATTTTCTAGGTAGCTTTTAAACCAAAAAGCAGAGTCAGGTGAAAGACCGGCATTCAGCAGTTGGTCAGTAAGCAGCCCATGGTGAATGGTATCAAATGCTTTGGAGAGGTCGATAAAGACAGCCCCAGTGAGTAGGCTGTTGTCGAGGGAGTTGTGCACTGCTCCAGTGAATTCGAGAAGGGCTGTGGAGGTGCTGTGTCCTTTCCGGAAGCCGTGTTGTTGTGCACATAGTATATTGTATTTATCCAGGTGGTCAATAAGTTGGTCTGCCACAATACGCTCACGTGCCTTAGAGAGTGGGGGCAGTATGGAGATAGGGCGATAGTTTGAGTGACTGGTCTTATCGCCACTTTTGTGAACAGGTGTCATGACAGCTGTTTTCCATATGTCTGGGAATTTACCGCTGCTGAGAGAGAGGTTCAGAATTTTTGTTAATGGACAAAGTACCTCATCGAGGGTAAGTGACAGTAGCTTAAGTTCCAGGATGTTGCCACTAGATCTGGATTTAGAGATAGCAGCGGCAATATAGCGGTGAGCTTCATTCAACCTCACCTCCCTAAAGTAGTAGACGAGATGGTTAGACTGTGGACGAGGGAGGTTAGGGGAGGTGGTGCTGTTTTCAAAAAAGGCAGGAGGGAGAACAGCACTGAGGTCTGAAAAAGCTGTGTTAAAGGTGTTAGCGATGACCATAGGGTTGAGGGAGGTAGATCCATCAACTATTAACATGGCCGGAGAGGTTTTAGGCTGCTTCCCTGTAATTTCCTTGATATTATCCCAGAGTGCTCGTCCATTACCCTAGGTGTTGGTGAGAGCATCCTTGTAATAGGAGGTTTTGGTAAGCCGGATGGCTTTAGTGCAGGCATTTTGGGATTGTTTGTATTTTTGAATGTCAAATTGATTGCCAGTAGCTTTGGCTACAGCCCAGAGGTGGTCTCTCAATTTCAGCTGAGAAAGAAGTCCCACAGTGATCCATGGGTTACAGAGAGTTTTTGCTTAGCATTTTATAACAGGGGCAAAGAGGTCACAGTCCCTGTTGAAAGTAAAGATGAAATAATCAAGAGCCAAGTTAACATCCGTCGCCTTGTAGATGGGTAGCCAGTCTTGTAGCTTCAGATAGTGTTTGAGGTGGGAAAGTTTACCACGAGGGAGGACCTTGCTAGAGATGAGTTTGGGTGGAGGCTTGAGGAATTTGTTTGACCATTCACAAGTGACTGGTGAGTGGTCACTGAGAGAGTCCGGGAGAACGGTGGTACGAAAGAGCCTGGTGGGGTGGCTGGTGAGTACTCAGTCCAGGAGGCTACTAGTGCCAGTTTTGTAGTTGGTCCTAGTAGGGGAGGTAACCATTTGTGTGAGGCTGGCAACTGTGATGGAATCTTTGTAAGTACTTGCATCCGATACTAACCAGTTTACGTTGCAATCTCCTAGTAGAATAAGTTCAGTGTCAGGAGGTTGGAAGTTGATTAAGTTAAGGACATCGTTGAGGCCATGTTTTTGATCCCTGGGTGGAGCATGTACAGAGACAATAGTCAGAGCCTTATGGTTAGGTCCTAGGAGGATTTTTATGGGCAGGATCTGGGCCGAGGCAGCAGGTGAGGGAGTTACTACAGGGTGCCACATAAGGGTGTCTTTGACACAGATTGCACAGCCACCACCTTTTTTAGAGACCCAGTCCAGTCTGTGAACATTGTAGCCCTGTATAGTTAATGCCAGGTCAGGAACTTTTGGCGTCAGCCAGGTTTCAGCCACGGCAAGGATGTCAGGGTTATGTTGGCATACGAAGGCATGAAGGGCGTCAAGTTTTGGCAGTAGGCTGCAGATGTTAATGGTTGCGAGAATAGGAGCCCCTGCAGTTTTTGTGTGGCAAGAGCTGCTTGGGCCAGGGTTTGGATGGACATTTCCTGAGATTAGTAGGAGGAGGATGAGTAGGAGTTTTGTAGAGCATAAGTGTAATTCCTTGAGAGATAGCTTAGATCGTTGTTTCCAGGAGGGGCAGTAGGCAGGTTCCATGCGGCAGCCCCAGTGGACTGCTAAGTGGTACAGTGTGGGGAGGTGGTCGCACATGTGAAATTTAGCAGTAGTAGAAAGTATCCAGGGATATCCTAGCGGTGGAGGGTTCCCTGGGAGTTGTAGTGAAAACATGAGTAGCTGGTGGTGGAGAGAGGGAGGGGGTGGGGATGGCTGGAGCCAGGGAGGGAGAAAAGGGGGGGTAGAGCAAGAAGGAGGAGGAGGAGGAGGAGAGGCGAGAACAGGGGGGAAGATACCCACATGGCTGACATAGTTGCACAGGTGGCAGAGAGTAACACATAACCCAGAACAGACAGTGAGCAGTACGAAGGGAGCTAAGTAATTAGCAGGAGGCAAAGAAAGAGAGAGAGAGATGAGTTCGGTAGGTGCTGTGGGGGATGAGAAAGAGTAGAAGGTAGGCATGTAGGGAGGAGAAAGGACCTATTTGGGTGGGCCAATAAGCAAAGAGAGGCAGTGTGTGTTAGAGGGTGGGCGAGGATATGGTGTATTTAAGTAAGGGTGGAGGGGTGGGCGAAATTTTACGGCTAAACTCAATGAAAGTCTATGGGCGCAGCGCCCGATGAGCAGAGCAAGGCAGAGAGGCAGAGCCGGCCAATCAGCGACAGTTCAAAAGGCAGTGGTCCAATCTGGCACGAAGCTGTGAGTGCTACAACCAATGGCAGCCGCTCACAGCTTCAGTGGCTCCAGGCAGAGGTCTTACCTGGTGGTGCTGGTCCCAGAGGCGGGTAGCCATGGTGGTTTTTCGGCCCGGCTTGTGGAGCCGCAGCCGCTCCTAGCGGCGATCCAGTGGCCCAAGTCTGGGGCTGGGTCCAGCAGCGCTGGTCCCAGAGGTGGGTAGTGATGGTGGCTTTACGGCCTGGCTTGTGGAGCTGCGGCCGCTCCTAGCAGTGATCCGCTGGCCCAAGTCAGGGGCTGGGTCCAGCAGCACTGGTCCTGGAGGCGGGTAGCGGTGGTGGCTTTATGGTCTGGCTTGTGGAGCCGCGGTCGCTCCTAGTGGTGATCCGGTGGCCCAAGTTAGGAGCTGGGTCCGGCGGCACTAGTCCCGGAGGCGGGTAGCGATGGTGGCTTTACGGCCTGGCGTGTGGAGCCGCGGATGCACCTATCGGTGATCTGGTGGCCCAAGTCAGGGGCTGGGTCCAGCGGCGCTGCTCCCGGAAGCGGGTAGCGATGGTGGCTTTACGGCCTGGCTTGTGGAGCCACGGCCGCTCCTAGCAGCGATCTGGTGGCCCAAGTCAGAGGCTGGATCTGGCAGCGCTGGTCCCGGATGTGAGTAGCGATGGTGGCTTTTCGGCCTGGCTTGTGGAGCCTCGGCCGCTCCTAGCAGCAACCCGGTGACCCAAGTCAGGGGCTAGATCCGGTGGCGGGTAGCAATGGTGGCTTTACAGCCCAACTTGTGGAGCCACGGCCGCTCCTAGCAGCGATCCAGTGGCCCAAGTCAGGGGCTGGGTCTGGCGGCGCTGGTCCCAGAGTCAGGTAGTGATGATGGCTTTATGGCCCGGCTTGTGGAGCCACAGCCTCTCCTAGCAGTGATCTGGTGGCTCAAGTCAGGGGTTGGGTCCGGTGGCATTGGTCCCAGAGGCAGGTAGTGATGGTGGCTTTATGGCCCGGCTTGTGGAGCCGCGGCCACTCCTAGCGACGATCCAGTGGCCCAAGTCAGGGGCTAAACCCACTAAACTGAATATCGTAAGGAGTGGGATATGTGCCGAATCTGGGCAGTCAGTTACTGCAAAGTCAGTTAGTACTTTAGCAGCTTCCACAATAACCCGAACTAAATCTACAATTGATGACCCAGTAGGGCCAACGTAAGTTCTAGGGGGTGGGGGTAGGAAGAAGTAGGCTGCTGGTTAACTAGGATCTGCAGCTTATCCAGTAGGTAGGGAAATGGGCAGACTGGGTGGGCCAAGCGGTCCTTATCTGCCGTCAAATTCTGTGTTTCTATGTTTAAGTGTACTCACCGTCCAGGTCTCAAGGGAGACGTCCATTTATAAAGTACATGTTATTATTATCTGACATTGTTCTAAATAACTCTTTACCTCTTGAACTAAATTGTTTGTCCTTAGCATGCCTATGATACATAATTTTAGGATTAATTTTTGAAATACCTGAAAAAAAGTCACTATAGAATTCTTCAGTCAGTTTTCCTACGTATACTCTGGCGTTAAAGTCTCCGGTCATCACAACAGGGCAGGTATCATAACCTGGCAATCTTTCATTAAAGTTTCTCAGAAATTGTTCCCACTTGATATCCACTTTCTCAGTTTTAGGTGGAAGATATTTATTAATTATTATTATTAGTTTTTGAGTATCATTTACTAATATTAAAGAAAGAATAGTGCCTGAATTACATTCTGTTCTAGTTATATCAAAATTCAGTTCTGTATGAATATATACAGCCATATATATAGACCATCTCTATATCAACCATATTATTTTTGTCCTATAAGCTGGGGTAGCATATCCGGTATAATCAGAAATTAGAGGAGGAGAGGTATTTGGAAACCAAGTTTCTTGCAGGCATATTATATCATATGCCTGCAAGAAATCCATTATACTTGGGTCTGCCAGTTTAAGGCATAGTCCTTCTATGTTCCAGGACTACAATTTAATATTCTTAGTGGTTATATCCACAACGTTAACACCCATTTTATTTATTTGCTTTTGGTAACCGGGTGTTTGCATTAGACATAGAGATGCCTATTTTCAGGCACGACCCGGGAGGATACAGTTGAGTACAAAGCACACCATGTGACACAGCACATGGAAAATGAGTAACACAGTAGGAAGGGGTAACACAATCAACTTTGGGATTGAGAGAAATACGGTACTTAAACAAAATTAGGATACAAGTAACACAGTTTGGACAAATTCAAAAGGATATATATAGAGACAAGTGTAAACAAGTGAGTAACACAGTGCAGTAATAACATGACTAAAATTTATATGCAGCAAAACAATAAGTGCCATTAAGTAGCTATTAAGCTTTAAAGACTAAGGACAGAGATGAGGGGAGAGGGGGTGTGGTTGAGGAGAAGGAAAGAGATGAGTGATGATAGAAAGAAACACACAAGGGAGGGCAAATAGAGAGAGGTAAGGAAGAGCTAAGAGGGGAGTAGTTACCAAGGGAAGGAGTGAGAAAGGATGATCAAGGTGGATGAAAGCAAATGCAGGGGCGTGAGGCACGTAGGTAATCACGATGAAGTTTCTTGAAACCAGCATCGGTAGGAGCTTGGCGAATAGCTTGAGGTACAGAATTCCAGTACTTTGGGGCCATGTGAGAGAAGGCACGTGCTCCCATGGTAGTTTTACATCTGGGTGTATATAGAGAGGGGTTTGTTCAGTAGATCGAAGCCCATAGGAAGGGGGTTGGCATTGAAGCAGGGAAGCAAGGGATTGGAGAAGGTGTGATCTGGCTATTCCATTGATTAAAGAGCCATATGACTGGAGTCAGTGGACAGAGGGACTAGGCCAATTTAGGTCAGCATAGAGCTGACAGTGGTGTTTATACCATGGTGACACTGAGGCATAGTGGCAGATATCATTATAGGTGGTGTCCCATTTGTGGAGGGAGGATTTTGTGACTCCTAAGTAGGTGACTGCACCATAGGCCAAGACCGGGACCAAGAGGCCTTGAGCAACCGCAAGCCTAGCTGATGGGGTGAGGGCATAGCTAGTTCGGTAGGCCCCTCCAATTTTAGCATTGATAGACTTGCAAGTGGTGGTGATATGCAGATCAAAATCCAGAGATTCATCAAGAAGAATACCCAGGTATTTAAAGGAACTAGTGCTAACCAGAGGGGAGCCATCAGCACACGATATTTCGGGTGAGTTACGATTCGCTTTACGTCTGGCTGATGAGCCAGAGAGTATGGAGTGTGTTTTGCTTGCATTGAGAATAAGGTTGTTGTCCATTAACCAGGATTGTATGCTTAGGAAGTCGGAGGCAAGAGGGTAGTTTACTTCAGAGATCCCTCTGGCACTGTGGTAAATGATGAGGTCATCCACGTAGAGTAGAGATGAGCAGAATGATGCAAGCGATGGGCGGTCATTAATGAAGATGGAGAAGAGCAAGTGGCCAAGTATGGAGCCTTGGGGAATGCCAACTTATAAAGTAGAAAGATCAGACATGGCTGAATTGAAAACAACAGCCTGATTCCTGAGGGATAGATAGCTACTAAGCCTTGCCACCACATCAGCAGAGAAACCAAGGGCATGTAGTTTAGTGAGGAGACGGGAATGGTTGACCAAATCAGAAGCCTTGGTAAGGTCAATGAAGACCGCACCCGTCAGAAGGCCCCTATCCATAGCAGCATAGACGTCATTAGTGAGTTTTAGTAGGGCAGTGGAAGTGCTGTGACCTTTATGGAAACCATGCTGGGAACCAGAGAGGAAGGTATGCTCCTGGAGATACGTTATGGTTTGAGTAGCCACTAGTTTTTCCAAGATTTTACTAACTACAGATAGAATAGCTATAGGACGATAGTTGACAAGTTCTTTGGGGTTGCCCTTTTTAAGAATAGGGGTGATTTTAGCTATTTTTCAGCTATTAGGAACCAAGCCACGCTATAGAGACAAATTGTAGATTTTGGTTAGGGGGAGGTGATGAGAGGGGCAGCAGCTTTCAAGAGTCTGGGTTCCGGACCGTCCGACCCAAAGCTAGTGCTATCAGGAATGCCGAGTAACAATTTTAGAACTTTAGGTCTTGTAGTGGTGCAGAACCAGAATTGCGGATGGGTGAGTGGAGGTTCAGAGTCATTGGGGACAGAAGTGGTGTGTCCAGGGGGAAGGAGGCCATGTAATTAGATAGGTCAGTGAAATGGATGTTGAAAGCATTGGCAATGGTCTCAGGGTTGTTACAGTGAATGCCATTTAGTAGTATGTTATTTGTAGTGGCAGCATGATTTGCTCCAAGGAGGGTTTTTATGACTGACCAGAATCTCCTAGAGTCACCTGCAGCATTGATTAATAGGCCTTTGTAGAATGTGCTCTTAGCTAGGCAAATATTCCTTTTGCAGGAATTTCTCTGTGACCTCTAGGTATTAAAATCGGACTGGAGCCCTGAGGCCTTAAAACATTGCCAGCTTGTATACCTAGACCTTAATTGCTTGAGAAGGTCTTTAGTTGACCACTTGGTTTGTGTTCCATCTATACGACGTGTGACACGGGGAGCATGGATGTCCTGAAGTGATTCAAACCTAGTTAGGAAGTAGTCTAGGGCATCCTGGGCATTTGAGGTAGTGAAGATAGGTAACCAGCCAATCATGGCGAGATTGTGCATGAACTGTGCCTGGTTTATGTAAATGTCAACTCTGACTGTGTAACTGTAGGGGGAATACTTATTCCTCAATGGCAAGGTAAACTGTTTGTATTATTTTCTATTTCCTGATCTATTTCTTTCTACATAGTTGGTTCCCGATTAAAGATCCGAACCAACAATCGGACATTTTGTTGATCTAACACTATTCCAGGTTTTGAGATCTACTATAAAAAACCTGTAGCTTCTAGAATATGTGAGGCCTTTAAGACCCTAGCTGCCAATGAAGAATTTTTAAAAGTGACATCAATCTGTGCAGTATTTGTAACACCTTCTTGGACCTTAATCCAAGTGATTGCACTACATGCTACATTGAGCTGCAAAGTCTGAATGAAAAAATTGGCTATATCATTCATATAGCACTAAATGTTTTAGGCCCAAATATTGTACAACCAAAGATTGATATACTGTAGTCTTAGATTCCTATGTTGATAAATATCCATTTTTGTGTTTTCATATTACCGGTAAACATTTCGCCAACCAGTCATTTTCTGAACTATCTTTAATCTCAATCTTTAATCTTGGGTATTTTGATACAGTGCATAGTGGAGAATATGACTCTGTTGTTTTGTTCTCTTTTCTTGGGTTTAACAGTGTTTCTTGTCTAGATATGTTTTTCACTCTTTGTTGTGCTTTCATCAAAACTGATTAGTTGTATCCTCGTTGTTTAAATCTGTTGGCAATGACTGACTGTTCTTTTTGAAAATATTGTTTCTGGCTGAAATTTCTTTTCACCCTTAGAAATTGTGAAAAAGGAATACTCTCAGTCAGTTCTCTTGGATGAAAATGTTTTGCATGCAGAGTCATGTTCCTATCTGTTATTTTTCTGAGCTACATGGTCTCATGTCACAATCATCTCATTACCCAAAATAAGGAAGGCTGATGCCTGTGACATCAATGCGTGGTTTCCTGCAGGTACAAAAGGTGGAACCAAACAGTGTCTCTTCCTGCCAGTCCCAGACCACAACTCACACAGCTTGGATAAGATGCTTTGCAAAGCTGACGGAACCAATGTTTGATTTAAGTGCTTTAATGAGAAGCACATAGGGATAGCAAGAAATTCAAGCCAAGGAAAGCAAGTAGCAGCAGCAGGATAACCTATGGCAGTATAAACAGTGAGATGGAAACATTCTTTAAACAGCACAGAGCAAATGCAGAGGAAAAGGAGTTTAGGCTTATAGCTGTGTTCATAAAAGAGTAACTTATAGAAATGAACAGTATTAACAAGTTGAATGAAAAATGAGTTCTGAATGAATTTCTAAAAAGTAGCACATGACTGAAAATATCACTGAGCATAGATGATACGGAACACTGTTATAAAAATATAGCTAATAAAAACTGCAGTTAAGTAATAAGCACAGAAGATAAAATTAAACATAATTTTTTAAAAGAATAGAAACTTATATGAATTGATTTTGTTTCTTTTTCCCCTAGTACCAAAAGGACTCGCACCTAAATCACAGGTATAAAGGATAGTTTGTGTTCATTATGGACATTTTTTAGTTTATTTTTTCTAATACTGAAACAATAAAATAATTTGTACTGTTCACTAAGGAGCAACAAAGCATATAAGAACAAAAAGGATACAATAATGTTAATATCATGAATACATTTTTGAAATGCATTTCATTACTTCTACCTAGATATACAAGAATTGCACAAAATTAAACAGTACTGGCAGTGAACTGAGTTGCAAGATTGGTATATAAGGTGGTGGCCAAATTGTGCACAAAAAAGAACTGTAAACTGGTGAGAGATGGATGTGAATTAAGATTAGGGTAGAAATTGTAAAGAAATTTGAATTATTTCATATGACTTATTTGCAGAAACAAAAAATTCCATGCAAACCTAGCAAACAAGAAATAGGACACTTATTTATATGTAGTTACTGGTATGTAACAATGAACTTGTATTGCCTTAAAAAGGCTTTAAAATTATTTTAAAATACGTAAAAAAGAAGAAAATTCTAAAAATGTGATTTTGGATTTGTTTATAGTCTCCCAAAGATGCCTAATACGATGAAATGTCAGGATTAATAAATAAATAATGTATTGTCCTTCTTGGCCGAGAGTGGCCCCCATAAAGCAACATTTCTAGAATTTCATACATGGGCAAGCTCCACTTAAGATATTGCTTCCAAAGAACATTGAAAAGATGATTTCCCCTGGGATTTCTACAGGAGTCACCTGGCAGACATCCGAGAGGATATGGGGGTGGACCAAAAGTGGTCCATCATCAAGGAGAGAATAATGGTTCCCACAGAGGAGTGTGTTATGCTTAAGGGGAAGAAATTAAGGGCCAAAGCACCCAGCTAGTTTAATACTGAGGTCACCCAGGCAGTAAGAGATAAGAGGTCAGCCTATAAGAAGTTCAAGAGAACCAAGAGAGTGGAAGACAGGGAGGATTACCTGATGATGGCTAGCATAACACTTAAGGTAGTAAGGCGGCCTAAAGCTTAGAAAGAACTGTAGGTGGAGAAGATTTTTTTTTTTGCTCTATTAGTGAGAAAAGGGACAAGAAAGATGGGAATGTTAGGCTCAGCCAGGGGTGGGGTGGGTGGAGGAGAATGGGACAAAGCAGAGGTACTGAACAAGTGCTTCTGTTCTGTCTTTACCAGGGAGAAAGATGGACCAGTGCCAGTATGGGAAGGAGAGGAGCTGGGGGGGGGGGTGGCGGGAAGCACAAATGTAATAGAGGTGGATAGGGTGAGGACAGGGCTGCTAGCGCTGAGTGTTGACGTTTCCCCAGGCCCAGACGGCATACACCCAAGGGAGCTAAGGGAACTGGCAGAGGAGCTTGCAGATCCATTGGCTGGCCTATTCAGTAGTTCACTGGAGTCTTGGGTGGTACCACAGGACTGGAGAAAGGCACATGTAGTGCCCCTCCATAACAGCAGTCCCAAGGATGACCAAGGGAATTATAGACTGATCAGTTTGACCTCAGTTGTGTGTAAGCTCATGGAGACCATACTCTAGGAAAGGTTGGTAGAGTATCTGGATGAACATGGTCTCCAGGATGTGAGTCAGCACAGACAGGTTTATAGAAGGGAGGTCATGCCAAATGAATCTGATTGACCTCTTTGACTGGGTCACTAAAACAATGGAGAGGGGCCAAGCGGTGAACATTCTTTACCTGGACTTCAACAAGGCTTTTGACTCTGTACCCTATATGAGGTTGATCAGGAAGTTGGCGGATCTCATGACTGGAGAGAAGTTTATGGGTGGAAACTGGCAGAGGGACAGAACCCAGAGAGTTGTGGTGGGGTTGAGCTATCTAGCACCAAGGAGGTCACCAGTGGGGTCCCACAGGGTTCGGTGCTGAGAATGGGGCTGTTCATTGTCTTTAAAAATGATATTGGGGTGGCATTAATGGCAACATTTGTCTGTTCATGGATGACACCAAGGTGTATGGGAGGGTAGACACAGTAGAAGGAATACACGACCAAAAGGTGTATCTGGAAAGATTATAGGTGGTCCAGGATTTGGCAGCTTGGCTTCAGTGCAAAGAAGTGCAAAGTTACGCACATTGGAGCCAAGAAACAGGACTGAGTACAGCCTAGGAGGGGGCCAAGTATCTGCATCAGAAGAGGAGAAGGATCTGGGAATGATGATTACTAGTGAGCTGAAGCACTCCACACAGTGTAGGAAAGCAGCAGCAAAGGCAAATAACATTTTGGGGTGCACTGCCAAAGGGATCAGCAGCAGGTGAGAGAGGTAATACTGCCCCTGTACAGGTCATTAGTGAGGCTGCATCTGTAGTACAGTGTACAGTACTGGTGCCCATACCTTAAAAAGGACTTCAGCCTGCTGGAGATGGTGCAAAGGAGGACAGCAAAGATGATCATGGGGAACAAGGTATATCGTATGAGGAGAGATTGGAGGCCCTGAACATGTACTTCCTGGAGGAGAGGGGAGAGAGAGAGAGAGAGAGACAGAAAGAACATGATTGATACTTTCAAGTATTTGAAAGCCATAAATAGGGTGGGTAAAGGAGGCTATCTTTAAGCTTAGTGGAAACGGAAACATGGGGGGACACAGTCACAAGCTGAGATGGGGAGGTTAGAAGGCAGTTCTTCACAGAGAGAGTGGTGGCAGGCTGGAATGTGATTCCAGAATAGGTGGCTGTGTTAAAGAAAGTGGGCAGCTTCAAGTGAGGCTGAGAGTGTTAAGGAGAAAATATGGGTCAAGGGAGAGGCGGATGAATGGCAAGGGCAGATTGGGGAGGGGGGCAGAGTCAGTAGCTGAAGCTAAGGACCCTGCAGTACGAGCAGACTAGATAGACCAACTGGCTTTATTCTACTGGCTTCTTCATATGTTCATATATGTAGAACAATCAGCTTCTCTTTGCAGTCCTCTTACCCAAACTGCACAAGATGGCACTTTTACAATAATAGACATCTCTCAGAGTGCATACAAACAAAAAACTACCATGATGTACCAGTATCCACTATAGGGGTTGTCACGAGTATATCAGATTGATGTGTGAGGAGAGTAGCCACATGTGCTCTTTGGCAAACAAAAGGTTATAGTGGCACACAGTCAGCAACATGGCGCCAGTTCGGTGGGATTTTGTTTTGCAAAACATTTTGTGTTACCCTGTTTGAACACAAAAGTCCCTATATCTCATAAATACATATTGCACACTTTCTTTACACAGGTAAACTTTGTTTTACAGGTGTGTAGCTGTTTGTTTGGCAAGTTTGTGCAGTTTAGGTTAGGGCCACTTTCTTTTTACAGGTCTGTTTCTTTTTTTGCAGGGACTGCAGTTGGAGAGGCTGTTATGTAGGTGGTTTGTAGATTGTTGTTACATGTGTTCTTCAGGTGGTTGTTACACATGTTAATAGGGTTGTAACAGTGCGCATATATTGTGTCTATACTTGTAATAGTTAGTGAATAGGTTATTCATTATACTGTAATAAGTTGTGTAGTTTTTTAAATATTGTTAATTACTATCAGATATGGGAAATATCTGATGTTTTTTTTTATAATGTGGAAAGGCCTAACCATATATGCAGTACCTATGAGCATGTCTTCAAGCACCTATCAGTGATATTTTTGCTTGTTTCAGACCTAGAATAAAAATATCAAAATAGTCTCACTCTAGGTCCCCTTGAACAAACATATTCTCACTGGTAGATCCAGACTTGGAGCTGGCAGCACGAGAAGCTCACTTTCACTTTCTCAGCCCCAGGTGATTCATGCGTTGTCTCCAACACTGCACTTTTCAGTGTGAAACTCTCTTTCACATTGACAGCTTCCCTCCTATATCTTAAACCATGTAGGGATTTATTCACTTTTTATTTTTTAAGTCCGCCTTGTAAATTACCCACAACAGTATCTCACCCTTCACTTTACCAGCATTAGCCTTCCACTGACTGGAGCTGTCCCTGTGTGCCTAACTGACACCCACATGGCACTCCCTAGGAACATCCGCTCTCCTCCTGGACACTCCACCAACCTCCGCCTGGCACCAAAATGCACTGCATTGATATAGTGGCACAGACTGCAACAACTGCTACTCCTAAGTATGCTGACGCAATGAAAAAAGCGTCATGTGTGTCAACATGTGCTTGTGCCACTTGGACCTAAAACAACTGCTCAGTCATCCGAAAGTATACAGTAAACTAAATTTATGCTGGAAAAATAAACAAATGCAAAACAAAACAAGTAACAGTGATACAGTACTAACTAACGCTCCGTTTCTCTGGGCCAGTTCCCATCCAAATAGAAATCTGCCCTCATCACTCCTATCCTTAAAAGTGGTGACCGCACCCTGCCTGGGAACTACCGCCCAGTATCAATCCTGCCTCCCCTCTCTAAAACCCTGGAAAAAATCATGGCCATACAACTAACAGACTACCTCACCAAATATAGTACTTTGTGTCCTGAACAACACGGCCTCCGCCAGAACCATAGCACCACCACTGCCCTCTTGGAATTTGCAAATTTCTTCCAAGAAAAATGCAACTGCTACTACTAGTACTAGTATACTCAAACTCCTAACCTTCCCCTCCTCAGGCAGCCAACAATTTGGTAACATTACACCTTCTAACCATTCAATCCCATAGTCTCCAGACATCCTGTCTATAGTCCTCTCCTATTACTACTTGGCACATACCATAGTCCTCATCCCTACCATACTTAGCCTGGGGCTGGCCCCAGCCCTGCCCAGGTACCCCTGCACCTTGTCAATCGTCTCCTTGTCCATTATGGTTCTTACCCTAGTATTGAAATATTGGATGCTTTACTTAAGAGATTTACTAAAGATCATCCTATTGTTGATATGTGTATATTAGATTAGATAGTGTACATCCATGTGTCCCTACTTGTCATTATGTCTAGGCAACAATGTTTTCGTATATTGTATATAAGTGTTCTTAACATAATTGTATATGTAACTACTATTGAACCTTGACTTTATCAGGTCCATCTTGCAAATGAGCTGTGCTCAATGATGTTCGTCTGAATAAATAAAGATTTGATTGATTGATTGATTGATTGAAATGCCCTCCATACATCCCTGGACACTGGTAACACTACTGGCGCTGTCTTTATAGACCTCTCAAAGGCTTTCGATACCGTGCACCACTCGCTTCTCCTGGACTCCCTCACTCAGTTAGGCGTCTCCCATGAGACCATTGACTGGTTTGCCAGCTATCTGTCTGAGAGAACCCAGACAGTCCAGATTGCCCACTCCCTGTCATCCCCCCTCCAAGTCAGGTCTGGGGTCCCTCAAGGCTCTATCCTTGGCCCACTTCTCTTCTCCCTATACCACAACACCCTGCCCAATGCCTGCTCTGGGAAAATTATATTGTATGCAGATGATGCAGTCCTCTACAACTCTCACACTGATCCCACAGCCCTCTGCTCGGCACTCCAGAAATCCTTCTCTGAAGCTGAATCCTGGTTCTTTCAGCATAGGTTAGTACTAAATTACAAAAAAACTAAATCCATGATGTTTGCACACCACCAAAATAAGAATCTAGGACAACCCTTGCACATTCTGAACTCACTAAATGACCCCCTTGAACAGGTTAACTCTTTCAAATACCTTGGTATCACCCTAGACACAGGTCTCACTTTCCATGACCATATCCGATTACTAAGCACCGCTGTCAACATACATATTGGTCTCCTTCACTGCTATACAGTAAGCACTGCCTGCCTCCTGAATCTCTCCACCTAGCCATCTCTACATCTATTCTATCCCTAATTGACTATGGTATCATCAACTATGGTGCGGCTGACACCACCCACCTACACAAGATTAGAGTGGCCCTCAATAAGGCCTGTAGACTTGCTACAGGCTGTCTTAGACTCACTCATACATGCACCCTCTCGCCCTCAACACATGGCTCAACCCGTTGGGAGGCTAAAGTACCAGGCCTGCCTCTTCACAAGAAAATCACCTCAGGATTACTCCTCCAGCCCTCACCCCACTACTTCAGGCCCCACTGTCCAGTCGCCTCACATGGCAGTCAGCAACTACCCACTTTAGGGTACCTTGCTGCAAAACCACCTCTGGACAAAGAATGTTTCGATATCTGGCCCTAACCTGGCTCAAATCACTCCCAAACTCCCTTCTCACTGAACCCAAACTTGGTTCAAGTACCAACTAAGGGACCTTATTACCCAAGGATCAGTATGTGATTGCCCCTAAGCCTGACCCTCCATTTTTCTACCACCTCCCATCTCCCATGTATACGGACCTAACTCTGGTCTGCCGCCCCTGAGCGTGCCTATACCATGACAATGGACATCTCTGTCCAGCCTTGGCCAACGAATAACATGTGGGCATGGCTAGTGCCATCGCCCTGAAATGCTATGCATATACCTGCAACCTTTATTCCCAGCTGCTATTTTTTGTATTCTTTGTATTTTCTGTAATCATCTGCAACCATTCTGTAACAGCTGTGTTTAACTACTATGTTACTTGTTACTCTGTACACTGTTGTCTCTTCTTAAGCACGACGTGGAACCTTTGTAAAAGAGTCTTTGACTCAAAGGTGTTATCCGATATTTATCAATAAATAAATAAAAAATACAAAATAAAGAAATGCATTGCATAAATGGAATATGCCGTACCCCACACAGAAATATTAGTAACATTCCTCCCTCATGTACTTTGACCTTTGACATCTCTCATGGCTCTGCCACTCATGATGTCATAAGGTCAGACTACACTCAGGAGGAATATCATTTGGACATAAGGACACGCCAGCAGAAACAGGCCATTGTGGTCTATGAAGTCTGCTCGAGTATGGAGCACACAGTTTATTCCGCTGTAGCTGCCCCCTCCTCACCCATTTCCTCCTTGGATTTCTCTTCCCCTATCCTCCCTCTTCCCCCACCCTCCCTCCTCCCCCACCCTCCAAAGACTTGACTTTCCCTTTGACCCTGTCCCACCACCTCTTAAAACCAGCCACATTTTTCAGTGAGATTACATCCTCCGGCAATTTTTTCCACTTTGTCACTACCCTTTCTGTGAAACAGTGCCTCCTCATTTCCCTTCTAAATCTTCCCCCACCAATTTCAGGCTGTGCCCTCTTGTGGACCCCCCCCCCTTTAAGTTAAATACATCCTCTGCTCTAACCTTATTCATACCTTTTAAGTGTTTAAAGGTTTCTATCATATCCCTCTATTCCCTCCTGTCCTCCAGGGAGTACATGTTAAGCTCCGTCAGCCTTTCCTCATTGGGTTTGTCCCCCAGGACCTGGATCATCTTGATCACCCTTTGCTGCATGCCCTCCAGCACTTTGATATCTATCTTCAAATATGGACACCAGAACTGCATACAGCACTCCAAGTGCAGTCTAACCAGGGACCTGTACAAAGGCATGATGACTTCCTCACTCCTTGAGATGATACCTCTGGCGATGCACCCCAGCATTTTGCTTGCCTTGGCTGCTGCTTTATGGCACTGGATTAAGTGTTTCATATCCTCCGTGACAATCACTCCTAGATCCTTTTCTTCCTCAGAAGTGGCTAGAGTTACCAGCTTTTAAGAAGCCCAAAGTGGGACATTTCTTATTGAAATATAATGTTTTGCAGGACAATATGTAACCTCAACCAATGCGACAGACATGTTTTCTCTATATCATCAGAATTAAGACTATGCATTCTCATTTTTCAGTTGTTTCTATTGTATCCTATCATTTTAAAGGTATTTTAATTGATTTTATTGTTTTCTGCAACATTAAGAGGAAAGTTAGAATATTTCTCCTACTGTAATGTCAGGACATGTAGTATTTTTCTTGTTTTTGTGCAGGACACAGCTGTCCAAAACAGGACTATCTTGTAAAAATCAGGACCGGTGGTAACCCTAGAAGTGGCTACCTGCACTCCCCCCAGCCATGAGCTAATCCTAGGGTTCCTGGCTCCCAGGTGCATGACATTACACTTCTTAGTGTTGAACCCCAACTGCTAGATGGCTGTCCAGCGCTCAAGCTTAGCCAGGTCTTCCCTGAGCCAGTCACCAATATGTCTATGTGGGATATGGCATATCCCTTATATATACACATATATACGTATGTATGTGTTTATATATACAGTACAATGGTATATGCAATGGGAAAGAGCCTGAGACATGATTTATTTATATGAGTGTTGTTTGACATCTGTCAACCTCTCGAGTGGCATAAGCCACGAGGGAGGTGTCCAAGGGCAAACTGCACGAATATAGATAAATCGTGTTTGAAACTCTTCACCATTGCACATTTTATTTATACAATGAACAGCAGAGGTAAACATTTTAGATACGTTTTTTTTAATAGAAATTTTTAACTTGACTTGTTTGTGATTTTTCATGTAGTCTACTTTAAGAATAAGTTGGTACACCATTGCTGTGGATGCTGTAATGTTCTCATGGATATGGCACCACTGATGTGTGTGTGTTCATTGGTGGTTAAGCAGCTGTATGAATAACTACGGGAGGAAATGGTGGTGCCTCTTAGTGAGAGGACAGAATGGATGGTGGTTTTGATATTTTTGTTAATTTTGAGCATTAGTTTAATTTAAGCTATTTGGCAAAAATGATCCCAGTAGGTTTTTTTTGTTTGTTTTATTAGAAGTAGTAATGGAGGTTTGCGGAATGATAGCCAAGTGTGGGGAAAGTGCGAGTAGTCATGTGCAGCTGAGGAGTTCTTAGAAAAACACATTTTTTTTTTTTATTTCAGTCTAAGCTGAGCTGAGAGGCTCTGGAAACAGTGTGATGGTCTGTGGGTGTGAAGGCAAGAGGTACACTACTAGTGGACTACTAACTTGGCTTGTTCATGATTGTGTATGGGCTGCTGTGAGGGCTGTAGATTGCTGCTTTGTGGGTGGGGAGCAGAGTAGAGTGTGGTCAAGAAATGGGAGATGTAGCTTGAGTGTGAAAAGGGGCTGAAACAAAAAGAAAGTTGTTGCAGATTTGGATATCAATAATATGGCTGGCTCTATAGTGTTGATTTCTGCACCTTGGGGGAACACCATCTATACAGACGATTACCCATGGATTACTTTTTATTGGCTGTATAATGTGGCAGGGTACGTGTATTTGCTAAATGTGTTTTTTAATTTTTTTGTACAATACTAGGGGGTCAGTAAGGCTAGTGAAAGTGAGTGGAAGACATGCCGGCGGGGGAAGGGGGTGGCATGAAGGATGACGCAGTAACTATATGTATAAATTGGTGATGACATGGTACATAAAAACAGCATGCAAACAGCTCTGGTCAAGGTCGTCGGCAACATTCAGCTCTCTCTAGAAAATAGATGGTCAGGGACGGTATTTATTGGTCTATCAAAGGCCTTTGACACCCTAGATCATAGTCTGCTATTGAATATACTGTCACACATGGGTCTCTCTCCCAGTGCAGTCGGATGGTTCAACAGATATCTAATGGGAGAGGGTGCGCAGGCAAGCTGCACACCTTGGGCACTTCCACTCTAGTCTCAAGGGGATCATCTCTGGTGTTCCACAGAGCTCAATATAAGGCCCACTGCCGTTCAGCCTGTGCATGAATTACCTCAGTTTCGCAAACCCATACATAAAATTACACCTCTAGGCAGATGACATAGAATCTACACCAAGGCCTCCGACCTACAGCATATTAAAAACACCCCATAAGAGGCATTTGACATGCTTCAGCAGTTCCTCAGAAGCAACAAGTTGATCTTAAACTCGAGTAAGTTAAAGGTCATGCAGTTCGGTGAAAGAGCAAAACTTTTGCAGATGGCCATTCATTGACCATCACCTCCAGGGATGGTACGACCCTGCAACAAGTAGAAGCATATAAATACCTGGGCATCTGGCTAGATGATTCCTGTAGCTGGAACACTCACATAAGCAACCTAGTGAAGAAATTAGGTCAAAAGCTAGGCATGCTAACAAGATAAAAGAGGGGAACTGCCCCTAGGATCTGGATCCAAGTAGTCAACACTATGATCATCCCCATTATTGACTGTGGGCATGTGTTATATGGTGGTGCCTCTAGAACAGACCTTGCAAGACTGGATGTGCTATATAACCACCTCGCAAGGATCTCACCTGATGCACCAAGATGCACCCACCATTGTGCCCTGTACTGAGACCTAAAATGGCTGCCACTGAACCTTAGGCGATAACTTTACATTACAGGCATAATGCTAAAATGCTGCAAAGGTCAGATCCTGGACTATATTAGGAAGAACATTAAAGTCAAGGCCCCAATTAATAACTTAAGATCATCATCCTTGTTAGAGTTTGAGATTCCCCATTTAAAAACCAGAATAGGTTGTTCCACCTTCTACTACTAAGGACACCAAATATGGAACAACTTAACTGAATTACCTGAGCCCCTATAGCACAACAAACTTCTGGAACAAAATCAGGGACTGGTTCCAATCACTACCGACCGACCGCAAACCGTGTTGCCCAAGCTCTTCTTCTGGGTAAACCCCGCGCATCAACTGGCAGGCTTACCCTTCTTAATCCCCCTCCCACTAAGTCGCCCTCCCTACTGTACTGTTCCTCCCAGTCTATATCAACTAAGATAGCACTTCTAATTACTGTACAGCACTTTCACCTCATGTCTGGTTGTCTGACTAGAAGCTTTTTGATCATAAACAGATATAAACTGTGCCAAATGTCACATGCTGTTCACCATGGCACAGAGACTGATTAGCCACACTGTTTTGTTGTACTGATTCTTCTCTCCGTGTTGTAAAAAAAATACAGTACTGTGTAGACTGTTCTGTACTGCTCTGCATGTTCATCTGACTTCTCACTGCTACTGTTTTCTACATTTGACATCTGTTACATAGCGGTAATGACTGTTGACCTCTGTAACCGCCATCCTGTAAACAAACCTCTGTGCAAAGGTGCCCCTTGTAAATCAGCGCTGGCTCAATGGGATTGTATACCTGTTCATGCTTACATGAATAAAATACTACTACTACTTCTTTAGATACATTACTGAAAAGACAGACAAGGGATACTATACAAAGGATAAAAGGATGGGGTGAGTACAGTGGACAACAGGGAGAATGCAGGTACTGTATACTAAATGAATACATATGTTTGGTGTTTGCAGTTAAGGAGGCAGGCCCACTCCCTGACAGCAGAAGAACATCCACTTCTGGTACAGGGGACATATACAAGGTAATGGGTACTAAAAGGACTGAAGAACTGAAAAAAACAATAAATCACCAGAATGAGACAGGATTCCCCCATAGGTGCTGAAAGAAACTAGGCAGCTGTTAGCACAGTCACTGGTAGTCCTTTTTGAAGAATCAGTAGCAAAAGGTGTAGTGCCTGAGGACTGGAGGGTGGCAAATGTGTTTACCTTACACAAAAGGGGTGATAGTGAGAATCCCAGAAACTACAGGTCAGTGAGCGTGATCTCAATAGTAGGAAAACTTCTGGAGACCAAGGGATAGTCGCATTCTTTAAGGAAAAGTACTTAATGGATGGGAACCATCATGGGTTCACTAGAGGCCAGGCATGTTAGACTGACTTAATTGACTTTTTAATGTAGTGCTAGAAATGGCAAAGAAGTGGTCCATGTGACAGGGTGAGCCCTGTCTGGGGTAGATGCTCATGTTTGGGCCCCCCACCATTCCTTTCGCTCTTTGTTTCTGTGAGATGGCCGCTCGCGCTGGGAATGAAATACATTTGCTGTATGCTTGTCTATTTTAGGGTGTCATATTTAACGATTTAATGGAAGTCCCCACACCAGGCACTTGGGTTACATCCCAATACTGACACTGTAGTGCAGCATGGGGGGGGTGCTATACTCCTGAAGTGCCATCTTTTGGATGAGACGTTAAACCGAGGTCCCATCTGCCTGTTCTGGTGGTAGTTCAGGTGGATGTTAAAGATCCCATGGCACTTCTTGAAAAGAGTAGGGGAATTTTGTTTTATTGAAAGTCAGCAAATAACACTTAAATATAGCATTGTAATACATCAACTGAAACAATACAATTTACGTCTTAAAAATTAGCAAATGAAAACAAAAAAGAATAGAATGAATTCATCAAGTAATTGGTACATATGAGTCTGTACTCCAAGGTAAATTCCTCCACATTTGTTGTACGTATTGTAAATTCTTAAAATATTTTTCTGCATAGTAAATGGATTGTATTTCCTTCATAATTCCTGCCAACAATTCTATATGAGAAGTCTGTTTTTGCTGAAGAGTGAATAAACACCTCATATTCCATATATACCATTTAAAGACTGCAAAAATTATATTTAGCATACTCTTATTCCACTTAGCCCAACCACCCTGATATACCCCATAGATTTAAGTTTCAATAAGAAACTTGAGAAAACATGACCTCACGCCATAGGTCCGTAACATAATCCCAAAACCCTTTTATGTAAGAACAGGGAAAAAATAAGTGATCCATTGTTTCTTGTTCTGTTGTACATTGTAACCTTGCACAAATTTGTTCTTCTACGTTCTTATGTTTTTGGTTTACTTTAACATTTAAACGTTCATGACGGCACAACCACTGTGCATCTTGAAATTTCTTTGGTACCCTCTTATCTATAAGTAAGGCCTGCAAGGCTGGTGAACACTCTGCTGGGCAATATGGAAACGTTTCAGGCTCAACAAAAAACTGTTCAAGACTTGGTTATAAATTTGCTTCTTTGTTTTGGTAATAAAATCTAAACTAGTAATATGCCGTAATTTCATTTTTACAAAAGCTTCTCATACAAACTGGGGGGCTTGTGCTGTAGCTTTTAAGCTCTTTTGCGTGCCTGCTATACAACTTGAGTACCATGGTAAGACGGTATGCTATAATAGATACATTTAGATACATGCCCAAAAGATACATTTCGGATTTACCATGTTTAACACACCCTTTTGTACAGGTAAATTTTGTACAGGTAAATACAAAATATTCCTTTTAATTGGATTAAGTCTGGTACCCCATATAGCCTGGAAAAAAATGCTTGAAATAGCAGCTTCTCTAGCTTCAGGTGGTGGAAACACCGAACTAACAAACAGAAAAAGAGGAAGTAAATATGTCTTTACTGAATATACTCATTTAGATTTACTCATCATCCACTTATTCCATCTTGTTACCATATCTTTCCCTTGCTGTAACTTTTATCCCAATTTAAAATATCTGATTGTTCTGTTCCATATTCTATACCCAAGATTTTCATTGGCTCTCTTGTTAAAGAAATTCCTGCAAACTGATTATTCATTGAAAAGGTCTTCCCTAATGCTCTTCCTATGCATTTTGTAGTATTCAAGATTGCCCCAAAAGCTTCTCCATACTGCTTGAAAAAACTAACTGCAGTTTCTGCAGCATGCGCATCCTTCATCAATAAACATAGATCATCTGCATAAGCAATTGCGGTAAAAGGGAGCAACTGTTGTGACAACACTATTGGGGAAAAAACAAATATTCAGAAGTCTTAATAAGGGGTCTATGCTAAATACATATAAGAGGAACTAAGGGATGTCCCTGCCTGACACCCTTGTGTATGGGAACCATTGTACAACAAAAACCATTAACCAATAGAATAACTACAACATTTTTATATAAATTTTAGCCAGGAGATAAAGGTGTTCATTATAACATGCTAACGTGTACCACAAGAATTCATGATTCACTGAATCAAAAGTTTTTTCTGGTCAAGTGATAAAATATATCCTTTCAAACTGCACAGATTATCAGTCTCTATGACTTCCCGAAGCAAGAGTAGCTGGTCAGTCATAGTTCTCCCTGGTATTGTACAAGTTTGGGCAGGGAAATTAAATAAGGTGCCGCTAACACTAACCTAGCATTTAAAGCAGCAGTACTATGAAATCAGGAAGTGAGTTATCAAAATTCTATTTTTTGGCTGTAAGCATGCAGCCAAAGTTCCAGTTTCCATACATGTAAATGTTTTTTTCCAGTCATTTTTAGTTTTTTAGATATTTGCAATTTATTTGAATGGTTGTAGCGCTACAACAAATATGGCGGCTGACTAATTGTCCATGCGCTTTTCTACAGGTTACATCACGTCTTTTAAAAACAGCAGACGGTCCCTCTGCTGACCATTCCCGATGTCCCTGCAAGGCATTCATATGTGCAGTTGGCAGTAGAGGGGGTTCCAGTGCAACATGCTTAGTGGCAGACATGTAAACAAAAGTGGAGAATAACCGAGCAAATTACTCGGCGATAGTACAATGCCGGTGAGAAAGAGTACCAGGTATATGATTAACAGGGCACAGGGAATAAACTGTCAAAAAAGCAGTTTTTTTTCGTAGTACTGCTGCTTTAATACTTTCGCTAAGATTTTAAAATCTAATTTTAAAAGACTAATCGGTCTCCAATTATCCAGGCACTTTTTGTCCCCTTTTTTATGCAAAAGTGGTACCAGTCCTATATTCATATCTAAAGGAATGTTACCTGTGGAGAGAAGATAGGTAAAAACCATTGCTAATTCTTTAAATATTTCAGGGCCAATAAACTCATATAGCTCTGCTGTAAGCCCATCTTTCCCTGGTGATTTTCTTGTTGTAAGGTAGAGACTGCCTTTTCTATGTCTGAAGCTACAGTAGGACTAGTAAGAGTCTGTAGTGTCTGCACTGAGCACTCAGGAACTGAGATTAAACTAAACAAGGGAAGAAATGCCTATATATCATAATTTTGTTTTTGAAAAAGAGTTTCCACATAAGCAGACTCTGTATTTAAAATGTCAGCTTGCAGAGTTTGCAGAACATTATTAGAATCCAAAACCACCTCTATCCATTTCTATTTAATCCTTTCAGTACAACTTAGAAAAGGGAATATGGTATCTAGTTTTCCTTGGGTCTCATAAGTCTGTTGCATAGTTAGTGCATTTGTTTGTTATGAAATCTTTCATTTTTTGTTGGATGTCTAATGTGTGTGGTGTTATTCTGCTTTGTACACTGTGCTAGGCTTATTAGGTGTGGCAACTGCTGCCTATACTTTTGATACTTAACTTGTTCTGTATCCCTGTTAGTTCTACTAAGAGAAATAAGTAGGTGATGCAAATCTAATTTCGAATGTTCACACCATAATGAGGGATTATCATAAATATCCCAAAGGGATCTTTTACAAATCACTAGATATAATATTTGCTGTGTAACAAGGATGAATTAAACCTCCAAATACCCGGATCCTGACCATTTTGAGGAGGCCCAATTGTTACATAAAGTTGTTTGTGATCAGAATATTCCACTGCTTCGGTTCTATCTGAAAATGTATTATTAACGCTTTGTTAAGAAAGAAGAAATCAGTCATTGTGGCAAGGTTCCCTTTTTGAAAGGTAGGGTCTACTCTAGACATTTTCTTCTAGTACGCATCTACTAACACTGCCATTTGAATCGAAGATTGCAAAAAGGACGTGTCACAGAATATTTTCTGTGTGATAGTCGTACTTCATCTGTCCTTTTTTCATAGCCCACAATTAAAATCCCCCCCCCCCATGATGTTTTGTGCCGAAAATAAATATGGGTGAAGCTGACTAAAGACTGAAACTCTATCTGCCTTCTTCTGGGGGGCATAAATATTAATCAACCTATAGTAACTACCATTATATTTTATGTCTAAAAGTAATACTCTGCCAGGCACTAAATCAATAACTTTTAGTACCTGGACAGCAATAGAAAAATGTATTCCCACTCCTGAACATGCATGTAACCCCAGTGACCTGTAGGACACCCCTACGTACCACTCTTTTTTGTTGCCTTAAATATTTCCTAGGTTGTGTGTAGTCTAGTGTCCTATATGAAGATTATATCTACTTTATTTATTCTGAGATGTGAAAAAACATCCCATCATTTAATATAGTTTTTTATACTATTAACATTGACTGAAAGCAATTTTAAATGCTGCTGCTACATAGGGCAATTAACATATCATGGGGGTTTCGTTCTTTTAATTTTTGCAGCAGCCCCTAACTTCTTCCTAGTTACTTTAGCATGTCCCTGTGATGTTTTTTCCTTCTTATCCCCTAACTCACTGGAATCTGAGTCAGAAAGGCGCTCTAACTGCCCCCACGTCACCTGAAGAAACTTCTGATTTATCCTCAGATCCTTCAGTGCTGTCTGCTAAGTCCTGATACTTGTTTGATGTGGGTGTTTCAGAAATTTTGGGGACTTTAGAAGCTGGCTGCATCCATGCCTGCTTTCTCCTAGTAACTGTTTCCTTTTGTTCCTTTCCTTGGGGAGAGGGGTATGATAACAGTACCTGAGACAGAGACATCTGCCTCGACCTCCATTGTTTTTGTTTCTCCCTGTTGTGGGGTATCCCTAGGTTCTCTATCTAGTAAGATCTGTGTATCAAGTACCTCTTGTTCAGGCACTTCTTCAGGTATCTGCTCCATGGGATGGGGAGCAGGGGGACTGCTTGAGAAACTGTATGCACTAAAGGGGCAGTGTCCTGTCTATCTGCAGTTCTAATGACCCCTGTCTTCGCATATTCCCTCCGCACCACTGCAACAAGGAGGCACTGTTCTTCCAAATCTATAGAGCCTGTAGCACTATGAGCCACTTGCGGGCATGGCTGCTTGCATGCCATAGGTTGCTGCGCAGAGTACATCTTAATTGGTCACAGGCATTACTCATATGACCAAGAGCCCCACATTTGTAGCACGTTTTCAACTGTCCCGGGTAAAATAACACCCCTCTATCTCCTCCTGAAAAAAGAAATTTGGGAGATGTTGTAGCTCACCATCTGCTGTCCGTAAGATAACTGACCCTCCAACCCCCCATCCAAATATGTTCTGAACCAAAGATGGCTTCCGGATGGCCCACCACTGTGCATCTTTGCTTCAGCCAAAAAAGAAGATTCGCAACACTTACCCCCTCATTATGAAAAAAAATTGTAACTGTTTTCTGTGCTGGTCTAGTTAGAGGGATGACATCAAAGGGTGACCATAAGGGATAATTTTTAACTTTGTTGTACCTAGCCCAGAATTGCTCTAAACTACTGTTTAAAACTAATATCAAAGGAGAAGTCCCCCAAAACATGAATGAGAGCATACAGTTCTGATGCATGAAATGTCAAGCTTTCCTTTGATAAAGTACACCCCACATATACCCTGTCAGAAAACACCTCTAAGCCCCCTTTATAGACCAGCCTGACGGCATTATGCCTCTTAGTTGGGTAAACCATTTATCGAAAAAAGGAAGCATAATGTCGAGAATGCTGTCTGTCTTCTGGCCAGCCAGTTCTAGCATTATTTGCCTCCGTTTGTTCTGAGAAAGTATCATTAATATCTGATCATTCAGAATGTTCACTAGCTGGATCTTCGGGCCCAAGTTCATACCACTTGTTGTCATATACGCATTTCCCACAGTGGAAAACTTTAGAGTTGGATTTTGCATGAGGGGAAAGTTCTTGTGGTACCGCTAGTGCATCTACATATTCAGCATTAGTCTCTCCTTCCATATTTGCCGTTACGACCACAGGTACAGAGTCAGCAACCATTTCTACGGTATTTAAATGTTTGTTTGTCAGGCTTACCTCTGCTGTTCGTATTGGAGTAAAGCCCAAAATTCACTGTCCTGATGTTGGAGAGTGTACCCATCCTGCAGCTTTCAGTGAATGTTTTACCGACCAAGGCTCAGTGCTGGCGTCCTCTTGATCTGCCCAAGATGCCTTCAGAGGAATTGCTTTTTTTTTTTTTTCACTCTCTCTTGAGAGTTTTCTGCCCTTGCAGTAAAGGAGAAAACGGTAGCTTTATCCTGGCTATTAGTGTCTGTCTGGAAAACAGTTTTTAAGCTTAAAGCTGGAACTTCAGTCACTGTGGTCCCTGTTTGCTCCGCTGCTGTTTCCAGGCAACTCCCGCCAGCTGCAGCTTGGTTGCTAAGGTGTTCTTCCACTGAAGCTGCTGTTTGTACCTCATTTAGGGCAGCACATAATTCCTGTTTCTTCTTTAGGAATTTCTCTTCCTCTATTTTTAACAGTTCGGTAAGCGTGTTAACTGACTAGTTTTTAGACTTTGCACCTCGAGTTCTGATGCCTTATTCTGTTCCGATAACGTGTTCTGGTCAGTCCGGGTATTCTTCTCCATGAGCAGTACTTGCTCTGGGAGCCCCATTTCATCATAACATTTCTCGGCCTCCACAGCTCCCACAGCTGGGGTGGAGACCAACTCCCCAGCTGTGTACACATCCTCCTCCGCCACAGTCTACACAGAGACTGAGTTGGCCATCCCCAATGATCAGGGAGCCCCCTACCAGCAGAGTAGGGGAATTTCCCCAGTGCCCTGGCCAGATTTCCCCCCCATTCACCAAAAATACCACTAACAGCTTAATTTGGTTCAAGGTCAGTTGGCATTCATCTGTATCCCCCTCCCCCGGGTCGTGCCTGAAAATAGGCAGAATTGTCTAGTGCACTTACCCGGTCAACAAAAACTAACTAAATAAATAAATAAATAAAAAGATATGATGAGTTCCAAGGGTTGGCAGGAGAAGGGAGAAGAGGAGTGCGTACTCGTTCTTCTGTTCCCTTTGCATACCCAGTGGAACCCTCATGGACTTACTATCTTATTACAACTATCTTTTGAGATGAAACAAAATGGAAACATTTATTTATTTATTTAGCTTTTGTTGACCACATAAGTACACTAGACAAGTCATATGCCTATTTTCAGGTACGACCCGGGAGAGCACAATGAGATACAGACACATGACACAAGTTAGTCAGTATACAGAGTCAGACTAGAACCATGTGAACATACCAGTAGACAGTAAGCACAGTTAAGATATGTACAGGAATATATATACATAGAGACACCAAGGCTAAGAACAGTACAATTTTACAAGGTATACATGGCTCCAAGCCACAAACAGAGCCACAGTCTGAGTATCTCCTGAAACAGAGACAAAATACATTATATGCACCTCAGAGTCCACTTAGGCAGGCTGCGTCAGCAGGAGCTGCAAGAAGGGTGCCAGGAAGGACATGTGAGTCCAGTGCAGGGGACCGGAACTAGCTATGGAGGTCTAGGACACCCACATGCAGAGGAGAGCTTCAAGTGATACCACAGGGAGCTCCAGAGGCACGAGTGGGAGGAGCGTAAAACCCCCTTAACCAAGAAAAGAGGAGTTGAGTCTAGGCTAGAAAAATAACATGTACAGTATGAACATGTATGTCTTTACTGTTTGATGGGGAACCCCTGAGGATAAGAGGTTTATACTGGTTTTAGCAAAAAGGGGTGGATCACCTGATGGTGATGTCATCCATGAAAGGTATAAAAACCTACCACTTGGAGTAACAAAGATAGATAGGGGAGTTAGTTGAATACTGACTACCAAGTGAGGAGGACCTCAGAAGTGTGTGCTTGTTTCCACAGTGTTCTGTTTGCAAAGGCTGAAGCTAAGCCTCAGGAATTTTTGAAATTAGAAATTTTGCTGGATACTGGACATTGAATACCCTTTTGCTTTCTGTATGTTTATTTTTTTTTTATTTCTGATTTGAATAAAATAATGCACATTTGCGTTTTTATGCACCTGACTTCTAGTTTGTTGTGTCTATTTTATCCCACACCTTCACAGTCCAGAATGCTGCAGCTTGGCCGGACTAATTTCCGTATCTCCTCCATTCCTCCCCATCATCTCTCTCCATATCCAACCCTCTAGCTCGCCACCTAACCCCCCCATCTCCACTCTCCCGCTTTACTCCCTACCTCACCACCTTTGCTCACCCCTCAATCCTGCCCCCCAAATTGCCCCTCTCCCACCTCTCTCCCCTTCCTGGCAACATCCCCACTTCTGTCAACCACTCCTTCCCCTTTACCTCCTCCATTCACTCCCATCCCTCCACTTACACGACTCTCCCCCTTCACCGTTGCCTCTTGACAAATGCCAACTCCTGACTGTATCCCTCACCTCCTTGCCTAATAAACACCACTTAAGCTTAGTTGTTAATTCCAGCTTGTATAATTTTAGCCATCTTGCAGAATGCTCTGTAAATATTATGCATCTTATTAAACTATCCACATTGTATTTCTCCTGTATATAACTCATGTTATTGTGCATTTGTAAATGTTTCTGTTTTTGTTCTTTTATCTGACGTGGAACCTTTGTAAATGAGCTCCAAGCTCAAAGGTTGTATCCAAGACAATTAATACATACATACATACATACGTACATAAATAAATAAGAGCCAGGCAGTGGGCTTACTAAACTTGGATTTCAGCAAAGCCTTTGACTCAGTGCCACTTAGGAGACTGGTTATGAAGGTGAACGATCTGGGGATAGTGGTAGAAACAACTAGTTCAACATCAAGACTGTGCAAACAAAGACTGCATTGTCAATAACACGAAAGAAAGAAGCATGTGCATGTAAAATATACACAGTTAAAAAATGCATCAAGGAAAATGCACTATCACAATGGAGCAGTTTCTTGATCATGCTGTTTTGGATGGTGCAGTTTTGACAGGATACAGAAATAACTGGACAGATCATAAATTAGGAGGCAGTGTAGCATAGTGGTTAAGGGCACTGAGCTGCAAACCTGGAGACTTAGGTTTGAATCCCATCAGCCTCCACTTGCATACTGTGTGACCCTGAACAAGTGCTAACTTGCTTGTGCTCCAAGGTCACACCTGGAAACAAGCTCTGACGTAGTGTGCCTTTTCTGGTTAAACAATTTCACCTTTCCCTAAACTGGCTGATAATTACAACCCAGAGGTTGGTCCTAAATGGTAAATTGCCTGAGAACAGGGTATGACTAGTGGAGAACTGCAGAGACCTGTCTTTGGGCCTCTGCTGTTTAATATGTAAATCTGTGACATACTGAAAGATAAGACATCCAGGGTGATGTGAGCCTGTTTGCAGATAATAGAAGCTCTGTGGGAGGGTCAACGGTGAAAAACAATTCACATTATGGCACAGGATGCAAGAAGAGTGGAGAAGTGTGACAGTATTTGGCTGTTGAAATTCAGTGCCAAAATATGCAAGGTAATGCACATAGGAGGGAAAAATTCTGGGTACAGTTTACTATAAATGGGTCATTGCCAGTAGAGAGGATGGAGGAGGAGAGCGATCCAGGAGCTGTGATCTGATACAGCCTAAAGCAGGCTACTTAGTGCAGTAGTGTATACAGAGGGGCTAGTTCAAACCACATCTGGCTCCTGCTGACCTATCGACGATCGTTCTTGCTTTTGTTGCCTCTAGGTTAGATTACTGTAACACTCTGCATTTAGGGTTATTTGGTGGTTTAATGTGATGCCTGCAGCTGATCCAGAATGCTGCAGCTTGGCTGGTGATGGCAACTTCTTGGAGGGACCAAATCCCACCGGTGCTGTGTGCGCTGCACAGGTTGCCTTTGCAGTGGCACATAACCTTCAGGATATGCTTGTTAACATACAAGGCCCTACATGGTTTGATAGCCCTCCAGGCTACTACTTTTTCAAAATAAAGTGCTTCATTACTTTGATTACTTTGAATATATTTGCCTTGTTTTACTTTTAAGGCTCTCGAGTGTATTTCTCTTATTTACCTTGCATGGTTTGGGACCTGACTACTTGAAAGATCTGTTTCTTACTTCCCAATCCAGCCCCTACGCTCTACTGATGCTGGCCTACTTTGCTGCTCCCTCATCCCAGTTCAGGCAGTCAGGGGACAGAACTTTTGGAGTAGCAGCTCCAGTGTTGTGGAACTCCCTTCTGGGGAGTGTCCACTCTGCTGGCTCAGTGGAGGCCTTTAAAGATCACTCAAAATTTATCTATTTGAGCAGGCCTTTCCCAGCTAGTGAGTTTTCAGATAAATAGTAGTCTAGGTATTTGAATGGTTGTGATATATTATTTGTTATTATATTTATCTTTTCAAACAACATGAAGTCTTGCTATATTATAGACATTAGCAGTTTGATCCAGCTCTAGAACTGCCCCGGAGTGAAATGGTTAAAACCATTCCAAAATAGAATTTTGGCACGAGAGCAGCTCAATCTGTGTCATTTCAAACTTTAACTGTCAGATTCTTTACTCCGCCTCAGTGAACAGTCGCTCCGGAGATTTCTCCTTCTGCTCGGTTCATTTCTCGGTTTAAAAAGTGTTTTCTCGGTTGGATTTAACGAGAATAGTTTTATTTAACACATAAACCGTTCGGTTCAAGCTCTATCTGTGGTAACCGTAAGTAAATGAAGGTTTTGTCTGTGTGGAACTTTGAGTTATCGGTTCGGTTTTGAACCGATCAGTGGGTTTAAAACTCATTTAAAACTAAAAGTTACTATTTTAGAGTCGCGGTTCGGTTCTTATTGGTTCTAAAAAGCGGATTTATTATGGTTTTCCAATACCCGTGACCAAGTTAGGAACCCGATAAGTGTCTTGTCTGGCACTGCCGTTAAAAGGGCAAGTTTTTGGTTAGGCTGGCATTATGTCTGAGAAACCCAAAGAAAAACCTGGCCCATCTGGCTTTCAACACTGTGATGTTTGTGGGGAAGTCTTTGCCAAGGCTGACCCACACACACATGTGTTATTGTCTGGGGTTTGACCACCTCCAGTCAGACTGCCAGATATGTAAAATTTCCTGCAGCCACCCTGGAAAAAGATTAGGCAGGCTCCAGGGAGCGAGGCAAAAATTCGCTGACCGGATGGCCAGCCGGTTGATGCCAACCGAATCCAGAGGGATGCCCTCTGACCAGGGCCAGACTTCCTTGGGCAAAGAAAAGCTGGTTCTGAGGAACCAATTCCAGTAAAGAAAACAAGAAAATCAGCAGGTCTGGAGTCCAAAATTCCTTCTCCAACTGCTGCAGAGATAGCAAAAGCCATACAAATTGTCCAGTCACTGTCTCAGGGTCCGTCCGAACCACCACCATCTGGTAAAAGGTCAGTTAGTCCGGTCCCAGTGGTTCAGGATTATGATATTGAGGAATTTTATGAACCAGAGGAGGGGGAGGAGGATTATGAACGTATGAATGTGGCTGGGAAGGTCTGGGTGTGCCCATTGAACCGGACATCTCCCCAGACAGACCTTTAGAATCTCCCCCTATGCTGTCTGAGTCCCCATCTCATTTTATGTTTTATAAAAAAGTTGCTGAAACCCTCCAGCTTCCTTTAGAAGAGGCTGTGGATGAGCAAGAGGAGCCTGATTTTGTAGAAATGATGGATATTCCAGAGTCTAGGAGATTGTCTATTCCTTTACATAAGTCTTTAGGAAACAAACAATTAAAATTTTAAAAGCTCCTAATTCTGTGCCTCCTGTAGATAAAAGATGGACAGAAGGTATACATTGTCAGGCCCTGATACAGAATTCCTTTCTCAGCAATGCAGTCATGTTAGTAGTTCAGGCTGCTGCCTGTGATAAAGCAAATATTCCTTGGCTTCACATCCTCCTGACAAGGATTCCAGGAAGATTGATGCCATGGCAAAAAACAGTATATGGCAGCCTCTCTGGGACTCAGGCAAGCAAATTTTATGGCTTATGTAGCTAGGTATCAGAAATCTAGATGGGATACTGTTATGCAATTGGCCAAAGCAGGCCCATGGCCAGCTGGCTAGTGAACTAGAACAGGTGGCTGCTGATGGCATTGAAGCCTCTAAGGTTCAGTTTCATGCTGCTGTGGATGTTAATGATGTTTCCTCTAGGGTCATGGCCACATCTGTAGCTTTCGTAGGTTGGCTGGCTCAGGTGTACTAGTTTGTCACAGGATACCCAGACTAAGGCTATGGATTTTCCTGTGGTGGAAATTCTCTGTTTGGAGAGCAGACAGAGAATTACATGAAGAAGATGGATGAATATAGGACTACTTACAAGGTGCCCAGGCTAAGAGGCGGCAAGCCACTCCTCAAAGGCATGCCCCAGGGGTAGGTGAGCCTTTTCACAGGCCTTTCTACCAGACTCAGGCCTCCTCTGCCTATGCTCAGAGGGCTTCTTCAGAGGCAGGGGCAGACGAGGGGTGGGCAGACCTGCTCCCACCCCCAGCCTAAACCTCCTCGAAACAGGCACCCTGATGGGGTGCCCAGGGCCGATTCTCCTGTACCAGTGGGGGGCAGGCTGGCTTACTTCAGTCAGAGTGGGCTTCTTTAACCTCAGACAAGTGGGTTCTGAAGTAGTAAGCCAGGGTCTGGTTCTCAGCTTCAAAAGTTTCCAAGTTGAGAAGCAGACTTTTCTACCTGCAAGTGCTTCAGAGACCCTCACTCTGGAAACAGAGGTCTCATCCTGTTAGCTCTCAGAGCAGTAGAAAGGGTTCCTCCCTGCATCAGGGCAGGGGTCTGTATTCAGATACTTCCTTACCCAAAAAGACAGGAGAATGGCGCCCATTTTAGATCTCAGATATCTGAACAAGCATCTTTTGAAGCCAAAGTTCAAAATGGTAACTCTGGCAATGATTTTACCTTCCCTAAGGCCAGGGACTGGCTAGCCTCCCTGGACCTCAAGGATGCCTATTTCCATGTCCTAATCAGAAGATCCCATCGAAAGTACCTCAGATTGAACTGCCCTCAGGTCATTACCAGTTCAGAGCAATGCCCTTAGCCTTACCTCTGCTCCAAGGGTATTCACAAAGTGTCTAGCAGTGGCAGTGGCCTACTTAAGGAGGCAGAGGATTGCTGTTTTCCTATCTAGACGACTGGCTCATTGTAGGCCAGTCCCCAGAACAGGTAAAATCTCACCTGCAGGTCACCCAGCAGCTTCTCACCTCCTGGGTTTTCTGCTAAACCTACAAAGTCGGTTCTGGAACCAGTCCAGGTACTCACCTTTATAGGGCAGAATTGGACACAAAGCTAGCTAGAGCCTTTCTTCCCCAGAAAGGGTAAGGAATTTAGTGGCTCTGGCCTCTTCCTTCACTCTGCAGGTCTCTCGACCAGCAAGACACTTCTGCAGCTCCTGGGGCACATGGCTGCATCCACAGCTGTTGTGCAGGAGCCAGATTTCAGATGAGAGACATGCAGTTTCACTTGAGAACCTTTGGTCTCAGAGAAGAGACCCCTTCAAGTTGGTCCCAGTGACTAACCTTGATCCTAGCTCTCCAGTGGTGGCAGGATCAGAGCAATTTAAGAGCGGGGTTCCCTTCATTTCCCCTTCTCACGACTTGACTCTCACTACAGATGCTTCCCTTCTGGGTTGGGGAGTCGCATGGGCGACCTTTCCACTCAGGGAGTTTGGTCCCCAGGAATCTCTGCTCCACATCAGTTTGCTGGAACTCAGAGCTGTCTTTTAGCTCTTCAAGCTTTTTCTGCATCTGTCCATGACAAGGTGATACAAGTCAGAACAGACAACACCACAACAATGTGGTACATCAACAAACAGGGGGCACTCGGTCTTGACCTTGTGCACCGAGGCAATGAAGTTGTGGTCTCTGGCCTATCCCTGAACACTTCCTCATAGCAGTTCATCTTCCAGGGAAGGACAATGTCTAGCGGATGCCCTCAGCAGGATTTCCCAGGGCCATCACGAATGGTCCCTGGATCCTCAAGTGCTGGGGATAGTTTTTGCCAGGTGGGGCATCCCTCAGATAGATCTTTTGCAGCCCCAGACAATCACAAACTTCCTCTGTTCTGTTGCAGGCCTCCAGTGCTGGGCTCAGTTCCCTGGATGCCCTTCTTCTGGATTGGGAGGAAGTTCCTCTATGCTTTCCCCTTTCCTCTCCTATTCAAAGTACTAGTCAAAATCAGATCTCAGCCTTGCAGGGTGATTCTGATTGTCCCGGATGGGCCAGGCAGCCCTGGTACCCACTCCTTCTGTCTCTGACAGTCCATCTTCCCCTGTGCCTCCCCAGGAATCACAATCTGTTGACTTGTGCCCAGGGAAGGGTTTGGTATCCGACTCAACCCTCAACCCCAAGGCCTGGCTCTTGAGGAGTTAGAGTTTGCCGATTTACACCTCTCTCAGGGTGTTCTTGAGATCCTAAAGGCTTCCAGAAAGCCTTCCACTAGGGCTACTTATAGTTCTAAATGGAAAGGTTTTCCATTTGGTGTGCTGGAAAAATATTTCCCAGAATCTGCTGAATTGCCCATTTTGCTAGATTACATGGTACATCTTAATTCCTTGGGTCTCAGACCAGCTACCCTGAGAGTTCATTTGGCAGCTGTGTCTGCTTTTCTGTCAGCAGGAAAGTCATCCTCTTTCCTCTCATCCTGTGTTTTCCAAGTTTTTAAGGGATTACTCCATACTAATCCTCCTTTCGGAACCGCCCCTGCTTGGGACCTTAATGTTTGCATTGCCCAGTTAATGCAACCCCTTTTGAACCTCTGTCTTCTGCAGAGCTTAAGTACCTAACTTGGAAAACTGTTTTTCTAGTGGCTATCACTTCTGCCAGACGACAAGTGAATTGCAAGCCTTGTCAGTGGAGACTGACTTTATTTTTCCACAGGGATAAGGTAGTCCTTAGGACTAATAGGAAGTTTTTGCCTAAGGTGGTTTCAGATTTCCATCTTAATCAATCTATCTCCCTTCCAGTATTTTTCACTGATCACTCCTCTTCGGGTGAGAGGAGGTTGCACAGCCTGGATGTTAAGAGAGCTCTTAGTTATTATATAGAGCGTACCAAAGGTCAGGTTCGAATCCCTCCAACTTTTCCTTACCTATGGTGAAGTTGGGAAAGGCAAACCTGCCACTAAGAGATCAATAGCCAGGTGGATTGTCTCTTGTATCCAATTTTGTTATCAGAAGTGGGCAGAGCCCCCAGTTTGAGGGCTCATTCTACCAGGGTACAGCCATGCTCTAGCTGCTGCCAGAGATATCCCTTATTAGAGATTTGCCAGGTGCTACTTGGAAAATGGTACACACTTTTACCAAGCATTACTCCCTGGATGTCCAGGCCAGGAGAGATGCTCGGTTTGGCACAGCTGTTCTTCAGAGCCTATTCTAAGTAGGTTCTGTCCCTCCTCCATGGAGGTACTGCTGTGTATTCTGCTAATTTCTATAATATAGCAAGACTTCATGTTGTTTGAAGAAAAATTACTCACCTTAATGTTGTTTCTTCTAATGGAGTCTTGCTATATTATAGACCTCCCCCCAACCTGCCCCTCTCAGAACCTCTATTGTGGGTATGGCAACTTAGTGTGGGTACTACTTATGTCCTTGTTAGCATTTTGTCCCCTTTGGGACTTTGGGGTGTGTATGTGCAGCGTGTGTGTGTTTTATTATACTTATGTTCCTTTTTCATATTATTAGAATGGTGTTAGTATTTCTGGTCCCCTGACTTGAGTCTTGGGTGTTGGGACCATCAATGGTTGTTATTATTTAGGTAGCCATTTGGCTAGTGAGGTTACAGCTTCCACACAGACCTTAGTGAGTTTGGCTCGTAAAGATCTGACAGTTCAAGTTTGAAATGACATAGATAGAGCTGCTCTCGTGCCAAAATTCTATTTTGGAATGGTTTTAACCATTTCACTCCGGGGCAGTTCTAGAGCTGGATCAAACTGCTAATGTCTATAATATAGCAAGACTCCATTAGAAGAAACAACATTACTAAGGTGAGCAATTTTTTCTTATGGGATTTGTTTAATAATTTTAAATTATGTACAGCACCCTGAGCCCTTGGAAAAGAGCGCTTTATAAATAGAGTTGCCTTGCCTAGTTGAATGCTGGGGTGCATAGGGAAGGGGATTACAAGCAGAAAAAGAGAGGTGATATTGCTCCTGAACAGATCACTGGTGAGACTTTTTCTAGATGAAATGTGCACAGTTCTGGGGCTCACACTTAAGGAATGGACATGTATAGATTAGAGACGGACAGCAAATGCTATGAAGATGATCCATGGCCAGTAGGGCATGGGGTATCTTTAGAGACTGAAAAGTCTCAACATGCACAATATTCACTGGAGGACAGAAGGGAGAGAGGAGGCATGATAGACTTACAAGTTTTTGAAAGGATTCAAAGGTGTGGACACAAGTCTGAGACTTGAAACAGTATGTCCACCAAGGTACATGTGCTCAGCTGGAGAGGGAAGAGTTCTGAAAGGGCATTAGGAAGTATTACTTCACAGAAAGGGTGGTGAATGGGTGGAACAGACCTCCTGAGAAGGTTGTGGGGCAGACAGCAGCAGGATTTAAAAGGAAGTGGAATGCATATAATGGAATAATCAGACTGGACGTGGAGGGAGGGGTAAGGGTGTCTGGGAGGGAAGATGGAGACTAGAGCATGTCCAAGTAGGGAGCCTTGGTACTGACTGGATGGCCTGTTCAGATCTTTTTCTGTCTTTTACTTTTCTGTGTTCCGATGTCAGTTTATGTTGTGTCTGTATATCGACTGGACCTAGTGTGGTCATGCAAAACCAAAACGATGCTAAAAAGTATTTCATATTTTTCCATGTGCTGCATTTGTTTGCTTTTTGCTGCTATTCTATCATAGCAGCTGCCCTTATAACACAGCAAGGGATACATGTTACTTCCCTTTTGTTTACTTGAAGGTATTTTACAGGATTGCCTATTAAGCCTGGATGCATGTCTACAATAGTGTTCTGCCCAAGATGACTAACAGTTACACAGACAATAACACTTGATTACAGATTACAGTACCTACTGCACAAACTACATTTATGCAAGTATTTTATATTTTAAGGTTTTTTTTTAACCAATTATTTTACCAGGTGAGACACACTAAGCTGAAAGCTTGTTTGCAGGTGCAACCTGGGAGCACAAGGAAGTTAAGTGACTTGCTCAGGGTCACACAGTATGCACCTAGGGGGCTGTGGGATTCAAACCCAGGTCTCCAGATTTGCAGCTCAGAGCCTTAACCCACTGCACCATACTGCCTCTTTTGCACCATACTGCCGTCTTGGTTTGCTTCAAAGTGTTAAGGGACCATTCTTTTAAACGTAGCAAGGCTGGGATTTGTTGTTAAATCAGCATGGAGTTAGTTATATAGTACATGGCTTGCAAACAGAAGTGATGCATTTCAATAACTAGTTCTAACCCTTGGGATGTATAGATTGCTACAGTATTCATACTCATTCTAGTTTCTTGAAAGTGCATACTTAATAGGAGTTGGAACTTTACAGTCAAGAAATCAAAGGCTTAACCATTCAGACTGTGGTACACTAAAACTGCTAGAGTAGCAGCCACCTGGTGCCCTCCTATACCCAGATGTGGGCTAGCCAGATCAGGCTGGAGCCTAGTGCTTGGCTTGGCTTGACCTCTTTGAGCAACTGAGAGCCAAAATCAAGCTGAGCCAGTTGTGATAAAAGCCAACATTTTTGTCAGCCTCAGAGGTTAGTACAGTGGCTGAAATCTTCAACTCCTCTCGTGCAGCCCATGAGAGACACTGTCAGTAGTGGTAGTTTGGCTTGTGCTTTGGCTCATAGATTTAAACTGGACCTCTGACTTAATTCTGGCTTTGCTCTAGATGAAAATTTCCTGGCTTGCCAACCTCTGCCTCTCCCAACTCCCTGAGAGGGCCAGCCTGGGTAACTGATGTTGTGCTACTTGAGTCTGTTGTTGATGCCGTACCGCTACCTGGGGTAGCAATAAAAGGTACCTAGCAGCTGACACTAAGGGCTGCTATCCACGAAATTGTATGTTACTCTGGCTCACACAGTCCCTCCTCACAACAACTGGCACTGTAACACAGTAATACCCCAAACAAGGAATTATAAAGCAAAACTACTAAAAATTTGTTTAACGAGGAAGGGGAAATAAAATACTGGGGACAACAGAACAAAATGGGGGCAATGAGGTGTAGTGGCCAAAATATAAACTATATGCCCCCCCAAATTGCCCAGCCCCCAGTAATCCAGCAATCCCCAAAGTGGGTATACCAGGCTTTATTCCCTCACAGGCCTTGATGAGAGCTCTCTAGCAGTTGCAGTGGGTACCACACTGGGGATGCAGTTGCTACTAGCGAGCAAGTGGCTCACTGGCATGCTTACTAAAGCATGACAGAAGCCAATATTAAAACAAATTAAAGGGGCCCCTGTTTGTAATCTAAAGGGTGGGGCACAATGGCCTCCTCAAGTAATCTGCCTAGGTCTGTCCACAAGCAGAGTCCCACCCAGAACTTTATCCTCAATCCTTCGGCAGTAGACAGAAAACCCAGCTGCAGGTCAGAAACTCCAGTAGTTACTCATGGGTCTGTAGTTCTTTGGTACCTCAGTTCCCTCTCAAAATGCCTAGCAGGTGAGACATTGAACGTGGCTCCTGGCTGAAAGGGCCATCCTCCCTGGCATCATCTGTTCTCACTCAGCAGCTCTTCTCTGTCTAGTCTAGATCTCTCTCTCTCTCTGCTGCTTATTCAGAGTGCCCCACAGAACCTTTGTTGGTTGGCAGTAGCCTCAGCCAGTTCAAGCAACACTCTGGAGCTTAATTCCCAGTGGAGAAAGTCTCTTGGGTCAAATTAATCCACGTTCATTCCAATGCCTTTCTCTTTCTCGGTTCTAGATAAAATTGCTTCCTCCAGCAAATTACGAAGGTGTGCCCATGCTTCTGTGGCATGCCAGGACTGCAGCTCCTGGCAACCAGTGGATCTCTGGATGACAGCTTCCCTGATCACGCAAAACATGTTATTTGTCTAGGAGTCCCTGGTTTTATGCATTGCTCCAAATAAAGCCTTCATAATCAAAATGTGGTAGGATTATTGCTTTGTAGAGTGTACGTGCTGTTTCTGTGAGAGGCAATGTCTAAACCTCCTAAAGAATACAACTCTGCAAATATTTTGCAAGAAAGTTTTGACAGATGTAGTTTAAATGCAAAGGAATTATCAAACTGAATCCAGGCAATCTGGGACTCTGAGGCAGGACCAGAAGGAAACCTCGATTGGTGAGAGGGTTCGAGGTTCCGTATTTTCCTGGTCTGAACTGAAGAGTTTGCCTTGAGGGTGAGACCTAAGGTGGTTGATGTTTGGACTGGGAAAGACTCTTTGGCCCTTTCTTTGTACCCCTTTTCTGTAGACCTGTTTTTTCGGAAGAAACTGTTTACTGAGGTAGTCCTGTGAGAGAGGAGAGTGCCTCTTGATGGTAAAGCCGTTTAGGCTAAGAACTGAGACTGAGAACTGCTCTACAGATGTATGAGTCCCTAATAAATAATTTTATTAGCAATTAATTTTGGAGGGTTGGGGAGGTTTTGGGGTGATGGTGTTTGAGGGTGAGTGAGTGTGAGTGTTATATGTATGAGAGTGAATGAGAAAAAATGTAGTTATTGTTTTGTGTTGGTTTAATGGTTAAGTATTGTTTTGATTTATAGCTGTTAAAGTATAGGTGATAGGAGTTAAGATGTGTTGATCAATAGCTCCCAAGGAAATGTATTATTCCCCCTCCAGGCTCTGTGATCTCCGACTGTTTAAATGTCCCCCATTATCAGCAGAGGTGTATGGCTATTGCAGAGCACGGGGGATAGCATGTAGGGAAAGGAAATGGAGATTTGCGGAGTCCAGTGGGGGGGAATATAACGGGGGAGAGGGGCAGATTGGGGTGGTGGGAACTAGGAGGTGTCCTAGGGCAAAATGGGCCCAGGATAGGGTTCCTCCCTACCAATTGCCAATACCCAAGGGCTCCACAGTTGGTGGGCAAACTGCCGGACCAGCCTCATCTGCCTCTCCTTCCCAGGTGGTGGTGTGCAATGCCAGATCTGTTAAGAACAAGACGGCAATTATTGCCGATCTTGTTACAACTTCTGATCTGGATTGCATCACTTAGACCTGGCTGGATGAAAATGCTGGTCTTGTTTTGGAATTGGTTGTTCTGGCCGGGTACTCTGTGGCACACCACCCGAGATAGGATCATGGAGTGGGGGTGTGGCAATCTGTTTCAAGTTGGACCTAAGCCTCACAGCCTTCCCGGTGGGAGCAACAAGGTCTTTTGAATGTGTGGCTGTGCATGTGTAGGTTGAAAGATCCTTCTCATCTACCGTACCCTGGGGGATGAGAAGGAATTCTTGCAGGAAGTCGCAGACTTCGTCGTTGAACTGGTTTTTGAGTTGCCCAGATGGATTATTCTGGGTGACTTCAATGCCTGGGTCGATGACAAACTCTCGCAGTTTGGTCAAGACTTCCTCCAACCTATGTGTTTGTTGGGCTTGACACAAGTTGTTACCTCTGCAACCCATATACTCGACCACTCATTGGACTTCGTCTTCCTTCTGGGACTGGAGGTCTCTGACCTTATGGTGGAGTCCGTCGCTTGGTCGGACTACCATACTGTGAGGTTCTAGTTCGAGGCCCCCTAATAGACTGACCCGTATGGAGATGGTCCAGTATCGCCCTTTAAGGGGTTTGACCCCACAGGGTCTGACGGTGGTGCCAGACCTATCTGGTATGGTGAGTGCATGTGAGGAACCGGGGGAACTGGTTTTGACCTATAATAGGGTTATTGCTGAGACCCATGACTCAGTCGCACCTGTCTTGTGTTTGACCCCTCACCTCTCACTGTGGATCCCCCTGGTTTGATGGGACCCTCACGGTGATGAGGATGGGAGGCTGAAGGTTGGAGCGACGCTGGCAGAGGACTGGTTTGGAGGAGGATGACAAGCTTATATTGATGGTCCATTATAGGGACTATCAATCGGCAGCCTTCTGTAAGAAGACAGAGTTCCTGCCAAAGGAGATTGCTGCAGCAACCAACAGACTGGCTGAGCTCTTCCACACTGTTGATAGGTTGTGTAATCCAGCCTGTCTTCAGTCTGGTGGAGTCTTTTCACAAGCAAAGTGTGATGAATTCACTCTGTTCTTTGCAGATAAGATTGCCTCCCGTGGGGCTTGCAGTGACGGGCCCGAGGTGGCAGGCACTTAGTCTGTTTAGTCTGACTTTGACCAGTGGGCAGTCATAGATGTGGTGAGGGTTGTCCAGAAGTTACAGCAAACTTTGTGTAGTTTGGACCCAGGGCCAACATGCCTCCTAGTGGGGTGTGTTGATGTCATCAGCCCGGTCCTAGCCAGGATAGTCTGGTGTTCCTTAGTTGCCAGGGGGCCAGGGTGCAATATGGTGGAGTCTCAGGATTGAGGCTCAGGGACTCCCAGTTGCTTACCTTGGACCGGGTAAGAAACATTGGCATTGTTTTGGACTGTGGCCTGGTGCTTAAATTACAGGTGTTGGCCATGGTCCAGACCTCATTTTACCATCTGAGAAACATCGCCAGGATCAAACACTTGGTACCCTTGGTGATCTGCAAGCACTAGTGCATGCCTTTTTGACCTCTCACCTAGATTACTGCAGTTCCCTGTACCTAGGGCTGTCAGGGGTAGATCTTCTCTGCCTGCAGCTAGTGAAGAATGTGGTGGTCAGGTTATTGACCAGTCTACCCGGATTGTGTCACATTACACCTGTGCTGCGCCCTCTGCACTGGCTGCCATTTAGGTGGCGGATCTCCTTCAAGGTCGGTTTGCTGACCTATAAGGCCCTGCACAATCAGGGGCCCGGCTACCTGCAATATCTCCTGCGTCCCTATTGCCCCTCCCACCCCATTTGCTGTGCAGATGAGGGATTGCTTGAGATTCCCAGGGTCTGTTGAAAACTTCGGGTGCCCGGGCTTTTTTCTTTGCAGCCCCAACCCTGTGGAACGCTCGGCCTCGTCACATTCGAGATACCCCCATGCCTGACGCATTCAAATGGGAGCTTAAAACGTATTTATTTATGCAGGATTTCCCTCCTAATTAGTTAATGTCTTACTGATAATAGTTTAAAACTGGCATTTTTAAATTGAGAATTAAGAGTGAGTTATTTATTTGTCTGTACGTACTCACATTGTATTTAAATGTTTTAAGGTTTTTAAAAATGTTATGTAAGGCGCTTTGGATCAAAATGAGAACTGCGCTATATCAAATAAAACTTGAATGAATGAATGAATGAATGAATGAATGAATGAATGAATGAATTGAATGTAACCTCATAGAAACATAGAAGCTGTCGGCAGGAAAAGACCTCATGGCTCACCTAGTCTGCCCCTAAAGTCCCTACCTACTGTGCTACCATAGACCCTAATTGATATCCAGCTGTAACCACCCCCCCAGCCCTATTACTAAGGTCCCCCTGCATCTGTCCCATGCATGTTTGAAACCTGTTACCATTTCAGTATCCACCACCTCTGCTGGAAGGCTGTTCCAGGTGTCCACCACCCTTTCCATGAAGAAAAATTTCCTCACATACCATCTAAGTAAGAACATAAGAATATAAGAATTTGCCGGCAGAAGGGGACCTCTTGATCCATCTAGTCTGTCCAGAATACCGCCCCCACCTCTTAGACTATTTCCTTTCTTGCGTGTAGTGTTTATCCCATGCAAGTTTGAATTCTGTTGCATTTTTTGAGGCTACTACATCTTGCGGTAGGCTATTCCTAGGGTCGACCACCCTCTCAGAAACAAATACTTCCTGATGTTCCCCTAAATTTATCTCCTGCCAGTCATAGACTGTGGCTTCTTGTACGACTCTCCGATTTAATCTGAAACAGGTTTTCTTTCTGTGCCATGTTAATTCCCCTCATATACTTAAACGTTTCGATCACGTTCCCCCTGTCTCTTCTCTGTTCAAGTGATTATAGCTGTAAGTCGGCCAGTCTGGTTTCATATGGCTCCTGGTGCAAACCCTGCACCATCTTTGTAGCCCTTCTCTGCACCACCTCAAGTCTGTTGATATCCTTCCTCAGGTGCGACCTCCAAAACTGGACGCAATATTCTGTGTGCAGCTTGACCAGTGATCTGTAGAATGGCATTATCACCTCACTTTTTCTGCTAGGTATACCCCTTCCAATGCATCCGAGGATGCCATTTGCTTTCTGCACTGCCCTTTCAAACAACATGAAGTCTTGCTGAATTCTGACATATGCAGCTAGCCCCAGCACTTGAACTGCTCCGGAGAGGAAAGAGTTAAATTCTATGTAGAGCACAGAACGTTGAGCTCGAGCTCGGTTCAAACCTCTGTCTGCTGCACTTTGAAGTGTAACCGTCAGATTCTTTACTCTAACTGAACAGTCGCTCCGGAGATTTCTCCTCTGCTTATGGTTCTCGGTCGGTTAAAGTCGGTTTTATCAATAAATTCTTTGTTTTTTTGGTTCAGATCCCTGTCTGTGGTACAGTAAGTATGTAGGTAGTGGACTAGATTTGGAAAAACTTGTGGAAATTGTAAACTTGATATTTCAACTGGTTCGGCTGAACCGGTTGCTATGTAGACTTGTGTTATTGTTTTTTTCCTTGAATTTAGTGTGTGGTACCGGTCCTTATCGGTTTAAAAAAAGCAAATGTGTTTTTACAATTTTTTTCTAATACCCGTGACGCAGTTAGAAACAGATAAGGGGGACTTGCCTGGCTGAAGCCGAGTAAAGGGTAAGTTTTCTGATTAAGGATGGCTACGTCTGAGAAACCCAAAAGAAAAACCGGGCCCACTGGGTTTCAACACTGCAGTGTGTGTGTGTGGGGAGGCCTTTGCTAAGGCTGATCCCCACACCACTTGTGTTTATTGTCTGGGGTTTGACCACCTCGATTCAGACTGCCAAATTTGCAAGAATTTCCCTAAAGCCACCCTGGATAAAAGATTGGGCAGGCTTAGGGGAAAAGGAGGCCGAGAAGTCTGCTGATCCGGATTGCCAGCCTGGTTCAGTTCTGACCGAACCAGAAGGAGTGCCCTCTGACCAGGGCAAAAGGAGAGCCAATTCTGAGGGATCGGGTCCGTCAAAAAGAAAAAGAAAAGAAAAATCGTCCGGTTCGGATTCAGAACCGCATCATCCGATCGCCCAGGAAATTACCCGAGCGATTCGCGTAGTGGAATCGCTTAATTCGGTTCCGACCGATCCAGAGCCTTCTGGCAGGCGTTCAGTTTGGTTGGTACCTCTGGTTCAAGATTATACCCCTGAAGATTTTTATGAACCGGACCTGGAGGGGGATGATGATTATGATGATGATGAAGGTGATGATGATGATGATGAAATAGAAGGTCTGGATGAGCTCATAGAACCGTACATCTCCCCAGACAGGCCTTCTGTCATTTCCCCTCCTAGGCTTTCTGAATCCCCTTCCCACTTTATGTTCTACAGGAAAGTGGCAGAGACCCTCCAGCTCCCTATGGAAGAAGCTGTTGAGGAACAAGAGGAGCCTGACTATGTGGAGATGATGGACATCCCAGAGTCCAAAAGGTTGTCTGTTCCTTTTCATATGTCTTTTGGGAAACAGACACAAAAGTTGTTAAAAACTCCAAATTCATTACGTCCTGTGGACAGACGGATGGACAAGAAGTACATGCTGTCAGGCTTAAGTACGGAGTACTTGTAGCAGCAGTGCAGCCATGTTGGGGTCATGCAGGCTGCAGCCTGTGATAAGGCTAACATTCCCTTGGCTTCACACACCCCAGATAAAGACTCCAGGAAGTTGGATGCCATGGCAAAGAAGCAGTACATGGCATCTTCTTTGGAACTCAGGCAGGCTAATTACATGGCCTATGCAGCCAGGTACCAGAAGTCCAGGTGGGACACTGTATTGGAACTGGCTAAGCAGGCCTCCCCCCAGCTTGCCAAGGAGCTGGAGGAGGTGGCTGCTGATGGGACTGACGCATCGAAGATCCAGTTTCATGCTGCTGTAGACTCCAATGATGTATCATCTAGAGTCATGGCTACATCTGTGGCTCTTCGGAGACCAGCATGGCTCAGGTGTACTAGCATATCTCAGGATAACCAGAATAAGGCTATGGATTTTCCTGTAGTTAATAATTCTCTGTTTGGGGAGCAGACAGAGAATTATATGAAAAAGATGGATGAATACAGTACCACCTATAGGAATGCACAGGCCAAGGAAAGGCAGGCAACTCCTCAAAGACAGCAAGCTAGGGGCAGGGGCATGCCTTTTCATAGGCCTTTCTACCAAGCACAGGCCTCCTCTCCCTTTTCCCAGAGGGGGTTCTTCACAGGGAGAGGCAGACGGATGATGAGCAGGGCTGCATCCACCTCTCAGCCTAAAGCTCTTGCCAAGCAGACACCCTGATGTGTCAGCCCGGGTCAACTCCCCCATTCCTGTAGGAGGTAGGCTGGCTTACTACTTCCAGGACTGGAAGTCTGTTACCTCAGACAAGTGGGTCTTGGAGGTAGTAAGCAAGGGACTGGCTGTCAGCTTCAAAAAATTCCCAAAGCTGAGAGTCAGATCTTTTCCACCTGCAAACATCTCTGAAACTATTGCCCTAGAGGCAGAGGTTTCGTCTCTACTGGTCTTAAGGACCATAGAGAGAGTTCCTACAATCCACAGGGGCAAAGGTCTGTACTTCAGGTACTTCCTTACCCCAAAAAAAACAGGGGAGTGGCGGTCCATCCCAGACTTAAGATACCTGAACAAACATCGGTTAAAGCCAAAATTCAAAATGGTGACTCTGGGAATAATTCTTCCCTCTCTAAGGCCAGGGGACTGGCTACCCTCCTTGGACCTAAAGGATGCCTACTTTCACATTCCCATCAGGTGCTCCCACAGAAAGTACCTCGGATTCAACCACCTTCAGGTCATTACCAGTTCAGAGTAATGCCTTCGCCCAACATCAGCTCCAAGGGTGTTCACAAAATGCCTAGCAGTAGTAGTGGCATTCCTATGGAGAAAAATATATCCATATTCCTGCATCTGGACGACTGGCTCATAGTGGGTCAGTCTCCAGACCAAGTCAAGTCAGATTTGAAAGTGACCCAGCAAGTGCTTACTTCTCTAGGTTTCCTTCTTATTCTCCCCAATTCAATTCTTGAGCCAGTGCAACTTTTGACCTTCATAGGGGTAGAACTGGACACTGTCAAAGCAAGAGCATTTCTCCCCTTGGTAAGGGTAAGGTCCATCATAGAGTTGGCTTCTTCCTTCTACCTTCTGGCTTCTCAACCAGCAAGGCACTTTCTTCAGCTTCTGGGCCACATGGCAGCTTCCACTGCAGTGCTCCAATTGGCCAGATTTCAGATGAAGGACATTCAGTTTCACTTGAGGGCCTTTTGGTCTCAGAAAAAAGATCCTCTAACCAAACTTATTCCAGTGACTCAGACCATGATCCAGGCTCTTTAATGGTGGCAGGATCAGGACAATCTCAGGCAAGGGGTCCCATTCATCACTCATTCTCACTCTGTGGTTCTAACCACAGATGATTCTCTCCTGGGTTGGGGAGCTCACCTGGGAACTCTCACAGCCCAGGGAGTGTGGTCCACTCAGGAGTCTCTTCTCCACATCAATGTTCTGGAGCTCAGGGCAGTTTTCCTGGCCCTGCAAGCCTTCTCACAATCAGTACAGAACAAGGTGGTTCAGGTCAGGACAGACAACACCACCACCATGTGGTATATCAGCAAGCAGGGAGGCACTCGGTCTTCGGCCTTGTGCATGGAAGCCATGAAATTATGGTCCCTTGCTTATTCTCTACAGATCTCTCTGGTAGCAGTCCACCTCCCAGGAAAGGACAATGTGCTAGCAGATGCATTGATCAGGATATCCCAAGGCCATCACGAATGGTCCCTGGATCCCCTAGTGTTAAAAGTGATTTTTTCAAGGTGGGGCACTCCAGAGCTAGATCTCTTTGCAGCCCCAGACAATCACCAACTTCCTCTCTTCTGTTGCAGACCTCCAGTCTTGGGCTCAGTCCCCCGGATGCTCTGATTCTGGATTGGGAAGGGAAATTTCTGTATGCTTTCCCTCCTTTTCCTCTTCTGTTCAAGATTCTGGTCAAGATAAGATCACAGTCTTGCAAAGTGATCCTGATTGCTCCAGATTGGGCCAAGCAGCCTTGGTATCCCCTGTTGCTATCCTTAGCAGTCCATCTTCCCCTATCTCTTCCAGGAATCGCAACCTGTTAACCTCCTCTCAGGGGAGAATCTGGTATCCCAACCTGCGGTCTCTCAATCTCAAGGCATGGCTCTTGAAGAGTTAAAATATGCAGGTTTGCATCTCTCTCAAGGGGTTCTGGACATTCTCAAAGCCTCTAGAAAACCCTCCACCAGAAAAACCTATAATTCCAAATGGAAAAGATTCAGCATTTGGTGTTCCAAGAAGCATATAAACCCAGATATGGCTGATTTGTCTACAATTCTGGACTACATGGTTTATCTTAATGGACTAGGCCTCAGACCAGCTACCCTCAAGGTACACATTCAGCTGTTTCTGCTTTTCTGTCAGTGGGAAAGCCCTCCTCACTGGCATCTCATCCTGTTTTTTGTAAGTTTTTCAAGGGATTGCTTCATACCAATCCACCCTTTAGTGATCCTGCTACTTCTTGGGACCTTAATATTTGCATTGCACAGCTTATGCAACCCCCTTTTGAGCCTCTGTCTTCAGCAGAGCTTAAGTACTTGACTTGGAAAACTGTGTTCCTGGCAGCTATTACCTCTGCCAGACGTATCGGTGAATTGCAAGCTTTGTCAGTGGAGCCTGATTTTATCTCATTCCATAGAGATAAGGTGGTCCTTAGAACCAATAGGAGGTTCTTACCTAAAGTGATTTCAGATTTTCATTTGAACCAATACATGTCTCTCCCTGTTTTCTTGACTGATCATTCTTCTTCAGGAGAGAGAAGATTACAGTTTAGATGTTAAAAGGGCCCTTAGCTACTACATTGAGCGTACTAAGGCACTCAGGTTTGACTCCCTCCAGTTGTTCCTCACTTGTGGGGAAGGGCAAGCCTGCCGCTAAGAAAACTATTGCCGCGTTGATTGTCTCTTGTACACAATTCTGCTATGAGAAGCTAGGCAAACTACCACCCTCAGGTCTGAGGGCTCATTCGACTAGAGGTACAGCTGCTTCCCTGGCTGCTGCCAGGGATATTCCCTTACTAGAGATATGCAAAGTAGCCACCTGGAAAACAATCCATACATTCACCAAGCACTACTCTCTGGATATCCAAGCTAGGAGTGATGCTAGGTTTGGTACAGCAGTATTGCAGAGCCTATTCCCAAAATAGGTTTGATTCCCTCCTCCATGGAGGTATTGCTTGGTAATCTTCATATGTCAGAACACAGCAAGACTTCATGTTGTTTGAAGAAATAAATTACTCACCTTAGTAATTGTGTTTCTTCTAATGGAGTCTTGATGTTTCTAACCCCAGTAATGCTCAGGATATCCATAACTTTGTGCAGTCAGCCTGGTGGGTTGGACTGCCCGGAGAGATGGAACACATGCAAATGATGGAATTCTTTGAACGTGAGCATCTTTCAAATACTGCCTCTACCAACTGTAGTGTTCTAAACCCTTTAGATTTTTCTCTCCGCCTGAAAGTCTGGTCGCTTGGAGTCTCTGTCCTTCTTTCGTGTGAAGAAAGATAAAAAAATCATCAAAACCATAAGTATATTTAATTTCTTTTACTGCCTCTACTGATTGTCAGTTTAGATCTAGTTTATTATTAAAGTAGTTGTTTTTTCTCAGTTCCTCGCGGTTCAGCATAACCGTGAGGGATCCAAGTTAGTCTAGTTTAATTTCGGTTCTCTGACTAAAGAACCTATATAATTCTCGCTACATTTTTGGACCTTACAAAACGTTATTTGCAACCATTTTTATCGGTTACAGAACCGCTGAACCAGTTCATATTTCATCTCCCTGCTCGGTTCCTCCGGTTCCCTATCGGTTCCGGAACCATCCGCAAAAAAAAAAAAAATAATTTTTAAAAGCTGTTTAAATAACCGCAACAGTATCTATTATTTAGCAGCTGGTGTTTTTCCTCTTTGCTTTTCACCTTGGCAGAGAAACCTAAGAAGAGAACTGGGGAGCCCGGGTTTAAAACTGTTTAAAGTGTGGAGATGTGTTTGCCAAGGCAGACAGGCACACCTTATGTGTAGCTTGTCTGGGTTTCGAACATCTGGACCAGGAATGTGCGCTATGTAAAACTTTTCCAGATAAAACTGTGGAAAAGCACCTTGAACGGCTCAATGAAAAGTTTCCTAGGGGTCCCTCAGTCTCTGACCAGCTGACACCCCAGTCTGTTGTGGCTGAACCCACAAGTGTTACAGCCCCTGCCCCTGATATGGGCGAAAAAGGGGCAAAAAGAGGAAAATAACTGGCTGACTCTCTGGTTCCCTCAAAGAAAACAAAGAAACTTAAACATGCAGAACCCTCTCCTGTTAACCCAGGGACTTCTGCGCAGGTGTCTGTAATGCCTTCAGCTCAGGAGATAGCTCAGGCATTCAAAATTATTCAGGCGTCAGAGCATCATCCTCAGCCTCCTGCCCTCACAGGGTCCCCAGGTTGTACTGTGTTGCCTCTGCACCGGAGCAACTATATTTTGAAGAGGATGATGAGCCTTATGAGGAGGATGAACCTGTCCCTCCAGAGGTGTCCCCTGAGCAGGATTTTGGCTCGCCTCCCAGGGTATCTGAGGATTTTTCCTCCCATTTTTCCTTTGTAAGGAAAATGGCAGATGCCTTAGATATCGCCACAACAGAGCAAGTGGAGGATGAGGAGGAAATTGAGTACCTTAATATGATAGGGTTTAACACCCACAAAGGCCCTCCTCCTCCCAGTATACATTTTTTAAGAAAGATGCTATGAAGCTTCTGTAGACCCCTAATTCTATTCCTCCAGTCAACAGGACAATAGACAAAAAGTACCAGTTGGATAGGCAGGGAGCTGACTTCCTCTTCTCCCATCCTGACCATCAAGAGGTAATACAACAGGCAGCCTGTGATAAAGCTAAAGTCCCTCTGTCCTCACACCCACCGGACAAGGACTCCAGAAAACTGGACAGTATGGCCAAAAAAGGCTATTTGTCAGCCTCACTGGCCATGAGCCAGGCTACTTTCCAAGCTTATGCTGCCCAGTATCAGAAATCCCTGTGGCAGTCAGTACTGGCAATGTCCATGAAAGCCACCTCACCCTTGTCAGATGACCTGGCTGAAACTGCCAGGTTTGGGCTAGAGGCGGCTAAGTGCCAGTTCCAAATGGCTGCTGATTTGAATGACACTGCAGCCAGATGGATGGCTAACACAGTGGCTCAGAGGAGGTTTGCTTGGCTTAGGGCTACAAACTTCACTCAGGATACCCAATTGAAGGCCCTGGATGTTCCATTAGAAGGAAATTCGCTCTTTGGGGAATCCACGGTGGCCTATATGAAAAAGGTGGATGAATATAAGGCTACTTATAGAAGTAACTCTGCCAGAGACAGAGCTTTCTTCATCCACCAGGCCCCTATGGAAAGGGGCCAGGGTCGCTCTTTCATGACAAGACCTTTTCCAGCCAGTAGCCATGCCCCAATACCAGCAGTACCCCAACAGGGCTACTCTAGGGGTAGTAGGGTTTGTAAGGGTCTCAGGCACAAAGCTCAACCCCAGCCCAAACAGAACCCCTGAGATGGCAGGCCTCCTCCTACCTGTCGGAGGCAGACTGCCCCATTTCCTCCACCTTGGTCAACCATCACCACAGACAAGTGGGTGTTGGGGGTAGTGGCAAAGGTTTGTCTCTGGACTTCAAATTTCTTCCTCAAAAAAATTCCAGGGTTTCTATCTCTCCTTCCCTAGCACAGACTTCATTGCTAGAGGCAGAGGTTAAGAAGCTGTTACAGCTGAGAGCAGTGGAACCAGTTCCTACAACCCTGAGAGGAAGAGGTTTTTACTCCAGATACTTCCTAACAGCAAAGAAAATGGGGTGGTGGCCAATTTTGGATCTCAGAGCTTTAAACAAGCACCTGAAAAAGCCAAAGTTCAAAATGGTAACTTTGGCTCGGATTCTGCCAACAATCCAAAAAGGGGACTGGCTGGCATCTCTGGACTTACAGGACGCTTATTTCCACATCCCCATAAAGGAATCTTACAGAAAATATCTCAGATTCAGACTCCCATCAGGTCATTATCAGTTTGCAACCCTGCCCTTCGGCCTTTCCTCGGCACCAAGGGTGTTTACAAAATGCCTAGCAGCTGTGGTGGCATTTCTTCTAAGACAGGGAGTGACTGTTTTCCCATATCTGGATGACTGGCTGGTGGTGGGCAAATCACCAGAACAAGTCAGAACCTCTCTAAAGCTCACACAGGATCTTTTGGAGTCCTAGGGTTTCATAATAAACCAGGAAAAATCTGTCTTAACCCCTACACAGACTTTACAGTTCATAGGGGCAGCGATCAGTACTCTACAGGCCAGGGCCTTTTTGCCACTGGACATGGTACAAAGCCTTCAGGCCATAGCAAATTCCTTCAAGTTGCACAGGCAAAAAACAGCCAGGCAGTTCCTGCAGCTCCTGGGTCATATGGCTGCATCCACGGGCACAGTGCAGGGTTCCAGGTTTCACATGAGACATCCAGTTTCATCTCTGGAATCATTGGAGTCAGAAAAAAGATCCCTTTTCAAAACTCATTCCAGTGACAAGGCCTCTGTTACAAGCCCTTTTGTGGTGGAAAAAGGAATCCAAACTAAGGCAAGGAGTCCTTTTTCAGAAGGAGGATCCTTCACTAGTCCTCACAACAGATGCATCCCTTCTGGGCTGGGGTGCCCGTTGGGGGGAGCACACAACTCAGAGTACCTGGACAGAAGCAGAGTCCCTCCAGCATATAAACTTGCTGGAACTCAGAGCAGTACAGCTGTCACTAAAAGTTTTCTCTACACTGGTGATGGGCCAGGTGGTACAGGTCAGAACAGACAATACCACCACTATGTACTACATAAACAAGCAGGGAGGCACCAGATCAGGTCCCCAATGCAGAGAAGCCATGAAAATTTGGACTCTGGCATATTCTCTAAAGCTGTCCCTGCAAGCAATCCATCTGCCAGGAAAGGACAATACCTTGGCAGACACACTGAGTCGAATCAATCAGTCCCATCACGAATGGACACTGAACAAGCAGGTGGTGCAGGTAATTTTCAGGAGGTGGGGCATTCCAGAGATAAACTTGTTCGCATCCCACCAGAACCACCAGTTGCCTCAGTATTGCTGCAGACCACCAGCCCAGGGCACAATCCCTCCGGATGCCCTGGTACTGGACTGGTCAGGCAAGTTTCTTTATGCCTTTCCCCCTTTTCAGAGTACTACTGAAGCTCAAATCCCTCTCAGCTTCTCTGATCTTGATAGCTCCAGTTTGGCCCAGGCAGCCATGGTACTCTCTTCTGCTCTCCATGTCAGTGAGCAAACCAGTAAGTTTGCCTCTCAGGCACAATCTTCTGACCTCCAATCAGGGAACATTGTTATACCCAAACTTCAGTCCTCTACCTCAAGGCATGGCTCTTGAGGAATTAGAGATGAGACTTAAACCTTTCCGCTGTATTAACTATCTTGAAAGGTTATAGGAAGCCTCCACTAAGAAAACGTATTCTGCTAAGTGGAAAAGATTTTCCTTTCGGTGCTCTGATAGGAATCTCACCCCAAATGATGCAGGAGTCTCGGTGGTGTTGGATTATCTGATTCACTTACATTCACAAGGTCTACAACCCAGTTCTCTAAGGGTTCATCTTGCAGCAGTGTCTGCATACCTTTCAGCTAGGACAAAGGTGTCAGTAGCATCAGATCCCATTTTCAAAAGATTTTTTAAAGGCCTGATACATTTGCATCCTCCTCACAGGGCACCAGTGCCCGCTTGGGATCTTAATATATGTATAGATAGATTAATGAGGGCTCCTTTTGAGCCCATGGCTACAGCCCATTTAAAGTATGTTACCTGGAAAACAGTTTTTCTGGTAGCATTTACCTCAGCAAGAAGAATCAATGAGCTTCAGGCTCTCTCTGTTGACCAGGACTACATCTTCTTTCACAGAGATAAGGTATTCCTCAGAACAAATAGACAATTCCTTCCCAAGGTCGTTTCAGACTTTCATCTGAACCAATCAATCACTCTGTGTGTCTTTTTCACAGACCATACAAGCTCGGGTGAAAGAAGACTCCACAGTCTGGACGTGAAAAGAGCTCTCAGCTATTACATGACAGCTACTAAGGGCCATAGGCAAGACAAAAAACAACTTTTCCTTACATATGCGGATGTCGGAATGGGCAAACCAGCCTCAAAAAGATCCATTTCTCAATGGATTGTCCAGTGTATTCAATTCTGCTACAGTAGAGCAGGTAGGGAGTCCCCAGCTGGGCTGAGGGCACACTGGACAAGAGGAACAGCTGCCAGTCCTGCAGCTGCTAGGAAGTTCCATTATTGGATATTTGTAAAGCAGCTACTTGGAAATCAGTACACACCTTTACAAAGCATTACAACTTGATGTTTTGTCCAGAAGTGATGCCAGGTTTGCACAGCAGTCCTGCAAAGTCTGTTTCCAAAATAAGTTCTGTGCCCACCTCCAGGAGTACTGCTTGGTAGTCTGCACAAAGTTATGAATATCCTGAGCATTACTGGGGTTAGAAGAAAAAATTACTTACCATAGTAATCTTTCTTCCCAGTGATGCTCACATATTCATAACTCCCTCCCATCCTCCCCTTCCAGAACTTCAGCTTCTGCATTCCGCATGCTAGTGCCACATAGCCATACCCTTCTGGGTACACTTCTCTATACCAGATAGATTTTAACAGAGTTTTCTGTCTCTCTTAATAGTTTTCTCATTTTCTGGTGAACACCATTGTTATTTGATGTAGTTCCTCCCTAGGAGTTTTTGGGGTAAATTGTTTTTATTAGGGTAATCCTAAAAAAATGTTTTAATTAATTAGCTGTCGGATTTTTTCATAATGCCTGACTTCCAGGCTTCTTACAAATCTGAAGGGTTTAGAACACTACTGTTGGTAGAGGCAGTATTTGAAAGATGCTCACGTGCAAAGAATTCCATCATTTGCATGTGTTCCATCTCTTCGAGCAGTCCAACCCACCAGGCTGACTGCACAAAGTTATGAATATCTGAGCATCACTGGGAAGAAAGAAGATTACTATGGTAAGTAATTTTTTCATTCTGACCTCCCTCCCTGCCTCCCCTCTCAGAACTTGGCTTTTGGGAAGTGGGCTGGCAGGTGCAGTGTTGCACCCCAGGGGTGCATTTGGGCACTCCCTCTTTTTAGAGAGGGGGAGTGGGTTTTGTCTTTTGTTTTGATAGTCATAAGTTGTTCACTACCTAGTTTTTGTTTTGGATTTCTCGACTTGAGTCTTTTGGGGGATCCAAAATATTTGGTTGCCATTTGGCTAGTAAAACTTTTACAATTTCCACATAGTGGTGTTAGTTAGTTAGTATTAGCTCGTAAGAATCTGATGGTTACACTTCAAAGTGCAGCAGACAGAGGTTTGAACTGAGCTTGAGCAAAGTGTTCTATGCCCTGCATAGAATTTAACTCTTTCCTCTCCGGAGCAGTTCAAGTGCTGGGGCTAACTGCATATGTCAGAATACAGCAAGACTCCATTAGAAGAAACACAATTACTAAGGTGAGTCATTTTTTCTTCACATTGCTTGCTCGTCCTAAGGTAATCTGTAATGATTACACCAAGATCCCTCTCCACCTGTGTTACTTCAAGCTGGTGTCCTAGCAGCATGTATTCCTTCATAGGGTTCCTTTTACCCGGATGCATGACCTTGCATTTTTTGGCACTGAACTTCAATTGCCAATTTTTGGACCATCCTTCCAGCCTATTCAGATCCTTTCCCATCTTCAAGACTCCCTCTTGGGTGCAGAGTTTTGTATCGTCCGCAAACAGGCATACTTTCCCCTCCAGCTCATCAGCGATGTCGCTGATGAAAATGTTGAAGAGGATGGGCCTAATACTGATCCCTGTGACACTCCACTGGTCACCTTGCCCTCCCCTGACTGAGCTCCATTAACTAAGACCCTCTGTGTTCTATCCTTGAGCCAGTTTGCAATCCAGTTGACTGTCTTCTAACTAAGTCCTGTATTCTCTAGCTTATTCATAAGCCTTCTATGGGGTACAGTGTCGAAGGCCTTGCTAAAGTCTAGGTACACCACATCTACCGCCCCTCTCTGATCCACTGTTCTGGTCACCCAGTCGAAGAATTCTGTCATGTTTGTTAGGCATGATTTTCCTACTGTAAATCTGTGTTGCTTGGAGTCAGGCTTTCTGGATTCTTTAGATGATCCACTCTTCTATCTTTCAGCAGGGTTTCCATAAGTTTGCCTACAACTAAGATCAGACTGACTGGGTGGTAGTTCTCAAGCTCTTCCCTGCTTCCACATTTATGTAAGTGTACCACCACAGCCAATTTCCAGTCTAGTGGTATTGTGGAACTTTCCAGTGACTTACTAAAAAGGCCAGTGAGCGGTGTTCCAATTTCTTCCTGTAACTCCTTTAGAATCCTAGGGTGGATTCCATTGGGTCCCGTTGCTTTGTCAACTTTTAGTTTGCTAAGCTCTTCTAGGACTCTTTCTTTGAGAACTGGAAGTCATCTGCTGTTCTACTGTTGCACACTGCCTTTCCCATAGTAGGGCCACTGCCTTGGTCTTCAGTGGTGAAGACTTGAGCAGAAGAATTTGTTTAGTACTTCTGCCTTGTCTTCATCCTTTTCAACTATCTGAACTTCAGTTGATTTTAGCCTGATTATCCCACCTTACTTTTTTTCTTTCGCTTATGTACCTAAATAAGTCTCCCCCTTCCAGCTTCATATCATTCTTCAGGTACCTGGGTGTATGGCTTGATCGCCACTTAGATTTCTCCGTCCACATCGACTCCCTTCAGAAAAAACTATATCCAAAACTAGGAGCACTCTACCGTAACAAAGGGTGCCTACCCACCTCAGTTAGGCGGGAGCTAGTACTCAAATCGATTCTCCCTATCTTCGACTACGGTGATGTGATCTACAGTGCAGCTCCCCCAACCACCCTGGCAAACCTGGACCCCCTTTTTCATTCTTTCTGCAGGCTCATCCTAGAATGCCCCCCCCCACCACCCACCAGTGCGATCTGTATAACGCCTTAGATCTCCCCTCGCTGCACTCCAGGCGCCAGCTTCATTGTGCAAATCTCATAGTGAAGTACTGGTCCAACTCCCTCCCCACCTATCTCAGCTCCATCCTGTCAGCTCAACCCTCCCAGGCATACTCCCTGAGATGCTCAGACTCAAGACTTTTGCATATCCCCTTCATGCACACCACAAAGGGCCAATCTGTTTTCAAATATAGACTGCCCAAACTCTGGAATGACCTCCCTGCTGAAATTAGGTTGTCCTCCACCCCAAAGTCCTTGAAAACTCTCCTTCAGGCCCACTTCTCAGACTCATGTAACTGTAACCTGCAGCCCAGTTCTGCTAGCAAGAGGCTTCGTATTGTGCTATAAACTGTAAAAGTGACTCTAACTGCTGCCTCCACCTATGTGTCTATGTCTGCTCATGCTTTAGTAACTCAGACACTCGGAACTAAACTTGTATTTAAGTACCTAATATATAGTCCAGCCTGTAACATTTCCTGGACCAGATGTTTCACCCTTTATTGTACTCTCATTCTGTACCTATTGTATTGCACCATTGCCTATGCTTCAATTGTATGTATGCATGTAACTCCCAGGTCGCATCTGGAAACGAGTGGATCCCGCTCAGTATGCTTATCTGGTAAATCTCTTAAATAAATAAATAAATTCTTGAGCATCTCCTTCTGTGCAATATACCACCCTCCTGTACCTTATTGATATCCTTGAGATATTTGAATGTTTATCATGTCTTCCCTTCTCCTTTCCTCCAGTGAGTACATATTTAATTCCCTGAGTCTTTCCTCATAGGGCTTCTGATGCAGGCCACACACCATTTTGGTTGCCCTTCTCTGTACCGCCTCCACCTGGTTTATGTCCTTCCTGAGATGGGACCTCCAGAACTGGACACAGCACTCAAGGTGTGGCCTCACCATTGATCCATATAGGGGTAACACGACCTCCCTTTTTCTGCCAGTGATACCCCTCCCTATGCACCCCAGCATCCTACTAGCCTTTCCTACTACCTTATCACACCGCTTTGCTGCCTTCAGGTCATCAGATATGATGACCCCTGATTCCTTTTCTGCTTTGCTGTTGTTAACACCTCCCTCCAAGTGATTCATTGCCCTTGGGTTTCTGTGCCCCATGTGCATAATTTAAAATTTTTTGGCATTGAAGCCCAGTTGCCAAACCCCTGACCAGTCTTCCAGATTTTTTAGATCTTCCTTCATTTTCTCCACCCCCTCCCCCCCGTGTGTCCACTCTGTTGCAGATTTTTATGTCATCTGTGAACAGGCATACCTTTCCTTCCAGCCCGTCTGCGATGTCACTAATAAAGACATTGAAGAGGACCGGTCCCAGTACTGACCCCTGTGGCACCCCGCTGGTTAGCGTACCTTCCTCCAAGTGTACTCCATTTACCACCACCCTCTGAGTTCTGTTACTTTGCCAACTTTGTACCCATTTTACTATCTTTGGACCCACTCTCATGCTGCCTAGCTCGTTTACCAGTCTTCCGTGTTGAGTGGTGTCAAAGGCGATCTTACTTCGAGAGGGCTCTTGCAGTAGGTAATTACATATAGGACTGACGCCGGCCGGCGGCAGGACCCCCCGGAAAAATTCCTAGACGACGTCAAGGCCAGACGACGCCGGTATAAAGGGCAGTCCCTGACGCCCGCTTCCAGTTCTTTCCCCGCGTCAGCTTGTGCAGCGCCTCGCAGTGAAGTTCCTATTGCTCAGTCCTGTTACTTCCGTTTTTCCGAAAAGTTTCAGTATTTTGTATTTTGTATTTTCTATCGTCAGGTGAACGTCGGTATATGTTGTCCCCTTCAAAAAATAAGTACGACTCGTGCGGCACCCAACTGCCTCACAAAGACGGTCACTCCCTCTGCCTTTTCTGTTTAGGCCCCGACCACACAGTCGACAAGTGTCCGCACTGCCTTCATTTCAACGCGGCCACCCGCAGACGACGCCAGCAGTCTCTCGAAGCCCATCTCCTCAAGAAGAAGATGTCTGCGATGGAGAAGGAGTTGAAGAAACTTCGGCAGGTGTCGACCTCCCTTGAAGGGCATAAGAAGTGGGACAAGGAAAGGCACCGGGAGAAGGCCTCCTCCTCCACGACTCCGGCCGGAGTTGCGGGCAGGTAACGTCCCTCCGGGGATCGTCTGACGGCAGCCTCCAAGGCTTTGGAGGAGGCGTCAGCCCACCCGCCGGAGTCCGCGTCGAGCCCGCCGGTGCCTCCGGCAGGAGGCTCAGCCCCCAGTACCACCGCAGGCTTGCGGCCTACTGCGTGGGCACCTCCCATAAGCCGGACGCCGGCTCCTCTGACATCCGCCGGAGAAGGCCGCCAGACGCCTGACCTTGGGGGCGGCGCAGCAGTGTCCCCATCGACCGGCCTTCTCATCCTCGGCCCGCTCTGACGAGGGACCCCAAGTCGGATGCTGCCCTCTCAAGGCCTGGCGACCTCGCCCTAAGTCACACGCCGGCTCCTCCGACGCGCACCGGGCCTCGGAGCCTATGGCAGACCCGCTCGCCTGTCGCATTTCAGGTTCCCAGCCTTCCTGCTGTCAGGGAGCCCGAGTCCCCTGCCCACCCCGGATTTTCCTCCGTCCCCGGACGAGGCTCGGGATCCTGGGCTACCATCCAATAATCTTCCTACAGAGCCGGATCTGACGTCGGCTCCCCTGACGCCGGCTCCGACACCGGTCCCGCCGACGCCGGTTCTGACACCGGCCCCTCCGACGCCGGCGGGAGATATTCTTCTTCCATCGGCCCTCCACCCCACGGGCCTATCACGTTGATCCGCCTGTGGAGTTCCCGGTTGGGCTGCCCGGGTAGTTCTCCGCATTCTGGGTATCCGCCATCCTATCCAATGCCGGGTTTTCCCAGGTCCACAGTATCCTGCGCCGCAGTACCCGTGCTGACTCCACCGACGCCACTGCATTCTGCCCGCATTCCTGCAGCCGGGTTACAGATACTCCTTATGGATTTAATCCGTACAACTATCCCCCTCCTCCTCCTCCACTGCCCCCTAGGCTGCCAGTGGATCTCTAGGAGGCGCTGGCCTCCTGGTGGGCTGAGGCCAAGGCTCAGCTCACCAAGGAAGTCGAGAGCCGTCTTACGGCAATGGTGCCACACCCGGCTCCCGTACGCCCCAGACGGCACACTCCCTCTCCGCCTCCGGATTCCCGGGCACCGCCTCGGGATCCAGAGAGGGGCAGGACACACGCTCGGGATCCCCTAGGAAACCTGCTGTTCTGACGAGTCGGGGAGGTCTTATTCTGCTTTGAATTCTTCTTCTTCTTCTTCTCCTTCTCTCAGACTCCTCGAGGCCTCCGATGGGTGTTCCGAGAAAGACAATGAGCGCGCCTCCATCCAAGCCCCAGCCGAGGACTCCTCCAAAGTCTCTCCGAGGATCCTTCCTTCACGGAGTTGCTCAGGAAGATCCAGGAAGTCCATCAGTGCGTTCCTTAGAGCCAGATCCTCAACAGGTTAAACTCGCGAACATCTGGACTTGCTCCTCACGGCTCCTACTCTAGTGCCACCCTGATCGAGCCTCACGCCCACCTTGTTTCCACTATTTGAAACAACTGTCGGTTTTGCCCCACTTCTCGGAAGTCCAACAGGCTATACCAGGCCCGGAGGGTGTAGACTTTAGACTCACCCCGCGGTAGACTCGGGTTGTGATTAGCTGGCCACGGACGGTCAGCACACCCGGTAAACATTTGAGCTTGCCTCCCCGGATAAGGAATCTTTCTGGATCAGTATGGAAGGAAGATCTATGCTTCTTCCACACTGGGGATTAGGGCCCTAAATTTTGTAGCACATATGGGGGATACCAGAAGGCTGTCCTTACCCAGGCGGAATCTAAGATTGACTCCTTGCCTGACTCCCAAGTCAAGCAGGAGTTAGCCGACCTGGTCCGTTCTGCTCGTTCGGCCAGGCGTCATATTCTGAGGATGACCTAAGATGCAGTGGACACCGCAGGATGGAGCTCTGCGTTCACCATAAGTCTTCGGCGTCATGCATGGCTCTGTGTGTCAGGTCTGGTCCCGGAGGTGCAGTCAGCAATTCAAGAAGCACCTTTCAGGGTTCTGTGCTTTTCGAGCGGTGATGTCAAGGACATCATCACTGACTTACAAGAGAAGGGGACGGCCCTAAATCTGTTGATTCAATGTACCTGCCCCATCCCCCACAGCGCCGGCCCTCGCAGACGCAGCCGCCTCAAGTGAAACCTCAGGGAAGGCGGGCCACTAAACGTCGGGGCCCCCCCCAGCTGCCAGGCCCCCGCCGCCCAAAAAAGCAACGGGTGCCCCAGCTGCGGCGCTACCTCACACCACCTGACTCCTTCCCTCTCCCACCGCCTCCGGACACCCCGGAGGAACTGGTAGGAGGGAGATTCTCCCTCCACCTTCCGGGTTGGGAGAGGATAACATCGGATTCATGGGTGCTTCAGATCATAGCAGAGGTGCACTCCATAGAGTTTCTGCAGAAACCTCCACGCCACCCCCCTCAGAACTCCTCTTACTCAAGGGACCATCTTCCTTTGGTCAGGGAAGAAATCTCTGCTCTCCTCGCGAAACAGGCATAGAGCCCATCCCCCCTCACCTCCATGGGACGGGTTACTGTTCCCATTTCTTCCTTGTACCAAAGAAGACGGGAGATCTCAGACCCATTCTCGATCTCAGCTCCCTGAACCTATATGTGGAATACAAGAGGTAAGGATGCTCTCCTTCAAACCTTTTGCCCCTGCTTCGCCGCCGGGCCAATGGCTTTTGTGCACTGGATATGCAGGATGCGTACCTGCACATCCCATTCGCCTCTTCGAGACCGAAAGTACCTCAGGTTTGCATTTCAGGGGACCACTACCAACCGCGCCCCTTTGGTCTTTCCTCGGCTCCCCTGAGTCTTTACCAAATGTCTGGCAGTGGTAGCGGCCCACCTACGTACTTTGGGAGTTCAGGTTTTTCCCTACCTGGACGACGGGCTCCTGGCGGCCCCATCTAGGGAGGAACGCCTGCATTTCCTCTCCCTCACCCAGCAGGTTTTCTCTGGCCTGGGTATCACCATCAACCATTCCAAGTCTCACCTGGATCCTTCTCAGCGACTCCAGTTCATCGGGGCCATCCTCGATACGACTATGTGCAGGGCCTTCCTGCCTCCGGACAGGGGGGGCCTCCCTCCAGTCCCAGATTTCCCTTCTATCGGAATACAGGAGGGTTCCGGCGAGGTCGGTGCCCTGTCTACTGGGGCGTATGGGGCCATCCCAGGTTCTGCGCGCGCGCCTCCACATGAGAATCTCTCAGTGGACCCTCTGCTCTCAGTGGGATCAACGAGTAGATGACCTAGATCATCTGGTTCTGATCTCCTCACCGATGGTAAGAGACTTGCAATGGTGGATGGTTCGAGAGAACCTATTCTGGGGGGTCCCCTTTTTTCATCCTCCCCCGGTCAGACTCTGACCACAGATGCTTCAGGCGAAGGTTGGGGAGCCCATCTGGGTCCTCACTGAACCCAGGGCCTATGGTCAAAATCGGAGTTAGTTGTCCACATCAACGTGCTCGAGCTTCGAGCAGTGCTGTATGCGCTCCAGGCCCTTCACCAATACATCCTTCCCGGCCACCTTGCTGTCCAAATGGACAACATGTGCATGGTGTGGTACATCAACAAGCAGGGAGGGACTCGGTCCTACCTGCTATGCAGGGAAATGATGAGGGTTTCGGAATGGGCAACTCTTCACAACCTTCACCTAACGTCGATCCATGTTCTGGGAGTCGACAATGTCCTGGCAGACAGGCTAAGTCGTCGGCTCTGTACTCCACACCAGTGGGAACTGGATGAAAAGTTCTAAGAAGCATCTTCCACGTTTGGGGACTCCTCAGATAGATCTGTTCGCCTCCTCCCCAAAAGCATAAAGCTTCCTTTTGCTCGCTCGCTCCAGGCGAGGCGCTTCTCTGGAAGCTGACGCTCTGTCTCTAAGTTGGAAGGACAGATTCGTCTATGCTTTTCCCCCAATTCCTGTGGTCCCTCATGTGCTACAGAAACTGGCTTTGGAAGGAGCGAGAATGATTCTGATCGCTCCTTTCTGGCCCAGGCAAATCTGGTTCTCTCTTCTACAACAATACTCAGAAGTTCCTCCTCTTCCTCTTCCTTTATCTCCAGGATTGTTGACCCAGGATCAGGGGACCCTGGTCCATCTGGGACTCAAGTCTCTTCAACTTCATGCATGGCTCCTGCAGACCTAGCCCAATCTCATTTTGGCGTCTCTCCTAAGGTGGCCGAGATTCTGGTGGAGGCTAGAAAGCCCTCCACTAGGTCCACCTACGCTATGAAATGGAAAAGATTTTCCATTTGGGCTGCCTGCAGGAATGTGGAGCCTTTCTCCTGTCCTGTGGCCGTTCTGCTTGATTATATGCATCTTTTCGACCTGGGTCTCAGTCACTCCCTTTGAAAGTCCATATGGTGGCTATTTCAGCCTACCATGTCCCTTTCACTGATAAGGCATTTGCCCAACTGGAGGTATCCAAAACTTTTCTCAGAGGGTCCTTCATCTCAGGCCCCTGTCCGGACTCCAACTCCCCTTGGGACTTAAACTTTGTCCTCGAGAAACTTACTCTTCCTCCCTTTGAGCCTGCGGCCTCCGCAGACTTGAAGTTTTTATCGTGGAAGACGCTCTTCTTGGTGGCCATTACTTCCGCTCGCAGAATTTCCGAGCTTCAGGCCCTGATGTGCAAAATCCCTTATCTGATTTTTCACAAAGAACGAGTTGCTCTTTGCACGAATCCTAAGTTTCTCTCGAAGGTGGTAGCTGAATCTACCTTAAATCAGTCTATTGAATTACCTGCCTTTTTCACGCAGTACTCCAACCAAGGAGAATATTTGCTCCACACCATGGATGTTCACAGGGTTCTGAGATACTACACCGATAGGACGAAAGATCTCAGAAAGACTGATCAGTTGGTAATCTCTCTTGCTCACGAAAGAGAAGGCAATGCTGTTTCTAAGCAATGCCTATCAAAATGGTTGGCCCATTGCATCACTTTCTGTTATGACAAGTACAACAAGACCCTACCGGGTCAAGTCAGAGGTCACTCCACTCGTGGAGTAGCAGCCTCTGCAGCTTGTTTCAAGAACGTGTCTGCGGCAGACATCTGTGCTGCCGCCACTTGGACTTCCGTCCATGCCTTCACTAAACATTACAGTTTGGACATTGCCTCTCGCTGTAGAGCAGGCTTCGGGTTAGTGGTATTGCAAGGCCTCCTTTCTTGAGGCTTGCAAGGTATCTCTTTGCTGCTTCTTGGAGTAGTACCTCCTCCCGGTGCCTTTCCTTTGTTCCAGATTGCTTGGGATTCTGTCCTATATGTAATTATCTACTGCAAGAGCCCTCTCGAAGTAAGATAGTACAGTTACGTAAGAACTTACCGTAACAGTAGATCTTCGAGAGAGGCTCTTGCAGCAGGTAATACCTTCCCGCCCTCCATCCCCCTAGGCTTTTTCAGCTCCTTTTCCATTGAGGAAAATATCTGCTTCTCTCTCGTCCGGGCCTTCCGGGCCTGTGGCAGGAAAGAACTGGAAGGCGGGCGTCCGGGACCGCACCTTTATACCGTCGTCTGACGCTGGTCACCTGATGTGGGGGCGGTCCCTCGCCAGGGACTGCTAGCTAGAAATTTTTCCGTGGGGTCCTGCCGCCGGCCGGCGTCAGTCCTATATGTAATTACCTACTGCAAGAGCCTCTCTCGAAGATCTACTGTTACGGTAAGTTCTTACGTAACTGTACTTTACTAAAATCCAGGTAGGTCACATCCACTGCTCCTTCATGATCCACCTCCCTGGCAACCCAGTCAAAAAATTATATCAGGTTTGTTTGGCAAGATCTACCCACTGTGAACCCATGCTGCCTTGGATATTGCAGTCCACTGGTGTTAAGGTATTCCTCAGTCCTTTCTTTAAGTACAGTTTCCATAACCTTGCCCCCACTGAAGTTAGGCTTACAGGTTGGTAGTTTCCTGCCTCCTCCCTATTCCCACTTTTGTGTAGTGGGACCACATCCGCCCTCCTCCAGTCCCCCAGAACTTCCAGTGTATCCGGTGATGGATTGAACAGGGCCATCAGAGGTGCAGACAGTTCCTCCTTTAGTTCCTTCAGTATCCTAAGGTGAACCCTGTCCAGACCCATAGCCTTGTCTACTTTTAGTTTTACTAGTTCCCTCAGTACTCTCCCCTCCAAAAAAGGACTAGTGTCCACCTCCCTTACCTTAATGTCCTTCTACACTATCTGTAGCTCATCACCTACCCTTTCCTTTGTAGTATGTTAGCTTTCTTCTGGTCTCTTCCACTCCCCCTTTTGGTCTTACTATCCCTTTGCCTTTCTTCTTTTCAACTTATAACACCTGAAGAAAGTTTTATCCTGTTTTTACTAACTTGGCAATATTTTACTCCATTTGTGCTTTAGCTCTCCTTAGTGCCTTCCCTGCCTCCCTTTGTTTATCCTGATAACTCTCCTAATCCTCTTCCTTTTGTGTAATCTTTTACCTTTCGAATGCCTGCTTCTTTTCCTTTATCTTCTCTGCTACTTCGTTGGAGAACCATAGCAATCTCTTTTTTCTCGTTCTTAATAACCTGCCTGACACAGATGTTTGTTGCCTTCTCAGTAGCCTGCTTTACTCTTACCCACTTTTCCTCCACCCTTATTCCCTGTGCCTGCTAGGGCTTCCCTGAGGCACTCTCCCATTTTCTTGAAATCGGCCCTCCTAAAGTCCAGGACCCTCGTTTTAGTGTGGTTTGGTTCTGGCCCTGGCCCTGTCCTTATGCTGAATCACACCATACAATGATCACTGGTCCCCAGGTGGCTTCCCACTGTGATATCAGCGACACTGTCCTGCAAGTATTTCTCACAAGTATTTAACTGTGTTTACGGATTCAAGTTGGACCCTTGTTCTCATACACCTTAAAGGTTTTAATTTGGGGCAGGTGTTTGACTTAATAAGCATTAATTTATACGAACATATGAAATTTGCCAGCAGATAAAGGCCTAGTGGTCTACCAAGTCCGCTCGAATGTGCATCTAGCACCCCTTATTCTGCATCTGCCCCTCTCTCCCACTCTCCCCCTTGCCCTATCCCAGCTCCTTTTGAAGCATCCCACTGTTCTACTGGCTACCACTTCCACCAGTAACGCATTCCACTCAGCTACCACCCTCTCTCTAAAAAGTGTCTCCCTCTTCTCCCTCCTGAACCTTCCTCCTCAAGTCTCATATCATGGCCCTGGGTGTCCCTCCCCCTTATTTTGAACAGCCCCTCTGTACCTGTCTTGTTTATTCCTTTCAAGTACTTGAAGATTTCAATCATATCCCTCCTGTCCCTCCTCTCCTCCAGCGAGTACATGTTCAACTCCCACAGCCTCCTCTCATATGGTAAGTCCCCCAGCCCCTGGATCATCTTTATCACCCTGCACTTCAACCCCTCCAGTAACTTAATGTCCCTCTTCAGATACAGGCACCAGTACTGCACACAGTACTCCAGGTGCGGTCTCACCAATGATCTATACAGTGGCAGAATCGCCTCCCCCCTCCTTGAGGATATGCCCCTCGCAATGCAACCCAGCATTTTGTTGGCCTTTGCAACTGCCTTCCTACATTGTGCCGTGTTGTTCATTGACCCCGTAATGAACAACCCAGATCCTTCTCCTCCTCTGTCTCGACTAGCTGCACTCCCCCCAGCTGGTAACTCCTTCTTGGGTTTTTCACCCCAAAATGCAGCACCTTGCACTTTTTGGCATTGAACCCCAGTTGGCAGGTGTCCGACCAGGTTTACAGCTTTGCCAGATCATGCTGCAACCCCTGCCATCCCCCTAGGTCGTCCACCACTGCTCCCATCTTGGTGTCATCAGCAAACAGACTTATCTTGCTCTTGATGCCCAATGATATTTCCACAATGAATATCCCAAACAACATCGTTCCCAACACCGAGCCCTGTGGAACATGGCTCGTCACTGCCCTTGGGCAGTTTTATAGTTTCAGTATTTGAAGTTAAGTGATTTTGAAACTGTCTTTGACAAACATTTGCTATGTCATGATGACTTAGGCTCTTTTCACATCATTACCCACCCAGAATACAAGTGTCATCTGCATTCAAATAGACTTCGGAAGAATGATCCATGACAACTGGTATAAGGACACCCAGGCACAACAACACCTTGCCACAGCCATTCAGCCTAATGACATTTTCTATAACATGAAACTGGCAAAAGCAGCCGTGACACTCACTAGCAGTGGGGTGGTATGCATGTAGAAGGTGGGCATGCGACAAATGAGGCTACCTTGTAGTCATAGCCACTGTGTTAGAGCAAACATCTCGTAGGGCAAACCAGTATTAGGCCAAAATTCCAAGGCAAAACGTTGCAAGGCTGCATGTCTTTGCTCCAGTTGTCGTGCCACATGGAACAGGTAAGGATATTTGGTAGGTCATTAATATAATTGAAAAAGAATGGGTCCTTTTCACTGTTTCCACTCAAATTCTGTCTTATAATGCAACTCCTCATTCTGTACCTCTCAACCTTTCATTACCCAAATGTGGGATTACGTCTCAAAATAATTCGGAAGGAGACAAAATATGGGATACACCTTCACAGCTTAACAGATAGAAGCTTAGGACAGTATGAAAAGTCCTGTTTCCATGTTAAAAATAAAACCTGCTGTTTATTGTGCAACATGGATAGCTATGACTTGTGCTTTAGATACAGTGTAGACTGTGGGACAGTCAACACCCTATTCATGTGGGACAGAGGGTGTCTCAGTGTCAAAATATGGGGCCGTACCTCATAATGTGGGAGAGTTGAGAGGTATACAGATGCTTCTCCGCAGAACGTTTTCCATAATGTTGTCTCCAAATCCTCACATGTGGTTAATGATAATGCTACAGAGCCATTACGGTATGGCACTAGCTAGCTGGAATTACAAAAGACACAAAACCAAATGATTCACTGCAATAAATTTCCTACAAGTTCAAAAGGTGTGAGCTCTTTGAGGAAGATGAAATCCAGATGCATTGCACAAGTTCTTACAATTATAACCACTTGTATGAAGCCACATTGCATGCTTTTTGTATATTTAGTCCCCAGTTTGTACTGTTTATATTTGTCATCGTCTGTCTTCCTTTCATGGTGACCCACTACAGGATAGGACCCTTCCCTGGCAGTGCCATGCTGGTATGGAAAACAATCTGGTAACATAAGTGTCATCCAGATTACACTGTGAAGGTAGGATCAACCAGATAGATATTGAAAAATATAAAAAAAAATTACCTGGCATGAAGTGTGAGGGAAAGGATAGAAACTTAGAAATTGACGGCAGATAAGGACCGCTTGGCCCATCCAGTCTGACCATTTTCCCCGCCTACTGCAAAAGCCGCAGACCCTACTTTATCTCTGGCTTTACCCTCTCGTTCCTATCACTGCGGTTTCCCTATGCCGGTTCCATGCATTTTTGAATTCCTCCACTGTGTTTGCCCCCACCACCTCTGCTGGGAGTCTATTCCATGCGTCCACACCCTTTACATGAAGAAATAATTCCTCTTGTTACTCCTTAATCTACCCCCTTCCAACCTCATGTCATGTCCCCTTGGTCCTGAACATCTCCTTTTCTGAAAGATGCTACCCTCCGGTACCCTTTTTAAGCCCTTTAGATATTTGTAGGTTTCTATCATGTCTCCCCTGTGTCTCCTCTCTTCCAGGGTATACATATTGAGGTCTCCCAGTCTCTCCTCATATGACTTTTGGTGCAGGCCCTGCACTATCTTTGTTGCCCTTCTTTGAATTGCCTTCACCCTGTCTATGTCCTTACAGAGATGCAGCCTCCAGAACTGGACACAGTGCTCCAAATGAGGCCTCACCAATGATCTGTACAATGGCATCACCACCTCTTTGCTTCTGCTGGTGATACCTCTTCCTGTGCTCCCCAGCATCACACTGGCTCTCCCCATAGCCTTGGCACATTTTTTGGCCACCTTTAGCTCATCAGATATGATTACCCCTAAAATCTGTTTCCTGTTTGATGACTGTCAGTATCTCCCCCCTCCCCATCATGTAATCCTCCCCTGGGTTCTTGTGCCCCAAAAGCATGATTTTGCACTTTTTCACATTGAATCTTAGCTGCCACACTCTATACCATTCCTCCAGTTTACTTAGGTCCCTCCTCATTTGTTCCACCCCTCCTGGAGTGTCCACCCTGTTGCAGAGCTTAGTGTCATCTGCAAAGAGGCACACCTTCACTTCCAGCCCCTCCACAATGTCACTTATGAAGACATTAAATAGGACTGGCCCCAGAACTGATCCCTGAGGCATCCCGCTGGTCACCCTCCTTTCCTCATATTGAGTTCCATTTACCACCACCCTCAGTCTTCTATCACTCAACCTGTTCCTAACCCAGTTTACCACCTTGTGACCCACTCCCAGGCTGCCCAACTTGTTTACAAGTCTTCTGTGTGGAACACTATCGAAGGCCTTACTGAAATCTAGGTAAGCACCATCCACTGCTCCCTCGATCCACTTCCCTACTCACCCAGTCAAAGAAATCAATTAGATTTGTTTGATATGACCTTCCCGCTGTGAATCCATGCTGTCCCGGATCTCGTGCTCTGCTGGATTCATGGTGTTCCACAATCCTTTCTTTAAGTAATGATTCCATAATCTTCCCCACTGTTGAGGTTATGCTGACTGGTCTATGGTTTCCAGCCTCCTCTCTACTCCCACTTTTGTAAAGAGGGATTACATCCGGCCTCCTCCAGTCCTCTGTAACCATTCCCATATCGAGAGACTCATTGAACAGGTCTGCCAGTGGTGCTGCCAGCACCTCCCATAGTTCCCTTAATATTCTAGGATGTATCCCATCTGGTCCCATTGCCTTGTCCACTTTCAGTTTTATGAGTTCTTTTAGGACTCTCTGCCCCAGTCTGGATGACTACGGGAACTCTGATTACCGAGCAATGGAGCCGCCATGTTGGCAGAGATGTTTGGCCCATCCACATTAAGACTAACAGCCAATGAGCTGCATAGTGCTTGTTTGAGTGACAGACACTGATTACAGCTGCCTGATTGTCATGCGAAATATCAACCGAGTGGTTGTAATGGGATTTAAAAGTCTGGTTATCCAGACATAAAAAATGAGGACTGGTAATTAAAAGTGGTTAACATACGAACATACAAAAAGAGCCAGCAGAAGAAGACCACCCGGTCTATCGTGTCTGTTCGGTAAGTCATGCAGGGTCTGGCCTTACAATTTACACCAATTACCCTGTCCCCCCTTCCTTGGTCCCAAGGGTTCCCTTTGTGCTTGTCCCAGGCTCTCTTGAATGCCCCCACCATCCTTGCTGATGCCACCTCCTCTGGCAGCTCATTCCAGGCAGACACCACCCTCTCTGTATAGGAATGCTTTCTTACATCCTTTCTGAATCTCCCCCCATCAGTTTTAGGCTGTGCCCCCTAGTGGTGCTGTTGTCACTCATTTTAAAGAGACTCTCCCTTTTCGCTCTGTTGATTCCCTTCAGGTACTTGAAGGTCTCTATCATATCATCCCTCTGCCTCCTCTCTTCCAGGGAGTACATCCCCATGGCTCCCAGCCTCTCCTCGTAGGACCTATCCTGTAACCCCTCGATTATCTTGGCTGCTCTTCTCTGGACCCCCTCCAGCATGCTGATGTCCTTCTTAAGGTAAGGATGCCAGTACCTCACCCCATATTCTAAAAATGGTCTCACCAATGACCTGTACAATGGTAAAATAACCTCGCTCTGCCTATTACTAAATCCCCTTGCAATACACCCCAGCATCCTATTAGCCTTTGCCACTGCCTTTTTTTTTTTTTTTTTAAATACATAATCCATGCCATGGTATAAACATACAGAGTGCACAGTAAATGTTACAGCATACAAACAAGTATTAGAAAGAGGAGGTCATTGGCTAAATTTGATAAAGAGTTGACTACCTACAGTATGCCCTGCAATAATGTGACAAGGGTACAGATAGGCAATTATATGTAAAAATATTTTGACCTGGTGGTACTTCTAGTACATCTGTTTGGTAGACTAGTTAAGGGGTATCGGTTGTTCAACTGGCCTTAATGCCAACAAACCCAAACATGCCGCCTAACAGAGAGGTAGACATAGACATATTCACTGGGGGGTATTGAAAGGAAAAGTAGATGCATGTACCCGATTGTCCATTAGGTGTATCTTCCATGATATGACCAGAAAAGCCATACCCCTATATTTGAGAAGTAATACGAGATCTTCAGGGATATCTCTGTCATTAGGTCACACCTATGGAACTTAGCCATCGAGCACAAGGATCTCATGGAAGCTTTTCTGCAGCAGTTTACTAGGGGCCGCCCATGCTAACGTCTGGCTCTGATGTCACTCAACCCTATAAAAGCGCGGGTGGCCCCGCTCCCTCCCTAATTCTTTCCCGCAATTGACCATTGGCACACGGACTCTGTGGAAGCTTTGTCACTCAGTTCAACTGCCATTTTTACTTACCTTTTATTTTTGTTTGTATGTCAAATCACTTTTATTTAAAAATGTTTCTTTCATATATTTATTTATTTAGTGTTTGTTGACCACGTAAGTGCACTAGACAAATTCTGCCTCTTTTGAAGCATGACCTGAAGGAGAGGGATACAGATGAATGCCAACTGACCTTGAACCAGATTAAGCTGTTAGTGGTATTCTTAGTGAATGGGGGGGAAATTTGGCCAGGGCACCAGGGAAATTCCCCTACTCAACCCAACCTAAACCATCTTACATTAGAAATATTACTATATGGTAATTTTGATGTAACCTGGAAAAGATGGGATATGTCTACTTTGCAAGTAATTCTTACTGTGGTAAAATGGTACATATGGAATTCTCATTGTTGGTTTACTTTACAACAGAAAACAGTAACCCTTACTGATTAATTGGAAAAGATTGTATGGGACATAAAATTGATATATAGGAAAGAGGTCAAAGAGATCCCATAACTGGGTGTTCCAAGCCTGGATGAATCTTCCTTGGGTTACTGACACAGATACATCAATTACCTGAAGTGTTATACTACTCAAGGTGTCCTCTGTATTTGCTTTTTGTACAAACATATGTTTTGATTGATGTATTATGATATTTTTTCTGGTTTCTGTTTCCTTTGTTTATCATTGTATTTCATGTGTGTGATTTCTTAATAAAAGCGAAATGCCCCTACTCTTTTCGAGAAGTGCCATGGGATCTTTAACATCCATCTGAACTACCACCAGAACAGGAAGATGGGACCTCGGTTTAATGTCTCATCTGAAAGACGGCATCTCAGGAGTGCAGCACCCCCCTAATGCTGCACTACAGTTTCAATATTGGGATTTAACTCAAATGCCTGGTGTGGGGATAGAACCCACAGCCTTCTGATCTCCCGGCCTCAGAGATGAGTGTGCTACCTACTGAGCCACTGACACTTCTCCTTTGTATGTTGAGAGCTACTCCTTTGTCAGCTCTTTTCCATCGCTGCGGAAAGAAGATCTCTTCCACCGATGAACACCAGCTCTGTATCTGCTGTCTTGGGTTTCGCCATAATGTACTCGTCTGCGAGTTCTGCTAGAAATTCATCCTCACCACCTGGCACTGATGAAAGAAAGCACTGCAGAGGTTTCTCATGGAGCAGCAGGTAGCCAGTGGAGAGCAAGTGTCCTCTGCGCCCCCATCCAGTCGCCTGCACCTTTAATGGGCTCACAGGCCGCTGAGGCCTGGGACAAATCCACAGGGAAGCACTGTCAACAGGATAAGGAACGGCCTCAGCTCCCCCCATCGGCGATCCCAGTCTCCCCTGGATTCTTCCTTTTCTGGGATCACCCCATCAACAGCTTTGGCGTCGGCATCTCTCCCTGTGCAGGCCTCTGTTTCTTCCAAGCCCCCCACGGTGGATTCCACTCCCACCCGGCATAGGGCTGTGGAAGGGCTGTCGGCCTCTGGGTTGTCGGCCCTTGCCCTGCCATTGAGATCTCTTGAGCCTTGATGTCAGTCGGCAATGGGCCTACCTGCTGCCTCTTCAGTTAACGTTAAGTTGTTAGACCAGGGCCTTGAACCCCCTCCGTCAACGCCAGTGTCGACGACGGTTCACTTTTCTGCCATCGACATCAATACCATCCTAACCACCCTTACTACTTCTGCTATTCAACACCTAGTGTCACAGCCCAGGCTGTCATCACCCGTGCCATCGACTGTTTCGGCATTGATGCCTGTTAAGCCCTCATGCCCACTATAGAGTTGTTGGTGTGGCGTTAATTAATCCCTGCTCCAGAGCAGACCGACTTTGAAGAGGAGTATCATCCTGATCTTATCCTCCCAGAGGACGAGGAGGATGAGGATAAAGTTGATGTGGAAACCACTGACAGGTCCACTGTCTCCTCAGGGAGTGAGGAATCTGTTAAGCACACTCCCAGGTCCCCCGAGGACCCATCTTTTTCAATATCATGAAGCATCTCTCCTCCATAATGGCTTTCCAAACAGAGGAGGATGATGAAACCAGGAGGAATCTGGTGGACTTCCTGGAGATCCCAGAGTCTCCACCTAAGGTTATTCCTCCTCTGCTGCCAGTTTTGACTGATGCAGCCACTGCAGCCTGGCGCAGGCTGACAAGCTTTATCAAGCACCTTAAGGGTTGCCCTTCTATGCAGCCCAGCCTGAGATGACTCTGTGGTCATTAAAGCTGCTTATGACAGGACTAAGGCTCCTAACCACCTTGGGTCCCTGCCACCTGACTGGGAATCCAAAAGGCTGGATCTGTAGGGCAAATGGACTTTCGCCTCCCCCACCCTTGGCTTTCAGATTGCCAGTTGTTTTGCTCATCTTATTAAGTACCAAAATACCCTTTGGAGGAAGGACAAAGCAGTTGCCCAGACCCTTCCAGAGGGTTCTTACAAGCAGGAGCTCCTTACGGTAATGTGCTTGACCTCATGCTGGCAAACGGGGAGCACGTTCTGGATTTGGAGGTGGAGGATCCCCTGGCGGGGAGTGACCACCACACAGTGTGGTTCTCACTTAACATGGGTAAGGAGGCTACCAGAACCACAACAAAAGTGTTGGACTTCAGGCGAGCAGACTTTATCAGGATCAAAGCTACAGAAATTCAGAACACACATAAGGAGCCAGAAGAACTGTGGGTCACCCTGGAAACAGGAAATGGGACAGCCATACAAACTGGGGTTGTCTACAGGCCTCCAGGGGGAGGACATAGACACATTACTGTTAGAAGATATACAAAACATGACAGCTAAATGGGAGGGTCTGATAATAGGAGACTTCAACATGCCAGATACAGATCGGTCAATACCAGCAGGAACATCTGCCAGAACTAGACAAATAGTGGATTCCCTGCAGGGGGAGGGCCTCAAACAACTGGTGCAACAACCCAGAAGAGACAGGGCTATCCTAGATCTAGTACTGACTAACGGGGAAAGGATCGCAGATCTCCAGGTAGAATGTCACCTGGGGGCCAGTGACCATCACGTGGTATGGTTCAGTTTGTCACTAGAACTAAATCATCCCATTCCAAGGCAAAAATATGGGACTTCAGAGGAGCTGATTTTGATAAGATGGCCAACAGAGTTAAACTAGCCCTGGCAAAAAGAAACACAGGTGAGGGGGTACAGGCAAAGTGGGTAAGCATTAAGGATGCACACTTGAAGCAACATCCCATTGTGTTAGAGAAAAGCAAGAGCAAAAGAAGGAGGAAACCACTTTGGTTCTAAAAACAGTAGCAGAAAAGGTCAGGCCAAAAGGCTGGCCTTCAGGAAATATAAGGAACACAGCAGGACTAAGATAGAGGTATATCAAACTTCCCTAAGGGAAGCAGGAAGGCAGTAAGGCAGGCAAAGGTCCAAACCAAGGAAACACTAGCACGGATAGCAAAAAGAAGGGACAAGATTTTCTATAGATACATTAGTGAAAGGAGAAAGTTCAGTTGGGGTATTGCTAAGATCAAAGGGGATAAGGGGAAGTGTGTGGAGGAGGACCAAGGAAAAGCATCTATTCTAAACAGATACTTCTGCTCAGTATTTACTGAAGAGAAGGTAGAGCAGGGCCCACAGCTCAGCACCATGGACACGGGAGAGGGAGGAGTGCACTAGTCCCTTCACAAAAGAAAGGGTCCTACAAGAGCTCGCTAAGCTCAGGGTGGACAAGTCAATGGGACTGGATGGCATACATCCCAGGGTACTAAAGGAGCTAAGGGTGAAACTAGCAGAGCCATTATCAGAACTGTTTAGTGAGTCTCTGAGCCCAGGAGAGGTCCCAGAAGACTGGAGAAGGGCTCATGTGACCCTGTTCCACAAAAGTGGTAGCAGGGAGGAGGCAGGGAACTACAGACCAGTCAGTCTTACCTCGGTAGTGGGCAAGTTTATGGAGGCACTCCTTAAGGAAAAGATAGAGCAACACCTGGAATCCATAGGGTCACAGGATCCAAGACAGCATGGGTTTACAACAGGAAGGTCCTGTCAAACTAATCTCATAGATTTCTCTGACTGGGTAACCAGAGTGGTGGACCAAGGGGGTGCAGTTGATGTCACCTACCTTGACTTCAGCAAAGCTTTCAATACTGTTCCACATGGAAGATTGATTAATAAGCTGGGAGGCTCGGGCTGGGTCAGAAGTTGGTCAACTGGGTACAACTGGTTGGCTGGACAGAAACAGAGAGTGGTTGTAAATGGTATACAGTCAGAAGAGATGCAAGTCACAAGTGGGTACCTCAGGAGCAGTCCTGGGGCCACCTCTTCAATATCTTCATCAGTGACATTGCAGATGGACTGGAGGGTAGGTTTGTCTGTGCAGATGACACCAAGATCTGCAACAGAGTAGATGATCCAGATGGGGTGGGCAGAATGCGAAGAGATCTGGATAAACTGGCAAAATGGTCAGAAGAGTGGCAACTGGGGTTTAACGCAAAGAAGTGCAAGATCATGCACATAGGGAAGAGAAACCCTGAAGCCACCTATAGGTTGGTTGGGGAGTTGCTGGCAATCACAAGGGAAGAAAGAGACTTGGGCATCATCATCACAGATGACCTGAAATCATCAAGCAGACCACTAAGGCAGTAGGTAAGGCTAGATGGATGTTGGGGTGTATTAGTAGGGGTATCCCAAGTCATAAGAGGGAGGTAATAATACCTCTTTACAAGACACTGGTTAGGCCCCATCTGGAGTACTGGAGGCTGCACCTGCACAAGGACATTAACAAAATGGAGGCAGTCCAAAGAAAGGCAACCAAAATGGTGCAGGGACTGCATCAGAAAACATATGAGGACAGATTAACGGAGCTCAATATGTGTACCCTAGAGCAAAGGAGGGAGAGGTGATATGATCGAAACATTCAAACATCTTAAGGGCATTAACAAGGTGAAAGATTCTAACGCTTCAATTTAAGAAAAATAGCAGGACAAGAGGACACAGCATGAGATTAGAGGGAGGCTGATTAAGTTGTAATGTGAGGAAGTTCTTTTTCACAGGAAGAGTGGTGGATGCATGGAACGGCCTACCTCAGAAAGTGGTGGATATGAATACAGTGCAGGGCTTCAAACAGGCATGGAATAGGCATAAGGGAGCAATACAGATAAGTATGAATAGATAGGCCATCGACAGAGTACAGGCCTATGGCACATTCATAAGGTAGAAAAAATGGGCAGACTGGATGGGCCTTGCACCTTGTATCTGCCGTCAATGTCTGTGTTTCTATGAGGGACATTCTAGGGGGGCACATCTCCCAACATCCATCACACATGGACGCGGACCAGAAATGAGAAATTATCAAGCAGGGACTAGTAGAGGCAATTTACTTATGTGTAACCCCCTTGCAAATGGGGGTTCCGGAAAGTTTTCCCGGAGTTTGTCCCCCGGCTCCATGCCTAGCTGGCGTTCGGCATAAAGCCGTTTAAATGGGTAGCCAGTGAGCGCTTAAAAAGCCTGCAAGCTGTCTCTTTAGGCTGCCTGTTGCAGTCGTAATTAACTGCGATTGGGGGGGGGCTGGTGGTTAGATGCACGAAGTCCCGCCTGGACACTGAAAATAGCTCCCTCTGCCATCGCGGTGGTGCAGAGGAACTCTATTAGAGATGTAATTGTTTGCTGGAAATAACGTAGTTATAATGATAATGCAGCTGTGCTAACCTGCCTTCCTTTGCAGCAAAGACTGTTTCGACTGTTTCTCCATTTTGCCCAGAACTGTTGAATTGGGCCAATCAGTACCTCGGGACCCTACAGAGTTGGCTGACCAATAGAGGGACTGCTTGTATTTTGGGAAAGGCATTATGGGCTATGGCGCTTTTTCACACCACTGAAGGCAGGAGGAAATGACTGGCATGTTCAGCCAGCCAATGGAAGTGGGGTAGCGCCCGAACTAAAGGAAGAGCCCCTTGCTGTTGGGGGTTTGAGTGTTGTGGCTGAGGAGAGGAGAGGAGCTTTGTGCTTCTGCGCTGTGTGAGTGTTCGCGTGGGAAGCGCGTGAAGGCCTAGTCGGCCATTTTTTGCCTTTTCATGCGAGTCGGACTAAATCCGCCGGCGTGCAGTCGGAGGAGGCTGGTGCCAGCCCAGCTACCTACCAGGCTCAACCTGAGAGGACTGGAGAGAATTGCTGAGTCGTGCTCGGTCCGCCTGTAATGTTGTAGCTGCCGTTTGTTGTCCGAGTTCTTCTGCAAGTTTGTGAAGGTTTGAGAGCAGCTGCCTGGTATGGTACCCCTCTGTTGTAGCCATATAAATGTGTGAGAAGGCTGGTGAAGTTCAGGCTCCGTCCTGGCAGCGTTGAAGGAATCGTTATTTGCTGGGGTTGTGAGTAGTGAGTCAGGGTAGCTCCCTGCAGAGGTGTACACAGTGGTTTCGAGTGTATTATTATATTGCTGACTGCCTAATTAAACTTTCCTCCTATTCTGACTTGCTCAGGATTGTAATGTTTATCTGTATTAAGGGCCCCGACCAGCTGCCACGTTTGAACTAGCCGATAGGGCTTGGGTACCCAGGGACAGTAAATCTTAGGGTTAGGCCTGTGCACAGAGCCCTAGGTAGGTAATTATAGTATAAGCCAATTAACTTGATTTTCCCCCTCTCCCTGTTATCTGCTCCTTTAATAAATCAGATTATTGTGTTGCAACTACATCCTGGCTGGTTTGTGCATTCCTGATGAACTGCTACATAGTGACTGGGATATAACTGTACCTTACTTTACAGGGGGTCCCCGGAGTGAGCTGAGAGATACTACCGGGGAGGTAAGTGTACTGGTGAAAAGAATTGTTGGTACCCAGTGTGAGCCACTAGTGGGACAAAAGGGGGGTTGCAGTAACCTAGAGGGCTGTAACCGAGGCGGTTTGGACCGTATTAACCCCGGCCTCTGGGTGGAGGCACCCGTCCACGGATCTGGGCCCCTCATCCTGTCTCAGCGGAGGCAGGCAGGGGTAGTAGCCCTAAGGGTAGCGCCCCCTGGGGGTTACATATGCATAAAGACACAAAGTAAAAAGGCCAGGCCCAGGAGGCCAAGCTGGCTAAGCAAAGAAGTGGTTGGGAAAGTGAAGGAAAAAAGAGCTGCCTTCAGAAGATTTAAGAGAACCAAAAGGAAGGGGGATAGAGAAGAGTACATGAAGAAATCAAGGGAGGTGAGCAGATCAATCAGGGCAGCCAAGGCATCCACTGAACTTAGGCTGGCACAGGGGATCAAAGGAGGAAAAAAGGATTTCTTCAAGTATGTAAGGGAGAGAAGAAGCTGCAAGGATCAGATTGTTAGGATCAAGAAAGATGAGGGGTTGGCAGAAAAGGGGGTGGAACAGGCAGAAGCTCTTAATGACTACTTCTGTTCTTCGTTTACAAGGAAGAAGCATGGGCCAGTGCCACTGGTTAAGGGAGGGGTGGGCAAAGGGGGGGAAGAATTATCGGATGGGGATATCCCACTGAGCAGAGTGCTGGAAGGCCGTAGAGCCTTGCGGGTGACTAAAGCATCAGGCCCAGACGGCATACACCCCAGGGTTCTAAAGGAGTTGGCAGAGGCCCTGGTGGAACCACTGGCAGACTTATTCAACACCTCTCCGGGGGCTGGTTGTGTGCCCCAGGGCTGGATGATGGTGCATGTGGTGCCCCTCCATAAGTGTGGGCCCAAGGGCAAACCAGGTAACTATAGACCTGTCAGCTTTACCTCCATTGTGGGGAAGGTAATGGAGACTGTCCTCAAGGAGAGATTGGTAACCTTTCTGGTAGACAGTGTTCTCCAGGACAACAGGCAGCACAGGTTCGTCTCGGGAAGATCCTAGCAGACCAGTCTGGTTGACTTCTATGACTGGGTGACTAGGGCACTCGACAGGGGCCATGCTGTAGATATCCTGTATCTGGATTTCAGCAAGGCCTTTGATTTGATGCCACATGGGAGGTTGATTAACAAACTGGTACACCTGGGTGCAGGGGAGAAGCTTGTGAGGTGGGTTAAGAACTGGCTGCAGGACAGGCAGCAGAAAGTGATTTTAGGGGGTGATAGCTCAATGCCCAGAGCTGTAACCAGTGCGATACCACAGGGCTCAGTACTGGGGCCAGTGTTGTTAAGCATCTTGCAGTATTGCTGACATCTCAGTTGGGATTAGGAATACGATTGGGGTGGTGATGGATGACAAAGAGGGGTGGCAAGGACTACAAGAGGATCTGGCAAACCTTGAGAGCTGATCAGACACATGGCAGCTGAGTTTCAGTGCAAGGTCATGCACTTGGGGGCCAGGAACACTAGGAATGGTTACCAGCTGGGAGGGTGGGTGGGTGCAGTTATCCACTACTGAGGAAGAGAAGGATCTTGGGGTGGTGATCATGGGTCGCATGAATCATTCAGCACAGTGTTAGAGGGCAGCAGCTAAAGCTAATAAGATGCAGGAATGTATTGCCAAAGGGATCACCTCCAGGAGGAAGGAGGTCATCCTGACACTGTATGGGTCACTGGTGAGACCACACCTGGAGTACTGCATGCAGTATTGGTGCCCCTATTTGAAGAGGGATGTCAGACAATTGAAGGGGGTCCAGCTCAGAGCAACCAGGATGATCCTCGGGATGGAGGACAAACCCTATGAGCAGAAGTTGAGGGAGCTAAACATGTACTCCCTAAAGGATAGGAGAGAAAGAGGGGATATGATCGACACCTTCAAGTATATGAAAGGCATAAGCAAGGTTTGCACAGATTACATTTTTAAATTAAAAGGGGGGTGGGATACTAGGTGGCACAGTCTGAAATTGGAAGGTGGTAGGTTCAAGAGGGAAATGAGGCATTATTTCACAGAAAGGGTTGTGACAGTGGAACACTCTGTCAGAGGGGGTGGTATCATCAAAGTCAGTGGGCAGTTTCAAAGGGGTGTGGGACAAAGTCAGGGGGAAGGTCATAACAGAGAAGTTAAGGAGGGGTTGGGGAGTCAGCAGGCAAGGGCATTAAACCAGATGTACTGACGGGCCGGGGGGGCTGATGCAGTATAATGAACTGCTAGCTGCACACTCAAGCAGACTAGATAGCCCATATGACTTGTATCTGCTGGCATTTTCGTATGTTTGTATAAGGTATTACAGGCTTCGGAAAATTTAGCAAGCACCTCTTCAGGGTCACTTATGATATGGTTGACACTACTGCCAGGGCAGCTGCCTCTGGCATTTGCCTCAGAAGGCACTCCTGGCTGGGTCTCTGGCTTTGCCAGTGACGTCCAACAAAAGGTGTTAAATGCCCATTTTGTGGATCACAAAGTTTTTGGTCCAGATGTGCAGGACATTATTAATGAGCTGCAGGCTTCTGGTAGGGCCATTCAGTCTGTCCACTCCTTATATCATACCCAGCCCAGGAGTAAACCATGGTCCTCTTTTCGGAAGGGCTCCAACAAGTCAAGTCCCAGAGGCAAGCTTCAGGATAAACGCAGAGCCAGTTCAACCTTGCCTGCCCCCTCTTCCTCCGCTGGCCCCTCGGCCTAGCAATCCAGAGGAGGGAGTGTGGCCCCTGCCGCTGGTTCAGCCTCTTCCTCTTCCCCATCTCCTTCCCCAAGCCAGGGGGTGATGGTCAGAGGCCAGTTCTCCCTCCATTTGCCGCAATGGAGAACCATCACAGCAGATGCTTGGATCCTGCAGATCATTGAGCAGGGCCATGCTCGCGAAGTTGAAGAGCAGCCTCCAAATGTTCCCCTAGTCCCCCTGATTTACCCTCCAGACCCCACAGAGGTTCTCAGGAAGGAGGTCCTCACCTTGCTGTGCAAACAGGCCATAGAACCAGTGCCCAGGCGGCAAAGTAACAAAGGATTCTACTCCAGGTTATTCCTGTGTCCCAAGAGAACAGGGGACTTGAGGCCCATTCTAGACATCAAGGAGCTGAACCTTTTTATTCAGTGCAAAAAGTTCTGGATGGTTACTTTGCACAGTCTTCTCCCACTGCTCAAGCAGGGTGACTGGCTATGCTCCCTTGATATGCAGGATTCCTATCTGCATATCATGGTTTGCTCCCTCACAGGTGATACCTGCAGTTCCTGTTCCAGGGGGGAGCATCACCAGTTCAGGGTATTGCCCTTTGGCTTATCCTGTGCACCATGGGTCTTTACCAAGTGCTTAGTGGCTGTGGCAGCTGCCCTTTGTTGCAAAGGCCTCTATGTGTTCCTGTACCTGGACGACTGGTTACTGAAAGCCCAGTCTAAGGAGTGCCTGATGTTGACTCTAGAACACATCCTCCAGTTTTTCCAGTCCATAGGCATCACTGTCATTTGGCCCAAGTCAGTGCTGCACCTTCTCAGAGACTACAATACATAGGGGCAGTCCTGGACTCTACTCAGGGCAAGACCTTCCTTTCTCAAGACAGGACGGACCGTCTTATTGCCCAGGCCTAGGAGATGGCTCATTGCTGGCACGTCCTAGCCAAAACATTCCTCAGGCTACTAGGCCTCATGTCTGTGGCCATTGTACAGTCCCACTGGCCAAGTTGCACATGAGGATTTCACAGTGGAGGGTTCTGTAGGATCAGCATTCAGACGATTTAGATCAGCTGGTCGTTGTCTCCTCGCCAGTGAACAAAGTGCTTCACTGGTGGATGGATCTGGCCAATCTCCTAAAGGGGTCCCCTTTCTTATCCCCACTCCTCAACAAATCCTCGCCACGGATGCTTCGTGTCAGGGTTGGGGAGCCCATCTAGGGCCTTATCAGACCCAGGGTCTCTGGTCCCACTGGGAGGCTCACCTCCACATAAACTTTTTAGAAATGTGGGCAGTTCTGTATGCCTTACAGGCCTTTCAGACCCTTCTCTCTTGGGGTCTTCTGTTGATGCAGTTTGACAGCCTCAGTGTGGTCTATTACATCAAGAAGCAAGGGGTGACCCAGTCCTACCCTTTGTGCTGGGAAGCGGTGAGAGTCTAGTACTGGGCTGTAGATCACAGACTAGAACTTTCAGCCATTCATGTGCCAGGCATCCAAAATGTCTTGGCAGACAGCCTCAGTCAGTCACAGTCCAGAATGCATGAGTGGGAGCTGCTGACCTCGGTTTCAGAAGACCTGTTCAACAGGTGAGGTCATCCAGAGTTGGACCTTTTTGCATTCCCACTCAATGCAAAACTGCTGCATTTCTGCTCCCTAGATCTAGGGTCTGGAGTTTTCTGGTAAGGCTCGTTGTCCCTCTCCTAGAAAGGGAGGTTTCTTTATGCATTCCCTCTGATTCAGAGGGTTCTCATCATGCTTCAGATGGAGGGCGCCACCTTGATTCTGGTGGCTCCATTTTGGCCTCTGCAGATATGGTTTCCATTACTGCAACAATTGGCTGTGGAACCTCCAATTCCCCTGCCTCTCTGCCGGGACCTGTTGACACAGGCACAGAGGACCCTGGTCCATCCAGACCTCAAGTCCCTCCATCTGCATGCTTGGCTCCTGAGGATATAGCCATTGCTCAGTTTGGGGTGTCTTAGAAGGTAGCTGATGTCCTGACGGCTGCCAGAAAGCCTTCCCCTGGGCCACTTACTCTATGAAGTTGAAGTGGTTTGCTATCTGGACTGTTTCTAACCAACTGGACCTTTTCACCTGCCCAGTGAACCAGGTTTTGGAGTATCTCTTGAACTTGTGTGATTTCGGTCTCAAATACTTCTCACTTAAAGTTCACCTGTCGGCCATATCAACCTTCCATGTGCCCAATGATGGCTGTATGGTGGCACAGCTGGATGCGGCCCGTACTTTTCTTTTTTTAATTTACACTTTACTCTGTCTTCGCGGAGCGGACAGGTGGCTTCAGTCTTTCGTCAGGGGGACTTGTCCTCCGACCCCGACTGTCCCCTGCTCAGCCATACCCCCATAGTTCTCCCACGGATTACCCGTGCAGTGGGGCCAGGGTGAGGAGCACTGGCTTACCCCCCTCCAAAGCACAATCCAGAAGTCAGTGTCAGCATGTTGTAGGGGAGTACATCGGGTCTTCGTGGACCCTGTCAGCTCCCGTTTTGTCTGCCTGTTTTCTCCCCGGGCCCACTAACGTGCAGTGGGCGGAACGGCTAGGCTCTGCCTCCACAGAGGCAAGCACTCAGCCACTGCTGGGGGTCTGGCAACAACTCGCCACTCTTGCCCCCCTCCCCAGGGAAGGAAAGCTGTCTGTGAACGCTTGATCCTTCCTCACCCCTGTCGACCCCGAACAACCCAAGTCCATTCTCGAACTCGGGACCGCGGCATGGAGCAAAGTGTGGCATCCAGTGCCTCGACCCTCAGCGCCACAGGGCTGTCTGGCCCGTACTTTTCTGAGAGGCATTCTCCACTTTAAGCCTCCCATCCATAACAAGGTTCCGATTTGAGACCTTAATTTTGTTTTAGAGAAGTTGACCCTGCCTCCTTTTGAGCCATCCGCGTCTTGCAAGTTACGCTTTCTGTCGTGGAAAGTGTTATTTTTAGTTGCCATTACTTCTGCTCAAAGAGTTTTGGAGCTACAGATGTTCATGTGTGAGCAGCCTTATTTGATTTTCCACAAAGACCGGGTATCTTTGCGTACTAATCCTAAGTTAGTCATAGTCAAGTTTATTGTTCGACTCGTTGAGTTATTACAATATAAATAAATAGAAAATGAAAACAAAAATACAGATTTTGGACACAAAGACCATAAATTGCAACATCTGAATACTATAGATTAAGTAAAATTGTTACATTCCCAGTTTAAACATACCCATTTCTCCATACAGTTAATACAGTTAATTGCATCGGCTATAAATGATTACTTTTAAAGGGTGTTTTCCATGGGTTATGGGCAAATATGTAAAAGTCAGATTTTCAGATAGAGACATTTCCAAAAACACTTGTTATCACCAGATAACAGAACTTTTCTGAAACTCCCCTGGGGTAAACCCAGCCATAGTGGTTACTAGCACATCACAAAGGACCCACCAAACATAGTCACCAGCTGTAGGTCAGCTCAAACTCCGAATATATGTCGCCCAACCTTCATCCCGCGATACTATACTGAGTATGACTCTCGTACTAGCTTATCCTATACTAGGTAAGCTTTCCTTTTAGGCCACTAGGGCCAGCTGGGTCTTTAACAGTACTCACCACCAAATACTTTCAGAAGGGAGTCAGAAACGATGCTTATCTGCTGTTGAAGTGCAGGGCAGCATTTGATCCAGTTTCAGCGTTCACGAACAGTAGGCTAAGCATCTTCCCTGGACCTGTCCTACTAAGGATCACTTATCCAGTGCTGCAGAGATTGTCCCAAGACCCCTCTCCTGCTTCTGGCTACTTACCAACAGAGTCCCAACCACGTACTAATCACTCTTAAAGGACAGGAGACCATTCAGTTGATTCAAGCGCCAATCCATAGTGTCTGTAATGTCCTTATTACTCAGACAATCCCTCTGCTCAATCTATTATACATTCCTGCAGAGCTTTAAACAACCCTCAGAGGGACTATCAGTTTTTAAATATCATCACTGAGCCTTAAACTCCCAAACTGAGCAATTGCACCTTAAAATACAATGTTTATCTTCCCCCCAAAAAAGAGCTCAAACTTGTGCATGAAAATGAAATTCCTTTTATAGTTTTTGTACTACGCCCTGTATATTTAAATTAACAGGATCTCTTGCATTCACACTCTTCCCGTCTAGGAGAAAACACAATGATCTATTTAATCCTAAATAAAATCTACATCATTCCTTATGTGAAGGAGTCCAACTATTAAAATTTTTAAAAGTATAAATACATATAGCAAAGGATCAGGCACCATAATAATAAACATAATAGTACACATTAAAAGGTGCCAGCATGTTCAACCCAGTTTACTTTCGTTCGTTAATTTGCCTGGGTATTAAGTCTCCTTCCTAAAAAGTAAAAAAAAAAAAAAACATGACCTTTAAAGGGAAATTGCTCTGTAACCAGTTAAATCCAAGTTCTTTTCATAAGCACGTTCCATTTCATGCATCAAAATGTTTGCAATTTCACCCTACTACCACGTTCAAAGGCCAGTCCGAGAGAGTGCAACAGAAAGGGGCAAGAGATAGGCCAAAAATGTTTGCCCTAACAAGGAGAAATATAATAGTGCCTCAATGCAGTATAATAATGGGGTCTTTTTCCCAGTTCTCCACTCTTCTTAGAGAACATAGTAAGCAGTATATTGAAAACAGTTCTCCTACTTGTTTTATCTTTGAGGCCAAGGCAGAAATGCCATTTATTCTCTGTTCACAGCATCCCCCCCCCCCCAATTGTTTAACTAGGTGAGACACACTAAGCTGAAAGCTTGTTTACAGGTGCAACCTGGGAGCACAGGGAATTTAAGTGACTTGCTCAGGGTCACACAGTATGCAAGTGGGGACTGTGGGATTCAAACCCAGGTCTCCAGATTTGCAGCTCAGAGCCTTAAACCACTGTGCTATACTGCCTCCCATCCTGGAAAGTCAAAAATGTTTTGTAGCTTACACCCTTTTCAGATATTTCAGGTTAGAGAACAGAAACAGCACTTTCCAAAATCCTTCACATCAACACAGGTTATTAGTAGAAGCACAGAATTAACTGTGTCAATTTTGGGGCTATTCCAAATGCTTAATCCAGTGTACTCTTGCTTGGTCATGCCTGGGGAAAAAAAAGGACAAAAGAAACACTCCACTGAGTGTAGTAACTTCAGGCACTCACTCATGGAACCCATTTACCCTTCCCCCCATAGGCAACACTGTCATACCTTTGGATGAGTATTTTAGGCATTTATTTTATTAGGCATTAGGAGGCAGTGTAGCTCAGTCATACCTCTCAACCTTTTCTCCACCAAATATGGAACATTGCCTCTCAAAATGTGGAACACTTACTCAAATCTTTTCCTAGGAGGCTCAGAACACTGTTAAAATGTTTGCATTTATGTTCAGAAAGTCTGTTTTTAATTGAATGATATATTTTTTGCATCATTTACTATACATTTTTGCTTTAGAATGTGAATACTGAATGTGGAACAAGTCCTCACAATGTGGAACAGGGACCTTTTGTGAAGTAAAATGAGGAACGTTCCTCGTAATGAGGTACAGTTGAGAGGTATGAGCGCAGTGGTTATAGACACTGAGCTGCAAACCTAGAGACCTGGGTTTGAATCCCACAGCCCCCACTTGCATACTGTGTGACCCTGAACAAGTCACTTAAGTTCCTTGTGCTCCCAGGTCGCATCTGGAAACAAGCTTCAGCTTAGTGTGCCTTTCCTAAGGGTAGAACTAGTGCACCACTGACTACCCTCTTGAACAAATCATGGGAGGATGGGGTGGTACCTGAGGACTGGAGGAGGGCAGATGTTATTCCACTTCACAAAAGTGGGAGCAGTGCAGAGGCAGGAAACTACAGACATGTTAGTTTGACCACCTGAAGGAAAGAATTGTTGAGTACCTAGAGGCCAGAGGGGCATTGGACCCAAGGCAGCATGGATCCACAGCGGGAAGGTCATGTCAGATGAATCTAATAGATTTCTTTGACTTGGCGACCAAAGTAGCAGATCAGGGAGGGGCTGTGGACATGGCCTGCCTAGACTTTAGCAAGGCATTTGACACAGTCCCACGCAAAAGATTAATATACAAGTTAGCCAGCCTTGGAGTGGGTCCCAAGATGGTAGCCTGGGTAACAAATTGTCTGGAGAACAGGACACAGAGGGTAATAGTAAACAGAGTCCACTGTGAAGAAAGGGGGTTGCTAGTGGGGTACCGAAGGGTTCAGTTCTAGGACTGGTCCTCTTCAATGTCTTTATAAGTGACATTACAGAGGCACTGGAAGGAGAAGTATGTCTGCTTGCAGACGACACAAAGATCTGCAACAGGGTTGATACACAAGGTGGGGTGGAAAGGATGAGAAGGGTTCTTGGCAAGGTTGGAGGAATGGTCAAATGTATGGCAGCTTAGATTCAATGCTAATAAGTGCAAAGCAATGCATCTGGGAAAGAAAAACCCAGGGGAAGAGTACACAGTGGGGGGTGAGATACTAACAACAACAAAAATAGAAAGGGACCCGGTGGTAGTCATATCAGATGACCTAAAGGTGGGCAAGCAATGTGAGAGCGCAGTAAGGAGGGCTGGGGGGGATACTGGGATGTATAGGGAGAGGCATCACCAGTAGAAAACAGGAAGTTGTTATCCCTCTGTACAGGCAGCTGGTGAGGCCCCATCTGGAGTACTGCGTGCAGTTCTGGAGACTCGATCTCCGCAAGGATGGAGGCAGTCCAGAGGAGGGCAACTAAAATGGTGTAGGGTCTGCAGTAGAAGACATATGAAGAGAGACTTAAGGAGCTTAATATGTATACCTTTGAGGAAAGGAGGGACGGAGGGAACATGATAAAAACTTTCAAGTACCTCAAGGGAATCAACAAAGTCCAAGAGGGTAGCATCTTTCAGAAAAAGAGGTATGAAAGAACAAGGGGGCACAATTTGAAGATAGAAGGGGGACAGCTCAGAAGTAATGTGAGGGAAGTATTATTTTCATGGAGAGGGTTGTGGATGCATAGAACGGCCTTCCTGAGGTGGTTGTGGAGTCAAAAACAGTGGGGGAATTCGAGAATGCATGGGACAGACATAAGGCAATTCTAGGAGGCAGGGGTAGGAGGAAGTAGGCTGTTGGTTAACTAGGATCTGCTGCTTATCCATTAGGTAGGGAGATGGGCAGACTGGGTGGGCCAAGCAGTCCTCATCTGCCATCAAATTTTATGTTTCTGTGTTTCCTGGTTAAACAATTTCCCTTTTCCATTTACAGCAGGAGTCCCATGTGCATGCAACTCTTCTGAGGGGTCCCAAATCCACTTCCTCATATACAGTGGCCCTGCACTCCATCATGCCAGATTCTGACCCTAACACCAGCTTACTGTCCATAATAATTTATCAAAGCAGTGAAATGACAAGAAAAAAAAAAGCTTTTCAGCAGCCCAGTAAAACAAACACTCCTTTGAAAATACCAGCACCATATAGTACTTTACTTATCTTTTGCTGTACAGCACAACATTTAGATCATCCTGGACAAAAAGTCTCCACCACTCATTCACACTAATGGGACTACACTGGAGGCGCTAGGACCCTGTGGGAGCCAAAAATCTTCAGAGGACCGGTGCCAGGATAGGACCGCGCATGCGCAGCACCGTGAGACTAGCGCATGCCGTATAGGCTGTCTCGGCATTGACCTTCCAACCGCCTCAGTTCCTTTTCTCTTGCCGTTGAGTGTGCTTCAATGATGACGATGCTCGCCTGCCAGGAGTCAATTCTTGGTGTATACGACAGCAGCTATAGCCATTCAGTATTCAATTAATTTACTACTTTTAGTGTTCTTTTCTTATTTTAACAAAAAAAAAGAAAAGAGAAGAAGATGAACAAGAAGAAGAGGAAGAAATTCTCAGCCAGCCATCAACGGAGTCGACTATAGGCAGTAGCGGTGATGGTAGGAGACTTCGTTTGAAAGCTGTGATGGCAGTGGGGCTGTGTCCGGCCCGCAGCCCTTTGCGGAGGTGAGGTCCGACCATGGGCAGTCCAGTGCTTGGAGGGGGGGGGAGAACAGTCCACCCGAAGCACAAAAGCAGTGTCTCCGATCCCTACCTCAATCGGGGACCCGGCTCCACTCGACCTTGAGCTCTTCTTCCTCCTGTCGGTGGAAGAAGAAATGGTACCACTCGAGGTTGCCCTCTGATATGTCTGCACGGGGATCGTTGGTGGTGGTGAGCAGTAGGCCTGACCCAACTTCGGCGGGGTCCTCTGTGGCTACATTCTTAATGGCTGTGATCTTCAACACCAGCCCCATCTCTGTTCCCGATGGGACTCCAGTGAGCAGTTTCACCTCTGGGCTGCTCTTTTAGAGCAGGGGGAATGATGTCTACCCAGTTGATTTGGCCAGTAGACCTGGTTCCAGGGCTTTTGGGCCTTGGAGTCACTGGGCCATGGCTGAGTCAGGCGGGCAGGATATGCGTAGTGCCATCGACGCTGACCCTGCGTGCCTACCCCCCCTCACCTTTTTCTCTGCAGGGGTTGGCATGGGTACCGTTTTCCTTCTCCCCCTTTTTTCTTCAGGTCTAGGGCCAGTATGCCTGACATTGCTTGTGGTGCCGGTGCTGCATGTGTGCCAGCGCCACAAGTGGTGCCGGTACCGCAGGTGGTGCCTGTGCCGTGAATGGCACCGAACTCTTCGATACCGTTCTGGGTGGTGGCGTCTCTCGTGATTCTGGCCTGGACCTGCCTTTTGGAGGTTCTTCTGGGGTAGAAGTGGATCTGGATGAGTCTCTTCCTGTCCTACTTTGTCGGAGACGCAGCGGATGACTCATTTTAGAGGCTGGAAGGCAAGCCTTCTGTATCAGCAGAGCCTGTGATGGAAGATCTTCTTTTCAGTTTTTCCTCAGGGATATGGGTTCCACCATAACATTTCAGACTTCATCTGTGAACCAAAGCAGACTTTTACGTCTGGAGTTCCTAAAGTCCTCAATACAAGTACACACTGTGGAACACACGAAATTCATTGATCGAGAGCCTCCTGGACTCTACCGCTCCATTGCTAGGAGCATATAGCCCAATAATCAGCTAAAAGCTTTTATAAACCCCTATGACACTGCCCCCTAGGGTGGCTAACGTTGGCAGCTGGTGATTAACATCTCTTTGGCAGTGATTATTGGTTCAGCCCTCAGATTGAGTTCTGAAGGGCGCTCAGACTCCTGCTGCCCCTCAAAGGGACAGCACCATTGTTATTTTCGTAACAGGCAGGCCTTTTAAGGTAGAGGCCTGGAAGCCTTTGTCAGGAACCAACTCAACTGCAAAAAAAAAAAAATTGCAGCAGAGGGCACAGGGCCCGAAAGCAGCCGGTACCATCGTCTTGGATCCGGCCCAGGTCCCACTTCAGCTGTCTGAGGTGGACACCTCTCGGCGGTAGTGGGGGGCACCCGATTTGGTTTTATAACTAGTGGAAGTCCAATCCAGCAGACTTATGGGTCATCAGGATTGCCCGAGAGGGATACTCTTCCAATTTCACAGAGATTTTCCCCAGACCCAGGTGGCAGCCCAGTCTGTTTGCCTCTCTGTCAGACCCTCTTTCTTCTGAGAGACAGGGCCTCAGAACAGTAGAAGTTGTTCCACAGCGAGTCAGAACACAGGTTCCTACTTCCTTTGCTTAGTTCCAAGATAACAGGTGGCATGCACCCATTTTCCGACCTTGAAAGGTTAGACAAGTACCTGTTCAGGGAGGAGTTCACTACAGCCTCGGTATTAAAGCCTTCACTTCCTGGACGTTTGGCTCCAAGCCAGCACATCTGGGCTAGAGTCTCGGGAAGCAGTTGCCACAGCTTCTCAGTTGCTTTCTTCCAGGAGGGGTTTTCTGATTCACGGAAGTTACGAGATTCACCTTCCCAGCAGCTCCTTTTCATAGGAGCCCTCCTGGATAACTCCAGGGCGAAGGTTCTTCCTTCCAAAGAACAGAAGAAACAACATCTTCAGATGTCTCATTACTTCACGGAAAGCGACTATGTCCGGGCCCTTTTCGATGCAGCAGATGCTGGGACTTATGCCTTCGTCCACTACAAATAGTGGTCTCTGACCACGCATCTGCAGTCCTCCACATAAATGACAGAACCTTGGACAAAATTACTTATGTGGTAGACGTAGTTAGCCTAGCTTCTGCTAGGTCTACCCTTACCCTCTAAATCCCAGATCACTGTCACCACAGTTGCACTCCTGATCAGTTGGGGAGCTCACTGTCAAGACCTCCACATTCAGGTGTGGAGCCAGGAGGAGGAGCATCATCTTCTCATAAATTTCTTAGAGATGAAAGCTGTCTTATATGGTTTCCAAGTCCTGAAGGAGGCCCTCTGCCATGCAATGATCCCACTTTGGATGGATGACAAAATTGTGATGTTTTCGTCAACAAGCAGGGTGGAGCCTGCCGGCCCGTTGGTGCAGCTGTTGGATTTCTGCTCATGACGCTGGTGACCCTGGTTCAAGAACAGACCCGGGTTGTCAGAGGGCCGGCCGGGGGAGAAGGATGGAGCATCCCCGTGGACTGCTCTCCTTCTCTGAGGGAGGGCAGCACGCCTGGTGCGTGATGACCCCTGTGGTGGGAGGCTGGGGGTACCACAGCAACCAGCGTCCATGTGTTCCAGGAGGCGGAGCGGATGCCAGACGTCATTGCACATCCCCGCCTCCCAGAAAAATTTAGAGAAACCCTCTCTGGTTGCTCTGGATGACGCCGCCCCAGCACCTGGTCTCCATAGCTCCTCGCCACTCTGCCACCGACTAAATACCAGCTCCACAAGCGTCACTACAGGCCCCGAATCCTACCCTGGGGGAAGCCAGGGAGGCAATGTCGGCTCGCTGACACCTTACCCGTCGCAGACAGGCAGGTCATGATGCTGTAGCCCTGCCCTGGGGGGGTAAGTTAGGGAGTATCAGTGGCAGAAGGCAGTCATTAGGGAAGTGAGACAGGTGCAGGAATGAGGCAGATGGGAGAGCAACCGGGGAACAAAAAATATAGTAAATAAACAAAAAAAAAAAAAAACAAGCAGGGTGGAGCACTCTCCTACCCTCTGTGCAGGAAGGTCGTGGGGAGGTGAGAGTGGTGCCTTGAGCACGTTTCGTCATTTCAGTCATTGTGCAGTCACTATTCGATGAGTGGGGCAGTCCGGACCTGGTCCTTTTTGTGTCCCCTCTCAGTGCAAATCTGCCTTTAACCTGCTTCGGAAATCCAGACCCTGGTGTTTTCTGTCCGGATATATTCACTGCAGTAGACAAGATGCTCCTGTATGCTTTCCTCCTCTTCCCTTAGTTCAGAGGGTACTGCTCAAGTTGTAGGCAAATGGGGACAGGATGATTCTCATCATCCCTGACTGGCCTTGGCAGATATAATATGCGTAAACAGTTAGTCAGAAGCTCCCCCAAGGCGACTCCCTCTACAAGCGGACCCTCTGACACAGGGACTTTGGTCCATCTTTCCTGCGCTCCCTTCATCTCCATGCCGGGCTGTTGAGGAGGTGAAAGTGGGCAAGTTTTAAGTTTCCAGACAATCGTAGAAATCTTCTTAGCCACGCATAGACCTTCCACCAGGAGGACTTACGCAGCTAAGTGGTTACAATTCACCATCTAGTGTGCAAAGTTCCATCTGGACCCTTTTGGTTGCCCACCAAGTAAAATTTTTGGGTGCCTTGTGGACCTGTTGAATGCACGTCTACATTTCTCAGCAGAGAATGTTCACCTCTGTGCATTTTCAGACTATCTTATTTATTTATTTATTAGCTTATGGTAACCGGGTAAGTGCACTAGGCAAAAAATCCTGCCTATTTTCAGGCACGACCTGGAATCTTGAATCAGTAGACAAGGTGTCACTGGCTCAGTTACCGTTAGTCAAGTTTTGCTTCTCCCTACTTACTTCGTTAACTCCAGAATGAAGGAGAACACTCCCTTTATCTCTCTGAATGTTAAGAGGGTTCTGCGATTCTACATCGAAAGAACAAAGAGATACACATCCGAGCAACTATTGTATCTTTCCGAATGCCTTGGCTGGGTCAGCCTGTTGCCATGAGATGTATTTCTACTTGTTTAGCAGCATGTCTTCAACACTACTAATCCATGGCACAGCTCAGGTCGGAAGGTCAGGTTCTCAGTATTCTACCAGAGCGGTTGTGGCTTTCCTGGCAGAGATTCATAATGTACCCGTTGCAGACATCTGCAAGGCGGCGAGTTGAAGCTAAGTGCATACCTTTGTAAAACACTGTGTTCTGGGTGTCCATGCCTGACAGTTAACTTTCTTGACAAGACAGTCCTTATGGACTTCTGTCATGAGTGAGCTCTGTCTCCTACCTCCCTACTCGAGAGTGTTAGTTTGATTTTAGCTCGGTACTCCCATTAGTGTGAATGAGTAGTGGAGACTTTTAGTCCAGGAAGATATGGAAATTACGTACCTACCGCAATTCTTGATCTTCTTGGACGAAGTCTCCACCACTCATTCAAGTGCCCACTCACCATCCCCCGAGCTCACTCATTCTGTTTTGGTCTTCACTTCCTTGTTGTTCAGGCTGTGAAGACATTGTTGAATTGACCCTTCTTACATGGGTTATCCGGGCCTTCACATGTCCGGAAGTTAGGGTTAGGTTTTCTTTGATTAGTTTACACTGCACCTCCTCGGTCGAAAAGGTACTGAGGTGGTTGGAGGGTCGATGCCAAGATAGCCTATATGGCACGAGCTAGTCTCACAGTGCTGTGCATATGCGGTCCGATCCCGACACCAGCCCTCCTGAAGAATTTTGGCTCCCACGGGGTTCTAGCACCTCCAGCATAGTCTTGTTAGTGTGAATGAGTGGTGGAGACTTTGTCCAAGAAGATCAAGAATTACGGTAGGTATGTAATTTCCATATTTAGTAATATCTATTAAAACACCAGGGAAGTGCTGAAATCCCATAAATTGGGTCCCAGAACAGCTCTAAAAGTTAAGATTCGATCATAGCTCCCTACTGAAAATGCTGGTCAAAACCCACATGCTGAGTCTGCAAACTCGGAGCTCTTCCGAAAAACTCAGCAAGATAAATAAGTTTCAACTCTGCCATGCACGATATTTAGATATAGTTATAAATACAGGAACCAGAGCTTGCAAGGCTTGAAAATCCAAAAATTTTAGTATTCAGTATTTCAAGCAGTGTGGTGTGGAGCAGAGCAGCAGCAGCAGCGCAGCCATCTTGCTGCTCCCCCCATCAAGACTGTAATCCTAAGTTTCTTCCTGAGGTGGTTGTTTAGTTTAGTTGTTTAACCAGGAGAGGCACACTAAGCTGAAAGCTTTTTTACAGGTGCGACCTGGAAGCACAGGGAAGTTAAGTGACTTGCTCATGGTCACACAGTATGCAAGTGGAAGCTTGTGGGATTCAAACCCAGGTCTGGTCTGCTGGATGTCACCAGATTTGCAGCTCAGAGCCTTAAACCACTGCGCTATACTGCCTCTAGGTGGTGCCTGAGTTTACCCTAAACCAGTCCATCCACCTGTCAGTTTATTTTCCAGAGCATGCCAATCCAGGGGAAGCATTGCTCCATACTTTGGATGTGCATATAATTTTGTGTTACTATACACACTGTACCAACTACTGTAGGAAGTCTGAACGGTTATTTCTTTCTTTCACACCTGGTAGAGAGGGTGCTCCAGTTTCAAAACAGTGCTTGTCCAAATAGTTGTCCAACTGTATTATTATTGTACAGTAAGGAACTTCCTGGTGTTGTTAAGGGCCATTCTACCAGGGAAATGGACACTTCAGTTGCGTGTTTCAGAGGTGTGTCTGCAGCCGAGATTTGCACTGCTGCTATTTGGAGTACTGTCCACACTTTCACCAAGCACTACAGTCTGGACATTGCATCCCAAAGAAGGGCAGGCTTTGGCCTTGCTGTGCTTCAGGGCCTTCTTTCTTAGGCCTCTGGCCTCCTGCCACCCAGACTGTCCTTGCTCACAGCACTGCTTGGTACTTGTTCTATAGATATGACCTGATGACAGAGATATCTCTAAAGAAGACAGATAGAACAGTTATGTAAAAACTTACCATAACAGTAGATCCTCGAAGGAATCTGTGTCATCAGGTCATGCTGTCCCTCCCTCATCCCCCTTTCCTTTCTTTTTCTCTCCAGCTCATCTGTCCTGTTGCTCCAGTCTTTCTGCTTGCTGGGCACCTTTTCTCTCTCCTCGGTTACCTTGTGGGACTCCTTTCTCTCATGGCCTCCATAGAGGGAAAGAACTGTGGAGGGAGTGGGGCCACCAGCGTTTTTATAGGGTTATTGACATCCGAGCCTGATCTTGGCATGGGCAGCCCCTTGTAGACTGCTGCAGAAAAGCTTCTGTAAGATCCTAGTGCCTGATGGCTAAGTTTCATAGGTGTGACCTGATGACAGAGATTCCCTTGAAGATCTACCGTTAGAGTAAGTTCTTATGTAACTGTTCTGTATTATGTGTGGGAGGGGAGTTAGGAAGGGGGTGTACTACGAAAAAACATGCAGTACCCTATAAGATCAGGGGAACAGTATGGGGCTGTGTGTGTGTTTGGGGGGGTACACAGAGCATGGATCTGGGAAGCCCGGGAAAGGGCCGGTGGGTAGTTTAGTCAGTTAGAAAATGGATACGTCTGTGGAGGCTGGAGAGAGCATTTAGGGCAGTAGGGCAGTTGATAATACAGAGAACCAAATATGTGCTAGATAGTTCAACCTTTGGGTTTCTTTCGTAGTACCTTTTGCTGGAGGAGATACAAAAAGGGATTCCAGATTGTGTGATACTCATAGAGTTTACCCCCAATTTAATGTAAGGTTCTTTCGTATCTGGCTGTTAATGACACTAAGTTAAACCATTCTTGGTAAGATGGGTGGGTCCGGGTCTCTTCAATGACAGAGCTATACTCTTTTAGCTGCTGCAGTGGCCCCATTTACCCACAGAGGTTGAGGTTTAGTCATGGCAGTATTCAGCTGGGGTAGTACTAGGAGTACGAGTTGCGGATCACAAACCCCTAAATCGGGAATCACTATGGTACAAGTAGACCAGACTGCTGTCCAGTATTGCTCTAGGGCTGGGCATGTGCACAGGACATGTGTCAGAGTGGCCTGAGGGGAGGAACATCTCCAGCAGTCTCTGTGGTCAAGGAGACCAACTCTGTATAGTCAGTGAGGGGTCCTGTAGGCCCTATGGAGAATTTTGTATTGCAGTGTCTCTGCTTGTAGTTCGTGGGTGGATGTGTAGGCATTGGACCATATTTGTACCCACAACTGGGGAGGAATTGTTAGGTCTAGCTCCAATTCCCATTTCTGTCTAGGGCTTCTTGTTGGAGGCGGAAGGTGAGTTCATGCCCTGAAGGTCTTGAATTTGGCTGTAAGACGATGTACATTTTTTAAGGAGACAATCCAGCCATCAAGTGGAATAGGCTGTGGCAACATATAGTCAGGGGTTGCACAACTCTTCAACATGCTATGCACTTGTAAGTATCTTCAGAATTCAGAACGAGGAAGAATATATGTATTTTGGAGTTTGTCAGAATGCAAAGGACCCGAGTCAGGATGGTAGAGGTCCCTATGTTCCGTGACACCCCTGTCTTCCCAGTTTTTCCAGTAGATGGGTTGGCCATTGATTGTCAGGCGTGGATTCCGTCAGATGGGTCAAGTTGGTGTGGTTTGTGGATTCCAGCTCAGTTGTTAACTGTATTTGTCCCAAATATGTTTAGTATGGCGAGAGCCGGGGGAAATGGCAGTTGTAAGGGACCAGTCAGGAGATACCAGTGCATAGGCTACCGGTAGCTGACCCTGGGCAAGTTCCAGGGACATCCATCCTGGAATGGGGGTGGTCAAATGTGGAGCATAACTGACTATTGTCTGTTGCAGCACTGTGAGGTCATGGTAAAGTTTCAGATCAGGAAGCCCAAAACCTCCATCCCTCCAGTGACTTTGGAGAATTTTGAGTTTTATCTTAGGGGGTTTCACTGCCCAGATAAAGGAGATCAATTTAGTGGAAAGGCATTGAAAGAAGTTACCGGGTAGGGAGATAGGAAGGTTGACTAGGATATATTGGAGTTTGGGGAGTGCCATGAGCTTCAAAACATTGACTTTATGCCAGAGAGAAAGGATATGGGCCTTCCATCGCAGTAAGTCAGAGTTCAGGATATCTAGCATGATTTGGGCATTAGCGGCTGCTGTGGCTGGGATGATGGCCTTAAGGGTCTGACCATCATACCATCGGGTTCAGTTTCATGGCCCCACCAGGAAGCCTGCCCCTATGGAGATGGTTGATACTGCCCTTTGAGGGATGTATTTCTCGATGGCTTGATGGCGGTGTTGGACCTATCGGGTATGCAGAGTGAATGCACGGATCCAGGGGATCTGGTACGAGCCTATAATAAGGCAGCGACAGAGGCCCTAGATTCCATTGCTCCTGTTCATGTTCACCCCTTCACTCTTCGCCCTAGGTTTCCTTGGTTTGATGAGACCTTGAGGGAGTTGGGGAGAGTTGGACGAAGGTTAGAGAGGCACTGGCGGAGGTCGGGCCTGGTGTGTGACAGACTTAGTTTAATGGACCACTGTTTGGTCTATCAATCAGCAATTACCCATAAGAAGGCATAATTCCTGTCTAGTGAAATTGCTGCTGCGCAGAATTGACCAGCTCAGCTTTTCTGGACCGTAGACAGACTGTGCAATCCATTCTGTCTTCAGCCTGGAAACGCTTTTTCACAAGAGTGGTGTGAGGAGATTGCTCGATTCTTTTGCGGATAAGATTGCCATGATCAGATCTGATATCTGCTTGACCCTCTCTCAAGGGAGTAGCAGTGGTCGGCAGGAGATGTCAGATCCCCGGAAAGAGGCTATGGTTTGGCCCCTTCTTAAGAAGTCCTCCTTGGACCCGGACTGTCTGGAAAACTACAGGCCTGTCTCTAACCTACCCTTTGTGGGTAAGGCTATTGAGACGGTGGTGGCATTAGAGTTGGATGACCATTTGACCAGCCACAATATTTATGATTCTCTCCAGTCCAGTTTTAAGAAGAGACATAGTACTGAGGCAGCCTTTGTTCGGGTACTAAATGATCTCCTAATAGCGAGAGATCGAAAGACTCATTACATCTTGGTCCTTCTTGATCTTTCTGCAGCGTTTGACACTGTGGACCATGGTGTGCTGTTGGATTGCCTCCGGTTTGCCTGTGGACTTTCTGAATCAGTCCTCAGATGGTTTCGATCTTTCCTCGCGGGTAGGACTCGGAGGTTGGTGTCTGTTTTTTTTTCCTCAGCTCCATTCTCCCTATCCTGTGGGGTACCACAGGGATCCATCTTGGTGCCCATGTTGTTTGCAGCCTATATGCTGCCATTGGGAGCAATTATTAGGTGGTACGGCTTGAGTTTTCACTGCTATGCAGATGATACTCAGCTGTACATGTCTTTTGTGCCTGATCAGGATGATGCTGTCTTGGTATTTAATGGCTGTCTAGCCGAAATTCAGGACTGGATGAATGTGAAATGGCTGCAGTTGAATCAGAAAAAAACTGAGGTGTTGGTTGTGGACCCAGGTCATCATGAGGTGGGTGTGTTGGCAGGTTCTCCTTTGGGTCTTGGAGGTGTCTAGCTAACTACCTCAGACCAGGTGCAGAACCTGGACGTTATGTTTGATGACTGCCGGACCCAAAAATTGCAGGTGTCGGCAGTTGTCAAACCTCTTTTTACCATCTGAGGAATATCGCCCGGTTAAAGCACCTGATTCCTCCCGATGATCTTCCAATGTTGGTTCACGCTTTGGTTACCACCCACCTTGACTACTGCAACACCCTTTACCTAGGGCTACCGGGGGTTGATACCCTTTGCTTGCAGCTGGTGCAGAATGAGGCAGCCAGGCTCTTGACTGGTACCTCTAGGACCAGTCATAGAATGCCTGTGCTCCGTGGACTGCACTGGCTGATGATACAGTGTCGGGATCACCTTCAAGGTTGTGTTGTTACCCTATAAGGCCCTACACGATCAGGGACCCAGTTACCTGAAAGATCTCCTTCGTCCCTACTGTCCCCTCCGCCCTCTCCAATCCACCAATGAGGGATTGCTAGAGATTCCCAGGGTTCGTTTACAAACATCTGTGGCAAGGGCATTTAATTTTGTGGGCCCGACCCTGTGGAATTCTCTACCTCATCGGGTATGAGATTGCCTGACTGTCCAAAGCTTTAAAGTTGCTTTGAAGATGCATTTTTTAGTCTGGCATTTTTTAACTACTAAAGCTGCTATTGTATTTATTAGTTTTAATTTTAATTTTGGATATTTATAAAAACCTTTCTGTTTTTATTGTACAGGCACCTTGGTTTGGAAAGGTGCCTTTTATAAAGAAAGTTTTGATTGATTGATTGAAGGGTGATACCCAGACAAACTACTCAATCTGGACCCATTAGTAGGGATAAAATGTAAACAGAGTGACAGCACATGCCTCGTTAAGGGACAAAATCTGTGACTTGGAGCCATTCAGTTTGTATCCAGACAGTGCAGAGTAAGTTGATATATTATCTTGCAAACCCAGCAGTGTGGTGATTTGATAAAAATAGGGTAGTATCATCTGCGAATAGGGCGATCTTATGGGGAACTCCTCACACAACAAGTCCTGCAAACAAGGGATCCATTTGGATTTTGAGTGCTAATGGTTCGACAGCAAATAAGAAAAGAAAAGGGGATAGGGGATTTGGAAGACAGAAATCTTGTTTGTAGAGCAGAAAGCAGCAAACTAAAAGAAACTACTATTTTCTTACTAATTTAACACTTCTATCTCAGCAAGAGTCAGTGTCTGTTGAGAGTAAGCAGACAGATACTTTATTAGAAATAGAAAGGGTCTTATTTAGGGTTAAAAAAGAAAAGAAAGAAAGTCAGTGTGTGTTCTGTGCTGGGAAGGGTACTGTATCAACTTACTTTGCTAAATCAGTAGGAGGAGAAAGAGCTTAATTGGGGTGTGGCTTAGACAATATAAAAGCAGGTGACTCCAATTACAATTTCCTGTTGCTAGCCTTTTTTCTTACTAATTGTCCTCCATCCCACCCCTCCACCCACATCTTAAGCCAGTTCTACTTTTATAGCCACTGGATTTGACTGACAACAGGAACTTCCTGTTTGGCAGCAGGAAGGGAAGGATCATAGAGAAACATTAGTTTTGTCAACCCTTAAGGAAGATGTAGCTCACTCCCCCCCCCCAAGGTGGTACTATATCAACTTACTTTGCTAAATCAGTAGGAGGAGAGAAAGCCTAATTGGGGGTGTGGCTTAGACAATATAAAAGCAGGTGACTCCAATGATAACTTCCTGTTGCTAGCCTTTGGAAGACAGAAGTCTTGCTTGTAGAGCAGAAATCTCGTGGCGTGGAAACTTTGTAAAAGAGCCATGGTTCAAAGGTATTTGTAATCCTAGACTTGATAAATAATAAATGATAAATAAAGCAGCTAACTAAAAGAAGCTACAATTTTCTTACTAATTTAACAATTCTATCTCAGCAGGAGCCAGTGTCTGTTGAGATTAAGCAGACAGATACTTTATTAGAAGTAGAAGGGGTCTTATTTAGGGTTTAAAAAAAAAGAAAAGAAAGAAAGTCAGTGTGTGTTCTGTGCTGGGAAGGGTACTATATCAACTTACTTTCCTAAATCAGTAGGAGGAGAGAGAGCTTAATTGGGGGTGTGGCTTAGACAATATAAAAGCAGGTGACTCCAATTACAATTTCCTTTTACTAGCCTTTTTTCTTACTAATTGTCCTCCATCCCACCCCTCCACCCTTCCACCCATCCTAAGCCAGTTCTACTTTTATAGCCACTGGATTTGACTGACAACAGGAACTGCCTGTTTGGCAGTAGGAAGGGAAGGATCATAGAGAAACATTAGTTTTGTCAACCCTAAAGGAAAATGTAGCTCGCTCTCCCCCCCCCCCCAGCTGCTGGTGATCTGACACTAAGCAAGGAAGAAGGAGGCTACTGAAGAATATAGGAAGTTGCTGTCCCAGAACAGGAAGAGTGAGAGTTATGAGGAGAGAGTAAGCATACAGAGAAACAGGAGAAGGGACACAAAATAAGACATGATAGGAGTGGTACAGTGCAGTGGCTTTGGGGCGGCAGTGTTCCAGGAGACATTCTGGAGGCTGCGATGCTGCTCTATTTGCAGGCACCTGTCTGGTCTGAAGGAGGAGGTTGCCCATCTCCAGGCTGACCTGGCTAGGATTCACGGAACAGAGTTGCATCCCTCCAGCTATACCTCTCCACAATTCATATGCTCTTCTGGTGGATAGTGGTTCCTCTATGGAGGCACCTGCAGTGGAAACCAAGGAGGATGCTGGGAACCTTCACAAAGGAGACCCACAGGAGGGTGGCATGGGACCCCACAGGGGAAGAAAACAATTCCTGGTGGGGGACTCAATCATTAGGGGGGTAGAAAGGGGAGAGGGAGGGAGGTAAGGTGCCTGCCTGGCACCACGGCTTGGAGGGACAGGAAGCGAATCCTCAGGATCGTGGGAGCAGCTACATGAGAGAGGGAGCTGGATGTCATTGTCCACCTAGGGACAAATGACCTGGTAGGAATGGGATCAGAGCAGTGCAAGAGGAGTTTGTAGAGTTGGGGAGAGGCCTTAGGCAAGGAGCGCATACGGTAACCTTCTTGGAGGTGCTGCCTGTCTATGGCAAAGGTGATGCTAGGGTACTTCTCACCAGGGAATTCAATGAATGGTTGAAAAAACTGGTGTAGAGCTCAGGGTTTTGGCTTCACTGGGGTCTGGGGAGCCACCTGGAGGGATGCAGACCTATACTGGCACGATGGTCTGCATCTTTCCGGGGGGAACCAGGATCCTAGGTGAAAGGTTTAAATGCTTCATTGGCAAGCATTTAAAATAGCCAAGGGGGGAGCACTTAAAAGGAGCAGGGAAATCCCAGCTTCCCCCCACCAAGCACGGTAATTAGTGAGGTAAACACCAAGGTAGAGAAGTCATTAGGGAGCAGGACAGAGGTAAATGTAAAAAAAGGCAAAGGCAGTAAGGACAGAGATGGGGCTAAAATGGGTAAGGCCATCAAAAAGTGGAGGATGATGAGTACCAATGCCCATAGTCTGTGTAACAAGCTCCCCTGAATTAGTGGCCTTGATGGAAAAGGGTTGCCTCGATATTGTGGCAGTCACAGAAACATGGTACACAGAGAACCATGCCTGGGATGTCAACATACCAGGATACACAATCTACAAGAGGGACAGGGAGGGTAAAAGAGGATAGGAGTAGCTCTCTGTGTAAAGGAAGAGATCAAAGTGACAGAACTAAAGAGTAAACAGGGAGCAGATGAGGCACTCTGGGTCACCCTGGAGACAGGAAATGGTGCCACAATCCGCATGGGGGTTGTATACAGACCCCCATCTCAGGGGGAGGGAATGGACAAGGAAATGACAGAAGGCATCCTTAGAATGGCAGAAAAAGGGGAGGTATTGTTGATGGGGGGCCTGAATATGCCAGATGTTAACTGGAGTACCTTTGCTGCAGGCACATCCAAGAGCAGGGTCATTCTTGATGCCCTACAAGGGGCATGCCTCAGACAGCTAGTATTGGAACCCACTCTGAAGGAAGCAATCCTAGACTTGGCACTCTTAAATGGGGACGGAGAAAGAATCTCAGATTTAGAAGTGGGTAGCCATCTGGGAACAAGCGACCACCAAATAGTGTGGTTCACGATAAACACAGCCATACAATCAAGCCATACAAAAGCAAGAGTATTGGACTTTAGGAGGGCTGACTTTGGGAAAATGAGAGAGTGCCTCAGAAAAAGCACTAGCAAACAGGCAAGAAGGAGGGGTGGAGGAACAATGGGGAGTAATCAAACAGCCATCACAGAGGCAACAAGCCTTTGTGTAAAACAAATCAACAAAACACAACGAAGGAAAAAAACACTATGGTTCTCAAAAAAGGTGGCAGGGAAGGTTAAGGAGAAAAGGACAGCATTCAGGAAATATAAGGAAACACAGAAGGAGCAGGACAGAGAACTCTATCAGTTAAAGCAGAAAGAGGCAGGGAAGGCAGTCAGAATAGCAAAGGCCCAAACCGAGAAAAGGATAGCCAACTCTGTTAATAAGGGTGATAAGACCTTTTATAGGTACATTAGGGAGCGAAGAAAGACCACAGGAGGGATACTGAGGCTTAATAAAGGGGAGGGAATGTGGGCAGAGGATGACAGTGAAAAAGCAGATATACTGAACGAATATTTCTGCTCAGTATTCACAAAGGAAGAGGAGGTGGAGGTACCTAAACCAAACAAGAGAAACACTCTGAAGATGGGGGGTCGATACCAGTCCATTTACAGAAGAAAGGGTTCTGAAAGAACTAACAAAATTGAACGTGGACAAAGCAATGGGGCCTGATGGGATTCACCCAAGAATTCTAAAAGAACTAAGGGTAGAACTAGTGACACCGCTGACTACTTTCTTTAACAAATCATGGGAGGATTGGGTGGTACCTGAGGACTGGAGAAGGGCAGATGTGATTCCTCTTCACAAAAGTGGGAGCAGGACAGAGGCAGGAAACTACAGACCAGTTAGTTTGACCTCAGTGGTAGGGAAAATGATGGAATCACTTCTGAAGGAAAGAATTGTTGAGTACCTAGAGGCCAGTATGGCACAGGACCCTAGGCAGCATGGATTCATGATGGGAAGGTCGTGTCAGACAAATCTAATAGATTTCTTTGACTGGGTGACCAAAGTAGTAGACCAGGGAGAGGCTGTTGACATGACCTACCTAGACTTTAGCAAGGCATTTGATACAGTCCCACACAAAAGATTAATACTCAAGTTAGCCAGCCTTGGAGTGGGTCCCAAGGTGGTTGCCTGGATAAAAAATTGGCTAGACAACAGGACGCAAAGGGTAGTAGTAAACGGAGTCCACAGTGAAGAAAGGAGGGTTACTAGTGGGGTACCGCAGGGTTCAGTACTGGGACTGGTCCTTTTTAATGTCTTTATAAGTGACATTGCAGAGGAACTGGAAGGAAAAGTATGTCTCTTTACAGATGACACAAAGATCTACAACAGGGTTGATACACAGGATGGAGTGGAAAGGATGAGAAGGGACTTGGCAAGGTTGGAGGAATGGTCAAATGTATGGCAGCTCAGATTCAATGCAAAGAAGTGTAAGGTAATGCACCTGGGAAACAGAACACAATGGGGGGTGAGATACTGACAACAATAAAAATGGAAAGGGTCTGGGTGGTAATTATATCAGATGACCTAAAGGTGGGCAAGCAATGTGAGAAGGCAGTAAGGGAGGCTGGGGGGATACTGGGATGCATAGGGAGAGGCATCAATAGTAGAAAACAGGAAGTTGTTATCCCTCTGTGCAGACAGTTGGTGAGACCCCATCTGGAGTACTGTGTGCAGTTCTGGAGACCCCATCTCTGCAAAGACATAGACAGAGTGGAGGCTGTCCAGAGGAGGGCAAGCAAAATGGTGCAGGGTCTGCACCAGAAGACATACGAAGAAAGACTAAAGGAGCTTAATATGTGTACCCTTGAGGAAAGAAGGGAGGGAGAGAGGGGACATGATAGAAACTTTTAAGTACCTCAAGGGAATCAACAAAGTCCAAGAGGGGTATGTCTTTCAGAAAAAGAGATGTGCAAGAACAAGGGAGCACAATTTGAAGATAGAAGGGGACGGCTCAGATGTAATGTGAGGAAGTATTTTTTACGGAGAGGGTTGTGGATGCATGGAACAGCTTCCTGAGGAGGTCGTGGAGTCAAGAACAGTGGGGGAATTCAAGAATGCATGGGACAGACATAAGGCAGTCCTAGTGGGGGTTAGGAGGAAGTAAGCTGTTGGTTAACTAGGATCTGCAGCTTATCTGTTAGGTAGGAAAATGGGCAGACTAGGTGAGCCAGGCGGTCCTTATCTGCTGTCAAAATCTATGTTTCTCTAGGGGACAGCTTTGTCTAGTCTCTCTGTGGAGATGGAAAAAGGGGGATTAACACCATGTTAGTTAGAACAGCTGCTGATGGGGAGGTGTAAAGAAGCCTTATCAGGGAGATAAAGGAGGGTGGGAAGCCAAATCTGGACAGTGCGCCAAACAAGTACTCTCATCCCACCCTGTCAAATGCATTTTCAGCATCAAGTGATAGGGCGGCAACAGGTTGAGACAGAGTGCCCGCTTCCCAGATAACATCTAGAGTTCAGCAAATGTTGCCAGATCCCAATCTCCCTGGGATATAGTCGACTTGATCAGGGTGCATTAGTAAGGGCATACTGGGGTCCATTCTTTTGGCTAGTACTTTGAAAAAATGTTTGCATCTACGTTTATCAAAGAGATCAGTTGGAACTGGGAGCAGAAGATGCTGTCCCAACCCTTCTTAGGTATAAGTGTAATGATAGCCTTTGAAAAGGAAAGCACCTCTGTCCCAGGCCTCGTTGAAAACCAGCGTAAATGTGGGGGCTAATATGTCTATAAAAGTAAGGTAAAATTCAGAGGGATAGCCACTGGGGCCCTGTGACTTGTCCTGTGCCATACTCCGGATGCTTTAGAGCAAATTTGTTCAGGGGGCCCTTTGAAATCATAGACTTAACACGATATGATATAAAATTCAATCGTTTTATTTCATCTCCCCTACGTTTCATTCCTGCATGGAGCTTGTTCATGAAGTTTTTAATTCTTTTTCTTATTTCATTCTGTTTTCAAACAAAAAATTGTACTTTAGTATTTCTGTTATTTTTCTGTTTAAACAATCTTTTGTTAAAGTTTTTAGCACAATCACATACCAATTATTAGTATACTTGCATTGCTTGGTCTACTTTTTTTTAAACTTTTTTCTCCTTTTCTAGTCTATAGTGCTCATGCACTTTTTCTGAAATGAGATGACATAAAGTAATGCATATCATTGCTGAAGGAATGTGTGAACTAAGTTTTCTTGTTTCTGCAGGTTTTGAAGCTTGACCCCCATTAACCAATGAAGCAGTCTACCTGCAGGAATACTTTGAGTAACGTGGTGGTTGGCCCTCACTGTTTGTGATTTTCTTTCTTTTGGCTGCAAGGAGACAACATACTTGGTCATGTTTTAACCCTAGTTCAATTTTTCAAAGTTCAGTGCTCAATTCTTTATAAGTTAGGTCTTTTAGTGTAAAAGGTTGTCTCTCTTACCTCCTCCTTAGTACTCATGTTCCTGTATTCCTTCAGTGTGATTCCGCAGTTTGGGACTTGTCCTACTTCCTGCAGGTGCTGCCTCTTAAGCTCCTCTTGCCTGTTTTGTGCTGGAGTTCCTTGGTAGCTACTGAATTAGATGAGGATTAGGCCTTCTGTGTCCTTAAATTCCTGTGTGCTCCTCAGTTGCAGGCCCTTTCTACAAAGGATCACTACTCCCTAATGTCAGGTGGAAAGGGCATCATGGTAGTATTGACCCACCCACATACGACCAAGGTATTTGGAGTCACCCTCTAGTAGGTGCGATTCCTGCAGGAGGGTGATATCACAGTGCATGTCATTAAGAATCTGAAGGACTTTTCTGCATTTTGTAGGACAGTTGAGCTCTCTAACATTCCAAGAGACCACTTTCACGTGCCCAGGAGTAGCCATAGAAGCCCTGGATAGGGATGTATTAATATCAGATGTCCTCCCTAGGGCTCCCCCCATATCCCCAAGACCCCACCCAACCCATAGGTGCTCCAGAAAAATAAGTGATTAGAGGAAAGTACCACATTAACATACAGGGCTGCATGAATACCATAACATAAGTTGATGTACAGCAAGGAGATGCAATATAAAAACTCTTTTAAGTCCCCCCTCCCCCCCACCATCCAGGTGACTGAGGGTAAATGATACGGTAACTCAAAAAATATCAGTTCTTAGAGCAGTCCCAATCACAGTGGAGGCTCACTGGTCACTTCTCTACTAGAAGATATTGGGGGGAGCTTTTAGGCCAATGCTCACATAGGTCCTGGATTCATTAGAAAGAAGGGTGGTTCCTGCCGCCACCACCCCCCCTCCCTGTTCTCCCCTCTCTGCTTAATTATGGTAGGACTGAGTCAACATACAAGTCAAGAGGGAAGCCAGAAGGTCCACTATGTTCCTCATTAGGTAATTGTAGCCGGCCCCGGAAATTGGTGGTTATGGGGAATGAAACACCCCAAATGAATAGGTTAAGAGCAAGCAATATTGCATAATCAGAAGATATTAGCAATAATAAAGAAAGAATAAAACCAAAAACTAATAATATCTCTCTCTAGGCTAATTCTCAGGGTACCAGAAACAAAACCATCCCCGAAAAACAGTTTTCCCCATTAACCAGTACTATAACACTAAATACATTTTGGATAACAAAGTACGGGAGAAACATATTATAACATATGCTGCCCAAAAGGGAACAATGACAGATGGTTGTAAGGGTCCAAACAGAGACAGAAACAGCCTGGGGTGAGATGCAGCAGTCCACTGACACATTTCCATGTCCCTTGATGACTGCAACAGGCAGATGAGTTGAGCGAAGTCCAGTCAGTGTACAGCCTCTTGGATATGCTAGCTGAATTAATACTGCACCATAAAGAGGGAGTGTGGTACCCAAGGAGAAAGGGCAAAATCCCTAGTCAAAGGGGCTAATTTTACTTAGTTTGCAGACACTTCTAGCCAGTTCAAGTACATATACAGTACCTGGTGCCAGCCATCATTGCAGGGCAGAGCTGGGAGCCCACTAGAATTGGGGGTAAGAATCTAGGTTTCTCCATTAAACAGTGACACAAGACCAAGTGCAAGTGGGACAACAGAGTAAGGGAAAACACATAATAAAAGATGCTGCTTGGTAAAAAACAGACAACGGGCTGTAACAGTCCCAAAAGGAACAGCCTGGGGCTGGAAGCATTAGTCTTCTGCCCTGTTTCCATGTCCCTCGATGACTGCAGCAGACAGATGGGTTAAGGAGTGATGGCCAGTCAGCGTGTAGCCTCCAGGAGTATCTTGCTGAATTAATCGTGTGCCATAAGGCTCCAACATAATTCTTGTACACAGTGTAATGCTATGCACTTTTTGCTTCTGCACTTACTGTAATCTTTTTGCAATGTATGCTATTGTTTGTTCTGTATTCCTCTGTACCCTTCCCTACTCCCTTCCCCTAGGACACATCTGAAAATGAGCAATAGTTGCTCAGTATGTCTTCCTGGTGAAACTTAAAAATAAATAAAATAATGAAGGTGTGCGGCACCAAAAAAGAAAAGGCAAAGACCTGATTCAAAATGACTCACAGTACATACAGTTGGCAGACAGTGCTTGTCAGCCCAAGCTCATACACATGGTGTCAGCCAGCATTACAAGGTCAAATCAGGGATTCCCACAGAATTGAGGTGCAAGGTGTCCATCTGCTCACTCCCAGTCCTGACTGGGACAAAGGCATGGTTCTGTGATCTAGCAGGCCCCAGGTGCTCGTTGCATCAGCTTCCTCTGGCATCTGAAATTGGAAGGAGTTGCCATCCAGAGTAACACTGAACATTACAGGGTATAGGAGTGTGTAGGTAATATCCCGGTTTCTAAGGCCTTATTTTATTTTGTCATAGGCATGGTGTCATTCCAGAACTCCCCTTTGGTAGTCTGGGTAAAACGAAATGCGTGTGCCACCTACGAGTATATCCTTGAGTTCCTAGGATTTTTTTCAGTATCAGCTCCTTGTCCTGAAATAGGAGGAGCTTAAAAATAAAGGGTTGAGGTCTTGAATTGTTCCAGTTGCCTTCGGCCCGACAGATCCAATGCACCCTCTCAATTTCAAAATCAGATTCTCCCGGTGGAAGCTGCAGCCACTTAGGGAGGTTATCCCAGAGAAACTGCACAGCGTCTTAGCCTTCTAATCCCTCTGATGGTCCAATGATGTGGAGATTTTTCCACTGCCCACGGCCTTCCAGATTTTCCATTTTGGTTGTAAGCCAGGCAAGCTGAGACTTGGCAAAATGGAGGTGCTGATCTGGTGTGGAGTTGATTTCTACCATCTCGGAGATGGCAGTTTCCACTTTTCCTACCCGATCTGTTAGGCTGGCCAAGCTTGGTTGTGCATCGTAATGGTGGTTCTTATAGTTTCTACCGAAGCTGCAATCTGATCAGTGAGGTTGGCTTGGAGGATTGGGTCTGGAGTTTTGGCTGTGCGGTCCCAAGTAGTGGCTGTCTTGGGCTCCAGACGGCCATGAGGTGGCAGTGATTTTGCTATCCATTTTTTCTGCTTTTGTGCTGCAGTGGGGTCAGAGATAAGTGCCGCTTGCATAATGTTCAGGCTCCAATTTCAAGTAAACATGATGTTGTCCCACGATGCAGGAAAGGAAGGATGGAGTGGTATAAGCTGGGGGCAGCACGGAGCTAAGGCCTTAGGCAGCCATATCTCACAGGCGCTCATGTGACCTCCCTGAAACTTTCTCTTTTCAAAGACATTGAGTGACTCTTGTCTTTTTGTCTTGCAGTTCAGAGAGGGTTAGGATTCTCGTAATTTTCTTTACAAAACAGCAGTGAAAAAAGAAGAGGATCAGTTGAATCACATCACATGACTGTGCAGTAAGACTGGTCTTACCACCTGGCTGCTGAAAATCAAATTAACAGTGGTCTTTGAAACTTGTGATATGTCTTGATAAGACTTTTTTTTTTTGTCTAAACAAAATGTTTTATAAACACAATAATGCTCTCCAGGTTGCTGTGCCTCATGCATCACAAAGGGAGGAGGGGCATAGCAAGCTGAACCCTGGTTAATTCACTGAGATTTAATCACCCTTCTTACACATTTTTCTTAAATTTTGTGGGAGTGTTACTCGTGTGTGGCCAACACCAAAATCAAACAGTTATAATACTAGTGCACCACCCAAATGCTGCTCATAAAAGCCTGGAAATCATTTAAAGTCATTCCATTTTCTTATATTCTGTCTTCATTCTATCATTTTAAATGGCAAGTTTTAGTGTCATCATTAGGCCAAACTATGAATAGCGTGACCACCGAAAGAAGGTGACATGCCCCCACCCCCACCCCCCATAGGTCAGGTCCCTAAGGTTTCAAATTTTAACATGTCAATATGAACTGAGGTCTCATTGCTTTCTCTGTTTGTCTTGTGTGGAAACCACTCTCGGACTGCATTAAGAGGCTCACAAGTGGCCAGAGGGGAGCTTGTTAAATAGTTAAGGACACACCTCTCTTGTTAAGTGAATCATTAAGAAGAGTACAGCAAGCTCAACCCTTTTGAATTTAAATTTAATCACATTTCTTATACATTTTTCAAAAATGTTGTTGGAATGTTACTGGTGTGTGACCAACATCACAATCAAACAGTTACAATGCCAGTGTACCCCTCAATGCTGCTCAAAAGAGCCCACAAATCATTTTAAAGTTATTCCATTTCCTTAATCGAATTCTGTCTTCATTCAGTCATTTAAAAAAGGGGATTCTTAATTTCATCATTTGGCCTAACCGTGATTAGCCTGACCACCGGCAGCAAGATGAGCCCCTCATAGGTCAGGTCCCTACTCTTTCAAATTTTAAGTAGTAGTAATATTTTTATTTCTTAGGTGCTCAATCCCCACAGGCTTTGAGCGCCTTATAAGATCATGCAAAATACATAGCAGCACAATACTTGAATGAAAAAATGAGTAACAGTTTCAGCCAAAATAATTCAGTGTTGGTACAGTGTTTCCAAAGTAAAAATGAAATAGGGTATGGAAAACAAATGATGCTTCAACCCCTGTGTAAATGCTTCTGCAGAGGAAGCCTCCCTGAGTTTGCATGGCAGCTGATTCAAGAGGGAAGGTGCTACCACAGCAAATGCATGGCCCTCAGATAATTTCAGATGTGATCTGGGAACCCTCCGGAATCCCACCTAAGAGAAATGGAACAGTGGTCAGGAGCATAAGGACAAAGAAACTCTTTCAAGTAGCCTGGGCCCACATCATGTAGGGCTTCGTATGTTAACAAGACCCTCTTGAAGGAGATGTGCCACCTCAAAGGCACCCAGTGCAGTGTCTGCAAAACAGGAGAGAGATATTCAGAGCAGGATACCCCAGCAATCAGTCGAATTGCAGCACTCTGTTCCAGTTGCAAAGGGCGCATCAAGCCTCCAGATAGCCCGAGATACATTACAGAGCATTGCAATAATGCATTCTGGATGTCAGAAAGAACCCAAAACTGTGTTGCACTTCATACAAAAGTTTGAAATTAACTGCAGGACACCATAGTACATATTTCAGTGCAGTGCAGAAAGATGCAGGCTCGTTTAATAGCAGGACCGAAAATTAATACATAGAATCCACATCAGTATCTGATATACCTCATATATATCCGGAGGGGAAGGGGTGGAGCAAGATGGCGGCAGAGGTGTGTTAGCGTCTTGCAGCTTTCTATGCTGGAGAGCAATCTGCCTGTTTTTCTCCTCCTATGTTGCTGGCCCTTGTTAGTCGCCTGGTGTCCTTGTTTAATCACCACATGATCACTGTAATATATAAAATTGTTAAAGTTAACCCCCATAGACTATAATGTAAGATGTCCTCAAGGCTTCCTGGGATCACGCTATAAAGTTATTGAGGCAGCGAGGGCAGATTTCAACCGGGAAGTGCCTATGTCCCAGTTAAAACAATTTTACGAGTGTTCTGCTAGAAAAAGTAATGGAGAATTTGGGATCTAATATACCTCAGCAGTAGTTTGCAGAGGTAAGGCACCGAACTGTGGGGTGCAGATCTAAATTAATTTAACTTGGGGAGTCTCTTTAAGCCTTGTCCTGATTTGCAAGTCAGGAGGTTGATAGGCATGTTTTAAATGTTACTAGAAACACCGTTTAAAAAAAAAAAAAGAAATAACATAGAACAAGTTTTGGGTTAAGGTATATTATAAAATGACACAGTATAGCCAAGCAAACTGATAGGTTGGTTAGTAGCCAGCCCATGTACATATATATATATATATATATATATGTGTGTGTGTATATATATATATATATATATATACTGTATATATAAATATTCAGTACAACCCACAGGTCTGTACTAATTTTCCCAATCCAGTCATGCCGCTTCTGTTGTATGAAAATTATTAGTGGCTCCCCCCTTACACAGATGAATTAAAACAAATAAAATAAAATTAGTAATTTTATACAGACAATAAAACACTCCAGAGTTGTGAGTTCTGCTTTAATAATCCACACCCCTATTAGTTGAAGGCATCCAGCTTCACCTGCATCACAATGCATCCAGCCCATGGATTATTACATTACAGCCTACAAACCTGTCTTGTTATTGCCTACTTAGCCTATCTGCAACAGAGTAGAAGCAGCTGATCTCATGTACCAAACAAAATATAAATCAAATAGATGTTTATTTTTAACTTTCTATTTATGCCCACATCATCTCTCAAGCACCATTCTCCCTCAGAAGCCACTCATGGCACACCCCGATGAACTGCACCTCTTAATTTTGGTTGCAGCCTCCATGGACCCTTGGTTCCTCCCCAGGTGGGGAGCACCCCCGAGTCTCTCAATGTCTCAAGTGAGGCCAAGGTAGTAGTGCAGGGCCTATACATACTGGGATCCCTTGTCACCAGTGCTGGGGCCATTTTCTATTTTCTTCCCAGCCCTTTCAAATGTCAGCATGCTAAGAGCATAATGCAGGGGCATGCATGACAACATACCAGCCTTGTGTCTGGCAGACGTCTTTTCCTTCCCACTGTGCCTTCTGCTATGCCATAACCTGTGATCATCTAGATGGCAGCATTGCAGTGAAGCATCAACCCTCTCTCTTCAGGAAGGAAAGATTCCCTTGGGATGCTCGGTCCTCCTCACCGGACCTCCGATGACCGAAGCTCATTCTCAAATTCAGGTTGCCAGCATCACAAGTGGTAATGCTAACGCTGCACTGATGGTCCTATGTAAATAATATATTTATTTTATAAATAATATTTCAAAGAGTTTCTTGCCACCAGTGTTTTTGAGAGCTATGTCCCTTCTTTAGGGTGGCTCATAAGATAAACATAGGTTGATGGCCTATCTGGCTCAGAAATACTTTTTTTGTGTCTGGACGTGGCTACCCTCACTGTACAAACACTAATCCTATTCCTCTAACCCAAATATTTAATTTATCTTTTACCTGTGGCATTGTGCCCAATGTCTGGAAGGTTGCTAAGATTGTGCCGGTTTTCAAAAAGGGTGATCCTACGTTACTGGAAAATTATCGTCCTGTAGCAATTTTATCTGTTCTTAGCAAAATACTTGAGAAACTAGTGGCTACACAAGTTACAGAGCACCTCCATAAATACAGCTTACTATCTCCTGCCCAACATGGATTTAGAAAGAGTCACAGAACCTCTACAGCTCTCATCCAGTTCACCAATGATGCCAGGATTGCTATGCACATGGGTATATACACAGGGTCAGTGTTTATTAACCTGACAGAAGTCTTTGATCTTGTTGATTACTCTCAAGACGAAATTATTGTCCCTTGGCATTTTGGCTATGGCTGTAAATTCATTCATTAGATATCCTGGCAATAGACAGCAATTTGTTAAAGTTAAAGGGGCTCTGTCAGCTTTGCTCAATTATTTTTTTATATGTCAGCAGTGTGCCTCTTTGCACTCGCACATTACAGATTGCCCCTAGTATGCCCTTGTGTATCTAAACTGAATCAATTTTAGTAGTTTTCCCAATTTTTGAATCAGTAGTTGGTTGTCGGACCCGACATAAACTCATCCACCTACCGGAAGCATACGCAAGACGAGACCGTGCATCTGCCACAAGCATAGTCCTTGAGTGTGGTTTTGGATATGGGAGGAAATAGGTTAATCCTGTAGATTTGCCTTTTATAAACTGTTGGTGCTGTGTACCACAAAAGGCGAACACGGAGGAGAGCAAAATACTTTTTAAACGGACTGAAATCCCACACATGAGCAAGTGCAGCATAAGTAAAGATCCCCGGCATGCGCAACAGCATGCCGCGCTTGTGCGTGTTCAGAATTTTGGTCCCATTTAAAAAAAGTATTTTGCTGTCCTCTCGGTGCTCAGTTTTTGGTGGTACACAGCAACAGCAGTTTATAAAGGTAAATCTACAGGATTAACTTTGTTTTCCACTCCCCATGTCCAAAAATCACACTTTGGGACTGTGGCTTGTGCATATGCTTCTGGTATGCGGGTGAGTTTATGTCGGTCCGAGTGACCAGCTACTAATTCAAAAATCGAGTAAACTACTAAAATTGATTCAGTCTGAGATACGTGAGGGCATACTAGGGGCAATCCGTGATATGTGTGTGCTAAGAGGCACACTAATGACATGTAAAAGAAAATTAACGAACAAAGCTGACAGTGCCCTTTTTATCAACCCAAATGTGATCTTCATAGGAGTCATAGGAAATATTCAAGCAATTATGGACGATGTATCCTTATAGCTTGCCCTAAATCATATTAGATAATCAAAATTCATAGACATTATTTCTAAGTTCCATGTCTAATCTAGTTTTGAAGGTTTCCATGTCCGGGCTATCTATAGTTGATTTAGATAATTTGTTCCAGGATGTCACTACCCTTTGGGTGAACCATTTTTTCTGTAATTTTAAATTCCACCTAGGCTAGAAGAGTTGTTTAGAGTGCTTCTTTGTGCTTACTCGATCGTTGTTAAATTTAATACCCAATTCATCCTGCAGATTGCAATCACTTAAAGTTCTATAAAGCATGCATGTCTCCTCTAAATCTTAGATAAGTAAGACTTTCAGCCTTTCACTATAAGATTTATTATCTAGTCCAGTAATAGCGTTTGTCATTCTTCTTTGTATGCCTTCAAGCCTAGTAATATCTTCACACTTATATGGTGACCACACCTGGGCACAGTATTCCAGATGGGGCCTGACAAGAGAGTTAAACAATGGTATTAGAACTTTGGCTTCCCTACTGGATATGTGTCTGAGTATACTATTTAGATTCTGGTTTGCCTTTCTTATCTGGAGTGTACATTGCTGACTAAATGAAAAATCCAGGGTAATACAGATTCCCAAATCTCCTTCCTGAGTAGTATCCAACAGAATAATTTGTCCAATTTTATAAGTTGCTTTTGGATTTTTTTTGCCCAAATGCATAATTTTGCATTTATCTAGATTTAATTCTAACCTATTTAATTCAGTCCAGGACGCTACTTTACTGATAGCTGATTGTAAAGCTGCCGCATCAGATGAGTTGCTAACAGTGGTTCCCAATCTGCAATCATCCGCAAATTTGGATAGCCAAATGTTCGGGGTATTCATTTTTAGGGTTGAAATATATGCATTAAATAAACAGGGCCCCAATACCGAACCCTGAGGAACCCCACTTGTCACTGGGGCAGATTCTGAATATGTACCCTTAACCGCCACTCTCTGCCTCCTGTCACTCAACCAGTCCTTAATCCAATATATCACATTAGTCTCAGTCTCAAGCTTTTTTAGGACATCTATCCACTCTCTGTGTGGTAATTTGTCGAAAGCCTTGGAAAAGTCCATAAAGACAACATCGACCGGATTACCCTGGTAGAGTTCTGTATTAACCTTCTCATAGAAGGTTAAAAGGTTAGTTTGACAAGACCTTGACCTGGTAAAGACATGCTGTGATGTATCCATCAGGCCTTTATCATACAAAGAAACTATTATCCTTTCCTTCAAAATACTCTCCAGTATTTTGCCCATAAGTAATATCAGACTTACTGGCCTAATGTTTGATGGTAGTGTTTTAGTGCCTTTCTTGAAAATTGGTATTACAGTGGCCTCCTTCCAACCATTTGGGACCACTCCTTTGTCTAAAGATGACTGAAAAATAGATGTAAGTGGTGCAACCAGTAAATCGGCCGTTTCCTGTATAACCCTTGGATGAATATGATCAGGGCCTGGAGACTTATTAGTATCAATTGACTTAAGTTTATCTAATACCTCTCTAGGATCAACTAAAAAAGCTCCGGGAGTTGGAATATCATGACATTCTTCCTGTATTAAGGGTTTGGTATTAAATACCAACAAAAATATTTATTTTGTATATCGACCATTCCCTTGATTGACACAGGCTGGTGTAATTCATCCTTAAAGGGCCCTATAGTATTCAAATTTCTCCTCCCACTGTTTATATATGAATAAAAGGCTTTCTTATTATCCCTGACTTTAGAGGCTATGGATAATTCAAAATCAGCTTTTGTTTTTCTAATGGTTGTTTTAATTTTGGATGAAATGTTTTTAAGCGCCAACCTATTAGTCGAAGTAGGGTCCTTTTCATATTTTTTTTATTTTATTGATCAATTTTTTAATGTAAGGGGTGAACCACTGTGGTTTTAATTTACCATTGTTATATTTTTTACTAATAGGTATGTATTTGGCCATTAAATTCCTCAGATATCCTACTAATAGTTCCCACATCTCATTAACAGAAATACTAAGGAAATCTTTACCCCAGTCCCAATTGGAGAATTCTTATCTAAATTTGTTAAAGTTAGCTTTTCCAAAGTTTAGTCTAGTTGTTACAGCAGTTTCGTTAGCAACATGTGGTTTTGTTATTTTAAACAATACCGTACTATGGTCGCTATTACCCAATGGAGGATTAACAGATACACCTGATAAGCAATCCCCCATATTAGTTAATATAATATCCAAAATATTGTTTTCCCTGGTATTGTCCACTATTAATTGTCTGAGGCTTAGCTGGTCAAATACATCTAAGAAAGATCTTTCTAATTTAGAGGTACCTTGCCACGATATCCATTCAATATTTGGTAAATTCAGATCACCCATGATTATAATATTATCAATAGGGTCTAGAGTTTGTAATTGTTTAATTAAGTCTAAGTCCTGGTTTAATGAGCTGGAGGGTGTCAGTATGTTAACCCCAAAATGATTTTTGACCCATCCGTTGGGAGTAATTTAACCCATAGGGATTCAAGGTTGAGTTCTTCCTTTATTATTTCTTCACTATTAATAGACTCGTGGACAAAAATAGCCACACCACCCCCCTTTCTATGATCCCTGGATTTAGAGTATAGAGTATAGCCTTCCACATAGTAAGCAAATTTATCATTAGCATCCCACCAAGTTTCAGTAATCAGGGCAGTTTGGATATGCTGAACAGATAGGAGGATTTTAAATTCCTCGAATTTATTAGTGAGGCTTCTTGCATTTAGTAGGGCACCCCTCCAGCATGGAGAATCTAAAACCTTAGTATTCTGATCAGAAGGATTTTTACCCTCTAATCCCACCCCCTCCCCTTTATCCAGTTTAAATGGAACCGAATGACCTCATTGATTCTTTTGCTTAGGGTTCTGGTTCCTGCATAGCTTAAATGGAGCCCATCATCTTTATAAAATGATTTCTTGCAGAAAGTCGAGAAATTATCCATATAACCTATTTTTTTCCTTTAAACAATAGCTACGTATCCACTTATTGATTTGTATTATTGATTGATTTTTATAAACATGGTATCCAAAAGTGGTTAAGATCCCTGAAATTATTATCTCTCCCTTAACCTGTCTGTTCTTTCTGACTACCTCCATTAAACTAGACTGGACTGAAGTAATGTTTGTTTTTGTAGCATTGTTTACACCCAGATGTAGTATCACTAAGGGGGTAGAGGTTCCCTCAAGGAGTCCATCAAGTAGATCAGGAATATTCCCCATTTTAGCCCCAGGAAGGGTGCTTACTGCGGTACTAGCTTTTCACCCATAGCACACCATTGAATCAACCCCCCTTATTACTGAATCATCAATGACCACAATATCTCTGTTCTGTGTCTGATTTATATCTAATGTGTTCTGCTTATCTAGTTGAACTGTACTCCTGTACTAGGAGATCTTACCACTCTATATCTTGGGGTCCCTCAAGGCTTCATACTTGGCCCTTTACTTGTCACCATTTTTATTAATAATATATCTAGAGTTCCTTCCTCACGACTCTCCCTGCTTTATGCCAATGTCATGGTGATAAAAACTAGCCCTAAGAGCATAGCATATATTGCCTTCCAGCTCAATGCCAGCTTCTGCAAAGTTCTGTCTTCACTATCACAGAACAAACTTCCCCTTAACACTAGCAAGACTCACTCCATGTTATATGGGTTGGCTCCCAAACTAAGGGAATGTATGAATGTCTCGGCAGTCCACTACATAGATGGCTCCCTACTTTCTGCTGTCCACTGTTTCAAATACTTAGGCCTCACCCATGATCTAGCCCTAGATTTCACTTTGCATGTTGCTGCTACATGCAGATCTGTCAACACCAAGCTCTGAACTTGCCTACAGAGTAAGATATGCTTCGACTCCTGCCGCCAGACTTACAGTTGTTTAGGGTGTCCTACTGCCTAGCCTTACCTATGGGTTTTTCTCATTCTCTCAAATGAACAACTGTAACCTAATAAAACGGAATGCCACTTACAGCAATATATGTCATTTTGCCTTGTCCACGACTTGGCTCGCCCACCATTGTTTATTCTAGTTTAAATTGGCCATCTCCTTCCTCGCAGCAGCAGTATGCCCTAGGGGTGTATCATGGATAAGATTCTTGGGTCTGCTAAACCTGCCTCCCTGGCTGCCCACACTAAAATGCTCTGATCAGGTGCATCCCTTGAGATCTGTATCCATTGAGATCAAGTGACCTAGCTATCCTGTCCCCAAGTGCTCAACAAGTATGGCTGAACAAGCGTTTTCCTTTTTTCCTCTGAAAATCTGGAACTTCCTTCCAGTTAAACTTAGGGTCTCTCATTCCCATTTTTACTTTAAAAGGGAGTTACATACAGCAGGTACCTAAGATCCTCCAATAACTGCATCTGTAACTGACGTATGGTCTTGTTCTTGATTTGTCAATTACCTGTGCAATTGAATGGGTTTTCCTGTGTTGTATCTTATTACCTGCCCTCTTTTTGCAGTATGTTTAAAATCTTTCTATGTAATATTGTCAAATTCTGTTAGAAAGCTCTACTGTTTTTATCCTTTGTATCACTGTAACATGTGTTTTTGTAACCTCCACCATTATGTAAAACAGTTTTGACTCTGTGTTCTCCCAGGTCGTGCCTGAAAGTAGGCATTGTATTGTTTAGTGCACCTGTCCACTAAACAAAAACTAAATAAATGAATAAATCCCCATATAACAGGTTTTGACTTCCCAGGAAGCAGAATTTGCCAGACCACACTGTACAAATGACAATGCCCCCCCCCCGTTGCACCTTATTAAAAATGTAGCACCTGTGTGTTAGATGGGTACTCAGAACTGTGACTTCAGAATAGAAGGGGCACAGTCCACGTCACTTGTGGTGGCTAAGGTACCATCTGGGACAAATGCAGTACAGCTATCCTACACCAGACCTGCTCTCATGGGACTACTGTCTGTTTTCAAGTTAAAAGATCAGGCCCACAGAAAGCCCTGCTGTGACTCTGTACCATTGGTTGAGCCATAAACCACTATGTCAAACAGTGTGACTTCAAAGGAGTGGGTAGTGCGATCAGATTATTGCCAGAACACTGGCTAAAGTACACAGAGACAAAAGCAAAGATTCTGAAAGATAAAGTTAGACCCATCTCTCCAGTGCACTGACTACTTAAATTTATCACATGTAGATAACAGCATGAACATTTTGAACCACCCTTGTGTTTTATTAGTTGCTTCTCCTCCCAGATGTTCACAGCAGGTCTTGATTTCATCTTATGGCAAGCCACAGCAGCAGAAGAAATGTTTATGCAAAAGGATACAACTTACAGTATGTCCAGGGAAAATCAGTTTGCACACCAAAGGTTTGAACCTGCAGAAGGAAGAGGGTGCACATGGGCATTTCACTCCATAATAAGGCACACATATCACCTGGCAGTATCCATGCCAGGAGGACAGGCAAAGAATTTGGTTTTATATATAATACATTAAAAAAACTCCATGGCATAAGGTGGGAATTTAAAACATGTAGTTTTTTGGCAAATTGCTACTGAAATTTTGCAGTGAAATCCCTAAATCTGTAGCCAAACCCAAACATTTAATTTGGTTGACCCACACACAGCAGCCATCAACACCAACATTTGGAGATTATGAGCCCAGAAGAAATAGCCAAATCCAGAAATTAATAGCAAAATGGGATTTGACAAGTGGCAGCTTAAACACTGAACCCTATCCCAAAGGACTTTGCAGTGCAGGAGGGGAGGGAAGAGAGTCTTGATACCCTTAGACACACTGGGAGATTCAACCAGCACACAGACTGTTCAGAGTAATCTGTAAATGGCAGTAGTAGGATTCAAACCTGAATCTCTAGGTTCATTACCTTGTACTCTAACCCCTAGCAAAACTGCCTGTTGGGGTGCTTGAACTTGTTACAAGGATGGAACCCCCTGTTTTATGACAAATTTAAACCAGCATTGCATATGATGGAACCACTTTATCTTCGGACATGTAGCAAAAGCTGCTTATCTAGCCTTGGGTGGCTGATGTCTAGTAGATTAAAGTACAGTGCCTCTCAGGGAGTGTCCTAAATCTTTTGGCAGAGTCATACTCCTTGCTGAAACACAATGCTCCATGCATTTGGTGAAAAGCACAAAGCTTCAGGTCAATGATATCACTGATCACAGGCACATCAGAGCTCCTGACAGAAGTTATGCTGTCAACAGCACGATTTACCCACCCCAGTCTCAAGACAAAAGCCACTGTTTTTCTCACCAGGTTTATCAAAGGGTTAAGGAAAAGGTTAAACCACAGAAACAAAAAAAACAACTCTTTTCGCCCTCCTCCTCCAGGCAGTGTCTGTCATCCTTCAGGTTTTGTTAAAAGGAATACTGAAATGAAATTCAGCCTTGTGCAGGACTGACTCTGTAGGGTGAAACTTTACAAGTACAACATTATTAAATAAGAGAGGAATCTGATTATATCAGGTTCAACCGCAGATTCCCTTTCTGCTGATGTATGGCATTTTTGGAGCCATTAGTCATTCCAGGGTATTATGACTTGAACATCCCTTCTGGCCAGAGCCGTTAGGCCACAAAACAAGAAGGCAGTGGTAGAATAAATGTATAAAGGACACCCCTCTCTTTTTGAGTCAGTCAATTCCCAACACTACAACCACCAACACATGCACTCTTCACTGTCCTTCTTGAGTTTGTTGATCTCAGACCTACTGCAAATAGGCACATTATTGTGAGGCAGGTGGACTTAGAAAGGAGGCAGTTGTTTAATTTTTGAGCCACTACCAAATGGCCATTTTTCCCAGTTTTTGGCCCAAAATCATATTGCCCCTCCCGTGTCCCTGCCCAGTTTTTCACACAACACATAGCAGTACCCAACCCCTGTGGCAAGGGTCTTAAGTGATGCTATACACAAAGAATTTAAATTTAAAAGCAACAGAGGAAACGTTTTACTTGTTTTTAATTGATTTTGTGAATTACAGTACCAGGGTTGCACTTGAAAATGAACCTTGGCTCAGTACCCTTTTCCCAGTCACCACTTTGAAAGTAAATAAAATAGATAAACAAACTGATTGGGCCTTAAACATTTCTTAGTAAATTCATATTTTAGGTGATCCAGTAGGTGGTGGTGTAGACATGTGGGCCCGAGAAATGTGCAGATTTCCATATTTAGACCAAACCATTTTTTCAGTTGGTAAACTTCTGGTGGTAGACCCTGTGTTCTGAAAGAGACTGGTAGGGGCTGCTCACTGACTCATGTTCCAAGCAGTTGACTGCTGCCAAGATTTTAAATGGGTCTGAGTGTAGCCAGAAAGGGTTTTCCAGCTAATCGAGGTCTTTAAACACCACTGAATGGGTGGAAATATGTTTGTATAGGCTGTAGGGCCCTCTAATTTGGGGGGAGGGGGACTCTCTTTTGCTGCTAGCTCTCCAAATGGGGCCAGCCTGGTCCTCTGGGTTGCAGACAACTTTGGAATGATTAAAGCAGTGCCTCCACCTGAGGTAGTGATATGGGTTACCTAAGGGATCGTCTTAAAAATATCACCCTAGGAGATAATTAAGCAATAATGCCCGACATGGTGTGTGTCGTGCTGGGATAACGTCACACCTCAGGTGGTTGGGCATGAGGCTGCAGGCTGAGTGCGTCCAACAACTGAGGTGTGACGTTATCCCAAACAACATACACCTTGGAAGGCATTATTGCTATTATACAATGGCCCATTGTTATATATGTAACCCCCCTGCAAATGGGGGTTCCCAAAAAGTCTTCCAGGAGCTTGCTTGAATGCTCGAAGCCTGAATGGTGTTTGGCGTTTAAGCCGTATGTCTGTGAGTGCTGGTACTGTCTCTTTAAGAGCTGTCTGCTTGCAGACATAATTAGTTTGTACGGGGGGACTGTGTGTTTCCCTGCTTGAGTCCCACTCGAGCTGCTGCCCAATCGCTCCGTTTCTGCCGTCGCTAAGTGGACAGAGTGAGCACTTTTCAAAGATGTAACTGTTTGCCCGAAATCATTTAGAGTAATAACTAATGAAAATACAGTTTGTCTAACCTGCTTTCCTTTGCAGTCTGAACTGTTTTGCCTAGCCCTCCATTCTAGTTTTGAACTGCTGAACTGGACCAATTAGTGTGGGGGGACCTTTACAATGGAGCCTGCTGCTGGCAAATCAGAACTTGGACTCTTAAGTTGAGCCAGCCACAATGGGACTGTATGGCAGATGCCTCTGGGAATTGTAGTTTGGACTTCGGCGCCTTTTTGCACCAACAGGGGGAGTTTATTGTGAGTGACAGCCAGACCAGCCAACTGAACTGGGAGGAACTCAAAGGAAATGCCTGGCTCTGTCTACTGGAAAGAACAGATGAGTTTTGGCAGTGAAGAGACAAGGAGCTCTGTGCTTCTGCAGTGTATAGTTTCGTGCGGGAAGCACATGTAAGGCCCTGAGTTTCGGTCTGCAGCCTGTGCAAGCACCCGTTTGGACTGAATCCGACCTGTGAGGAGAATCAAGGAGATCTGAAGAGTAAAAATCAGGCTCACCCTGTGGAAGACTGGAGAAATTGCTGAATCGCGCTCAGTCTGTCAGGAACTGAAGCTGCTGTGTGTTCTCCTGGGTATCGTGCAGTAATTGGGGTTGGGATCAAAAAGCAGCCTGCCTGGTATAGTACTTTCCTTTTACATATAAATGTGCGTAGTGCTTATGGGGAATCACGTTTCAAATCCCCTGTACAGTGAATTGAGTGCATGAAGCTGGAAGTAAACCCCAGCTTAATCCGGACTACATCCATTTGCTATAAACTGCAGTGGGGTCCAGTCACAAGGACCTTGTCCACATGGTCTGCTCCTCCTGGCAATCCAGGACAATCTGCCTTCATCTAGTTTTCAGTATTGAGTTTGTGAGTACAAGCAGGGTAGCTCCCTGCCATCTGTTTATCAAATTGCAAGTGTGTTATCTAATTGTTGCTGTTTTATTTCTTCACGAACTGAGCCATCCAGCTCCGGATTACAATTGGGAATTGTGCAAGTGTTTTTTCCATCACAGGGCCCCAACCAGCTGCACCGATCCTGGCTAGCCCCCCATCCTGGGTACCCATTGAAAGTGACATTTTGGGACTCTGAATATGCGCACAGTACTGTGATTATTAATGTGTTTAACCTAATTAACCTGATTTCCTCCTTCCTTGTTACAGCTCCTTAAATAAATCAGATCTGTTTGTTTCAGCAAAATTACACTGACTGAGGTATTCATTTATGTTAAAGTATTGTACTGTGGCTTTTGCACTGTGTCATCTTGTTTTACAGGGGGTCCCCAGAGTCCAGTCGACAGAGCCAGTCCTGGGGGTAAGTGTACATTGTGAAGATATTCCTGATGCATTGTGTGGGCCACTAGTGGGAAGAAAGGGGGTTTGCAGTGTCCCAGAGGGCTGTGACCAAGTTAGTTTAACTACTGCAGACCCTGACCTCTGGGTGGAGGCACCCGCCATTGGACCTAGGCCCCTCAACCTGTTAGTAGTTACAGGCAGGGGTAGCCCTTGGGATAGCGCCACCTAGGGTTTCATATATAAAATAAAAAAATAGTTTTAAAGAATGTTTTTATTAGTGTGGAAAAATATTTTTGTTTCTTAAGAGGAGATGCAAAAAAAGGGATCATCAGGATCCATATTGGTTCACAGTGCTGAGACTAGACCTGTGATGTTGTACTAGGATAACATCACGGGTCCAGTCCCAGACTGACCAATCAGAGACCAGGATTCTTTCTTGCCATTGTATAATTAGGACTGCCTACCCAATAAACATTATTCCCCACAAACAACAATTGTGACTATAAAGAAATTGATAATAGGTCCAATCTAAAATGCAATGAAGAACAATTTATTTAAAAGGGAGGGAAAGGAAAGAACAAAGGGATACAAGGGAAAAATGGGAAGCAAAGGGATAGCAGTAAAACTGTGGTCTAAATAATAATACCATTACCCATTCCCTTCAGTCCTCAATTCCACAGAGCAAGTGCACCCAACCTTTTTCTCCCAAAAGCCTTATGGGAGCACACTCCTGTTAGTTGCAGAGGGTACCACACTAAGCTGGGGTCACTAACAGTGTGGGGGCCCATTGGCATGTATACGTTAATTGTTGCAAACAATTTGATGAACTGCAGGGCTTTCCCAGGGTTCCTTTTGCTTAATCTTGAATCGCAGTCCCCCAAAAGTGTGAACCCCTCCTCTCCACACGAACCCTTTAGCACACGTTAAACATTCAAAAGTTGTTCTTTCTACTCTTTCCTGCATATGGCACTGATAGTAGCTCTGCAAATGTTACTATATCTGCAACTTCTTTAAGTTGGCTACCTAGCTCTATGAAACTTTCCTCAACCAGATTTACACTGCAGTGCTGCTGTAATTACATTGATGATACCATCTTAGTTAAGAAAGTTCATGGCCAATTAGTTTATAATTGTTTTATGACTATTATATCTGGCAAAACCAGTCCTCAGACTCTGATTCGAGGAGGTGGGCTGATGAATTAAGCACACGCTTTATACAGAGGTGTTGCCTATTTTGGTTCAGGAAGCATACACAGAAGCCAAGGGAATGAGCAGACAAGACCTTCTCCATACCAAGTGCCCCATTACTAGTATGAAAGAGTAAACTGTATAACCACTTTCAGTACCCAGGCTTGACAGCTGCAAGTGGTGGTAAAGAAAACCTGTGAAATATTGAGGAGTCCGATAACCTTAAGTGCCTTACCTCTAATGCCCTGAGATTTGTGTACTGAAAGGGGTACAGTCAGAGGGACATCGTAGTACACAATGTAAAACCTGTAGAAAAGTCCCACACATTGTTACTCCTCCCCTCCCCCTTCCCAAGGATGCTTTACCTGTGGAAGATGTAAGTCTTGCTCTACAGTGAAGACTATAGGCTCTTTTCTTGAACCCCAAAAATGGTAGTGTAATGGATATTTATTTTTCTAGTAACTGTAAAACCGTTGAGGTTATCTAAAGTATCTGACTACTTGCAAATGTGGAGCATATTATATAGCATATTGTAAAATTCATGGAGGCAAACTACCTGCATTGATAAGAGGCAGCAAAGATTGAAAAAAGGGAGGTTGTGCCAGATGAACATCATATACTTCTTTAACTTGGTCTCACAGGCAGTGAACAGAGGTCAGGCTGTGGATGTCTTTTACGTAGACTTCAGCAATGTCTTTGATCCTGTGCTACACAGGAAGCTTGTGAAGAAGCTGAGGGACCTTGGAATGGGGAAGGGCTCATCCAATTGGATTAGCAGCTCGCTGTGGGGAAGGACCTGGGGGCGGTGGTTAACGGAACTCACTTGGGAGTCAGAAGAGTTTCAAGTAAGGTATCACAAGGTTTGGTTCTCACAACAGTGGTCATGAATATGTTCATCTAATAGGGGGAGGTATACAGAGGAAGATTAGCTTGTTCCCAGATGACACAAAGATATGTGGCAGGATGGATACCTAGGAGAACATTGGGGAAATATTAAGACATCTGGAGAGTAAGGAACAATGGTCTAGGGTCTAGCAACTCAAATTCATTGTGGAAAAAAAGATGTTGTCGTGCATATTGGCAAAACAACCCCAAAATAGAGAGTTGGATAGGAGGCACTAGAGTGGGTGAAACAGTGAAGAAAAGGGATGAGGTAAGTAAGCAATAAGACATGACAGGGTGTGTGTTAAACATATATTACCACACGGCTGGGGCGTAGCAAGTCACAAGGCCGCAGGCCGAGTGTCTTCAACCACAGACGTGCGGTATTATATGTTCAACACACACCCTGGAGTGTCTTATTGCACTTATAAAATGGAGACATTTTATTAGAAATTAAAAAAAAATTCAGGAAATATATAATTTACATTAAAATATAGCTTTATTTGAACAGTGACCCTATGCAAGGAAAAATAGTCCCTTTTAATTGAGACAGTAAAACTGCTTGAGACAGTGTAAACTGACAGTAAGTTGAAAAACACTGCCAAACAAACAGTAAGGCAGCAAAAGGTTTAATTTTTTTAACTTATCTACTCAAAATGATAAATTAGTGTTGAAACTGACACATGCTAAGCTATGTGTTACAAAGAACGAGAACTTGAAATTGACTTATATTTTGAAACTTAGCTATCTGTAACAAACAGTGACATCTCATTTACTCATGTAAATGGACCATACCACTGAAATTGACCAGAGCATTGAAACATAGAAACATAGAATTTGACGGCAGATAAGGACCGCTTGGCCCACCCAGTCTGCCCATTTCCTTACCTACTGGATAAGCTGCAGATCCTAGTTAACCAGCAGCCTACTTCTTCCTACCCTCACCCCTAAAATGGCCTTATGACTGCCACCATTGAAACTGAAAGCACCACTTGGCTGACTGCACTGAACACAAACCCCAAACCCCACTTGGGTAGTTTAGTGCTTCTTGCCACAGAGCTGACTGACCCACCAGGAATCATGCTGAAACTGTTTTGAGAACTGTACTTTCATTTGCTTTATTTTGTTATGCTAACATTGAAATTAACAGAACACTCACTCGATAAGGAGCATTGAAACTGAAAGCACCACTCAAAAAGTTTATCGGTTGTTGGCATTGAACTGACTGAGATGACAGCACGGCTGACTGCACTGAACATGAACCCCAAACTCCACTCGGACAGTTTAGTACTTCTTCTCATGGAGCTGACCGACTCACTAGGAATCATGCAGAAACTGTTTTGGGAACTGTACTTTTGTTTGCTTTATTCTGTTATGCTAATATTGAAATTAACAGAACACTCGGTCGATATTGTACTTCTGATTTTCTCTGAGGCCGAAAACAAGATGGCTACCTGAATTTTTCTTAACATTCCATGCCTGTCTGTCAACATTCCATTTGGGGGCATTGATTTATTTGGCTGTACTTTTTTTTTCTCTATGTGTAAAACACATTTGATACTGTCTTTCTGGCCAATCACAATGCTTATTTTTACGTACCCATTTTATAATCATCAGTGACAATCTCCAGCCATCACACCAAAGCAGTAAGGCATATGTTAAGGCCAACAGAATGCTGGTCTATATTAGCAAGGGCTTCACCCGTAGGAAGAGATCCTACCCCTCTACAGATCCCAGGTAAGGCCACACCTGGAGTACTGAAACATAGAATCTAACGGCAGATAAGGGCCACTTGGCCCACCTGGTCTGTCCATTTCCCCTACCTACATTCTCACCCATTTTCCTTACCTACATTTTTTGTGCAACAGTTTTGGAACCCTTATCTTAAAGGATACCTAAATCATCTTTTTGTATAAATTTTGTTTTTTAAGAAATGACTCCATAGTCTTATAAAGGAGAGGCTGTTGTTTACATTTATATTGAAACTGCATTTATTAAAGTAAGATAAATGTAGTTTCATTGCATTTGAAAATTGTAAACATAGACTCTCCTGATTCGAAAATCCATCTCTAAGAATCCTAAAATGGCTGCCTTGATGATGTAATTGAAGAGAGAGCTGCTCAGCTGTGCAGATGTATTCTAGCTGTACTAACTGCATTAAAATGCGAAAAACTTTAAAATGAAAAATTATAGCATGGTACTGTGAGTACAAAAGTTGTTCAGCACAAAATTATCTACAAAATGATTGGCATTTTTAATTTATAGATGCTATTTAGTTTTTGAAAATTAGTAAAAAAAAAAAAAGGCAGAAGAAAATTAAATTATTTTTCACTTTTTCAACAAACAAATGCAAATAATATTAAAACAAATTATAGCATGGTACAGTAAGCATGATATTTGTTCAGCACAAAAATATCTACAAAATGAGTAGTGTTTCATTTATATCTGCCTTTTAGATTTGTTATAATTATCAAAAAACAGCAGAAGGTTCAGTTATTTTTCACTTTTTGCAACAAACAAATGCAAATATCTTTAAACTGAAAAATGATAGCATGGTACTTTGAGCACAAAAGTTGTCCAGCACAAACATATCTACAGAATGAGTAGTGTTTAATTTATATGTGCCTTTTAGGTTGTTGTTTTTTATAATTAGCAAAAAACAGCAGAAAGTTCAGTAATTTTTCACTTTTTGCAACAAACAAATGCAAATAGCTTTGAAATGAAAAATGATAGCATGGTACTTTGAGCACAAAAGTTGTTCAGCACAAAAACATCTACCAAATGAGTGGGGTTTCATTTATAGATACTGTTTACATTTTTTATAATCAACAAAAAAATTGGCTGGAAATTAATTTTTTTTTCACTTTTTTGGAGGTATGGCAAATAGGTAATAACACATGGTAGGGTGTGTGGCAGTGCTAAATTACTGCACCCCGCCAAGGTGGGTTGTGAGGCATGAGGTGAAGCCAACTGCCTTTGACCACCTGGGAAGTGTGGTAAATAATTCCCATAAGATCACATTTTAAATTGTAAGTGATCAATAACACACAGCAGGGTGTGTGAAAATGCTAAATTGCTGTATGGCCTAGGTGGGTTGTGAGGCATGAGGTGCAGTTGAGTGCCTTCATCTTCCTGGGAAGTGTGGTGTATGATTCCTGAAGGATTACACTGCCCTAATGGAAGCAGGGAAGGCAGTAAGGCAGACAAAGTCCCAAACTGAGGAAACACTAGCACGAACAGTAAAAGAAGGTGACAAGACTTTCTATAGATACATTAGTGAAAGGAGAAAGTCCAGAGGGGGTATTGCTAAGCTTAATGGAGAAAAGGGAGCATGTGAGGAGGAGGACCCTGTAAAGGCATCTATCCTAAATAGATACTTTTGCTCAGTATTTACTGAAGGAAGGTAGAGCAGAACCCACAGCTCGCTCATGGACACGGGGAGGAGGTGAGCTACTCCTTCACAAAGAAAGGGTCCTATGGTCGCCCGGTGGCGCTGAGGGCTGAGGCGTTGGACGCCACACTGGCCACACCGCACCCGGGTTCGGGAACGGACTCAGGTGGCCGGGGGTCAGCAGGGGAGGGAGGATCGAGCGTCCCAATGGATGCTCTCTCCCTCAGGGTGGGAACCAAGAACGCTGCTTCGCATCACCTCGCAGCCGGTGGAAGCAATCGACAATGAGGGATGGAGGTAGCCCGCTCATCGGAGCCGGGAGGGGAACATTGGTGGTGCATGAGGGCTGGCGGCGTTAGCACACACTCGGGACGACGCCCCAGCGCACGACGTCTCAGAGGGCAGGGAAATCAGGAGAAAGCGGAAAAACCCTCTCGGCAGCCCTAGATGATAGCCTCTCGGGTACCATCCGGACCACCAAAAAGAGGGACAGACCCCACTGTGCAGGGAGGAGGAAGAAGGAGGCACTCTAGGGGCAGATCCCACCGGAGGTGGAATGGAAGGGATGAGAGGAAGGAAGGAGTGGGCTCTGAGAGTAGGGAAGGACATAAAAGAAATAAAGTTAAAAAAAAAAAAAAGGGTCTTACAAGAGCTTGCTAAGCTCAGGGTGGATAAGGCAATGGGACCTGATGGCATACATCCCAGGGTACTTAAGGAGCTAAAGGTGGAACTAGCAGAGCCATTAGCAGAACTGTTTAGTGAGTCTCTGAGCACAGGAGAGGTCCCAGAAGACTGGAGAAGGGCTCATGTGATCCCGCTCCACAAGAGTGGTGGCAGGGAACTACAGACCAGTCAGTCTTACCTCAGTAGTGGGCAAGATTATGGGAGCTCCTTAAGGAAAGGATAGTGCAACACCTGGAATCATAGGGCACAGGATCCAAGACAGCATGGGTTTACAAAAGGAAGGTCCTGTCAAACTAATCTCATAGATTTCTTTGACTGGGTAACCAGAGTGGTGGACCAAGGGGGAGCAGTTGATGTTGCCTACCTTGACTTCAGCAAAGCTTTGACATTGTTCCACATAGAAGATTGATAAATAAGCTGGGTAGGCTCGGGGTGGGTCAGAAGTTGGTCAACTGGGTGGCAAACTGGTTGACGGGCAGAAAACGGAGAGTGGTGGTAAATGGTATACAGTCAGAAGAGATGCAAGTCACAAGTGGGGTACCTCAGGGATCACTCCTGGGGCCAGTCCTCTTCAACATCTTCGTTAGTGACCTTGCAGATGAACTAGAGGGTAAGGCTTGTCTGTTTGCAGATGACACCAAGATCTGCAACAGAGTAGATGATCCAGATGGGGTGGGCAGAATGAGAAGAGATCTGGATAAACTAGCAAAATGGTCAGAAGAGTTGCAACTGGTTTAATGCAAAGAAGTGCAAGATCATGCACAGGGAAGAGAAACCTGAAGCCACCTATAGGCTGAGAGGGAGTTGCTAGCAGTCACAGAGGAAGAGACTTGGGCATCATCATCACTGTGACCTGAAATCATCAAGCAGACCTCTAAAGCAGTAGGTAAGGCTAGGGGATGTTAGGGTGTATTAGTAGGGGTACCACAAGTTGTAAGAGGGAGGTAATAATCCCTCTTTACAAGACACTGGTTAGGCCCCATCTGAAGTACTGTGTGCAGTATTGGAGGCCACACCTTCACAAGGACATTAACCAAATTGAGTCAGTCCAGAGAAGGGCAACCAAAATGGTGCAGGGACTGCATCAGAAGACATATGAGGACAGATTAACAGAGCTCAATATGTATACCCTTGAGCAAAGGAGGGAGAGAGGTGATATGATCGAGGCATTCAAACACCTTAAGGGCATTAACAAGGTGAAAGAGTCTAACATGTTTAAATATAAGAAAAATAGCAGAACAAGAGGACGCAGCATGAGATTAGAGGGGGGCCGATTAAGGGGGAATGTGAGGAAATTCTTTTTCACAGAAAGGGTGGTGGATGCATGGAATGGCTTACCACAAGAAGTGGTGGCTATGAATACAGTGCAGGGCTTCAAACAGGCATGGAATAGGCATAAGGGAGCAATACAAATGAGTATGAATAGATAGGCCACTGACAGAGCAAAGGTCGATGGCACATTTATAAGGTAGAAAAGAAATGGGCAGACTGGATGGGCCTTCGGTCCTTATCTGCTGTCAACTTCTATGTTTCTATGTAAACTGTAAGTAAGTAATAAGACATGGGAGGGTGTGCAGCAAGCCTAAATTCCTGCATGCCCCAGGTGGGTTAGAAGACATGAGGCACAGCTTGGTGCCTTCAACCACCTGGGAAGTGCGGTATATGATTTGAATAAGATTATATTATTTGTTTTTTTTTTAATTTTAGATTTTTTTGCCTATTTTTCCTGGGGAACTGGCAGGTGGCTCTGCCCCCTTCTGGCGGGGGGGTGTCACATCTGGTCTCAGGCTTCCACCAGAACCATCAAAAAGCCTGCCAGGTCCATTGTTTCTCCCCGCCCCTTGCTATGGCCGCATGCGCATGTGTGGAGGCATGTGCATTCCGTGGTCCTGCAGCACCTGCCAGTTCTTGTGTCACTTCCAACCTGTGCTACCCCTCGGGCCTCCACCTGGGGGAAGCATGCGGCGAGAGAGGCGAGACCCCTTCACAGGAGAGGAGAGCTGCCTTGCGGCTGTTCAGTCAAACTCCCATTCTCCCTCCCCCCCAGCCTACCCTTCATGACCCTGGCTTATTTCCGAACCCATGTCGCTAGCGTAGCCTGAGGTGTGGCATCCAGCATCTCAACCCTCAGCACCACCAGGCTGGCTACATCATAAATTTTAAGAGATCAATACCACCCATCAGGGTGTGCAGCAAAGCTAAATTGCTGCATGCCCCAGGTGGGTTGTGAGGTACAAGGCACAGCTGAGTGTCTTCAGCCACCTGGGAGGTACAACATAAAATTCTCATAGGATCACATTATAAATTGTAAGTAAGCAATAACGCACAACAGGGTGTGTGGTAATGCTAAATTACTGCAGGCCCCAGCTGAGGTGGTTTCTTAGGCATGAGGTGCAGCTGAGTGCCATCAACCACCTGAGAAGTGTGAATGTCTTCACTCAGGTGCCAAAAGCAACTGTGCTGCCATCGAAGCGCATGCTAAGGATGTGGGAGAGTAAGCAGATGGCTGCTCTGAGGAGAACCAGGTCCCTGGCTTCTTTGACTGGAAAAAGAGGTAACATTCCAGCTTAAATGGTACACAGCTGAATGATACAAAATGAATGCAAAAAATGGGAAATGGCATCAGAGTGAGATGCAGCTCTGGGTAGTATGGCAAAGGCAGTTTTCATGTGCACTAACTAAAATGCAAGGAAGACAAGGAAGTGTTGATGGGTAGCTGCATGAGAAAATACAGCATGCTCTAGATCACTTTGCCTGATAATGTAAAGTGGGAATGCGAGAATCAGTAGCTCAACCTGTCACAACAAGGCTGACAGAGGAGGGGAAAACAGAAATGAAAACATTAAGCGTACAGCAGTTTTGCACCCCTTCCCCCCATTTGGAAGACAGGAAGTGGGAGCTATTTAAAAATCAAATTGCAGTTTGGTTAAGTGGAGGAGAGCATGAGAACAAAACATTTTAAAAATATTTTCAGTAGGGAAGTACTGTAGCTTATTCCATTTATGCCATACCTTCAATAAAATGAAAACAAAATGAATTTCCTGCCATTTTTGGCTGATTTTATAAAAAAAAAAAAACTAAAAGGTATCTATAAACGAAACACCACTCATTTAATAGATATTTTTATGGTTAAAAACCTTTGTGCTCACAGTACCATGCTATTATTTTTCAGTTTAAAGCTATTTGCATTTGTTGCAAAAAGTGAAAAATAATTTAACTTTCTGCTGTTTTTTGATAATTATATAAAAAAATATAAAAGGCACATATAAATGAAACGCTACTCATTTTGTAGATATTTTTGTGCTGAACAAATGTTGTGCTCACAGTACTATGCTATCCTTCTTTGTGTTTTTATTTAGAGTTTTATGATTATTACTGCCAGCTGTATCTCATAAACAATAAGAAACTGAGGTACGCAGACCCTTACAGTGCATGTACAATCTATAGAATCATATACAATTTTAAGTAAATTGAGTCCATGCCTGAAAGAGGCTTTCAGGTATAATGATAGGAGTAAAGTCCAAACTGAACAACTTGTAGAGAAATGATCCTATCACCCCGAGTTGAAAAAACATAAATATTAAACCAAGGGATCCAGTTCCCCTGAAGAACTTGTTTGAAGGGGGAAAAGAAATGGCACATATACTGTAGACAGACCTTTTCAACTAGTAGTCTTCTGTTGGCACCCTTTGCAAACTATGTGAGAGGCTTTTCGGCACCATGCATTTCTGCTTAAAGTTGAACCAGCATACTATTCTGTGGTGATTTACATATGCAGCCCATGATGCTTTGCTTTGTGGGGGCATGTGTGATTTTGTATTTCTTTGAAACTTGGCTTCCCGGCCAAATACCCTTTGGGGTAACCATTGCCTCAGTGCTTGAGCACAGAGGTTCTTTGTCTTCTAAATTGTTTTTTGTTTTAATTGGGTTCACCACAACATAACCCAGATAGACCATCTTAGGGTAGCTGGTTCATTCCACTGGGGTGTCAAACAGACGAGGCATACTGATGAGTCCTGGTAGGATGAAACATGTGTCCATGTCTTCTGTTGGCACCCTTTGCAAACTGTGTGAGAGGCCTTTCGGCACCATGCATTTCTGCCTAAAGTTGAACCAGCATAATATTCTGTGGTGATTTGCATATGCAGCCCATGATGCTTTGCATTGTGGGGGCATGTGTGATTTTGTATTTCTTTTCAACCAGACTGTCTGGGCTCAATGAAGTTGATTTACAGCCCTCTAGAGTCTTGCAAGGTATAACAACCTGCACTAGATAGAAACAGATCAAACGGATCTTAATATAATTAACAAACTGAGAAGTGCTCTATGCACTAAACATATATCAAGTACAGTTATGGCCAGTAGGATTTAACATCGTATTTTTAAAGAATGCTGTAAATGGAGCAACAACAAAGAGCAGGGTCCTCTACAGCCCTAGAGCCCTTATTTTATATATTACGAAAATGGATAATAAGATTAATGAGTATATTCACATTTGACCCTTTAGCATTACCGGATAAAAGTCACCTCATCCAATGTCAAAGTTTAAAATAGAGGAAAAAAAAAACAAAAAGTCCATGGTAACTTCATCCTTCCTCGTCTGAAGAATTCACTGCAGGCTTTTGACTTTCAAGAAGCTTTTTGACGAATATTGAGGCCGCCGCTGGATCCACAAACACTTGAGACCTTGAGCCATGCTTAATCAAAAGCCTCGCCAGGAAGTTAAGTTGCACCTCAATACCATTCTGAAGCAGATTTTTTTTAATAAGCTGCAGTTCTTTTATGCGAGCCTGGGTTTGCGCAGATGGATTGGGGAAGAAGGAGAGATGGTATCCCTCCCAGAGCAGTTCCCCTCAAGTGCGTGTGGCCTGCAGAAGGGCAATCCTAGCCTAGGAGTTGGAAAGAGTAGCTATTGCACTGTGTGGGACTTGCTGCGCTGCTCCTCGAGACTTCTGACGCTGTGGGATCGAGAAAACATTCAGGATATGAATCCTTGAGTCACAGGGCAACAGCTTTAAATCTTGGAATATCATTCTTGTCACCATTGGTAATTATTTCAGATACACTTGAATATTTAGAAGGGAATCCTACAATGCAGATATTTTATTGCCATTGGATGTTCTTAAGATCTCTGATATATGCCGTGTTGCATTCCTGCTGATGTTCTCTGTCTGTTTTAAGCTCTTTAATAGCAGTTGCGTTTTCTTGAATCGATCAATCAGTTTCTGATAACTTTGCTTCAACTGCTGCCAGACAGTTATTAGTCTCCTCACCGGTAGCTTGGATTTTAGTAAGCATGGCCAAAATCTGCGATGTCGGAACTCCGGTAAGGCTAGGTCTTTGGCTGCTGAGGGCCCCGAACTGGTTGCAGCACTCTGAAAAGACAAATACAAGTCCAAGCTTTGAGATGTGCGCTTAGTCTTTTTTTGGACTCATTTTGCTGCCAGAGTATTCCGATTGCTGAAGGTATTTAGGATATTTCAGGGTTTTAAATAATTGATTAGCAGTTTTTTTTCTTGGGATAATGCTAACTGTACACAAAGTATTTATATAGGTTTTCTAGAAGTGTTATGTTTGTTAAACACAATAAGGCAAGTGCTATGTATTTTTACAATGTTTTAGTACTTTTATGAGCAAAACGCTAATCAATTTTTAGAGTTAAATAAAACCCCGCATCTTGAAGTTCTTGCCATTCTCCATTGTTTTATGAATTTTAAATAGTCTCTGGCCGAACCCCTTCAGAAAGCTGCCACCATGTTGCTGCTCCACAGCGCCCCCATCCTTTTTTGTTTTAATATTATTTGCATTTGTTTGTTGAAAAAGTGAAAAATAATTGAATTTTCTGCTGCCTTTTTTACTAATTTTTAAAAACTAAATGGTATCAATAAATGAAACACCAATCATTTTGTATACATTTTTGTGCTGAACAACTTTTGTGCTCACAGTACCATGCTATCATTTTTCATTTTAAATTTATTTGCATTTGAATACAGTTAGCACAGCAAGAATACCTCTGCACAGCTGGTCATCTCTCTCTCTTCGATGATATCATCAAGGCAGCCATTTTAGGATTCCTAGAACAGGATTTTTGAATCAGGAGAGTCTGTGTTTACAATTTTCAAATGCCATGAAACTGCATTTATCCTGCTTTAATAAATGCAGTTTTGGGGGTTGGCCCAGTGGCGCTGAGGGTTGAGGCGCTGGACGCCACACCTCGCACCACACTGGTGACCTGGGTTTGGGAATGAGCCCAGATCGTCGGAGGTTGGCAGGGGAGGACTAGGATTGAGCATCCACAGACAGCTCTCCTAGTCCTGGAGCCCGGAGGCACTACAGACGCAGGTGTCAGCAGAGGGGGAGCGCGGCAGATGTCTGCACATCAATGCATGGACGCCATTGCATGTCCACCCTCCATTGGAGACCTACTGGAGGAAAATGGCTGTGCATGACAGAAGCAGTTTGATGGCAGTGCCCTGTGGTGCCGGGAGGACTGTCGTGGAATCGCTCTGGGGGGGGCTGGGCCGGCTCGGTTAGGCAGGGCATAGCCCCCAGTGAGTCGGCGATGGCCATACCAGACCCCCATCATTCTAGTGAGCCTGCTGCTCTCCCAGCGGGCAAGGCCAGTGGCTGGATGCCCCCTCTGGTAAGTCGCCGTAGCAGGTGTTAAAAACTGTGATGCGATTAAAAAAAAAAAAATGCAGTTTCAGTTTAAATGTAAACAGCAGCCTCTCCTTTACAAGCCTATGGAGTCATTTTTTTTAAATACAAAATGTGTAAAAAAAAGATGGTTTAGGTATCCTTTAAGAAAGACAGAGATCACCTGGAAGCATGCTATTAAGAGCTACCAAAATGATGCATGGCATGCAGGGATGGTCCTGTAAGGAAAGGTAGAGCAGACTAAACATGTACTCACTTGAGGCCAGGACAGAAACATTAAGGTACCTCAAGAACATCAACAGGGTGGACTGTCAGCAACTGTTCATGAGCTGCAAAAGGACCTTCACTAGGGGGCATGGAAACAAACTTGCTGGGGTAGGTTCAGGAGAAATGTGAGGAAGTACTACTTCACAGAAAGAGTGTGGACAAGTGAAATGGCTTGTCATGGTCAAGGCAAAGATGGAGGGAATTCAAGGTGGGGTGCTTGCACTAGTGGATTTAGCTATGTAGCAAAGAATCACCAGCTACTCCTTGGGTCAGCGACCAGTAGCTGTTTTAGCCTATTTTGAGCTTTGAAAGAGATAATTTTGGGGTGAAAGGGCCATCCCTTGACAAAATTGCTACCCCCAGGAAAACATTATATATCTGCCCCTGGCTGATAGCAGTGAGGACAAGGAAGGCGGCTGGTGGTAAACCTGCAAAACCGTCTGAGTAGCTTGTAAGGGGGCTCAGACTAAGGCTGCATAGCAATAGGCTGGAGTGGCAGCAGGTAGGACCAGAGCAGACTAGATGGATCTATGGTCTTTTTCTGCCCGCAATCATCTGCGTTTCTGTATTACTGTATACACTGGGTAAAACTATGGGGTGCTGTAAGGTATGTGTAGGGGAACATCTTGGATCTGGTACTAGGGGGGACTGAAAGTGCACTAGCAAAGCAACTTGTTGAAGGGAATATAGGACTGATGTGCACAAATGAAAATTTGTGGACATTGAGGTCTACCACAATGAAAGAGAGGCAATTTTAATGATTATATGCACAAAAGGAAATCTTTCTTGCATCTTGAAGTCAGGTTTTGGCCAGGTCTCAATAAAACTATCAATCTCATCACCTTTTTAAAATACTGTACATTTTGAGAAAGCTCCTGAGAGCCTGAATACTGGTAAAATAAGCACCCTTCCTCCTTTTTGTGTTTCGTTGTGCTTGTGCAAGAAACACCTTGGGACAGTACCGCATTTGAGAAGTGTGTCAGGGATGAGTCCAATGCAGAGCACTGTACAGTGGGCTCGATCCTGACACACCAATGACCCACTGAAGCTGAAAGTGACGGCCATCGGAATTTCACAGCAGGGAGCCGGTCATACTTGAGAGACATGAACCACACCAATGAGAGAGTGCGCTTCATTCCTGTCATTTGCATAGCCAGCATTGCAACTCTGCAGACCCTCCCACTCCCTCCCACTTCTGCAGTTCGCCCTGCACCCTCCGTTCCCCAACCGGCCGGCATCTTTCATTAAACCCTCCCATGACCTCCCACTGCTGCTGTCCTCCCCGCTTCCATCCCAGCCTCAGGCATCTAATTAAACCCTCCCGCTCCCTCCCACTGTGTGCTGTCCACCTCACACCCTCCATTCCCTATTCCTATGTCGGCATCATGTACCCCCCCAACTCATGTGGCACACTGGCAGCCCACCCCAGTGTGCCCAAATGTATTTTTTTGTACCTGTAAATAAAGACAACCATCCTCCGACTTATTTTTTTTAACCTATAAAAAATAAAATGGTCCCTCGTCGTCTCCCCAGTCCCCCTTCCCCCATCCCTACTCTCCCACTGAGCACCCACCTCCCCACACCCCCCCTTACTCCATACTTGCCTCTGGAGGTCAGTGCTGTCATCTTCTGAGGACCGGAACACGTCTGTCCTCTTCAAAGCTGACCGACAAACTGAAGAATGAAAGGTAAGCGCTGCATAATGGCAGTCAGTGGGGTTTTCAACTTAGGTTGCTATCTCAAGCATTTTTAGGAATTTTGATCCCAAATGTTCCACATGGGGTTCTTGGGATCCCACCTCATGAACACTCACTGTCATTTTGTTACTTGGTCCCAAAAGGTGATTTCGCAGTCACTGTGCAGAATCACCTTTTGGGACCTACATTTTCAACATAGCCTTCTTATTACCTAAGTTTCTGTATTCAGATGCTATCCTAAATATGACAGCTTGCCAAAACATAGTTCAGGCAGGCTTCTCCTCCCACCAGACAAAGTTATGCCCACTTGTTGCAAATTTTGGTACGCATGCAAGTAACTGCGGAAATCTTAAATATTTGCACCTCACTTTTTTTTTATTATTTCTAGTACTGCTCCATGGCCCTCTCTATCTGGAGGGAGCCTCTGCCCTGCCTCCCGCCATCCACCAGCTGATGCTGACTAGCTACCCCCAGGACTTACCCCCCTGTCAGGGTTGGCAGGGTGGGGCCCACCCCCACCAAGACCAGATCCAGTACAGGGGTTGGCACCGTGACTATTCAGGGGTGGAACCTGCGAGCTCCCTCCATCATCTGCCATGAGTTTTTTTTCCTCCTGGTTTCTCCCCTTTGGGGTAGAGTGTGCAAGGACACCGGTGACGGTGCCATGCGTGCTACCGTGCATGCACCGTGTCAGGCATCTGCCCCGCCTCTGACCTGCTATCTGCAGCATCTGTGCACCAGCCCCCAGCTGCTGCTAGGCACCAGGCATGCACCGACAACTGGTCGTCCCTCTCCCTGGAGAAGGAGTGCTGTCCCTGGGATACCCGATCCTTCTCCTCCCCTGCTTCCCTCAACGGCCTGCGCTCGCTCCTGAACATGGGTCACTGGCATGGCGCGAGGTGTGGCATCTGTGACACTTGGTTCTGATTACACTATGATTTTTGTAATATGAAATATGTAGTGGGATTGTCTGTCAGGAGAAAATACTGTCTTGCTGAGATGACACATCAACCTCCCCCCAGGTATAATTTCAAAGGACAGGACGTAGGTTAAACTAGCAGATATCTGGAATGCACTTAACTTGTCAGTTGCTTTGAAATCAGTAGCTAAACTATGCATTTTATAATGCCCTCAGGAAAATCCTTTGATTGCACTTAGTGTCAAGAGGTAGGGGCACATGCATTTGTTTGGGCGTCTCCTCAGGAAAAGTCCTTTGATGGCACTTGGTGTCATAAGGAATTGGCATTTGCATTTGTTTGGGCGTCTTCAGAGGAAGTCAGTTAATTCATCAAAGAGTCTTTCATGTCGTTGTGAAGCAGGGAACTGCTACTGGATGAAAGGAGATGCTAGCAGATCACAGACTAGATTGGGAAGTCATATGAAGAGAGGAGGTTCGCTGATGTCATCTATTTTTTAAAATACCTTATTAGGACATCCTGTGTTGTAAATATAAATTGTAATAAACCAAAGAGGAGCTAGGTGACCTCAGAGAGAAGGCCGGCTCAAGACTGTTTTTATTTAAACTGTAGCTGACCTTTAGAGTCACAGAGATTCATATACTTGGACTGAGAGAAGGAACATCTAAGAGCACTGTTCACAATACTACGCTCAGAGGTTGGCACTTTGGGAGTAGAGGGCTGACCTGCTGAGTGGGGTTGTGACAGCATCCAGCGTCTCAATCCTCAGCGCCACTGGCCCGGCGATGCACCCCACATTTTCAACATATCCTTCTTATTACCCAAGCTTCTGTATTCAGCTGCTGTCCAAAGTATGACAGCTTGTCAAAACATAGTTCAGGCAGGCTCTTCCTCCCACCAGAAGTTTAACTAACACAGTACACACCTGCCACATAAACCATGCAAGGAAACATTCGGCATTGACAAATGCTTGTTTATTTTCCATTTGTTTCTTTATTTTATTTTAACCTTCCACCTCCAAGGTTGCTCATGAGTAACCAAGCTGATGCACTGTTCTTATTTTTAATTATTTATTTATTTAAATCTCGGATTAACACCTGTGAGCTCATTTACATAGGTTCCATGTCATGATTCATAGAACAAATGTTTACAGACAAAAGCTCCCAAATTCTGCATTTGATTCATACAAGAATACCATCTTTATTTTGAGTATGGACTTGAATGCGAGTCGCCTGAACTTTAATAAGTAAGGATTAACCCATGACAGGGCATGGGTTTACTGAGAATTATACCATGAGGTCTAAAAATTCAGTTTCCTGACTGGTCAGCTGCTACTTTATACCGTAGGGTAATTTTTGCATAACCACCGCATAAAGTACCAGCCGACAGCATTTTTAAAAAACAAGTAAAATCATTCCACACAGCTTGCTTAAAGTTCCAACACGCTCTTGCAAAGCCACCATTTTTTCTCCCACTAACTGGCCATTCCGCAAAATAAAAAGCCATTAGTGAAAATATCAAATGCTATGTTTCAGAGACACAGTACTGGGAAGTCAGTCAGTGAAAGTGAAACTAACTAAAAAATGACAGATTTGGTGAATTGCCTCAACGATCGGTCGCTCAGCCTGTTACACTTCTTTTGGTATTTACAGTCACTATGGTGATAGCCTAAATGCATTCTATGCCACTTGTCAATAGGAACTATACAGTTCAGGCAGAGCAGGGCACTCACCAACCAATAAACAAACACACAGGGCTCCAGTACCAACAGAATCCATTTTATTCTGTTGGTATCTACTGGAGCCCTGCATGTTTGTTTATTGGTTGGTGAGTGCCCTACTCTGCCTGAACTGTGTTGTTTTTTGTTTAGAGCACCACCCTTCCTAGTGCAGCCTTTTTTTGATGTTGTTCAGTAGGAACTGTGTTGTGCAGTGTATTGACATTTCTCTGTTTTAAGCATAAAATAATAAAATGTATAGTTTTAATTAAAACTTTTTGCTGCGGTTCTTTTTTTTTCTAATTGTATAATTGGGATATCCCAAGATGGGGTGTGGGCTGGGCTGGGATTTACCCAGGGCTTATGTGGTTGGTCACTCAGGCTGTGCCCTTGTGACTGAACCACGCCAGCCGTGGGTAAATCCCAGCCCAACCCACACCCCTTCAGGAATTATTCCTTAATTAATCCACACCTGGGAGGGGGTGAGGCATGAGGCCACAGGCCAAATGACTTCAACAACACAGGTATGGATTAATTCTCAGCAATCCTATGCCCTGGAGTGGGGTTAATTTGCTTATAAAATGGGCAACTTTATTTTAGAGATTTACCTAAATCCCAAAGTAGCAACAGAGTGCGTACAAGGAAAGTGGTGCTTCCATAAACAGAGCAAAATGCAAACACCAAAAAAATTTAGAACACTCACCACCCCATCAGAGGGACACAGAGACCAAATGGTTTCTCACAAGAACATTTATTAGAGCAGAAACAGGCACATGTCTTCGCCTGACATGTTTCAAACTTCTTAGTTCTTTATCAAAGGCATGAAGACTACCATCACCAAGTAGCATATAAATACTAAAGACAAAACACTAGGTCACTTTACATTGCAGTCAAACAGGACTTTGTAATCTGGCAACCCAACTGTGGGTTTCTTACTTTTCTTGAGAATTAATCCATGATCAGGTGACCTGTTTTGATGAATCAGAATACAGGATTTTCAGAACCCATTTTATAATCGGCTTTAAATATTTGTGATGTAGTTAATCTTAATGTTAATCTAGCAACAAATTTGTTTTGAGCATTTTTCACATTATTGGCATTTATTGTAGACCTGTCCTAATTAAGCAACTTTGCCTGAGGCTTTAAGAAAGGCAGAATATATTGTGACGCCAAGAGGGGGCAGGGTAGCCCTTGACAAAGCATTCAGGAGGAATGTGAACCGTTGGGCAGTAGCTGTTCTGGTCATTTGTATAGTATGTGGTTCACTTTTACTGGCAACTAGTGTGACATTTGCTATTAAGTGGGTGCTAGCCTTCTTTGCTTTTTCCTGCCCTGAGCAGGTCCTGTTTCAACTTTGGAGGGGTTTGGAGAGCAGCAGTTCCCCTGATGGGGTAAGCTCTTAGAAGGGCAGGGATGGTGATGTTCGTGGGGGGGGGGGGAGATAAATAAAGAACAAAACAAATGTAAGATTGTAAGAGTGTGTGTATGTATACATGTGCATGTATTGAACCAGAAAATGGATATGCATTAACAGGATCAGCATATGTGGCGTTCTGGTCAGGAAAACAATTGGAGGAGGGAATTGTTCAACAGCGCTTCAAATCCTTAGCACAATGCATGGTGGCACACTGGATTCTAGGTTACATAGAGAGGAGTAAAATACTGTCTAAAGCACAAACCCATCTAGAGTAAAGTGTACTGGTCGCCAGACCCTATGATGGATGATATTGCCCTTAAAAGGGTGCAGCGGAGTGAAACTACCTGGCCTGAACAAGACTATGTAGCCTTGTAGTTGGAGCACAGAGCTGTGAACCTACCTGTCCAGGTTTGAATCTTGCTACTGTTAACTCACTGTATGACCTTGACAAGTCACTTAACATCCTTGCTTTGTCTCGCTGTACTTATAAAATACGGTTTGGCATACCCTGCAGCCTGAGCAGTTGCAACCTGGTATCATGGGGGTGTGATAAAGTAGTATATCACTTCAACAGAGAGAAAGCAAAACTATGAGATCAATTTGTTTTTTTAACAAAACTAAAACCATTCTATATGTGGAGGAATTTGTAAGTGTTAAGACATGACAGGGTGTGTAATTATGGCAAATAGTTGCATGCATTCAGTTTGATGTTAGACATTCCCAAGAAATGCCATTATTGGCCATAGATACACATACCTGAAGTGTCGTACTGAGCTTACAAAATGGCTTAGAAAATAAAAAATGCATTTAAAAGTGCACCTGTGCAATTATGGTAAATAATTACACCGTCACGTGACTTGTTTTAGTCAGTCAGATGACTTTGTTTATTCTTGTCATTTGTCAAGCTATGTTAGGCTCCCTAGTGGTTGAAGACTCACAGCCATGCCTTGGCCCAGCCCCCAGGGGAAGGGGGTTAATAGAAACATAGACACTGTGGGTAGGAAAAGACCACAGATCCATCCAACCTGCACTAATATTTTTCTTTCTTCGAGGATTTCTGTAGCACTCCGCATTGTCAATGGGTAGTTAGTAATGTGCATCTCTACTATGGGAAATTGCCCAGCCCAAGGCTGCAAACTAGCATAGAATCCTGGGCACATGAACATTCTGGACAGCAGCAACTCTCCAGTCTTGGCTATACCAATGAAGGGAAAGCAGCATAGAAGATTCTCTAAAGACTTCTCTGAAGAAAAATGTTCTTTTTTCAGTGTTTGATCGTTTGGGCTACAATTCTGCTGAGCAGGTTAGGGCTACATGGTAATGGAGCACCCCTTAATTTAAAAGCATGCCTGTAAAACAGCGGCTTTCAAATTGTCTAACCTGCCTTTTTCCTTCCATTTTCACTGCCTGTTCGTGCTTGGATTGGGAGCCATGTTCTGCCACACTATTTTAAGGGTGTTTATTTTGTTCTTTTATCAGGTCTCTGATTCCCTTTTCTTTCTGATGCCTCACGTAAGTAACTTTTCATTTTGGGGGTGATTGTTAGGGTCTAGTAGTCAGGTTGACTGTTTTTTTTTCCTTTTTTCTCCCTAGCATCTATTTTGGTGTTGTCTACCAACCTCAGGACTGTTAGAGGGCTGTTATTTTACGTTGTCTGTGCCCTTGGTGCTTAAAACTGCTTCTGGTGTGAGGTATTGTTTTTTCTTTTAATGGGGTCTGTGTGTTGTGTGTGCCTGAGCTTGGGATTCTTCCCTCAGACTCATTTGTTTGTTTTTTTGTCTTTAGCTCATCCTTTTGGTTGCTGGTTTTACTTCTAATGACTCTACTGAGCCACGCGGACTCCCACCATTTCTGAGAGCCTGTCAGTTAGGCTCACACTCCTTTGCAAGCCAGGAGGCCATGCCGCGCTCCAGCACTATCAGATTTTGCATCTCTGAGCTTGGGTGCATGCCCCTAATGTGGTGACGTCACGTGTAGCATCATGACATCATGTGCATGCATTTTCACGCAAGCGCACACGCGTCAGTGTTTTTTCAAGCTTTAGATGTGGCAGCACCGTTTCCCCAGCTCGACTCCTCTTGCTCCTAGTCTCAATCATTCCTACTGTAACCCATCTTATGTACGCTGGTAGGAATGCTATTGTGTGACAGTTTTTCTTGTTTTTGCCCTGTCTTTGAGCTAGTCTGCAGTTCTTAGCAGTCTATTGCCTTTCTTTTTTTGCAACTTTCACCACAGCAGGGACGAGGGAATCAGAGCAGAGTTATTTTATTAAACACCAACAGCAACAAAAAAAAAGTTCCTTTTGGTGTACTCTGGGCTGTTTTTTCTACTTTAGAGCCATTGGCACCATGGCTTATCAGACCTCTAGTTTCCAAAAGATGTAAGACCTGCAGAAGTGTAATGCAACCCTCTTTGCTGGATTCGTATTGCCCCTGTTGTGTTACACAAGCTTATATGTCTCTCATGGTTCTCACCTGTTGGAACCTTGAGCTAGGGGGTGCATCCAGTGTACCAGTTGGCAGTGGCAAAGCACAGTTGCTTAAATTGTTGTTGTTGCTCTTTGTTGAACCCTGATGTTCCACAGGACACCCCTTTCAACATACCCAACCCCAAGTCAGGCCCTTTAGGTCGGGGGGCCCACATGGGTATGTCTAGGTGCGCTAGAGCAGGACAAGTCTGCTAACCGAGATCTGCAGACAGTCTCTGACCTTGACCATGCAGAGTGTCAGGAGGAGGATACCAGGGATCTTGGGTAACATTCTGACCCAAAAGTGTTACTTGATGATGAGGACAGCCCCTCTCATGAGGGGGGAGGAAGGGAAGTGGACAGAGCCTCAGAGGAGGATTCCAATCCCTCCCCTGTCTGATACAAAATCTCTGTCCTATCTTATAACTGAGGCTTGTAGGACATTGCAGATGAAGGAGGTGCAAACCATGGAGGCCTTAGATGTGAATCCTATCATATCCGTGTCCTCCTCTGCTCCAAAGTGTTTTCCTTTTATGGAAGAAAATACCCTTCAAGTGGGAAACTCCACCCCTGGCTATTAAGGCCACACATAACTCTTTAAGGCACATGACTATTCCAGCTGAGGGAGCTCTGGCCTGAGCAGATACACACGATAAGCGAGTGGATGCTTCATGCACAAGAGCCTTCGCCTACGACAGAGCAAATCTTCGCACCTCCTATGCATCCTTTATTGTTGCCAAAACACTGAACATACAAACATATGTAATTTACCAGCAGATAAAGACCTTGTGGTCTATCAAGTCTGCTCGAATGTGCAGCTAGCACCCCTTATTTTGCAGCTGCCCCACCCTCCCCCTTGCCTTGTCCCAGACCCTTTTGAAGCAGCCCACTGTTCTACTGGATACCACTTCTACCGGTAACGCATTCCACCCAGCTACCAACCTCTCCTTAAAAAAGTGTCTCCTCATCTCCCTTCTGAACCTTCCTCCCTCCAGTCTCATATCATTGCCCCGGGTGACCCTCCTCTCCCTTAATTTGAACAGTTCCTCTGTACCTATCTTGTTTATTCTTTTCATGTACTTGAAGGTTTCAATCATATCCCCTGTCCCTCCTCTCCTCCAGCGAGTACATGTTCAACTCCCTCAGCCTCCTCTAGTATGGTAAGCCCCTAGCCCCTGTATCATCTTTGTCACCCTGCGCAGCACCCCCTCCAGCAACTTAATGTCCCTCTTCAGATACGGGTGCCAGTACTGCACTCAGTACTCCAGGTGTGGTCTAACTAATGATCTATACAGTGGCAGAATCACCTCCCTCCTCCTCGAGGATATACCCCTTGCAATGCAACCCAGCATTTTGTTGTCCTTTGCAACTGCCTTCCTACACTGTGCCGAGTTGTTCATTAACCCCATAATGAGCACCCCCAGATCCTTCTCCTCCTCTGTCTCAGCTAGCTGCACTCCCCCAGCTGGTAACTCCTCTTTGGGTTTTTCGCTCCAAAATGCAACACCTTTCACTTTTTGTCATTGAACCCCAGTTGCCAGGTGTCCAATCAGGTTTCCAGCTTTGCCAGATCATCCTCCAACCCCTGCCATCCCCTTAGGTCATCCACCACCGCTTCATAGAAACATAGAATTTGACGGCAGATAAGGACTGCTCGGCCCACCCAGTCTGCCCATTTCCCTACCTAATGGATAAGCTGCAGATCCTAGTTAACCAGCAGCCTACTTCTTCCTACCCCAACCCCCTAGAATTGCCTTATGACTGTCCCATGCATACTAGAATTCCACCACTGTTTTTGACGCCACAACCTCCTCGGGAAGGCCGTTCCATGCATCCACAATCCTCTCTGTGAAAAAATACTTCCTTGCATTACTTCTGAGCCGGCCCCTCTCTATCTTCAAATTGTGCCCCCTTGTTCTTGCACACCTCTTTTTTTGAAAGATGCTACCCTCTTGGACTTTGTTGATTCCTTGAGGTACTTGAAGTTTCTATCATGTCCCTCTCCCTCCTTTCCTCGAGGCTATACATATTAAGCTCTAAGGTTCTCTTCATATGTCTTTCGGTGCAGACCCTGCACCATTTTAGTTGCCCTCCTCTGGACAGCTTCCATCCTGTCTATGTCTTTGTGGAGATTGGGTCTCCAGAACTGCACGATACTCAGATGAGGTCTCACCAGCTGTCTGTACAGAGGATAACAACTTCCTGTTTTCTACTGGTGATGCCTCTCCCTATGCATCCCAGTATCCCCAACCCTCCTTACTGCCCTCTCACATTGCTTGCACTTGCTTGCCCACCTTTAGGTCATCTGATATGACTACCCCAGGTCCCTTTCCATTTTGTTGTTGTTAGTATCTCACCCCCATTGTGTACTCTTCCCTGGGTTTTGTTTCCCAGGTGCATTACCTGCACTTCTTAGCATTGAATCTAAGCTGCCATACATTTGACCATTCCTCTAACTGCCAAGTCCCTTCTTATCCTTTCCACCCCACCTTGTGCATCAACTCTGTTGCAGATCTTTGTGTCATCTGCAAAGAGACATACTTTTCCTTCAAGTCTTTCTGCAATGTCGCCTATAAAGACATTGAAGAGGACCGTTCCTAATACTGAACCCTGCAGTACCCCACTAGTAACCCCCCTTTCTTCAGAGTGTACTCCATTTACTATTACCCTCGGTGTCCTATTCTCCAGTCAATTCTTTACCCAGGCTGGCTAACTTGTAAATTAAACTTTTGTGTGGGACTGTGTCAAATGCCTTGCTAAAGTCTAGGTAGGCCATGTCCACAGCCCCTCCCTGATCTACTACTTTGGTCACGGAGTCAAAGAAATCTATTAGATTCATCTGGCATGACCTTCCCACTGTAAATCCATGCTACCTTGGGTCCTGTGCCCCTCTGGCCTCTAGGTACTCGACAGTTCTTTCCTTCAGAAGTGATTCCATCATTTTCCCTATCACTGAGGTTAAACTAATAGGTCTGTAGTTTCCTGCTTCTGCCCTGCTCCCGTTTTTGTGAAGGGGAATCACATCTGCCCTCCTCCAGTCCTTGGGTACCACCCCATCCTCCCATGATTTGTTAAAGAGGGTAGTCAGTGGTGTCACTAGTTCTACACTTAGTTATTTTAGAATTCTGGGATGAATCCCATCAGGCCCCATTGCTTTGTCCACCTTCAGTTTTAAGAGTTCTTTCAGAACCCTTTCTTATGTAAATGGGCTGGTATCAACTTCTGGATCCAGAGTGTTTCTGTTGTTTGTTTTAGGTACCTCCCCCTTTTCATTTGTAAATACTGAGCAAAATATTTGTTTAGTATCTCTGCCTTTTCACAGTCACCCTCTGCCCACCCCCTCCCTTTATTAAGCCTCACTATCCCTCCCTTGGTCTTACTTCGCTCCCTGATGTACCTATAAAAGGTTTTATCCCCCTTCTTAACAGAGTTGGCTATTTTTTCTTTGGTTCGGGCCTTTGCTGTTCTGACTGCCTTCCCAGCTTCCTTTTGCTTTAACTGATGCAATTCTCTGTCCTGCTCCTTCTGTGATTCCTTGCACTTCCTGAATGCTTTCTTTTTCTCTTGAACCTTCTCTGCCACCTCCTTTGAGAACCATAGTGGTTTCTTACATCATTTTGTTTTGTTTATTTGCTTCACACAAAGGCTTGTTACTTCTGTGATGGCAGTTTTTATTATTCCCCATTGTTCTTCCACCCCTCCTTCCTTCCCATTTGCTAGTGCATTCCTTAGGCACTCACCCATTTTGGGCTTCCATCTTGGTGTCCTCAGCAAATAGACTGGTCTTGCTCTTGATGCCCAATGTTATGTCTGCAATGAATATCCCAAACAACACTGGTCCCAACACCGAGTCCTGCGGAACACTGCTTGTCACTACCCTTGGAAATGAGAGCTCCCCACCCACCATCGCCATCTGTTGTCTTCCCTGAAGCCAGTTCCCTACCCTTCTCACCAGCTTTGCACCCACCCCTGTGCCTTCTAACTTACTTCCCAGCCTCCCATGCAGCACTGAGTTGAATGCCTTACTGAAGTCCAGGTACAGGACATCCACTGCATGACCCCAATTCCAATTGCCTAGTTACCCAGTCATAGAACTCCACCAGGTTGGTTTGGCAGGATCTGCCACTTACGACGCCATGCTGTCTGCTGTTCTGCAGCCCCTTGGCCTCCAGGAGGGCCACCAGCCTCTCCTTCAGGATAGTCTCCATCAGCTTACCCATGATAGATGTGAGGCTCACTGGTCCGTAGTTCCCTGGTTCGTCCTTGGGGCCACTCTTGTGGAGGGGCAGCACATGAGCCATCCTCCAATACTGAGGTACGTACCCTGAGTGTACTGAGGCATTGACTAGGTCTACCAAAGGTCCCGCCAAGACCTCTGCCAGCTCCTTCAGTACCCTAGGGTGGATGTCATCTGAGTCTAGCGCCTTGTCCACCCTCAGTGCCCTCAAACCCTCCAGAACCCTGCCCTCTGTGATTTCCCCATCCGTCACCTCCATTCCTGCTCCCTCCCCTTGGGTATCATCCCTTCTCCTTAGTAAATACTGAGCAGAAGTAATCATTTGGCCCTTCTGCCTTCAAACAACATGAAGTCTTGCTGTATTCCAACAATCTGCAATTAGCTCCAGCCTTTAAACTGCCCCGGAGAGTATAGGGTTAATTTTCTATGCAGTGCACAGAACGTTGAGCTCGAGCTCGGTTGAGGTCTCTGTCTGCAGCACTTTGAAACCCAACAGTCAGATTCTTTACTCCATCTCACTGAACAGTTGCTTGAGAGTTTTCTCCTTCAGCTCGGTTCAAAAGTCGGTTAAAGTGTCGGTTTTAAGACGAAATTATTCTGCATTGTCGGTCAGGCTCTGTCTGCGGTACCGTGAGTCCTAGATAGTTTTTTCTGATTACTTTATGGAAATTGTAAACTTGTTCGATCGGTTCGGCTGAACCGATCCTATATATTGAATTCTTGTACTTTGCTTTAGAGTGTGGTTACCGGTCCTTATCGGTTTTAAAAAAATGTGTTTTAAATGTTTTTTCCAATACCCGTGACACGGTTAGGAACTGATAAAGGGAGTCTTGCTTGGCAGTTGCCGAAAAAAGGGTAAGTTTGGTTAGATTGGCCATGTCTGAGAACCCCAAGAAAAAAAACGGGCCCACTGGGTTTCAACACTGCAGTGAGTGTGGGGAGGTCCTTGCTAAGGCCGATCCCCACACCACCTGTGTTTATTGTCTGGGGTTTGAACACCTCGATACAGACTGCTAAGTTTGTAAAAGTTTCCTAAGTCTACCCTGGAGAAGAGATTAGGTAGACTTAAGGAAAAGGAGGCTGAGAAGTCCGCTGACCCGGATGGCCAGCCCAGTTCAGTTCCGACTGAACCAGGAGGAGTGCCCTCTGTCCAGGGCAATACTTCTTCGGGCAAGAGGAGAGCCGATCCTGAGGGATCAGTTCCTACAAAAAGGAAAAGAAAAGAAAAATCAGCCGGTTCGGATCCGGAGGTTCATGTTCCGACCGCTGATGAGATTGCCAGAGCGATTCGGATTGTTGAATCGCTTGACCCGGTTCCGTCCAATCTGGCTCCGTTAGCTAGGGGTTCGGTTTGGTCGGCTCCACCGGTTCAGGATTATGCCCCTGAAGAATTTTATAATCGGAATTTGAGGAGGAGGGGGATTATGAACACGATGATGACTATGATGGAACAGAAAGTCTGGATGTGCCCATTGAACCGGACATTTCCCCAGACAGACCTTCTGGTGTTTCCCCTCCTAGGCTCTCTGAGTCCCCTCCCCACTATCTGTTTTACAGGAAAGTGGCTGAAACTCTCCAACTCCCTTTGGAGGAAGCTACAGAGGATCAAAAAGATCCTGATTTTGTTGAAATGATGGACATCCCAGAGTCCAGGAGGCTGTCTATTCCCTTGCACAAATCTTTTGGGAAACAGACACAAAAAAATTTAAAGTCTCCTAATTCTGTACCTCCTGTTAATAGAAGAATGGACAAGAGGTATACTTTATCAGGCTCAGACATGGAGTTTTTCTACCAGCAATGCAGCCATGTTGGGGTCGTGCAGGCTGCAGCCTGTGACAGGGCTAATGTTCCCTTTGCTTCACACCCCCCAGATAAAGACTCCAGGAGGATGGATACCTTGGCAAAGAAGCAATACATGGCATCCTCTTTGGGACTCAGGCAGGCTAATTATATGGCCTATACAGCCAGATACCAGAAGTCCAGGTGGGACACTGTACTGGCACTGGCTAAACAGGCTTCCCCCCAGCTGGCCAAGGGGCTGGAGGAGGTGGCTGCAGATGGGATTGAGGCATCTAAGGTACAGTTTCATGCTGCTGTGGACTCCAGTGATGTCATCAAGAGTCATGGCGACATTTGTGGCTCTTCGGAGAATGGCTTGTACTAGCCTCTCACAGGACACCCAGGCTAAGGCCATGGATTTTCCTATGGAAGGTAATTCTCTGTTTGGGGAGCAGACAGAGAATTACATGAAGAAGGAGGAGGAATATAGGACCATTTATAGGAGTGCACAGGCCAAGGAAAGGCAGGCAACTCCTCAAAGGCAGCAATCTAGGGGCAGGGGCAGGCCTTTTCATAGGCCTTTCTACCAAGCACAGGCCTCTTCTCCCTTTTCACAGAGGGGGTTCTTCAGAGGGAGAGGCAGACGGGGGGATGAGCAGGCTGCATCTACTCCTCAGCCTAAGGCCTCTGCCAAGCAGACACCCTGATGGGCCTGCCTGGGTCGACTCTCCTATCCCTGTAGGGGGCAGGCTGGCTTACTTCGGGATTTGGGCACCAGCTTTTCATAGTATTTTACGCTGGAACGAGTCCTCGGTTTTTATTTGCAAACACGTTGAACGATTTAGCATACCCTTCTGTTATGGATTTAATATTTTTTGGCATACCGATGTTAAAATGTGCTGGTCAGGACCTCGGTCCCAGTAGATGTGCTTTCTCGGCATGGAACGGCTTCCGGGGGCATGGAGGTTTAAAGTCGGGATGCCAGTAATGTGAATAGTGTTTAAATCACAAAACTTGGTAAGCTGCTTACTTTTGGTTTTATTCGGAGGCATTCTATAGTCACTAACTTACAATTATGTGCTTGTAGATTGTCCGATGGAAATTGAGCACAGATCGAAGGGAAAAGCTGACAGTGCCCCTTTAACCCTATACTCTCCGGAGCAGTTTAAAGGCTGGAGCTAACTGCAGATTGTCAGAATACAGCAAGACTCCATTGGAAGAAACACAATTACTAAGTTGAGTAATTTTTTCTTATCACCCCCTGCTTCAACCCCCCCCCCTTCTTAATCCTTACTATATGGTCCTTACAGCTCTTTTTCTCCCTGATGTACCTGAAGAGTCCTTCTCCCCCTTCTTAATGCCCTGCGCCAGCCTGAGCTCCTTAGATGCCTTGGCTGCCCTTACTGCCCTTGTCACCTCCTTTGATTCCTTCTTCCATAACTTATGAGTTATGGTGCTGAGTAGTTTTGTTTCCCTGGATTCTGAAGGGGCAAACATTTTACAGCTGATATCCATGGCCTCCACCTTTCTAGGGGATGCCACAGTGGAGAACTTATGGATGTCAGCTCGCTCTGCTTATCACAATGTGTCCACCTTGTGAGGTATATTGTTACAGCACTGGGTCATGGACCAGGCGCTGAAGGCCAAGCTGTTTAGTTTAGCCTTTGAGGGAGGCTTGTTATTTGGATCAGGCCTGGATGAAGTTTTGAAAAATATCCAGAATAAAAAGGGATATCTTCTAGTATCAAAACAACAGCAAAAGGACAACTCAACTTTGAAAGGCTGAGGAGGTGGCCGATAGAGGTAGTATCGAGGGGGTTGTCATCCCTTTCAGAACTTTGGAAACCAGAGGAGTAAAGGATCCTACTCTGAGTTCAAGGGCAATAGTGGCAAAGGAGCCTTTATCCTGAAAACATAATGGAGGTCCAGGACGAAGAGGTGGTGCATCACAATGAGGGTACGCAAGCCCATCTCTGCTGCCCTTCCCTTGGTCTTAGACTGCAGAATTTTTACACAAGATGAGCCCCAGATAACATCAGATGCTTGAGTCCTGGAGATTCTGGCATTAGGCTATGGAATAGAGTTTACAACTTTTCCCTCAAAGAGACGTCTTCTACTGTCTCCTGTACCAAAGGACCCAGTGAAGAGACAAGCAGTGTCTCAAACATTAGATCACCTCAAACATATCTGGTCGATTATTCCAGTGCCTCCTGATGAACAAGGCCAGCGATTATACTCAGTTTACATACTGGTTCCCAAAATGTCAGGAGGTTTCAGACCAATTCTGGACCTAAAACACCTAAACAAGTTTATTTGTCACATGCCCTTCAAGATGATGTCTTTACGGTCCATCATCCAGGCTGCCCAGCCGGGGGATTATTTAGCATCCATAGATCTGAGGGATGCATATCTCCACATTCCCATTCAGCAGTCTCATCAGAGGTTCCTCAGGTTCACGGTCCTGGGGCAACACTTCCAGTACAGGACACTTCCATTTGGGCTGGCAACAGTACTCAAGAGTGTTCTCAAAGTATTCATAGTCCTGGTAGCACAGCTTCAGCAGGAGGACATCATATCTACTCTTACCTGGATGACTTGCCCATTCGAGCGCCTTTTGCCACACTGGCAAGGGAATCAGTGACCAGGACCCTGGAGGTTTTGGAGTCCCACAGTTCAATAGTCAGGAGAAAAGCTCTCTCAACCCATCTCCAATGTGTGAGCACCAAGGACGGTGTTCAGGATGGACAAGGGGAAGGTCTTCCTCTTAGCAGCGAGGAAGGATACCTTAATTTGAGAGATTCAGTGGTTGAAGAGCCAATTGTCGGCTTCAGCGCACACTCTACTGCAGATTCTGGGTCTCATGACGGCAAGAACAGAACTAATTATGTGAGCTCACACATGCGACCCCTTCTGACCGAGTTGCTGCAGACTGGGACCCTACCTTGGAGAACTACCAAGCCTTGATTCCAATTTCCCCACCCCTGCGACGGTCGCTGAATTGGTGGCTGAGTGTAGAGAACCTAAGCAATGGGTCCCCCTTGGAAGTCCCTCGAGAGTTGATCCTAACAGCTGATGCCAGCCTGTCGTGCTGGAGTGCAGTTCTGGACTAGCCTCCCATTCAGGGTTCTTGGTCTGCACAGGAACAACACCTGCACATCAGCGTCCCGGAGATGAGGGCAGTACACCTTGCTGTCCTTCATTTTTGCAAGCTGATACAGTCAAAAGCCATGAAAATAAGATCAGGCAGTGCAGCCACCATGACTTACATAAACAATCAAGGAGGCACAAAGAGCAGAGAGATGCTAAGAGAAGCAACCGATCTGCGACTGTGGGCAGAGGCGAACCTTCTCTCTCTCTCTTTTGGCACTTCACCTGGTGGGGGGGGGTTGAACATTCAGACTGATTGGCTAATCAGCGAGACTGTCCATCCTGAGGGAGTGAATGCTGAGCCCGGAGGTGTTCAGCCTTCTCTGCTGAAGGTTCAGTCGTCCACAGATTGACCTGTTCACCTTTAGCCAGAATATTCAAGTGCAACAGTTCTTTAGCCAATACTGGTGTGGCAGTGGATGCTCTGTCACAGACGAGGAATTTCTGCAGCACATATGCCTTCCCTCCTCCGCTGTTTTTTCCCAAGGTCATATGCAAAATAAGTCACTCAAAAGGAAGTTTTATTCTGTAAGCTCCAGAATGCCCCAGAAGGGTGTGTTTCTCCGACCTAGTGACTCTAGCTCAACACACACCGTTTTGTCTCCCAATTCGGAGGGAACCTTCTCTCCCCAGGTTCCATTCTGCATCCAAACCCAGAGTTGATGCAGCTTATAGCCTGGCTTCTGAGAGAAGGAGACTCCTAAACAGGATTTTTCCAGTAAGCTGGTAGGTACCCTGATGGCTGCCAGAAAGAATTCCACATCTGCAGCTTATGCTCATGTATGGACCACTTTTTTGGCTCGAGCCAGAGAGAAAAATATGTGATCTTCTAAAGCAACAGTTCCACAGATTCTGGATTTTTGTTGGCAAGAGTGGACACAGGTTTGACCTTGAGCACCTTGAGAGCTCAGGTGTCAGCACTTGAAGCCTCCTTGGGCTCATCTTTAGGGACTAACTGGGAGGTTAACCGATTCCACTAGCTGTCAGCAGAAGTCAGCCCCTCTTCCGATTCTCTGTTCCTCCATGGGATCTGAATCTGTTCTTGAATGCTCTTTGTAAAGAACCCTTTCGTCAGCACTTGCTCGACATTCTATCCTACAAGGAGTGTTTTTTAGTTGCTGTGTGCTCAGCCAGGAGGATTGGTGAGCTCCAGGCCTTGTCCCACAAAGAACCTTACCTTATCATTTATAAGTGTAACCCCTTTGTTACCCGGGGTTACTAGAATCCCAGTAAGACCTAGTGGTAGGCAGGGAAGGCAGCCTGTGAAACTCCAGTTAAATGGGTTTCACACTGTCTCACTCTGTCCTCAGTCACAGCTGAGACTAGAGGGATGACATCATAATAGAACTGTCGCAGCTGCATGAGCCACATTTGGAATCTTCAGCTCAGAGTAAGTTTAGAACTTTGGGAATTCAAAGTGAGTCTTCAGTTTGTCCTTAAGCAAACAAGAAGGACACCAGTAGTTGTCTGTTTACCCCCCTCCCTCTGGGGGGAGTGAGGAAAAGTTCTTTGTGGGTTCCAGGGGCAATCCCCTTCTCCCACCTTGGGAAGAAAGCTGCCTGTTTTAATTTAAGTTCAGTCTGTTCATGTATAACAGCAAAGGTTACAGTTTTTCGCCTGTGGGGCACCTGCAACGAATGGGTGAGTGTTTGGCCCCATTGGAAGGGGCAAACAACTTCTTTTCTTCAGTTGGATTTCAAGTATTGAGGACTGCTATTTGGGAGGACTATGTCACTAGGACAAACAAATAGAGCAGTCATCTGTTTAAAAGTGTTAATGGATTTAAAGTTCACTGTAGAGGATGCTTCAGGTCATCCACCGTCAATCTACATTTAAAGTCTAAAGTTCTGTGTGTCCAGAGAAATGGCGGGTATGGGCTGTAGGAGCTGGAGGTGAGAAAACCCCATCTTTAGTAACCAGGTCCACCTCTCGTTTCTTCTGTGTTTTGCTACTTGCCTCATAAGCTTGGCCAGTGATGGGGTGGGTACCCAGGCGTGAGTCGCAACGAAAATCTCTCTAGGAGTCTCAGACTCTAAGTGGTGTGGGGAGCCACAGGATGGGAACATTACTCCTTGTTGGATGGGAGTCTCCGTTTGATGGGAGTTTCGATTTGGAAGTACGAAAACAAAATCTCTCTAGGAGTCGCAGACTTCAAGTGGTGTGGGGAGCCACAGTTTGGGAGCCTCCTTGTTTGATGGGATGTCTTTCCAAGTAGAGTTTGAGTTCATTCGCCAAGTGGACCATCAGTCGAGTGGCCGGCAGGGGAGTCAGGACAGTCGGGCTATGTATCCAATGCTCAAGCAAAGTCCGGGCTGAGTGCCTGGTGGGTCCAAAGCCAGACAACTGTTGTATTGTGTTCACTCCTCAAATGGACCGCTGTGTTTAACCTCTTATCTGCATTACAGTTACGTAGCCCTGTGGGGGACCATGCAGTGCTTTGTTTATGTTCAGTGAGTTAATAAATAAAGCCACACTGAAAAATCCCAATTCTGGTTCTGGACATTACAGTTATTGCTTCCTGTAGTTGGATTTACTTGGGTGCCCCTGTGCAGAGTAGCCAAACCTAGGTCACTTGTACCAGGTAACCTCATCCTTCCCCGAACCCGTAGATACATATGTATACCCATGTTACAAAAATGGGAGCATATGGGTTACAAAAATGGAGTTACCGCTTTGGATTTGTTTGGGAAGGAAGGTGCTTGGGCAAGTAGGCTAGCGTTTTGGTTATCTGGCAGTCGGTAGCCCAAAAAAGTTGAAGCAATTTCCCTAGTGTGTGCTGTGAATCTTGTGCTGCTTTTTAAAAAATGCCAACTGTTTACCAAGGAGCTGTAAAGCCAAAGTGTGTGTCCTTGTCCTGCATCAACATAGTTTACAGCGTTTGTCAGTTTTAAAATAAAGTTCTGTGAAGGAAAGTGTGGAAAACTAGGGGTAGCAACAGAGAAATTATGCCCTGGACGTTGGATATGCTTTCTGTGCAATGCTAGAGACTGCAGAGTTAATGGCAATGTTACATGGTTGAAATGGGCTCCCACCGTGGAGTCAATTGGGAAAAAAAAAGTGCATCTTTTCAGTTTAAATTTGCCTGCTCGACGATCGCCGTGAGGAGAGGAGCCCTCATGAGGAAGAAGAGGCTCATTTGCGTGGTTGGTCAGTTTGCCATTAGTACCGCCCCTCAGCCAGCTCTTATGTGTCTGCTTCAGCATTCGAGAGGGAGACAGAGAGTAGTGTGTGTACTGGCAGTGGAGGAGCATTCGCGAAGTGTTCAAAGCACCGTAAACAGTAAAAAAGTGACTTTCCAGTTAAAAATCAGGCTCTATCCGCTTATCGATCGTGGGATCAGTGAATTGTGTGGTTAATACTACGATCGCGGAGACTGCCCACCCGTTTGCATTCTGAGGCCTTCAAAATCTGGCTGCAGGCCGTTTTACCCCATCGCAGCAATCTGCTTCAATAACAGTGAGTAAACGATTTAAAACTGCTCCAATCAGTGATTTTCAGATAATGCCATATAACATGTATGTGCAGCTGTATAGTCGCTTTGCAAGTAGCGATTGTGTGATGTCCTGCTGGCAAGCGCAAGTCTGTAAAGCCATTAAATGTGTGCATAGCAATGAAAGTAGCCTCAGTTTAAAGTTTGCAGCCAGAGAGAGACTGTGGGTTGTAAAATAAGTGCAACACTAGTAAAAGCAGGCAATCCTGTGCTGAAACCTGAAGTTTTAAAAGGGACTGTAATTAAATGAATGTTGCCAGCAAATGAAAAGTCCAAGGAAAATCCTGTAAATGTGTGAACAGCCAGAACAGAGCAAGTTGTGCAGTTTGAAATAAAAGTTATTAGTAGCTGATGTAAATCAGGTGCGCAGTAGCTTGACCAGAGTCTGAATGTTGATACAGGAGTGCTGCCGCGCCATTACAGGGTGGGGTAGTAAAGTAAACACAGCAGCAGAGGAGCCATTTTAAAGCTACAGTGTGTGTTCATTTAAAGTGGGACTTTCAGTTACAGTGAACTTTTGTTTGTTTTTCTGCAGTTATGGCCTCAGGACCAGCTCGTTACCTGGATCATGCCCGGGTTGCAGTAACAGCAGCAGTAAATAGATTGAGAGATATTGAAAATTGGTGCTATAGAGGGCAACTCCCTCCTGATGTGGCAATTCCTAATTATCCAGTGCGTGTATGTCAGATGTGCTTGAGTGCTGGAAGGGATGTCTTCATGATTCCTCACTGTGCTGGTTGTCTACAAAAATATGGCTTGTATAAAGTGCCTCAAATTCGCTTGGCTCCCACATGGACACAACTTCAAGAATCTGCAGTTGGCAGCACACAGCATCAGGCGGAGCCTGTGGAGGAAGGTCCCACGGGGGAGTGTGGCACAAAGTTAGAGTACAGAATTAGAGACTGAAGCTGAAATTGAAGCATTGGATGCTGGATCTCAGAAAGCAAGTTCAGATAAAGCATCAATAGTCCCCTGGGTGGGGGGGCCTAGCCCAAGTCTCGAAGGTGAAGATGAGATGCGGGAGGCCTTTGAATGGAAGGTGTCGACCTCCGCTCCCAGTGATGAATGGATAGTCTCGGGGGTGAGAACTACTGCTCACTCCTGGGCTCAGATCCTCAGTGAAGAGGAAGATGAGTGGGAACCTATGTGGCCTTGTGAGAAAGGGACGGGTACACAGCCTCAAGATCTTGCCTCGGAGGAATGTGTTCAAAAAGGTGGTGATGCCACTGCCCTGGCTTCACCAGAAGAAGTAGTAGTCAGGGATCCGTTTTTAATTTCATTGAGGATGCGAAGCTGGCAGAACCAGGACTGGCCACCCCCAAGCCAGGCCAGCGGTCTCAGATTGACCAAAGCAAGTAAAGAGGAGAGACTGGTTCGTAGAAAGGCCAATGAAATCTTTGGTATGACCTTTCATACCTTTCCTCGGAGAGTCTGGGAGGAGACTGAGAACTGCAGGAAATCCTGGATCTGGGATGAAGCAATGAAACATGTGCATCCTGGGACTAACCAGCATGTAAAGAATAGACTGTTCCACGAAAAGTATACACAGTGGAAGAGAGGCAGGACACTGTTTATGGACAGAGTGAGAATAGTGGACGGAGAGGGACGTGAAGTTTCCCACTGTGTAATGTATATGCGTCCAGATGGAGTAATAATTCAAGCCCTGACCCCTCTACTATTGGCCTCAGTGCAAGGACCTCCCAGTAATTAAGCCTGTGCCTACAAAATGGAGAGCCGAGCAGTGGTAGTCAATACTGCCACATCTACACTGTGAAGTAACCTTATTGAACTGCCAATATGAATAAACAAGAACTCAAGTTCCCCATATTCTTCAGTCCACAGTGTACTGCCCTATTCAGCAACCATCTACTGGTACCACCAGATGACTTCAGATCCAGAGAGGACACCAGCCCAGCTGTTTTCCTGTTCATCGCCTGGTAATCGGATGACGCCGGACCAGCTGTTTCTCTTTTTGTTCCTGTTCTAAGGTTCCTTCTCCAGTTATAACATCAGCCCAGCTGTTTCCAGATGTGCAGTCCTGTGGGTTCCCGGAAGATGTCTGCCCAGCTGTATCAGAAGAAATGCTGCCAGGGAGAGTCTTCGGAATGGACCAGGTTTGTGACGTTCGAATACAAACGTGTTCTGTGAATGGTTTCATCTTCAATTCTGAAGTTTCCTACATCTTTTCACATGAATCAGGACACCTGTCTTCCATCCTTCTGTCTGTAACCGACTCATCCAAAAGAGAAAGAGTTGCACAAATTAGATTTGCACAGGGCATTTAGGACATATCTTAGACAAACTGCAGGGTTCAGAAAATTGGATAGGTTGTTCATTCTTTTTGGAGCAGCCAAAAAAGGACAAAAAGTCTCCAAGGTCACGCTGGCAAAGTGGGTAAGGGCATGCATTGCCAAAGCTTATGTCACAGTAAAGAAGAGGGCTGTGGATCTCATCAAGACTCATTCCACCAGAGCTATGGCCACCTCCTGAGTGGAGAAAGGTGAGGCTTTAGTGTTAGAATTGTGCAAGGCAGCAATGTGGTCCTCCATCCACACATTCACCAAGCACTACAGACTGGATGTTTAGAGCTCCACCGATGTGGCCTTTGGTTGCAGGAGTTTTGCAAACAACGGTTAGCAGGTAAACTCAGGTTTCCCTTTTTTGCAGTTTGCATGCGGGGCACTATTCTCCTCCACTTGGCTGGGTAAATGCACTGCTTGTTAGAACCCATATGTACTAATTACCCATTGACAATCTGGAGTGCTACAGAAAGAAGAAATTTCTTCATACTTACCGTAATTTTCTGTTAGCTACAACATTGTCATTCGGACCTCTCCCAGGAGCCTGGCTCCTGCTGGAGAACATTGTCCAGTATGCCAGAACTGGAATGTCCATTGTGTTCTGAGAACTTTTGATTGTAAGTTTGTTTGGACATCTAATGATTATACAAAAAAAAAAAAAAGTGTTCCGCATCCACATTTTTGGTTACTGGCATGTAGATTAACAGGTTTTGATTTTTCTGAACAATAAGGGTGTCTCCTTGTTACAGGTTAGTGCTTACACTGTTTGCAGTTCCCTCTCAGTGTTCCCTTTTTTTATTAGTTCCTTTGACCAGTCTCTAGTTGGTACAGAAGTTTAAAGAAGCTTCACAGCAAGAGAGAAGCAGAAGACGAACCTTTTGTCTGTCCTCCCAATCATCAAAGGAGGAAGGGAATCATTTACTGTATCTTCTTTTTAAGTAAAAGGTATGATTATGCAAACAATTTCTATATATTGGTTTATTGCAAGACAAGCAGTATAATCTACACGGGGTGTGTTGTCTTTACTTATAATTGTTTTTGGGCTGTTGAAAATTTAAAAATAGTGGTGGTGTAATTCTGTGCTGTCTTTAATTGCTGCAAATTTCGCCCCCCACCCCTTCCCCAACTCTTAATTATATGCCCTGATAAATCTGATTGACAGGAGCTAAACACAGGGTATAGTAAAGGTGTGAAGTAGGAGGGCATAAGGGGAAGAAGACCACCCTCAGCACGACAAGTGTTTTGACTCATTTATTTATTTATTGGTTTCTTTTCCTTAAAAATATATATCTGAGGATCAGTTACAGGATTTTAGTACTGTAAATAAATAAAAAGAGAACTAAGAAGGCTTCAATAGCAGATAAGTAGTGGAATTGCAGTATAATATAGGGGAGTGGTGCAATGCAGTGGCTGTGGGGCAGCCATATTCAGGCAGACCTTCTGGACACTGGTGCTTCCCTATCTGCATGCATCTCTCGGGACTGCAGGATGAGGTAGCCAGACTCAGAGCGGAAGTAAACTTGGTCAGGAGTACCATCACCCTGTCCAGGAACCATCCAGTCCAATGCAGCTGCCTCAAGGATGCCGAGCGAGGAGCACTTGGATGACAGTGGGCTCAGGGAGGGTTAGAGCAGTCAGGCAGAGGCACATCCCAGATCCTATTCCTCTCAAGAACTCATATGCCACACTGGCAAATGAGAACAACCAAATAGAGGTACCCAGGGAAGTGGAAGGAAAGGATGTGGAGGTTAGGCAAGGAGGTGACCTCAGTGAGGAAAGCAGTGGACCCCAGAGGAGGAGGAAGCGAATCCTGGTGGGGGACTCCATCATAAGAGGGATCCAGCTAGGAACACAGAAGGGGGAGGACAGGGAGGTGAGGTGCCTACCAGGTGCCACGGCATGGAGGATGGAAGGAAGATACTGGGGATCACTGGGAAGGCAAGACAGGAGGGTGAGCTGGATGTCATTATCCACCTAGGTACTAATGACTTGGCAAATGGGAGCCAAAGGAAGTTCAGGAAGAGTTTAGGAAACTGGGAGGGTCTCAAGCAAGTAGCTACTTCTGTCACTTTCTCAAGTACTACCCGTGAGAGGCAAGGAAGCATAGGAGTGCATGCACCAGGAACTTTAACTCATGGTTGAAGAACTGGTGCTCTGAGGAAGGGTTTGGAGTCATTGGTGACTGGGGACCCATCTGGAGGGATGGAGGTTTGTTCAAGCCTGACGGCCTGCATCCATCCTGGAGGAGTCAAGCACTCAATGATAAGTTTAAATGCTACATTGACAAGCATTTAAACTAGCAAAGGGGTAACAGGCCAGCAAGGATGGTACCTACTTGCTCACCCCCACAGCTAGTAATGGAACCAGTGAACCAGAGGAGGGCTATCTCTGCAAAGCAGTGTGCAAAAGATGGAGATTAGTGTCCAAAAGGTGGATAAGCAGAAAAGGGGCAAAATTCAGCAGAAGGGCAGACAGCAAGGAGAACCAGGGATAAATGACAACCAAGGAATGGGCTGGAGTAGAACAGTGAAGCAGTCTAGGAGGTCAAATCATGGAAAGCCATGTGCAAATGCCAGGAGCCTTAGCAACAAGATGGAAGATCTGGAGGCTGTCATGGTACGATCAGACCTGGACATTGTGGCCATCACTGAAACCTGGTGTAATGATAACCATGACTGGAGATGGCCATACCTGGCTACAACATGTTCAGAAGAGACAGAGCAGGCAGGAAGGAGGAGGGTGGCACTGTATGTGAAAAATGACATAAGGGCCACACAGATCCAGGAGGAACAAAATGGGGAGAGATACTGTGGGTTAAGCTGGAAAGGAAAATGGGGCCAGCCATCCGCACTGGTGTGGTCTATAGACCACCAGCCCAGGAGGCAGAAACAGATAGGGAGCTGATGCTCATCCAAAGGATGGCAGACAAGGTGATAGGTAGTACTGGTTGGAGACTCAATATACCAGATGTGGACTGAGCATCCCAGCAGCAGCATCAACTAGGAGCAGATTTATCCTGGACTCCTTCAGGGTGCCTTCCTCAAGCAACTGGTCATGGAACCAACTCGGCAGAAGGCAATACTGGTCCTTGTGCTCACAAACAGGGACAGTGTGATGGGGGTAACAGTGGGGGAGCACCTGGGTAACAGTGACCACCAGTCATTGTGGTTTGAAATCACAGAAAGAGCAGAACCGAACCACACAAAAACACGTATCCTGGATTTTAGGGGGGCAGACTTTGGGAAAATGGGGAGATGCTTGAAAGAGGCATTACGGGGAATGGGACAGGAATCAGGGATTGAGGAACAGTGGGCAGTATTTAAAATGGGGATTATAAGAACAACAGAATTATGCATTAAGCAGGTTAGCAAGAGGAAAAGAAAGAGGAGACCATTATGGTTTCCAAAGAGGTAGCAAAGAAAGTGAAAGCCAAAAGATTGCATTCAGGCAATACAAAAGACACAGGCAGAAGGGGACAGGAGAAGTACCAGGAGAAACAAAGGGAGGCAGGGAAGTCAGTAAGGGAAGCCAAAGCTCAGACAGAAGAACACATTGCAAAATCAGTGGTTAAAGGGGACAAAACCTTTTACAGGTACATAAGTGAAAAAAGAAGGACAAAGGGAGGGATAGTGAGACTGAAGGGGAGGATGGGAGGCAGCGTGAGGATGACAACAGTAAAGCTGACATATTGAACAGGTATTTCTGCTCAGTCTTTACTGAGGAAGAGAGGGTAATGGGTCTGAAGGAGTACAAGGGTGAGAATGGTGCAGAAATGGACACAAGTCCCTTTGCACGAAAAGGTCCTGAAGGAACTGGAAGTAATAAGAGCTGATAAAGCAATGGGGCCAGATGGGGTGCAACCTAGGTCCTTAAAGAACTAAGAGAGGTGGTGGCTGAACCTCTGGCTATCCTGTTCAGCCAATCACTGGAAACAGGGGAGGTACCCAAAGACTGGAGGACAGCAGATGTAGTCCCCTTATACAAAAGTGGGAACAAAGAGGAAGGGAACTACAGACCAGTCAGCCTCACCTCGGTAGTGGGAAGATCATGGAAGCACTACTGAAGGAGAGATTGGTGGAACATCTGGTTGTCAATGGACTACAGGACCCAAGGCAGCATGGTTTCACCAGGGGAGGTCATGTCAGACCAACCTCATTGAATTTTTGACTGGGTGACTAGGGGGTGGATCAGGGAGGGCAGTGGACATGGCCTATCTGGACTTCAGCAAGGCCTTTGACACTGTGCCACATAGAAGACTATTACACAAACTGGGGAATATGGGTGTGGGCAGGACAGTAGTGTGGTGGGTAGGTAACTGGCTGGGTGGCAGGACACAGAGGTGGTGGTAAATGGCTGTCACTCCACAGAGGAAGAGTGACCAGTGGGGTACCACAGGGATCAGTGCTGGGACCGGTCCTATTCAATATCTTCATCAGTGACATTGCACAGGATATAGAGGCAGAATTTCACTGTTAGCTGATGACACAAAGCTCTGTAACAGAGTAGACACACCAGAGGGTGTAGACAGAATGAGAAGGGACCTGCAGAAACTTGAAGAATGGTCAAAGGGTTTGGCAGTTGAAATTCAATGCAAAGTAGCAAGATAATGCATAGGGGCACAAAAACCCTGGCACAATATATCAGTTGGGGGTGAGGATATAGCATGCACCAAGCAGGAAAGGGATCTTGGGGTTGTCATCTCTGATGACCTCAAGGTAGGGAAACAGTGTGACAAGGCATCAGGTAAAGCAAATAGGATGCTGGGATGTAGAGGCAGGGGCATCACCAGCAGGAAAAGGGAGGTCATAATTCCGCTATACAAGACACTAGTGAGGCCCACCTGGAGTACAGTGTACAGTTCTGGAGACCATACCTACATAAGGACATAGACAGGGTAGAGAAGGTTCAGAGGAGGGCAACAAAGATGGTGCATGGGTTGCATCACAAGTCCTATGAAGACAGGTTGAAGGAACTGAACATGTACTCCCTGGAGGAGAGGAGGAGAGAGGGATATGATAGAGACATACAAGTATCTTACAGGGAGGAACAGGGTGCAGGAAAACACTATTTTTAAGCGAAAAAGATGTTTCAGGACTAGAGGGCATAGGATGAAGTTGGAGGAGGGCGATTCAGAGGAAGCGTGAGAAGAATTTCTTCACAGAGCGGGTGGTGGACAAGTGGAACACCCTGCCAGAGGAAGTGGTGGGGCTGAAACAATCACAGGATTTAAGAATGCATGGGATAGACATAAAGGAATTCTAGAGGTCAGGGGTAAGGGCAAATAGACTTCTAGGAAAACAAACTGAACTTACAAGCTCAAATGGGCAGACTAGGTGGGCCATAGGCCCTTATCTGCCGACACTGTCTATGTATCTATGTATGTATCTATGTTCACCCTTATGTAATTAGGGGCACTGCGAGGACAAGTGTGATTGGAGAGTTGCTGCAGTACAGAATGTTCATGTGCCCAGGATTCTATGCTGGTTTGCAGCCTTGGGTTGGGCCATTTTCCATAGTAGGGGTGCACATTACCCATATGTACTAACTACCCAGTGGCAATGTTGGATGTGATGGGCAAATGTACTTATACCTTTGCATGATTAGGCCTTAGGATTACAAACTACCAGGGTTGCATGATCAGATATCTGAGCAGCCTGTGGAAAGCTGCCCATACTGCTGCTCAGGCTTTGTCTGAGGGCTCTGCTGAGACTGATCTACTTAAAACTTTATCTGCTGGCGCTGAGGTTGGCAAACATTTACTGTGTTCAGCTTATGATGTCTCTGATGCCTCTGCCAGGACTGCAGCTTCTAGCATTTGCATGAGGAGATATTCGTGGTTTAAAGTTGCTGGCTTTGCCAATTTTGGGCAGCAGGCAGTTTTGAATGTTTCTTTAAAGGGTCAAAACTGTTTGGCTATGATGTTGAAGAAACCCTACATGGCCTTCAGACTGCAAAAATGACTCTAAGGTCTATGAAGTCCCTGTATCCCACTCTTGCTGGATGTCACGGTTGGGGCTCCTTTCATCTGCCTTCTGCCCAAGGTACTGTAGTTGTGCCTACTGTCAGCAAGCTCGTGGTAGAGGAGGTGGCCCACTGATGGGTCCCCTCTCCCACTGCCTATACAGAAGCACCTAAAGGAATTGGTTCTGGTGGCCCTAGTGCCCCTGGTTCTGCTTGACTCTTTTCCATCTCTCTCGCCCACCTGAACTGTTACCTCCAGGGATAAGTGTGGGGGGGGGAGAGTAACTCCCTGCATCTGAAACAATGACAGGAGATCACTACGGATGAATGGGCTCTGGAGATAATTGCAAAGGGGCATGCTCTGAAGCTGTTACAAATCCTTTCAGATCATCCTGTGCCTCCTTCCTTTTATCCTCCAGGCCATTTGTCCCTTATAAAGGAAAAAACTTCAGTCTTTATTCCAAAAACATGTCATAGAATTGGTTCCTCCTCAGGAGAGAAACAAAGGGTTCTACTCCAGATACTGTATAGCAGAAAATATTGGCGCCCATTAATATTGGCGCTCTGCCATCCTAAAAGTTGTTCACGCCCGATATTTGTGGTTTACCACTGTATAACATTGTATAGTATTGTATTGTACAGCATCACATACTTAACCCAACGGCAAACCCCAAAGTAGTTTCTCATAAGGAAGGGTTCCCAGGGAGGTATCCAGCAGGTGAGGTAGTCCGGAAGCACTTTCAGTGGTTTATAGCCAAAGTTGAAGAAGAGGAGCTCCCTTTCGAGTTCTGGGGCACACTGCCAAGTTGATCCAGGGCCTCTCGTGAGAGCTGGAGAGGGGTCACCAGAAAACATTCCAAGTGAGAAGAGCGCCTCTTAAAGATTTGTTGCTGTTCTGTCAATGGTAGAAATAGCCCCTTAAGTTGCATCGCTTCAAGCGCCTTATCCGCCGATGTATATAGCTGGGGACTGTTGTCCCAGAAGATCTTTAACTTCGAAGGAAACAGCATTTGGAACTTGATGCCTTTTTCTTTCAAAAGCCTAACCAGGAATTCAGATATGTCAATTCCTTTTTCACCCATGCCCTATGGAGAAGATCTTCTCTGATTTTATAACTGCTGAGCTTAAAAACAGTCGAGCTTGGGTGGGCTGAAGGTTTGGTGGGAAGTGGGGCAAGCGAGCGGTGAGCTCTCTCTTCTGAAAGGGCATATCCAGGAGGCAGCTACAGTCTGTATGGCTAATGTTGGATGCTCTGTAGTATCAGAAAATATTGGCGCTCAGTTAATGTTCGTGCATTAAGACGCAGCAGCGAATATAGCGAATATTATCGGATCGCGAATATTTCCTGTTATACAGTACTTCCTAGTCCCCAAATGGACAGGAGATCTGTGTTCTTTGTTGGATCTGAGGGATTTCAACCTGTACATTGAATACAAAAGTTTTGAATGGTATCCCAGCAAGTGCTGATTTCTCTTCTGCAAACAGAGGGCTGGCTCTGTTATCTGGACATGACAGAGGCATGCCTTCATGTAAAGATCATGAAATCCCATAGACAATACCTCTACTTTATGCTGGAGGGCGAACACTGTCAGTTCAAAGTATTTCTTTTTTGCTCGTCTTCTGCACCACAGGTCTTTACCAGATACTTGGCAGAAGTTAAAGCAGCCCTTCACAAGGAAGACCTGTATGTTTTCCTGTATCTGGATGACTGATGCCTGAAAGCCAGCTCCAGGGAAACTCTGTACATACCTTGTCTTGGACACAGCAGTCATTCGAAGACTTACGGGTCACAGTAGATGTGCCAAAGTCTATGTTGACTCTGTGCCAAAGACTGCAATACATAGGGGTGGTCTTGGACACAGAGAAGGGGTGTGCTTATCTGCCACAGGACAGGGCAGACACTCTTGACTGCTCAGGCACTCTTGGTATACAGGAGTCACTGTGTCGTCACAAGAACAAAGTTATGTTTCCTGGATCTCATGGCTGTAGCCATAGTGACTGTGCCACTGTCGTTGAGGCACAGGTCAGGAAGCATAGAGAAAACCCAGGAGCAGTTGTAAAATTCCACAAAACTGTTTATTTGTAGTTGCACTAACATAAAATAACATAAGCCTGTTCAGAATAACTATATGCAGAAGCAAGATAAAATCTCTTGTAAAAAAAAAACATCTCCCTTGCAGCTAAGCTTAGCTGTTTTTATAACTCTTTTCAACCCCTATCTTTTGCAAGCATCCTGTTCTTTGTAAATTTCAGGAGCTGCTAGAACCTTGAGAACTTCCTGAGGTCCCCATAGCAATTGCAAAAGGCTCAGACATTTGCACCCAAGTAACCTCTAGCTTTTTAGTTACCTCAAATTATAAATATATACATTTCAACAGTAACACAATTTTCTTTTTTTATACTTTTAATTTTTTTCATCATAATCCATAACAATAGATCATGTTACGTATAACACAGTCCAATATGAAGTACACCATTGAGACATAAAATCCCTGAGATATAGGATAAATATGCATGTGCCATATAAAGGGACAACATTCAGGGGAAACAACTAATTTTTACTAAATTGTGATCTAATGCGTGCTGTTTATGGCAGTCCATGAGCCAAATGGCTTATCACAAATGTAAAAGGATTATCCAGCAATTCCTAACCTGAAAGTCCATAACCCCCCTCAATGAGGGATATATTGGTGCCATGTTCATTGCTAAATGAAAACCCCCAGATAAAAAAATGCAGCAACATTTTACCAACTTCTATTAACTATGACTGTTAAACTAAGCTCTCCTCTCCCAAGCTCTTTCCCTTTACAGGTAATACTTTCATTTTTTATAAAACATTCTGAAACCCCAAAACACTGGGCTTATAAAGGCAAAAACAAGAAAGGCTTACACCAGGATACATATTAAACGAAATTACTGTTCCCAATGAGCAAACTCCGTCCCACTATATATTAGACTTGGAGTGGGTTACTCAAACGTTAGTTAGTGATTCTAGTCCAGATAGTTTCTTAGAGAGAGTCAGGTAGGGTTTAAGTTTTCTTCTTCCTCTCCCAAATCGTTTACATTGGAACAAAGCTCAATAGCCTTGCGATCAGTCCACTTACCTACTTCCACCGGATCCGTAAATATGAAAACCTTACTTTGGTAAATGAGTCTAAGTCGAGAAGGAAAAATCATGGTATGTGGGATCGCCATTCCTCTAAGTTGCCGACGGACACCATCAAAATGTTTTCAGTGCTGATGAGTGGCATAGCTTACATCTGGAAAGAAGTGAATCTGTACATTATCCTGGTATAAAGGGGCCACTTTCTGAGAATATTTTAACACTTTATCTCTTTCCCCCACACCCGCAGTGACAAGCATAACCATACGAGGTTCTTCAGAATTCACAGATCGGCCACGAGGGTTGACCCGGTAAATTTTCTGGATATGCCAAGACTCCTCTACGCCCTCAGGCAGTAGTTTCTCTGTTAACCATTCTTTAATGTACATTAAGGGGTTATCCCCCTCCAATCCTTCCGGTAATCCAAGAATGCGAATGTTTACAGCCCTAGACTGATTTTCAGGCCTCTCAAGTCTGGCTCGAATATGCTGATTTTCTTTTATCATAAGCGTGGTGGTACCTGTGGAGGCATCAGCTTGTTTTTTAATATCTTGAACGTCTCCCTTTAGGCCATCTACAGTTTTCTCCTAAATCACAACTCTTCCGTTGAAGTCCTCTATCTTAGCACTCAAGGAGGAGACTGATTGAATCAACATTTGTAATTTGTGACCCAAGGAGTCAATAGTTTCTCCTGATCTCGATGCCTCGGCAGACTGCGTGGCTTCTTCCGATTGCAGGGCCCCGATGTTTCCTTTGCTTTTTCCACCACCAGCAAACCGTATCTCTTTCTGAGGATTACTCATTTCGGGTAACAGGAAATCGCTCTTCCCAAAAATCTAATTGAAATTTAGATTTAAAGCTTCTGTGGGTGTTTAGGGCTAGAAATGTATGTTATGCGTGAGGAGCTCCGTATGAGTTGCTACACGATGCTTGGACTCCACGGCGCCCCCCCCAGTAACACAATTTTCTAACCAAAAGTGATCCCAATATCAGCTACATTTCCATACATTGATTCTCATATATTTTTTATTAGCAGATATAGATATACAAGGAAGAAAGACAGCAAGAGAAAACCGACAGACAGTGAGAGGCAAAGGATTATGAGACTGGTTAGGTTGATCAAGTCCGAGGTCTCACAGGGAAATTTGGTTGCACAACCAGACAGAGAAGAGAAAAGGAAAGAATACAGATCCTTGCATTTACATAATTTCTCCAAAACAAATGGGACAGGGACCTATTCTACCCTGTCACAGCCACTGGCATGTCTTCATATGAGGACACTTCAGTGGACACTCAGGGTCCAATGGAATCAGTTGACAGATGATCTGGACCAAATGATTCTTGTCACATCTCCTCGCAGAGAGTTGTTGTGGGGGCTGAATTGTGGCAACCTCCTGAAGGGCACTCCAGTCCTTGTACCAGCTTCTGTACAGATCCTCATAGTGGATGCCTCAGATTTTGACTGGGGTGCTCATCTCTGCCTCTACCAGACACAGGTCAGGGGTCATGGACCAAGGTGGAGCACAAGCTGCACATAAATGTCTCCAGGCCTTTCAGAATCATCTCTGCCCCTGTCCTCCAGATGGACAACATCAGTGTGATGCATTACATCAGCAAATAAGGGGGTACTCACTGTTATCCCCTGTGCAGGAAGCAGTGAGGGAATGGTACTGGGCTTTGCTTCACGGCCTTCAGCTATTGGCCGTGTTTCTGCCTGATCTCCAAAATGTCTTGGCATGCAAGTTAAGCAGGTCCCAGTTGATTGTTCATGAATGGGAACTGCTGTCATCTGTGGTAAATGACCTCTTCACAAGATGGGGTCATCCAGCGTTGGACCTTTTTGCACCCTCACACAATGCAAAACTGCTACATTTCTGCTCACTCACTCCAGGGCCTGGAATTTTTTGGTGAGACCTGATGTCCCTCTCTTGGAAAGGGAAATTTCTATACATATCCCCCCCCCCCCGATCCTCTAATACAGAGGGTTCTATTCAAACTAAGGGTGGAGAGTGCCACTCTCCTCCTCATTGCTGTTTTCACCAGGTATGGTTCCCACTCCTTCAGCACCTGACAGTGGAATCTCCTGTGTCTTTACCTATGTATCAGGTATATTGGGCTCTGTTGTCACAGGACAAGGTGGTCCATCCAGACCTAAAGTCCCTACGTCTGCATGCACGGCTTGTGAAGACATAGCCATTGCACATTTTGGGATATCGCCTAAGGTCGCTGATGTCCTGATTGCAGCTAGGAAGCCTTCTACCAGACATATTTATCCCCAAAATGGAAGTGTTTCACTTTGTGGACTGCTTTCTGGAATATGGACCCTTTTACATGTCTTATGAATGCTATGTTCGAATACTTGCTTTCCTTGCCTGCTCTGGCTTGCAGTATTCCTCCGTTAAGATGCATTTGGCTGCTATATCAGTCTTCCATGCCCCCTATTAATGTTTGTCCAGTTGTCCAGTTAGATGTGTCCCATACGTTTCTGAGAGGCATTCTTTGTATAAAACCTCCTATCTGTAATCCAGTCCTAATTTCATTCTTGAGAAATTGATGTTGGCTGCTTCTGAGCCTGCTGTGAGTTGTGGCTTATGTTTCCTGTCATGGAAAATGTTGTTATTAGTTGTGAAGACTTCTGCTCGAAGGATTTTTGAGCTTTGGGCTCTAATGCGTGAGCCTCCTTGTTTGATTTTTCAGAAAGATACAGGGCAGGATTTTCAAAGCACGGCACAGGGCTTGCAACCAGCCTGGCGCCACAGCACTTAGATTCTGGTGGTTCCCCAAACCCTTTGCTGCAACTGTGCCTGATTTTACAATCTTAGGTGCAGTTGCCACAGTTTCCATGAATTATGGCAGCTTACGCTAAATACCTGGCGCAAGTTCTGTACAAATGGCCCACAGGATTGCTGCAAGTTAGACCAGAAAAAGTTGGTCTAACTTGTGGCAATTGCCACTCAGGATAGAAAATCACGTTAGAGTGCCGTGATCTGAGGCACTTGAAAATCCTGCCCAGAGTCTCCTTGCTCATGAATCCTAAGTTTCTACCAAAGGTGGTATCTAAATTTACACTGAATCAAATGATACACCTTCCTGTGTATTATCCTGAGCATGGCAACCAGGGTGAGGTGCTGCTCCATTCTTTGGATGTTCATGGAATACTGAGATACTATATTACTGGCACCAAGGACTGTAGAAAGTCTGCTCAGCTTTTTGTTTTGTTAACCCCAGGAAAGAGGGCACTCCTGTGTCTAAACAAGGCCTATCCAAATGGCTCGCATATTGTATTACTCTCTGTTATAGGAACTATGGTAAAGAACTTCTGGTGTTGTTCGTGATCATTTCACACTGGGTATTAAGAAACTTTGTTTGTAGTGACATTCCTGACCCCAGTGGTTATCTCATGTAAGTGATCCCATGTAAGTGAGCTGAGTTCAGGGGCGAGCTTAGTGACCCAGCTAGGTGGGGTGAGAGTTGCGGATGGTGCTGTTGTTCTACACCCTCCCCAGCCAGGGAATGAAAACTGCAGAGTAGCCCTCATGGGCATAGGTACCATACAGTGAAGACAGCTCTTCTGTTTGCAAAGGGCCCTGCATTTCTGCACCCGTAGGTGGCAGACGGCCTTTTGCACTGGCTGACAGATGGACTCTTTGCCCTGTGCATGTGTATCTGCAGTCACATGAAAGCACAGGGACCAGAGGGCCCTTCGCTTCCACAGCCCACCAGACAGCCCCATGAATACTTGACATCCATTGCTGCATGGAAGTGCAGGGTCCACAAGGTCGTTGCACTTCCGCAGGCGAATGGAGTCTTCCCTTGTTGCAGGGCCCAGCATATCACATGTGTTGAGGACCTGCATGAATGAGCATACGATTCCACTATCTCAAATAGAAAGGAAATTCTTTGCAAAAAACTGTATTAATGGACCAGTTAGGGTTCAAGGTAACGTCACAAAAGTAGGGAAATATGGTGTTAGGGTTTTCAACCCAAACCCCCCACCCACCCACCTCAAGCAGCAAAAGGAGAAAAACATTAGGGTTTTGGGTCTCCAGAGTCCTGGTGAATCAGTGGTGGGGTCTCCCTTGGGGTTTTTAACCCTAATGCTCACACCATACCATGAGCAAACGAGGTTAGGCTTCATTTCCTTTCTTCACACAGGGCCCGCAGGGCTTTGCATGAAGAAAACTACAACAGATATTGATGGCAACATGTGATGAGACATAGTTCTCTACCTTTGAAGAGTGTATCACTATGAGGCATTGGCTTGGAGCTGTACCTTGTGCTTTGGACAGGAGGCTACAGGCTGTGGGGGAGGGGTGAGCATTAAGGTTGAGAACCCCATGCAAACCCCACCACTGATACGCCAAGACTCTGGAGACCCAAAACCCTAATGTTTTTTTCCTTTTGCTGCTTGAGGAGTGGGGGTGTGGAGTTAGGGTTGTAAACCCTTATGCCATATTTCCCTACTTTTATGGAATTAACTTGAACCCTAACTGGTGCATTAACATAGTTTTTTGAAAAGAATGTTATTTGTAAATTACATAATTTTTGTGAATTGCTGTGGTTTCTCCAGCCCGGTTTCCAGGAACCGGAGTAGGCTGTGGTTCCTGCGAGAAGGGAACTGCATTTTCTAGGGATGTAGATATGGTGTACTATCCACATACCTGGCAGCATCCTTTAAAACTCTGGCTGGAAAGTCTTCAAGCAGGCTCCTCCCACCCACCTGGGTGGTAACTCCCCTGGCACCATCCTGTGACTTCTTCCTTTCCACTGGAAGAATGTTCCCTCCTTATTGCTCTGTACTGAGTAGGCCCTTTGCTTTCAGTAAAAAAACCTACATTTTCAAGTTGGTTTTTCGAATTCATTTGAAACTCTTACTGTCAGTATGGACCACTCAAAGTCGGTCCCCGGTTTCAAAAAAATACGACTGCGGGCAGATGATGTCCCAAATGGACAAGCACACCTCATGTGTCTACTGCCTAGACCACAAACGGCATCCCCAGGCTTGTGGCCTTTGTCACACTTTGCATCTGAGTACTGTGGAGGACAGGCGCACGTGTCTTCTTCTCGGGTGCCCAGATGAACTGGACCCTCCTGTTCATTCGAAAGATGCACGCCAGATAGTCTACGTGCTGCTTGTCCACAGAACAACGTATGTCCTTAGAGAAGTTGGCAGCTCAGGCCGCATAGCATGCCTCTTCAGCTTTGACTTTTATGCCACTTTCCTTTGGTGCCACCTTTACGGGGGCATTTCAGAATTTGTGCCAGTCCCTTCCCACTCTTGGGCAGGGTCCCTCTAAGGGCACAAAATCCTCTAAATCTTCTAAAAAAGAGAATAAAAAATGGGTTTGTCAACAATCATTGGATCGCGAGTATTCTCGGGCCTCGAATTCCTGTGCTTCTTTGGAAGTTTTGACTATGATCGATACTTTAGTCCAGGCTGCTGGCTCCTTGGTCTCCCCATTGGCCAAGACGCGCATTGACCAACCAGTCGAGATTTTTCTCGAGCCAGTCGACGTGTTGTCGAAGGGTGAGGAGGATACTTTCCTTTCTAGGACTCCGGTCCTACTTATCACTTCCCAGTGAGGGTTGTACCAGCATCCTGACCCTCCCCCAAACCCTAGGGATCCCGTTCCCTTGGAGGAGTCTTGACTTTCGCCGGCTCCCTCTCTTTCTTGATGTTGGGTTCCCCGGTGGTCAAGGTCAAGATCCCGTAGCCTGGAGTCAAACAGTCCCCACCAGCACTGGCGCTCTCACTCTTGGCACTCGGGCAAATTGCGCTGATGCTATTCTTCCTCGGGTGAGGAGAGGCTCTGACGCAAGATGCGCTGGTGCTACAAAGCACTTATATGGCAACAGTTCATGCTATCTGGGGTTAAGTTGATTCCAGCCCCAACCCCAGCTCTTCCATGAGTGCTGTCACACAGGCCCCAACCGCTCCGGCTTGGCATGTTCCAGCCTCCCCAATCAGGGTGGCGCTGCCTCCTGAGCAGCCGAAGGATGATCTCTGTTCTAAAGCTACCTATACTGCTCCCAGATCCCCCTCCTCAGCTGTCGATCACTCTTACACCCGATAGACTCCGCAGGGTCAGTGGGGGTTCAGGAGGGTTTCCAATTTTTGGTGAATCCTCGGAATCTGAGGACTTCTCCCTGCATTCTTGTCCGTTGGACGTGGATCGGGGAGGATTCTATGGAGCATGGTCTCACTTCTTTTGGGGGCTTGCTCCATCACATTTTGGAATCTACCTGGATTCAGGTAGAGCCCGATCAGAAATGGGCCAAGTATCCCATGACTGAAATTCTCGACTGAGGTGACGCTCTGGGGGTTGCCTTCCTGGTCACCGAGGCCATTCTTGGCCCCACTCTGGAGCTTTGGCAGCACCATGCCTCCTGCTGTACACCATCAGCTCATATGGCCCGAAAGTATGCAGTCCCTATGGGTTCCCTGTTGGGTTTCACCGAACATCCCTCATCTGAGGATTTGGTGGCTGACTCGGTTTTTCGGCGTACTGGCAATATTGGGGATGTAGATAAACCTTCCGACAAAAAAATCGAATCACATGGCCAAAAAGGTCTATGCAGCCTCTTCTCTTGGCCTTTGGCAGGCAAGTTTGACCTTTTTGATGGTGTGTTTTACTCATGCCTTACTCGGTACTCTCGATGAGGTGCTTCCTTGGCTCCCAGCTGACTTACAGACCACAGTCAAGCAAGTCTGGGACCAGGGCCAAGCAGTGGCCAAACAGTAACTCCAGACAGCCATGGACATTGGTGATTCCTGCACATGATCCATGGCAGCCATAGTGACCATGCGCTGCAGGGCTTGGCTGCGGATTTCTACCTTCAAAGCTGACACCCAGCACAAGTTGGCAGATGTCCCCTTCTTGGGTGCCAACTTGTTCGGGCAGGGGTGGAAGGACACCTAACTCAGATTGAGAAGTTCATTACCACCCTGGACTCTATCACATCCACCCAGAGGGATCCCAAGAGCTCCAAGCTTCAAAGGAAGAAGCCCTTTCAGCCGCTTTCTGCCCCTGCGGCCAAGCCATCCGAGCTCCAGGCTGGACAGCAGGCCCAGACTTGGCATCTTCGACCGAAGTCAGTTGCTTCGGTCATCTGCAAACCATGTAGTTTGGAGGAGACATTTTTTCATGGAAAGAGTGGAAGTTCTCCAGATCCAAGATGTGGATCTGGTGTGTGAGCTGCCTGAGGTTTGAGCTCAGAGACTGCGTTTATTTTCTTTTCCTGTTTATTATTTTATTTTAATTTGCCTTCGTTTTATTTTTATTTTATCTTAGTTAGTGGTTTTAGCTTAGTTAGGGCTTTCTAGTGAGTTAATTTAGTGTTTCTGAGCATATTTTCGGGTCAGTAGTTAGTTCGGCTGTTCTCCCTGCAATACGGGAGTTCTAGCTGTTTAATTGTTCGTGTCATGGCTGTTGTTTTTGTAAGATTGAAACAGCCGAAAGTAGACATGTATATTTTTTAATTATTTCTGCTTTTTACTATGCAGTAGCTTTGAATGTTGATTGGTTATGTTACGGCTGTTTTCAGTAAAGCCGTGACGGACCTAAAGCAAATCCCAAATCATTGGTGATTCGTGATTCGTGGAGTTGCTGCCAGGAGTTGCTGTTTGATGTTCGAATTGGGAAGACCAGGGCTGAACTAAGTTTGCTGCTGATTTGAGAGAACCACTGCTGATTTGACTCGGGACAACTACTGCCAAAAGACCACTCACTCATGAGCAAGTAGCGGTGTGGTGAGAGCGCACTTTGTGTACCTTGCGATTTGAAATATCTGTGTGTGGTTGCTCTCTGCTCTGACTTGTTCTGACCACTCATTGTGAGAAGGTTGTGCTCTGACCGCTCACTGCAGGAAGGTTTTCCCATTTTTTCACTTGTGACAGCCTAATAGTCCATACTGAAGTCTGAAAATCCCCGGTGGAGTCAGTGGAGGTGACTGGGGAAGTGTTTGTTTGATCTGGAGTTCTCCAGAAGAATTACGCTGAAGAGCGTCCTAGAGATATTGTGCTCGGAACGCTGACAGGAGGAGTTTGTGGATGTTTTAAATTGCCACTTACCGCTCCAAATAAGTTTGTGGGCTCTGGAGTTACCGCTTCTCTAGAACCTAGGGGTGGTGAGGATCATTGAGTGGTGCTGGGTGGGGGAATCCCTCTTCCCCTACAAATTGGGCCGTTGTCCCATTGTGCTACCTGGGACCGAATGGGAGTTGCCTCATTTGGCCTTTGGGGAGCCAGAGGAGGATTTGGGGCTCTCCTAAGTTGCCCTTTGGGTGTACTTTATTGTCTATCCCTAAGGGCGTCTGTAGGTGCGGGTCACAGGTGGTGGGGAATTAGGTTAGTCTGGGGTGGTGTAGAGGGGAGGAGGGGATATCCCTTTATTTATCTGTGAGTTTTGCACACTCTTGGCCCCTTCCAGAAATCCCCTTTTCCGTGATGGAAGATTGCTGAATGGAGTTCAGTGGCTGATTTGAAATTGGAACAGATGGATTGACTGCTGACTTTTTCAGAAGCCAGGAGATTTGAAATTTGACTTCAGTTGGATTTGGGATTGGATATTTTTTGAAGCTTAAAGAAAAACTAAGTCTGTTAAGATACCCTCTTGGAGAGAACATTTCCTGTTTTTTGGTTGAAATATATTTTTGGTTTGAATTTATTTTTACTGTTTTGGGGCAGTGAGAGTGCCCAAATTACTTTTTATTTTCCAGGTAGTGTGAGTGCCTGGGAACTTTAAATACTCGTCTTTATTACATTAGTTAGGCAGTGACTGTGCCTGGTTTAGTACTGACTCCCAGGGCAGTGAGAGTGCCAGGGGGTTGAAAGTTAAACTGCATTTATTATTATTTATTTAAATATATATTTTTTTAATTTTCCGGGACCTGAACTCTCTCTTTAGAGTGGACTCTGTATGGGGTTTCTTTTTTGATTTATAAGATTTATTTTCAGAGTTTTGGATTGTTTTAATTAGTTATTTTAAAAGGATAACAGTTTTTAAGTGGCCTGTATCTAGGAAGTGCTGGACTGTTGGGATTTATGAATGAATTAGTGCTCCATTCTATTTTTGAATAAGTGTTTGGTTATATATAACTTGTTTTTTCTTTTCTTTTATTGTGTAATAGACTACTTTTGTCTATTTTATTTTTCTCCTCTCCAAATTATTTGGTTTTATTATAATGTATTGGGGAGGTTTAGTGACGGTTGGGCATTATTCCCCCACCAGGCTCAGGAAATTATGTCCCTTCGAATGTCCACCATTGCCATCTGACATCTATCTTAGGTGTCGTGCTTTGGGCATTCTTAGGAAACGTAAAAGAAGGTGGAGAGCTGGGCCTGGTGAGGGACAGGAAAGGGGAGGGCGGATTGGGGTTGTGGGGTCCAGGAGATGCCCAGGGGCGAAATGGGGTCAAGATAGAGGTTATTCTCGCCTTGTCCCCATACCCAAGGGTTCTGATTTTAGTGGGCAGGTGCCGAGGTCTTCCCTGACAGCTCATCCCACCCTGGCAGTGTTATGCAATGCCAGATCTATTAAAAACAAGACGGCTATTATAGCTGATCTTGTTGGGTCAACTGATCTGGCTTGCATCACCGAGACCTGGCTGGATGAAAATCCAGGCCTTATTTTGGCCTCGGCAACAGCAGCCGGGTTCTCGGTGATACACCATCCAAGGTTGGATCGTAGGGGCGGGGGTGTAGCCATTATGTTTAAGACTGAGCTGGACCTTGTGGATGTGCCATTGGGAAGTATCAGATCCTTTGAATATATCCTGGGAGAGGGTGTAGGTTGCGGGATTCTCCTCGTCTACTGTCCACCAGGAGACGGTGGAGAATTCCTGCAGGAGATAGCAGACTTCATTGTCGACATGGTGTTGAGGTCCCCCAGATTGATAGTTCTGGGGGACTTCAATGCCTGGGTCGACGATGAACTCTCGCATTTTGGTCAAAATCTCCTCCAGCTGATGATGTCGCTGGGCCTAACACAGGTGGTTACCTCCTCGACCCATGTAGGGGGTCATTCATTGGAACATTATCTTTCTTCTGGGTATGGAGATTGCTGATTTGGGGGTGGAACCAGTCAGCTGGTCTGGCCATCACACCATCATTTTCAGCTTCAGGGCTCCCCCTAATAGGTCTGCCCCTACGGAGATGGTTCAGTACTACCCTTTAAGGTGTATTAACTGCAGTGACCTAATGGCGGTGCTGGATCTATCGAGCTTGTCGGGTGAATGCATGAGTCCAGATGATCTCGTGCTAGCCTATAATAAGGCTGTGGGAGATGCTCTGGGCAAGATTGCTCCTGTTCATGTTCGGCCTCTCACCCTTTGTTCAAGGAGCCCTTGGTTTGATGGCTCCTTGAAGGAGTTAAGGAGAGTTGGCCGAAGGTTGGAGAGAGCCTGGCGGAAGTCCAGCCATGATGCTGACAGGCTTAGGTTGATGGCACATTATGATGGCTTTCAATCAGAAATTACCTGTAAGAAGGCAGAATTTCTGTCCAGGGAGATTTCTGCTGCACAGAATCGACCGGCTCAGCTTTTCTGGACCGTTGACAGATTGAGCAATCCAATCTGTCTCCAGCCCAGAGAAGCTTTTTCTCAGCTGAGATGCGAGGAGTTCACTCGGTTTTTTGCAGATAAGGTTGCCAGCATCAGGTCTGGCATCGGTCCGACCTCTCGTATGAGGGATTGCAGTGGTCAACAGGAAGTGGCATGCACTCGGTCTGTCTGGTCAGATTTTCGCCTGCTGGAGTTCACTGACATTGTGAAGATCATCCAAACACTGCGACCAACCAGCTGTAGTTTGGATTCGGGTCCTACATCCCTTTTAGTGGGATGTGTAGAAGTTATCTGCCCGATCCCTGCTGACATTGTCTGGAAATCTTTGGGGAGGGGGGGTCTTTCCTGACCCCCTCAAGGAGGCGGTCATTCGACAACTCCTTAAAAAACCCTCCTTGGACCCAGACTGTCTAGCCAACTACCGGCCTGTCTCTAACCTGCCTTTTGTTGGTAAGGTTATTGAAAAGACGGTTACGTTGCAATTGGATGATCATCTTACAACTCACAATGTCTATGATACTCTCCAATCTGGGTTTAGGAAGCAGCATAGCACGGAGACTGCCCTTGTCTGGGTATTGAATGATCTCCTAATGGCTAGAGATCGAAAGGCACGTACCATTCTGGTCCTTCTCGATCTCGATCTCTCTCTCTCTCTCTCTCTGCTGCATTTGACACTGTAGACCATGGTGTGCCATTGGAGCGCCTGCGGTTGTTTTGCGGGCTGTCTGGTACAGTCCTCAAATGGTTCCAGTCTTACCTCACAGACAGGTCTCAGAGAGTTGCCAATGGAATTTATTCCTCTGGTGCTCACTCCCTGCCTTGTGGGGCACAACAGGGTTCCATTCTAGCCCCCATGTTGTTTGCAGTGTATATGCTGCCACTGGGAGATATTATCAGGAGATACAGTCTGGGTTTTCACTGCTATGCAGATGGTACTCAGCTGTATTTGTCTTTTCTGCCCAGGCAAGATGATGCACTCTCCGTGCTAAATAATTACCTTGCTGAAATCAGACTTTGGATGAGTTCCACCTGGCTGAGACTTAATACCAGATAAGACTGAGGTGCTGGTAGTGGACCCAGGTCGTCGGGGGTTGGGGCTGGACAACCATCAGGTTTATTACTGGGTGGTATGTCGCTCGCTACCTCCGATCAGGTGCGTAACCTGGGCGTTATTTTTGACGATGGTTTGACCTTAAAATCTCAGGTATCAGCTGTCGTCAAATCCATTTTTTACCATCTGAGGAATATCGCAGGGTGAAACACCCTAGTTCCGCCAGGTGATCTTCCAACATTGGTCCATGCCTTTATCACTGCCTGTCTTGACTACTGCAATTCCCTCTACCTAGGGCTACCTGGGGTTGGTATCCGCCGCCTGCAGCTGGTGCAGAACGTGGCGCCAGGCTTTTGACTGGGACTTCTAGAGCCAGTCATATTCACCTGTGCTCCACGAACTGCACTGGCTGCCCTGTTTTCGATGGCGGATCACCTATAAGTTGGTTTACTAACCTTTAGGCCCTACATGATCAGGGACCGGCTACCTGAAAGATCTCCTGATACCCTATTGCCCCCTTCGTCCTCACCGTTCCGCCAACGAGGGATTGCTGGAGATTCCCAGGGTTTGATTAAAGACATCAGGATCTCGTGCCTTTGCTTTTTCAGCACCAACCCTGTGGAATTCTCTACCTCGTTGGTTGAGAGAATGCCCAACCATCGATAGATTCAAAATGGAGTTAAAGACTTATTTATTTAGTTTAGCTTTTCCTAGCTACGGATGATCTATTTATGCTTGTTTTAAAAATGTTTCTATTTTTATGTGTATGGTTTTTATGTACAGCGCTTTGGTTTTGAAAGGCGCTATAAAAATAAAGATGATTTAATTTGATTTGATTTAGTTGAAGTCTTGCTGCTTCTTCAGCCAGTCCCTCCTCTGCCACCAAGGGCGCCCAGTGACGGGCTGGGGGTGCCTCTCCCATGCCTATCCTGTCTCCTCTGGATCCTCCTGTGGGGGGTGGAGCTGTCTCTGCCACTTCCTTTATGCCTGGCATGCTGTCACCATGGACAGGTGGGACCTTGAAGTGGTCGGTCAAGGTCTGCCTCTAGAGTTCAAGGCTTACCCTCCATGCCAAGCCCACGCCCCACAGGAGGACATGGTGTCTGCCGACATGTTGTCAGCCCTTCGGGAAGACATCGCCCAGCTCCTCCAGAAGGAGGTAGTGGCTCAAGTCCTAGACTCTCCAGAAAGCCCAGTGGTTGTTTCCAGGTACTTCCTGGTCCCAAAGCAGATGGGGGGCTGGTGCCCCATCTTCGATCTTCATGACCTGATCAAATTCCTTAAGTTGCGCACCTTCAGGATGGTCACTCTGTCTCAGATCATTCCATCCCTGGAGCAGAACATGTGGTTCTATTCCCTAGATCTTTGGGATGTGTTCTTCCACGTTCCCATCCGTCCGTCCCAGTGCCAATTCCTTTCGTTCTGAGTGGAGAGGAATCTCTACGAGTTCCAGGCCATGCCCTTCAGCCTCTCCTTGGCTCCCAGGGTCTTCACAAAGTGCACTGCAGTGCTAGCAGCATACCTGAGATGTTGCGGGGTCTAGGTGTATCCCTACCTGGATGACTGGCTGATAGCAGATCCCTCCAAGGAGGAGGTGGAGCAGTCCAGGGACCTGGCCCTCCAGACCTCCTTGTACCTTGGCTTTCTGGTGAACAAGGCAAAGTCAGAGCTCATACTTTCTCAGGTGATGCACTTCATCTGGGCACAGCTCGACTCTTGCAAAGCCAGAGCTCGACTCCTGGTGGACTGGGCGGAGGATCTCTCCTTCTTTACTCAGTCATTTCGGGTTGGACAGTTGCACCCTGCTTAGGATTTCTTGCGCCTCCTGAGATTCATGGTGGCTTGCGCCAGCATGGTCCATTGGGCCTGGTGGAGAATGCACTCTCTGCAGTGGGTGCTCGCCCATCAATGGTCTCAGCACAAGGGTCACTTCAACCAGCCGGACACATTGTTTTGGGTTACAGTGACTCAGCTGATGTGGGACACCCTCCAATGGTGGTTAGTCCCAGAACATTGGCAGGAAGGAATCCCCTTTGTCCACCTGGAGGCGGCAGTCACCATCTCGACTGATGCTTCCCTGATGGGCTGGGGTGCTACCCTCACAGAAAAAGCTGAGTGTGGTCACAGGACACTGTACAGGGCAAACCAGGGTGGAGGTCTGCAGCAGCATGGGGGTGAGACAGGCGTTGGTGGGTGGGTGGGTTGTGTGTCACAATAATTTTAATAAATAATCAATTTGTTAAAACAAAATGTTCTAGCTCAACATGCCTCAGGCCTGGATTCACTCTCAACCCCCCCCCTCCCCCAAGCTTTTTTTTTTTGCCAATTATTTTACCAGGTGAGACACACTAAGCTGAAAGCTTGTTTGCAGGTGCAACCTGGGAGCATGAGGAAGTTAAGTGACTTGCTCAGGGTCACACAGTATGCAAGTGGGGGCTGTGGGATTCAAACCCAGGTCTCCAGATTTGCAGCTCAGAGCCTTAAACCACTGCGCCATACTGCCTCCTTTTATTTTTAGATTTATAATTTCCCCCTTTCTTCATGCAACAGTCAGGTCCTACTTCAGCTGACCTAAGGCTTTATTTCCCAAGTTTCTGGAGGGAGTGCCACCTTACCCCATACAATCTACCTCTGACCAAAAAAAGGATACCCCTTCTCGGTAGATTGGAATAATCTGCTGCCTGAAGCTGAATCCAGTTGGGTGGGGGCACAAGGAGTCAGGGTGTCTCAACTAGGTGGGGGTTGAGGAGGTGGAGAAGTCTATATGCATATCGCCTTCTCCGCCCCCACCCAGTCTTTCCACCTATGTTTTGCAAACTCTCCCCTCAGAAATGCTAGCATGGGAGGGTCAGTAATATCAGACAATGTTCCGGCCTCCTTAGCATCTTCCCTCTTCAGTCTGCACTGCACCAGCCACTAGGAGACAGCTGAGCAGCACAGCACTGCCACTTCTCCTCCTCCTCCTCCTCCTTGGGTAGTGTCCACTGAGATGCTTGATCCTCATCCTGTGGCCCACCATGATGTTCTATGCCTGGAATGCAAACCCGGGTCACTGTCATGGCAAGAGGCCCCTGCAGCAGATATTTCACTACTGGGCTGTAGCCCACCCTGTTTTTGTGCTTTGCAGCAGCTACTGGAGGTTCGATTTCTGGTCCCACCACCACCTATACCTCAAGGACTTGTACCCTGCCTCCAAAGGGGCGCCTACTTCAGCACCACAGGGAAGACCTTATGCAGTTTAATGATGAAGGGGGAATGAGCCAGGGAGGGTGTAGGCCAATGGACTCTAGGCCTCCATTTTCATGCTGCAGCTCTAAGTTTGGTAAAGGCCATTGCCTCCAGTGGGTCCAGCATCTGATTTCATGTGTGAAATAATTTCTGGTCGGCCAGGCTCTCATTTATCAATGTATAGTACCTCCTACAGTTTTGGTGCCTAATGCCTTCCACATTGCATTCATGGTGTGTGGGCATGCCCACCTATACAGGTACAGTCCCAGCCAGAGGTGTGTTCATTTCTGCCATTTTGTGGTGCATCAAAATCTGTCACTGCTACTGTAGCAGTCCATTAGTGAAATAATAGCCAACAATAGTTTATTTTTAGCTGGACAATGGTTTTCTGATGATGCTGTGCTAAGATTTGTTACAGGCTGCCATTCTGTGGCATACGGCAGAAAGAATATGCTACTGGTCGAAACTATGACACCCAGGAGGCAGCAATCTAAAGGCACTGCACCTCTGTCTCTCAAATCTCTGCCCACCCCAGTAGTGATGCAGGTCACTCCTTGCATAAAAACAGTGAGGGGGAAGGTTGAGTGCAGGAAGATTAACCAACTTGCTCAAGATCATATAGTAAGTAAGCAATAGCTCACAATAGGGGTATGTATGAAACTGTATCGCTGCATGCACTAGGTGGTTGTGATGTGCCTTCAACCACCTGGTAGTGCAGCAGTATAGCATAATGCAGACCTTGAAATGTGTTATAGTACCTGTAACATACTGTAGATCTTTAAAAAAAAGAAAATATGTAAAAAGAAACCAAATAATGTAACCATGCATTGAGCAATATGCTGTATAGTCATGTGATTGGCCTTGGCCAAGTTTAGCTGTCTGTTTTATCTACTCATTTTGTAAGTCGCAGTGGTGGAATTTAAATCTGTGTCACCGCATTCACAGCTCTGTGCTCTAACCATTAGGCTGCACTGCCTCCTCCCAGTGAAGAAGTATAACACATTTTAGTGGAGCTGACCTAAAGTCCTGAAGCCATGTCCATCACCACCAGATCATCCCTGTTACTACCAGTGGGCATTACAAAGGCATTATGAGAGGGATTCAGGGGGTGACAGAAGAAAGTACTGTGGGATTAAAGGTGATGGGAAACAGTTTTTTTCCACGCTTTAGATGATCTCCTGTTTTCCTTTTAGTGTCTGTACGGTATTCTGATGTTTGACTGTTTTTTTGTTAGATTAGTCATCTAATTTATTTGTGTTTGTAACTACTTGAATCCCTGTCTCTACACCAATTGCTGCTGTCTCTTTTCATACTGCCTGAACATTCTATGACATCAATTACACCATTCCAGGCCATTCATATGACTAGCATAGAATGGTGTAACTGATGATCTTACTTCGAGAGAGCTCTTGCAGTAGGTAATTACATATAGGATTGATTCCGGCAGGCGTCAGGACCCCACAAAAAAATTTCTAGCTAGCAGTCTCTGGCGAGGGACCGCCCCTATGTCAGGCAACTGATGTCAGACAATGTTTTATAAAGGGGCGGTCCCCCATGCCCGCCTTCCAGTTCTTTCCCGCCGTTAGCTTGCGAAAGCGCCTCACGGTTAAGTTCACTGCTTCGTCAGTCAGTTCATCAGTTTTGTTACTGTTTTTTCTCGATTTTCTTACTCAAAATCATTTATCTGCCATGCATGTTATCCCCTACTCCATCTGATTCGCATAAAAATAAGTGCGATTCCTGCGGCGCCCAGCTCCCACACAAGGACGGACACTCCCAGTGCCTCTTCTGCCTAGGCCCGGATCACCTCGTGGAGAAGTGCCAGCACTGCCAACAATTTAACGCCGCCACCTGCAAATGGAGGCAGCAGTCCCTGGAGGTCCACATCCTGAAGAAGATGTCCTCCATGGAGAAGGAGCCGAAGACGCTCGGGCAGGCTTCAACTTCCCCTGAGGGTCACCATAAGAAGAAGGAGAAGGACCGGGACTCCGCTTCCACGGCCACTGCAACTTCAGCTGGAGTCACCGTGCTCCAGGTAACATCCCCACCAGGGAACCGTTCTTCGGCCGCCTTGGAGGTTTCTAAGGCAGCAGCATCTTCCCTCCTGTCGGGCTCACGCTCGGGCCCATCAGGAGCCTCCAGGACAAAGGAGGCAGCCGCTCCCGAGACGTCTGCCACTTTGCGGCCTTCTGGGTCGAGCAGCTCCAGTAAGTCGAACGTCGGTGCCTCCGACGTCCGCGCAGTCAAGGCTGCTAAGACGCCCAACCCTCTGGGCGCATGGCCTTGAAAACTCCCGCCAAGACTGCTCCTTCCTCGTGGCCTTTGGGAGTTGGGTCCGATAAGTCAGATGCCGGCTCCTCCGATGCCCACCCGGACCCCGTTGGTAAGGCGGACGTTGGCTTCTCCGACGGACGCACGGCGTTCGAGCCGACGCTAGACCCTATCGTCAAGCCCGTCATTCCCGGCTCACCATTATTGTCTGAGGCTCCAGCATCTCCTTTGTTAGACCCCAGGGACTTTAGTCCCCCTTCCCCGGACGACAACGAGGATTCAGGTACGCTACCGTCAGGTCTCCCTCCTGCCGGACTGGACGACCTGACGTCGGACTTTCGGACACCATCTATGACGCTGGCCTATCTGACGCCGGGCGACATCCCCTTACCGGACGCCGTCCCAACGCCGGGCCCGATGCCCGCTGGGCCTCCTGTACCTGGAACGCTGGTGGGGCCTTTTCCAGGGCCGTCTGCCCCGTCAGAGCCTCGGCGCCCAGGTATCCGACCCCGTCTTATCCGACGCTGTCCTACCCGGGACCGCAGTATCCTGCGTGCAGTACCCGACGCCGGCCTATCCGCCACTGCAGTACCCGGTGCCTCAGTACCTCACGCCGGGCTTCCTGCCATCGGGATATGGAAACTCACCTTACGGATACCCATAATATCTATATCCCCCTCCTCCTCCTCCTCCATCACCCCCACAGCTGCCGGTGGACCTGAAGGAGACTGGCTTCCTGGTGGGCTGAGGCCAAGGCTCAGCTCACCAGGGAGGTGGAGAGCCACCTGCCGACACCAGACCCGGTTCCGGACTCACGTCGTCAGAGCCGAGAGACTCCCTCCCCTTTGCCCGATGCCAGAGGTGAGCCATCAGGCACAGGGGCAGGGGTGGACACGCTTCCCCGAGGGGTTCCCAAGGGGTCCGTTCCTCCCCCGCATCAGGAGGGATCTTCTTCTTCTTCCTCTTCGGACACCTTGAACTCTGATTCAAATGGGTGTTCTGATCCAGACAAGCCACGCACTCCAGACCGTCCCAGGCCAAGGACTCCTCTAAAGTCTCCTCCGGAAGATCCTTCTTTCCTGGAGTTGCTTAGAAAGATCCAGGTGGTCCATCAGTGGCAATCTCTGGAGCCGGATCCACAGCAGAAGAAACTCGCTGCTCATCTGGATCTGCCCGAAACTGCTCCAACGTTGATTCCACCCTGGATCGAGCCTCATGTGGACCTTGTTTCCACTATTTGGAAACAACCGTTGGCATTAGCCCCCCCTTCTGAAGGCAGATAGGCTATATCGGGCTCCGGAGGATGTGGATTCCTTGAATACACCCAAAGCCAGCTTCGGTCATGATTAGCACGCTCATGGCGGTCGTGGAACCCAAAACATCTGAGCTTGTCTCCACCCGACAAGGAATCCTGTCTTCTGGACCAGTATGGGAAGAAGGTGTACACTTCCTCCACTCTGGGGATTAGGGTCCTGAATTATGTCGCTCATATGGGGGATTACCAGAAGACTATACTGAGTGAGGTGGAAGCCAAGTTAGACTCCCTTCCTGAGTCTTACACTAAGCAGGAAGTGGCTGATCTAGTCCGTTCTACTCATTCAGCCAGTTGGCACATGCTTCGTGCCACGTACGATGCAGTGGACGCTACTGGTCGGAGCTCGGCTTTCGCCATAGGTTTGCGGCGTCATGCCTGGCTCTGAGTGTCAGGTTTGGACTCTGAAGTGCACTCTGCTATTCAGGATGTGCCCTTCAGGGGTTCAGTGCTGCTCGGTGGGGATGTCAAGGGCATCATCACCGACCTGCAAGAAGAAGGGACTGCACTGAAGTCTGTTGACTGTCTGTACAGGCCCCCTCAGGGACAGCATCGCCTCTTTCGCAGACGTTCTTGGCCCAAAGTGAAACCTTAGGGCCAAGCGAGACAACAAACATCGGGCCCCTCCAGCTGCCAAGCCCCCCCGCCCAAAAAAGCGGCAGGAGCTTCAGCCGCAGCAGTGCCCCACACCTCCTGACTCCTCTCCTCTCCCTCCCACAGCCTCTGGACCTTCCAAAGGAACCAGTAGGAGGGAGGTTCTCCTTCCATCTACCGGGTTGGGAGGATCACTTCAGATACTTGGGTGCTCCAACTAGCAGGACACTCAATCGAGTTTCTACAGAAATCACCCAGAAACCCCCAGGTTGTCTTACTTTCCGGAACATCTTCTTCTGGTTCGGAAGAAATATCTTCCCTTCTGCTGAAGGCGGTGATAGAGCCTGTCCCAACCCACCTTCGGGGGACAGGTTACTACTCCCATTTCTTCCTGGTTCTGAAGAAATCGGGAGACATGAGGCCTATCCTAGACCTCAGCTCCCTGAACCTGTTTGTAGAGTACAAATGGTTCAGAATGATCTCCTTGCAGAGTCTTCTGCCATTACTTTGGCCGGGACAGTGGCTTTGCACACTGGACATGCAGGATGCCTATCTGCATATCCCTATTCTCCCTTCCCATCGCAAATACCTTCATTTTTTGTTCAAGGCCCTCCCATTTGGTCTTTTCTCGGTGCCCCGAGTGTTCACCAAATGCCTTTCCGTGGTAGCGGCCCACCTGCGTACCCAGGGAGTGCAGGTTTTCCCATTCCTGGATGACTGGCTCCTGGCAGCCATGTCCGGGGAAGAACTCCTGCGCTCCCTTTCTCTTACCCTGCAGGTTTTTACCAGCCTGGTTATTACCATCAACAAGGCCAAGTCCCATTTGATCCCACTCCAGAGGCTTCAGTTCATCAGGGCGATCCTGGACACAACCTCCGGCATGGCATTCCTGCCGCTGGACAGGGTGGCCACCCTCCAGGCTCACGCAAGCCTGTTGTCCAGTCATAGGAGGGTCAGTGCCAGGTCAGTCCTTCACCTCCTCGGGCTCATGGCGGCTGCTATTCCGACAGTCCCTAGCACTCGGCTCCACATGAGGATCTCTCAGTGGACCATTCGGTCTCAGTGGGATCAATTGGTGGACGACCTAGACCAAGAAGTCCTGGTCTCCAACCCTATGGTTCGGGACTTGCAGTGGTGGATGGTTCAGGAGAATCTTTGCCGGGGAGTTCCCTTCTGCCTCACACCTCCCTCCCAAACACTGACAACAGACACCTCAGGAGAGGGTTGGGGAGCCCATCTGGGGTCTCATAGAACTCAAGACTCCTGGTCCAGGCTCGAGCAGACTCTTCATATAGACGTGCTCCAGCTTAGGGCCGTGCTGTATGCTCTTGAAACTCTCCATCTGTATTTGCTTCCCGGTCATCTGGTGGTCCAGACGGACAACATGTGTGTAGTCAACAAATGGAGGAACTCACTCCTACCCTCTTTGCAGGGAGGCGATGCGAGTTTGGGATTGAGCAGTGCAACACAACCTTCACCTCACGGCGATTCATGTTCCAGGGGTTGAAAACACGTTGGCAGACAACCTCAGTCGGTCATCTGCCCAGGCTCACGAGTGGGAACTGGATCGGGGGTGGCAGATGATATTTTCCTATGCTGAGGAACACCTCGGGTAGACCTGTTGCGTCTCCTCACTACGAAAAACTTCCTGCCTTCTGCTCGCTCGCTCCAGGGTGAGACATTTTTTGGAGGGACGCTCTGCCTCTAGACTGGAAGGGCAGATTCGTCTATGCCTTCCCCCCGATTCCCTTAATTCCAAGGGTCTTACACAAACTCAGCTCAGAAGGAGCTCGCATGATCCTAATCACTCCTTTCTGGCCCAGGCAAGTTTGGTTCTCTCTTCTGCAACAGTATTCAGAGGAACCTCCTCTTCCTCTTCCTCTGTCGCAACTTTTGCTGACCCAGGGTCAGGGGACCCTGGTCCATCCGGGTCTCAAATCCTTTCAGTTGCATGCATGGCTCCTGCAGACATAGTTCAAGCCCGATTCTGGGTTTCCCCACTGGTGGCTGATATTCTGGTGGAGGCCAGAAAGCCTTCCACTAGATCTGCCTATGCCATGAAATGGAAAAGGTTCTCTATTTGGGCCTCTTCCAAGGGTTTCGAGCCATTCTCATGACCTATCGGGAGAATTCTGGACTATATGCGCCATCTCTTTGATCTGGGTCTCAGCCATTTCTCTCTGAAAGTTCACATGGTGGCCATTTCCGCTCATCATGTTCCCTTTGGGGACAGAACTTTCACACAGTTGGAAATCTCTAAGACTTTTATTAGAGGGGTTCTCCACTTGAGACCCCCTATTCGTATTCCTGCTCCTCCTTGGGCTCTGAATTTCATTCTTGAAAAGCTTAACCTGCCTCCTTTTGAGCCGGCAGCCTCAGCACATCTGAAGTTCCTGTCCTGGAAGACTCTCTTCCTAGTGACCATTACTTCAGGTCGATGGATTTCCGAGCTTCAGGTGCAAAATCCCGTATTTGATTTTTCACAAGGAATGGGTGGCTCTGCGCACCAATCCTAAGTTTCTCCCTAAGGTGGTAGCAGAATTTAAGCTGAATCAATCCACTGAGCTTCCTGCTTTCTTTATGCAACACTCCAATCAAGGGGAATACCTCTTGCATACTTTGGATGTTCACCGAATTCTGAGATACTACACCGGCAGGATGAAGGATCTCAGAAAGTCTGATCAGCTGTTTGTCTCTTTTGCTCTCAAAAGAGAAGGCAATGCCATTTCCAAGCAATGCCTATCTAAATGGTTGTCTCATTGTATCACTTTCTGTTACAAGTATCACAAGATCCTGCCTGGTCAAATCAGAGGCCACTCCATCAGGGGTATCGCTGCCTCTGCAGCTTGTTTTAAGAATGTGTCTGTGGCTGACATTTGCACAGCCACGACTTGGACTTCTGTCCATACCTTTATGAAACACTATAGTTTGGACATTGCCTTTCGCTGTAGAGCAGGCTTCAGGTTGGCTGTTCTGCAAGGTCTCCTTTCTTGAGACCCTTACAGCCAGAGGTTCTATGGAGGTATAGTTTTCCTCCTCCCATGTGCTTCTTCTTGTTTCAGACTGCTTGGGACTCGGTCCTATATGTAATTACCTACTGCAAGAGCCCTCTTGAAGTAAGGTAGTACAGTTACGTAAGAACTTACCATAACAGTAGATCTTCCGAGAGAGGCTAGCAGTAGGTAATACCTTCCTGCCCTCCATCCCCCTTAGCTTTTTCAGCTCGTTTTCCATGGGGGAAACATCCGCTTCTCTTTCGTCTTGCTTGGCCTTTGGCGGGAAAGAACTGGAAGGCGGGCATGAGGGACTGCCTCTTTATGCCAACGTCGTCTGACGCCGGTCGTCTGACATGGGGGAGATTCCCTGCCTGAGACTGCTAGCTAGAAAATTTTCCATGGGGTCCTGACACCTGCCCGGCTTCAGTCCTATATGTAATTACCTACTGCAAGAGCCTCTCTCAAAGATCTACTGTTATGGTAAGTTCTTATGTAACTGTACTTTATAAAAAGGCAAGAAAAAAATCTAGCAATTTAATTGGCCAAGAGACATCAGCTGACCATGCATTAACTCTCTTTAAACACAGGATCAGCTGCCAAAGCTTATTTTCCTCCCCCCAGAAACCACCTTACCTAAACATATCTGCCATAAACATTTCTCTGCCACCGCCGGGCCCCAGACCCTACCCATTCCTTGTGGGCACATGTGTCCTAGCTGTGTTCATCATTTTACTATAGCTGCCTCTGTTAACTACCTACACTTCTCCTCCTCCTCCTCTACACTTTACTCTTCCTATAATTGAACCCTCTCAATAGCACTGTTGTACATTAATTGTTTACTGTTATTTCACTGTTGCTTCCTTGTTGTTTGTTATTTCTGATGTGGAACCTTTGTAAAAGAGCCTTGGCTCAAAGGTACTTGTAATCCTATAATAAATAAAATATCACTGGTCCCTAAAACATTGGCCTCTAGCCACCGCATTGAAAATCTAGCCTTTACTACTGCCATATTTAAAACTCATTCTTTAAAAAATGTCAACCTTTCAAGTCACAAATTACACTTAGATACTTACTACACATTCTCCAGCACTTCCCCACCACTTATATAATATTGTGCATCTCTTAAACAATTAAAAATACACTCTGTGGCCTCCATGAAAAAAGAACAGTTTTCACTTGATCCCCCGCTCACCCAGTACTGCACTGACAAGCACTTGCAATCACTGTCTACTATTACATATTCTTAACTTTATTTTATCACATAACCCCAAAACAATTTCCAGTCAGACTCACCAAGTAGGTACCTCAATGTCCTGTGATATGAGGCACCAACAAAGACCTACTGACACAGCTGAACTGCGAGGAGTGGGAGAGACAGACTCTTAAATCGGCCAGCTGCAAGTCATGCCACAGAACGGGCGAAGTCGCAATTCAAGATATTGAGGCAACACAATGGGCAGAACAGGGAGAGAAGAAGCTTCCACAGCAGAATACAGTACAGTACATGCTGCTTATAACAGACTACTATGTGTTGAGATGCTTTCATTCATTATAAGTGGCTGTCTGGAAAAAAATGCAAAACTCTTAGATCTGAGGGCACCTCTAACCTAGATTATTTATAAAAATTCTTCAAAGCATATCAGAATACATAACAAGTTCGGAAAGGATAATGGGAGGGCAGTTAACTATGCAAAAATCACTTCCTGTCACCTTTAATATTCAAAACATCTTCAAGTAAAATTCTGTTGAGAGAGCAAAAAAAAAATGCCTCTTCAAAATTTCCTTTTTTTTTTCCTATCCAGCTTTTAGCTCTGTAGCTGTAGGCCTGATCCTTCCCTCAGGGGCTAGCAACGTTCCAACCTCACCTGCTGCTTCACCTACTGTTGCCAAGTGGGGTTCACCCCCTGCAGATGTGAAGATGGAAGGCCACCTGGGGACCAGCAATGACCACACAGTGTGGTTCAACACAAGGACAGCAGCGGAAGCAAACCACGCAAGGACAAGTGTCCTGAACTTCAGGACGGCTGATTTTTTTTTTTTTTTTAAATGGGTGAATGCCTCAGCGACAGCCTAGCATGGGGGGATGGCCTAGGTGGGGTGGAGGAACAGTGGGCCACATTACAGGATGGGACAGTGAATGCAACAAACCTCTGCACAAAAGAAATGAGCAAAAACAGGAGATAAAAAGAGACTGCTATAGTTGTCAAGGCTAGTGGTTGAAAAGACTATGGCTAACAGGGTAGCAATCAGGAGGTACAAAGAGATGTGGAGGGAAAAGGATAGTGAGATGTATCAAGAGAAGCAGAGATAAGTAAGGAATGTGGTGAGGAGTGCAAAGGTGCTAACTGAGGAAAGGATAGTCAGTTTGGTAACTAAAGGGGACAAGACCTTTTTTAGGTGAAAAGAGGAAGACAACAGGAGGGGCTGTAAGGTTAAGAAGGGTTAAGGAGATTGTGCAGAGGAAAATCAAAAAAAGCAGATATCCTAAACAGATTCTTTGGTTTAGTCTTCACAGTGGAAGGGGAAGGGGATGGACCACATAAAAGCCACAGGAATACTGTGGGGATGGAGGTAGACACAAGTCCATTTACAAAGGAGAGAGTCCTGAAAGGACTTGAAAATGTGAAAGTTGACAAAGCTCTGGGTCCAGGGCTACACCCAAAGTTGTTGAAAGGAGCTCACGGAGGTGCTGGCTACACCTCTGACAGCCCTATGCAACAATTCACTGGACATAGGAGTGGTTCCAGGAGAATGGAGGAGGGCAGATGTAATCCTGCTGTGAAGGTTAGTGGGTGAGACAGAAGCACAGACTCCGGTAAAAGGTGTAGAACGCACTTAACGATATTTATTTTCCAAAATAAAAAAATTAAATAATAAACATACAGAAAGGAAATAGGTGATTAGTTCTTCAGTTCTGCAAAAACAGTGCACAGTTTCCTCAGTGTCCAACTTCCACTCTTCGTTCCAGCCAAATAGATTCCTAGCACATGAAAACGTGCATGTACTATGAGAAACAGTGCACAATTCCCTCAGTGCACAATTTCCAGGCTTCGTTCCCGCCAAATAGATTCTTAGCACATGAAAACTTGCATGTACTATGAGATGTTTCCTCCACAAAAGTCAGGTCTTTACTGACTGACTTATCTGACTCATCTGTTTTGCATCTCAGGAGGTGGGCTTTTATGCCTGCCTACTGATGAATATCAGTACCATGTGAGCTGTCTGACTCACAATTCTCTAAGTAAACACAGGCAGGCTGACTCATCCTGAATAAACACATTTCTCTAAATGAACACATGCAGGCTGACTCATCCTTTTTTTTTATAACCCAACCCCCACCTCCCTACAATCCCCAAAAAGAAAAAACAGTATATTTTTATGGAGTATAATACAACCCCCCCCCCCCCATCTCACCCACCACCATCAGAGAAGCAATGTAGCATAGCAGGAAAGAAAAAGACTGGGTTGGGGAGCTGGACATAACTCACTAATGTGCTAAGGATTTACAAAAAATACTAATAAAAATACTCATAGTGTCAATAAAACCTGTAAGGGTTCCCAGACGTGACTAAAGGTAGCTAATCTGCCAGCCATGCTGGCTATGAGGCGATCAGCCTGCAAGGCAAACAAGATCTCCCTGTACCACTCCAACAATTGTGGTATGCATTGGTCTAACCAGTGCCAGAGAATAACTTTCTTCGCACATGCTGAAATCAAGGCCTTATGTAGTCTCTGGTTATCCATTAGGACATTAGAGTAATCCCCCAGAATGCAAACCTCAGGAGAAAAAGCTTCAGATAACCCTAATAAGGGATCTAAACGTGTACAAATCACATTCTAAAAAGGGACCACTCTTTCACAGGACCACAGAATATGGAGAAGGGTGTCCAGTTTAACCAGCCCCACAGTGATAGAGGTAACATGGCCCAGCGATCTAACTCAATTTTGAGACAGGATACCATTGAATCAAGGTTAAATTGTTTCAGCTTAAGGGGTGATGTACTAAGATAAATTCCCAGATATTTTAGCTTGTCTTTTGTCCAGGCCAGGCCAAGATGTTCAATATCTGCCTTAAAGGTAACACTATTGAGCAGCATAACTTCAGTTTTAGCTAAATTCAGTTTGTAATTGGAAATGACACCACATTGGGAAATAATCTACAAGGCAGCAGGCAAAGATGTAGCAGGTGAGGAAATATGCAGTAGGATGTCATCTGCATATACAGATAGCTTATAATCGGTATGGCCTACGGAAATACCAGAAACCAGAGGGGAAAGATTAAGTTTGTGAATAAGAGGTTCTAAGAAAAGGTTAAACAAGTATGGAGAAAGTGGACATTTATTTATTTATTTAAGAGTTTCACTAGGAAGACACACTGAGCAGAGTACAACTCGATTCTAGTTGCATCCTGGGGGAGAGGGGAGGGGAGAGCACAGTACAAAAATATAATGCAATAAGACAGATTTTGCAAGACAACAACAAAAAACAGCACTTAAAATAGATTATCTGCCTGGTGCCTTGGTGGAGGAGAAAGGATGAAGATAAGACCCTGATGCAAAGAATCCGAGCTGACAGAGAAGACTAGAGCACCTTGACCCATTGTATAAACACTGGAGGGATATGAAATTTAGGGAGCAAGGTGAAGAGATACTCCCATGAAACCCTATCAAAGGCTTTCTTGGCATCCAGGGACACCAGAACTGCAGGAACCAAGGAGTCCCTGGACACAGAGAAAAGGCTAACTTCCTAAGATGGTCCACTTAAAGTCTGCCCTTAACAAACCCATTTCTCTGCTTATAAGAGATTCCCAAACTAACCCCAATCTACAGGCTAGTACTTTAGCTAAAATTTTGATATCAACATTGATAAGGTTGACTCATCCTAACTAAACAGACAGGCTGATTCATCTGACCTTTACACACCTCTGCTTCTTGTAGGAAAGAATGTTTTATTTTTGGCTTCTTGCAAACTCAAAGCAGTTTACGCAGAATAAAACACAGAGTGCAAGGCAACTTACTGCCTGTTGTCTTACTTATATGTTCCTTATACAGTACTTGGGAGAAGGGGGAAGAGACTACAAGACTGTAAGTGGCCAGATTTTAACCTGTAAGCTAGAACAATAAGTTTACAGTACCTCTTCTGCTGGTGCAGATGCAATGTCCTCTTCAGCCTCTGGTATGCCGTCCTTGTCTTCAGGTTTAGTTTTGCTCCTGGCCCCTAGGTCCAATCCTAGAAGAGGTTTTTCACCCGTTTTCTCTGCCATCGCTCTGGTCAAGATAGTTGACTTGTATTCCACAAAATTCAAAATCACACATGGGTTGCATATGCAAATCACCACAGAATATTATGCTGTAAGCCCTTTAGCTAGAATTGCCCGGAGAGAACAGAACACATGCCTTTTGGCACCATGCATTTCTGCTTAAAGTTGAACCAGCATAATATTCTGTGGTGATTTGCATATGCAACCCATGATGCTTTGTACTGTGGTGGCATGTGTGATTTTGTATTTCTTTGAAACTTGGTTTCCCAGCCAAATGCCCTTTGGGGTAACCCTTGCCTCAGTACTTGCGCACAGAGGTTCTTTGTCTTCTAAATTGTTTTTTGTTTTAATTGGGTTCACCGCAACATAACCCAGATAGACCATCTTAGGGAAGCTGGTTCATTCCACTGGGGTGTCAAACAGACGAGGCATACTGATGAGTCCTGGTAGGACGAAACACGAAACACGTGTCTATGTCTTCTGTTGGCACCCTTTGCAGAATGTGTGAGAGGCCTTTCAGCACCATGCATTTCTGCTTAAAGTTGAACCAGCATAATATTCTGTGGTGATTTGCATATGCAGCCCATGATGCTTTGCATTTTGGGGGCATGTGTGATTTTGTATTTATTTCATTTGCTGCCTTATGCTTATTGTTTTTTGTAGTTAAACTTAGTTTTTAGTGTTATTTGGGTATTTTTATCAGTTCTTCCCGGTTCGGTATAACTGGTGGGGAACCAAGTTACTTTATTTCAACGTATTGTAACTAAAAAACCCAGTTAGTTATTTAGATTTAGTTTAAATATTTGGTTTTTTTGTAACAGCTTTTCTCAGTTACTGAACTGCTAATCCCGGTTCGTTTTCTTCATTGGTTCGGTTCCCATCAGTTCCTTATCAGTTCTGGAACTGACAGCAACTGCTAAAGTTCTATAAAAATTGTTTAGCAGTTTACTTTTTTATTGGTTCCCGATAAAAAAAAAATGTCAGAAAAAACAAAAAAGAAAACTGGTGAACCCGGTTTTAAAAATTGTTCTGATTGTGGGGAAGTGTTTGATAAGGCAGACAAACATAATCTCTGTGTGGTCTGCCTTGACTATGAGCATCTCAAGGAAGATTGTGACATCTGTAAAACCTTTCACGGAGGAAACTGTGGAGAAACACCTGGAATGGCTAAAGAAAAAACTTCCTCCACTAAGGGGTCCCTCTGGCTCTGACCAGCCGATACCCCCTTCTAATGTGGGTGAAACCACTTCAGTTGTTGCCTCATCCCCTGAGATGGGTGACAAAGGCATTAAGAGGATTGCTGAACCAGCTGACTCCCTGGTTCCCTCAAAAAAGACTAAAAAAACTGAAGCACACAGAACCCCCAACTGGTAAAAAGGGGGCTTCTGTACCTGCTCTCACATTGCCTTCTCCCCAAGAAATTACTCGGGCATTCAAGGTGACACAGGCCTTTCAACGCCTTGTGCCCACTGACCAGCAGTCACCTGTCCATGCTCCTGTTAGACAGACTGGCAGCACAGGGAGATCTTCCTTTATGGAGGAGGAGGATTATACTGAGTGTGAGGAGGAGGAAGGGGAACCTGATGTATCCCCTGAGCAGGAATTTGGCTCTCCTCTTAGATCCTCTCAGGATTATTCCTCACATTTTACCTTTGACAGGAAGATGGCTGATGCCCTGGACATCACCACAAAGGAAGAGATGGAAGATGAAGAAGAGGTGGAATAACTCGAAATGATGGGATTAACCCCCACAAGAGCACTACTCCTGCCTGTCAACCAATTCTTTAAAAAAGATGCTCTGAAAATCTTGCAAACCCCTAACTCTACCCCCTCTCTTGACAAGAGGATGGATAAAAAGTAGCAAATGGAAAGGGAAGGGGCAGAGTTCCTGTTTACCCATCCAGACCATCAGGGGTGGTACAGGCGGCTGCCTGTGATAAGGCTAGGGTCCCTCTGGCTTCACACCCACCAGATAAAGACTCTAGAAAGATTGACAGCATGGCAAAGAAGGGGTATTTATCAGCTTCTTTGGCCATATGACAGACAAACTTCCAGGTCTAGGCTGCCAAGTACCAAAAATCTTTGTGGCAGTTAGTATTGGTCCTGACACAGAAAACCCCCTCACCTCTGTCTGATGACCTGGCAGAAACTGCCAGATTTGGTTTAGAGGGGGCTAAATACCAGTTCCAGATGGCTGCTGACACGAATGACAATGCAGCCAGATGGATGGCGAACACTGTTGCCCAGAGGAGATTTGCCTGTCTAAGAGCCACAAATCTAACTGAGGACACCCAGTCAAAGGCTCTTGATTTTCGTCGAAGGAAATGCACTTTTTGGGGAGTCAACAGTGGCTTATATGAAAAAGGTGGATGAATATAAGACCATATACAGAAGCAATTCTGCTAAACGGAAAGCTTTACCATCCACCAAACCCTCTGAAAGGGGGAGGTGGGGCAGGTCCTTTCACACCAGGCCCTTTTCCCAACCAGTGGCTGCACCCCAGTACCAGCAGTACCCACAGCAGGAGTACTTCAGGGGTAGGGGTAGAAGGGATTCTAGGCGGAGGTCCCAAGCCCAGCCTCAGCCCCAGACAAAGCAAACACCCTGACATGTCTACACAGGCCGTCTCCTCCAAACCTGTCTGAGGCAGACTGTCTCACTTCCTCCAGGCTTGGTTAAGCATTAATACAGACAAGTGAGTCCTGGGGGTAGTGAGTCAGAGGCTGTCTCTGAATTTTGAATCCCTTCCTCTTCAAAAAAACAGGGTTTTCTGCTCACCGTCCCTTGCAGAAAAGAAGCTGATGGAGGCAGAGGTTTGAAACCTACTGCTGCTAAGGGCAGTGGAACCTGTCCCAATACAGCAGAGAGGAAGGGGTTTCTACTCCAGGTATTTCCTCACGACAAAGAAAAACGGGGAGTGGCAGCCTGTCTTGGACCTCAGGGCCCTGAACAAGCAACTGAAAAAGCCAAAGTTCAAAATGGTAACTCTGGCATTGATACTGGCATCACTGGACCTAAAAGACGCTTATTTCCACATCCCCATAAAGGAATCCTGCAGAAAATACTTAAGGTTCAGACTCCCATCAGGCCATTATCGGTTTTTAACCATGCCATTTGGCCTCACTTCGGCTCCAAGGGTATTCACAAAGTGCCTCTCAGCGGTTGTGACACACCTTTAAAGACAGGGTGTCACAGTATTAGCATATCTGGACGACTGGCTGGTGGTAGGAGAATCACCAGACCAGGTCAGACAACCTACAGACCACCAAGGGCTCCTGAGTCCCAGGGTTCCTGATAAAATACAAAAAATCAGTCCTTCTACCTGCACAGTTCCTGCAATTCATAGGAGCAGAGCTCAACACCCTGCAGGGCAGGGCCTACCTGCCTCTTGATAGGGTGAGAAGTCTCCAGCTGATTGCAAACTCATTCAGCCTGCACAAGCACAAAACTGCAAGGCAGTTTCTACAGCTACTGGGCCATATGGCTGCAGCCACAGGCACAGTCCTAGGCTCCAGGTTCCAAATGAGGGACAGCCAGTTCCACCTAAGAGCACACTGGTGCCAGAGAAGATACCCTTTCTCAAAGTCTATTCCAGTAACAAAGACCTTGTTACAAGCACTTCAGTGGTGGAAAGTGGAATCCAACATAAGAGAAGGGGTTCCTTTCCAACGAGAGTCTCCATCAGTTGTCCTCACAACAAACGCATTTCACTTGGGGTGGGGCGCCCATTTAGGGGACTACACAACCCAGGGCACGTGGTGAAGTGCAGAGTCACTCCAGCACATAAACTTGCTGGAACTCAGAGCAGTGTTTCTGGCACTAAAGACTTTCACAGCATTGGTGCAGGGAAAAGTGGTGCTAGTCAGAACAGACAATACATCCACAATGTATTACATAAACAAGCAGGTAGGCACCAGGTCAGGCCCTCTCTGCACAGAAGCTATGAAAATCTGGACCCCGGGGTACTCCTTGGGAGTTTCCCTACAGGCAATCCATCTACCAGGAAGGACAATTCCCTGGCAGATGCTCTGAGTCGAATCAACCAGGCCCATCATGAATGGACTCTGAACAGGCAAGTGGTGCAAGTGATCTTCAGGAGGTGGGGCACTCCAGAGATAGACTTGTTTGCATTCCAACAGAACTACCACCTGCCTCAATACTGTTGCAGGCCACCAGATCGGGGTACACTCCCTCTGGATGCCCTGGCTCTCGACTGGTCAGGGAAGTACCTGTATGCCTTTCCTCTCTTTCCCCTGGTATTCAGGGTATTGCTCAAGCTTAAACTTGTGAAGGGGAGAGGGATGGGAGAAAAGGCTGTCGAGTGCCCGATAAGGAGGACTCTGTCTCACCCACTGGGCAGCTGGAGAATCAAGGGAAAGGTGGAGCTGGTAAGTGCAGACCAGGGAAAACAGAATCCCCATGGGAACATGAGCAGGGGAAATGGAAGTATAGGAAAGGGTGGAAGGTAGTCCTGCTAAATGCCAGGGCTTGGGCAGCAAAATGCCTGAGCTCCAGGTGATGCTAACTGAGGGAGGCGGTGGATGTGGCGCGGTCACTGAGACCTGGGCCACCGCAGGAGCCGCGACTGGGACCTGAACCTGGAGGGTTACACTATGCTCAGGAAGGACAGGGGAGGGAAGGGAGGAGGGATAGCAATGATAGTCAAAAACTACATTGGCATGGGGAGTAGAAGAGGTGGGAACCGTGGAGGCGTTGAGTCTATCATGATAACAAAGGGGCAGAGGTAAAAATAGGAGTGCTGTATAGACCCCTGCACTGGCGGAGGAGCTGGAGGAGAGTCTGGTGGCAGATGTTGGGAGACACTGCAGACTGGGCAGGGAAGGAGTGAGTGGTGTTGGGGACTTAAACTTGCCAGGAACAGACTGGGAGACTCATGACATCCTCGGTGGCCAGGGAACAGAGTGTTGGATGTCTTTCAAGACAGTTCCTTACTCAGCAGGTGGGGAACAGACCAGGGAGGCGTGGTACTGGATATGGTCCTGGCAGACAGTGACCAGATTGGGGCCTGGAGTAAGGGACCCGTTGGCGAGGAGTGACCATGCCACGGTCTGGTTCTGCCTGGACCCTAGGAGGGTAGAAGGCTCACAAAGCGGAGGTAACTGACTTGCGAGGTGCATTTTAAGATAGGAAGGATCCTAAGGAGCATTTTGGATGGGATTGGGTCAAACATGGACACTGATAGTAGGTGGGAAATCATCAGGAGAGGGTGCTGGATGCTGCCAGCACCTGTGCAAAGTAAGATGAAAATGCGGTGAGCCCGAAACCCTGCTGGTGGACCAGGGAGGTCCAGGAGGTGGTCTTGGGGGAAAGAAGGCAAGCCTATAGGCAATTCAAGTGCTCAAGGGTGAAAGGGATCGAGGGAGTGCGAGGCTGATGGCTAGAAGGGCCACTAGCGTGGTGAGGCGGCTAAGGCAAGGAAGGAGGCAGAACCTGGCCAGGGAAATTAGGAGAGGAACAGGAGTTCTTTAGATACATTGGGGAAAAACGAAGGGTGAAGGGGCAGATTAGCAGGATTAAAGCAGGAGAGATGGGCACAAGACTCAGGAGCAGGCTGAGGTACTAAATGAGTATAACCTCAGTTTCACCAAGGAAAATGGGGTGCTGCATCATACATGGGAGGGAGACAGTGATACTGGCAGGAAGGGGGGACCCTTACCAATCAGCAGGTCTGAGGGAGAGGGAGGCATCACTGGCAGGAGGGGGAAGGCTAAGCAATGAGAAGAGGTGGCGGAGGTGGAAATCACAGCAGAGAGTGAGGAAGCCCTCAGGTCCCTTAAAGCCGGAGAAAGCACGGGGCGGATAATTACATCCCAGAGTGCTGAAAGAACTTGCGAATGTCTCGGCGACCCTGGCGGGCTTTCACCATCTCTTGAGGACATGGTTGGTGCCCCAGGACTGGAAGGAGGCCATATAGTGCCTATCCACAAGGGGGATCAAGGAGAGTGCTGAGGAACTACAGGCCTGTCAGCCTGACATTGGTGGTGGGCAAGGTGATGGAGGCATTGTCAAGGAGAGCTGGGGGACCTGGAAAAGTCAGGTGCCTGGACGATAGACAGCATGGATTAGTCCCAGGGAAATCGTGTCAGACGAAACCTTGGCGGAGTTCTATGACTGGGTGATGAGTGCCTTGGACCTGGGTAGACCAGTGGACGTCCTCTTTCTAGACTTCAGCAAGGCATTTGACTCTGTTCCTCCATTGGGCCTGTTGGATACGGCTGGGAGAAATGGGGTGGGGGGCCAGATGATCAGATGGATAGGCAGTTGGCTCAGGACCCGGACTCAGGCGTCGTGGTTGGCAGGATAGTCTCATCCCAAGGAGGTCATAGTGGGGTCCCACAGGGATCAGTCCTAGGCCTTCCTGTTCAACCTACGTCTCTGACATAGGACAGGTATCAGGGGTGAGATGAGTCTCTTTGCGGATGACTCAAAACTGGGAGGCGGTGGTGGATGGGGAGGAGGAGGGTAGGCCTACAGGGGACCTGGGCTCTGGAAGAATGGTCTAGAAGTGGAAGCTGAAGGGTTCAATGAAGGAAGTACAGGTACTGCACCTGGGGCCAGAAACCCGGACAGTGTACACCTGGAGAAGATACTACAAGTCTCAATGGTTGAGAGGGACCTGGGGGTGGTGGTGATGGATGTCAAGATAAACAACTCGGAGACTTATAGGAGGGAAGCAGCCAGGCCAACAGGATGCTGGGATGCATCGCTAAGAGGATCACCTCAGAAGGAGGAAGTGATACTCTCTCTGTATAACTGCTTGGTGAGGCCGCACCTCCAAGTACTGCATGCAGTTTTGGAAGGCCACACTTAAACAGAGACATTAAACTCTGGAGAGGGTCAGAGGAGGCCTTAAAAATGATTTGGGGCTTGGGGACAGGACCTGAGGAGGCTCGAAGAGCTAAATATATACACATTGGAGAGAGAGGGACCAGGGGACATGATAGGAGTCTTCAGGTACATGAAGGGGTAAATGGGGAGAGAACAGTCAGGGTGCTTCAAAGGAAGGAGGAGGGGGCCACTAGAGGGCATGGGTGGAAGCTGGAGGGAAGATTCAGGGGAGAAAGGAGGAGGTGCTACTTCACTGAGGAGGTGGTGGAGCCATGGAATGTGCTGCCTAGGGGGCTGGTGGGAACAGAGACAGTGGAGGGTTCAAAGGGGATGGGACAGGTACAGGAAGGTTCTGGAAGCAAATTCCAATGCAGCGAGAATATCTGGAACTGGGAAGGGAGAAGCCAGAGAAGGTGAGGGGGGGCAGCAAGGTCAGCTCCCAGGGTGGGGGCAGACCAAACGAGCAGACGCGAAAGACTGTTAGGCCTATTCTGCTGGCATTTTAGTATATTAGGTCGCACTCAGCATCACTACTCTTGATAGCTTCAGACTGGGCCAGGCAGCCATGGTACTGTATTCTGCTCTCCATGTCTGTAGCTGAGTCAATACATCTCCCTCGGAGGCACAACCTGTTACCCTCCAATCAAGGGATCCTTCTGTACCCAAATCTCAGGTCTCTCAACCTCAAAGCTTGGCTCTTGAAGACCTAGAATATGCAGGTTTACACCTCTCCGAAGCTGTCTTGGACATCCTGAGAGGATACAGGAAGCCTTGCACTATGAAAACCTATGACTCAAAATGGGAAAATGTTTTCTATTTGGTGCTCAGCTAGGGACTAGGTGCCAGTACAGGCTGAGGTTCCAGCTTGTTGATTACCTCTCCTGCCCATTCCCTGGGACTGCAACCCAGCACTCTGAAAGTTCACCTGACCCACAGCATCTGCATATTTCTGCTGGGGGAAAGGTGACAGTAACTTCGAAAACCTATTTTAGGAGTTCTTCAGAGACTGGGCCATCTGCATCCCCTCATAGGGACGGTACCAGCATGGGACCTCAATGTGTGCATAGCTAAGTTCATGGGACCTCTTGAGCCCATGTCCTCAGCTCACCTAAAATATGTCACATGGAAAACAGTTTTCCTAGTGACAATGACCTCTGCAAGAAGAATCAGTGAGCTTCAGGCTCTCAGTGTTGAACAGGACTACATTTTATTCCATAGGGATAAGGTAGTCCTGAGGACAAACAGGAAATTCCTCCCTAAGGTGGTTTCTGAGTTCCACCTTAACCAATCAATTACTCTACCTGTCCTTTTAACTAAGCATTCCACCTCTGGCAAAGGAAGATTTCACAGTCTGGGTGTCAGAAGAGCTCTTAGCTACTACATGACAGCCAGTAAAGACCACAGGCAGGACAGGAAACAGCTGTTCCTGACTTATGGAGATGTGGGAAAGGGTAACCCAGCGTAAAAAAGGTCAATTTCTCGATGGATAGTTCAATATATCCAATTCTGTTATACTAAAGCTGGCAAGGAGCCCCCAACAGGATTGAGAGCTCACTCCAGAAGAGGGACAGCTGCTACCTTAGCAGCTGCCAGAGATGTTCCATTGGTTGACATCTGTAAAAGCTACCTGCAAACAGTACACCTTACTGACAGCACTACAACCTGGATATTCAATCCAGGGGTGATGCTAATTTGGAACAGCAGTCCTGCAAGTCTGTTTCCAGAATAAGTTCTGTGCCTGAGAAGGTGGAGGGGCAGCAAGGGCTAGCTCCCAGGGTGGGGGCAGACCAGCAGAGACGTTGGAAGACTGTTAGGCCTTTCTGTGGCATTTTTTAGTATATTAGGTCGCACTCAGCATCACTACCTGATAGCTTCAGACTGCAGCAGCCATGGTACTGTATTCTGCTCTCCATGTCAGCGAGTCATTACATTCCTCGAGGCACAACTGTTACCTCCAATCATGTATTTTCTGTACCCAAATCAGGTCTCTCAACCTCAAAGCTTGGCTCTGAAGACCTAGAATATGTAGGTTTACACCTCCTGTTGTCTTTACATCCTGAGAGATACAGAAGTTTCACTATGAAACCTATGCCTCAAAATGAAAATGTTTTCTATTTGTGCCTGCTAGGACTAGGTGCCAGTATGGCTGGGTTCCAGCTGTTCTGATTACCTCATTTACATTCCCGACTGCAGCCCAGCACTCTGAAGGTTCACTTGACCACAGCATCTGCTTATATTTCTCTGCTGGGGGAAAGGTGACAATGGCTTCAGAACCTATTTTAGAGGTTCTTTCATGACGGGGCCCATCTGCATCCCTCATAGGAACGGTACCCGCATGGGGCCTCATGTGTGCCTTAGCTGTTCATGACTTCCTTTTTGAGCCCATGTCCTGAGCTCACTAAAATATGTCACTTGGAAACAGTTTTCCTAGTGACACGACTCTGCAAGAAGAACTGTTATTTCAGGCTTCTGTGTTGAATAGACTACATTTATTCCAAGGGATAAGGTAGTCCTGAGGACAAATAGAAATTTCCTCATGTGGTTTCTGAGTTCCACTTAACCAATCAATTACTCACCTGTGCTTTTAACTACATTCCACCTCTGGCAAGAAGATTTCACAGTCTGTGTGTCAGAAGAGCCTTAGCTACCACTTGACAGCCAGTAAAGACTTCAGGCAGGACAGGAATCAGCTGTCCTGACTTATGATGTGGGAAAGGGTAACCCACGTAAAAGGTCAATTTCTCTATGGATAGTCAATATATCCAATTCTGTTATACTAAAGCTGGCAAGGAGCCCCCAACAGGATTGAGAGCTCACTCCAGAAGAGGACAGTTGCTACCTTAGCAGCTGGGGAGATGTTCCATTGGCTGACATCTGTAAAGCGGAGCTACCTGGAAAACAGTACACACTTTACTGAAGCACTACAACCTGATATTTCAATCCAGGGGTGAGTAGGTTGGAACAGCAGTCCTGCAAAGTCTGTTTCTTAGAATAAAGTTCTGTGCCCACGGAGCGGAGGTATTGCTTTTAGTAGTTCAGAAAAGTTATGAATACTCTGAGTATTATTGGAGTTAGAAGAAAAAATTACTTACCATAGTAATCTTGTTTCTTCCCAGTGATACTCAGGTATTCATAACTCCCCACCCTGCCTCCCCTTCCAAAACCTTTAGCCTCTGCACTCCTGCATACTGTGCTCTCAGAGGTATATATGCCACTTTCTGGCACAATTCTGATAAACAGGGCTCATGTTGCGTTTTCCCCCTTTTTCAGGTGACTCTGACTTTTTTTGGGGGGTATATGTTGTGTTTTTCCCCTCCAGTTGAAGGGGTTTATTTAAGGGGTTATGGGTTTAATTATCACCTTATCATTGAGTGCTCACTGATCATTAATACTATTCAGTATTTGTAGATCTTACTCTCGAGAGGGCTCTTTGCAGTAGGTAATTACATGGACTCCGACGCCTGGTCGTGGCAGGACCCCACGAAAAATTTCTAGCTAGGCAGTCCCTGGCGAGGGACCGCCTCACGCCAGGACCGGCGCCTTGCGACTGTATAGCAGGGGCTGGTCTCGATGCTCGCTTTTCCAGTTCTTCCTTACTGCTAGTTTGTAGCAGCACCTCGGGTAAAGTTCTTGCTTAGCAAAGCCCTGTTCTTTCTGTCAGTTTTACCGAGTTTTCAGTATTTTTTCTTCTCATCGTCAGGGTCAGCCGGTGTATGTCAGCCTCCACACCTTCCAAAAACAGGCTACTGTGGCGGCACCCAACTGCCACAATAAGGACGGCCATTCTTCGCCTTTTTGCTTAGTGTCCAACCACCCGGTCGACAAGTGCCCGCATTGCCTGCATTTCAACACGGCTACCCGCAGACGATGCCAACAGTCCCTGGACACCCATCTACTAAAGAAGAAGAAGATGTCTTCAATGGAAAAAGAATTGAAGAAGCTCAGGCAGGCGTCAACGTCTCCTGAAGGACATCGTAAAAAGCGGGACAAAGAAAGGCACTGGGAGAAGGCCTCCTCGCCCATGACTCCGGCCGGAGTGGGGCCCAGGTAACATCTCCTCCTGGGACCGTCCGCGACTGCAGCCTCAAGGTTTTAGAGAGGCGCCGGCCGCCCGCCGGGTTCGCGCTGGGCCTTGCGCGGGTGCCCAGGCTAAAGGAGGCCTCTTGCTCCCAGTACCGCTGCAGGCTTGCGCTCTACTTGTGCAGGCACTCTCCCATGCGCTGGATCGCCGGCTACTCGCCAGTCCCGCCGGGAGAAGGTTGATAAACGCCCGCCCCTTCGGGTCACAGACGACCCGCCCCTCGGACCGGGCCGCCTTCCTCGGCCCGCCCGACGACGGACTTCATACGTCGGACGCCGCTCCTCCGGCGCCCGCTGAACCAGTTTTGCCGCACCGCCGGGCCTTCCGACGCAAGGCGCCAGGCGACAGAACCTATGACTGACCCCCCCAACCCCATCATACCTAGTTCCCCTGCAGCTCTCGCTGCCATCTGGGGAGCTCAAGTCATTCTCTAGCCTGACCCCGGGACTTTTCCACCGTCCCTCAGGCGGCGCGGGGGATGTTCCACCCCGCCAGACCCTCCTCCTAGGGAACCGGATCTGACGCCAGCCCCCCGGCCCGACGCCGGTCCCGCTGACGCCAGTTCCGGCGCCGCCCCACTGACGCCGCGCGGGGATATTCCTTGCCTGGGCTCTGCCCCCCTGGCCTCTCAATGTTGACTCGCCTGGGGCCTCCTTCCAGGCCATCTGCTCGGCAGTTTCCTCCGGCACCCGGGTACCCGATACTGCCTTACTCCGGGTCCGCAGTATCCAGCGCCGCAGTACCCAACGCCGTTCCGCCGGATGCCTCAGTACCTGACGCCGCAATACCCGGCATGACCGGTTTTCCCACAGCCGGGTTTTGATACTCACCTTGCGGATACAATCCGATACTCTATCCCTCCTCCTCCTCATCGCCCCCGCCGGCGGTGGATCTGCAGGAGACTCATGCTTCCTGGTGGGCTGAGGCCAAAGCTCAGCTCACCAAGGAGTGAGAACGCATACTGGCGGCGGTGCCGCCCGGGTCCCGTATCGCCCGAGACGGAACACTCCCTCACTGCCTCCGGATCCCAGGCCCTTCCCTCTGATCCCGAGAGGGGCAGGACACGCATCCAGGGATTCCTCCCTAAGGAACCCGTTCCTCCCCCTAGACATGCCAGGGAGTCTTATTCTGCTTCTGATTCTTCTTCTTCTTCGCTCTCGGATTCCTCGGATTCTTCCGACGGATGCTCCGAGAAAGATGACGAGCCTCGCTCTCCGTCCAATCCCCAGCCGAGGACTCCTCTGAAGTCTCCTCCAGAGGATCCTTCTTTCACGGAGTTGCTCAGGAAGATCCAGGAAGTACATCAGTGGCGTTCTCTGGAACCAGATCCTCAGTGGATCAAACTCGCCGAACATCTGGACCTGCCCCTTACGGCTCCTACTTCAGTGCCACCCTGGATCGAGCCTCACGCCCACCTTGTTTCCACTATTTGGAAACAACCATCGGTTTTAGCCCTGCTTCCTAGGAAGTCCAACAGGCTATACCAGGCTCTGGAGGGTGTAGACTTTTTGGATTCTCACCCTCGTGCTGACTTGGTCGTGATTAGCGCCGCTCACAGCCGGTCAGCACATCCCAGACATCTAAGCTCGTCTCCTCCGGATAAGGAATCTCGCCTCCTGGACCAGTATGGGAGAAAAATATATGCCTCTTCCACACTGGGCATTCAGGCCCTGAATTATGTAGCTCATACGGGGGATTACCAGAAGGCCATCCTTACCCAGGCAGAATCCAAGATTGACTCCTTACCTGACTCCCAAGTCAAGCAGGAGTTAGCTGACTTAGTCCATTCTGCTCGTTCGGCTAGTCGTCACATCCTGCGGATGACATACGATGCAGTGGGCATTGCTGCCGGGCGGAGCCCGTGATTCGCCTGTAAGTCTTCAGCATCATGCCTGGCTCCGCGTGTCAGGTTTGGTCCCAGAGGTGCAGTCAGCAATCCAGGAAGCACCTTTCAGGGTTCAGTGCTTTTGGCGGTGATGTCAAGGACATCATCACTGACTTGCAGGAGAAGGGATGGCTCTGAAATCCATGGATTCCATGTGCCGTCCCCTTCCCCTCAGCGCTGTCCTTTTAGCAGCATGAGTCAGCCACAAGCGAAAACCCCAGGGAAGGCGGGCCTACTAAATGCCGGGCCCCCGCAGCTGCCAGGCCCTCACCGCCCATAAAAGCAGCGGGTGCCCCAGCTGCGGCACTGTCCCACACCACCTGACTTCTCCCCTCTCCCACCGCCTCCGGACACACCAGAGGAACCGGTAGGAGGGAGGTTCTCCCTCCACCTTCCGGGTTGGGAGAGGATAACATCGGATTCATGGATGCTTCAGATTATAGCGGAGGGGCACTCCATAGAGTTTCTACAGAGACCACCCCGCCACCCTCCTCTGAAGTCGTCCTATGCAAGGGACCATCTTCCTTTGGTCCGGGAAGAAATATCTGTCCTTCTTGCGAAGCAGGCCATAGAACCCGTTCCTCCTCACCTTCAAGGGATGGGTTACTATTCTCATTTCTTCCTGGTCCCAAAGAAGACGGGAGATCTCGGACCCATTCTCAATCTCAGCTCCTTGAACCTTTACGTGGAATACAAAAGGTTCAGGATGCTCTCCCTATAAACCCTTCTGCCCCTTCTTCGGCTGGGTCAATGGCTTTGTGCGCTGGATATGCAGGACGCATATCTGCACATCCCCATTTGTCCCTCGCAACGCAAGTACCTCCGGTTTGCTTTCCAGGGGGACCATTACCAGTTCCAGGCACTCCCGTTTGGTCTTTCCTTGGCACCCCGAGTTTTTACCAAATGCCTGGCAGTGGTAGCGGCCCACCTGTATACTATGGGAGTTCAGGTGTTCCCCTACCTGGACGACTGGCTCCTGGTGGCCTCGTCCAGGGAGGAGCTCCTGCATTTTCTCTCCCTCACCCAGCAGGTTTTCACTTGCCTGGGTATTACCATCAACCATTCCAAGTCTCATCTGGATCCTTCCCAGAGACTTCAGTTTATCGGGACTATCCTCGATACGACGGTGAGCAAGGCCTTCCTTCCTCCGGACAGGGCGGTCTCTCTTCAGTCACAGATTTCCCTGCTATCAGAACGCAGGAAGGTTCCGGCGAGGTCGGTTCTCCGTCTCTTGGGGCTCATGGCAGCCGCCATCCCGACAGTTCCCTGTGCGCGGCTCCACATGAGGATATCTCAGTGGACTCTCTGCTCCCAGTGGGATCAACTTGTAGATGACCTAGATCATCTGGCTCTGATCTCCTCGCGGATGACAAGAGACTTGCAATGGTGGATGGTTCGAGAGAACCTGTTTCGGGGGGTCCCCTTCTGTCATCCTTCCCCCCCTCCCAGACTCTGACCATGGGCGCATCAGGCAAAGGTTGGGGAGCCCATCTGGGTTCTCACCGAACCCAGGGTTTATGGTCCAGATTGGAACTAGCTCTCCATATCAATGTGCTCGAGCTGCAAGCAGTTCTATATGCTCTCCAAGCCCTTCACCAATACATCCTTCCCGGTCACCTGGCTGTCCAGACGGACAACGTGTGTGGTGTGGTACATCAACAAGCAGGGAGGGACTCGATCCTACCCTCTATGCAGGGAAGCAATGAGGGTTTGGGACTGGGCAATGCTTCACAACCTTCACCTTACGGCAATCCATGTTCCAGGAGTCGACAATACCCTGGCAGACAAGCTAAGCCGCTCCTCTGCTCTGCCACACGAGTGGGAGTTGGACCAAAAGGTTCTAGACGACATCTTCCAGCTTTGGGAGACTCCACAGATAGACCTATTCGCCTCTTCCCAAAATGCAAAACTTCCCACCTTTTGCTCGCTCGCTCCAGAGTGAGGCGCTTTCTGGAGCGACGCTCTGTCTCTAAACTGGAAGGGCAGATTCGTCTATGCTTTTCCCCCAATTCCTCTGGTCCCTCGTGTACTGCAGAAACTAACATTGGAAGGAGCGAGAATGATTATGATCGCTCCTTTCTGGCCCAGGCAAATCTGGTTCTCTCTTCTACAACAATACTCAGAGGTTCCTCCTCTTCCTTTTCCCTTATCTCGAGGATTGCTGACCCAGGATCAGGGGACCCTGGTCCATCCAGGCTTCAGGTCCCTACAACTTCGTGCATGGCTCCTGCAGACTTATCCCAATCTCGCTTTGGTGTATCTCCAAAGGTGGCCGAGATTCTGGTGGAGGCTAGAAAACCCTCCACAAGGTCCACTTACGTCATGAAATGGAAGAGATTTTCTATTTGGGCCGCCTCTAGGAACGTGGAGCCTTTCTCCTGTCCAGTGGCCGTTCTGCTTGAATATTTACGTCATCTCTTCGACCTGGGTCTCAGTCATTCCTCCTTGAAGGTGCACATGGTTGCTATTTCAGCTTACCATGTGCCTTTCGCTGATAAAGCCTTTGCCCAGTTAGAGGTGTCTAAGACTTTTCTTTGAGGGGTACTTCATCTGAAGCCCCCTGTCCGGACTCCTGCTCCCCCTTGGGACTTGAACTTTGTTCTCGAGAAACTTACCCTTCCTCCCTTCGAACCTGTGGCTTCTGCAGATCTGAAGTTTCTGCCGTGGAAGACGCTCTTCTTAGTGGCCATTACTTCCGCTCGAAGAATTTCCGAGCTCCAGGCCCTTATGTGTAAAATCCCCTATTTGATTTTTCACAAAGAACGAGTAGCTCTTCGCACGATCCCTAAGTTTCTTCCTAAAGTGGTAGCGGAGTCTACCTTAAATCAGTCTATAGAGTTACCTGCCTTTTTCACGCAGTACTCCAACCAAGGAGAATATTTACTCCATACCATAGATGTTCACCAGATTCTGAGATACTACACCGATAGGACAAAGGATCTCAGAAAAACTGACCAACTGTTCGTCTCTTTTGCTCACAAAAGGGAAGGCAATACTGTTTCCAAGCAATGCCTGTCGAAGTGGTTGGCTCATTGCATCACTTTCTGTTATGACAAGTACAACAAGACCCTTCCGGGTCAAGTCAGAGGTCACTCCACTCGTGGAGTAGCAGCCTCTGCGGCTTGTTTCAAGAATGTGTCTGCGGCAGACATCTGTGCTGCCGCCACCTGGACTTCCGTCCATACCTTTATGAAACATTACAGTTTGGACATTGCCTCTCGCCGTAGAGCAGGCTTCGGGCTAGCTGTTTTGCAGGGCCTCCTGTCTTGAGGCCTGCAAGGCTATTGCTACTTTCAGGAGTAGTTTCCTTCTCCCGGTGCCTTTTATTTGTTCCAGACTGCTTGAGATTCAGTTCTATATGTAATTACCTACTGCAAGAGCCCTCTCGAAGTAAGATAGTACAGTTACGTAAGAACTTACCGTAACAGTAGATCTTCGAGAGAGGCTCTTCACAGTAATCCTTCCGCCCTCCATCCCCTAAGCTTTTTCAGCTCCTTTTCCATTGAGGAAATATCTGCTTTCTCTCGTCTGGGCCTTCCAGGCCTGTGCAGGAAAGAACTGAAGGTAGGCGTCCAGGACCACCCCTTTATACGATATGGCATGGCGCCTTCGGTCACCTGGCGTAGGGGCGGTCCCTCGCCAGGGACTGCTAACTAGAAATTTTTCCGTGGGGTCCTGCCGCCGGCCGACGTCAGTCCTATATGTAATTACCTACTGCAAGAGCCTCTCTCGAAGATCTACTGTTACGGTAAGTTCTTACGTAACTGTACTTTCCAGGGGCCTGCCTTTCCAGGCATCTAGGAAATCTGAGGCATTTTAGAACATTGGCAGTTAGTATGGGGCAGAATTTGAAAAGTTGTCACGTACAAAGATTTCCACCATTTGCATGTGTTCTATTCTCTCCAGGTAGTTCTAGCTAAAGGGCTTACTGCAGAAAGTTACGAATACCTGAGTATCACTAGGAAGAAACAAGATTACTATGGTAAGTAATTTTTGCTTCCTGGTCACCAGTTTTCATGTACATAAATAAAGGGCTGGGTGACAGGTGCACCACTGTAGAGGATCAGGTGGTTTGGGGAGCATACAAAGAGGCTGTTGTGTAGTGTGTTCCCAGATGGGCCAACTAATTTCTTCTTTATTCCCTTGCTTCCCTCCCTCTGTGATGAACACATGTGCTGGTGGTCTAGGACCTGGCGGTGTGTCTTCACCCATGCCGCCTTCCACCATGCCACGACCAGAAGCTGCTACTAGAGTGGTGCTTCATCCTCTCTCCTACCCAGGAGGAGAGCGGATGCCTTTGAGCCCTCCTTGTCAGCCTCCGCTCCTGACTTTCTGGGCCGGGGGCATGGACCTAGACTGCCAGCATGCCACAGTGGTCCCTCACTGCTCGGTGCCACAGAGCTAGTGAAAAGTATTTTAAAAGTTTGTGCAAGCAACCAAATTACCAAACTACACTTGCAAATGTTTTGATTATTCGTCCTTGCATGCTTAAAGAAAAACATTTATGAACAGTGTTCATCACAGTCTGGAAGCACATGAAAAGCTTTTTTAAATGAGGTACGGGCTGACTTGTAGCTGGCAGCAGCCCTGAGATAGTAATGACTAAATCTGCCCTATATTAATGCTACATTGCCACCATTTTAGAACCTTGGGATGTCACATAGGTTGAAGCTGTGTCAAAGCACATTGTAGTTAAACATAGCTTCACCCTGCAGGACATCACAGGGTTGCAATAATGGTAGCACAGTGGTATCAGTATCTCCGGACTTGCAAGCTACAGATACGCCTAATACATCATTTAAAAGAGTGTTTTATGGGCTTTCAAACTATGACAGGCATTGCTCATAAATGGTCTCCAATAACGCTGGAGTTTTGTACCATGTCCTGCTTGCTGATTTGAAACTTGGACATGAAAAGGGTTAATGCCACTCAAGAGAACTGCAATAGATAGACACGGATTATCTCCAACAAAAATGGGAAGTAGAGGTGGGGTTAACTGTAACACAGCAAATGTGGCAAAGTATCTGAATAGCACAACATAAAGAGACCAGTGCATCCTCTTGGAAGGAATACTTCTGGAAATGTATAGCACATTTCTTTAATGCACCAGCAAAACAAACAAAATATATAGCCACAGTAATGGGAGTCTGCTGGAGAAACTGTGGAACCAATCCTGCAATCTATACCCATATAATGTAGGCATGTCCACCGCGGAGACTTGAGAGGGAACTTTTGATTGTGCTGGCTAGGGGCGAGCGTGCACAGCAATCTGTGCAACCTCCCCCCAGCCCATTTCAGAAAAGGCACCAAGTTTGAATCTGGGAGTGCTGGCCCTCTACAAGAAGGGCAGCCAGCCACTGCAGCGCCAGTTCGTTCTGGGAAGCCATTGGGGTAGAGGGAGGTGCAGCCTGAATTTGGACTCCCTCACCCCCGCAATGGAGAGACTGCTGTTCAGGGGAGGATTTACGCTCCCACCCGCCCCACGCCACCTCCTTTAATTAAATAGGCTTCAGGAACAGCCCAGCCCCCTGTCAAAAAAACTGATACAGTGGCCTAAAAGCTGGAATGATTTAAAGGAGAACAGACTGTTTTGCATAGCTCCTGTGTCATGTGTTTTAGATCACAGAACTGTTTACTATGAATCCTGAGTTAGTCATACACAGCTTAAGATTGGAGAAAAAGAGATTGCTAATTGTTACAATATAGTGTGTCTATTTTACTGCTGTTATACCCAATAATTCTCTGTTATAGTATAGCTTATACCACTTCCAGCATAGGTTGTTTGTATTTATACTTAGGACACCTAAGGGAAGGTCACACAGGAAAAACCCCAAGCCAGGAAAGGCTGTCAATAGACATAAGTGTTGGTTGATAAAGGTAGGATTTCAAAAGATGGGAGGAGTCGGGTTTTTACTGGGAGCCCTCTATGTATTAACAATTGCTGGAATTGAATGCATTACTATAGAGCAGGGCTGGTATCATAAAAATGGAGATGGACCTGACGGGGGTCACTTTACCCCAGGGTGTCACCATCCATGTTTCAGGACTAGTATGACAACTATATACATACTGGAAAAAAGGAGTTTCTTCATGAACACCACAAGGTATATTAGGGCCCATAAGATTAAAAAACACCTCCCCTCTCATATGCCAGCCAAAGTCCTGACATTCTCCTGTGCCTCCTGCTTCTAATGGGGGGTGACATAGAGCCAAACCCCGGCCTCCCAGGGACTAGTATCCCAAACCTAACTCCCAGCACACCGGAGTGGGTCAATGCCAGGGGACTGAGGGTGGTCCATATCAATATCAATAGCCTTCATGAACTTGAGGCCTGGACCAGCCTTTACTCCCCTGATGTACAGTAATTGGTATCTTGGAAATGTGGCTGAAGCCAAATGTACTTCCTCATGAGGTTGAACTGCAAGGCTTTAATACGTTTAGGAAAGACAGGAAGGGGAAGAAGTGTGGGGGAGTCCTTCTCTATGACAGATCTCAAATCAGTGCAACAATGGTCACTACCCTGGATCTTGAAGGAGGGGGGTGCGAAGTAATATTTGTCAAACTTCTCATAGGGGGATTCAAGCCATTCCTTGTTGGTTGTACTTACAACACGACGAAGAAGGCCATGGAAGCCTTAAAAATGCTTACAGACACTGTACCCACTCTGCCCAACTGTGAAAAAATTATACTAGGGCACTTTAAGCTAAACTGGGGTGAGAAGCTAAAGCGGGAAGCCAAGAACAGCCTAGAGGGAGCTAACCTCACACAGCTGATATGAAAGCCTACACGTATCAACCAAAAGACTGGGAACCATACCACCCTAGACTGGGTACTAGTATCCAACCCAGAAAGGGCCAAAATGGTAGGGACATCATACGAAGAGAGACTTAAGGAGCTTAATATGTATAGCCTCGAGGAAAGGAGGGGGGGGGGGAACATGATAGAAACTTTCAAGTACCTCAAGGGAATCAACAAAGTCCAAGAGGGTAGCATCTTTCGAAAAAAGAGGTGTGCAAGAACAAGGGGGCACAATTTGAAGATAGAGGGAGGGCGGCTCAGAGGTAATTTAAGGAAGTATTTTTTCACAGAGAGGGTTGTGGATGCATGGAATGGCCTTCCGGAGGAGGTTGTGGAGTCAAAAACAGTGGTGGAATTCAAGCATGCATGGGACAGTCATAAGGCAATTCTAGGGGGTGGGGCAGGAAGAAGTAGGCTGCTGGTTAACTAGGATCTGCAGCTTATCCATTAGGTAGGGAAATGGGCAGACTGGGTGGGCCAAGCAGTCCTTATCTGCCGTCAGATTCTATGTTTCTATGTGTGCAGACTCACTCAGTGACCATACGCCGACCTTCCTGGTGTGGAGGAACAATTTTCCCAAACAACCCCCCAGAACCTTCTGGACCAGAAATTACTTGACACTAAATGAAGGCTCCTTCCTTCAAGTCCTGTCAGAAGTGGACTGGACTCAGGCCCTTGATACTTCAGCTATAGATGAAGCCCTAGAAGGCTTCACCAGACATTTTCTGTCGGTAGCTAACAAGCACGCACCCCTAAAAAAGATCAGGGTCAAAGGTCAGGATGCCAGGTGGCTCAACCCTGATCTAAAGAGGAGAATGAAGGAAAGAGAAAAAATTTAAAAGAAATATAAACACGCAAACCTACAACAGGACTGGGTGAAATACCGGCAAGCCAGAAATAGCTGCGAAAGGGAACTCAAAAATGTAAAAAAGAGTTACCTGCACAGGCTGCAATCCAAGAACTTCTCCGACCTAAAGAAGTTCTGGAGCACATAAACGCGCTACTTAAGGGGAGCAAGAGTAAGGGGACTGGGGTAGTAAAAGCAAACGGGACACCTCTCTCCACCCCAAAAGACAAGGACGATGCCTTTAACAATTTCTTTTTGGACCTTCAGCGGTTCAGAACTGGCAATCCCAACAAGGCCCGGGTCGCCAAGTGAACCCAGGGAGCCCTCCTCAGGGTCCTGAATTTCACCTTAAACTGTTCTCAGCAGGAGAAGTCCTAAAACTGCTTAGGGGCCTGAAACCAGAAGGTGCCATAGGGCACGACAGTCTTGAGCCCAAGCTACCGAAAATTGGAGCCCCTGTTTTTGCAGGACCTGTAACCCAGCTCTTCAACAGGTCCCTGACCGAAGGGAAAACACCTGCCCTATGGAAGATTGGACTGGTGACCCCAAGCCTGAAAAGCGGGCCGCATGAAGACGTGAAAGATTTCAGACCCATCTCCATTCTCTGTACCTTAAGCAAGTTGTTGGAGAAGGGGTCTACCAACAGGTTAATAACTACCTGGAAATGCACAACCTGCAGGAAGACCAACAGCATGGCTTTAGAAAAAAAACATGGTACTGAAACGGTCCTGATAAGCTTCACCACTGAAGTGTACAAAGCCTTAGACCAGAACAAAATGCTAGGGGCAGTCTTCATTGACCTAACCAAGACTCTTGATCTGGTCGACCACCAGCTACTTCTGAAACGACTTAGGGGATTGGGTCTAGACATGCAAGCCCTAAAATGGTTCACTAACTACCTCCACGGCAGGACACAAATGGTCCAGTGGAATGGAGCTAAACCAGATGAGCGCTAGTATCTGCAGGAGTTCTGCAGGGGTCTATCTTAGGCCCTCTGCTATTCTCCCTGTTCATCAATAACCTACCCCGCACTGCGGAGGGGGCGAATGTCACACTGTATGCTGATGACGCAGTGCTGTACAAAACAGGGAAGGACATGGGGTCCTTAAATCTGGAGCTGAATCAGGACCTTGCAGCCCTTGAAACATGGTGCCAGGCAAACAGGCTGGTCTTGAACAGCAAAAAGACAAAAGCCATGCTCTTTGGCCCAAAGAGATCTAACTTTCTGTCCCTCTCCATCCTTAATGGAGTAGGGATCAAAGTAGTAGACAGCATCAGGTACTTAGGAATGTACCTGAACCAGGAGGTCTCCTTCAGGAAGCATATGGACCACCTCACAAAGGTAGTAAATCAAAAACTGGGCCTCTTCTATAGACTAAACCCCTTGCTAAACAAAGAAACTAGAATAGCAGTCAGTAATGGGACAGTACTCCCCACCCTGTTCTACGGAGTGACCGTGCTCCAGACACTGAGGCCTACGGAAAGACACCGACTGAGCACACTCTTCCATAGGGTCGGCTGGATTACCGCCAGGGTGCAACGGATGGAGCATCACTGCAAGGTGCTCCAGGTCTTAGAATGGCCATCCGTCGAAGCTAGATTAGCATATCCCTCCCTCCCTGTGCCTGGCTTTTAAGCTACAGCAACCTGTGACCCCCCCCCCATGTGTACGAGACCTGCTTGCCCCTAAGATGAACAAACATGAGCTCAGGTCTACCGATCGGACACTACTCGAAATACCTAGAGCCAGATCGACCCTAGGTCAATGGTCAGTCGGGGGTAGCCCTCCCCAAACTCTGGAACAATCTCCCGAGAGAGGTACAGGATAGTACCTCTCCTGAGGGCTTCAAGAAAGTGCTAAAATCACACCTAGGCACAGGGTCCCAGTGCTGTTGCCTCAATTAAGGTCTCCCAAAGGGATCCAACTAAGGGGGTTATCTGCAAAAGAACACATCCAGTAGGGAGGAAGGGATTGAAAGCATAAAACCCATACTGGTTCTTGCACTTATCTAGGTTAAAAACTGTTAATTGTCTGTTTCTAACTAAAACATCTGCACTATTGTAATATTTCTGTGTGCGATGCATGTTCATGTACTCTATGTAAGCCTTGCTGTATTGTACATATCAAAGCACTGGGTTTTCCTTCCCTCTAGGTACATGTAGCTAATCCCGTGTCGCCTATGAAAAAGGGACCATCAAGGGTCCAGTGGGCCTACCCGGTTACCAAAATTTAAATAAAATAAATGTCCAAGGGGTGGTATACAGACCCCCATCTCAGGGGGAGGCAATGGACAAGGAAATGATAGAAAGCATCCTTAGAATGGCAGTAAAAGGGGAGTTATTGTTGATGGGGGACCTGAACATGCCAGATGTTAGCTGGAGCACCCTGGCTGCAGCCACATCAAAAAGCAGGTTTATTCTTGATGCCCTGCAGGGGGCATGCCTCAGACAGCTAGTTGTGGAACCCACTCGGGAGGGAGCAGTCTTAGACCTGGTACTGTCAAATGGGGATGGAGAAAGGATCTCAGATCTAGAAGTGGGTAGCCATCTGGGAACAAGTGACCACAAAACAGTGTGGTTCACAATAAACACAGCCATAGAGTCGAGCCATACAAAAGCAAGAGTGTTGGATTTTAGGAGGGCTGACTTTGGGAAAATGGGAGAGTGCCTCAGAAAAGCGCTAGCAAACTGGCAAGAAGGAGGGGTGGAGGAACAATGGGGAAAAATTAAAACGGCCATCACAGAGGCAACAAGCCTTTGTGTGAAGCAAATTGACAAAGCAAAATGAAGGAAAAAAAACATTATGGTTCTCAAAAGAGGTGGCGGGGAAGGTTAAGGAGAAAAGGGTAGCATTCAGGAAGTATAAGGAAACACAGAAGGAGCAGAACAGAGAACGGTACCAGTTAAAGCAGAAGGAAGTGGAGAAGGCAGTCAGAATAGCAAAAGCCCAAACTGAGGAAAAGATAGCCAACTCAAGTAAGAAGGGGGATAAAACCTTTTATAGGTACATTAGGGAGTGAAGAAATATGAAAGAAGGGATAGTGAGGCTTATTAAAGGGAAGGGAGGGTGGGCAGAGGATGACAGTGAAAAAGCAGGGATACTGAATGAATACTTCTGCTCAGTGTTCACAAAAGAAGAGGAGGGGAGGTACCTAAATCAAAGAATAGAAGCACTCTGGATAGGAAGGTTGATACCAGTCCATTCACAGAAGAAAGGATCCTGAAATAACTCTTAAAACTGAAGGTGGATAAAGCAATGGGGCCTGACGGGATTCACCCAAGAATTCTAAAAGAACTAAGGGTAGAATTAGTGACACCACTGACCTCCCTTTTTAACAAATCATGGGAGGATGGTGTAGTACCGGAGGACTGGAGGAGGGCAGACGTGATTCCCCTTCACAAAAGTGGGAGCAAGACAGAGGCAGAAAACTACAGACCTGTTAGTTTGACCTCAGTGGTAGGGAAAATGATGGAATCACTTCTAAAGGAAAGAATTGTTGAGTTCCTAGAGGTCAGTGGGGTACAGGACCCAAGGCAGCATGAATTCACACCGGGAAGGTCATGTCCGATGAATCTAATAGATTTCTTTGACTGGGTGACCAATGTGGTAGACCAGAGAGGAGCAGTGGACATGGTCTGCCTAGACTTTAGCAAGGCATTTGACACAGTCCCACACAAAAGATTAATGTACAAGTTAGCCAGCCTTGGAGTGGGTCCCAAGGTGGTAGCCTGGATTAAAAATTGGCTAGAGAACAGGATACAGAGGGTAATAGTAAACAGAGTTTACTCTGAAGAAAGGGGGGTTACTAGTGGGGTACCGCAGGGTTCAGTACTGGGACTGGTCCTCTTTAATGTCTTTATAAGTGACATTGCAGAGGGAGTGGAAGGAAAGTATGTCTCTTTGCAGATGACACAAAGATCTGCAACAGGGTTGATACAGAAGGTGGGGAGGAGAGGATGCAAAGGGACTTGGCAAGGTTGGAGGAATGGTCAGAAGTATGGCAGCTTAGATTCAATGCAAAGAAGTGCAAAGTAATGCACCTGGGAAACAAAAATCCAGGGGAAGAGTACACCATCTGGGGTGAGATAACTACATTAATGGAAAGGTATCTGGGGGTAGTCATATCAGGTGACCTTAAGGTGGGCAAGCAATATAAGAAGGCAATAAGAAGAGCTGGTGGGATACTGGGATGCATAGGGAGAGGCATCACCAGTAGAAAACAGGAAGAAGTTACCTTGTACAGACAGTTGGTGAGACCCCATCTGGAGTTCTGCATCCAGTTCTGGAGACCCCATCTCCGCAAGGACATAGACAGGATGGAGGCTGTCCAGAGGAGGGCAACTAAAATGGTGCAGGGTCTGCACCAGAAGACATACGAAGAGAGATTAAAGAAGCTTAATATCTATACATTGGAGGAGAGGAGGGAGAGGGGGGACATGATAGAAACTTTCGAGTACATCAAGGGAATCAACAGAGTCCAAGATGGTAGCATCTTTCAGAAAAAGAGATGTGCAAGAACAAGGGGGCACAATTTGAAGATAGAAGGGGGACGGCTCCAAGGTAATGTGAGGAAGTATTTTTTCACTGAGAGGGTTGTGGATACATGGAACAGCCTTCCTGAGGAGGTAGAGGACTCAAAAACAGTGGAGTAATTCAAGAATGCATGGGCCAGACATAAGGCAATTCTAGTGGGGGGTAGGAGGAAGTAGGCTGTTGGTTAACTAGGATCTGCAGCCTATGCATTAGGTAGGGAAATGGGCAGACTAGGTGGGCCAAGCGGTCTTTATCTGCCGTCACATTCTATGTTTCTATGTTCTATGTATGCTTCTATGACTAGAAACAAATTGGGGACAATGCCTGTCAGAGATTAAAATGATCTGAGGCAGACACATACCAGCAAACCCCCATTATGTCCTCTTAAAGGCAACCCCTACCTGATTAAAGAACATCATAACAAATGCCTTTTTTTTTTTTTTTTTGCCTCTGCCAGAGTATTCTTCTGGAAAGGGCAAAAAAAGTCATTACTAGACACTAGCTTTCCCCCACAGAACCCTTGAAAGCCTGGCATGACCTTACAGCACAACTCTTCCAGATGGAAAAGATAACCTACATGAAAAACAGTCAGTACCAGAAATTTCTAGACATGTGGACTGGCTGGGTCTTACATGAAGCAGACCGAATTCTGTACTTTTTACCATAAGGAGCCTGAAAGGTTGACTGCTTGTATTTCATAGAGGATATCAGGACAGGGAACAACAGCTGAAAGGGGATTTGAATCGAAATCCATGGTTGACTGTCCACCCCCACCCCACCCCCAACACACACACACTCAAACAACCCCATAGAGAGAATACTTAAACACAGTAAGCAGCAGAATTCTTGTTCTGGTTCCACTTGCCTAATTGGTAATGGGTCTGTTCGATTAATGTATATAGTTACCCCACATACCCTTACTGGGGAAGAGAATAAAGTATCCATTTCAATATGTCTAACCACTAGAAACAACTCAGGATAGCTGGGATCTGCTCAGTTGGAATATTTAGATGAAAACTGGTTACCCTGTCCCTCACAAAAACCCATGTCCCTACCTAAGGTTGAGGGTTATTCAGCCTAATCATACAGGGGCAGAATGTTGACTAATAGGACCATTTGTGGGTCTTGGATACTGGAGAAAGGGGAATCCAGAGTAACTGCATATATATATGTATATGTATATATGAAAGTTGTTGTGCCATGTTCCTGTTGATACCAAAACACTTTTTAATAAAATGTTATTGGAAAAAAAAAAAGAAAAGGGTTAAAGCCTGGTGCAGTTCACTAAAGCAACTTGCTTCTGTAGTCCAACAGGTGGGGAAAGACACGGCTGCAGGCCGACAGTGTCATAAACAGAGCGGTGAGTAATCACCCAAACCTGTGGGAATGGGCATTAGAGGCCATTCTGTGGTTAACCATGACAGTTCGTTTCACATTCCTCCGGGATTTGCTTTTGGAAAATCATCGGGCTAACAACCATGATGTGAAAAACAGGTCTTTATCTCTCTGCAATAACATTCCACAGCTGTGCAATCAATGGGTCGGCACTTTTTCCCAGTTTGTTTATTTATTTTAGTTATTTTTTAAACAACAGGGACTATGAAGAATAAAGCTTTCTAAAAAGATGCAGAAGGCAGGTTTTCGCTTTATTAAAAAGGTTATCTTGTGAAGTCAGTTATTTACTTTTAGAACCTAAATTGCTTGTCTACCTATTTATTAAAAAAGTTTCACCAAGAAAGATATACTGAGCTGATAGCTCATTTCCAGGTGTGTCCTGGGGGGAGGTGTATGGAAGATAGTACAAGTGGAGAATAAATAGTTACTAACAGCATTACAGAAATAAAAGTCAATACAAGCAATACAACACAGCAAAAGAAACAGTATCTTAAACAGTGGCAAGGCAAAAACGCTAAGATACCTGTGGAAGATAAAAATTGAGCTTACATAGACAAGGGGAAATTACCCCAACCAGGCATGGGAGGGAGGGGAGAGCAACATAGCCAGGGCAATAAAAATAGGGGGGAGGGAGATTGAATAAGGTAAATAAGGTAAGGCACTTCTCGTACCCTTTCCTATTTGGCAAATCCTACCCTGACCCCCTTACACACACATGTGCTTACTCATTTAATTGTTTGCATTTTTACCTCATGAATGCTTTTGCCACAATTTTGTTTTCTTAAGGCTTTCAGCACCTCTCCCTATAACTTCTAATTGACTTCTGTATTATTGATTTATCGCTTATACTCTCACTTTTTATTCTAGTGTAACCCCTAGATGGCGCTATCCCAGGGGCTACTACCCCTGCCTGATTTGCCACTAACAGGTTGAGGGGCCTGGATCCAATGGCGGGTGCCTCCACCCAGAGGTCAGGGTTTGCAATAGTTAAACTAACTGGTCACAGCCCTCTGGGACACTGCAACCCCTTTCTTCCCACTAGTGGCCCACACAATATATCAGAATTACCTTCACAGTATACACTTACCCCCAGGTCTGGTTCCGCACTGGGACCTCCTGTGAAATGAGATACAGTGCAACAATCACAGTACAGTACTTTAACATAGACAAATACCTCAGGCAGTATAACTTTGCTGAAACAAGCAGCTCTGATTTATTTAGGGGGATATAACAAGGACAGGGGGAAATCAGGTTAATTAGCTTATCACTTTAATAATCTACCTATGGCTCTGTACACAGGCCTATCCCTATCAGTTACTGTCCCTGGGTACCCAAGCCCTAGTGGCTAGTCCAAACCGTGGCAGCTGGTAGGGGCCCTTTCACACAGAGAAAAGGAGAATTAAACAGTCGGCAGTACAGTAATTCCATTTGATTTAATGTGGCAATTCAACAGGAGCGACCCTGAATTAGTACTCACGACCTCCAAATAAGATAGGGTCCTTCAATGTCAGCAGGCTCACTTGAGGTGCACAAACCTCTTCACACATCCATATAAAAGAAAGCACTATACCAGGCAGGCTGCATCTGTATCCCATCGCAATTACTGCACAATACCGGGAGAACACACAGCAGATTCAGTTCCTGACAGACCGAGTGTAATTTTCAGCAATTCCTCCAGTCTTCTACAGGTGAGCCTGGTTTCTACTCTTCAGAGATCCTTTGATTCTTTTCACAGGACGGATTCAGTCCTAAAAGCTGCAGACCGAACTCTGGGCCTTACACACGCTTTTTGACTAAAACTGCACACTGAAAAGCACAGGGCTCCTTCCTTCTTCACTGCCAAAGCTCAACTGAAACTCCAACCGACAAAACGGCACTTCCTTTGAGTTCCTCCCAGTTCTTGACTGGATTGGCTGTCACTACAATAGACTGCTGCTGTTGGTCCAAAAAGGCACTGAAGTCTAAACTACATCTCCCAGAGTCACTGCCCATACAATCCTCTTGTGGCTGGCTCAGATTATGAGTCCAAGTTCTGATTCGTCCAAGCGCACCATTTTAGAGCTAGCTACCCCACACTGATTGGTCCAGTTCAGCAGTTCAAAACTAGAATGGGAACTAGCAGACACAGTTCTGACTGCAAAGAAAGCAGGTTAGACAAACTGTAATTTCATTATTACTCTAAATAATTTCTGGCAAACAGTTACATCTTTCAGATAGGTTCCCTTTGCACTCCTAGTGACTGCAAAATGAAGTGAATTGGCAGCAGCTTGAGTGGTACTCAAAGAAACACACAGTCCCCATACAAATTAATTATGTCTGCAAGCAGACAGCTCTTAAAGAGACAGTACCAGAGGTTCTAAAACACTCACTGATAAATGGCTTAAATGCCAAACACCATTCAGGCTTGGAGCATTCAAGCAAGCTCCTGAAGTCTTTTGGGAACCCCCATTTTGCAGGGGTTACACCCTCTCACAACCTGGGAAAGCTTGGCGTCCCGCGTCAAACAGTCCTTTAAGTTTCAACTGCAACCATATACATTTGCATTAGGCTCGCTACATGTAATCATCAGTCAATATATCATTTTACCAAGAACACATTTCTGAAACATTGCAGTATCCTCTTTACACAGTATTACACACATTGTACCATAACTCAAGTTATTACCTCTTGTACATGAAACCTGAAGAGAGGGGGCCCTTCCCTATCAGTTACCTTGGGGCTGGATGGGGCAAGGGCACCATACTTAGAGGGCAACACAAGTAACTTGGAGTTAGCACTCATGCTCAGTTTGGGCAATGAGCTCGGGGACACATACACTCCTTTATGGACAACATTGAGAGGCAAATCCACAGGCCTCCCAAGTGAATCATAACTGAGGTGCACCACAGGCTTTACAGCTCGACCAGTCTTTCTAGGGGGAACTGTTATAGTCTCTGCACTCTGAGCCTCATTTTCAGCATTGTCCTCACTTGTCAGGGGAGTCTCCATGGGGTAGAGAGGCTAGAACTTGGGGCACTTTCAGCTCCAGGAGTTACAGTTTCTGAGTCCACAACATTTGGCTCGCATGGAGAGCTTTCGGACACTGGCAGTGGACTGTCAGGGCACTCAAAATACTCTTCTTGTTCGGGTGTATTACCAGTCTGCCCCAATCTATCATTTTCCTCCCTGAAAGCTCAAACAGTTCAACCATGCACAATGATTCCATTTCATCTGATCTGATGCTTTGCACTTCACTTTCTGGGAGCATTGGCTCCAGGGATGAAGCTGGGGCTTAGACAGTCCAGAAGGCCCAGCTTCATCTCCAGTATTGACTAGGGATTGCCTCAAACAATTGACTCAGTTCGTAAGAAGGATAGTATTCAAAGTCACTCTTCTTTCTTCCGATATGGACTGACAGTCATGCTCAACTGGGACTTGTGGAGGGAACACTTTAACTTTGCTTCTGTAGGTGCAGACTTTCTTGATCTTTTCTTAGCAGCAACTCTAGTCACTGGTCCAGAGGGGCATCTTCTAGGGGCCTAGACTCAATTAAGATTTGTCCAATGGGCAGTAAATGATTTCTATGCATTGTTTTTACATCTTTGAATTATTCTCAGGCCTTACTTTGTACACTGGCAGATCATCTAGTTTGCCCACTACAATGTGAGGGAGATGGTGCATCTGTCAGCAATCTTGTGCTTGCCATGCAGTCCCAGATTTCTTAGCAATACCCGATCTCCCTCCTGGAGTTCCTGTAGTTTCACCTTTTATCATACCTTTCTTTGTTGGCCAGATTTCTTTTGGCAGCCATGGTTTGAGCCAGTTGGTACGCATGAGTTAGCTGGGCCTTTAACTTTTGCACATACTGTAAATAGTTGTCAGCTTGAACCCCATCAGGAGACCCCAAACACACATCTACTGGTAGTCGAGCTTCTCTTCCAAACATCAGGCGGTGGGGAGAATCCAGTGGCATCACTTTTGTGCAGTTATAAGCATGTACCAGGGTGCTAATTTGTTGGCTCCATCTAGGCTTGTCCTTTGGGTGCAGGGTGCCTAGCATATCTAGCAAAGTGCGGTTGAAGCGTCAGGCTGTGGGTCCCCTGGGGTGGTAAGGAGTGGTTCTGGACTTTCAGACTCCCCACAGAGAAAGCATCTCTTTGATCAGACGACTCTCAAAGTCTCTCCCTTGATCAGAATGGATTCTTTGTGGAGCCCATAGTGAACAAAAAGTTTTTACAAGTACTTTGGCCACAGTAGATGCTTTCTGGTCTTTGTGGGAAAGCTTGGCATATCTCGTGAAATGGTCAGTGACCACCAGCACATTACTGATATTTCTTTGATCTGACTCCAAACTCAGAAAATCAATACAGACCAGCTCCATGGGTAATTGGTGGTGATGTTAACAAGGGGCGCCTCTGGGGCAAAGCTTTCCTCTGTAAGCAGCGATACAAGTTCGAATGTGTTGCTCCACATCAGCCCCCATCTTAGGCCAATAGAATCTGGATCTCACCAAGTCAAGTGTTCTGTCTATACCAAGGTGCCCCATGTGGTTGTGCAAGGACCTCAGTACTGAGTCTCGAAAGGCAGTGGGCAGCACTAGTTGTTGTTTGTCTACTTGTCCCCCTCTGTCTACTGTTTCTCTGTGTAACAGTTTATTGATCAGTTTCAACTTAGGACCTTCTTTGTATAACAGTGCAGTTCTCAAATCAGTGGAGCGTAATTTGGACACATCTTTTCCTGCATAGAGGGCTTCTAAAGCTGCTTTGATCATGGGATCCTGGGATTGAGCCCATGAATACTGTCATTGTCCAGCTGAGGCAGTGCACCAATGTCTATTGCAGAAAAGTGGCAATAAGCAGCAGGTATGCAATTCTCAGAGGCTCTCAAGCAATCCACCATGCAGTCCACTGCGTCCGTGGACATTTGTTCCTCCCTGTCAAACTTCCGGCAGAGTGCCCGAATGTCAGGTTCTGCCAATCGGACCTAATCATTCTGGGGAACAGGCCTCCGGAGAGAGCATCAGCATCTATGTGGTTCAGACCTGCTCGGTATTCGAGAGCATAGTCATATGTAGATAATGCAGAAAGCCACCTATGGCCAGTGGCATCCAACTTAGCTGAGTCTGCACATAGGTCAAAGGATTATTGTCAGTTTTACTAGTATTTTAGCCCTATACAAGTACTCATGGAATTGGTCAACAATAGCCCACTTCAAAGCTAGGAACTCTAACTTATGTACAGGATAGTTCTTTTCGGATGGGGTCAGACTTCTACTGGCAAAGGCCACTGGTCTCAGGCCATTCTCGTGTTCTTGGTACAACACAGCCTCTAACCCTTGCAAGCTAGCATCAGTGTGCAGGACGTAGGTTTTCTTGGATCGGCATAGGCCAGCACTGGAGCATGGGTAAGTTGATATATGATCTCATGAAAAGCAGTCTCACAATCAGGAGTCCAGCGGGCCCCAAATACTTCATTCGGATGAAAATACACTCTTTCAGTCTTGAGGGACGCTGACTTTTGGTATTTTTTGTGGGTTGGGGGATACCCTTGAGTAAGGTTAAGTAAAGGGCGGATCACTCTTGAATAGTCCTTGATGAAGCGCCGATAATAACCACAGAATCCCAGGAATCTTTGCAGTTCTTTTAGATTTTGGGCTGTGGCCAGTGGTCAAGGCCTCAACTTTACTTGGGTCGGTCTCTATTCCTCGGTGGATACTATGTGTCCACATACTTTACTGATGTTTGAAAGAATTGACACTTATCAATGGACAGTTTAAGGCCAAAGTCCTCCAGTCGGTCCAATACCTTAAATAATCTGCTCTCATGTTCCTCCAGTGAGCTGCCAAACACAATAACATCATCTAGGTATACCAGGCACTTAGTAAGTTCATGTCCCCACCGCACGCTCCATCAATCGCTGAAAGTGGCTGGGCACCTGAACCTTGAGGCATCCTCATGAATTCATAGAAGCCAAGCCGGACAGATAAAGGCCGCTTTCTCACGGTCCTCTGGGGCCATCGGGATCTGGTAGTACCCATCTGGAGATCCAGCACAGAGAACCACTTGTTCTGCTTAGGCAGTCCAAAGCATCCTGAATGAGGGGCATTGTGTACTGATCAGGGATAGTCCACGGTTTAAGGTGCGATAATCCACACACATCCTTACTGTTCCATTCTTTTTCCTCACTACTACAATGGGGAAGCAAAGGGCTTCTGGATTCTTGTATTACACCAGCAGCTAACATCTCTTGCAGATGCCGTCTCACATCATCTATGTCAGCAGGTGCCAGGCGTCGAGACCTCTCACGAAATGGTCTTCGTCATGCAGCCGGATATTGTGCTCAGCTCCTTGCACGCATCCTACATCCCATTCCTTTAAAGAAAACACCTGGTCTCTCTGGGCAAGCTTTCTCACTGATCCTCACTTTCCATTCAGCTGGCAGCGGGAGTCGCCAAATCAAACAAGTCAGGCGTTATTCTGTCATTCTTCCTTGAACTCTTGCTGCTGGGTAGCACTGCAGTGTCTGCACAATGCACATTAGCCAGGATGCAACCTCTGTTTACTCGAATGTCTCTTTCAGACACATTATGAACTTGGACCATTACCCTTCTGGCATAAGCATGGGCTCTAGCGGGCAAAATACTAGGCTTGACCAGCAGTCCTCTGGCAATTTTCCATCGCCTGGTGCATCCAACATTAATATTTTATTCTTAACATCCTTTCTGATACGGACCTCTCCTGTAAGGTACACTGGGCATTTGGCGCCAGGATCAGAGACTCAGGATCCTTCTTCCATACGATTCCGACCGGTTCCTCTGGTTCTGTTTTTTCAGCATCTCTCTGTGCCTCATAGGCCTTCTTAATTAAAGCCGAACTCTTAAAGCTCTACTAGTCTTTGACCCTGTTTTTCATAACACAACTGTGCCAGCCTTCCGAACATATGAGCATTTGTTCCAATCAACAAAGGGACACCATCATACAGTCCAGTGGGGGACACACTAAGGCTAGGGTCTCTACTTGTTCGACCACCCAGCCACGAGGTGGGGAAAGACAGCCAAATTGGATATACCCGAATAGGGGTAGGCCTTCTCACTTAACCCCATACATGCAGTCCTTCTAATGGTTGTAAGTGGTACGCCTGACAAATGCTTCTGATACCAATCCTGGAACATAATTGTCACTTGGGAGCCACTGTCTATACAGCTCTTGTAGACACTCCATTCACCTTTACAGTGGTCTCCATGGAGGGACCCACTATTCTGGACCAGTCTGGAGGCGGTAGTGGGGGCCTGGGCAACTGACCTTGCCACAAAAGGACGTGAATTAGCATTTTGGTGCCCTCACTGGGATCATGTCGTGCACCTCTTAACCACTGATTTGTTCTCTCGAGCTCTCCTTGTAGCCTATATGCAACTTTGTCAGTGTCTTTGGGGACTGGCATTCCTTTTCATGTGCCCATCTTTCCCACAATTATAGCAAAACATACTTTCTGGAGTTTGAGCTGGCGAGGCGCCACACTGGGAGCCAGGGCGGGGTATTACTAACTGGAAACCTGGGTGCCATCTCTGTCTGCATGTGATAAGCATTTGGAGACATCTCGTCAGTTTCTCCACTTCCATGGTCAAGGAATTGAGTTTGAGCTGTTATCAGCAGGAGATACATGGTGGGTACCCCACCCCCATAGCAGATGCAGTCGGATATAGGTCAGGGCGTCTGCATTTGCAGGCTTGGCCTTCATAAAGGGACTGTTTTTGAATTCTTGATCTCTCTCAACAGTTCGCCCCATTGTGGCATATCTTTTCCTTGTCAGAGCACTCATTGACTGTCAACCTCTGCCCCTGAACTTCACTTTGATGGGTCACCCTCAGTCACTGGTCGTAGCCACAGCTGTTGGTGCAGGTACCTCCCGAGGTCGCCTTTTTCAACCTCGAATTTCTCTCATTAACTCATCATAGGAGGGTGAGGATTCCAGTCGATTTGCCAGGCGTAATTGAAGCAACAGCAGTTCTGAGAAGGGGCAGACTTAAGGATTCTGTCCAGTCTGGTTCGGTCCAGTTCAATCGCTGGCAAACTACCCTTTCTGAGGCATTCTTGCAACAATTTTTCCAGCTGAGAGACATACACAGACAACACTCCTTGGTACTGTTGTGCATTTCTTACTCTCCACCATAGGTCCTCTTCAGAATCTGGCTCCATACACATTCTCCAAGGCCTCAAGATAGGCTGTGCAGTCGCTTCAGGGTTACTGGCCCGTTTAGCCATGGATGGTAGCTGAGGCAGGACCTCGGGAGGCTCTCACTAACCCTCTTCGCTTTCGCCTTCCGAGCATTGCCATTCTAGCACTTGGGGGCAACATAGTCTATCCAGGTCTCCCAGTCATCCTCCCTTGGGGGGTGGGAGGTGCCAGAGAAGATCCTCAACCTTCGATAAGAGTCGTGACTAATGGCAGGTGCAGAAATAGGAGTCTGCATTGGTTCAGCCACCATTACGGAGCACTGGAGCAGGAGAGGTGTTGGGGAGGAACACTCCAGGTGGCAAGAATAGTTTCTTCAAGTCCTCCACAGTTTTCCCCTCTCCCAGCAAACCATTCAGCAAATTTCTCCTCAAAAGTTTCAGATAGTGGTGGGGCTGATTCCCCGGTCTTTACTGTCCTTAGTTATCACTTCAAGCAGTGAGGGCTCCTCTGGGGTAATGGTCTGTGGCACTTTGGAGCTATCTATGGGATCCTTAAACTCTACTAGGGCCAGGAAAGTGTGGGTGAGCAGATTAGCATGCCGACCCACCACCACAGGGGTTTTGTAAACCTTCCACCTTGGAAAGTACTCTGCACAGTGTCCGATTGATACCCAGGGGATGTCCAGGATAAGCATAGTATTTTGGAGGGTCATCTCCTCCCCTAGTACACCACTCCACCAGCCGTGCACAGCCACTTCTGTCGGGGTACCCATTTTTTCTAACAGTGGTTCAGAATATGGCCACTAGAGGACACACAATCCCAGCGGTGAGCCTCCAAGATGTAACCCCTAGATGGCGCTATCCCAGGGCTACTACCCTGCCTGATTTGCCACTAACAGGTTGAGGGGCCTGGATCCAATGGCGGGTGCCTCCACCCAGAGGTCAGGGTTTGCAATAGTTAAACTAACTTGGTCACAGCCTCTGGGACACTGCAACCCCTTCTTCCCACTAGTGGCCCACACAATATATCAGAATTACCTTCAAGTATACACTTACCCCCAGGTCTGGTTCCGCACTGGGACCTCCTGTGAAATGAGATACAGTGCAACAATCACAGTACAGTACTTTAACATAGACAAATACCTCAGGCAGTATAACTTTGCTGAAACAAGCAGCTCTGATTTATTTAGGGGATATAACAAGGACAGGGGAAATCAGGTTAATTAGCTTATCACTTTAATAATTATTTATGGCTCTGTGCACAGGCCTATCCCTATCAGTTACTGTCCCTGGGTACCCAAGCCCTAGTGGCTAGTCCAAACCTGTGGCAGCTGGTAGGGGCCTTTCACACAGAGAAAAGGAGAATTAAACAGTCAGCAGTACAGTAATTCCATTTGATTTAATGTGGAATTCAACAGGAGCGACCCTGAATTAGTACTCACGACCTCCAAATAAGATAGGGTCCTTCAATGTCAGCAGGGCTCACTTGAGGTGCACAAACCTCTTCACACATCCATATAAAAGAAAGCACTATACCAGGCAGGCTGCATCTGTATCCCGATCGCATTACTGCACAATACCCGGGAGAACAACAGCAGATTCAGTTCCTGACAGACCGAGTGCAATTTTCAGCAATTCCTCCAGTCTTCTACAGGGTGAGCCTGGTTTCTACTCTTCAGAGATCCTTTGATTCTTTTCACAGGACGGATTCAGTCCTAAAAAGCTGCAGACCGGAACTCTGGGCCTTACACACGCTTTTTGACTAAACTGCACACTGAAAAAGCACAGGGCTCTTCCTTCTTCACTGCCAAAGCTCAACTGAAACTCCAACCGACAAAACTGGCACTTCCTTTGAGTTCCTCCCAGTTCTTGACTGATTGGCTGTCACTCAATAGACTGCTGCTGTTGGTCCAAAAGGCACTGAAGTCTAAACTACATCTCCCAGGGTCACTGCCCATACAATCCTCTTGTGGCTGGCCAGATTATGAGTCCAAGTTCTGATTCGTCCAAGGCACCATTTTAGAGCTAGCTTACCCCACACTGATTGGTCCAGTTCAGCAGTTCAAAACTAGAATGGGGAACTAGCAGACACAGTTCTGACTGCAAAGAAAGCAGGTTAGACAAACTGTAATTTCATTATTACTCTAAATAATTTCTGGCAAACAGTTACATCTTTCAGATAGGTTCCTTTGCACTCCTAGTGACTGCAAAATGAAGTGAATTGGCAGCAGCTTGAGTGGTACTCAAAGAAACACACAGTCCCCCATACAAACTAATTATGTCTGCAAGCAGACAGCTCTTAAAGAGACAGTACCAGAGGTTCTAAAAACACTCACTGATAAATGGCTTAAATGCCAAACACCATTCAGGCTTGGAGCATTCAAGCAAGCTCCTGGAAGTCTTTTGGGAACCCCCATTTGCAGGGGGGTTACACCAGTATAAATTGTTCTGTTTTATCATTGTATTAGTCAGCTTTGCATGGGTGTAATATATATTGTTTATAATTATGTGTCTTTTTTTTTTTTACAATCTCTCTGAATGCCTTTTACTCAGCCTCCACTGCACTTGTATTTCCTTTTGTATTACTTATTTTGTAATCAACTGCACCAACTGTAATGCTTTTTGCACTTTTGTGTACCTTGTTATTTGCACTACACCCTTGTCCCCATCCCCCAGGACTCCGCAGCCAACAAGCTGCTTGCAGCTCCATATTCAGTACAGTGAAAATCTTTCATTAAAAATAAATATAAAATAAAGAGGAGTATAGGTGGCAGAGGCAAGGTTTAGCCTCCTGCCTACGGTATTCTCTGTCTCGGGGAGGGTGGATGATTCCTATCTTTACATGACTGCCCCTAGTGGCCCAGCAGGAAGGAATCGTTTGGGCAGAAATATGCAGTTCTAGCCAGGAAAGGGGGGGGGGGGTGCAATCCTGCCCACTGCTGTAACGCAGGGCACTATTTTGACATGGTGGCATCTAATGTCTAGTCCTGTTTAGTGAGTGTCCATCAGAGTGCAGTGGTTGGGCCTGGTGCCAGCCTGCTTTTTAACTATCCAGAATGGTATCCCATCTTGGTCCATGCCTTCATTGAGGTTGTGAATGGGACATGGTGATGATGAGAAAGGCGTGGAAATGATGGTGGCGTTTAGGCTAATTATGCAGCTTTCCATACCTAGTACTGCCCTGCCCACTACTGGCCAGGAAAGTTTAGGCTGGCATTACTCCTAGCCTGCTCCACAGAAGCATAACATGCAGTGGGTTCCTGTTTCTAGTGGTAACTGCTCCAGCAGGCACAGGATCAACGGCTGTAGGAGAGCTTGTTCAGCCAGGCAAGACCAGAAAGTAATAAATATAGGGGTTGAGAACTGCCTTCCCAGCTCTCTGAACAGCAAGTATCCAGGACTTCATCAGGACAGTGAAATGCCATCTTTCCCTTGACCAGCATTACTGCACTGGACATCAGTGCCAAGGAAACATTTGCTGAGGATCAAAACATGCACAGAGTAGGCTAGGCTGCATAGGTATTGTGGCACTAGCAGACAAAACTGTAAGTGACTCAGGGTCAATTGGTAGTGAGACTGCACAAAATAGAAAACTGCATTTGCAGACTGCCTCAACAGAAAAAAGAAGAGAGTTTTAGAGACTGGTGAATAGAGGGTGCCAGGACAGGTGTTAGAAATGATGTGACACCACTGTGAGGTGCTTGACTCCTTAAACTGGTCGTCCCTTACCCAAAGGCTCCAATTTCATCTGTTGTGCACCACCTATGAAATAAACAGCCCACACCCAGTTGGCCTAAATGGGTTACTGGTCCCTAAACGCCCAGGTAGATTGCTCCGTGCCTCAGTTCGGAAGCTATTCGAGGTCCCTAGGATATGCATGGCTGCAAGGAATAAGTCCTTCGCTCACGCTACTTCTACCCACTGGAACAATCTCCCGGACCAGCTGCAAAATGCTGGCTCTCTAGCCTCCTTTAAAAAAGGACTCCGAGAGCTGCTAAGGGAACACAGGCAATGCAGATGCCAATGACTATCTGTGACTCCCTGACCCCTAGTAGAGTATCCTAATCTGGCTAAGTTACCCCTATGAACTAAACCCTACACAATAGGTGCCAATGCTTTACATGGGAAGGTGCCCATGTACAGACTATACAAATGTACTTCAATAATGGATCTTCTTGTCCCACTAAAGTCTAGGTCTGTCCCTTGAAATGTGTCTATTCACTGAAATTGCTGTATTTTGTCTGCAGTGTACTGTGGGTGTACCTCAAAGCTGTCAAGAATCTGCATTGTATTGCTGTATTACTGTGTTTTCGTCTGCTACGTATTGTGATATGTATTGTGATTGTAACTAAAACTGTCATGTATTTAAAATGTCCTGTACCCAAAAGTTTCTTTAACTAATTGCAGGTCACCCCTGAAAAAGGGATATCTCTTGGGCCCAGTGGGCCTACCTGGTGAACAAAATTAAATAAATAAATAAATAAATAAAATATTCCAAACAAGCACTCAGTTGTGGTGCCCACTCTAACGTCTCTTGCCTCCCCTCTGCCCCAACCAATATCTCCAAAGTTGTAATAATGCCCTGATCATAAGGGTGACAACAAATGTTTTTATATTAATGCTGTTTTGTATTTCATACCAAGCCCTTGTTTTTCCTGTGAAATGCCCCCTGCTGTACTAGTCCCAGAGACATATGCCTAAAACCTTTAGCTGGATCCAGAGTCTTATGTAAAATGCTGGGGCTAGGTTTCCATGCCTGTGTTACCCATTTTTCAGATTTCCTGCCTGAGTAAAAAAAAAAAAAATAGTACAGTTACATGCTGTGGAGGTGTGTTAATGAGTTGTCCTTATTTTTGTTTATTATTATATTCAATATTTAGCTGTTTGCTCTGACCACTCACTCCTGTGGCCTGACATCCTTTAAGGAATGTGATATACTTTCTCCTTATCTGTTCTTTGCTGGGGATTTCATCTCAAAGGCCCAATAGTCATGTTTTGAATAAAATACAAAAATTATAACACAGTAACAAAAAAAAAAAAAGAAAAAAGCACTGGAAATGGATTTAAATGCCTCCATAGGAGGTACAGTGTATGTGATCTATAGGCAGTAACACTTGTCAAGGTGCCATTCATTGGGTGATACAGGCATTCTTCCAATGTGTGTGCAGTTTTTGCACCTCTCAGCCTGAACAAGAGGAGCATCTGTATCTCACAATGAACTCAACACTTGGGGAGTGTTTTTTTTTTCTGTTTATGCTCCTTTGTCCCATCGTCCCCCTCTCAAGCCCCTACCATACCTCAGCCCCATCATCTCATCTTCTTCCAGGCCCTACCTTGCTCCCATATTACCCCCGTGGTTCCCCCCATGGTGCAGGCCCTTGGTGAGGCTTGGTCCTTTGGGTGCACAATATCCAACTGTCAGGAGAGTGCTCAGGTAGGTGAGTATGGGGCCTGCAGGTGCAGCGGAGCTGCCATTCTGCATGTTTTTTTTTCTCTTTACCTCCCACTTCATCCCTCAAGACGCAGGTGGGTCGGCTGCATATGTGTACGCAGGCAGACATACATAGTTTGACACCAGCCTGCATCTTCCCACCCCCCTTAACTGCTCCATTGCACTGTCACCTGTGGTCATCCAGGTGGCAGTATAGTAGCAGAGTTGGCTGCGTTCCACTCCCCGGAGGAGGAGAGCGTCCTCTGGGATGCTCAATCCTCCTCCCCCTGGCTAGCCCTTGACAACTTGAGATTGTTCCTAAGTGTGAGTCGCTGGTGTTGTGAGCGGAAGCACTATGGCTGCGCTGACAGGCTGGCACTGGAGTATGTTTTCCAGAAGTATAGCAAGTGAGGAGTTTATTGTGAAAAACATAAGATTGGGCTGTACAGCTAGCTGACCCCACAGTCCAATATTGTGGCAAGCACAAAAAACTCCTCACTTGCTGTACTTCTGGAGTCAAGTTTTTGAGCGCCTCTTCTGTTTTGGTGAGTTGTTTACCTTTTGTTATTTAGAGAGTGGCTCCTCATATTCTGGTTGCACTGAACTACTATGTTATTCTGTTGTCCTCAGGCTATGTAGTTTAGTCATATCCAACCCTGATGAGGTTGCTGTCTCATTTAATAATGTTTTCTTTACCTGCACCCTCTTTACTTAACCTTCCTCTCTCACTACCCCATTATTTTCTCTCTCCTTATCCCATTCACTCCTGCTGCCATTCTTTCTGCTTTACAATTTCTCAACCCCTACAGAGGCAGCTGCCCTGATGGACTTGGCCTTAAACTTCTTTATCTCATTGCCTCTGCTATTGCCTCCGCTATTTCTGATCTCCTGAACCTTTTTTCCACATGAATATATTCCCTGGTTCTTGGTAGAGTGCCAAAGCCATCCCTTTTTATTAAGATAGTGACTCCTCTGCCCAAGGTAACTATCACTCTGTCTCAATCCTTCCAGCTTTTGCTTATCTTCAAGAGTACCTGGTCCTCTCTTAACTTTCCCAATTCCTGGACTCTTCAGAATTCCAGTCTGGCTTCATGAAATCATATTCAATCATCACTTCTCTGCTGTAACTGACTGATTTTGTGTTGAAGGGGATGGATTGGGATAATATCACATCTGCTATCCTTGTCGACCTGGCCAAGGCCTTCAGCAGTATTGCCACACACCCTCCTCCTGGACAAACTGAAGGGTGCTGGACTTCCTGACTTTGTGGTCAAGAGGTTCAGCTCCTACCTGGTGGATCGGTCTCAGGCTATCCTTGTAAGTGATTCCCTCTCCTTCCCCAGTCAGGTTTGGCGTTCCCTAAGGCTCCATCCTTGGCCTTATTGTGGTCTTAGTTTTCCTAAATGACCTCCCAAAGTCTTGTGGCTCCATTCACATCCACGTGTACACTAATGATATGGTGCTGTTTACCACGGGTCCCTCCCTTCTGACCTGATAGGGCAACTCTAGCAGGACTTTAACAGTGTGAAGTGCTGGTTCTGTGCCAACCTGCTTGCCTTAAATACCAGAAAATATGGTATCTATGAACTTTGGTATCTGGCAGGAGTCCAGTCACCCCATTCTTCACAACCCCAGATGGCTCCTGGCTGGAGGGAAGTCTACTTCTTTAAATACTTGGATGTATGATTTAGCAGTCTTCTTGACTTCTTGTACCACATTGATACCAACTTATAAAGATGCCCCAGCCTCAATAAATGCTTTACAGTTAGTGAGTACCCCCACTCAGATAAATTACCGGACAGGCACAAATACCCTCACTGATTGGTTGATCAGTAACCAACCTGAAAGAATAAGCCACCTAACAGTGCTCCCTAACTCCCTCAGTGACCACTCCACTATTCTCTTTACCTGGTCAAATAAGTCCCCCAAAGTACCGACCAAAATTGCCACAACTAGACTTCTAAAAAAAGGGAAGCTGGATGCATTAAAAGCGCATCTGAGCAGCCATGACTAGAGTTTCCTAAATGCCACTTCTGATGTTGATGCTGCCCCTGGAACACTTCATCCTCAAATTCAGCGAGTCTTGTGATATATACACACTGCTCACTAAACAGATAATCAGGTGCACCCAAAACTCGTGGATATCCCCGCAACTCATAGACCTCATGAAACACCGTGATACACTATGGTACAAATCCAGAAGCACAGGCTCAGCCATCGACATCCAGATGTATAAAGCAGCTCACAATAGTTGTACTTGGGCAATCCAGAAGGCCAAGAGCCAGTACTTTAAAAGGGAGCTAGAAAACTATTGAGGAGACAGTAGATGTTTCTGGGATAATATCAAATCCCTCTCTGGTAAACCCAACAAGCCACCTCCTTCCCTAATAAATGTTGATGGTATCCCTACCCAGGACCATCGCTGAAACTTTCAATAAGGAATACACCAACCTCGGCAGTGTACTACCCCCAGACTTCCTTCTACCTTCAAGTAAAAGTAATCTTGCAAACATCTTGACCCAGCCAGACTCACCCATTCCCCTTCTGCCTAAAAATAGATACCCCATCTGAGGCTAAGAAATATACCACAAAGGTGCTTGGTAAAGCAAGGGCCAGCAATAATGGGCTTGATCTTAAGCTCATAGAACTCACACTTGAGGTTATCCTCACTCCCCTAACCAAAATGATAAACTTATCCCTCATAACTGGAAATTTCCACGAATCTGGAAAGCAGCAGTAATCACACCTGTATACAAAAGCAGCGACAGTACGAATCACACTAACTATTGCCCCATCTCAATACTTCCCCACCCTGTCAAAAGTGCTGGAATGCATGGTTTCATACCAACTAGTTGAATACCTTGACAAATATCAGCTGCAATGCTGCCAACAGCATGGCTTCCGGAAACAACATAGCACTTCCATCGCACTCTTGGAATTCACTGGGTGTAGTCATAGTGCTCTTGACAGGAGCTACTTATATTGACCTGACCAAGGGCTTCAACACTGTAAATCATGAGGTGCTCCTCTGTTAACTATCCTCAACAGGTCTCTCCCCTGAATCAGTGGCCTGGTTCAGTAGCCATCTCCAAGGGAGAGTACAAAAAGTAAAAATAAATGACGTCTGCTCAGATAATCTGTGTGTCTCCATGGGCGTGCCCCAAGGGTCCATCCTTGGACCACTGCTTTTTAGCTTCTTTATTAACCAACTCCCCTTGGCTGTAAGTGACCAAGTACTACTATACGTAGACAATGCTGAGCTTTATTCATCCCACTCAAATCCCCTCCTAGCATGAATGCCAGATGCAGTCCAATTTTACTGCAGTGGAGCAATGGTTCTTGGACTCCAAGCTTCTCCTAAATTATAGAAAAACAAAGGCGATGGTTTTTGCTTCCACTTACAACAAACACAGCAACCATCAGCTAAATATTCTCAACGACAAAAATTCCCCCTTCAGATGGTAAACTACTTCAAATACCTGGAAGTGACGTTAGATAGTACACTGTCCTACTGTCAGCATATTGACCTAGTCGCTAAATCCGCAAATGCTAAACTAGGTCTGCTCTATCGAAGCAAACACTGCCTTACAAATGATGCCCTAAAAACTGCTGTCTCAAGCTCTGTGCTGTCAGTCATTGACTCTGACCTGGTGGTGTATGGTGCTACAACTCCCACAGCTCTCAAAAGACTCAAAACAACCCTTAACAAGGCTTGCAGATTTGTGTTGGGTGCGCACCATCTAACCCACACCTGCAAGCTATATTCCCAAATTGGTTGGCTTAACTTAGACTGCCATATTCGGTTCCAAACTTGCTTGCTCGCCAAAAAAATCTGTACTTGGACTTACCCTTCCCGGAGTACAGAACCTTCTCATACAATCTGTCTCATCCAGGTGCACCAGGAGTCAGAATAACCAAACCTTGAAAGTCCCTTTCTGTAGAACCTTGCAAGGTCAGAGGTCCTTTGAATATTGAGCACCAATCTGGTTTAACTCTCTAAGCGAAGAATTACTCAAGGAAACCAAACTTAACCCATTTTAAACAAAACTTCACCCTTACTGACTCTGGCCAGCATCTGTGACTGCGAAACCTAGAACCCTCCCTTCTCCACTACCTTGACCATGTCCTCTCTGCTTCTCCTGGACTCCTTTCCCTCCTTTTCTCTCCTTTATATACCTGGTCTGCTGCCTTACTGTCCCTCTAACTCTTCATTATTTTCCTCTGACCCTCCTTACTGGACTAATTTTACTCATTGACGCTGCGCTCTCTGCTCTTCCTTAGTGGCCTTATAATACTCACCGACGCTGGTCCCTCTGCTCTCTGCATGTATTAAATTCTCTACCCCACCCCTACAACCCCCTTACCCTTTACATTGGTCATCCCTCAGCCTAGCACTTCCTGCCCAAACCCATTGGTGCACTTTGACAATAAAAATGTTCTTTTGACATGTTCTGGCAGTTGAAAATTTGGTACCAAGTTTTGTACAAGCATGTCTGACTGTCGCTAAATCACTGTTTTGTTGATTCTTGCTCACATGTATTATTCTGTCTGTACTTTGTTCGTAAATGTTTTTTTGACATGATGTGGAACCTCTATAAATCAATCTCTGCTCAAAATAAAATACAAAATTCAGTGACTGCAAATTTGAATACATTAATACTGCCAGATAGGAAAATGATCATAACTCAGGGAAAGACAGCATTAACAGATTGTTTTTTGGAGCTGCTTTAGACCACTCAACAGCAGGTTGCTGTGGGTATACTGAAAGTGTATTTCACAAAACCAGTGCTGCTTTTATGAAGTTTTTAAAGGAGACTTTGGTATCAATAAGTTAAAGCAGCTGGTTGAGTGAAGAGGTCTTACAGGGGCACATGACATGAGGAGGGCACGGATAGACATATCACAGTGTATACTTAAGGCCTCATAAGTTAGCAAACATACTTTGAGGTTTGTGCACCACTTAACAGTCAGCCAGTGCAGCTTGAACAGCACAGGCATGATTGATCTTGAAGGCTTGTACTGATTTTGAAGGTGATCAGGTTTGTTTTGTACAATCTGCCCTACATAAAGGTATGCTGAAAAGGGGTGAGAACTTTGGCCTCAACCAAGTGCTCTGTTATTCTGTCATTGATATGGTTTCCAGGACCTTGCCAGGCACTGATGTCACACTGACTGGCCTCTAGTTGGCTGGGTCTGACCTTGCCCCATTCTTGAAGAGGAGGGACCTCATTGGCTACTTTTTTTATCCTCCTGCTCCACACCTGTCCAGACAGACCCTTGAAAGATTATTGCAAGCAGCCCTACCAGTGGTTCCTTTAACTCCACAATGATCTTTGAATGTATCCTGTCTTCTTCATGCAACATAACTGGCTAGATCTTTGCCAGGCAATCAGCTACCAGGGTGGGTGAGTGTCATGTCTGCAGAAGTTGGTGGATCTCAGGGTTGGGAAAAAGATGGCCAGATGGGTGGAAAACTGGCTGAGGGACAGAACCCAGAGGGTTGTTGTGGGGAGAGAGAGTTATCTGGCACCAGAGAGGTAACCAGTGGGGTCCTGCAGGGCTCGGTGCCAGGGCTGGTGTTGTTCAGTGTCTTCATCACTGACATTGGGGATGGTATTAAGGGCAAAATGTGCCTATTCACGGATGACACCAAGCTCTGCGGGAGAGTGGACATAGCTGAAGGGATACAGGACCTACAGGATGATCTGGAAAAGCTGGGGAGGTGGTCCAGGATCTGGCAGCTTGGCTTCAATGCCAAGAAATGCAGTTATGCATATTGGAGCCAAGAATCCCAGGACAGAGTACTACCTCGGTGGAGTCTGAGTATCTGCATCAGAGGAGGAGAAGGACCTGGGAGTGATGATCACTGGTGACCTTAAGCACTCCACGTAGTGCAAGAAAGCAACAACAAAGGCAAACAAGATGCTAGGATGCATTTCTAGGGGGATCAGCAGTAGGTAAGAGAAGGTTATACTGCACTTATACAGGTCACTGCAAAGGTCGCATCTAGAGTATGGAGTTCAGTACTGGTGCCCACACCTCAGAAAGGACATTAACCTTCTGGAGGAGGTCCAGAGGAGGGCTACAAAGATGATAGCAGGTCAGCAGGGTAAGGCATACGAGGAGAGGTTGAGGGCACTGAACATGTACTCCCTGGAAGACAGGAGAGAGGGGACATGATTGGGACTTTCAAGTACTTGAAAGGGATAAATAAGGTTGATAAGGAGAATCTCTTTAAGCTGCGTGGCAACCATAACATGAGGGGGCACAGTCTTAAGCTGGAGGTTGGGAGGTTTCGGAGGGAGTTCAGGAAGCACTTTTTCACAGAGAGGGTGGTAGACACTTGGAATGTGCTACCGGAAGAGGTAATCTCATTGAAGACAGTGGACAGCTTTAAGAGTGGCTGGGGTAGGCATGGGGGAAGTTAAGGATCATGGGTAGGGAGGGTGGGAGGGAGGACAGGGACATTAGCTCAAGTTGTGGACCCTGCAATATGAGCAGACTTGATAGACCAAATGGCATTCTTCTGCTGGCTTCTTTGTATGTTCATATGTTCATTTTGAGGTAGTTTCATTAAATGTGGCAACAGGTTTCCCGCTGAACTCTCTATCATAGAAACACAGAAACAGACAGTGCTGGCAGAAAACGACTGAAGGTTAATCCATTCTGGCTGTGGTTCCCTATCAGTTCCGGGACATAAATGTCATCCAGGGTACTAGCAGTCTCTATCCTCCTTCCTAATGTTTTCCCTGCTACTCTTGCCCAGCATAACCACTATAGCCTTCACTCTGTCTCAACCATGCTAGAACCTATTTATGGTTTTGACTGTTGCTACCTTGGCTAGCAGACTGTATGAAGGCTTCACCACCCTCTCCATAAAATAATACTTACTTATATCCCTCTTGAGCCTTCCTCCTGTCAGTTTCCCTTCATGCCTCCATGACTTTGAGTTTGTACTTATGCTAAATTACTCCTCACAGTTCGCCTTATTTATTCATTTCAGGAACTTGAAGGTCTTTATCCTATCACCCCTCTCCTGTCTGGTCTCAAACAAGTACATGTTTAGTGTCTAGAGCCATTTCTCCTGGGAGCTGCCCTGCTGGACCTTATCATCCTGGTCACCCTTTGTTGCACTGCCTGTAGCCTGTCCTTATTCTTCCTGAGGTGTGGACTCCAGAACTGGTTGCAGTACTTCAGGTGCGGCCTCACTACTGATCTATACAGAGGCAGTATTACTTCTTTACTTCTGCTGTCGCATCCTAACATCTTATTTGCCTTCCTGAAGGTCTTTTTTGCATTGGCTTGATTGTTTGAGGGTGTTGTCAACGATTACTCTTAGGTCCCTTTCCTCAATAGTAGTGCTGAGCCTAACCCCACCCATCCAGTACTCCATCTTGGGGTTCTTCCTTCCTAAGTGCATGACTTTGCACTTTCTGGCATGGTATTTCAACTGCCAGATCTTAGACCACCTTTCCCGTCTATGCCAGTCACCCCATGAGGAAGACCACACCCTGGTTGAAGCACTGGGTAGTGAGTTTGGTAGGAAGTTATGTTAACACCACACCAAAAGAAGGACTGTTGTTGATTTGAATCTGTACCAATAAACAAGCCAATCAAGCCAATGCAAAAGGTGACCAGGATGATACAGGGCCAGCAGGGCAGCTCCTAGGAGGAATGGCTCTAGACACTAAACATGTACTTGTTTGAGACCAGACAGGAGAGAGGTGATGTGATAAAGACCTTAGTGTCAGTGGCTCAGCAGGTAGCACACTCGCCTCTGAGGCCGGGAGATCAGAAGGCTGTGGGTTCTATCCCCACACCAGGCACTTGGGTTAATATCCCAATACTGACACTGTAATGCAGCATGAGAGGTGTGCTGCGCTCCTGAGGTGCCATCTTTCGGATGAGACATTAAACCGTGGTCTCATCTGCCTGTTTAGATGGTAGTTCAGGTGAATGTTAAAGATCCCATGGTACGTCTCGAAAAGAGTAGGGGAATTTCCGCGGTGCCCTGGCCAAATTTTCCCTCATTCACTAAAAAAAAAAAAATACCACCAACAGCTTCATCTGGTTCAAGGTCAGTTGGCATTCATCTGTATCCCCCTTCCCCAGGTCGTGCCTGAAAATAGGCAGGATTTGTCTAGTGCACTTACCCGGTCAACAAAAACTAACCAAATAAATAAACTTTTTGGACTTTTAACTGGATTGGTACCTGTCTCTCATTGTGCAAGAGAAGTGCACAGCATTCCTGGACTTATCACAGTAGGTGGGGCTAGCAACCCCTGTCTCTGCACCAGGCTTCTGTTTAGCTGAGCACACGCTTGTGGAGGAGTGGACACTCTTCCATAGAGCTTTGTGTCATTGTTGAAGAGACACAACCTGCCTAAGATTCCATCTCCAGTGTCACTGATGTGCATACTGAAGAGGACCGGTCCCAGGACTGATCCATGTGGCACCCAACTTGTGACCTCCCTCTTATCTGATTTGACTGTTAATTACCATGATCCTCTGCTACTGCCTACAAGGCATATAAGGCGTCAGACAAGGATGAAGACAGGGAAACTTACATAATTGCACAGAGGAAAGTGGGAAAAGTAATAAGAAAAGCAAAAGCTCACACTGAGCTCAGGATAGCACAGGGTGTTACAGGGGGAGGCAAAACCTTTTCTAGATGTATAAGAGAAAGGTGAAAGACTAAAGGAGGAATAGTAAGGCTAGTGGTTTCGGGAAGGGGACTAGTAGAGAAGGACAGTGAGAAGGAAGAAGTCCTAAATAAATATTTCTGTTCCGTGTTCACTAGAGAGAACGCAAGGAATGGCCCAAACCTGCAAAGCAGTTGCACCCAGTGATCAGGGGTAGACTCGAGCCCCTTCATGGAGGGAAAAGTCTTGGAAGCCCTAAATAAATTAAAGGTGGACAAAGCCATGGGGACAGATGAGATTCACCCAAGAGTTTGCAAGGAACTGGGGAGTGTGATAGCAGCGCCCCTGGTGGAGCTCTTCATCAGATCACTGAAAAGCAGGACAGTGCCTGAAGACTGGAAGAGGGCAACAGTGGTCCCACTTCACAAATCAGAGAGCAGGGAGGAGGCTGGAAATTACCGTCTAGTGAGCCTCACATTGGTGGTAGGAAAACTGATGGAGACACTACTCAAGCAAAGAATAGTAGCACATCTGGAATTTAGCGGGCAAGCAAACCCAAAACAGATTGATTTCACAGCTGGAAGGTCGTGCCAGTCAAGCCTGGTCAACTTTTTTGACTGGCTAATGAAGGCAGTGGACCAAGGGGGAGCAGTGGGTGTGGTCTATCTGGGCTTTAGTAAGGCCTTCGACTCGGTTCCACACAGAAGGCTGGTAAAGAAGCTCGACCACATCAGCGTAGATAAGGAAGTGGTGGGTTGGGTGAGCAACTGACTGAAGGGAAGAACACAGCAGGTGCAGGTAAATGGAGCGGTATCAACGGAGAAGGAAGCGACTAGTGGAGTGCCTCAGGGGTTGGTGCTGGGTCCCCTACTCTTCAGTTTGTTCATAGCCGACATCGATAATGGATTGGAAGGGAAGGTGTGTCTATTTGTAGGTGACACCAAGATGTGCAACAGAGTGGACACCCCAGAAGGAGTCAAAAGCATGGAATCAGACCTCAGGAAACTCAAGAAGTGGTCAGACACCTGGCAGTTGAAATTCAACACCATAAAGTGCAAGGTCATGCACTTGGGCAAGGGAAACCCCAAGGTGGGATACTACCTGAGAGGGGAGCAGCTGGCATGCACCAACCAGGAGCGAGACCTAGGAGTCATTATATCAGATGACTTAAAGGTGGGAAAGCGGTGCGAAAAAGCGACGCTAAAGGTCAGTGGTATGCTGGGCTGCATAGGGAGGGGAATCATGAGTTGCAGAAGGGAGGTGGTGCTGCCATTTTACAGGGCGCTAGTGTACCCCCACCTGGAGTACTGAGTATAGTTCTGGAGGCTGCACCTTGGAAAAGACATCAAAAGGGATTGAGGCGGTGCAGAGGAGAGCCACAAAAATGATTCACGGTCTGCATCAAATGGCATATGAGGATAGGTTGAGGGAGCTCAACATGTACTCCCTGGAGCAGAGGAGGGAGAGGGGGGACATGATTGAGACATTCAAGTATATCAAGGGTATAAATAAGGTAGGGGTACAGGAGTTCCTTCAGGAGAAGAAAAGCGTCAGAACTAGAGGACACAATATGAGGCTCAAGGGTGGGCAATTCAGGAGTAATGTTAGGAAGTTCTTCTTCACTAAGAGGGTGGTCTGCCCATGGAATTGCCTGCCCCAGGAAGTGATGGAGGCCAAAATGGTAAATGGGTTCAAAAATGCCTGGGACAGGCACAAAAGCATTATTTCACAAAAAGGATGGGGGGGTGGTAGTTACCCATATCAGGCAGACTAGATGGATCGTGTGCCCCTTCTGCCATCAATTTCTATGTTTTGATGTTCCTGCTGAGTCAATTTCCTACCCATCTTACTATGTCCTGTGCTGCTTCCAGATTCTACATTTTTTTCGGCAGTTGCCTGTGAAGTACTGAGTCTAAGGCCTTGCTGAACTCTAAACAGAATAAATCCAGTGTGAACCCCATCTGATGTCCTCGCCACTCAGTCAATGAAGAGTATTAGGTTAGTCTGACAAGACCTCCATGCCACGAACCCATGCTGTTTGCTATCCTGGAGGCCATTGCTCTTCAAGTAGTTCACTAGGTCCTTCTTGACTAGTGATTCCATCACTTTCCCCACTACTCAGGTAAGACTGACAGGTCCTTAGTTCCCTGACTGCTCCTTGTTCCTCCCCTCCTTGTGGAGCAGAAGTTTAAAAATCATTACTTAAAACTTTAGTGTATAAGTTTTGATTTGTTATAATTATAATCCATTATTATGCCAAACCTCTTTTTTTTTCACCAAGGTTGTTTACTCCCTGGCTGAAGCAAACAGGCTTCCATCGGTCCTGTCCCCACAGCCTCCTACCAGTGACCACCTCCCCAGGATCTGCCATCCAGTCCATGTTCCCCATGGATTCCACCCCCCGTGGTGGGGTCAGGAGGGGGAGGGCCATTCCTCCCTGGAGTTGCAGATGCAGAGCTTGGGCTAGCTGGGTTCTGATGGTGGCACTGGTGGGGGATCGACATGCAGGATGTCATACATGCCTGGCCATATTTTCTTCATCCCTTTTCTGGTCCCTCCGTGTAGCTAGGGCATACACGTTGGTGCAGGCAGGTGAAGGCATGCACGACCATGGAAGTCCTGCAGCTCCCTTGCATTCTCTGCTGCTCTCATCCCATTCTGCCACCAAGTCTTCATTTGGTGGCAGTTCCATGGTGGAGCACGCGAGCTTCCCACCCCAGGAGAGGGGAGCAGTCCAGCGGATGCTCAATCTTCTCTTCCCCCTGCTGTCCCCAGCAACCCAAGACCACTCCTGATCCTGGGTCATTGGCGTAATGGGCAGTAGCACTATCACTGCACCACTGAGCCAGCCAATATTATATCAAACTTAAATGCAGACAAGCCACTGTCCCATTTGGATACTGTGTAACAGATGGAAGCTAGTGTCATCAATGTATGATAGTGGTGGTCATTTTAGGCTCCAGGCAGAGCATTAATTTTAAAATCAAGTCGAGTTCGCTCACAATTTCTAAACCCGGTAGAACTCCTTTTATAGGTATTAGATGGTAAGGCAAGGTAAGTTTTATGTTGAAAGCACCCAAACCCGAAAGCTCTGTTTACCATACACAAACTTAGTAAGCATATTACAGGAATAATAACTGAAAATTATGGCTAAAATAGTAGTTCATAATGATGCAAGTGGAGTGGGGGAATAGCACCAGCACTGCAATCTACATAGTAGAAAAAAGGCTATTTATAAACAATTTATTTGTATTATGAGCAAGCCTAGCAAGGAGGAGTTCAGGAGGCCAAATGTGGTTGGGTGGTCATGTGACACTGAGCAGCAAATCACATTGCACCAGGAAACACTGAATTCTAGATAAATACTGTGTGCATTGTTTGTTTGGTGTGCAAATGGAGCAGGAGAGTAATGCCTGACTTATTTAAAAAACAATTTATTTGCTAATCTGTATGTTTTTCTCTTTATTTTGAGCAAGCCTAAGAGAAAGGAGTTCAGGAGGTCACACGGGGATAGATGGTGATGTGACACAGGGTAGCCAACAGTGTTACACCAGAAAGCTCTGAGAACACCATATAATTGGCAAGCTAAAACAGAGCCACTGTAATCCATCTCTGGGGCTCCGTCTCCACAAAATTCGCAACAATGCGTAAAAGGAGATAGCACCCGCACAGTGAAAAGAAAAATGAATGTACTCAACAAAGTAATGTGCTACAGACCTCTTTATCCTCTTAAACAAAATGCTGAAAGTACAAACAAGACAAAACATTATGTTCAGTGTAGCTGCCAGCACCCCTGGAGGTGACCTAATGTTGCACTGCTGGAGCTTCATCAGAGGTGACTCACCTGACCCCAGATAATCAGAATTATCCTTAAGTAGAAAATCTAAAATGCATGTAATTTTCCCATAATAATAGCAAGAAAGTAAAGACTACACAGGTAGCCAAGGTGGAAAATAAGAACACATTCTGTCTGTGTATCTGTTAGGGAAGTAATAAAGATGTTCATCAGATATAAAACATCACAAACACATATTAAAAAACATTGTTAGTATCCTATGCAGGGACACATCCATAGTAAACCTAAGGTGGGAGGTCACAAGGTCAAGTTTATAAATGTATTGCCCAAGGTACACTAATAGTGCCACCATTCAAATTATATAGTGAGACACTTGGCTAAAAATGAGTGCTTTAACAAAGCCAGATTGGAACTGCATCATAGGATGTCTGCGGTGTTAAATAACGGGGAGTGTATCTTTCCCTTACTGTAAGGTCACCCTCCCTGCTGTCTAGGGGCATACTGGTAGAACAGTCACCTGGGAGGAACCCCACACAAGAAACTGTCATACTACTTACTTGACTTCTCAAACCTGAGTTGACTTCGAGGCTCCACTGACACGCAGCAGGGCTGATGAAGCTGAGGAGTGGAAGGGGTTAGAACTTGGAGACAAACATAACAAATGTCCACATGGGGGTAGTGAAACAAAATAGGATCCTTTATTTCTTCACTTTAGCTCACATAAAGGTGTTACTTTTTCCTAGCTGGTACAGTCTCTTTCTTATCACCACAGGGTGACCATCTCTTGGTCACTTCAGACTTGGTTTCAACCCTGGGGTACTTTATTTTGACACAGAATGTGCCACTATGGAGGCATTAAGTTTCACAGAGCTCCCCACCTCAGGCAGCGAAGGGTGGGGACACCATAGGCATCTCGTAGCCCATTCTTTACAGTTACTAGCCACTTGGCAACTTCACAGTCAAACTGGCTGGCACATTGCAGCTCCAGAAATCCTGTGAGGAATTTCAGGAACACAGTTCATCTTAACACAGCGTCCATTATTTACTGATTCAGAATATTTCCACCTTCACTTGAACCCAGGTGTTTTGCCAAGCTGGGCATCACTATTGGGTGCCAGCGGGCACTCATGCTTCACTAAAGGGCACACCAGCCTTCAGGACACACTCTGAGGTAAAATTCCCATGTCTGACAGGAATTTGTCATTTACCTGTCACTGTCACTCTTGTGAGGAGGGGAGGGCACTGCTGAGTGCCAAACCAGTCACTTCACATTTAATAAAGATTGAACATCACCTCAGATAATTTTCACAGACCTACCCACCCCAGGCAACAAAGGGTGAGGACTCCACTGGCATCTCCTAGCCCATTCTTTGCAGTTATGAGCCATTTGGCAACTTCACAGTCGCACTGGCTGGCACATTGCAGCTCCAGAAATCCTATGAGGAATTTCAGGAACACAGTTTGTCTTCCCAGAGCCCATTATTTACCAATTCAGAAGATTTCCATCTTCACTTGAACCCAGGCATTTTGCCAAGCTGGACCAGCCTAAAATTTAGTGATGATTTGTATTGACATGCCATGATGCTTTGCGTTATGGGGGTATATGTGATTTTATAGTTCTTTGAAACTTGGCTTTGTGGCCGATGCCCTTTGGGGTAAACCTTGCCTCGGTGCTTTTGCACTGCAGTTCTTTGTCCTTTAGCTTGTTTTTATTTTTTTTGGTTGGGGGCTCACCATGACCAAACCCACCAACTTAGGGCTCTGGTTCATTTCCCCTGGGGTGTCATACAAATGAGGCACACTGATGAGTCCTGGGTAGACAGAACACATGTCTGTGTCTTCTGTTTGCACCCTTTATGGATTGTGTGAGAGGCCCTTTGGCACCATGTATTCCTGCTTAAAGCCGAACCAGCCTAAAGTTTTACAGTGATTTGCATATATATTCCATGATGCTTTGCATTAAGGGGGTATGTGTGATTTTTGTATTTCAGATCATTTGCGCACTGGACTACCTAGCATCAACTTCCTCATAGACAGACGTCTATCATTCTCTTCAGATGGGTTTTCCTCCTGCTGGAGAGGGGCACATTCTTTTCAAATGCTGTGCAAGACTGCCACTGCCACGAACTGGCACTTTTTTTGACACCAGGCTCTATAGAGCAACTTTCAGCACAGTGGAAACTGGCACAGTGTGCCAGGTGCACATCTTCCACCAGCTCTGAATTAGCAGTCATTGCCCTCCAGCAAAGAACACTGACTTCTAACCCCAGAAATCACACAGTATGCTTAAAGCTAATGCAGTCAACCTTCAGTGTTATACTGCCATGGAGAGATGGAATGTATGCAAATGGTGGCATCTGAATCGGTTTATGCCAATTTCAAACTGCTGCCCCTAGTAACTGCTGCAATCATAGTGCTCATATTATTTACACCGCCTGCTAGTTAAGACACCTCGGAGAGCTCTCTCCTTCAGCTTACTTACAGATCTTTATTTGGTTGATAAGTACCATTTTATTTTATTGTATTTTAGTTTGCTGCCCTATAAGTTAGGTTTAGTAGTTTATTTGGGTTAATTTTATTTTTTTGGTTCCTCGGAACCGCGAGGAACTGCTCTGTTTAGAGGTTTTTACCTCCGAATTTAATACTTTATTTTGTTTTTGTCCCAGTTCCCTTTCATATCCAGATAGTTTAATATTTTATTCTTCATTTTAAATTTGTTGTGGCTCCTTTTCCTGTCAGGAACTGAGCGGCTGTCGGTTCCCTTGTTCTTTCATGAACTGATTGCATTTAATTTTATTTACTTTTATCGGTTCCTGGAACCGACCGCTTAGTGTACCATAGCTTATTTCTGGGAATCCGACATCAATGTCAGAGGTTTCTTAACCTAAGAAAAAGACAGGACCATCTGGGTTTAAACATTCCATTAGCTGTGGACGTTCGATAACTAAAGCAGATCAACATAATTTATGTATTTACTATCTGGGGCCCAGTCACATATTTGCTAATTGTGCTGTCTGTAAGGCCTTTTGTCCTAAAACCCTTAAAGGGACACCGTCAACCTATTATGCATCATGCTATTTCTAGCTGATAGCCCATATTTTCTGATTGCTTACCTTCTCTAAAATGCATTGATGTTGCTGGTTGTTCAATTTGTCTTTTTCCTTAGTACAACTGAAATACATGCTAATATTGTAATTACACTCAACTGTGTCTTGTTTTAAATCATTGATCTACATTTATTGCATAATTCTTGAACATTAGGAAGACCCCCAAACAGAGCACCTATTCGTGATGCTAGAGGGAATGATGTGATGATGTACTGTATATTGACACTGTTTAACTTGAATTTTTATCATGCAGCTCATCAGGGTCTCCTTTACAGCAGTTTTGGGTTTTGAGTATTTGTCAAGCGACTTCACTCTTTCCCCCAAAAGATATATGGTTATAGCAGCATGAGTTAGTCTGTCCTTTTAGATTAAGAGGAGTAGCGCCCTCTTATGAGTAACCCAGTATGTACTCTGCTCGATAAAATACCTGTATGTTTTTTTTAACTAATACACATAAAATAAAGGAAAAAAAGAGAGGACTCCCCCTTCTTCTCACTAGTTTTGCTTGTAAAGACAGAAAGCTGACAAACTGACAAGTGTGAATCTCGTTCACTTAAACATGCTGTAGCCCTTTGCAATGCTATGGGGGAAAATCACGGGAGGAGAGAAAATCCAGAACGTATAGTGAGAGACTATTTTGGGGAACAGCTTTTTAAAGTAGGGTGAACAGTAGCTGCATTGTTTTTGTTTTGTGTTAAACACACTTGGACTGGTATGTCATTTGCAATTTTTTTTTGCTAATATTTTGGAGCATTATCACGCTGAAAATTAGAGAGATGCCTTGGTCCCTTAAATCAGATTATTTGATTTGTAAGTTAGGTATTTAATAATAGTACTTTTCCTTAGATGTCGAGCTCTGGGATACCACAGTGAACCCAGTCAGAACCCATTTTTTCTGCTGCTCCAGTGGCAGTTAGAGAACATAAAATCATCTTGTAAAGTAACATAGATATTTGGTGAAAGCACCAGGCATATGATGGGCGGGCCAGGCATGGCAATTATATGTACCTTCTTGATACTAGACAGGTAGCTGAAATTCTGCACAAATTATTGCAATTTATGTAAGTATATCAAAAAGTGCCAGTTGATATCAGTATCATGCAGACCACCACAAAAAAGCCCATCAGCATTTCATTCCTACCAGGGGAACTTTTTCAAGGGCAAGTGAACACATTTAGAAAATGGTTTAAATAATACTGGTGACATAGTGTCATCATGATGGGCCGTAATTAACAAACAATTAATTATTTACAATGGGAGCTTTTAAAACACAGGGACTTAACTCACAACTTAAAATAACTGTTTTTAAAATAAAATATCTGACTGCTGCTACAATCAAGACTAGATGCAATGTATGGGACATTATAGCTCTATTGCTCCCAGTTCTGTTATTTTTATCCCCCCCCCCCAGCAATTATTACCTAACTTGAGGGTTTTATTATACTTGATACCCTCTGGTTCATGAATAGTTGTAGGTCATGTTTTTATCTAACCACGGTGATATTATTCAGTGTGGTTCATTTTTTAACACAAAGAGCAATCGAGCCTCATGGTGCTTGTGCTTTATAAACTTATTGGAATCAAAATAAATAGTGGGGTTGTTACACATGAGGAACATGTTATTTTATTTCTATTCAGTTATTTAATACTTTTTCCTCTCACCAAATACAGACACTGAAATCCAACTCCATCTCCTTCATGATCGCCCTCCTATATGCTAGGTTGCTCTCATATATGGATTGTAAGGCACTCTTTTTTTATGCAAATCATTTCATGGTTTATCTCCCTCTTTTCCTCTTCCAAATGGCAACTGACATGTTTGGAAAATGTTCAAATGTGTTTTCTTAAATTTTGTATTAAAAAAAAAAAGATGACTCCTAACTTGTGTCAGTAAATCAGTAAACTGGCTGTCCTCTGATAGTCTCCAGCTAAGTGTGTTTTCTACTGCATTCTTCAGTCCTCTGTGGAAACAACTTCTGTGGGTGGCCATTTGCCTATGCAGTCCCCCAGTGGGTAACCTAGAGCTTCAGCCACTCCCAATCCACCTGTCCTCAGGTGTGCTTACAGGAATGCATGCTGACGTCATGAATCCCATCCTCAGAACTGACACATGGTGGAGTAAATGATAATTTTATGCTCCCTTATATCCACGGAAACCATTTACGTCATATGTAACAAATCAGTCAAGATGCTTCATAAACATTTATACATTTAAATCACTTTCTGATAACAGTACTGTTTTTCTACATTCTCCAGGGCCTCTCTAACTGAGCTAGATCTTAATATCTGTAAAATGTGATCTCTTTTCCTTTACAAATATTTATTCAGAATTTACAAATAGGTACTGTAACCATGATCCCCACATCGGAATACCATATTACATTATGAGAGCCATCATCCAAAGCAAGCACATGAGAGAAAACATACTATTTGGGCAAATACTTAGAATAAAAAGAAATTGCAGTGAGGAACAGATCAGGAAAGAAGAAAGTAAGGAGAATGTTTTTTAAGAAAGGAATGTCTCCACAAGAAAAGTAGCTAAGCAGCATAGTATTACTAAGAGACGAAGAATGTAGAAAAACAGTACTGTTATCAGAAAGTGGTTTAAATGTTCATGAAGTGTTTAGTTTGATTTGTTGAGGACAGGTGGATTGGGAGCAGCTGTAGTCCTAGGTTACCTTCTGGGGGACTGCATAGGTCACTAGCCTCCCACAAAAGTTGCTTCTGTAGAGGAAAACACACTTATGGATTAGACAAATGAGCTGAGAATAAGCACCTTTAAAAACTTTGGTCACAGAATACGTAAGACAAAACTTCACTTAAAATGCCAAAACCATATGTTGTGGGTGATGAGCCCTTTTTTTAAACTGCATGAAAAATAACATTTTTTTGGTTGGATATACTGGTGTTGGAGCCCTTTATTTTTTAGGGTGCAGATAGACAACACTGCTTCACAGATTCCATCCCCCTGTTTTAATATGCCCTGCTATTTAGCACCCGGACCTTTAGATCAGTATATAAGATTTAGAGCACTACCGCTTTGGAAAAGACTTGTTTTGTTACACCTTATTTTAGTTCTTTTAAATACAGTCTGCATTGTATGGAGCGAGCATGTTTAAAATACCTGCACTAGTGTCCAGGCTGACTTTGGCAAAGGCTGCATTAAAATTCAGAGTAGCGGCTGCAGCATCTCAACGCCATGTTGATTTAAGCACAATGCTAAGAGAAGTGCCCGGACTTATAACAATTGATCTACGGTATGTGGGGGAAAGGTGGCTTTTGGCTAAAAGAAAACCAGTTTCTTCTGTTTGCTGTCTGGCTCGGAAGAGTGAAGATGTGTCAAAAGATAGTGCAAGCTGGGGGAAAGTAAAAAAAAAAAAAAAGTGCAGGCTGCAGAGTGTTTCCAGGGGAGTCCTCTTTTCTCAGGGATCAAATTAATTAAGACAGAAATTGACATATTCATTTTTACTCCGTTTTCAGTCCTTTGTTATTGGTCTGTGGCTGCAGTGTCTTTGATTGCCTGTCGCTACTGCCTCAGTGTCTCACTACAAACTGGTACTGTGCTGGATGTCTGGCTCATAGAAGTAGAAACATTAAAGGAGTCTTGTCTCTTTTGGGAAGCACAGCTTAGGTCAGGGAGGGATGGTGGATCACTCAAAGCAAGACTTGGGCAGGCTGCATAGGACTGGCTATTTTATATCTCATCATTGCTCTTTTGTTTAACTTAGAATAAAAGGGAAGTGATGAGGTAGTTTACAAAGGTAGCCAGGAGGAAGCAAGTGTCCAGCAGTGGCAGAGTTCAAAGCCTTGCTCGTTCGGCTGCTGTCCCAAGTGCTGAAATGCTGGGAGGAAGGGGGGGTTCTTGTGGTGCCTTATGCTTTCCTTAGTGGAGGGGTAATGATGTGATGATGTATATTGACACTGTTTAACTTAAATTTTATCATGTAGCTCATCATGGACTCCTTTACAGTAGTATGGGGTTTTGAGTATTTGTCAAGGGACTTCTCTCTTTTCCCCAAAAGATATGGTTATAGCAGCATGAGTTAGACTGTCATTTTAGATTAAGAGGAGTAGCACCCTCCTATGTGTAACCCATTATGTACTCTGCTCGATAAAATACCTGTATGTTTTTTTTAACTATTTTTTTGTAAACTTTATTTACAAAGCAGAGCAATTTATAATAGTACACATGATACATAATTTTTGATAAATACATTTCAAGTCATTGTTACTATACACAATTTTCCCTATATGACATATTCAGGTCTTATCCTAAATAGATTTTTAATTGGAACACCAAATGTCGACTTCACATTCCATTTAAAATAATGGGAACCATGTTTGTTGTATCATGGTCTCAAGGGGAGCCCACATACTTTGATATTTGTCAACCTGCCCCCGGACAAAGTATTGGGTTCTCTCAAGTTTCATACACTCCATAAGGGAGTTAATCCATTCTGCATTGGAAGGGATATCAGAAAGTCTCCAGTATAAGGCCAAGGTTCTAAGAGCCAATACGTTACCTAACCTCCATAAACCTTCCGTGGAACTGGGCATTTTTTCTCTCTCTCCTAGTGGGAGTCTCAACAGAATCTCAGATGGATCTAACCTAAGGGCGATCTGCAAAGTATGGGATAAAATCTGTTGGACTCCTCTCCAAAATCTTTGCATCTGTGGGGACGCCCAGATTAAATGGAAAAAGGAGCCCTCGTGAATCTTACATTTGGGACATAAAGAAGAGGTCGTGGGATCAAGTTTGTGAGCCAAACTGGGGGTAAAATAGGTCCTAAAAAGAACTTTATATTGTATTGTGTGCAGTCTATTATTAACTGAGCATCTGGTAGAATTTTTCAGGATACTCAACCAATCTCCACCCGTCAGACCATCTGGTAGTATATCTATCTCCCATTGGGTTTTAATTCTTTTAAGAGGGTCTGGCAAAGCACCTAGCAGTAATGCATAGCACCTTCTGAGTGGTTTAAAGGATTTGTCCATTGATTGGCCCACAAAAAGTTCTTCCAAAGGTGAACGCTGGCCATAAAAACCATCACCTCTTAAATTACCTACCCGTGACACAGCCTCTTTAATGCGGAGATACAGAAAAAGGTGTGAAGCATTAGCATTATAGGTCTTGACCAGGTAGCTAAAGGGGATGGGATTTCTCCACTCTCAGGAAGTGGTCTAGGAGAAACAGCTCCTTGTTGTACCTCATTTGTAGTAGTTTTTCATCTCTAGGTATGAGTCTACCTTTTTTTTCTAGTATTGTTAGTAGTGGAGTGTCGGGGAGGTCCCTTCGCTGGATCCAGTAAAATTATGGGCTAGTTCCCACACCTTCCACATTGTTCTTGCACATGGGTTTTCTATTTTCAGGTGGGACGTCTGTCCCTTCTGACCTATCATTATATAATAGTACAGGGGTATGAACGAGAGGGATTCTAGCTCTACCCAAGCTGGTTTATCTTCCCCTTCTCTGAATAAATCCAGTACATGGGAGAGCTGGGCAGAAATATAATAATGTTTCACACTAGGTAGACTCAGGCCACTCTTCCTAAGAGGCAATATCAGAATTTCTCTTTTAGTCCTGGGTTTCTTGTTTTGCCAAAGGAATTGAATAATGGCACCCTCCAAAGCCTTAACAAACCTATTTGGGATCCAAAGCGGGACAGTTTGAAAAAAATAAATAAATTGAGAGACCACAGACATTTTAACTAAATTAACTCTTCCAATTAGGGATAAAGGCAGGGCCCTCCAGGCAAGGCAGTCCTCCTTGACCCTCTTCACTATAATTTTCATATTAATCTTAACTAAATTCGATAGCTTAGCTGGAATGATAATACCTAAATATTTAATCTGGCTAGAGGGGACTATCATGGTACCCGCAACAGAGATTTAATTTTTTTCATTCCCCATAGGTAGCCATTCACTTTTCCCCCAGTTAATTTTATGTCCAGAGAGGGGACCATAAAGTTCAAAAATTTTAGACAAATGGGGTAGGGACTTTCGGGGATTGGATGTATAATAACACGTTATCAATGAACAAAGAAATCCGATGTTCTTTTCCTTTCCACATAGATCCTTTTATATCACTGTGTGCTCTAATACCCTGGGCTAATGCCTCAATCATTAGAACATATAATAGAGGGGATGGGGCTGTCCTGCTTGGTTCCCCTTGTTAGTGGAAAAGGTGGGGAAATGTACTCATTCATTAATACTTGAGCTTTAGGGGAATGAAATACAGTTTGAATCCAATTCAGCAGTCGGGGACCCAGCCCAAATTTCTTTAAGACTGCCAGCATAAAGAGCCATTCAACCTGATTGAATGCTTTTTCAGCATTGAGAGCCAATAGGCCCCCTTTCCTGCCTTTAGACCAATTATGCATAATATCAATGGTTCTTCTAATATTATATTTAGCCTGTCTGCCCCTCACAAAACCACACTGGTCTGGGTGAATCAATCGGGGGAGAAATGTTTCTAATCTAGTAGAAATAATTTTGGCTATAATTTTGTAGTCCGAATTTAAAAGTGATATCGGCCGGTAAGAGGAGCACTTTAAGGGATCTTTTCCTTGTTTAGGCAGAACTGTTATGGTGGCCAGATATTGAGAAGTGGGCAGCATACCATTTTCCAAGGCTTCATTCACAACTCGGAGTATCAATGCGTCCAAAACATCCCATAACTCTTTATATAGTTCTGCTGGGATCCCATCTGGTCCCAGAGCCTTTCCCATTTTAGCACCCCATTCTGCCTCTTTTAACTCCTCCAATGTCGGTAGGTTATCTAATCTATTGCTATCTTGTATTGTTAAAGAGGGCAGTTCAATGGTATCTAGGTAAGTCAGAGGGTCAGCCCCTGCAGGAAACTCTGAAGTATAAAGTTTTGAATAGTAAGCTTTGAAAGAGTCATTGATTTGAATTTGGTCATAGAGTACTCCACCCATCTGGTCCTCCACCTCAATAATAGTACGTTCAGATTTTTTCTTTTTAACCAATCCAGCCAACCACTTGCCCGAGTTGTCCCCATCAAAGAACATATTAGATTTCGTTATAATTAAATCTCGTTCCAGTTTCCTAATCATAGAAACATAGAATTTGATGGCAGACAAGGACCATTTGGCCCACCCAGTCTGCCCATTTCCCAACCTAATGGATAAGCTGCAGATCCTAGTTAACCAGCAGACTACTTCTTTCTACCCCCACCCCCTAGAATTGCCTTATGACTGTCCCATGCATGCTTGAATTCCACCACTGTTTTTGACTCCACAACTTCCTCCGGAAGGCCGTTCCATGCATCCACAACCCTCTCTGTGAAAAAATTGTTCTCACATTACCTCTGAGCTGCCCCCCATCTTCAATTGTGCCCCTTGTTCTTGCACACTCTTTTTGAAAGGTGCTACCCTCTTGGACTTTGTTGATTCCCTTGAGGTACTTGAAAGTTTCTATCATGTCCCTCCTCTCCTCCTTTCTTGAGGCTATACATAGTAAGCTGCTTTAGTCTCTCTTCATATGTCTTCCGGTGCAGACCCTGCACCATTTTAGTTGCCCTCCTCTGGACAGCTTCAATCCTGTCTATGTCCTTGCAGAGATTGGGTCTCCAGAACTGCATGCAGTACTCCAGATGGGGTCTCACCAGCTGTCTGTACAGAGGGATAACAACTTCCTGTTTTCTATTGGTAATGCCTTTCCCTATGCATCCCAGTATCCCCCAGCCCTCCTTACTGCCCTCTCACATTGTTTGCCCACCTTCAGGTCATCTAATATGACTACCCCCCAGGTCCCTTTCCATTTTGTTGTTGTTAGTATCTCACCTCCATTGTGTACTCTTTCCTGGGTTTTTGTTTCCCAGGTGCATTACCTTGCATTTCTTAGCATTGAATCTAAGCTGCCATACATTTGGCCATTCCTCTAACCTTGCCAAGTCCCTTCTCATCCTTTCCACCCCACTTTGTGCATCAGCTCTGTTGCAGATCTTTGTATCGTCTGCAAAGAGACATACTTTTCCTTCCAGTCCCTCTGCAATGTACGCTTATAAAGACATTGAAGAGGACCGATCTAATCTGAACCCTGCAGTGTCCCCACTAGTAACCCCCTTTCTTCAGGAGTGGACTCCATTTACTATTATCCTCTGTGTCCTATTCTACAGCCAATTCTTTACCCAGGCTATCATCTTGGGACCCATTCCCAGGCTGGCTAACTTGTATATTGACCTTTTGTGTGGGACTGTTTCAAATGCCTTGCTAAAGTCTAGGTAGGCCATGTCCACAGCCCCTTCCTGATATACTACTTTGGTCACCCAGTCAAAGAAATCTATTAGATTCGTCTGGCATGACCTTCCCACTGTAAATCCATGCTGCCTTGGGTCCTGTGAACCTCTGGCCTCTAGATACTCAACAGTTCTTTCCTTCAGAAGTGATTCCATTGCCTGTCTCCAAATTGACCCACAGTGCTTCTTCTCCTCCCTGTTTACCCTTTTGTTCTGTTGCTTTGATTCCTTCCCTTATGTAGAAAGCTACTTCTCCTCCTCCTTTTACCCTCCCTGTCCCTCCTGTAGATAGTGTATCCTGGTATGTTTATGTCCCAGTCATGGTTCTGTGTGTACCATGTTTCTGTGACTGCCACGATATCCAGATGTTCCTCCTCCATCAAGGCCACTAATTAAGGAAACTTGTTACCCAGACTACGGGCATTGGTACTCATTGCTGTCCATTTTTTGATGGCTTTACCTTCTGTAGCAGCATTCCCCACTGACCTTTCTACCTTGGTCTTTTTCTCATTTAGTACCCTGTTTTGTAGGGGGAGGCTGGGATTTTCCTGCTGCTTATCAGTGCCTCCCCCCTTGACTAGTTTAAAAGCTTGCCAATGAAACATTTAAACCGATTGCCAAAAGACTTGTTCCCTTCCTGGACAGATGCAGACCATCCTGCCAGTATAGGCTGGTGTCCCTCCAGGTGGAACCCCTGTCCCCAGTGAAGCCAAACCCCTGTGCTCCACACCATTTTTTCAACCATTCATTAAACTGCATGGTGCAAAGTACCCTCGCCTCATCCATGCCATTGACAGGCAGCACCTCTGAGAAGGATACTGTGTGTTACTTGTCTTAGGCCCCTCCCCAACTCTACAAAGTCCTCCTGCACTGCTCTAATCTCATGGTGAGCCAAGTCATTTGTCCCTAGGTGGACAATGACGTCCAGCTCAGACTCCCGTGCAACTGTTCTCATGATCCTAAGGATGCGCTTCCTGTCCCTCCAAGCCATAGCACCAGGCAGGCACCTTACTTCAGTTTTCCCTGCTCCCCCCAGTTCTATCCCCCTAATAATTTAGTCCCCCACCAGGAGCTGCTTCCTTTCCCAGTGGTGTCCTCTGCCTCCTTCCTGAGGGCCTCCCTTGTGACAGTTGTCCGCAACCTCATTAGTCTCCTCTGCGGGTGCATCCATAGGGGAACTGTGCTCTCCCAGAATGGTGTATGGATTGTGGAGTGGAACAACTGACTGGGTGTGCCTCTGTTCCACCACCCTTACCCTCCCTGAGCCCACTGTGGTCCAACTGCTGTGCTTTCTTCGCAACCTCTGAGGTAGTGGTGGTGGCTCTGGTGCTCCCTGGATGGGGGAGGTTTCCTTACTACTGTCCAGTATGGCCTGAAGGCGTGCAACTTCCTCCCTCAGTGCAGAGAGTTGTCTGCAAATAGGGCCGCACCTCAGCCTCCAGAAAGACTCCCGGAAGACTGCTGCCCCACAGCCATTACATTGCAGTACTCCCCTGTCTGTCTATCTTATTTTTTTTTTTTGTGTGTGTGATTGGTTTGTTATATAGAAATATATAAATATATATTATACGATGTGTATGCTTATATTGTCAGTGCATTGTGCTAGAGAGGCAATGACAGTGATATGCACCTTGCCATCTTGAGGAAATGATGTTACAACCCCAGGTATAAAGGAACTATTTCTAGGGGTGAGGGGTGGGAAGGGTTTGGGCCTAAACTGTACCCTCACGAAACAATCAGCTAAAAGCTCTGACCTACCGCTGAGATGAGTGCCTTCCTGTCAACAAGATGCCCTACACCACAATTTGACAGAGAAAATACCCTGCTAATCAAACAGAGAAAAATCCAAACATCCAAGTCAGACACAGGTAAACCTCCTCAGCCCCAAAATAGCCTGGTGACTTGTGCTCTAAAAGCAGTCAGTCCCAAAACAAGTCAACTGTGCACAAGGACAGACACAGTAAACAGTATTCAGTCCCTCTGGATTTAAACTCTTCCTGCATTGAAAATCTTAACAACTGTAACAAAAGTAAAGCAATTTCCACTTCCCTCTATTGATTGAAAGACTGTCTTTTCTGATAATTCTAAGTTCCTTATTTCACCTTTCAGTTAGAAGTAGCCTCCACCTGAAGAATATTTACTTTCCTAATGAATCTGCTACAAACCAAAGACAATTGTAAATTGTAAGGTTTACCTCCCTCTGTTGTGAGCACAACTCGCTTTCTTGCAAATCCTAAGTCCAGTATTGCAGCTTCTAGCCAGCGGTAGCTTTACCTGAAGAATATTAACTATGATTTTAGCTATCATGTAGTTTACCCTGCAGAGTTTTCAGCTCAGATGCTTTCCCTGGTGACAAGGAACACATATTGGCCCTCCTAGTTTTTTAATCTGATGCTCAAGTTGATCCTCCTGATGGGAGCTATTTTTTTTTGACAAAAAAAATAAGAGATTGCCTCCCTTCTAACAAAGGCTTTTAAGGTGTCCCATAGTATACCAGTATTAATGGTTTCTGTGGAGTTCAAATAAGTCAATTCTTGGAGGTGCTGTTTGAGCTGTCGAATAAATTGTGGGTCTAGTGTCAGGGAAGGGTCCATCCTCCACCGCAGTGGGGCTGGAGTCCTCTCCTCCAGACCCACAACTACTCTGAGAGAGGCATGATCTGAAATAACCAAAGGTCCGAATTTGGCCTCCTTTAGGCACCCTATCATGGATGAGGGCAGAAAAATATAATCAAGTCTGGTGTATAAATTGTGGGCATGTGAAAAAAAGGAATATTCCCTTGTTGTTGGATGGCAAAATCGCCAAGCATCTGTCAAGGCTCTTCCCTCCACCAGGCGGTGAAGCGCTACAGTGCTGCGCAGGGGGGGCCACGCTTCAGACCAGAGTGGTCAAGCTTAGGGTCCCAATATGTATTCATATCCCCTTCTACAATTAAGTTATCTGGGAATGGAGCTAGGGTAGTCACTAAATGAGTGTAAAAATCCGGGGAATCATAGTTTGGGCCGTAGGTAGACACACAGATTAAGGTTCGGCCCTCAACAACCACCACTGCTATAACATAACGTCCCTGTGAATCTGCCATAGAGGACAAAACTTGGTGAGGAAGGCCAGGCCTAACCCAAATGGCAACCCCTTGAGCTCTGGAAGTAAACGGGGCTACTATGAATGATCCCCCCAGGACTGACCCAATCTATCAGCTTCCTCCTTTGTGGAATGAATTTCCTGGAGGAGAGTAATGTCACCGTTCATTTCTTTAATTCGGTTCCAAATATGTTTACGTTTAACCACACTGCGGAGACCATTAGTATTCCATGAAATAATAGTAAGTTTATCTATTACTACCAGGTATTTAAAATTTTCCCAACTTGGTCAACTGTATATATTGTCTAAAAAAATGCATCAACTCTGCATAAGTTTTATAAAACCCAACTGGGTTCTCCCCACCACCCTCCCCTCCCTTTTAAACCAGATAAAACAGGAAAAAAGCTTAACATAGCTAACATTACAACAGTCCTCTTGCCCCACCCCATCAAGTTCAAAATTTGCCACAGCAATAATAAAAGAAGAGTACTGCAGGACAATAAACCCCCCCCCTCCCGTTCCCCAACAGAAAAATCTCCACATCCTCTACTTATCGTGGAGTTGGCGTTCATCCCCTACAACAATGGAAAGATTCCACTCAGTAAACTTCTAAAAATAAACATATTCCCCTCATCCATCTCCCTCATCATGATAGGGAGGGGATGGGGGATCGCCATAATCACTACCTAGCCCTGCAGAACGAAGCACCTTCATTGGAGATCCCCCCAGGGAAAACCTGATCTCTCTGAGGTAATGAGAACAGGCAATTCTCCGAGTCAAATGAGTAAAACAGTTTTATCATTTATAGCTCACACGTCCCAATCGAGAGCCAAAAGGGAGCAAATCCATAGGGCACTCCCCCCCACCCAGCCAAGTGTCCTCCGAACCCCCCCAACAGCAAAAAATCTACAATAACATTTTTTAAATCATTTTAACTCAGTTAAGTGATCTCTAATCATCGTATTTGATTGAACCCAGGAAGAACATCAGGTCCGATATCTGTACTCTTTACCGAGAAAAATGCCATTTAAAATAGAACAAACTTAACACAGTATTCTGTTCTGGTCCAGCATTCAACTCAAGTTCTCTTCACTCGGTTAAGTGTCCAAACTAAGTCCAAAAGAAGCAACCTAAAGTTCCAAACAGGTGGTGTTTCTAAACAAAATATGTCAGTACTAGTGGCCGAGGCCCCACTCCAGCCTGAGGCCCGCGCCCCAGAGCAAACATTGTGCACGCGTAAGTGTTAAAACTTCAGCTGATTGAAATCTAGGACAGTTGGTAAAAGCGAGGGGATCCCCTCCCCGCCATGATAGGCCTCCACCAGAGTTGTGGGGTCGGGTGTTACATTTCCCCTCGTCCTTTCACTATAGAAAAACTGCATAGTACCTTTGATCCATTATTACTTCAGCCAATTTGGTGATCGGCATGGCCATCTTGTCTCCTTCGTTCCAGTTCTCAGGTGAACTCCAGAGCAGCTGTTGGGCATGTGAAAGCTCTCTGGTTTGATCCTGAAGGACGAACAATCAGTCTGGCCGGGTACACCAGAGTGACGGCGCAATTAAGAGAGTGGAGAAGCTTCTTCACTTCTGCAAATGATTGCCTTTGGATCTGGAGCTGGCGAGAATAATCTGGGAAGATGCTAACTCTGGTTTGTTGAATTGAGATGACCCCCTTCTTGCCAGCTGCTTCCAAGATTAATTGGCGATCCTGGTAACGTAAAAATTTTATTATAATGTGCCTTGGTTTCTGGTCTTTAGTGGGTTTAGGGCCGGGGGATCAATGTGCTCTTTGGATTTCTAGGGTGACTGTTGCAGGCAGATATAGGTTTGACTTCAGCCAGAATCGCATATACTCTGGGCAGTCCCGTCCCTCAAGGCCTTCTGGCATGCCAATAATTCACAAATTGCAGTGGTGCTCACGATATTCGTGATCATTGATACTCTGTTTAAGGGTCTCAGTCTCTCGGAGGGCTCTAGTAAGGTCATCGCTGCACTGCCTTTGCCTATCTTCTTTGTCCTCCACCCTGGTTTCCATTTCTCTCAGCCTTGATTCATGACTTTCCACCTTTTCTGACACATTATTAACCACCTGCTGGAGATGCTGAGTCTGGGCAGTTACGTTATCGAACCCTGCCTCCATACGCGTCCCCAGATCATATTTTAAATCTTTTATTAGCTGTTCTAGGGTGAGATGAGGTTCAGTCATGGTTATTTCATTGCTAGGTTGTAAAGTCGGGCGCGAGGTGGAAGGATTCTGCGCTCTCTCTGCTTCCAAGCTGTCTGGTAGAGAATTTAGTTGATCACCTGGTTTAGATAGGCCGGAAACCTCACCGCCACTCCTGATCGATTTATATGGGAGTTTGCCTTGTTTCTTGCCTGATTTCATGGCCGCAGACACAGAGATTTTTAAAGCTGTCCAAAAATGTAAGTTAAATCACTATTAGTTAGGAGATGTTAGAGGATTGCAGGGGATGAAAAGTGGAGCTCCTCTTCTAAACGTTGTTTCTGCCCCCCCCCCGTGTTTTTTAACTAATACACATAAAATAGAGGAAAACGAGAGAAATCCCCCTTCTCGTCACTAGTTTTGCTTGTAAAGACAGAAAGCTGACAAACTAACAAGTGTGAATCTTGTTCACTTAAACATGCTGTAGCACTTCGCGATGCTATAGGGAGAAACCAAGGGAGGAGAGAAAATCCAGCATGTACAGTGGGAGACTATTTTGGGGGAAACAGCATTTTAAGGTAGGATAAACAGGAGCTGCATTGTTTTGTTTTGTGTTAAACACACTTGGACTGGTGTGGCATTTGCAATTTTTTTTTTTTGCTAAATTTTTGGAGCTTTATCACACTGAAAATTAGAGGGATGCCTTGGTCCCATAAATCAGTTAATTTGATTTGTAAGTTAGGTATTTTATAATAGTCATTTTCCTTAAATGTCGAGCTCTGGGATACCACAGTGAACCCAGTCAGAACCCACTTTTTTCTGTTGCTCCAGTGGCAGCTAGAGAACATAAAATCATCTTGTAAAGTAACATAGATATTTGGTGAAAGCACCAGGCATATGATGGGCGGGCCAGGTATGGCAATTATATGTACCTTCTTGATATTAGACAGGTAGCTGAAATTGTGCACAAACCTTTGCAATTTATATAAGTATATCAAAAAGTGCCAGTTGATATCAATACCCTGCAGACCACCACAAAAAAAAGCCCATCAGCATTTTGTTCCTACCAGGGGAGTTTTTTCAAAGGAAAGTGAACACATTTAGAAAAATGCTTTAAATAATACTGGTGGAATAACATCATGATGACGGGCCCTAATTAACAAACAATTAATCATTTACAATGGGAACTTTTAAAACACAGGACTTAACGCACAACTTGAAATAACTTTTTTTTTAAATAAAATATCTGATTGCTGTTACAATCAAGACTACATGCAATGTATGGGACATTATATCTCAATACCTAGCAGTTCTGTTGTCGTTCCCCCCCCCAGCAATTATTACCTAACTTGAGGGTTTTATTATACTTGATACCCTCTGGTTCATGAATAGTTGTAGGTCATGTTTTTATCTAACCACGGTGATATTATTCAGTGTGGTTCATTTTTTAACACAAAGAGCAATCGAGCCTCATGGTGCTTGTGCTTTATAAACTTATTGGAATCAAAATAAATAGTGGGGTTATTACATATGAGGAAAATGTCCTTTTATTTCTATTCAGTTATTTAATACTTTTTCCTCTCACCAAATACAGACACTGAAATCCAACCCCATCTCCTTCATGATCGCCCTCCTATACGCTAGGTTGCTCTCATAAATAGATTGTAAGACACTCTTTTTTTATACAAATCATTTCATAGTTTATCTTCCCCTTTTCCTCTTCAAAATGGCAACTGACATGTTTGGAAAACATTCAAATGTGTATGCACATTTATAAATATGTGCATAGAGGAAATATAAAATAAAATAAAATCCATGTAGAAATGAGTACTAGATTTACACTGTCACTGGTCCGTTTGTTTAGAATATATAATGAAATGTTTTTATTTCTCCAGATCGAGGGGATGCTGTATCTCTTTGAATGTGGGAGAATCTTGTAACAGATTTTAGTTTATGCCCCAGACGGAGTCACAACATTTCACCCTGCAAGACAAATGCTTAACAACATCTTGAAGATATATTAAAGCTTGTACAAAGAACTTATTGTGGGTGTTAAAAAACACATGTAGAGGAAATATTAATGGACAATTAAATTGAAAAGAATGAGATACTTGCATGTTATGCATGTTTGTGTTAAAAAATCTTTTTAAGAAATTTTTGAAGTCCAATGGTTGTGATACTAAATAAATAAGTAAAATATGAAGGATGTGCTAATGATTCAGTAATCTGTGAAGGGCAGTTTCATAGGATTTTTAATTGGTGGGTTGTATAAGGGTAGATAGCTCTTGTTGTTAGTTAGAATATTTAACTGTTTGTTAACTAGGGCCCGTCCTGATGACGTTATGACACCAGTATTATTTAAACAATTTTTCTAAATGTGTTCACTAGCATTTGAAAAAGCTTCGTGGCAGGAGCGAAATGCCTTGGGCTTTTTTTTTTTTTTGTGGTAGTCTGTAGGGGGTTGACATCAACTGCCACTTTTTGATATACTATATAAGTGTGGCTATATGAAATAAATAATTTATTTTCTGCACATATTTGTCTGGAACTCCTTTTCTGACCAGGGGTAAGTTTGCGAGGGGGGTTCTTTCTCACTGTTGCATTGATCTGTTTTAGCCTGTATGCAACTCTAACCAGTGGGTGACTTTTTATCTTGTGGTCATGATTTAGTGAACAAGATTCATTCATTCAAGGCATTATTTTCATTTCTGGAATGTTTGCTTAAATTTTGTATTTAATAAATATTGATGGCTCCTAACCTGTGTCAGTAAATCAGTAAACTGGCTGTCCTCTGATAGTCTCCAGCTAAGTGTGTTTTCCACTGCATTCTCCAATCCTCTGTGGAAGCAACTTCTGTGGGTGGCCATTCACCTATGCAGTCCCCCAGAGGGTAACCTAGAGCTTCAGCCACTCCCAATCCACCTGTCCTTGGGTGTGCTTACGGGAATGCACACTGACGTAATGAATCCATCCTCAGAGCGGACACATGATGGAGTAAATGATCACTTTATGCTCCCTTATAACCACGGAAACCATTTACATCATATGTAACAAATCAGTCAAGATACTTCATAAACATTTAAACATTTAAATCACTTTCTGATAACTGTACTGTTTTTCTACATTTTCCAGGGCCTCTCTAACTGAGCTAGATCTTAATGTCTGCAAAATGTGATCTCTTTTCCTTTACAAATATTTATTCAAAATTTACAAATAGGTACTGTAACCATGATCCCCAGATCGCAATACCATATTACATTATGAGAGCCATCATCCAAAGCAAGCACACGAGAGAAAACATACCATTTGGGCAAATACTTAGACTAAAAAGAAAGTGCAGCGAGGAACAGATCGGGAATGAAGAAAGTAAGAGAATGTTTTTAAAGAAAGGAATGTCTCCACAAGAAAAGTAGCTAAGCAGAATAGTATTACTAAGAGACAGTGCCACGGAGAATATAGAAAAACAGTCCTGTTATCAGAAAGTGTTTTAAATGTTCATGAAGTGTTTAGATTGGTTTGTTGAGGACAGGTGGATTGGGAGCGGCTGAAGCCCTAGGTTACCCTCTGGGGGACTGCATAGGTCACTAGCCGTCCACAGAAGTTGCTTCCGCAGAGGATCGCAGTAGAAAACACACTTATGGATTAGGCAAATGAGCCGAGAATAAGCACCTTTAAAAACTTTGGCCACAGAACACGTAAGACAAAACTTCACTTAAAGTGCCAAAACCACACGTTGTGGGTTCCGAACCTATTTTTAAACTGCATGAAAAATAACATGTTTTTGGTTGGATATACTGGTGTTGGAGCCCTATATTTTTTAGGGTGCAGATATACGACACTGCATCGCAGCGTCCACCTCACTTATTTAATATACCCTGCTATTTAGCACCCAGACCTTTAGATCAGTATATAAGATTTAGAGCACTACCGCTTTGGAAAAGATTTGTTTTGTTACACATTATTTTAGTTCTTTTAAATACAGTCTGCATTTTATGGAGCAAGCATGTTTAAAATACCTGCACTAGTGTCCAGGCTAACTTTGGCAAAGGCTGCATTAAAAATCCGAGTAGCGGCCACAGCGTCTCAACGCCATGTTGATTTAAGCAGAATGCTAAGAGAAGTGCTGGTACTTGTAACAGTTGATCTACAGTATGTGGGGGAAGGGTGGCTTCTGGCTAAAAGAAAATCTGTTTCTTCTGTTTGCTGTCTGGCTCTGAAGAGTGAAGATGTGTCAAAAGGATATACTGGTGTTGGAGCCCTAAATTTTTAGGGTGCAGATAGAAGACACTGGATCGCCGAGTCCACCCCCCTGATTTAATATGTCCTGCTATTTAGCACCCGGACCTTTAGATCAGTATATAAGATTTCAAACACCATGAAGTCTTGCTATATTATAACAATAGCAGTCAGCCACTGCAGCTGAACTGCCCCGGAGAGGAAGGAGTTAACTCCAGAAGATCTGGAGTTCTACAGCGCGAGGGCGCTGTGCCCAAAGCTCTATCTGGCAGTTTCAAATGAAACTGTCAGATTCTTTACTCCGCTTCACTGAACAGTCGCTCCGGAGATCAGCTCCTTCAACTCGGTTCATTCTCGGTTCAAGCGAGTATTTTTCAGTTCATTTGAACGGCAAAAGTTATTATTTTACACGCATTTGGTTTTAAAGCTCTATCTGGTAACCGTAAGTACAAAATTTAAGTCTGTGTGGAAAATTAATTATCGGTTCGGTTTTGAACCGATCGGTTAATTTTCTGTATTTTAAAAGTGTACAGTGGGTTTTAGAGTGCGGTTCCGTTCTTATCGGTTCTAAAAAAAAAGCAGAATTATAACGTTTTTTCAACACCTGTGACACGGTTAGGAACCGATATGGGTGTCTTGCCTGGCACTGCCATCAAAAGGGCAAGTTTTGGTTAGGCTGGCATTATGTCTGAGAAACCCAAAAGAAAAGCCGGGCCCACTGGGTTTCAACACTGTGATGTCTGTGGGGCATGCTTGCCAGGCTGACCCACACACACTTGTGTTTATTGTCTGAGGCTGACCACCTCCTGTCAGACTGCCAAGGGAGGAGGAATTTGATCAATATATGTGTGGCTGGGGGTCTGGGCGTGCCCATTGAACCGGACATTTCTCCAGACAGACCTTTAGAATCTCCTCCTATTCTGTCTGAGTCCCCTTCTTTCTTTATTTTTACAAAAAGGTTGCAGAAACCTCCAGCTCTTTAGAGGAGGCTGTGGATGAGCAAGAGGAGCCTGATTATGTGGAAATGATGGATATTCCAAGTCTAGGAGGTTGTCTATTCCTTTGCATAAGTCTTTTAGGAAGCAAACAACAAAGATTTTAAAAATCCTCATTCTGTCCCTCCTGTAGATAAAAAAGGACAGAAGGTATACTTTGTCAGGTCCGGATACAGACTTCCTTACTGAGCAGTGTAGTCATGTAGGTGGTACATGCTGCAGCCTGTGACAAGGCTAATATTCCTCTGGCCTCACATCCTCCTGATAAAGTTCCAGGAAGATTGATGCCATGGCGAAGAAACAGTATATGGCAGCTTCTTTGGGACTCAGGCAGGCAAATTATATGGCTATGTGGCTAGATATCAGAAATCTAGGTGGGACACAGTATTGCAGTTAGCCAAGCAGGCCATGGCCAGCTGGCTGGTGAGTTGGAACAGGTGTGCTGATGGCATTGAAGCCTCTAAAGTTCAATTTCATACTGCTGTTGATGTTAATGATGTTTCTTCTAGGGTCATGGCCACTTGTAGCTTCCGTGAGGTTGGCATGGCTCAGATGCACTAATCTGTCCCAAGATACCCAGTCAAAGGCTATGGATTTTCCTGTAGTGGGAAATTCTCTTTTGGGGAGCAAACAGAAAACTATATGAAAAGATGGATGAATATAGAACTACCTACAAAAGTGCCCAGGCTAAGGAGAAGCATGCCATGCCTCAAAGGCATGCTCCCAGAGGTAGGGGCAGGCCCTTTCCAGGCCTTTTACCAATTTCAAGCCTCCTCTGCTGTCTCGCAGAGGGTTTCTTCAGAGGCAGGGGTAGGCAGGCACAAGTGACCATCCCCCTCCCTCAGCCTAAGGCTGCTGCTACAGGCACCCTGATGGGGTGCCCAGGCCGATTCTCCTGCACCAGTGGGCAGGTTGGGCCTATTTCAGCCGGAACTGGCTGTCCCTAATCACGGACAGATGGGTTCTGGAGGTAATAGGCCAGGGTCTGATTCTCAACTTCAAACACTTTCCAAAGATAAGAGCCAGGCATTTTCCACCTGCAAATCCTTCAGAAGCCCTTGCTTTGGAAGCAGAGGTTTCTGCTCTGCTGGACTGCAAAGCAGTGGAAAGGGTTCCTCCTTGCCATCAGGGCAAGGGGCTTTATTCAAGATACTTTCTTACCCCAAAAGACAGGAGAATGGCGCCATCCTAGATTTAAGATACTTGAACAAGCATCTGTTGAATCCAAAGTTCAAAATGTTGACTCTGGCAATGATATTGCTTTCCCTAAGCCAGGGACTGGCTAGCTTCCTGGACCTCAAGGATGCCTATTTTCATGTTCTGATCAGGCCTTCTCACCGAAAGTACCTCAGGTTCAAACTGCCCTCAGGCCACTACCAGTTCAGGGCAATGCCCTTCGACTTACCTCTGCGCCAAGGGTATTCACAAAATGTCTCGCTGTAGTAGTGGCTCACTTAAGAAGGCAAGGGGGTTGCTTGTTCCCTACCTGGACGACTGGCTCATTGTGGGTCAGTCTCCAGGTCAGGTGAAATCCCACTTGCAAGTCACCCAGCAGCTTCTCACTTCCCTGGGATTCCTGCTAACTTACCAAAGTCAGTTCTGGAACCAGTTCAGGTCCTAACTTTCATAGGCGAGAGTTGAACACAAGGTTAGCCAGGGCTTTTCTTCCCTCGGAAAGGGTGGACAGACTCATCGCCCTGGCATCCTCCTTTACCCTGCGGGTCTCTCGACCAGCAAGGCATTTTCTGCAACTCCTCGGGCACATGGCTGCTTCCACAGCTGTCGTGCAGGGAGCAAGATTCCAGATGAGGGACATTCAGTTCCATTTGAGGGCCTATTGGTCTCAAAGGAAGGACCCCCTTACCAAGTTGGTCCCAGTTACTCAAACTCTGATCCTAGCCCTCCACTGGTGGCAGGTCCAGAGCAATTTAAGACAGGGGTTCCCTTCATTCCCATTTTCACTCCCTCACCCTCACCACGGATGCCTCCCTGTTAGGGTGGGGGCTCACCTGGCGACCTTGCCACTCAGGGGTATGGTCTCCTCAGGAGTCTCTGCTCCACATCAATCTTTTGGAACTCAGAGCTGTCTTTTTAGCTCTTGGTGTTTTCAGATTCTGTCCAGAACAAAGTGGTTCAAGTCAGGACAGACAATACCACCACAATGTGGTACATCAACAAGCAAGGGGCACTCGGTCTCAGCCTTGTGCACTGAAGCAATGAAGTTGTGGTCTCTGGCTTACTCCTGGAACACCTCCCTGATAGCGGTTCATCTCCCAGGAAGGACAACATCCCATGGATGCCCTCAGCAGAATTTCTCAGGGCCATCACGAATGGGCTCTGAATTCACAAGTGCTGGGGTCTGTCTTTGCCAGATGGGGCACTCCTCAGATAGATCTTTTGCAGCCCCAGACAACCACCAACTTCCTCTTTTCTGTTGCAGGCCTCCAGTTCTGGGCTCAGTCCCTCTGGACGCCTTTCTGTTGGACTGGAAAGGGAAGTTCCTGTATGCCTTTCCCCCTTCCTCTCCTTTTCAGGGTACTAGTAAAAATCAGATCTCAACCTGCAGAGTGATTCTGATTGCCCCAGATTGGGCCAGACAGCCCTGGTACCTCTGCTCCTGTCTCTGGCAGTCTCACTCCTGCCCTGAGCCTGCCCAGAGTCCACGACTTACTGGCCTGTGCACAGGGAGAGTGTGGTATCCGGACCTCAAATCCTCCACCTCAAGGCTTGGCTCTTGAGGAGCTAGAATTTGCTGACTTACACCTTCTCAAGGTGTCATGGATATTTTAAAGGCTTCAAGGAAGCCTTCCACTAGGGCCACTTATAATTCTAAGTGGAAGAGGTTTTCCATCTGGTGCTCTGAGAGGCAGATTATCCCAGAATCTGCTGATCTTCCCATTCTACTGGACTATTTGGTCCATCTGAATTCCCTAGGCCTTAGACCAGCTACCCTGAAGGTTCATCTGGCAGCTGTCTCTGCTTTTGTGTCAGCAGGAAGCCTGCCTCCTTTCTTCTCACCCGTGTTCTCCAAGTTTTTAAAGGGTTACTTCATACTAACCCTCCTTTTGGGAACCAGCTCCGCCTGGGACCTGAATATTTGCATTGCTCAGTTAATGCACCCCCTTGAGCCTCTGTCTTCTGCAGAGCTCAAGTATTTAACTTGGAAAACTGCTTTCCTAGTAGCTATCACTCTGCCAGACGCACAAGTGAGCTACAGGCCTGTCAGTGGAAGAAGATTTTATCTCTTTCCACAGAGATAAGGTAGTCCTTAGGACTAATAGAAAGTTTTGCCTAAGGTGGTTTCTGATTTCCACCGAATCAATCTATCTCTCTCTCCCAGTATTTTTCACTGAGCATTCTTCCTCAGGTGAGAGGAGACTGCACAGCTTGGATGTCAAAAGAGCCTTAGGCTACTATTTAGAGCGCACTAGAGGTCATAGGTTCGAATCCTCCAACTCTTTCTTACCTATGGCGAGGTTGGCAAAGGAAACCTGCCACTAAGAGAACAATTGCAAGGTGGATTGTTTTTGTATCCAATTCTGTTATCAGAAACTGGGTAGAGTACCCCTCAGGATTGAGGGTCCACTCCACCAGGGGTACAGCTGGCCTCTAGTGGCTGCTAGAGACATCCCCATTCTGGAGATTTGTCAAGCTGCTACCTTGAAGACAGTTCACACCTTTACCAAGCATTATTCCCTGGATGTCCAGTCCAGGAGAGATGCTCGGTTTGGCACAGCTGTGCTTCAGAGCCTATTTCCTAAGTAGGTTCTGACCCTCCTCCATGGAGGTACTGTGTGTAATCTGCTATTGTTATAATATAGCAAGACTTCATGGTGTTTGAAGAAAAATTACTCACCTTAGTAATTGCTTTTCTTCTCATGGAGTCTTGCTATATTATAACCACCTCCCTCCTGCCCCTCTCAGAACTTCTACTTGTAGAGGTGGCGAATTGGTGCAAGCACTGTGTCATGCCATTGTAGTTTTTCCTTACCCTCTTTTCCTTTGGGTTAGGGATCTAGATTGTTTCATTTAGGTTATTTATATTGCCCCTTCCTGGACTTGAGTCTTTGGGGAAGGGGGTTATGTGCTTGTCAAGGAAACGAACCATAATACCATCAATTTTTGTTATTATGGCTCTGAGTGTTTCTTTGTTCTTTATATTGTTGTTATTACTACTAGTAGGTAGCCATGGGCTAGTGTAGTTTTCCACACAGACTTTCCGTCCTTTGATGTTACTTCGTAAAGATCTGCAGTTTCATTTGAAACTGCCAGATAGAGCTTTTGGGCACAGCGCCACGCTGTAGAACTCCAGATCTTCTGGAGTTAACGCCTTTCTCCGGGGCAGTTCAGCTGCAGTGGCTGACTGCTATTGTTATAATATAGCAAGACTCCATGAGAAGAAAAGCAATTACTAAGGTGAGTAATTTTTTCTTAGAGCGCTACGGCTTGGGAAAAGATTTTTTTTGTTACACATTATTTTAGTTCTTTTAAATACAGTCTGCATTTAACGGAGCGAGCAGGTTTAAAATACCTGCACTAGTGTGCAGGCTGACTGTGGCAAAGACTGCTTTTAAAATCAGAGTAGTGGCTGCAGCGTCTCAACGCCATGTTGATTTAAGTTGAATGCTAAGAGAAGTGCTGGTACTTGTAACAATTGATCTACGGTATGTAGGGGAAGGGTGGCTTCTGGCTAAAAGAAAACCTGTTTCTTCTGTTCTCTGTCTGGCGCTGAAGAGTGAAGATGTGTCAAAAGATAGTGCGAGCTGGAGGAAAGTAAAAAAAAAAAAGGAAAAAAGATGGCGCAAGCTGCAGAGTGTTTCCAGGGGAGTCCTCTTTTTTCACACTCCAGCATGTTGTTGGTTCGCAAGAGATGCAAGTCCTTTTTCTTAGTAATCCTAAAATGATTGCAGGGCTCCGTCCACTGCAGCCCTAAACAACACAGATGTTGCTGCACGTTTCTTCAAGTTTACTGTAATTCTGTGCGGTCCTGTGGTCTGACGGAGAATAGGAGGTGTGCAGCAGAGCTCTAGGAGGGGTGGGACTGTGTGTTCTTGGGCAGTGCAATGGGAGGGGGAGGCAGGGTTTAAAAATACAGTAGTATCTCACTGTGTGCCTGCCAGGAGGAGTTTCTCTCGTTCGAGCGGGGTGGAGAAGAGAGAGGAGGGGCGGGACAGGGAGGCAGCTGACACAGAAGGGGATGATTGCAGGAAAGAGTGCAGTGCTGTGGTCGGTAGGGACAGCATGGGTGGAGTGTTTCATGGCAGCAGGGGCCACTGTGACGCAATCCAACATGTTGTAGGGATGAAAGAAATGTCCCCTTTCTCAGTGATCATTAAAGTGCCCCAGGGCTACACCCCTTGCAGCCCTAAAAAGACAGGGAACGGTCTAAGGAGTCAGTGGATCCAAAATTCACAGAGAAAACTGACTCCACTAAATCTAAAAGGCCTGTGTAATGGGGTGGTGAGCCAGTTTCAGCCAAGAGAAAACATAAAGAGAAACATCGCTGCACCTCCAGCCGAGAAGGCTAAGGAGCTGTCAGCAGACAAGCCAGCTATGCCCTTGGCTAAGGACATTGCCAAAGCACTGCAAATTCTGCAGGCACTCCAAGCTCCTGTCCTGGTTCCTACACCAGTTCCAGCACAGGTACAGACTATCCAGGAACCAGTGTATGCTTGTGACAACCCAGAACAAGAGAAGGAGGAGGAGGAAGAAGGGGAACCTATTGAACCTGAGGTGTCCCCTGAGCAGGAGTTTCGTTCCCCACCTAGGGGTCCAGATGATTGTACTTCACACTGTGCATTTGTGAAGCAAATGGTGGAGACCTTGAATCTCCCTATTCAGGAAACTGTAGAAGATGAGGAAGAAGCAGATTTCCTCGAAATGATGGGACTAGCCCCCACTAAAAGACTGTTGCTACCAATGCCTAAGTCTTTGAGAATGGCAGTACTGAAGATATTGCAAACCCCTACTACTGTCCCAGGGGTTGATAAAATAAAAAAAATACCAACTCAGTAGATCCACTGCTGCCTTTTTATTTAACCACCCTGATCGTGAGGGAGTGGTTCAGGCAGCAGCTTGTGACAAAGCTAGAATACCTCTCTCTTCCCATCCCCCTGACAAGGATGCAAGAAAAATTGATGGTATGGGAAAGAAGGAGTACCTGGCAATCTCATTGCTTGTGAGGCAGGCCAATTACATGGCTTACGCAGCACAATATCAAACGGCCTTGTGGAATACTGTCCTGGCATTAACAGACAAAATTGCAGGTGAAGTGGCACTGGACCTGGCAGAGACTGCCAGGACAGCACTAGATGCCACTAAGTACCAGTTCCACATGGCTGTGTATGCTAATGATACCACAGCCAGGCTCCTGGCCCTGTCCCTTTCTATGAGTCGGTTTGCATGGCTTAGGACCACAAACCTGACCCAGGACACACAAACCAAAACAATGGATTTCCCTTGTGAGGGTGATTCCGTTTTCAGGGATAAAATAGAGGCCTATGTAAAAAAGATGGATGAGTACAAAGCCACCTACAGGAGCAATTCTGCCAAAGAAAAACCCTCCACTTCTTATAGGACCCAGTATAGGGGAGACAGGGGTAGGGGCTCCTACTCCAGCCACTTTTTCCAGGCACAGGCAATGCTGGACTACCAGCAGTGCAGGGGGTATTTCAGAGGTAGGGACAGAAGGACAATGAGAAGGTCAGCTCAGGTGCCTCAAGCTCAGGCCCAGCTAAAACAGAATCCCTGGTGGGCTAGGACAGGTCACCTCCCCCCTTCCAGTAGGAGGCAGATTGGCTCACTTCCTCCAAGCTTGGCATGCTATCACCACAGACAAGTGGGTCTTGGAGGTAGTGATCCAAGGGCTGTCTCTAAGCTTCAAATCGCTCACAAAACTGAAAGCCAGAAATTTTGCTCCAGCAACCTCTGCAGACAAGATTCTCTTGGATGCAGAGGTAGCAAACCTGGTAACCATCAGAGCAGTAGAGCCTGTGCCCCTTCTGCAGAGGGGAAAAGGCTTGTACTCAAGATATTTCCTCACTCAGAAGAAAAACGGGGACTGGCGACCCATTGTGGATTTAAGACTATTAAACAAACATGTATGAAAACCAAAGTTCAGGATGGTCACTTTGGCCATGATCAACCCCACATTGCAAAAAGGGGATTGGCTGGCATCCTTAGACCTCAAGGATGCCTACTTTCATGTACCAATAAGGCCAAGCCACAGAAAGTACCTGAGGTGCAGATTGCCCTCAGGCCATAATCAGTTTACAGCCATGCCCTTTGGTTTAACCTCTGCTCCCAGGGCATTCACAAAGTGTCTGGCTGTAGTGGTGGCACATCTGAGAAGGCAGGGAGTGACTGTATTCCCATACCTGGATGACTGGCTAGTCATAGGTCAGTCCCTGCAACATGCCAGAGACTCCATGGCCCTAACAAGGAGTACATTAGAGTCTCTAGGGTTCCTGATCAATGTCAAGAAGTCCCAGCTAGAGCCAGTACAGCTTCTGGATTTCATTGGAGCACAGCTGGATACCTGTCAGGGAAGAGCCTTTCTTCCTCAAGAAAGGGGGGACAGCATTCTGCCGTTAGTAGGATCATTTCAACTGAACAGACCCAGGCCAGCAAGAGAGTGGGTCTGGGTCTGTTGAGCCACATGGCAGCTGCAACAGCAGTGGTTCCTGGATCCAGGTTTCAGATGAGAGACATTCAGTTCCATTTATGAGCTCACTGGTCCCAGAGAAGAGATTTCCTAGCAAAATTGGTGCCAGTCTCAAGCACCCTCCTGCAGGCCCTTCAGTGGTGGTTGGTCTGGGAAAATCTCAGGGAGAAGGAGTACCATTCCAAACAGAGCGACCATCAGTAGTGCTCACAGTGGATGCTTCACTACTGGGGTGGGGTGCACACATGCAGGACCTAACAGCCAGTGTAGTATGGGCACCCTAGGAATCACTTCAGGACCTCATCCAGTTGATGGATTCATTGGGCCTGACACAGGTTTTTACCACTACAACACATGAAAAAGGGCACTCATTGGACTTGGTGTTCCTCCTGGGGATGGAGATCTCGGATATGGAGGTGGATCCTGGTGGATGGTCGGATCATCACGCCTTGAGGTTTAGTTTCGTGACCCCCCGAATTGGGCCTGCCCCTAAGGAAATGGTACAGTACCGTCCTTTAAGACAGGTAACACCTGAAGGCCTTATGACAGTACTGGACCTTTTGGGTATTCCGTTAGATAGCAGTGACACAGGGTCTCTGGTGCTGGCTTATAACAGGGCAGTAGCTGAGGCCCTGGATGTCATTGCTCCAGTTTGTGTTCGCCCTCTGACCTCTCGCCCTGCTGCCTCATGGTTTGATGGGTCACTAAGGGAACTGAAGAAGCAGGGGGCAAATGTTGGAGAGACATTGGTGGAAAACTCACCTGGAGATGGACAGACTTAGGTTGTTGGACCATTATGAGGTCTAACAATCAGCAGTTTCCCATAAGAAGGCATAATTCCTATCCAGGGAAATTGCTGCAGCAAGAAACAGACCAGCCCAGCGCTTCTGGACCATGGACAGACTGTGCAATCCAGTCTATCTACGGGCTGGAGGAGCGTTATCTCAGGAAAAGTGTAGGAGTTTGCTCAATTTTTCGCTGATAAGGTGTCCACCATCAGGACAGAGATCAGCCAATGTTTCCCCATGGGTTTTTGTGGTGGCCTGCCAAGTGGTACTTACACCCAACTGACCTGGTCTGCCTTCAGCCAGCCAGTAATCATGGATATAGTGAGGATCATCCAGACGCTGCGACCAACTTGCTGTAGTTCGGACCCTGTCCCAACGCGCCTTCTTGTAGGGTGTATTGAAGTTATTGGCCCAGTCCTAGCTCGGATAGTCTGGGCCTCCTTTGAGAGAGGGATCTTTCCAGATCCCTTAAAGGAAGCAGTGGTTAGGCCACGGCTGAAAAAGCCCTCCCTGGACCAAGACTGCCCTGCCAACTACAGACCAGTCTCTAACCTACATTTTATAGGGAAGGTTATTGAGAAGGTGGTCGCGTTGCAGCTGGAAGATCATTTATCTAGCCATATCTATGACCCTCTCCAGTCTGGCTTCAGGAAAAGGCAAAGCACTGAGACTGCCCTGGTTTGAGTACTTAATGACCTTCAAGTGGCGAGAGATCGGAGAGTCCGTTCCATCTTGGTTCTCCTTGATCTCTCAGCAGCCTTTGATACTGTGGACCATAAGGTACTGCTGGAATGCCTACGGTTCTTTTGTGGACTGGATGGTGTAGCCCTCAATTGGTTTCAGTCATTCCTTGAGGACAGATTACAGAGGGTGGTATCAGGAATTTATTCCTCGTCCCCTCGAAGTCTGCCCTGTGAGGTACCGCAGGGCTCTGTGCTTCCCCCATGCTGTTCGCAGTGTACATGCTACCACTGGGGATATTATTAAGCAGTACAGGTTGAGCTTTCACTGCTATGCAGATGATTCTCAACTGTACATGTCCTTTGTACCTGGCCAGAAATATGACACAGTGGTGATGTTTAACAACTGCTTACAGGAGATACAGAACTGGATGAGTGCAGCTGGCTGAGGTTAAACCCGGAGAAAACCGAGGTGGTGGTTGTGGACCCGGATCTGAGGATGGCCAGGTCATGGGCAGGAAAACCATCCAGTTTACAACTTGGGGGTAGCCTGCTCAATGCCTCGAACCAAGTGCATAACTTAGGGGTGGTATTTGATGAAGGTTTGACCCTGAAGGCTCTGGTGTCAGCCATAGTCAAGTCCTCCTCCTACCATCTCAGAAACATCGCCAGGGTGAAGCATCTGGTTCCGTCCAAGGATCTGTCAACATTGGTCCATGCTTTTGTCACCACTCGGCTAGAGTACTGCAATGCCCTTTACCTAGGCTACCGGAAGTGGATATTAGCCAACTGCAGCTAGTGCAGAATGCGACAGCCAGGTTGTTAACTGGAACTCCTAGATCCAGTCACATAACACCTGTGCTGTGAGAACTGCAATGGTTGCCTATACCATGGCAAATCCCTTTCAAGGTTGCGTTGCTGACCTATAAAGCTTTACACGAGCAGGGACCCCAGTACCTACAATACCTCCTATTTCTCTATTGTCCCTCCCGCTCACTCTGATCCTCTGACAAGGGATTGCTAGAGGTTCGCAGGATGCACTTGAAGATGTCTGGGGGAAGATCTTTTGCCTTTATGGCCCCTACCCTGTGGAGCTCTCCACCTCATCAGATACGTGAGAGCCTGACCGTGGAGGGGTTTAAAGACTCCCTCAAAACATATTTCTTTGAAAAGGCATTTCTAGGAACGTAACGGCATAGGACTTGTACATTGTTTTAAGTGAATTATGGTCTGTATGTTTAAGATGTTTATTGTACTGTTTGTATTTGCATTATAAAGGCACTCTGAGCAATGGAAGGGTACCTTCTATAAATAAAATTTTACTTACTTACTTAAACCTGCTAGAGCTCAGGGTAGTGTACCTGGCTCTTCAGGAATTTGCCCCGCACTTAAAATGAAGGGTGGTACAGAACAGACAACATTACCACCATGTACTACATAAGCAAAGGGGAACCAGGTCCACACCACTGTGCACAGATGCCATGAAGATGTGGAGCCTGGCCTACTCTCTACAGGTGTCCCTATTATCAGTCCACCTCCCAGGAAAGGTCAATGTCCTAGCAGATTCTCTCAGCAGAATCAGCCAGAACCACCACAAATGGTCCCTGGATGCATAAGTGCTTCAGTCAGTATTCAGAAGGTGGGGCGCACCAGAGATATATTCTTTTCACCTCAACAGACAATTATCAGCTGCCAGAATTCTGTTGCAGCCCCCAAGCAGGGGCACAGTTCCAGTGGATGCCTTTAACACTGGATTGGTGGGCAGATTCCTGTATGCCTTCCCTCCCTTTCCCCTACTGCTCAGGACTCTGATAAAGTTCAGGGCACAACCAGCAACACTGATCCCAGTGGTACCAGACTGGGCAAGGTAGCCATGGTATTCACTACTGCTAACCCTATCTGCCTCACAGCCAGTTCACCTGCCTCAGAGGCACAATCTACTTACATCCTCTCAGGGCAGAATCCTGCATCCCAATCTCAGGACCCTACGACTGAAGGCTTGGCTCATGAAGACCTAGAATTTGCTAGCCTAAACCTTTCAGAAGAGGTTTTGACTATGCTTGGTGGATCCAGGAAACCATCAACCAAGAAAACTTACTCCTCGAAGTGGAAGAGATTTTCTATATGATGTAAGGGAAGATATATTGTTTCCTCTAGGGCTGGTCTTCCTGCTGCTGAACTATGTGACACATCTCCACGCCCTGGGCATTACGCCCTCTCTACACTGAAGGTCCATTTGGCTGCAGTCTCAGCATACATTTCGGCTGGAAAAGACAGGTTCGTGGCCTCTCGTCCTGTTTTTAGGAAATTGTTCAAAAGTCTCAGATACTGCATCCTCCCCTCAGGGAGCCAGTCTCGCCCTGGAATCTCAATATTTGTATAGCCAGGCTCACGGAGCCCCTCTCTGAGCCCATGGCTACTGCAGACTTGAAGTATGTCACATGAAAAACTGTTTTCTTGGTGGCCATCACTTCAGCCAGGAGAATAAGTGAATTGCAGGCCATGTACACAGATCTGAATGACATATCCTTCCACAGGGACAAGGTTGTTTACAGGACCAACAGGAAGATCTTATCTGTGTCAGTCTTCACCATTCATCACATTTGGGTTACTGACTGGAGGTCATGACCCCGCGGGAACTTCTTTGATTTTTTTTTTTTGATGGGTGGAGTCGATGCAGCATCGGTGTTGCCCTCGAGGCTGACAAACTGGGTGGCGCTCGTGGGTTGGCCGTTATGTGCTGTCGACTCCGCTCTCCCACCAGTTCATCTCCTGCTATCGAGGTCACCTCGTGAGAGCTTTGACAGAAGAAATTTGAGGCCTACCTGCTTCGCAGTTATTTCTGTTGACCCCGTGTCATTTTCCTCGGTGTCGCAGTCCGTCAGCTCCCTCCTGCTAGTTCTGTTCGCCACACTCGACGTCGCCCAGTAAGATCTTTCCATTACTTTTGTTTTATTGTGACGTTGAGTTTTGTTTGGTGTTTTTTTCTCTGTAGGTCATGTCTCGGTCGGAGGGCAAGAAATCTTCAAAGATGGGATTCGGAGGGCAAGAAATCTTCAAAGATGGGATGGCCCCCCATGCGACGGTGCCCATGCGGCTGAAAATTCTCTGTCACCGACCAGCACGACCGTTGCCTTACATGTCTTGGCCTGCTTCATGACATGGATTCGTGTGATGCCTGTTTTTCCATGGACCACCGGGTCATCGAGCAACACGCGTGGAAAGTGGGGCCAGCTCCGACGACTTTCAGGGGTCAGGCGCGCACTCGTCGGGCCAAGCCACACTCTCTCAGCCTTTCCTCTGGGTCCCCTCCTGGTTCTGTATGGGCAGAGGAAGAGGGAGCCTTGGCCTCTGGTAGCCTAGCCGTGGCCGAGGCTTCTCCCACGGTGCAGGAGACCCAGTCCGTTTCCCCCAGGAGATGGACGGGAGGCACCGCATTGGCAGTTGCTCCTTCGGGGGTGAAGGCTTCTCCGTTGTTGCACCTGTGGCTCAAAAGGCCCATGTCGGCGCCATCCTCGACGCCATCTCTCGTCGCCGTTTGCAGCACCGTGGGCCCTGGCGGAGTCATTGTCTGCGCCGGTCGGTCGCTCGGTGCTGTGGCTACTATCGGTGCCGTCTGCGGGGCCGATGGTGCTAGGTGGCACCGTGGGAGGTCCTATGGCACTGTCTCTGGCCTTTTCTCACCGAGGTGCCGACCGAGGCACTGAGGTTGAGCATGGCGCCATGTCCACTTCTGGGGCCGTTCCCGGCTCCGAGCATGGGCATGGCATCGTGAGACTTTCGGATCTCGGTGCCGCTCGCAGCGGCGAGAGTGCTGTCGGAGCTGTTGTCGGCGCTGTCTCTGTCCTCAGTGCCGCTCGCGGTGCAGTGGGACTGGTCAGCGCGCTGGTGGTTTCTGGCCTCGGTGCCGAGAACGCTGTCGGAGCTGTCGTCTGTGCGGTCTCTGTCCTCTGCGCCGCTTGTGGTGCTGTGGGTCAGGTCGCACCATGTCAGCTTCTGGCCTGGAAACTGATGCCCTGGCTGAAGTCAAGTCTTCTTCGGCCACCGCTCGCAGCGCCATGGAGGACACTGGTACTGATTCGGGTATGGCTTCTGTTTCTGGTGCCCCATCTGGTCGAGATGGCAGGAGGCGCCCACCAACAGTTTGGCACAGGGCTTCGGTCTCCACCTCATCAAAGGAGGAATAGGACTCTGAATCAGACGGACAGTCTGGCTCCTTGGAGTTAGCTGCTGGCGTGGGCACCCTGGTAGTGTCCTCGACAGGCCGGAGTCAGCCCCCCTCTGAGGAGCGGGCAGAGACTGCCGGGGCTGGAGTCAGGGGTTCTGTCCAGTAGGCAAAGATGCACACCACCATTGCAGTGCAGCCCGACCTCGGAGGGTTCTCTGACCACTCAGCGGTGGTACCCCCTCAGGTGGTGTGCCTAGATCACCCGACTTTGGGGCTGATCAGAGCACCCATGGGAGGGGACGAGAGGGTGCTGCGCCCTGGATAGCTTCTTTGGGGGCCGACCAGGGCTGTCAGTTGCCTAGGCTGACTCTCTCGGAGGAGGGTCCTTTCGGATTCTGAGGGGTCGAGGGGCATGGGCTCTGTGCGGTGGCCCTTTTCTGGAGTCCACCCGGGCTCTGGGAGAAGCCGTAGCACGGATCTCTGCTCTTCCCTTTTGGTTTCTTTGAGAGGGACCCATTCTTTGGAGGTAGGGGACTGTCCTTCTGGACCTACACCGCCCCGGTCGCCTCACAGGGGGGATTCTTCCGGACGCAGCCAAGGCAGTTCCGAAATGGTTGTTAAGCTGTCAGCTGTGGGGTGTTCTGGAGCACTTCCTTCTGCTGGTGCTCCTGGTGCGCTCCCTAGCCCAGGCAGAGGTCAGCCAATTTCTCTTCTCGGCTCTGCCCCTATTCCTCTGCCACATTCTCCGGCACTCCCAGGCATCTCTGGTCCTAGTGGGCCTCTCTCCTTGGAGCAGTTCAGGGCCATGGCTGCTCGATTCCCCGCTTATGTCAGGGCAATGGACAGTCAGGTTCTTCAACCTCCCTTCGAGCAGCCACCCTCTGAACAGTTGCAGTCCTCTAACTCCTCATCCCCCTCTTCTGGGGGAGAGGAGCCTTCTGTCCACATCTCCCCAGCAGCTAATCTTGTGGAGTATCAGCGATTCCTCGTGAGGATGTTGGAGGACCTGCACATCACCCCTCCCACGCAAAGCAATCTGGAACACTCAGCGCATGCCTTTTTAGGCAACTTCAGTGAGGACACCCTTGTGGTGCCCCCTAGCCTGCTCCCTTTCGGGAGGCGTCGTTGCGCTCCTGGCAGAGACCCTTCTCCCGCCCCTAGGGATCTCTGTCAGTGGTATTGCACCCCCCCCAAGAGTCTCCAGGTTTCATGCCTCATCCTCAGTCAGGATTGATACAGCTGGACACTCCTGATGGGCTTCGCGCCCTCCACTGTGACCGTCCCCCAGATCAAGACTGCTTGGATTTTGACTTCTGGGGGAGGAGGACGTTCTACTCGGCATGGTTGCTGCTCTCCATTACAGCACATCAGGCCCACTATGCATCCTATGACAGGTTCTTGTGGTCCAGGCTGGGTCAGCTCCTAGCCTCTTTGCCTGACACAGAGCAAACCAGACAAGCCATTGCACTCTCTGCATGTAGCCTGAAGCTAGCAAGGCACTAAGCGAGGGCATCATACAATGCCAACGAGGTAGCTACCAGGGTTTTAGGGACAGCGATCTGCACTAGATGGGCGGCATGGCTACGTCTTTCCTGGTTGTCACCCTTGGCCCGGCGTAGGGTGATTAACTCCGCTCACCAGAGAACCTATCTCTTCTCCTGTAGAGCGAGACAGGCGTTTGTGAGGGCAACTTCCTTCTCCGGGGATCCCATCTCACTCTCCCTCTTAGTGTGTCACCCACTGAGAGCTAAGGGACTCTGTCCTTAGGTTAAAACTCCTTCGGGGCTCGCATCACTAGATGATGAATGGTGAAGATTGACACAGATAAGATATGAAAATAATGTACCTACCGTAATTATGATCTTTCTGTGTATCTTCACCATTCATCACAATCTCGCCCACCATCCCCCTGGGGCCTCAGTCTCTCGGTCCCCCTCCCTGTCTGTGCCCTCCCTTGCCGCCCTCCTTTCTTTGTCAGGAGTGGGATAAACAGGGTCACATAGGGGGATGATATTTCTAAGGCGAGAGTGGTCAGCATGGGGGGGCACTCCTTCTCCAGTGCTTTAGCTCCACCCCTGTGGTGTGGGAGTTGGCAGTTGCCCTCCATTCTCTACTTCTCTTTTGTTCCCGTCAATCCTTAATTTTCTTTGTCCGTTGGACATATCCTTCCTTAACTTAAAAAACAATATATAATTTTTCTTACACCAAAAATCTTTTCCCTGAGGGGGGGGGATCCCTGTGTCCTATCTTTCTTCCAGAATAACCATTTTCTGCCTTTTGGAATTATTGCCAGTAATTCCGTGCCATGAATTCTGTCATTGAGCCTTTTGGCTACTCCTTGCAGTTCCTATACAATCTGGAGACAAGTCAAGGTCCAGGGTATGGTTGCTACCTTTCTCCACCCCCTTCAAACTTACCCTAAATTTATCCTCTCTCCTTTTGCCTATTTCCAGAGATTGGGGCCCCTACCCAGTCTTCTTAATTTCTTTCTTCTTCTTCTGTCCTCTCAGTCATTTATTTCTCCTTTTGGTTTATATGTCTTTTCCTTTGTCTGTCCCTTGGACACCCTCCCATCCCTTTTCCTCACCTCTCCGGCGACTCAGAACTGGCAGGAGGGTGGAGTCGACAGCACATAATGGCCAACCCACGAGCACCATGCAGTGCATCGGCCTTGAGGGTGGCACCAATGTAGTGTTGACTCCGCCCAGCCAAAAAAAAAAAGCTCCCACGGGGTCATGACCCAAATGTGATGAATGGTGAAGATACACAGAAAGATCATAATTACGGTAGGTACGTAATTTTCATTTCCTTCCTAAAGTTGTCTCAGACTTTCATTCCAATCAAACCATGGCTTTACCAGTCTTTTTCACTGAGAATTCCAGCTCATCTAAGTGGAAATTGCATAGCCTTGATGTCAAGAGGGCTTTAAGCCACTACCTTGACAGGACCAAGGCTCATAGGCCAGAGCATACCCAGCTGTTCCTCACTTATGGAGAAGTGGGCAAGGATAAACCTACATCAAAATGAACCACTGCATGCTGGATTGTGGCTTGCATACAGTTCTGTTACAGTAAAGTGGGCAAACAAGCTCCCCTGGGTCTAAGGGCACGTTCTACCAGGGGTACAGCTGCATGAGTAGAAGCTGCAAGGGATATCCCACTGTTAGAAATCTGCAAAGCAGCTACCTGGAAAACTGTACACACCTTTACCAAGTGCTACAGTCTGGATTTACAATCCAGGAGTGATGCCAGATTTGGTACAGCAATCTTGCAGAACCTGTTCCCTAAATAGGTTCTCTGCCCAACCTCCAAAGGTACTGCTTGGTAGTCTGCATTACTTACATAGGAACATAGAAGTTGATGGCAGATAAGGACTGCAAGGCCCATCCTGTCTGCCCATTTTTTCTACCTTATGAATGTGCCATAGGCCTTTACTCTGTCAATGGCCTATCTAATACTCATCTGTATTGCTCCCTTATGCCTATCCCATGCCTGTTTGAAGCCCTGCACTGTATTCATATCCACCACTTCCTGTGGTAGGCCGTTCCATGCATACTCCACCCTTCCTGTGAAAAAAAACTTCCTCACATTACCCCTTAATCAGCCTCCCTCTAATCTCATGCTGTGTCCTCTTGTATTGCTATTTTTCTTATATTGAAACATGTTAGACTCTTTCACCTTGTTAATGCCCTTAAGATGTTTGAATGTTTTGAGCATATCACCTTTCTCCCTCCTTTGCTCTAGGGTATACATATTGAGCTCCGTTAATCTGTCCGACTCCTCATATGTTTTCTGGTGCAGTCCCTGCACCATTTTGGTTGCCCTTCTCTGAACTGCCTCCATTTTGTTCATGTCCTTGTGCAGCTGCGGCCTCCAGTACTGCATGCAGTACTCCAGATGAGGCCTAACCAGTGTCTTGTAAAGAGGGATTATTACCTCCCTCTTACGACTTGCGATACCCCTACTAATACATCCACAACATCCCTCTAGCCTTACCTACTGCTTTAGTGGTCTGCTTGGACGATTTCAGGTCATCTGTGATGATGATGCCCAAGTCTCTTTCTTCCCTTGTGAGTGCCAGCAACTCCCCTCCCAACCTATTGGTGGCTTCAGGGTTTCTCTTCCCTATGTGTATGATCTTGCACTTCTTTGCGTTAAGCAGGAAGGTCATGTCAGATGAATCTAATAGATTTCTTTGACTGGGTGACCAAAGTAGTGGATCAGGGAGGGGCTGTAGACATGGCCTACCTAGACTTTAGCAAGGCATTTGCCACAGTCCCACACAAAAGAGTAATATTCAAGTTGGCCAGCCTGGGAGTGGGTCCCAGGACGGTAGCCTGGGTAAAAAATTCACTGGAGAACAGGACACAGAGGGTAATAGTAAACGGAGTCCACTCTGAATAAAGGGGGGTTACTAGTGGGGTACCACAGGGTTCAGTACTAGGACTGGTCCTCTTTAATATCTTTAGAAGTGACATTGCAGAGGGACTAGAAGGAAAAGTATGTCTCTTTGCAGACGACACAAAAATCTGCAACAGTTGATACACAAGGTGGGGTGGAAAGGATGAGAAGGGACTTGGCAAGGTTGGAGGAATGGTCAAACGTATGGCAGCTTAGATTCAGTGCTAAGAAGTACAAAGTAATGCACCTGGGAAACAGAAACCCAGGGGAAGAGTACTCAATGGGGGGTGAGATACTAACAACAAAAATGGAAAGGGACCTGGGGATGGTCATATCAGATGACCTAAAGGTGAGCAAGCAATGTGAGAGGGCAGTAAATAGGGCTGGTGGGATACTGGGATGCATAGGGAGAGGCATCACCAGTAGAAAACAGGAAGTTGTTATCCCTCTGTACAGACAGCTGTTGAGATCCCATCTGGAGTACTGCGTGCAGTTCAGGATACCCAATCTCCACAAAGACATAGACAGGATGGAGGCTGTCCAGAGGAGGGCAACTAAAATGGTGCAGGGTCTGCAGCTGAAGACATATCAAGAGAGACTTATGGATCTTAATATGTATAGCCTCGAGGAGAGGAGGGAGGGGGGGACATGATAGAAACTTTCAAGTACCTCAAGGGAATCAACAAAGTCCAAGAGGGTAGCATCTTTTAGAAAAAGAGGTGTGCAAGAACAAGGGGGCACAATTTGAAGCTGGGGGGATGACTCAGAGGTAATGTGAGGAAGTATTTTTTCATGGAGAGGGTTGTGGATGCATGGAACAGCCTTCCTGAGGAAGTTGTGGAGTCAAAAACAGTGGTGGAATTCAAGAAGGCATGGGACAGACATAAGGCAATTCTAGGGGGTGGAGGTTGGAAGAAGTAGGCTGTTTGTTAACTAGGATCTGCAGCTTATCCATTATGTAGGGAAATGGGCAGACTGGGTGGGCCAAGTGGTCCTAATCTGCTGTCAGATTCTATGTTTCTATGTTATGTTATGTAAACCCGATTTGCCACTCTTCTGACCATTTTGCGAGTTTATCCAGATCTCTTTTCATTCTGCCCACCCCATCTGGATCATCTACTCTGTTGCAGATCTTGGTATCATCTTCAAACAGACAAACCTTACCCTTCGGTCCATCTGCAATGCCACTGATGAAGATATTGAAGAGGACTGGCCCCAGGACTGATCCCTGAGGTACTCCACTTATGAGTTGCATCTCTTCTGACTGTATGCTGTTTACCACCACTCTCTGTTTTCTGCTCGCCAGCCACTTTGCCACCCAGTTGACCAATGTCTGACCCACCCAGAACCTACCCAGCTTATTAATCAATCTTCTATGTGGAACAGTATCGAAAGCTTTGCTAAAGTCAAGGTAGGCGACATCAACTGCTCCCCCTTGGTCCACCACTCTGCTTACCCAGTCAAAGAAATTTATGTGATCAATTGGACAGGACCTTCCTGTTGTAAACTCATGCTGTCTTGGATCCTGTGCGCCTATGGATTCCAGGGGTTGCACTATCCTTTCCTTAAGGAGTGCCTCCATAATCTTGCCCACTACTGAGGTAAGACTGACTGGTCTGTAGTTCCCTGCCTCCTCCCTGCTACCACTCTTGTGGAGTGGGATCACATAAGCCCTTCTCCAGTCTTCTGGGACCTCTCCTGTGCTCAGAGACTCACTGAACAGTTCTGATAATAGCTCTACTAGTTCCACCCTTAGCTCCTTTAGTACCCTGGGATATATGCCATCAGGTCCCATTGCCTTGTCCACCCTGAGCTTAGCAAGCTCTTGTAGGACCCTTTCTTTTGTGAAGGGACTAGTGCACACTTCCCTCCCCCCTGTGTCCATAGTGCTGAGCTGTGGGCCCTGCCCCACCTTCTCCTCAGTAAATACTGAGCAGAAGTATCTATTTAGGATAGATGCTTTTCCTTGGTTCTCCTCCACCCACTCCCCCTTATCCCCTTTGATCTTAGCAATACCTCCTCTGGACTTTCTCCTTTCACTAATGTATCTATAGAAAGTCTTGTCCCCTTCTTTTACTGTCCATGCTAGTGTTTCGTCAGTTTGGGCCTTTGCCTGCCTTACTGCCTTCCCTGCTTCCCTTAGGGAAATTTGGTATGCCTCCCTATCTTCATCCTGCTGCATTTCCTTATATTTCCTGAAGGCCAGCCTTTTGGCTCTGACCTTTTCTGCTACTGTTTTTAAGAACCAAAGTGATTTCCCCCTTTTGCTCTTGCTTTTCTCTTCAACACAATGGGATGTTGCTTCCTTAATGCTTGCCCACTTTGCCTGTACCCCCTCAACTGTATTTGTTCTTGCCAGGGCTAGCTTAACTCTGTTGGCCATCTTATCAAAGTCAGCTCCTCTGAAGTCCCATATTTTTGCCTTGGAATGGGATGATTTAGTTCTACTGGCCAAATTGAACCATACCATGTGATGGTCACTGATCCCCAGGTGACCTTCTACCTGGAGATCTGTGATCCTTTCCCCATTAGTCAGTACTAGATCTAGGATATCCCTGTCTCTTGTGGGTTGTTGTATCAGTTGTTTGAGGCCCTCCCCTGTAGGGGATCCGCTATGTGTCTAGTTCTGGTGGATGTTCCTGCTGGTATTGACCAGTCTGTATCTGGCATGTTGAAGTCTCCCATTATCAGAACCTTCCCTTTAGCTGTCATGTTTTGTATATCTTCTAACAGTAATGTGTCTATCTCCTCCCCCTGGTCTGGAGGCCTGTAGACAACCCCAGTTCATATGGCTGTCCCTTTTTCTGTTTTCGGGGTCACCCGCAGTTCTTCTGGCTCCTTATGTGTATTCTGAATTTCTGTAGCTTTAATATTTTCATTGATATAAAGAGCCACTCTACCCCCCCAACCCTTTTGCACCTCAGTCTCTTCGGAACAGTACATACCCGGGTACTGAAGTCTCCCAAGTGTGGTTACTGGTGAACCATGTCTCTCTAATGGCTACTATGTCCAGTTTAGCCTCTGTCATTGTTGCCTGTAGGTCTGGGATCTTGTTTCCAAGACTGCAAGCATTTGTGTACATTGATTTTCCATTAGCCAGATTTCAGTGTGTTAGTTGTTCGGCAAGGTCTGGCGTTTCCCCTGTGTGTCGGATGGGGAGCACAGTTTAATCATACTGTGTGATTCCTGAGGTTAAAAGAAAAAAATACTCACTATAATAATCTTGTTTCTTCCAAGGGATCAAACTGTATGATTAAAGCTCCCACCCCGCCTCCCCTACCTGAACCTAAGGAAAATAAGTGACAGATTTAGTTCTGCATCCCTGCTGCCACATGCTAATTATTTGCGCCTGGTTAATGTTGTAGTTTTTACCCAGTTGGGCATGTTGTGGTTCCCCCTTTGTAGGAACATTTGTTTTCTGGGAAAATGATTAAGGGGGACTTAATCTATGCAAGCAATAATACCCAAAAGAGTGGGCAGTGTTAGGCAATACTGGACTGCCCAGGGGTGTAATGAGGCCCGACACTGCAGGCGGAGGGCGTTATAGCCCCTGGAAGGTCCGGTATTGCCCATACCACCTACCCTGGAGGCTATTATTGCGCTTATAAAATGGGCTTTCATCTTATTTTTTTATTCTTTAATTATGATTTCTTTGGGAAAAGAAGATGGTAAATTATTGACAATTTTGAGAAACAGCAGTTTCTTTAAAAATAGTCCCTTTAGTTTAGTACAGTTGATTTGCCACTAGAGGGAGATGTTGTCTGTGAGACCGTTTTAATTGTATAGTGTCTTCCGTTTGAATACTTTTCAATTAAGGGTCTCTCCCTCTCCCCCTGTGATTTTGCAGATAGCTGTAGTGTTAAACTTTTTGGTTTTTAACGTTAAACTTATGCGTTTGTTGCATACTATGAGCAGGGAATGACCGGTTTGTTGCATACTTTCGGAGGGGAGTGATTGGCTGAGTGGCGGTCCGCAGGGAATGTGGAAGTCAGTTGGAGGTTGAGGGAGCTGGTAGCAACATGAAAATCTACAATTGTTATGACAAGTACCTTTCTTTACTGTTTTACTGGCCTTGCTGTGAAATTTTGAGCAGGGGTAAAATTTAAAGGATGATGGTGTGTGACAGAATCGGCATGGTGATGGTGGTGGCATTTTAATAGGTTACAGTCTCCTGAGATGGAGACAGACTGCCGGCTAGCACAGGCTACTAGATAGGTGTTGACAAGCACTTTCATTTTAGGGAGAGACGAGTTGGTAGCTAGCGAGTGGACAGAGGAGCGAGAGCACGGCCGACAATCACAGGCCATGGGAGAAGAGTCAGTGTAATGTTGATATATTAAAAAAAAAAAAAAAAACAGAAAACAAAAATGCTGTGAAAAATAAGCATAGGGGAAGCTGATGTGCTGTTTTGTCAGGCAGCTGTCACTGAATGGGAGCATTCAGGGAATAGTATCTCTTGCTAAGCGAGATAAGAAAATGGCAGCGATTTTAAATTCAAATTTGGGAGTTATAGCCAGTTAAGAAGTAGGGTGGGCACTAGGATACTTAAGTGGGTAACTGAGTTGGCATAGCTGGGTCTGTTTTTTTTTGACAGGGCTCAAACTGCTAGTTAATGTACCCCTGGCAACCAATCAGATTACTTAGATTCTTAAGCCCATTTTCTAAATTATTCTACTTAGCTAGAGGTTCTTTACCCTGTTAGGCTGCGTAATGAATCTGAGCACTCAGAGTGCAGCAGTTACTAGGGGCAGCAGTTTGAAATTGGCGTGAGCCAAATAGGATGCCATCATTTGCATACATTCCATCTCTCCATGACAGTACAACATTAAAGGCTGCGTGCATTAGCTTTAATCATACTGTGTGATCCCCTGGAAGAAACAAGATTACTATGGTGAGTCATTTTTCCTTCTCCCCTTTGGAATGCCCATTCAAACAACATGAAGTCTTGCTATATTATGACATATGCAGTGAGTCCCAACCTTCGAACTGCTCTGGAGGTGAAAGAGTTAACTTTCCATGCCAGGCATGGAACTTTGAGCACGATCTCGGTTGAAAGCTTTGTCTGTTGTTCTTCAAACTCAAACTGTCAGATTCTTTACTCCGCCTCACTGAACAGTTGCTCCGGAGACTTCTCCTTCTGCTCGGTTCATTTTGTCGGTTAAAGTATTAATTTTTCGGTTTCTTAACCGAATTTAAACCGCAACCGGTTGGTTCAAGCTCTGTCTGTGGTATCGTAAGTATTAGATAGGTTTTACATTTTTTTCTGTGTGGAACTTGTAAACGGTATTATCGGTTCGATTTGAACTGATCAGGTTGTTGTAAATTCATTAAATCTGTCTTTTAGAGTGCGGTTCCCGGTTCTTATCGGTTCTAAAAAAAACGGATTTCATTACGGTTTTTTTCACGACCCGTGACACGGTTGGGAACCGATAAGAGGGTCTTGCTTGGCGGATTGCCATAAACGGGCAAGTTTTGGTTAGGCTGGCACTATGAGAAACCCAAAAGGAAAACCGGACCCACTGGGTTTCAACACTGCAGTGTTTGTGGGGAAGTCTTTGCCAAGGCTGACCCCCACACCACCTGTGTTTACTGTCTGGGGTTTGACCACCTCAATGCAGACTGCCAGATTTGCAAAAATTTTCCTGCAGCTACCCTGGATAAGAGAGTTGGTAGGCTCAGGGAAAGAGAGGCCAAGAAGTCCGCTGACCCGGATGGCCAGCCCGGTTCGGTTGTAACCGAACCGGAGGGAGTGCCCTCTGACCAGGGCGAGACTTCCTCGGGCAAAAGGAGAGCTAACTCAGAGGAGTCGGTTCCAGCAATAAAGGACTAGAAAATCAGCAGGTGTGGAGCCAAAATTTCCATCTCCAACCGCTGAAGAAATAGCCAAAGTGATTAAAATTGTCCAGTCGCTTTCCCCGGTTCCGACCGAACCGGCACCATCAGGTAAGCGTACGGTTCGGTCGGTTGCACCGGTTCAAGACTATGATTTAGAGGAATTTTATGAACCGGAGGAGGGGGAAGAGGAGTATGAGGAGAGTGAATGTGGATTTGAAAGTCTGGATGTGCCCATTGAACCGGACATCTCCCCAGACAGACCTTCAGGAGTGTCTCCCCTTAGGTGACTATGTAGAAATGATGGATATCCCAGAGTCTAGGAGACTGTCTATTCCTTTGCATAAATCTTTTGGGAAACAGACAGTAAAAATTCTAAAAACTCCTCACACTATACCTCCTGTGAATAAAAGAATGGACAAGAGGTACACATTGTCAGGCTCTGATACGGAGTTCCTTACACAACAATGCAGCCATGTTGGGGTAGTGCAGGCTGCAGCCTGTGAAAAGGCTAATATTCCCTTGGCTTCACAGCCCCCTGACAAGGACTCCAGGAGGATTGATGCTATGGCAAAGAAACAGTACATGGCAGCATCCTTGGGACTCAGACAGGCAAATTATATGGCTTATGTTGCTAGATATCAGAAATCCAGATGGGATACTGTTATGGCTCTAGCAAAACAGGTTCCTGACCAGCTTGCCAAGGAGCTGGAGCAGGTGGCTGCTGATGGTATTGAGGCATCCAAGGTGCAATTCCATGCTGCAGTGGACTCTAATGATGTGTCATCAAGAGTCATGGCTACATCTGTGGCACTTCGCAGAATGGCTTGGCTCAGATGTACTAGCCTGTCACAGGATACCCAGACTAAGGCCATGGATTTTCCTGTTGTGGGTAATTCTCTGTTTGGGGAGCAGACAGAGAATTACATGAAGAAAATGGATGAGTATAGGACCACCTATGGGAGTGCACAGGCCAAGGAAAGGCAGGCCACTCCTCAAAGGCAGCCTTCCAGGGGCAGGGGCAGACCTTTTCATAGGCCTTTTTACCAAGCCCAGGCTGCCTCTTCAGCTTATGCCCAGAGGGGGTTCTTTAGAGGGAGAGGCAGACGCGGTACAAGCAGACCTGCTTCCCACCCCTCAGCCTAAAGCCCCTGCCAAGCAGGCACCCTGATGGGGTGGCCAGGGCCGATTCTCCACTACCTGTAAGGGGCAGGCTGGCTTACTTTGTCCAGGACTGGAAGTCTTTAACATCAGACAAGTGGGTCCTGGAAGTAGTAAGCCAGGGGCTGGTTCTCAGCTTCAAAAAATTTCCAAAGATGAGAACCAGGTCCTTTCCACCTGCAAATCCATCAGAGGCACTTGCCCTAGAAACAGAAGTTTCTACCCTCCTGGCTCTAAGAGCTGTGGAAAGGGTTCCACCCCTACACCAGGGCAAAGGGTTGTGCTCCAGGTACCTCCTTACCCCAAAAAAGACAGGAGAATGGCGGCCCATCCTGGATCTCAGATACCTAAACAAACACCTTTTAAAACCAAAATTAAAAATGGTGACTCTGGGAATTATTTTACCTCTGTAAGGCCAGGGACTGGCTAGCGTCCCTGGACCTCAAGGATGCCTACTTCCATGTTATCAGAAGCTCCCATCAAAAGTACCAATTAGATCAACTGCCCTCAGGCCATTACCAGTTCAGAGCAATGCCCTTCGGCCTCACCTCTGCCCCGAGGGTATTCACAAAATGCCTGGCAGTAGCAGTTGCCCACTTAAGAAGGCAAAAGATTGCCATCTTTCCTTACCTGGACAACTGGCTCATAGTAGGCCAGTCTCCAGACCAAGTCAAACTACACCTTCAGGTAACTCAGCAACTGCTCACATCTCTAGGTTTCCTTCTCAATCTTCCAAAGTCAGTTCTAGAGCCTGTCCAGCTTCTCACCTTCATAGGTGCAGAACTGAACACAAAAGAGGCCAGAGCCTTCCTTCCTCTGGAAAGAGCAAGGACCCTGGTCTCTCTGGCCTCCTCCTTCACCCTGCAGGTCTCTCGACCAGCAAGGCATTTTCTGCAGCTCCTGGAGCACATGGCTGCTTCTACAGCAGTGGTGCAGGGAGCAAGATTTCAGATGAGGGACATCCAGTTCCATTTGAGAGCCTTTTGGTCTCAAAGGAGAGACCCTCTAACCAAATTGATCCCAGTGACTCGAACCCTGATCCAAGCCCTTCAGTGGTGGCAGGACCAGAGCAATCTGAGACAGGGGGTCCCCTTCACCCCTCAGTCTCACTCCTTAATCCTTACTACAGATGCATCCCTCTTGGGGTGGGGAGCTCACATGGGCGACCTCACTACCCAGGGATTATGGTCCCTTCAGGAATCTCTGCTCCACATCAGCCTGTTGGAACTCAGAGCAGTTTTTCTAGCACTTCAAGTTTTTTCCACATCTGTTCAGAACAAAGTTGTACAGGTCAGAACAGACAACACCACTACAATGTGGTACATCAACAAGCAAGGAGGCACTCGGTCTACGGCCTGTGCACCGAAGCAATGAAGTTGTGGTCTCTGGCTTATTCCCTGAACACCTCCCTTACGGCAGTTCACCTCCCAGGCAAGGACAATGTCCTGGCAGATGCTCTCAGCAGGATTTCCCAGGGCATCACGAATGGTCACTGGATCCCCTAGTACTGAGGTAGTATTTGCCAGATGGGGCACCCATAGATAGATCTTTTGTAGCCCCAGACAATCACCAACTTCCCTTTTTTGTTGCAGGCCCCAGTGTTGGGCTCAGTCCCTCTGGATGCCTTCCTTCTCAGTTGGGAAGGGAAGTTTCTCTATGCTTTCCCCTTCCCTCTTCTGTTCAAGGTGCTAGTCAAAATCAGATCTCAACCCTGCAAGATGATCCTGATTGCTCCAGATTGGGCCAGACAGCCCTGGTACCCACTCCTTATGTCCTTAGCAGTCCCACCTTCCCCTGTGTCTTCCCAGGAATCACAACCTGTTAACCTGTGCTCAGGGGAGAGTTTGGTACCTGAATCTCAAATCTCTCAATCTCAAGGCCTGGCTCTTGAAGAATTAGAGTTTGCTGACCTACACCTCTCCCAAGGTGTATTGGATATCTTGAAGGCTTCTAGGAAGCCTTCCACCAGGGCTACTTATAATTCCAAATGGAAGAGGTTTTCCATATGGTGCTCTGGCAAGCACATTTCCCCAGAATCTGCTGACTTACCCACAGTCCTGGATTATATGGTGCATTTGAATACTTTGGGGCTGAGACCAGCTACCCTAAAGGTGCACCTGGCAGCCGTGTCTGCTTTCTTATCAGCTGGTAAACCCTCTTCTCTTTCAGCTCATCCTGTATTCTCCAAGTTTTTCAAGGGGTTGCTTCACACCAACCCTCCATTCAGGGACCCTGCCCCTGCCTGGGATCTTAATATTTGCATTGCCCAGCTTATGCAACACCCTTTTGAGCCCTTGTCTTCAGCACAGCTTAAGTACTTGACTTGGAAAACTGTGTTTTTGGTAGCCATCACTTCTGCCAGGCACATAAGTGAATTACAAACATTGTCAGTGGAGCCTGATTTTATCTCCTTTCATAGAGATAAGGTGGTCCTCAGGACTAACAGAAAGTTCTTGCCTAAGGTGGTTTCAGACTTCCACCTTAATCAATATATGCCTCTCCCTGTGTACTTCACTGATCATTCCTCCTCTGGCGAGAGGAGACTGCACAGTTTAGATGTCAAAAGAGCCCTTTGTTACTACATAGAACGTACCAAGGGTCACAGGTTTGACTCCCTCCAACTGTTCCTCACTTATGGTGAGGTTGGTAAAGGGAAACCTGCCACTAAAAGATCCATTGCCAGGTGGATTGTCTCTTGTATCCAATTTTGCTATGAAAAACTGGGTAAGGTTCCTCCCTCAGGCCTGAGGGCTCACTCTACCAGAGGTACAGCTGTGTCTCTGGCTGCTGCCAGGGACATCCCTGTCCTAGAGATATGTCAAGCAGTTACCTGGAAAACAGTTCACACTTTTACCAAGCATTACTCCCTGGACATCCAGGCTAGGAGTGATGCTCGGTTTGGCACAGCTGTGCTTCAGAGCCTATTTTCTAAGCAGGTTATGTCCCTCCTCCATGGAGGTACTGCTGTGTAGTCTGCATATGTCATAATATAGCAAGACTTCATGTTGTTTGAAGAAAAAATTACTCACCTTAGTAATGTTGTTTCTTCTAATGGAGTCTTGCTATATTATGACCCCCCCCCGGCTGCCCCTCTCAGAACCTCTGCTTTTGGGATGTGGGTGGGCAGTGCAGTGTTGGCACTTAGTAGATGCCCACCTTGTTTTTTCACCCCTCCTTTTTGGGGTGTTCGGGTGTTGTGTTTTTATTTTTTGGATCCCCTGACTTCAGTCTTTGTTTTGGGACCAAAAAATGTGTTCTTATATTTAGTAGCCAGTTGACTAGTGTAGATTTACAGCTTCCACACAGAACCTTAGTGAGTTTTGCTCGTAAAGATCTGACAGTTTGAGTCTGAAGAACAACAGACAGAACTTTCAACCGAGCTCGTGCTCAAAGTTCCATGCCTGGCATGGGAAGTTAACTCTTTCACCTCCGGAGCAGTTCGAAGGTTGGGACTCACTGCATATGTCATAATATAGCAGGACTCCATTAGAAGAAACAACATTACTAAGGTGAGTAATTTTTTCATTCAGACTAGCTGACCCAGTTCTACAAGGGCACAGAAAAGTGACACACTCTAGAGGTGGCTGCACACTCTTAAGGCTTGTTTACACTGCCATCTTTGCAGCACATCAACCCATGTGCACAGGTTGATCCACTAGAAAATCGGCTTTGTAGACACTTACTGGAGCACATTGAGAGTGCTTCGGATCCTTTATTTGCTGCAACGGAAGACTGGGGGTGAGAAGTGGAGTGAGCACATTAAGCTGCGTTGTGAACTCTCTGCTGCAAAGCCTTACCATCCAGTATCCTCCACTGGTCCCATAAACTACTTTGCCAGAATCAGGAAATATAAAGAGACCAGTCGGCGTGCGAGTAATGTGAAAAATACATAGTAGAAGCACAGTATTCATGCTGTGTGCATTCAAATAAACGGTTTCCTAACTAAAAACAGAGGTCAGAGTGAATTATTGTTTTTTTTTTTTTCTAACAGGATGGATGTGTTTGGCAGGCAGGGGTGGGTGAATTGAGACTTTAAGCACGGGATTAGTAGCATACACTTGTTTTAAATAACCGCTGGCTTAATCAATGTAATTAGCTGTTGTATTCCCTCACTGCTGCAGTCTATCAAAAAGGATCCATTCACGCCAGCATTTCCTGTATATTGGAAGGCAACGCAATGAGCAGAAGTAATGAAAGCAGTGAGCACGTCAGCACTGCATTACTGCCGACATCAGTTCAAGGAAACCTGGCCCACAGAATGTATAGCTCCGCTGTGGCGTGACCGGTAGGGCAGCAAGGGTGGGCTTTGTAAACTGTTTATTGATCGTGGTGCACACAGCACCATGGTAAAGGAGCAGCGCAAATGCAAGAGTGCTGTAGCCATGTAAACATGGCATTAAAGGGATATCACTTAGCTCCTGAGGAGGTCTGCAGTCACCTGCTTTTCAAAGCTTGATGTCATCGGTAAGCACCTAGACTTTGAGATACAACCTTCCACCCAGAGGTCCATCTGGCAGAGGGTAGGCCGCCCCTCCACCAGCCAGCCCCCAAGGGGAATATGGGTGGTCACTACACTGGTAGTGCATTGGAATAAAAAACAAAAACGAGAATGGGAGCTCCCTAAGCCTCCAGGTGCTCACCCGCTTTGCTCCTCTAATAGCCCCCCCTTCCCGGGCATTGTGACCAGGGAACCCAGAGTGGTACATCAGGTATTAACACCATCCAGACAACACAAACAAATCCTTACAGACCACCCTAGCACAACTAACTCAACACTATGCCTGTGACTACTTTGTACCCCAACAATACATGTTGTTTTAATTTATTAGTTTTCTGAATTTAAACACCTTTGAGCCAGAGGCTGTTTTACAAAGGTTCCACATCAGAGTACAAGAGAGGTGATACAAAATAAGAACTTGGAATACAGTTACTGTATGCGGTAAAACATACAAGCTGAGTAGGTTCCAGGTATACAATTAGATACACTCGAGTTAGTAAGCCTAATTGAAAATAGGGATCAGTTCATTACAATAGTTACATAGTCATAGTGCAGCCAGAGTACCTTTGTCAAGAGGAGGAGGAAAGAGAGATTGGGTTGTGCAGCTAAGGCCCGATGTGGTGTGGGTTGGACCTGTGGGGAGGTAGGGGGTGGGGGTGGGCGCAAGTGGAGGGAACTGGTAGTGGCAGGAGGTTAGGGAGATGGGAGGTAGAAGAGTATAGGGAGGGGTAGTGGTAGGAGAGTGAGAAGAGATAAGGGAGAGGGGGAGGAGAGGGGGAGGGAGGAGGGTGGGGGAGGAGGGCTGGGATAGAAGAGAGGTGGGAAGCACAGGGGATAGTCAACAGGAAGTTGAGAAGCTGTCGCAGGGAGCCCTGGCCACAAGTGTTTGTCGAAGGTTGTGTTTGAAAGAGCAGAGAGTGTTTAAGTTGGTGATTTCATGGCCCAGGGAGTTGAACATCTTGGGTGCTCTACCTGCGAATGACCGCTGGCCTTGAGAGGTACGACAGTGGGGGACAGATAGTGCTTGGTTGTTGGCGCTTCTGGTATTTCTGGTGCAGTTGGCTGGGTTAAGTAGGGATTGGACCTCACGGGGCATGAGTCCCAGCAAAGCTTTTTTTTTACTATAAGGCATGTTTGATAGGCAATTCTTCCCTGCAGCTGTAGCCAGTTTGACTGCTCATAAAGGTTGCAGGTGTGAGTGCAGTGAGAGGCACCAATAAGGAGCCTACATGGCTTATTCAGTGCTATCGCAATTCGCCAAAGTACAGTGGCGGTGGCTGTTCCATAGACAACAAGCCCATAGTCAATGATGGAGATAATAGAGCTATGTATTGCAAGTTTAAGTGCATCAGGGGTCAGACAGTGCCTATGTTTCTAGAGAAGGCCAGTGCAGATGTTTACAGATTTCACAACAGCATCAATATGGCTGGAGAATGACAGTGTAGCATCCAAGGTCACACTGAGGTATTTGAAGGTTTTAGTTTGGTCAATAGTCTCTCCTGAGCAATTTTTGACAGTTAACTGTAGGTGCTCATGTTTGCTATGTGTGCCATGGAATAGCATAGTCTTTGTTTTTTTGTAATTTAGTACTAATTTCGGTGAGATGAACCAGGCTTTAGTCCGCGTGAAACTTTCCTGCAGCTGGTTCTGCAATTGGGAGGGGTCAGAGCGCCTAGAGAAAATCACTGCATCATCGGCATACAGGATAATGAGTTCATCACAGGCAGCAGGGAGTTTATTCAGGAAAATGCTGAAAAGAAGGGGCCCCAGTATTGACCCTTGGGGAACACCAGCATGGACAGGTAGTTTGGGAGGAGAGTGTGTCACCTATCTTAACCTGTTGAGAGCAATTGGAGAGATAGCTGTAGAACCATTTTAGGGTTCCATGTGACAGTCCTAGGTTTCCAAGTTGTTCAATCAGCAATGGATGGTTTACCGTATCGAAGGCCTTTGAAAGGTCTATGTAGGTGGCCCCAGCAAGTTGCCCTTGATCAAGTGTCTGGTGAATGAGGTCCGTAAATTGAAGGAGAGCAGAGGTGGTGGCCTTTACGAAAGCCATATTGCTCTGGGCATGGCAGGTCATATTTCTCCAGGTACTCCACCAGTTGATCGGCAACAAATTTTTTGAGTGCTTTGGATAAAGGGGGTTGGATGGAGATGGGCCTGTAGTTACCGTGTAATGCCCTATCCCCTGACTTGTGTATTGGGGTCACCAGGGCAGATTTCCACATGAGCGGGAACTAGGAGAGCGCAAGTGCCTGGTTTATGACCCTGGTAAGGGGGGACAGGACAGCATCTAGGGTGAGGGTGATGAGCTTCATGTCAAGAGTGTCCCCACCTAATCTGGTTTTTCCAAGCACCTTGGGAAGGTGTTTCCTAGTGTCCCTTTCGGTAATTGCCTTGAAGTAGAAAGGCAGATGATTTAGCTCCTTATCTGGTTGAAACTGGGAGGCTGCGGTGAGACTGGTGTCAAAGAAGTTAGGGGGGAAGCACATGACTGAGGTCGGAGAAAGCCTGATTGAAAGTGTTGGCAATTGTGGAGGGGTCCAGGATATTGCTGCCGTTTACATTTACCATATTAGGTGTTGTTTTGGACTCTTTCCCAATAACTTCTGAAAGGTTTTTCCAGAAATTCTTTCCATTTGTCCATGAGTTTGACACAGTACTCCTATAGTAGTTGGCTTTTTCTGAGTGAATAGCTCTGGTGCAGGGGTTCCTAGCAGCCCTGTAGGCCTGCGTATCTGCTAGACTCCCAGAGGACAGGTATTTGCATATGTTTCCCATGATGCTTTACATTATTGGGGTATTTGCAATTGTGTTTTCTTTACAATTTGGCTGTACGGCCAATACCCTCGGGGGTAACCCCTGCCTCAAGGCGTTTGCGCTGGGGTTCTTTTGTAGTTCTCTTCTTTCCCCTCTTTGGGCTCCCCATGACTGAAACAAATAAGATCCCCTTAAGGGTGGCTGGCTCCCCTCTCCCTGGGCTGAGGTACAGATATGTCAAACTGATGAGTCCAAATTGGGACAAAACACCTGTACGTGTCTGCTGTTCTCCGCCTTTGCTGATTGCACTGTGAGGCACTTTGGCACCATGCAATTCTGCTTGAAGTTGAGCCAGTCCAAATTCCTTCATGGGGATTTGCATACTGTATGTTTCCCATGATGCATTACATTATTGGGGTATGTGCAATTGTGTTTTCTTCAAAATTTGACTGTATGGCCAATACCCTCTGGGGTAACCCCTGCCTCAAGGCGTTTGCTCTGGGGTTCTTTCCCCTCTTGGGCCCCCCGTGACCCAAACAAATAAGATCCCCTTAAGGGCTGCTGGCTCTCCACTCCCTGGACTGAGACACAGATATGACACGCTGATGAGTCCAAATGAGAACGAAACACGTGTATGTGTCTGCTGTTCTCAGCCTTTGCTTGGTGCACTGTGAAGCCCTCTAGCATCATGCAACTCTGCTTAAAGCTGAGCCAGTCCAAATTCTTTCATGGAGATTTGCATATGTTTCCCATGATGCTCTGCATTATTTAGGTATGTGCAAATGTGTTTTAATTAATGGTGATCATTCTTTATACACGGATAATGACACTTTTATATCCAGTTACAACCTCCCGTGTTGATATTTTTGGTTATAACCAGGAGGTTGTAATCAGCACCTGTCAGTCAAGCTCCCCTACAGAAAGTTCATTGGTGCTTACTCTGTCTGTGAGCTGGTTAAACATCTCACACAACATGGTGTGTGTGCACATGTGTGTGTGTGTGTGTGTTTATGTGTCTCTCTGTCTCTGACAGAAATGCTGCACTGATTCAACTGTGCTGAAACAAAAAAAAAATGATCACCAATAATTAAATAAAATAATACGTGGGTGTGTGTAAAGTCAGAATTTTACACACAACCTTGGTGTGGGAGGCTTTTATAAACTCCTCGGGGTGTATGTAGCATCCCACACCTCGGGTATGTGTACAATTCTGGTTACACACACCCATCCATATATTATTCTATATTTCTCACATGAATCAATACACTTCCACCACACCACTTCAACATGCGAGGAGTGGACTGGAGTACCCCAACAACCAGGAACAGAAGGGAGCAGGTACTGCTGGATGCCTTCCAGGACAGCTTCCTGCTGCAAATGGTCAGTGAACCAACCAGGTTAGGGAATACCCTTGACCTTGTGCTGGCAAATGGGGACTTTGTGAGAGAACTTACAGTGGAGGACCTGCTGTCAGGGAGTGACCACCACTCAGTATGGCTCACGTTGGAGATGGGCAAGGAAGGAGTGGAATCTGGCACAAGAGTGCTGGACTTCAGGAGGGCTGACTTTGGGAGGATGGGGGAAGTGGTAAAAGGGTACCTGGCCAGAATTCAATCTAGTATGGACACTAACTAGAGGTGGGAGCTCATAAAGCTGGGGATAGTGGAGGCAACCAAAACCTGCTGCGAGGCCCAGAGCAAGAAGGCTAGGGCTAGGAAACCGAGCTGGTTGAGCAAGAAGGTCATGGAAAAGGTAAGGAGGAAAAGAGCTGCCTTTAGGAGGTACAAGAAAACAGGGAGGGGGGAGGACAGGGAGGAGTACTTGACGGAATCAAAGGAGGACAAGGGCAGTAAGGGAGCCAAGGCATCATGGAACTCAGGCTGGCACAGAGCATTAAGAAGGGGAGAAGGACTTTTAGGTAAACCAGGAAGAAAAGGAGCTGTAAGGACCACATAGTAAGGATTAGGAAGGAGGGGGATTGGTGGAAGCAGGCGATAAGGCAGAAGCACTATATGATTACTCTGCTCGGTATTTACTAAGGAGGAGAAGAGGGGGTGACACCCAAGGGGGGAAATGGCAAAATGGGGGAGGGGGTGACAAATGGGGAAATCATGAAGGGCAGAGTTTGGGAGGGTTTGAGGGCACTGAGGGTGGACAAGGTGCCAGGCCCAGATGGCATCCACCCCAGGGTACTGAAGGAGCTGGCAGAGGTCCTTGCAGGACCTTTGGCAGACCTGTTTAATGCCTCACTGCATTCGGGGTGTGTACATCAGGACTGGAGGATGGCTCATGTGGTGCCCTCCACAAGAGTGGCCCCAAGGATGAACTGAGAAACTACAGACCAGTGAGCCTCACATCCATCGTGGGTAAGCTAATGGAGACTATCCTGAAGGAGAGGCTGGTGGCTCTCCTAGAGGCCAAAGGACTACAGGACAGCAGACAGCATGGCTTCATATGTGGCAGATCCTGCCAAACCAACCTGGTGGAGTTCTATGACTGGGTAACTAGGCAACTGGACAGGGGCCATGCAGTGGATGTCCTGTGTCTGGACTTGAGTAAGGCATTTGACTCGGTGCCACATGGAAGGCTGGGAAGTAAGTTAGAAGGCACAGGGGGCGGGTGCAAAGCTGGTGAGATGGGTAGGGAACTGGCTTCAGGGAAGGCAACAGAGGGTGGTGGTGGGTGGGGAGCTCTCACACCCAAGGGTAGGGAGGAGTGGTGTTCCACAGGGCTCGGTGTTGGGACCAGTGTTGTTTGGGATATTCATTGCAGACATATCATTGGACGTCAAGCGCAAGATCAGTCTGTTTGCTGATGATACCAAGTTTTTTTTTTTTATTTAGTTATTTAACCAGGAGTAGCACATTAAGCTGAAAGCTTTTTTACAGGAGCAACCTGGGAGCACAGGGAAGTTAAATGACTTGCTCAGGGTCACACAGTATACAAGTGGAAGCTGTGGGATTCAAACCCAGGTCTGGTCTGCTGGATGTCACCAGATTTGCAGCTCAGAGCCTTAAACCACTGTGCTATACTGGTGGATGACCTAGGGGGGTGGCAGGGGTTGCAGGACGATCTGGCAAAGCTTGAAACCTGATCTGACACCTGGCAACTGGGGTTCAATACCAAAAAGTACAAGGTGCTGCATTTTGGGATGAAGAACCCAAGGAGGAGTTACCAGCTGGGAGGAGTGCAGCTAGCCCAGAGGAGGAGAAGGATCTGGGGGTGCTCATTACAGGGTCAATAAACAACTTGGCACAATGTAGGATGGCAGCTGCAAAGGCCAACAAAATGCTGGGTTTTATTGCAAGGGGTATATCTTCGAGGAGGGAGGAGGTTGATTCTGCCACTGTATAGGTCATTAGTTAGACCGCACCTGGAGTACTGCGTGCAGTACTGGCGCCCGTATCTGAAGAGGGACATTAAGTTACTGGAGGGGGTGCAGTGCAGGGTGACAAAGATGATCAAGGGGCTGGGGAACCTATCATACGAGAGGAGGCTGAGGGAGTTGAACATGTACTCGCTGGAGGAGAGGAGGGACGGGGGGACATGATTGAAACCTTTAAGCACATGAAAGGAATAAACAAGACAGGTACAGAGGTTGCTGTTCAGAATAAGAGAGGGGAGGGACACCAGGGGCAGTGATATGAGACTGGAGGGAGGAAGGTTCAGGAGGGAGATGAGGAGAAACTTTTTTACAGAGAGGGTGGTGGCTGGGCGGAATGCGCTACCTGCAGAAGTGGTATCTAGTAGAACAGTGGACTGCTTCAAAAGGGGATGGGACAGGACAAGGGGGAGGGTCAATGAAAGGGAAGGCTGGAAGGGAGGGGCAGCTGCAGAATAAGGGGTGCTAGCTGCACATTCGAGCAGACTTGATAAACCTCTAGGCCTTTATCTGCTGGCAAATTTCGTATGGTTTATATAATTGGTACAAAGTGGATTGTGCAGATTTAATTTTAAGTAAAACCATGATGTTTTTGTGATAATTCAGTTTCCTCTCTCTGCTCCATGACAGTGCGCTCCTTACTCTCACAGTCTTGCCCCACGCACTAGTGGCACATGGTCCCTCTAGCTGCCTCAGCAACTCCCCCAGCAATGTTGGTCTGCCAGTAACAATATGGCTTCCACTACTGATTTGCATATTCATAAGAGGCTCACCTGTGGCTGCCACAAGTCTTTGAGCTGATACCTTCCACCACATGGGAACGCCACTTGTGCTTCCTGCTCTCACCAATGTTCTAATTCAGTTTAGTCTTCAGCGCCATTTTTTTCTCCTCAGCTGCCACACTTCATTTTTCTTTACAGTCCAAAACCGCAACTCGCTACCCTCCAACAGGTCAGGCACCCCAGAGGCACCTCAAAATCCTGGACCTAAGCCCCCAATGTAAGGTCACCCTTCCTGATGTCTAGGGGTATACTGATGGAACAGTCATGTGGTAGGGGCCCTACACACGAAACTGCCATACCACTTACTTGACCTACTGAGGCTGAGGTGACCTCCAGGGCTGCACTGACACTCGGTGGGCAGACGAAGCTGCGGAGTAAATGGGGTTAGCAGAACTTGGAGACATACAGTAAATACAATGAATTTCCAAACAGGGTATTGTTAAACAGAATAGAATCCTTTATTTCTTCACTTGTGCTCATGTAAGGATGTTACTTTTTCTCAGCTGGCACAATCTAATTCTTATCACTATTTTTCAAAAGTTGCGGCACACACCCATCCCATCAATGATATCAAATACGGAGCTACTAAAAAATTTTCCTTTATTACTTAATTCTTATCACTGTAGGGTGAATATCTCTGGCTCTCTTCTGGGTTGGCTTCAACCCTGGAGGGGTACTTTATTTAAATGGCCCCAATGGAGGCACTAGGATTCACAGAGCTCCCCACTCCAGGCAGCGAATGGTAGAGACTCCATGGGCATCTCCTAGCCCATTCTTTACAGTTACTAGCCAATTAGCACCTTCACAGTCTCACTGGCTGGCACATTACAGCTCTAGATGATTCTGTGAGGAATTTCAGGAACACACGCTGTCCTCCCACAAAGTCTGTTCTTTACTTGTTCAAGAGAGTTCCACCTTCACTTGAACCCAGGTGCTTTGCAAACATGGGCATTACATTTGGGTACCAGCAGCACTAAACATTCTTCGCTAAAGGGGCACACCGGCCCACAGGATACACTCTGAGGTAAAATTCCCGTTTCTGACAGGAATTTGTAATTTGCCAGTCACAGTCCCTCTTGTGGGGAGGGAGGGCACTGATGAGTGCCAAACCAGTCACGTCACATTTAATAAAGATTGAACATCACCTCAGATCCTTTGCCCAGTGGACTACCTGGCACCAATTTCCTCACAAACAGACTTCTATCATTCTATTCAGATGTGTTTTTCTCCTGCTGGAGAGGGGTACCCCCTCCCCTTCAAAGACTGTGGAAGATGGCTGTGGCCACGAACAGGCACAGGCTCAGACCAGTCCTCTTCATTGTCTTCATAAGTGACATTTGCAGTTGAGCTGGAAAGGAAACTGCCTTTTTGTAGATGATACCAAATCTTTAATAGGGTGGACAATAAGGAGGGGATGAAAAGAATGCATATGGATCTTGGAAAAATTGAATAGTGGTCAAGAACATGGCAGTTGGGGTTCAGTGTGAAAAATGCAGAACCATGCACCTAGGACATAGGAATCCAGGAACTGAGTCTAGGATGGAGGGGAGAGACTGTCAGTCACTAAGTGTCAGACCAAGTCAGCCTGCAGCAGGTCCAGTGTTACCATTACCTGGGTGTTTGACTAGACAAGAAACTCAAATGAAATGCCCACATAGATTAGCAGGTAAAGAACCTGGGAAAGTTCCTAGAAGCACCTTACAAAATCAAACACTCAACAGACACAGAGACCAGAAAACAAATTGTAGAATCCATGATCATACCAGTCTTCAACTAGGGAGACCTGATCTTCTTGAGCGCATCCAGACTGGAGCTGGCAAAGCTAGACACAGTGTATGGCAGATTCACTCACTTCATTCTGGATGCCCCCCGCAGAACACACAGGTGGAACTCCTTGGCAGACTGGGATGGCAAAGACTAGAGTAGAGAATTTGACTGTACTGCCTAGCATACATGCACAAATGCTACTGTAACAAAAACCCAGAATGTGTAAGAGGATACATCCATATAAGGGGTATCGGGGATCCCTAAGGTCCACTGGAGGATTGGAATACATGCTCCCCAACAGAAACCGGGAGGTGGGAAACAACACTTCCTGTACCTAGGCCTAAACTCTGGAACTCCATGCCGGTCAACCTCAGACCAGCAGAAAAACCCATCAGCATGAATAAAATAAAAAAAAAATACAGCATTTAGAACAGACTAAAAAAAACCTACCCTGCTGCCTAGGACCAGGATAAAAGCAAAACTACAAGTCAGAGGGGCAATCCAGCACCCAGTAACTCACCACAGACCCCCAAACTCAAGCATGGAATATAATAACGCCCTAAACTTAGAGATTGTCAATGTAGCTGATAAAGGTGACACTGTGATTCTAGAACAAATTCAGAATAAATAGTTTGATACCTTTTATTGGACCAACAAAGATGTTCCAAAAAGAACAAATTGCTTTAACTTTTGGACCAACAAATCCTTCTTCGGAAGCTTAATGATAGTTATTTAGAAAATCCCATACTATTAACACTTAGAACATGCAGAAAAAACAGAAATAATTCTCATTAGTTTAAAACAGGCATTCAAAACATAACTAAAGTAATGTCAGAGAGCTTGAATATCGCAAGTGTGCTTTAAGCTAAACCAAACCTAAAGGTCAAAAGTTATCCAGAGATAACAGCAGGCAGAGAGTTCAACCCACATATATTATGCCATGTATCGGTCTAATGAATAACAAGACACTAGAATTCTCTACTCACTAAATTATAGGTCAAGTTAAAAAGCCTCCCAGAGACGTATGCTTCAAGAGTGAGGTAAGAGGACACAAGTAGAAGCCAGCTTCAGTTCTGCTTAGAACTCTGTTGGTTTGAGAATACAGTCAATGAAAAGTAAATGACCCCGGATTAAAAAACTGCATGCCAAAATGTAACATGTTTGTAAGTAGAAAAATAAGACCCAAAAATACAACAGAAATTATCTTTACATGGCATACAGAAGGATTAAAGTGATATTTATCCAAAGTGAGTAAGTGTATCACACTGCTAAATGTACAGCTAGCTGGAGATATAGTCCCAACATACTCTCAACCAGCTGTTATGTTCCAGAAACCTAAAGGCCATCAGTGTTGTAACAAGATTTTATATATGATAATATCAGTTGTCAGTGTAAATGTCAGATAAAAAGGACTATTAGTCAAGGACCCCCAAGAAATTGAGACTATGCAGTCTGATATGTACAGATTTCAATAAAATGTCAGTGTATAATCAAAGTAATACATTTACAGAAAAAGTCTAAGGAATGTAAACAAGAATTCCTTGACCTATTTGTCACTAACGTGGATAACCTAGTTGAGAATGTTACTCCAAAACCACCCTTAGGTGAAAGTGACCATATTGTCATCACAGGTAACATAAAGCTTACATCATTTAGGCCACAATTTATTTATTTATTAACGAGATTTACCAGATAGGCATACTGAGTGGGAAATAAACCGCTCGTTTCCAGATGTGACCTGGGCCCCAATCATCAATTTATATAAAAAATTATAATAAAGCTAACTTAAACCTAATTAACAATTACTTCCACAGTATTAATTGGGAGAATGAATTAAAATCATTCAATTGTGAGAAAAGCTGGCTATACTTAAAAAATTGTGTTTATGAAGCTGAAAATAAATGCATCCCTACAAAAACTAAATATAACAACAAGGGTAGGATACCACCTTGGTTAACCAGTACAGTTAAAAAAAAAATTAAAATTAAAGAAAAAGCATACTCAAAACTGAAAAAAGAAAACACAGAAGCTAATTATAATAATTACAAACACTAGCACAAGTGTCTAAAAAACTAAATTGGAAAAACAAAAAACTGAATTCCGGATTGCCCATACAAAGGACAATAACAAAGCCTTTTTTGCCTACGTTAATTAAAAAAATATATATATCTCACAGGGAACTGGCCAAATCAACATCAATGACAAATCAATAAACAATGATCAAGAGAAAGCTTCAAGTTAGCTGTTCACCTGGTCCTGATGGAGTTCACCCAAAAATGCTAGTAGAAGGGGAAATAACATTAGCTGACCCGATTACCACAATATTTAAGAAATCTGTTACTTCAGGCTATGTCCCTGAGGATTGGAAAAAATCAATAGTAGTGCTGATCTTCAAAAAAGGTTAAAGAGATGAGGTAAATAATTACAGACCCATTAGTTTAACATCAGGCTTATGCAAAACCCTTGAACATTAATCAAAAACCAAAATTGAAAATGAACTAGCCTCTATTCAGTATACTGATAACTTCCAGCACATGTTTATTCTGGGATGGTCATGTAACACTAATTTCCTTTTATAATCATATTAGCACAAGTCTTGACAATAGGACCCCTGCAAATGTTATACTACTGGATTTTGGCAAGGCTTTTGACAAAGTCCCCTACTTAGAATTGCTAGATAAACTAGTTAACATTGGGTTAAGTCACCAATTAATAAATTTGGTTGGCAACTGGTTGCTCGGAAGAACTCAACAAGTGAAGATTAATGGTTACCTCTCACCTGTAGGGGAGGTGAGTAGTGGCATGCCACAGGGCTCTGTCCTGGGACCCACACTGTTTAAACAGCTTTATTAGTGATATGAATAAAAATATCAAAAACAGGCTTGTGAAATTCACTGATGATACTTAGATAGGAGCTGAGGTTTAACATGCTAGCGAAACATATATTGCTTGTTAATGACCTTAATATTATACTACAATGGACTATTAATAATAAAATGTCATTAAACACAGATAAATGTGTGGTTCTCCATTTTGGGCATAACAACCCACATTATAAATACAATATAAATGATAAACCACTTAGAAACAGTTACCAAGGAACGTGATCTAGGGGTCATTATAAATAACTCACTGTCTGCAGCAGGACACTGTAAAAAGGTATCCCAAACAACAAACATGTTAATAAACTGCATCAATCGCTCCTTCATAAACAGAAGTTCATACTACATAATTCCAATTTTTTTTTCCAATTGTTTAACCAGGAGAGACACAATAAGCTGAAAACTTGTTTACAGGTGCGATCTGGGAGCACAGGGATCTTTAATGACTTGCTCAGGGTCACACGGTATGCAAGTGGGGGCTGTGGGATTCAAACCCAAGTCTCCAGATTTGCAGCCCAGAGCCTTAAACCACTGCACTCTACTACCTCAAAATAATTCCATTATATAGAACTTATATAAGATCTCATCTAGACTTCTTTTCCCCTTTTTGGAACCCCCACCTAAAACAAGACATTCGTCTAATACAATAGGTACAGTGTAGGGCAACTAAAGTGATACCTAAACTAAGAAATAATTAATATGAAGAAAGGTTGCACACAACAGGTTTAGTAACCCTAAAAGAAAGGAGAAAAAGGGTGACCTCTTACAGTTCTACAAAATCCTTCAGGATCCTGTCCTAGCTAATCAGTATAATCTCCACTTTTCACGCTGTTGCATTACCCTCAGAAGTCATGATAAACAATGAGTAATTCCCCAAACAAATATTAACAAAAGAGATAACTTCTTTCCTATACAAGCAGCAAAAGCTTGAAACATGCTCCTGCAAAATATTGTCGATTCCCAGAGCTTCGATACATTCAAAAATAGACTGGATAAATACCTCAAATGAGACTCAATACTTAATTAATCTACCCACACAATTGTGGGAGACATTATAGATGGGCCTCGGCCTCCTTATGTCTAACTAACCTAGTAAACCTCCACTGCATTAATATGTCTGCATCAACATCTGAGACTTTACTTACTGCATTCTAGCACTTACTCCTGCAAATGTTTTTTTACAAAATCCAGCTTGTCACTCTCAGTATTACTATACCTATCCTTGTACAAATGTAACCTCGCCAAAACATGATACTCTCCTTGGCTAAAATTGTTATCCCAGTTACTTGCTACCTCTGTACAATGGTTGTAATGATGTCTAAACTTGTCTATTTCTGTAATTTTGACTGTAATGTGCACTGTAAGGGACCTCATTGAAAATAAGCTTTGCTCAACTACGTATCCTATTCACATGATGAATACAATATTTTACTACTATTACTAAGCAGAAAGGGACGTTGGGGTTACAATAACTGATGACCTCAAAGTGGCATGGCAGTGTGACAGTGGGTAGGGCCAATGTGATGCTGGAATGCATTGGGAGAGGTATCTTCAGTAGTAGGAGGAGGGAGATGGTGTTGCCACTGTATCGCTCATTGGTGAGACCCCACCTGGAGTATTTGACACAGTTCTTGAGGCCACATTTCAGAAAGGACATAGGGTGGAGGCAGTCTAGAGAAGGCAACGAGAAAATGGTGCAGGGGTTGCACCAAAAGCCCTATGAGGAGAGACCGAGAGATCTCAATATGTACACCACGGAGGAGAGGAGAGTGAGAGAGGACATGATAAAGGCCTTACAAGTACCTTCTTGGGGGAACAGGGTGCAGGAGGGGAGTCTCTTTCAAATTAGGAACAGCACCAGGACCAGAGGGAATGTGATGAAGCTGGATGGCGGGGAAGTTTAAGAGGGAAGTACTGCTTCGCTGAATGAGTGGTAGATGCCTGGGATAGGCTGCCAATGGAATTGGTGGAGGCAAAAACAGTAGGGGGCTTCAAGCATGTGGAGGATAGACAAAGGTGAATATTAGTAAATAGGCAGAGAGGAGTGAAGTCACCACCAGTTAGGGTCTGTGGAGACAGAGCAGGCAGGGACTATTTGGTCAGACTGAATGGACAAGTACTGTAGCCCTTTTTTGTCAAAAAAATTCTATGTAAAATGTTTGCATGTGCAATTCAGTAACTCGGCAGATTTGGCACTTTTTTAAAGTAGAAAACTGCCAGTCAAAAATGTCTGATTTTACAGTAAATATACATTCTGGGGATGCCTCTTGAAATCCCAGGCAAGCATGTTTCTGCCAAAAAAAAAAAAAGTTTATAAAATTTATGATCAAATGTTTTGAATATCTGGCCAATGTAAAGCTGGTTGCTTACATGTTGTATACCACACACAGCTTTGGATTGAAGAATTGTTCACCCATTAGCTGACAGAACTATGAGTGATTTCCTAAGAGTCACCAGCTCCTCTGTCAAGTGTTAACCCATGCATTCCTAACTAATGATAAGCATTTTGATCTTGCCTACAGTACTTCACTAAGCCATTCACACATTTGAATCAGATCAAAGCAAACAAGCCCCAGCTCTTCAAAGGTACCTAATAGCCTTTGGTTCCAGGAAAGCGTTTCATGCTGAAATTCACTATTTAAGCTGCATCATCCCTTTTTCTAATGCCTCATTTGGGCGTCATACAAAAAAATGCACCAATGCTAATAAAATCCATTGAAATTTTGATTTATACTGTAATTGGAAATGTCTGTGTAAAACTCCAGTTTTGGAGTCTGTGGCATGGATATAACATTTCTGTACGTTGCTTTTTGGAAATGTAGATTAAAAGTAAAACTAAACTTGGGACAACAAGAAGGTAGTGTATTATACGTCAGAAACAAATGCTTCTTGAATTTCCTGTGTGCCACCTGAAACCAAGGCATTGTTTCACAGAATTGCTTCATATTTTCCAATGACTGGGCAAAACATCACATAAGGTGGAAAGCTCTAGCAGTAATTTCATGTAAAGTGCATTTTCCCATGTATAATATATGTTTATTTTAAATTAAAAAGAAAGTTATGGTTATCTGTTTATTAAACGGGAAGGATAAATAACAGAGCAGAATAAAAAGTGTTATTCAGTCCTGTTATTCACCTACTAGATGACAACCACGTTATTCTCCCCGTAGCCCATTTCCTCTTTAGCTGTCTGCTACATTAACTTGAGCTGTAGTCTACGATATACAGTAAATTTGACGTTCCATAGGGTGTTTATCAATACGATTTTTATTCACTCTGGCATGTTTTCAACATTGCTGCCCTAGCACTTGTGGCTGTACTTTGCTCTACCACTCATTGCTAGGCAGCATTGTTGGCAACATTCCAGACCAGAGTGAATAGAACACTTATTCCTGCATGCCCTTTTGGATAGCCCATATTTATGTAATACATGCAAGAATAAAAATGACTGAATATTTGACATTTTTATTAAAGACAGGTCTAGACTGAGAATATTTTGATATTCTCACTTAAGTAAAGCTACCAACTTTCCAAGGCTGAAAACTGGGACGGTCCATCCTGACCATGACCCCTCTCCCCCCTCCCACTGTGTCACTCCCACGGGCACTGCCGCAGACATCGCCGCACACAATCAATTAACTTTTGCAGCCTGCTCTGGCAATGCCACCCTACAGTAACATCGGTAGCGAACATCCAGATTAAAACAATATATTATTCTGCAGCAAGTTCCAAATCATGATGTACAGAAAATTTATTAGAAGCAAACCAGTGTTGAATTGTGATCAGACATTCGAGCTGTATGTATTGCTCCTCTTGACAGTCTCATCCAACCTGTTTACATTCACCTCATTTGCTGAGCAAACTTCAGTTCAGTGACTTCCACCACCACACCAGATTGTTTTCACACACTTCCCTACAGCTGATCAGGTTCAGGTACCATAGTTCACTGCTGCCAGTCTCTTCTCTGTCTGGAGTCCGTCTCAGCTACTGGCAGGCAGGCAGACATCCACATGCGCTTGTTTGCACTACTACCCAGTCCAATCTAACAGGAAGGAACATGCTTTATTGTGCTCCCACTGATGTGCTTGCAGTGCAACACAGGCACAAGGGCTGAAGTTGCAAACTGCTGTCCAGCCCGAGTAGTGTCACAGTGGTGCTGAAATAACTGTCACTCATGGATTAGCAGTCAGCAAAAAAAAGGGACAAAACTGGGACACGTAAGCAAAAACCAGGACAAAAGTGACATTTTGCAAAACTTGTGGGGACACTGGGACATGTTGCCTAAAATAGGGACTGTCCTGGGAAAATAGGGATTGTTGGTAGCTTTACACTTAAGACCTGTCGTCACCAAATATTCTGATCTTAGGTCTGTCACAATGGAATACCTAACACATGGGAGAGCAGCATTCACATAGCTTGATGACATCACAGTGCAGCATTATGAGTGGAGCATGGAGATAAAACAAAAGCAGTTAATCATCAGATCAGAGAGAAGCACGGCATAAACAAATAAGTCACTACTCTGAGAAAAATATGCTGGACATTCTACTTGTATTTGTGTGAAATACGAACATATGAAGAAGCCAGCAGAAGAAGGCCATTTAGTCTATCTAGTCTGCTCGTATTGCAGGGTCCACAGATTAAACTACTGTCCCTGCCCTCACTTCCCACTCCTCCCATCCTCCCTACCCATGATCCTTACCTTCTCCCTATGCTTATCCCAGCCTCTCTTAAATCTGCCCACTTTCTTCAATGAGATCATCTCTTCCGGCAGTGCATTTCAAGGTCCACCACTCTCTCTGTGAAGAAGTACTCCCTGACCTCCCTCCTAAACCTTCCACCCTCCATCTTAAGACTGTGCCCCCTTGTGTTATGGTTTCCACTCAGCTTAAAGAGACTTTCCTTATCCACCTTATTTATCTCTTTCAAGTACTTGAAGGTCCCAATCATGTGTCCTCTCTCTCTCTCCTGTCTTCCAGGGAGTACATGTTCAGTGCCCTCAACCTCTCCTCATATGCCTTACCCTGCTGACCCGCTATCATCTTTGTAGCCCTCCTCTGGACCTTCTCCAACAGGTTAATGTCCTTTTTGAGGTGTGGGCACCAGTACTGAACTCCATACTCTAGATGAGGCCTTACCAGGGATCTGTACAAGGGCAGTATAACCTCCTCTCTCCTACTACTGATCCCCCTAGATATGCATCCTAGCATCTTGTTTGCCCTTGCTGCTGCTTTCTTCAGTTCACTAGTGATTATCACTCCCAGGTCCTTCTCCTCCTCTGATGCAGATATTCAGACTCCACCCAAGTAGCACTCTGTCCTGGGATTCTTCGCTCCAATATGCATTATTTTGCATTTCTTGGCATTGAAGCCAAGCTGCCAGATCCTGGACCACCTCCCCAGCTTTTCCAGATCATCTTGTAGGTCCTGTATCCCTTCAGCTGTGTCCACTCTCCCGCAGAGCTTGGTGTCATCCACGAATAGGCACATTTTGCCCTTAATGCCATCCCCAATGTCATTGATGAAGACACTGAACAACACTGGCCCCAGCACTGGACCCCCCTGGTTGCCTCTCTGGTGCCAGATAACTCTCCACAACCACCCTCTGGGTTCTGTCCCTCAGCCAGTTTTCCACCCATCTGGCCATCTTTTCCCCAACCCCGAGATCCACCTTTATGGGGGCACAGAGTCAAAGGCCTTGCTGAAATCAAGACAGAGGATGGCTACTGCTTGGCCCCTGTCTACTGTCTTAGTGACACAGTCAAAGAAGTCAGTCAGATTTGTTTGACACGATCTCTCCCCCCATGAACCCATGCTGCCTTGCTTACTGGAGGCCATGCTTCTCTAGATATTCCACCAACCTTTCCTTTATTATGATCTCAATGAGCTTGCCCATAATGGAGGTCAAACTGACTGGTCTGTAATTCTCTGGGTCATCCTTGGGACCGCTTTTGTGGAGGGGGCACTACATGTGTTGTTCTCCAGTCCTGCAGTACCACACTTGACTCTAGTGAACTATTAAATGTAGTAAATACATTAAATAATAATTAATTGTGAACTATTAAATGTAGTAAATACATTATGTATAGAAATGTAGGGACAGAGACAATATAGGTCCAGGTAGAGAACTGAACGTGGGAAGGAAGGTGATAGTGGAGGTGGTCTATAGACCATTTCACCAGAGCGAAAAGTTAGCAAATTAGAAGGCAAACTTGGGAAGGCAGCAGCCCGGGGGAGGAAGTGATGACAGGAGACTTCAGTATACCTGATATAGACTGGATCATCCCAGGGGCCAGCAGTGGTAGAAGTCAAACATTCCTGAATGCATTCCAGGATGACTTCTCAGGCCAGGGGGTCAGGGGGCTAACAAGGGTACTAACAACACTAGATCTCGTGCTGACAAACATCAACTACATCAGGGACATCAACATAGCTGTGCGTTTAAGTAGTAGAAGTTAGAAACATAGATTTTGATGGCAGATAAAGACCGAGGGTCCATCTAGATATTACTACCTCATCTGCCCCAACCTAGTGTCCTGAAGGGTTAACAACCCCTGCACCCTCTCCTGAATCCCTTTCCTCCCTTGTTCCTCCTAGTGGAACTACCATTCCCCTTACTCTGTCCCACTCCTCCCTGCTGTTCTTGAATTGATTTATAGTACCCTCCCCCACCTCTTCCTCTGGCATTCTTTTCCATGGTTGCACCACCATCTCAGTGAAGATGAACTTCTTCATATTCCTCCTGAATTTTCCCCTCCTCCCAGTCTTCATTCATGCCCAATTGTGATTGTGGTGAGTTTGGCCACTGCTGTGTAATATTGAAAGATACATTTTTGTTATATTTTTTTACTGTGATTTCTGTTTATGCATTAAAAGGGTTACATGCAGAGGAACTTGGTTATGTTAAATTCTTGAACAGGACAGAAAGATGCCCATTTGTTTTTTTAAAGGGGTACATAGTTTTACTGAAAGATCACAGGAACAAGAGAAGGTCTTGCAAAATATTTGACATTCCTCTGTGACATGAGAACAGGCTGATTAGCCAGGAAACCAAGAGTTCATTTTCAAAGGGGATTTCCCTGGTTAACTAATCAAGGAAGAGGGTCATATAACTCAGGAGATGAGAGACTCTGTCCCCTGTCTTAAAATTAAGATAAAAGGAGAAATGGTTTTAGGCAGGAGGTGTCAGCAAGGTTAACACAGTCTAATTTTTTTTGTAAGTGCCAGGAAGCTGGGGTGGGGGACAACAATGTTTGGGAAAGAGCAAGAAGGACCCCTGGTGGCCTAAAAGATAAGGCCGCTCGCTATAAACCAGAGAGGGTTTTTACAGACTGGAAGGGTATAAAAAGACCCTCTAAACAGAAGCTCAGAACATTTTGCTTTTGCATTGCACTTGGACACTTCTTCCTGACCACAAGAGAAGCAAGATTGCCACAACACAGAGACAGACTAAGAACCAGTGAATGCTACAGAATCTGAGGCTGAAAACTGGGACGGTCCATCCTGACCATGCCCCCCCACCATGTCACTCCCACGGGCACTGCCGCAGACAACACTGTGCACAGTCAGTTACATTTTGCTGCTTGCTCTGGCCATGCCACCCCACAGTAACACCAGTAGCAAACATTAAAATTAAAACAAATCGTTCTGCTGCAGCAAGTTCTAAATCATGATGTACAGAAAGTTCATTAGAAGTAAACCTACATTAAATTGTGATCAGACATTCAAGCTGCATGTATTGCTCCTCCTGACAGTCCCATCCAAACCATTTACACTCACCTCATATGCTGAATAAACTTCACGTCAGTGACTCCCACCACCACACCTGATTGTTTTCACACATTTCTCTATAACCGATCAGGTTCAGGTACCTTAGTTCCCTGCTGCCAGTCTCTTCTCCGTCTGGAGTCCCTCTCAGCTGCTGTCAGGCAGACATCAACATGTGCTTGTTTACACTACTACCCAGTAATCTAAAATGAAGGAACATGTTCTACTGTGCTCCCACTGACCTGCTTGCAGTGCAACACAGGTGCCGGGGTTGAAGTTACAAACTGCTGTCCAGCCTGAACAGTACCAAAGTGGTGCTGAAATAATTATCACTCACGGATTAACAGTCAGCAAAAAAAAAAAAAAAGGGACAAAACTGGGACAAGTATGCAAAAACTGGGACAAAAGTGACATTTTGCAAAACTTGTGGGGACACTGGGACATGCTGTCTAAAATAGGGACAGTTCTGGGAAAATAGGGACTGTTGGTAGCTTTAACAAAAGGACGGAAACTTTTGCAACTTCTCTTGTTTTCTGGACATCTGATTTTCCTTAAACAGGGTAGAACATAGTTAAAATTTTTACAGTGCGCTTTTGTATGTATATTTCCACCTTTATTTTTGTTACTCTGTAACTACATTTTTAAATCTTTTGTTTGTAAAGTTTGTGTGATAATCATTTAGAGTTAGTAAAAGCATTTTGCTTTTAAAACTGCCTGAGTGATTTTGTGTGTGTGTAAAAGGTAAAAATGTTTATTCAATTCTGAGACCAACCTGGTTAGTGCAAGGTGTCACCATTCGCTACCAAGTCTGGGATCCAAAAAGGAAATATCTGGGTGCCTTAAATAAAGGAGATACACAGGTCTCGAGAGGAGTCTGTAAAGGGGAAACTAGTGCTGTACAACCTGTGGGAGAAGACACAATCAGATTTATGAGGGCAAACCTCTTCCAAAGAACTTGTAACGCCTGGGCCCCCCCCCCCGCCAGTACAGCAACCAAGGAGAGTTCTCACCTGGCTACAGACTTGAAACTGTATTGTATCTTTACCCAGATTAGAGAGAGGAAGCCCTGGGACCTCATGGCAGGTGTTCAGTCGTGAACTCTGTCAGCAGTCTAGATGGACACTTGGAGGGTATTCCTGCCCCCCCATCACAGATTGCACTTGGGGTGGGCACTGTGAACTCAGTGGACCTGGCCCCCAGGAATGGGTTCATGACAGTGACTGCATCCCCGTTCCTGTTAAATAGGTCCTTGATGTTCACTCTATTCCCCTAAGGAACTTATTGGTTTCTATCAAGTCACCTGTCTCTGTTCTGGACTCCAGCAAGCACATGCTCAGGGCTTCCAGCTGTCCCTCATACAATATGCCCAGCTGGCCCTGGATCATCATTGTGATCTTTGCTGCACCAACTCCAGCCTACCCCTATCCATTCTCAGGTTCGGACTCCAGAACTGGGCACAGTAGTCCAGGTGAGGCCTTACTAGTAATCTGTATAGGGCAACATTACTTCACTTCTCCTGCTGTCAAAACCCCAACAGCAACCACCTTTCAATTTGGTTTTCTATAGAGATGGGCAGGGCACACTCGATCTCCAAAATGATTGCCCTTGACATCTGGATAGCACACTTTAACAAAATGAAATAGAAACTCAAGACACAGTTGGTAGGGATTGGGGGGGAGAGAAAAGGGTCGTTACAAAGAATAGCCTCCAGGATGTCACCAGCTCCTGTCTGAAACAGGTAGGGTAGCGGAGAAGACATATGAAAACAATAAGATTCACTAGAGAAGTAGAAAGGGAAGTTAAGAAGAAAAGGGAGGCCTTCAAACATAGAAACATGGAAGTTGACGGCAGATCAGGACTGTAAGGCCCATCTGGTCTGACCATTTTTTCTACCTTATGAATGTACCATAGGCCTTTACTCTGTCAATGGCCTATTTATTCACACTCATCTGTATTGCTCCCTTATGCCCACATTCAAGAAAATCAAGGGGAGCTAAAAGAAGGAAAGCAGGGAGGCCTACATTGGTAAATTGATGGAAGCCAGCAGAGAGGTGAGGAGCGCCAAAGCAGACACAGAGTCAAGGATAGCTGAAGGCATCAAGGAAGGGGACAAGACCTTCTTCAGAGAGAAGAGGCACATGATGGAAGGCATTGTCAAGCTGAAGGGTTGAGAAGAGTGGGTGGAAGATAGCAATAGAAAGGCAGAAATACTGAATGAATACTTTTCAGTATTTACGATGGGGTAGGAGGGACTACTACCCTGGCATGGATGTGTGGTCCTTAAACCTGGTCTCTGGGCCATCAAAGGTGTCTTTGTGTGTTTTCGGAGTGGTCTGGGTCTGCCTCTTAGTTGGGTTGATTGTATTTCATTTAGCAGGTGTGTGCCCTCCTCCTGTCAATTCCATAATCCTCCTACAAAGGATCCAGTTGTCTGCACTAACAGTCACAATGCACTGTTGTTGGATTTAGGTGATGCGGGTTGGTGGTCTGACACTTGCACATGGCCTCTTTCCGCTTAGGGTTTAGCATGTGCTAGTGCTGTGTGGAGATACAGTAATTCCAGTATAAGTATTGGAGATAGGAGTACCACACCATGATGCAGAGCAGTGTGAACAAAGATGCTGGGATGTAGCTCAGCGATACAACCCATGTGGGTCATCTTTTCAATCCCAACACTTTGGACATTCTCCCTACTGCTTTGCCATGCGCTGAATGGCTACGTCTACAGTGTGCATGAACGTCTGTTGAGTGACTTCTTCTGGATGACTTTCCCATGCATGGCAATGTTTTGTGCCCATATATGGTGGTGTTATGAGGTGAAGTCACTGTTGGAGTGGAGCTGTTGTAAATGAGCCTCTCTACCTTCTTGACTTTAATGAACTTATAAAGCATTATACTGTATGTAGTGTACCTGTTAAGTAGGCCCACCTCCAGCTCAGACATAGAAGTCACCTGTGATTATGGATATTTTTTAATTTGTATATTGAAAATTGGTAACTGGGAAAAGCACAGCGAGCCAAGGGTCATTTCCAGGTGAGACCGGGGGAAGGGAATTAAAGAGACAAATTGCGCAATGTATAGGCAAAATATACAAAGTATACATGACAGAACACTGCAAAGTGCAGAAATACAATAATTAAACAATGACTACAGTAAAAAGTGTACAGGCTAGTATATGAAGACCATAGCACTGGTACTGGTACAGATGTGCAAAAACACATGGCAAGGCATGAAGTGTAAATGGACAATTGGACAGTCAGACACCTTTCAGAACCAGAATGTAAGTAACTTAGATACTTTATAAAATGGCAAAAAAAAGATTCTAGAAACCTTGTTGGTTAGAAACCATCACTTGACCATGATTTAAAACACTTGTCAATGCACAGAGTTCAGATCTCCTTTCTAAGTTCAGTCCAAGTTCATACTAAGGTTCTTACTAAGAAACAGAGGAGCAAGGAGGCACGAATGCCCATATAGCTCCTATACTAATAAGAATCGTACCTCAATTCACCCCAGACAGAATGAAATCATCTAATTTTCTCTTGAATTCCTCATTGGTCTTACTGATAACAACTTTGAGGGGTAGGCTATTCTAAGGGTGCATTGCTCTAAGGGTGAAAGAGTATTTTCTCAGATTGGTGTTAAAGGATCTGTCGGAAACCTGAAGGGGATGCCCTTCGCTCTCATACTTTTTTTCTAAATATTCTAAGCCTAACTTGCACATGAGATAGGGATCTTTCATAATGTCAAACATCAATAAGTCTCCCTGTAGCTGCCACAACTCAAGTGGCATTCATTTCAAATATTCCATTCTTTCCTCGTAAGTATTATTCTAGAAGCGTGGATATGTTGTTCATCCACACTGTTTGGCATGTCCCCTTCCACTTTAAATCTTGCCGGAAGTCTTCAAGCTGGCTCCTCCCACCCACCTGGGTAGTATATACCTCAGCTCTGCCCCATGATGCCAGATCTTCCTTTCCGCTGGAAGATACAGGTTCCCTCGTGCTCTCAGCATTTCATAGGCCCTGGCTTTCAAATTGTCGGTTTTACCAAAAATCAAACTTGTTAGAGTTAGTGATTGCGCTTTCGTTGCATCGACTATGGAGGAAAAATCTTCCCCAGGATTTCGCTGGTGCCGCTGTGGCCAGAAGATGTCGCGCATTGATCCCCACCTCACGTGCGTTTACTGCCTAGGTGTTGGACATGACACCTTGTCATGCAGTTTTTGCTTGGCCTTCCATCCAAATGTCCTGGACGACCGCAAGGCATGCTTGAAGTTGGGGAGACAGGAAAAAAGAAACCTGCCAGTGAAATCGAAGGAGGCTAGGTGGGCAGTTTGCGTGGCCGCGGGCTCTGCTGAACAGCTGGAATAGATGAAGGCATTCGAGGAGGAGGAAGCAGCTCGTGCTTCAGCCAATCGAAGCTTCTTCGTCCCACTGAACCTAGGCTCTACTTTTATGGGCTCCTTCAGGGAGATGTGCCAGTCTCTCCTCACTCGGGATGAGGCGCCCTCGGGCTCGCACTCCTCCTGCTCTCGGAAGAGGGAGAAGACCCGTTGTCTTTCTCTCGACGGAGACACTCTTGGGACCGAGCACGCAATCTCGACCTCAATCAAGATCGCATCCTCGGCCGCTGGCTTTTCGGACCTCTCATCTGGCCAAGGGGCCGAGGAAGTGGTCGACGAGGTCAAAATTATCCTCAACCCAATCGACCCCTTGTCGCCAGCTGTGCCCGACGACTTGCTGGAACGGACTCCGGTCCTGGTCTTTCCAGATGAGCAGACCCAGCCTGCTGGTGTCCCCATCAAGGACCCAGTCCTGGACCCTCGGGTCTCACCGATCCCGGTGTCTCCTGATCGACCGAGTCAGCTTCCCCAGTCTCGGTCTTGGTCCAGGACTCCCTTGGATGAACGACCGAGGAAGAGCCATAAGTGCTCAAAAAAGGCGACGCCACAGGTCCTCATCCTCCTCAGACGAGGAGAGGCTTCAGCGGAAACTCCGCTGGCGCTGTGAAGACCTTATGTGGTAGCAGCTGATCTTGACGGGGCAAAAGCCAGCTCCGCTGCCTACCCCAGCCATAACTTGGCTCTCGCCTTCTAAGCCGAAGCCGACCCCTCCGGAACCAAAGCCCTCGGTTCCTCCATCCATGGGGCTGGGCCGTCTCCCGGTTAGGCCTACTCCGGTCTCCCCACCGATTTGGGTGGAACCACCGCCGAAACAGCCTAAGGGAGGGGCCCCCTCAAAAAAGGACCGACACGAGACCGGGCTTCCCTGACGTCTGTCGATAACTGTCACCCCGGACTGCCCTTGGCAGATCGAGGGTGACTTAGGCAGTAGACTGCTGTGTCACGACTCTTCAGACTCGGATGTCACCGGCTTGCACTCGCATCCCGGGGATGTTGAGTAGTCAGTTGGTGCAGGGATGGAGGAAGGTCCTTCCTCTTTCCAGGGCATTCTCCGCCTCATCTCCGATTCCACCAGAATGCCCCTTGCGCCTATCCAGAAAACGGTGGAGTACCCTTTCACTGACATTCTTAACAGAGGGGATACCCCAACAGAGGCCTTTCCAGTGGCCGAGGCCATTGTTGGCCTGGCCCTTGAACTTTGGCAGCGTCCTGCCTCCTGCCCAGCACCATCTGCCCACATGGCCCACAAGTACGCGGTGCCCATGGGGTCCCTTGCGGGGTTCACAGAGCACTCTTCGGCTGAGAGCCTGGTGACCGCCTCTGTGTTCAGGTGTACTGGTAGTTCAGCCGACACTGACCGACCCCTGGACAAGGAGTCCAAGAATATGGACCACACTGCCCATAAGGTCTATGCAGTCTCTTCTCTGGGCCTTCGTCAGGCTAGCTCAGCTGTCATTATGGCACACTTCTCTCATGCCCTTCTTGGGTCATTAGACGAGGTCCTCCCTCACCTCCCACCAGACATGCAGACCACGGTCAAGCAGGTCCATGACCAGGACCGTGCTGTTGCTAAACAGCATCTCCAGACGGCCTTGGATATCAGGGATTCTTGTGCCTGCTCACTGGCAGCCTCAGTGGCCTCTCGTCGCAGGGCTTGGCTGAGGCTTTCCTCCTTCCCGGCATACACCCAGCATAAGCTCGCTGATGTGCCCTTCATGGGTACCGACTTATTCAGTCCAGGAGTGGCCGGTCACCTTCAGCATATAGAGCAGTCCAGTGCCACCCTGGATGCTACTTCTGCCAAGGGTCCTCCGGGCAAGAACCAGCAGAAAAGAAAGAAGAAGCCATTTCCGCACTCTTCCCCTTCGGTCTGGCAGCCCTCCTATCAAGGAGGACAGCAACATCAACAGCAGTAGCAGGCTCAAGCTTGGTGCCCTCAGCCCAAGCAGGGTCCTCAGCAGCCCCGGAAAGGAGGCTGAGACTCAGGTCCTGAAGCCTCCTCCTCCTCCTCCTCTAAGCCTGCTCAGTGATGGGTTGGCGGTGGCCACCCCTACACCCATCACGCCAGCTCTGGGTCCTCCCATGGGGGGTCAGCACCATCACTTCCTTTCTGCCTGGTCTGCTATCACTTCAGACAGGTGGGTTCTCGAAGTGGTCGGTCAGGGTCTGCCTCCAGAATTCGAGCAGTACCCTCCCAGCTGATCCCACGCCCCTCAGGAGAAACAGATTTCTGCATGCACCCAGTCGGCTCTTCGAGACGATGTAGCTCAGCTCCTCCGCAAGGAGGCTGTAGCTCCAGTGCCAGATCCTCCATCAGACCCAGGCTTTGTTTCCAGGTACTTCCTGGTTCCCAAGTGGATGGGGGGTTGGCGCCCCATCTTAGATCTCCACGACCTGAATCAATATCTCAGGTCCCGCACCTTTCGGATGGTCACTCTGAACCAGATCATACCATCCCTGGAGCAAAACATGTGGTTCTGTTCACTGGCTCTACAGGACACATTTTTTTACATCCCAATCCGTCCATCCCATCAGCAGTTCATCCGCTTCAGGGTCGCGAGGACCCTGTACGAGTTCCGAGCCATGCCGTTTGGCCTGTCATTGGCCCCACAGGTCTTCACCAAATGCATTGCAGCGGTGGCTGCCCACCTTTGGCGTCGAGGAGTCAGAATCTGCCCTTATCTCAACGATTGGCTTTTGGCAATTTCCACCCAACAGGAGGTGGAAACCTGCTCCCAACTCGGCCTCCTGATCAGCAAGGCCCAGTCGGAACTCATGCCTTCTCAGGTGATGGGCTTCATCGGGGCAGAGCTCGACTCATATCAAGCCAGAGCTCAGCTTCCGGTGGACAGGGCAGAGGTTCTCTCCTTCTTTGTCCAATCATTTCTGGTTGGGCATTTGTGCCCTGCCCGGGACTTTCTGCGCTTCTGGGTTACATGGCGGCGTTCACCTCGGTGGTCTGTTGGGCCTGGTGGCACATGCGCCCCTTCAGTGGGAGCTGGCCGCCCAGTGGACTCAGCGATATGGTCACTTCAACCAGCTGATCACTGTAACTCAGAAGCTGTGGGACGCTCTTCAATGGTGGACTGCCCCAGACCGGTCGCAGGAAGGGATCCCATTTGTCCGCCCCAAGCCGACGGTCGTCCTTGTGACCGATGCCTCTCTCATGGGCTGGTGAGCCCACATGGGGGACAACAGAGCCCACAGGTTCTGGACCCCTGAGGAGTCCCGATGCCACATCAATCTGTTGGAGCGCGGAGCAGTCAGACTGGTACTGTCAGCTTTCGCTCCTCAGCTCCGGGGTCAAGTGGTTCAAGTCCAGAAGGACAATACCACGACTATGTACTACCTCAACAAACAGGGCAGCATGTACTCCCATCTGCTGTGCAAGGAGATGTTCCGCATTTGGACCCTCGTGAGCCGGCTGGAGGAGGATCTCCTAGTCATCCATGTGGCAGGAGCCTCGAACCAGCTGGCGGATGCTTTCAGCCGCATAGGCCAGACATCCCACAAGTGGTCTCTCCATCCAGAGGTAGCTTACAACCTGTTCTCCCGTTGGGGCAAACCGATGGTGGACCTGTTTGCCTCCAAGGAAAACAACAGGCTGAGGCTGTATCATGCCCACTCCCCTCAGCAGGGCTCGCTGCAGGGGGATGCCTTCTTGAGGCTGTGGACCCCAGGCCTCCTCTACGTCTTCCCTCCATTTCCCTTGATCCACAAGGTGTTACTCAAGGTGAGGAGGGACAAGGCGAAGGTGATTCTGGGAGCCCCAGACTGGCCGCACCAGTTCTGGAATCCAGATCTCCTCAGCCTCAGCTGCAGGCCCCCGGATTGGCTTTGTACATGCCCGGACCTGATATCTCTCAACCAGGGGATGGTCTTCCATCCGGACCTTCAATCCCTGCACCTCACTGCCTGGTACCTGAGCAGCTAGAGTTCCAGGCTTTGGGTCTTTCCGAAGATGTCTACACCGTAGTGGAGGCATCTAGAAAGGAATCGACCAGGAAATGTTACACCTTCAAATGGAAAAGATTTTCCATTTGGTGTCAGGGTAAGAGTCTGGACCCCTTATCCTGCCCTGTGGCTAACATTCTCAACTACCTTTGCTCTCTCTCCAAAGGGGGGTCTACGGCCATCGACCCTTAGGGTGCACCTGGCAGCCATTTCTGCTTACAGGGCATGGGCCGGTCAGCCGACATTGGCACAGGAGACAGTGGTCGGGCGCTTTTTCAAAGGCCTGGATCACATATCCCCTCCGGTGTGTGAACCTCCACCTCTGTGGGATCTATTGCTGGTTTTGGCAAAGCTCATGGGCAAGCCATTCGAACCCATGCACAAGTGTGAGCTGTCTCACTTGTTGTGGAAGACGGCCTTCCTGGTGGCTATCACGTCTGCCAGAAGGACAGGGGAGCTCCAGGCGCTCTCGGTGGACTCCTGTTATCTGGTCTTTCACAGGGACAAGGTTGTCCTGTGCCCCCAACCGAAATTCCTTCCGAAGGTGGTGTCAGAGTTTCACCTTAATCAGGTGTTGACTCGGCTGGTTTACTACCCTAATTACACCTCGGATGCCGAGTACAGGCTCCATACTCTGGACCTGAGACATGCTCTCTCCTACTACAAGGAGAGGACGGCGGATATTCATGGAGAGGTTCACCAGCTGTTTGTCACCTACACTGAAGCCGCTTCTGGCAGACCTGCAGCCAAGCGGACCATAGCAAGATGGATTACATCATGCATAGGTCTGTGCTATGAGTTGGTGGGCAAGGAGCCTCCTAGAGGGATAAGAGCTCATTCTACCCATCATACTGCTACTTCGGTGGCTGCTTCCAGGGACATCCCTATCCAGGAAATCTGTCAGGCTGCTACCCGGAAGTCAGTAAACACCTTCATCGCCCACTACCTCATCTACCTTGAGTCACGCTGGGATGCTGGTTTTGGGGCCTCGGTTCTCCAATCTCTGTTTCCTAAGTAGGGGGTGTGCGCCTTGCCTCCCTCCTCCCAGAGAACTGATTGGAGTCTGCCAAACAGTATATGTTGTTCATCCACACACACACACCCGACCTACCCACCTTCAGGCGCACAACCTTGCTTCCAGCAGGCTAAGATCTGACGTCATGGGGCGGATCCGAGGTATATACCACCTGGGTGGGTGGGAGGAGCCAGCTTGAAGACTTCCGGCAAGATTTAAAGTGGAAGAAGACATGCCAAACAGTGTGGATGAACAATGTATACCATTCCTAGAACTACTGTTACAGGTGAATAACTTGTTCTTTCTAAGGCTGGTAATAGTTTTGGTAAATTTCCAATGGACCCTTTCCATTGGTAGGATGTCAACCTTTTTATATGGGCACCAGACCTGTGCTGCATACTCCAAATGTGGTCTCACATATGCCCTAAACAGGGGCATGAAAACCTCTGCACCTCTGGAGTTAATGTTATGTTTGATCGACCAGGTAACTTTATTAGCTTTACTTACGGCAGCATTGAGTTAATGTTTGCAGGAAAGATCATCGGAGAAGTGTGCCCCAGGTCCCTTTCGTTGTCAGTTGTTTTTAGTATAACTTTATTTAGGGTATAGTTATAATGCAGGTTGTGTTTACCCAAATGCATAACTCAACATTTCTCTAGATTTAACTTCATCCCCCACTTTTCCATCCATTTATAGATTAGGTCTAGGTCTCTTTGGAGTTCTAGTGCATGTATATTTGAGCAACATGGGCCCCCTAATTTAGCATCATCAGCATATTTAACTGACTAGCTCAGGAGTTTTGAAGTCATGCCTGAGATCTATATCCGGAACAGTAAAGGGCCCAGGACAGAGCCCTGGGGAACTCCACTAGTTACAGCACCTGGTAGTGATAACTGACCATTGATTATTACTTGCTGTTTCCTGTTACTTAGCCATTCGGAGATCCAAGCCACGATTTGCTTATGGACACCTAATTCTCCAGTTTTCTCAATTAAGTCCCAATGTGGCATTAGATCAAATGCCCTACTGAAATCAAGAAACACAATGTATATACTTGTCCATCATTGTACTGATTTACTCATAGAAACAGACTAGGTTAGTCAGGGTGTCATGATTGTTTTTGAACCTATGCTGTTCAGGGTCAGATATATTGATCAGTGGGGCAATTAGATCCTGAATTACACTTTCTAAGACTTTACATACTGCAGATGTGAGACTTGTGGGCCTGTAATTACTCCACAACTGCTTGGAGCCCTTTTTGTGGATATATATTACATGTGCCAACTTCTAATCTATGGGAACGTAGCCATACTGAATGCAAAAGTCAAATTTGACTTTTAAGGGATAAGTGATGGCATCTGTCATTACATACAACTTGTGCCCGGTTATCTCATCAGGGCCAGGTGTCATTTTCCCTTTCAGTTTCAACAGTTTATTTTTAATATCTTCAAGACTGAAGGTTAGGGGATCATGTAAGCATTAATCACCGACGAAGGTGGCATCTAATGGGGAGTTAATGCATGGTTGAGACCGTTGTGGCACGAGGCCACAGGCCGAGTGCGTACAACGGTCCAACCTTGCATTAACTTCCCAGTAGATGCCACCTTCGGAGGGGATTAAAGCGCTTGTAACATGGTGTGCTCATCACTTTCCATGTCAGGGATGTGTTTATACTGCTGTGATTCATTATAGAATGATACAATTTCAGGTATTTAGTAAACTTCAGTGTTACTTTCAGAACTTTTCCTCAACCTCTCTTATGTACCTATATGTCTTTTCAAAACTTTTGCACATAACTATATACATGTCTTACTTAACCATTGCTGTATGTTTTTCTCTATTTCTGTTGGCTGTTCGTTTTTTATGCCTCTTAGGAGGACCCCAACTTCCTACTATTACTCGTTCCCCTTCAAGCTGTGTGTCTCATTTGCATACAGCGTTCGCTTCTTACCAGAATACTATTACTTTCTTTCCCTGACACGCTGGTGTTTACACCACGCGACCGATCACGGCACTGACATTCTCCCGGTCTATTTTCCGTGTTCCAACTCTATCACTGCTGTACGATGATTGCATTTGACTTCTCCAATGTGCGGTCACTGGCTTCCATTTCACTCCGCTTCCGCTTCCTCACTCTGTTCCCCTCAGTTGCATGCCGTCTCCCTGTGTGTCCTTTGCCCTTCTCTAGCCTACCTACTTGCTGTTCGAAAACTTGATCTGTCCCGTTTTCTTACCTTTCGTCTTTCTCTGCACTGCTGGTTTTCCCACTCTGGCTGCTTTTTGTATTGCACAAGCAACACAGCATTATCGTGCCATAATGCCGTGTTGCTCGTGTACCACCTGATGCTATTGCACCAATCGTTTTGCTTATTTGAGCTACTGTTCTTTTTGCCATGTTACAGCACAGTGTTGTAGAATATGAGAAGCGGCAATATCTTTCCTAGGGGCATAAGCTTCACAAAAGTTGACATTAAAAACATTGGCCATTTCAAGATTGTCATTAATTAAGACGCCATTGTTGGAAATCGGACCGACCTGGTTAACGGGTTTTCTAAGTGAGTTGATGTATGAATAAAAGGATTTAAGGTTGTGCTTCCTTGCGTGTAATGCTAACTTTTTTCAAACTTGGCTTTTGATTGTCTGATTTTCTTTTTGCATATTTTTGGGTAATACAGGAATTTATTTTTTGCAGACACAGTATTAAGATAAAGATACTCTTTGTGGGCTTTATTCTTTTTCTTTATTATACCACTAATGCCCTTGGTTAACCATTTAGAGTTTACTTTATTTGTACAGTATTTGCATCTAGAGGGAATATATTTATTGCAGACAAAGAGAATAGAGCTTTGTATAAATTGCCAGCTATCGTTCCCACTTTTATTAGCTAGGGAAGTTTTCCAGTCTGTGCTGTTAAGGGATTCAATCATGCCACAAACATTTGCTTTGTCATACACAATATCCCTAGTATTGCCATTACAAAGGGAAAGTGTGGTGGAAATGGTGAAGGCCACAACGTTGTGGTAGCTGTTCCTAGTGGGGCCTCAATTACACATTCATCTACTGCCAATAACTAAATCAAGTAACCTATTCCCCTTGTGGGTGTTCTAACATGAATCAAATGAAGTTGTTCACATAGATTCAGTAACTTTTTCCCTTGGCCGAGTTTTGCCGTTTTTTGCGCCCAGTGTGTCGCCCAGATTAAAGTCTCCTAGTGTAATCAGGTCTCCCAGTTCACTAACGGATTGAATTTCATCTATTATGGCATTGTAACTTTCCATATTGCAGTTTGGGGGACGGTAATTTACACCCATATATACTGGACTAGTATGTTCTATAAGGATCTTAATCCATATTGTTTCGGTCTCAGAACAGTGTTTTTTGATATTGTTAGTAATATCTGTATATCTAATATTATTCTTAACAAGTAGAGCCACTCCTCCACCTCTTTTGTTGTGGCGAATGCATTTAAACAATTGGTAGTTTGGTAGATTAAAATCCCACTCGGCCTTGTTATCAAACCATGTCTCAGTTATGGCAGTGATGTCAGTCCCATTCATCAACATACAGGCTTTTAGCTCATCAACATTTTTAGTTAGACTTTGGGCATTCAATAATAAGCAGCTTAGTTTAGTTTTATGTATAGTCAATTCACTAGTGTTGCCATTTGTTGTGAAGAGCCTAGGGTTATACCCCACCCTACTCAGTTTAAAGAAAAAATAGAAAAACACTGTTCAAAATTAATTCCTAGTAGTCTAGAGCCTATTTTGTTTAAATGTAGACCATCTCAGGAGTATAAGTCTTGTTTGTTGGCAAAGTCATCCCAGTTAATAAAAAGAATGTCTCCTGGCAAGTTGGATAACCTAGAATTAATCCGCTGAATAGTTTTGTTTTTCTCAATATGTACTGTGGGTAGGAGTAGAATGCTGCTGATGGCTACTTTAGCACCTGCCTGCATCAGTTTGGTACCTAAATCAAGTAGGTCATGGCAGATACCTTTTTCATGGTTTCTGCATACATCATTTGAACCTACGTGTAAAATAATAGTGGCCCTTTTGTCCAATTTTAACCTGTCAATGTTAGTAGAATTATTAGATACTTTAGCACCGGACATGCATATAACAATATTGTTAAATTTGTCATTTCTGTACACATATTCATCAGTGTATTTGACGATGAAATCCCCAATAACAATATTAACATGTTTTTTTATGTATAGGTGTCTGTTCAGGGGATGAGTCAGGCCTGCTACTTGTTGTGTCCATAGGGGTAGCCTCGGTAAGCACAGAGAATCTGTTAGTAATTTCAATAGCAGAGCTCTTAATAGCGTGTTTGCAGGTCTGAGGGGGGCCGTTTGCTGACTTTACTCCAATCTACCTCACCATCTCCATAGATTTTTTTGGACTGATGTGAAATGCGTGGGGAGTTTGGATAATCAGATTCCTTTTCTAAGGGTCTTTTCCTATGTCCTGATGGTTATTGTTCATCTGCTGCATGGTTAGTGCAATTACCCACATTGTTACCTTCAATCGCCTGGCATAGTTCTTGCCTGAGACTCTCTATATCCCTTTTAATTTCAGCAAGTTTGTGGCATCTGCCGCACACCTCAGAGGTACCCTTGTCGTCAGGTCTTCAGATTCCTCAGATTCAGAATCCAAGTCTGGGTCCTTCTCCTCAGTTTTGGGTTTTGAGACTCCCTCTCCAGAGAAGCCCAAGCTCAAGGACTCCCCCTAATTGCCTCCTGAGGACACTTCAATCGCAGATCTCCTGAATCAGATAGCTGAGGCCTATGAATGGAAATCTGACACACAGGATCCCAAGCGTCAGAGTCTGGTTGAGCACCTGGATATACAGGAGACAGCACCCGTCCTTACCCCCCTTCCCCCGTGGTTAGAGCCGCATGAAGATCTGGCCTCTACCATTTGGATGATGCCTTCTTCCATCCCTGCGGTGGCAAAAAAGACTTATAAGACACCAGAGGGGAAGGATCACCTCAGTATCCACCCAAAGGCAGACTCAGTGGTCATTATGGTGGCTTATGACAGGTCCACCAAGCTGAGACACATGAGCACCTCCCTTCCTGACAAGGAGTTGAGGCAGCTGGACCAATCTGAGAGGAAATTCTATTCTTCCTCCACACTGGCCATGTGCGCCCTCAGATATGTGGCACACATGCTCATCTACCTGAAATCTCCATTTCATCAACTGGAGCCTGTCATTGACACCATGCTGGACTCTGAATCCAAGACCGCTCTGGCAGACACCATCAGGCCCGCTAAGATCATCTGTCGCCACTCACTGAGGGTGATATATGATGCGCTGGACTCTTCAGCTGGGGCACCGCTATGGCGGTTTGCCTCAGAAAATATTTCTGGCTAAGGGTGTCAGGCTTGGCACCTGATGTCCAGGTGGCCATTCAGGATGCCCCCTTCTGAGGTTCTGGTCTCTTCAAGGGCGATACCGAGGACATAATCACCAGCCTTCAGGACAAGGACAAAGTCTTATGGTTGGTCCATACTACGGATCACCCCAGGTTTAAGGCCAAACAGCCTTTTCATCACCAGACCTAGTGGTGGACAAAACAGCAGCAGCCAGACCAAATGTTGGGCACCTTTAGCTGCAGCCACCCCTTCAGCCAAAGCTCAGAGAGCTTCAGGGGTGGCTCTCCCCAACCCTCCATCTGCCTCTTGACTCACAGGCCATCCCCTCCTCCTTTTCTGTTGGGAGAGCCAGTGGGCGGAAGGTTTGCCAGTCACTTGTCAGGATGGGAGGCAGTCACCATGGATTTGTGGGTCCTTCAGCTGGTGAGCCAAGGCCACACATTAGAACTTCCGGAGAAATCCCTGATCAAACCTCTGGGGGTATCTCACTATCCAAAGGTGCATATCTCCCTCATAAGGAAGGAAATCAAGACCCTTCTGCAAGAAGATACCATAGAGCCATTTCTGGCAAACCAGGTAGGAAAGGGGTACTACTCCCACTTCTTCCTGGTGTCAAAAAAGATGGGAGATTTGCATGCAATTCTAGACCTCAGCATTTTAAACCAATACATAGAGTACAAACAGTTTCATATACTGACTCTCCCAGGTGTGCTGTCCCTCCTGCACAAGGGACGGTGGCTCTGTGTCCTGGGCATGCAAGATGCCTACCTGCATATCTAGGTTTTTCAAGCCCATCGCCGCTACCTCCGGTTCTCCTTTCAGGGGGAACATTAACAGTTCAAGGTCCTCCCCTTCAGCCTGTCCTCGGCACCCCAGGTTTCTACCAAGTGCTTCACGGTAGTGGCGGCGGCCTTGAGATGCCAGCGCCACTATATGTTCCCTTACCTATGACCCTGACTATCTGAATGCTATAGCACAGTATTTACCAGTTTTCAATGTGCATATCGACCCACTCACCCTGAATCTTAAATCCTTGTTATAAAGAAAGGATACACATCTCATTCATATTAGTAATAGTATTACTAAGGCAGATAATTCTCTAAATGCTCTGTTTCATGATGGTAACCTCAGCACCGCATTGTCCAGCTCATGGTTGGAACTGACATTCAAGGGTTTTGTTGTTAATCAAGTTTTTGTAATTGTTTTTCTTATTGTTACCTTATGCTGTTTACGATGCATGCTCAAACAACATCGTGCTCAATTAAAATTTCTCTATGAAATTTACTCAGCCCGCATGTAACCTGCCACACTTTCCCTATTAGTGTTGCCTCTCTACTCAGGAAACAAAAGGGGGAATATGTAGACCTACCAGACCTGCCATTCCTAATGTGGACTACCATTTTCTATTATACAACATTAGGTATAACATTACTTACTGATGTTTGCAATGATGTACTGATGAACTAGCATTTAACAGAGATGTATTTGTGGTATTAGCATGCCACCTACTCTTATTAGCCATATGATTATGATTAGTATACTTAGTTATGTTCATGATATATTTGTGGTCTTAGAGCACCACCTACAGCCATTAGGCACACTGCTATGATCAGCATATTATATGACTTGTTTCATTTTTCTAACAAATAGCTGTAGTCAGTGTAATAGTTATCACTGTGCAAGGGCAACATATAATGGCCTTGAGTGCGAGACACCCACCCTATGCACCAATAGAAATGTTTTGCCTAACTTCTATGCTACGCACATGAGCATGTTACCAGGTAACGGGACACTGTTATCTTTAGTATATAACTTTGTGTAAGAGCATTGCTCTTCGAGTTAGTTCTGTTTTATGACGAATATGACACCTGGTGTTCGAAAGTTCCGTATATCCAGCAGGTATATCGCTGTCCTTTTTATGCATGTTTATGGAAATAAACCTTTATTCTATACACCCATCTCCTGCATTGTGTTTTGCCATTAGGTTTAGATCCTGCCGAATCCAACAGCATCCCTCATTTGGAACTTGGCCCATGGAACCACAGCTGTGGATGCAGCCATGCACTCTAGCAACTGCAGGAAATGTGTTGCAGGTCTTGGTTGACCTGCTGTGAAAGACTCTGCTGTTGGTATCAAAGCTGCAACTCTGGCCTGTGGGAGGAAAGCTTTCCCCTACAGGGTGACTAGTTCTGCTCCTATGAAGATCAGTAACTGAATAGGCTCTAGCTGGGAATCAGCTGGTTTATCAAGAATCCCAGGTTCTTCAAGGTGCTTTTTACAAACTGAACTGAGCACTTTGCCTCTTGCTCTGTTTTCCCCGAGACTAGCCAGTCATCTAGGTAGGGGAAAAGCACCATGCCTTTTTTTCTCAGATGTGATGCCACCACAGACAGGCACTTTGTAAAAACCCTTGGAGCTAAGATGAGCCTAAATGGGAGAGCTATTAACTGGTATTGGTAGTTCCCCAGCTTGAATCTGATGTATTTTCTGAGACCAACTGGGATATGAAAGTAGGCATCTTTCAGATTCACAAATCTCAGCCAATAACCTGTCTGCAAGGATGGTATCACTGTCCTTAGTGTGACCATCTTGAATTTCTCTTCAAATGCTTGTTCAGAAACCTGAGGTCTGTAATGGGTCATTCCCCATTTTTCTTGTGGGTCAGGAAATATCTTCAGAATAGGTCCCTGCTCTGTTTGGAGGCAGGGACTTTTTCAATACCTTTTGATATTGACCATTTTTTTACTCGCAATTTCAGCAGACTTTATTCATGTGGGAGAGTGAGCTGGAAAACTGAGTTTCTGCAGGTTTGGAAAGTGTTTGAACTGCAGACACACCCCCTGCCCACTACTTCCAGTACCTACTCATCTGTGGTCATTTTTACCCATTCCTGAAAGCAGTGTGCCAGTCTTCCTCTCACTGGTAGTTGTTAGGCAACCAGGGAAAATCACCAGGATTTTTGTTTTGGCTGAGGCTTAGGCACTGGAGCTACAGCATTATGCCTGGAAGTCCATTTTCCTCTTCCCCTATAGTAACCTCTTTGTGACTGGTACTTATAGGGGGCGAAAGAGACATAGGCTCTTGGGAAACATAGAATTTGACAGCAGATAAGGACTGCTTCACCCATCCAGTCTGTCCATACCTCCCTACCTACACTATTACCGCAGACTGTACCCAATCTATAGCTCTCTCTACCTTCCTCCTTCCTACTATAATTCCCTTGTGCTTATTCCATGCATTCTTGAACCCCACCACTGTTTTCGCCTCCATCACCTCCGCTGTTAGGCTGCTCCATTTATCCACCACTCTTGCTATGAGGAAGTACTTCCTCACATCTCTTCTGAATTTACCCCCTCCAACTTCATAGCATGTCCCCTTGTTCTTGATCACCATTTCTTTTGAAAAACACTTCTCTCCTTTACCTTATTTACCCCCGCGAGGTATTTAAAGGTCTCTATCTTATCCCCCCATCTCCCTCTTCTGTTCCAAGGTGTACATACTGAGGTCCTTTAGTCTCTCCTCATAGGGCTTTTGCTGCAGACCCTGCACCATTTTAGTTGCCATCCTCTGGACTGCCTCCACTCTATGTCCTTCCAAAGATGTGGTCTCCAGAACTGGACACAGTACTCTAGGCTGAGTCTTACCAGTGATCTATACAGAGGCAACACCACCTCCCTCTTTCTGCTGGTGATTACAAAAATACAAGGTTTACAGAGAAAAAAAAAGAAAAATATTAAAGCATATACACAGGCAGTAATAGTAAAATTTGAACTTACACACATCAAATTAGTACATATTAACAGATAGACTGATTAGATAAGAGGGGTTGGGGGGTCAGCTGGAGGTGGCATCGTCTGAGGTGGGGGAGAGAGGTGGAGCTTTCAACAAGTGAGGCCATCATCAGGTAATTGGGGGTAGGGGAGTGGGTTAAGAAAAAAGTGGTATCTAGCAGAAAGATATGGAGGGGGGTAGGTGAATGGAAAACTGGGGCGAGGTACTATCACATTAGCACAGGCAGGTACAGTTCATTTTAGAGCCAAGGAAAGATTTGAGCCCAGCTTTGAAGGTACTAATCTTGGTAGTATCAGTGAGGTCAGCAGGTAGTTCATTATACCATTTCGGTCCTTGATACAGGATGGAGTTCTGGGCAAGTTTCGTCCTTTTGAAGGGAATCACCATCTTGTCGGCGACTGCACTAGGGGTAGATTTCATTGGGATGGGCAGCTTAAAGTGTCTGCCCAGAGTGGGGGATGTCAGTCCAAGTAGTACTTTTATAGAAGTAGGCAGGTTTGGTATTGCCCTCTAAGATGGCGTGGGAGCCACCCAGTTTCACTGTACAGTGAGTAGGTGTGGGTGTCGAGAGTAGCCCCCAAAGTAAGATGACAGGCCTTACTGAGGAGTGTGTTGATCCTGTTAAGAGCAGTTTTTGTGCCCACCACATATATAGGCAACCCATAGTCAATGGCTGACAGTATTGAGCTACTGGTGGCTAGTTTGAGAGCATCCGGTGTCATTGAATGTCTGTGATGACAAAGTACACTAAGTTTTATATTTGCAGTCTTGATAACAGAGTCAATGTGGTTTGAGAAGGTGAGCACATCATCAAAGGTAATGCGGAGATATTTGAAGTTGGATACTTGGTCTATGATCTCATCCTTTTGGTTATGAATACGCAGGGGCAGGTATTTCTTTTTGCTTTGGGAGGTGGTCAAGAGTATACTTTTTGTTTCTTTGACATTTAATAGTAGCTTGTTTTCCGTAAACCAAGATTCAAGTTTATGGAAGCTGCATTGGAGTTCAATTGTGATGGATTGTTGGTCTTTGCCAGCGACTGAGATAACTGCATCTTCAGCATTGAGAACTGTGCTTGCTGAGCAAGCCATTGGGGCGGAGTTGATGAAAAGACTAAAGAGTAGAGGACAAACGATTGACCCCTGCGGAACCCCGAGGTGCACCTCCTTAGCTGCGGATAGGGTAGCACCAATTTTGACTCGTTGTGATCTGTTAGAGAGGTAACTGCCAAACCATAGTACCGTATCTGGGGTTAGACCTGTAGACAGAAGGTGACTTAGGAGGAGGTTGTGATTAACAGAGTCGAAAGCCTTTGTAAGGTTGATGAAGACTGATTCAACTGCCTGACCACTATCCAAGACATTATGTAGCTGGGATGAATAATCAAGAGTGGGGAGTGTGGAGTGCTTTTTATGGAAGCCGTGCTGTTACGGGCAGAGTAGGTTATGGTTATCAAGGTATTCAGTAAGCTGCTCCGAGACCATTCTTTCCAGTACTTTCGAAAGGGGAGGAAGGATGGTTATAGGTCTGTAGTTGGATGTTTGGGTTTTATCCCCGCTTGGGTCCCAAGATGACAGCCTGGGTAAAGAATTGGCTGGAGAATAGGACACAGAGAGTTATAGTAAATGGAGTCCACTCAGAAGAAAGGAGGGTTACTAGTGGGGTACCGCAGGGTTCAGTATTAGGACCGGTCCTCTTCAATGTCTTTATAAGCGACATTGCAGAAGGACTGGAAGGAAAAGTATGTCTCTTTGCAGATGACACTAAGATCTGCAACAGAGTTGATGCACAGGGTGGGGTGGAAAGGATGAGAAGGGACTTGGCAAGGTTAGAGGAATGGTCAAATGTATGGCAGCTTAGATTCAATGCTAAGAAGTGCAAGGTAATGCACCTGGGAAACAAAAACCCAGGGGAAGAGTACACAATGGGGGGTGAGATACTAACAACAACAAGAATGGAAAGGGACCTGGGGGTAGTCATATCAGATGACCTAAAGATGGGCAAGCAATGTGAGAGGGCAGCAAGGAGGGCTTGGGGGATACTGGGATGCATAGGGAGAGGCATCACCAGTAGAAAACAGGAAGTTATTATCCTCTGTACAGACAGCTGGTGAGACCCCATCTGGAGTACTGTGTGCAGTTCTGGAGACCCAATCTCCATGAAAGACATAGACAGGATGGAAGCTGTCCAGAGGAGGGCAACTAAAATGGTGCAGGATCTGCACCGAAGTCATATGAAGAGAGACTTAAGGAGCTTAATATGTATAGCCTCGAGGAAAGGAGGGAGAGGGGGACATGATAGAAACTTTCAAGTACCTCAAGGGAATCAACAAAGTCCAAGAGGGTAGCATCTTTCAAAAAGAGGTGTGCAAGAACAAGAGGGCACAATTTGAAGATGAGGGGCGGCTCAGAGGTAATTTAGGAAGTATTTCTTCACAGAGAGGGTTGGATGCATGGAACTGCCTTCCGGAGGAGGTTGTGGAGTCAAAATCAGTGGGGGAATTCAAGCATGCATGGGATAGTCATAAGGCAATTCTGGGGGGTGGGGGTAGGAAGAAGTAGGCTGCTGGTTAACTAGGATCTGCAGCTTATCCAGTAGGTAGGGAAATGGGCAGACTGGGTGGGCCAAGCGGTCCTTATCTGCCGTCAAATTCTATGTTTCTATGTTAAAGACAGGCGTTACGTTAGCTGACTTCCATGCATTTGGAAATGCTCCTGATTTTAGAGAGGCATTAAACACCATGGTAAGAGGCCTAGCAAGTTTGTGAAGGAGTAGACCAACCAGCTTCATGTCAAGCAGATCCACCCCCCATCCTGGTCTTGCCAAGCGCCCTTTTAATATGCTTGATGGTTTTGGCTTTGGTGACATGTCTAAAGTAAAAGGGTGGTACATCTTTCCTTTGGGGATCTTGAGGGGCAGTTGGGCGTTGCTGAATGTGCATATCTTTGAAGTAGTCCCCAGGGAGTACACTTGAAAGGTCCGTGACTGCCTTGTTGAGCTCATTGGCAATTTTGATGGGTTCCTGTAGGGGGTCCTTCGCAGTTAATAGTAGATCTGGGGGGGTCTTGGGGGCTTTGCCCATTCAGGATTTAAGAGAGCACCAAAAGTCTCTTCCAGAACCACACGTTTTGGTTAGTAGATCCTTATAGTAGGAGGTTTTAGCCTGTCGGATGAGTCTGGTGCAGGCATTTCTAGCTGCCTTGTAGGTATTAAATGCAGCAGGTGTACCAACTGCTTTTGCTATATGCCAAAGATTGTCTCTGTTCTTCATAAGTCCAATAAGGGAGTTGGAGAGCCAGGGGTTGGAGGTTCCCTTAATTGTTTTAATTTTGTATGGTGCAAAAATATCACAAGCACAGTTGAAAACCATTATTAAGTAGTTAAGTGCCTCATTACCATCTATATCACCAGCCAGTGGGGAACAATCCAGTTGCGTCATGTTCAGCTTGAAATGTTCAAGTAGTCCAGGCCTCAGGCAGTGGTTTTTGCTCACCTTGGGTGAACTCTTGGGGAAATTGTTAGACCAGGTACACTTCACAGGGGAGTGTCAGAGTTTTATTTAACTCTAAAAATTGATTAGCGTTTTGCTCATAAAAGTTCTAAAACATTGTGAAAATGCATAGCACTTGCCTCACTGTGTTTAACAAACATAACACTTCTAGAAAGCCTATATAAATACTTTCTGTACAGTTAGTATTGTCCCAAGAAAAAAAACTGCTAATCAATTATTTTAAACCCTGGAGTGTTCACTGAGGCTGCCAGGCAGGACAGTGACATCAGATATATGCTCGGGGTGTGTGGTCAGGAGCCAGTCTATGAGAGAGCTGCTCCCTGTTTCGTGGCTAAGCCGGGTGTCAGCAGTGACCATCTGTTTTAGGAAAATGCTAGTAATTAGATCCTTGACTTTTGTTTCTTTCTGTGAGTGCCAGTTTATGTTGAAGTCACCTACAATGACCTTCTCCCAGTGGTTGCCTAGTTGCTCTTGGCTTGCTATGACTTGGTTTAGCCCAGCAGGTTGGTGCCCTGGAGGTATGTATACTGTAGAGACTTTATTCTGTGTCTCTATGTTTAATTTGAGGTTCAGAATTTGGGCCTCTTTTGTATTAAGACTGTTATCAAGGGCCTGAACCTTTATTCCAGACCTGACATATACACCCCAGGATCTCACTAACCCTCCCAACTGTCTTGTCACACTGCCTGGCCACCATTAGGTCATCCAATATGATTACCCCCCATGTCTTTTTCCTGCTTGGTGATCGCCTATACCATTCCACCCATTTTGTACTCTGTCCTTGGGTTTCTGGGCCCTAAGTGCATTATTTTGCACTTTTTTGCATTAAAACCCAGCTGCCATACTCTTGACAATCCTCTAGTCTTCTCAGGGCTCCACTCATTCTTTTCACTTCTCCTGGAGTGCCAACCATATTGCAGATATTGGTGTCATCGGCAAATATCCCCTGCCTCTGAGTTCCCCTTCCATACAACCTGTAGGATGTGGAGGCCTTGTCCTTCTCATTGTTACTTTCAAAAGTGGTTTTATATTCATTCACTTTTTTCATGTAGGCCTCTGTCTTGTCTCCAAATAATGAATCTTCCCTTGTCAATCTTCACCATTCATTACTGCTTGGGTGTAACCGGAGGTGCGCACCACCACAGGAGATTTTTTTTGTTAGAGGGTCGGCACCAACGGGCCGCCCCGAGAGACGCACAGCGGTGCGCAAGGGGTGGCCGTTAGGCGCCGCAGACTCCTCCTACATCCCAGTTCTGTTTCTCCCGCCATCGAGACTGCACCTGCTACGCAGAGCGAGAAAAAGTTACTGTGTCACTAGGCCTGTTTTTCGTCGTTCTTCGACGCCATGTCCTGCATCCTGGTTTGTTTTTCCCGACATTGTCTCCCAGTAAGACCGTTCCTTGTTATTTTACTGATGATGCTGGGAGCTTTTCTGTTTAGAGTGTTAATTTCGCATCATGTCTTGTTCCTCAAAGGAGAAGTCCATGGTCTTGTTTTGAGTATCCTGGGAAAGGATGGAAGTCTTCAGCCAGGAAAACCTTACAGACACTGCGTGAGCCAGAACTCTGGCCACAATGTCATTAGTGTCCACTGCAGTGTGAAAAAGATAATACGAGGCAGTCAAGTCCTGTGCCAAACCATCATCTGCTCTTTCTGCCAGTACCAGAATTATGTTCCAAAGTGCTTTCTGGTACTTAGCTATATGTGCTAAATGCGCTGCTTGCCTGATAAGTAGGGAAGCTGTTGTATAAGCCTTTTTTGTCATAGTATCAAATGTTTTAGAGTCTTTTTTTCAGGGGACTGCAAACATTGAGTGATTTTTGCTCTCTTACAAGCAGCAGCCTGGACTACCCCATGGTGATCAGGATGGGTATACAGATATTCCACTCCCTGCTTCTCCGCCTGATATTTTCTCTCAGTTTTTTTTGTCGATGGCTGCAGCTAAATTGGGTGCAGCCATCCATGATTTTTGTTATGGCCATTTTATGTGGTTTACGTATGGGAAGTAACATCCTTCTTGGTGGAGCTACTCTCAACATGTGCATAAAATCAGAATCCTCTTCATCCTCCTCTGTCTCTGGTGGGGGATGTTGAGGGTATCAACCATTTGTCTCACCAATAAGAAAAGAGAAGCGTGGTCTTCAGTTTGCCTTTGAGGAGTAGGGTTACCACCTTCCTGATTTTCGCAGGACAGTCCTGATTTGAGCAGCTGTGTCCTACAAAAAAACATGAAAAATACTACATGTCCTGGCTTTATACTAGTAAAAAATATTTTCTAATTTTCCACTAGATGTTGCAGAAAACTATCATACCCTAACTAAAATACATTGAAATGATAAGACACAATAGAAACAACTAAGAAACTACAATACTTAGCCTTAATTCTGATTATATAGAGAAAACAAGTCTGTTGCATTGGTCAAAGTTATGTACTGTCCTGCAAAAAATCATGTTTCAGCACAAAATGTCCCTCTTCGGGCTCCTTAAAAGGTGGTAACCCTATTGAGGAGGTTCAGCATCTTGTTCAAGTGTGCCCTCTAACTCCATGAGGTCACCTTCCTCCATATGCACATAATATTCTTCTTCCCCTCCTCCTCCACAGGCAGATAGGTTGGAGCCTGAGTCAGAGGGGGGAAGTTATTTTATTTAAACTTCCTATGGCCTGGACTGCCTGGAAAAATTGCCATACTTTTTACTATGCCCTTTGAGGGCATTTTTTCTGTACCATATGCCTGTTCTTTGCTCCGTGCAGGAGGAGTAGTAGTGACATTATTTTCTTTCAATTTCTTTTTGGCAAACACTGTTTCCAGTGACTGCTCTAAGGCTGTTTTATTTTTGCCACCATTGGATTCAGGGCAGAGTTCCCCCGTTCAGACACCCTGATATCTAAATCATCTTTACCAAGCCTTTCTGATGGCTGTGCAGCTTTTTGTCACCTTCTACAAGATTTGCTTTTGTATGTGAGGAGATGGACCCTTCTGATGTGTGCTTTCCACCATCCTTGGGACCACCCTCAGAGCCTTTTTATTATTTTTAGCTGACACAGAGGCAGACTGAGAAGACATGCTTCTTAAAATTTTTACCCTTTTAAATGAGGTTTTTGGGCAAAAAATATGACAAGATTTACAGTTTGTAACGTCATGTTGTAGACCTAAACATCTGTCCCTGCAGGAGCGGAAAACCATTTGTACAATATTTAATGGTCCACAAGGTTTCTCTGACATACCAGTTTTGAGAGAACCTTGAAATAATAGAACAATTCCTAAAAAAACAATGCAGTACAAGAGCCCAGTAGTACAAAATGGTTATTGTACTGAAGAAGTGATGCCAAAGGTCAAATCCGTGGCTCCTGTAACAGGAACTGATTAAGGTGAAAGGGCACAGACAGAAATGGAAAGTGAAAATGCTCCATTCTCTGTAAATTGAACAGCTAAACATAGTAAGCCATTAATAACAGTGATAAACTACCATGGATTACTAGACAAATGGTAAAAAATAGCAACTGTAGCCAAGTAGGATAATCTCTAGTTCCTAGGAATCAAACAGGAACTGGAAAAACCATAATTTATGGAAAAAATGAACTAAACACAGAGTAATCGATAAAACTAACTTTAAAAAATATTTTGATATAAGTTATAAAATTAAAACCAACCATTACTGGAGTTCACTACAGGGTGACTGCTGTCTTTAGGCAGTGAATCAGATCTGAGCAATGGCAGAGTGGAGCACAGATGCAGAGTTTGAACCAACATTCCAAATTCTACTATTTTCATTGGTTCTGTCTCTGGGGCGTCACTCTCAGCTGAAATGACTGCATGAAGAGTAAACATCAAGTGAGGGATTCCTGGGGTTAGAACAGGCTGTATGCTTTTGAATGTACCAGAGAAGTTTATTTTTTTAAGAAACCTTTGCGCTGCTGGGTGTCTTTGTGTTTAAAAAGTAAAAAAGTTTTTATTTTAATGTAAAAAAAGGTTTTGTTTTCATTTAGTTAGGTTGTTGCTAGCTAGATTAGAGCAGGTTATTTATGAACTGTTGGTATACCAGAGCATCAATGAATAGTTATATAATGTGTTTAGACCAATGAAGTTGTTAGGATTCTGAAGCCCATTTTATAAATGTAAACAAACACACATCTTTGTACAAAAGCAAGTCACTTGTTTTTATCTTTCTGTTTCATTCTAGGGAGCTGGTGATAGTTTTGTAGGAGCACTGGCATTCTTTATGACCTACTATCCAGACCTAACCTTGGAAGAAATGACTAAACGATCCAGTTATATAGCATCGATCAGTGTGCAGGCCCAAGGAACACAATCCAGCTATCCCTCCAGAAAGGATCTTCCGACAAGCATTTTTTAGCTAACAGTAAGCTGCAACTGGATGGACTTTGATCACACCCAGATAAGATTGTTGGATGAAATATCAGAGAAGTCTTTGAATCAGATGAAATCGTTTCATGAAGTGTCAAATATCCCTTTCAATATCCTTACCTTTTACTACTATAATTACTGGTCTAATAGAAAAAAAATAAAGAAGTTATACAGGACTACTGTATTCAAGCAATAACTGTACAGAATGAATACTGCACATAAGGCATAATACTTAACAGGAAACATTAATATACAGTGGCTGATGTAGTTTGCAAGCCCATAAAAAAGGTCTTTTAAATGAGTTTTTTTGGCTCACCTGTATCTGGAAGTATTCCAGAGATATTTACTTCATTTTTGTTAACCAGGTAAGCACACTATTAGATGCCTATTTTCTAGTGCGACCCATGAGATTACAATCACATTTACATATAGTAGAAATATATTATGTTACAGTATACAGTGGAGGGAAAACGAGAACATGAACATAGCAATGTATCTGTAAGGGGAAATAGACAGTAGGCAGTGTATTCAGTTAGTTACATTGTGCAGTAGTACATAAAACACTGAAGGGAAGAAGTATAATAACTTCAAACAAAACACATCATAGTAGGGGAAACATTTAGGAAACAGTATTCATCCACATGGAGTTACATCAAAAGGCATGTAAGGACAATGATAAAATATCATCATTGATCATGTGAAATGAGTGCCAATCAGGGACTTATTCAGGTACCATGACAGGCACAGTGTGCCAGACCAATGAGATGTTTGTGATACCCAAGATGGAAAGCATGTACAGAGAGGCATAGATGAATATATGGTGGAATGGGGTGTCATAGAATTGGGGCTGCGTAAGCAAAGGACGTTTCACCAGCATGAGTTCCGAACTTAGAGACAGCCAGCAGGGCACTATCATTCATCCTCAAGGGTTAGCCACTACTCACCGATTGGAGAAATGAAGCAAAGGATAAGGGCTGTCTGTTTTGCATTATGCTGGAGATCACACCTGCAAAACTATGATCTTGTAGGAAAGACGGGGAGACAACCCGGCTTGTCATAAAGGGAGTGGTGGTGAGTGAGCTGGGAGATGTTGATGCAAAGTGGCAGATACTGTTGTAAGTGATATCCCTCTTGAGGAGGGTAGCTTAAGCTGGCAAGTACACCGGGGCACCATAGAGAAGCTTGGGGAGGAGCATCCCCTGGGCTATAGCAAGGCGTGCCTGTGGGGTCACGTCCTGGCCACTTTATATGAGATGCCCAGCATGGAGTTCACAGACTTGCAAACACTCGTGACATGATATGAGTAATCAAGCAAGGGGTCAGGTATGACTCTGAGGTATGTGAAGGCGGAGGTAATGGGGAAGAAGGTACCATCTTGGTATGTTACAGATAGAGAGAACAGGCATGCTCTTAATTTGGGGAATATGCCGAACAGCATGGATTGTGTTTTAGTCACGTTTAGGATTAGTTTGTTTTCAGATAACCAGGTGTGCACTGACTGTATGTCAGTTGTTAGGTACTGGCTGATTTGATCAATACTTTTGGAGCAGGTATACAGAACCAGATCATCAGCATAGAGATGACAGAGCAGTGGATCAGGCTTGCAGTTATGGAGCTGATGCGCAAAGCAAACAGCAGTGGGCCTAGGACAGTCTTGGGGAACACCCACTAAAGTAAGGGCAGGGTCTGAAAGGGAGGACTCATACTTGACTCTGTGGGTTCTGTTTGCCAAGTAATTACAAAACCATGGGAGAGCAATTGTGAGATACCCAGATTAGCAAGTTTGCTAGTGAGAAAAGAGTGATCAAACAGATCAAAAGCTTTTGTCAGGTCAATAAAGACATTACCTGTGAGGCATTACGTGTCCATTGCCGAGGAGATACTGTTGGTAATGGTGAGGAGGGCAGTAGTGGTGCTGTGCCCTCTTCAGAAACCGTGTTGTGTATGGGATTGAAGGCAATAGGCAGAGAGGTAGCTAATGAGTTGCAAGGCCTTTACTTTTTCCAGTATTTTGTTTAAGACAAGGAGAATAGAAATGGGCTTGTAGTTGTTTAGAATTTTGGGATCCTTCCTCTTGAAGACCAGATCAACACGTGAAGTTTCCCATAGGTCAGTCACTACGCCACTTGTGAGGGAAAGATTGATTAATTTAGCAATTGGGGAGGCTAACTCTTTGGTGGCAGTTTAGAGAAGTTTGGGTTCAGTACCATCCATGCCTGCAGATTTAGAGACAGGAACCTGCATGAGGAGTTTGCGAACTTCAGCAAGACTGATCCTCTTGAAATAAAAGGGTGTCTGTGATAGGGTTGGTGGGGGTCATGGGAGGGTACATGTATTTATTTGGTAAGGGGGCAAGTTAGAGAAAGCATGCATGTATGAGGAGAGGTCTAAGAAATTAGAATAAACGCATTGGCAATGGTGGTGCTGTTATTGCAGTTCATACCATTTAGAATCATGTCAGAGGAGGAGTGATTCCCCAGCTGACCTTGCATTTTTATTTATTTGCATCCAAAACAGTCTAGGGTTTTGGGAAGTGGAGTTAAATAGTGTTTTGCAGTGAGAGCTTTTGTTTTTTCTGACAGCACTTACATCTATTAATAAAACTTCAAGTCCTGGTCCAGATAAAACTAATCCTAGGTTCTTACATGTAGCATCTACAGCTTTAGTTCTTCCCATAACTATTATATTCAATAAATCACTGAAAGAGGGTCTGATTCCAAATGACTGGCATAAGGCTACTGTGGTCCCTATCTTTAAGAAGGGAAATCGATCTAATCTGGAAAACTACATACCTATTAGTTTAACATCTGTTTTATCAAAAGTCATGGAAAAAATTGTTAAGGCATTTCTTGAAAAAGAAATGGAATTATTAAGATTTAATGATATGACACAGCATGGCTTCAAAAAAGGCCTGTCGTGCACTACAAACTTAATTACCTTTTACGAAAATATTAGCCAGAGTCTTGACTTTAGTATTCCCCAAGATGTAATTCTTCTGGACTATAGTAAGGCTTTTGATAAAGTCTCTCACAATAAACTTGTTACTAAATTACAACTAATAGGATTTTCTACCATTTTAGTAAATTGGATAAACAACTGGTTGACTAATAGAAGCCAACAGGTTAAAATTTGAAGTACTCTATCAGTAGAAAGACATGTTACAAGTGGAGTCCCTCAGGGATCTGTGCTTGGACCCACATTATTTGACATCTTTATTTCAGATATGCAGACTAAATCTGCTAATTTCTTGTCAAAATTTGCAGATGACACTAAATTGGGAGGGAGGGTTGATTCACTACCAAATAGACTCTCACTCATTTATGATTTGAAACACATTGAAGCATGGGCACTGGATAATGATATGCACTTTAACATTGACAAATGCACAGTTTTACATTTTGGTTTATCAAATCCTTTACAGACTTATACCGTTAACAATATTCCTCTGAAAGTATCTGCTTGTGAAAGGGATTTAGGCATATTAATTAATAATAAACTGACTTGTAGAGACCACTGTCTCAAAACAGTAAAAACTTCTAATCAATTACTTACACGCATAAAACATACTTTTGTTACAAAAACTAAAGAATGTATTGTTCCGCTGTATAGAAGTTATGTAAGACCTTATATGGATTATGGTTCTCCATTTTGGAGCCCATACTTATTGCAGGATATTCAGGTTCTGGAAAGAGTCCAGAGAAGAGCAACTAAAATGATTCCCCATTTAGCTTCTAAAGACTATGCCTCAAGATTGCAAATCACAGGCCTACATTCACTACAGAAAAGGAGAATTACTGGGGATCTTTTACTACTATACAAAGTTCAACAGTCTCAAGAACTAATGCAACAATTTGGACTACAGTTTAGCAATAGACGTATTGTTCCCAGATTGCATAATAAACAAATTAACGTAGCTAAAGCTAATACAAATAAACGTATACTTTAAGGACACCGAGACTATGGAATTCACTGTCCCAAGAACTTGTGGACTCCCCCCTCTTCTGATGTATTTAAATCTAGGCTTGATGAATGGCTCCTAAACACTATGTTATGAACTAATGTGCCACATATATTGTGGGGGACAATCTCGATGGGCCTTCGCCTTCTTTTGTCCCAAATACACCGAGTAAACCAAGCTCTTTTGCAGATGTTACACAGGGTTCTATAGGCAGAGCAGTCTGAGAGGGATGCAGAAGCCTTATGTATATATAGAGATAGAAACACAGACAGTGGCAGCAGAAAAAGACCATTGGTCAATCCACTCTGCCCAGTTTTATCCTACTCTAGCCATGACCTATTGACCCAACAGGGTTTTGGCCCTCCCCCCCCCACTCCCTGCTTTACTGCTACCTCCTGATAAACTATTAAGCCCTTTACTTTGTCCCAGCCGTACTTGAACCAATTAGTGGTTTCTGCACCCACCACCCCTGCTAGTAGGCTGTTCCACTGCACAACAACTCTCTCTAAAGTAAAACTATCTAGCATCCCTCCTGAATCTCTCCTCCCCACCAGCTTGCATTCATGTCCCTTTGTTTTTGACCTTGTTTATTTCTTTCAGGAATTTGAAGGCCTCTGTCATTTCCCCCCTTAGGATCTGCTCTGTTGGCCCTGAATCTTTTTTGTTACGATGCACTCTCCTCAGCCTGTCTCTGTCTTTCCTCAGGTGAGGAATCTGAACTGGGCACAGTTATCCAGACGGGGTCTCACCAGTGATCTATACCGAGGTAACATTGCCTCTTTCCTTCTGCTATCAAACCCCTTTCCAGTACACCCCAGCATTCTGGTTGCCTTGCTGTACACCTTGTTACATTGGCTAGATTGTTTTAGGGAATCACTTATGATGACCCCCTAGGTCCTTTTCCTACTGTATGAAGTAGTGGCCAGCTTAACCACTCCCATCCAGTATTTCTTTGTGTGGTTTTTGTTTCCTATGTGTATCACCTTGCACATTTTGGCACTAAATTTCAACAACCAGACCTTGGACCACTTCTCTAACCTTTGCAGGTCCCTCTGCAACTCCCTAATCCCCTCCTCACTGTCTGCCCTACTACAGAGCTTAGTGTTGTCTGAAAACAGACACACCTTGTTCAGTATTCCTTCTCCTATGTTGCCTGTGAACATATTCAAAAGTACTGGCCCCAGAACTGACCCCTGCAGTGCCCCACTCATGACCCCACTTTTTCTTTGACTTGGCCCTGTTTACCACCACCCTCTGCTGTCTTCCCCCAACCAACTTCCTACCCATTTAACTAGGTTCTTTGCTGCTCCCAGATTTCCTAATTTCTTCAACAGTCTTCTGTGTGGCACTAAGTGAAATGCCTTGCTGAAGTCAAAATAGAGTGAATCTACTGCTTGTCCCTTATCCACTGCCCTTGTTGCCCAGTCACAGAATACTATCAAGTTGTTCTGACAAGACAAAATGTCAAAATGATAGATGACAGAGTCGGTAAAATATTAACACTACATTGCAGCCATTTGTAGAACGCTGTGATGTCAAGTGGCTGCAATGTAGTGTGAATATTGAACCGACTCTGTCATCTGTAACTCGGGAGTGCTTCCACCTACAGGTGAGCCCAATTCCTAATTTGAAAGAGTTTTTCATGGGCTTTTAAACTATAATGGCCATTTGGCATGAAAGTGTCCCTTTAACAATATGGTTTAGGGCATGCTATCCAAACCCCACATGACCAGGTTTTGACCAATCAGGAATCAGGATGTGCCAGACCCAATTTTACAATAAATTAATCATTAATATGTTTAGTATGCAGATTTCTGCATTGTATTGTATTCATCCAGCACAGCTATTGCTTTAAAGTTGCTGCTCTGATAAGCTGAAAATTTAAAGATGAAAACAATTACTTTTTTTTAGTATTTCAAAGATTCTACACACTTCCTTATCAAAAGAACTGTTATACCCATGTGTAAAAGTTTATTTACCAGTAGATTTCTCTGACCTCAGTGAAGAAATTTGTTTTCTGTCTGCCGTGCCTAATGACGGACTCTTTGTAGCCTGAAAACTTGTGTTTTGTAAATCTCTTGTTGATCCAATAAAAGGTATCAAATCACACACTTTGTTCATCTTTTTGACCAATATAGTAATTGTAATGAGAAGAAAAAAAAAGACAACTGAGAATTGAACTGACAGTAGGCCCCCCAAGATACCCTCGTAGTGCCCTAATAGCTAAGCTGTCAGGCCAACTAGCTGACCTGAGCCTCCCAGCATCCATTTCTTTCTCAAGTACTACAGCTGGGAAAACTGTAGATGGCAAGGAATTATTGGTGCAGTATTATTGGCTACTTAGCATATGAAACTAATGAGAAAGAAAGGCTCATTTGTTAGTGCACTGGAGTGGTTTTCTGGGAGCCGGCCCTGAGTTCAACTCCCAGTCAGGCCATGTTATTTCTTTCTCATCACAATTTGTGTTTAAAATGTTAAACAATGGCTAATACTACCTGACAATTACTTGCATCTCATCAGCAGAATTTCCGAGTGCCAGAGCTGTAGGGTTGTGGCTGTGGTGATCAGGGCCAAGAGCACATTATTCCTTGGGCTTCTTATATGCACTGTAGAGGTGCATAAGTGTTTATAATAGTAAAATAATTAGGGTGATGGTCAAAAATATAAGGTAGTGGCAAACAAATACAGGGTGGTGGTAAAACAAAATAGGGTGGTGGGCCACTGCACTAAAATAATGAACAGGGAACACTGCATCAGTAACATTATAAGCCTCCTGAAATGTTGGATCACAAATAGCACAAGCTGATTCCTGTTGTAATGGCTATTAACCTCTGGGCAAATGACCTCTAGAGTAACTCACCGTTCTTAAAGATCACTGGAAACTTAAAATCCATGTCCGTGTTGTTGTTCTTGGGTTTGTTTGTTTTTTTGCACTGATAGCATGTACAGTGTGACCTGCCAGGATCTTACACTTGATCCTGCAATATTCTGCAGAATTCTGGAGGAAACAGTGTAGTTCAGTGGCCGTTGTCATGCAGAAAACTGTGTCACAGAGTCTGATCCAGGCGGACACCACTGTACTAGCAACAAAAGAAACAAGCATTTGTCAGTGCTGGATGTTCACTGATGATATTGCTGTAGAACTGGTAGGAAAGTATGCCTTTTGCAGATGACACCAATATTTCTAAATGGGTAGACGTTCAGGAGGGGGTGGAGAGTATGCATACAGACCTTGGGAAAAATCAAGGAGTGGTCAAGAGCATGGCAGCTGGGATTCAGTGCCAAAAAGTGCAAAATCATGCACCAAGGACATAGGAAACCAGAAGATGAGTACAGGATGAGGGAGCGGTACTGACAGTCACTAAGCAGGAAAGGGACCTTGGGGATATCATATCTGATGATCTCAAAATAGCAGGACAGTGTGACAAAGTACTGGGTAGCGCCAGTGTATCATCCGCTTGTTAGACCACACCTAGAGTATTGTGTTCAGTTTTGGAGACCGCATCTCAGAAAGGACATCCACAGGGTGGAGGTAGTTCAGTAGGAGGACAACTAAAATTGTGCATACAAACATATGAAGAAGCCAGCAGAAAAAAGTCATTTGGTCTATCTAGTCTGCTCATATTGTAGGGTCCTCAGCTTATGCAGGGGTTCCATCAAAAGCTACAGTATATGACAGACTGAGGGATCTCAACATGTACACCCTTGAAGACAGGAAAGCAAGAAGAGGCATGGCAGAGACCTACAAGTACCTCACAGGAGTGAACATGGTGCAGTAGGGGAGTCACTTTCAAGTAAGAAAGAGCATCAGGACCAGGAGGCATGCAATGAACTGGGGATGGGGGGGGGCCTTAAGCAAGGTGTGAGAAAGTACTGCTTCACTGAAAGAGTGGTGGATGCCTGTAACAGACTGCCAGCAGAAGTGGTGGAGGTGAAAACATGTGTGGGATAGACACCGGAATATTAGGAAATAGGCAGAGAGGGTCGTAGGAGACCTATAAGGGTCTCCAGAGACAGACCAGACAGGGACCATCTTGGCAGTGTGGGTGGGCCGAGCGGTCCTTTTCTGATGAAAAATTTTATGTTTCTATCAAGTGAGCTGTTGCATTTACTATGTTTTATTTAATCAGCACACACACATGAATGGGGGCCACTATGGTGACAGCATGTCGAATACAAATGCATTCAGCAGTGAGATCTAGAGCTGGAACATAAATTAGAACTGCAGGTGTGGACTTCGGTTCTCTGCCCCCGAGCAATGGCAGCCTAGAGAAAGAACTGCGTCTACCCGAGCTAAAAACTACACTTGCGCTGTAATTCTCCATATTTCTCATACAGATTTCTCATTATAGCATCAAGCGGAAAGTGCAGAGTACTAGAGAGACTGAATTTATAAACGAAACACAGCATGATGGAGGAGATAGCTGATGGAACCGAATCGAAGGCCTCAGTCGCATCAGATAACCGCGACTCTGCAGACCTTAAAAGGGGCCTGATTAAATCTCAGCGGAAACTGCCAAAAGCCAAAGCGAAGAAGGCAAAACTTGACTTAATTTATCAAGATACTTACTTTTCGTGCAGAAATCAAAGAAATGTACAGTGAGTTATGAAGAGATGTGATACAATTAGAGCAGAGTGTAGACGAACAAGAGAGAACTGCGACGGCAACTGAGAATAGAGTAGACGAGCTGGAACAAACGGTACAGCAGATGAAAGAGATGCAAGAACAAATAATTGATCGCCAAGAAGATTTTGAGAACAAAGCATGTCGCAAAAACATCAGAATTTATTGCCTACCAGAGGATTCTGAGAGGACTAACATTAACAAATTTGTTGAAGCTTTGCTGCACGCAGCCTTAGAACTGCCAAAAGATTTCAATGACCACCTAGAGAGAGTGCATAGGGCACTGGCACCTAAACCTACCTCTGCAAACATATCACCAAGGTCAGTAATTCTTCGTTTCAACAGTTATGCAACAAAAGAACACATTCTGCTTACAGCATGGCGGTGCCAGAAAGTTTTCTATGGCCTAACTCGCATATATCGCGATTCAAACAACATGAAGTCTTGCTATATTATGACAATTGCAGTGAGTCCCCATCTTCGAACTGCCCTGGAGGCGAAATAGTTAACTTTCCATGCAAGCATGGAACTCTGAGTGCGAGCTCGGTTAGAAGGCTCTGTCTGCTGACCTTCAAACATAAACTGTCAGATTCTTTACTCCGCCTCACTGAACAGTCGCTCCGGAGATTTCTCCTGCTGCTCGGTTCATTTTGTCGGTTTAAAAGTATTATTTTATCAGTTTTCAACCGAAGTTATACCGCAACCAGTCGGTTCAAGCTCTGTCTGTGGTAATGTAATAGATAGGTTTTACATTCGTTTTCTCTGTGTGGAACTTGTAAACATTTATCGGTTCGGTTGAACCGATCAGATTGTGTTTTAAAATTGCTAGTCCTTTTTTAGAGTGCGGTTCCCGGTTCTTATTGGTTCTAAAAAAAAACGGATTTCATTACATTTTTTTTCACGACCCGTGACACGGTTGGGAACCGATAAGAGAGTCTTGCTTGGCGGATTGCCATAAACGGGTAAGTTTGGTTAGGTTGGCATTATGTCTGAGAAACCCAAAAGAAAAACCGACCCCACTGGGTTTCAACACTGTAGTGTCTGTGGGGAAGCCTTTGCTAAGGCTGACCCTCACACCACCTGTGTCTATTGTCTGGGGTTTGACCACCTCAGTGCAGACTGCCAGATTTGTAAGAATTTCCCTGCTGCCACCATAGAAAAGAGAGTTGGTAGGCTCAGGAAAGGGAGGCCAAAATGTCCGCTGACCCGGATGGCCGCCAGGTTCGGTTCCAACCGAACCAGAGGAGTGCCCTCTGACCAGGGCGATACTCGGCAACAAAGAGCTGGCTCTGAGGAGCCAGTTCCTGCAAAAGGACTAGAAAGTCAGCTGGTGTGGAGCCAAAAGTTCTCTCTCCAACCGCTGAAGAAATAGCTAAAGCAATCCAAATTGTCCAGTCTCTTTCCCAGGTTCCGACTGAACCGCACCATCAGGGAGGCGCTCGGTTCGGCCGGTTCCACCGGTTCAAGATTATGATTTTGAGGAATTTTATGAACCGTGGGAGGGAAGAGGATTATGAGGAGAGTGAATATGGTTTTGAAGACCTGGATGTGCCCATTGAACCGGACACCTCTCCAGACAGACCCTTAGGGTTTCTCCTCCAAGGCTCTCTGAGTCCCCTTCTCATTTTATGTTTTATGAGAAGGTTGCTGAAACTCTCCAGCTCCCTGTTGAGGAAGCTGTTGATGACCAAGAGGAGCCTGATTATGTAGAAATGATGGATATTCCAGAGTCTAGGAGACTGTCTATTCCTCTGCATAAATCTTTTAGGAAACAGACAGTAAAAATTCTAAAAACTCCTCACCCTATACCTCCTGTTGATAGAAGGATGGACAAGAGGTATACATTATCAGGCTCTGATATGGAGTTCCTCACACAGCAATGCAGCCATGTGGGAGTAGTGCAGGCTGCAGCCTGTGACAAGGCAAATATTCCCCTAGCTTAACACCCTCCTGAGAAGGACTCCAGGAAGATTGATGCTATGGCAAAGAAACAGTACATGGCAGCATCCTTGGGACTCAAGACAGGCAAATTATATGGCTTATGCTGCTAGATACCAGAAATCCAGATGGGATACTGTGCTGGCTCTAGCAAAACAAGTCCCTGACCAGCTGGCCAGAGAGCTGGAACAGGTGGCTAAAGATGGTATTGAGGCATCTAAGGTGCAATTTCATGCTGCAGTAGACTCTAATGATGTGTCATCAAGAGTCATGGCTACATCTGTGGCACTTTGCAGAATGGCTTGGCTCAGATGTACTACCCTGTCACAGGATAACCAGTCTAAGGCCATGGATTTTCCTGTTGTGGGCAACTCTCTGTTTGGGGAGCAAACAGAGAATTACATGAAGAAAATGGATGAATACAGGACCACCTACAGGAGTGCACAGGCCAAGGAAAGGCAGGTCACTCCTCAGAAGCAGCTTCCCAAGGGCAGGGGCAGGCCTTTTCATAGGCCTTTTTACCAATCCCAAGCCTCCTCTTCTGCTTATGCCCAGAGGGGGTTCTTTAGAGGGAGAGGCAGACGGAGTTTAGCAGGCCTGCTTCCACCCCTCAACCTAAAGCCCCTGCCAAGCAGGCACCCTGATGGGGTAGCCAGGGCCAATTCTTCTCTACCTGTAGGGGGCAGGCTGGCTTACTTTGTCCAGGACTGGAAGTCTCTAACGTCAGACAAGTGGGTCCTGGAAGTAGTAAGCCAGGGACTGGTTCTCAGCTTCAAAAAATTTCCAAAGATGAGAACCAGATCTTTTCCACCTGCATCTCCATCAGAGGCACTTGCCCTAGAGGCAGAGGTCTCTACCCTCCTCGCTCTCAGAGCCATGGAAAGGGTTCCACCCCTACACCAGGGCAAAGGTTTGTACTCCAGGTACTTCCTTACCCCAAAAAAGACAGGAGAATGGCGGCCCATCCTGGATCTCAGATACTTAAACAAGCACCTTTAAAACCAAAGTTCAAAATGGTGACCCTGGGAATTATTTTACCTTCTAAGGCCAGGGACTGGCTAGCGCCTGGACCTCAAGGATGCCTACTTCCATATTCTCATCAGAAGCTCCCATCGAAAGTACTCAGGTTCGAGCTGCCCTCAGGCCATTACCAGTTCAGAGCAATGCCCTTTGGCCTCACCTCTGCTCCAAGGGTATTCACCAAATGCCTGGCAGTAGCAGTTGCATGCCTAAGAAGGCAAAAAATTGCCATCTTTCCTTACCTGGACGATTGGCTCATAATAGGCCAGTCCCCAGAACAGGTCAGCTTACACCTTCAGGTAACTCAGCAACTGCTTACCTCCCTAGGTTTCCTTCTGAATCTCTCAAAGTCAGTTCTAGAGCCTGTCCAGCTCCTAACCTTCATAGGCACAGAACTGAACACACAGGAAACCAGGGCCTTCCTCCCTCTGGACAGGGCAAAGACCCTAGTCTCCCTGGCCTCCTCATTCACCCTGCAGGTCTCTCGACCAGCAAGGCATTTTCTGCAGCTCCTAGGACACATGGCTGCTTCCACAGCAGTAGTGCAAGGAGCAAAGATTTCAGATGAGGGACATTCAGTTCCATTTGAGAGCTTTTTGGTCTCAAAGAAAGGATCCTCTTACCAAGTTGATCCCAGTAACTCGAACCCTGATCCAAGCCCTACAGTGGTGGCAGGATCAGAGCAACCTGAGACAAGGAGTTCCTTCTGTCACTCAGTCTCACTCCTTAATCCTTACTACGGATGCATCCCTCTTGGGGTGGGGGGCTCACATGGGCGACCTCACTGCCCAAGGACTGTGGTCCCCCCAAGAAACTCTGCTCCACATCAACCTGTTGGAGCTCAGAGCAGTTTTCTAGCACTTCAAGCTTTCTCCAAATCTGTTCAGAACAAAATTGTACAGGTCAGAACAGACACCACCACTACAATGTGGTACATCAACAAGCAAGGAGGCACTCGGTCTACGGCCTTGTGCACTGAAGCCATGAAGTTGTGGTCTCTGGCTTACTCCCTGAACACCTCCCTTACGGCAGTTCACCTCACAGGCAAGGACAATGTCCTGGCAGATGCTCTCAGCAGAATTTCTCAGGGCCATCACGAGTGGTCCCTGGATCCCCTGGTTCTGGGAGTGGTATTTGCCAGATGGGGCACCCCGCAGATAGATCTTTTTGCAGCCCCAGACAATCACCAACTTCCCCTCCTTTGCTGCAGGCCCCCAGTCTTGGGCTCAGTCCCTCTGGATGCCTTAGTCCTCAGTTGGGAAGGGAAGTTTCTCTATGCCTTCCCTCCCTTTCCTCTCCTGTTCAAAGTGCTAGTCAAAATCAGATCCCAATCCTGCACGGTCATTCTGATTGGGCCAGACAACCCTGGTATCCACTCCTACTGTCCTTAGCAGTCCATCCTCCCCTGTGCCTTCCCAGGAATCACAATCTGTTAACCTGTGCCCAGGGCAGGGTTTGGTACCCGAAGCTCAAATCTCTCAATCTCAAGGCCTGGTTCTTGAAGAGTTAGAGTTTGCTGACTTACACCTCTCACAAGGCATAACGGATATATTGAAGGCTTCTAGGAAGCCTTCCACCAGGGCTACTTACAACTCCAAATGGAAAAGGTTTTCCATATGGTGCTCAGAAAAGCATATTTCCCCAGACTCTGCTGATTTACCCACAGTCCTGGATTATTTGGTCCATCTGAACACTTTGGGGCTGAGACCAGCTACCCCTGAGAGTGCATTTGGCAGCTGTGTCTGCTTTTATTTCAGCTGGTAAATCCTCTTATTTTTCAACTCACCCTGTATTTTCCAAGTTTTTTAAGGGATTGCTTCACACCAACCCTCCATTCAGGGATCCTGCCCCTGCCTGGGATCTTAATGTTTGTATTGCTCAGCTTATGCAACCCCCCTTTGAGCCTTTGTCTTCAGCTGAGCTTAAGTACTTGACTTGGAAAACTGTGTTTCTAGTAGCCATCACCTCTGCCAGACGCATAAGTGAATTACAAGCTTTGTCAGTGGAGCCGGATTTTATCTCCTTTCACAGAGATAAGGTAGTCCTCCGGACTAATAGAAAGTTTCTGCCTAAGGTGGTTTCAGATTTCCACCTTAATCAATCTATATCTCTTCCAGTGTACTTCACTGACCATTCTTCCTCTGGTGAGAGGAGGCTGCACAGCCTAGATGTGAAGAGAACCCTTAGTTACTACATAGAGCGTACCAAGGGTCACAGGTTTGACTCCCTCCAACTGCTCCTCACTTATGGTGAGGTTGGTAAAGGGAAGCCTGCCACTAAAAGATCCATTGCCAGGTGGATTGTCTCTTGTATCCAATTCTGTTACTAAAACTGGATAAGGTTCCTCCCTCAGGCCTGAGGGCTCACTCTACCAGAGGTACAGCTGCTTCTCTGGCTGCTGCCAGAGACATCCCTATTCTAGAGAGATGTCAAGCCACTTGGAAAACAGTTCACACTTTTACCAAGCATTACTCCCTGGACATCCAGGCTCGGAGTGAAGCTCGGTTTGGCACAGCTGTCCTTCAGAGCCTATTCCCTAAGTAGGTTCTGTCCCTCCTCCATGAGGGTACTGCTGTGTAGTCTGCTATTGTCATAATATAGCAAAACTTCATGTTGTTTGAAGAAAAAATTACTCACCTTAGTAATGTTGTTGCTTCTAATGGAGTCTTGCTATATTATGACCTCCCTCCCTGCCTGCCCCTCTCAGAACCTCTGTTTTGGGATGTAGGTGGGCATCACAGTGTTGGCGCTTTCTTTATGCCACTTTGTTGTTTCACCCTTCCTTTGGGGTGAATTGGTGTTGTATTTTCATTTCTTTTGGGTCTCATGACTTGAGTCTTTGTTGGAGACCAAGAAGTGTGTGTTTATGTTAGTAGCCAGTCGGCTAGTGTAGGTTTACAGCTTCCACACAGAGCCTTAGTGAGTTTTTGCTCGAAAAGATCTGACAGTTTATGTTTGAAGATCAGCAGACAGTGCCTTCTAACCGAGCTCGCGCTCAGAGTTCCATGCTTGCATGGAAAGTTAACTATTTCACCTCCAGGGCAGTTCGAAGATGCAATTGTCATAATATAGCAAGACTCCATTAGAAGAAACAACATTACTAAGGTGAGTAATTTTTTCTTATGACTTTGCACCAAAAACTACTCGCCTGCAACATGCCTATCTATCATTACTTCCAGTACTGAAAGCAGCAGGACATAAATTTACTACCCCATATCCAGCGTGGTTAATTGTTCATCTACCTTGTGGAAAGAGGGAGTTCTCCATGGCTCAAGAGGCAAAAGAAGAACTTACAAAAATGGGCCTGCACTTTCCCAAACGAAGTCTGGGTGGCAACAATCCAGAAAAATGCCAAGTTGGCTGGCAGTCTAATTCAAACAGATGACAGGGAAAACAGCAAGAACTGGGAACAGTCAAATCTACCTTAGCAGTTTACCGGAGGGAGGCAAAAAGTGACAATACTTGAAACTTACGGAGAAGCTCGTTTGCCTGAGTGAGCAGGAGAGAGAGGGTTTGAAAATCTGTGCTGTGCCATTTGTTTTTTGGGCCTGAAGTGTGCTCTCTACACTAATGAGCTGCTCTGAGCCTGGAATAGGCGACTGCGTGATGAAAAGACACTACCTTACACGAACTGCTAGATAAGTAACAGCCAGTACCTAAATAACCTAAGTGCCTTCTAATGGTGGACTAGAAGCTATAGATATAATTATTTGATTATGTTAATTGTTGGCTTCTTCTTCTCCCTTCGATATTTGGTGTAACATAAGGGGGAACATTTTTCAGAAAGCTCGGGGAACAGGGAATGGGGAAAGGAGCAGTCTTTGAGCTCTATGCTGCTTTTGGAGGACATCCCTAAATTTTTTCTTTGGAGTTATCTACTCCTTTTCTCTGTTGATTTTGCCTTATTTAAAGGGGAACAGTTTACTGGCTCCTCGAAGGCCCCTAACAACAATGTTAAGGGATTCCTTTCACTTTTAGGGAGAGTTCAAATGCTCCAGGAAAAGTTTCTACTGGAAATTTGGAGTTTTTTATTTCTCTCCCCACGTTTGGACGTCCTAAGGATTCTACAGCATAGAATATTACCAAAAGCAGTACCTATGTGTATATATGTTTATGATTTATTGTTAATAATTACTGGACAGCTATCTTTCCAGATCAGTGGATACACCACGTACATTAGCATTTTACAGTGGCAAATCACTGTTATGTATGTAATAATAAGTTATTGTTGGTTGATAAGGGACAGTAGAAAAACTTTAGTTAGATTACGAAGCATTGGTCAGATGACAGGATATAAAAGACAGGATAGGACATTTTCTGGTGGAACCATTGTTAGGACATTCAGGAGACTTTATGGATCCTTGTGGAGATCAGGGTAGGAGTTGTGGAGGGGAGAAATTGCAATAATCAGTAATACTTTACCGAATGAAAATCTAATATGGCATTAGAAACAACTAGGATACTGTCATTAAATATTAATGGCATTAACCATCCCATAAAAAGAGCTAGACTACAACAGTATTTGCGGAAGCAGAACGCAGATTGCATCTATTCACAGGAGACACATTTGTCACAAGGGGAACATGTTAAGCTTGCTGCAGGTGGCAGATGCACTGTTTTCTCTTCTTCCAGTAAATCGGGGAAAAGGTGTGGAGTGGCAGTTTTGATTCCAGCTACTACTCCATTTACTAAGGGGGAAGTATAATCAGATAATAATGGGTATTTTGTCATAGTACAAGGGCGTTTGTATGAGACTGAAGTAACAATGGTGAGTGTGTATCTGCCGCCAGGAGCATCTCCCTCATTACTGAGACAGTTCTTTAATAGACTGCTTGAAAAGCAAAAGGGGGTAATGCTGATAGGAGGCGACTTCAATCTAATAATGTCCTTGCAGAAAGACTCCACTTTTCCTAAACAACATAGGTTTACTCCCACTCAAAAACTTTTAAAAACCCAGATACCTAAGATGGGTCTTACAGCTACAAGGTGCCATTTCTACCCGTCTGTGGAGGGACACACTTTTGTCTCCCCTAGATATCACACATCAGCTAGAATAGATTATTTTTTTACATCTACAGAGCACTTGGGTATGATCCAAGATATATCCCTGGAAGCTCGCCTCCTCTCAGACCTCTCTTAATTAAGGTGGGATTAAACAAAACTCGTAAAACAACCTTGTGCAGATTGAATCCATCTCTTTTGAAGGATCCAGTGTTTAAGACCAGAATGGTAGACAGCATCACACAAATCCTAGAGGAGAATACAGACCCTTCTATTTCAGCTACTATACTCTGGGATACTCCGAAGGTTGTGATTAGAGGAGAGATCATCTCTTATTCCTCCAGACTAAATAAACAGAGAGAATCCAGATACAAATTATTACAAGTTAAGTTGCAAGAATTACAGCAGATGAGAGACAGAGGGGAACGAGTTGCACAACTTGAGCTCAGACAAATCGAATCAGAATTACAATCCATTTTAGATTATAAGACACAAATGTCTTTACTATATCTTAAAAGATTCTATTATGAGGGAGGTACTGGAGGTACCAGAAATTTAGCTAGGCATACTAGAGGATTTAAGCGGACTGCCACTATCACAAAGATTAGAGACCCCTTAACAGAAGATATTCTTAACAAAACTCCTGCAGTTCTGAAAGCATTCCAGCAATATTACACAGATTTGTACTCTGATCCCACACACCCCTCCCCGGAGGATATAACATTCCCCCCCCCCCTTAACTTTCCACACTTGTCTGAGTCCCAGCAGGCTTCACTTTTATGCCCTGTCTCCACTATAGAGATCCAGAGAGCAGTTAAAAATTCTAAAACATTAAAAGCCCTTGCCCAGATGACTTTGGAGCCAAATGGTATAAGACATTTCTTTCAAAATTGATCCAGCCGATGCAAAAGACTTTTTGAGGTGCAGGATGGAGGTGCCCCACCCACCCTCATGGTCATATGCAGCCATCTCAGTTATCCTGAAACCAGGTAAAGATCCATTAAATTTAGAGTCATACAGACCATCTCGGTTTTAAATAATGATCATAAGCTATATATGGCAATATGGGCACATAGGTTGGAGACTATATTACCTACCCTGATACATTCAGATCAAGAAGGATTTCTGCGCATGCGTCAGACTACAGATAATGTACAAAGAACAATCCATTTGATGGATCATATGGCTAACTCAGCCACCCCCTTGTCTTTAGTCAGTTTAGATGCCTGTAAAGCTTTCGACAGGGTGTCCTGGAGATTTTTATGGGGAACACTAATGTCATTTGGGTTTCCGAGGGAATTTGAGAATTGGCTGGAGCAAATATATTCGGAACCAAGAGCTTATATAAAACTTAATGGCGGTATCACACCTTATATCATGTTACAGTGAGGCACTAGACAGGGATGTCCCTTAATCCCTTTGCCATTCATATCTATATTGTTTCTTTGGCTATGATGCTTAGAAATTCAGAAAAAACTGAGGGCATTCAGGTGGGCAATCAATCTTGGAAGTTGGCTTTATACGCGGATGACATTTTCTTGTCAGTATCGGATCCCGAGTCCTCTATCCCAGCAATATGGGAGGTACTTGAGCAATTTGCTCAGGTCTCTGGATACAAAATAAATTCTTCTAAAACGCAGGTCTCCCCTTCCGTTTCTCCCCCTCGCGAACACTGAAAAGCAGTTTACCTCTGCGCTGGAACAGCATCAAGATAACATATTTAGGTATACCGTTACCAAACCAGTTAATGCACCTCACTATGGTAAACTATGAACCCCTAACACAAAAAATAGAGTCTGATCTACATCAGTGGTCCCAACTTCATTTATCATTATATTCTAAGGTGGATCTTATTAGGATGAATATCCTTCCACGGCTACTATATATTTTTCAGACCATACCGGTGATGCCAGATGGAATGTACTTTCCCTCCTGGAATAAGTCTTTGGAGAGATTTGTCTGGGCTGGGAAAAAAACTTGAATCAAGTGGTTCACATTAATTTTACCAAAAAACAAGGGAGGCCTAAATTTGCCTGATCTTCAGATGTATGCATACGCCACTGAGATAGCTAGAGTTTTTAATCGGAACAACCCAATGTATGGCATACCCTGGAAGAACCTGGAATTTACCCTTAATGAGGTGAAGGGGGGTGACCTTCTACAATTGCTGTATGCCCCAGTAAATAAAAGACCTAGACTTATTTATAGTACAAATTCTACTATAGAGACTTGGCAAGGTTGGAGGAATGGTCAGATATATGGCAACTTAAATTCAATGCAAAGAAGTGCAAAGTAATGTCTGGGAAACAAAAACCAAGGAGAAGAGTACACAATAGCAGGGGAGGTACTAACAACAACAAAAATGGAAAGGGACTTGGGGGTAGTCATATCAGATGACCTAAAGGGGGGTAAGCAATGTGAGAAGTCAGTAAGGAGAGCCAGGGGGATACTGGGATGCATAGGATGGGGCATCACAAGTAGAAAAAGGGAAGTGGTTATCCCTCTGTACAGACAGTTGGTGAGACCCCATCTGGAATACTGTGTGCAGTTTTGGAGACCCCATCTATGCAAGGACATAGACAGGATGGAAGCAGTCCAGAGGAGGGCAACTAAAATGGTGCAGGGTCTGCATCAGAAACTATATGAAGAGAGACTGAGAGAGCTTAATATGTATACCCTTGATGAAAGGAGGGACGGGGACATGATAGAAACTTTTAAGTACCTCAAGGGAATCAACAAAGTCCAGGAGGGTAGCATCTTTCAGAAAAAGAGATGTGTAAGAACAAGGGGGCACAATTTAAAGATAGAGGAGGGATGGCTCAGGGGTAGTGTGAGGAATTTTTTTCACAGATAGAGTGGTGGATGCATGGAACTGCCTTCCTGGGGAGGTTGTTGGGTCTAAATCAGTGGGGGAATTCAAACATGCATGGGACAGACATAAGGCAATTATAGTGGGGGGTTGCAGGAAGTAAGTTGTTGGTTAACTAGAATCTGCAGCTTATCCAATAGGAAGAGAAATGGGCAGACTGGGTGGGCCAAGTGGTCCTTATCTGCTGTCAAAGTCTATGTTTCTATGTTTCATTTAAGCGAGCTAGAACCAGTAGGTACCTGTCTTAATCTATTAAATTTCGGAATCCAATCTCTTACTCTGGAACAGGAGGGTACTTTGGCTCAATGGAGACAAAAGGGTTTTAAATTTATATTCCACTTGGTGGACGCCATGGGGGTCCTCTCATTTACCAAACTTCAAGAAACTTACAATCTTTCACAACAAGACTTTCCAATATATACAAGCGTAAGACAGGGTGTTGAACAGAGGGGACCAGCCTATAGTAGGCTCCCAGATCCTTCCCCTTCATTGCTTACCTTAGCTATGACCACAGGGAGAGGGCAGCTGTGGTCCCACTTTGTCGGACTAATATATAGGGGTTTGAGGGAATTATCAAAAAATTCAACTCAGGGAATTCTGAATGCCTGGAATGAAGAGCTTCCACTCCAGGTAGCAAAGAAGGATTGGGAAAAGTATACTAAATTCTCAATGGGACTTTTGGGAGCCCCCTATTGGCGAGAATTTGCCTGGAAAGCTAGAAATAGATTTTTCTATACACCAGCAAGGCTGGCCAAGTTCTCATCTGGGACGCCAAGCTATTGCTGGAGAGATTGTGGAGAAATATCTGCGGATCAGTTCCATGTTTTTTGGGCCTGCCCGCGGTTAGCAGATTACTGGAGAGATATTTTAGAGGCATTAAAAGAACTGGTAGATGTGGAAGCTGTATTGACTCCTGAGCTAGTATTACTCTCAGTTCCACCAGAGGATCTCCCAATACCCAGAGGATCATTGTTAATCACTTATATACTGGCAGCTAAAAAAGCAATTACTAGAAACTGGGGAAATAAGATACCCCCAAACATTCAGAGCTGATGGGGAATAATGGGAGAAATTTATGTATTAGAGAGATTAATAGGCAAAAGCACAGATAAATGGTCTGCCTTTGAGCTTAAATGGAGGAAATGGATTCTATATATTTCATCCTTAGATCCTACTTTTGTACCTTAGAAATATATTGACCCTGATGATGGTTTCTGTAAATGTCTTAGCGCTGATTATATGAACTGCTTTGTAAATTATATAAGTTGTCTTGAGACCTTTGAATAATGTATTGCTATGTACCTGACTGATGTAATTATGTGCTGTCTTAATTTATACACTGTAAAAACTGTCCTGTCGTTTTGTGAATGAAAATATAATAAATACAAAGTTAAAAAAAAAAAAAGAACTGCAGGTGTCCTGACCATTGGTTTCAATTACTCACCTTAAAGAACAACTCTGCACTTCAGTGTGTACTCTCTTAAACATGTTTCAAGTATAAGAGTTTTATGAGAGAATACTTTTTTTTTTTCCCCATTTTCAGATTTCTTTCCAGGGTTTATAGCACATTTTGGTAGCCTATCCAAACAGCCTGTACAAAAAGATTTGGCCTATACCCTGTTGACCTTATAAAGTATGTGTTTATGATATCATAATGCTCACCATGACAACAGACTGATGTCACAAACATCAAATTTGAGGTCAGTTGGAATATAATGTGAAATATTTAGTATACCAAGAACACAAAAAGGAAACTAGAAAACTACATCGTTAAACATGATTATTTGAAATTTAAAAACTGTAAGCTTTTTATTTTAGTGGAGATCTGCTCATTAAAAGAGTTGTTCTACTTTGTGTAGGTACCATCCTTTTCAGGTGTCAGTGTGTCTCAGTTGGTAGCACATCCGCCACTGGACCAGAAGGTTGTGGGTTCTCATTCCACACCAGGAATGGACTCGTACCTAAATCGCTGGCATCCGAGTGCAGTATAAGGGAGCTGCTGTACTGTTGGGGTGTGCCGTCCTTCGGATGAGACATTAAACCAAGGTCCCCTCTACACATCCTGGTGCTGTCCTGGTGGGTGTCCAGGTGGAAGTAAAAGAACCCAGGGCATTCTTTGCAAAGAGTAGGGGACATTCCCGCTGCCCTGACCAATATTCCCCTTCCCATAAAACCAGTTCAAGCAGTTGTCAGGCTGTGTGTGGGTCTTAAGATGTGCGATATGGCTGCCACTACACATTCAGTCACTTCACTACCAGTCTAGCATTGCTTGTAAAGTGCTTTGGGATACATTGTGTATGAAATGTGCTATAGAAATGCTGATTCTTCATTTCCAAAATCATTAAGCATGCTTATAAATTAATGTACAAATCAGTTCTGTGGCTCCAAATAGATGGGCTGAACATTTTCTCCAAGGGAAATGAAACAGGAGCCTTCCACTGAGGGACAGCTATGAGTAAGAACTCCCAAAAATACTGAATATATGACCCCCTCCCCCCATTTGGTGGGGCTTGCCTTGACTTTTTGGAGCACAGCCTAATTTCAGCTGGCCAGAATACATGCTTTGTTCTGCTGAGTGGTTGAAGGGATTCAAGAAGAGGAAGATTTCTTTGGCATCTACTGTGCCATTTTTGTACAGCTTATCCATACTACTGATGAAGGAATGCTACTGGCAATCTCAGCAAGCAGGGTTTCCCCCAAACAGATGCTCTGACTATACCACAGCACAGGTGTGACCCTGCACAACAGGACTAGGGCAATGGAATGTTTTTGGGACAGGATTCTTTAGAAAATGGACTTTATAGAACAGTTCTCCTTTTAACTACATTAGAGGCAGCCATCTCAGACACTTTTAACCCTGCAGACATAGCATCCAGGGTCAGAGGGGCTAGCTCAGCAAATTAGGCTCCTGAAGCCTGTAAGGAAGCCCAATGGGTTCCAGGGATACTGGAGGAATTCATCAATTCCCCCCGAGAATGAGGTGACTAATGCAGCATTGAGACACAGCTAAACTCCCCCTTGAGATTGACAGATGGAGTCTACCAATCAGGGGGCTGCCTGCTTGTGGCAAATGAGAACAAGATAATATAACAGAAACAATATGGACAAAAGAGGAAGGAAGGAACAACGACAATAAAATAATGGGCCTGGCGCTCTAGACCACTAAACACTTGTGCAGAAACAAATCAAGCCATCATATCAGAAATCAAAATGGCTAGTGATATGGGAGAAATTGTAGTTGTCAGGGACTTCAATTATGGTGACATTGATTAGAACACAAAGAAAGCAGCCTGGGGACAGAGCACCAAATTGTTAACCACTTGTAGTGAACTGAATTTGAATCAACATGTAACAACAACGTGGGGAAATAATATTCTTGACTTAATAATAAGTTCAGAGTACACTAATATAACAAACTGTCAAGTAATTCAACCACTTGGAAATACTGACCGCTACTGCATAGTATTTAACATTCAGGGAAATGAGAACAAAACTAAGGATTGCACTGAAATATACATACATATGTACAAAACCGCTGACAGTGATGTCATTCTACTATTGAAAATATAGATTGGTACTGCACACGTATGAACAAGACAATGGAGGAAAGTTGCCATTTCATACAGGAAATCATTAAGCCCACATGCAATAAATACATTAAGAAGGTTAAAAAGTACAACAGTAGAGGCATAAAATCAAAGAGATTAAATAAAAGAGCAATAAAACTAATTTAAAATAAAACATATTCAAAACATCAGAATATTAACTCCGCAGAATCATGGGAACATTTCAGAAAAGTGCAATGAGAATGTAAAAACTGCATAAAAAACGGAAAAAAGGGGAGTGTTCACACTTTGCTGATGAGTATAGTCACTTAGAGTGTCAACAGCTTTGTCCGTTTTATTATTTTATGTAAAAATGGCTCGTTGGTCTAGGGGTATGATTCTCGCTTTGGATGTGAGAGGTCCTGGGTTCAAATGCTGGATGAGCCGAAAAATCATGTAGTTTAAATAATCTCTGTTTGAAACACATTTTACAGAGTAGACACACCAGAGGGTGTAGACAGAATGAGAAGCGACCTGCAGAAACTTGAAGAATGGTCAGGGGTTTGGCAGTTGAAATTCAATGCAAAGAAGTGCAAGATAATGCATATGGGGCACAAAAACCCTGGCACAATATATCAGTTGGGGGGTGAGGATATAGCATGCACCAAGCAGGAAAGGGATCTTGGGGTTATCATCTCTGATGACCTCAAGGTAGGGAAACAGTGTGACAAGGCAGCAGGTAAAGCAAATAGGATGCTGGGATGTATAGGCAGGGGCATCACCAGCAGGAAAGGGAGGTCATAATTCCGCTATACAAGACACTAGTGAGGCCCCACCTGGAGTACAGTGTACAGTTCTGGAGACCATACCTACGTAAGGACATAGACAGGGTAGAGAAGGTACAGAGGAGGGCAACAAAGATGGTGCATGGATTGCATCACAAGTCCCACGAAGACAGGTTGAAGGAACTGAACATGTACTCCTGGAGGAGAGGAGGAGAGAGGGATATGATAGAGACATACAAGTATCTTACAGGGAGGAACAGGGTGCAAGAAAACACTATTTTTAAGCGAAAAAGATGTTCCAGGACTAGAGGGCATGGGATGAAGTTGGAGGGAGGACGATTCAGAGGAAACATGAGAAAGAATTTCTTCACAGAACGGGTGGTGGACAAGTGGAACACCCTGCCAGAGGAAGTGGTGGGGGCTGAAACAATCACGGGATTTAAGAATGCATGGGATAGACATAAAGGAATTCTGGAGGTCAGGGGTAAGGGGCAACAGGCTTCTAGGAAAACAAACTGAACTTACAAGCTCAAATGGGCAGACTGGGTGGGCCATAGGCCATCTGCCGACACTGTCTATGCATCTATGTAAAAACAGTTTTCCCAACAAACACTGCCTAATTCAATTGATTTTGTTAGAATTTGATATAGCCTAATGAAATTTGAACTAAGGTTTGCTCTTGTACCTTTTAAAAAAACATTTCTGTGACTGAAGATTGTGTTACCATAGCACTGTTATGGCTCTGATCAATATGAAATTAGTGACAGCCCAAAATCAGTTACTTGCGGAAATTCTGCAAACGCTAACTCTTCAAACAGTAAATCCAACATCCAACTTATAAATAATATCCAAATAGACATTACAAAAATAAAAAAAATAATACAGTATGAGACTTGTCAAAGAAGAAATGGATTAGAATACAAATAGAGCTGAGGCTACACGGGGTAAAATATCACAGCTGGAGGCAACCGTAACATTTTTAGACGAAAAACAAGGACATCAGTCAGCGCAGATATATTATTTATTGCAAAAAATAGACCATCTAGAAAATAGGGGAAGAAGAAATAACATACAACTAGTGGGAGTGCTGGAAGGGCTAGAAAGAAACAATATGGTAACATTCCTTCAACATTTTATGCCTGAAATTTGGGGACATAACTGGCAGTGGCCCCTTGAAATAGAAAAAGCGCAGCAATCACTAGCTCACAGGGCACAAACTGGTAACAGACCAAAAGCTATTATTGTAAATGTCCTGTGTTTCTCAGTTAAAGAAGTGCTAAAAATGGCCAGAGAAAGAAAGAAAGCATGTTAGCTTCTTTCAGGATTTTGGGGAGAGTTTTCAATTAAGTTATATTTGGCCATCAAAAACTTGGAGTGGGTACTTTTTTTGCTATCCTGTTTCTCTGGTTGGGCTGGAACTGGGTTGTCGCCTACAGAAATGTGTGGCACATGCAGCGCACAGGGCTTTGTAACCAGGCATGGACAGTGCACCGGTGCCTTGTAACTGAGCATGGGCAGGGCACAGGACCTACTAACTAGGCACAGACAGTGCACAGTGGTCTTGTAACCAGGTAAGGTTCGGGGCACAATGATCTTGTTACCAGAACTGGCAGGGCACAGGAACCTCCTAACTTGGCACAGTCAGGACACTGGGACCTAATTACCAGGATTTTGTGGGCAGCAGCTGTGTGTCACTGGCTTCTTTGGCACACCTTGGGCATGGCAGATTATTACTGTGTCAAAGTGTCCCATTCATCCATGCCCCGAGCAACCAGCATGCCGATCTCGCCTCTGTTTCTGATGATCCCGCTCTTGACTGCCTCTCAGTCATAGATCTCGGTTCTGATGCCCCCTCTCTTGTGTTCCCAGTACAGCCTGCCAGACTGCTCCCAATGTGGGTGATCTCTGTCTATTATCCCAATGCTGGATATTTTCTTTCCTTCACACTGTCTCGGTTAAGGATGCTCAGTTATCCCTCAGTCTCTCCCTTCCGCTGCTCCCTATTACCAGTGCTCCATGACACATTTTTTCATCCTACCATGCTGTTCGCAGTTTCCAGCATGCTGTGATGTATTCTACCTTTGCTGTCCTCGATTACTGGTGCTCCGGGAGTGTGACGCGCTCTATGCCTTCCCTGGTTACTGGTCCAGCGTCCTGTGATGAGTTACTTCTCCCCCAGCTTGCTGTAGCTGCACCATACGCTTCTCTCCCATCTCTATGAGGATGGTAAACATTCCTCACTAGGCAGGGCTCAGGGCTGTGTGACTCATTCTTTATTAGACAGGCCGGGCCCGCGTCCATGCGGTGCACGCTTTGGGTGAGCGACAGGCTGGGCTTGTGGCCGCACAACACACACTGGTGTCATGTGACATCAAACAACAAAGTGATCTGGCTGCCCACTCCAGCCAACACTTTGTATAGCAAACCGTGCAAGTAGCAGAAGAGGAGGGAGTGCTGGGAAAACAAAATAAGGAGGGGCTTGAATATTGAGAACAGGAGGATTGGAATTGGAAATGCTGGTAAAAATAAGAGCAAGTCTACTACTGCTACCAGAACTTTTTTTGCTCACTGCCAGTTTCAGCCTCCCAGCAAACCAAAACTGAGTCATGATCAGCCCGGCTGATGACTGGTGTGGCACTGACACACCTCTTGCAGACCTGCTACCAGAACATTTTTTGCTCACCGCCAATTTCAGCCTGGCTCCAGTTCCAAACAAGCAAACCAGAAGTGGGTGATGTGAGGCAGGCTGATCAGGACACTGATCAGCTGTTTACTGGGTGGTGTAGATAAAAGGAAAGAGCCAACTCATGAAAGGGTCGGCTTTTTCTTTTGAAATACACAAAGTCATGACAAGCCCGGCTGATGATTGGTGTGGCACTGACACACCTCTTGCAGACCACTCTGCATTGGACTGACAGTGTCACGCCCTTCAAAAGGCACTCTTATAGCAAGATGTTTGCTGCGCACATGCACGCAAACCGAACATAAAAATTACTCACCGTAGTAATGTTGTTTCTTCCATAGTGATGGATCCCTTTGGAAGAAACGGCATTATGCCATTGAGTAATTTTTTATTTAAACCCCAGGAATCCCTCATGCTTAACTGCAGACTTCATAGCAGTACTTTGGAAGGCTGGGTACAGAACCTGTTAAGGGAAAAGGTACTGCAAGATAGCAGTGCCAAAGCTGGCATCCATTCTGGACTGGATGTCCAGGCAGTAGTGCTTTATAAACATGTGTATTGTTTTCCAAGTAGCTGCTTTACAAATTTCCTGAATGGAGACACCTCGTGATGCTGGCACAGAGGCAGTTGTAGAATGGGACCTTAGGACCTCAGGTGGTACCTTGCCAGCTTTGCCATAAAACAACAAATACAGGCCACTATCCAGTTGAGAAATGGTTCTCCTGGATGCTGAATTTCCTTGGCCTACCTCATCATTACAAATAATTGGGTATTAGTAGACCTAACATCCTTTGTGTGGTCCAAATGGTACCTCAGAGCTCTTAAAATCCAGACTGTGAAGCTTTTGCTCCCCTGGAGTGGATTTTGAAGTAAAAAACACTGGGAGTGTAACTGACTGGTTCAGATGAAATTCAGACACCACTTTGGAAAGGAATTTTCTGTTAGTCCTCAAGACTACCTTATCCCTGTGGAAAATGATATAGCTGAGCTCTGTACAGAGGACTTAAAGCTTTTCCTGATTGCTGGCTTCCTGGAAACTTAAAGAGCTAGTAGATTGGCCGGTTTTTTTTCTCTTTTTAGATACGGAGAAATGTATTTATTCTATACAGAAGCTACCTTTTACAAAATAAAGTTGGATGTTTCATACCATTATCGTATTTTATGTCTTACTGGCTTAAATCCTCTCACCAGTCCTGCTTTCAAACGGAAGCCTGTGCAGTTATAAGCACTGAGCGGATGTGACACTGTGGGGGTAAACCATGCAGTACTAACACTTCACTGTCCTAACAGGAATTAGACCGAATTGATGCTTTTAATTCATTACTTGCCCAGGTTTCATCTAACAGTAGCAGTCAGTTTAATCATAATGTCTGTTAAACTCTTAAGCTTTTTGTGTTATTAAGTTAAGGAATGAAGAAAAGTTTATAGAGAATGTAATTTTCAAGTGTTTACGGCATAGCTCTGCACGATGCCGAGTTCATGAATGCTGGTCACGTGCCAAATAACTGGACAGTCTATCTAAACTTGACATTGTATCTGAATTATTTGTTTAAAATAAACCAAACCCTCTCATGTAATGGATCTGTAATTTCATGCCCATTGAGATTTAGACTAGTGGTAGGGGAGTGGGGAGGGGCGAGAGAGAGGTAATAGGAAAAATCTCCTCATTTCTAGGGGCGTGGATATGATGTACTATCCACACTTCTGGTAGTGTTCCTTTCTCCTTTAAATTCTGCGGGAACATCTTCAAGCTGGCTCCTCCCATCCACCTGGGTGGTAACTCCCCTAGCACCGCCCCATGATGTCAGATCTTCCTTTCCGCTAGAAGAAGAAGGTTCCCTCCTCATTGCTCTCGTACTGAGTAGGCCCTTTGCTTATTAACCTTCTAAAAAACAAAAATCTTGTCTTCAAGCAACTCCTGCTCATCATCCATTATGGATGAAGCAAAGACGTCACTAGAATTCAAGAAATGCACCTGCGGGCAGAAAATGTCTCAGATGGACCTGCATATCACGTGCGTCTATTGTCTGGGCCACGAGCACGATCCCCGGCTTGTGGCCTGTACCACACCTTGCATTTGTCAATCTTAGAAGACTGGCATGCTTGCCTTCTATTGTGATGACCGAACGATTGGGATCCTTCCATTAAGCCCAAGGATGATAGTCAGGTGGTCTCCACGGCTGCGGGGTCCGCTGAACAGCTCACGACTCTTGAAGAAGCTGCAGCACAATCTTCTTCACCTATGGCCTTTTTGCTGCTCCCCTTGGGTGCCTCCTTTTCGGTGGCATTCAGGGATTTTTGCCAGGCCCTTCCCACCCATGGGCAGGGTCTCTCCTCAGGCACTAAGTCTAAATCTAAATCGAAGAAAGAGACCAAGAAAAGATCTCGTGAGATCGTGAGCACTCTAGGGCCTCGGATTCCTGTGCTTCCTCAGAGGTTCCAACTTCGGTCGATCCTTCGACCCAGACCTCTGGACCCTCGGTCTCCCCATAGGGCAAGTTGGTCAAGATGAAGGTCGATCTTCCAGTCAAGATTTTTCTCAAACCAGTCAATCCATTGTCGCAAGACGAGGCCAGTACCTCTTTATCCAGGACTCTGGTCTTACCTCTCACCTCCCAAGGAGAGACAACCAGTCTGCTGATCCACCACCTCTCACACTGGATCTGTCGGACTAGGAGGATGCTCAGCTCTTGCCAGCCCCCTCTGAGACCCGCCATCAGTGGCCCCGATGGTTAAGGTTGTGGTCCCAATCCCGGAGCCCCGAGTTGAGCAGCCCACATCAATCCTGACGTTTGTGCTTTCTGCATTCGGGCAAGTAGGGCCGCTGCTAGTCCTCTTCCACCTCAGGCAGGAGGCTCCATCGCAAGTTGCGTCGGCGCTATGAGGAGCTTAGGTGGTAATAGTTTATGTTTACTAGGGTGAAGCCCATTCCGGCCTCGACCCTGCCATTACATGGCTTTCACTGCAGAGGCCAGTGCCTTCCCCGCTTTGGCAGGAGCCGACTTGACAGAAGCCAGTTCGGTCTCCCCTGAACTCTCCGCCAATTTTGGTGAAGCCGCTGCCAAAACAGCTGAATGAGGGTCCTCCTCCTAAGGATGCCCATACTGCTTCAGGGCTTCCTCATCAGCTGTCTGTCACCGTGACTCCTGACTGACCTCAGAGGGTCAGCAGGGACTCTGGCAGTTGACCCTTATTTAACGAATCCTCAGAGTATGAGGGCTCCTCCTTGTGCTCTCATATAGTGGACGTGGAGTCGGCTGAGGATTTGTTGGTGGAGCAAGGCCCCAGTTCCTTCAATAGTCCTCTCCACTTGATCTCAGAGTCCATGGGTCTCCCGATGGAACCTGTCCAGAAGCAGGCTCGGTACCCGCTCACCGTGATTCTCGACTGGGGTGACTCCCCATGGGGAAGCCTTCCTGGTCACTGAGGCCATTCTTGGCCCTGCACTGGAGTTGTGGCAGCATCTGGCTTCTTGTCCCGCACCATCGGCCTGAATGGCTCACAAGCATGTGGTCCCTTCCAGCTCTCTTTCGGGATTCATGGAGTCCCCCTCAGCTGAGGGTCTGGTGGCCAACTTTGTGTTCCGGTGCCAGGCAATGTGGGAGATGTTGATAAACCTCTTGACAAGGAGTCAGAGAAACTGGACCACATGGCCAAAAAGGTCTATGCTGCCTCCTCTTTCAGCCTTTGGCAAGCGAGTCTGGCCCTCTTAATGGCCCACTTCACCCATGCTCTTCTGGGCACATTTGATGAGGTGGTCCCTCATCTCCCAGCGGACTTACAGAACACAGTCAAGCAAGTCTGGGATCAGGGCCATGTGGTGACTAAACAGAAGCTCCAGACTGCCTTGGACATCGGTGACTCTCGTGCTTGGTCTGTGGTGGCCACAGTTGCCATGCACTGCAGGGCTTGGCTGAGGATCTCGACCTTTATGGCAGATACCCAGCACAAACTGGTGGATGTCCCCTTCTTGGGTACCGACTTGTTCGGGCCCAGGGTCGATGGGCACCTCACCTGCTTCGAAAAGTCCAGTACCACCTTGGACTTGGTGACTTCCAACCAGAGGAATCCCAAGGGCTCTAAATCACAGAAGAAGAAGCCCTTTCAGCCCCTCTCTGCCCCTGCAGCCAGACTGGCCCAGCCTCAGGCTGGACAACAGGCTCAGACTTGGCATTCCCAGCCAAAAGCAATGGCCACGGTCATCCAAAGGCCAGGTAGTCAGGGACCAAGTGGCTCCTCAGCCGGTCCTTCCTCCACCTCCAAGCCTGCCCAGTGACAGGATGTGGGGTGCCTCCCCCATGCCCATCCTGTCTCCCCTGGGTCCTCCTGTGGTAGCCGGCTCTGCCATTTCCTTTCCGCCTGGTCCACTGTCACCATGGACATGTGGGTTCTTGAGGTGGTCAGGCAGGATCTACCTCTGGAATTCGAGGTTTACCTGCCTTGTTGAGTCCATGCCCCACGGGAGGACATAGTGTCCGTCAACATCCTGTCAGCTGTTCAGGATGACATTGCCCAGCTCCTCCGCAAGGAGTTTGTGACTCCTGTCTCAGATCCTGCAGTACAACCAGGATTTGTCTCCAGGTACTTCCTGATGCCAAAATGGATGGTGGGCTGGCAGCCCATCTTAGATCTGCATGACCTGAACAAGTTTCTCAGGCTGCGCACCTTCAGGATGGTCACTCTGTCTCAGATCATACCATCTCTTGAGCAGAACATGCGGTTTTGCTCTCTAGATGCTCAAGACATGTTCTTTCACATCCCAATCCATCCATCCCACCACCGGTTCTGAGCAGAGGGGATCCTCTATGCGTTCCAGGCCATGCCATTCTGCCTCGCCTCAGCTCCCAGGATCTTCAGCAAATGCACTGCAGTGGTGGCAACTTACCTGGGGCACCAAGAAGTCCAGGTCTACCCCTATCTGGATGACTGGCTAATCGTGGGTCCCTCCAAGGAGGAGGTGGAGAAGTCCAAGGATATGGCCCTCCAGACCTGCGTCTCTCTTGGCCCCAATCAGTTGTGCAATGCACAACTCCTAGTCAACAAAGCCAAGCCGGAATGCGTGCCCTTGCAGGTGATTCATTTCAGTGGGGCGGAGCTCGACTCTTGCAGCCAGGGCTCGGCGACAGGATAGGGCGGAGGTTTTCCTCCTTTGCCCAATCATTTCTGTTTGGGCAGTTGCACCCTGCTGGGGAATTCCTGAGTCTCCTGGGATACATGGCAGCATGCACCAGCATGGTCCATTGGGCTTGTGGGACAGTGCACTCTCTCCAGTGGGAGCTGGCCCGCCAATGGTGTCAGCGCAAGGGCCACTTCAACCAGTTAGTCACTGTGACCCAGCTGATGTTGGATGCCCTCCAGTGGTGGTTAGAGCCAGAACATCTGCAGGAAAGGATCCCATTTGTCTGCCCTCAGCCGACAGTCATCCTGACAACTGATGCATCCCTGATGGGCTAGGGTGCCCACCTTGGGGAACACAGAGTCCACGGGCTTTGGAACCCCAAGGAGTCCTGATGCCATATCAGCCTGCTGGAACTGCAGGCAGTTTGGCTGGCTCTGACAGCCTTTGCTCCACATGTTCAGGGTCAGGTTGTTCAGGTCCATACAGACAAGACTACGACCATGTACTACCTCAACAAACAAGGCGGAACGCACTCCCTTCCTTGGTGCAGGGAAGCTCTCCATATCTGGACCTTTGTGGTCAGCCTTGACGCTGATCTCCTGGCTGTCCATGCAGCCAGCCTCTCCAACCAGCTGACGGATGCCCTCAGCTAGGTGGGTGAGGCATCTCACGAGTGGTCCCTCCATCCGGAGGTAGTGCACAGACTGTTCTCCCAATGGGGCACCCCTCTGCTGGACCTGTTTGCCTCCAGGGAAAACGCAGAGCTGACACTGTACTATGCCCACCCCCCCAAGCAGAGAACACTGCAGATGGATGCCTTCTCCAGGGCCTGGACCCCAGGCCTTCCCTATGCCTTCCCTCTGCTCCCCTTGATCCACAAGGTGTTGCTCAAGGCCAGGAGGGACAAGGCATGGATGATCCTGGTGGCTCTGGACTGACCCCATCAGTTTTGGTAGCCCAATCTTCCCAAACTCAGCAGCAGGCTCTCGAGGTGTCTCCCTCTACACCTGGACCTGCTCTCTTGCAATCAGGGGAAGGTATTCCATCCAGACCTTCAATCCTTGCACCTGACAGCCTGGTTCCTGAGTGGCTAGAGTGCCAGGCTCTGGGTCTCTCTGATGATGTCTTCACTGTAGTCGAGGCATCTTGGAAGGAGTCGACCCCAAAATGCTGTGTCTTCATATGGAAGAGGTTCTCCATTTGGTGCCAGGGCAAGGGGCTGGACCCCTTAGCTTGTCCGGTGGCTAGCATTCTCAATTACCTTTGGTCCCTCTCTTAGCTGGGCCTTCGGTCGACGACCCTCAAGGTGCACCTGGCAGCCATCTTGGCATACTGGGTGCAGGCTGGTATGCCATCACCGGAGGAGAAGGTGGTCTGGTGCATTTTCAAAGGCCTTGACCACATTTCCCCTCCGGTGCGTGAATCACAACTACCTTGGGACTTGTTGCTGGAGTTGGCAATCCTCATGGGGAAGCCATTTGAACCAATGCACAGGTGTGAGATGTCTCATCTGTCATGGAAGATCGCCTTCCTGGTGGCTATCACATCAGCCAGAAGGATCAGTGAGCTCCAGGCGCTCTCGGTGGAGTCTTCTTACCTGGTGTTCCACAGGGACAAGGTTGTCCTTTGCCCCAACTTGAAGTTCTTCCCGAAGGTTGCGTTGGATTTTCACCTTAACCAAGTGATTAATCTCCTGGTGTACTTCACTAAGCACACCTTGGAGGCTGAGCATAGGCTCCATTAATTGGACCTGCAGCAAGTGCTACCCTGTGATAAGGAGCACACACGGCTGGAGTTTGGGGAGAGGTTCGCCAGCTATTTGTCACCTACACCGGAGCTGCACCTGGCAGACCAGCAGCTAAGCAGATGATTGGCAGGTGGATTGTATCCTGCATCAACCTCTGCTATAGGTTGGCGGGTAGGGAGCCTCCTGTAGCACTAAGGGCTCATTCCACCCATCATACCACTGCCTCGGTGACTGCTTCCAGTGACATCCCTTTCCAGGAAATCTGCAGGCCTGCTACCTGGGAGTCAGCACACACCTTCATCTCCCACTACCACATTGACCTTGAGTCATGCTGGGATGCTGGTTTTGGGGCCTCAGTTCTCCAATCTCTGTTTCCTAAATAGGGGGTGTACACCTTGCCCCCTCCTCCTGGAGAACTGCTAGGAGTCTGCCAGAAGTGTGGATAGTATATCATATCCATGTCCCTAGAAAAACAGGTTACTCACCTGTAACAGTAGTTCTAGGTGTGGTATATGATGACATCTCACACTGACCCACCCGAGCTCCTGGCAAGTGGCACACCGGTCTTGCTTCCAGCGGGCAAGATCTGACGTCACGGGGTGGTGCTAGGGGAGTTGCCACTCGGGTGGGTGGGAGGAGCCAGCTTGAAGACGTTCCAGCAGAATTTAAAGGGGAAAGGAACACTGCCAGAAGTGTGGATGTATATCATATACCACTCCTAGAACTACTGTTACAGGTGAGTAACCTGTTTTTCCCTGCTTCACTTGTACTATTTCTAGAAGTGACTGTCACCGAATGTCATGCTGATTTAATCAGAATAACATCAAGTATCTGTATATTGAAGGCTTTCTGTAAAATTATTTCAGCACATCAAATACCAGGGCTTCTCGGTATGCAGCTGGAGCTGCTGGAATAGCTCCCCACCCTCCCGCAGTGCTGATCAAGTACACCCCCTGCCCTCAGGGCTCCTCAGTATGTGGCTGGAGTCATTGGAATAGCTCTCTGCCCTCCCGCAGCGTTGATCAAGTACATCCCCTGCCCCAGGGTTCCTCAGTATGTGGCTGGAGCCACTGGAATAGCTCCCCGCCCTCCCGTAGCGCTGATCAAGTACACCCCCTGCCCCAAGGGCTCCTTGGTATGTGGCTGGAGCCACTGGAATAGCTCCCTACCTCCCGCCAAGGCTGGATCAAGCACACCCCTGCCCCAGGGCTTCTCGCTGGCATATGGTTGAGCCGCTGGAATAGCTCTCCTCCCACAGCGCTGATCAAGGTACACAGCAGAATGGACTCGGCTTTTCAGCATCTATTCTTCTTTTGAATTTTGGCCCCTTTACCTGGGAATGCTCCACATCACCTTAAGCCTACCAATTAATTTCAGAACAAATCTACTACAGCATCTCTTGCTACCTTATTAATTCTTAGTTAAATGCTCTGATGTGTCTGTTATGACACGTTGAGTTCAATTTTTTACTTCGTTTGAACACATTTGTTACTTGGGGCATTAGAGTCTTAGGCTACACTCTACGCACACACCAGGAGCTCACTTTGTAGCTGGAAAGAAAATTAATTGTTAAAGTAATTTTTTAACTGGACTTATCCGATTCTGAAGCTGCTAGGGAATGGCTGGGAAAACAGACTCCCATAGCCCGTCTGTAAGCTTCTGCACTTAGCAGACTTCGCCGATGCTGCGTGTTAGCTCCTCACCCTCCCCCCACCACGCCCACCCTTGGCTGGCCTTTCTTTTATAGCCAGTACGGGTCAGGTGATTAAGTCCCAAGTCTACCATTTGCTAGTTATATAATAGCTCCATCAGAGGGTGTTTTTGAAACAGGTCTCCATTCTTGCCTATGCTCACTGAGACTGTCACTTTGGTTTTACTAAACCTCCTATCAGTATCACCACCCTGGTTTCTAAATCCTTGGGACTGTAATGCATACCATTCTTTGTGCTGTCTTATAGTGATACTTAAGCTTCTCGGTAACTGCTCTGGAACTGCTCAAACTTCCTCCAACTACCTATAGCTGTCTAGACAATATTTCTGCTTGTTTGATTATAGTCCCTAGTGTCTAAATACATTCCTGCCTTCCCATTTTAACTCTCTTTCACCTCCCTTTACATAAGTGACACTTACACTCTAAGCAACTCAAACTTTACACACATGCTACTTAAATTCTAATCTACTTAAATTTAAACTACTTTATTTTTCAGGTTGCTTCACATATCCTCAGGTTCCACCATGTCTAAACAAGGATTTACCCTCGCTCTGCTAATTATCATATCCTTTTCATATCTAAACAATCTCCTGGCACGCTGTCCAATCTTCCAAGCCACCAAACCCACATCCCTCCACTTTAGTGCCCCTCTCTGTGACTCAGCTCAACCCCCCACCTCCCATTTCATTCTCTTTATGAGTAAAAAGGATGCGTTCCTTCTTGGGTTTTGTGCACGATCCTCTCTGCTCTCCATATGCGGGATCAGCCTTAGATCTAATGACTTACATCCACTTAAGCCATCCTTGGTTTTCCTCTTCCTACTCCTCCTTCAAGCGGGTGATATTGAACTGAATCCTGGCCCACCTGGTCCCATAGCCGTGCCTGCCTCATCCACCCTATCTGTTAAACCTCATACAAAGGGCATCAAAATTGCACATTTAAATGTTCAAAGTCTATGACCTAAAATAGCTGAAATCCAGGCCTGGTCTGATAAACATAACCCTGACATCCTTGAAGTAACTGAAACCTGGCTAAAGCCAAATATACATTAACATGAGGTACATCTACAAGGTCATTCCTGTTTCAGGAAAGACTGTGTAAGTAAAAAAGGTGGTGGTGTTTTACTTTATGTTAAATCTAATCTACATGCCGCAGTAATCTCCACCCCAGCTGACAATCAATCCTCACTAACACTCAGTAATGTAAAGAAACTTTTAATTGGTTATATTTACCTCTTGCCAAAAAATGCCACCAATGAGCTTCCTTCCCTCATGTCACCCCTAGCTGATCTTCCCCCAAATGATACTGTGATCTGCGGGGACTTTAACAATGACTGATTGTCCCCACACAAAAATAAGGCACATACCATCATCTCTGACACTAACTTTACCCAACATATTAACGAGCCTACTCAATTTCACGCCAAGACAGGGACCTCAACACTATTAGACTGGATAGTATCTAATTGACCTCATAGGATCAAGTCAGCCACTGTACTATCTGACTGTATCAGCGATCAGTCTCCTGTCTATTGTGTCTGGTGCAGCAATTTCGAATCCCCCCACCCATAATTCATGAATCCAGAAATGTTACACAGTTTAACTTAGATGAGTTCCAAACTTCAATTAAGAATACTGACTGGAGGGCTGGCCCGGTGGCTCTGAGGGTTGAGGCGCTGGATGCCACACCTTGCACCACGCCGGCGACCCGGGTTCGGGAAAGAGCCTGGACCGTCGGGGGTTGGCAGGGGAGGACTGGAATTGAGCGTCTGCAGACTGCTCTCCTAGTCCTGGGGTGGGCTGGGGAATCTTCACCGCAGTATAGCGGCTCCTGGGGACACCTAGGGGCCCTGCAGGCATCAGAGACAGTAGAGGGGGAGCGCGGCAGACGTTGGCACATTGTGCCTGGATGTCAGTGCACATCCGCGCTCCAAGGGGCCAAGTAAAGGGGAAAATGGCTGGGCGTGACCATACAGCTTGATGGCCATGCTCCGAGCTGCCCGGAGGACTTTGGTGGAGTCCTGTTGGGGAGGGTCCGGGCTGTCCTGGCTGGCAGAGGCAGAGGGGAGTCCTCCAGCAGGATGGTAAGATGGCCGTCCCAGATCCTCCTGGGTGCAGTTTGAGCTACCCAGCTCTCCGGGCGGGCGCAGCCGGCAGCTGGATGCCCCAAGCCGGAGTGTGCCGCAGCAAGGCGAATAAATACACAATAAAAAAAAAAATACTGACTGGAGTCCAATCGTAAACCTCTCTACCATAGACCTTGCCCTAGACTACTTCATTGTTAAATTTAAGGACATTATCAATAGGCATGCACCACCAACTAAGCGCAGATCCAAAGGTATCAAAGTCCCTTGGCTTTCCAGTGAAATTAGGTCACTTATGAAGAAGCGGGATGATGCCTGGAAAGTTTATAAACTCAGCCACGTACACTCTGACTGGCCATCCTATTGTCAACTGAGAAATCAATGCAAAAATAGGATTCAGGGTGCTAAACGGGCCTATTATCGTTCTCTCCAAACACAGAATATAAGTAACCTCAAGGCTCTCTGGAAGCAGATTAATTCTATAATCAAAGGCAAATCAACTCATTGTCCCAGTTTCATGTCATCTGTGTTCGAACTGTTGCAGGGTCCGCCCTCCACTGCAGAAAGAATTAACCAGTTCTTCACTAACCTCGATAGGTACACTGCCCATCTAAAGCCCGCCCCAGTGTTCTCCATCTCTAGCCAGCCTCTTGCCGCCCTTGGCTCCCACCCTGTGTTTCACTTAAAACTTACCAAAGTAAAGTTAGTAAATTATTAGTAAAACTCAAGGAAGAGAACTCCCTAGGATATGATACTGTAGAACCTAGGCTCCTCAAGTTAGGGACTGTGGCTCCTGCTGCTCCTGTTAGTAATCTTTTAAATAGGTCTCCCTTCTCTGGTACTGGGCCTAGCTATTGGAAAGTGGCTGTTGTAGTCCCCCTCCACAAGGGTGGTTTATTTCCCGTTGAAAACCTTTGACTGATCTCAATTTTATGTCCCCTGGCAAAGATCCAGGAGAGGATCTTGTATAACCAATTGCAATCTTACTTAGACACTCATCTACTTCTCATGGACTGCCAACATGACTTTAGAAAGGGCCATAGTCAGGGCCCCTACTTTTCTGCAGTACAGTGGGACCAAGTTCTGTGGCAAGACTACCATTTGCCGCAGAACTTCTGCAGCGGTGGTTTGTAATTTCTGCGGAAGTTCTGAGGCACTAACAAACTACCATATCACAGTGAAAGCTCGTCATCCTGACTTCACTTTCATGGCAGTTTTTATAGCAATCAGGATGGTGGAAAGCACAGTAACACTAGTTCAAAAAATAACAGAATTATAAAAATAATTTTATGCCTAAAAAAGAAAAACAAACATCTCTCCCTTAAGGTCCCAGCCTATTAAATAAATGACATATGCAGAGGGGATCTTATGTGATAAATAAGGTATTTCTATATGCATGTTATCTATCCCACTAATGAGGTTTCCACTGTCTATCACTTATATATTTGCATGTGCTTTTTACACCACTCATGAGGTTCCCACTGTGTATCACTTATATATTTATGTGCAATCTGTAACATACATACAAGTGTGTGTGTGTGTGTGTGGTGAGAGAGACAGAGATACTGTACATATGTGTGTATATGTGTATGTGTGTATATATATATATTTTTTTTTAATTTCCATGAACTTGCATCCTCATTCATACAGGGCCCATTAGAAATGGAATAGAAGAGTTATTGCAAAACTCATTTTTGTTGTCAACCTGCTTTCCCTGACACACTGCGTAACACCATCAGGCTATGACATGCATGTGAACCGATTGTGAGATAGAGCTCTCCAGGCCAGCACAATGTGTCCACCATGTGACAGAACACTGTACCATACCTTCCCAGGCTCCGAGCAATGATGTGTTCCACCAATCCTTGTGCTGCCCAGCCAGCTCCCAGAGCTAATCTCTGAACCTGAGTTGCTGGCACAGAAACACAGTATGCTACCCTCTGGCAAAACAGCTGTCCCTGCACACAACATTTCTCCATAACTTTTAGGTGATTCTATCAACCAATGACAGTATGTAATCAATAACCCTGGCAAAAAATGCATACAGTGCAATTATTTAACAGGTCTATTCTTTCAACAGGTCTACACACTATTATATTCCACTTTTCTAGGCATAATTACTTTATTTTTCTTAAAAATGACAGTTGAATTCATTTTACCAGTTATTAATTTCAGATGGCATCTCTATACCTTAAAGGCGCAAATAGGTTTGTACAAAGTGAGGTATGGACTTAACAGGTCTTTGCTACTGACAAGGTTTTGTTTAAGTTGGCCCTAGTGCAATAATGTAAGACTGAAAATTGTATTAGGCTGTAGTGCAGGCTGAGCAAATATCACCTTGCATGATGTGCTCTGCCACCGCCTCTGGCAGTGGGAGCTGTGGTAGATAAGTGATTGTTCATTTCTGTGGCAGATTGCAGCCATTTCATTAGCTAATGTATGATGTTATAGCAATGATAACATCACATTCTGAGCATATAGGGGGTTTAGGATATAAAAAGAGGGAAAGGGAACCAGATTCTATGGAAAAACAGAAATATTAATAAAAAATCAACAAGAAGAGTGAATTCTGCGGTAGATTGCAAGTTCTGCGCAAAATTCTGCGGCCACAGAATTCTAGGGGCCCTTGGCCATAGTACTACCACTGCTCTGGTCAAGGTCTCGGCTGACATCCCTGAAGCTAGTGATGCAGCCCTGTTACTGGTGCAGTATTCGTAGATCTGACAAAAGCCTTCAGTCTCATCAACCATTACCTCTTACTCAGTAAATTGCACCATATAGGCCTTGACTGCCTTGCACTAACATTGTTTCAAAGCTATCTTATGGGAAGATCGCAAAGGGTAAAATGGTCTGGATCTCTCCTCCCTCAGGCCTATTCTGCACGGCATACCCCAGGGTTCAATACTTGGTCTGTTGCTGATCCTATCTGTGTCAGTCTTCACCATTCATCACTGGTGGGTTCTGGCAGGAGTAACAGGACCCTGCAAAACCATTTTTTTTTTTTGTAAGGGGAGGAGTCGACGCTGTGATGGCACCGCCTCACAACCGACTCCTCCTTCAAGCCAGTTCTGCTTCTCCCACCGTCGTGTGAGCACGACCTCATGTGTGGAGCGTGAATGTCCCCTGCATCATCGGCCTAGTCCATCGCGTAGTCCATCCTAGTTCTGCTAAGCTGCGTTCTCGGCGCCGTCGACAGGCAAGATCTTTCCTTTATATTTGATGATGCAGAGTACTGTTTTTTGGTTGTTGTTTTTTCCGTCTGGTCATGTCTTGTTCGGGGGACAAAAAAAAAAGACTTCCAAGGTGGGCTGGCCTCCGATGCGGCGGTGTCCCTGTGGCCGGCTTTACTCCGTCTCAGACTAGCATGACCGGTGCTTGACCTGCCTGGGCCCAGACCACGAAATGGACCGTTGCGATGCCTGTTTCTCCATGGATCATCGAGTTCTGGAACTCCGCGGATTCAAAATTGGGCGTACGCCGTTGACTTTCGGAGGACAAGTGCACACCAGGTATGCCAGATGCAGGTCCCTTGACCCTTCCCAGACCGCGGAGGAGGGGGCTTCCTCCCCTTCAAGCCTCACCTCGGCAGAAGCCCCTTTTATGGTGCAGGAGGCCCTGTCCGATTCCTCCGGGAGTCAGGCCGGAGGCTTCCCTCTTTGGAGGCAAAGGCTCCCCCGGTGTCATGACCAGTGTCTGCCAGGCCTAGCCCAGTGGTTTCCTTGGTGCTGCCCATCTGGGACGCCTTGGATCCTGGTGCCACGTGCGGCACTGGGCACCAGCTTGTGGTACTGCCTCAGAACCCGTTGCCATACGCAGTACCGGTGATCGGGGTGGCGCCGTTGGCAGTGCGGGGCCGCTTGCGGTGCCGGGAGCGGAGGGGTCCGTGAGGTGTTCTGGATCCATGCCTTCTCCAAGGAGGATGATGATTCAGAGGTGGATCCAGACTGGCTTCCAGGTTCTTCTGAATCCTTGTACTCCTCCCCGCCTAGCACGTCGGCCCCGGTCCAACGCTTCCATATGGTCCGGTGGTTTCTGCCAGTGTCTGAGCCGCGTGGGGTGCCAACCAATCTTACAATGCCAGGGTCGGCACCGGAGGGTCCTCTGGGGCCGGTGGAACTTCTCATCTCAGGGGAGGTGAACCCCCTGCTTTGGGTGCCCAGGCTGGCCCACTTCTGGGCCTGCTAGAGCATTTGGAGCAGGAGTGAGTGCTCTCTCATCTGCCATCTCTCAGGAGTCGGTGGGTGAAGTTGAGCTACCTCAGTTGGCCTAGAGGAAGAGGTCCCTCTCTGAGTTTGAGGGGTTGAGGGGGCAGTGTCAGGGGCAGCGTTCTTCCCCAGTAGCCCACAAGGGTTCGAGTAGGAGTCGCAGCACTGGCCCTGTCTTCTCCCGAGGTCTCCCCAGGAGGGATCTCATCTCTCGAGGCTAGGGGCCGCCCTTCTTGACCCATGTGGCCCCAGTCACCTCGCAGGGGGGAATCCCTTTTAGGGCTCAGTCCCAACCATTACAGTCCAGTTGAATGGCCGCTGACTGCCTCGACCGATGAATTCTCCCGAGCTGTTGGGTCACCTGTTTGGTCCCCCAGCCCTGGCAGAGGTCGCCCTTTTCCTCTGAGGTGTTTGGCCCCTCTAGCGCTGATAAACCCCTCCCCCTCTCCAAGGCCACTCTGGTCCTGCGGGGCCATTGACCTGGGAACAGTTCAGAGCTACGGCTACCCTATTCCCTGTCTATGTGAGATCCATGGATGAACAGGTGTTTCACCGTTCTCCTGAGCAGCCGGTGCCTGACTGTCTGGACTCATCGGCTTCCTCACTTGAGGGAGAGGATCCTTCTGTCCACCTCTCCTCAGACGCTGACCAGACCAGTTATCAGAGTTTCCTTTCGGGGTTAGTCGATGAACTCCACATCACTAGATTTGCAAGTCGCAATCCTGAGCGGATGATGCACGCTTTTGTAAAAGAATTCAGTGCGGCCAACCTGGTGGTTCCCACCTGGCCCTCCCCCTTAAGGGAGGCATCATGCCACACTTGAAGGCGTCCTTCAGTCCCCTCTCCAGCCCTGATAGACTGCCGGCGCAGGTATTGCACACCCCTAGGGTCTCCAGGAGCTTTATCTCGCCCCTCTTTGGGCATGATGATCCTGGACACTCCTTCCAGGCATAGATGCCCAACACGTGACCGGCCCCCAGAGACAGACACTGCGAAGTTTGACTTCTGGGGGAGGAGAGTGTTTTCCTTGGCACGTCTCTCTCTCTCTCTCTCTCTCTCAGCACGTCAGGCACATCATGCTGCCTATAACAAGCACTTATGGTCCTTGCTAGGGCAACTCCTAGCATCTTTGCCTCATTTGGAGGCAACCAGACAAGCCGTTGCCCTCTCTGCACATGGCCTGGGGCTTGCGAGGCACCAAGCAAGGGTATTGTATGACGCCAATGAGGTGACATCCAAGCTAGTGGGGACAGTGATCTGCATAAGGCAGATGGCATGGCTTTGTCCCAGTTATCAGCTGTGGCCCGGCGAAGGGTGATTGCCTCCTCTTTCCGGGGAACCCACCATCTTCCCTTGTCAATCTTCACCATTCATTACTGCTTGGGGTAGTGCCGGAGGTGCGCACCCGCTACAGGAGTTTTTGTTTTTTTGAGTTGGCTCCAAGGCGCCACCCCGAGAGCGATGTGCGGCCATGCACGAGGGAGGCTGTTAGGTGCCGCAGACTCCTCCTCCATCTCCGTTCTGTTTCTCCCGCCGTCGAGGCTGCACCTGCTACGTGGTTAGTGACAGTTAGGCCGGATTCAATCCAGACTCCTTCTCTAACTTCTCTCGATCTTCTCTCGACGCCGTCAAAACCCGGTAAGACCGTTCCTTTCATAATTTTCTGGACGGCGCCAAGAGCTTTTGCTGTTTTATTCAGATTTTTTTCGCATCATGTCAGGTTCGGGGGCAAAACGTAAGTCGAAGGCGGGCCGCGCCCCTATGCATTGGTGCTCCTGTGGCCGGCATTTTTCCGTCACGGATCAGCATGATGTTTGACTTCGTTGCCTGGGACCCAACCACGATATGGATGCGTGCAATGCCTGTTTCTCCATGGACCGTCGCGTCCTAGAAGTCCGTGCGTTCAAGATCGACAAGGCCCCGCTGACTTTCGGGGTACGGCACCGCTCCAGGGATTCCCAGGTACGGTCTCTAGGCCCTTCCTCCAGGTCCCCTCTCGGGCCTATACGGTCTGTAGAGGAGGAGGCTTCCTCATCTTCTCTTGCCGGAGAGGAAGCTTCTTTTGCGGTTTCAGAGGAATGCCGAGGTCCCCCGCGGGGCCGTGGCGGGAACACCGCCTTGGCAGTCACCTCCTCGGAGGTGCAGGCTCCTCCAGTGTCGAGGCCCAAGCCTGCTGGGCTGGCATCGGTGGACCCTCGCGCCGCTTTCCGGCATCGTTTTGGATCCCGGCACCGCTCGCGGTGCCAGTGATTAAGATGGCGCTGTTGGCGGTGCCATGTTGGCCTTTGGTGCCGCCTGCGGCGCCGTGGGTCCCGTTCGCTCTTCTGGCAGTGCCGAGTGAGGTCCCGGCGCCGACAGAGGTGCCGTGAGTCCGGCCGGCACCATTGGGGAGCTGGGGCCGGGCCTAGGTGTCACGGGGGATCTGGGGTCATCCGGCGCCGCCTCAGGCACCGGCGCCGTTCGCGGCGCCATTTCACCAGGGACCCCTGGGGTTGCCAGTATTGTGGTCCAGCTGGTCTCTTCCTCCTCGGAGGCTGATGATTCAGACGTGGACCTGTCCTGGCACCCTGACTCTTCGGAGTAAGAGTCTCCGGTGGCATGAGGTGCTAGGCGGCCCAGCGCGCCTATTCCTCTGTCCCCGCTGCTGTCCTCCTCTGAGGCCCCGGCTGGGGTCCCTGGGGCGATGGAGCAGGGTGGAGGGAGGGCCTCCTCCTGGGGGTCGTGGCAGCTACTGGACCCTGGTGCTGCTGCACCCTTGGGGTGGGAGGTCGCTGGGGTCGAGGAGGAGCGTTCTCAGAGTCCGAGGGTCGAGGGCAGGGTTCAGGCGTCTCGGTCTCTACCTGCCACCCTCGGGTGTGGCTCGAGCTGTGCGCTGGGCCCCGTCTTTCCCTTTGGACCCCAGGACCCTCTGGTGGCGTTGCTGTGGGCTGCCCTTCTGGATCCATGCAGTCCCAGGTTCGTCATAGGGAAGATCCCCTTCTGGGCTCTTCCAGGCTATGCATCCCCAGGGTTCCGTTTTGCAACCTGGTCTGTTGTCCAGGATCCCGCCAGCTTGGGCTCCGTTCCCCGGATTCCAGAGCCCTAGCAGAGGACAGTTGCCTCTCCGTAGGTGCCCTTCTCCCATTCCTCTGCAGCCACCCCCTGCTCTCCCAGGCCATGTCGGTCCACGGGCCCGTTATCCTGGGAGACGTTCAGAGGTTCTGCGGTAGCCTTCCCCTCATATGTAAGGTACATGAATGAGTGGGTTCTTCGCCTATTCCCACCGCCGCAGGAGTCCTCTGGACACTCAAGCTCTCCATCATCCTCGTCTTCCTCCTCTGAGGGAGAGAAACCCACTGCTCATCTCTCCTCCGATGCTGATTTCGAGGATGGTAAGGGATCTTCGAATTTCCTATGTTAGGTGAGAAAATACTGAGCGGGAGACGCGTGAATTCTTTGACGAATTCAGTGCCCAGCACTTGGTGGTACTATCCTGGCCTATTCCCTTCCAGGAGGCGTCTATCCATTCCAGGCAGTCGGCAGCCGCCCTTTCTCCAGCCCCGGCAGACTGCCAATGTAGGTATTGTGCCCTTCGAATCCCTAGGTACTCTCCCAACCCACCCTCGGGATTGGCATACCTAGAGACTCCCTCCGGGCGCCGCCAGCTGGCGCACGACCGTCCACTGGACTCGGATTCTCTACAGTTCGACCGGTGGGGGTAAAGAGTGTTCTCTTCCTCTCGTGCAATGTCTTGCATTGCATCTCATCAGGCCCATCACACTGCCTACAGTAGGCATTTGTGGTCGATGCTTTCCCAAATCTCAGCATCAATGCCTGATACGGAGCAAACCAGACAAGCTATTGCCCTCTCTGCTATAGGCCTGGAGCTGGCAAGACACCAAGCAAGGGCATCTTATGACGCCAATGAGGTGGCTTCCAGGCTTGCAGGGACAGTGATCTGTATTAGATGGACGGCATGGCTTCGTCTATCAAGACTGTCACCCCTGGCCCGGCGTAGGGTGATTCGCTCCGCTTTCCGGGGGACCCGTCTCTTTTCCTCCAGAGCTAGGAGACTTCTGCAGGGGCCTCCTCCGTCTCCCCATCCTCGGAGGGCACCTCCTAGCTCTTCTCCCCCATAGGCTTCTCTCTTGATTAGCCCAGGGTCTTCCCCTTCTGTTTCTCACTAACAGGAGGCTGGAGGTCTTGCTCCCTCAGGGTTTCTACCCCCCCTTTTTGGGGGGGAGCTTGGTACTCACCCAAGCAGTAATGAATGGTGAAGACTGACAAGGGAAGATATGAAAATTACATACCTACCGTAATTCTTAATCTTCTCTTGTATCTTCACCATTCATTACTGATACCCGCCCACCTTCCCCTCAGTGGCCTCCTACTGTGGCGTCTCCCCCTTCCGTCTCGTTCCTCTCCCTCCTTTTGGCCTTTATGCCAAAAAAAAAAAAAAACTTTCTGTTTTCCGTTCTTATTGAATGGATCTTTTTTCCTCAAGGTAAAGAGGAACGAGCAGGGTCTGTGTTTCACCTATTCTGAGGGAACTCTTTCTGACTGCCCCTAGGGTGCGACCTCTGGGCACCTTGATCACGTTACGCAGTTCACAGCTTAAGAGACCGTGCCCTGGCTCGGCCTCAAGAAATTTATATTTCCCCTGGCAGGTGTCATTATTCAGCTCATTCTGGCTGGTGCATTTTGCAATTCTTAGCCTTGAGCGGTTGCTCTTGCCTTGCCTTAGGGAGTCTGATTGAGTTCCCACTCTATCCTTTCATACAAAGGTACCTTCCGTAGGGCATAATCCTTCCCCATACACTTCTGTGTTAGCACTTAACAGGGTGCTAAGGGGCATAGTCCCCTTCCTAGGTGGGCGCTCTCTTTCCGGAACAGATTTTCTGCCCGGGCAGTCTGTGAGCTCTCAGTTAGGATGTAGGGACTTGGCATGTTGAGAGATTAGAGAATCTGCCCTTTATGTCCGATCTGTGCAGGCGGTTCAGTTGAACCTTCTCTCAGTCCTATCAGCAGGGATTCTTGCTCCCTTGTTTTAGTCTTGAGCTTATAGGCCTCTCAACCATACGTCTATGGGCACTGTTCTCCCCTCTCAGCATGCCTTCTTTTCTTCTTCTTCATCTTCTTTTCTCTTTCTCTCTATCTGTTCCTCCCCTAGAGCCGCCCCGAAAAGGAGGCCCTGCGGTCCCTTAGGGTAGGAATTCTCTCTCCTCTGTCTGTTCTCTACTGGTTTATTCCTTTTTCAGTTTATATCTTTTCCTTTTTCCGTCCCTCGGCTCTCTTGCCTCGCTCTCCTTTTTTCCTTACCCTTTGTTTTCGCCTCTCCAGCTACCAGAACTGAGATGGAGGAGGAGTCTGTGGCACCTAACAGCCACCCCTCGCGCATGACGCAGTGCGTCGCTCTCGAGGGCGGCGCCGTTGGAGCCGACTCAAAAAAAAAAACCTCCCGTAGCGGGTGCGCGCCTCCGGCACTACCCCAAGCAGTAATGAATGGTGAAGATACAAGAGAAGATCAAGAATTACGGTAGGTAAGTAATTTTCATTTTTTTACCACAGGATGAGGTGGGGACTTCAGGGGCGACTTCCTTCTCCCAGCCAGAGGGAGACCCTGCCTCATCCAGACCAGTCCGAGGCATAATTAGGCCTGCAAGGGTCTCCCCCCTCCTGTGTCTCCTCCACAGGAGGCTGAAGGACTTCCCTCCCCGAGGGAGGTACCAGATCCCCTTCGGGGGGGGGGCTTGGTAATCACCCACCAGTGATGAATGGTGAAGATTGACACAGATAAGATATAAAAATTATGTACCTACCGTAATTCTTGATCTTTCTGTGTATCTTCACCATTCATCACTGCTTCCTGCCCATCTTCCCCTCTTGGGCCTCAGTCTCTGGGCGATGCCTCCTCCCCTGTTTGTTTTTCTCTAAGTTAAGGCCCTTGTGGTCCTCCTTCTGGTACCTCTTGGCTCTGCTCCTCTTCTTGGGGAGTCAGGGGTTTTCTTGGGAAAGACATGCAGGGACGCCCCCCCCCCTTTTTCAAGAGAGCTCATCAGGGCCTCTTTTATCATTCCTGATGGGGTCCCCTCTCCAGTTTTGGTCTGAACAGCCCTTTGGATTCGACCTCTTGTTTGGTCTTTGAACCATAGGGGTCCTCTTTGGGATAGTTGTTTAGAGGGGCCCTAGTGACCCCTGATCCTTCTCCAGGAGCTGTGACTCACCTTTTTTCTAACTGCTGAAGCCAGCGGTCTCTCCTTGCAGGGTCCCCCTCTGGAGGGTGAAAATGACGTCCTCTAAGGAGACCCCTTCTGGCATCATCCTCTCCTTCTTTTCAGAGGTGGGATACTGCTAAACCTCTATGAGGAACTTATTTTGTCAGGAGGACCCTGCAGCAGGGTGGGTCCTGTCCCCACCCCAGGATTCTCTCAAAGACAGGAGGGGGACACACTGGCCTCCTGCTCATCTTGGACTGTTGGGGAGGGCACTTTGAAATTGCTGCCTTGCCGATGTCTCCTGGGCGTCTTCAGTCAGCCATGTCCCTCTGGGTAAGCCTTGAGAGTTTCTTCTCCCACTCCCTTCGTCGGAGAGAAGAAATGTGGCTTAAAACAGTGGTGTAAGTCTCTTCAGTCCCCGGGAAGTCCTCTGGACCTCTGAGAGTGCAGTGCAGTGTCTCCTTCCTCCTCCTCTCTGTTTCTATCCTCTTTCTTCCTCCCTTACTGTGTCCCTCCCTTGCTTGCCCAGAGGTTGAGGCCCCCTGTCCCAGACCCCTGGGTTTCCTCTCTCTTTTGTCCTCTTGTCCGGCATTATTCCTGCCTTGGTTTATATCCTTTCTTTTTCCTATCCCTCGGGCTTCCTTGCCCCGCCCTCTCTCATCTTTTCCTAACTTCCACTCCAGCGTGCAGAACTGGGATGGAGGAGGAGTCGGCTGCAAGCGCCACACAGTGCGTTGGCCTCAAGGGTGCCGCTGTCATGGCATTGACTCCTCCCCTTACAAAAAAAAAAAAAAATGGTCCCGCAGGGTCCTGTTCCTCCGGCCAGAACCCACCAGTGATAAATGGTGAAGATATACAGAAAAATCAAGAATTACAGTAGTTATATAATTTTCATTTTTCGCTCTTTATTGAGATTCCAAACTTCTATGGTAGTGCATCAGTGCAACTCTATGCGGATGACGCTATCTTATATCGTTCTTCCAGAACCGTGGATTGGCTTAACCAAGGTCTCAACTCTGATTTCAGCATGCTCGAAACTTGGTTCACAACTAACCACCTAATTCTGAATACGAAGAAAACTAAAGCTATGATATTCCTCAATCCCGCCCCTAAACTACCCACCTATGTCTCTTTGCATTCTCTTCAAATCTGCACACAGTCAGGCAACACTACTGAGGTAGTTAAAACTTTTAAATATCTTGGGACGCATCTTGATGCCTCCTTCTCATTAGAATCTCATGTTAACCAACTAACTAAAACCTTAAACCAGAAGTTAGATCCCTTGTACCATGTACGGCCCCTTTTATCATCCTCCGCCTGTCATAAAATTGCCTCCACATCCCTTCTCCCCATGCTATTCTATGGTGCTCCACTCTTACTATCTGCACAACCCTCTTCCCTCACCCGACTGCGACAATTGTATTTTAGGATCGGGCATTTTGCCGTAGGGGCTGACCCTAGAAGGCATCATTGTGACATCTTGGCTTCTCTAAACTGGCCAGACTATGACTCCAGGTTACAGTACGTCACACTATGCTGTTTTTAAACTAGTGAATCTCTTTAATCCACCCTGCCTAAGGGGTATCGTATACTGCAAAACAAGTGCTCGCCCTCTCAGATCTACTTCCTTTCCGTTATTAGCAACTCAGAAACCGCACTTTCTTGCAGGTAAGTGTTCCTTTGCCTACTCTGCCACCTCGGCCTGGAACTCACTCCCGTCTGCTGTACTCTCCTGCCCTACCCTATCACTTTCAAACAAGAACTTACCTCTCTCCTACTTAAACCCTCTCATTGCTTCTGCTTTTGCTAATCCCTGTCACGTTGTACAACTTTTTTCCTAAGAGTACTGTATAGCAGCTTATTTTAGCACCCTCTTTATTTAGCACAGAACAGGGTGCAGTACTGTTTAGCGCCCTATTGAATTAGCACTTTAGCTTCATGTCCAGTTACAGCACTATGCTCCTTATTTTAGTGCTTTTGTGAGTTAAGCTAATATAGAGAAAATCAATCAGTCAAAATCTTTATCCAGGCGAACATCATTGAGCAGAGCTCTTTTACAAGATGGACCTGGTTAGAACAGGGTCGGGTACATCCATCATAAAAACATATAAATACATGTAAATAAGTATATAAACACAAACACAATGGTGCAGTAATAGGGGAGTTAAATGATCAAAGAAAAATAAGGCCCCAAAAATCTGGAACTCGCTCCCGGCCTGTACTCGGTCCTCCTCCTCCCATCTGGGCTTCAAATCCTCCCTATGGAGTTACCTGAGGGGTCTCTCCACTTGTTTATGCTTCTCGGTCTAATTCGCGCTTTGACATGTTGTGACAGGCCCTCACCTCCTAAGGGGACTATTAATGTTATCTAACCCTGGCCGGGCCTATAATTGCAACATGCCTCACCTGAGCCTACTACACCCTCGGGTGGTATGGTCCCCCGTTGGCACTTGTACTCTGTTTAGATCTACTGCCTGGTATAAGGTCAGTCCCCCCACTCGACCTGCAATGTGGTATATCAAACTTTGTTTCCCCGGTGTACTTACCCTCGGGAACTGTATCTCTGTTATTTTGCACTATAGGTTCTCCTGCACTGTATTGTCTCCACATGTTAAGCTTTTCGACAGCCCTGTTCAAGCTGTCAAGTATACTGTTGTAAACCTTAGGTTAAAACTTACTGTTTGTTGCACTCAACTCTCTCTCCCCTGTGTATGCTCATCCCACTTCTCGATGTAAACCTCACTCATGATTGTATGTAAGCTCTCTGTAACCTGTTTTGTAACCCTCCCGGGTCTCACCTGAAAATAGGCACTTGGATGTCTAGTGTGACCTACCCGGTTAACAAAAGCAAATAAATAAATAAATAAGGCAAGCCATAAACAGAGGAGGATTCAAATACAAGGGGGCAGGTCCACCATTGAACCATGCAACTGTATATAAACCATGTTCTCTGTATAGAAGTACCAGTTAGTTAATTTATATGGGGCAGTCACTAGTACTAGTCATGAAAATGGCTTGGAGAACCACCAACTAATGGCAGATGGGGTACCAGGAGGGGTATGTAATATGTAAGTGAAGGACAAACATTGTGAGAAGTGAGTCCCAAGGATAGGTCGGTAGAACTAATGTGGCGGTGAGGGCCTACGGGGAGAGGGAAAGGGGAGTTAGGACTTTTATAGTATGTTGCATGTAGATTGTGGACGAGTGCAGGATAGAGTTGTGAAAAGAAGGTTGGAGAAAGTGGGAAGATAGACCAGTATCAAAGGGAGGACACAGGCATCAAGGTGTTACATGAAAACATGATGACAGACCAGGGCCAAGATGGAGACAAGCACTAGAAGTAATTTGTTCATGGTTAAATGGTACAGGTTAGCATGATGACAATTCATGGTCATGGGAAACAATTGCACTGATCATTTCTGAGACGTGAATATAACAGCTTGAAAGATGAGATGCCGATGGGTGACCTCAGTTTCAGTTTTTTTTTGCAATTTATTCCACAAGGAGGACAGTGTAAAGCTCATAGCAGCCCTGCCAAAGCGAGAGTTAACTTTGGGAACCATCAGTAGGAGAGATTTGCAACTTCTCAGGGCGTAATTGCCTATTGGTTTTATAGGAAGACAGTCTGTAATGTAGTCGGGCAGTTTTTTGGAGATGGCTCTCAGGGTCCATAAGACTGCATTTTTATCACGCCTGAATTGAAGAGAACTCCACCCCACTGTTTGATATAGGAAGTAGTGGTGAGTGGAATAAGGCAGGCCTGTGATGAACCTCAAAGCTCTATGATATAATGTGTCAAGTTTGGTGAGGTAGGAAATGGGACAGTGACTGTAGAGGATGTCAGCATAATCTATCAAGGATAGAAAGGTTGATTGTACCAGCTGTAGTTTGGCATCTCTAGTTAAGACGGGCTATCCTAAAGAACAGGCCAAGTCTCTGTCGTAATTTTTTGAGTAATTCTTCAATGTGCTCTATAAAGGAGAGCCTATGGTCCAGCCATACTCCCAGGTATTTGAATTTAGGGACAAATTCCAACTTCTCGTCAAGAATTGTAGTAATCTGCGGCACAGGCTCTGACAGAGCTGAATTTACCATTTGGGCAGAGGGAGAAAAGAGCATTGCTTTTGTTTTCTTGGCGTTAAGTAATAGTTTTTTGTTTAGAAGTTGGTGTTGCAGCAGGTTGAACTCAGATTGTAATGACGGGTGGCTTACGTAAAGAACTGTGTCATCTGCACACAGATGAATGTTGGCCTTAGCTATGTTTTCATCAATATTGTTGATGTATATTGCAAATAAGATCGGTCCTAAGATAGAACCCTGGGGAACACCTCTTAGGAGAGGTTTGAGAGCTGAGAGATTTCCTTCCATTTTCACCTACTGGAAACGATCAGAGAGGTAGTTGTTGAACCACTGTAAAGATAATGGGTCAGCACCTAGTGAGGTCAGGGAAGAGAGTAGCAGAGAATTGGCGACAGTGTCGAAGGCCTTGCTCAGGTCCAAGAATATGGCACAGGTGTAATTCCTGTTGTCTAGCTCTCTTTGCCAGTCAGTCACTTTGGCAAGTGCTGTGATGGTGCTATGTTTAGCTCTAAACCCTGATTGGACTGGATTAAGCAGGTTATTAGCTTCTAGATACTGCCTCAGCTGGTTACTTACAACTTTTTCCAGTAATTTTGACAAGACCGAGAGAATCGAAATTGGTCTGCAATTATTTAGATCACAGAGATTTCCGGACTTGAACAGGGGTATGATATGTGCTGTTTTCCATATTGAACGAATGGATCCTTGAGTTAATGATAGGTTAAATAAATGGGTTATCGGCACAGCTAACACATGGATGGCCACCTTCAAGAAATATGGGTCGACTGTATCCGCACCAGCACTTTTTTTTTACATCCAGTTTTAGCAATAGGTCTTCAACTTCTTTCAGAGTAGTAGGACGCAAGGAGAAGACTGAATCGGTGATGCTAGGATCTGCACCTTGATTATCCACCTGAGAGCGTATCAAATTCACAGGGGAATTGTCAAAGGCTAAGCCTGCAGTCGCAAAGTGATTACTGAAGGCATCCAGAACTTCCAGTCTGTCACTAACGGTGTTATTGTTCAAGGAGAGTTCATCAGGTAGTGAGCCACCGGACGTGTGACCAGACAAGTCCTTGATGGTTTTTCACAATTTTGTAAGATTTTTGGAGGCAGAGAGAAATTCAGAATGATAGTATGCAGCTTTTGTATCTCTAACCATTCTAGTATATGAGTTTCATGCCCTTTTGAACTTGCACCAGTCCGCAGCAGACTGGGTTTTGCGTGCTTTTTTTCCATAGGTTATCTCTTTCAGTCAATGCAGATTTTAATAATGGTGTGAACCATCTACATGCATTTTTTGCTATTCGCACCTTAACTATAGGGGCATATTTATTTAGGGTGTCTAGGATAATTTTGCTGAATATGTCAAATGCTGATTGCTTGTTTTTTTGCCAAATAGAACTCTTGCCAATACAAGGACTGTTTCAGCTTGTTTATGTAGGCAGTGAGATCTAAGTTCCGTCTAGATCTCTTGGCAGCAAACTTCGGTGAAGTAGTAGGTTTGTTGCTTGATCTTATGCAAGCAATAAATGAGTGATCACTATTTATCACTCAAAAAGATGCCGGCAAAGGAGAAGAGATGTGGTTTATTCACTAGGATAACATCTAGCAGGGAGCTGTTATCCACGTTCTTTTTATTTACTCGTGTTGGTTCGATAATGAGTTGTGATAATCTATGGGTGTCACAGAAAGCTGCGAGAAGAGCGGCGGTTTTAAATAGCCAGTCTAAATTAAGATCCCTAAGAATAATTATTTCTGAGGATTGTTCGATGATATTACTCAGATGAGGTAACAATTGTAGATCAGCAGAAGGATGTCTATAGCACCCTATGATACATAATGTTGAAGTGTGCGAGATGGTGACTTGAAGAGACAAACATTCATAAGCATTTGCAACAGATAAAACACTCAGACAGGATGCCGTCTACCTATCCTTGACATAGATGGCAACCCCTCCACCCCTGGAATGTCTGTCTACTCTAAATAGTAAATAGTTACAGATATTGACTTCCCTGTCGGAGGTGGCCAGTCTAAGCCAGGTTTCTGAAACCACTAGGATGTCTGGTCAAGTATGGAAGACCCAGGCCTGGATCATGGAGAACTTTTTTAACAGACTGCATACATTAATGTGGAGGAAACTCATGCCTTTCAGTGTGGCAAGGTCAGAGGGCGATGTGATTGCAACTGATGACCCTGGATTGAGCTCCACATTTCCTGAGCACAGGAGAAGAAGGAGTAAAAGTTTTCTAAGAGTGGCGATAGTAAGCTTCGTAGTTGTAACCCCTTTACGTTGTTGTAGGCCATCGTCCTGGGGGGGGCACGCCCCAACATTTTTTGTCCTTCCCACTAAGGGTGGCAGAGCCAAGTACTCTGACTGCTATCTGTAGAGGTGATGCCTCTATGATGTTGGCGGAAGTCATAAGCTGAGGTGGTAATTCATTTCGTGTACCAGCGTTAAAGGTAATATGAAAATGGTGTTGAAGAATTGGGGAGTTGAAAAGGCATATATCCATGTAGGGACAGGAACTAGTTACAGAGCAGATCAGAGTAGTATCCACAGTAATAAAGGCTTGAGGTGGCATATATTGGGCATGCAATATGAGATAGAAGAAGGACCAGAACAGGATCCACAATTTGACACACATAGTGGAATAAGGATGGGGGGGGGGGCTAGAGAAGAGTGAGCTAGAAAGCCGGGGTGGGGTTTATGGGTATTTAATCAGGACTGGGGGTGTGTGAAAAAATTGGCAGCTAGGGCTCCCTTCCTGGAGGTAATCAGTCCCTGAGGGTAAGTCCGTACCAGCATTTCTGTGAGGGGCTGGTGGCTTCAGACCTGGACTGCGGGTGGCCGTCTGGCAGGTCGGATTCATCAGAGAACCACTGCTGTGGCTCTCAGACTACCTGGAAGGAGAAGGCAGAGGAGAATTAAATAAGAAAGTCAGAGGGGGTGGGGCTGCTCGTGGAGCTAAAACGAAATGCAGACTGGCTTAAATGGGGGGTGGGGTGTTGCAGACCAAGATGTTAGGCAAGGTGCCTCCAAGTCTGAGTGAGCAACAACAGGGCTATTTAAAACACAATACTAGCGTAAAAAGGTGAAATAAACAGAACGATAATATTTCCTGCTATACAGTGTATTATTCCTGAAGCTTTATGATGTATATGTCTGTAAATAATGTCTCTTGTCTGGACCTGTAAATATGTTAGCTCAGGATATTAATCTTTAAGTGTTTTAAATTTATGCTATTTTCACTGCACTTATTATGGTTGTTTTCTAGTTTCAATAAGCTGAATATTGTCTCTGTTTTGCTATGTTACTCCTGTTTTACCTTTGTACATTATTATATCCAATGTTTGCGTCAATTGTATTTTACTGTTTGTATCCCCTGGTTGTCACTGAAAAAGGGACTGCATAGTCTCAGTGGGCCTACCTGGTTACCAAAAATCCAAATAAATGAATAAATGTTTTCTGAGACTATTTTTATTACATCTGCATAGTGATAGCTATACAAAAAATTGCTAACAAGAGGAGAGGGAGCAGGGCAGACAGGAACAGGAACTGGCATATACTAACTTCTGCTTCCACAGTGGAGTTTCATCACCTCAATGGTATGCATGACAGCCTGCTCTTCTGAGTCGTTCCGCCTACCATTCACCTCCCCTCTCCATATCGTCTTTGTTCCTTAATCTATTATTGTGGCACTTTCTGTGCCACTTCTGCAGCTGGAAGAACACTGTGGAGTACACTCTGTACTTATGTTTTAGATAATTTGTACTGCTTGTTGTCAACTGATCTGTTATTTGTATTTCATTGTTGTTTTTCCCAACCCATTGTATGTAACCTCCTGGGTCATGCCTGAAAATAGCTTTGCTGTCTAGCACACCTACCCAGTCAACAAAAACTAAATAAATAAATAAAGGAGTACTACAGTCAGAATTTGCAAAAACATGTTGTGTGGTGTTTTCATTTGTGTGTGTAGTCCTGGTGTTTCCTTCCCTTTGTTTGCTACTAGGATTTTTTTTCTAAATTTGCCTTCAGATTTTATGGCCCCTGGGTATCTCCATGTCTGCATTTTTATTGCTCTTCTTTTTCCTACAACGAAGTAGTAGCAAAACAGCTCCAGCCATGATTGGAGCGTGCACGAGTCAGTTCAGTCTCAAGTAGAAGCAGCAAAACACAGCACTGCTCGAGAGCCTTCAGTAATACAGCTTCTAATGTTTAAATATTTAAAATGTAAAACGCTATACACTCATGTATGCAGAGCAGAACGCCAACACACCCTCTACCAGTTTCGCTCAAAGCATGAGCGTCGTCAGGAGGTGATACCAATCAAAAGCAAGGAATATAAATACAATAAAATTTAAAGTGACAGTGTTACTAATGGGTATAAACTATGTATAACATCAGTATCAGTGTCTACAGTAAATATAAGTCAATTGCCAGCTCAGTACTAAAGTGCATAGTGCAAATAGTGCATATTTTGTGCAAAATTAATGTTGATACAAAAAAACTTGGTGCATTAAAGGAAAACTACACCCTCATATCATTTAAATTGTATTTGTTTCCATGCGAACAGACAACTTTCTTATAGCTGTTAGGACTATATGTGTTAGGTTTAGTTTGTTTTCACTGCTCATAGAAGCCCCCTATGACTGCCCTGGGAGTCTCCATTTCATGGTTGTTGAAATCTCATTGACCATGAGAACTTCATTTGCATATGAGAGCATGAAGTCAGGTCACCCATTTATACCATGTATCTCTATGCTGAAAGAACAAATATCTTGCAAAAACTCTCTGGAAACTCAAACTGAATGAAGTTTAAAGGGGAAAAAAATGCATTATAACTCAGATAGTTTGCAAAGCTCACTGAAGGTAAATGTGGTATTTCACACCTTCTTGTAGCTTGTTTCTTTTAAGACTAATTAAGCAGACAGACATACTGGAGAGTTTAAAGGGTGATTGTGCATCATGTTCTCATATGCTAATGCAACTCTCAGGGGCAGTGAGATTTCAACAACCACGAAATGGAGCCTACCAGGACAGCAACAAGGCCTAGTATGAACTGTGAAAACAGACTAAAGGATTTGCATACATCTTTAACGGTTACACGAAGACTTGTCTGTTGACATGGAAACAATTAACATTTAGAAGATGTGAGAGTATAATTTTCCTTTCAAATTACCACAATGGCAGGCATGCTACATCAAAATACTAGTGCCATATGTGCATGTATTTAAAAAAAAAAAAAAAAAAACTTTTCTACTCCACTAGTTAAAATGTTTCTGTTACATTTCCTAATTTCCTTTCCTTTTTACAACATTTTTTGGAAGCTGTTAGAGCTTGTGTATATAGACTAGTGAGAAGTTACCTCAAAACTGCTGCATATATATCTGTAATCATAAGGGAGAATGGCAAACCCATTGTTCCAGTGAGTGTGACAGTTCTCAGTCCCTTACTCAGGTAGTGTTGGAGGTACCGGAGGAATTTTATTGTTTATGTTTTTTGCTTTTGATTGGTATCACCTCCTGATGACGCTCACACTTTGAGTGAAATCAGTAGAGGGAGTGTTGACGTTCTGCTCTGCTTACATGCGTGTATGGCATTTTACATTTTAAATATTTAAACCTTAAAAGCTGTATTACTGAAGGATCCTGAGCAGTGCTGTGTTTTGCTGCTTCTACTTATTTTTTCCTACAATGCTTACTGTCCCATGTGACAGTGATGCATCTGGGACCATAGATTCATTAAGTACTTGTTTAGAGTCAATTTTATAGCGAAATAGCTGTGTTTTTAATTATCTTTCCTTATCTAGTGAACACTAATAAAGGCTACATTTACAGTTTCACAAACATCTGAGGGATAATGAGTGGATTATTCTGTTAGAGAACAGCTAGCGTCTAAGTTCACTTATTATAGCACTGATGACCTGGTGTGATTTGTCTGCATTTTATGGCTGTGTGTAGTCTGATGAAATGAAAAGCTTTAAAAACAAAACATTTACTACTGCTGGCTTGGCCTAGCTACCTATCTAGAAAACATTGGTTGAGGCCAGAACATTAGCTCCTAACAGCAGATAGCTGCTGCGGTAGCATTCCTTCACTAAATCAGTGGTCCTGGATGCATCACGAGACAGGAGGCATTGTAGGAAAAAGAAGACCGATAAACAATACAGTATTAATATGGAAATTGCCAGGGATCCTAAAACTAGTAGGCACATTTAGAAAAAACTCCTACTAGCAAACAAAAGGAAGGACACACTAGGACTACACACAAAAATCAAAACACTCTGCACAATATATGTTTTTCCATATTTTGACTGTAGTACTCCTTTAACACAGCAGGGACAAGTGTCAGTGACTGAAGAACAATTCTGTCAACTAACATAGATTTGACATAGTAGAAAGTTTTTGTTTTTTTACCTCTGCAGTATGTGCTGTACTGACAGAACATTCAAATGGTGGAGAGAGAAATTAAAATATGAAACAGGCAGTCAGTCATTACGCTGATTACTTCAGTTTACATAGGTATGCAGAGAGTGGCAAAGTAAAACTCAAATCTGAGCTCTGGATTTCTCTGCTGTCTATCTGATCAATAAGGAACACTACCACTTACAACTAATGTTGGTCAGTTAGAACTGTGACCTGGGACTGTGATCCCTATCAAAGAACTGTGCCAATACAATAATACAAGTAATTAAACTGCTTTGCATCAGAAGAGATTAAAAAGAACACATACTGTATGCTATAGGGGGGTGATATTTGGACTTTTAACTCCTGAATGCTAGTCTCAAAAACAATTTTGTTAGTCCAATAAAATGTATCACTGGCAACATACCTTTATCTTCTACATCATACACTGGACTAACAGGCTGCCACATTTCCCCATCGGACTAGACCAAACTAGATCCACATTGTTATGCAAAATGTCTTCTGCAGAAATCTGTGGTGGTGGTGGTAGGGTGAAGAAAGAATAACAAAGTGACTGCAGTAGTTTTGTTGAGGAAAAGTGCACTGGAGCACCTGCTTCTTAAAGGGGAACAGTCAGCACAAAAGGCCCCCACACCCAAGTGTGGGGCTGGAACCAGTATGCAGACTGTGCACACAAACATTTTGGTTTACTTACTGTTTACTTTAGTATAGCAGATTATATCAGACTAATTTTGCTTAGTCATACATAGAAACAAAGAATTTGCTAGCATACAAAGACTGCTTGGCCCACCTAGTCTTCCCATTTTCCCTGCATATACTATCACTGCAGATCATACTTGATCTCAGACCATTCCCCCACTCCCCTTCCCTTTCCCTAAGATTCCCTTGTGCTTATCCCATGTATTCTTGAACCCCACCATTGTTTTCTCCCCCACTACCTCCACTGGAAGACTGTTCCAGGAATCCACCACTCTTTCTGTGAAGAAGTACTTTCCTACAACTCTCCTGAGTCTACCCCCATCCTACTTATCATGCTGTCTAGGCTAACTTCTTCTGTTACTATAAGTCCCAGAATCCTCTGCAGCTGATATCAGAGCAGTAAGCAGCAGTGGGAGATGCAATAGCCTGCAGTGCATTTTAGAGGTTTTATAATGTCCAATCAGATGTTTTCTGGGTCTGCTTTTCTTCAGGGACTAAGTACAGCCTTCTGTGACTGGACTTATAATAATAAATAATAATAATAAATTTTATTTATAAAGCACTTTTCCAGAAGATCAAGGCGCTGAACATGAAATATAAAACACGTATAACAATAACACCTTTTAACATTCCATAAAATCCAGTTAAACTAAGTTATTCCCATAATATATAATTTCCAATAGCAGCGTAACATTAATAACAAAGGCTATCAGCTGGCACTGTCAGGGAAAGCTAACCTAAATAAATAGGTCTTGAGGGCTGACTTAAAACTGAACGGCCAGGCATTCCCTCACCCAACGAGGTAGAGAATTCCACTGGGTTGGGGCTACATAAACAAAGGAACAAGCCCCAGATGTCTTCATGCACACCCTGGGAATCTCTAGCAGTCCCTCATTGGTGGATCAAAGCAAATGGGAGGGGCAGTAGGGGTAAAGGTGATCTTTCAGGTAGTGTGGTCCTTGTTCGTGTAGGGCTTTATAGGTCAGCAAACTGACCTTGAAGGTGATCTGCCACTGTACAGGTAGCCAGTGCAGTCTGTGGAGCACAGATGTAATGTGACTGGTCCTAGAAGTGCCAGTCACAAGCCTGCCCACTGCACCAGCTGAAAGCGGTGGATATCAACCCCCAGTAGCCATAGGTACAGGGCGTTGCAGTAGTCAAGGCGGGTGGTCACAAAGGCGTGGACCAAGGTAGTGAGATCATTGGGAGGAACCAGTTGCTTCACCTGGGTGATATTCCTCTGATGAAAGAATGAGGTCTTGACAACCGCCGACACCTGAGATTTCAGGGTCAGCTCATCGTCAAAAATAACACCCAGGTTATGCACCTGATGTGAGGCAGCCAGCTGAGCATCCCTGAGCTGAAGCCCAGATGACTGTCCAGCTAACATACCCGCCGCATGACGATCTGGGTCCACCATCAACACCTCAGTCTTATCTGGATTAAGCCTCAGCCAGCTGACACTCATCTAGACCTGAATCTCAGAAAGATGGTTGTTAAATACCGAGATTGCATCCTCCTGCCCGGGTGCAAAGGACAGGTACAGCTGAGTATCATCTGCATAGCAGCAAAAACTCAAGCCTACCGCCTAACAATGTCCCCCAACGGCAGCATATACACTGCAAACAACATGGGTGCCAAAATGGAGCCATGCAGAACCCCACAGGATAGAGGGAGAACGTCAGAGGAATAAATCCCAGTGACCACCCTCTGAGTCCTACCCTGGAGGAAAGATCTAAACCATCTGAGGACCGTACCAGATAGTCCACAGATGAACCGCAGATGCTCCACTAGCACACCATGGTCCACAGTGTTAAATGCCGCAGAAAGATCAAGGAGGACCAAGATGGAATGAGTCCTCTGATCTCTCACTACTAGTATATGTATAAGAGCAAGCACTACAGAATTCATAAGCAATATAAACTAAAATGTTATAGATCAGCTAAAAAGGCTGAATACTCCCTATCTAAATTGACATACTCTAAATTAAAATAAAATGCAGCAAAAATGACGATAACAAATTCTCCAACTAGGACTCAGAAATGTAGAGAACTACAAAAATAAATTATACAATACTAGACAGGAAATCAGCTCCCAGCTATCGGGACACACCGATATGTTCCATGTCCAGGAATTATTAATCATCGACTTTTATCTGTAAGAAATCAACAAACATAATGTTAACATAATCATCTACACATCAAATACTGAAAAATCAATCATTATCACTAAAAAGGGGAGGAATTAAAGGGGAAAAGAGGGTGGGTGGAGGGAGGAAAAAGGAAAGGGAAGGGGAAAAAGGGGGAAAAGAAAAAGGAGAAAAAGAGGGAAGGGAAAGGGGGGGAAATTGGGAAGAAAAGAGGGAAAAGGAGGGGAGGGAGGAAGGGGGAAGAGAAAGAAAAGAAAATAATGACAAGATTATCTAGACTTAAGACAAGTTAACGATTCAATCTTGTCATTCAATCCTGGGGCCGTAAGGGCCCCTAATGTGTAGATCCAAAAGGATTCCCTGTATTTCAGTTTAGCATCCAGATTTCCTCCACAAGGACCTAATTTCACAACCTCTATGCCACAAAATCTGAAAATATGTTCCAGATCTGTGTGTGTGAGAACAGTAGCTTTGGAGGGTCTGATACCTCTCTCTCTAGGCCAGGCTGAGAAGGTGTTCCACACCCAACTGGCAGCAGATGTAGACACTTTCCTAGTTGCCATAATGGTATCCACCACTTTTTTGGAAAACCTCTGTCCTAATCTCTCCTCCTCCTCTCAGATGCCAGGCCACCAGCTGCATTCCCTCTGGGTTTGGATGCAGAAAGGGCCCTTGGAAGAGAAGATACCCCCCGTTGCGGGAGTCAGAATGGGGCCTGCTGTGCCAGATTCACAAGGTCTGAGAACAACGGCCTTCTTGGCCATTTTGGGGCTATCATCAGGAAGCTTCCATTTGAGTACCTTATCTTGCAAAGTACCTGGGGGGGGAACAGTAGTGCAGGGAACAGATAAGCTCTGAAGAAATTCCACATCTGGGACAGATCATCCACTGCTTCTACCTAATGACACCAGAACTGACTTAAGAACCTTGGTACCTGAGTATTTTCCTTTAATATGAAGAGGTCGATCTGAGGTTGACCAAACCTTCCGCCCAGTAGTTCGAACACCTCTGGGTTCAACATCCATTCCCCTGAATGCATTGCCTCTCGACTTAGCCAATCAGCCTGGATGTTCAGTTTTCCTGCCAGATTAAAAAAACATAATAGTAGTTGAGGTGACCAGTGAGGTTGGGGCTGGCAGTATAGCCTAGAGGTTAGAGTAACGAGCTGTGAATGACCTTGGTACATCCAGCAGACCTGGGTTTGACTCTCACAACCTCCACTTGCATACTGTGTGACTCTAAGCAAGTCACAACCTTCCCCAGTGCTCCCAGGTCGCAACCGAAAACAGGCACTTGTGCCTAGTGGGCCTTACCTTGTTACTAAACAATAACAACGTTTGTTTCTGCCCACAGCAGCAATTCTGTTGCTTTTGCCAGCATCTCCTTGCTTCTTGTGCTTCCTTAGTTCTTTATGTATGCCACAGTGGCAGCGCTGTCTGACCTTACTGTCACTGTTTTGGACCACACTTGATTATGGAGATGAAGAAGAGCAAGATGTACTGCCTGTCATTGAGGCACAGGTTAGGAAGCATAGAAAAACCAGGAGCAGTTGTAGAATTCACCAAAAATATTTATTTGTACTAGCAGTAACATAAAAAATAAAATTGTTCAGTATAACTATTTACAAAGGCAAAATAAAATAGAGGAGATCCATCAGCGTTGTCCTTCACTCTCTCTGTGTCCAACTTGCAAGCAATTGCAGCTCTGTTTTCTAAGTCCTTCCAACCCCCCATTCTTAACAAGCATCTTCTAAAGTGCTCTTGTATGTTTCCGGCAGGTGCTGGCAGGAACACAGTGTGCCTCAGCTTAGGCCCCTTTTCCACAGCTCTTCTGCAAAAGGCTTAACAATTGCACTAAGGTAACCTCTTGAGTTTCCAATAGCTTTTTGCAATCATCTCAAACTGTAATTATTTTTATTTTTTTTTTTTATTTATTATGCTTTTTCCCCCTGGCAGGACCACCGGTACACTTTCCGCCCTGGTCACGGCCCCCGGAGACCTCCACCGCCGCCAATTGCTGCTGAGGACCCTCGGTCACCCCCGGCTTGCCCCCCCGGAGGGTGGGGCCGCGGGCCACTTTTGTGACCCCGGAACTGTAATTGGTTGGGGTCCTGCAGCGACGGTGGCAATGCGAGGCTCTCCAGGGAGGGCTTCATCTATCGGTGGTCCTGCCCCGCCATCTTTTTCCTCCTTTTTCTCCCAGAGGAGGCGGGGACGTACAATGACGTCAACGTCCGCCTCCTTCCCCCCTATGTCTAGCCTCGGCTACGCAAGTACTCCCGGCCTCCGCCAGGAGTCTCTAGCATACCGGTGCAACCCACACCTCCCCGAGTAGGAGAGCTGCCCAACGGACGCCAATCCTATTTTCCGCTCAAGCTCTTCCGACTTCCATCGGTCCGCCTCAACTCGGTCATCGCTGCCGCTAGCGGAACTAACCGCTGCGCCGACGGGCCGGCTATCTCAAACTGTAATTATATACATTTCAACAGTAACACTATATAATTTCTAAACAAAAGGATCCCAATATCAGTTACTTTTCCACATATTGAGTTGCATATATTCTTAAATCAGCAAATATGCAAGGGAGAAAAAGACAGACAAGCAAGGGAAGACTGAGAGATAGTGAGGGGCCAAGAACTGCGAGACTGTCGGGGTGATCAAATCCTAGGTCCCACAGGAAAATTTAGTTGCACAACCAGACAGACAAGAGACAGGAAAGGAAAGAACAGGTCCTTGCATTTAAACACTTTCTCCATAACAACTGGGACAGGATCCAATTCTACCCTGTCACATACACCCCCTCCCCAATTAAGAGGGAACCTGTTTTATCAAACAGGTTTCCAAAATGTTCTATTAACTTTCTAACATAAGCTTCTAAGTTTCAGAAATTAAGCATATGTGGATTATCCTTTTTTCTATAACAGTACAGCAAACAGTAAAGTTCAAACCCATACATTTGTTTTTCAACGTTCAGGACCCACAATTCCTGATCCATATCTTGACAGAAAATCAGGATTGCTATTCTCTTTACCAGATTTGTGTATCACCTTGAATTTAAATGGCTGTAGTGCCGAGTACCACCTTGTGATTCTGGAATTTATATATTTTATTTGGTTAAGCCAACAGAGAGGATTGTGATCTGTTATAAGTACAAAGTCAGTTCCTAGCAAATAAAACTTAAGGGACTCCATGGCCCATTTTGCTGCTAAACATTCCTTTTCAATGGTGGAGTACCTTTTCTCTGTGTCATGCAACATCCTACTTATGTACAGAATAGGATGTTCCATCCCATCTGTATTTTGACTCGGAACTGCACCTATGGCTACCTCTGATGCATCTGTTTGTAACAAAAATGGTTTCTCAGAGTCTGGGCTTCCTAAAACAGGGCTGAACATAATGCAGCCTTAATGGCTTGAAAAGTTTCATCACACTCTGGGGTCCATTTCACATTATTCGGGTACCGTTTCTTCATGAGTTCAGTGAGCGGGGTAGCTAACTCTGCAAAGTTGGGAACAAATCTCCGATAATAAAAAGTCAGCCCTAAAAATGACCTGACATGTTTCTCTGTTTTAGGGACAGAGCTGTTAGCTACAGCTTCTATTTTAGAAACCTCTGGCTTAACTTCTCCATTTCCCAACACATAGCCCAAATATCTGGTTTCCTGCATGCCCAATGTATAGTCAGTAGGATTACTAGTCAGACCTGTGTTTTTGATAGCTTGGATAACTGCTCGTAGGTGTTCCAGGTGGCTTTTCCAGTCTGGACTGTACACCATGACATCATCCAGGTATGCAGCACAATAACCAGTGTGAGGTGATAAAATTACATCCATGTACCTGGCGCACCATGCAAACCAAATGGCATGGCGGTGAACTGATAGAATCCAACAGGAGTGACAAATGCAGTTTTGTCTCTGGATTCTTTAGCTAAAAGTATTTGCCAATAACCCTTGGTGAGATTGAAGGTACTGATATACTTTGCACAACCCAGTCTGTCCACCAAATCATCTATTCTAGGCATAGGATAACTGTCAAATTCTGACACTTAAGTTTCGTAAAATCAAGGCAGATTCTAACATCCCCTTCTTTTTTGTTTACAGTTACCACTGGAGATGACCAAGCACTCCTCGACTCCTCTATGATACCCAATTAATTTTTTATATTTCCTTAACCACGTCAGTTCTTGCCTGCTCTGGTAACCTATATGTCTTTTGCCTAATAGGGCAAGCATCCCTTGTCTCTATAACATGCTCAACCCCTTTTGCTCGGTCTGGTACTGTGGTAAAAGTATTGTTAAATGTCTTTAGCATATTACAAATGTCTGCAGTTTGTTCTGAGGTTAAGGAAACATTCACCTGTACAGCATCAGCATTTACAGTTTATTCCAGTCTGTCATAAGCTACATCAAAATCATCTTTATCAGTGTCTGGTAAAACTAGCAAAGTAGCTTTTGGCATTTTTTCAACCCATTTCTTGAGGAGGTTGGCATGGTATATCTTAGTAGGATTTTTCCTATCGGGGTCTCAGTCTCGTAGTTAATGGTGCCAGTACGTCTAAGAACCTTATAATGCCCTTGCCACTTCATTAATAGTTTATTTTCTGTTGTGGGTAACAGTAGAAAAACCTTTTCACTTGGCTCGAATACTTCTTCTTTTACCACAGGGTCATAATATACCTTCTGCTGGTTTAGGGCCTCTTCCTGATTACTAAGGGCAATTTCAACGTATTTTGCCCACTTCTTTCTTAGGGCACACATATAGGACGTTATAAATTGTTTCTGAGTGGGGTTATCTTCCCCTGTTTCTTTTATCACATCCAGTGGCCCTCTTGGCTGTCTACAATACAGCATTTCAAATGGTGAAAACCCTGTTGATGCCTATGGCACTTCTCTGTAAGCAAAAAGTAGGTAAAGCAAGTATTGGTCCCAATCTTTCTCTTCCCCTTTTACAAACCTTTTTAACATACGTTTTAGGGTTTGGTTAAAACGCTCAACAAGACAGTCTGTCTAAGGGTGATATGGGGAGGTTCGGCAGTGATATCTAGTAGCCTGTACAGCTTCTTAAGCAATGCAGCACCAAAATTAGTACCCTGATCAGTAATAATTTCTTTAGGTATGCCCACTCTGCTGAACATTTTTGCAAGCTCTGCTGCCACTTTTGAAGCTGTGACAGTGCACATTGGAACTGCTTCTGGGTATCAAGTAGCATAGTCACATACTACCAGGATAAATCCTAGTGGGGGGGGGGGTAGGAGGAAGTAAGCTGTTGGTTAACTAGGATTTGCAGCTTATCTGTTAGGTAGGAAAATGGGCAGACTAGGTGGGCCAAGCGGTCCTTATCTGCCGTCAAATTCTATGTTTCTATGTTTCTATAAATCTATTACCCTTTTTATTTTTGTCTATAGGACCAACCACATCCATTACAGTTCTCTCAAAAGGCACATCTATCAAGGGTAGGGGCACCGGGGCACCTTGTCTTTTCTGGTGACTGGGGCTACTTTCTGACACTCAGCACAAGAATTACAATAGGTAGCAACATCTTCATGAATTCCAGACCAGTAAAATCTATACAGCAATCTGGCAAGGGTGTGATCCCTCCCTGAGTGACCAGCCATAGGACTATCATGTGCTATCTGTAACAACTCTGTTCTATACTTCTGTGGTATAACCAGTTGTTCTTTCTGTTCCTGTGTCTGAGGTTTAACCAAACTCTGTACAGTAACCCATTACATTTTTTAAACATTGGTCCACCCTGCTTTGGTTTCACCCCCAGCTGCTTAAAATAACTCTGGAGAGAAACAGCATTAGCTTGCTCTGAAAGAAAATCACAATCAGTTATCAGCTTAGTTTCAACATTTTCATATTTTAATCCTTCATGTCCATCAGTCATTTGTTGCCACAGTTTCTTCAGGCATCGTCTTTCTTTCCTGGATTTCTGGATCCTGGAGCTATGCTTAAACAAGTCCGAATTAAAATCACTGAAAGGATAAGTGTCCCCACCATCTGAAATTTTCTTTGCCTGAGCTCTTGTCACCACAGCTGCTGAAATATCAGGATTTACTCCTTCTTTGATTAACTCAGAAAATCCTGGAAAGTCATTTCCAATAATCACCATTATAGGTAACTTAGGTACTACCCCCACTTTCATTTGTAGCGACACACCCTTAATGGTCAGAGTCACTTGGGTGGTGGGATAGTATCGAGTGTCCCGGTGGATGCAGATGACACCAGTATCTGGTCCTTTTGCACAGTATTTTTCCAGCACTTCAACATGCACTAGGGTCTGTCTGCTTCCCGAATCGAGTCGTCCCTTTACAGTCTCATCTCCCACCTTCACATCTGTTAAGTACTTGCCCCAATCTGGTAAGGACAAATCTGCTCCAGTGCCACTCTCCTTACTACAGCACTTTCTTGCAATATGGCCTGACTTATTACAGTTATAGATAACGTCTTTGGGCACAGATTTGTTACCCCCACCAGAGTTCCTATCAGACTTGGAGTCTAAATTGGAAAAAGAGTGTCTTACCGGTGCTTGGCTGTTACTTCGCTGCTGTGGCGTTTGTCTGGCCATTTGGTAGTCCTTGGCCAAAGAAACAGCCTTTTCCCCACTTTCTGGTCGGTATTCCTTTACCCAAAGCTGCACATCTGTAGGCAGGATGCTGATGAATTACTCCATTACAAATGTGTCAATCATTTGTGGGACTGTTTTGCCCTCTGGCTGGAGCCATTTTATCAGGAGTTCTCTTAGTCGGGTGAAGGCTTCTCGAGGATTGTCAACTGAGTTGTACTACGGAGATCGAAATCTCTGCCCGTAGGTCTCTCCTGAGATGTCATACCTTTTCAGGATTTTTCTTTTCACCAGGTCATAGCTTTCTGACTGTGCAGTGTCCATTTTGCTGTAAGCAAGTTGGGCTTTCCCTGTCAGGTAGGGTCCCAGTCTGACTGTCCATTGCTGCTTTGGCCATTGGCAGGCTGTGGCAACTCTTTCAAAAGTTGTCAGGTATGCCTCGATATCATCCGAGGGACACAACTTTGTAAGTTTAATGGCTTTTAACTTGCTTGTGTTTTTTGGCTTGTCTGGATCTGTGCCAGATCCTCTGCCATTGATAGTTTGCAAGGCATCCACCCATCGCTGCTCCTGTTGCTGCATCTCTTCTCTCATTTGCTGCTTCTCTTCTCTGCTGAATCTCTTCTCTCATCTGCTGCTTCTCTTTTCTCATCTGTTTCTCCATCTCTTTCTGTTGTATAGTCCACCATTTGAAAAAGTCCATCAGGCTTTCAGGTACTGTCACTGCCTGTTCCTTTTCCATAACTTGTGCTGGCTGTACAATCTCAGCTTGGACTTCTGTCTCTGCTAGTTTGGCTGCCATTCTCCTGGCAACTACTCTTGGACTTGCTGCTGCAGAATCCTTACCTTTCTCTATGCTTCCCTGGTACTAGGTCCAGTACCCATGCACAAAATTCCTGGCTTAGAGTATGCATGGCATAAATCTCACTTCTAAAACCACCTGTTGCTGAGGCACAGGTCAGGAAGCATAGGAAAACCAGGAGTAGTTGTAGATTTCACCAAAAATATTTTTTTGTACTAGCAGTAACATAAAAAATAAAATTGTTCAGTATAACTATTTATAAAGGCTAAATAAAATAGAGGAGATCCATCAAAGTTGTCCTTCACTCTCTCTGTGTCCAACTTGCAAGCAATTGCAGCTCTGTTTTCTAAGGCCTTCCATCCCCCCATTCTTAACAAGCATCTTCTAAAGTGCTCTTGTATGTTTCAGGCAGGTGCTGGCAGGAACACTGTGCGTCTGAGCTTAGGCCCCTTTTCCATAGCTCTTCTGCAAAAGGCTTAACAATTGCACTAAGGTAATCTCTTGAGTTTCCAATAGCTTTTTGCAATCATCTCAAACTGTAATTATACACATTTCAACAGTAACACTATATAATTTCTAAACAAAAGGATCCCAATATTAGTTACATTTCCACATATTGACTTGCATATATTTTTATATCAGCAGATATGCAAGGGAGAAAAAGACAGACAAGTAAGGGAAGACTGAGAGATAGTGAGAGGCAAGGAACTATGAGACTGTCGGGTTGATCAAATCCTAGGTTCCACAGGAAAATTTGGTTGCGCAACCAGACAGACAAGAGAAAGGAAAGGAAAGAATAGATCCTTGCATTTAAACTTTTTCTCCATAACAAGTGGGACAGGGTCATATTCTACCTTGTCACACTGCCCTTATCTCCAGTACATTTATCTGGAGCCTCTGTTCCTGAGGAGTCCAAACACTCTGGACTGGAACATGATCCAGGACTGTGCCCCAACCAAACAGGCTGGCATTGGTTGTCAATATCAGATCTGGTGGTGTTTCCAGGAAAGACCCTTTGATGAGGTTCTCGGGACTCTCTTGCCAAGTCAGCGATTGTCAAACTGACCAAGGAAGTGCGATTCAGACTTGGTAGTCTTCTGAAGCCAAATTCCTGGCATCCAGCATCCCATTCTGGAGGGGTTGCATATGTAAGCAGGCCCACAGAACTAGCTCCATTGCTGCAGTCATCAGCCCAAGAATCCAAAGAAGCTCATGAGCCAAGACCAGCGTCTGGCTACTCAGCCACTGCACCTCTCACCACAGGGTCTCTGACATGGATGTAGAGAAGAAAACTTTTCCTTCATCCAACCTGAACACCGCACCCAAGTGTTCCAGTCTCTGGGATGAGATGAGAGAGCTCTTCTTCCGACTGACAACCCAACTGTGTGACTCCAGCACCTCCAGGGTCTGTGAAACAGACCTCTGTGCCCTCTGAGCCAGTGATGCTCAGAAGAGCAGATCATCTAGGTAGGAGTACACATGGTGCCCCTCCTGTCTCAACTGTGCTACCAGTACCATCAAGACCTTGGAGAATACCCAGGGAGCCATTGCCAGCCCAAAGGGAAGCACTCGGTACTGAAAATGTTGCCCCTGAATCACAAACCTCAGAAACCTCTGACGTGACTGGCAAATGGGGATGAGGAGATAGGCATCCTTCAGATCTATGGATGTCAGACAGTCCCCGGGTTGGACAGCCCCAGGTGATTGACCATAAGGATTCCATCTTGACGGTTGTGTGGTGAGCAAACTTGTTTAGGTGCTTCAGGTCCAGAATTGGCCGGAATCCCCCCCCCCAATCTTCTTGGGAACCACAAAGTAAATCAAGAAGAATCCCAGACCCTCCTTACCGGGGTGGGGGTACTGGGACAGTTGCCCCAATCCATAACAAGTGATCCAAAGTTTGCACTACTGCTGCCTTCACCGGGTTTTTGGACACAGGGGATTACAGGAAACAACCTCTGGTTGGAACTGTTGCAAACTCTATTGTGTATCCTAAAGCCACGATTTTCAGTACCCACGCATCTGACATCATTTGGGCCCATCTCTGGTAAAAATTCTGTAATCTTTCACCAAGGTAAAGGAGGTAGAGATTGGCCTGCTTACCTTCATTGTGAGTTACCCCTTCTTGTTGTCCTGTGCTCCCATTATGTCTGCGAGTGAAGGATCCTCTTTTATTGTTGCCCTTGAAACAGAAATAGGCTCCCTTATTTCGCTGGTTTCCAGAATTCTGAAAGGGAGAAATCCACCTTGGGACTGCCGCTGTCATGCATCTCCTCACTCCCTGGATGTGGACTTTGTTTTCTGTTGCTGTTTCAACACTGGGAGTTGCCCCTTCTTATCCTGGACATCCTTAAGTGTGTCGTCCAATCCCGAACTGAACAACAGTCTACCTTCAAAGCCAGGTTAAACAGCCTTTCCTCTGATGCCTGATATAGAAACATAGAACATAGAAACATAGAATTTAATGGCAGATAAGGACCGCTTGGCCCACCCAGTCTGCCCATTTCCCTACCTAATGGATAAGCTGCAGATCCTAGTTGACCAACAGCCTACTTCCTCCTACTCCCCACTAGAATTCCCCCACTGTTTTTGACTCCATGACCTCCTCAGGAAGGCTGTTCCAAGCATCCACAACCCTCTCCATGAAAAAATACTTCCTCACATTACCTCTGAGCTGTTTCCCTCTCTATCTTCAAATTGTGCCCCCTTGTTCTTGCACATCTCTTTTTCTGAAAGATGCTATCATCTTGGACTTTGTTGATTCCCTTGAGATACTTGAAAGTTTCTATCATGTCCCCCCTCTCCCTCCTTTCCTCTAGGGTATACATATTAAGCTCCTTTAGTCTCTCTCTTTGTATGTCTTCTGGTACAAACCCTGCACCATTTTGGTTGCCCTCATCTTGACAGCCTCCACCCTGTCTATGTCTTTGTAGAGATGGGGTCTTCAGAACTGCAAGCAGCACTCCAGATGGGGTCTCACCATCTGTACAGAGGGATAACAACTTCCTGTTTTCTACTGGTGATGCCTTTCCCTATACATCCCAGTATACCCCCAGCCCTCCTTACTGCCTTCTCACATTGATTGACTACCTTTTGGTCATCTGATATAACTACCCCCCAGGTCCCTTTCCATTTTTGTTGTAGTATCTCACCCCGAATTGTGTACTCTTCCCCTGGGTTTTTGTTTCCCAACTGCATTACTTTGCACTTCTTTGCACTGAATCTAAGCTGCCATACATTTGACCATTCCTCCAACCTTGCCAAGTCCCTTCTCATCTTTTCCACCCCACCTTGTGTATCAAACCTGTTGCGGACCGGACCCAGTACTGAACCCTTCGGTACCCCACTAGTAACACTTCACTGTGGACTCCATTTAATATTACCCTCTGCATCCTGTTGTCTAGCCAATGTTTTACCCAGGTTACCACCCTGAGACCCACTCCCAGGCTGGCTAATTTGTTTATTTATCTTTTGTGTGGAACTGTGTCAAATGCCTTCCTAAAGTCTAGCTAGGCCATGTCCACAGCCCCTCCCTGGTCTACTACTTTGGTCACCCAGTCAAAGAAATTGATTAGATTTGCCTGACATGACCTTCCCGCTGTTAATCCGTGCTGCCTTGGGCCCTGTGCCCAACTGGCTTCTAGGTACTCAACAGTTCTTTCTTTCAGAAGTGATTCCATCATTTTCCCCTACCACTGAGGTCAAACTGACAGGTCTATAGTTTCCTGCCTCTGTCTTGCTCCCACTTTTGTGAAGGGGAATCACATCCACCCTCCTCCAATCCTCAGTTACCACACCATCATCCCATGATTTGTTAAAAAAGGGTAGTCAGTGGTGTTACTAGTTCTCCCATTAGTGCTTTTAGAACTCTGGGGTGAATCCCATCAGGCCAAATTGCTTTGTCCACCTTCAGTTTTAGGAGTTATTTCAGAACCCTTTCTTCTGTGAAAGGACTGATATCGACCCCTCTATCCAGAGTGCTTCTATTGACTGGATTAGGTACCTCCCCCTCCTCTTCTTTTGTGAACACTGAGCAGAACTGGGTGATGGTTAATCGTATGGAACATGTGTCAAAAGCAGGAATCCTTGCAGATGCACTAACAGACCACTCACCCACTTTTTGTATCCTATCTATAGTTGCGCCTCCATCTCCTCCATCTAGACTAATCACGTTTACAAAACTAGCTCATATTGACCAGGATGCATTTCTCTATGATGTCTCCAATATTGACTGGGCAGGTATCTATCAAACAAAGGATGTGGAGGTTGCTCTACAGATATTCATAAATTAATTTCTTACCATTCAATATAAACATGCCCCAAGACTACTAGGAGGATCAGAGGAAAACAGACGAGGTGGCTGCATAAAGACCTCCTTGCTAATCTGCGCCAGAGGACAAGCTTTGGATTCGCTTACAAACAAACTGGCCTACAGTCAGATCTTATTGTCTATCGTGAACTAAGGAACAGATGTAAGAGACAAGTTAGAGTCGCTAAAACAAATACTGCAAGGACCTTCACAAAGCTCAGCCTATGACCCGAGAAATTTTGGGCCCATGTCAAAACATTTCTCGCACTGCAGTCGGTCACTACTGATGAAATGATCATAAATGGGGCACATTAATGACCCTAGGACCATCTCAAACAGTTTTAACAATCTTTCTCTGATCTTTCATACTATACCTTGGCTTTACAACCTAGTGGATCGCACTCCAATCTACCTACCACTACCATCAGACAACCATACTGCCCTATCGATGATGCTCCTCCAGTGCCACCATTCTATTTCAAGGCTATATCAAGAGCGGAAGTTCTGAAATTACTGAGATCCATATCTGCCATACATCAGCTCTGGTTCTGACTCACTGGAACTTCGCTTCTTGCTGGCTGTTCCACTCATTGCCTCTCCGACTGCCAGAATCTACACTTTATCCCTTATCCATAGCATCTATGCCAGACCTATGGAAATCTGCAAGAGAACGCTGTTTTTACAAAAGGTGACCCAAAGGACATGGCCAATTACAGACCTATAGCAATTCTTCTGACCTTAACAAGATCCTAGAGAAAATAGTTGCATCACAGACCACTGACTACCTTACACGCTACAATCTCCTCTCAGACACCAGCATGGTTTCAGAAAGGTCATAGCACCACCACGGCTCTTCTTCAACTAACTACTGATATTCTGTCCAACATGGACTCTGAAAACTCACAGATGCCATCTTCATTGGCCTCTACTAAGACTTTCGACCTTGTTGCACCATCCCCTGCTTCTCTCCACTCTCCATAAATTCCATTTCTCTACCCCTGTTGTGGACTGGTTCTGTAGCTACCTGTCAAACAGGTTGCAAGCTGTCAAATTTAACTCCTCCCTGTCCAACATGTCTACTATCAACCTTGGGGTCCCCCAGGGCTCTATCCTTGGGCCCCTTCTGTTCTCAATTTTTATCAGCAATGCAGCTGAGGTCCTGGAATCCTGCTCAGCTATTCTCTACGCTGATGACCTGATCATCTACACTAGTTCTTCTAGTATTGCCTGCATAAACACATTACTTACTTCAGACTTCAATAAGGTCTTAGACTGGCTACTAGACAGTAAGCTTGTACTAAATGAAAAGAAAACGAAAGCCATGCTTCTAGGTTCTGCACCAAAGATTAAGACCTGTTCTAGTTTGCTGGAGGTTCTTCACCCAGGAGGATTTCCACTTGAAAATGTTACTTCCTTCAAGTACCTTGGGATCCTCCTGGACCAGTCCCTGGATTTTAATCTTCACATTCAGTCCTCGTGCAAAGCTATAAACTCAAAACTAGGAGTAGCTTACAAAACGAGCTACATGCTTACACCCTCGGCCAATTAGCAATTGCCGAGGTATTCTGCTCCCAACCCTACCTATGGTGCCTCTATTCTTACCTCTGCCCATAAAACCTCCCTACTAAAATGGGACGAACTTATAACAATATATGCCGATTTGCCTCTTCATCACCTCGACTCAAACATCACTGCCTTCTTTATAAGGATCTGAATTGGCTCTCACCTCTGCCAGTAGACAATACTACCTTGGATCACTAATGGACTCCATCATCCGGAAAAACCCGTCCCAGCTGGCGGCATTGCTGGTCCTCAACCATCCTCCCATGGCTCATGTATCAGCTGACAAATCCTTGCTCTATGTTCCGAGATGTCGGACGACTAAAGGCACAGGGGCCTTCCAATTCTCTGCTCCCAGGCTATGGAATGCTCTTCCACTTAACCTCCGCTGTCTCAGTCTCACTTTGGATTTAAAAGTGAATATGACACGATATCATCCTTAGCTGATGCTTGTACATGCTTTGACCCAACCTGAAGCTCCTGAGACTTACCAGTAATGTCACCCCTGCTCTAATCCAGCTCCAAGACTGTCTCCTCTTCCCTCCCCATATTTTTCCTTCTCTTGTAAATAACTTCTGACTACTAGCTCTCTCCTTCTTGAACCTTGTTGCTGACCATCCACTGTTGTTTTGCCAATTACCACCCTGACCTTCCTTCTGTCAGTCTTTCTTGTTATATTTGAACATTCCTCACATTTCTCCCTATATAACCTTACTATCTTATTAACCCTTTCACTCCATAGGTCGGGTCCATGGTTTCTGCACTTATTATATATCTTACTGCCATTATCTGTATAATGCTTGCCATTATTTTTTGTTGTTTCTACCCATTGTATTTTTGTAGCACTGCTGTACTGTTTCTCTATTTGTACTATTGTACCCATGTTGCTGTTGTTCAACTGTTCTCCTTTTGTTGTACTCTCCCGGGTCGTGCCTGAAAATAGTCATTTTATGGCTAGTGCACCTACCTGGTTAACAAAAACTAAAAAAAAAAAAAAAAGAAGAAGTATTCGTTCAGTATCCCTGCTTTTTCACTGTCCCTCTCTGCCACCCAGCCACCCAGCCTCCTCTTTATTTAGCCTCAGTATCCCTCCCTTTGTCTTTCTTCACTCCCTAATGTACCTATAAGAGGTTTTATTCCCCTTCTTAACCAAGTTGGCTATCTTTTCCTCGGTTTGGGCCTTTGCTATTCTGACTGCCTTCCCCACTTCCTTCTGCTTTAATTGGTACAGTTCTCTTTCCTGCTCCTTCTGTGTTTCCTTATACTTCCTGAATGCTATCTTTTTCTCCTTAACCTTCCCCGCCACCTCTTTTGAGAACCATAGTGTTTTTCCTTTTGTTTTGATTTGTTTCTTTGCTTCACACAAAGGCTTGTTGCCTCTGTGATGGCAGTTTTGATGTTTCCAGTTGTTGCTCCACCCCTCCTTCTTGCCTGTTTGCTACTGCTCTTCTGAGGCACTCTCCTATTTTGACAAAATCAGCCCTCCTGGAGTCCAGTACCTTCACTTTTGTATGGCTTGACTCTATAGCTGAGTTTATCGTGAACCACACTGTTTGGTGGTCAGTTGTTCCCAGATGGCTACCCACTTCTAGATCTTAGATCCTCTCCATCCCCATTTCAGAGTACCAGGTCCAAGACTGCTCCCTCCCGAGTGGGTTCCAACACTAGCTGTCTGAGGCATGCCCCCTGTAGGGCATTGAGAATGGCCCTGCTCTAGGATGTGGTTGCAGCAAAGGTGCTCCAGTTAACATCTGGCATATTCAGTTCCCCCATCAGCAATATTTCCCCTTTTTCTGCCATCCTAAGGATGCCTTCTATCATTTCCTTGTCCATTTCCTCCCCGAGACGGGGGTTTGTATCCAACCCCTGTGTGGATTGTGGTGCCATTTCCAGTCTTCAGGGTGACCCATGGTGCCTCCTCTCCTCCCTGTTTACCCTTTAGTTCCATTGTTTTGATCCCTTCTCTTACATAGAGAGCTACTCCTCCTCCTCCTCTTCCACCCTCCCTGTCCCTTCTGTAGATTGTGTACCCTGGTATGTTGACATCCCAGTCATGGTTCTTTGTGTACCATGTTTCTGTGACTGCCACGATATCCAGGCATCACTCTTCCATCAAGGCCACCAGTTCAGGGAGCTTGTTACCTAGACTACAGGCATTGATACTCATTACCCACAATTTTTTGATGGTCTTACCCCTTTTTGCCCCATCCCTGTCTTTACAGTCTTTGTCTTTTTCTCCATTTACCCCTGCCATTCTCCCTATCGACTTCTCTATGTTGGTGTTTACCTCACCAACTACCTATATTTTTGGGGCTAGGATTTCCCTTCTTCTTTTCAGTGCCACCCCCTTGGCTAGTTTAAATGATTGCCAATGAAGCATTTAAACCTATTGCCTAGTATTCTGCTTCCCCTCCTGGAGACATGCAGACCATCGTGCCAGTATAGGCCTGCATCCCTCCAGGTGGAGCCCAGTCCTCAATAAAGCCAAAACTCTGAGCTCTGCACCAGTTTTTCAACCACTGATTGAATCCCATGGTGTGGAGCACCCTAGCCTCACCCATGCCATAGACAGGCAGCACCTTCGAGGTTATCGTGCATGCTACTTGTTTAAGGTCCCTCCCCAACTCCACAAACTCCTCCTGCACTGCTCTGATCCCTTTCCAAGCCAGGTCATTTGTCCCTAGGTGGACAATGACATACAGCTCCCTCTCCCATGCAGCTGCTCCCGTGATCCTGAGGATTCGCTACCTGTCCCTCCAAGCCATAGCGCCAAGCAGGCACCTTACTTCCCTCTCCCCTCCCTTCCCCAGTTCTACCCTCCTAACAATGGAGTCCCCCACCAGAAGTTGTTTCTTTCCCCTGTGGGATCCCATGCCACCCTCCTGTGGGTCTCCTTTGAGGAGGTTCCCCGGATCCTCCTTGGTTTCCACCGGGGTGTCTTCATAGAGGGACCACACTCTGCCAGAACAGCATATGAATTGTGGAGAGGTACAACTGGAGGGATGTGCCTCTGTTCCACCACCCTCACCCTCCCTGAACCCACTGTGGTCCAACCGCTCCTCTTTCTTCTCTGAGGAAGCGGCGGTGGCCCTGGTGGTCCCTGGGTGGAAAAGGAGGTCCCTTGAATCCTGGCCAACTCAGCCTGGAGATGAGCATGCTCCTCCCTCAGCCCAGAGAGATGCCTGCAGATGGGACAACACCGCATCCTCCAGGACGTCTCCCGGAAGACTGCTGCTCCACAGCCACTGCACTGCACCACTCCCACCATGCCTTATTTGTGGCCCCTTAACTGTTGTTTTGTATACTTACTCTTTCCTCTATGTTTTTTAAATATATAATTTTTTTTTTCTCCCTACTTTCCTACTGCCTCTGTGCCCTTAAAGCTCCCGATCTTTCTGTTCTGGGACAGGAAGTTCCTATATTCCTCAGTAGTCTCCTTCTTACTTGCTCAGATTCAGACCTCCAGCATCTAGGGGGAGATGGAGAGCTACTCTTTTCCTTCTAGGATGGTGAGTCTTTGGTGCCTCTGTGATCATGCCCTTCCTGCTCCCAAACAGGGAGTTCCTGTTGTCAGTCAAATCCTGTGCTTATAAAAGTAGAACTGACTGGGTTGGAGGGGAGGGACAGAGGGCAATATAGTCACAGTAAAGTTCTAACAGCAGCTCCTTCCTCTTGCTGTTCTCTGCCAAAAGCTTTTTAGGTCAGTTTTTAAATGCAGAAACCTGTCTTCCTTCTGCTTAAGCCACTCCCCCAATTCACAGTTTCTTTCTTCACCTAGCTAACTGCACAGATAACAATTCCTTCACCCAATTCAGACAAACATACTGACTCTTTTTTTTTGTTTGTTTTTAGCCTGAATTGATGTTCCTAGTAGTAGAGTTCTAGTCCAGTAGAGTAGTAAAGTTCTAACAGCAGCTCCTTCCTCTTGTTGTTCTCTGCCAAAAACTATCTAGGTCAGTTTTTAAATGCTGCTAGCTTCTGATGTTCCGCAGGAACTCCCCCCGCAAGCTCAGTGTTCCAACTGGGGGAACTGAGACAGACACGTTAGACTGTGTTACATAAGTAGGGCTATAAGACCCTAAGGAGAGGGTCTCAGCTTTCTCCTGCAGGTCTTACATTTATTAAAAGCAACAGATCTTCGATAAGCTGTGGTGCAAGGAACTGCCAAGGGAATAAAAGGAAAACAAAAAGCAACAGAAAAATAAGAAAATAACTGAGTCTGTAACTCCCACAGAGCCCATACAGCTTTCTGCTGCTCCCTGCTGTCAGTGATTTCAGGAAAATGGCTCCAGAACTTGATCTAAGAGTAGCCCCTGAGATAGGATATGTGACCCAATGCCTGAGCCAAACACTCCGCATGACTGCAACAATGTAATAAGCAGAGCGGGTTGACATCCGTAAATTTGTCCACTGTGGCATCCCCCAGAAAGGTGGATGCCATCAATATCAGCTGACAAATGTTTGCCCCTTTGAATCAGGAGAAAAAACCCCACCCAAGGCCGTAACCCATTAATTCAAGGCTCTGGAAACAATAAAGAATGCATATGAAGTGCAAAGATTTACCCCATTCGAGGCAAAGGTTCGTCTGCACGAGGCCTCCACCTTCTTATTGCAGGTGTCGGTTACTGCCAAAGAGCCCTCAATAGGAATAGTCATGACTCATGCTTAACAGAATTATGCATGGCCATGTCTGCCAATGGGGGAACCTCCCACTTCAAGGAGTCCTCCAAAAAGGGATAACACCTTTCCCTTGGTTTAGGGAGATGTCTGAGCTTATCTGAACCAGCCCATTCCTGCTCAGTGATCTGGTCAGAGAGCATGAAGCTGAGAAAACACTTTGGCATCAATGAAGAAGTGGACAGAATTGGATTTATGTCCAAGGCCTCCATGACCTGTACCTCCTTAAGCTACAACATCCAACAAGCTTCTGTTATAAGATAGGAAAATGACTTTGTACCAAAGAGAGCAGGGATTGGAATCTTTTTCTTAGGTTCTGTCCACTCCTCCCCCCACCTTGGAAGGATCTTCCTCTTCTTCAAATAGTATGGACAAGTCAGGATCTGTGCCTGAATGCCCCCCCCACCACCACCACCAACCTAAGGGACTTGCCTTGGGTTTGGGTGTACTGGTACAGGTACTGCAGAACATCAGAAGCTAGCAGCTCACTTAAGAACAGCAAAAAAGATTTGCACAACTCAGTCCTGCCACTGAGAGTCAATACCCTAGGTGCACCCCCCCCCGAAGCTCAGGGATCCGATTGGGGGAACCGAGACAGACATGTTAGACTGTGTTACATAAGTAGGGCTATAAGACCCTAAGGAGAGGGTCTCAGCATTTTCCTGCAGATCTTACATCTTTTAAAAGTAACAGATCTTTGATAAGCCATGGTGCAAGGAACTATCAAGGGAATAAAAGGAAAACAAAAAAACAACAGAAAAATAAGAAAATAACCGAGTCTGTAACTCCCACAGAGGCCCTACAACTTTCTGCTGCTCCCTGCTGTCAATGATCTTAGGAAAATGGCTCCAGAAATTGATCTAAGAGGAGCCCCTGAGATCTACTAGGCCATTCAGTTGTGCAACCGACACCTGCAGCATGACGTACTGTAGTGCAGTTGTATCTAAACTGACCACTTGGTCAAAAAGTGTCCTGTAACTTGCAGGAAAAAAAACAATGCTGGGAAAGAAATCCCGCTGCTTCATCTCTGGCACTGCGCTGGATGAATGAAAGTGTGTTTGGCCACATGCTAACGTGATCATGTCACCGGGAAGCGTGTGACATCAGAATAATGGCGGGAGTGCGCCTGACCTCCAAGGGCATGACAACTTGTGATCTGCAGTGCCTGAAGAGAAAAGGTGCAAAAAATTAAAAGTTAGCAGGATGCCAGCAGTAGTGGTGGTGAGGCACATGGTTTGCTCCTGCTGAGGTGATCATGCTAGCAGTGCAGTTGCATCTATAACGAAGAGCCTCTTGAGCTGGCGAGGCTCCAAGGCTCCAAAAAGGATTAAAAAACACACTGAGAACAGTGCGAGATTGCTGTGTAATCCAAATAGGCCCCCCAAAGTACAGGCAGCCCCCCACCAGTAACAGCCCCACACAAGGCAATAGGTGCCATGGATAGCTATTGCAGCAAAATAAAAACTGTCCTGTGAGAAAAATTAAACTCTTGCTATAAGGAGAGAGCCCAGGGAACAAATTTCTTCAGTGTGAGAGGCGGAGAGAAGGCCCTCAACCAGAGAGAACAGGGGGAAGGAAAGCAACGCAAGTTAAAGTGTTCTAAATAACTGAAAAAGAAGCTCACTTACCTGCAAGGCACCAGGCTGAGAATAACAGGAGACTTGCAGCAAACACCCTAATGGCACGTGCCCCCCCCAATTCATGCAACAAAGCAGTGAAAATGGGGTTAGACGCCAGTTTGAAAGCCACAGCATAACAGGCATGATTTCTTAATTTAAGGGTGCGCCCTGAAAATAGTCAGCCCCAACTTGCTCCACAGTTGCACAAATCTGTCATACAAATAACAAGCTGTAGATCTGATAAAATCTAAGATTGCTCTCCTCTGCTGAATATCCCTCAGTGGCACAGCAAAGATTGGAGAATCTCAGCCTTTGGAATGTTCATATGCCCAGGGTTGTATGCGGATTTACAGGTTGGGCGGTACCACCACCCCAGTAGCAGTGTTCATTATGCATATGTATTAACTCCCAATTGACAATGTGGAGCGATACAGAAAGAGGATTATTAAAACAATACTGAATAATGTTTTATTTTGTGTTGCACTGTTCTACCTCATTAACATTGTGGCTGTGCAACTGAAATGTATTTTGTTTACTCTTGCACCTTACTGTATTGTCTACTCCCCCCCCCCCACAAAACCAGGACAAATCTGGAAACCGAGCTGTTAATAGCTCAAGCTGTATGTTTTACTGGTAAAACTTTTAAAATAATGTGGTAATATATACCACAGCTAACTGCTAATGATGATACAGTATATCCTAAACTAATGGTAAGAAGACATGACGGATGTCACGGAAGGGCAATAATGTGTTATGGATTACTATAGAGAGGAGTACTGCTATTGTGCAAACTTTGTCCTCTGCTTTCATAAATGTAAGATTTTCTCTGCTTAGAGGAGGTTTACACATCCTTGCAACAGGACTTAGAAGAGGCTACGAAAAAGGAAAGAACAGTTATGTACTTACCGTAACTGTAGATCTTTAACAGAATCTCTTTCATCAGATCACACCTATGGAACTTATAGCTGCCAGGCACTAGGACCACATGGAAACTTTTTCAAACAGTCTACTAAGGGCTGCCCACGACAATGTCCTATGTTGTCCCTTCCCATATAAGTGTGGGCGTCCCCCTCCCAGCTCAGTACCCCGCCTGAGATCATGCTCGGAGGACCTCTCTTCAGGGAACCAGGAAAGAACACAAGTCTCTGCTGACCAGGTGAGGCAGAAAAACAGCAAATAGACCTTCATGGAGAAGGAGACAGCATCTGCAGAGCTGTAGATCCCTAGGGGGATGGAGGGTAAAACAGCGTGGCCTGATGAAAGAGATTCTTCTTGAAGATCTGCTGTTACTAAGTATGAAACTGTTCTATCTTCTTTGAGGATATCTTATTCATCAGGCCACACCTATGGAATGAGTACCTAGCAGTACTGACCATTAAACAGTTTAGGTGGCTGTGGCCTCCATGCCTAAGAAAGAAGGCCCTGAAGGACAGGTAGGCAAAAGCCATTCCTTTTTCAGGATTCAATGTCCAGATTGTGGTGTTCAGTGACACTGTGGGCAATACTCTAGGTGTCAGCTGCACATTTTTCCACAGCAGACATATTATTGAAATAAGCAACAGAAGTGGTGATACCTCTAGTAGTTCGACCACACTCAGAACCAGGATATTCCTTACCATACTTCCTGTAACAGACGGTAATACAGCTGGCAAGCCATTTGGATGGCCACTGTCAAGAAACAGGAGCTCCATCTTTCCTAGGGGCAAATGACAACAAAAGGCTTTAAGGACTTCTTGCAGGCCTTTGTATGGTGTATATAGCACTTGAGTATTCTGTGTACAGCTACTGTCATGGAATGGCCTTCCTGAGGAGGTTGTGGGATCAAAAACAGTGGGGGAATTCAAGAATACATGGGACAGACATAAGTCAATTCTGGTGGGGGGGTAGGAAGAAATAGGCTGTTGGTTAACTAGGATCTGCAGCTTATCCTGCATAGCTTATGCTATAGGTAGGGAAATAGGAAGACTGGGTGGGCCAAGCAGTCCTTATCTGCCGTCAAAGTCTATGTTTCTATGTAGATCATGGAGCAATGCTTCCCCTGAATGGGCATGCCCTAGAAAAGAAAACTGGCACGTGGATGGTTTGATTTAAAGTAAACTCAGACATCACCTGTTGTAGAAACTTAGGGTTATTATCCAAAGACACCCTGTCTTTGTGGAAAAGTGAATAAGCAGGCTCACTCATCAGAGCCAGAAGTTCTGAAATTCTGCAAGCAGAAGTAATTTAAACTACAAACAACGCTTTCCAAGAAAGGAAGTCAAAGTAAGTCTTTCCAACACAAAATTCAGGTCCCAAGCTGGGGTTGAATGATGGGCAAGAGGCTTCAGATGTACAATGCCTCTCAAAAACATACAGGCCACCTCTAGTTGGGTAACCGAATGACCCTCAGTAGGCACGTGGAAAGCTGAAATAGCAGCCACGTGCACTTGGACAAAAAAGGACTGTAGGCCTGCACCTGACAAGGACAGCAGATACTCCATAACCTGATTTACTGAGCAGTTAGATGGATCTAAGTAATGAGAAATGGCTCACAAACTGCTTCCAAGTTATAGTGGCCCTGGTGGAAGGCTTTCTGCAAGCTATCAAGTCATTAGCCACCTGTTTGGGGAAACTCCACATCTAGCAATGGCTATGTTTTCAGGAGCCATGCATGAAGGTGCAGAGACTTAAGGTCCTGATGGTCCAGGGTTATCTGCTTCTGTGACAGTAGGGCCTGGCATAAGGACAGGGGTATTGGTAGTGCCACTGCCAATTGCTGCAGTATGGGGAACCAGATCTGCTGAGGCCAAAGGGAAGCAATGAGAAACAAAGGTGCTCCCTCCATTTGGAACTTGAGTAGTACCCTCTAGATTAGAAGAAAAGGAGGGAAGGCATATAGGAACCTCCCTTCCCAAGAGACAGACAACGTGTCTTGCCACAAAAACTCCAGACCCTACAGCGAGTGTGCAAGAAATAACAGTTGTGTGTTATGTTGAAACACAAAAAGGTCCAACTTTGGACAAGCCCATCTGTCGAACAGACATTCCATTACTAGGATCATCGGTCCCTTTTTGTACATTTAGGACTGCGACTTGCATAGCCTATCTGCTAAGGCATTTTGGATGCCTGGAACATGTACTACTTATGGTTCTAGACCATGTTCCTTAATCCAATACCAGTACTCTCAGTGCTTCTCTGCATGGGGATAAGAATGAATTCCCATTGGCTTGTTGATATAATGCATCACCTTGCTATTGCCCATCTGTATTAAAAGAGGGCCCGGGGACATATGTGTCTGAAAGCCTGTAGGCGGCACAGGACAGCACTCATGTATATAATGTTTATGTGAAGGGTACTCTCCACTCTGGGTCATGTAGACTGTGTCTGATTGAGGCTTAAGTGTGCCCACCAGTCCATCCCCAAGACACCTGTAGTTAGAAACTGGTGAAGGGAACGAAATAGGAAGGGAACCCCATTTAGCAGGTTGTGGGATTCCTTCCATCACTGAAAACACCTTGCTAACAGGAGAGATGACTAGAACCTTCCGTGCTATGTCATCTGTGCCATGATCCCTTTGGACTCCTAGGTTCCCCTGAGGGATCCCCATGGGTAGTCTGGCCAGGGACAGCTTGACAATGGCTGCTGCCATCAGGCTTAGGAGCCTCAGGAATATCCTGGCTGTGACATACCTGAAATCATGGGCCATTTGGCCTGTGCAGTTACGCATTCGGCCCTGTCCAGAGACAGGAGGGCTAAGTCTGGGTCTGTGTTCAAGACTGCCCCAATGTACTGTGGATACTGGCAAGGGGTCAAGGTCGACTGAGGCACATTGAGTGTAATCCTAGATCATTAAACAGATGTCTGATACATGCCAGGGTGTGTAAAAGCTGCTCCTTGGGATGAGATTATAGTAGCCAGTTGTTCAAGAAAAGGAAGATATAAAAGCCTTCCATGCGAAAGGCTGCTGCCACCACTGCTAAGCATTTGCTAAATGCCCATGGCGCAAAAGATAAGCCAACGGGTTATGCCTTGAACCGGTACTGTTCTTCTTGAAAACAGGAACCTCAGATATTTCCTGTGAGGTTGACGTATTGTGATATGAAGGTAGACAGCCTCCATATCCAGGAAAAACAGCCAATCCCCTACCTGTAGTAGTGGGAGCAGACCCTGAAGAGTGACCATTCTGAACGTCTTGTATTCAATGAACAAGTTCAGTTTCCTAAGATATAGAATAGGTCTCAGATCTCCTATTCATGCTGTAGCCAGAAAGCAGCAAGACGTATAACCCTGTCTTCCTTTGTTCCTGAGGAACAGGTTCCATAGTGCTTTTCTGAAGCAAAGGTTAAATTTCTTCCAGAAGCAGAGTGATATGCCCCGAAGGGTAATTTAAAGCTAATGGTGGATGGGCTGGAGGTAGTGCTAAAAACTCCAGAGCATGATCATGCGCTACTATTTTCAGAACTCAGGCACCTGAAGTCCCCCATGTCCACTAGTCTTAGGTGGTGGGGAGAGACAGCCTCCAATGACACCTCCTGGTGGATGGGGGTTTGGAAAGGAGGTAAGCCAAGCCAGGTGTGATGGCTCCTACTGGACTGCCACCCCTAGGGAGTGGAATGTGGGCACTTAGAGTGCTGTCTGAAGAAGGCCGAACTCTAGCTCCTTTGCCCTTAACCCTGTTGTCTGGTAGGTGACCAGCCAAATGAAAGGTACCCTCTGTCAGCTCCTTAGTCGGGTATGATAGAGGGAGTGTACTGATATCAGGATTCTACCCGAGGGCTGTAAGGTAGAGAGGATGCCTGTACCTCTGAAGGCGGACATTTGAAAATGGGACGCGTTGAGCCAAGGGTACCTCCCAAGGTATGGTCTGAAGAGAACTGCTCTGACTGGAGTATCAGCTTGTTTGCAGTGTGTCTTCTGGTACATGATCATACAGGAAAGGGGAAATCGTTTAACCAGGAAAGGAACACTAAGCCGAAGCTTGATTCCAGGTGCGACCTGGGAGCACAAGGAAGTTAATTGACTTGCGCAGGGTTACACAGTATGCAAGTGGGGGCTGTGGGATTCAAACCCAGGTCTCCAGGTTTGCAGCTCAGAGTCTTAAACCACTGCACTTACTGCTTCCTGGTAATTTGCAATTCCAAGGCCCAGAGCTCCAACCCATCTACCTCCCGGATTCCTTTGTCAAGAAGGTGTGAACTAGGATTGTTTCTGTACCAAGCAGCATATGCTGCGTCATCTAGGGCGGGCAATAGAGAAGGCAACATGACAGCAGGAGAATTTGACAACTCAAGGAAAGCTATAAGTGTTCTTGAAGTTTTGTCCTGTTCCTCTTAAAGCAAGTCCATAGCAGCCTGCATCTGCTGCTGCATAGTGAGGAAGGTAGGACCCTCTGGAGGGAACCTTGTCTTTGCTCTTAAGTACAGAGCTCTCCACTTAAGTAGGCACTGTGGGACTGATACCACAAGCACAGGGGCTGTCCACATATTCCTTAGGCTCATCTTACATGATTAAAGTAAGATGATAGTCCCATGGCTTGTCAGTCCTGTCAATAGGAGTTAAAGGGTGAACTGACAGCAGTGGCAATGCCAGGGATTGTTGGCGCAAGAGCGAACCTTGTGGTTTTGACGGGTTGAATGGGAGACTCCGGCGACGGGTCCCTCGGAGCTGAGAAGCATGGGTAATGGGCATCTTATCACAGCCACCTGTGTATCAACATCCGTGCCATCGACAGGTGCGGCTGGGAGAGTTGACAGGGGAGGCAGGGGTGCCACCTTCAACACAGGTATACCAGAAGTAACAGGAGTCAATGGGGTCATAACAGAGGTGCCACCGTTGACACAGATGTGTCACGAGAAAAAAGGGTGTGATGGGGTGGGCAGAGGTGCTACCGTCGACACACATGCATCAGGTGAAAAAAGGGTGCGAAGGAGTAGGCAGAGGTGCCACTGTCAATGCAAATGTACCTGCAGTAATAGGAGTCGAGTTTGTCAACCTGAGTAGGAGGCTGAGGGGAAGGCATAGGCACCACCACTGAAGTCGATGTACCAGACATAAGCAGTCTGGTACAGACTGCTCCCGACCTTGGTACCTTGTTGATGGTCAGCAGGGTGGGGATACAGCAGCTTCGAAGCAGATGACACTGGTCAAGAGGTCACCGTTAAGGAGTGGAGGGGTGACCCAGAGCACACTGGGGAGGCATTCTCCCAGCCCTGCTCATGGTGCCTGCCTGTCTGTGACTCCCACTTCATATATGGCTTGTTCTGTAACTTGGAAGCCTGCCAGTCAAGGACTGGTGTGGTGACACGGCTACCCACTTTTGGCTGGAGCTTCTGACAACCTTCTTCTCGAGAAGGTGCTAGCCTAGAGCATTCTGCCAGAGCCTTGCTGAGCCCCCATAGGATACTGCAGGCTTTCACGGTGTGACCCAGGCCTAGACCACAGGCACAAAGGCATGGAAGTCGTAACCATAGATCTTATCTTTGCATTCCCAACTGTGGAACAGTGTCGGCAGTCCTTTCGACAACACAGATGTCGCCAAGTATCACATAACATAGACTTTGAAACATAGACTTTGATGGCAGATAAGGACCGCTTGGCCCATCTAGTCTGCCCATTTCCCTAAATACAGGATAGGCCGCAGATCCTAGTTAACCAACAGCCTATTTCTTCCTACCCCCCACAAGAATTGCCTTATGTCTGTCCCATGCATTCTTGAATTCTCCCACAGTTTTAGACCCCACAACCTCGTCAGAAAGGTTGTTCCATGCATCCACTACCCTCTCTGTGAAATAATATTTCCTCACATTGCCCCTGAACTGCCCCCCCTTCTATCTTTAAATTGTGTCCCCTTGTTCTTGCACATCTCTTTTTCTGAAAGATGCTACCCTCTTGGACTTTGTTGATTCCACTGAGGTACTTAAAAGTTTCTATCATGTCCCCCTCTCCCTTCTTTCCTCAAGGGTATACAGATTAAGCTCCTTTAGTCTCTCCTCATATGGCTTCTCTTGCAGACCCTGCACCATTTTAGCTGCCCTCCTCTGGACTGCCTCTATCCTGTCTATGTCCTTGTGGAGATGGGGTCTCCAGAACTGGATGCAGTACTCCAGATGGGGTCTCACCAACTGTCTGTACAGAGGGATAACAACTTCCTGTTTTCTGCTGCTGATGCCTCCCTATACATCCCAGTATACCCCCAGCCTCCCTACTGCCTTCTCACATTGCTTGCTAACCTTAAGGTCATCTGATATGATTACCCCCAGGTCCCTTCCTTTTTGTTGTTGTTACTACCTCCCCATTGTGTATTCTTCCCTGGGTTCTTGTTTCCCAGGTGCATTATTTTGCACTTCTTTGCATTGAATCCTAGCTGCCATATTTCTGACCATTCCTCCAACCTTGCCAAGTCCCTTCTCATCCTTTCCACGCCTCCTTGTGTATCAATCCTGTTGCAGATCTTTGTGTCATCTGCAAAGAGGCATACTTTTCCTTCCAGTCCCTCTGCAATGTCACTTATGAAGACATTAAAAAGGACTGGACCCAATACTGAACCCTGCGGTACCCCACTAGTAACCCCTCTTTCTTCAGAGTGGACTCCATTTACAATTGCCTTCTGTGTCCTGTTGTCCAGCCAATGTTTTACCAGGCTACCACCCTGCGACCCCTCCCAGGCTGGTTAATTTGACTATTAATCTTTGTGTGGGACTGTGTCAAATGCCTTGCTAAAGTCTAGGTAGGCCATGTCCACAGCCCCTCCCTGGTCTACTACTTTGGTCACCCAGTCAAAGAAATCTATTAGATTTGTCTGACATGACCTTCCCGCTGTGAACCCATGCTGCCTTGGGTCCTGTGCCCCAGTGGCCTCTAGGTACTCAACTATTCTTTCCTTCAGAAGTGACTCCATCACTTTCCCTACCACAGAGGTCAGACTGACAGGTCTGTAGTTTCCTGCCTCTGTATTGGTCCCACTTTTGTGAAGGGGAATCACATCCGCCTTCCTCCAGTCCTCGGGTACCACACCATCCTCCCATGATTTATTAAAAAAGAGTAGCCAGTGGTTTCACTAGTTCCTCCCTTAATTCTTTTAGAATTCTGGGGTGAATTCCATCAGGCCCCATTGCTTTGTCCACCTTCAGTTTTAGGAGTTCTTGCAGAACCCTTTCTTCTGTAAAAGGACTGGGATCGACCCACCTATCAAGACTGCTTCTGTTAATTGGATTAGGCACTTCCCCCTCCTCTTTTGTGAATACTGAGCAGAAATATTCATTCAGTATCCCTGCTTTTTCACTGTCCCCCTCTGCCCACCCAACGTTCATTCTATTCAGCCTCACTATCCTTCCCTTTGTCTTTCTACGCTCGCTGATGTACCTATAAAAGGTTTTATCCCCCCTTCTTAACTGAGTTGGCTATCTTTTCCTGAGTTTGGGCTTTTGCTATTCTGACTTCCCTCCCTGCTTCCTTCTACCTTAACTGGTACAGCTCTCTGTCCTGCTCCTTCTGTGTTTCCTTATACTCCGGAATGCTATCTTTTCTTCCTGACTTTCACAGCCACCTCTTTGAGAACCATAGTGGCTTTTTCTTTCGTTTTGATTTGTTTATTTGCTTCACACAAAGGCTTGTTGCCTCTGTGATGGCAGTTTTGATGATTCCCCATTGTTGCTCCATACCTCCTTCTAGCCTGTTTGCTAGTGCTTTTCTGAGGCACTCTCCCATCTTGCCAAAGTCAGCCCTCCTAAAGTCCAGTACCCTCACTTTTGTATGGCTTGACTCTGTAGCTTAGTTTAACGTGAACCACACTGTTTGATGGTCACTTGTCCCCAGATGGCAACCCACTTCTAGATCTGAGATCCTCCACTGCCCCGCTTTGAGAGCTGAGGTCTAAGATTGCTCCTCACGAGTGGGTTCCAAACTAGCTGTCTGAGGCCTGCCACCTGTAGGGCATCAAGAATGGCCCTGCTCTTGGATGTGGCTGCAGCAAATGTGCTCCAGTTAACATCTGGCATATTCAGATCTCCCATCAACAGTATCTCCCCTTTCTCTGCCATTCTAAGAATGCCATCATATCCTTGTCCATTCCCTCCCCCTGACATGGGGATCTGTACACAACCCCTGTGCGGATTGTGGTGCCCTTTCCAGTCTCCAAGGTGACCCACAGTGCCTCCTCTCCTCCCTGTTTACTCTTTTGTTCAGTTGCTTTTATCCCTTCCTTTACATAGAGAGCTACTTAAAAGTGATTACTTGTATTAACACGAAAATTAAAAATGGCAGCAAAAGCAATGAAACTTCCACAGTGGTCCGACGAGTGTCGATCGACAATGGGAAAAGAATTGAGGAGGGAAGGGGCCACCCACCCATATATGAGAAGGAACGACATAGGATGTTGTCATGGGCAGTCCCTCATGGACTGCTTGCAAAAGATTCCATGTAGTCCTAGTGCCTGGGGGCTAAGTTCCATAGATGTGGCCTGAATAAACAGATATACTCAAAGATTAAAGATTCTAAGCAGTCTAAATTCCAGAGGGAGTCAAAATGGTAAACTATAGAAGAAAAAAAAAACACTTATATAAGAGCTTACCGTAACAGCAGATTTTCGAGAGAATCTTTTGCATCAGGTCACACCTTGGGAACTACAGCTGTCAGGTATCAGGACCACATGGAAACATTTCTGCTAGCAGTCTATCTGGGGCTGTCCACAGTGATGTCATCACACTGGTGTCCCCCTATATAGGTGTGGGTGGCCCCATGCTCTCCTCAGTTCCCCACCGGAGACCATCTAGCAAGGACGTGCTTCCGAGGGACAGACTCGCCAGAAGTAGTATGGAAAACAGAAGTTTTATCATCCTGGACAGGTGAAGCAGGAAAGAAGAAGCTCAGAGCCAAGGCGGAAGGAGGGAGGGAGGGACGGCATGACCTGCTGTGAGATTCTCTCAAAGATCTACTATTACAGTAAGTTCTTACGTAACTGTTCTTTTTTAAGACCATCTCTCGCAGCAGGTCACACCTTAGGAGCAACCCCAAGCAGTACTGCAGAGGAGATGAGTCTAGGAGGCTGGAAAACAGGAATCTAAGAAAGGAGGCCCTGTAACACAGCACAGCTGAAATCTGCCTGCGTTCTAGAGCAGAAGTCCAGAATGTAGTGCCCTGTGAAAGTGTGGACAGTACTGCGAGTGGCAGCAGCACAGATCTCAGCTGCGGACCCCCCCCCCGAAACAGGCAACAAAAGTGGCCAGTGCTTTGGTAGAGGGGCCCTTCATGTACCCAGGAAGTTCCTTACCGTACTTCCTATTAACAGAAAATAATACAGCTGGCCAACCACTTGGATAGACACTGTTTAGAAACTGGTACGCCCTCTTTCCCAGGGTGAAACAAACAGCTGCAAGGACTTCCTGCAGTCCCTTGTGCAGTGAACATAACATCTGAGAAGTTTATGTACATCTAAAGTATGGAGCAATGCTTCCCCCAGTCTAGCATGCTCCGGGTAATAGAAAGGCAAGTGGATGGCTTGATTCCAGGTGAACTCGGATTTCGATAAGAACTTTGGGTAAGTATACACAGACACCCTGACCTTGTGAAAAATCAAATAAGGCTGCTCACACATGAGTGCTTGTAGCTTGGAAATCCTTCAAGCAGAAGTAATGGCAACTAAAAACGCTTTCCACAACAGAAAGCACGATTTGCAAGTCGGGGCCGCCTCAAAAGGAGCCAAAGTTTTTCTGAAACAAAATTTAACTCCTACGCCAGGACAAGGTTATGGACGGGAGATTTCCAGTGCAGGATGCCTCTCAGAAAAGTATGGGCGACATCCAACTGGGCCACTGTATGGCCCTCAATGGGCACAAGGAAGGCAGATAAGGCCGACAAGTGCACTTTTAGAGACAAGGAGAGTAAGTACTCAAGAATCTGGTTCACTGGGCGGGTGAAGGGGTCCAGGTGGTAGGGAACTGCCTACAAAACAAAGCACTTCAACTTCTTGGAATAAGTGGCCTTGGTGGAGGGTTTTTCTGGTGGCTACCAGGATGTCAGTCATTTTAGGGGAGACCCCACACTTGGCAATAGCTATGTCTTAAGGAGCCAGGCGTGCAAGTAGAGGGACCGAAGGTTCGGATGGATGAGGGTTCCCTGTCTCTGTGACAACAAACCCAGGCACAGGGGAACAGGTATCAGAGGCTCCACTAACTGCTAGAACAGCAGAAACCAAATCTAATGAGGCCAAAAGGGAGCCACCAGAATCAGAGTGGCACCCTGCATCTGGAGCTTGATTAGCACTCTCTGAATCATAGGAAAGGGAGAAGCGTAGAGCAACCTCCCTTTCCAAAAGAGGGAGAACACATCTTGCCAGAAAACTCCAGGCCCCGGATTGAGCGAGCACAAAAGTGGCAGTTTTGTGTTGTGCGGGGACGCAGAAAGGTCCAACTCTGGGTGCCCCCACCTGTAGAACAGGTCTTCTAGGACTGAGGTCAGCAGTTCCCACTTGTGCATCCGGGACTGCAACCTGCTGAGCCTGTCTGCCAAGGCGTTTTGGACACCAGGAACATGGGCGGCCGACAGCTGTAGTCCATGGTCCAGAGCCCAGTTCCAAGCCTTCATCGCCTCCCTGCACAGAGGGTAAGAGTGGGTGTCCCCCCTGCTTGTTGATGTAGAGCACCACAATGATGTCCATCTGCAGTAGCAGATGACTTGGAAACAGGTGGCACTGGAAGGCTTGCAGGCTGTACAGTACAGCTCTCATCTCAAGGACATTGATATGGAGAGCAGTCTCGAACAGAGCCCATGTCCTTTGAGTCTGGTAAGGACCCAGATGTGTGCCCCAGTCTGTCCCCGAGGTATCTGTCGTGAGGATCTGATGAGGGGAAGGGATGAGGAAGGGAACTCCTTTGAGTAAATGACTGGATTCCATCCACCACTGGAGAACCTTCTTTACTGGCAATGAGACCAGAACCCTCTGCTGTAAGTCATCAATTCTTTGATCCCACTGTACTCAATGAAAGATCCACATGTATAGCCAGGCCAGAGGGACCGTAGCAATGGCCACTGCCATCAGGCCCAGTAGCCAGCAATATATCCTAGTTGTGACATATCAGCTGTTGTAGAGTTCCTGGGCCTGCACTATCAGACATTCCACTCTGTCTGGGGGCAAAGCCCTGGGCCATTTCCAGTATAGCTCCTATGTACTGGACACGCAGGCCGAGAGTCAACATCAACTTGGAGGGGTTGACTGTGACCCCTAAATTGTTGAACAACTGCATGGTACATGCCAAGGCCAAAGACAGCTGCTCCTGAGACTGGGCTTTGAGTAACCAATCGTCCAGGTAGGGGAAGACATAAAGACCTTCCCTCTTGAGGAACGCTGCCACCACAGCTAGGCATTTGGTAAAGGCCTGTAGTGCCAAAGACAAGCCAAGGGGAAGGACCCTGAACTGGTAGTGCCTCCCCTGGAACAGGAACCTGAGGTGCTTCCTTATGAGGATGGCAGACCTTGATGTGAAGGTATGTGTCCTGCATATCCAGGGAACAGATCCAGTCTCCCTTCCAGAGCAAAGGCAATAGGCCCAGGAGCGTGACCATCCTGAACTTTTTGTGCTGGATGTAACAATTCAAGTTTTCTAAGTCCTGGATGGGCCTCAAGTCCCCCGTGGACTTGGAGACGAGGAAGAAGTGAGAGTAGAACCACAGGTTCCATTGACTCTCAGGGACAGGTTTTATGGCCCTCTTTCTCAGCAGCGTATGGACCCTCTCCATCAGCACAGACACGTGGCCTGGAGGGTAAGTCCAAAGTCAGTGCGGGGGGAGGGGAATCTGGAGGCATTTTTTTACAAACTCTTAGAGTGTATCCTTGTTCTATGACCTACAGCACCCAGGCATCTGTTGTGATCTCCCACCACCCATCCAAAAGGTAGGAGAAGCAACCCCCATCACATCCTAGGGAACCGGAGGGAGGGGGTCAGGCAAGGAGTCAGGCTGAGGTTGAGCCCACGGCCAGGCCCGCTCCACCACCTTTTGAGAACTTCTCAGTGGTGGAGGAGAGTGTAGGCAGGGCTGTGGCAGCTTTGCACTTCCTGGGCTGTGTAGTGCCAGACCTAAGTCTATGGATGGCACGTCGAATGGGCACCCTCTGTCCACTCTTCTGGTGGTTGTGGTAGAGGGAGTGAAGAGATCACAGGGTTCTCCTGGAGGCATGCAGGTCATTGTGAATGTTCTTATTGTCTCCCCCAAACAGCTTGTAGCCCCTGAAGGGAGCATTCAGGATGGACTCTTGGACATCAGTAGCAAAGCCTGAGCCAGGAGTACCTCCTCAAACAAATTCCCACTGCAGAGGCCCTGGCAGAGGCATCTAAGGCATCACAGGCAGCCCTCAAGAGATGCCTGTTTAATAAAAATGATGGTCAACTGAAGCAGCGGTGCTCCGAGGAGTCCGACGTGCGATGGTCAATGGTGGTAAAAGAACTGAGAAGAGCATGGGGCTGCTCACAGCTATGGAGGGGGGACACCAACGTTAGGACGTTGATCGCCTTGGGTGGCCCCAAACAGACTGTTAACAAAAATGCTTCCATGTGGACTTCCGGTGACATCATCGGCTTAGTGGCTGCTTAGTCGCAGAGCACTCTACTCAGCGGCGCTAAATATCTGGTCCACATAGCTCAGAATCCAGCAAAACCCTAAGAAATGTCAGCATTGAACAGTGGAAGTAAATCTAGTCGACGATCCGGATCCAAACAGACAAGATCGCAGAAGGATCAATGGGGATTGAGTCCTGCGAGCTCTGCAGCCAGCAGCAGGGATTCCCCATGAGCATGTCGGACAAGGACACTGAAGTGGAATTACAGTCTTTGTCTCGCTCACTCTTCGAGAGACTTCTTTCGGAAATAAAGCAGTTCTGCTCGGAAACCAAACAGGAATTCAACAAATTGTATGCCAACTTAATGAAACTGGAAACCAGAGTAGGATCTATGGAAGAGAGAATTTCCACTGCCGAGGACATCATTCACCTTTCTCAGGCAGTTGAGTCCCTTGTGCAACATCAAGAACGGTTCACGGAAAAGTGCTTGGATCTTGAGGCCCACTTCTGGTGAGAGAACCTAAGAATTTATGGCCTTCTGGAAGGCACCGAGACAAGGGATATGTCCGAATTTCTTGCAGACCTACTGAGGCATGTGTTGGACTTACCGCTGGCTTTCACCTTTAAGATCGAGCGAACGCACAGGGCTCCCATACCTAAGCAGTCCTCGGAGACAGCGAGACCCCAATCAATAGTGGCTGAGTTTGAAAGTTTCAGGGATAAAGAGCTGAACCTGCATATGGCCTGGCAAAAAAAAAAAGAGTTGAATACAATGGGGCCCAACTTCTATTCGATCAGGACTGCCCCCCCATCTATACAGCAGCAACATATGGCCTATGTGCCTCTTCTTTGTGCCCTGTGGGCCATGGGAGTGAAATTTCAGACACCCTATCCCTCTCGCTTGCACATACACTGGCATACAGGAGTGGAGCTCTACCATATGATGGAGCAGGCAGGCAAAGCTTTCGAGGGGAAAGGGCATTCCATACCGTCAGAAGGAAACTGGAAAGATCAGCCCACTACCTTGCGACCCATCTGGCAATCAGCAACTCGGCATAATTCAAGGAAAATGGGACAACGATCAGCTGCAGCAGCCCTGCAGAACATTAAGGCACTGCTACAGGGCTTTCCACGCTCCAACCGTACAGCACAACGAGCAGCTTCAGGACTGGGGACACTTGAGAGTTATGGCAATATCTGTGAGTAGTTTACTTGTTCTTCTCCTGCTGCATTCACATTGCTGGGGGAGTTTCTCTGTCTGCAGGGCAGGATCCGAAAAGGGAACCTCTAATCCTGTGAGCAGACCCTGCATTACTTACCAAGCCACTCTGAATTTGGGTTGCTGCATTGGCTTCTAAAGGTGCCCTTGGGTTCTTTAACCCGAGTCTGATTTTTAGTTTTTTCTCCCCCTCCCTCTCTCAGGTGGGCACTTTCTTATTGCAGCCAGCACAAAATGAAAACTCTTGCCTTGAACTGCATTATGCTGCACAACAGTTGTAAGACAAAATCCTCATAATATTTGGTCGGAAGGGGGGGATGAGAAGACACTGAAGAAATGACAGGGAGGGGAATTTTGAATTGGTAGTCTACTTTAAAAGGGGCCTATTTTGTAGCGCTAGCTAATTTTGGTTCATATATTTGGCAGTCACAATGGCGCGGGGCCATAAGAGCTGTTTGTTAGACTCTGTGTGTTGAGTGGCTAATATGTTTATGTTTATGTGTTGAGCTAGCATCCCAGACATTGTTTTGGGCCAGTCATGGAGGGCCTACCCTCCCAGTGCTTGAGGGCTGAGCAGAAGAACGCCTTTGCAAACTCTCAGCCTGCGCTCCCCTTTTGCATGAGATGACGTTAACAGGCCATTTTAATCTGGCCAAGACCTGGTTTTTCAAGGGCCCAGGAGGGTCGATCCAATACAGAGGCTCCTTTCCCTCCTACCCAAGTGCCTAAAACCACTCGGGTGATAGGGAACATCCTCGATTGTTCCCCTACCTTGAGGGTCACAGAGTATATAGGTTGAAAAGCAAAAGAAGGCCATTGTTTGGTTCTAGGCTTCATCTGTGGGGTGGATTATTACCTGCTTGTTGGATGTTGTCACTGTTCTGTTTAATTGTTTTCATGTATAATGCCACTTTTTTGGATATGTCCTACCAGATACTGACACACCATTTTGGGTGTGGGGATGAGAATAATGAGGAGGTTTCACCACAACATAGAGCAAAAAGAGGACCTGGGGACTCGCAGGAGGATACAGTATTGGTATGGGTGTCAGGGATAACAAGGAATCCAGGACTGCCCCAGACAGGACCCTTACCCTTTAACTTAAATGGATAGTAGACAAAACCTTACAGTGATTTCCCATAATGTTAATGGCCTGAACAACCCTGTCAAGAGACACAAGGTACTCTCAGCTCTTAAGAAGCAGAGACTGCCCTTCATTCTTTTACAAGAGATGCATTTAAATAAATCAGAGCATATAAAATGGGAAATTTGGCTTTACCCATGTGGTGGCTTCGTCACACAAAAAGGCAAAGAGAAGGGGAACCGCAATATTGGTTTCCAGAGGCACCCAGTTCCAGGCGTCGGCTTCATACGAGGATCCAGAGGGTCACCTGGTTATCTTGACAGGCCATTTGGAGGGCTCTCCTATCACATTAACCTCTGTTTATATCCCACCGGGGTCCACTGCCCCACTAGTACGTGGCTTATTGCAAAAAATCACAGAGTATCAGTCAGGAGCTCTGGTGGTGGAAGGGGACCTAATAAGGGGATATGTGCTGGCCCGGCGTGTGATAACGTATGTATCACAATGTGTGGGCGGCGACATCGGCTCATGAGTGGCGGGGCGCAGTGGAGTCACGAGTGATGTTTCTGAGGTCACTGTCCACGAGTTGTGATACATAGGTATCACATAAGGGGACATCACGTATTTATTTAATACAATAGAGCTCCATTTTTTTTAATTTTTTGTTTTACAACGGGGGAAGTGATGTGTAGACAGTGCTGATAACTGGCGATGACGTGTACACTGTACTTGATATCTTCACAGTGTACGTGTCACAAGCTAGTTATCACACTGTGCTTCTGATACGGCTTTCTACTTGATGCCATATCACTTCACCTCTATTGTATAAATGAAGCTCTGGAAGAAAAAAATTACTCACCTTAGTAATGTTGTTTCTTCTAATGGAGTCTTGCTGTATTCTGACATATGCAGTTAGGTCCTGCCTTTCAACTGCCCCGGAGAACAGAGAGTTAATTTTTCTATGCCTAGCATAAAATGTTCATCACGAGCTCGGTTGAAGCCCGTCTGCTGTTTAAACTGCAACCGTCAGATCTTTACGAGCAAAGACTCACTAGGTGTTCTGTGTGGAAACTGCAAAATTCTTACTAGCCAACTGGCAAATATATAAAAAGGTTTTTGTTTCAAAGGAAGACTCAAGTCAGGAAACCCAAAAACACATCCAAAACATAACCTCTCACCCAAACAAACAAGAGGGTGTAAAAAGGACACTGCTAGGGTGCCAACACTGCTCCTACCCACCCACATCCCAAAACCTAGGTTCTGAGAGGGGGCGGGGGGCTCAGAATATAGCAAGACTCCATTAGAAGAAACAACATTACTAAGGTGAGTAATTTTTTCTTCAAACAACATGAAGTCGTGCTGTATTCTGACATATGCAGACTACCATGCGGTACCTCCATGGAGGAGGGACAGAACCTACTTTGGAAACAAGCTCTGAAGTACTGCTGTGCCAAACCGAGCATCACTCCTAGCCTGGATATCCAGAGAGTAATGCTTGGTGAAAGTATGGACTGTTTTCCAGGTGGCTGCTTGGAGTTCTACCCAGTTTTTCATAGCGGAATTGTATACAAGAAACAATCCACCTGGCAATAGATCTCTTAGTGGCAGGTTTGCCTTTAACAACTTCTCCATAAGTAAGGAACAACTGGAGGGATTCAAAGCTGTGACCCTTGGTACACTCTATGTAGTAGCTAAGGGCTCTTTTAACATCCAAGCTTTGTAGCCTCCTCTCCCCCAAGGAGGAATGGTCAGTGAAGAAAACAGGGAGAGAGATATAGACTGGTTGAGGTGAAAATCTGAAATCACTTTAGGTAAGAACTTTCTGTTAGTTCTAAGGACCACTTTATCTCTGTGAAAAGAGATGAAATCAGATTCCACTGACAGGGCTTGCAATTCACTGATACATCTGGCAGAAGTAATGGCTACCAAAAACAGTTTTCCAAATCAAGTACTTAAGCTCTGCTGAGGACAAAAGGAGGTTGCATAAGCTGAGCAATGCAAACATTAAGGTCCCAAGCAGAAGCAGGATCCCTAAAGGGGGGATTGGTGTGAAGCAATCCCTTGAAAAACTTACAGAATACAGGATGGAATGACAGAGAGGAAGACTTGCCTACTGACAGGAAAGCAGAAACAGCTGCCAAGTGTACTCTGAGGGTAGCTGGTCTGAGGCCTAGGCCATTAAGATGGACCATATAATCCAGAACCGTAGGCAATTCAGCAGAGTCTGGAGAAATATTCTTCTTAGAACACCAAATGCTGAATCTTTTCCATTTGGAGTTGTAAGTCTTCCTGGTGGAAGGCTTTCCAGAAGCCTTAAGGATATCCAGAACCCCTTGGGACAGATGCAGATCTGCAAACTCTAACTCTTCAAAAGCAGAGCTTGAGAGACTGAAGATTGGGGTACCAAATCCTCCCCTGAGAGGATGTTAACAGGTTGTAATTCCTGGGAAGAAACGGGAAGGTGAACTGTTAGGGACAGCAACAAGGAATACCATGGCTGTATGGCCCAGTCAGGAGAAATCAGAATCACCTTGCATGGTTGCAACCTTATCTTGACTAGCACCCTGAACAGGAGAGGGAAGGGGGAAAAGCATACAGACATTTCCCTTCCCAGTTCAGAATCAGAGCATCCAGGGGGACTGAGCCCAAACCTGGGGGTATGCAACAAAAGAGAGGAAGTTGGTGATTGTCTGGGGCTGCAAAAAGATCCATCTCTGGAGTGCTCCATCTCGAGAAGATCACTTTCAAAACTAGAGGATCCAGGGCCCATTAGTGATGGCCCTGGGATATTCTGCTCAGTGCATCTGCTAGGACATTGTCCTTCCCTGGGAGGTGAATTGCTATCAGAGAGGTTTGCAGGGAATAGGCCAGGGACCACAACTTCATTGCTTCTGTGCACAAGACCGTAGACAGAGTGCCTCCTTGCTTGTTGATGTACCACATGGTGGTAGTGTTGTCTGTTCTGACCTGAACCACCTTGTTCTTTACATGTTTGGAAAAAGCTTGCAGTGCCAGAAACACTGCTCTGAGTTCCAAGAGACTGATGTGAAGCAGAGATTCCTGAGGTGACCACAGTCCTTGGGTGTTAAGATCCCCCAAATGGGCTCCCCAGCCCAGCAGGGAAGCATCTGTGGTGAATATCGCTGAATGAGACTGAGTGACAAATGGAACCCCTTGTCTCAAATTGTCCTGATCCTGCCACCACTGCAAGGCTTGGATCAGGGTTCGAGTCACTGGGATTAGTTTAGTAAGGGAATCCTTTCTTTGGGACCAAAAGGCTCTTAAATGGAACTGAAGGTCCCTCATTTGGAATCTTGCTCCCTTGACCACTGCTGTGGAAGCTGCCATGTGGCCCAGTAGCTGAAGGAAATGCCTTGCTGGTCGAGACACCTGAAGGGTGAATGAAGAGGCCAATTTCTTAAGGGTCCTTGCCCTTTCCAGGGGAAGGAATGCTCCTGCCTTTACTGTATCCAGTTCTGCACCTATGAAGGTGAGGAGCTGCACTGGTTCGAGAACTGACTTTGGTAGGTTGAGAAGGAATCCAAGGAAGTGAGCACTTGCTGGGTCACTTGCAGATGTGACTTGACTTGGTCTGGAGACTGACCCACTATGAGCCAGTCGTCCAAGTATGGGAAGATGGAGATCTTTTGTCTTCTTAGGAAGGCAACAACTACTGCCAGTCACTTTGTGAAAACCCTTAGGGCTGATGTTAGGCCAAAGGGCATTGCTCTGAATTGATAGTGGTCTGAGGGCAACTCGAACCCGAGGTACTTTCTGTGGAAGCACCTGATGGAAATGTGAAAGTAGGCATCTTTCAGGTCCAGGGAGGCTAGCCAGTCCTCTGGCCTTAGAGAGGGAAGGATAATTCTCAGAGTTACCATTTTGAACTTTAGCTTTAAAAGATGTTTGTTCAGATATCTTAGGTCCAGGATGGGCCGCCATTCTCCTGTCTTTGGGGGTTAGAAAGTACCTGGAGTACAATCCTTTGGCCCTGTGTAGGGTGGGAACTCTCTCTATAGCTCTGAGAGCTAGGAGAGAAGAAACCTCTGCCTTTAGGGCAAGAGTCTCTTGAGAGATTTGCAGGTGGAAAAGATCTGGCTCTCATTTAGGGAAATTTTATTGAAGCTGAGAACCAGTCCCTGGCTTACTACTTCCAGGACCCACTTGTCTGATGTAAGAGACATCCAGTCCTGGACAAAGTAAGCCAGCCTGCCCCCTACTGGTATGGGAGAATCAACCCGGGCAGAACCATCAGGATGTCTGCTTGGCAGGGGCTTTAGGCTGAGGGGTGGATGCAGGCCTGCTCATCCCCCTTCTGCCTCTCTATCTAAAGAACCCCCTCTACGAAAAGGAAGAAGAGGCCTGAGCTTGGTAAAAAGGCCTTTGGAAAGGCCTGCCCCAGCCCCTGGACAGCTGCCTTTGATTAGTTGCTTGCCTTTCTTTGACCTGAACACTCCTGTAAGTCGTCCTGTACTCGTCCATCTTCTTCATGTAATTCTCTGTCTGCTCCCCAAACAGAGAATTACCAATTACAGGAAAATCCATGGCCTTAGCATGGGTATCCTGTGAGAGGCTAGTACATCTGAGCCAAGCCATCCTCTGAAGAGCCACAGATGTAGCCATGACTCTTGATGATACATCACTGGAGTCTACAGCAGCATGAAACTGTACTTTCGATGCCTCAATCCCATCTGCAGCCACCTACTCCAGTTCCTTGGCAAGCTGGTCGGGGGCCTGTTTAGCCAGAGCCAGCACAGTGTCCCACCTGGACTTTTAGTACCTGGCTGTATAGGCCATATAGTTAGCCTGCCCGAGTCCCAAAGATGCTGCCATGTATTGTTTCTTTGCCATGGCATCAATCTTCCTGGAGTCCTTGTCTGGGGGGTGTGATGCCAAGGGAATGTTTGCCTTATCACTGGCAGCAACCTGCACAACCCCAACATGGCTGCATTGCTGAAAAAGCAACTTCGTGTTTGAGCCTGAGAGAGTGTACCTCTTGTCCATTCGTCTGTCCACAGGAGGTATAGAATTAGGAGACTTGGGGCAAGAGATGGGGCAAAAGGGAGTAAGGCCATCAGGAAATGGAGGGTAATGAGTACCAATGCCCGCAGTCTGGGCAACAAGCTCCCTGAGCTGATGGCCTTAATGGAAGAGGGATGCCTGGATATCGTAGCAGTCACAGAAACATGGCACACAGAGAACCATGACTGGGATGTTAACATACCAGGGTACATAACCTACAGGAGAGACAGGCAGGGAGAAGAGGGGGAGGAGTAGCTCTCTATGTAAAGGAAGGGATAAAAGCAACTGAACAAAAGAGTAAACACGGAGGAGAGGAGGCACTGTGGGTCACCTTGGAGACTGGAAGGGCACCACAATCCGCACAGGGTTGTGTACAGACCCCATGTCAGGGAAGGAATGGACAAGATATGATAGAAGGCATTCTTAGAATGGCAGAGAAAGGGAGATACTGTTGATGGGAGACCTGAATATGCCAGATGTTAACTGGAGCACATTTGCTGCAGCCACATCCAAGAGCAGGGCCATTCTTGATGCCCTACAGGTGGCAGGCATTAGACACTAGTTTCGAACCCACTCATGAGGGAGCAATCTTGACCTCGTGACTCTCAAGCGGGGCAGTGAGAGGATCCAGATCAGAAGTGGTTGCCATCTGGGGACAAGTGACCATCAGACAGTGTGGTTCACGCAACTTCAGCTACAGAGTCAAGCCACAAAAAGGAGGGTACTGGACTTAGGAGGGCTGACTTTGGCAAGATGGGAGAGTGCCTCAGAAAAGCACTAGCAAACAGGCTAGAAGGAGGTGTGGAGCAACAATGGGAATTATCAAACTGCCATCACAGAGGCAACAAGCCTTTGTGTGAAGCAAATAAACAAATCAAAACGAAAAGAAAAGCTACTATGGTTCTCAAAAGAGGTGGCTGTGAAAGTCAGGAAGAAAAGATAGCATTCCGAAGTATAAGGAAACACAGAAGGAGCAGGACAGAGAGCTGTACCAGTTAAGGCAGAAGGAAGCAGGGAGGGAAGTCAGAATAGCAAAAGCCCAAACTCAGGAAAAGATAGCCAACTCAGTTAAGAAGGGGGATAAAACCTTTTATAGGTACATCAGCGAGCGTAGAAAGACAAAGGGAGGGATAGTGAGGCTAAATAGAATGAACGGTGGGTGGGCAGAGGGGGACAGTGAAAAAGCAGGAATACTGAATGAATATTTCTGCTCAGTATTCACAAAAGAGGAGGGGGAAGTGCCTAATCCAATTAACAGAAACACTCTTGATGGGGGGGCCGATCCCAGTCCTTTTACAGAAGAAAGGGTTCTGCAAGAACTCCTAAAACTGAAGGTGGACAAAGCAATGGGGCCTGATGGAATTCACCCCAGAATTCTAAAAGAATTAAGGAGGAACTAGTGAAACCACTGGCTACTCTTTTTAATAAATCATGGGAGGATGGTGTGGTACCCGAGGACTGGAGGAAGGCGATGTGATTCCCCTTCACAAAAGTGGGTCCAAGACAGAGGCAGGAAACTACAGACCTGTCAGTCTGACCTCTGTGGTAGGGAAAGTGATGGAGTCACTTCTGAAGGAAAGAACAGTCGAGTACCTAGAGGCCAGTGGAGCACAGGACCCAAGGCAGCATGGGTTCACAGCGGGAAGGTCATGTCAGACGAATCTAATAGATTTCTTTGACTGGGTGACCAAAGTAGTAGACCAGGGAGGGGCTGTGGACATGGCCTACCTAGACTTTAGCAAGGCATTTGACACAGTCCCACACAAAAGATTAATAGTCAAATTAACCAGCCTGGGAGTGGGACCCAGGGTGGTAGCCTGGGTAAAACATTGACTGGACAACAGGACACAGAAGGTAATTGTAAATGGAGTCCACTCTGAAGAAAAGGGGGTTACTAGTGGGGTACCCAAGGGTTCAGTATTGGGTCCAGTCCTTTTTAATGTCTTCATCAGTGACATTGCAGAGGGACTGGAAGGAAAAGTATGCTTTTGCAGACGACACAAAGATCTGCAACAGGGTTGATACACAAGGAGGCGTGAAAGGATGAAAAGGGACTTGGCAAGGTTGGAGGAATGGTCAGAAGTATGGCAGCTAGGATTCAATGCAAAGAAGTGCAAATAATGCACCTGGGAAACAAGAACCCAGGGAAGAATACACAATGGGTGGGAGGTAGTAACAACAAAAAAGGAAAGGGACCTGGGGGTATCATATCAGATGACCTTAAGGTTAGCAAGCAATGTGAGAAGGCAGTAGGGAGGGCTGGGGGTATACTGGGATGTGTAGGAGAGGCATCATCAGCAGAAAGCAGGAAGTTGTTATCCCTCTGTACAGACAGTTGGTGAGACCCCATCTGAGTACTGTGTCCAGTTCTGGAGACCCAATCTCCCAAGGACATAGACAGGATAGAGGCAGTCCAGAGGAGGCAACTAAAATGGTGCAGGGTCTGCAAGAGAAGCCAGATGAGGAGAGACTAAAGGAGCTTAATATGTATACCCTTGAGGAAAGAAGGAGAGGGGGACATGATGAAACTTTAAGTACCTCAGTGGAATCAGCAAAGTCCAAGATGGTAGCATCTTTCAGAAAAGAGACTTGCAAGAACAAGGGGACACAATTTAAAGCTAGAAGGAGGGCGGTTCAGGGGCAATGTGAGGAAGTATTATTTCACAGAGAGGGTAGTGGATGCATGGAACAGCCTTTCTGAGGAGGTTGTGGGGTCTAAAACTGTGGGAGAATTCAAGAATGCATGGGACAGACATAAGGCAATTCTTGTGGGGGTAGGAAGAAATAGGCTGTTGGTTAACTAGGATCTGTGGCCTATCCTGTAGGTAGGGAAATGGGCAGACTAGATGGGCCTAGCGGTCCTTATCTGCCGTCAAAGTCTATGTTTCTATGTTTCTATGACTTAAGAATTTTTTGTGTCTGTTTCCCAAAGGATTTGTAGAGGGGAATAGACAGTCTTCTGGACTCTGGGATGTCCATCATCTCAACATAATCAGGCTCTTCCTGATCCTCTACTGCTTCCTCCACAGGAAGCTGAAGGGTATCAGCCACTTTTTTGTAGAACATGTAGTGTGAAGGGGACTCAGAAAGCCTAGGAGGAGAAACACCTGAAGGTCTGTCTGGGGAGATGTCTGGGTCAATAGGCACATCCAAACTTTCACCATCACCATAATCATCCTCTCCCTCCTCCGGTTCATAAAATTCTTCCAAAGTATAATCAGGAACTGGGGGAACTGACCGAACCGAGCCCCTGCCAGATGGTGCCGGTTCGGTCAGAACTGAACTAAGCGATTGCACAATCCTTATCACCTTGGCTATCTCATCGGCGGTCGGAGTATGAAATTCTGGGTCTGAACCGGTCGATTTGTCTTTTCTTTTTCTTTTTGTTAGAACCGATTCCTCGGAATCTGCTCTCCTTTTGCCTGAAGAAGTATTGCCCTGGTCTGAGGGCACTCTTTCTGGTTTGGTCGGAACCGAACCAGGCTGGTCATCCGGGTCAGCGGACTTCTTGGCCTCCCTTTCCCTCAGTCTATCTAATCTCTTTTCCAGGGCAGATTTGGGAAAATTCTTGCACATTTGGCAGTCTGATTCGAGGTGGTCAAACCCCAGACAATAAACACAAGTGGTGTGGGGATCAGCCTTGGCAAACACCTCCCCACACTCACTGCAGTGCTGAAACCCAGTGGGCCCATTTTTTTTTCTTGGGTTTCTCAGACATGGCCAGTCCTAACCAAAAACGTACCCTTTTTTCGGCAATCCGCCAGGCAAGACTTCCCTATCGGTTCCTGACCGTGTCACGGATCTTGGAAAAAAAATTTAATTAAATCTGTTTTTTTTTTTAGAACTGATACAGACCTGTTACCACACTCTAAAGTAAAGCACAAGTTTTTTTTTACCTCAGATTGATCGATTTAGCCAAACCAATCCACAGTTTATAAGTTCCACACAGAAACAGAACAAAAACCTATCTAGTACTCATGGTACCAGAGACAGAGACTTGAACCAACTAAGCGGAAACAGCAATTCGGCAGAAACCAACTGAAAACTGACACTTCAACCAACTTTTTGAACCGAGCAGCAGGAGAAATCTCTGGAGCAACAGTTCAGTGAGGCGGAGTAAGAATCTGACGGTTGCAGTTTAAACAACAGAAGACAGGGGCTTCAACCGAGCTTGTGATGAACATTCCATGCTAGGCACAGAAAAATTAACTCTTTGTTCTCCGGGGCAGTTGAAAGGCAGGACCTAACTGCATGTGTCAGAATACAGCAAGACTTCATATTGTTTGAACAAATAGACATGACTAATACCAGATCTCTGAGGAAATCGGCTATACTAAAAGCCTTAAGAAACTACCTTAAGGGAACATTTTGGACTGATGCACGGAGATTGCTGCATCCCGGGAAGAGGAAGTATACCCATTTTTCCACACCACATGGCTCATATGCATGAACTGATTATTTGCTGATATCCACGGAACACCAATACCAGGTTAAGGACTGTCACTACATCCCCTCAGTCCTCTCTGATCACTCCCATTCTCCTTGCTGAGATAGTCTGGTGTTCACTGGACCAAGGGGTGTTTCCGGACCTCTTGAAGGATGCCATGGTGACACCCCTTTTAAAGAAATCTTCCTGTGACCCAGACTGTCTTGCGAACTACAGACCTGTCTCTAACCTGCCCTTTTTGGGCAAGGTTATTGAGAAAGTAGTCGCGTTATAGCTCGAGAACTTTCTTACCACCCACGAAGTCTATGATCCTCTCCAGTCCAGTTTCAGGAAGAGGCATAGTACTGAGACAGCACTGGTTCGGGTACTTAATGATCTCCTGATAGCGAGGGATCGGAGGAGTCGTTCGATCTTTGTCCTCCTTGATCTCTCAGCAGCATTTAACACCATGGATCATGGGGTATTGCTAGAACACCTGCAGCCGCTTTGTGGATTGTCCGGGACAGTCCTCAGATGGTTTCATTCTTTCCTTACAGGCAGGACCCAGAGGGTGGTGTCAGGTTTTTTTTCCTAGGTCCCTTTGCCCTGCACTGTGGTGTGCCGCAGGGTTCCGTGCTGTCCTCCATGTTGTTCACAGTGTATATATTGCCGTTAGGAGACATTATAAGGTGGTATGGGCCGAGTTTTCACTGCTATGCAGATGATACTCAGCTCTACATATCCTTTGTACCCGAACAAAAGAGTGCAGTCTCAGTCTTTAACTACTGCCTTGCTGAGATTCAGGACTGGATGAGTGCTAACTGGTTGAGACGGAATCTGGACAAGACTGAGGTGTTGGTAGTGGACCCAGGTCAGCGGGTAGAGACGACTCCTGGGCAACCATCTGGCCTTGTGCTTGGGGGAACTGGTTGAGACCTTCTGAATGGGTGCAGAATCTGGGCATCGTTCTTGATAATGAACTGACATTAAAAGTGCAGGCGTCAAATTCTCATTTTATCATCTGAGGAACATTGCCCGGATAAAGCACCTTGTTCTGCCCGATAACCTCCCTATGTTGATCCACACCTTTGTGTCCACTCGTCTTTAATTAATGCAATACTCTATACATAGGGTTACCAGGGGTGGATCTCCATCACCTGCAGCTGGTGCAGATCGCTGCGGCCAGGTTGTTGTCAAGAACTAGCCATATCACTCCTGTGCTGCGCAAACTGCACTGGCTCCCAGTGCGATGAAGGATCACCTTCAAGGTCGCATTGTTGACTTAAAAGACCCTATATGGACAGGGACTGGGTTACTTGCAAGACCTCCTTCATCCTTACTCCCCCCCCCGCCCACTTCGCTCCGCCGTTGAGGGATTACTAGAGGTTCCCAGGGTCCATTTTCAAACATCAGGTGCTAGGGCTTTTTCTTTTGTAGCCCCGACCCTGTGAAACTATCTACATCATCGGATTAGAGAGTGCCTGTCCGCAGAGACCTTTAAATCCTCATTAAAAACTTGTTTGATTCAGCTTTTGGGGACAATATTTAGTTTTATTATTGCTGCCTTTTTATTTTATATATTTTAGACTGTATAGTTGGTTTTATATTGTATTGCGTATGCGCTTTGGTTTTTAGAAAAGTGCATTATAAATAAAATTTGATTTGATAACGCTGGAACAGAGATCAGAAAAAGGTCAAACCCTCTGGAAATGTAATAATTATCTGTTAAATCTTAAGGATTTTACAGAAATGGTTAAGTCCAGAATCCCCCAAATCTTAGAAGAAAACGATTCTCCAGAAATCTCTAGAGCCACTTTGTGGGATACTGTGAAAGCTGTGTTATAAGGAGACATTATTAAGTACTCAGCCCACTTCAAGAGACAACAAAACCTGCGACAGGAGAAACTGCAACTGCAGGAACTCCAGACGCAACATGCAAATGGGGATGGAACAGTATACCCTTTGTTGCTGGCCATTAGGCAACAATTACAGAACTTGTTAGATGTTAAAACAGAGCAGGCCCTCCAATGCCTTCGGCAGAAATACTATGAAAGTGGACCAAGGGCAACTCGCCTACTGGCCCACAGGCTGAGGCAGCAGACCTCTATTACTCAGGTCAGGGACCCAGTGAGTGGGCTGGTGGCAAGAACTCCGGGACAAATTTTGGACACATGTAGAGAGTTTTAACAAAAATTATACGGCTTTGAACAGTTACAGGGCGCTCCTCAGGTGGAAGCTTATCTGAGCAAATCATGTCTTCCAAAAATTGCTGAGGAACTCCAACAATCATTGGATCGCCCTGTGATTCATTCAGAAATGGAGAATACAGTCCAGAATCTGAAGTCTAACAAATCTCCTGGCCCTGATGGGTACACAATGGAGTTCTTTAGATTCTTTAGAGAGGTCATAGAACAACCCCTACTACAGCCCTGCAGGGTGGCACAAGTAGGGGAAAAAATACCAGAGTCCTAGAGTTATGCAGTCATCTCCAGCATTCCAAAACCGGGGAGGGACACTACCTACTGTGCTGCATACCGCCCCATATCGGTTTTAAATATCGACTACAAGCTGTATGCCACATTAGTGGCTAAACGCCTAGAGGGGATCCTTTCTAGGCTGACCGGTCATGACCAAACTGTTTTTGTCCCAGGAAGGCAAACCCAGGAATATTAAAAGAACCTTACACCTTCTGCACCATGCCGCCCGGTCGGGGTTCCCGTTCCTACTTTTAAGTTTGGATGTGGAGAAAGCCTTCAACGGGGTGGCATGGAGCTTCCAGGGGGCAACACTTAGGAGCTTTGGATTCTCAAAGGCATTCTGCAAACTTATAAATAATATTTATTCCAGGCCCAGGGCCTACATCAAGGTGAACGGCAGTATTTCGGTGCTTATCTCCCTATTCTGGGGCACGAGACTGAGTTGCCCCGTCACCCCTTCTTTTCGCCTTATATCTGGAGCCTCTGGTGCAGGCCCTGCGGCACAGGGCGGAGGTGGCGGGCATGGAGGAGAAACCCACAAGCTTGCACCATATGCAGACTATCTCCTAATATATCTTCGAGACCTGGAACAATCCCGGCATCCCTTGTGGGCGTGTTTGGCGGAATTCAGTTCTGTGGATGGCTACAAAATAAACACAGCCAAAACAGAAGTTTTATAATTACACTACGATCCTTCTGACACAATAAGGAAAAGCTTCCCTTTTAAAATGGAATTTAAAAAGCCTAAAAAATACCTTGGAGTCCATTTGAGTTTTGACAGCTCTCAGCTGTTTGCTCAACTTCATACCCATCTTAGAAAAATTGAAAACAGACCTTGAAAGATGGGCGATAATCCCGCTCCCTCTGCTGCAACGGGTGGAGGCTATCAAAATGATATTGCTCCCTAGGCATTTATATTTATTTTAGACCCTCCCCATTCACATACCTGAGAATTTATTTTCTGGCCTACACAGGAAGATAGTCCGTTTTATATGGGATCCTTCGACCAAGGATCAGACTTACAGTTCTCCAAATGCCCAAACAGCAGGGAGGTTTATCTCTTCCAAACATGAAATTATATCATCAGGCAGCACAGCTGAGGACAGTTTTCTGTTGGTTAAATTCAAATCACATAGCAAAATGGAAAACTTTAAAAAGCAGGGAGGAGGGCCTTGTTAACTTAAAACAAAATTCTTCTAAGAAAGAAATACAGGTTACTCACCTGTAACAGGAGTTCTAGGAATGGTATATGTTGTTCATCCACACTGTCCGGCAAGGAACCTGCCAGACAGTGTTGTTCATCCACACTGTCTGGCAGGTTCCTTGCTGCTTTAAATCTTGCTGGAAGGTCTTCAAGCTGGCTCCTCCCACCCACCTGGGTGGTAAAACCCTCAGCTCCGCCCCATGACGCCAGATCTAGCCCACTGGAAGCCAGGTTATGCGTTGAAGCCGGGGAGGTTGGGTGGGTCGTGTGGATGAACAGATACCATTCCTGGAACTCCTGTTACAGGTCAGCAACCTGTATTTCTAAGGACATGGATATGTTGTTCATCCACACTGTCTGGCAGACTCCTAGCAGTTCTCCGAGAGGAGGGAGGCAAGGCGCACACCCCCTACTTGAGAAATAAAGACTGGAGAACCGAGGCCCCAAAACCAGCATCCCGGCGTGACTCAAGGTCGATGTGATAGTGGATGATGAAGGTGTGTGCTGACTTCCAGGTAGCAGCTCTGCAGATTTCCTGGATAGGGATGTCCCTGGAAGCAGCCACCGATGCAGCGGTATGGCGAGTAGAATGAGCTCTTATCCCTCTGGGAGGCTCCATGCCCGCCAACCTATAGCAGAGATCTATGCAGGAGGTGACCCACCTGCCTATCGTCCGCTTGGCTGCAGGTCTGCCAGGTGCGGCTTCAGCGTAGGTGACAAACAGCTGGCGAACCTCTCCCCGAACTTCAGTCGTCCGCTCCTTATTATAAGGGAGCGCTCTTCCAGGGTCCAAAGTATGGAGCCTATATTCGGCCCCCGAGGTGTGACTGGGGTACAACACCGGCAGAGTCAACACCTGGTTAAGTTGAAACTCCAACACCACCTTCGGAAGGAATTTCGGGGGAGGCACAGGACAACCTTGTCCCTGTGGAAGACCAGATAAGGAGACTCGATGGAAAGCGCCTGGAGGTCTCCCATCCTTCTGGTTGACGTGATAGCCACCAAGAAGGCGGTCTTCCATGACAGGTGAGAGATGTCACACCTGTGCATCGATTCGAATGGCTTGCCCATGAGCTTAACCAATACCAGCAGTAGATCCCACGGAGGTGGAGGTTCTCGCACTGGAGGGCATATGTGATCAAGGCCTTTGAAAAAGCGCCCGACCACCTTCTCCTGCGCATCGACTGCTTCCTGCCCGCCGCCCGTGGGCAGAGTGGCTGCCAGGTGCACCTTAAGGGTCATCGACCGAAGCCCTTGCTGAGAAAGGGACCACAGGTAGTCCAGAATGCTTGCCAAGGAACAGGAGGAAGGGTCCAGGCCCTTGCCCTGACACCAAATGGAGAATCTCTTCCATCTGAAGGCGTAGCATTTTCTGGTCGACTCCTTACGGGACGCCTCAACGACGTTGAGGACCTCGTCAGAAAGACCCAAGGCCTGGAACTCTAGCCACTCAGGAACCAGGCCATCAGGAGCAGGGATTGAAGGTCCGGATGGAATACCTTCCCCTGATTGACTGAGATCATGTCCGGGCGGGCTGGAAGCCGCCTCGGGAGCCTGGAGCCGAGACTGAGGAGATCTGGATACCAGAACTGGCGGGGCCAGTCTGGGGCTACCAGAATCACCTGCGCCTTGTTCCTCCTCGCCTTGAGAAGTACCTTGTGGATCAAGGGAAATGGGGGTAAGGCGTAGAAGAGGCCCGGGGTCCACAGCCTCGAAAAGGCATCCCCCTGAAGCGAGCCCTGCTGACGGGGGCCGGCATGAAACAGTCTCAGCTTCGCATTCTCCCTGGAGGCAAACAGGTCCGCCTGAGGCGTGCCCTAGTGGGAGAACAGATCTTGTACTACCTCCGGCAGGAGAGACCACTCGTGGGACGCAGACCCTATCCGGCTTAGGGCATCGGCCAGGGTGTTGGAGGCTCCTGCCACATGAATGGCAAGGAGATACGCCTCCAGGCTGCGCACGAGTGACCAAATGCGGAGAGCTTCCCTGCACAGAGGCATGGAGCGCGTCCTGCCCTGGCAGTTTAGGTAGTACATGGTCGTGGTATTGCTCGTCTGGACCTAAACCACTTGACCCCGTAGAAATGAAGCGAAGGTGGTGAGGGCTAGATGAACCGCTCAAAGCTCCAGCAGGTTAATGTGGCATCGGGACTCCCGAGGGGACCAGAGGCCGTGCGCTCTGTGCTCCCCCCGATGGGCACCCCAACCCATCAGAGAGGCATCGGTTGACAGAGAGACCGTCGGCTCAGGGCAGACAAACGGGATGTCCTCCTGCAGATGTGCTGGAACGGTCCACCACTGGAGAGCGTTCCACATCCCCTGGGTCACTGTCACTAGCTGATCCAGAGGATCGAAATGCTGTGACCATTGGCTAGCCAGCCCCTATTGAAGGGGACGCATGTACCAGCGGGCCCAACGGACCACGCTGGTGCAGGCCGCCATGAGGCGCAAGAAGTCCCGGGCAGGGTACGATTGCCCAACCTGAAATGATTGGGCAAAGGAGAAAAGAACCTCGGCCCTGTCCGCCGGGAGCCGTGTTCTGGCTCGTAGAGAGTCGAGCTCTGCCCCGATGAATTGTATCACCTGCTTTGGCACGAGTTCCGACTTGGCCTCGTTGATGAGGAGGCCAACCTGAGAGCAAACCTGGAGGGCCAGATCTCTGGACCGCTCCACCTCTGCTCTGGAGGGGGCTGCAGTCAGCCAGTCGTCCAGGTAGGGGTACACCCGGACCCTTCGGCGCCGCAGGAATGCTGTCACCACTGCCATGCATTTGGTGAAGACCCTGGGAGCTAGGGTAAGGCCGAAGGGCATGGCCTGGAACTCGTAGAGGGATCCCTCCGCCCTGAAGCAGAGGAATCTCTGGTGGGATGGACGGATTAGGACGTGAAAGAATGCGTCCTGAAGGTCCAGAGAACAGAACCACACGCCTTGTTCCAAGGATGGGATTATCTGAGCCAGAGTGACCATCATGAAGGTCCGAGACCTTAGGAACCTGTTCAGGTTGTGCAGGTCGAGAATGGGGTGCCAGCCCTCCCGTCCGTTTTGGGACCAGGAAGTACCTGGACACAAACCCCGGGTCTGGAGGAGGATCCACCACCTTCCTGAGCACCTCTTTTTCGAGGAGCAGGGCGATATCGGCTCGGCAAGCCAACAAAGAGCCTGCAGACCCCGTAGCCCCCCCCGAGGGGCGACGGCTCGGAAGGGCGGGGCCTGCTTGAACTCCAGGGGCAGGCCCTTTCCTACCACCTCCAACACCCATTGGTCCGTGGTGATAATGGACCAAGCGTAAAGGAAGTGGCGGAGCCGTCCCCCCACGGGGAGAACCCAGGAAGGAGTGATGAGGCTGGGGGCGACACCCCTCAACCCGTCACTGGGCAGGTTTAGAGGAGGGACCTGCTGAGGGACCTCCTGGGCCTTTACCTCCCTGCTTCCTGTTGGAGGAAGCCGCGGGCTTGGGTTTGGGATGCCAAGAGCGAGCCTGCTGGCCCTGGTGCTGTTGGGCTGGACACACCGCAGGCACAGAAGGACAAAAGGACTTGTGCTGCTGCTGTCGGCAGCCTTTGTCCTTCTGGGCGGAGGTGGCCGAGTCCAGAGTGGCATTGGACTTTTCGATCCGCTGGAGGTGACCTTCCACTCCAGGGCCGAAGAGGTCAGTTCCCAGGAAGGGGACATCCGCCAGTTTGTGCTGGGTATCCGCCGTGAAGGTGGATATCCTCAGCCATGCTCTGCGGCGCATGGCCACCGCGGCCGCAACCGATCTGGCACAGGAGTCTCCAATGTCCAGAGCCATTTGGAGCTGCTGTTTAGCCACCGCCCTACCCTGGTCCCGTACCTGCCTGACTGTGGTCTGCAGGTCAGCCGGGAGATGAGGGATCGCCTCATCCAGGGAGCCTATGAGGGCGTGGGAGAAGTGTGCCATCAGCAAGGCCGAGCTGGCCTGGCGGAGGCCAAGGGAGGATGCAGCGTACACTTTGCGCCCGGCATAGTCCAGCTTTTTGGACTCCTTGTCGGGGGGCTTGCCCACATCCCTAGCATTCCCGGAACGCCGGAAAACGCTGTCGGTTACCAACCCCTCGGTAGAGGGGTGTTCTGAAAAACCGGGCAAAGAGCCGGTAGGTACCGCATACTTCCTAGCCATCCTGGCCGAAGGCGCAGGACAGGAAGCAGGCCGCTGCCAGAGCTCCAAGGCTGGGCCAACAATGGCTTCAGCCACCAGAAAGGACTCTGTGGGTGAATCCCCTCGGTCCAGTATCTCCATCAGGGGACACTTGGCCCGCTTGGATACAGGCTCGAGCTGCATCCCGGTGGACTCTGAGATGAGCCAAAGCAAACCCATGAAGGACGATGGTCTTTCTTCCATGAACTGGCCCCCGGAGGACTCCAAGTCAATGGGCCTGGAGAACAGGGAGGAGTCATTGTCGGACTCCGAGGAGTCCGCAAAGAGCTGCCTGGGGCCTGAGCCACCCTCCACCTGCCGAGGACAGTCGGGAGTGAGGGTGACCGACAACCTGTGGGGCAGGCCTGACCCGACCAAGAGTCTTTGGTCAGCGCCCCTGATTTCGGTTGTGGAGGCGGAGGTTCCACCACAATCAGTGGGGCAGCTGGTTTCAGCCAAACAACCGGCCCAGGCTTGGGCACCTCGGCTACAGCGAGGGGTTGTTTCAGCCACTTGGGTGACAGCCACTTGATGGCTGGGGAAGGCGACGGCGTCTGCTTGTTCCCAGACAGAAGTAACTGCTGCCACATCAGGTCCTCGTAGCGTCGACGCAACTTGCGCCGAAACCTCTCCTCTTCCGAGGAGGAAGACGAGGACGAGCGGTGGCGCCACTTACTTCGGTACAGAGACTGCCGATGTCAGTGGGATCGGCTGGACCGAGACGATGTCCAAGACCGAGATCCTCGGCATTTCCGAGGACGGGTCTGGGAAGGGGCAGGGGACACCCGTGCTTCCCTCGGCTCGGAAGCCTTAACCGGGGACTGCGGCACCGGAGGCAAAGGAAAGTCCTTGGTCTCCACCGGGGGAACCAGTGAAGAAGGGTTGTCGGCTTCACCAGCCGACAGCCCGTCCGACAGGTCGAGAAAAATCTCGACCACGTCGATGGGTGTCTCGGCTGGCTGACCTGACGGGGACGCCGTGAAGCCAGCGGCCTTAGCCGCAACCTCGACCGAAGCAGAGTGTCGACTGTCCAGGGAAGGGGACCTCTCCCGCTCCCACGAATGCAGACGATGGGACTTACCTTTTAAGTCCTTTTTGGACCGAGAAGAGTGTGCCGATGGCCCCTCTCGATTGGCAAAGCTCCTTGAAAGAAGCCGAATATGAGGTACCCAGAGAAAGCGGGATAAAAGCCGCGAACGAGGAAGAGGATGATGCGACCTGTGCCGCCTCCTCCTCGAGAGTGATCATCTGCTCGAGTTGCTCAGCCGAGCCAGCCACCGCGGTAACCGCCCAATGGGCTTCATTCAACTTCACTGGCGGGTAGCGCGTCTCAGGGCACCCAAGCTGTAACCGGGCAGCGTGGTCTTCCAGGACGTTGGCCGAAAACGAACGGCATAATTCGCAGGCCTGCGGATCATGTTCCAGGCCGAGGCAGTAGACGCACGTGGAGTGTGGGTCCATCCTGGACATTTTCTGCCCACAAGGGCACCGCCGAAATCTGGGAGTCGATTTGTCCATCGCAGCCGCGAGGGAGAAACTGACTGAAGTCTTGAAAATTTTAAAATAAGTTTCAGGCGAACCGAAGAATTAGGATCCAGTCTACACACACAGCATTAAGGAGGGAACCTGAGCTACTAAGCGGTAAGGAAGATCTGGAGTCATGGGGCGGAGCAGAGAGTTTTACCACCCAGGTGGGTGGGAGGAGCCAGCTTGAAGACTTTCCAGCAAGATTTAAAGCGACAAGGAACCTGCCAGACAGTGTGTATAAACAACACTGTCTGGCAGGTTCCTTGCCGGACAGTGTGAACAACATATCCATGTCCCTAGAAACTTATTTCCCCCCCATGGAGAGGGAAAACCACATACAATTTCCTGTATCCGGGCTTGGGATGAGGTATTGGATAGCGAGAAGTTCAGAAGATGGCGTCTCTACCTGTCCTCGATTCCATACGTGGACTCATATATACTGGCAAAGTTGGATGTGGGCTTCCGACACTGAGAGAGGAGAGGCCTGCATCTTATTTGGCACTTTCTAAATGGCAACGAAATTACTGTATTCCAGAATTTGGTAGAAAAGTATGGAGTTCCATGACAGGACAGGTTTAGATACTTCCAAATTAGGGATTATGTATGGTCCCTCCTCCCAGACGAGGAAGGGGAGGACCCCCCACAGGTAGCTGACTTGATGAAAGCTGAAGTGGAAGATAGGGCATTAACTGTCCACATAATTTCATGCTTATATAGGGCCCTCCTCTCCTGGCAGGGGGACACCCCCCAGTCTATTAGACAGGCATGGACAAGGGGCCTAGGGGTACACATACCAGATGATACCTGGAATAGGACCCTGGGGAAGACCCAATGGGGGCTGTCTGCAGGGAGTTGGAAAGAAGTTTCCTGGAAGTTGTTTATAAGATTCTTATAACCCCTGCAGTGCAGGCAAAATACCAGAACCATAGGTCTCCAATTTGTTGGCGCGGTTGCAGAGTTTCCCCTGCAGCCTTAATGCATATAATGTGGGAATGCCCTGTCCTCTTTTTTCCAAAAACTCCAGGGAGCTCTTCATGCTATTTTTGGCCCTGATCTTCTACTGACCCCCTATGCTTTCTTTCTTTTTGTAACTACCAAAGGGTTACAGGACCCCCTTACAAGTAAATTAGTTAAAATTATCCTCTTGACTGCTCAGAAAGCCATCACCAAAAAATGGTTATCTCAACAGAGTATCGCTACAGCACTGGCATGACCTAATGATAATGGTTTATAGAATAGAGGCCTTGACAGTGGTTCTAAACAAGAGACGATCTCAATTTGAGCTGCAATGGCAGAGATGGACCTTGTACATTGGCACACAAAGACCGGACTTTGTGCCTTAGATGCCAGTGTTGGGACAACTCTGTTGCGTCTGTGTGATGACTACGGGATGGGAGCATAGGCCTATAAAGGATATAGAATCGATTTCCTTATAAAGGCCACCCACCTTGTTTTTTTTTTGCCATTAATGACATTAACTCCTTTATCAAGTTTCATTAAAGCTTTTTTTTTTTTTTTCCTTGTGCGATTTCAGGCAGAAGTTATATATTTATGTTCCCAGGTATCCTCTCAATGGTTGACTCTGAGGCTATGGAAACACAGTCCCTCTTTTCTTACCATTGCTTTAAATGTAAAGACCCACTGATCAATATATATTTAAGCAATAAAGCATGACCAGAGGTTATGTTAATCACCTTCTACGGGTATAATGTGGCACGAGGTGTAGTCAAGTGCTACATGCCCATGAGGGTGATTTAACTGACCATTAACATAACCCCTGGGAGTGCCTTATTTCTATTATAATAAAAATGTTTTTAAAAAAGTGTTAAACCGTGTTCAGCATATGATTAGGCTGTACATGTATGTCAATCAAAGATTAACACAGGGCTGATAGAATGTTTACAACCAATCAGAAAGCTATATTTCTTAGACCCTTTTTATAATTTTTATTAGTCTGCATGTTAAGTGGTAAAATCAAGTAGAACATATGGCAATGTTTATTTGTATGTGCTGTTTACGGTTGTAACTGAAAAATCCTCTTTAAATAAAGTTAAAAAAAAAAAATGCTTCCATGTAGTCCTGGTGCCTCTAATTCCTATGGTGTGACTTGCTGCAAGAGATATCCTTGAAGATGTTTAGCAATTTCTGACTGGCTAAGGGACACAAACCCTTTTATGTTGAGATATGTTGAATTATATTAACTTTTACTGCTTAAAATGAAGTGTTTATTCTCTTTTAATACTTAAATACACACAAGAAGTGATAATGGTAGTTATTAATGAGAATAATACCAGAGCCATACAATCATCCTACATTTTAAGTACAGCTCTAGCATGAAGACCAAATCACTTTGAATTATTTTTTCCAATGCTATAAATTGGAGTTCCATTGACAGAAAAAGGCCCACAGGCCCCTCTAATCTGCCCAGTCTAACCTACAGCATGATATGAATGTCCTTGTGGTCACTCACTCCCCCGCCTCCATGTCATCCTCCCCTGCTATCTTCACCAGCCCCATATGTTCTTCCAACCCTCACTGTCACTCCCCATTTTTCTTTAGTGTTAGGAAGTATCTTAAAAAGAACCTCTTTTTCAGCTGGGAAAGAGGCCATTTTTTTCTATTGCTTTTAACTCAAGAAGTTTTTCTAATTCTTGCAAGCATTGGAATGGATAGTGGCTGATCAGCTCACGGAGTACCTTGTAAAATACAGCCTGCAATGTTCCCAGCAGCAATGCAGCATGGCTTCCGCAAAGGACACGGCACTCCCAGAATTCACTACACATATCCATCATGCACTTCATCAGGGCCAGTTGGTCAGTGCCTCTTTTACTGACCTAAGGCATTTGACACTGTCAATCACTCCATTCTCCTCAAACAATTATCCCTCCTTGGTCTTTCAAGTGAAACTACCCTCTGGTTTCAAAGTTACCTCTGTAACCAGACCCAACAGGTCAGGATTGGTGAATTCCTCGTCATCCCTACCAATCCACTCTGAAGTACCCCAAGGTTCTATCCTGGGTCCCTTGTTATTCAGCATACTCCTGAACAATCTCCCTGCCTCGTGCCATGACAGAATGTTACTGTATGCAGTTGATGCAGTAATCTTCACTTGCCACACTGACCCCACCTCCCTTCAGTCTCAACTACAGAAAAGTTTCAGAGAAGTGGAAGACTGGTTTTGCTCACATAAACTCATCCTTAACCACAAAAAAACTAAAACAATGTTGTTCCATGGAACCACAAGTACAAGGACCATGAGCTCATAATTAACAACCACGAAGGCGTTGCTCTTGAGCAGGTGGATATGTTTAAATATCTGGGCCTGACCCTTGACTGCTCCCTCTCGTATACCAAACACATTGACAATATCGCTAAAACTGTGAACTCCCGTATAGGGCTATTATACAAGCATAAACATTGCCTAACGACTGAAGCCTTGAACCTCACTATCCAGAGCTCTATCTCAACTATTGACTATGGGCTCGTTATCTATGGATCCACTACTGATATTGCACTCCAGAGCATAGCTGTAGCCCCTAATAAGGCATGTAGACTCCTTATTTCAGTTGCCCGCCTTTCTCACACGTGTGACATTTACGAGCAGGCTAACTGGTTCCAGCTATCCGTCAGGCTTAAGTACCAGACCTGCATCCTAGCTAAGAAGACATCACTGGGCCTTAAGCCCCCTGGAGTCCAATCAATATTGACCCCACAGCATGCCCGCCGCCTAACTAGAAGATCAGACAGTCTAACCTTTACAATACCTCGCTGTCAGACCTCTCAAGCTCAGCATTCTTACCTTGTCAGAGCTTCCACCTGGTTCAACCTGATACCTACAGAAATCTCCAACACTGCCACGATTGGTGCTTTTAAGTGTAAACTGCGTCAATACCTCGTGCCTTCTGTGATTGCTTCTTATAATCCCATCCAGGCATACTACCCTCAAGCATCCCTCCTCACTGCCTCAGCTCCTCCTCTTCTCCTACCCCCCCATTACTGGGTATAGGATGAATCTGTCTCCTTTTTTTTTTTTATCCCCCCCTTTCCTCCTCCCATGCTGTTTCCCATCTACCACATACCCAAAGCAATGCGTTCCCCATTTCTCCCCTCCTCCTCGCCTCTCTCCCCATACCACCCCTCACCACCACTCTCTCTTCTCCATCAACCCACTCCTAACAAAGCCACTGAGCCGCCTATGACTTGTACTGTATAATTAACTGCAACACAATTCCTTGACAATGCCTTTGGCTGCTACTATTGTAACCTTTTTTTTTTGTTTTTTTTTTGTTAAGTTCCATTGTAATGATCATGTTATGCTTTGTACCTGATTGTCTTGAAGTGGAACCTTTGTAAAAGAGCCCTTGGCTCAAAGGTGTCATCCGAAATACAAATGAATAAATAAAAATAAATAATTCTGGTAATACCTTCGGTTGTGGCAACCAAGATTTTAATTATGTTTGCCAGCCCCCCCCCAATTGTTTAACCAGGAGTGGCACACTAAGCTGAAAGCTTGTTTCAGGTGCAACCTGGGAGCACAGGGAAGTTAAGTGACTTGCTCAGGGTCATACAGTATATGCAAGTGGGGGGCTGTGAGATTCAAACCCAGGTCTCCATATTTGCAGCTCAGAGGCCTAAACCACTGCGCCATACTGCCTCCCCTTCTGTAAAGCCTATAACCAAATTTAGGACTGTTGACAATTACTATGTTTTTAAAAGCAGATCCGTTTTCCTCAACCTTTTTTTATGGAACTTGTTCAGTCTAAGACAGCGGTACCTTTTCCTGGTTAGGAAAACTGTCACAATGGCATCATTTCATTCCATAAGGCTTGCTGATAGTAGTTTAGCTAACAGCCTGCCTTAGAGTTAAAGCTGATGAACAGCTCTTTTCGCCTAAATAATCTAATTTTTTTGGATCTTTATCAGGCAGTTGTGTGCTAAAATGAATCTTAGTTTTCTCACATGCAGTCTCTTGAATTAAGCTCTCAGTATTTGAATGTGAATACAACAAGAAATGTGGTAGCCATGTTAGTCCAGTCAACAATGTAGAGAAAAAAACAACAAATGTATTGTGGGTGATGCTTTTTATTGGACTAACAAAATTATTTCTGAGACTAGCTTTCGAGACATAAATCTCCCTTCTTCAGGTCAAGTCTTTAGGACTTTGACCTAAAGAAGGGAGATTTATCTCTTGAAAGCTAGTGTCAAATAATTTTGTTAGTCCAATAAAAAGTATCACCCAAAACACATTTGTTGTTTTTTTTTACTCTATGGTGTGAATACACAAACTCTGAACCCTTTCTGCAAAAAGTACCTTTCAGCATTTTTTTTTTTAAATCAAAAGGCAACATTATAGATGGGTTTTCTAAAATATTTCTAATTTTAAAAACCTTATGAACTGGGAATGTGTCTTACTTTGGAGGACTTATTCCCAGCACACTCATGAGTCTTCCAGGGCATAGGATCTGAATCAATGTCTTCCTCACTCTCAGAGTTCTATTCATCTTACCCATCTACTGGTAGGTAGCCTGAATCTGCCTCAGATTATATCTTTTTCTGAATCTTCTGTTTTATATCCAGTATAGGAGGCAACCCTTCATCAGGGATTTCTATTGGCTCTTCCTTGCTTGACTTTTTAGAGGTTGTGCTCCAGATGTTGTTTATTACTTTTCTTCACTGAGAATCAGCCCACCTCTTGTACTTTTTTTTTCCACAACACCAGAGAGCTGCTTTTCAGCTGCCTGTGTGAAGCCACACTTGTAGCAGTCCTGCAACGTGAGTGGTCACCACCATATCCATATGCAGTTTAGCCATTTTCTCCCCCATGATCCGGGGTCTCTGGACAGGTGTGGTAATTTTGCCCCCGGGAGAGTCTTACTGTCATGGGCAGGGGAACGAATGTGATGCAGCAGCAGACTAAGATTTTTCTGTTTTCAACAAAAAAGTTTCCTAATTTGTGATCAGAGCCTAAGCACTTAAAACAGTATTTGTCTCATTTTGGAAGTATGTTTATATACGTTTCATACTTTTTGAAACTAGGTCACATCCTCTATCTGGATTTTGAAGGCATAAGGAGTTTTAAAATATGTTTAAAGCAATTTCATGAGAGAAAAAATACTTTAATGAAAGAGCCACCAATCTGAACTGTTAAACTGTTCGACCAGTTCTCTCACTATGCGCTCCACAAATGTGTACTATTCTCAGTTCTGATAGCAATCAGAACTGACAGTAAGTTTAAAAAAAAAACAAAAAAAAACAGAACACTATAAGAAGTGTTAAATAAAACTAAGAAAACACTTAAAACAATACAAATTGCTGAACAGATGACAAGGGAAGCTCTGAGGTGAATGATCTCTTTTAGGCAGAGAAACTGATCTGGCAGTTAGGCAGCAGGAAGGTTCACAATCAACACAAAATGTGTTTGGAAACTTAAAATTCCATCCTTCTCTGGGGCAACCATGGTGCACAAGATACTGCCACCTGCAAGGACAGTCATGTTTCAGCAATGGAGCTCAAAGAAAGAAGTATCATCAATTGAAAATGTTTTATACACTGTAGTAAAATTTTGTGATACAAAATGAACCCAAACTAACAGCAGATCACTGATCAAATTCCTTAAGGTGGATCTTTTAAGGCTTAAAAGATGAACAGGTCTTTAGTGAGTTAATCTGGGTTAAATCTGAGATAGGAGTGATATCACAATAGTGAAGGACATAAACTGCAATAAAACAGTGGTATTAATGTAATTTTTATTAGGCTGTGTAAAAACTGACATGAAAGATAAATGTCAAAAGAACAAAATGTTATGAAGTAAAGTCTGTTTTACTCTTTATATTGTTTTCATTCACAATGGGTCCCCAAGTAAGGATTCCAGTCCACTTCCTGTCTGCAGAGTCCTTGAAATAAACCCCTTCCCCGGGAGTCTGCATGTAAATCAAGACCATTTCCAGTCCATCGTTCAGACCGAACGGATCTTCCTCTTTTCAAAAAACAGGACGTGTTTGTTCACTAAAACAAAAACCAGAAAGACACACACAGTGATGATGTGTCTACAAATAAATTCCAGACCAGTAGTTAGTGCATTTGTATACAACAGGTCTCTGCTCACACCCATTCCTGGTTAAAAAGAATGTGCAGGAGTCAGCCTGCTGGCAGAGCAGTAGTGCTCCCACTTCCGATGCCAGTGACCCAAGTTCGGAAGTGAGCTGAGGTTGTCAGGGGGTAGGAGGTTTGAAAATCCCAGAGGATGCTCTCTGTATAGGGAGGGTTGCTGCCTCCACTACTGTGCTGCCACCTCGGTGACCATGACTGGTAGTGCAGCAGAGACAAGCAGGTTAGGGAGGCCATCAGCTGATGGCTTGCATATAGCACACCACTGTGTATGCTTTTGCTACAACCTCACACATACCGATGGCCACAGGTGAAACTAGGTGGAAAAAAGCAGCCCTGGCACCCTAGGTGAAGGAGGAAACAAAATGTACAGCACACATTAATGCCAAGCATAATACTGTTTTGCAGGATAGACAAACGCTAAAAGCCCCAGTGCTATGAGTCACTCTGACTCTTCATTAGGGGGCACAGCACTATACATTTTGTTTCCTCTTTGTACCTGTGCCTCTTGTCTAGCAGCACCCTATCAGTGTCTGCAGCGCAGAGGTTTGTGTTTTTCTTACTCAAGGTGAAGAGCCCTGGTACATCCGGGCTCTGTGTGTCCATAAGGCATAGCTGTCTGAAAGACCACAGTACTGGGGGTATATCCCCTCCACCTAAGACCCCACTTGAGGGTGGGGCAGAGAAAAAAGCTCTGCAGAGAGGGCTTGTCAGTGACGCCAAGACACAAGTGAGTCAGGGTGGGTCACTGGTGTCTAGAAAGGGAGGGTGCCAGAGAAACAAGGGGTGGAAAAAAATCTGCAATAACCCGTGGTACAGCAGTAGCACATCATGCTGTCACCCAGGAGAATGGGGTCTACGTACAGTCCCCAGAATACCACATGGGACTTGATGGGGCTTAGCACCTGGCAGATGTTAGTTGCTTGGGTTGTGGGGCATGGGCCGATTACCACTTGTGTTTCTCCTGGGAGATCAAGTAGTGACACTGACCTTGGCTGTGAAGGTAATGACTCTTGCCCCCAACCTAAGGAAAGGTGCAGCAGTGGCAGTCCCGATTGGTTGATGTGGGACAAAAGAAGACTTAGCATGCAGAGCTATGTTAAACTGTGTATCCTGCAATATAAAGCATGGGACTGGGATCCCTTTATCAGATTCTCCCCTGCCTTCAATCCAACTACTACAAATCATTTACATAAAGTATCTTTTCAACATGTTCTTCGTTTTCTTAACTAGTTGGGTACTGCCATTTTTCTTCCTTTCAACACCCCACCTGCAGGAGTAGTGTACTATTCAGTGACAGCATGCTTCATGAGTTCACTGTAGCAGTCCATAATATATTTAAATGGATACTTGGCAAGAAGAGGGCAAGTATAGAGTCCTATCCCAAGGGCTCAGGGTGCTTAACATACAGATTATAACAGAACACAATAAAATCATCAGGCTCACTAACATTAAATAGAATCAGAGGAACAAATCAAAGAAATAAGACATCAGGTCCATCAGGTAGTTCAAAAAGATGACTTTTTCAGACCCAGTTTCAATGCCTCCACCATGGGGAACGTATTAGATGGTATGGCAGCGAGTTCCAAATTGCAGGCACTGCCACCAATAAATGCCCTATCACCAAACTGCTGCTCCTCGGGTGGAATGGATGGGAAAATACCAAGCCAAAAGGTCTTTAAGACAGGGCAAATCCATGAAGGGCTTTGTATGTTAATGCAATCTTGAAAGGTGGTGCACCACCTAATCAGTAGCCAGTGCAGCTGCCACAGCACAGGTGTAAGGGAGTCCAGCCAAATGTGTTACACTGCAAAATTAGAATTAGCATACCCCCAAAAAATGTCATACCAAAAATTAGGTTTCTCCATTACTTCAATTTAAAGTTATGATCCATTTTGTAATCCTGATTTCACTACCTGTTCAAAAAAGCCAGTTTCAGTGAAAAGCCGGTGATGTCATAACCTGAACTCACAGTGTAGTGTATGGTGGAATACAATACTCAACTCGTTTTTCCACCCAACTAAATCTTTGTTCAGCCACACAAGCAACAATGAATGGAATGCTGTACTGACCATACGTGCAGAACAGCATTCCATTCATTTACAATGGAAAGCTCGAGCCGCTCCTGAAAGCCCTCAGAAAAAAGCCCGCCGCACAGCAATAGCATTAAAATCTGTTTCTAACACAGAAGAGGACAGCGGTGCTTTTTTTAAAAACACTCACCAAGCAGGAGCAGTTCATTCTCGATGACGAGAACTTACTAGCCTTACAATGAAGTTTCTGCCTCCAGTTCATTTGTTTTCTCGCTAAGCAAGATGTCTGGCCACCATGTTTTTTGAGCGTTTTTTTTTTTTGTGTGTGAAAAACCCACCCAACTAAATCTTTGTTCAGCCACACAAGCAACAATGAATGGAACGCTGTACTGACCATACGTGCAGAACAGCATTCCATTCATTTACAATGGAAAGCTCGAGCCGCTCCTGAAAGCCCTCAGAAAAAAGCCCGCCGCACAGCAATAGCATTAAAATCTGTTTCTAACACAGAAGAGGACAGCGGTGCTTTTTTTAAAAACACTCACCAAGCAGGAGCAGTTCATTCTCGATGACGAGAACTTACTAGCCTTACAATGAAGTTTCTGCCTCCAGTTCATTTGTTTTCTCGCTAAGCAAGATGTCTGGCCACCATGTTTTTTGGGCGTTTTTTTTTTTTTGTGTGAAAAACCCACCCACACTAGAGCAACAACCAATGAGAGTGTGCACTGCTAAGGTAGGGACGCCCAGTCCCTAGCAACCACACAACTCAGCATGAACAAGCTGTAGCTGCCGAAATACGAAATGGGAGACATTTCTTTCTCAACAAAAAAATTATATTTAAAATTCTTAAAATAGTACTGAAATAATCTGATTGGCACCATACACTATAAAAATACTGGATGGGCAACCCCATGCAGAACCACTGTGTTCTACCACCTCAGGGTTTGAGTCCCATGGACCTCTCGAACATCGTTCTTGAGGTCACAGGGAATCAAACCCCTCTGTGGCAGAACACACTGGTACTGTATGGTTGCCCATCCAGTATTCTCCATCTAGTCCTCCCTGTCTGCAAGCTTACAGAACCTGTTTTTCCAAAATTTAAAGATAACATGCAATGGTTTTCACAAGTAAAACAAGCAGCATCATTCAATAAGCATTGCTATAAAAACTGTGTTTCAAATTTTGTAACAAAGTTGACAATATTTTTTTTTTTGGTGTGTGTGTGTGGTCCATTTTCCCAGGGTTGCTGGATGCTGAGTCACCATGCCTCCAGGCTGATGATGTAATTTGGGGTGCTACTTTACTGTGCCTGTTAGGAAGCTGCTACTAGTACTGTAATGTTGGTAACTTCATTGCTGTTTGTCAGTGTCTGCTTCACAATAAGTTTTGACCCATTCTTACCAGTAGCGGCACAAGGCGTTGGAACCATCAATTGCTTAACCTGACCCAAAATGGCCACACAAGGGAGAATGAGTAGCAGCCTTATCTGTGTCAATTCCTACTAGGAATGGAAGAGTTTGCCCTGGTAAAATGATAATTTTAATGTGGATTAATAAAACAGATGAGCCTGAATATAGGTCAAGTAATAGCCTGCCAGGGAAAAAACAATGGCCTGGCTACTGCATAGAAACTCTTAGTATGGTTTCAAAACAGCATTACCTCTCCCATCCCCACTTACAGGAAGATGGGATAATTGTTTTAAAGTGTCATCCTCAGAAATCACCTCAATTGAATGACAGGTATGAATGACCACAGATTTTAACCACATCAGAAAAGTATCCAGTCTGCAAACCTCACAGCAGTGTGCTATGACTCAACATCTAGCAACCCTGGAGAAATGGACAAAAAAAAATGAATTTGTCAACTTTGTTACAAAATCGGAAATACACACAGGTTTTATAGCAATGCTTACTGAAGGGTGCTGCCTGATTTACTTGTGGAAACTACTGCACATGATCCATACCTCTCAAGTGTCCCACATTGTGTGGGACATCTCGCATCTGCCCTCATTTTTAGATCCTATCCCACTGTCCTGTCAGCAACTGTCACTGTCCCAGATTTTACAGATCGACAACTTTTGACAATGACAGTGTGCGGACCTCGGCGCAGGCCCTTTATAATGCTTACGAGTCACGACTGACTTGAGTGCTGCTGATTCTGTCTGATGCCTGGCTGGAGAAGCAAGCAGCGGAGCACATGGCCAGTGGAAGCGAGGACGAGCCTACAAGGAGGGGCAGGCTCAGTGGGCTGAACACGAATGCACAGGCAGAAAGTGGTTGGGGACTTGGAGAGTCGCTGCTCCTCCTCGCGCTCTCAGTCAATCATGGGGCACAGACTGGATTTTGTGGCTTGGCGCTCTGAAGCACACCATCTGCTCGGACTGCCACACGATGAGCGGGAGTGACGCAGAGAAGACTCAGAAAACTGTCATGACCAGAGAGAGAGAGGATTAGGAGGAAACATTAGCCTTGTGGAGTGTGGTGACATCACCGGGAGCAGAAGGAGAAAGGAAATGAGGAGTAAAGAAAAAAAAGTTAAATGACGCCCCCAGTCACAGCTTGCCTAGGGCTTGTGATCATCGGGTCAGGTTGTGGTGACCCAGAGGAACTTTAGCATGCCTGCATCAAATGTGTGGATGAAGGTGGAGAAAAAGGACAAGCCTCTTTTTGCCTGCTTGCTGCTGCACTGAATTGAGTGCAAGCCCAGCCCAGTGCAGTGTGCCACTTAAGTGAGGTAGGTCCACTCCTGTAGCTGGTTGGTGGTGTTTTTTTTTGGGGGAGGCACGTGGGGGGACATTCTGCTGCAGACAGTGCTGCTGCACTCACTTAATCTGCTCTCTGCTGCTCTGCATCAAAGAGGGTAAGGAAAGGAAGGGTAAACTATCTCGATTAGGATTTTCATCACCAAGGTTTATTTTTTTTCTATTTCCCTATGCTGTGGGCTGACTTGAGTATGGATGCACAAGGAGTAATTGTGAAAAACTGTATGAAGGATACTTACTGGGCATGTTGTTCCACAAAAGCTACAGGTTATGGCCCTGGCTTGGAATGGGTTGAAGCAGAAGAATTGAGAAAGTAATTAAGTTATCCCCAACCCCTACAGCACGTATATAGCACATATTAGATTGAGTGTTCCACAGGGCTCGGTGTTGGGACCAGTGTTGTTTGGGATATTCATTGCAGACATATCACTGGACATCAAGAGCAATATTAGTCTGTATGCTGATGATACCAAGGTAGGAGTGGTGGTGGATGGCAGGGGTTGCAGGATGATCTGGCAAAGCTTGAAACCTGGTCAGACACCTGGCAACTGGGGTTTAATGCCAAAAAAGTGCAAGGTGCAGCATTTTGGGATGAGGAACCCAAGGAGGAGTTACCAGCTGGGGGGAGTGCAGCTAGCCCAGACAGAGGAGGAGAAGGATCTGGGGGTGCTCATTACAGGGTCAATGAACAACTCGGCACAATGTAGGAAGGCAGCTGCAAAGGCCAACAAAATGCTGGGTTGTATTGCAAGGGGTATATCCTCGAGGAGGTGATTCTGCCACTGTATAGGTCATTAGTTAGACCGGACCTGGAGTACTGCGTGCAGTACTGGTGCCCGTAACTGAAGAGGGACATTAAGTTACTGGAGGGGGTGCAGCGCAGGGAAACAAAGATGATCAAGGGGCTGGGGGACTTATCATACGAGAGGAGGCTGAGGGAGTTGAATATGTACTCACTGGAGGAGAGGAGGGACAGGCGGGACATGATTGAAACCTTTAAGTACATGAAAGGAATAAACAAGACAGGTGCAGAGGGGCTGTTCAAAGTAAGGGAGGGGAGGGACACCAGGGGCCATGATATGAGACTGGAGGGAGGAAGGTTCAGGAGGGAGATAAGGAGACACTTTTTTACAGACAGGGTGGTGGCTGGGTGGAATGCGTTACCTGCAGAAGTGGTATCCAGTAGAACAGTGGACTGCTTCAAAAGGGGATGGGACAGGACAAGGGGGAGGGTCAATGAAGGGGAAGGGTGGAAGGGAAGGGCAGCTGCAGAATAAGGGGTGCTAGCTGCACATTCAAGCAGACTTGATAGACCTCTAGGCCTTAATCTGCTGGCAAATTTCGTATGTTCGAGTTTAAGGATCTGTTATGATGTTAAACAGTGCAATAAATCAAAGTGCTGAAATTCGGATGTCCCTCATTTCAGGGTGTGGTGTCCCTCATTTCAAAGTCCTGAGGTTGAGAGGCATGACATGACCTTTAAACTTTGGAGAAACAGATCCTATAAGCTTTCAGACAGGGTGGACTAGATTGAGATTTCAGGTTATGGCATCATCAGCAGTTCTTCACTGAAACTGGCTTTTTTGAACAGGCAGTGACTTTAGGGTTGTAATGTGACTTGTAACTTTTATTTTATTTTTAATGTCTTTTTCCCTCCGGTCACAGCCTGCAGGGCCTCTCTCAGGCATCCTGGCCTAATCCTGCCTGCCTGAGGTCTCCCCATCCTGAGCCTCCTCTCCCCACACCACAGCCAGTACCCCCGGCTTGGCCCCTCCAGGGTGGGGCCGCCCCTCCTCTCCGGTGCTCACTTATAGACTGGCCAAGCTGCAGGTGAGGGCCCGGGTGGAGGAACTGGAAGGCCGGGTGGGTGAGATCAGGCAGTGGGCATGGGGGCCTGGTGCAGTCGCCTACCTCGCAGAGCTGGTTGTTTCCTTTTTCTGTTGCGCTCCTCCCAAGCGTGGCGTGCAGTGATGCCATGGCAACCCTGCTGGTGTCTGCCACGCTCCCCCACGTCTTTCTGTCCGCTTCCTGCAGCGCCCTCTATCTCCACCGGGGTTCGCTGGGATGACAGATAACCCTGTAACCCCTCCCCCCCCTCGCGAGAGGGGCAGTCCGTCAGATGCTCAATCCTTCCTCCCTGCCGACCCCGAGCTTGCTCATGAACTCGGGTCGCCGGCGTAGTGCAAGGTGTGGCATCTAGCGCCTCAACCCTCAGTGCCACCAGGCTGACATGTAACTTTTATACAAAGTAACTTAAGAGACCTAATTTTTGGCATGAGGCTGACTGGGGCTATGCTGATCCAAACTCTGAATTTACTGATGCCAGAAATTTTGACCAGAGTCCCTCTAAAAGGCACACTTGCCATCAACGTGGCTGCAGCATTCTACACCAGCTGCAGGCAGTGCACCACACTTCCAGATAGCCGTAGGTACTGAGCATTACAATTAGCAAGTCTTGAAGTCATAAGGGTGTGTACTAGCGTCGGCAGATCCCCTTAGAATGTCTTTTACAAGTATAACTGTCCTCTTGCTTGTCATCTGGGTGAGAGAATGGTAAAGCTACAGGTAAATTTAATGTAAACAGTTCTGATACTTGAAGGATGCAAGAGGTGGCACTTGTATCTGTAAGAAGCCTTAAGTGTTTATATAATCACAAAACATTTGATGATGTACACATTAAAAAATTAAACAAATCCAGTTTTCTTAAAAAAACATTACCCCACACCCGATTTCAAAGTGGAAAGTTTGACTTTCTCAGACTCTGCATATGCGAAATCCTGTTACAGTTGTTAGAGAACCTTGGTAGTGCTGGCAAAGAGTATTGCATTCCCATGTGGATGATCCATCTATACCCCTTGAGAAGGTGGAGTCACAGGGGTGATTCAGAGGCAGGGCTTTCAGTCTGCAGGAGGATGGGTGACTAACTCCACTGCAGCAATGCCTCTTACAGGCCACGGGGTTGCCCTGATGTTATGGGTTACCATGTGACATTGCCTCCCCACCGTAGGTGGTTGCACAGTGAGAGAATGACAAATGCAATCAATGGGTGGAGAGCACGTTTAGGTAGTTGAAAGGAAACAAATTCCTCCACCAGCACAATGTCCATCCACTTGTGCCCAAGGCACAGGGTCCATCTCTGTCTTTTGTTCTGATCTATCCTGGTACACAGACTGACGCTCCTGGGCCAATCACTGACCAGAGAACTGGCCTGGGCCCCACCACAAAGGAGTATGTTTGTGAAGCACCTAGCCAAGGATCAGAGGGTGGTATGGAGAGCACAACAGAAGTGCCCTGACAGAGGAACGTTTGGGAGAAGAAGCCTGGCAGGGAGGAAGCAGGAAGTCACTGCTGGAAAAGCATAAATGATGAATTAAAAACAAACAAACAAAAAAAAAAAAACATGCATACTCTGACCAGCACCCATGATCTACAATGTACTCCAAAAATGCACTGCGCTCAAGGACAGCCTACAATATAAGTCATTTCAATGCTAATGAAAAGAGAAACAAGGTGGAGTGCTGGAAGTGGAGAAAGAACTGTGCCAGAGTAAGTAAAAACATTTTCTTCATTAAGTTGGCCTGGTGCAGTCAAGCCAGGAGTAACACTACCGCTACAATGGAAGCAAATGAGCAGGGGAGAGATTTAGTGTCCCAGAGGATGTGCTCCTCCTCTGAGGAGGGAGGGTAGTTGCTTTTGCTACAGAACTGCCACCTGCATGACCACTGGGACACTGGCCAGCCTCTATTCAAGTGTGCCTTGCATGCGCAAGCATGCAGACATTAGTGCACAGAGTCTGTGGGGTGAGGCGAATCAGAACAAAGGAAAACACTCTGGCTTGTGTGGGATGATCCTGGATGCATTTGCACTTGACCACTACTACAGCTCTCTCTCTTTCTCTCTGCACCCAGGGAACTCCTGCCTTCACACTCATGAGGAGGTCAGGGAGGCGGGGTGAATGGGGCAGGGCCCAAGCTCAGGAAAAAGCTTGGTGCAGCGGGCACAGTGGTAGCACTACTGCTTGCGATGGTGACAAATGTGTGTGTGTGTGTATGTGTATGTGTGGAGTGTCCAAGAAGATGCCCTCTTCCTCTGCGGTTGGAGGGTAGTTGCCTTTTCTACAAAATTGCTACACGCATGACCACGAGCGCCAGTGCTGCAGAGATACAGAGGGGACACTGGCAGGCTCTGTTCAAGCATGCCTTGTGTGCATGAGCATGGAGCTCCTAGTGCGCTGCCATCCCAGGGGCGGGGAGAACCAGAACAAAGAAAAAACACCCTGGCTTGTGTGGGATGATCCAATGCACTTGCGCTCGACCATTTCCACTGTTCACACTCTCTCTCTGCACCCAGGGAACTCCTGTCCTCCACACTCAGGAGCAGGTCAGAGGTGTGAGCCTGGCTTGGCCCATGAGGTTAAAAGCAGAGGGGCGGTAACGAACAGAGATGCAGGAGCTGGGCTCAACCTAAGGAAATGGAGCTAAGCCAGAGGGGGAGCATGAGAGTAGGCCTACCAGAAGGAAAAGAGAAAACTGCCAGTCAGTTGTGGACTAGTACTTTAGAGTGTCCCCGCACCACTGGCTGCAAGCCCTAGGAGATCACCATAATGATCACATGTAAGAATGACTTCTAAGAGATCTCAACGGGTGGGCAGTAGGTCTGTTGCTAGTTTTAATCTTGCTGACAAACTGCTAGTCAAGTGCCAAACTTTGGGCTAGGCATAGGTAATGCAAATTCACTGTGCTTGGTATTTTTTTATTTAATCTCGATTGTGCTTTTGGTGCTCAGTCTACCCATCCTGACGGCAAGCCCCCAGCTCTGCCACTGACCTTCTCATGGATTCAGTGGTTAACCACCACTTTCTCAGGACCATTTAGGTGGTGACCGAAAACAAAAATTTCTGGCGCACAGCTGCTAGGGACTGAGCAGTAGCTCCAAACACAAGACAAGAACAATAAAAAAAAAGCCACACTACAAAAAAAATCAAAGGCTGTAAGCAAGTACATATAAATGCAGCGATTTATTAGTGGGTACTAGGTAACAGAAAGCATAGCACCAAAACACCCTGGTGGTTTGAACCCGGAATGGTTCTTCTTCAGGAGGCCTCATGAATAAGAACTGCTCCGGGTTTGAAGTGCCGGGGTGTTTTGGTGCTATACTCCCTTTTACCTATTACCTACTAATAAATCACTGGATTTACATATACTTTAACAGCCTTCGATTTTTTGCAGCACTTTTTTGTTGTTGTTGTTCTTGTTACCATTTAGATGGTAGCTGATCTGCCATGTCAGCCATGCAAGGGCCAGTGGGGGATGCCAGCACTGACCCCTGGATGGACTGGGACTTTTTCCTCCATCTTCCCCCTGTACTGTGTGCTAGATGTGCTTCCATCTGGCCTCCAGCAGGTGGTAGTTAGGCAGCAGGACACAATATCCACTCCATCCTTAGGGTATAGATTTGTCTCTGGAATGCTTGATCCTCCCATCCTCAACAAGACCATGAGTGTCTGAGCTTGTTCCTTAACCAGGGTCACTGTCAGGCTGACGAGAAGTACCTTTAATTAAAAATAAATAACGTTTATATTAAACAAACAAAAAAGGCAATCCCTCCACCCTCCAACAGCATCCATAAGGTGAAATTTCTTTGGCTATAGAGCCACTAACATGACTAAAATTAAGTGTGAAAACAGCACGTTCTATTGACTTAAGCGCACGCTGGGGAATCAGGAGGCCCAGATATCTGTCCCACCGCAGTCACTTATTGCGTGACCCTGAGAAAAAATCACTGAGCAACTCATTCAGTCTGCCCTGCTGTAAAAAAAATGGGTAAATGCCTGATCTCACTGAAAATAATGTGTATAGACAATCTCACTGCAAATGATCACTTCTTGTTAGGTTATTATAGGTCTACCTCCCCCTTTGTTATTTTAACAATATTTTGCTGTTGTAAGCGTGACTGGTCAGGGTTTTGTCTCTGTAGTTATTGTGTAAATCGGGGGGTGGGGTGTTTTGGTGTGGGACTGGGTGATTAGGTAAAGTTTTCTACTTATTTAGTGGTCAGGCAACATGTGCTATGGTAACTCCCCTGAGAGGCATATCTACGATAGCCCTGTCCTTTTGTAGGGTACTCTGTTGGATTGTTTGTAGTGGTGGTAAACCCCTACATGGCCCTGCTGATCCTCAAAAGGTGGAGTTTGGGGATGTTGGGATAGAGTACTACTATCTTGATCCTGATACTGATACCTAGGGCTCTGCCAGAAAAAAAAAGGCAGGAGACAGACCAACTAGTACTGCCCCATCCCTTCAGGTCATATTTTGTAGCATTAGGTCTTTGAGGAATAAAACCGCAGTGATAGAAAGTTTCACTGCAGACTCCTTGGCTGCCCTAGTTTCTATCATGGAAATCTAATTTGAGGATTACTCTGACCCTGTGCTGGGGGTATCTATCCTGAACAGGTATTCTGAGGTACACTGTCCGAGGCAGGAGTGGACAAGGGCTGGATGGCCATCTGCTTTAGATCCACTTTTGGGACTTATGCTCCATGGGAGTGACCAGGTTATTTGAGTGTGTGGCTGATAGGGGTTGGTTGGGTGCAGACTGCCAGATCATTCTCGTGTATCAGCCTCCGGGCACACGAGTGAGTTCCTGAAAGAACTGATGGATTTTGTCATCAGCATGGTGTTACGAGACTCTGACTGTGATAATTCTTGGAGACTTAAATGCCTGCTAAGATGATGAAGCTTCATCTTTTGGTCAGTAGTTCCACCAATTGATGACACAGCTGGGCCTAGCACAGGCTGTTACCACAGGAACCCACCAGCAGGTTCATGCATTATTAGCCTTGCGTCTTCTCACTGGGTCTTGACAGTAGCAAAGCTAGGGTAGATCCCATCATTTGGTTAGATCAACAAGCTGCGTCATTCTTTTGTGCCCCCCTGAAAGATGGTCTGCAACTGCCTTAAGAAAAATCTGGAGCCTTGCAAAGCTTTGGCAGTTTTGGACTTACCGGGTATGATGTCTGCCTGTGCAGCTGAGTTTGAATTGGCCATGGAGAGCTGTAATATGGCTCTTACTGATGTCTTTGACTCCACAGCACCTTATCATGTTCATCCCTTGATTTCCCACTGTAGTTCCCCATAGTAATGTGAGGAGTTGAGGTGGTTGAAGACTAAGGGATGGAAGCTGGCGGAAGTCCTGTTCCCTGGAGGACAGAATGACTCTAAAAACTCACTATGGTGAGTATCAGAGAGCAATCACGACAAAAAAGACAAACTTCCTCTCTAGCGTAATTGCTGTGTGGAACAACTAACCAGCACAACTTTTTCACACTGTGGACTGGCTGATTAACCTCCCCCACCAACAGTCCAAGGAAGTTCTTTCAGCTGAGAAGTACAGTGAGTTTAATAATTTCTTTCTCACTAAGGTATCCTCTATTCAGAGCGGGATCTTCTCAACTGGCCTATCATGTGCTGGCAATACCAGTCTTGAGATGGGTCAAGGCAATCTGCCATCCTGGGCAGAGTTTGCCAAGCTGTGGATGATGAGGTGCTGCTTTGACTGTGGCATGCCTCAAAGCTCAATCCTGGCACCTGTATTGTTTGTTGTGCACATGCTGCCCTTGGGTGAGATCATTAGACAGTATGGGTTAGAGTTTCACTGCTATGCAGATAATTCTACACTCTGTCTGACGTTCAAAACAGCCAAACTCCCAGCTCCTCCTAGCCTAAATGGACATCTCCTATTCAAAACAGCAAAACGTGAACCGAGGTCTACTGCACACCCCGTCCTGGAAGTCCCTAAGACTTGAACCCGAGCAGGTGACAGGTCCTTTGCCAGCTCTGCCCCGACACTATGTAACAGTCTACCCGCAGCTGTGGCTAACTGCTCTACTCTGTACTCATTCAAAACTGCCCTAAAATCTCACTTACTGGTAGACAATCAGTGCTGTTGCACTTGAAATGTTGGTGCCCCCTACATTCCTGAGTCTTGACCTGTATTGTCCTGTTTCTAATTGTCATTACATTGACTTGTGGCATGCCACCTGTACACCTACCCGGTACATCTGGCTTCATCTACTGCTACCTGTTCTCTTTTGTTTACTGTATGCTCCTTATGTATTAACCTATGCGATTAACTGTCCTACCTTTGTCTCCTGTATGCTCAGGTGTCTTTTATCTGTAATTAATTCCGGGTCGCTCCTGAAAAAGGGACTTTGTTGTCTTAGTGGGTCTACCCGGTAAACAAATTTCAATAAATAAATAAATACCTAACTTTACCCGCCATATGCACCTTTTTTTAATTTTTTAAGTCTTGAATACACCTGTGAATGGATGCTCGCTTTGAGAGGTTCCATATCAAATACATTCAACAAAAAGGCAAAAAAAAAAAAAAAAAAGAGACTGAGGACAATTTACAGATAATACAACAAGAGTTCAGCAAACAGATAATGCGAGTATTCACATAACGGGTACAAAAAAATCCAGCCAGGAACAGGTAAGCTGTGGCACTGTACAAAGCATGCCTGCGTTAGTAAGAGGAATAGAAGGAAGGAAGGTGGGGAAGAGGGGCAGGGTAAGCATGGCAGTGTGGGAAGAGGCAGGGGTTTGACTGGGACAGGATGGGGTACAAGAGGTTGGGGGGGATGCTTAAGTGCCGGGGTTTGGCCATCCCAAGGGATAGGGACTGGTAAGTGCTGGTGGTAGTCAGTTGGTGCGTGGGGTATCTAGCGGCGGCATCTGTAGGAACTCCTGACAATAAGGTGTTGGCACAGTCTGAGTTTGAAGGATCCAAGAGTAGTAGCGCCAGAGATATCAGGCAGCAGAACGTTTGTCCAAAGTGATGCCCGGTAGGAGAAAGCAGGTTGTGTCATGGATGTGCGGCATCTGGGCACATGGAAGGTTTGTGTGGAGGAGCTCCTGGTTTGTCTGGTGTTTAGCAGTAGGGACAGTGGGTTCTGAACTTCAGGAGGAAGCCAGTTTAGCGTAGTCTTTTTGGTGAGAAGGCAGGTTTGATATCTTATTATGTCATTAAGTTGGAGCCAGCCAGCACAGGTATAGAGTTTGCAGGTATGGGTTAGTTTAGGTGCATTTGTAAGCAAGCGCCAGGCTTTATTTAGGGCAACAGCGATGCGTTTGAGTGCCAGGTCAGTTGCAGATCCGTATATTACCAGACCATAATCTATAAGGGATGCAATTGAGCTAACTGCCAGATTCAGCGCTTCATGCGTGAGACAGTGCCTGTGTCGGTAGATGATGCCGATTCTGGTGTTGATGGCTTTAGCAGTGTTGTTGATGTGCTGTGTGAAGGACAAGGAATCGTCGATTGTAACCTCCAAGTATCTGAAGTGTGGGACGAGTTCCAGGGTGCTGCCACTGTCATTCTGTATTGCCAAGGTGTAGTTTTTTAAATCGTTTTGGGCTGCTGCGTAGAGCATGATTTTGGTCTTTTTGTAATTCATGACCAGCTTTTATTCTGTGAACCATTTTTCAGCTGACGTGAAATCGCTTTGGAGATCTGTTTCAAGCAGTTCCGGGTGCGGGCTGCTGGCAAAGATTACCACGTCATCAGCGTATAAGAGCATGTGGGACTGGCAAGTGGCTAGTAGGTTAAGAAGACACTGAATAGCAACAGTCCCAATATCGACCCTTGTGGTACACCGGATCTGACAGGTCGGCTACTGGATAGGACATCCCTAGTCCTAACTTGTTGGGAGCAGAGGCTCAGGTAGCTGCTAAACCAGTCCACGATTTCGGTTACAAGCTCAATTTCAGAAAGCTGCTCGAGGAGGAGCGCATGGTGAGCCATATCAAAAGCCTTTGATAGGTCAATGAAAGACGCCCCTACTAGGTGGCCTTGGTCCAAGGCGTTACTGATGAACCCAGGTAATTCTAGAAGGGCCGTGATGGTACTGTGGCTGCTCTGGAACCCATGCCGAAATGGGCAGAGGAGCTTGTGTTGGTTAAGCTAGTTCACCATCTGGTCATCCACAGTCCGTTCCAGTGCCTTGGAGAGTGGCGAGAGTATGGAGATTGCTCTGTAATTGTTGTGTAAAGTTTGGTCCCCTCTTTTATGTACAGGAGTTACTGTGACAGACATCCATCTTTGAGGGAATTGACAGTGGCAGAGGGAGAGGTTAATTATTTTTGTTAGTGGTCCAATTATTTCATCCGGTGTCAGGCAAACGAATTTGAGGTCCAGTGATTCCCCACCACGCCTTGACTTGCCTAGGACCTTTATGTATTTTCTTGCATCTACCTCTGATACTATCTTGAAGTGGAAAGGCAGTCAGAAGGGAGGTGGTGTAGATGCCCTTGCAGTGTCTCTTGGGTTAGGAGCATTGAAGAAGCCTACCGGGAGAACTCTACTGAGGTCAGTAAATGCATGATTCAGCGAGCTGGCAATGAGTAGGGGGTCTAAGGTCAGGACACCCTCGACAGTGAGCATAACAGGGGGTGTTTTTGGATCCTTCCCTGTAATATCCTGCAGGATTGCCCAGAAGGACTTGTTGCTGTTCCATGAGTTGGTGAGGGCTTCTCTGTAAAATTTACTCTTTGCTTGTTTGATTGATTTTGTACAGTCGTCGTGAGCCTTTTTATCTCACTGGATGTCTGCTACAGAGCCCTGTGATCGAGTTTTTAGCCAGTACTGATCTCTTGCATCAAGCAGTGCTATTAGATCGGGGGTAATCCAGGGGTTATTGGAGCAAATGCAGGTTTGGTGCTGTGCCACTGCCATAAATAGAGATCAACGACTGGATGGCCTCCATCTGGTTAAGTCTTAACCCAGGCAAGACTGAGGTAATGACTGTCAAACCAGGTCACTGAGGGTTGGTCCTTGGACCTGTGAATGTGGTTAGGATCTGGGGGACACTGTATACTCCAAGCTGACCTTGGAAAGCTAGGTGTTTGCGGTTGTTGGTAGTGGCTTTTTCCATCTTTGATACATTGCCTGGATCAAACTGTTTGTAGTGCCCAGTGACCAGATCACGACAGTCTGTGTCTGTCACATCTAGGCTGGATTAACTGTAATACTCTCTAACTAGGGCTATCTGGGAGTCTGGTGTGCCAACTGCAGCTGGTCCAGAATGCGGCAGCCCCTTTAATTTATAGGATATCATCCTGGTGCTGCCCAAACTGCACTGGCTGCCAGTTTGGTGGCATGTCAGCTTCAAGATATGCTTGCTGGTATGAAAGGCCCTACATGGTCTAGGTCCTGACTATCTGAAAGATCTCCTGATCCTACATACCTTTGTCTGCCCTTTTCACTCCAGCAATGCTGGTTTATTGATGGTTCTGCAATCCAAGCTGAAACTTTCCAAGGGAACATGTCATTTATGGTGGCTGCGTCTGTGTTGTGGAATGCCGAACCTGACCACATCAGAGCTGCCAGCACAGTGGGGGGCTTCAAAGGAGGACTGAGATATAATCTTTTTAATCTTCCTTACTGCCTGACCTAATTTAATTATTTATTTTTTCAGTTATTTTATTAATTATTCTAAACCAGAATTAGCTAACAAAGAAGTTATCTCATGGGGGGATCTTATTTCTTACTGGAATTTTGTTTCTGTTTTGTTTGTTTATTTTCTTTGTACAGCGCCCTGAGCCTCAAGGAAAGGAAGCCATTAAAATAAAATTTCCTGGGCTTGCTTTGCCTACCAATCCACAGTACTGAAGTTACAGTAAACTACAGGTTGTCTTCTCACTTGACCTCTGGGGCTGAACTGTACAGGTACAAGATAAAATGTTTCCTAGCACATACCCATGGGTCAGTTATTCTTGGACCATTGTACAAATTACTTATCTTAACTGAATACATTTCAAGTTATCTTGCAAAGAATTACCTCTTGGGTCATGCTTCCTCAGGACCAGTTTCTCCCGCAGCCTGCTCCGCGTTGTGTTAAAGCTATAGCCGGTCCCTGCGGCACTCATCATCTGCACCAGGATGGTTCTGAAAAAGATATCACAACGTGTAAGGGTACCTCAGACTGAGTCCTGCTAATCAGTGGAAAGGGATGGCAATGCCCAATGGTCCAAAACTAATACATACATACTGTATTGAAAGGGGTCCAGATTTGGATTTGACTTTAAGTCTTCTTGCGTGTCTAAGTAATAGGCCTCCCGAAGAGTGTTTCGTATGATATAAAAGACTCCAAGCAGGAGGTTTGGGTGAGAGGACCATGAAGCTGAGCAGTTCTATCACAGAAAACATAGAAGCTGTTGACAGAAAAGGACCTCCTGGCCCACCCCAGTCTGCCCTAAAGTCCCTACCTACTGTTGTACCATAGACCCTAAATGATCTTCGGCCACACTCCCCCCACCAGCCCTGTTACTGAGTTCCCTCTGTGTCTATCCCATGCATGTCTGAAACCTATTAGTGTTTCAGTACTCACCACGTCTTTTTTTTTTTTTTTTTATTAGAAATAATCAGAAAGACCTTTGAGTCAGAGACTCATTTACAAAGGTTCCACATCATACAAAGCAAATCCACAAGGGACGGGACATTAGTATACAGACAGAAAACAGCACATTACATTACATAGTAATCAAGGAAAATAAAAAATACACAAGATAGGCATAACATAAACAGGTTCAAAGTTGTTTCTTAGTAGGCTAACAGAGAGAAATTTAGGTAATTTAGCACAGCCAGGAGTGAGGAGGACAGGTGTCAGAGAGGTTCAGACAAAGGCTGCTTGTCTTGCTTCATAAAAAATGTATTTGTGGTACATTTGCTGCTAATAGCTTGATTGTAAGGAGGCGAAGCAGATCCGGTGTCAATGACAGTCACATCTATTTGAGACCTGCAGGTGTTTCTTTAGCATTGATTTAAAAGGGCCCAGCCTTCTTTCCTTAGTAATATGGATTGGGAGGGAGTTTGTCCAGGAGGGGGCCCTGTAATTGAAAGTGTGTTGGTATTGGGAGGTCTGGCCATGGGGTACCCATAGTAGCTGCTTGCTAGAGCTTCGGGTTGTTTTGCTTAGAGGTGCAGGGAGTATAATTTGGAGTAGGGAGGGTGGGGTGAGGCCTAGTAGTATCTTTTTGGTCATAAGGCAGGTGTGGTACCTGATTCTGTTTTCCAGGTTTAGCCAATTTCTGCTGCTATATAGGGAGCAGGAGTGAGTGAGGCGATCACATCCTAAGACTAGGCGGCAGGCTCTGTTGAGCACTAGCCGGAGTCTGCTCAGGGCTGTGGAGGGCGCAGCACTGTAGATTAGGATACCGTAGTCTAACAGGGAGAGGATTGAGAGTTTCACGGTAAGTTGTAGTACTCAGGGGTGAGGCAATGCTTGTAACGTGGTACAGCACGCTAGCCTGGAGCTAAGCGTTGTTAAGTGTAGGATATGTTGATTAAAGTTGAGGGCCGGGTCTAGAGTGATCCCTAAGTATTTAAAGTTGTATACTTGTTCAAGGGAGGTCTGATTTGCAGTGAGGAACATTGGGCACAGGGATTTGAGTGGGTTTTGAGGATGGGCGAATATCATGACTTTGGTCTTATTACAGTTGATAATAAGACGCCGGGAGGTGAGCCAATCTTCAATTTCACGGAAAGAAAGCTGGAGGGTTTGGTGGAGTTTGAGGGGAGCCGGGTCGGAGGCAAATAAGACCGCATCATCTGCATAAAAAAGTAGATTTCCGGAGCAAGAGGATGGGAGGGAGTTGAGGTACAGGCTGAAAAGTAGGGGGCCAAGTATGGAGCCCTGTGGAACACCGGATCGGATTGGGAGGCAGGGTGATAGGACAGTGCCTACCTTGACTCTCTGGGTTCTGTCAGTGAGATAACTGGAGAACCATTTTATGGTGTCGTCGGAGAGACCCAAGCAGGCCAGGGTATTTAGTAAGAGGGCATGGTTGACTGTGTCAAAAGCTTTGGACAGGTCCACGAAGATGGCACCCGTAAGGTGGCCGTGGTCCAGGGCACAGTGGACATGTGAGGTAAATTCAAGGAGGGCGGTAGTGGTGCTGTGGTCCTTACGAAAGCCATGTTGCTGTCTGGTAAGGAGGTTATATTTATTCAGGTGTTCAGTGAGTTGGTCGGCAACTATGCGTTCTAGTGCTTTTGACAGCGGGGGCAGGATTGAGATGGGACGGTAGTTATTTGTGGATGTTCGGTCACCACCTTTATGGATGGGTGTTATATAGGCCAACTTCCAGTGGGTGGGGAATTTCCCTTGGCAGATGGAGCGATTTACTATGTGGGTGAGAGGGGCCAGGACTTCATGGAGGGTGAGGCGGAGAAGTCTATGGTATAGGGAGTCGCGACTGTAATGGGTTTTACTTAACGCTTTAGTAAGGTAGGGTTTCGCCATCTCCGTGGTAAGGACACGTAGGTAGAAAGGTGCCGCCAGTGGGGGATGATACGGTCCGGCGGGGGTCGAAGAAATTAAGGGGCAGTACATGGGAGAGATCAGAGAAAGCAGTATTTAGGGCCGTGGCTATGCTGGCAGGGTTGGCGGAGAGGCTACCATCAATGAGTATTTGATCAGGTCGTAGGTTTGGGCCTTTGCCACGGAGTTCTTTTATGTTCTCCCAGAACATGCGCCCATTTCCCCAGGCGAAGGTTACGGTAGCTTTGTAATGGTTAGCCTTTGCCGTGCGAATGGCCCATGTGCATTTATTTCGTGCCTCCCAACAGCGCTGCCTATCCTGAGGCCGTTGGGTCTCATTAGCCAGGTGCCACAGAGCATCACGTTGGCGCAGTAGGCCTTGGAGGTGGTCCGAGAACCAAGGGGCATGGTTCTCTTTGGTCATAGTTTTGGTAAAAGGGGCGAACCTATCACAGGCTGCGTTGAAGATGTTGACAAACAGGTTAAGGGTGTGGTCAGGGTCGAGTGCATTAGTGAGTGGTGTCCAGTCCCACTGTCTGCGGTGGGCCTTGAGAAGGGGTAATTTGCTAGGTCCTAGTTTTCGTTGTGTAGTAATTTTAGGCATGGTTTTGGGGTGGGTACCAGACCAGTTACAAAGTACTGGTGAGTGGTCGCTAAGGGTGTCAGGGAGGACTTCGGTGCAGGTTATTTTGTGGGTGCGGTTTGTGAACACTAGGTCTAGTAGGGTTGATGTCCCCGTGCGGGCATGAAGCCGAGTGGGGGTTTTGACGACCTGGGTGAGGTCAAGGGCAGCAGCCTCATTGATGTAAGGCTCGGCTGTTTTGGCCAACCAGTTTATGTTGAAATCCCCCACTAGTATTTTTTCTTGTTTTGGGGTAGGGTGGAGAGATGGGACATGATGGCTTGGAAGGCTTGCTTCTGGTCGCTGGGGGGGACATAGGCCGTGGTGAGGAGGAGAGGGGATATAGACCTACCTAGGGTAATTTTTAAGGTGAGAGCCTGAGCTCTGGATGTTGGTATGGGTACAGGAGAGGGTGGTCCATGAGGTAGTCCTTGAGGTAGGTAGCACAGCCACCCCCTCGCTTTCCCAAGCGGTCAGAGCGATGGAGGCAGTAACCGGACAATTTAATTACTGAGTCAGGGACAGAGGGGGAGAGCCAGGTTTCTGTCAGGGCAATGATATCTGGGTTGTTCTGGAGTACCCAGCCCTGAAAGGAATCCCATTTTTTTAGCAGGCTGCAGATGTTTAGTGAGGCAATGCGCAGGCCATTGCCAGGAGGTCGGTGGGATGTTGAGGCAACCTGGGGACCAGGGTTTGGGTGGACATTACCTGTTAAGTAGGAGAAAAGAATGGTGACCTGAGTCGGTATCGGTTTATTAGTGGTAGGTCTACGGCATTTACGCAGTGTGCCGCTGATAGTAGGTATTGGTAGATTCAGTATAAGGGGGGCAGATAGGAGGAGAAAACAGGGGGAGGAGGTTGGCGTTGTTGCGGCTGTGGAGGGAGGTTGGCAGAAGAAAGGGGGGCTCCAGTGTGTAACTTGCTGAGGGAGATGACAAAGGGCTGGTAGTGAGGGCGCATTGGTGGGGTAGGGGCACGATTGGGGGTGCCAGCCATAGAGGGACACGTCTGCAACATTTTGCCCCATTTTCAGGCTATGAGTGGGGGTAGGGGTGGATGTGTAGGATTGCAGGAGTAACGCAATGAGGGTAAGTGGGAGCATGGCAGTGTAGAAGCAGGAGCAAAATGAGTGACAGGTTTGGTGAGGAAGTAAAAAGAAACAACAGGGAGGAGAAAAAAGGAGAAAGAGTAAAAAGGTTGTGACAGGACCTCTAGTGGTGGAGCACGATAAGCTGCAGATGGGAAAGTGGCCTGACAGGTTTTTCATGATCATGTGCTCACAATTCAACCTATAAATTAGGATGCCGACCAAGGGTGGTGGGGCGGTGGGGAGCCGAACGCATAGCGTTCGGTGGGGCAGAGTCAGCGAGACAAAGGAGCCACTGGAAATGCGACTGCAGCTTGTCCTAGTATGTACTTGGGAGTCCGAGTCTGATCCCCGCTTGCAACGGAGGGAGGAAGGGGGGGGGGGAGGACTACTGAGTTCAGTCCTCACGACCGCCTGGGAGTCCGAGTTTGATCCCCGCTTGCAACGGAGGGACGGAGGGGGGGAGGACTACTGAGTTCAGTCCTGTTCCAGGCGCTGAACACACTTTCCATGAAGAAATATTTCCTAACATCCCCTCTATGACTCCCCTCTTACAGCTTTATTATCATGCCCCCTTGGTCCTTGAGCATCTCTTTCTGTGCAATATGCCTCCCTCCTGTACCTTATTAATACCCTTGAGATATATGAATGTCTCTATCATGTCTCCCCTCTCTTTCTCATTTTCTCCAGTGAGTAAACGTTTAACTCCCTCAGTCTTTTCTTGAGTTATAGGGCTTCTGATGCAAGCCATGCACCATTTTTGGTTACCCTGCTTTTTACCACCTCCACCTGTCCTTCCTGAGATGGGGCTTCCAGAACTGGACTCAGTACTCCAGGTGTAGCCTCACCAATGATCTATACAGGGGTAACGCTGCCTCCATTTTTCTGCTGGTGATACCCCTTCCTATGCACCCCAGCATCCTACAAGCCTTCCCTACTGTCTTATCACACTTGCTTTGCCATTTTCAGGTCATCAGATATGATGAACCCCCAGATCCCTTTCCTGTTGTGTGGTTGATAACACCTTCCTCTCTAAATGATACGTCTCCGTGTCCTATGTGCATAATTTTAAATTTTTTGACACTGAAGCCCAGAAAGGATAGTGCAAGACCTAGAATCCATAGGAGCACAAGATCCAAGACAGCATGGGTTTACAAAAGGAAGGTCCTGTCAAACTAATGTCATAGATTTCTTTGACTGGGTAACCAGTACGGTGGACCAAGGGGGAGCAGCTGATGTTGCCTACCTTGACTTCAGCAAAGCTTTCGATACTGTTCCACACAGAAGATTGATTAATAAGCTGGGTAGGCTCAGGATGGGTCAGACGTTGGTCAACTGGGTGGCAAACTGGTTGATGGGCAGAAAACAGAGAGTGGTGGTAAATGGTATACAGTCAGAAGAGATGCAAGTCACAAGTGGGGTACCTCAGGGATCAGTCCTGGGGCCAGTCCTCTTCAATATCTTCATCAGTGACATTACAGATGGACTGGAGGGCAAAGTTTGTCTATTTGCAGATGACACCAAGATCTGCAACACAGTAGATAAGGATGGTGTCGGCAGAATGAGAAGAGATCTGGATAAACTAGCAAAATGGTCGGAAGAGTGGCAACTGGGGTTTAACGCAAAGAAGTGAGATCGTGCACAGAGAGAAACCTGAAGCCACCTAGCCACTGGGAGGGAGTTGCTGGCAGTCACAAGGGAAGAAAGAGACTTGGGCGTCATCATCACCGATGACCTCAAATCATCCAAGCAGACCTCTAAAGCAGTAGGTAAGACTAGAGGGATGTTGGGGTGTATTAGTAGGGGTATCACAAGTCAGAAGAGGGAGGTAATAATCCCTCTTTACAAGACACTGGTTAGGCCCCATCTAGAGTACTGTGTGCAGTACTGGAGGCCACACCTTCACAAGGACATTAACCAAATTGAGGCAGTCCAGAGAAGGCAGCCAAAATGGCACAGGGACTGCATCAGAAAACATATGAGGACAGATTAACTGAACTCAATATGTATACCCTAGAGCAAAGAAGGCAGAGAGGTGATATGATCGAAACATTCAAACACCTTAAGGGCATTAACAAGGTGAAAGAGTCTAACATGTTTCAGTATAAGAAAAATAGCAGGACAAGAGCACACAGCATGAGATTAGAGGGAGGCTGATTAAAGGGTAATGTGAGGAAGTTCTTTTCTACAGAAAGGGTGGTAGATGCATGGAACAGCCTACCTCAGGAAGTGGTGGATATGAATACAGTGCAGGGCTTCAAAAAGGCATGGGAGCAATACAGATCAGTATGAATAGACAGGCCATTGACAGAGCAAAGGCCTATGGCACATTCATAAGGTAGAAAAATAAATAGGCTGACTGGATGGGCCTTGTGGTCCTTTTCTGCCGTCAGTTTCTATGTTACCAGACCCTTGACCAGTCTTCCAGCTTTTTTAGATCTTCCTTGCGCCTGCATCTGCACTCTGTTACAGCTTTTTGTGTCATCCGCGAACAGGCATACCTTTCCTTCCAGTCCCTCTGGGATGTCACTAATAAAGACACTGAACTGAACTGAACTGAGGACTGGTCCTAGTACTGACCCCTGAGGCACCCCGCTGGTTACCCTTTCCTCCTCTGAGTGAACTCCATTTACCACCACTCGCTGAGTTCCGTTACTTAGCCAGCTTCGTATCCATTTCACTATCTTTGGACCTGCTCCCACGTTGCCTAACTTGTTTACCAGCCTTCTGCGTGGAACAGTTTTGAAGGCCTTCCTCAAATCCAGGTATGTCTCATCCACCACTCCTCCATGGTAACCCAGTCCAAACTTTATTAAGTTGTTTGGCAAGATCTCCCCCCTATGAACCCCTGCTGCCTCGGATCCTGCAATCCACTTTTTTTTTTTTTAGGTATTCCCCTATCCTTTCTTTAAGTAGTAGTTCCATAACCTTGCCACCACCAAAGTCAGGCTTACAGGTCAGTAGTTTCCTGCCTCCTTCCCATTTCCATGTTTGTGTAGTGTGACAACACCCTCTTCTAGTCCTCCAGAACTTCCCCTATTTCTAGTGAAAGACTGAACAGGACAGTCAGGCACAGAGAGTTCCTCCCTTAGTTTCTTCAATATCCTGGGGTGAACCCCACCTGGTCTCACTGCCTTGTCTACTTTGTTTTGCTAGTTCCCCAGAGAGGAATCACTTCTAGCACAAGAGGTACTCCTTGGAGAGCCTTTTATCTTGTGAATCACTCAAGTCTGCCTAGCACGATTTGTATGAAGTCCTTTTTTTTTTTTTTTTACTTTCATTATGCGCCCCCCCGAGCGCTAAAGTGGAGTACTCCTTCCAAACGCTCCTGTACAAGAGCACACTGTACTCAGAATAAGAGGTACGGTGGCTCTGTGCGATGATTAGCTGAAATCAATCACCTTAGTGATTTACAGTGCCTTCAGAAAGTATTCAACCCCCCCCCCCTTGGATTTTGTCACATTTTGTGATGTTGCAAACTGAAATTGCAATACATTTATATGGGATTTTTTTGTCACATATCTACACAAATTACTCTATAATGTCAAAGTGGAATGAAACTTCTGGAATTTTTTGTACATGTAATTCAAAATAAGAACCTGAAATGTCTTGATTTGATAAGTATTCGCCCCTTTTGCTATGACACCCCAAATTGAGCTCAGGTGCATCCAATTTCCTTGTGAGATCACTCTAAAACTTGAATGGAGTCCACCTGTGGTCAGTTCAAATGGTTGACATGATTTCAGAGGAAATATACCTGTCTATATAAGGTCCCACTGTTGACAGTGAATGTCAGAGCAGAAACTCTACCATGAAGACCAAGGAGCTGTCCACAGAACTCCGTGATAGAATTGTGAGGAGGCATAGATCTGGGGAAGGGTATAAAAACATTTCTAGGGTGTTGAAAGTTCCCAGAAGCACAGTCAAGTCCATCACTAGGAAATGGAAAGATTACAGAACCACCCAGACTCTTCCTAGAGCAGGCCGTCCTCCCAAACTGAGCAACTGGGCAAGAAGGACCTTGGTCAGGGAAGTGACCAAGAACCCAATGACCACCCTGACGGAACTACAGAGTTCCATGGCTGAGATGGGAGAACCTGTCCAGAGGACAACAATCTCTGCAGTACTTCACAGATGTAGCCTCTATGGGAGAGTAGCTAGACGGAAGCCACTCCTGAGAAAAGGCCACATAATAGCATGCCTGGAGTTTGCAAGAAGGCACGTGGCAGACTCTGAGACCATGTGGCAAAAGATTCTCTGGTCTGATGAAACAAAAACTGAACTCTTTGGCCTGAATGCAAAGCGCTATGCCTGGCGCAAACCGAACACAGCTCAGCACCCGTGTAACACCATCCCTACCATGAAGCATGGTGGTGGCAGCATCATGTTATGGGGATGCTTTTCAGCGGCAGGGACTGGGGCACTTGTCAGGATAGAAGGAACAATGAATGGAGCCAAATACAGGCACATCCTTGAGGAGAACCTGCATCAGTCTGCAATAGACTGGGGCGAGGATTTACGTTCCAACAGGACAATGACCCCAAGCATACAGCCAAAGCAACACTGGAGTGGCTTCAGAACAAGAAGGTGAATGTCCTTGAGTGGCCCAGGCAAAGCCCAGACTTGAATCCCATTGAGAATCTGTGGAAAGACTTAAAGATTGCGGTTCACTGACGCTCCCCATCCAACTGGACAGAGCTTGAGCAAATCTGCAAGGAAGAATGGGCGAAAATCCCCAAATCCAGATGTGCAAAGCTGATACAGACATACCCAAGAAGACTCAAAGCTGTAATTGCTGCCAAAGGCGCTTCTACAAAGTACTGACTCCAGGAGATGAATACTTAAGTAAACAAGATATTTCAGTTTTTAAAGTTTCATACATTTTTGTTACACAATACAAATATTTTTGCGCCTTTCAATTGCTGAATATGCTGTGTGAATCAAGGGGGAAACAAATCATTTCAATGCATTAAAATTCTGGTAGTATCATAACAAGATGTGACAAAATCCAAGGGGGGTGAATACTTTCTGAAGGCCTGTGTATAGACACACTAGTCTGATACTGATAATTTTGTTTTTAAAGCAGAACTCCACAAGAGAGACAAAACAGCAGAAGAAGGCAGCACTCTATATTCAAGTATGTTAAAATACTGGTTCAGTTGTTCCACCTACTGTTTCTCCACACTGCCCTTGTCAGATCTGCCACATTTACTGTACTGGAGAAGCAGGTCTTGGTGAAAACAAAAAAAAAGGCTTGCTTGATCTCAAATAAGAATTTAACCTACAGTATATAATGTAAACATACGAAATTGCCAGCAGAAACAGGCTTCCAGGTCTATTGAGTCTGCTCGAGTGTGCAGCTAGCACCTCATCTCGCAGCAGCCCCTCCTGCCCCCCTCTTCCCAGTATCCCTTACTCTGTCCCAACCCCTCTTGAAACTGCCCACCGTCTTACAGGACACAATGTTGTCTGGTGAGGTGTTCCATTTATCCACCACTCTTTCAGTGAAAAAATATCTCCTCTTCTCCCGCCTGAATCTCCCCCCTCCAATCTCAGTCCATGCCCTCTCGTGTTCCTCCCCCTTCTCATCTGGAAAATCCCTTCTGTGTTGGTCTTGTTTATCCCCTTCAGATACTTAAAGGCCTCGATCATATCACCCCATCCCTCCTCTCTTCCAGCGAATACATATTCAACTCTCCCAGCCTGTCCTCATAGGGCTTGTTCTCTAATCCCTGGATCATCTTTGTGGCTCTTTGCTGTACCCCCTCCAACAATCTGATGTCCTTCTTCAGGAATGGGTGCCAGTACTGCACACAATACTCCAGGTGGGGCTTGACCAATTACCTATACAGGGGCAGGATAACCTCCCTCCTTCTTGAGGAGATCCCTCTTGCAATACACCCCAGGATTTTGTTGGCTATTGCTGCTGCCTTCCTGCACTGAGCAGAGTTGTTCATGCTCCCCATAATGATCACTCCTAGGTCCTTCTCCTCTGTAGAGCTCCCCAACTGTACCCCATTCAAGAGATAATCCCTCCCCTGGTTCCTGGCTCCAAAGTGCAGAACCTTGCACTTCTTGGCGTTGAACCCCAACTGCCATGTTTCCGACCACTCCTACAGCTTAGTCAGGTCCTCCTGCAACCCTTTCCACTCCTCTGCATCATCAACCACAGCTCCCATCTTGGTATCGTCTGTGAACAGACTGATCCTGCTCCAGATCCCGTGTGAGATATCTGCAATAAAAATCCCAAACAGCACCGGTACCAGTACCGATCCCTGTGGTACCCCACTCGTCACCGCTCTCAGTGATGAGAGGTCCTCCACCACCACCCTTTGCTGCCTTCCCTTTAACCAGTTTATGATCCATTTCACCATTTTTGGTCACACGCCCCCATTTTCCAGTCCCCCCCCCAACCTCCCATGCGGCACTGAATCAAAGGCCTTGCTGAAGTCTAAATACAGGACATCCACTGCATGGCCCTTGTCCAGTTCCTGAGTCACCCAGTCATAGTACTCTACAAGGTCTGTCTGGCAGGATCTGCCCGCTACAAACCCATGCTGTTGACCATCCTGGGGACTGTTTTCCTCCTAGAAGCTCCCCGGTCTCTCTTTTAGGATGGTCTCCATGAGCTTTCCCATGATCGACATGAGGTTCACTGACATATAGTTTCCTGGTTCATTCTTTGGGCCAGTTTTGTGGATGGGCACCACAAGGATCATTCTCCAGTCCTGTGGTAGGGAGGTACTGAACAGGTCAGCCAGTGGCCCCACCAGGACCTCTGCCAACTCTTTTAGTACCCTAGGGTGAATGCCATCAGGTTCAGGTGCTTTGTCCACCCTTATTGACCTCAACCCATCTAGAACCCTGCTTTCTGTAATCCCTACATCTGTCGTCTCCTCCCCCTCACCTTACCCCCCTTGCCTGGGGTATCTGTCCTCCATTCTCCTGTGTGAATACAGAGCAGAAGCATTCATTCAGTGCCTCTGCCTGCTCCACCCCTTTCTCCACCCACCACCCCCGTCCTTCTTAATCCTCACCAGCTGATCCTTGCTCCTTCTCTCTCCGATGTAGCGGAAGAAGTCTTTTTCTCCACTTTTGATTCCCTGTGCCAGGCTCAGCTCCCTGGACACCTTAGCCACCCTGAACCAGTCTGGTAACCTCCTTGGACTTCTTCATGTATGTATCCTTATCTTCACCTCTCCCCGATTTTCTGCGCTTTCGGAATGCTGCCCTCTCGGCCCTCACCCCTTCCATAATCTCCTGTGTCAGCCAACTGGTTTTCTTTGCCCTTCCCCCTAGTGCAAGACTCTGTAGCCTCCACCAGCCCTTCCTTTACAGCGTCCCATTTCTGGTCTGCATCTACGCGTGGTTGCATATCTGCCAGGTGCCTGCCCAAAATTTCCCCCATCTTCTTAAAGTCCGCCCCCCTGAACTCAATCACCCTTGTACCCGAGCACCCTGTTTCCCATTTCATATTGAGTGTGCATCACACCATATAGTGGTCACTCCCAACTAGTGGTTCCTCCACTTCCAGATTCCTTACAGCTTCCCCGTTATCCAGTACAAGGTGCAGAACCCTTTCTAACCGAGTTGGCCCCTGGATCAGCTGTGTCAGGAAGCTGTCTTGACATACTTCTAACAGGACCCACTCCCTTGCACTCGTGGTGGATGGGGTGCCCTCCACCCCTGGTAGGTTGAAGACCCCACCACCACTGTGCTCCCCTTCCTGCGGACCTTCCTAATTAGTTCAGCTAATTCCCTATCCAGGTCACTCTCCTGAGCTGGTGGCCAATACACCCCCCGCGTGTCCCATTCTTTGCATCCTGAAACTGCATCCGTAGTGCTTCTGTGCTCCCCTCCTGCCCTTCCTCCTTTTCGCACTTTTTCCCCTCCCTTACATAGATCGCCACTACCCCCATTCCCCTTAGCCCTCTCCTTTCTTAGTAACCTGAACCCTGGGATCATTATATCCCAGTCCTGGTACTTGGTGGCCCATGTTTCCGTGATGGCCGCAATGTCCACCCCACCCCCCCACAGCCATGAGAGCCTGTAATTCTGCTGTTCTATTCCTTAGACATCTTGCATTCAGTGAGACCACCCTCCAGCCTGTCTCCTCCCTTTCCTTACCCCTATTCTTCCCCTCCTTTATCCCTCCCTGTGCCACTTCCCCACTGTCTTTACCCATAACTAGAGGGGTGAGCTCACTAGGCTCCCCTTTCCAGACCCTTTTCTCATCAGTGGTCCCCTCGTCTCCCCCCTCCTAGTTTAAATCCACTTTTGTTTATATATATATATATATATATATATATATATATATATATACCCCTATATGCCCAGTTTTAGTACTCCCTTCTCCTCCCTGCTCAAATGTAACCTGTCCCCTGCTTACAGGAGACTACTGCCCCAGGTCCTGCCCCAGTCTGACACTAATCCCTACTCCCTGGTATGGCACCAATCCTTCAGCCACTCATTGAACTCCACTATCCTTGTTTTCCTCTCTGTACTCACACATGGTCCCTCCTGCCCCAGCCCCCCTCACCCTCTCCAGCTCCCACCAGAGCCCCTGTACCTCCTCTTCCAGTCTGCTCAGCCTGTAACAAATTGGACAACCCCCGGTTTCCATCGTATATTCATCCAAACAGCCACCCCACAACCACTGCACCCTACTATCCTCCCTGTGCCTGTCACCCTCACTCTATGGTGCCCCCCATTCCATCCACTATTCCAATGTCTCCAGCCACCCTTATTGGTGGCCCTCCATCCCCCAGTGCGACCTCCCCCCATAATGCCCCATTTTCCCTCCTCCATTATTCACACTTTACTTAAATGCAACCTCAGTTTATTACACAGTCTGTACAGCAACAGCTGGATACCACGTGATCCTTCTAGCTTGATTCTGAGTCCTGTACCCCACTGGTCCCTGGCTTGCTAGCTCAGTAACTCTAGTTCACACATTTATACGTGACCGTGTCAGTTTCAGCTTTAAACTTTCAACTTTAAATATGCAGGTATGCCTCCAAACGTGTCAGTTTGACTTTCAAACGTGCAACTTTAAAACATTTAAACTTTAAAATCCAACTAGTAAAAGCTTGAGTATCTAAACTTTTCACCACCTATTAGCTTTAAGAGTTAGCTCATACGGGAAGTTTGCAGCTCCTCAAGCTCCTCCCTCCCAGCCTTCAAGCCCAACCCGCAGTGACTTTTCAGTATTTAAGAACGGCAAATGCAGGGCGTGGGTCGGGGTGCTTTTTTCAATCCATCCAGCCACAGTTCCCAGACAAGCCAGCACTGTTACTGATTTAATCTAAATTCAAAAACCACCAGCAAAACTAAAAAAATAAAAAATAAAAAAAAAAACTCAGAGATAAACTCTTGCAGAGACAAACTCACCTCTAACCTCTCCCCACAAGTAGAATGAACAGAGAGTGCCTTAGTGAACATTTAAATACTTGCATACTGTGTGACCCTGAGCAAGTCACTTAACCTCCTTGTGCTCCCAGGTCGCTCCTGTAAAAAAGCTTTCAGCTTAGTGTGCTATACTTGGTTAAACAACCAAATAAAAAAAAAAAAAAAAAAATAGAGATTCAAACTAAAATCCAAACAAACCTGATTAGCTACTCTTACTGGCAAAGAACCCCCTTCCCGTTCAGCCACAGTCCCCAGACAAGCCAGCAACAGTTAAAGATTTAATCTAAATTCCAGCCACAGTTCCCAGACAAGCCAGCACTGTTTAAGATTTAATCTAAATTCAAAAACACCAGCAAAACGTACAAAAAAAAACTCAGAGATAAACAAACTCTCACAGAGACAAACTCACCTCACATTCAAACTCCCCTCTAAACTCTACCCACAACATGCAGAATGAGAGAACTGGACTGTTGATGGGAATGAGAGAAAGAGGTGTGAAGATGTCCAAAGACATAAAGGGTACCCCAAGGTTAGGACTCATTCTTTGAAGTTAAAAAATGTTCAGAAAGGTCACCATGGAACCGCTCCTCCCAGTGGGTGATCAGGGTTTGGAACAGACTACCCAAGGACATGCGATGTGCAGATAATATGCACTGCTTTAAATTCAGACTGGATATAGTCTTTGAGGACAAGGGTTACTAATATTAGGATAACAGGGGGATGGGCTCAATGGTCCAATGGTCTTTACCAGGGCTAGAAATAATTTTTTTGAGATGCCTGTCCGAGGGACAGGTGGAATGTAAATGTTGCCTGTCCGGACAAAGTTTTACCTGTCCACATTTTTGTGAGGTGAATTTTAAACTTAAAACATAAAATGCACTGTAAAGTGGAAATAGAGAAAACTGTTGCTTTTTGGGGGGTTATTTTTCAAGGTAAAACACTGATTGAGTGTAGTCTATTTCTGAATCAGAACTTGAATCTAGTCTGCAGCCATATGGTCTCACATGAGGTCTTCTCTTTTGTTTTCCAGATTTGAACCATAGTGTTATGGCATCCTGCAGGTCAAATGTAGCAACACTAGCATCTGACAGCTTGACACGCATTAGTTCAGATGTAGTCATAGGAGACAGACAGGACCGCCAGTCAGACTTCACTCTGCCCATCAAGCTGAATCCTCTCTCAACTACTGCAGTTTGGGTTGGGATCAGTAGAGCTATTGTGACTAAGACCAGAATATCAAGGAATCGCTGTTCATGTGCATCATTATGGAGAATTTTTTGCCAGAAATCCAAATAGTGAAATTTCGGAGACAGCTCATTCAGTGATTTTTTCATAAGTGGTTTCAGCTCTAACCATTGCGCTTCAATCAAGTTTACATTATTATTGTGTTTCTTCAGTAGGTCACTGTAGTGCTCTGTGAGGGTTCTGACTTCCTCATTGCCATAAAGGGCTAGTTGGTCACTATCTGGTAACTGTAATGGGTTAAATATACTGAATGACCGTAGGACTTTTGTCTGTTTTAAAATTGAAAATCGTGAGTTAATACTTTCAATTGTTGATGAAAGAAGCTTGTAACATCACGCAACACTGCCTGTTTGGTTCTATCTATAGAATATCCCCTTTCTAAGTTAAGGAAGATATCAGATCCACGGAACTGAACCTGAGTAGTGGCTGAGCCTGTCAGTCGACTTGTGCTAGTGTCACTGTCAGCTTTGTCAGAGTCAGGGAGCAACAGCAATTCGTTACAGACTTTGTCAAGTTTATCCTGCGCAGGGTAGTTCTCTAGCCAGAGCATTGTGCTTTCAACCTTGCTGACTATTGTTTCTACTGTTGAGCTGTCTCTCTGTAGAGTTAGACTGAAGGCCATCATGACAGAAAGGTATTCAGCCAGAAACTGAGAAAAGAGGACAAATCTCACAGTACTTATTGTTTTGAACAACCCACTGGCCTGATCTTTTGTTTGCCCTGGTGTGGAAGCAATGTGCTGTAAATGTACAACGAAGGCCTTGTAGCTGGAAAGAATAACAGACAGAGTCCTTTCTCTGTGTGCAACCCACCGGGTCCCTGACACGTTAACTGGTTTGTGAATGGTGTACCTCACATTACTGGCTAACTCTTTGAGACCGGCCCAGTTTTTGGGAGACTTACGGTATATTTATAGATACCCATTAAGACTTCATCTGTTGTTTTCATGTATGGAATAGATGTTGCTGATTGCTTTACAGCTAGCTCCAACTTGTGGGCACTGCACTGAATCCTAACAAATGAGAATGCGTCTTTCAAAATCCTGCCAAACACCCCAGTCACTTTACCCAACATGACGGGTGCCCCATCAGATCCAAAAGCAACAATTTTTTCTTTCCAGTCTTTACAGTCCAAGGTGAATTCTAAGGCATCACCTATTGAGTTACAAATGCTTTCACCATTTGGAATAGAGACTGGCTGAAGGGAAACAAATTTGTTAACTGGACGGAAATTTTCCATTGTCCTAATATAGACTGCCTCCTCTTCTATTACTGAGGCATCAGTGCTCGAATACATAGGACAGAGATGAAAGTGTTACTGTTAACCAGTTTTGCATCTTTTATCCTTATTGATTCTGAAATAAAATGTGTGAGCGTTGCTGCTTGTTTGTCACTTCTATAACTGACTCAACATTTGCACCATTTACATGTTGTAATTCTAAGATGCCAGGAAATCTGTGAATGGGCGTTCTGAATTAATCAAATAAAGAGTTGTTCTAAACAAATGTTCCACTTGTGTCGCCTCATTTTTTCCATTTGTATTATTCCTCGCTCTGTTGCTAAGTTGGAAGGGTCTGTGTTAGACACAGTATTTTTTCATTGACTAATTTATGAGGTTTGAGAGTTCATGAGCTCGTGACATTTTCAAGTCTCATGCTCTTACAGCCACTCATGAAAGTGTTTGTCTCCTTAAGTATTTTTTGCAGTATGAGCAGGTCATGCCCACATCAGGCTCATATAGTAGCCACTCCCTACTTTTCTTCCAGGTCTCCTGGAACCCCCTTTTTCTTTTTGGCCCGGGACTCCCGCCACTTTCAACAGTAGTCAGAGTTGCTGGCATATCAGCACTGGCACAACAAGTTGTCACATCTGTGGCCACAATGGTGGGGTGAGTAGTTGGTGCTACTGGGTCTATCAGTAATGGAGAAGCAGTACACATAGAAGAACCCGAGCTTTCTCCTCCCTCTTGGCTTGAAACTGAAGGCTTTCCTGTAATTTTTTTAAAGCCAAACTTTAACAAAGACATTTTTTTCCCCTTTTGGTTTACTTAGCTAGTATGAATTTAAAGTACAGTAAGAACTCTGGAAGGCAGTGGACACTACAGTGAAGTGATGATCAGAGATATTAGAAGATGTGAACAGTCTGTTTAGTTTTCTTTCCCTTCCTGTTAAACCCCGGACAAAGGAGTTTAATATTTATATTTTCCTCCCGCTCAGATTTCACAACTAAAACCTGAGGGGTATCCTGCTGTCAACCTGTTTTGTAATTTAATCCCCTCCTCTCCCTTTGACAGTGCCTTCTTGTCACAGTCACTCAATTTTACTTTTATTCAGGTAGTCCAGTGGCAGAGCACAACAGCAGGCTGACGGGGGCTAGTTTAAGTTAGTAGTACTACTAGTAGTACAGTAAGTCCGTCAGTAACTATCTTCAAGGTTCAAGCTCTGGAGGGCTTTACACAGGCTGAGTGAACAATAAGCTTTAATAGAGCCTTGCCTTCACCTCTCTGCACACTCAAGATATATTTTTTTATTCAGAGTCAGAGATGATGAGACTTGCAGATCACAAGGTCTCTTTTGGCTTTGAGAGAGTTTTATTCAGGTGTACAGGTACAGTGCCTGACTGCTTTGAGACTTAAACTAAACAATCCCCCTTGTTCACCTCCCCTCTCCTCCTGCAAGTACCAGCAGGACTTTGATTCACACAAACTGAGCCCCCAAATGCTAGAGCCCTGAGAAGGGCTGTTGAGAATTTGCAGAAGTTTTTTTTTTTCACTTTGAGACTTAAACTAAATAATCCCCCTTGTTCACCTCCCCTCTCCTCCTCCAAGTACCAGCAGGACTTTGATTCACACAAACTGAGCCCCCAAATGCTAGAGCCCTGAGAAGGGCTGTTGAGAATTTGCAGAAGTCTTTTTTTTCACTTTGAGACTTAAACTAAATAATCCCCCTTGTTCACCTCCCCTCTCCTCCTCCAAGTACCAGCAGGACTTTGATTCACACAAACTGAGCCCCCAAATGCTAGAGCCCTGAGAAGGGCTGTTGAGAATTTGCAGAAGTCTTTTTTTTTCACTTTGAGACTTAAACTAAATAATCCCCCTTGTTCACCTCCCCTCTCTTCCTCCAAGTACCAGCAGGACTTTGATTCACACAAACTGAGCCCCCAAATGCTAGAGCCCTGAGAAGGGCTGTTGAGAATTTGCAGAAGTCTTTTTTTCACTTTTAAGACTAATAAATCCCCCTTGTTCACCTCCCCTCTCCTCCTCCAAGTACCAGCAGGACTTTGATTCACACAAACTGAGCCCCCAAATGCTAGAGCCCTGAGAAGGGCTGTTGAGAATTTGCAGGTCTTTTTTTTTTTTCCACTCGCTCGCACTCTCCTAATCGCGCTCCTCACCCTATGGCCAGACTAGTGAGAGTGAGGAGAGCGAGTCAGCGCCAGTCAGTCTTCCCGCTCGCTGAGAGGTCAGGTGACACTAGGAGCTGCAGTCACTTGACCCTCAGTGCCAGCGGGAAGACTGAATGGGCGGGCGGAGCTACGCATCGACGTCGTCCGGGAAACCTCCACACGTCTGTGTGGGTCCTAGTGCCCAGCACAACACTGTCTCCCTCACTGCGTCTCTCTCGCTGCTCGCTGACAAAAAGGTCTTTAAAAAATGGCTGTCCCAGCTGGAAACCGGCTGTCCGGGACGGGTGGACAGCCGGTTATTTCGAGCCCTGGTCTTTACACAGTCTTACGCCACCTATGTATTTATGCCCCCCTTCCCCAATACAGGCCCTCCCTGAGCTGTTCTCACTGGCCACCTGAACTTCCCTCAACGCAGACCTTCCCTGAGTTGTCTCACTGGGCACCTGAGCCTTCCTCGAGCTGTTAAAAATCTGTAGGCACAAAAAGACAACTTGGTCCACTCAGTCTGTCCAAGTGTTTTCCAGCTATTCTGCCTTCCTAGACTCTATTTGGTCTCCAACATCCTTCCTACCTCCCTGCCTCTTTTCTTTTATTATTTAAAATGTAGTGTACTTTACTGAGGCTTATAAGAGAATAAAAAACACCACAATACAAACACAAACTACAACACACTATCAAATACAGTACAACATACAGTAACTCCCTTCCCCTACATCCCACCCTTAGATGACCATAATGAGCCTGTACAAGGGTGACAGCCTTCATCCATCCAAGGAGGGGACGGTGGTTCTCAATGAATAGTTTAAATGCTTTCTTGACACGCATTTAAACGTGTCAATGGGGTGGGTGGATGGGAGTAGGGAGATATAAGCAGGTCACCATCATAGGCCACAGAAGCAAGCAGGGTGTCTCGGGAGGAAAAGCTGTTAACAGATATACCAGACCTCGTTACGAGGGATGTGGCAGAGGAATGGAGCCAGCATAAGAAAACAAAAAAAAAAAGGAGTTGGAAAAAAAAGGGACAGGAAGGCAAAAAAGGAAGTACAAGGTGGACAGGCAGTGAAACATGGAAAGCCATGTACACAAATGCCTGCAGTCTATGAAATAAAATCATAGACCTGGAGGCCTGGACATATTAGCAATTAATGAAACATGGTACACTGGAAGCCATGACTAGGACGTACATGTACCAGGGTATGCCTGTTAAGGAGGGATAGAGAGGGTTGGGAGAGTTGCCCTTACATCAGGGAAAGTATTAAAGCAACGGTAGTACAGGGTAGGCACGGGGAGGCCGAGGGGCTGTGGGTCACCCATGAGTCAGGCAATGGCACAGTAATTGGCACAGGAGTGATCTGCAGGCCTCCAGCACAGAGAGAGGAGGTAGACAGGGCAATAGTGGAAGAAATACACTGGCTGGCAGCAAACAGGGAGGTACTGCTGCTGGATGATTTTAATATGCTGGACGTGGAATGGACCATCCAGGTGGCTGCCTCAGCCAGAAGCTGAGACATCTTGGAATCCTTGCTGGGGGCATGCTTCAGACGGTTAGTGCTGGAGTCCACAAGAGACAAGATGATTCTGACCCTTGTACTGACCACTGAGGACAGAATCACTGGTTAAAAGCTGCAGCCCCTGACCACTACATAAATATCCCTCATACAATGTGTTCAGGGCTGACAGACTGGGGGGGTTACACATGTTGCAGATAAACTTCCAGTAGCAGTAGCTTATATATCCACTGCCCACAATGAGTTTGAAAATGTTACCTCTAGCGAGGCTATACTACTTACAGGCTGTTACAGACCACCCTCTGGAGGTCTGGGGTTATTAATCTATCTCCAAAAACTGTTTAGATACCTATGGCTCTGAATTAACTGTAATGGGAGATCTTAACCTCGACTGGCATTCTTCTTGCTCAAAATCCTTTAAAGAGCTCTGTGACTGCTACGGCCTTACACAAATTATTAACATCACTCAACAGAACACTAAAACCCCTGAGTACAGTACTGTGCTTGACCTAACCTTGGTAAATAATCCCCACAAAATCTCACATATTGGGGTATTCCACAATGATATTAGTGATCATAGGGCTATAGCCTGTGTTAGATCTCTACCTAAGCCTATATCTAACTCAAGCTTCAAATTTAAGCGGAGCCTCTGGAAATTCAGCTGCTCCAACTTCCTTGCATACCTAAGTAAAATATGATGCCAGGACTTCTGCCTTGAACCCTCAGTTTCAGAGGCCTACAACCTGTAACCCCCGTTACTCGGGGTTACTAGAATCCCAGTAAGACCTAGTGGTAGGCAGGGAAGGCAGCTTCTGAAACTCCAGTTAAATGGATTTCGCACTGTCTCACTCTGTTCTCAGTCTCAGCTGAGACTGAGGGATGACATCATTTTAGAACTGTCGCAGCTGCATAAGCCACACTGGAATATTGCAGTTGGAGGTTAGAGTAGAACGCTGGGGAATTTGAAGCCAGTCTGTGTGCAGTCTTAGAGAGAGACTGTAGTGCAGCAGTGTATGTGTGCAGGCTCTCACAGCTTTAAGCTCTGTTTCAGAGCTACTTTTGTTCAAGGTGTGTGTTTCCACCTGAAGAGGAACACAGGAACTGGTAATTGAAGTGGTGGAGACCGCTCACAATGGTTCAGAGCCCTATCCCTGAGGGGATGGGGGGGAGATGTCTGCCTGTTTTCCAGGGGCAAACCCCCTAGGTCCGGCTAAGGGAAAGAAGCTGCCTGTTTGAATTGGGCTGAGGCACCAGAAGCTCTGACAGTAAAAGATTCCTTGAGGAAGAAACGCCTGTGGGGCACCTGCAACCAAAGGGTGAGTTCGCTCAGTGTTTTCACCTGAACATAAGGAAACTAAAGGGACTGTTACTGCAGGGTCAGGAAAAGACAGCCAAGTACAGTTGGAAGATGTGGGGATTGGATTGTTTAACTTTGTGGGAGGTCTACAGTAATGGACAAAGCCACGTATAAGTATGTTCAAGGCCAGCACAAAATGGAAAGAAAGAATGTGGGGATTGAACCGCTTAGCCTGTGGGGGTCTAGAGTAATGGACAATGCCACTTATTTTTAAGTATGTTCAAGTCCAGCACAAACAAGAAGCAAGACAAGCAGACTGGATTTGAAATACATTTAGCAAGAATCTACACAGCAAAGTGTTAAAGGATGAGGTGTTTACAGTTCAGAGAAATGGCCGGGTATGAAATGTGGGAGCAAGAGGTGAGAGACCTCCTATCAGTAGTAACCAAAATCACCGCTACAGATTTGCTCTGACACACCTGTTGCTTTCCCTCAGGTACTTGGCCAGTGCCTGAGGAAAGTATCCAGGCGTGAGATTAAAGAGGAGGATTCCCTGATGAAGACGAGGTGCTCTTAAGTGGTTTAGGGAGCCACCAGAAAAATATTTCCATGAAGTATGGAAGGTGTCCAAGTGGCTGGCAAGGGAGCCGAGCCAGGGAAAACCCAGAGTAGTGTACAAGTTCGGACTGTGTAACCCAAAGCAGCGTACAAGTCCGGGCTCTGTGCCCAGTGTGTTGTAGAGCCTGAGGGCTAAAGTGATGAAGATGTGTTCTGGTCTCTTTTGATCTGCATTACCAGGAGTGTAGCCCCGTGGGGGTCCATTTATGCTTTGTTTATTCTGTTTGGATGTGAATAAAAGCCACACTTCAGAATCCCACTTCTGGTATTGGACATTACAGTTACTGCTTCCTGTGTTTGGAGTTACTTGGGTGCCCCTGTGCAGAGTAGCCAAACCTAGCCTTTGTGCCGAGTGACATATACCTCCCCGAACCCAGCCCACCTGGTAGAGCTGTCAGATACAAACGGCATACCAGCCTGGGGTTACAAACCTATTTCACAGCCTGGTCCTGAAGGTGACTGGCAAGCATGCACCTTTGGTAAAAATCAGAACAAGAAAAAGGACATCACCTTGGTTTACTAGTGAACTAAAGTCAGTCTTACATTGCAGAGACTCCCTGTGGAAAAGGACTTGTAAACCTAAACTCACCTCAGACTGGGCGGCGCTTAGAACTGCTAGGAACTACTGCACCAAGCTGATCAAGGCCAAAAAAGCAAGATATTTTCAATCTGCCCTAGAATCATCCAAAAAGGATGCAGATAAATTCTAAAGGATATTGAAGGACACGGTACCTCGTCATCCCTACCTGCCAAGATTATTTCCAGGACAACAGCTACACCAGTAAACAAGCTATTTTACAGCAGATAAATAATCACTTTGCCATGGCTGGGCTAGCTTTCGATACCTCTCCAGCAAGCAAACATTTTGCACAGTTTTACACTAAGGACTCGTCCTATGCCCGATCCAAGTTACAAAACAACCAGTCAATTTTAATTTTAGTCCTGTAACCTTTCAGCAGGTTGAGGACCTCTTAATAAAGCTGGACACAAATAAAAGTGCAGGAGCAAATCAGATTAAACCTCTTTTTCCAATGATAGGGTACCACTTTTTGATGCCACCCACTGTACACCTTTTCAACCCGTCTCTCTCTCCCTGGATTGGAAAACAGCTCATGTCATTCCACTTTTTAAATCCAGCAATCTTAGTGATCAACAATGACTAGCCAATATCCCTGATACCCATTCTTTCTAAATTACTCGAAAAACTGGTTCATGAGCAATTAAGAGATTACCTTGAATCTGCGAAGTTGCTAAACCCCTTCAATCCGGATTCCGACCTAAACATAGCACAGTTTTGGTACTAGCAAAAGTAACGAACGATTGGCAAGTTGCCTTGCACTCTAATAAACCATGTCAGTGCACTTTTTTTGGACTTGAGCAAGGCGTTCAACACCGTGGATCATGAAATACTAATACATATGCTTTAGGATATTGGGCTGGACGACCTGGCACTTAAATGGTTCTTCTGCTAGCTGATAGGTAGAAAGCAGCAGGTCAAAGCCCAAGGTGAACTCTCCCACCCCTAAAATCAGTACCAAGAAAATTAGTACAGCAAGTGTTCATCTTTTTGCAGATGACACTGTTCTCTATGTTGCCAAGTCCACCCTTGAGCTAGTGTGTCTACCCCTACAGCAGGAGTTTAACATGCTGCAGCAAAATCTTCTGCAACTAAAGCTATTGGTCAATGCTGAAAAAAACTCAAGTTACGTTTTTATCTCCCCAAGCCAAACCAAACAGTGCTAGTTCTGCTAATACTATACCTCAGATTATTACCCTATTGGGGGAACCAGTAGAAGTAGCGGAGAAATTCAAATACCTGGGTTTCTGGATCGATTTCAGGCTTGCATTCACTACACATACTGAGGACCTTGCTAAAAAGCTGCAACAAAGACTAGGCCTTGTCTTCAGAATCAGGCACTTGCTTAACTATAAAGCCACAATAAGACTGGTTCAGACCACCTTCCTCCCACCTGTCGATTACGCCAATTTTATTTACAGTCACTGCTCCAACTCTGCTTTAGCCAAGCTGGATACTTTATATCACAGACCACTAAACTTCATTACTGGGGCCCCATTCAACACTCACCATTGCACCCTTTATGCTCAATTAGGTTGGACTTCACTCAGCATTAGAAGAATAAATAATGCCTCACTCTGGGTCTACAGAGCCTTAACCAACAAACTGCCCTCCTACACAGCTGACCTTTTTAAATTTGCATCTGGAGTTTACACACTCAGAAGGTACCCTTATCTCATGTTAGATACACCCATAATCTGCACCTGATATGGCTCCTCTTCTTTAAGCTATGCCCTCCCTACCCTTTGGAATACCCTGCAAAATTCCTTAAAAACTAACGCGACTTGTTGGGTGAACGCCTTCAAAACCATTCTTAGACAATTACTGAAAGAGAGCTGCACCTGTTATGTCTAGCCTCCACTTCCTTATACACCGCCTTCTGTATTTGTCCTTATCACTTAGTTTTCTGTAGACTATTCTGTTCCCAGTCCTTATAAACTCCTTTAAGTTTCATGAGCTCCTATCCTCTCCATGTATACCTTACTTAGCTACCTGCCTTGATGTCTCCTGCCTGACTTATTGTCACTGCGTAACCCCCTATAAGTTACATGACCTACTCTTCCACAACCCCTTAATCCTCTCCCATTATCCACTCCTGCCTTCTTCCACAGCTGCCCCTAACTTACTGGTTTCCATCGCCTCTTCTTCCTTACCTAGTCCTCCACTTCCTGTTATCTTCCCCCGCCTCCTGCCCTTTCTGACTGCTCTCTGAATCCGAGGAGTCTACAACACTTAGAACGTACTGTTTTTTGCCTGTGAATTGAGTTTCTCGTTGGTAACCTCATCCCTCATTTTATGTTTTTTTTTTTATATTGTCATGCAATTGTATTTTTCCTGATTTGTCATGCTTTTGTATCATATACTATGTTGCATCCGTCCAGGATCACCTTGTAAAAGGGCTTGCTCAATGGTGATTTTCCTGATAAAATAAAGCTGACTGACTGAATCACGGACGTCTGGGTGGATGGTCACCTAGCACCCAGCGACCATCAGACTGTGTGGTATAACACTGGTAAAGTGTTGCAGTCATGCCACACAAAGGGGAAGGTCCTGGATTTTAGGAGGGTGGACTTTGCTAGGATGGAGACAGGCATCAAGGAAGCCTTGGCCAGGAAGGAAGCAAGAAAGCGAGGGGGGGTTGAGAAGCAGTGGGCACACCTGAAGGGTGCCATACTGGAGGTGACAAATCAGTGCATTAGGCTAAGAAACAAGGGTAAAAGAAGGAACAAAGCACTATGGTTCTCAAAGGGGGTGGGCAGAGAAAATAAGGGCCAAAAAGGTGGCTTTCAGAAAATACAAGAAGACACAGAAGGAAGGGGATAGGTCGGTGTACCTAGATAAACAGAGAAAAGCACGGAAAGCAGTGAGGAGTACAAAAGCACAAACTGAGGAAAGATTAGCACAGACAATAAAGAAAAGGGACAAGACATTCTGTGGACACATTAGTGAAAGAAGAAAGGCCAGGGCTGGGATAGTAAGGCTCAGAGGGGAGGAAATGGAAGGAGATCTAGAAAAAGCATCAGTACGGAACAGAAACTTCTGTTCAGTATTCACTTGGGGGGGGGGGGGAGAGACAGGGACCTCAGCTGGCTATCAGAAACAACGTAGGAAGGGAGGTGAACACCAGTCCATTTACAGAAAGGACAGTACAAGAATAACTTACAAAACTGAGGGTGGACAAAGCAATAAGACCAGATGGCATACACCCTAGGATATGCAAGGAACTACGGATGGTGCTAGTGACACTGCTGGCTGCCCTGTTTAGTGAGTCATTCAATACAGGAGTGGTTCCAGAGGACTTTAAAAGGGCACATGTAGTCCCTCTTCACAAGAGTGGAAACAGGGAGGAAGCAGGAAACTATATGCCGGTCAACCTCACCTCAGTAGTGGGCAAGATTATGGAAGCAAGGACGGAATCCAGCGGCGCATGGGATCGGAGGCAGCATGGATTCACAGTAGGAAGGTCATGTCAAACAAATCCGATAGACTTTTTGACTGGGTGACGAAGAAGGTGGAGCGGGGATGCAGTGGATAGCACCTACCTCGATTTCAGCAAAGCCTTCAATACTGTTCCACACAGAAGACTGATTAATAAGTTGGGGTGCTTGGGGGTCGGCCACAAAGTGGAAAACTGAGTTAGAAATTGGCTGGGGGACAGAAAGCAGAGGGTAGCGAATAGGATCCAATCCGAGGAAAGGGGGGGGGACCAGTGGTGTGCCTCATGGCTCAGTCCTGGGACCAGTCCTTTTTAATGTCTACATTAGTGACACTGCTGAGGCGCTGGAGGGGAAGACTTGCCTATTTGCAGAAGACACCAAGATCTTCAACAGGGTAGACACTTGGGGTCAGATTGAGAAAATGAGGAGGGACCTAGGAAAGTTGGAAAATTGGTCCAATGAATGGCAATTAAAATTTAATACAAAAGTGCAAAATCATGCACCTGGGGCACAGAAACCCTGAGGAAAGTTACAGGATGGGGGGCTGACAGTTACCAGGGAAGAAAGGGATAATCATCTCAGATAACCTAAAAGTGTTCAGTGTACCAAGACTGTGGGCAGGGCCAGTAGCACGTTGGCAAGCATAGGAAGGGGCATCACTAGCAGAAGAAGACACAGTCTGTTCCCAGAAATATGGAAGTTATAAGCCCAGCAACTGATGAAAAACAATGGGTGGTTCTGAGGAGAAATTTACCAGAAATGCGGTTCCTTTTACCAGCTACCACAGGTGATATAACTAAAACTACCTACTGTAGTTACTGAAGAAATAAAGTGGTCTGAACATAAATGTTGGTAGCCTATTTGAATTTCAGTATGGTTTCCTAAAGGAGGGAACCACGACTGTCAAAAGGTAAAACCATGTATAAAATGACGAAAGCAGTTGTTTTAAACAAGTTGTAAAAGTTTTTTTCTTTTTAAAGTTTTTAAGTAAATATTAGTAACTCCCCAAAGGCGGGAATTGCGCTGTCCCACTGACATGGGAACCGAAGAAACCGCAGTGAAAACAGAAAAAATATATAAAGTAAGGGTTATCAAAAACAAAAACAATATGAACAGTAGTCAGAACTAAGTAAAACATGTCTGGAGAAGAGAGCTTTCTTTGGTGTGACTGCTCTCTTCAGGCAGAGAAATCAATCAGACATTAGGGCTAGACTGGTCTGGCAGTAAGTATAGCCTACAGGTTACAGTAATGAGCTGTGAATGAGTCTGGTACATCCAGCAGACCTGGGTTTGATTCCCACAACTTCCACTTGTTTACTGTGTAACTTTGAGCAAGTCACTCAACTACCCCAGTGCTCCCAGGTCACCCCTGAAAATAGGCACTTGTGCGTAGTGGGCCTTACCTGGTTATCAAAAGAATAAAATAAAATGACTACAATGCAGAGTCTGTACCCTAGTTCTAAATTCTATAATTAACATAAGGATCTATCTCCGGGGCATCACACTCTGCCTGGAAGGTGATGCTTGTAAAACATCAGTGATGTATTTCTGGTGTTAGAAAAGATTATTTTAAAATAAACTCAAGAAAGGTTACAGTCTGTACATTAAGAAGGCAACACATTATATTAAATGAGATAAAGCAGGGTTTATGTTCCCTTTACCCGTGTAAATGTAGCTCAGATGGAACAGAGAGAAAACAATGTCAAGAGAACGAAGATCGGGAACTGAACACAGGGAAAGTAACATTTTTTCCAGGGGGGAAAACAGTTGTTTTTTCATCTTGCCCCAGGAAAAGCGACTTTAGTCATGACTTTCTACCCCGAGAAAAAACGTTAACAACAACCACCGACCCACTAATTCCATCACTAGTTGCAAAAAATCACTGCAAATCTGGCTGTTGGGAAGCCTGCAAGTACAGCAATGTCTATCTCAAGAAAAGGGAAGATGGAGCACTTTAAATACGTGTGAATATTTGTTTCTACTGCAGTACCATAACAAGATGATAAATGTCTCACAGATTAAAATGAACGTCAATTCCAGTGGCCTTCGCGATTAGCACAAATTCCTTTATGGCTGCAGGGAATGTAACAGCTTGAGCACAACTAGATATGAAGGGTCCCTTTAATCTTTATCAAAAGGCTATCAATTCACACATACCATGAACACAAGATGAAGTTTGAACTTTAGCTTCACTGGGTCAGGCAGCCATAAAACTCAACCTTTTTTTTTCATTTAGCTGTTAAGACACTGTACATCAAAACATGAGGGAGGAAACGACCAGTTGTGGGGAAAATTATCATCCAATTGGATGTGAAAGCTCAGTACACTGTGGGACAATTTATCATTCAATATTAGGTGCAAACTCAGGACAATGTGCAAGTGACCAAATGTGGGACAAAATTAGAGTTGAAAGCTAAATATGCTGTGCAACTGACCACATGTGGTACCATTTATCATTCAATGGGAGGTAAAAGTTCAGTACACTGTGGAACTGACCACGCGTGAGACATATCATCCAACAGGAGGTGAAAGATCCGTACACTATGGAAGTGACCACATGTGGGACATATCCAATGGGAGGTGAAAGCTCAGTACACTGTGGAAGTGACAACATGCGGGACATATTACCATCCAATGGGAGGTGAAAGCTCAGTACAACGTGGAAGTTACTCTGTTTATATTACTGAAGTTTGCTGTTGCTACTCCCTCAGTGCTGTAAGAGCGATGTCGCTTGCAATGCCATTGACCCAAGTTCAAGAATGAGCAGAGATCATTTCAGGGCTGCTCGGAGGAGGATCAAGCATCCTAATGGACACTATCCTCCTTCAGGAAAGCATCATCATGTCTCCTGCTGCTCTACTATCACCACCTGAGCATACACAGGTGACGATGAAGCTGGGAGAAATCACATGTTTTGGTGGGGAGTATTTGATACTGAATGAATACTTCTGCTCATTATTCACAAAAGAAGAGGAGGAGGAGGTACCTAATCCAATCAATAGAAGCACTCTGGATAGGGGGGTCAATACCAGTCTATTCACAGAAGAAGGTGTTTTGAAAGAACTAAAACTGAAGGTGGACAAAGCAATGCACCCTGATGGGATTCACCCCAGAATTCTTAAAGAACTAAGGGGAGAACTAGTGACACCTCCGACTACCCTTTTTAACAAATCGTGGGAAGATGGAGTGGTACCTAAGGACTGGAGGAGGGCAGATGTGATTCCCCTTCCCAAAGTAGGATCAAAGCAGAGGCAGGAAACTACAGACCTGTTAGTTTGACCTCAGTGGTAGGGAAAATGATGGAATCACTTCTGAAAGAAAGAATTGTTGAGTACCTAGAGGCCAGTAGGGCACAGGACTCAAGACAGCATGGATTCACAGCGGGAAGGTCATATCAGATGAATCTAATAGATTTCTTTGACTGGGTGACCAACATAGTAGACCAGGGAAGGGCTGTGGACATGGCCTACCTAAACTTTAGCAAAGAATTTGACAGAGTCTTACACAAAAGATTAATAAACAAGTTAGCCAGCCAGGGTGTGGGTCCCAGGGTGGTAGCCTGGGTAAAAAATTGGCTGAACAACAGGACACAGAGGGTAATAGTAAACGAAGTCCACTCCGAAGAAAGGGGGGTTACTAGCTGGGTACTGCAGGGTTCAGTACTGGGTCCGGTCCTTTTTAATGTCTTTATAAGTGACATTGCGGAGGGACTAGAAGAAAAAGTATGCCTCTTTGCAGACGACACAAAGACAAGGAGGTGTGGAAAGGATGAGAAGGGACTTGGCAAGGTTGGAGGAATGGTCAAAAGTATGGCAGCTTAGATTCAATGCAAAGAAGTGCAAAGTAATGCACCTGGTAAACAAAAACCCAGGAAAGAGTACACAATGGGCATGGGGGGGGGGTACTAACAACAAAAATGGAAAAGGACCTGGGGGTAGTCGCGTCAGATGACCTAAAGGTAAACAAGCAATGTGAGAAGGCAGTAAGGAAGGCTGGGGAGATACTGGGATGTATAGGTAGAGGCATCACCAGTAGAAAACAGGAAGTTGTTATCCCTCAGTACTGACAGTTGGTGAGACTTTATCTGGAGTACTGTGCGCAGTTCTGGCGACCCCATCTCCGCAAGGACATAGACAGGATGGAGGCAGTCCAGAGGAGGGCAACTAAAATGGTGCAGGGTCTGCATCAGAAGCCATATGAAGAGAGAGAAAAGGAGCTTAATATGTATACCCTCGAGGAAAGGAGGGAGAGGGGAGACATGATAGAAGCTTTCAAGTACCTCAAGGGAATCAACAAAGTCCAGGAAGGCAGCATCTTTCAGAAAAAGTGATGTGCAAGAACAAGGGGGCACAACTTGAAGATAGAAGGGGATGACTCAAGGGCAATGTGAGGAAGTATTTTTTCATGTAGAGGGTGGTGGGTGCATGGAACGGCATTCCTGAGGAGGTCGTAGGGTCAAAAACAGTGGGGGAATACAAGAATGCAAGGGACAGACATAAGACAATTCTGGTGGGGGGGTTGGAATAAGTAGGCTGTTTGTAAACTAGGGTCTGCAGCTTAGGTCACATCAGAAGAATCTAATTGATTTCTTTGACTTGGTGACCAAAGTAGAAGACCAGGGAAGGGCTGTGGACATGGCCTACCTAGACTTTAGCAAGGCATTTGACACAGTCATGCCCAAAAGATTAATAGTCAAATTAACCAGCCTGGTAGTGGGTCCTAGGGTGGTAGCCTGGGTAAAACATTGGCTGGACAACAGGACACAGAAAGTAACTGTAAATGGAGTCCACTCTGAAGAAAGAGGGGTTACTAGTGGGGTACCGCAGGGTTCAGTACTGGGTCCAGTCCTTTTTAATGTCTTTATAAGTGACACTGCAGAGGGACTGGAAGGAAAAGTATGCCTCTTTGAAGATGACACAAAGATATGCAACAGGGTTGGTACACATGGAGGCGTGGAAAGGATGAGAAGAGACTTGGCAAGGTTGGAGGAATGGTCAGAAGTATGACAGCATGGATTCAATGCAAAGAAGTGCAAAATAATGCACCTGGGAAATAAAAACCCATGGGAAGATTACACAATGGGGGGTGGGGGGAGAGGTAGTAACAACAACAAAAATGGAAAGAGACCTGGGGGTAATTATATCAGATTACCTTAAGGTTAGCAAGCAATGTGAGAAGGCAGTAGAGAGGGCTGGGGGGATACTGGGATGTATAGGGAGAGGCATCACCAGCAGAAAACAAAAAGTTGTTATCCCTCTGTACAGACAGTTGGTGAGACCCCATCTTGAGTACTGCATCCAGTTCTGGAGACCCCATCCCCGCAAGGACACAGACAGGATAGAGGCAGTCCAGAAGAAGGCAACTAAATGGTGCAGGGTCTGCAAGAGAAGCCATACGAGGAGAGACTAAAGGAGCATAATATATATACCCTTGAAAAAAGGAGGGAGAGGGAGTACATGATAGAAACTTTTAAGTACCTCAGTGGAATCAACAAAGTCCAAGAGGGTAGCATCTTTCAGAAAAAGAGATGTGCAAGAACAAGGGGACACAATTTAAAGATGGGGGGCAGTCCAGGGGCAATGTGAGGAAGTATTTTTTCACAGAGAGGGTGGTGGACGCATGGAACAGTCTTCCTGAGGAGGTTGTGGGGTCTAAAACTGTGGGGAATTCAAGAACACATGGGACTGACATAAGGCAATTCTTGGGGGGGGGGGTAAGAAGAAATAGGCTGTTGGTTAACTAGGATCTGCAGTTTATCCTGTAGGTAGGGAAATGGGCAGACTGGGTGGGCCAAGCGGTCCTTCAGACAACATAAAGTCTTGCTGTATTCTGACATATGCAGTTAGGTCCTGCCTTTCAACTGCTCCGGAGAACAAATAGTTAAACTTTCCACGGCCAGCATGGAATGTTCACCACGAGCTCGGCTGAAGCCCCTGTCTGCTACTGTTTAAACTCCAACCGTCAGATTCTTTACTCCGCCTCACTGAACAGTCGCTCCAGAGATTTCTCCTTTGCTCGGTTCAAAAAAAGTCGGTTGAAGTGTCGTTTTTTCACTCGGTTTCTACTGAATTGCTGTTACCGCTCAGTCGGTTCAAGTCTCTGTCTGTGGTACCGTAAGTACTAAACAGGTTTTCTGTATAGTCATGTGTGGAACTTGTAAATTGTGGATCAGTTCGGCTGAACCCATCAGTTTCAGGTAAAAAAAAGTTTGTGATTAATTTAGAGTGTGGTAACCAGTCCGTATCGGTTCTAAAAAAACAAACAAACAAAAAAAAAAAACGGATTTTATTACTTTTTTTCCCCCAAGACCCGTGACACGGTCAGGAACCGATAGGGGAGTCTTGCCTGGCGGACTGCCGAAAAAAGGGCAAGTTTTGGTTAGGATTGGCCATGTCTGAGAAACCCAAGAAAAAAAACGGGCCCACTGGGTTTCAACACTGCAGTGTGTGTGTGGGGAAGTCTTTGCAAGGCTGATCCCCACACCACCTGTGTTTACTGTCTGGGGTTTGACCACCTCGATTCAGACTGCCAAATTTGTAAGAATTTTCCCAAAGCTACCCTGGAAAAGAGATTAGGTAGACTGTGGGAAAGGGATGCTGAGAAGTCCGCTGACCCGGATGGCCAGCCCGGTTCGGTTCCAACCAAACCAGAGGGAGTGCCCTCTGACCAGGGCGATACTTCTTCGGGGAAAAGGAGAGCAGATTCTGAGGAGTCGATTCCAGTAAAAAGGAAAAGAAAAGATAAATCGTCCGGTTCGGATGCAGAAATTCATACTCCAACCACCGATGAGATAGCCAAGGAGACAAGGATAGTGCAATCGCTAACTTCGGTTCCAACCGAACCGGCACCATCTGACAGGGGTTCGGTTCGGTCGGTTCCCCCGGTTCCGGATTACACTTCGGAGGAATTTTATGAACCGGAGGAGGAGGAAGGAGAGTATGAGGATGATGATGGGGATTATGAAAGTCTGGATGTGCCTATTGACCCAGACATCTCCCCAGACAGACCTTCAGGCGTTTCTCCTCCTAGGCTTTCTGAGTCCCCTTCTCACTATATGTTTTACAAAAAAGTGGCTGAGACCCTCCAGCTTCCTGTGGAGGAAGCAGTAGAGGATCAGGAGGAGCCTGATTTTGTTGGGATGAAGGACATCCCAGCGTCCAGGAGACTGTCTATTCCCCTCCACAAATCCTTTGGGAAACAAGACACACAAACTTCTTAAGTCTCCTAATTCCACACCTCCTGTGGACAGACGGATGGACAAGAGGTATACTCTTTCAGGCTCAGGCACGGAGTTCCTTTTCCAGCAATGCAGCTATGTTGGGGTAGTGCAGGCTGCTGCCTGTGATAAGGCAAATATCCCCTTGGCATCACACCCCCAAGACAAAGACTCCAGGAAGATTGATGCCATGGCAAAGAAACAGTACATGGCAGCATCTTTGGGACTCAGGCAGGCTAACTATATGGCCTACACAGCTAGATACCAGAAGTCCAGGTGGGACACTGTGCTGGCTTTGGCTGAACAGGCCCCTGACCAGCTTGCCAAGGAGCTGGAGCAGGTGGCTGCAGATGGGATTGAGGCATCTAAAGTACAATTTCATGCTGCTGTGGACTCCAATGATGTTTCATCAAGAGTCATGGCTACATCTGTGGCTCTTCGGAGGATGGCTTGGCTCAGATGTACTAGCCTCTCACAGGATACCCAGGCTAAGGCCATGGATTTCCCTGTCATTGGTTATTCTCTGTTTGGGGAGCAGATAGAGAACTACATAAAAAAGATGGATGAGTACAGGACCACTTACAGGAGTGCTCAGGCCAAAGAAAGGCGCAACTCCTCAGAGGCAGCAGTCCAGGGGCAGGGGCAGGCCTTTCCAAATGCCTTTTTACCAAGCTCAGGCCTCCTCTTCTTACTCTCACAGGAGGTTCTTTAGACGGAGAGGCAGACGGGGATGAGCAGACCTGCATCCACCCCTCAGCCTAAAGCCCCTGCCAAGCAGACACCCTGATGGGTCTGCCTGGGCCGATTCTTCCATACCAGTAGGAGGCAGGCTGGCTTACTTTGTCCAGGACTGGAAGTCTCTAACAACAGACAAGTGGGTCCTGGAAGTAGTGAGCCGGGGGCTGGTTCTCAGCTTCAAAAAATTTCCCAAGATGAGAACCAGATCCTTTCCACCTGCGAATCTATCAGAGACCTTTGCCGTAGAGGCAGAGGTTTCCTCCCTCCTAGCTCTCAGAGCTATAGAGAGGGTTCCCACCCTACACAAGGGCAAAGGATGCTTCCCAACCCCCAAAAAGACAGGAGAATGGTGGCCCATTCTGGATCTAAGATATCTGAACAAACACCTTTTAAAGCCAAAGTTCAAAATGGTGACTCTGGGAATAATTCTTCCCTCCATAAGGCCAGGGGACTGGCTAGCCTCCCTGGACCTCAAAGATGCCCATTTTCACACTCCCATCAGGTGCTCTCACAGAAAGTACCTCAGGGTTGAGTTGCCCTCAGGCCACTATCAATTCAGAGCAATGCCCTCTGGCCTAACATCAGCCCCAAGGGTTTTCACAAAGTGCCTGGCAGTAGTGGTTGCTTTCCTAAGAAGAAAAAAGATCTCCATCTTCCCATACTTGGACGATTTGCTCATAGTAGGTCAGTCTCCAGACCAAGTCAAGTCACATTTGCAAATGACCCAGCAAGTGCTCAATTCCTTAGGATTCCTTCTCAACCTTCCAAAGTCAGTTCTCGAACCAGTACAGCTCCTCACCTTCATAGGGGGCAGAACTGGATATAGTAAAGGCAAGAGCCTTCCTTCCCCTGGAAAGGGCAAGGATCCTCATGGAACAGGCCTCTTCTTTTACCCTTCAGGTGTCTCGATCGGCAAGGCATTTTCTTCAGCTTCTGGGCCACATGGCAGCTTCCAAAGCAGTGGTCCAAGGAGCAAGATTCCAGATGAGGGACATTCAGTTCCACTTAAGGGCCTTCTGGTCCCAAAGAAAGGATTCCCTTACCAAACTAGTCCCAGTGACTCGAACCCTGATCCAGGCCTTATAATGGTGGCAGGAACAGGACAATTTGAGACAAGGGGTTCCTTTTGTCACTCAGTCTCATTCAGTAATACTCACCACAGATGCTTCCCTGCTGGGCTGGGGAGCCCATCTGGGGGACCTTACCACCCAAGGACTGTGGTCACCTCAGGAATCTCTGCTTCACATCAAGCTCTTGGAACTCAGAGCAGTGTTTCTGGCACTGCAAGCTTTTTCCAAATCTGTGCAGAACAAGGTGGTCCAGGTCAGAACAGACAACACCACCACCATGTGGTACATCAACAAGCAGGAAGGCACTCGGTCTACGGCCTTGTGCACAGAAGCAATGAAGTTGTGGTCCCTGGCCTATTCCCTGCAAACCTCTCTGATAGCAGTTCACCTCACAGGGAAGGACAATGTCTTAGCAGATGCTCTGAGCAGAATATCCCAGGGCCATCACGAATGGACTCTGGATCCTCTAGTTTTGAAAGTGATTTTCTCGAGATGGGGCACTCCAGAGATAGATATTTTTGCAGCCCTAGACGATCACCAACTTCCTCTCTTTTGTTGCAGACCCCCAGTCTTGGGCTCAGTCCCCCTGGATGCTCTGATTCTGAATTGGGAAGGGACATTTCTGTATGCTTTCCCCCCTTCCCTCTCCTGTTCAAAGTGCTAGTCAAGATAAGGTCACAACCTTGCAAAGTGATTCTGATTGCTCCAGACTGGGCCAGACAACCCTGGTATCCCCTGTTGCTGTCCCTAGCAGTCCACCTTCCCCTGTCACTTCCCAGGAATTACAACCTGTTGACACCCTCTCAGGGGAGGATTTGGTACCCAATCTTCGGTCTCTCAATCTCAAGGCAAGGTTCTTGAAGACTTGGAGTTTGCAGATCTGCATCTTTCCCAGGGGGTTCTGGATATCCTTAAGGCTTCTTGAAAGCCTTCCACCAGAAAGACTTACAACTCCAAATGGAAAAGATTCAGCATTTGGTGTTCTAAGAAAAATATTTCTCCAGATTCTGCTGGATTGCCTACGGTTCTGGACTCTATGGTCCATCTTAATGGCCTAGGCCTCAGGCTAGCTACCCTTAAAGTACATTTGGCAGCTGTTTCTGCTTTCTTGTCAGTAGGCAAGCCTTCCCCTCTATCATCCCATCCTGTGTTTTGTAAGTTTTTCAAGGGATTGCTTCACACCAATCCCCCCTTTAGGGATCCTGCTCCTACCTAGGACCTTAATGTTTGCATTGCTCAGCTTATGCAACCCCCCTCTGAGCCTTTGTCCTCTGCAGAGCTTAAGTACTTGACTTGGAAAACTGTGTTTTTGGTGGCCATTACTTCTGCCAGGCGTATCAGGGAACTGCAAGCCCTGTCAGTGGAACCTGATTTCAACTCTTTCCATAGAGATAAAGTGGTCCTAAGAACAGAAAGTTTTTGCCTAAAGTGGTTTCAGATTTCCACCTCAACCAGTCTATGTCTCTCCCTGTTTTCTTCACTGACCATTCCTCCTCTGAAGAGAGGAGGCTACACAGCTTAGATGTTAAAAGAGCCCTGAGCTACTACACAGAGCTCACCAAGGGTCACAGGTTTGAATCCCTCCAGTTGTTCCTCACGTATGGAGAAGATAGTAAGGGCAAACCTGCCACTAAGAGATCTATTGCCAGGTGGATTGTTTCTTGTATACAATTCTGCTATGAAAAACTGGGTAAAACTCCACCCTCAGGCCTGAGGGCTCATTCCACTAGAGGTACAGCTGCTTCCAGGGATATTCCTCTCTTAGAAATTTGTCAAGCAGCCACCTGGTAAACAGTCCATACATTCACCAAGCATTACTCTCTGGATATCCAGGCTAGGAGTGATGCTCGGTTTGGCACAGCAGTACTTCAGAGCCTGTTTCCAAAGTAGGTTCTGTCCCTCCTTCATGGAGGTACTGCTTGGTAGTCTGCATATTTATTTTTATTTTATTTTATTTTGTGAGAATCAGTTTACAACCTTTGAGCCAGAGGCTAGTTTCCAAATGTACCTCGTCACATTGAGGACATACATAACATTTTAGGTTACATAGTACAAGTTTTTTTTTCCAAATAGGCATTCATCAGAGGCGCCACGTCACACTGTGATCGAACAAAATACATTTGAGTTACAGGGTACAGGTAATTGTGATAGTTCTTACACAAGCTGGTTCCATATGTTGAGCAATTTACTGGCATTACCATAAGACAGCAGGCACTAGCCAGGATATACTTAGGGAAGGGGAGGGTGGGCTAGGAGGAGAGCCGCCCGGCGGGCATTGTCACGGGTGGAGAGGTTTGAGGTCCAGCCTCACTCAGAGACAGGAGCAGCTACGGGTGTTGAGGAGTTGGCTTCGAAAGCTGGTTTTGAATTTGGAGATAGTTGTGGCATTAGTGACGGGGGCAGGGAGAGAGTTAAACCAGAATGGGGCTCTGTAGCAGAAGGACCTCTGACCATGAGCAGTTCTTGACCTGGGGACCAGTAGAGCGGACTTGTTGGAGGACCGTGTAGCAATTGTAGGTGGGATCCGGTGGATGGATGCAGTCACCCCAGGAGGGGAGAGCCCGAGTAGAGTTTTTTTAGTGAGGAGGTAGGTATGATAGCGAAGCCGTTCATCAAGGGTCAGGAGTTTGGCATCATCATACAGTTGACAGGTGTGAGTGAGCCTGGGGGCACCAGTAATCAGTCTGCAAGCCTTATTTAGGGTTATGTGAATTTTTTTGAGGGCAGTCGTGTCAGCGGCACCATAGACTGGTAAGCCATAGTCTACAAGGGACAGTACTGAGGACGTAACAGCGAGCCGGAGTGCATTTCAGGGGAGGCAGTTTCTATGGCGGAAGAGGATGCCAAGCTGTATGTTGGTGGTGGATGCAAAGGCATCAATGTGGTCATGGAATGTGAGGGCAGAGTCGAAGGTAATCCCTAGGTATTTGTAGGAGCAGACTTGCTCCAGAGGTTGTTTGGTACTAGGAAGGATATGGAGTGGGTGGTTGCTAGCTTTGTTTTGGGGGTGGGCAAAAAGCATAGCTTTGTTTTTTTTAAGATTAATGAGTCTGCGCTCCTTAAACCAGGCATCTGCCTCATTGAAGGACTGTTGTAGGGATTCCTGAAGGGAGATGGGATTGCAGTGGGTGGCAAAAATGACAGCATCGTCAGCATACAGAAGCATTTTGCCAGAGCAGGCACTGGGCAGGGTGTTCAGATAGAGTGAGAAGAGAAGGGGGCCCAGGATGGAGCCCTGGGGAACCCCTGAGTGTATGGGACGGGTATCAGAGTGTGTCCTATTGATTTTAACACATTGTGATCGAGCGTCTAGGTAGCTCGAGCACCATGCTAGAGGGCCAGCCGAGAGGCCAGTGTGGCAGAGGGCGTTCAGCAGAAGTGGGTGGGAGACAGTGTCGAAAGCCTTTGATAGGTCAATGAACACTGCACCAGCTAGGGAGCTGGTGTCCAGGGAGGAGTGAAGGAAATTAGAGAATTCAATTAGCGCAGTGTTGATACTGTGGCCAGCACGGAAGCCATGCTGCTCTGGGCATAAGATGTTATGCTTGGACAGATATTTAGTGATTTGAATGGCCACCACTTTTTCCAGAGCTTTTTGGGGGATAGAGATTGGTCGGTAGTTGTTGGTCGATGACCTGTCACCTCCTTTATGAATGGGTGTGATTATGGCTGTTTTCCAAGCAGTGGGAAATTGTCCCAGGCAGAGCGAACGGTTTAGGAGGCTGGTGAGCGGGGCAAGGACTTCATCCAGCACCAGCCTGAGGATACTGGGGTCCAATGAGTCGCTGCCGGGATTGTTGCCATTTAGAGCTTTGATTAGGATGGGTCTGGCCTCCCGGGCAGATACCTTGCGCAGGTGGAAGCTGGGGTGGTGGCGGACAGGGGGAGGTTGGTATGGGGGAGGATCAAAGAAATTACTGGGGAGGACTGAGCTAAGGTCGGTGAATGCAGTGTTTAGGCAGTTAGCTATGAAGGCAGGATCAGTGGAGGTAGTACCATCACTAGTGAGCTGAGATGGGGGAAGGGAGCGTGACTTACCATTTAATTGTTTAATATTATCCCAGAAATTCCGGGCTGAGCCCCAGGAGGAGGTGAGGGTGGCCTGGTAATGGTCGGCCTTGGCTTTTCGGACCGCCCAAGTGCACTTATTCCGGGCTGCATTGTATGCTTGTCTATCAGACAACCGGCCTGTTTCAGTGGCAAGGTGCCAGAGGTTATCTCGGGTTCTGAGCAATTGTAGGAGGGCAGGGCTGACCCAGGGTGCATTCTGTTTTTTGGATCGGATTTTTGTGAAGGGTGCAGAGAGATCACAGGCCTTGTTGAAGGTTTGGGAAAAGAAAGCGAGGGCAGTGTCAATGTCGGGTGCATGCTGAATGGGGGACCAGTTTATCTGGGTGAGAAACTGTCTAAGTTTTTTCAACCCACCAGGGCGGAAGCGCCTACGGAGGGTGGTCTGTGCCTTGGGTTTGGGATTGGGAACTGCCCAGAGAAATAGGATAGGGGAGTGGTCACTTAGGGAATCAGGTAGGACCTGGATGTTTTGGATTTTTGGGGGTCTGTTAGTGATGACTACATCCAGCAGGGTGCAGGTTCCTCTTTTTGTGTGTATTCTAGTGGACTGGGTGACGCGTTGCGTCAGGTCTTGGGCGGCAAATGTGTCACGGATTGAGGAAGAGGAGGAGCTGAGCCAGTTTATGTTAAGGTCACCAACTAGGATTTGCTCCAACAAGATGGTGAAGGGTGGCCACATAATCAGTTAGTGATACCAGAGCTGGGTTCTGGTTTTTGGGGAATGTAGGCAGTGGTGAGATAGAGAGGGCCCCAGAGGGTCAGGGGTGAGTTTGAGGGTAAGGGCCTGGGCCCCATTTACAAGGGCAGGGGTAGGGAGTGCTTGTCCAGTAATTGTGTCCCTAGTGTAGATTGCACAGCCTCCCCCTCGTTTGCCTACTCGGTCCTCCCGGTATAAGGTATAGCCAGGGAGAGAGAGATAGGAGTCAGGGGTGGATTTGAACAGCCAGGTTTCTACCAGGGCTATGATGTCAGGTTGATGTGCCGTGGCCCAGCACTGGAGGGCGTCAAATTTTTTCAGCAGGCTGCATATGTTCATGGAGGCTATTTGGAGACCAGTGGACCAAGTTGTTGGGTGGAAGGGGGCTGGGCCTGGGTTGGGATGTATGTTGCCAGAAAGTAGTAGAAGTAGGACCAAGGCTCTGGTCCGGGGGTGGCAGCAAGTCAACTTCCGTGGTGCACGCTGGGATGGGGAGGTGGCCATGGCAGTGCAAGGAATGGGCAGGGTTCGAAAATTTGGGAGGGCAAAGATGATACCCAACCATTGAGAGTCAGGATAGGCAGTGAGGGGGTAGACAGGGAGTGGGTGCTGTGGGCCAGGATACATGGTCAGTGTAGGGTGCGATCGGACTAGGTCAGGGAGAGTTGGGGGTGCCGGGATAAGAGGTCCTGTGAGTATGTTTGGGTGATAGGATGTGTGTACTAGCAGGGGAACAAGGGGGGAGACATTTGGGGAGAAAGGGCGCACACATAATGCCAATGTAAGCAGCAGGGCAGGAAGGGTTCAAGTATCTTGGCTGCCCCCAAGAGAGCGTGGAAACCACTTTGGATTAGTGGTAGGGTTACGGACTCTGGTGGATAGGGTACAAGATTCTAATCCCTGGTAGGGCAAGTGAAAAAGGACCTGGGCAGGTGTGGGATTCCATTTTCCAAGTGGATCAGGGCTGACTGGAATTGGGCCAAAAACGGGGAAAACAGCGACTCCTAGTGGTCACTGAGGGTTAGTGTCAGGCTAGGGCAGGGTCTGATAGTTGGGTTGGACCAGTGTGCAGGGCTAGCTTGGAGTCTGGGTATAGGTAAGAGGTGTGTTCAGGGACAGAATTGAGCGTATTGGAAGAGAAGTACTGTCTGTGGGTAGAGGGGTTCCAGGAAGTGGGGGGTTCAGAAAAGTAAGACTGACGTGAGTAGTCAGGGGTCCCTCTGGTGGCAGGCTGGTATAAGCTGCTAATGGGAAAGTGGGGACTTAGTAAATTAATGCACAGGAGTAAATTAATGCACAGGAAGTGATGTCATAAATACAAGACTATATAAGTAGTGCCGACCCTTGGTGGGCGGGTGGGGCAGTCGACGCACGCAGCATACAGCAAGACTTCGTGTTGTTTGAAGAAAATATTACTCACTTTAGTAATGTTGTTTCTTCTAATGGAGTCTTGCTGTATCCTGACCTCCCCCGCCTCCCCTCTCAGAACCTACATTTTGGATGTGGGTGGGCAGTGTTGGCACCCTAGGGGTGTCCTTTTTTCACCCTCTTTTAGTTTGGATGAGTGGTTGTGTTTTGGATGTTTTTTGTTTTTGGGTTTCCTGACTTGAGTCTTCCTTTTGAAACCAAAAACCATTTTATACAGATATAGTTGCTAGTTGGCTAGTACGAGTTTTACAGTTTCCACACAGAACTTCTAGTAAGTATTGCTCGTAAAGATCGGACAGTTGGTTCAAGTTAAAAAATTCTGAAGTCCATGTGAACTATATCATACCTCATAAAGTTATTTATCGCACAAAAACAGCATCCCCTTTTACAGAAATACGTGGTAAGATTAGTAGTTTTGATTAAAGTCCCAGCTCACCTCTCTTAACAAATTTCAAGGGAGCTAAAGTACCTCAGGGATGTAACAACCTTCCACTTACTCCGTTTTTATTCCTACCATTGTTGATTTTAGTGTTCCATAACTTGTCCAGCTGAGGATTGTTCAGAGTAAACCCCACCGGGAGAGGGGGGGACAAAATACTTTCCTTTATCCCCAAAAGTACACACTTACAAATCTGGCAAGCAAGGTAGATACCAACTACTCCTACCATTTATCATGCTGTTTTGTGCGGACCACATATTTCGAAGGGATTTCCAGTCTCCTACTCAGGGAGTTCATTAATGTTTTCAGAGGTTTTTCCAAAATCCAGAGCGCTCCTTCTTCCTGGTTCGAGTGTGGCACCTTTACTAAAGCTAATATTAGCCTATCAGCATTTAAATGCCATCCGGCTTCCATGCCACCATATTTCCATTCGTTCTCCTTTCAATTTCTTTTTGGACATCAAATCCTCGTCTTCATAGAGAAATCTCCGATGGGTTCCACCTCAAATCATTTCAGGTCTCAAACTCCCCAAAAGCCTGGGAACGGCGCCTAATCTAGCAAGGGCTAAATAATCTTGCCGTTCTCAGTTTAAAAAGTTACATAATGAAGTAACAGAGCCGTTCCAACGTTTGCTTGACAGTCGGTAAACAGCATTACTCCATAGTGACAGCCGTCTCCAAGATCGTCTCCAGAGTCATTATTTTGAAGAGAATTACAAATTAGCTTAAGTCTCATTCAAGAATTGAAATAATGAGACTAAAAGAACTCGAGAACTAAAAACAAGTTTTTCCTGCTTAGCGTGATGTGAAGCGAGGCAGCAGCGTGACCATCTTGCTGCCCTGCCCTCTCCCTGCCTTCACCATGCAGGGCAGAAGACTTTTGAGAGACATAATGAGGGCTGTTCCCCTTTCTACTATGAGACAGCTGAGAGATGTGCTGATAGCCTAGGCCAAGAATATCAAACTCCACAAATCCTTCTGGAAAATAAATCCTTTTTCTACTCACTAAGCTATTTATTTGTGACCCAATAAACACAGACCAAGCCAACAGAAGAAGGGCCTTACGGTCTATTGAGTCTGCTCTATATGGAGGGGCTTATCTTTTATTGGTCCAAGCCCCCCCTGTCCCCCACCCCTTTATCCTCCCCTTGTGTCTGACCTATTCCTTCCTGAAGCTCCCCACACACTTTGTGTTTACGACTTCTTCCAACAGACTGCTCCATCCGGCTCCAACACCCAATCTGTGAATATTTCCTGGCTACCCTCCAGAACCTACACCCCCAAAATCAGCTTGCTGCCATTCCCCTGGGTACATGCCATCTTGCTGGGTTTGAACAGTTTGCTGGAATTCATCTTGTTTACACCCTTTATGTATTTGAAAGTTTCAATCATGTCCCCACTCTCCCTCCTTGTCTCCAACTGCTATAGGCTTTCCAGCCTCTGCTCATTGGGAGTTCCCTTCCTGACCCTGTATCATTCTCTTCTGCACAGCCTCCAACCTCCCATGTCTTTTCTCAGACAAGGATTTCAGAACTAGACACAATACTCCAGATGCAGGACCAGGGATCTATACAGGGACAGTAGGACCTCCTTATCCTTCTACTGATCCCACCTGCTTATACATCCCAGCAGTCTGTTTGCTTTTCCTACTGCTTTACAGCACTGTGCCGCTAGGTTGGGGGAGCTCTTGACTGCTACCCTTAAGTCCTTCTCTTCCTCCAACACTGTGAGGTGACCCACCCCCAACTGGTACTCACCCCGAGTTTTTTCTACCGGTGTGCATAATTTAACTTCAGCCAAATTCTAGACACCTTTCCAGTTTTTCCTAATCCTCCCTCAATTACTGGTCACCTTGGGGCACTTCCAGCATCCATGCCATCTCTACAGGCACCCTGGGATAAACCTCGTTCGTTCCAGAGACTTCCACCTTTAAGGCTTGTAGCCCCTTTTGGACCCTCTCTGCTGTAATACAATTGTACATTTTTGTGCCCCTGCTTCCTCTTTTCTGCCTACTGTCCCTGCAACAACAACCTCCCCTTCTCCTTGGTAAACAATGAGCGGAAATAATTGTTCAATATTTCTGTTTTTTTTTTTCTTGCCATCTTCCTACTCAACCCCCCTTCTTTACTTTGATAATGCCCTCTTTTACATAATAACACACTAATTGCCAGCAGATTAGGCCTTAAGGTCTATCGAGTCTGCTCGAACCTCAGATCCCTAGTTGGGTGCCGAGCCCCCCCCCCCCGCCTTGTGTTCCAGAAACCCTAGCATCCATCCTCACCCCACCCCCGGCCAGGCCATCATCTGATACATCTGCTTTCTGTGTCTGTCCCATCCTCTCTTGAAGCCCTCCATGGTGGATCTCTGAACCAGCTCTCCAGGCAGCGCATTCCAAGGGTCCACCACCCTCTCAGTGAAAAAACTCCTCTTCTTTTCCCCACTCACCCTTCCAACTTCCAACTTCAAACCATGCCCTCTGGTGATACCTCCATGCTTTAGTCTAAAGATCCCCTCCATGTTTACCCTATTTATTCCCTTGAGGTACTTGAAGACCTCAATCATGTCCCCCGTCTCTCCTCTCCTCCAATGAAAACAGGCAGAGCTCCTCAAGTCTGTCCTCATATGTCAAATCCCTTAGTTCTCATATCATCTTAGTTGCCCTCCTCTGTACCCTCTCCAGGAACGGTATGTCCCTCTTCACTTGTGGTCTCCAGTACTGTACACAGTACTCAAGGTGTGGTCTAACCAGTCCATTGTACAGTGGCAGAATCACTTCCCTGCTCCTAGAGGTGATCCCCCTTACGATACATCCCAACATCCTGTTTGCCTTGCTCGACGCTCTCCTGCACTGCTCAGAGTTATTCATACATGCATCCACCATGACCCCTAGGTCTTTTTCTCCTGTTGAGGCCTCCAGCACCTCCCCTCCCAGGGTCTACCTGTGTTTAGGGTTTCCCCGCCCAAGATGTAACACCTTGCACTTTGTCTGTCATTTCTCTCCGATATAACAAAAGAAGGCACTGTTCCCTTCCTTAACACCCTCCGCTATTCTCAGCTCCGCGCTAGCCTTGCCTTTCCTTACTGAAGTTGGACTGACACACCAGGATTCCTGGAAATGTCCAGGTGAACCCCCCTCTTTTGGGTACCTGGAGACCTTTTAAACGCTGAAAACCTCTGCATTTATCACCTATTTTCTAATTAAATGGGGGCATGTTTGGCACTGCAAGAAAATGTAAGCTGCAAACATAGCACAAGAGTGTCATATTTAAGTGAAAGACTTATGAGAGTCAAAAAGGGCTCTCCCCTAGTGATGTTGCTGGTAGGCCTCTGTATTCATTTTCCAGGTGGGACCTTGTACCCCAGTCTGACCCAGAGTCAGCTGGCCCCCTTCTGCTTCTCAAGATAGGCTCTGTCCTCTACCTTGTTACTCCCTTTAAATTTCCTTAAGTCTGCCAACTTAACTTCCTCAGAGAACCACAATGGTCTTCTCTAATGCTTCCCCTTGCTGACCTTAGATGTGAGCTAGTGATGTTCTGAAGGCTGTCCTTTATTATTCCCCACTTCTCTTCCACCACCCCCGTGAGTTGTTACACTTGTGCCTGAAGTTTGTCTCTCATAGCACTGAAATTTGCCCTTCAGAGGTCAAGCAACTGAGTTTTGGTATTCAGGTGTTCTGCAGTTCTAGCCTAAATTGGACCACAAGGTGGTCACTATTACTTAAGGGGTCAGCAACGCTGATGACCCTGATGTAACTGCAGTTTGACAGCACCAGGTCCTGGACGGTCCATACCCTAGTCAGTTACCTGATCTGCACAAAGAAGCCATCCTGGACTGCCTCCAAGATAGACTGACTTCTTCAACTGCTGGTGGCTACAAGGATGCTTCAATCTATGTCCAACAGATTGAAGTCCCCCATGACTACCACTTCTCCATGCTTTATGGCTTGCCTGATCCTGCCTTCAAGGTATTTATCCAGTGTCTCACTCTGATTTGGTGGTCTACTGACCTCCCCAGCCTCAACTTCTTGTATGTTTCCGCTTCAACCAGGACCTAGTACCAGTGCCCCTCACCACAACCCTTGAGCTTTGATGCCCTCCCTGACATAGGTTCATAGATATATACAAGTTCAATGGGTAGTTTTACCCTTAATGGACTCGCCACCATATTCATTGGTGGTATTTGAACTTAGAATCTCCCACAAATAAATCCAAATTAGTTTTGGAATAAATCAAGGGTTAAGCTATATACCAATTGGGGAGGTAGTTTATTCCAGATACCAATTACTCTTTGAGTGAACCACCTGCTTCTCTTAACAGTGTTATTTTGAGTTCCCTTTAATATATGAGATCTAGTGTTTACTTCAGATTGTAGTCTAACTAGACCTATTATTTCAAAAATTGCTGGATCTTGAAATGCTTTATATGTTTGGCACAGATTGCCATGTACCCTTCTATTTTCCATCGAATACATGTTGTTGTTTTTTAATCTGGTTTCATAATTGAATGTTTGTAGTGTAGAAATTTTCCTCGTCACTTTACACTGTATCCCCTCTACAAGTTTTTATTTCTTATTAAATTCGGTGTAGCTATAAGTGAACAATATTCCAAACGTGGTCTTACAAGTCCAGCATACAGAGAAATAATAACACTTTTTTTCCTACTTTTGATGTTTCTTAAAATGTAGTTTATTATTCTGTTAGACTTGTTTACCACATTAGTCCTGTGAACATCAAAGGCAAAATCATTAGTCAAAGTAACACCTAGATCTGTTTCTTGGATAGTCGTCTGAATAATATTATTATTCACTGAATACATATAACGGGTTATTTTTGCCCAAGTTCATAACTTTACACTTTGATTCATTGAACAACAAATCAAATCCGTTTTTATTGTTCTTCCAAAAAAAGAGTAACATTTTGGACATTACAATATTCATAAATACATTAAGATAACAAATAGAATAAAACAGCACCTAATTAATCATAGTTATAATCTTTGAAAGTCTCTGTGTTTTTCCCTTTTTATTTCTTTTGAAGTCTTCTTCTGTATGCCTGTTTTTTTTTTAAACTAATTACTGTTGAGAAGAAATTAGGACACATTAATGCATCTTTCAATGTTCCTGGATGGAGCAAAGTAAATACTGGATCATAATCCAAATTAAAATATTTCATTAGAAAATTATTTAGAATTGACGTTCTGCTCTTTCTGTAGAAGAGGCATTGACCTATAATATGATACAGAGTTTCTTTAAATCCTTTACTACAGTAACATTCGTTAGATTTATTATCAACTGTAAGAGCAGAACCATTAAAATATGTAAATTTGAAAGTAATTAATTCAAATCTTGCCCATGTTATTATTTTCCGAATATTAGGGGTTAAAGGGAGCAATAAGTAATTTTTCTATTCTAGAATCAATTTTATTTTTTCCAATCCATATAGCTTGTATCTGTAGTCTAACCAGCCTTAGTTGGTTTTCAAGAGCATCATCAAATTTTTTTTTTGATTTTTCCTCTATAAGAATCAGATATTAAAATAACCTTCTGATAATCTCTCCATAAATGAATAGAACTTATCTTTTGTAAGTTTGATATTACAGTTTTTAACCAGGGCAAGAAAAAAACATTGGCCTGCCATATGTGTTTTTCAAGGAGGCATAGTTTTATAAAGTTGTTATTATTAAGAATCTTAAACCAATATGATAAAAGTCTAAAATTAATTAAGTCCGCCAATGGTATTCTACCTAATTCGGTTCTTACAATCACATTAGCCATCGACTGGGGTACTTGAAGAATTGTTTTATAAAAATACAATAAGGGAATCTCAAGGTTAGAGTTTTCCTTGGTTCCCCAGATTTCAGCACCATATAACAAGATTGGAGTGATCTTGGCTTCCCCCGCTTTAATAGCTGGTTCCACCAAAAGTCCTCTATATTTAATATTAAAACGAAGGAGGGCCTCTGATGCACATTTAGCTTTGATAATTTGATTATTAAAGTGTGAAGTCCAAGATCCACTGGAGGTAAGTATTATCCCAAGATAACAATATGAAGTCACTTCCTCTAGAAATAGTTTATTTAACTTAACTCTTGGTTTAGGGGAATTAGTTCCAAAGACCATTAGCTTGATTTTATCAGAATTAATGCTAAGTTTTAAATAATCACATTGTTGTTTCAATTGTTCAATTTTTGACTTGAAGACCCTTTTGAGTTAGAGAGAAAGAACTAGATCATCAGCATAAGCTAAACTATGAAAATATTATTTTAGGAGAGTCCAAGGATACAGATGTATCAAAACAAAGCAAAGAATCAACACAGAGGTTAAACAGGAGTGGGGCCAATAGACATCCCTGTCTAACCCCTCTATTTGTACTAAAATATTCAGAAATATTCCCTATTTTTAAATCAATTTTGTCATATCTAATCGCAGTACTTGTTTCGGAATACAACAAAATTGGAATAAGCAAATTAGTAGGTATACCACGTTCTAAGAGAATATCCCAAAGGGTATTCCTTACTACAGAATCAAATGCCACAGTAAAACAGACAAAAATAACATAGTTTCATCTTTTTATATAATTTATATTTTTCAATTAAGTGGGCTAGGACATACATTTTATCAAGTGATGAAAAACCTGGGCCAAATCTGTTTGAAAATCTGAAAGGGAACTGGTTTTGTTAACCTATGTCTGGGGCCTATTTAGTAAAATTCTAGAAAAGATTTTACTACTAATGTCAACAAGGCTTGTAGGCCGATAATTTTTGAGATTTTGAAATGATCCTTTTTTATGTATCGGAATAATAATATTTTTGCGCCAGGAGGTAGGAATATATCTTTCTCTAAGGCAAATGTTAAAGAAATTTACAAAGAAAGGACCCCAAAAGTTCATATTTTCTTTGTATATTTCTCCTGGAATACAATCTGGTCCAGGAGCCTTATTACTGGCCAATATAATAACTGCCTGTTCAACTTCTAGCCAAAAAAATTGCAAGGGTAAATATGTATCAGCTAACAACCATTCTGGCCATATAGAGTGGTCTTTTAAATCTGACTCATTAGTAAAAAGTTTGGAATAACAGGATATCCAAGTTTCTTTTGGAACATAAACTGTCACTGATGGTTGAAATGATTTGACTCCCCTTTCAACTAATAGCCAAAACACTTTTGAGTCTTTTTTATGTATAGCTTCTAGCATATGGGTCCATTGTTTTAAGATAAACTCATATTTTTTGCGTTTTTAAAATCGTTTATATTGCTTTCTTGCTCTATTGAGCCCTACTATATTCACGCTAGATGAATGTTTAGTAGTTTTTTAATTGGAAGTCCCAGTTTATACTTTTCATCCTTACATTGTTGGTCAAACCAAGTAAGAGGTGTAGAAATTAAGTTGGTATAAGAATAAATCGCAGTTCTGATATCCTGATACCCCACTTCCAAATAATTATCTATACATTGTGGCGAACAATAATCCTGAAACAGTGTAAATATTGAGCTCATTCTCAAGAAGAATATGACTTCTGCTGCTTTTTTTTTATTTTTGTTATTCAATTTAAGTTTATATTTACCTGTAATGGAAAGCGAAGGCAGTGGTACAGTATTAATATTATTCCTAGAATTATCTTTTAACCCTCACCAATAATGCCGCATGGTCACTTTCAGGTCTCATTGCAATTCTGAAGCCATGAAAGTGACCATAGGCTTCCGGAGAGATTATCCGATAGGCTATAATGCTCTTCCCATTTGAAGAAAAGAAAGTAAATGCTCCATCCAGGTCTCCTGTTCCTCTCCCATTTAAAATACAGTGATTACCATTATTAATAAAATCCATCATTTTTAAACCAGCTCCATTCATAATGGTATCTTCCGAATTCCTAGGTTCAAGATCCCCCATATAAACCTGAGACTGGAGTATTCTTAAATTATCAAAGTTAGCGATACGGGCGTTTAAATCACCCCCTATTATAGTGATATCAATATAATGTTTTAAATACAAAAAATCTATTTCTAAGGATAACTGTACCAAAGGATCATAGTCAGCCATAAAATGAAAATTGGGTGGAAAAAACACATTAACTATCAAAAAAGTTGAAGAATCCCAGCAAACCACACAGAGCAAAATTTCATTACCAAATGTAGTGTGCTCTATAATACGGATACCCTTTTCTATTTTAACATAATTGGATAAACCCCCTTTAGCTCTTCCAAATTTTTCTTTTATAGAAAAAATACAAAATGGCATATAACCATTAATATTAATATCTGATATAGTCCAAGTCTCTTGAAATAATATAATATCAGCTTGTAAAACATAATCCAACCAACATAAATCCACCATTTTTGATTGTAAACCTGCAATATTCCATGAGATTAGATGATTATCCATATTAACAGTATTATATAACTCGACATGCTCCCTCCCAACCTCAGCAACCTCAGAACCAAATAAAGTTGGTTGGGGAGTTGGATGTCATTTTTTATCCGAATTCCCCCGAGTTAAATAATCTGAACAGTACGGATTCAAAAGATCAACCAGGTGAATATTATGTTTGTCCAATTTATAACTGTTTAACAGAATATGATCATACAATTTTGTTGACTTAATTTCTATATCCACTTGGGAATCCAGTTTAGCTTGAAATACTCTTAACAGACCCAAAATATAGAGGTTGAATTTCACAACCAAAACAAATAGCAAAAAGTGACTGAATATAAGCAGACAACCTGTCAATATTTTCACCCTCAAATTTATGTATTCCAAATATGGGAATATTCGAGTACATAGATACATAGACAGTGTCGGCAGATAAGGGCCTATGGCCCACCCAGTCTGCCCATTTGAGCTTGTAAGTTCGGTTTATGTTTTCCTAGAAGTCTGTTGCCCCTTACCCCTGACCTCCAGAATTCCTTTATGTCTATTCCATGCATTCTTAAATCCCGTGATTGTTTCAGCCCCCACCACTTCCTCTGGCAGGGTGTTCCACTTGTCCACCACTCGCTCTGTGAAGAAATTCTTCCTCATGTTTCCTCTGAATCGCCCTCCTCCAACTTCATTCCATGCCTTCTAGTCCTGGAACATCCTTTTCGCTTAAAAATAGTGTGCTCCCTGCACCTGTCCCTCCCTGTGAGATACTTGTATGTCTCTCATCATATCCCTCTCCCTCCTCTCCTCCAGGGAGTACATATTCAGTTCCTTCAGCCTCTCTCATAGGACTTGTAATGCAATCCATGCACCATCTTTGTTGCCCTCCTCTGAACCTCTTCTACCTGTGTCTATGTCCTTACGTAAGTATGGTCTCCAGAACTGTACACTGTACTCCAGGTGGGCCTCACTAGTGTCTTGTATGGCGGAATTATGACCTCCCTTTTCCTGCTGGTGATGCCCTGCCTATACATCCCAGCATCCTATTTGCTTTACCTGCTGCCTTGTCACACAGTGTTCCCTACTTTGAGGTCATCAGAGATGATAACCCCAAGATCCCTTTCCTGCTTGGTGCATGCTATATCCTCACCCCCCCAACTGATATATTGTGCCCCATATGCATTATCTTGCACTTCTTTGCATTGAATTTCAACTGCCAAACCCCTGACCATTCTTCAAGTTTCTGGAGGTCCCTTCTCATTCTGTCTACACCCTCTGGTGTGTCTACTCTATTACAGAGCTTTGTGTCATCAGCGAACAGTGAAATTCTGTCTTCTAGGTCCTGTGCAATGTCACTGATGAAGATACTGAATAGGACCGGTCTCAGCACTGATCCCTGTGGTACCCCACTGGTCACTCTTTCCTCTGTGGAGTGACAGCCATTTACCACCACCCTCTGTGTCCTACCACCCAGCCAGTTACCTACCCACCACACTACTGTCCTGCCCACACCCATATTCCCCAGTTTGTGTAATAGTCTTCTATGTGGCACAGTGTCAAAGGCCTTGCTGAAGTCCAGATAGGCCATGTCCACTGCCCTCCCTGATCCACCTCCCAGTCACCCAGTCAAAAATTCAACGAGGTTGGTCTGACATGACCTCCCTGGTGAAACCATGCTGCCTTGGGTCCTGTAGTCCATTGACAACCAGATGTTCTACCAATCTCTCCTTCAGTAGTGCTTCCATGGTCTTCCCCACTACCGAGGTGAGGCTGACTGGTCTGTAGTTCCCTGCTTCCTTTTGTTCCCACTTTGTATAAGGGGACTACATCTATGTCCTCCAGTCTTTGGGTACCTCCTGTTACCAGTGATCGGCTAAACAGGATAGCCAGAGGTTCAGCCACCACTCTCTTAGTTATTTAAGGACCCTGGGGTGCACCCCATCTGGCCCCATTGCTTTATCAACTCATTACTTCCAGTTCCTTCAGGACCCTTTCTCGTGTAAAGGGACTTGTTTCCATTTCTGCACCATTCTCACCCCTTGTACTCCCTTCAGACCCATTACCCTCCTCTTCCTCAGTAAAGACTGAGCAGAAATACCTGTTCAATATGTCAGCTTTACTGTTGTCATCCTCCACGTGGTCCCCATCCTCCCCCTTCAGTCTCACTATCTCTGCCTTTGTCTTTCTTTTTTCACTTATGTACCTGTAAAAGGTTTTGTCCCCTCTACCCACTGATTTTGCAATGCGTGCTTCTGTCTGAGCTTTGGCTTCCCTTACTGACCTCCCTGCCTCCCTTTGCTTCTCCTGGTACTTCTCCCTATCCTCTTCTGCCTGTGTCTTTTTGTATTGCCTGAATGCAATCTTTTGGCTTTCTTTCTTTGCTACCTCTTTGAAAACCACAATGGTCTCCTCTTCCTTTTTCTTTGCTAACCTGCTTAATGCATAATTCTGTTGTTCTTGTAATCCCATTTTAAATACTGCCCACTGTTCTTCAACCCCTGATTCTTGTCCCATTCCCTTAATGCCTCTTTCAAGTATCTCCCATTTTCCCAAAGTCTGCCCCTAAAATCCAGGATCGTGTTTTTGTGTGGTTTGGTTCTGCTTTTTCTGTGATTTCAAACCACAATGACTGGTGGTCACTGTTCCCCAGGTGCTCCCCACTGTTACCCCCATCACACCGTCCCTGTTTGTGAGCACAAGGTCCAGTATTGCCTTCTGTCGAAGTTGGTTCCATGACCAGTTGCTTGAGGAAGGCACCCTGAAGGGAGTCCAGGATAAATCTGTCCTAGTTGATGCTGCTGCTGCTGGGATGCTCCAGTCCACGCCTGGAATATTGAAGTCTCCAACCAGTACTACCTCACTCTTGTCTGCCATCCTTTGGATGGCTAGCATCAGCTCCCTGTTTCTTCCTCCTGGGCTGGTGGTCTACAGACCACACCTGCGGATGGCTGTCCCATTTTCCTTTCCAGCTTAACCCACAGTATCTCTCCCCATTTTGTTCCTCCTGGATCTCTGTGCCCTTATGTCATTTTTCACATATAGTGCCACTCCCTCCCTTCCTGCCTGCTCTGTCTCTTTCTGAATATGTTGTTGCCAGGTATGGCCATCTCCAGTCGTGGTTATCATTACACCAGGTTTCAGTGATGGCCACAATGTCCAGGTCTGACTGCACCATGACAGCCTCAGATCTTCCATCTTGTTGCTAAGGCTCCTGGCATTTGCACACATGGCTTTCCATGATTTTACCTCCCTAGACTGTTTCATTGTTCTACTCCAGCCCCTTCCTTGGTTGTCCTTTATCCCTGGTTCTCCTTGCTGTCTGCCCTTCTGCTGAATTTTGCCCCTTTCTGCTTATCCACCTCTTGGGCACTAATCTCCATCTTTTGCACACTGCTTTGCAGAGATAGCCTACCCTCTGGTTCACTGGTTCCACTGCTAGCTGTAGGGGTGAGCAAGTACACACCTCCTTGCTGGCCTGCCACCCCTTTGCTAGTTTAAATGCTTGTCAATGTAGCATTTAAACTTATCATTGAGTGCTTGATTCTCTCCAGGATGGATGCAGGCCGTCAGGCTTGAACAGACCTCCATCCCTCCAGGTGGGTCCTCAGTCACCAATGAATCCAAACCCTTCCTCACAGCACCAGTTCTTCAACCATGAGTTAAAGTGCCTGGTGCATGCACTCCTATGCGCTCCCTTGCCTCTCGCAGGTAGTACTTCTGAGAAAGTGACAGAAGTAGCTACTTGCTTGAGACCCCTATTAATATCTCTTTCAAAATTCCAGTTTAATTTGATTAAAGTGGAAATCAAGATGTCCTTAGTACACTTATTGGGTGCGATAGTTCCATGTGCAAATTTCCAAACTGTGGTCCAGTTAACTGGAGAAGAAATCGTTATATCCAATTTATTAATAAAACACTGTTTTGCCCATATAGCTTTGGCAGTGTCCATAGTAGATAGTAATACATAAACGGGTGTAGTGGAAATTGATAAGTCTCTATAGACTAATTTAATATCTTTGGTTGCTGCTTCTAAATCAAGTTCAGCTTTAAATAAATGATAAATCATATTGAATAATTAAGCATCTGTTTCGTAAGGTTTAAAAAAAATATTATTAAATTTGAAAACAACCTCTGTCCCAGACATAATTGCTTGATCTGAGGAGGCAGAACTAATTCAGAATCCAAAGAGGTTTCCAAAATATGGTTTTTAAATTCTTTATTTATACATGTAAATGACTTTTCTATATTTAACTGTTCAACCACAATAGGGGCCTGAGTTGATTTTTTAATTGATCTTTCTAATGGGGTGTCTAAGAATACAGTCCCTTCCTTGTTATTTAAAAACGAGGATACTTCTTTGGTAGGAATGGTTAAAGCTGTATGCTGATCTTCCACCTTCACAGGGTCTCTTCTGGGAGGGTTCTGAGTTACATTAGACATGATGGTATTAATAGTTCTTTCCTCAGAGCTTATTTTATTTACCCCTTCCTTTTTTTTTTTTTTATTTATTCGTGTCTTAGCCTTTTTTTAATTCTTCTTTGTATTTTTCTTATTCTCAGCCTTATTAGACAATGAATGTATGTTAATTTCTGGAAAGGAGGGTCTTCATTTTTTTTTTCCTTTTTCTCAAACTTATCTAATTTTTCAGAGAGTTCCGAGAGTCTATCACTAAAGAAGCATGTATGTTTTTCCACATGTAGTTTAAGATCTTTAAGAGCTTCAAGGAGAACAATGTTGGTCATTACTGAGTGGGCTAAAGCCTTAATCGTATATTTTAAAATAGTATCAGGGTAGGATAATAACATTTCTGGTTCTATTTCTATTTTCTCAACCTCTTTATCCATTCTACTAAAAACTTCATTAGGTGAGCCCTCAAAAAACCCAGAGTTCTCCTGGTGATGAAAAGGGGAGTCTAAAGAAACATGGAATTCAGGGGAGCTAAAAAAAATCTAACCTCGTAGGGTAAAGAGATATCTCTGAATGATCGCAAGAAATAGACATTCTGATTTTTGTAGGACTCAGGGTAGTTTTAACATCTGCCCTACCTTTTGTATTTATGTTTGGTGAAGTAGTATCACCAATACTGACCTTTAAAGAACTAGAGTTGAAAAGAAAAATGTATAATTTTTTTTTTTTTGAGATTGAAATTTTGAAGTATGTGTAAAATGCTTATCGCTATTACTATCTTCCTTCATACTAAGTTTCTCTGTTTCCACATTAGTTCAAGTCAGTTTAATACTTTCAGTAATATCGGTCTGAAATCAGTAAATATGTTTTTCTTTATTTGGGGGGACGTTATAATGCTTTGAGGGGGGATCATAAAAAGTGAAGACTCTCAGCAGTCCATTTTGAACCTTCGGAGTGGATGCTGCAATGGAGACAAGGGAATCCTTTGTGTAAACACAGCCATCCCCCCCCCATGTCCCCCTTATGCAGGTTCAAAAGTGCAACTTTTGGACGTGCACTCTTCTTATCCTTTAGTTTTTTTAACTATCTGCCACTCCTTGTGAACATAATAAAAATTTTCTATTAGAACAAAACTTTGTCAAACAGAAAACAGAAAAAATGCACCAAAAACACTTTGTGAAAAAAAAATATATCCCAGAAATAAACACCAATTAGTAACCAATGATCCAAAATAGATCTATTAACTTCAATTAATAATTGTCTACTGTGGAATATATACCACAAAAAAATTATAGTTAAGAAAATCTTCAGTTTTAGACATCCAATTTTACAACTAGCAAAGTCTTAAGACCCTTGTAGATGTTGAATGTTCTATAGACACTGTGCATCTAGATGATACAGTTCTTGTAGTTTGAGTAGTTTGAATTAATTCCAACAGTTTATTCCGTTTGTTTTGGTTGTTCAGATTGCAGACTTTGTGCACAAAAGTCAGAATAAGTTGACAATCGGGGACTTCAATTTCCACAATTTGTACCCCATCCACATCCGACGAACTCCACTAGGAGTTCCCAAAAAACTTCTATTTGGTCACTATTGTGGGTTAAAGAAAAGACCAAGCCGTAATAACAGGGAATAACAGCAATGATAAACACAGCAAAACAGGTCTACTACTAAATAAACTAAAAAGGCAACATAAAAACTCAACTAAACAGATCAGAGTACAGAGTTTCAGCACCTGAAAAAAGGTACTGAAATCCTAATGACTCAGTTCAAACAAATCCCGTTATCCAAAAAAAAAAATATATTAATTTAGTAATTATTACCGATTACTGATGCTCTTATGATAAACTGAATAACATTGGTTTGATTGAAACACTAATATTATATATATCTATATTAAATCTCTGTCAAACCTATATAAGACCCTAATAATAAGCAACAGCCCAAAAATATTACAGCGTGCCGCTTATGTTACCCAATAAAGGATTTCAAAGTTCAAACAAAATCGAACCAAATTTACTTATGAGGGAAAATTTAACCCTCTACCATGTTGCACTGTGATAATGCTTCACAAAAAAAGATAGTATTTGATGTTCTCTTGTTTGGAGAGGTTTTCAGTGAGATTTCACTGACAATACAGAAGAATCTACCGCAATTCCCGGTGACGGATATCAACAGAAATAATAACACGCTAAAAACTAAAAAGTTGAAAGCGCATCTGGCATGGATTGTCTAATTGTTTTTTTTTTTTATAAATTTAAAGCTTCGTAGCTGTCACAGAAATACTACGCTCATAACAAAATCCTATTGCAATATAGTTTAGCTTAGCGAAATAGGAAACACAAGTTGTAAAAACATTGTGCCCTCTCATAGTACCAGACGAAATAATCTAGTCATCGTCAAATCAAAGGTTTTTAAACCTACCTTCTAATTATCAGGCACATTGCTCTCAATATATCAATTACTTTAATGACCTCAGTATTCTCGTGCTGCTCGTGCTTCAATTAAGCCAATCTCAGATTAATTAATCAATTCCGTTCAAATAGTTCAATTGTCTGTATGACAATATAAGAAATATTCTTCTAATTTCTAATAGCCTGTTAGGATCTTTAAAACACTGATCAATTGAACCATAACCAGTGTCGCAGTATCGCAATATTGTAATCACAGCATGAGCAATACTGACAGCCTAAAATCTAATTAAATAGAATATTTGGGAAAAGCTTAAACGAATGATTAGATTTTTTTGGTAATTGGCCTAATGATTAGCTTGATTGGTAAAATAAAAAAAAAACTTAAGTTACAGTTTATATGGCTCAAGTAATTATATGATTTCATAAAACTTAATAAGACTCACTTACAATCTAATAAAACATATGGGACCAAGCTACTACTATAATTAGATACTTTTAATATTAAAATCTACATTACGTGTCTGTGGATCGAATAAATCCATACATCTAAAAACACTCGCTATGTATTTCACACAAACCACTTTCTCAAAGAACGAGTTACATAAAATACTTTCCTGCCCCTTGTAAATGAAGTATAAATAACAGCATAAAAATAAAATATCGAACAGAAGGAGGCAGAAACAAACTGAAGTAAACAAAACCGGAGAGAGAGGATAAACAATTTTCAACAAATTTCAAGGCTCTAGGCTCCGAGTAGGAAAGAGAGTGTACATGTTAGCGGTCCGAACGCTAAACCACATACTCCGGGTGAAGCGGGCTGCCCCGTCACCATGGCCCTCCTAGCTTTCCCTGGAGTGGTAGTTCAACGAAGACTGCAATTCTAAATCAGGTACACAAGTTGTTCTGGAAAGAAATGTATCTGCCGCAGGTACAGTCAATTGAGGCAACGGTGGTATACCTGTTCTAGGCAGCAAAAAAGCATTATACAAGTCCTGCTCTCTCAGCTTCTCTCCAGCTGAGCAGCATGCAGTACCTCCTCCTCTTCCTCATTCGAATCTATCAGCAGAAGAGGGCCTGTTCCAGTGCCACTGTTACATTTCTGGGAGAAGAGAGGCCCACTGAACAACAACTAATTTCTTTGTGACCATTCAACCAAGTATGTTAAATTATTTTGTAAATTTGTAGCTGAATGTTCATCAGATATTATATTTCCTATTTTACAGTCATTGGCGAACTTTGCAAACCAGCTTGTAGAAGACTGAAGGCTCATAGTAGATATTGATATATTAAATAAAATAGGGCCCAAAACAGAGCCTTGAGGGACACCACTACTAACTGGGCCCCAATTTAACAAGTAGCCTTTGACTGAGACTGGTTGTAAACGCCCTGTCAACCATTCATTTATCCAGTTTATAATTATCGGATGAATTTGTAATAGTGCAAGTTGGTTGATAAGTACATGATGTGAAACAGAATCAAATGCTTTAGCGAAATCTAAAAATACTATGCCCACAGATAATCCATTATCCAATGCCTCGCTAACAGGCTCCAAAAAATAAAGACGGTTGGTTTGACACAATCTACCCTTGACAAAACTGTGTTGATAAATATCTACATGTCCTATTTCTTCCAAATGTATAGTAATTCTATTTCTGATTATCCTTTCTAATACTTTACAAATTACTGCAGTTAGACTTATGGGTCTATAATTCTGAACTTGGCTTTTAGTACCACCTTTATGCAGAGGAATAACTATAGCTTTTTTTCCATAATGGGACAATAGCACCTGTATCTAATGATCGATTAAACAATAATGTCAAGGGTCCTATTAATGATTCAGTTAAAGTTTTGATAAATATTGGTGGGATGCCGTCTGGGCCAGCTGACCTGTTTGATTTTAGTACTTTGATACTGTCTCTAACTTCCTGTTCAGATATTGGAATAAACAGATTGTCTGTTATTATATGAGAATAGCAAGTATGTTTTGGTTTAAACAAATTAGTAAAGTATTTGTTTAATTGTGTAGCAGTCTCTATTTCATCAGTGATGATGCCAGCTGAAGTATGCAAGGGTCCAATAGGAGAACTATTTTGTTTTAGTGAACCAATATAATTGCAAAAAAGATTTTTTATTCCCTTTAATACTTGTTGCTAATTTTTCTTCTAGTATTTTCTTATCTGATTTTTACATTTATTGACAGATTTTTATATAGAGACCAGTTAAATGCAGTTGGGTATTTTTTAAATTTTTTATATTGTTTCTGTTTTTTTGCTAAACTTCTTTTAATATTTATGTTCCACCATAGAGGAACTCTTCTCTTTTTGTGATATTTTTCCCCTAGTAGGGACCCAGGTGTTGATACAATGTTGTAATTTATTTTGTTCCAAATTTCTACTAGGTTACAGCAAGAAAGTTCAGATAACCAGTTCCAGCAATTAAAATATTTAGCAATGCTATTGTAATTGGCCATATTAAAATTTATTATAATGGAGCATCCACCCAGTATCGGAGAATAAGTAAGATTCAAAGATATTAAAATCATATTGTGGTCACTATTAGACAAGGGATGAACAACTTTAACCTGTAAATTTGTATTTTCTATGTTTGAAAGAAGGCGGTCTAATATATTATTACCTCTTGTAGTTTTTTTAACTAATTGATCCATATTATTTATTGTCATAATGTCCAGAAATAATCTGTAAAAATTGGAACTTCCTTTACTGGTTTTCCAGTCGATATTTGGGAGACTGAAGTCACCCTTGAGAATATAATCCTTATCCACAATACTGTACTCAATATTTGTCATAAATGAGATATTTTCTTCTTTATTTAAGTTTGGTGCTCGGTAGCCCAATCCTACTGTTATCGTATGATTTTTTGTAAGTTTTATTTTGATCCATAATAATTCACTTGTATTTTGTTGAATGTTTTCAATTAAGTAACTTTTAAATGTATTTTTAACATATAGTGCAATTCTACCTCCTCTACTTTCTAAACGATTTTTTTCAAAATTTGTGTAACCTGGAATATGGGTAGCCCAATCATCTTTTTTAAACCAAGTTTCGGTTACTCTGCAAATGTCTATATTACTGCCATTCAAGAAAAGTTCCAATTCATCAATTTTGTTCAATAAACTTCTTGCATTTAAGAGTAAAATGTTTAAATTATTTTTTGTATGTTTAATATTTGCTGTATTTTTCCCCAGTTTGGCTTTATTTGAATTGAGACAATTGTTAAGAGAGTCCTTTAGGATAGGGCTCTCCCCTTTTAGTCCTAGTTTAATTTTTTTTGGAAATATGACAATATTTGTTTTGCCAATAAATTATTTCCTCTTCTGCTTAAGTGAAGTCTAGCCCATGAAAAAAGTTCTTCTCTGTAAGTGAATTCCTCCCAATGGGTTATACATCCAATCTGCTGTTTCATACACCGATTTCTCAACCAATTATTTAATGTTTTTATTTTGTTATTATTAAATTCTGATGCTTTAGGAATAGGTAAAATCTCTGAAAAAGCAAAATCGCAATCAAGATTAGTAAGTTTATTTGCCATAGCTACCACATCTTTTTTAATTTTCCCAAGTGGTTCTTTAAGCACATTATTTGTGCCAGCATGTACAATTACATAGGGTTGGACAGTATTTGCTAAGATGTTATCCAGCATTAGTGTACTATCATTTATTTTTGCTCCACTAAAGGAGGAAAGAGTTCTGGTAGCCTTATCTGGATTGCAAATCAATCTCTCCAAATGTTTGACTAATGAATCTCCCAAAACAAACAAAGGTTTTTTTTGTAATGTCAGACCCGAGATCCATTAAATTTGACTCACAAGATGAATGAGGTAATACACTGTCAACTGATGGCAATGAGGAAACAGAAACAGATTAATCATTAATGACATTAGATGGTACTTTAGTAATTTCGTTTCCAATGTATAAACTATCAGCTTGATTAATTTCCTGTGTATCCCATTTACTAAATTGGTTAGCTAAGGGTACTTCAAAAGTATTGGCTCTTCAGCCTTTTTTTACGTGCCTTTGAAGTTTTTACTGTGAACCGATCACTCTGCGAGTTAGTAACAAAATCATTGGGTTCAGTTTTGTGGCCACCCCTTGTAGTGGGCCTCACGGAGATGGTCCGGTATCGCCTTTTAAGGGTGTTTCTGACGGGTCTGATGGCGGTGCTAGACCTATCGAGTTTACCGAGAGATTGCATGGATCCAGGTGAGCTGGTACTTGCCTATAATGAGGCGGTGGCAAGGGCTCTGGATTCCATTGCTCCTGTTCGTGTTCATCCTCTCACTCTTCAACCCAAGTCTCCCTGGTTTGATGAGACTTTGAGGGAGTTGAGGAGAGTTGGACGTAAGGTTGAGAGGTGCTGGCGGAGGTCGGGTCAGGATTGTGACAGACTTAGATTGATGGATCACTATGTGATCTATCAATCAGCAATCTCTCGTAAGAAGGCAGAATTCCTGTCCAGAGAGATTGCTGCTGCACAGAATAGACCAGCTCAGCTCTTCTGGACTGTGGACAGATTGTGCAATCCAATCTGTCTGCAGCCCAGAAGAGTGTTTTCTCAAGAACGGTGTGAGGAGTTTGCTCTATTCTTTTCAGATAAGGTTGCCACAATCAGATCAGACATCCATCTAATCCTCTCTAATGGGAGTGGTGATGGTCGGCAGGAGATGTCGGACACCCAGTTTGTGTGGTCTGATTTCGGCCTTCCTACAGTTGAAGAAATTGTGATGATCATACAATTATTGCGTCCGACCAACTGTAGTTTGATCCTGGCCCCACACACTGCCTCTTAGTGGGGTGTGTGGATAAAATCGCCCCATCCTAGCTGAGATAGTCTGTAGGTCCTGGAGAGAGGGATTTTCCAAATCCTCTAAAGGAGGCGGTGGTTCAGCCCTCCTTAAGAAATCCTCCTTGACCCGGACTGTCTGGCAAACTACAGGCCTGTCTCTAACTTACCCTTTGTTGGTAAAGTTATTGAGAAGGTGGTTGCTCTGCAGTTAAATGATCATTTGACCAGCCACAATCTCTACGATTCCCTCCAGTCCGGATTTAGAAAAAGACATAGTACCGAGACAGTTCTGATTCAGGTGCTAAATGACCTCCTAATAGCGAGAGATCGAAGATCATGTTCCATTCTGGTCCTTCTTGATCTCTCTGCAGCAGTTGATACTGTAGACCATGGTGTGCTACTGGAACGCCTGCGGTCTATCTGTGGACTGTCTGGTACAGTCCTCAGCTGGTTTCGATCTTACCTCGAGGGTAGGACACAGAGAGTGGTGTCTGGGATTTTTTCCTCAGCATCAATCTCCCTATCCTGTGGGGTACCGCAGGGTTCCATTTTGGCACCCATGTTGTTTACAGTATATATGCTGCCTTTAGGAGCGATTATTAGGCAGTACGGTCTGAGTTTTCACTGCTATGCAGATGATACTCAGCTGTACATGTCCTTTGCGCCTGGTCAAGATACTGCCTTTTCGGTCTTTAATAACTGTCTTGCTGAAATCCAGGACTGGATGAATGTGAGTTGGCTGAGGTTGAACCCTGTTAAAACTGAGGTGTTGGTTTTGGGCCAGGATCGCCGGGAGGCGGGTTCATTGGTTGGATCACCGTCAGGTTTATGGCTTGGGGATACTCCACTAATTACCTCAGACCGAGAGCGGAATCTGGGCGTTTTATTTGATGACTTCTTGACATTTAAATCTCAGGTGTCAGCGGTTGTCAAAGCCTCTTTTTACCATCTGAGGAACATCGCCCGGGTGAAACACCTGGTTCCCCCCGACGATCTGCCTACTCTGGTCCACGCCTTCGTTACCTCCCGCCTTGACTACTGCAACTCGCTCTACCTAGGGCTTCCTGGGGTTGAGATTCGCCGCCTGCAGCTAGTGCAGAATGCGGCAGCCAAGCTGTTGACGGGCTCATCTAGGGCCAGTCAAATAACGCCTGTGCTCCGTGGTCTGCACTGGTTGCCAGTTTGCTGGCGAATCACCTTCAAGATCGGTTTGCTGACCTATAAGGCCCTACATGATCAGGGACCGGTTTACCTGAAAGATCTCCTTCATCCCTACTGTCCCCCTTGCTCTCTCCGATCCACTGACGAGGGATTGCTAGAGATTCCCAGGGTTCGTTTAAAAACTTCAGGGGCAAGATCATTTAGTTTTACGGCCCCAACCCTGTAGAACTCTCTACCTCGTCAGGTGCGGGAAAGCCCTACTGTCCATAGTTTTAAAGAATCTTTAAAGACTCACCTCTTTAGGAAAGCATTCAATGATTTTTAATATTGTTGCTTATTGTATTTGTAATTGTTTTATCTAGTGTTGTACAGGCGCCTTGGTTTTTAGAAAGGCGTCTTAAATAAATAAAGATTGAGATTGAGATTTTCACATGGTCATTTTTTGTTGCTGCTATGTGTCACAAGTTTTATTATTTATATCATTTGTTTCAAATGTGGTGTCTAATTGGAAGTTAATTAGGTCAATTTGTTTTGAATTGTTGTTTTCAATGATGGTATTTGTATTCAGGGTTTCTGTACTGATGTTTTGCTATAATCTGTTTGCCATGCTGTGTTGACTTGCCTCTAACATCATCAATCTATCACCAAATAGGTCGATTTCCAATTTTAATTCCTCGTTTAATGTACATTTTGTGTAATTATAATTTGGTTTATTCTCTTGGGGGTTTGTAATCATAGAATACATACTACAAGAGCTGCATTTAATGCCTTTTTCACCACTAGTGAAGGTTATCATTTTAGCCATATTCAATGGTCAAAGATAAAGCAAACATGGTTACACAACAATCTTTATTAGAATACTTATAAATATGTAGCATCACAGTTATCTTATAATATCTATCATAGATACTGTAAATACAATTTCACGTCTTATTGCTGTTCTTTTTGGACTTAAATTCAGATAAGCTTATGATTTTATGTTGACCACGCTGACACACCCAATACGCATAACACACTCTGCGCGCGTCTTCGTGCGCGAGCGCCCTGCCCGTACTCACCCATGTCATAGCAGGGCTTGAATTAATAGGCTGAGTAACCCACCTACACTCACAAGCAGCCCGAATTAAAATAAGTTTACAAAGCCCCAAAAGTTGTGGTAGTGCCAATGTATGCAGACAGTAGATTTAACTAACTCTAATCAGTGCTTCAGTTCAGAATTTGTGCACAATACACATGGGTTGTAGTCCTAGTATCATTTAGGGACTACAAGCCACTCCTCCTGCTTGTACTGCAGGGCTCCAAATCGCTTTACACGAATGGAGGCACACAAATTAAATTATGTACGCTAGGCAATTCTAAACATCAATATTTCATTTATACCAGTGAGGAGCTAATTAAAAAGCAGCGCTCCTTGCAAACACTTGGTGCACAATGCAATCTCTTACCTGCTCGTAGCATGGCTCGAATTAATATGCTGAGTGACCTGGAAGTAACACGAGGGTCAGCCTGTATTAAAATAAGTTTAAAAAGCCCCGAAAGTTGTGGTAGTGCCAATGTATGCAGTTAGTAGATTTAACTAACTCTAATCAGTGCTTCAGTTCCAAATTCATGCACAATACACCTGGGTTGTAGTCCTAGTATCATTTAGGGACTACAAGCCACTCCTCCTGCTTGTATTGCAAGGCTCCAAATCGCTTTACGCAAATGCAGGTACACAAATTAAAATTATGTATGCCAAGCAAATCTGAACATCAATATTTCATTTATACTAGTGAGGAGACAGTTAAAAGAGCGGCACACAGCACAACCTCCACACCCTTTCCTTCTGCTCTATCTCTACGGTAGACAGTGTATCCAGGAATGTTCAGGACTCACTCATGGTTCAGGGACACCCAGGTCTTGATAACCACCACAAAGACCAAGCGGTTCTCTGCCTCTTGGCTTTGGGAGGTACCTCATTTTTATTTCCCAGATTCCTAGCTTGATGCACATAATTTTCCATGCATAACAAACAAAGAGTTGCAGGGTGCTCAGGTTTCGCCAAGCCAGTGCTATACTGGGTTAGCCAACCCACAGACTAGTCAAAAACAAACAAACAAAAGGGAAGCATTTGAGGAAAAAATGAAATATATAGCAAATTAAGCTACAGACAGTGCTGTTTTTTGTGTGCTCCAAAAAGGATGCCGACTCTCGTACCCCAGTGCTTTGAGCACGGGAGTCTTCCTCAGCGAGCATGGCCAATAAGAGACAATCTTTCAATTTTAAAGTCTTTGTCTTAAAAGTATAAACAAAATTGTGAACAGATATGTAAAAAAGATTAAGCCAAAACATTTAATTACATTACAAATAAATATATCAAATGCACTATTCCTATAAAAAAAAAAAGAGTACTAATATCACCACACACTAACATAATCTGACCAATGAGCATTCTGCATCTAAATATCCTAATATTATTTTTGATTTAAGTGGTACAAAGATATTTTTTAATAAAACAGACTAATAAGACTAATTACTGGCACTCACAATAAACAGCATTGTCTCCAACTTAATTTGTTATATATTTTCATATTTTCCTTGAGTGCTTAGGTTTTGTTTTTGAACTTTCCATGCATGCTGTCTCCCTTGCCCCACTGGGCTTCTGGCGGTCACCTTGCTGTGTTTCATTTCTGGTACCCCTGCCAGCCTGCCTGCTCTTCTGCCCCCCCCCCACCACCACCACTGGAGGCATAATTCAAAGAATCTGAGACACAACCATGCAGTATGTGACAGATCTCAACAAGGCTGGGATTCATAAATAATTAACAAATGGTTCTTAGATTCGACTTCCAAATCATCCTGTGTAGGTGCTCCCATCTCCCCCGGGGTAAGCTTTCCTGTCTCCGTGGATGCAAGCACTTCCATATTCCTCCATCCCCAGTCCATGTGCTTGTGCACCCCACACCCCTGTTCAGGCAAACCAGTTTTCCCTGCCATATCCAGGCACTTCAGTCTATGTTTCATCTAGGCAGTCTTGTTCCACTCCCACACCCCATCAAGGAGCTCACACCTCTCCCCACTGTGCCTCACCCAGGTGCCCCTGTCTTGCCCCCCCAAGCTCCCTTCTGCCCTCCTAATCCAGGCCCACATCTCTTCACCCCTTCCATTCAGGCACTCTCATCTCTCCCCCTTCCAGATTCTCCTGTCTCCAGCCCCACCCACCCCTTGTCCACACAGTCCCATATCTCCTACCCCCCAAAATACATACAGGCACTCTTAACTCTCTACACCCCTCAGGGCTTAAAATCTTGAGGGGGCATTGTGCGATTCATGCTATTTTTAGCCACTCCCACCACAAATTCTGGACCATCTATGTGGGACAATCCCACACAGACTGAATGTACTCACAGCGCAGTGGCAAAAGTGCCATAGGGCGCCTTCTATGGCACTTCGCCACCAACTTCTGACTTCTTTTTGTTTCTTTTGAGCTGCCATAGTCCCTTGTGGCCCAGTGTGCGTGCCTACATTTTTTAATTTCCTAACAGTCTAGTGTGCACACCTCTCTCCTCCCTCCACTGCTTCCACAAGACTGATGCATGGGAAAGACTGGAGAGCAACATCGCAGCATTGGAAGCAGCAGCCACCATCTCGAGCGATGATCACAGTTCGAGGGAAGAGCCAAGGAGTTGAACGAGAAGGGAGTGGACAGAAGGCGACAAGGACTACTGCTGGCTACAGCAATTAGAGGGTCAGATCCATTACTTTCGATTGGAAACAGTTTAACCCAAAAAAGAATAGATTTACTACAAAAAAAAAAAAAAAGTGACACAGGGTCAGTGGTGGGAAATGGAGGGGCAGGCACTTCTCACGCCTGTGGCACCCAAGAACAGTCAATTAGCAGCAGGCGGTGAAAATTACAGAAAAAAAATGCTGCAGCAGGTACAGACATAATGTGGCACGGCAGTCACTGAAATGTAGCCAAATGAATGAAAACACAAAATACTGAGCTAAAAAAGTCCGGTGAGTGACAAATAAAAGAGGCATTTGTTTTTGACCCAAACGAAACTACTATATAAAAATTTAGGGAAACTGCTAAAGCACAACAAAATAAGGATGCCGGAGAGAGAAAAAAAAAGGGGAGGCAGATTGGGAGGGAAGGCAGTTACACCAACAGGCTGCAATTACAAAAAAACGGATGCCCAACTTGCCTTTGTCATTCAGAAGTTGACAAAAACTAGCCCTGGTCCAAAAAAGAAGATGGGGCATGCCTGGGTAAAATTTAAAACAAAATGGTGCCAAAGGGAGGGCACTGTGTCAATTCCAAGGCAGCTGCTGCCAATAAAACATTTTTTAATGGAAACTGAGTGGTAGGAAGGCCTGTTAATACTGTCCCAGGACAAGCCAAATTTATTATAACAAAATAAAAAATTTATGTAGCTTTTGCAAGAAAGAAGAGAACAGTATGGGGAGACAACTGAGAAGGGTGGGAAGGTCCATGACCTAGGTGTGTCTCAATAAAAGCCACATTTATTATAAAAGTATTATAAAAAAAAAAAAATAAACTTTTTTGCCAGAAAAGAACTATGGGGAAACAATTAAAAGGGGTAGGAAGGTCCGTAATCTGGGACTGTGTACCAAGAACTTCGGATAACAAAAAACAGTAATATGGTACAACATGCAGCATTAATGACCTGGCTGAAAAGAAAACAACCAAATATGCAAGAGGTCCCTGAGGAGGTACCCAGAAAAAAGGCCACACAAAGAAGACGCAGTAGCAGATGTACAAGATCTGCACCAGAACTTGAGCCACAATAGTGCATCCCCCGGTCCAGACCCTCCCCCAGTCCTTCAGTCAACCCCCTTTCCCTGTCCAGATCCTCTCATCACTCTCCTGATCCGTCCCATTCCAGTCCAGGTGCACCCACCTCCCCCCAGTCCACTAGCTCCCATTTATTCTGATCCAAGCGCTCCTGTATTTTTATTTATTAAAACATTTGTTAACCAGGAAAGGCACACTGAGCTGAGGCTTGATTCCAAATGCGACCCGGGGGCAGGGGAGTAGAGGAATACAACATTTCCAAGTATAAATGAGCCACATTACAGTGTGGTTTACAAGACACAACACGTAAGCATTAAGGCTGTACAAATGCATTTACATAGCAGTAAAGAGCAAAATACAGGGTACATTACAAGAGATAGCAGGTTGCAGCATCAAGGACAGTGTGAGATAAGTGCTTTGTGGGGGCATCTTTTAGTAACCCCCAGTCCAGGAGCTCCCCTTGCCCAGAGCCATGCACCCCCCAATACAGGCCACTCACCCTAGTTGATCCAGGCATCCCCCCCCATGCATGCGGCTTACAGACCCAGTAACGACCCCCCTCCGCCCGCCCCACTGGCCTATCACCAGCACACTGCTTGCGCAGCCCCTCGGCCTCATCAGGGGGCAGCCGTGAGCGAGGGATGCCATATCATCTTTCCTGGAGAGGAGCGCTGCCTGCCGGCAGCTCCATCCAGCTCTGCCCCCCGCCGACCTCCGGCGACCCATGCTCGCTCCTGAACCAGAGTTGCCAGCGTGCCGTGAGGCAAGATGTCCCGTGCCTCAGCCCTCTGCACTACCGGGCTGGCACTAGAATTTATCATTTTTAAACTAGTACTAGGAAGTCCATTTTTTCATGAAAAACTCCACTACACACCAGCCTTTTGGGCAAACACCTCCATTTTATGCCAGATTTTTGTACAAAACATGCTGATTTACCCTCAATTTGGGGGGGGGGGAATATGGAAAAAATTATTTTTGCCCACTTAGGTTTATACCTCTGTGCTGCTGGCCCCCATCCTGTGGGCCTGCTCCAGCCCATTCACCCACAATCAGCAGGGTTTACCCCTTGATGCCCCGTGACCGACCCTCATGGCAGGGACAGGGGACTTGCACCTGACCCCAATGAAGCAGGATCCAGTTTGGGTGCCTGGATGGTGGTGCCAAGCCCATGGGTGGGCAGACTTTCATCCCGGCAAGACGTAATTTTTTCTGTGATTTCCTCCCTCCCACTGGCGTGCAGTGACACGCAGCATCATGCTGACCCCCACAGCCCTACTGGGCTTCCCAGTTCGTTGTCACTCAGCCTCCACTAGGTGTCAGGCACATTGTGGAAAGCTCTGGCCAGCAGAGGAGAGCTGTCCTCCGGATGCTCAATCCTCTCCCCCCCCAGATGACCCCCTGACAACTCCAATTCACTCCTGAACCTGGGCTGCTGGTGTGGCAAGCAGCAGCATTACCGCCATGCCACCAGGACAGACGTAAAAAAACAGATTTTAAAGATCAATTGCAGTGTTTTTAAAATGCTTTTACTGTATTTTATTTGCTCGCCATGAGAACAACTACTCCGTATATATTACAAGTAATGTGCAGGAACAGTCATTTATCATGTTTAGGTGCTGTTTTACTGCCTGTCATTTTTGAAGGTTTCACAGAAAGTCCCTCAGACATTTTCAGACCAGCTGGCAGAATCTTGGGTGAGTGCTGATTCCATTCAAGCAACAATAACGACATTTTCCTCAAGGTCCTGGCAACTCAGTACATCATGACATTTAAAAATCAATCTTTGCTTCCAATTTTCTAGTGGTGGCCTGTATTAATCAAATTATTCCAGTAAAACACCACGAGTAAAATATCTGTCACTTTCCCTAAGCTGATCAACACTTGGTGCTCAGTATCACCCCTCTCAAAAAAAAAAAAAAAAAAAAAAAAAAAATTCAACATGACAGGTTCTTAACACAAACATGGTTTTTTTCTTTGTTCTCTTCCTGTTCTGAATGAAGCCCCCAACAGCTTCCTACTTTTTTTACTTTTTATTTATTTTTTGTTGACTGGGTAAGTGCACTAGACAAATCCTGCCTATTTTCAGGCACGACCCGGGGGAAGGGGATATAGATGAATGCCAATTGACCTTGAACCAGATTAAGCTGTTGATTAAGCTGTTGATGGTATTTTTTTTAGTGAATGAGGGAAATTTGGCCAGGACAACGGGGAAATTCACCTACTCTTTTCGATAAGTGCCATGGGATCTTTAACATCCACCTGAACTACCACCAATCCAGGCAGATGGGACCTCGGTTTAACGTCTCATCCGAAAGACAGCACCTCAGAAGTGCAGCACCCCTCTCATGCTGCACTACAGTGTCAGTACTGGGATATTAACCCAAGTGCCAGATGTGGGAACTGAACCCACAGCCCTTTGATCCCCCGGCCTCAGAGGTGAGTGTGCTACCTACTGAGCCACTGACACTGATATAAAAGTTTAAAGTTTTAATGATTTTAAAGTTATATCCCTAAAAACTACTGATTAATCTGTGAAACTAAATATCTGTAATGCTGTATCGATAAAATTAAATAGGCAAAGATCCTCAGACAACTGAAAGTAAACACTAGTTGTTGCCATTTTGCAATCTGATGTACATTAGTGTGCACGTGCGTGTGTATTAAGCTGTCAGGACCTTGAGGAAAATGATGCCATTGTCGCCTGAATGGAATCGGCACTCATCTAAGATTCTGCCAGCTTGTTTAAAAATGTCTGAGGGATTTTCTGTGAAACCATCAAATAAGAGAGCAGTGAAATAATATCTGTAGATAACAAAATGCAATTTCTTCGTTTCACATGTAATAAATAAGGCCTGGTTGTCCTTATGTTAGGGAAAATGAGTAACGTTTATAATTATGTTTGTAACATATCTGCAGTTGATCTTTAAGATTTTGCCAAATGGAACTGGCCATTTTTCAAAAGGGAAATCATTAGCTTTATTTGTGACCACTACTTATTTCTGTGCAGACATTTAAAGTGAGTGCTTTAGTGGCAATTGTTGTTTTAAGGTTCTAGCATACTGCTTTGACGGCAAAGCATACTTTGTGGCATGCCATGCCTCCACTGGCTAGCAGAGCGAAGAGAAAAGTCAACAGTGATACACAATAAAAGAAAAAAAATTATCTTTACTTACTTTGATTTGCTCTTCGCAACTGTTTCAACCATCATAAGGAAAGAACACAAAGAAAAAATGTGTTAGTTGCAGGTAATTAATTTTACATTGCATAACATATACAATAATGCATGGGTTGGTGTGTTTAATGAGATTTTACAAACACCCCAAGGCGCTGGATGCTACATGAACCCCGAAAGCAAAGCTTGAAGAGTTTATTTAAGCATCCAACACCAAGTGTCTAAAATCTCAAGTTAAACACACCACCCCATGTTTTATTTTTATATAATTGCTGGGAGCCTTTTCTCGCCACAGCAATTATATAAAATAAAATGGCTGCGGTCTAGTTGAGATGAAGCCCTGTCTGCAGTCCCCACCAGATCGCAGTCTGTACCACTGAGCGGCTGTTGAAATTTTTTTTTTTGTGAAAGTTTAACCATGGGGATTAAAAACAATCTCAACTGCTGATAAGCATGTTTAGTGTGCTTGACTTACCACCCAGTGATGAATCGAGACGATCAGTTTTTCAGCACCGTGTATGCGGAAAGAGCGATTGCAGGTGCATGCGAGGAGCAAGGGAAACCTGGTGTGTGTTTGCCGTTAGAACCTGCAGGTTATAACAGCAAATTATAACCAAGTTTCCCTATGGGAGAAAAGGCTCCCCAGTTATTATAACATAGTAATTGAAGGTCAAAAGGAACTCTGGGTCCTTCAGGTCTACCCCCTCCTGCTGTAAACAAGGATGAACAAGTATGAAGTGCAAACATGTAATCATTTACATGGATTCCCTACCCACTCTACTATCTAGGAAACTCTTGGATTGTACTGGTAAGAAGAAATGTGTCCAGGCTTTTGTTGAAGGCCCAAACTGTTTTTCTATCCACTGGTAGGCAGTTCCATACGTTCATTCAACAGACTCTGGGGGAGTAAGTGACCATAGCGTTACTCCTGAATTTACCACCTCTGAGCTTCAGTATACTGCATCCTGCTACAGGACACCAGATCAAACAGCTCAGTCTGTTCAAACTCATTAAAACCCACGCATATGTAAAAGAGAATGAGATAATGTCCCCTCTCTGCCTCCTTTTCTTCACAGTGAATATGTTAAGGGCCAACAGCCTCTCCTCGTAGCTTTTGTCCCTCATACCCTGATCATTTTGGTGACCCTTTGTTGTACCCTTGACTGCCTCAATGTTGTTTCTGTACGAATGAGACCAAAACTGCATGCAGTACTTGAGGTGGGGCACAACCAGGGCCCTGTAAAATGGCAAGAGTACTTCCCCATGTCTGCCGGCAGCTGCCTTTTGATGCTTCCCAACATTTGGCTACCCCTCTTGATAGCAACCGTGCAGTGCTTGTCCTGCTTCGGCCCCTTGTCTACTATGATGCTAGATCCTCTTCCTCTATGACTGCAGCAAGAGAAATCCCACACAGTGTGCAGGACCTGCCACTGTTTTTTTTTATCTCCTCAGGTGTAGCACCTTTCATTTGGTTATACTGAGTCTTTTATTTATTTATTAAAAAATTTTGGTAGCCAGAAAAGGCACACTGAGCCAAAGCCTGTTGGGGTAAGACAAATATAAGAAATGTACAAAGCTCATAGGTTACAGACATTGTGAGTATGCGTAAACAAAACACATAGATTCAGCAGACACAACAGCTAATGCACATAAGGTTACAGACATTGTGAGCATAATGTATAAACAAATACATAGATTCAGCAGAGACAACAGCTAGCAACCCAATAAATTATAGTAATAGTGCCCAGTGGAACATGGGAGGCAAGAAACGAGCGGAGGACCAGATGTGAAGGAGAAGAAGAGAGGCTTAGAGGCGGAAGAAAAAAAAAATCAGGGAGAAGGAGATGGAGGGACATGTTGGGAATATCAGAGGGGAGATGAGAAAGGCCTACAAAAACAAGAGGGCTGGGTAGAAAGTTTGAGTTGGCGTTTAAAGGAGGAGGAGGGCGGAGGGGAGCTGATTCCAGAGAGAGGGGAGGTGATAAGAAAAAGCCACTTGACCAGCACGAGTGCACTTGTGGAAGCGAGAAGGTTAGAGAGTCCTTGGAGGGTGGTAGTTGGATACACGGATGGGGGAGAGGAGGGGGTCAGAACTGCCCAGCTTGTTCAGTTCCTCACGATACTTTTCCCCATCCTCAAGGGTGTTCACCACCCCCACCAGCTCAATGTCATAAGGGAGCTTAAGCAGTCTGCTAGAGACCCCAGCTTCCAGCCCATTGATGAAAATGTTGAAGAACAATGGCCGCAACACTGATCCCCACTATCCTCTGCCAGGTTAACAGCAAAAAAAAAAAGCAACAGCTTTCAACACCAATACATCTGAAGCTGGGCAGTTACTCCTGTATTATATTAGCTCACTGTCAGATGCATAAATTTCTTATAAGAAAATCTGAATAATAGCACAGAGCCAGAGTGTCCAAGTGGAAACTGTATTCTCAATCCTGTCATGGCAAAGTCAGATAAGCAACCCATTTTTATTTTATTTTTTTAAAGAAAAGGAAGAAAGATGGCAAGACTTAAATGTTTTTTAATTTGACCTGAATCCACCAGTATGAAACCAAGATTTGAAATCCTGGCTAATGTGGACTTAGAAATATAACATAATTAAAAGCAGTTATACATATTTCAAATATAACGGTTTTAAATGATGTTTTTTTGATGCCAGACACGCCCCCACCCCCACAAAAAAAAATAACCAACTAAAGACTTGGAGAAGATGCCTTCATATTTGGAAGAGCCAAGACTGATCCCTGTCCAGGGGATTCATCCTCCAAATCTGATGAAGCTCTGGCTACCAGATGGTAAAAGAGCTCTTCCTTACTTAAGGTTTTGCTAGAAATCAATGTTGAAGGGAAATCTAAGTCTCCCATGGGACTCAGCAATGTCAGGGATTTTATTCTATAGCAGTACAAGACAAAAAGGCACACTGGAAGTGTCACTGAGTAACTATTTACTTGGAACTAGTAACAGTAATCTTTTGTTGGTTTCATTTACTAACTCACCTGTCCACTTGCTTAAAGGGTTATACACTAAATTACAACAAGAATTCTATAATTAATTCAGACGGGAGGGGAAACATGGGTTGATTTTAAAGGTGTGCTCTGTGTTAAGCACATTTCCATACATCAGGAATTAAACATTTTTACATCTAAGTTTAATGCAATAGTGCTGCTGCAATGTACTACAAGGAGCATGGCCTGTTTTGCATTACATAGTACATGGCACTAGGACGGTATGTACTGCATGTCCCATAATCATGGCTCTCAGCAGGATTTCTGATTTGAGAAGCCTGGATTCTCTGAAAAAAATTATGAGGGTCCTAAATGAAAGTTTTAGAGTCCCCCTGAATTTTGTGAGAGTCCCCAAAGTAGTGTAGCATCCCCCTCCGTCTCAACTGCCAAATTATACAAAGTGCTGCAAAGTAAGCAAGAAATAGCTTCCAAAATGCAAACTATTTATTGCTTAGTTTACAAGTGCCAATCTGTCATTCCCCTTCTTATATTAGTTAAACCTACCCTTCTCACCCAGTTCTTTCAGTAAACAACACACACCCACCCATTTGAGTCACAGCACAACCTCCTTTAATAGCCCACCTACCCATCTGCGTCCCACCATCCCTACCCACTCCCTTAAGGGAAACAAAATCTGAGCCCTACCACCCTCCCCGCCCAGCCCTTAATTATTGACTTTAGGGCCTGTTACTTCATTTTCAATACATACCTTGATATCCCCCACCATGCAGTGATCCTTAGCTATCTTTTTTCACCGCCAGAACTGAATGCTGGCAATTTTGCTCCATCGCAAAAAGCACAATGGGGCGGGATTCCCAGTATTTGAGCCCAGTGGTGAGAAAAGAATGCTGAGGATCAGCACACAACAGGGGACTGCTGGACATGTATTAAAATTATGTAACAGAGAAGTGGGGTGGAGTTAGCAGCCTAGCATGAAAGATGCTCTGCTTCAACAGGTCCTTCTATTAGTTTAAAACTGCATTTTTTAGTGCTGTTCTGACCATTCTTTTGACACTGCCTGATAGAGATTGGTGAACTGAGCTGGCGCAGATTTTTGGTAATATGGGGTGACGCAGAAATACAGCTAAGAACAATTCTTCATTATCCAGCCCGTCCAAGCAATCTACTGCTATTCAACTGCTGTGATTGGGGAGGCTCCAGCCATGTTGGAAACCCTACAGCATGCAGTAAATGCACTGACTGAGATGCTTTGTAACACACAGAAACATAGAATTTGACGGCAGATAAGGACCGCTTGGCCCACCCAGTCTGCCCATTTCCCTACCTACTGTATAAGCTGCAGATCCTAGTTAACCAGTAGCCTACTTCTTCCTACCCCCAACCCCTAGAATTGCCTTATGACTGTCCCATGCATGCTTGAATTCCACCACGGATTTTGACTCCACAACCTCCTCCGGAAGGCCGTCCCATGCAAAGACGCTACCCTCTTGGACTTTGTTGATTCCCTTGAGGTACTTGAACATTTCTATCATGTCCCCCCTCTCCCTCCTTTCCTCGAGGCTATACATATTAAGCTCCTTTCGTCTCTCTTCATATGTCTTCCGGTGCAGACCCTGCACCATTTTAGTTGCCCTCCTCTGGACAGCTTCCATCCTGTCTATGTCTTTGCGGAGATTGGGTCTCCAGAACTGCACACAGTACTCCAGATGGGGTCTCACCAGCGGCCTGTACAGAGGGATAACAACTTCCTGTTTTCTACTGGTGATGCCTCTCCCTATGCATCCCAGTATCCCCCAGCCCTCCTTGCTGCCCACTCACATTGCTTGCCCACCTTTAGGTCATCTGATATGACTACCCCCAGGTCCCTTTCCATTTTTGTTGTTGTTAGTATCTCACCCCATTGCGCATTTTTCCCTGGGTTTTGTTTCCCAGGTGCATTACCTTGCACTTAGCATTGAATCTAAGCTGCCATACATTTGACCATTCCTCTAACCTTGCCAAGTCCCTTCTCATCCTTTCCACCCCACCCTGTGCATCAACTCTGTTGCAGATCTTTGTGTCATCTGCAAAGAGACATCTTTTCCTTCCAGTCCTTCTGCAATGTCGCTTATAAAGACATTGAAGAGGACCGTCCTAATACTGAACCCTGCGGTGCGCCACTAGTAACCCTCCTTTCTTCTGAGTGGACTCCATTTACTATTACTCTCAATGCCCTATTCTCCAGCCAATTCTTTACCCAGGCTGTCGCCTTGGGACCCACTCCTAGGCTGGCTAACTGTATATTAATCTTTGTGTGGGACTGTGTCAAATGCCTTGCTAAAGTCTAGGTAGCCATGTCCACAGCCCTCCCTGATCTACTACTTTGGTCACCCAGTCAAAGAAATCTATCAGATTGTCCTGGCATGACCTTCCGCTGTGAATCCATGCTGCCTCAGGGTCCTGTGCCCCTCTGGCCTCTAGATACTCGACAATTCTTTCCTTCAGAAGTGATTCCATCATTTTCCCTATCACTGAGGTTAAACTAACAGGTCTGTAGTTTCCTGCTTCTGCCTTGCTCCCACTTTTGTGAAGGGGAATCACATCTGCCCTCCTCCAGTCCTCGGGTACCACCCATCCTCCCATGATTTGTTAAAAGGGTAGTCAGTGGTGTCACTAGTTCTACCCTTAGTTCTTTTAGAATTCTGGGATGAATCCCATCAGGCCCCATTGCTTTGTCCACCTTCAGTTTTAAGAGTTCTTTCAGAACCCTTTCTTCTGTAAATGGGCTGGTATCAACTTCTGTATCCAGAGTGTTTCTACTGTTTGTTTTAGGTACCTCCTCTTCATTTGTAAATACTGAGCAAAAATATTTGTTTAGTATCTGCCTTTTCACAGTCTCCTCTGCCCACCCTCCTCCTCCCCTTTATTGCCTCACTATCCCTCCCTTGGTCTTCCTTCGCTCCCTGATGTACCTATAAAAGGTTTTATCCCCCTTCTTAACTGAGTTGGCTATCTTTTCCTCGGTTTGGGCCTTTGCTGTTCTGACTGCCTTCCCAGCCTCCTTTTGCTTTAACTGATACAGTTCCCCATCCTGCTCCTTCTGCAATTCCTTGTACTTCCTGAATGCTTTCTTTTTCTCTTGAACCTTCACTGCCACTTCCTTTGAGAACCATAGTGGTTTCTTACATCGTTTTGTTTTATTTGCTTCACACAAAGGCTCGTTACCTCTGTGATGGCAGTTTTTATTATTCCCCATTGTTCTTCCACCCCTCCTTCCTGCCCATTTGCTAGTGCATTCCTTAGGCACTCACCCATTTTGGCAAAGTCAGCCCTCCTAAAGTCCAGTACTTTTGTCTTTGTATGGCTTGACTATTGCTGTGTTTACTGTGAACCATACTGTTCGATGGTCGCTAGTTCCCAGATGGCTACCCACTTCTACATCTGTGATCCTCTCTCCATCTCCATTTGAGAGAATCAAGTCTAATATTGTCTGCCTCTGAGTGGGCTCCAATACTAGTTGTCTAAGGCATGCCCCCTGTAGGGCATCTAGAATAACTCCACTCTTCGAAGTGGCAGCTGCAACTGTACTCCAGTTAACATCTGGCATATTCAGATCACCCATCAGCAATACATCCCCTTTTTCTGCCATTCTAAGTATACTTTCTATCATTTCCTTGTCCATTTCCTCCCTCTGAGAAGGGGGTCTGTATACAACCCCTGTGCGGATTGTGGTGCCATTGCCTGTCTCCAAATTTACCCACAGTGCTTCTTCTCCTCCTCCCTGTTTACCCTTTTGTTCTGTTGCTTTGATTCCTTCCCTTATGTAAAGAGCTACCTCCTCCTCCTCTTTTACCCTCCTGTCCCTCCTGTAGATAGTGTATCCTGGTATGTTTACGTCCCAGTCATGGTTTTGTGTGTACCATGTTTCTGTGACTGCCACGATATCCAGATGTTCCTCCTCCATCAAGGCCACTAATTCAGGAAGCTTGTTACCCAGACTACGGGCATTGGTACTCATTGCTTTCCATTTTTTGATGGCTTTACCTTCTGTTGCAGCATCCCCCACTGATCGTTCTACCTCGGTCTTTTTCTCATTTAGTACCGTTTTGTAGGGAGAGGCTGGGATTTTCCTGCTGCTTGTCAGTGCCTCCCCCTTTGACTAGTTTAAAAGCTTGCCAATGAAGCATTTAAACAGACTGCTCAAAAGTCTTGTTCCCTTCCTGGACAGATGCAGACCATCCTGCCAGTATAGGCTGGTGTCCCTCCAGGTGGAACCCCAGTCCCCAATGAAGCCAAACCCCTGTGCTCCGCACCATTTTTTCAACCATTCATTAAACTGCATGGTGCTAATTACCCTCGCCTCCCCATGCCTTTGACAGGCAGCACCTCTGAGAAGGATACTGTGTGTGCTACTTGTCTTAGGTCCCTCCCCAACTCTGCAATGTCCTCCTGCACTGCTCTAATCTCATGATGAGCCAAGTCATTTGTCCCTAGGTGGACATTACGTCCAGCTCAGACTCCTTGCAGCTGTTCTCGTGATCCTGAGGATGCTTCCTGTCCCTCAAGCCATGGCACCAGGCAGGCACCTTACTTCAGTTTTCCCAGCTCCCCCAGTTCTATACCCCTAATAATTGGAGTCCCCCACCAGGGCTGCTTCCTTTCCTGTGGTGTCTTCTGCCTCCTTCCTGTGGGCCTCCCTTGTGACAGTTGTCATCAGTCTTCATGGTGCATCCATAGTGGAGCTATGCTCCCCCAGAATGATGTATGGATTGTGGAGTGGAACAATTGACTGGGTGTGCCTCTGTTCCACCATCCTCACCCTCCCTGAGCCCACTGTGGTCCAACTGCTGTGCTTTCTTCACAACCTCTGAGGTAGTGGTGGTGGCGCTAGTGCTCCCTGGATGGGGGGAGGTTCCCTTCCTACTGTCCAGTGCCCAGATAAAAAAATGTCCCAATATGTTGAGAGATTGGTTAAAGCAGAACAGACTGCAAGGGAGACAGCATAAGGGATGGAGGAATCCAAAAAGCTCTCAGGGAAGGCAATGGCAGTTACGGAGACTACACTGAAAGAACCAGGCATGGTGAAATCTCAATTCAACAATTCAAAAATGTGGTTCGAGCGGCGAACATCCAGATCTTAGGAATGTCTGAGGGAACAGCAAGGGAGAAAGCAGCAACATTCCTACAGTGATGGCTCCTAGAGCCTTTAGGTCTGCAGGGCTTGCATCAGCACTGGTAAAGTGGGGATCAGGTAGACTCTCTGCTTCAAATGTTGGGGGGGGTCAGACCAGAGAATCCAGGGGTCGGACATTTGTTGTAACGACTTTGTAAAACATTACCCAATACTTTTTCTGCTAACGAAACCCATGAAAACCTTTCCACTTACAAGGTCAATGCTGAAGCACTGCTTTCATTTTTGTGCTTCAAAATCCACAAAATTCCCATTTGGGGACTTCGGTAGGAAGTTAATGTGACAGTTGGACAGCTGGTTCTGATCGCTGTATGATAGTTGTAAAATAAAAATGTGTGATTGTCTGTCATGAGAAATCCTGTGCTCCTGCGATAACCCCCCACCCACCAAAGGTTTCAGCTACAAGATGTTAACCTGAAAGCCAGAAGATAATTAAAGACGAGAAGAGACACATTAAGGATCTCCTGTTTATCTGGCTTAATTGTAGCTGCCAGCTGGCAGGATAGATATCATAAACTTTTATGATGTTTAGAGGAAGAAACCAGGTTATGTCACTTTGGTGCCAAGTCATAAATGTCTGATGTCTGTGAAGGGCAGGAAGACACGCTAGATCAAAGGGGCATATGGGGAAACTAGTTTTTGCTGATGTCACCTTATTTAATTTACCTTCTGAATGATAAGACATCCCAGTTGTATGATTTTTAATAAACAGAGGAGGAGCTGGGTGACATCATGGAGAAGGCAGGTTCAATTTTTTAATTATGCTGCGACTGACCTTTAGATACAGTATTGTTTGGACTCTCTGAAGCAACAACATCTATTTCAAGCACTGTTAGAAGATATATATATTTCATAGACAAGTCTAATTGTCTGGTGGTAGGAATTTGCACTTTTTAAACCTTGTTCTTTTAAGTGATTGTACACGTTGTGATATATTGTTCTGTATTTACATTTTTATCTATTTTAAAGTAAACCTCTATTTTAAAGAGACTGCTTGGTGTGCCTTTTCGAAATTCTTTGACAAGTGAAGCATATATGGTTAAAGTTGACACTGTGCATAGCGTAATGGTAATACCAAACTGGGAAAAGGTAAGAGTTTATCTGAGGTCTTTCATAGAGTTTTAAGGGTTCATTTTGTATACCCGGTTAGGTGCCCCTGGTGAAAGAGATCTGGCATTTCCCAGAAGAGCAGAATTATCTGAGCCTGTACATTGGGTACACTAGCAAGAGGTTCACAGTTTGAATCCTTCCAGAACTTGAGACCAAAGGTGATTCGAACCCACAAAACAGACAGGAGGGTTACCCTGTTCTGTTCCTGTTCACAATACTGCGCTCGTAGGTTGGCACTGTGGGAGCAGAGGGCCTGACCTGCTGAGTGGGGTTATGACAGTTAACCCAAGCCCTAGTCTTGGGTTTACTCTGTTGGTGGTCCAAACCTACCATATTACTTCAAAGCAGGCCTGGTAATGACACTGATGGTGACAGAATCAGCAGGCATGTGAGAAGATATTGAGGATGGCTGCGAAGCTAGGAGCCACATAAACCGATAAGCAGAGACTATTATTCTTCACCGATTAGTACTAGGACACTTTTCTCTGCTGCAAGTCTTTTGAGGGTATCACTTCAAAACTCAAAACAATGAATGTTCCCTTCAGACTCAGCTTTCCTGTGTGATTACAATTCACACTGCAAGGTAAGTTATTCTCATTCATGGATCCCAAAGCAACAGGTAAGTTGTCGAAAAAATAATTCACACTGTGTAGGGCTAGGCTCAGGAGGGACATTCCTTGGTGGAGGAAACTGAATTACTGAACTTTATTCTAGGCTGCTCTATTTTTACAACATGAATTGTTCCATGCATGAGATTTCTGGACATGGGTAAGCAAACTGAGCAGGGAAAATGCAAACTGGTATAGTCTGAATTTCTAACAGGGAAACTCTGCACTTGGACATTATTAATGAACTAAAATCTATTTAATATGTTTGTTTACCTCTGCAGAAAGCTCAATGTATTATGTACTATATGTCTTGCCCTACTAGGAACTGGAAAAATTTACTGTAAGACTGTGAAATGAATAGAGCAAATATTGTGCTGAGAAATGTTTGCCGATTAATATTACTTAGCGGTTTTCTCTAGCCAAAATACTTATCAGATTAAAATGTTGTGTGCAGGGTACTTATCTACTTTTGATTATCGTATTGTGATGATGGCGAGATAGCAGAGAAAAAATGTGATGCACACAATATACGCTAGTACTGGCTGCTGAAGGTCTTTTGGCATGAACGCTCTTGCTGCATAGTCGAAGGGTGCTCAACATTCAGTGCGGCGTGTGATGCCATCCACTGCAGCAGCTTTGTTTACCTGCCTTCCAAGCTGACCTCGCCCTCTGGAAAGACATGAATCTGCCACAGTTGCATCTGATAAGCTCAGGTTTGAAATATTTGGTTACTATATGCCACAGTTTACTGTTTATTTTATCAGTTTCTAATATCTGCCTGTGATGGAGAACAGGAAGATTTTCCAGGTATCAGTCCTCACCATTGATTTCTACTTATGGGTTTGGGGCTGGAGGCTCCAGGACCCACGGGAACAATTTTTTTGCAGAGAGGGAGCTGTTTTCAGTTATCAACAGCGCCTGTACACCTTGCGTGGTATCACGCGTGCCAGCCAATAACCATCGCTGGCCCCCCTCACACACCTCAGTTCTGTTCTTTCCACCACACAGTGTGCACTGTGGGAATGGCAGTGCCACAATTCATTTGTCACCGAATTTCGACATATCTCACTGCTAAAGTTTACACGTGGTGGCTTTCCTGATTTATTATTTTTACTTTTCTGCAATGCTGAAGTCTGAAAAGAATGGGGTTAAGAAGACCAAGAAAGTCTGGTAGCCTCCCATTATGCATCAGTGCCCCTTGGGGAAGCAAACGGCTGCAACAGACCCGCATCATTGAAGTATGGCCACCGCTGGCCCTAAACATGACACTGATATGTGCAACATCTACTTCTCAACAGACCGCCATAACAATAAGATTCATGCAAAAAGGTGGCAGGTGTCGCACACGTGCAGCCAAGGCACAGTCACTAAGCCTTTCCACTGGGCCTCTTCCTGGGACCTTAGGTTCCGTGGAAGTACAGGATCCTCCTCTATTTTATACTGTGGGGGCCTCTAGGTTGCCCCTGTTTTGGATCAAGCGAATAGTTGTTCAGGCTTGGGTCATCTAAATATAAAATCAAACTTACTGAAAAAGGGATGGATGAACTCCACACAGATAAATCCAATTTCTTCTCTTTTATTTGGTTCAATTCACACAGTCATGAGAGCGTGACTTTTCATGACAACGCCATTTCATCAGGAACTCTGCGTTGCAAGTCTTACATATTTTTTGCTCTTCTGTTTTAAATAAGTTTTGTTAGGATTTTCTCCTTGCAAAGTGAATCACTTTGCCTGGCAGAACAGCACCATCCCTCCTGTCATTTCATTTCTGTTGGCAGAGTCAGTGGAGTCCTTATTCCTGTTTGCTTTCTATGGTTTCAGGGAACTCTCGTCACCATCCTGATGTCTTCTTACACTCTGCTGAGGTGTCTGAGGCCCTAGTGGGTGAGTCTGGTAGACAGATGGCTCCATCTGGTCAGCTTGCTACGAACCCCCAACAGTCTGCCTGCCTTTAGCTCGGTCTGCACTGGGGGAACACCTTGGTGTCCTCGCCTGGTGTTCACAGTGATAGTGAGCTTGATGGCACCAGACAAGATGTCAGGCCCACTCCAACACCATTCACGGGGTCAGGGAGACTGGCACTGAGGACGCTGCATGTCCACGGTCCAACTGCGAGGTGAAGGTTATTTTTTTTCCCTCTAGTGTCACTAGTGGCACCAAAGGGGAAGGATGCTGCCGACTCCAGCAACAGACACAGTGACGGCCATGGTGTCAGTCCTGGGTTGGGCACTGTGAGCGATGCCGGTGCTGTCTCTGGAGTCGTCCCTTGCAGTGCTGGGGGTGAGGATGGTTCTAGGGGGGTGACACCACAGCAAAGCCCAGCACCAAGGGTGGTGCTGGCAATGGGGATGAACCTGTCCTCGATGATGTCGTCAACTCTAAGCCCAGTGCCACAGGTGGTGCTGGCCCAGAGTCTGATGGTGACCTGGAGGCAGAGTTCTCCCCGGAACCACTAGTCAACACCATCACCGGTGAGGTTCACGGCCACCCTACGGGAAGTGTACGGATCATTCTCCTCACATAAGGAATCCCCCACAGGCACCAACCGGCTCACTCCTCTAATGTAGGAGGGCCCTGTTTGGGTGACTCTGCCAGTCCCTCCTCTACGGCAGGGCACCCTGTGCAGTTCTGCAGTCCAGGTAGAAGCCCTCAAGACCCTGAGTCTTGTTCCCTCTGGGACTTCACTGCTTCCTAGAAAGGTTGCCCATGTTCACAGGCCCTGAGAGGCAACTTATGTGACAACAACACACAGCATTCGTTGGTGCCTTAGATAATTTCCACAGGGATTCTGACATGGACCAGTTGCAGCCCTTCCTCCAGCAACATCAACCTCTGGGGTCAGTGCCTCCTCTTCGTCAACATCCTCCTCACAGGACAACGACGCATCATCGAGACACCTATCCTCGACTGTAGAGTACTCCCTGTACCAGCGATTCCTAGCGGAGATACTTGGCACTGGATTCTCACAGGATGCAATCAGGTAGCCCTGCCACTGGAAGTCTTTGGGGGTTCCCAATGATGGCGCTACTGTCATCCCTCCCTGGCCTAAAGTCTTCAAGAAGGCATCAAGGATACAATGGAAATATCCCTACTTTTCCCTCCAGACCCTAGGAACCTCCTACTCCAGTATCGCGCACCTGCAGGGTCTGTAGCTGCAAGCACCAGCAGGGTGATTGTCTCAGTGGGGAATGGTGGACTGGGCTTGGTAATCAACAGTGAAGAAATTCTGGAAGAGCAACAATTACGGTACATATGTAATTTTCATATCTTCCAAGAATCAGTCTTCATCACTGATTCCCACTTATGAGTCAGAGTACCAAACTTCCCTTCTTTCTGTGGGAGGAGCAGGCTCACCCCGCAGGTAACAGGTACTTTCAGTCCTCTGCGTGGGGGAGAACACCTGAAGGCAGGAGTTCCTTTCCAGTCTAGTGGAACCCGAGACTGGTCAGGGTAAGGCAGGGGCTCCTGAGGAACAGGAGCAGAAGGGTACCCCAACAGCTTTCCCCTGACCTTGTGGAAGAAGAAATGAGCCACCGGAAACTGTGAGTTCAACATCTTACACTGAGTCAAAGGTGCAAGCCTGGAAAGGTGAAGCCACACCATCTGTCTAAGGCAGATTACAGTTCCTGCAAGCCTGGAGGCCATCTCACTGGCATCATATGATGCCCTTAATTGGTGTCCGACTACCTCCAGACCTCGAGGAGAATGGCAAATGACTTGTCCTGCTAACTTGCACTGCAGCATTACAGCTAGGAGCTGACCTACCTACAACCAAAATACAGCGGTTCCATGTGATAGCGACGATCACGGAAGCGATTGCCGTCAGGGTGGTGTCATCGCCGAAAATCAATTTTGATGATGTACACTGGCAGTGCACAGCAAAGGGGGCTGAGACTTTTTTATGTAGAGGCTGTATCCCCGCACCCCCCTACTAAAGATTCTTAATTTGGGGGTGCATGTTTGACGGGTGAAAAATAAAAAGAACACACCCAGAACCGAACCAGACCCCGTCCCAACCCCAGCCTGCCACCATCCCACACGGCCAGCTCAGCAGCCCACTGCCACGTTACACCCCACAAACCCTCCCTCCCCTTCCACCCATTGCATGGCGTGGTCCCCCCCCCCCGCCTGTGTACATCGCTGACCCCCCTATCCGGCTGTATCTTATGCGAACAGGTATACCTTCCCTTCCAGCCCCTCTGCAATGTCACTGAAGAGGACTGGTCCCAGAATTGACCCTTGTGGCACCCCGCTGGTTACTGTGCCTTCTTCCGAGTGAATTCCATGTACCGCCACCTTCTGGCTTCTGTTACTCAGCCAACTGTGTACCCATTTTACTACCTTAGGACCCACTCCCAAGCTGCCCAGTTTGGTGTTGAAGGCCTTATTAAATTCTAAGTAGACCACATCCACTGCCCCTCCCTGATTTACTTCCCTTGTCATGCAGTCAGGGCTCCAGATAAGTTTTTTTTGGGATGAGTATTGTACTTTTCATTTTGAAAGTGACGCGAGTAAAACCAAATTCAGATGCGTACAAATGTCTGGACAGAGTGGAGTGAGGAATACATTTTAAATGTAGTTTTTTTCCTAGATAAAATCTGATCAAGTGCCAGCAATGCTCCAGATAATGTTGGCAGATAGAAGTAATTTACTCACCAGTTTTAAAATATAGTGACTAAAACAAAACTGGGATGCTTATGGTTATGAGTGCTGTAAATCTGAAAAAAAAAAAAACTGCTCCTTTCGAATCACCAGTTATGTTATGAAGCACTGTTCTTTGGAGTGTGGGGTATTTACAAATGTTGGGTGAATACTACTACTTATTAAAAAAATTTCTGAAGACTATTTCCTAAAATGAGGCGAGTAAAACGAGTTGGTACTCCCCTTACCTGGAGCCCTGCACCCAGTTGAAGAAATCTATCAAGTTCATCTGGCAAGAGCTCCCCCTTGTGAATCCATGCTGCCTTGGATCCTGTAATCAGCTGGCCACAAGATATTCCGCAATCCTTTTAGACTGTTTCCATAACTTTGCCACCACCTAAGTCAAGCTTATATGTCTATAGTTCCCTGCATCTTCACTATTCCTATTTTTGTGAAGTGGGACCACATCTGCCTTTCTCCAGTGCCCTGGAACTACCCCAGTAGAAACACAGAAACATAGACTTTGACGGCAGATAAGGACCGCTTGGCCCATCTAGTCTGCCCATTTCCCTACCTACAGGATAGGCCGTAGATCCTAGTTAACCAACAGCCTATTTCTTCCTACCCCCCACAAGAATTGCCTTATGTCTGTCCTATGCATTCTTGAATTCTCCCACAGTTTTAGACCCCACAACCTCCTCAGGAAGGCTGTTCCATGCATCCACTACCTCTCTGAAATAATACTTCCTCACATTGCCCCTGAACCGCTCTCCTTCTATCTTTAAATTGTGTCCCCTTGTTCTTGCAAGTCTCTTTTCTGAAAGATGCTACCCTCTTGGACTTTGCTGATTCCACTGAGGTACTTAAAAGTTTCTATCATGTCCCTCTCCTTCTTTCCTCAAGGGTATACATATTAAGCTCCTTTAGTCTCTCCTCATACGGCTTCTCTTGCAGACCCTGCACCATTTTAGTTGCCCTCCTCTGACTACCTCTATCCTATGTCCTTGCGGAGATTGGGTCTCCAGAACTGGACACAGTACTCCAGATGGGGTTTCACCAACTGTCTGTACAGAGGGATAACAACTTCCTGTTTTCTGCTGCTGATGCCTCTCCCTATACATCCCAGTATACCCACAGCCCTCCCTACTGCCTTCTCACATTGCTTGCTAACCTTAAGGTCATCTGATATGATTACCCCCAGGTCCCTTTCCTTTTTTGTTGTTGTTACTACCTCCCCACCCATTGTGTATTCTTCCTCCCAGTATTCGGTGATAGGTCGAACAGAGCCATCAGAGGTGCACCAAACTCCTTTCTTAGTACCCTAAGGCGAACCCAGTTCGGCCCCATTGCCTTATCTACCTTTAGCTGCTCCAGCTCCCTGAGGACTGGTAGAAGTTGCCAAACAGAACCCAGGAATACAGTACATCTTAGACAGGCATACACTAGAGGTTACCAAGACTGAAAGGGACTTGGGCGTAATTATTTCAGATGACCTTAAAGTAGGGAAACAATGCAAAAAAGCAGCACGAAAGGTAAGCAGTATCCTTGAATGCACAGGCTGGGGAATTATGGGTAGGAAACAAGAAGAAATCATTCCACTCTGTTGATCCTTGGTGAGGCCACACCTGGAATAGGAGAAAACCACTTTGGTTCTTGAAGGATGTAGCATGGAAAGTTAGGGCCAAAAAGTTGGCATTCAAGAAATATAAGGAACACAAAGAGATGAGAATAGAGAAGTGTACCAAGATTGTCTGAGGGAAGTTGGAAGAGCAGTAAGGAGGGCAAAAGCACAAACCGAAGAAAGATTAGCTCAGTGAGGTAGGGAGATAAGACATTCTGGTGTGCAAGAACAAGGGGTCACAATTTGAAGATGGGGGGGCTCCGAGGTAATGTAAGGAAGTATTTTTTCACAGAGAGGGTTGTGGATGCATGGAACGGCCTTCTGGAGGAGGTTGTGGAGTCAAAAACAGTGGTTGAATTCAAGCATGCATCGGACAGTCATAAGGCAATTCTAGGGGGTGGGGTAGAAAGACATAGCCTGCTGGTTAACTAGGATCTGCAGCTTATCCATTAGGTAGGGAAATAGGCAGACTGGGTGGACCAAGCGGTCCTTATCTGCTGTCAAATTCTATGTTTCTATGTTACATTAGTGAAAAAAGAATGACAACTAGTACTGGAGCCCACTCGAGAGGGAGCAATATTAGACTTGATACTCTCAAATGGAGATGGTGAGAGGATCACAGATGTAGAAGTGGGTAGCCATCTGGGAACTAGCGACCATCGAACAGTATGGTTCACAATAAACACAGTAATAGAGTCAAGCCATACAAAGACAAAAGTACTGGACTTTAGGAGGGCTGACTTTGCCATAATGGGTGAGTGCCTAAGGAATGCACTAGCAAATGGGCAGGAAGGAGGGTGGAAGAACAATGGGGAATAATAAAAACTGCCATCACAGAGGTAACGAGTCTTTGTGTGAAGCAAATAAATAAAACAAGACGATGTAAGAAACCACTATGGTTCTCAAAGAAGTGGCAGTGAAGGTTCAAGAGAAAAAGAAAGCATTCAGGAAATACAAGAAATCGCAGAAGGAGCAGGACAGAGAACTGTATCAGTTAAAGCAAAAGGAGGCTGGGAAGGCAGTCAGAACGGCAAAGGCCCAAACCGAGGAAAAGATAGCCAACTCAGTTAAGAAGGGGGATAAAACCTTTTATAGGTACATCAGGGAGCGAAGGAAGACCGATGGAGGAATAGTGAGGCTTAATAAAGGGAGGAGGGAGGGTGGGCAGAGGGAGACTGTGAAAAGGCAGAGATACTAAACAAATATTTTTGCTCAGTATTTATAAAGGAAGAGGGGGAGATACATAAAACAAACAGTAGTAACACTCTGGATACAGAAGTTGATACTGGCCCATTTACAGAAGAAAGGGTTCTGAAAGAACTCTTAAAACTAAAGGTGGACAAAGCAATGGGGCCTGATGGGATTCATCCAAGAATTCTAAAAGAACTAAGGGTAGAACTAGTGACGCCACTGACTACCCTTTTTAACAAATCATGGGAGGATGGGGTGGTACCCGAGGACTGGAGGAGGGCAGATGTGATTCCCCTTCACAAAAGTGGGAGCAAGGCAGAAGCAGGAAACTACAGACCTGTTAGTTTAACCTCAGTGATAGGGAAAATGATGGAATCACTTCTAAAGGAAAGAACTGTCGAGTATCTAGAGGCCAGAGGGGCACAGGACCTTAGGCAGCATGGATTCACAGCGGAAGTTCATGCCAGACTAATCTGATAGATTTCTTTGACTGGGTGACCAAAGTAGTAGATCAGGGAGGGGCTGTGACATGGCCTACCTAGACTTTTAGCAAGGCGCTTGACACAGTCCCACACAAAAGATTAATATACGTTAGCCAGCCTGGTAAAGAACTGGCTGGAGAATAGACACAGAGAGTTATAGTAAATGGAGTCCACTCAGAAGAAAGGAGGGTTACTAGTGGCTGCATCTGCAGGGTTCAGTATTAGGACCGGTCCTCTTCAATGTCTTTATAAGCTACATTGCAGAAGGACTGGAAGGAAAAGTATGTCTCTTTGCAGATGACACTAAGATCTGCAACAGAGTTGATGCACAGGGTGGGGTGAAAAGGATGAGAAGGGACTTGGCAAGGTTAGAGGAATGGTCAAATGTATGGCAGCTTAGATTCAATGCTAAGAAGTGCAAGGTAATGCACCTGGGAAACAAAAACCCAGGGGAAGAGTACACAATGGGGGGTGAGATACTAACAACAACAAAAATGGAAAGGGACCTGGGGTAGTCATATCAGATGACCTAAAGATGGGCAAGCAATGTGAGAGGCAGCAAGGAGGGTTGGGGGATACTGGGATGCATAGGAGAGGCATCACCAGTAGAAAACAGGAAGTTATTATCCCTCTGTACAGACAGCTGGTGAGACCCCATCTGGAGTACTGTGTGCAGTTCTGGAGACCCAATCTCCGCAAAGACATAGACAGGATGGAAGCTGTCCAGAGGAGGGAATTAAAATGGTGCAGGGTCTGCACCGGAAGACATATGAAGAGAGACTTAAGGAGCTTAATATGTATAGCCTCGAGGAAAGGAGGGAGAGGGGGACATGATAAAACATTCAAGTACCTCAAGGAATCAACAAGTCCAAGAGGGTAGCATCTTTCAAAAAAGAGGTGCAAGAACAAGAGGCACAATTTGAAGCTAGAGGGGCGGCTCAGAGGTAATTTAAGGAAGTATTTTTCACAGAGAGGGTTGTGGATGCATAGAACGGCCTTCCGGAGGAGGTTGTGGAGTCAAAATCAGTGGTGGAATTCAAGCATGCATGGGATAGTCATAAGGCAATTCTGGGGGGTGGGGGTAGGAAGAAGTAGGCTGCTGGTTAACTAGGATCTGCAGCTTATCCAGTAGGTAGGGAAATGGGCAGACTGGGTGGGCCAAGCGGTCCTTATCTGCCGTCAAATTCTATGTTTCTATATGTCCGGGGGGATTGCTAAACTCAGAGGGGACAAGGCAGAGTGTGTGGAGGGGAACCTAGAGAAGGCATCAATTCTTAATACGTATTTTTGCTCAGTTTTTACAGAGGAGAGGGAGGGACAGGGCCCACAGCTAGCCATCAGATGCAACGAAGGGAGGGAGGTAAACACCAGGCCTTTTAAGGAAAAGAGGGTCCTAGAAGAGCTCACAAAGCTTAAGGTGGACAAAGCTATGGGTAAAGATGAAACTCATCTCAGGATTCTAAAGGAACTGAGAATGGAGCTAGCAGCACCACTGGCAGTCTTGTTTAGCGAGTCCCAGAGGACTGGTGAAACGCTCATGTGGTCCCTCTTCATAACAGTCATAGCAAAGAGAAGGCAGGGAACTACAGACCAGTCAGTCTCATCAGTTTGGGGTAAAATCATGGAGGTATTCCATAAGGCACAGGATCCAAGGCAGCATGGATTCACAGTGGGAAGATCCTGTCAAACTAATCTGATAGATTTATTTGATTGAGTGATCAAGGAGGTGGACTGGGGGGTGCAACTGGTGTCGCCTACCTTGACTTCAGCAAGGCCTTCAACACTGTTCCACACAGAAGTCTGGTAAACAAGTTAGGTAGCCTAGGAGTGGGCCCCAAGTTGGTTAACTGGGTTGAAAACTAATCGAGAGACAGAAAGCAGAAAGTGGTAGTAAACGGAATCCAATCAGAAGAATTGGGGGTCACCAGTGGGGTACCTCAAGGATCAGTTCTGGGACCAGTCCTCTTCAATGTCTTCATCAGTGACATTGCAGAAGGGCTGGAGGGGAAGGTTTGCCTATTTGCAGATTACACAAAAATCTGCAACAGAGTAGATACCCCAAAGGGGTGGAAAAGATGAGAAAATATCAGGAAAAACTGCAGAGCTGGTCTGAAGTATGGCAACTGAAATTTAATGCAAAGAAGTGCAAAGTCATGTACGTATGGAGTCGGAAACCTGAAGAGAGCTACAGGTTGGGGGGGGGGTTGCTGACAAGCACCAGGGAATAAAGAGACTTGGGTCATTATTATGGATGACCTGAAAGCCATCAAGCAGACTGCAAAGGCAATAGGGAAGGCCAGGGGTGTGCTGGGGTGTATCGGCAGGGGTATCATAAGTTGCAGGGGGGAGGTGATGATCCCACTACAAAACGCAACTGAGGCCTCATCCGGAATACTACGTGCAGTACTGGGGGCCGAATCTGCGCAAAAAAATTGACAGGATAGAGTCCGTACAGAGGAGGGCAACTAAGATGGTGCAGGATCTGCAGCATGAAGCATATGAGGACAAGTTAAGACATTCCCTGGTGTTTCAAATTCCCATTTCTCTCATACTCTTGAAAAAGTTTTCAAGGTTGTTTTCTGGCACAAGAACATTCTTAAATATATTGAAACATTATTAGAATAATGATTTATTCTATTATGTCATGTTTAACTGAGAATATATACAGGATGGCAGCAAGGAAATTAGCTCCCACAATTGCAGCAGTTGGTATCATTCAAGGCGCTTTATCTAAATATCTATCTTTGGTTACAATGTTTATTTTATGTTAAAGTCCTTCCCATTCTGCATGTACTTTTGAATTGTTTGAATAGCATTGTTGCAAGTTTTATTGTTTATTGGGACGTTTCAATTATTTTTGTCCTGAGTTGACCACCTCTGAAACTGCAACTCTGAAAGTAGATATAACCAAAAGAAGCATGGCAAGCCCTATATTTCTTTCTGTCTCAATATTCATAACCATATTCTACATCTATCAAAAAAGTTTTATGAAAATGACATGGGTTTGAAATGGTTTTATGTATAGACACATACAAATATGTCCCCCTTTTATGGGAATATCAGTTCAAGAGGGTGTCATAGTATTGGTAACTTATTCTTTATTTTTGCATTTGTGGAAAAAATGAAGCAAGCATCATGACAAATGATGTGCCCTTGTTTCACTTTTTTTTTTTTTTTTTTTTAACACTCATGGTATCATGTAAAATACTGATGTTATAATCATATTAAAAAAAAAAAAATCTGACCCCTTCCGGATGGATTTTTTCCACAGAGATTAACTCTCAGTAATGTAACTTAAAAACAAGCATGGCAACCCATGTTTTTTGCTGTGGATTTTAAATGTTTAGACGACCATCATGTACTGGGCAAAAAATTATGACTTTTGTGGGGTTGCTGAAACACCAAGGAACGTCCTTAAAGGACCACAATATGTATACACTGGAACAAAGGAGGGAGCGAGGCGATGTGATTGAAACAAATATCTCAAAGACATAAATAAGATGAAACGGAACAAGATTCTCCAGTATAAATAGAGTACTAGGACAACAGGGCATGACATGAGATTGGAGGGTGGCCGCATAAGGGGAAATGTGAGAAAGTTATTTTTCTCTGAGAGGGTGGTGTGTGCATGGAACAGCGTGCCTCAGAAGGTGGTAGGAACACACAAAGTGATGGGATTCAAACATGCATGGGATAGGCACAAGGGAACTATACAGATGGGAAGCAGATAAGACCACTGACTAGGTAGAGTTAGCCGGCACAAAAACAGGTAAACGGGCAGACTAGATGAGCCTGGCAGTCCTTATCTGCCGTTAACTTCTGTTTCTATGAATACTGTGTCCAGTTCTGGAGGCCCCACCAAAAGAAGAAGGAACGATTGGAGACTATTCAGAGAGGGGCCACTGAGATGGTGCAGGGCCTCCATCACAAGCCATATGAATCTAGACTCAGGGACTTGAACTTGTACCCCTGGAACAGAGAAGGGACCGGGGACATGACAGAACATTCAAATTCATCAAAAGTATAAACAGTTCAGGCAGACGACCTTTTCCAGGCCAACAAAGAGGCACGTACAAGAGGGCACAACCTACGTGTGAGAGGGGGATGGCTAAGAAATGTCAGGAAGTACTTTTTCACGTAGAGGGTGATAGACCCATGGAACAGCCTTAACCCAGAGGTAGTTGCAGCAAAGATCGTGAATGAATTTAAACATACATGGGGCCGACACTACGGTAAAAGCAAAACAAACAACATATAGGGGTTGGGGTAGAATTCACCAGCACACTAGATAGATCGCAAGGTCCCCAACTGCCGTCTTCTTACGTAGAAATGGATCTCTTTGTACACCTTAAATCATGTACCCTACAATCTTCATAACCTTGTCTGAAACTTTTGATCAAGTTAATTGTTTATTCCTTCTAAAAACGTAACACAAAAAAACCCTTCAGAATATCAGACTGTGCAAACAACCTTTTCTATGTAATCTAAGAAGCTATACACACGATAAAGAGTAATGCCTCCAATTCACATCTACAAGATGTCCAGTTAGGAGTTCCTCAGAGTCTGACAATAAGAACCTTATCATCGATTAATGATCTATCCAAATAGTGTAATTCATCATGCCATACACACACGTACTGTGATACTGCCAGTTCTTGGTAAAACACTCCCATCTCTAACTTGATCTACCATACACTGCAATCGAACATTACCAAAGCTAAATGCTCGCTGACATAGCTCTGTGAAGTTGCGTCTAAGCCCAACTCCTAGTACTGTGTCAACGAAGTCCAGGGTGTACTGCAGATGGAGTGCATGACAACTATGGGACGAAGATGTTGTCCATCCCACCACTTCAATATCTCCTTCAGTGGACTGGGTAGAGGCAATGTATGGCATGTCATGCCTCCCCCCCAAAAGAAGGGAAGGTGCAGTAGGGTGACCCTAAAGAGGGAGATGGATGGTTCTTACATGCGGACATTAGGGAATGTGTGGCAACCCACTAAAAAGGGATAAAATGAGAGCATGAAAGCTGCATCCTGGTTTGCACAGATCCACTTAGCCACAAACTCATGCAAACCAAAACCATAACTTTAAGGTCATCAGGATAGAAAGCTAGCCTAGAATAAGTCAACGACTTCAAATACCTGTGGGACAGGCTGCAAACTCAGAAATTTATTTAAGGGCAATGACAATAATGGCCCTTGATTTGACCTACTACTGTGAAGACTTGGGTCACCCACTGGCAAATCCTGTGGCCTATTAAGAACAAACCTAATCAAGTAATAAAGTGTATTTTTCTTCAGTGTGGCGCACTGCAGGAAATGACCCAAATAAGCCAAACCCAACAGGCAAAGAGTGAAATAAAAATGTTACTACTCTGCTAGATCACCTTCCAGTTTTCCCTCCAACAGCCTAACCCCTAAAGAAGGCAACCAATAAAATGAGTTTTATTATCCTTGCAGAATTTCTAAGATAAGACATTTTTTAAGAGTCTTGAACAGGCAAATGTTCAAGGGCCCCATACAGAAAGTTAGTCACATCCCAGGAATATGCCTTTTTTTAAAATCACCAAATGTTCTTTACCAATAAGATGCACCTGTCCACAGACAAGACAGCATACGGACGTGAATGCTTTTGCAGTAGATGCTAATGCTGCATCTTCATTAGCCGGCAGGAGCTGAACACCTATCCTCTGCGATGCACTCGCTCCCCAGTCAGCTACAGCATGGCATTCCATGCATCACACGCAGGCCCAGCTGTGCTGCTGGGGCACCCCTTTTTCTTTACTTTTTGTAGTGAACAGATCGTTAAATCTGCCAGGTCAACAGCACAAGAAGCTTGCTTGCCCCGACTGCTCCACGTGACAAGTACATCACAGACTTTCCACACTGCCCCACCTATGGCCTGTCTAGTGGGCCATCCTATAGTGTCTGTGTCAGTCCACCCACTTGTATAATTGGTTAGAAGTATGACACCACCAAAAACAAAATACTGTATCTCAGCCAGGCAATATCCTGGGTAAATTAACTGCTGTTCAGAGGGCTCCATGTTCATTTAATCTGGGATGGTGGTTTTGACACCTGTCCATTAGGAAGCGAAGGAGACTACTGAACGACTTTGAGGCAAAGTGACAGGGCTCCATAACCAACCACAAAATCACTTCCTCAAATGCAGTTGAGAATGTGGCATAAGAGAACGGTGGGCTTATTCTGACAAAATTTATTGCTCCTTTTTCGCCATCTCATGGCCTCTGTCCGCGCACACATGCGCGGGTCTTTATTAAACAGAGAGTACCTCCCTAAGTTGCTTTTATTTACCCAGCCGAGATGCAACATCTCGTTTTCAGCGGGGTCCTGCTTCTATCCATTTCTGCATCCGTATGGACTGGAGCACTAATTGGTTGATGACTTGCAAGGAGACACTCGGAGTTATCTAACTCCAGCCAACGCGCTCTCGGCCGCTTTCCAACTGTCTCTCATCATTATGAGGGCAGTATCCCATTTTAACTCAGAAAAGTACTCCGTCCCGCATAAAATGTACTGCAGACACATAGATGCTGTAAAACCACACGTTAAGCAGAATTTCTTACTATTCTGCAATGCTACACGCACTGTTTACACGTTTTGAGCTTGCATCTTCATGACTGATACTGCGCCCCTCCTATTGTGGTAGACCAGTGTCCCTCATTTCAGTGACAAAGGGTTGAGAAGTATGCTCCTGACTCACAGTCGAATGCTAGAAACACTTACAGTTACTCTGACACTCACAGTTAACTGTCGTTAGAAACATCTTCCGGCACCTCACTACAGACACGCCAAGGTCGTACAGACCATCGAAAACAACTTCCGGGCCAGCATGCCCAATCTGCTTCCGGTGTCACGGGAAAAGGAGCGGAGGCGCGCACCAAGAACTATAAAATAAAGTCTCTGTATTCCAGTTTTGTGGAACTATTTACCGAACGGGAAAAACGTTAGTCATGTGGCTGTGGTGGGGCTTCGAACACGAACAAGAAAGCCGGGGATGTTTTTCTAGATCTGTGGGTGGAGCTGTTCAGTCACTATTATAGTAAAACACCAATCGGATTCGACATTCTTTGCATAAGGGCGGAGTTGTAATGGTCGAAAATAGAGGGTGTTTGGGAAATATAACAAGATTTAAGAGTGCAGAAACCGATTGTCTTCGCTGAACAATAACTGATATGAGCTTCTGATACTGTCTGACTTTTGCAAGCTACAATTAGGAGGTCAACTACGCGAAGTCTGTGTCACCATGATGTTAAATAAATACTCCTGAACCAGGTTTATATACCGGCTGTCACCATTCACAATTTTGCCCGGATGATCTTCAGTGGTCTGGGGTGCAGGCTTCAAACCTGTAGCTGTTTAACGACAGAGTGGTTCAATTCCACCTTTCGGGCGAGGACTAGAGCCAAATAATAACTTTCCTGGGCCATGTTCTGATTTTACTCATTAGCTGGTGTAGGTTGGCAACCGTGCAGCGAACTAAACTCACACCACAGTTGCTGGAATACCAGCATGAAACTCTCAAACTGGAATGAATTAACACAGTTATACACCTAATAATAAAGGGAGATGTTAGAGACATACAAGTATCTTACTGGGAAGAACAGGGTGCAGGAATACACTATTTTTAAGCGAAAAAGATGTTCCAGGACTAGAGGGCATGGGATGAAGTAGGAGGGAGGACGATTCAGAGGAAACGTGAGGAAGAATTTCTTCACAGAATGGGTTGTGGACCAGTGGAAAACCCTGCCAGAGGAAGTGGTGGGGCCTGAAACAATCATGGGATTTAAGAATGCATGGGATAGACATAAAGGAATTCTGGAGGTAAGGGGCAACAGACTTTTTGGAAAACATAAACTGAATTTCCAAGCTCAAATGGGCAGACTGGGTGGGCTATAGGCCCTTATCTGCCGACACTGTCTATGTATCTATTTATGTTTAGAAAACTTCCTTTTTAAACTCCAAAGTGCTTTTATATATTTTTGTAGTTTTCTTACTCTGTTGTCAAATAGTACTGTGTTGCTAGGTAGAGTGTAGAAGGAGCCAGCCCCCACACACGTACTGAGAGAGACAGTCTCAGACTCAGAAATATTACTTTTCAGTTTGTGAGGGAGCTCTGCTGGAAGGTACCAGATACGCAGTGTGATTCAGAGCAGCCTGCTAGGCCCTGTCCACACTGCACATGATAAACCATTACTGGTGCTTTGAACCGTTACCGTATGCTTCAAAAATGGGTCTGGTCCACACTAGGGTTACCACCTGTCCCTATTTTCGCAGGACAGTCCTGATTTGGGCAGCTGTGTCCTGCAGAAAAACATGAAAAATACTAAATGTCCTGACATTATGGTAGAAAAAATATTTTCTGATTTTCCTCTAAAATGTTGCAAAAAACTATAATACCTTAACTAAAATACCTTAAAATAATAGAAAACACAAGAAACAACTAAAAAACTACAACACTTAGTCTTAATTCTTGTTATTTAGAGAAAACATGTCTGCTGCTGGTCAAGATGACACATTGTCCTGCGAAAAATCCAGTTTCAGTGAGAAATGTCCCACTTTGGGCTTCTTAAAAGGCGGTAACCCTAGTCCACACTGGTAACGATTTACCATGCAATTTTACAACCGTTCTTTAGATCTGTCAAGATGTGGTCTTTAGGTCGGAATCGGAAATGGTTAATTTTCTGTAACGTTTCCCTTACCAGTGCAGATGTGTGACTGTACTGATTTCGATGCTGTATGTATGTATGTATGTATGAGGAGGCCTTGGAAGGCACTGTGGGATAGCCCCTTGATTCGGTTTGCATGGAGCTCCAAAAAAGAGCAGCAGTGTGGATGGGAGGTGACTGTTTCAAGAAACGGTTCATCGTCATTGCGGATGGACGGTAACGGTACATACCATACCGGTTTTAAAACTGTTACTTCTCAACCGTGTGCAATGTGGACAGGGCCTTACTTACAGAGTGTGGTGTGAGTCAGGTTTGGGAGGGGCACCAGTGCAATATTGGACAGCAAGTATTTGTGAGTGGTACAATCATAGTTTTCAGTGGTAGAGGAAATACGAGAGGACACAATTGGTTTGCAATTAGTAAGCAATAACACACTGCGAGGTGTGGTTTATTCTGGATAAACACATGCTTAGGGGCATAGTGAGCCCCTAGAACGGGGTGTGGTTTATTCCAGATAAACTCATGCCTAGGCATAGTGAGCCCCAGAAGTGGTTAGCGGCGGTTAATATCACGAGGTGGGTTATTTCCCGATAACAGCATGCCTTATGCACCTGGGCGTGCTATTATCAGGACATAACCCACACCTTGGAGTGTGTTATTGCGCTTATAAAATGGTCCCTCCTCCAAAAACTCCCTGGTTAAAAAACAATATTTTAAAAAAGTATGCTGAAAAGTGTTACGATTACAAAATGGAGAAAACAGTCCCATCTGTACTGCAGAGTTGCACACTGTATATATCATGGAGTGAGTAGAAGACATTGGTGTCTGTGCCTCTTCTCCCAACTCTGTCTCTCCCTCAATATAGAAAGACTTCTTTTTTTTTTAACTTAATTTACTTTTATTTAAGCTGTGTTCTTAATTTGCAGCCAGCAGACCATATATATATTATCAAGTGACTACAGAGCATTAGTTCCTTTGTCTCTTCTCTGACAACTCTGTCTCTCCACCAACACAGAAAGATTTCATTTTTTTTTCAATTTATATTATTTTACTTTGATTTAGGCTTTTTTGTGAAGTTGCAACCAGTGACTTACTTTTGAGAGCAAACGTGTCCCTTCCCGCCTGCCATGCAGACTGCTTTCTGGTTTGTGATTTTTAAATAGCTTCTGCTGTGTCTGTGTGGTGCCCTGATATGTGATGCCCTGATACATGTTTTTTTTTTTATTTTACTCTGTGTGTCCTCTTATGGACAGAGAGGGGTGGCTGGCAGGCTGGACACCATGACTATAGATGCTGGAAACCGACCGTACATTGGGCACGGCCGGTGGGGGCCGCGGTGGCGTTGTTGCCGGGGAATATACTATTGACCCGGGAGAAGTCGAGGAATGGAGCAGGGACTGTGTACAAGGTGCTGGGCTGATATCAGGACTGCTAAGGCTCGGCGAGGTCACACAAAGTTCCGTGAAGAGAAGAAAAATCAAGGTCAGACTGGCAGAGTTTGTGAGTGCTTGTTACTGGGGAAAATGAGGGAACTGTTGTCTGATTTTCACATTTCTGTGCCACCGCTCTCCCGTTCCATCGGATTGTAGTTGACAAGCTGCAGCGGGAGAACGGTGGCACGCAGTGATTTTTCCATGTGCTGCGGTTTGCTAAGCACAATTCGTGTCGGTTGCAGCATTATGTCCTGATGGGGACTTGGCTGAAAACCTGTTTCAGTGATTTTTTTTTTTTATGCCCATTTTATAATCCAGAATAAACCACACCCCTGGAGTGTGTTATTGTGCTTATAAAACGTGTATATGTTAGTATTACAACTTTAAAAAAAAAAAATTAACAAACATTTAAAGTTTTTCCTTTTGTAAAATAGTTCCTCCACTTAATTGTCAATAGGGACACTGGAGAGGGAGATGATTTTCCCAGTTTTGTCTCCCAACCATTGCCCATTTATTGAGCAAATTTCAGGGAAGAAAACTTTATTCTAATCTTCAACTCTGCTGTACTGTGAAACACATCTCATGCCGTACCCTGGTGTCATACAAACATCAGCCTAATGATTTCACCCCTGAGGCTTTCTTACAGACTTGGTGTTGCTCCCCCTTTTTCTTCAACACTGGTAAAAGGGACCTGGAAAGACCAGCCCCTTGTCTGCAACATTATTAAATTACATCAAAACCTTGGGCCTCATCAGCTGGTGTCGGATCCACTGCAACATCCCAACCCCTCAGTTTCCGAAACTCCTATTCCCACACTTCTCGGCGGATTACCTTTTTCACTGTCCATCCCCCATCTCTTGAGATCCCCTTCTCATTTAATCAGGAACACCTGCTGCCTCCCCCTCCTTTCTGTAGTACTACACATTGTCAGTGGGATTCAGTACTGATGGGTTATGTGCACCCCTACTAGGGGACATGGCACAGCCCAAGGCTGTAATCAGGATAGAATCCTGGGTACCTGAACATTCTGGACAACAGCAACTTTCCAGTTTTTGCTGTGCCATGAAAGGGGAAACAACTTAGAAATTTCTCTCAAGAAGAAAACAACTTTCCGACTAACTTATGGGGTTGCAATTCTGAATAGCAGGTTGGGACTACCTGGTGACAGGGAGCGCCCCTAAATAAAAATTGTGACTGTTAAGCGGTAGCTTTCAAATTGGCTAACCTGCCTTTTCCCAATTTCCACTGCCTGTGCTTGGATTAGGGGCCACATCTGCCACAATATTTCAGGGTGTGTTGCTACAGGTCTCCGATTTAAATAAAAAAAAAAAAAAGTGCCTTAGCTAAGTTCTTTTTGTTTAATATTTTGATTAGGGCTTTGCCTGTTTATGGCATGGGTGAGGCTAGGGTGCTCCACACCATGAGATTCTATCAATTGTTGAAAAACTGGTGCAGAGCTCAGGGTTTCGACTTCATTGGGGACTGGGGGTCCACCTGGCAGGATGCAGGCCTATACTGGGGCGATGTCTGCATCTGTTCGAGAGGGGAACCAGGATCCTAGGTAATAGGTTTAAATGCTGTATTGGCAAGCATTTAAACTAGCCAGTGGGGGAGGCACTGAAAAGGAGCACGGAAATCCTAACCCCCCCACCCAAAAAGTCAGAATAGTTAGTGAGGTAAACACCAAGATGAAGTCGATGTGGGAGAAGGGCAGGGGTAAATGGAGAAAAAGGCAAAGGCAGTAATGACAGGAATGGGGCAAAAAGGGGAAAGGCCATCAAAAAATGGAGGGTAATGAGTACCAATGCCTGCAGTCTAGGTAAAAATCTCCCTGAACGGATGGCCTTGATGGAAGAGGGATACCTGGATATCATGGCAGTCACAGAAACATGGTACACAGAGAACCATGACCGGGAAGTCAACATACCAGCGTACACAATCTACTGGAGGAACAAGGAGGGTAGAAGAGGAAAAGGAGGAGGAGCTCTCTATGTAAGGGAAGGGATCAAAGCAATGGAACTAAAGGGTAAACAGGGAGGAGAGGAGGCACTGTGGGTCACCCTGGAGACCGGAAATGGCACCATAATCCACACGGGTGTTGTATACAGACCCCAATCTCAGAGAAGAAATGGACAAGGCAATGATAGAAGGCATCCTTAGGATGGCAGAAAAAGGGAAGATATTGTTGATGGGTAACCTGAATATGCCAGACATTAACTGGAGCACCTTTGCTGAAGCCACATCCAAGAGCAAAGTCTTTCTTGATGCCCTAAGGGTGCATGCCTCAAGCAGCTAGTGTTGGAACCCACTCAGGAGGGAGGGAGCAGTCTTAGACCTGGTACTCTCAAATGGGGACAGAGAGCGGATTTCAGATCTAGAAGTGGGTAGCCATCTGGGAACAAGTGACTACCAAACATTGTGGTTCACGATAAACACAGCCGCAGAGTCAAGCCATACAAAAGTGAGGGTACTGGACTTTAGGAGGGCTGACTTTGTCAAAATGGGAGAGTGCCTCAGAAAAGCGCTAACAAACAGGCAAGAAGGAGAGGTGGAGGAACAATGAGGAAACATCAAAACTCCTATCACAGAGGCAACAATCCTTTGAGTGAAGAAAATAAATCAAAAACAAAATAAAAAAACACTATGGTTCTCAAAAGAGGTGGCGGGGAAGGTTAGGGAGAAAAAGACAACATTCTGGAAGTATAAGAAAACACAGAAAGGGCAGGACAGAGAACTGTACCAGTTAAAGCAAAAGGAAGCGGGGAAGACAGTCAGAATAGCAAAGGCTCAAACCGAGGAAAAGATAGCCAACTCTTTCTGTTTTTTTCACAGAGGTTGTGGATGCATGGAACAGCCTTTCTGAGGAGGTTGTGGAGTCAGGAACAGTGGGAGAATTCAAGAATGCATGGGCCAGGCATAAGGCAATTCTAGTGGGGGGGTGGGGGAAGTAAGCTGTTGATTAACTAGAATCTGTAGCTTATCCATCAGGTAGGGAAATGGGCAGACTGGGTGGGCCAAGCGGCCCTTACCTGCCGTTAAATTCTATGTTTCTGTGTTCTATATCAGGCATTAGAGGCAAGGCTGTTTAACCTGGCTTTGAAGGTAAACTGTTGTTCAGTTCAGGATTGGACGACACCCTCAAGGATGTCCAAGATAAGAAGGGGCAACTTGCTGTGTCAAAAACAGCAACAGAAAACAAACTCCACATGTAACTCAGTTAAGAAGGGGGATAAAACATTTTATAGGTACATTAGGGAGCGAAGAAAGACCAAGGGAGGGATAGTGAGGCTTAATAAAGGGAGGTGGGTGGGCAGAGAGAGACAGTGAAAAGCAGGAATACTGAATGAATACTTCTGCTCAGTATTCACAAAAGAGGAGGAGAGGAGGTACCTTATCCAGTCAATAGAACCACTCTGGTAAGGGGTTTGATACCAGTCCTTTCACAGAAGAAAGGGTTCTGAAAGAGCTCCTAAAACTGAAGGAGGACAAAGCAATGGGGCCTGATGGGATTCACCCCAGAATTCTAAAAGAACTAAGGGGAGAACAAGTGACACCACTGACTACCCTTTTTAACAAATCATGGGAGGATGGTGTGGTACCTTAGGACTGGAGGATGGCGGATGTGATTCCCCTTCACAAAAGTGGGAGCAAAGCAGAGGCAGGAAACTACAGACCTGTTAGCTTGACCTCAGTGGTAGGGAAAATGATGGAATCACTTCTGAAAGAAAGAATTGTTGAGTACCTAGAGGCCAACTAGCACAGGACCAAAGGCAGCATGTATTCACAGCGGGAAGGTCATGTCAGACAAATCTAATAGATTTGTTTGACTGGGTGACCAAAGTAGTAGACCAAGGAAGGGCTGTGGACATGGCCTACCTAGACTTTAGCAAGGCATTTGACACAGTCCCACACAAAAGATTAATAAACAATTTAGCCAACCTGAGAGTGGGTCCCAGGGTGGTAGCCTGGGTAAAAAAATTGGCTGGACAACAGGACACAGAGGGTAATAGTAAACGGAGTCCACTCTGAAGAAAGGGGAGTTACTAGTGGGGTACCGCAGGGTTCAGTACTGGGTTTGAGCCTTTTTAATGACTTTATAAGTGACATTGTAGAGAGCCTGGAAAAAAAAGTATGCCTCTTTGCAGACGACACAAAGGTCTGCAACAGGGCTGATACACAGGGGGGTGGAAAGGATGAGAAGGGACTTGTCAAGGTTGGAGGAATGGTCAAAAGTATTGCAGCTTAGATTCAATGCAAAGAAGTGCAAAAGTAATGCACCTGGGAAACAAAAACCAAGGGAAGAGTACACAATGGGGGTTAACAGACAGAAATGGAAAGGGACCTTGGGGTAGTCAGATCAGATGACCTAAAGGTAAGTAAGCAATGTGAGAAGGCAGAAAGGATGGCTGGGAGATAGTGGGATGTATAGGGAGAAGCATCCCCAGTAGAAAACAGGAGGTTGTTATCCCTCTGTATAGACAGTTGGTAAGTACAGCCTGCAGTTCTGGAGACCCCATCTCCGCAAGGACATAGACAGGATGGAGGCAGTCCAGAGAGGGACAACTAAAATGGTGCAGGGTCTGCAACAGAAGCCATATGAAGAAAAACTAAAGGAGCTTTAATATGTATACCCTTGAGGGAGAGGGGAGACGTGACAGAAACTTTCAAGTACTTCAAGGGAATCAACAAAATCCAAGAGGGTAGTATCTTTCAGTAAAAGAGATGTGCAAGAACAAGGGGACACAATCTGAAGATAGAGGGGGGGCGACTCAAGGGCAATGTGAGGAAGTATTTTTTCACAGAGAGGGTGGTGGATGCATGGAATGGCCTTCCTGAGGAGGTCATGGGGTCAAAACAGTGGGGGAATTCAAGAATGCATGGGACAGACATAAGGCAATTCTGGTGAGGGGTAGGAAGACATAGGCTGTTGGTTAACTAGAATCTGCAGCTTATCCAATAGGTAGGGAAATGGGCAGACTAGGTGGGCCAAGTGGTCCTTATCTGCCATCAAAGTCTATGTTTCTGTGTCTGTGTTTCCCTTGTTCTCCCTCTGTCCTTTGGGCATGGTTCTCCCATTCCCCTTTTCCTTTGGGCTTAGGGTGATCTGTGTTTTGTTACTGCCCTTTTAATTCTGCTCTCCTGTTTGAGGGCCTTTTCCCCTTTCATTATTCCTCAACAACAACAACAAAAAAAGAACCAGAGAGTTTTGAAGGGTCAGAGCTGTTGTTATTGTTGGTGCATCGGCCGCCACAGGTTGTGTGGGGGATTTGTTTTCAATGGCTCCTTTGAGCTGCATGGCTTCTAGCCATTTTTCTCCCTTGTCCCGTCTGTTGGGCGCACCCACTTTTTCTTTAGAAGCTTTCTTCAGTCTCTGGGCACTATTCTTGCACCTGTGCTTGGACGTGCACCCCCCAGCAATGTGCTGACATCACATACATCATCGTGACATCATGCACATGCATTTTCCAGAGAGCACATGCATGCCTACACTTTTCTAGTGCCAGATGTGGCAGCTCTGCTTTACTTTCTTTTTCAGTCAGCTTGGATGAGGGCTGGTAGGAGCGTTTATTCTGCCTTTCTGTTTTGTTTCCCCACAAGCAGAGGTGGGGATCGCAGCACCAGTTTTTTTTTGTAGTCAGTAGTGGAGAACTTCATTCTGGCTGTTTGGCATCGCGGCAGTAGTCCTTTTTAGCCAGTCTTGGTCAGCTGAATTTTTTTGCTGTTTTGGTTATCTGCAGGACCAGTCTTGGCATCATGGCTTATTGGAGACCTCTAGTTTCAAAACAATGTAAGACCTGCAAAAGGGTAATGTGACCCTCTCCTTGGGGTTCACATTTCCCTCATTGTGTTACTCAAGCTAATATGTCTTTTACAGTTTCCCCCAGTTGGCACTCTGAGTTGAGGTGGGTATACCTAGTGTACCGGCTGGCAGTGGCAAAGCAGAATTGCATAGATCCCACACAGGCACGTCCAGGTGTGCTGGAGTAGGACAAGGTTGCTAATAAGATCTGCAGGCAGACCATGACCATACAGAGAGTCAGGATGAGGATATCGGGGATCTTGTGGATAATCCTGACTCAAAGAAGTTACTTGAGGATAATGATGACAAGCCCTCTGAGGAGGAGGAGGAGGAGGAAGGGGAGTGGACAGAGCTGAAGAGAAGGATTCCTATCCCTCCCCTGTTTAATACCAAATCTTTGTCCTATATGATAACTGAGGCTTGTCGGACATTGCTGCTGAAGGAGGTGCAATCCATGGAGGCATTAGATGCGACTCCTATCCTGTCCACGTCCTCCTCCACTCCCAAGTGTTTAACTAATAAGAATGGGCAGGTGCGGACCAAAGAAAATATCTGCCGAGGCCTAAAGTACGGTGTTTCCCTTTTTTGGAAGAAAATATCTGCAGGTGGGAAGCCCCTCCTCTGGTGGATAAAGCTGCACATAATTCGTCAGACACACTACTATTCCTATTGAAGGATCCTTGGCCTTAGTGAATTTGCATGACAAGCGACTGGATGCTCCATGCAGAAGAGCCTTTGCCTCTAACAGCGCAACCCTCCGCACCTCATATGCTGCATTTATTGTTGCCAGAGCCTTAAGCTTGTGGGTTAAGACCCTGGACAGCTTTGTTTCCCCCAGATTCGGAGGGGGCGAGCATTTTGCATTTGGTATCCATGGCTTCCATCTTCTTAGGGGATGCTACGGTGGAGAATTTATGCATGTCGGTTCACTTTGCTTATCACATTGTGTCAGTTGTGTGGGTCGATGATCAGGCTTCGAAGACCAAACTGTTTAACTTAGCTGTAAAGGGAGGCTTGTTATTGGGTTCTGGCCTGGATGATGCTTTAAAGGATATCCAGGATAAAAAGGGCCACTTTGTAGTGTCAAAACAACAGCAAAAGGCCATTTCAACTCCAAAGGTCAAGGAAGGGGCTGACAGAGGCAGTATCGAGGGCGGTTTTCATCACTTTCGGAACTTCAGGAGCTAGAGGAGTAAAGGATCCTATTTTGGTTTCAAGAGTAATAGTAACAGAGGAGCCCTTGCTCGAAGACTCAATGCAGGGCTCTCGGCAGGATTTTTTGTTAAAGAGTCCAGGACTTTCTTGGAAAAAAAAAATGGGGGTCTGGGCTGAAAATAGGGGAGTCCTCGTGAAATTTTGGGGGGGTCCCCATTGAAATAAATGAAACGAGTCTGAAAAGTGCATTTCAGTGTTTTTTATTTATATACCCATGTTTTTTTTTATATTCCTGAATCATTATGTTGCTAATATAATGCCAAAAAGTCTTTTTTATTTATTTATTTATTTTTTAGCAGACAGTGTTGTTTTGCATTCCTACAAGGTACCAGTGATGGCTAAGCAACCACAGCAGTAAATGATCACATAAAAATAATCACCTGTGTGACTCTTGATTGATTGTTGTTCATTTATTTGTTCAATAACTGTCGTAAATTACAGTGAGAAAAATGAACTTACAGTTTTGCCGTTCTGGTACATTGAGTTGGAATTTCTACTGCTGCAGCTGAGTGCAGTTGCCCAGTTTATTTGCCAAACTGCTACAAACAAAGTTTGCCGTTAGATTAGGTACTGACAGTAAGAAGATGTAAACATTAATAGACACTGACAGAAATTGCTGACAGTCACCTATGTCTCCCAGTCAGTCACCTCCTACCCAAACTACTTCTCCGTCAGTCTCTCCTGCACATTGACATTTTAGATGCAATTATAATCATCCCCCCCCATTTCGGACTCCCTGGCAGTGCCCACCCACCAAACATTGCAGAAACCTCAGTCCCAGCTCCCACCCACCAGTGATGACTCGGGCTTAGGTGACACAATCTAACATGATCGTGTGGTTGCTGCCCCGTGGCTTAGTGCAGTTTTTTTAGCTGGCTAAACCAGACTGGCTACACTACACACTTCCTGCCCAAACTTAATGTTAGTACCAGTGGTGTTGCCATTTGTATGGAAGCAATTGCTGTTTTGTGTCTTGACCTGGCATAGAAGTGATTATTTCTTCGCCTACACCCTCCTGCCCACAACTTCTCCTAAAACACCCTGCTGCCCACAACTTCTCCTAAAACACCCTCCAGCCCACAACTTCTCCCAGCTACTCTCCTGCACAAAATCTTCTTAATTTGTAAGAATACCTCAACTTGGCTGTACCAGAGACATTGAATTTGGCTATGACTGAAACCCCCCACATTCCCACCCACCCCACCCTCTTAGCCTTGACAGCTGATCTGCCGTTAAGAAGAGAAAGTGCAGTGGCACAATCTGGTGGATATGACAACTGAGTCTGCAGTGTGTTTGCTTTCTGTGTGTACGAGTCATGGGTACTTCTATGCTGGCAGGCATTCATTTCTCCTAACACCCCTCCTGCCCAATTAACATCTCCACACAACTCTCCTGCCCATAACTTCTCCGACTCTCCTCCTGCACATTTCTTACCCACCCCACCCACAACCTAATATGGCTCAGCAGGTCTCCCAGATCTCTCTGGTTTAACAGTGGCACAATCTAATCTGGTTGGTGGCATGAAATCTGCACAGTCTGCTTTTCTAGTGAACTTCTTTTTTCATGGCATTAGAGTGCCATTTTTTCTATGGCAATTTCCTAACACTTCCCGCCCATAACTTCTCCTAACATCCTCCTGCCCATAACGTCTCCTAAACACCCTCCTGCCCATAACTTCTCCTAAACACCCTCCTGCACATTTCTTAATTGTGTGTGTGGCAGCTAAAGGAGAACTAGTGCCAGTGTTTATGACTGGATAGCACAGTGGGGTGACTAAAAAGCTCCCCCATCCCCACCCACAATTACCTTGACTCAGCAGGTCTCCCAGTCTGTCTGGTGTGTGGCAGAACCAGGTGATGCCTTGGTGGAATTATCTGCACGCGGCCGCCACTCACTGCAAGTGCAGTCTGCTTTTTTCTGTTTTAACTTCTTGTAACCCCCCTGCAAATGGGGGTTCCCAAAAGACTTCCAGGAGCTTGCTTGAATGCTCCAAGCCTGAATGGTGTTTGGCATTTAAGCCATTTATCAGTGAGTGTTTTTAGAGCCTCTGGTACTGTCTCTTTAAGAGCTGTCTGCTTGCAGACATAATTAGTTTGTATGGGGGGACTGTGTGCTTCTCTGAGTACCACTCGAGCTGCTGCCAATTCACTTCATTTTTGCAGTCACTAGAGTGCAAAGGAACCTATCTGAAAGATGTAACTGTTTGCCAGAAATTATTTAGAGTAATAATGAAATTACAGTTTGTCTAACCTGCTTTCTTTGCAGTCAGAACTGTGTCTGCTAGTTCCCATTCTAGTTTTGAACTGCTGAACTGGACCAATCAGTGTGGGGTAAGCTAGCTCTAAAATGGTGCCTTGGACGAATCAGAACTTGGACTCATAATCTGAGCCAGCCACAAGAGGATTGTATGGGCAGTGACTCTGGGAGATGTAGTTTAGACTTCAGTGCCTTTTTGGACCAACAGCAGCAGTCTATTGTGAGTGACAGCCAATCCAGTCAAGAACTGGGAGGAACTCAAAGGAAGTGCCCGTTTTGTCAGTTGGAGTGTCAGTTGAGCTTTGGCAGTGAAGAAGGAAGGAGCCCTGTGCTTTTTCAGTGTGCAGTTTTAGTCAAAACGTGTAAGGCCCAGAGTTCCGGTCTGCAGCTTGTTAGGACTGAATCCGCCCTGTGAAAAGAATCAAAGGATCTCTGAAGAGTAGAAACCAGGCTCACCCTGTAGAAGACTGGAAGAATTGCTGAAAATTGCACTCGGTCTGTCAGGAACTGAATCTGCTGTGTGTTCTCCGGTATTGTGCAGTAATTGCGATCGATACAGATGCAGCCTGCCTGGTATAGTGCTTTCTTTATATGGATGTGTGAAGAGGTTTGTGTACCTCAAGTGAGCCCTGCTGACATTGAAGGACCCTATCTTATTTGGAGGTCGTGAGTACTAATTCAAGGTCGCCTCCTGTTGAATTGCCACATTAAATCCAAATGGAATTACTGTACTGCTGACTGTTTAATTCTCCTTTTCTCTGTGTGAAAGGGCCCCTACCAGCTGCCACGGTTTGGACTAGCCACTAGGGCTTGGGTCCAGGGACAGTAACTGATAGGGATAGGCCTGTCACAGAGCCATAGGTAGATTATTAGAGTGATAAGCTAATTAACCTGATTTCCCTCGTCCTTGTTATATCCCCAATAAATCAGAGCTGCTTGTTTCAGCAAAGTTATACTGCCTGAGGTATTTGTCTATGTTAAAATACTGTACTGTGATTGTTGCACTGTATCTCATTTCACAGGAGGTCCCAGTGCCGGAACCAGACCTGGGGTAAGTGTATACTGTGAAGGTAATTCTGATATATTGTGTGGGCCACTAGTGGAAGAAAGGGTTGCAGTGTCCCAGAGGGCTGTGACCAAGTTAGTTTAACTATTGCAAACCCTGACCTCTGGGTGGAGGCACCGCCATTGGATCCAGGCCCCTCAACCTGTTAGTGGCAAATCAGGCAGGGGTAGTAGCCCTGGGATAGCGCCATCTAGGGGTTACATCTTGGAGGCTCACCGCTGGGATTGTGTGTCCTCTAGTGGCCATATTTACGAACCACTGTTAAGAAAAATGGGTACCCGACAGAAGTGGCTGTGCACCGGCTGGTGGAGGGTGTACTGGGGAGGAGATCGACCTCAAAATGCTATGCTTATCCTGGACATCCCCTGGTATCAATACGGACACTGTGCAGGGAGTACTTTCCAAGGTGGAAGGTTTACAAAACCCTGTGGTGGTGGGTCGGCATGCTAATCTGCTCACCCACACTTTCCTGGCCCTAGTAGAGTTTAAGGATCCCATAGATAGCTCCAAAGTGCCACAGACCATTACCCCAGAGGGAGCCCTCACTGCTTGGAGAGTGATAACTAAGGACAGTAAAGACCCGGGGGGGAATCAGCCCCCACCACTATCTGAAACTTTTGAGGAGAAATTTGCTGAATGGTTGCTGGGAGAGGGGAAAACTGTGGAGGACTTGAAGAAACTATTCTTGCCACCTGGGGGTGTTCCTCCCCCAACACCCTCTCCTGCTCCAGTGCCCGTAATGGTGGCTGAACCAATGCAGACTCCTATTTCTGCACCTGCCATTAGTCACGACTCTTACCAAGGTTGAGGATCTTCTCATCACCCTCCCACCCCCAAGGGAGGATGACTGGGAGACCTGGATAGACTATGTTGCCCCAAGTGCTAGAATGGCAATGCTCGAAGGCTAAAAGCTAAAGAGGGTTAGTGAGAGCCTCCGAGGTCCTGCCCTGGCTACCATCCGTGCTAAACGGGCCAGTAACCCTGAAGCGACTGCACAGGCCTATCTTGAGGCCTTGGAGAATGTGTATGGGAGCCCAGATTCTGATGAGGACCTATGGTGGAGAGTAAGAGATGCACAACAGTACCAAGGGGAGTTGTTGTCTGTGTATGTATCTCGGCTGGAAAAATTGTTGCAAGAATGCCTCAGAAAAGGTAGTTTGCCAGCGATTGAACTGGACCGAACCAGGCTGGACAGGATCCTTAAGTCTGCCCCCTTCTCAGAACTGCTGTTGCTTCAGTTACGCCTGGCAGATCGACTGGAATCCCCACCCTCCTATGATGAGTTAATGAGAGAAATTCGAGGAGTTGAGAAAAGACGACCTCGGGAGAGACCTGCACCAATAGCTGCGGCTACGACCCGAGTGACTGAGGGTGACCCATCAAGTGAAGTTCAGGGGCAGAGGTTGGCAGTCAATGAGTGCTCTGACAAGGAAAAAGATATGTCACAATGGGGCTAACTGTTGAGAGAGATCCAGAATTCAAAAACAGTCCTTTATGAAGGCCACGCCTGCAAGTGCGGCCCTGACCTATATCCGACTGCATCTGCTATGGGGTGGGGGTACCCACCCATGTATCTCCTGCTGATAACAAGCTCGAACTCAATTCCTTGACCATGGAAGTGGAGAAACTGACGAGATGTCTCCAAATGCTTATCACGCCGCAGACAGAGATGGCACCCAGGTTTCCAGTTAGTAATACCCCGCCTGGCTCCCAGTGTGGCGCCTCGGCCAGCTCAAACTCCAGAAAGTATGTTTTGCTATAATTGTGGGAAAGATGGGCACATGAAAAGGAATGCCAGTCCCCAAAAGACACTGACAAAGTTGCATATAGGCTACAAGGAGAGCTTGGAGAAGAAATCAGTGGTTAAGAGGTGCACGACATGATCCCAGTGAGGGCACCCAAAATGCTAATTCACGTCCTTTGTGGCAAGGTCAGTTGCCCAGGCCCCCACTACCGCCTCCCAGACTGGTCCAGAATAGTGGGTCCCTCCATGGAGACCACTGTAAAGGTGAATGGAGTGTCTACAAGAGCTGTATTAGACAGTGGCTCCCAAGTGACAATTATGTTCCAGGATTGGTATCAGAAGCATTTGTCAGACGTACCTTACAACCATTAGAAGGACTGCATGTATGGGGTTAAGTGAGAAGGCCTACCCTATTCCGGTATATCCGAATTTGGCTTGTCTTTCCCACCTCCGTGGCTGGAGTGGCCGAACAAGTAGAGACCCTAGCCTTAGTGTGTCCCCCACTGGACTGTATGATGGTGTCCCTTTGTTGATTGGAACAAATGCTCATATGTTCGAAGGCTGGCACAGTTGTGTTATGAAAAACAGGGGTCAAAGACTAGTAGAGCTTTAAGAGTTCCGGCTTTAATTAAGAAGGCCTATGAGGCACAGAGAGATGCTGAAAAACAGAACCAGAGGAACCGGTCGGAATTGTATGGAAGAAGGATCCTGAGTCTCTGATCCTGGCGCCAAATGCCCAGTGTACCTTACAGGAGAGGTCCGTATCAGAAAGGATGTTAAGAATAAAATATTAATGTTGGATGCACCAGGCGATGGAAAATTGCCAGAGGGACTGCTGGTCAAGCTTAGTATTTTGCCCGCTAGAGCCCATGCTTATGCCAGAAGGGTAATGGTCCAAGTTCATAATGTGTCTGAAAGAGACATTCGAGTAAACAGAGGTTGCATCCTGGCTAATGTGCATTGTGACACTGCAGTGCTACCAGCAGGAGTTCAAGGAAGAATGACAGAGTAACGCCTGACTTGTTTGATTTCGCGACCTCCGCTGCCAGCTGAATGGAAAGTGAGGATCAGTGAGAAGCTTGCCCAGAGAGACCAGGTGTTTTCTTTAAAGGAATGGGATGTAGGATGCGCAAGGAGCTGAGCACAATATCCGCTGCATGACGTAAAGACCATTTCGTGAGAGGTCTCGACGCCTGGCACCTGCTGACATAGATGATGTGAGACGGCATCTGCAAGAGATGTTAGCTGCTGGTGTAATACAAGAACCAGAAGCCCTTATGCTTCCCCATTGTGGTAGTGAGGAAAAGAATGGAACAGTAAGGATGTGTGTGGATTATCGCACCTTAAACCGCGGACTATCCTGATCAGTACACAATGCCCCGCATTCAGGATGCTTTGGACTGCCTAAACGGGAGCAAGTGGTTCTCTGTGCTGGATCTCCGCAGTGGGTACTACCAGATCCCGATGGCCCCAGAGGACCGTGGAGAAGACGGCCTTTATCTGTCCGCTTGGCTTTGTGAATTCATGAGGATGCCTCAAGGATTTCAGGTGCCCCAGCCACTTTCAACGATTGATGGAGGCGTAGTGGGGACATGAACTTACTAGAGTGCCTGGTATACCTAGATGATGTTATTGTGTTTGGCAGCTCACTGGAGGAACATGAGAGCAGATTATTTAAGGTATTGGACCGACTGGAGGACTTGGCCTTAAACTGTCCATTGATAAGTGTCAATTCTTTCAAACATCAGTAAAGTATGTGGGACACATAGTATCCACCGAGGAATAGAGACCGACCCAAGTAAAGTTGAGGCCTTGACCACCTGGCCACAGCCCAAAATCTAAAAGAACTGCAAAGATTCCTGGGATTCTGTGGTTATTATCGGCGCTTCATCAAGGACTATTCAAGAGTGATCCGCCTTTACTTAACCTTACTCAAGGGTATCCCCAACCCACAAAAATACCAAAAGTCAGCGTCCCTCAAGACTGAAAGAGTGTATTTTCATCCGAGTGAAGTATTTGGGGCCGCTGATCCCTGATTGTGAGACTGCTTTTCATGAGATCATATATCAACTACCCATGCTCCAGTGCTGGCCTATGCCGATCCAAGAAAACCTTACGTCCTGCACACTGATGCTAGCTTGCAAGGGTTGGGGGCTGTGTTGTACCAAGAGCACGAGAATGGCCTGAGACCAGTGGCCTTTGCCAGTAGAAGCCTGACCCCATCCGAAAAGAACTATCCTGTACATAAGTTAGAGTTCCTAGCTTTGAAGTGGGCTATTGTTGACCAATTCCATGAGTACTTGTATGGGGCTAAAATACTAGTAAAAACTGACAATAATCCTTTGACCTATGTGCAGACCTCAGCTAAGTTGGATGCCACTGGCCATAGGTGGCTTTCTGCATTATCTACATATGACTATGCTCTCGAATACCGAGCAGGTCTGAACCACATAGATGCTGATGCTCTTCCCGGAGGCCTGTTCCCCAGAATGATTGGGTCCGATTGGCAGAACCTGACATTCGGCACTCTGCCGGAAGTTTGACAGGAGGAACAATGTCCACGGACGCAGTGGACTGCATGGTGGATTGCTTGGAGCTCTGAGAATTGCATACCTGCTGCTTATTGCCACTTTTCTGCAATAGACATTGGTGCACTGCCTCAGCTGGACAATGACAGTATTCGGCGGCTCAATCCGCATCCCATGATCAAAGCAGCTTTAGAAGCCTCTATGCAGGAAAAGATGTGTCCAAATTACGCCCACTGATTTGAGAACTGCACTGTTATACAAAGAAGGTCCTAAGTTGAAACTGATCAATAAACTGTTATACAGAGAAACAGTAGACAGAGGGGACAAGTAGACAAACAACAACTAGTGCTGCCCACTGCCTTTCGAGACTCAGTACTGAGGTCCTTGCACAACCACATGGGGCACCTTGGTATAGACAGAACACTTGACTTGGTGAGATCCAGATTCTATTGGCCTAAGATGGGGCTGATGTGAGCAACACATTCGAACTTGTAGTCGCTGCTTACAGAGGAAAGCTTTGCCCCAGAGGGCTGCCCCTTGTTAACATAACCACCAGTGCACCCATGGAGCTGGTCTGTATTGATTTTCTAAGTTTGGAGTCAGATCAAAGAAATATCAGTAATGTGCTGGTGGTCACTGACCATTTCACGAGATATGCCCAAGCTTTCCCCACCAAAGACCAGAAAGCATCCACTGTGGCCAAAGTACTTGTAGAAAACTTTTTGTTCACTATGGGCTCCACAAAGAATCCATTCTGATCAAGGAGAGACTTTGAGAGTCGTCTGATCAAAGAGATGCTTTCTCTGTGGGGAGTGCTAAAGTCCAGAACCACTCCTTACCACCCCCAGGGGGACCCACAGCCTGAACGTTTCAACCGCACTTTGCTAGATATGCTAGGCACCCTGCACCCAAAGGACAAGCCTAGATGGAGCCAACAAATTAGCACCCTGGTACATGCTTATAACTGCACCAAAAGTGATGCCACTGGATTCTCCCCACCGCCTGATGTTTGGAAGAGAAGCTCGACTACCAGTAGATGTGTGTTTTGGGGTCTCTCCTGATGGGGTTCAAGCTGACAACTATTTACAGTATGTGCAAAAGTTAAAGGCCCAGCTAACTCATGCGTACTCAACTGGCTCAAACCATGGCTGCCAAAAGAAATCTGGCCAACAAAGAAAGGTATGATAAAAGGTGAAAGCACAGGAACTCCAGGAGGGAGATCGGTATTGCTAAGAAATCTGGGACTGCATGGCAAGCACAAGATTGCTGACAGATGGCACCATCTCCCTCACATTGTAGTGGGCAAACTAGATGATCTGCCAGTGTACAAAGTAAGGCCTGAGAATAATTCAAAAGATGTAAAACAATGCATAGAAATCATTTACTGCCCATTGGACAAATCCTAATTGAGTCTGAGCCCCTAGAAGATGCCCCCTGGACCAGTGACTAGAGCTGCTGCTAAGAAAAGATCAAGAAAGTCTGCACCTACAGAAGCAAAGTTAAAGTGTTCCCTCCACAAGTCCCAGTTGAGCATGACTGTCAGTCCATATCGAAGAAAGTGAGAGTGACTTTGAATACTATCCTTCTTACGAACTGAGTCAATTGTTTCGGGCAATCCCTAGTCAATACTGGAGACAAAGCTGGGCCTTCTGGACTGTCTAAGCCCCCAGCTTCATCCCTGGAGCCAATGCTCCCAGAAAGTGAAGTGCAAAGCATCAGATCAGATGAAATGGAATCATTGTGCATGGTTGAACTGTTTGAGCTTTCAGGGGAGGAAAATGATAGATTGGGGCAGACTGGTGATATATCCGAACAAGAAGAGTATTTTGAGTGCCTGACAGTCCACTGCCAGTGTCCGAGCTCTCCATGCCGAGCCAAATGTTGTGGACTCAGAAACTGTAACTCCTGGAGCTGAAAGTGCCCCAAGTTCTAGCCTCTCTACCCCCAGGGAGACTCCCTGACAAGTGAGGACAATGCTGAAATGAGGCTCAGAGTGCAGAGACTGTAACAGTTCCCCTAGAAAGACTGGTCGAGCTGTAAAGCCTGTGGTGCACCTCAGTTATGATTCCCTTGGGAGGCCTGTGGATTTGCCTCAATGTTGTCCATAAAGGAGTGTATGTGTCCCCGAGCTCATTGCCCAAACTGAGCGTCAGTGCTAACTCCAAGTTACTTGTGTTGCCCTCTAAGTATGGTGCCCTTGCCCCATCCAGCCCCAAGGTAACTGATAGGGAAGGGCCCCCTCTCTTCAGGTTTCATGTACAAGAGGTAATAACTTGAGTTATGGTACAATGTATGTAATACTGTGAAGAGTGACGTACTGCAATGTTTCAGAAATGTGTTCTTGGTAAATGATATATTGACTGATGATTACATGTGCGAGCCTAATGCAAATGTATATGGTTGCAGTTGAAACTTATGGGTACTTGCTTGACGGACGTCAAGCTTTCCCAAGGCCAGGAAGGGTGTAACCCCCTGCAAATGGGGGTTCCCAAAAGACTTCCAGGAGCTTGCTTGAATGCTCCAAGCCTGAATGGTGTTTGGCATTTAAGCCATTTATCAGTGAGTGTTTTAGAGCCTCTGGTACTGTCTCTTTAAGAGCTGTCTGCTTGCAGACATAATTAGTTTGTATGGGGGACTGTGTGTTCTTCTGAGTACCACTCGAGCTGCTGCCAATTCACTTCATTTTTGCAGTCACTAGGAGTGCAAAGGGAACCTATCTGAAAGATGTAACTGTTTGCCAGAAATTATTTAGAGTAATAATGAAATTACAGTTTGTCTAACCTGCTTTCTTTGCAGTCAGAACTGTGTCTGCTAGTTCCCCATTCTAGTTTTGAACTGCTGAACTGGACCAATCAGTGTGGGTAAGCTAGCTCTAAAATGGTGCCTTGGACGAATCAGAACTTGACTCATAATCTGAGCCAGCCACAAGAGGATTGTATGGGCAGTGACTCTGGGAGATGTAGTTTAGACTTCAGTGCCTTTTTGGACCAACAGCAGCAGTCTATTGTGAGTGACAGCCAATCCAGTCAAGAACTGGGAGGAACTCAAAGGAAGTGCCGGTTTTGTCAGTTGGAGTGTCAGTTGAGCTTTGGCAGTGAAGAAGGAAGGAGCCCTGTGCTTTTCAGTGTGCAGTTTTAGATCAAAAACGCGGTGTAAGGCCCAGAGTTCGGGTCTGCAGCTTGTTAGGACTGAATCTGTCCTGTGAAAAGAATCAAAGGATCTCTGAAGAGTAGAAACAGGCTCACCCTGTAGAAGACTGGAGGAATTGCTGAAAATTGCACTCGGTCTGTCAGGAACTGAATCTGCTGTGTGTTCTCCGGTATTGTGCAGTAATTGCGATCGGGATACAGATGCAGCCTGCCTGGTATAGTGCTTTTTATATGGATGTGTGAAGAGGTTTGTGTACCTCAAGTGAGCCCTGCTGACATTGAAGGACCCTATCTTATTTGGAGGTCGAGTACTAATTCAGGGTCGCCTCCTGTTGAATTGCCACATTAAATCCAAATGGAATTACTGTACTGCTGACTGTTTAATTCTCCTTTCTCTGTGTGAAAGGGCCCTACCAGCTGCCACGGTTTGACCAGCTACTAGGCTTGGGTACCCAGGGACAGTAACTGATAGGGATAGGCCTGCACAGAGCCATAGGTAGATTATTAGAGTGATAAGCTAATTAACCTGATTTCCCTGTCCTTGTTATATCCCCTAAATAAATCAGAGCTGCTTGTTTCAGCAAAGTTATACTGCCTGAGGTATTTGTCATGTTAAAGTACTGTACTGTGATTGTTGCACTGTATCTCATTTCACAGGAGGTCCCAGTGCCGGAACCAGACCTGGGGGTAAGTGTATACTGTGAAGGTAATTCTGATATATTGTGTGGGCCACTAGTGGGAAGAAAGGGGGGTTGCAGTGTCCCAGAGGGCTGTGACCAAGTTAGTTTAACTATTGCAAACCCTGACCTCTGGGTGGAGGCACCCGCCATTGGATCCAGGCCCCTCAACCTGTTAGTGGCAAATCAGGCAGGGGTAGTAGCCCCTGGGATAGCGCCATCTAGGGGTTACATTCTGTTTTCATGGCATGCCATGTTTTCTGTGTGTGGCAATATCTTCTCCTAACACACTCATGCCCATAACTTCTCCTAAAACACCCTCCTGCCCATAACTTCTCCTAACACCTCCTGCCCATAACTTCTCTCATAACCCAACACCTCTTTCTCCTGCACATTTCTTAACTGTTTTGTGTGTGTACTGTTGATGACAGTAGAAGCGACTGTTGCAGACAGACTGTGGAAAGAGCAGAATAGGTTAGGTAACTACATTTGACAATATAATCTCAGACTGTCCCCCACTAAAAAAAAAATGCCAGCCCGGTGGCGCTGAGGGTTCATCATCATCATCATCTTTATTTTTAATGCACCTTTCAAGTTTCAAGGCATAGTATAAATTAAAACAATTTGAGTTGAGGCACTGGACACCACACTTCGCGCCACGCCGGCGGCCTGGGTTCGGGAACAGACTCTGAACACTGGGGACTGGCAGGGGAAGGAGAGGACTGAGCGTCCATAGGGACTGCCCTCCTCTCCTGGGGTGGGTGGGGGGCTGGCATCGCTCTGCAGCGGCCCCTGGTGGAGACCAGGAGCACTGCAGAGGGCAACACATGGGGAACAATGCAGAAAAGTGGAAATCTGCCTGGCGACCAACCGGATGATGGCTGCTGGTCCTCCGTTACTGCCGATGCCCTGAAAGAGCCCCTCCACTTCAGCAGCACCCTGGGGCCAAGTATGTGCTGGCTGCCCCCTGTGGGGCCTTCCCTCTCGGAGGAGGGAGACCCGTCCCGCGAAGGGTTACGTCCGGATTACTCTAGGGACGGCTATGATGTGAAGTTGGAGGAGGCTCCGGACGGGACAGGTAGAATGGGTGAAAGACCTAGGTAGCCTGAAGGAGTGGTGGGTCACGAAGCATGAGGAGAGATAAAGACATAATACAAACCCCCCCAAAAAACACAGGGACTGCATTGTGGCCATAATAGTTTACCCTTCCCCCACACACACACACATGATCATCTGAACTTGTTAGACTGTGATCCTCTAGCACCAAAATCAAAATTATATTAAATTTAGCAGAATGAGGTAATGACCATCCACCCACCACCTGGGCCAATCCCCGGGAACTTTAAATCTTGATCCGTTCCTCTGAACGGGACCCTACCAAAAGTAGCAATGACCTTAAGGGGCTAAATTTAAAAATTGTATCCCCCACCCTTGTTGGAACAAAACATTTTGATACTTATCTTCTAATCCTATGCCCACGTTCTTCTGTAACCCCTAGATGGCGCTATCCCAGGGGCTACTACCCCTGCCTGATTTGCCACTAACAGGTTGAGGGGCCTGGATCCAATGGCGGGTGCCTCCACCCAGAGGTCAGGGTTTGCAATAGTTAAACTTACTTGGTCACAGCCCTCTGGGACACTGCAACCCCCCTTTCTTCCCACTAGTGGCCCACACAATATAGCAGAATTACCTTCACAGTATACACTTACCCCCAAGGCTGGTTCAGGCACGGGACATCCTGTAAATAAGATACAGTGCAACAATCACAGTACAGTACTTTAACATAGACAAATACCTCAGGCAGTATAACTTTGTTGAAACAAACAGCTCTGATTTATTTAGGGGATATAACAAGGACAGGGAAATCAGGTTAATTAGCTTATCACTTTACTATCTACCTATGGCTCTGTGCAGAGCCTATCTCTACCAGTTACTGTCCCTGGGTACCCAGGCCCTAGTGGCTAGTCCAAACCGTGGCAGCTGGTAGGGCCCTTTCACACAGAGAAAAGGAAAATTAAACAGTCAGCAGTACAGTAATTCCATTTGGATTTAATGTGGCAATTCAACAGGAGCGACCCGAATTAGTACTCACGACCTCCAAAGAAGATATGGTCCTTCAATGTCAGCAGGGCTACTTTTGATCTCCAAGAGACTCCCCACACATTTATATGGTAAAAAAGAAAGCACTATACCAGGCAGGCTGCATCTGTATCCCAATCGCAATTACTGCACAATAACCAGGAGAACACACAGCAGATTCAGTTCCTGACAGACCGAGTGTAATTCAACAATTTCTTCAGTCTTCTACAGGGTGAGCCTGGTTTCTACTCTTCAGAGATCCTTTGATTCTTTTCACAGGACGGATTCAGTCCTAACAAGCAGTTACACAAGTTGTAGACCGAACTCTGGGCCTTGCACACGTTTTTGACTGAAACTGTGCACTGAAGGAGCACAGGGTTTCTTTCCCTTCACTTTCAGATCTCAAACTGAAACTCCCAACAGACAAAAACCGGGCACTTCCTTTGAGTTCCTCCCAGTTCTTGACTGGATTGGCTGTCACTCACAATAGACTGCTGCTGTTGGTCCAAAAAGGCACCGAAGTCTAAACTACATCTCCCAGAGTCACTGCCCATACAATCCTCTTGTGGCTGGCTCAGATTATGAGTCCCAAGTTCTGATTCGTCCAAGGCATCATTTTAGAGCTAGTTTACCCCACACTGATTGGTCCAGTTCAGCAGTTCAAAACCAGAATGGGGAACTAGGCAGACAGTTCTGACTGCAAAGAAAGCAGGTTAGACAAACTGTAATTTTATTATTACTGTAAATGATTTCTGGCAATCAGTTACATCTTTCAGACAGGTTCCCTTTGCACTCCTAGTGACTGCAAAATGGGGTGAATTGGCAGCAGCTTGAGTGGTACTCAATCAAAGAAACACACAGTCCCCATACAAACTAATTATGTCTGCAAGCAGACAGCTCTTAAAGAGACAGTACCAGAGGTTCTAAAACACTCACTGATAAATGGCTTAAATGCCAAACACCATTCAGGCTTGGAGCATTCAAGCAAGCTCCTGGAAGTCTTTTGGGAACCCCATTTGCAGGGGGTTACACCCTTCCTGGTCTGGGAAAGCTTGACGTCCGTGTCAAGCAAGTACCCCCATAAGTTTCAACTGCAACCATATACATTTGCATTAGGCTCACACATGTAATCATCAGTCAATATATCATTTTACCAAGAACACATTTCTGAAACATTGCAGTATGTCACTCTTTACACAGTATTACACACACATTGTACCATAACTCAAGTTATTACCTCTTGTACATGAAACCTGAAGAGAGGGGGCCCTTCCCTATCAGTTATCTTGGGGCTGGATGGGGCAAGGGCACCATACTTAGAGGGCAACACAAGTAACTTGAGTTAGCACTGATGCTCAGTTTGGGCAATGAGCTCGGGACACATACACTCTTTATGGACAACATTGAGAGGCAAGTCCACAGGCCTCCCAAGTGAATCATAACTGAGGTGCACCACAGGCTTTACAGCTCGACCACGTCTTTCTAGGGAACTGTTATAGTCTCTGCACTCTGAGCCTCATTTTCAGCATTGTCCACACTTGTCAGGGAGTCTCCATGGGGTAGAGAGGCTAGAACTTGGGGCACTTTCAGCTCCAGGAGTTACAGTTTCTGAGTCCACAACATTTGGCTCATGGAGAGCTTTCAGACACTGGCAGTGGACTGTCAGGGCACTCAAAATACTCTTCTTGTTCGGGTGTATCACCAGTCTGCCCCAATCTATCATTTTCCTCCCTGAAAGCTCAAACAGTTCAACCATGCACAATGATTCCATTTCATCTGATCTGATGCTTTGCACTTCACTTTCTGGGAGCATTGGCTCCAGGGATGAAGCTTGGGGCATAGACAGTCCAGAAGGCCCAGCTTTGTCTCCAGTATTGACTAGGGATTGCCTCAAACAATTGACTCAGTTCGTAAGAAGGATAGTATTCAAAGTCACTCACTTTCTTCTGATATGGACTGACAGTCATGCTCAACTGGGACTTGTGCAGGGGAACACTTTAACTTTGCTTCTGTAGGTGCAGACTTCCTTGATCTTTTCTTAGCAGCAGCTCTAGTCACTGGTCCAGAGGGGCATCTTCTGGGGCTCAGACTCAATCAGGATTTGTCCAATGGGTAGTAAATGATTTCTATGCATTGTTTTACATCTTTTGAATTGTTCTCAGGCCTTACTTTGTACACTGGCAGATCATCTAGTTTGCCCACTACAATGTGAGGGAGATGGTGCCATCTGTCAGCAACTTGTGCTGCCATGTGCAGTCCCAGATTTTAGCATACCCGATCCCTCCTGGAGTTCCTGTGCTTTCACCTTTTATCATACCTCTTTGTTGGCCAGATTTCTTTTGGCAGCCATGGTTTGAGCCAGTTGGTACGCATGAGTTAGCTGGGCCTTTAACTTTGCACATACTGTAAATAGTTGTCAGCTTGAACCCCATCAGGAGAGACCCCAAAACACACATCTACTGGTAGTCGAGCTTTCTTCCAAACATCAGGCGGTAGGGGAGAACCCAGTGGCATCACTTTTGGTGCAGTTATAAGCATGTACCAGGGTGCTAATTTGTTGGCTCCATCTAGGCTTGTCCTTTGGGTGCAGGTGCCTAGCATATCTAGCAAAGTGCGTTGAAACGTTCAGGCTGTGGGTCCCCTGGGGGTGGTAAGGAGTGGTTCTGGACTTTCTCACTCCCCACAGAGAAAGCATCTCTTTGATCAGACGACTCTCAAAGTCTCTCCCTTGATCAGAATGGATTCTTTGTGGAGCCCCATAGTGAACAAAAAGTTTTCTACAAGTACTTTGGCTACAGTGGATGCTTTCTGGTCTTTGGTGGGAAAGCTTGGGCATATCTCGTGAAATGGTCAGTGACCACCAGCACATTACTGATATTTCTTTGATCTGACTCCAAACTCAGAAAATCAATACAGACCAGCTCCATGGGTGCACTGGTGGTTATGTTAACAAGGGGGGCAGCCCTCTGGGGCAAAGCTTTCCTCTGTAAGCAGCGACTACAAGTTCGTATGTGTTGCTCCACATCAGCCCCCATCTTAGGCCAATAGAATCTGGATCTCACCAAGTCAAGTGTTCTGTCTATACCAAGGTGCCCCATGTGGTTGTGCAAGGACCTCAGTACTGAGTCTCGAAAGGCAGTGGGCAGCACCAGTTGTTGTTTGTCTACTTGTCCCCCTCTGTCTACTGTTTCTCTATATAACAGTTTATTGATCAGTTTCAACTTAGGACCTTCTTTGTATAACAGTGCAGTTCTCAAATCAGTGGAGCGTAATTTGGACACATCTTTTCCTGCATAGAGGGCTTCTAAAGCTGATTTGATCATGGGATCGGATTGAGCCCGCCGAATACTGTCATTGTCCAGCTGAGGCAGTGCACCAATGTCTATTGCAGAAAAGTGGCAATAAGCAGCAGGTATGCAATTCTCAGAGGGTCCCAAGCAATCCACCATGCAGTCCACTGCGTCCGTGGACATTTGTTCCTCCCTGTCAAACTTCCGCAGAGTGCCCGAATGTCAGGTTCTGCCAATCGGACCCAATCATTCTGGGGAACAGGCCTCGGGAGAGAGCATCAGCATCTATGTGGTTCAGACCTGCTCGGTATTCGAGAGCATAGTCATATGTAGATAATGCAGAAAGCCACCTATGGCCAGTGGCATCCAACTTAGCTGAGGTCTGCACATAGGTCAAAGGATTATTGTCAGTTTTACTAGTATTTTAGCCCCATACAAGTACTCATGGAATTGGTCAACAATAGCCCACTTCAAAGCTAGGAACTCTAACTTATGTACAGGATAGTTCTTTTCGGATGGGGTCAGGCTTCACTGGCAAAGGCCACTGGTCTCAGGCCATTCTCGTGCTTCTTGGTACAACACAGCCCCCAACCCTTGCAAGCTAGCATCAGTGTGCAGGACGTAAGGTTTTCTTGGATCGGCATAGGCCAGCACTGGAGCATGGGTGTTGATATATGATCTCATGAAAAGCAGTCTCACAATCAGGAGTCCAGCGGCCCCAAATACTTCACTCGATGAAAATACACTCTTTCAGTCTTGAGGGACGCTGACTTTGGTATTTTTTTTTGTGGGTTGGGGATACCCTTGAGTAAGGTTAAGTAAGGGCGGATCACTCTTGAATAGTCCTTGATGAAGCGCCGATAATAACCACAGAATCCCAGGAATCTTGCAGTTCTTTAGATTTTTGGGCTGTGGCCAGGTGGTCAAGGCCTCAACTTTACTTGGGTCGGTCTCTATTCCTCGGTGGATACTATGTGTCCCACATACTTTACTGATGTTTGAAAGAATTGACACTTATCAATGGACAGTTTAAGGCCAAAGTCCTCCAGTCGGTCCAATACCTTAAATAATCTGCTCTCATGTTCCTCCAGTGAGCTGCCAAACACAATAACATCATCTAGGTATACCAGGCACTCTAGTAAGTTCATGTCCCCACTGCACGCTCCATCAATCGCTGAAAAGTGGCTGGGGCACCTGAAACCCTTGAGGCATCCTCATGAATTCATAGAAGCCAGCGGACAGATAAAGGCTGTCTTCTCACGGTCCTCTGGGGCCATCGGGATCTGGTAGTACCCACTGCGGAGATCCAGCACAGAGAACCACTTGCTCCCGCTTAGGCAGTCCAAAGCATCCTGAATGCGGGCATTGTGTACTGATCAGGGATAGTCCGCGTTTAAGGTGCGATAATCCACGCACATCCTTACTGTCCCATTCTTTTCCTCACTACCACAATGGGGAAGCATAAGGGCTTCTGGATTCTTGTATTACACCAGCAGCTAACATCTCTTGCAGATGCCGCTCACATCATCTATATCAGCAGGTGCCAGGCGTCGAGACCTCTCACGAAATGGTCTTCGTCATGCAGCCGGATATTGTGCTCAGCTCCTTGCACGCATCCTACGTCCCATTCCTTTAAAGAAAACACCTGGTCTCTGGGCAAGCTTCTCACTGATCCTCACTTTCCATTCAGCTGGCAGCGGGAGTCGCCAAATCAAACAAGTCAGGCTCTACTCTGTCATTCTTCCTTGAACTCTTGCTGCTGGGTAGCACTGCAGTGTCTGCACAATGCACATTAGCCAGGATGCAACCTCTATTTACTCGAATGTCTCTTTCAGACACATTATGAACTTGGACCATTACCCTTCTGGCATAAGCATGGGCTCTAGCGGCAAAATACTAGGCTTGACCAGCAGTCCTCTGGCAATTTTCCATCGCCTGGTGCATCCAACATTAATATTTTATTCTTAACATCCTTTCTGATACGGACCTCTCCCTGTAAGGTACACTGGGCATTTGGTGCCAGGATCAGAGACTCAGGATCCTTCTTCCATACAATTCCAATCGTTCCTCTGGTTCTATTTTTCAGCATCTCTCTGTGCCTCATAGGCCTTCTTAATTAAAGCCGGAACTCTTAAAGCTCTACTAGTCTTTGACCCCTGTTTTTCATAACACAACTGTGCCAGCCTTCTGAACATATGAGCATTTGTTCCAATCAACAAAGGGACACCATCATACAGTCCAGTGGGGGCACACTAAGGCTAGGGTCTCTACTTGTTCGCCACTCCAGCCACGGAGGTGGGGAAAGACAGCCAAATTCGGATATACCCAGAATAGGGTAGGCCTTCTCACTTAACCCCCATACATGCAGTCCTTCTAATGGTTGTAAGGTACGCCTGACAAATGCTTCTGATACCAATCTTGAAACATAATTGTCACTTGGGAGCCACTGTCTAATACAGCTCTTGTAGACACTCCATTTACCTTTACAGTGGTCTCCATGGAGGGACCCACTATTCTGGACCAGTCTGGAGAGGCGGTAGTGGGGGCCTGGGCAACTGACCTTGCCACAAAAGGACGTGAATTAGCATTTTGGTGCCCTCACTGGGATCATTTCGCACCTCTTAACCACTGATTTGTTCTCCCAAGCCTCCTTGTAGCCTATATGCAACTTTGTCAGTGTCTTTTGGGGATTAGCATTCCCTTTTCATGTGCCCATCCTTCCCACAATTATAGCAAAACATACTTTTTGGAGTTTGAGCTGGCGAGGTGCCACACTGGGAGCAGGGCGGGGGTATTACTAACTGGAAACCTTGGTGCCATCTCTGTCTGCGCGTGATAAGCATTTGGAGACATCTCGTCAGTTTCTCCACTTCCATGGTCAAGGAATCGAGTTCGGAGCTGTTATCAGCAGGAGATACATGGGTGGGTATCCCCACCCCCATAGCAGATGCAGTCGGATATAGGTCGGGGCCCGTACTTGCAGGCGTGGCCTTCATAAAGGGACTGTTTTTGAATTCCCGGATCTCTCTCAACAGTTCACCCCATTGTGGCATATCTTTTTCCTTATCAGAGCACTCATTGACTGCCAACCTCTGCCCCTGAACTTCACTTGATGGGCCACCCTCAGTCACTCGGGTCATAGCCACAGCTATTGGTGCAGGTCCCTCCCGAGGTCGCCTTTTCTCAACTCCTCGAATTTCTCTCATTAACTCATCATAGGAGGGTGGGGATTCCAGTCGATTTGCCAGGCGTAACTGAAGCAACAGCAGTTCTGAGAAGGGGGCAGACTTAAGGATTCTGTCCAGTCTGGTTCGGTCCAGTTCAATCGCTGGCAAACTACCCTTTCTGAGGCATTCTTGCAACAATTTTTCCAGCCGAGAGACATACACAGACAACTCCTCCCCTTGGTACTGTTGTGCATTTCTTACTCTCCACCATAGGTCCTCATCAGAATCTGGGCTCCCATACACATTCTCCAAGGCCTCAAGATAGGCTTGTGCAGTCGCTTCAGGGTTACTGGCCCGTTTAGCACGGATGGTAGCCAGGGCAGGACCTCGGAGGCTCTCACTAACCCTCTTTCGCTTTTCGGCTTCCGAGCATTGCCATTCTAGCACTTGGGGGGCAACATAGTCTATCCAGGTCTCCCAGTCATCCTCCCCTTGGGGGGTGGGGAGGGTGCCAGAGAAGATCCTCAACCTTCGGTAAGAGTCGTGACTAATGGCAGGTGCAGAAATAGGAGTCTGCATTGGTTCAGCCACCATTACGGGTACTGGAGCAGGAGAGGGTGTTGGGGGAGGAACACCCCCAGGTGGCAAGAATAGTTTCTTCAAGTCCTCCACAGTTTTCCCTTCTCCCAGCAACCATTTAGCAAATTTCTCCTCAAAAGTTTCAGATAGTGGTGGGGGCTCATTCCCCCCCCCGGGTCTTTACTGTCCTTAGTTATCACTCTCCAAGCAGTGAGGGCTCCCTCTGGGGTAATGGTCTGTGGTACTTTGGAGCTATCTATGGGATCCTTAAACTCTACTAGGGCCAGGAAAGTGTGGGTGAGCAGATTAGCGTGCCGACCCACCACCACAGGATTTTGTAAACCTTCCACCTTGGAAAGTACTCCCTGCACAGTGTCCGTATTGATACCCAGGGGGATGTCCAGGATAAGCATAGCATTTTGGGTGATCTCCTCCCAGTACACCACTCCACCAGCGGTGCACAGCCACTTCTGTCGGGTACCCATTTATTTATTTATTTTTTCCCTTAACAGTGGTTTGTAAATATGGCCACTAGAGGACACACAATCCCAGCGGTGAGCCTCCAAAATGTAACCCCTAGATGGCGCTATCCCAGGGGCTACTACCCCTGCCTGATTTGCCACTAACAGGTTGAGGGCCTGGATCCAATGGGGTGCCTCCACCCAGAGGTCAGGGTTTGCAATAGTTAAACTTACTTGGTCACAGCCCTCTGGGACACTGCAACCCCTTTCTTCCACTAGTGGCCCACACAATATAGCAGAATTACCTTCACAGTATACACTTACCCCCAAGGCTGGTTCAGGCACCGGGACATCCTGTAAAATAAGATACAGTGCAACAATCACAGTACAGTGCTTTAACATAGACAAATACCTCAGGCAGTATAACTTTGTTGAAACAAACAGCTCTGATTTATTTAGGGGATATAACAAGGACAGGGGGAAATCAGGTTAATTAGCTTATCACTTTACTATCTACCTATGGCTCTGTGCACAGGCCTATCCCTACCAGTTACTGTCCCTGGGTACCCAGGCCCTAGTGGCTAGTCCAAACCGTGGCAGCTGGTAGGGGCCCTTTCACAGAGAAAGGAAAATTAAACAGTCAGCAGTACAGTAATTCCATTTGGATTTAATGTGGCAATTCAACAGGGAGCGACCCGAATTAGTACTCACGACCTCAAAGAAGATATGGTCCTTCAATGTCAGCAGGGCTACTTTTGATCTCCAAGAGACTCCTCACACATTTATATGGTAAAAGAAAGCACTATACCAGGCAGGCTGCATCTGTATCCCAATACGTAATTACTGCACAATAACCAGGAGAACACACAGCAGATTCAGTTCCTGACAGACCGAGTGTAATTCAACAATTTCTTCAGTCTTCTACAGGGTGAGCCTGGTTTCTACTCTTCAGAGATCCTTTGATTCTTTTCACAGGACGGATTCAGTCCTAACAAGCAGTTACACAAGTTGTGAACGGAACTCTGGGCCTTGCACACGTTTTTGACTGAAACTGTGCACTGAAGGAGCACAGGGTTTCTTTCCCTTCACTTTCAGATCTCAAACTGAAACTCCCAACAGACAAAAACCGGGCACTTCCTTTGAGTTCCTCCCAGTTCTTGACTGGATTGGCTGTCACTCACAATAGACTGCTGTTGGTCCAAAAGGCACAAGTCTAAACTACATCTCCCAGAGTCACTGCCCATACAATCCTCTTGTGGCTGGCTCAGATTATGAGTCCCAAGTTCTGATTCGTCCAAGGCATCATTTTAGAGCTAGTTTACCCCACACTGATTGGTCCAGTTCAGCAGTTCAAAACCAGAATGGGGAACTAGGCAGACAGTTCTGACTGCAAAGAAAGCAGGTTAGACAAACTGTAATTTTATTATTACTGTAAATGATTTCTGGCAATCAGTTACATCTTTCAGACAGGTTCCTTTGCACTCCTAGTGACTGCAAAAATGGGGTGAATTGGCAGCAGCTTGAGTGGTACTCAATCAAAGAAACACACAGTCCCCCATACAAACTAATTATGTCTGCAAGCAGACAGCTCTTAAAGAGACAGTACCAGAGGTTCTAAAAACACTCACTGATAAATGGCTTAAATGCCAAACACCATTCAGGCTTGGAGCATTCAAGCAAGCTCCTGGAAGTCTTTTGGGAACCCCCATTTGCAGGGGGGTTACACTTCCATTGTCTGTCTCTGGGTCAGTGTCAGTCACTCAAATTGTCTCTGAAACTAAAAAAAACCATTAAAGACAATTATTAAAGTGTTTTAAAATGTAAAATAATTATTTTCTGTGCAGTCTTATGGCATTAAATTTCTTACGTGCTGGATAAGGGTCATAGTCTTCAAGTTCAGCTCCTTCTTGGGCAATCCGCGTGAGCTTGCTCACAGTGTCCGCCTTTAGGGAACATCTACCTTTGGTTTTTATTTTGTTTTGTACGGAAAACCCTCTTTCACATGCCACTGATGTAACAGGTGACACAAGTAAAATCTTGGCCATTGTGACAAAATCTGGGAAAACATCTGAGTAGAGGGGGACAGCAAGGTCAGCACCCAGGGTGGGGGCTGACCAAACGAGCAGACACGAAAGACCGTTAGGCCTATTCTGCTGGCATTTTAGTATGTTAGTATGTTAGTTCTCAATTAAGTCTTCGCAGACACTACTGAGCAAAGTCAGTCTTTTTTTAGATTTCAGAACAAGTTTAAATTGTCCGTAATCTTTCTCAGCCCTGTGTTGGTCAATAAGTGCTGGCAGTGTTTCTTCTTTGAAGGTTGTTTCTTGGAAATAAGTGCAAACATCCTTGAGTTCCTGCAGTCCATGGTCCATTATGTTGGCGTCATCTGGGAGACACTTTGGATTTAAAAGAACATTTAAGTTATGCAGCAACTGCATTGAAGTTGTCTCAAATCTTGTGTGAAAGTTTTCAATGAGTTGCATCAGATATACCTGAGATGCCATCTGGAACTGCATTCACAGTGATGGCATGTCATTCACTTTTTGATCCTGCCACATGCCCAGATGTTGGTCGAGTACCTGAAATGTGTTTTGTAGCTCTACCCCATTCTGCTGTTTAAACTGCTACAGTCTAGTAATTGTAGCTTCTATCATGCTGCTGGCCACCAAAAGGTCAACACTGTCCCTTTACATGACTAAAGAAAGTTTATTCACCACATCTAACACATCCATGAAAAAAGAAGTGCATAAGATAACGCAGACTGATTTCAGTTTTGTGTGAAGGCCCTTTGCTTCTGCCGTACCTTTTACTGCATCATGCTCTAGAGCTTGTAAAAGTGCAAGGTATGATCTGTGAATTGCTTGAACTGCAGTATGCAGTGACAGTCACCGAAAACTTGCAGGTTCTTTTAGAGACAGATATCTGATATTTTCAACACTGAGAGTTTCCTGGATGAAACACAAGGCATTGCACCGTACTGCAGAGTTGCTGTAGTATCTGTACACATTTTTGATGGTTACTTGATATTCATTGAATACAGGGTTGTCCCGAAATGCTTGACCTGCTGCCAGTGCCAGTCTGTAGGCAACACAATGAATCTAAATCAGCCTTATGTTAACTTGCTGTCTTAACTTTGCACCCACTCCATTGTGCATTCCAATCATGATGCTGGCACCGTCACTTGCTAATGTGAAGATCTTGATAGGGTCAACTGCATTAGCAGAACACACACGTAACAGTTCTGCCACAGTTGTGTCTGCCCTCCCATCAGGTATTGCAGTACAGTCAATAAAATGAATTTTGGCCTATGCTCTGTGTCTGCACTTCACATAAATGTTCAGTTTTTTGTGAATAGTTACATCAGTGGTTTCATCCACTATTACCCCAAGGAACTGAGAACCTGCTAAGTGAGCTTTGCTTTCTTCCTGTAGGACTTTGTTTATGGAGTCCAACGTGTCATATTTTACATTCCAACCAGAGTAGATTGTGCCACTGTCTTACAAGGCTGGACAGACATTTCGCTTCTGTGGATTGACAAGCACACCAACATTAGTGTCAATCCTCAAGCAACAGCTCCTGCCACACTGTGCCCAAAAGATTCCATTCCTCACCTGCAGAGCTATCAGTGTTTCAAACTGGTTGAGTGATTGCTGTTGTTTGGTAAGGTTACGTTGTCATTATCTGAGCAACTTTACTGTCATCCTTTGCCTCAGGACCCGCGATCTGCTTCTCAAATGCCACTGGCAGAGATTGTTTTTCTGCTGTTTTCTTTCCAGTTTGCACCAGCAAATGTTCTCAGTTTCTTTCATGTCTGTAGAAGGCAGACACTTGAAAATTTGTTGTGCCAGTTGTGGCAAATGGATTGCTTTTGCCACCTTTTTTGCACCAACTGCACTTCCCAACAACATTCTCATATGCTTCCTCCTTTACAAGCCATGGAAATAACTTTGTACAGCTGTCCCTCCACAACCTTAATTTCTTTCTGCTTTTAGCAGGTGCAGACTGATCATCAGTTTCAACATTCACAATGTCAACTGTCCCTTGAAATGTGCTTAAGTCACACTCAGGATGATGTTGTTTGTTCCTTATCCTTTGGTGTGGTGGATTCTCCTCCAACAAAATAATCAGTAAGGCTTCGTTGAGACATGCTGCTCACAAGGCTTCTCCGCCCAGCTTATTCACTCTCCTCCTCCTCCTCTCCTGGGAGCAATGTGACTTGGCCCTGCACAAAGCACAAAAAAAAGAAACATTAAAAAAAGACACAGTAAACTCTAAGCTCGCTAAACCATCGCCAGAACTAGTCACTTATTACCTAAACTGCCTAAATTGTAAATAAAAATGTACGCTTTTGTTTAAGTCTAACACTGGTGCCTCCAGGGAATGTGTGCAGCATGTACTAGCACAAATCCCTTTTTGTCTACTCGAGTGACTGGGCATTCTGTCTGACCACACATTTGTTTTTAAACAAATGAGAAAGCTTTTTCCTTTCTCTGCCTTCTCTCTCTCTCTCTCTCTCTCTCTCCTGCCATGTTTTCTCTCCATCGATGGCAAAATGGCTTGGGAGCCTGTCATTGAGCACTCCTCTGGCTCTCTCGCTCTCTCCCCTGGCAGAATCAAGGCGCAGGCGGCTTGAAGGGGGAACTGATCGCACGCCCCCACCATGAATACTTCTGCTTGCACTGTCTTCCTCCTCATTTTCCTCCCTCCCCACCTCATCAGGTAGTGTGCGCCACTTTCCAGGGCACCAAAATCACCAGGCGGCAAGGGGGAAAAATAAACCAGTTGCACATTTCGCGCATGCGCAGTACACGGCCCTCTCAGGACTCCTGGGGTCTGTGCTGCGGAGAGTCTCGGGGACTCTCTGGGCTGGCGTGCAAGCATCCCGAAGCACAAAATATGTGTAAAGGACACGGGTACCCATGTCCCCGAGAGCCCTGCACAATGAAGGGTCAGGGTGAAAAGCAAGTACCTCACAATGAGGGTACGTAAGCCCATCTCTGCCTCCTTTCCCTTGATGGAAGACTGCACAATTTTTACACAAGTTGGGCCCAGATAACATTGGATACTTGGATTCTGGAAACTCTGGCTTTAGATTATGCAATAGATTTCTCAACCATTCCCTCAAAGGGGTGTTTTCTGCCATCCCTGGTACCAGAGGACCACGTGAAGAGGCAAGCAGTGTTGCAGACACTGGACCACCTCACACAGATCGGGCCAGTTGTTCCGGTGCCTTCCAGTGAGCAAGGTCAGGGATTCTACTGGATTTATTTTGTAGTTCCCAAGAAGTTGGGGGGGGGGGTCAAGCCTTTTCTGGATCTGAAACACCTAAACAAGTTTGTTCACCACACAATCTTCACGATAGAGTCCTTACATTCAAGCATCTGGGTTGTCCAGCTGGAAGATTATGTAACATCCATTGATCTGAGGGATGTGTATCTCCACATTCCCATCCAGCAGTCTCATCAGAGGCTGTTCAGGTTCTTGGTCCTGGGACAGCATTTCTAGTACAGGGAGTTCCCAGATGGACTAGCAATAGCCCCCAGGGCTTTCTCAAAGGTGCTTATAGTCCTTGTGGCTCAACTCCAGTAGGAGAGACATCACATCTGTCCCTACCTGGACGATCTGCTCATTCAAGTGCCGCCTGCGCCATTGGTGAGGAAGTCGGTGACCAGGACTCTGGAGGTTTTGGAGTACCATGGCTGGGTGGTGAATCGGGAGTAAAGCTGTCTCGAGTTGTCATAGACCCTGGAGCACCCGGGAATAGTGTTCAGGATGGATGAGGGGAAGGTCTTCCTCTCGCCAGCCAGAAAGAAGACCCTGTTGAGAGAGGTTCAGTGGCTGAGGAGCCAATCATCGGCCTCAGCTCACAGCCTTCTGTGGATTTGGGGCCTCATGATGGCAACCATAGCTCTGTTCCTGTGGGCTCACCTTCACATGCAGACCCTACAGATTAAGTTGCTGTCAGCCTGGCATCCGACTTCGGAGGACTGTCAGGCCAGGATCCCAGTTTCACCTTCCTATGGCAGTCTCTGAGTTAGTGGGTGAGTTTGGACAATCTGAACAAGGAGTCTCCCTTGGAAGTCTCCCCAGAGTTAATTCTGACAACTGATGTCAGCTTGTTGGATTGGGGCAATGCTGGACCACATTCCCATTCAGGTGACTTGGTCAGCGCAGGAACAGAACCTACACATAAACATTCTGGAGATGAGGGCTATATGCCTTGCTGTCCTTGATTTTCAAACTGGAGTACAGTCAAAAGCTGTTGAAAGGTCAGGCAACGCTGTCACGGTGGTGTTCATAATTAAAGGGGCATGAAGAGCACAGAGATGCTAAAAGAAGCCACTGATCTCATGCTGTGGATAGAAGAGAACCTTCTCTCTCTGTCAGCAGTTTACTTAGCAGGGGAGTTGAACATTCAGGTAAACTGGCTAAGCAGTGATAATGTCCAGGGGAGTGGATGTTGAACCTGGAGGTGTTTGACTTTCTGTGTCAAAGATTAGATGGTGCACAGATTGACCTGTTTGCCTAAGTACAATGGTTCTTCAGCCACTACCGGTGTCCACAGGCAGAGACAGTGAGCGCCTTGTCACAAGCATTGAATTTCAGTAGAGCATATGCCTTTTCTTCTCTTCTCTGCCACTTTTCCCCAAGGTCATCCGCAAAATAAGGCAGAGAAAACTTTCTCCTGATAGCGTTGGAGCGATGCAGAAGGCTGTTGTTCTCGGACTTAGTGAACCTAGCTCAACAGGCACCATTTCGCCTTCCATTGTGGGGGGGGGGCGACCTCCCCTGGCTTCTAAAAGGAGGAGACTGCTGAAACAGGGTTTCTCTAAGAAGGTAGTGGACACCCTAATGGCTGCCAGAAAGAGTTCCACATCAGCAGCTTAAGTTTGAGTATGGACCACCTTTTCGGCATCGGCCAGAGAAAAAGATATCTGATATAATAAAGCCACAGTTCTGCAGATTTTGGATTTTCTGCAGGAAGGACTGGAGAAAGGTTTGGTCTTGAGCGCCTCGAGAGGTCAGATGTTGGCCCTTGGAGACTCCTTGGGTTCATCCTTAGGGACTAACTGGGAAGTTATTCATTTTCTGTGTGCTGTCAGCAGGAGTTGACCTCTGTTCCAGTCCCCTGTTCCTCCATGGGATCTGAATCTGGTTCTGAATGCTCTTTGTAGGGAGCCTTTTGAACCACTTTCATGGGTACCATTGGATGTGCTGTCTTACAAAGTGTGTTTTAGTTGCTATGTGCTCAGCAGGGAGGACTGGTAAGCTCAAGGCTTTGTCTCATCAAGAACCTTACCTCTTCATGCATAAGGACAAGGTGGTGCACAGAACAGTTTTGTCTTTCATTCTGAAGGTCCACATGGCCTTCCATGTGAACCAGGAAATCTGTCTCCCTTCTTTCTGTCCACATCCTACTCACCCAAAGGAGAAAGAGTCGCACAAGTTAGATTTGCAACAGGCCGTTAGGATGTACCTTAGGTGGACTGCTGAGTTGTGGAAATCGGATAGGTTGTTCGTTCTTTTCGGAACTTCCAAAAAGGGAAAAAAAGCCTCCAAGGCCACCCTGGCTAGGTGGATGAGAGCATGCATCGCCAGGGCTTATGTTACAGAAAAGAAGAGGCCTCTGGCTCTCATCAAGTCTCACTCCACCAGAGCTATGACCACTTCCTGGGTAGAGAAAGGCAAGGTGTCTGTCTTAGAACTGTGCAAGGCAGCTACATGGTCGACACATTCACCTGGCACTACAGATTTGCTGTTCAAAGTTCAGTTGATGCGGCCTTTGATCGCAGAGTTTTACAGACGGCAGTTAGCAGGTAAATTCCTTCCTGTATGGGGTTAACATATGAGATAATATTCTCCCCACCTGGTTTTTCATGGGTACTGCTTCTTAGAACCTATCATTACTAAATCCCATTGACAATGTGGTGTGCTACAGAAAGAAGAAATGTTTTCATGCTGTAATTTTCTTTTCTGTTAGCTACTACGTTGTCAATGGGGCCCTCTGGGGAGCCTTGTTCCTACGGGAGAATATTGTCCGATATGCCAGCACTAGGATGTTCACTGATTTGTTATAACACTCTGATTGTAAGTCTGTTTGGCCATCCCTCTATAGTTGTAATTATATAGATATGCAAAAAAAAGTGAGCAGTTCCACATGAGAATGCTGGTTAGCAGCATGCAGTTTTAACAGGTTTGAATTTCAGGATAACGAAGGATGCCTCCTTTGTTACAGGTGAATGCTTACACTGTTTGCAGTCTTTCTCCCAGTGTTATCTGTTTGCATTAATTTCTTTGACAAGTCTGTTCTACTTGATTAGAGGCTGCAAAGATCTTCCATGCCATTGGAGAATTCGAAGGCGAGCCTTGATTTCTTACCTCCACCATCTGATGAGGCAGTCAGCTATTAACTGTATTTTATTCTGACTAAAGTCATATCGATGTAGGCTGCTGATATGTGTGCTTTCATGTCAAGATGACCGGTATGATCTATGCAGATATATTTTTTCCGTAGAGGATTCCTATGAGATATGCCTACTACTAGGAGTGGGAAGGAAACAGCAATAATAAATAGGTGAGAAATGAAAGATACAGGGGATTTGGTAAGTTTTCATCCAAAATCCTTAAAGCAATTAGCCCTAAGGATATTAAATAAAATTCAAAATACACCTAATTTTAAAAAGGGAGGGGGAAAAAATGCAAAAAAGGAAAAAATATTCAATTTTGATAAACTTCTATCCATAATAAGCAATAAATATGATTGCAGTTATTTTAGATACAAAAGAAAAATCTGGGAAAGCAGGATGAAAGGTGTCAAATGTTGAGAAAACTATAGAAAACACAGTACAGATAGAAAAACCACCATAGGATGAGGTAAATGCTGAAGTAATTGTCTTTTCAGAGGTTTTTTGACAACCTTGAATTATTGATTAGAAGAGTACAAGACATAAGAGAATCTATTGCAAATCAGTCAAACAGTCATTTTTGTTTTACCAGGAATTTCACCATTGAGGAAGCTAATTTTCAAGGTGGTCCTGGGTGGACAAAAAGGAAGGACATTACAATACATATTTTGGTACAATCCAACAACAATACATATTACAGCCGGGGAAGATAGAAATATCACAACATATTATGTAGTACAATTGCAGTCAGAAAAGGAAGGACATTGAAACAGAAATTGATGATAGATGGGGACCAAAGATCCACCTAGTCTGTCCTGAGCCCTACCCCCCTGTTTAGGTTTTCTGTGAGACAATCCCCTTGTGTCTGTCCCAAGCTGCTTTGAATTCCCCTACTGTTTTAGAGTCAGTTGCTCCAGCTGGTAGACCATTCCATGGGTCAACCACCCTCTCTGTGAAGAAAAACCTTCGCATGTTGCCCCTGAATCTTTCTCCCCTCAATTTCATCTCATATCCTCTTGTCCTACTGGTGCTATTCACCATAAAGAGCTCCTGGGTGGAGACTCTGTTTATACGTTTCAGAAACTTGAATGTCTCAATCATGTCCCCTCTATCCCTGTGTTGTTCCAGGGAGTACATGTTGAGTTCCTATAACCTGCTTTCATATGGCAACTTATGGAGACTGTGTATCATTTTTGTTGCCCTCCTCTGTACTGTCTCCAATCTATCTATGTCTTTCCTGAGATGAGGTCTCTAGAACTGGACACAGTACTGAAGGTAGGGTCTTACCAGGGACCTGTATAGCGGCATGATCACCTCCTTTCTTCTACTTGTGATGCCCCTTCCTGTGCATCCCAGCAGCCTGACGGCCTTCTTTGCTGCCTTTTCAAATTGTCTGCCTACCTTCAAATTGTCTGATATGATAACCCTTAGATCCCTCTCCTGATGGGTTGTTGTTAGTTTCTCCCCTCCCAGGAAGTAGTCTGTCTCTGGGTTGCTTCTGCCCAGATGCATAACTTTGCACTTTTTCGTGTTGAATTTTAACTGCAACAAGTTGGACCAATATTCCAGCCTGAGTAGGTCACTTTTAATTTGCTCTACCCCCCTATGCAGTGTCCACCCTGTTGCAGAGCTTTGTGTCATCTGCACACAGGCACACCTTCCCGCTCAACTCCTCTGTGATATCTCTGATGAAGATATTAAAGAGTAATGGTTCGAGGACGGACCCCTGTGGCACCCCACTTGTCACCTCCCTATCCCCTGATGCTGCCCCATTTACTGTTATGGATTGAATTCTCTGTTCAAGCCAGTTACTCACCCATGCTACCACTTCCTGCCCCACTCCTGTATGGTTGAGTTTGTTTAGCGGCCTTCTGTGTGGTACAGAGTCGAAGGCCTTGCTAAAGACAAGGTAGGTAACATCAGTGACTCCCCCCGGTCCACAGCACTAGTAACCGAGTCAAAGAACTTGATCAGGTTAGTCTGGCAGGACATTCCCATTTTGAATCCATGCTGCTTGGCTTCCAGTTGTCCAGATTCCTCCAGGAATGCTAGTATCCTTTCTTTGAGCAGTGACTCCATCATCTTACCCACCACTGAGGTGAGGCTCACGGGGTGGTAGTTTCCTGTCTCCTCGCTGCTGTCACTCTTGTGTCTGGGGACCACTATGCTCTTTTCCAGTACTGGGGAACTGTCCCTTCTCTCAAGGATATTGTATTTGCAATTCATATTTTGGTACAATCCAACAATAATATATATTACAACCAGGGAAGGTAAAGAATATCACAACATATTATACATTGCAATTGCGGTCAGTAAAGGAGTGTTCTAAGTGGCATACAGTAATTACATGTCAGGAACTATTACATGTAGTGCAATTTTCAACAAGTTAAATACAAAGTAATAAGGGCTATACAGGCGATAATACACAGGACAGGCAACCCCATTTAGGGCCATAGTAAGAAATAATATATCCGAAGGGCTATGAAAGTTATGAATAGCATGTACAATTCTCCTTCTTGAAATGATGTAATAAGGATTTAAAGGTCTGAAGACTGATAGGGTTAGAAAGTTTCAGGGAACGTTGGAGAGTGTTTCACAAGAATGGGAGAGCGTGGCTAACCCGCTTCTTCTCCGTAACGGGACCATACCCTAGGTACATCTAGTAAAATATATGAGTATCTCCTCAATGATTATGAACCTGGGGTACACTTAAAGAATTCAGTGATATAGAGAGGGCGTTTATTTAGGATAGCTCTGTAAGACCATAGCAAGGCATTTTTTAGCCTTCTATTTTGAAGCGAGGGCCAGCTGTGTTGGGTGTAGAGAGCACAATGGTAGGTTCTACAGGGGGCGTTAGTAATGAACTGTAGGGCTCTGTGGTAAAGTATATCTAGTTTGGTAATAGCTGGTTTACAGCATTGGCTATAGATGAACTCTGCGTAGTCAATTAGGGGAAGAAAGGTAGTCTGAACCAGTATTATTTTTGCTTCATATTTGAGAAGGTGCTTGATCCTAAAAAAGAGGCCTAGCCTGTTTTAGTTTATTAGAGGGTTCCTTAGTGTGTGCTGTGAATGACAGCTGACAATCGAGCCAGAACTCCAAGTATTTAAATCTGTCCACCACCTCGAGCATTTCTCCTAAGAGGGTCATAATTTGTAAAGGGGAGGGTGAGTGATAGGAGCAGTAGCTGTTTTGACATGTGGGGAGAGAAACATGACCTTGTTTTTTTTCACGTTTAACAACAATTTGAGATGGAAGAAGTTTCCTTGGAGCAGGTTGAAGTTGTGTTGCAGATTTGCACAGGCTTGTTTGAGGGAGGACCTGGTGACATATAAAACTGTGTCATCTGCAAAGAGATGTACGTTAGCCATCCTGATGTTGATGTTGTTGATGTAAATTACAAACAAGGCCCAAGTGTGGACCCCTGAGGCACTCATCTGGGCAGAGTTTTGAGCAGTGAGAGCTTGCCGCTGTCTGTCTGTTAGACAGCATGAAAACCATTGCATGGCAGTGTTATCTATGCCAATACCTGTTAGCTTGTGGAGAAGTAATGTGTGATCCATGGTATCAAAGGCCTTATTAAGGTCCAGGAAGACTGCACTGATGTGATGCCTCTGCAGCTCGTACCCCGGACAATAGCAGCGTCTGGCAACTGGGACCCCCCCTAAACTTGTGCCACAGACGAGGCAACAGGCCACAAGCTGGCATAAATAATAGGCATCACCCTTAGCGCTGGGGCGAATACTTAGCTCAGCAGTCTGAGAGGTCGGGGGGTTAGAGTACAAAATAACATTTATATTTACTCCAAGTTTTGGAAAGAGGTGCTAGGGCTATGCTAGGTCTAACTTCTGAGGGGGCCTAATAACAAGATCACACTGAAAATATAGATTGATTGTCCACTACTGAAGATGGGATTGTGCAGTATAGCTTTATTCTGACAACAGATGGAAAACATAGAATGAGGTGGACCTCCAAGCTGGAACTGACGTTTAGGGCAACAAACTTTTCTTTCCAGAAACAACATTTGTCTTGGGCATTTAGTAAATTCTTTTTCACACAGAGCTATCAAGCTGTCTATCCCTCTGGATTAGGGATCTCTAGGCATTTACTTTCCAAAGTGTATATATCTTGCGGGAGGTTCCACACACTTCAATGCAACATTTCTCTTTTCTTACCCTAACTATTACGTGGGGGTTGCCACACACTTTAAAAACATTTCAGATTCTATCCTCCTGATGCAGTGAACTTCGTTAACATGCCCAGGGTAACCTGGTGCCTTTCCATGAATCAGTTAGCCCTGACTGAAGTTTCAGATGGGGAGTCTGCCCACTCTAGCCCCAACCAGTCTCTGCCATTCCTTCGGGGTTACGCCAAATGAACCTTCAGTTCCCTCGAATTGCTAAAGGGCCCCCAACTTTAAAACATCACATTCAGCACATTTTCGTGGTGATACAGGGGTCCTGACAAGTGTATACTAGCCTTATCTCTGGGCATATACACCTCAGACAACTCCCTAATAAACAGTTCCATGTAAGTACTCATGGTTTTGTTTGTCCCTTTGATACAGACATGGATGCTGAAAGAAACACCTCTTCCCTTCACAGGTAGTTTCATAGTTTCACACAGATCAATCTTTCTTTCTGGGCAGCTGACACTCTTCAGGACCTTCAGGGGATTGCCCCTTGGATCCACAGAAACTGAAGTCCAAACTACTTCTCTTTGGAATGACCCACTGGGTTCCTGCTGGCAGCAGTCTCCACCACTTCCTTTGGCACTGCTAGATCTCACACACTTGGGTGAGAAACTACCAGAGGTCCTTCACCCAGTCTCCGAACAGACTGGCAGGCACCTCCACACTCTGAGAACTACTGCTCACTCAGAGCTCCACACTGAACTGCTACTGACTGACTACTCCCATCTGAACATTCTAAACTGCCCCAGAACAGCTGATTCCAAAGTGGCTTATGCTGCTGTGAGAATTCTAAATGACATAATCCATTCTTTCCTTAGGCTAGCTGAGTAAACAATGATGCAATGTTGTAAGAAGCCTTTAACAACTCCCTAAAGGCTGCCCAGGAACCTTCCTAATCTAACACTGATGGGATTCTAGTAACCCCAGGGGACAGGGTGGTTACACTTAATATCAAGTGCTGTTTGCCAATCATTGGTAACTTTTGCTAAGGCCGACACAGTACTGTGTTTTGGCCTGAGACTGGACTGTAAAGGATTGAGAAGGTTGGAGGAGTCCAGATGCTGCCTTAGCTGCATGTCAACTAGTTTTTCAAGTAATTTAGATAGTATAGATAGAAGAAATATGGGCCGGTAATTATTGAGGTTGCAGGGATCATCTGACTTGAACAGGGGGGTTATATGCGTTATTTTCCAGAATGAGGGAAGGACTCCTTACGTAAGAGACAGATTAAATAGGTGTGTGATGGGTGCTGTGAGGTAGGAGTAACTCAGTCTAAGGAAAAGAGGTTCAAGCTGATCAGCACCAGCACTTTTTTTGGTGTCTAATGAGATTAAAAGTTCCTCTACCTGTTTGAAAGTGTTAGGATTGAAGCTAAATTTGGGATGAGGCTGGGAATTTACATGGATGGTAGGGGGCTTGTTAGGAGAGGACTGCATGATAAGGTGGCTAGCTGGAGACATATCAAAGGCAAGCCCTGCAGTACCAAAGTGGTTATTTAACTGTTCTAATATGTGGTGCTTATTTGAGAAAGGGTCTCCACCAGAGATAATCTTAGTGGGTAAGGAGGGAGATTAGGTATGCCCTTCGATTTCCATAAGGATTTGCCAGAATTTAGTGGCATTATTTTTGGAGGAGTGTGTAATGCCTTTTGGAAATACTCCACTTTAGCGGACCTTATAAGTTTGGTGCAATGATTCCTTGCTGCCCTGAATACTGTCCAGTCAAGCGCAAGCTTAGATTTCCTAGCGTTCTTCCACAATGCATCCCTGGCCTATAATGAAGTTTTTAAATCTCTGGTAAATCAGGGGCAGGACCATTTCCTTGTAAGCGGCTTCACTACTGGTGCGTGTTTGTTCGCCATGTTCAAAATGTAGTTTTGTAGGAGAGCACAAGCCTCAGTGACTATGGGGGCAAGGTAGAATTTTTGCCATTTTATGAGGCTCAGCTCTGTCAGGAAATCGGTGCAATTAAAATTGTGTAGATTCCTTTTGTATGTAAAGCTGGAGGCTGATGCTTGTTTTGGGGAAGCGCGCAGACATGCAATGGCCCTATGGTCATCGATGTCACTATGAAACACCCCAATATGAGAGATTGTGAATGGGTTGTTTGCAGGGCTCTCCCTCCCTCTTCTTGAGAACATCATATTTGTTCTTAAGTTGTACCAGGTGGGGTGTGTGCTTGAGCTCCACCTTCCTCAGCCTCCCTGAGCCCACCATAGTCCATCCAGGTCTCTGAGTAACCTCTGTGGCAGTGGCTGGTGGTATGGTGGTCCCTGGGTGGTGACAGAGGTCCCCAGTACTCCTGCACCCATTCAGTAAAAATGTCTGAAGTCATCCAGGATGTTCTGTTAGCCCTGTAAGTGACTGGCAAGTAATGGATTCCTCTGAAGCACCTCGATGCTTATGATTTGTTGGTCACAACCAATTTGCATTTCTCTGTGCCATCCATATTGCAGCAGGCAAACACAGAAATGCGTTCCTTCATATGCTTCTGTCTGAGGATGGCCTCGCTTTTAAATGCCAATGTGCCAAAGCCAACACACTGGAAGAACAACCTGGTCTCATTGACATTGAAACTGATATGGGGCTTGTAGCCCTGCAGTAGCCCAGGCAGGACATTGGCTAGCCACAGGTCGGAATTGGTTAAATTAGCATTTAGTTTTTTGCCATGTCCACAGTGAAACCCAATGTTGTTGTGGGATTTCCATCTTCGCAACCAGCCCTCTGATGGGTTAAACTCTGGTTTTCCCAGTTCCTCTGCAAGATGCTTAGCTTTTTGTGTTAAAATGGGGCCACTTATCAGAGCTTCTCTGCCCCTGGCATTTTTGAACCATCTGAGCCCTAAACCATCCTCGATCTCCCTGTCTTTACCTTCTCTTTTCCTTTTTCGCTCGGAGTTCGAGTTTTGATGCCATTCCACCAGAAGCTGTACATGTTGCTTTTGCAAATTAGCAACTGTAGAATTTGGGAGACCAAGCTGAACCGTGAGCTTATACTGGCTCATTTTTGGTAATTCTCCCAGTTTATTCAACAGCTTGATCTTGGTGCTTAGACTTAGAGCCTTCCTCTTTGATGCCATTGTTTCACAGCATGAATGCCCATTGATCACTTAAGTATGTTTAAGTACACAGCTGAATTAGTGCTTATCTGCTTGTGCCAGCTGGGTGTTAATTACCATAATGCACCACGAAAGCCTGCAGTAACCGATCGTATGTCATATCAGTGGTTGGTACATTTGGTGGGGACTATACTAAAGATACTGGTACAAAATGCCAATATCAATAAGGCTATCAGATGGGAAAGAAATGGACAAAGTATAATGTGGATAGAGAATGAAGCATTATATAATAAACTAACATCCATAGCATCACACGTAGACCAATTGGGGATTTATATTTGTGATGAATCAAATCAGGAACATATGATATAATCTGTAGATAAAGTGATTAATGAAAATGAACCACCAAGATGGAAGTTTGCAGTGAAAACAGCAAATTGTTTGCAGTACTTGTAAATGAGGAAATAGATTGACAAGTAACTCTAGGAAAAGAAGGAGAGCTACAGTTATCCATGGAAGAGCAGTCCCAGCACATTGTTGTTAATATACCTAAGATTTTATCTTGGAATGTTTCAGGCCTGAAGAATAAGTTGGCAGACTCAGAAATTATATATTTTGTTTATCTACAAGAGACTTGGATGAATGAAAATACTCAGAATTTTAATGGTTAGAAGTCTGTTGTAAAACCTGAAAAAAAAAGCATAAGAAGTTTGGCAGGAATTTTGTTGGAGTATTAATTTTATGGAATAATAGGAAAATATACTGTACAGACATCTGAGATTAGCTTTGATAGTGACAATGTATAGGGGCTGCTTATAAGGGAAAAAATAAAGAACATTGCATTATATTTAATGTGTACCATCCACAAGGAAATTCCAAACATTACAAAGAAAATTTTGGGGAACTGATGGAGAATATGTTGGATGGTCTTATGGATAAACATGTGGCAGCTAGAATTTTAATTGTGGGAGATTTCAATATGAGGATGGGGAAACAGAATTGGAGGAAGGCCAGTTTTAATTAGTACTTACGAATCACAATAATAATATATTCCATAGAAGAAAATCTAAATATGTTTATGCTGGAGAAAATGGAAGAAAGTTATATGAACTTATATCAGTTAGAAACTTTGTTTTATTGAATGGCAGAACTAACTTTGATAGGGGGAGAATATACTAATATGTGCACAGTGGGTTCTTCCATTATTGAGTTGATCTAGGTAAATATTAATTTCATCCCAATGTGTGTGAATTTGTCTGTTTAAAAACTTGGCTGAGATCTCATATTGTTCCATAGAAGTGGAATTTAGTTTATGGCATGAGCAGAAGATACCGAATCAGGCAAGCATGATGATTAGAATAATCAATAAATAATGTATAGGATGGGAGCTAATTTACAATGAAGATTTCCTTTGAAAGATTAGAAGATAATGGAATTATTAATCACGTGATAGATATAAGCAGGGACCCAGGGAAAGTGGATAGAATTACAGATTTTGAGGGAATAAATAGACAAATTATTCATTTTATTTCTACAGAAGTAACATTATATAAAGTTAAAGGGGCTGAATGGTTTAATAAAAATGGTAAAAAGGCTAAAGTGGATGCTACGAAGAGACTTCATAGGTTAGCAAAATATTGTAAAATACAAAAATTGAGAGTTAATTTTAATAAGTTTAATAAATCTTGTAAAGAATATAAGAAAATCTTAGAAAAAGAACATAGGAAATATTTTGAGAGGATGTGGAACAAGTTGAGAGTTGCAGTGTATAAAAAAGATTCCAAAAAATGTTGGAATCTAATCAGCTATGGATACAACTCATATCCCCAAGATCTTGAAGCTTATATTCCTCCTAATGTTTAGGAGGAATATTATAATCTGTTATATTTCTCAAAGTCTGACGAAGTTGAACTTAAAAATGTTCTCGCGTCTAAAATAATATTCAGATTATAAAACCTAATCCAATGCTAATTACGGTTAATGATATTTCTAATGCTAAAGATTCAATTAAAACAAATAAGGTCCCTGGAACAGATAAAATCATCCTGGAAACTTATAACTATATGAAAGAGAAATGGATACGCATTTTGGTAATACTATTTAATTCCATCATTCAAGATGGAATTATACCATGAAGTTGGAAAGGTAGTTTAATTTTTCCACTTTATAAAAAAGGGGACGCATGAGATCCGAGGATGTATTGGCCCATAAGTTTAATAGACTCTTCTCAAAAACTTTTCACGAGAATAATTCTTGACAAATTACAAAAATGGTTAGATGTAGAAGAAATTCTTTCTGAATATCAAAACGGTTTTAGATCCAAAAGATCAACAATTCAACACTGTTTCATACTTGCACATTTGATTTGGAAGTACATCAAGATAAAACAAAAAAGTCAAAACTGTTCTGCTGTTTCATGGACTTCAGCTCAGCTTTCAATAATGTCAATAGATCAATTCTTTGGAATACACTAAGAGTTTGAAATTGAGCCTACCTTATTAAATACACTTATAAGACTTCACAACGATAATTGGATATAAGTGCAATATAACAAAAAAGGTGGTTTAACTAATCTGATAAAAGTCAATAAGGGCATTATGCAGGGCTGCCTTTTAGCCCCCACTCTCTTCAATGTGTATAGTAATACTATTTTACAAAACTTGGAAGATTCCAACTTTCACTCACCCTCCTTATTAAACAGAAAATTTTCTGGTCTGGCATATGCTAATGATATTACATTTCTGTCAACATCTTATCTCGGATTACAATGAAAAATGAACAAATTTGTCATCCTATATTAAAATTTCAAACTTCAGATAAATAGGGAGAAGACCAAAATAGTGGTTTTTGAGAAACTTTATCTTGACAAAGAGCCTGTTGAAACCACGAATTTATATGACTACTTGGGGATCCGTTTTTCTGCAAATTGCACTTGGAAACAGCACAAGAATATACTTCTGACTAAAAAAAACTGCTTTCTACTGTTAACATTTATGAAGATTTAGATGAAAGACAGACTAGCAATCTTGAAAACTACTCCAAGTGTGGTTGGATAAGGCCACACTGTCATTTATTAACCTTCTTTTGAAGGGCCCCTCATTAGTCTCTCACTTTAAATCCTGTATGTATCACATGGCCTTGATAGTATCAGTAACCAAACTTTTAATACTGAGGCATTGGAAAGGCAAATGCATCCCCTCATTTGCTGAATAGCTTCAGGAATGTTTAAATGCTTTAGCTGCTGAGCGTATAGTGGCCTTATCTAACCACACTTGGAGTAGTTTTCAAGATTGCTAGTCTGTCTTTCATCTAATTCTTCATAAATGTTAACTCTCACAATTTACTCAATGTCTCTGTGACTTACCCCCACCCAACACATTTCTAGCCTTTAATAGGTAGGACCTTCCATGTGTATCTATGCCACTCTCCCCCTTCTGGGGTAATTAGCCTCTATAACTGCACAAAGGGTCATGGGAGGGTTGGGTGAGAGGTTTTGAAGGGGGGGGTTATGCTATATTCAATTTTATTTTTACACTGATTCTTTTAATTCTTCTTTTGTCTCTTCTTGTTTTGTAATTGCTCCTTGATTGTACCCTTTTTTTTGGTTATGATTTTGTACCTTGCTTTTGTGTAGTTGTACTATGAAACCTGAATAAAGTATATTAAATTGCAAAAAAAAAAAAAAGCACAGGCTGGCTTCCGGTTTGACCACTCTCAAATAGACCAGTATTTTGTGCTGTTACATTTAATTTATGAATTCAAAATTATCAAAAAAAAAACAAAGGCTTTTGGTCCTTTTTTAATGTCTTTATAAGTGACATTGCAGAGGAACTGGAAGGAAAAGTATGTATCTTTGCAGATGACACAAAGATCTGCAACAGGGTTGATGCACAAGATGGAGTGGAAAGGATGAGAAGGGACTTGGCAAGGTTGGAGGAATGGTCAAATGTATGGCAGCTCAGATTCAATGCAAAGAAGTGCAAGGTAATGCACATGGGAAACAAAAACCCAGGGAAAGCGTACACAATGGGGGGTGAGATACTGACAATAGTAAAATAGAAAGGGACCTGGGGGTAATTATATCAGATGACCTAAAGGTGGGCAAGCAATGTGAGAAGGCAGTAAGGAAGGCTGGGGGATACTGGGATACATAGGAAGAGGCATCAATAGTAGAAAACAGGAAGTTGTTATCCTCTGTACAGACAGTTGGTGAGACCCCATCTGGAGTACTGTGTGCAGTTCTGGAGACCCCATCTCCATAAAGACATAGACAGAGTTGAGGCTGTCAGAGGAGGCAACCAAAATGGTGCAGGGTCTGCACCAGAAGACATACTGAAGAAAGACTAAAAGAGCTTAATATGTATAACTCATGAAAGAAGGGAAGAGAGGGGACATGATAGAAACTTTCAGTACCTCAAGGGAATTAACAAAGTCCACAAGAGGGTAGCATCTTCCAGAAAAGAGATCTGCAAGAACAAGGGGCACAATTTGAAGATAGAGGAAGGCTCAGAGGTAATGTGAGGAAGTATTTTTTCACTGAGAGGGTTGTGGATGCATGGAACAGCCTCCCTGAGGAGTCGTGGAGTCAGAATAGTGGGGACTTCAAGAATGCATGGGACAGGCAGAAGGCAGTCCTAGTGGGGGGTAGGAGAAAGTAAGCTGTTGGTTAACTAGGATCTGCAGCTTATCTGTTAGGTAGCAAAAATGGGCAGACTAGGTGGGCCAAGCGGTCCTTATCTGCCGTCAAATTCTATGTTTCTATGTTTCTATAGACTTGAAAGCTGCCTTTGATAGAGTAAACAGACAACTTTTATGGTAAATTTTGGGAAAGATGGGGATGGACAAACGTTTTTAAATACGTCATGGATACTATATTCGGACAATGTTATCCAAAGAAGATACAATACAAGAGGTAATAGTAGTGGTGCATTCATTACCAACAAGAGGGTCAAACCAAGGGCCAGATATTAGAAACTTAGCCCTGGGGCAAAATTAGCACCACACAGCATGCAAAAATAGCCTGGAACCATTTGCATGCTATATTCAAAGGAATAACACCGGGGCTAAATTAGTGGAATATAGTGTGCAGACAGGTCCTTGAGTGCAGTGCAAACATAGCCCGGCAAATAAGACAGCTCTGAATATAGCAACCAGGCAGTGCAAACTACAACAGAGGCCCAGTGCACACAGACATGGAGTAAGGCAAAGGTGAACTACGTGACCAATGTGTGTGCTAACAAAGAAGTGGATTCACAAAAACTGCAAACAACAGTACAGACCAAATACTGTAGAACTGTGCTATGGTTCTGACAGTTTTGCGTGGGGTAAACTCATTAGCGCAGTGCTGACACATTTGCCCGGCACTAACACGTTTGCCCGGCGCAAAAGTTTGCTATATTCAAAAGTGCTATGCAAATGAACCTACTTATGCAATCTGTGGGCAAACAGCCACATTAGCATGTCATTATTGCCTGATTTGCATGTAGTTCCATGTGATTGCCCAGTGCTATTGTAGGGTGCACACAGCTCTGCCTGTAGGTCGGACTGGAACTACAGGTCAGTAGATGCAGGCTGGGTCTCCTCACAGCACCACCTGTATGCCAGACTGGAGAAACATGTCGGTAGCTGCAGGCTCTGTTTGTACACAGCAGCAGAGTAGTGTGCCCCAGGGGACTAGCACCACAGCCACGGGTGTTGGTGCTGCATGCCATGGACATATTGTAGTCCCTGCTACAGTGCATAGCAGACGTTACAGTACCATAGTGGCCGGTTTAGTGAGGGACACAGCAGTGCCTACAGTGTGTCCGGCATCAATGACTGCAGCTCTCTACACAGTGGCAGGACCAGCTGGCAGGTGTGTTCTTATAGTGGACACCGCTGTCATGCCATCCTGTGTCCCACTTACACTGCACCACTGGCATGGGATACTCACAGTAACATACACATGGCTGGCCATGTGTGCTGCGATGCAGATGTGAGGTATGTGCCAGGGTGGGTGACGCATACCATTAGACATGCACACTGGTGTAGGGGTATTCCCAACACTGTAACATGTGCATTGTGGGGATGGCCCCAGCCTTGTGGCAAAACCCACTATATGGTGCAGCCTGGCCACCTGTGCAACCCCCCCTCCACACCATCCAGAACCCCAGTGGTGCATGTATGTGCTGGAGTGTGCTGGTGTACCCCAGTGGGGGGGGACTGGAGGTGTGTGCTGTATGGCCACACTGCCAATTATTTAATACTTTCATATGTATTTATCACTGTGTTGACCGGGTAGCCACAGTGGGACATGGCCCATAGTCAGGAATGACCCAGAGCCACTATATGTGATGATGCAGTGTACAATACATACATACAATATACAGCAACACACAATTCACATATAACAACGCAGTTAGTTTGCTGCTGCAAGTGGAGTTTTAGCTCTGTTGTATACTGTGCATGATTGTTGGCTTCCAAGCAATGTTGAGGCATTGTATTCCATCCACAGTGTGGATGCCTATGCATATAAAGTGGCCCAGGGTGGCCATCCACCTTTGTTGCATCCTCATTGGCTGCATACAGCCTTGTTCACTGTTGCTGCTGTGTCCATGCCCCCCATCCTTGGTTTGCCTGGAGTTATGACTACTTTTTCATAGGTGGTAATTTGCACTGCGCTACATGTTGAGCTAACGCATGTTGCGCGGCACTATAGTTTTCAATATACCATTGCGCCTGTATGCATGTCCCTGACCATAACTTTGTACCATGCATACATTATCTTTTAGCATCGGAGCTGACACATTGCACTGGCGCTGTTTGGCCTTTTGAATATAGCAATTTGGCACAAATGTGGCGCAATTGCGGCGCAATCAGTTTGCGCCTGGTGCAGACTTTTGAATATCTGGCCCAAGGCTGCAAGTCATCACGACTTTTATTTAATCTTTTTTTGAATACTTTGTTACAAACATTATATGACCCAGGTTTTCACCCTCACAAAATCATGAATTATAACTGTCCATGTTTGACAGATGCAGATGACATGGTATTAATATTTACAAGTTATCTAGTCAGTATGAGGATGCTGGAAAAATCTTATCTGGAGTGTAAGAAGGCAGACCTATTGATACATTAAGAAAGAAACAAAAGTAATGGTATTTGGAGGGAACAATACATTATACAAATATAGAATAAGTAATCGCAAATTGTAAGTGGTAGAGTCTTTCTGTCATCTAGGTATATATTTTTTTGTGATAATACAAAATGGAGTAAACATCTAAAAGATCTGGGTAGAAATGCAAAGAAATTCCTTCCAGCTACATCCGGTTTCACATATAAGTATGGAGATAATTCAATAAAATGCCATCTTAAAGTAATCAATGCCAAAATTAAAAGTCAACTGTTATATGGAGCAGAGATTTGGGAATATCAGGGAATGTATAATATTGAAATATTGTTGAATGTATAGTACAAAAAGTTATTAGGGCTCCCTGCTGGGGCATCACCAGCACTGGCCAGAGTGGAACTGGGTCAATTACTGGTAGATTGTTTACTGAAAGAGCATTTATGAATTGGCTTAAGGCCTGTTCTATAAAAGATGACTGATTACCAAGAAAATGTGTAGAAGAAGAATTAATCTACCTCCATCAAAAAGTATACTACCCAGGTATAACATTTATCATGAATCATATAACTCCAAATGGATTGCTTACATGTTTAAGAGATATTCTTTTTTCTAAAACTTTAATGAAGTCAGCAGCTTGGTTAGACTAAAATTTAAGTATAGATCTATATAATATACCGTGCCATTATATTTAGGGTTGCCTGGCCACTTCTATGTCAAACCCCAAAGTTTGCACTTTAATAACTTTGGCAGTGTATGACGGATTTGCCTGAAATTTTGCATGTGCGGTCTGGTACCATAGATCTCTGGATCTGGCAAGTTGCGTTACAGTCTGACAAGTGGTTGTGGAACTGCAGCGTGCCCCAAAACACACAAAAAAATGCTTTTTTGTGCATTTCTTTGCTTATGGCTACAGCCTGCATGATTTGTACGTTTGGTCTGAAATCTTCAGGGAAGGTGCAGTGTGGGTCACTGATGTGCCTTTCAAAGATTTGGTGAAAAAGTATTAAACAGTTCAAAAGTTATTCAAAAAACAAGTTTCCCATTATAGTCAATGGGGGGAAAAATATATGTGTCTCTCGAAAGCTGCCGCCACTGCATTTTACTGTTGCAAATGGCCCTTTTACTGGTGTACTCTGGCCATCTTGTTTTCAGTTGACGCGAGAGAAAAATTTATTTATTTTATTTATTTATTAAATTTTGGTGACCGGGTAGGCCCACTGAGCCCCGAAGGTCCCTTTTTCAAGGGCGACCCAGGATAACAATACAAATAAAAAATACAATAAAAATGACTGGCGTTTAAATTTGGGACCGCCTACGTAAACATTGACTGTTGTGTTTACCTAGTCAGGTCCTGAGGATCACAGCACTGTCTTTTTTTGGGGGAACAAACCCCCCCAGAAATGCCTTTCTAAAGACTGGACCCCCGTAGTGTCAAAAATTGTGACAGAAACGACCGCGACACTTTTGCGAATCACGAAAGTGTTGTGCCTATTTTTGTGAAACTGTTGCAATTTACGACAGTACTTTGCGCCATAAAAACAATTCTTTGCCACCCCACTGCACCAAAATGGTTTCCCACAGATGTGCCTTTTGGTGGTTTGGTCCAAAAACATTCATAGTTAGAGCACTCTGAAGTTGAGAAATTTCCCATAGACTAACATTGCAGTGCCTGCGGCGACTTTCAGCTCCATATCGTGGAAACAGTGTCAGATACAGATTTTTTATTCTCCACAGCTTAGTCCACCTAAGCATATATGGAGGTTTCGAAGTCGTGAATACAACTGCAGTGGAACATACTTGCTACGGTTACTGAGATATTGCCAAATATGTGTTACAAGGGTTCCTTTTGAGTACTACGGGGCTCCTATGTGGCTCTGTACTTATGTGTAAGTGGGGGCGCAGGGCCCAGAGAGCCTGCACTGCCACATACGCCTACCATTACGAGAAAATGAGAGGAGCGGAGGGCCCGTGCTCCCACTACCACATACCAGTTACTTGTTAGATTACACTTTCTCAAAAAGAAGGGGAATTAATTGCAAAAAAAACTCTGTTAATGCACCAGTTAGGGTTGATAGTGCAGTGACAAAAGTATGGAAATGTGATGCTACGGTTACCCCACCACCACCACCACCCCACCCCCCTCCTACCCTCCACTCACCAGCAGATGTTAGGGCATGCCATGGGGTTGTCAGGCCTAACTCTCACCCGTCCTTCTATGCTTTAGCATGTCAAGCTTTTATACACATAGAAAGGGGTGAGAGTTGGGCAGCATTCCCATTCACCAGATCTGTTGGTGAGTGGAGAAGGAGGTAATGAGGGGCAACCCCAACATCACATTCTCATACTTTGTCGCTGTGCTATTAACCTTAACTGATGCATTAACAGAGTTTTTTGCAATGAATATACAGTATATAGATATATTTATATGTGTGTGTGTGTGTGTGTGTGTGTGTAGAGATATAGAGATATATAGATATATATATATATTAAGAGGTGTTGGTTTATGTGCCCAGTTTAAACCAGTACATGGCTGGCATGCAATAAGAGAAAGTATTGCTTTTGAGAGATATTTGGAATTATTAAAAACCCTCAGAAGAGGAAACTGATAATTAGATTTAGATTTGAATACTATCAGAGCCAAAGATTCCAAGGAATTGTATTGCAAACTCTATTTATACACCCTGCGGCCCGGGCATCCTTCCGGGGTAACCACTTGGCATAGGCCTCTACTCGCTACCTGAGCTGTGTCACCAGCTTTCTTCCGCCCCCCGAACACCCTGGCAGGTCCAGCTCCCCCAGATCAGGGCCCACCCTCCCATGGCAGCTTTTCTGAGATTAGAGGGACCTACCTGGGCGTCGGGTCTGCCGCGGTAGTCCCCTGGTGTATGGGATGGTGATGGGATATGGGCCTGCCCCTGGAGCCCTCTTCATCTCCACCGTGCCACAGAGGGATTTCCTCTTTTTTGCTTTCCCCTGCAGAGTGCGGACGTGCAATGGCATCCATGGTGTGAGCACCGTCACCTGCCGACGCTCTGCCTCCCAGCTTCCGCTTTGTGCCACATGTTCTGTGCTGCCCCCGGCCACCACCAGGAGCCGCCTTGGAGCGTCACAACCTCAGATCCCTCCCCGGGAAGGGACAGTACTCCTCTGGACGCTCGATCCCTTCCAACCCCCGGTGGCCCAAGTCTGTTCCTGAACCTGGGTCGCCGGCATAGCACAAAATGTGGCATCCAGTGCCTCAGCCCTCAGTGCCATCGGGCCAGCCGACTCCAAGGAATTTTTAACAAAACATACCCTCAAGGTTATGCAAATGTCAGGGGGCACAGACGATTTAACACACATCATTTTGCGCTCACTGTATAGCTCCTATAGAGGAAAATATTTAGGTAGAATATTGGCTGACTTAGAATTAGAACTGAAGTATTAAGTTACATATTTACTGAGATTTCATTCAATAAGCATTCTAAATTATGTGTTTTCCTTTCTGAAAGGACTGGCTCTTATGAAATTACATTTGAATAATGAGTGAAATATTTATTGTATTTATATTGTATTGCTAAGATTTTATTATATGATATAAATGTATGATATATTTTAAGAATGTGATTTTATTTACCTATTGTGTATTATAAACTAATCTAAATTGTATTGTAATGATTTGTATGGTCAGTTAGTAAACTGAACTGAAACTGGTCTTGATTCATTATGCATCTATGTGATATTAATGTCTGGATGACTTGTGCCGTGTCCTTTTCCGCTTTTTTTTGGATCAAGTCCATATTAGCCAGTCATCCAGGTATGGGATGACATGTACATCCCATTGTTGCAGTGACGTTGTTGGGACTATTGAAACTTTGCTGAACACTCTCAGAGCTGAAGTCACACTGAAGGGCAGAGTTTGGTATTGGTAGTGCTGGCCAAGAATGTGAAACCTGAAGTATTTGAAATAATATGGCCTGATTGGGATGTAGTGATATGCATCCTTCAAGTGTATGAACATGAGAAAGTCACCCTTCCTAATAGACATCAGCGTGGAACTGATTGTCTCCATCTTAAATTTCTTATATTTGATGAACTGGTTGATACATTTGAGGTCCAGCACTGGTCTCAAGTCTCCATACTTTTAAGGGACCTTTGAGTAGATTGTCGATCATGGATCTGACGATCTTCCCGGACTCAAGTCTCCACCACTCATTCACACTATTGGGAGTACGCCAGAGGTGCTAGGACCCTGCAGGAGCCAAAAATCTTCAGTAGGGCCAGCGCCAAGATAGGACTGCGCATGCGTGGCGCCACGAGGCTAGCTCGAGCTGTATAGGCTGTCTTGGCGTAGACCCTCCAGCTGCCTCAGTTCCTTTTCTCCTGCCGTCAAGTGTGCTTCGATAATGACGTCACTCGCCCTCCGAGAGTCTAGTCTTCGTCTATACGACAGCAGCTATATAGCCATTTAGTATTCGCTTAACTTACCATTTTTAGGGTTCTTTTCTTTTAAACAAACAAAAAAAAAAATAATGAAGAAGAAGTCATTCTTCGCCTGCCATCAATGGAGTCAACCTTTGATGGCAGCAGTGATGATAGGGAGACTTTGTTTGAAAGCTGTGATGGCAGTGCAGCTGTGTCCGGTGCGCCGCCCTTTTCAGGGAGAGGGGCTGACCACCAGCAGTCTGGTGCTCGGGGGGGGGGTCATCCGTAGCACAAATGTAGCGGTTCCGGGACCTGGCTCCACTTGACCTCAAGCTCTTTTTCCTCCTGTCAGAGGAAGAAGAATCTGTACCTCTCAAGGTTACCCTCTGGTACATCTGCACATTGATTGTCGATGGTTGATAGCAGTTAGCCTAAACCGACTCTGGTGGGTTCCCCTGTGACTCCGCTCTTAACGGCCATGATCTTCGACACCGGTTCCCATCTCTGTCCTCGATGGGTTTCCGGTGAGCAATTTCATCCTGGGCTGCTCTTTTAGAGCAGGGGGTACGGCATCTGCCCACTTGTTCTGGCTAGTGATCCTGGGACCAGGGACTTCAGACCTTGGACCTGCTGGGCCACAGCCGGGTCTGCCAGGCCATAATGTGTGTGGTGCCCTCTACGGTGCTAACGCCATCGAAGCCAACTCCTCGTGCCTACTCCCATCTCCTTTTTTTCTGCAGGGACCGGCACGGGTACTGGTTCCTTCTTCCCCTGACTTCAGGTCTAGGTCCAATAGCGATTCTGACACCGTACATTGTGCCTGCTCCATGTGGTGCTATTTCTGGTGCTGGTTATTGGGTGCTGCCGCCTTAGATGGCACTGTGTGATGCGGTGTCATGCCTTGCATCAGCGGCTCACTGCCATCGGCTGTTACAGCACCTAGTGATGCTGTGCTGCGCTGGCACTGGGTGTAGCGCCATATGTGGTGCTGGCATCGTGGATGGCGCTGATCTCCTCCCCGATCCAGGTGGTGGCATCTCCCTGGTCCTGACCTACCCTTGGAGGTTATTTTGGGATAGAAGGGGATCTGGATGAGTCTTTCCCTCTTCTGGTTTGTCGAAGACGCAGTGGATGACTCATTTTATGGGCTGGAATGCAAACCCTCTATATCAGTGTGATGGAAGATCTTCTTTCCAGTCCCCTTTCCTCAGGGATATGGGGTCCACCATAACTTTTCAGTATTCGTCTGTGGACCAAAGCAGATTCCTATGTCTTGAGTTCCTACATTCCTCCGTATGAGTACATCCTGTGGAACACACTTAATGCAATGATCAAGAGCCTCCTGAAATCTAATGCTCCATTGCTAGGAGCATATAGCCCAATAATCAGCGAAAGATTTTATGGACACCTACGTCTCTGCCTCTAGGGCTGCTGCTGCTTGCAGCAGGTGGTTAACGTCTCCTTATCTGTGCTTATCTGTTCGACTAAAGGTTCTCAGAACAATAGGGCCGCCAGTTAAACTACATGACATCCTCGTGATTTAAGCAGTCCTGTCAAGGTAGTGGCCTTGGTTCCCTTTTCAGGAACCAACCCCATAGCCTCTAAGAGAGTGCAATAGAGGGCACAGGATCTGGAACCGCCCTATACTAACATCTGTGGATCCAGCCCAGACCCACCCCAGCTGTCTGAGGGGGAGGCACTTCTCAGCTGTAGGAAGGGCATCTAATTCGGTTTTGCAACCAGTGAAAGTCCATTACAGTGGACCTATAAGTCATCAGGATTATCCAAGAGGGATACTCTCCCAGTTTCGCAGCTTTTCCCAGACCTTCCACCGAGGTGGCAGCCAGTCTGTCAGCCTCTCAGTCGCACTCTCTCTGCTTCTGCGATATGGGGCCTCTGCGGGTACTGGGCAGTAAAAATCATTCCACAGGGGATCAAAGCACAGGTTCCTATTTCTATTGCTTCTGGTTCCAAGTTAACAGACAGCATGCACCCATTTGTCGACCTTGGAAGATTCAACAAGTTCCTGTTCAGGGAACAGTTCCCTAAATCTCGGCATCCAAGTCTTCACTTCCCGGACATTTGGCTCCTAGCCAGCCTTTCTGGTTAAGAGACACAGGAAGTAGTTGCCGCAGCTCCCCAGTTGTTCTCTCCAGTTTGGGAAAGGTGCCAGTTCATCTTCCCAACAGTTCCTCTTCTTAGGAGCCCTCCTGGATACCTCCAAGGCATCAACTTAGTACCAGAGGACAGGAGAAATGACATCTTAGATGGCTCATTACAATACAGAAAACGACTCTATTCGGCTTCCTTTTTGTTTGAGCGGATGCTGGAACTTAGGTTGTCCTCCACAGCAAGCAGTGGTCTCCGACCGCGCATCTGCAATCTTCTGACCAAGATGACAGAGCCTCAGACAAAATCTGCTGGGGACTCACTGCCAAGGCCTCCACACTCAGGTGTAGAGCCAGAAGGATCCTCATCTTGTCATAAACTTCTTAGAGATGAGTTATCTTAGGCAAAGTCCTGGAGTATGCCCCCTGCCTCGAAGTGTTCCTACTTCAGAAGGATGACAAGCTGTGATGTGTTATATCAGCAAACAGGGTGGGGTGTCCCCCTACCTTCTCTGCAGTAGGGCCATGAGGTTGTGAGAGTGGTACCTTGAGTATGATGCGTCAGTTCAGATTTCTTGCAGTCGCTTTTGATGAATGGGGCAGTTCGGACCTGGTCCTTTTGCGTCCCCTTTCAATGCAAAACTACCTCTATTCTGCTTCAGAAATCCTAACCCTGGTGTTTTCTGTCAGGATGGGTTAACTGCAATGTTCAAGATGCTCCCTGTACGTTTTCCTCCTCTTCCCTTAATTCAGAGGGTGCTGATCAAGTTGTATGCACGGTGGGGGGGGCAGGATGATTATCATCGTCCCAGACTAGCCTCGGCAGATCAATTTGCATTGATCTACAGTCTGTCAGAAGTTCACACAGGGACTTTAGTCCATCCTAGCCTGCGCTCCTGTCATCTCCATACCAGGCCCGGAGGAAATGGAAATGGGTAAGCTCTGGTTTTTGCCAGACCATCACAGATGTCTTCGAAGCCGTGCATAGGCCTTCCACCAGGAAGGCTTATGTGGTTAAGTGGAAACCCTCTCCATCTGGTGTGCAAGTCCCATCTGGATCCTTCGGTTGCCCACCAAGTAAGGTGTTGGAGTGCCTTTTGGACCTGTCGATTGCAGGCTGGCCATACTCGGCAGTGAAGGTACACAACTGCGCATTTTCAGTCTGTCTTGAGCCAGTAGACATCTTGTCACTGGCTCAGTTACCGTTAGTCAAGTTTTGCTTTGTTAACTCCAGAAGGAAGGGGAGCGCTTCCTTCACTTTCTGGATGTTAGGACGGTTCTTCGATTCTTCATCGACAGAACGAAGAGATACACATCCGAACAACTGTTGTATCTTCAGCATACCTCGGCTGGGTCAACCTCTTGCCATAAGATGTTTTCGGCTTGGTTAGTAGCATGTCTCCGACACTACTAATCTATTTCACAGGCAAGTTGAAAGGCTGGATTCACACCACTCTGTCGGAGCGGTTGCGGCTTCCTGGCAGAGATTAGTAATGTACCCGTTGCAGTCATCTGCAAGGCGGTGAGTTGGAGCTCAGTGCATACCTTTGTAAAGCACTACGTTCTGGATGTCCATACCAGACAGCTCTCTTTCTTGGCAGGACAGCCCTTTTGGACTTCCATTCTGAGTGAGCTCTGTCTCCAACCGCCCTACTCGGGGTGGATTGATTTTTGGCTCGGTACTCTCCCATTAGTGTGAATGAGTGGTGGAGACTTGAGTCCCAGGAAGATATGGAAATTACGTACTTACCGTAATTCTTGATCTTCTTGGATGGAGTCTCCACCACTCATTCACATGTCCACCCACATCCCCCGAGTTCACTCGTTCTGTTTTTGGTCTTCACTACCTTGTTGTCCGGGCTGTGAAGACATTGTTTATTTGACTCTTCTTACGGGGCCATCCGGACCTTCACGTGCCTGGAGGTTAGGGACAGCTTTTCTTTCTTTAGTTATGCTGAACCTCCTAGGTCGAAAAGGTAGTGAGGTGGTTGGAGGGTCGATGCTGAGATAGACTATACAGCGCGAGCTAGCCTCGTGGTGCCGCACATGCATGGTCCTATCCCAGCACCGGCCCTCCTGAAGAGATTTGGCTCCCGCAGGGTCCTAGCACCTCTGATATACTCCCATTAGTGTGAATGAGTGGTGGAGACTCTGTCCAAGAAGATCAAGAATTATGGTATGTACGTAATTTCCATTTCTCAGTTGTGTATTTCCTTTTTGAGATTGGGGAGGTTACTAGTCAATTTCTGAATGTTTTGTTTGTGAAACCAATCATGTGTCTGAGTGATACAATCTCATTTATCCATTGATTACTGCTTTTGCCATTGGTGGCTATACTGTAAGAGTCTGGTGCTGACTGATAGACTCAGTTGAGTTATGCTGTGAGAGACATTGGTTGACTTGCTTCGACATGAAGTTACCCCTGTCTGAACTTGTTGCCATTGGATTAGTTTCTGCTGTGAAACCTGGAGCCTTGGAATGCCTGCTGTTTGAAATGTTGTCATTTATATTGTTGGTTCTGTCCGTAGCTTTTATTGGTCTACCCTTATGCCAAAATTTGCCCCGAAAGGACGGGAGATATGATGGACTACCTGATTTCTCTTTATACAAGTTCTTTCCATCCTCTTTAAGTTTTATAAACTGCTTCACTCCCTCTATAAACAGCTTTGATCCCCTGAATGGAAGCTTCTGGAGAATGCTCTTGGACTCTGTGTCTGCATTCCATAACTTTAGCCACAGAGTTCTCTTGGCTCTGTTCACCATCGCTGCTAACTTGGTATTTAACTTTAGAATATCTACCCCCATATCCCTCATATATTTGCTGGACTGCAGCATGTACTCCACCTGCAGTAGCTGATCTGACTTTGGAGGTAGCATCTTGGTGAGATCCTTCAGCCAGATTATTTGAGCTTGTGTTGTGTAGATGGCTGCAGTAGCCACTCTGGTTGTCAGGTTTGCCAGTTCATAATTTTTCTTTATCATCTCCTTAAGATTTTTGCCCAGGGAGTCTTTTGATGGAGCTGATCCTTCAACTGAAGTATTGTTTTTATTGTTTTGTTTTTGCTAGTCCTTTTTATACCTGAGGCTCCCGATCTGCGTTGTGCATCCCGGCATCCTATTCATCCGGCCACCGTCCAGTCTGCTCTCAGCCCCCAGTGGAACCCCTGCTGCCAGCTACCCTCACTGTGGCGTGGTGGAGAGCCCCACCCCCTTAATCTCCGACTGGAACCAGAATCCTGTATCCGCAGAGCGGTGCTCCTCGAGGTCAAGGCCCTATAGACAGCCATCAAGCCACCATGATCATTCGTCATTTCCCCTTTTCTTGTGGCATGAGTGGGGTGGCAAGGGCGCCAGGGAGAGGAAGCAGCGCATGCGTCCGCGCAGCTGCCCTCCCAGCGCCATGCCTCAATTCACTCCCCCTAAGGATAGTGCAAGCGCACCACCCCCCATCCTCTGCTAGGGGCTGCCAGTGTGCCGGCCACTGAAATCCCCCTTCCCGGAGAGGGAGAACAGTCCCTCAGATGCTCAATCCCTCTCTGCCCCTGCCAGCCCCCGGTGACCCAAGTCCGTTCCTGAATCCGGGCCACCAGTGTGGAGCGAGGTGTGGCATCCAGCGCCTCAGCGCCACCAGGCCGCAACTGAAGGATTGTTTTGCGACTGAGTGCCACTATTTGTTGGTCAACTGCAGGGGCATGACACCACATCTTTTCCATCTCCTATGGAACTGGGTATGATCTGTCAAACAACTTGTGCTCAGCTATCCTACTGGGGTCTTTGGCTTCCCACTCCTTGTTTATGATGTCCTGCATTGCTGGGCCAGTTTTGGAAATAAATATTAAGGCTTTACCTTTTGGCAGAGCATTGGGTTGAGCTTATGCTCCAGCAGAGGTGATGAATTCTCGAATACTACAATTGTCTTAACTGAGCAGATAACTTCTGTAATGTAATGTTGCACACAACTTCCTGCTCTTTCTCCATCTCGCTATCACTACCATCTTCTGAGCCAGTCTGTGATGGGAGCATTCCTCTTTTTATTTGGGTTGTGTTTTCTCAGTACATCTCTCCAGTCCCTCAGGTCCAAAATTGTTGTGTTGTCATCTAGGTGTGGAGGGTAGTTGTCATGTTTGCCTACATTCGTGTGGGACCATGCCGTCTGTTGCCATGCCTTTTTCTATAGCGTTGAGCCCATTGTGTTGTCCTTTTACTGTATGCCTATCTTTTTAGGGGCAGGTGTAGCATCATCAAGGCTTAAAAAAGTCTCGGGTTTGTCCTCAAAGTAGAGGGTCACCTTCATGGGGAAATTAAGTCTTTTTATTTGCTTGTCCCAGCATTGCTTCTGCACGTGGTAGATTTGCCTTCTCTAAGCTTACAGCTCTGTAGAATAATCTGGCCCAAAATAGAGCCTGTGTCTCTTGTATTTTACCCCCTTTAGTGCCCATGTCCTAGATAGGACTAGCAATTTTGTTGCAAAGCGAAAGAACCAGATGATTACAGAGCATGACCTAGCTTCTGGGGCTGTGGGCTTCTTTGCTAGGGCCTGTTCCACTATTTCCATTTCTACCTCTTGCTCAGCTGGGAACTCCAGGGCCTCATGAAGCACCTCCTTTAGAAAGGGGATGAGTGCTCCCTTCTCTGAGTGCTTAGGGAGACCATGGATCTGTATGTTCAGTCTACTGTCCCGGTTCTCCACATCTTCCTGTCTCCTGTGTAGTTGCTGTTTCCTGGAATGCAAGTAAAGTTGGGCCCTGCCATGGAGATCTGAGGTGCCAGGAGCCTCTGCTGTGCCTGTGTCCAGCTCAAATGTTAGGTGTTCCACATCCTGGCAGCTCTAGATATTAGTGTTCAACTTTTGCACAGTGTGAGTGAGATTCTTTAACCCCGTCTAAATCCTCCTGAGACTTACATGCTTCCCACCATTGCGGCTTAAGAGGGAGATGGCAACCTGGAGGACCACAAGTCTGAGCAGGTATGAGAGTGTCAGTCCATGTGACACAAGGAGTAATGCTGCAAGGTCCTTAGTAGTTGGTATGAAAAAATTGATAAATCCTACTGTGTCTTGATCCTTGATGGTTTTGGATTGTATCCTTAGCTGCTGTGCTGGTGAGATCAGGCTGCTGCCATCTTTGGGGTGGAACTAGAAATCTCTTTTTATTATTTTTACCTTCATCCCATGGCCCCCAGTGCTTCTCTTCTTCCGGTTTTCCAAATGATGTACCTCTGTCCGCTAGACTGACTGACTGTATGCCTCCTAACGCCCAGGTTTCTGCTGCCCTGTGGGTTCCAGGTCTGTCCCTTCCAGTGGTACCTCCAACCCTTACACAGCCAACAGGTGGGAGAAGCTCCTAGGAGTCCTTGACACCAGGGCTGGGGAGTGTGTGTGTGTGTGTGTGTGTGTGTGTGTGTGTGTGTGTGTGTGTCATTGAGCAGGGTCTGGTGGCATGGGAGCTCGGGCGAGTGGAGAACATCGCCAGAAGCAGCCGAGCTAGCCCACTTTTTCATTTTCATGTTCTCACTCACCTCCTTCATTGGTCAGCTTGAGCTGATCAGGGTAGTGAGGGTCCCTGTGCTGTACAGAAGGGTACCCTCCCACAGCATCGGATCGCACTGGGAATTGCGGACAAAAGAGGGGCTAGGAGGCTCAGCTAGGCTCCAGACGGGAGCTAGTCAGAGCGGAGATCGCACCTCCCTGCCCTCCAGAGCAACAATCCCAGGAGCCACCTCAGGGAATACCAGGAAGTCAGGGATTTAAAACCCACTGTGGCTGGAGAGCCACTTCAGAGTCAGCAGTCAGCTTGAACTGATCAGGATAGCGAGGATACCCATGCTGTACTGAAGGGTACATCCCCCTGCACCAGATTACACCAGGAATCGCAGACAGAAGAGGGGCTAGGAGACTCAGCTAGGCTCCAGATGGGAGTCCATCAGAGCAGAAACCGCGCCTTCCTGCCCTCCAGAGCACCAGCCTTGCCTTGTACGTCCCTCTGCTTCCTAAGACCCAGGCCATCAAGTGGCCCCAGCACGAAGGACAAACATGCAAAGGATATTGGAGTCTGCTCACTAGAGTTAGCCCAATGAGGCATCTGGCGGACAGCTACTCTGCTTTTGTGCTTACTCAAGTGGACCCTTACTCATTGGATCCCAGGTATGCTTGTACTGGTTGGGGGTTGCCTTGTGGAGAGGGGATCATTCCATCAGTACAGCGAGGGTTGCATTGTGGTGGAGAGTTAATTTCTCCAGTTGTTTGGAAGGCTACATTGTGGTGGGGAGTGATTCGCTCAGTAGTTTAGGAGGTTGGATTGTGGTGGACAGTATTTCTTTCAGTTGTTTGGGTGGTTGCACTGTGATGAGGGGTTGATTCTTTCAGTTGTTTGGAAGGTTGCATTGTGGTGGAAAGTGATTCGTTCAGTTGTTTGGGGGCTGCAGTGTTTGAGAGGAGTTAATTCCTTCATCAGCTTGAGGGTTGCATTGTGGTGGGGAGTGATTCTTTTGGTTGTTCTGGGGGTTGCACTGTGGTGAGGAGTTAATTCCACCAGTTGTTTTTCTCATAGTTCTCAAAGCTGGTTTTATTTTTTACCTGTATCTGTGGTATAGCCAGAGTACCTGATAGCTCCAGGTTCGTATTTATGTTATTTGGATTATACACTGCCACTGTATTGGTACCCGGTTACAATAGCGCTACAAATATAGGACATGTAAGAAGCGCATTGTCCGAATAGCATTTCACGGACAGCGACAGGGGTAGAAGAGCATTGAGCAGTAAGCAGTACCGATGTCACTGTCCATGGTACTAGGGAATCAGACAAGTGCTGGAAAATGTGGAAGGCTGGCTGAGTTACTCCTGTGGTGGAGAGGGCTGAGGCATGGAGCAGTTTGGCCAGAATGGTGGTGGAGACCAGGGTGCTAATCCTGATTGCCGATACTTTCCCCCCATAATCCAACTCCAACTTGAAGTTGGTTATTTACTTACAGGGAGTGCGGGGGGCAGAGCCCCCTGCTAAAATCAGATTTTGGACTGGTCGTCAGTGTGCTCTGCGACCGCTACCAGTGGCGCTGCTTTTACTTGCGGTGTTTGTTACTGCCATTGTTGTGAAGAGCGCTGTATGGACGGTGCTTTAATTGACAGTGCTGTTAATGCAGCCTCTGCTGTGACCTAGTGCCACTGTATCTTACACGGAAACACACACCTGTGTTCTGTGCAAAAGCAAGTGGTAGCAGGTACACCGCAGCTGAGTGTACAGTTTGATCTAAACTGAGTTGATATTAAGTTTCTAACCCCAGGAATTCTTCAATATTCCTAACTCTTTGCAGTCAGCCTTTAAAGTAGAACTGCCCGGAGATAGAACGTTATGCTAATGATGGAACCATCGTTGGCTTGTGCCACTTATTCAAATACTTCCCTTACCAACTGCTGTGCTCTATTAACACCTCAGATTTCATTCTCTGCCCAACAATTCAAGACGCCTTGGAGACTTCTCCTCACAGTCGTTCCTAAGTGTTTACATAAAAATATATAAGTATATCTTTTAAAAATTTTCATTTGCTGCCTTTACCTTCTACTTTATAATAATAGCACTAGTTGTAGTTAGAAAAAGTTTATTTTAGCGGTTTCTCTCGGTTCGGTATAACCGTTGGGGAACTGGGTTTTTTTCAGCTATTTACTTTAGTTTTAGTAATTCTTTTAAAGAATTTTCTATTTATTTTCTATTGTTAGAACCAATGTTTGTGGTTCTTTTTCTTCTGATCCCAGTTCTTTTCGGAATCCACTCAGTTTAGAAACTGAGTTTAACTGCTGAAAAGTTTAATAGACTTTCTTGCTTAGTGGTTTCTTCTTTTGGGTTTATTTTAAATATGTCAGAGAAACCAAAGAAGAAAACTGGGCCTCTGGGGTTCAAAAACTGCTCTCAGTGTGGAGAAGTGTTTGCCAAGGCAGACAAGCATGATCAGTGTGTCGTCTGTCTTGGTGAACCCCACTTCACATCTGATTGTGAAATTTGCAAGTCTTTTCCACAGAAAACTATTGACAAACTTATGGAAAGCCTTAAAAAGAAGTTGGCTTCATCTGGACAAGGAGATAATGGCTCTGACCAGCCTACTACTTCAAAAACTGTGGGTGAAACCGTTGATCCAAAGCCAACTACCACTGACAAAGGTGAACCTTCTACCAGGAAAAGAACCCGCGAACTGGTTGAAACACCAGTTCCAGCTAAAATATTGAAGAAAAACAAAACACACAGAATCCCCGGCTGGAATGCCCAAAGGCACTTCTGTAATACCAAGTGGGATGCGTATACCTGAGGCTTTTGCCCAGGCGATTAAAGTCATTCAGGCTCTCCAGGGAGTTGTACCGGTTCTGGTTCCCCAGACATCAGTTCAAACCCTGGTTCAGCAACTGACATCTTCAGTTCATCCCTCTCTCCAAGAGATTATGGAGCATGAGGAGTACGAAGAACATGAGGAAGACGACTGGGAACACATAGAGCCTGAGACATCCCTTGATCAGGAATTTGGGTCACCACCTAGAACAACTGAAGATTTTTCCTCACATTTTTCTTTTGTGAGGAAAATGGTGGATGCCCCAGATACTGCCACTAATGAAGTGATAGAGGATAAAGAAGAGGTTGAATACCTCGAACTTATGGGGCTTATCCCAACTAAGAAGCTGTTGCTTCCCATGAATAAATTCTTTAAAAAAGACATTCTGAAAATACTGTAGACACCCAATACTGTGCCATCCTTAGATAAGAAGGCTAACAAAAACTATCAAATAGACAGGGAAGGGACTGAGTTTTTATTCACTCACCCTGACCACCAAGGTGTCGTGCAGATTTCAGCGTGTGATAGGGCAAGGGTACCCTTAGCCTCTCACCCGCCTGACAGAGATTCCAGGAGGATTGACAGTATGGCCAAAAAGAGCTACCTGTCAGCTTTCTTGGCTGTTAGGTCAATCAAAGGCCTACGCTGCTCAGTACCAGAAGTCACTGTGGCAGTCAGCACTGGCTATGGTTGATAAGGCTCCCTCTGGCCTTTCAGCTGACCTGGCTGAGAATGCCAGGTTTGGTATGGAGGCTGCTAAATATCAGTTTCAAATGGCAGCAGATGCCAGTGACACTGCTGCCAGGTGGATGACCTTCACAGTGGCCTTCCGGAGTTCTGCATGGCTTAGAGCCACCAACCTCATGCAGGATACCCAGGCAAAGGCCATGGATTTCTTTGTTGAAAACAATTCCCTGTTGGGGGATCAAACAGAGGCCTACATGAAAAAGGTGGATGAGTATAAGGCCACCTATAAGAGCAACTCAGCCAAGGAAAACCCCTCACCTTCCAACAGACCCTATGAAAGGGGAGGCACGGGTAGAGCTACTTACAGCAGACCTTTTTACCAGGCTTAGGCTTTTCCCCAGTACCAGCAGTGCCCCCAACAGACAGGGTATTTCAAGGGTAGGGGCAAAAGGGGGTCCAGGCGTGGGTCCCAGGCTGGACAGGCCCAGACCCAACCCATGCAGAACCACTGACTTAGTTGCCAAGGCCGCCTCCCAAATCTCAGTAGGGGGCAGACTAGCTCACTACTTCCAGGCTTGGAAAAACATTACCACAGACAAGTGGGTCCTGGACATAGTGAGTCAAGGTTTATCCCTCAGTTTCAAATCCTTCCCATCTCTAAGCACAAGGGTATTCAGGCCAGCCTCCAATTCAGAAAAGAAGCTGCTGGAAAATGAGATTCAAAACCTGCTGCTGTCAAGGGCAGTGAAACCTGTTCCTCCACAGCAAAAGGGAAAAAGGTTTTTACTCAAGATACTTCCTCACCACAAAGAAAACTGGAAAGTGGCAGCCTATTCTAGATCTAAGATTGCTAAACAGGCATCTGACAAAACAAAAGTTTAAAATGGTAACTCTGGCTCTGATTCTGCCAGCCCTCCAAAAAGGGGCCTGGTTGGCATCCCCGGATCTTAAGGATGCTTACTTCCACATCCCCATAATGGAGTCTCACAGAAAATACTTCAGGTTCAGACTCCCATCAAGCCACTACTAGTTCTCAACACTACCTTTCATCCTCACTTCAGCTCCAAGAATATTCACAAAGTGCCTGGCAGTGGTGGTGGCTCACCTCACAAGGTCAGGAGTCACAGTGTTTTCCTACCTGGATGATTGGTTGATGGTGGGAAATTCTCCTCAGCAGGTAAAGGACCGCCTGCAGGTAACCCAGGATCTCTTAAAGTCCCTAGGGTTTCTAATAAACATCAAAAAATCTGTCCTGGTGCCAGCCCAAATGTTAAACTTCATAGCAGTGGAGTTGGATACTCTGAAAGAGAGGGCTTACCTGCCTCGGGACAGAGTAAGCAGCATCCTACAGATTGCTGGCTCCTTCAGACTAAACCAGCCAGAACCAGCGAGGCAGTTCCTGGGCCACACAATAATAATAATAGACTTCAGACATATCAAAGCGCTTTTACAAACAAAACCATAAAATATTTTAAAACCCCTTAACAACAAACTCCATAACTTAATGATCAAGATAGGCAAGAGAAAATAGGTGCGATTTCAGAGCTGACTTAAAGCTCTCCACAGTCTGGCACCTCCTTATCCGAGGAGGTAGAGAATTCCACAGGATAGGAGCCACAAAAGCAAATGAACAGGCTCCAGAGGCCACAGGTACAGTCCTGCGCACCAGATTCTAAATGAGAGATATACAGTTTCATCTCAGGGCACATTGGTGCCAAAGAAGAGACTCTCTCTCAAAGTTGGTTCTAGTAACAAGGACATTACTGCAAGCTTTGGAGTGGTGGAAGGTAAGAGACAATCTGAGGGAAGGGGTACCTTTCCCGCAAGAGCCCCCATCGGTGATTCTCACAACAGATGCATCACTACTAGGGTGTGGTGCTCATCTGGGGGATCACACCACCCAAGGTACTTGGTCAAGTGCAGAGTCACTCCAGCACATAAACCTGCTGAAGCTGAGAGCATTATTCCTGGCCTTGCAAGCCTTTGCACCCATGGTACAGGGCAAGGTGGTACAAGTCGTAACAGATAATACCACAACAGTGTACTACATAAACTAGCAGGGAGGGAAAAGGTCAAACCCCCTGTGCTCAGAAGTAATGAAGGTGTGGAGCCTGGCTTACTCACTTCAAACTTCACTACGGCTATTCATCTTCCAGGGAAGGACAATACCCTAGCTGATGCCCTGAGTTGGATCAACCGGGGCCATCACTAGTGGACCCTCAACAGGCAGGTGTTGGAGGTGGTGTTCAAAAGGTGGGGCACCACAGAGGTAGATCTCTTTGTGTCCCATGAGAACCATCACCTGCCACAGTACTGTTGCAGACCACCAGCCAGGTGTACAATACCCGTGGATGCTCTGACTCTGGATTGGTCAGGGAAGCAGCTGTACGCCTTCCCTCCTTTTCCTCCGATTTTCAGAGTTCTGAGCAAACTCAGACCCCAGGCAGCATCAATGATTTTGATAGCACCAGATTGGGCCAGACAACCATGGTACTCTGTGCTGCTCCCCATGTCTATGGCCAAACCAATACATCTCCCTCAGAGGCACAACCTGTTAACCTCCAACCAGGGGAGGATCCTGTACCCAAACCTCAGATCCCTCAGACTCAAAGCATGGCTCTTGAGGACTTAGAGTATGCAGGCTTGCATCTCTCAGAAAGTGTCCTGAATGTTTTAAGGGGTTACAGGAAACCTTCTACTAAGAAAACCCATGCTTCTAAATGGAAGAGGTTTTCTGTGTGGTGTTCTACCAATGATGTGGTACCTGCACAGGCAGGACTTCCAGCTCTTCTGGACTATCTTACCCATTTGCATTCCCTGGGCTTGTAGCCCACTACTTTGAAGGTCAATTTGTCCTCAATATCTGCTTACATTTCATCTGGGAAGGGTGTCTCCATGACATCCAACCATATTTTCAGAAAGATCTTCAAAGGTCTGGCCCACCTGCATCCCCCTCACAGGGAACCGGTGCCAGCTTGGGACCTTATTGAGTGCATTGCCAAGCTCATGGGTCCCCCATTTGAGCCAATGGACTCAGCTGACTTGAAATATGTTTCCTGGAAAACAGTTATCCTGGTGGCCATCACTATTGCCAGAAGGATTAGTGAGCTCCAGGCCTTGTGCATTGAGCAGGACTACATTTCATTCCATATGGACAAAGTGGTGCTTAGAAAAAATAGGAAATGACTGCCTAAAGTTGTTTCTGAGCTCCACTTGAATCAGTCCATTACTCTACCAGTCTTTTTCACTGAACCCTCTAGCTCAGGTGAACAGAGACTCCATAATCGTGCCATCAAGAGAGCTCTGAGCTACTATATGACATGCACCAAAGATCATAGGCAGGACAGGCAACAACTTTCCTGACCCATGGGGATGTGGGCAAAGGAAATCCAATATCTAAAAGAACCATTTCTCGCTGGATTGTTCAATGCATCCAGTTCTGTTATTCGAAAGCTGGAAAGGAGCCCCTAGGAAGACTAAGGGCCCATTCCACAAGAGGTACAGCTGCTACTATAGCAGCTGCCAGGGATGTTCCATTGCTAGAAATCTGTAAACCAGCTACCTGGAGGACAGTCCACACCTTTACGAAGCATTACAGTCTGGACACCCAGTCTAGAAGTGATGCCAGGTTTGGCACAGCAGTCCTGCAGAGCCTATCCCCTAGGTAGGTTCTGACCCACCTCCAAAGGTACTGCTCCTTCATCTGCAAAGAGTCAGGAATATTGGTAAATTCCTGGGGTTAGAAGAAAAAATTACTCAGCATAGTAATCCTGTTTCTTCCAAGGTATTCTTCAGTATTCATAACTCTTCCACCCTGCCTCCCCTTCTGGAACCAGTGGCCTCTGCACTCCAAGCTGAATAACTATGTGAAGGGGTGCCACACATTGAAATGGTCTGAGCTTCTCTTGAGCCCCGCTGGGCATTGTTTCCCTTCTTCAGGTTACTCTGACATTAAGAAGGGTTGGTTCCTCCTTAGGGAGGTTAGTTAGTTATAATTGTTAGTAGATATATTTTTTTTGGTTGGGCCTCTCCTTGCAGGCTCTCCATGAAATCTCAGGCATTAACTGAACGCAGCAGTTGGTAAGGGCAGAATTTGAATAAGTGGCACGAGCCAATGATGGTTCCATCATTAGCATAAGGTTCTATCTCCGGGCAGTTCTACTTTAAAGGCTGACTGCAAAGAGTTATGAATATTGAGAATACCTTGGAAGAAACATGATTACTATGGTGAGTAATTTTTTTCTTCTCTCTCGCCAATACAGTTCCTTGTAGGATGAGGTTCAGAGGGGAGGCGCTCAGTTTTGAGGACTGTGGGGCACTCTTCCCCAGGGATCTGTTCTGGAGGAGGGGCACTGCCCTTTTTGCAGGACCATAGCAGAGCTCCATGCACAGGTGGCAGCCGCGAGGATAGAAATACCTCAGCTGTGCACTGAGGTCAGCGGGAGTTCACCCCCACTCCCCAGAGACCCACGGGTACAGAGGGATGGAGAGGTGGGGCGTGGGGGAGGAGGGGTAGCTATAAGGAGGTTGTACAGCCCAGTACCATCCAGATGGCAAATCACTTCGCACCCCTGGAGGAGTTTCAGGCTCCTGACTCAGCTGGGGGAACTCTGGGTCAGTTGAACGGAAAGGGCAGGACATGTTGGCACCCAAGGAAGGCAAGGCTGTCAGGAAGGTCCTAGTGGTCGAGGACTCAATGATCGGGGCGGGACAGGGTGATAGAGGAGGGGGTTGGATAGGAGGGGGATGGTCCGATGCCTGCCTGGAGCGGAGTGGGGGAGAGCAGGGGGTGTTGGTACACCTAGTTACCAACTATCTGGCAAACCAGTCAGTGGAGATAGTGAAGCAGAACTTCTGTAGACTGGGGGAGAGATTGGTGGCACACTCAGCCTCCTTGGCCTTTTCTGAAATCTTCTCTGTGTGGGGCAGGGAGGTGAGGCAGGATAGGATAAGGAATGTTGAAATAGAGGGAGTTTAACAGTTAGCTTAAGGGTTGGTGTCGAGACAGGGGGTACCACTTGGTGGGGGAGCGGGAGGATTTATGGGACAGGAGACTCTTCAAGGGTAATGGACTTAAGCTGATGAGAAAGAGGGGGCCAGCGTGCTGGGGAAGGAATTTGACATCTATATCAGACATTTAAACTGACTGTGGGGGTGTTTGGGTCTAGGGGAACCATGGTAGATGGTGAGCAGAAGGGGATCCTAGATAGTACTCCCCTACATCCAGGGAACTGTAGCAGCAAAAGTGGTACAGGGAACACAGTAGGATTTACAGGACCAAGGAAATGGGTGGTAGTAAGGGGAAAAACAAAACACGAAAGCACTAACGGGGGGGGGGGGACATGGAAAACAGAAGGACAGTAGTAGAATTAGAGCAGGGGTCAGATGGAAGGGGGCATGCCTTAACACCAGAAGCCAAGATAACAAACTCGGTGAGCTCCAGGCACTGATGGCAGACACTGAGGTGTACCTAGTGGCCATCAACAGAAACGTGGGCCACAGATAATGATTGGAAGATGACAGTCCCTGGGTATTCACTGTTCAGGAGGGATAGAAGAACTGGTAGAGGGGGAGGAATTGCCCTTTTTGTCAAGCAGGACACTGAAGTGACAGAATATGGGTGCATTAATGGTAGCAATGGGGAGGCTGAGTCAGTATGGGTGCAACTCAACGGCAGCCTCAGGCAGGAAAGTTTGCTCGGGGGTGATCTATAGGCTTCCAGGGCAAGGGGAGGAAAGGGACAGACTACTCAGGGAGTAACTTGACAGAGGGGTAGCAAAAGGGAAGGTAGTAGTGGTGGTGGTGGGAGACCTGAACCTGCCAGACATCGATTGGGAGGTCCCAGTGGCCAAGAGTGACAGGAGTCAGGCATTGCTGAACGCCTTTCAAGACTGTCTGCAGGTGCAGCTAATTAAGGAACCCAGCAGGCAGACTGCAATCCTTGATGTGGTGCTCACCAACTCGGAGATAGTGGGTGCTGTGGGAGTAGGGGAGCCACTAGTGAACAGTGATCATAACTCTGGTTTGAATTGGCCCTCAGGGCTGGCAAGCCACAATCCAGAAGCAAAGTCCTTGACTTTAGAAAGGCAGACTTCGGTAGGTTGAGGGACCTGGCCAGAGATAAGTAAGTAGAGGTGACGGACAAGAGGTGGGGGAGATGGGGGCAATTAAGGGAGCCATCCTTGAGGCATCAACGGTATACATAAGAACAGTAACAAAGTAAAACAGGTTTAAGAGACCACTACGGTGCTCAGCAAGGGTCAGGAAAATACTAAGGGTCAAAAAGAAGGCCTTCTATAAATGCAAGGAAAAGGCGGTGGGGTAGATTGGGAGGATTATCTGAAGAAAAAGAGGGCCATTAGGGAGGTGAAAGCAGACACAGAGCTGCGCATTGCAGAGGGACTCAAATATGGAGAAAAAAATACTTCAGATAAATTACTGAAAAAAGGGGGAAATCGTATGGCTAGTTGGGGGGGGGGTAGGGTGATAGAGGAGCATGGACAAAAAGCCACCATCCTTAACGATTACTTTTGCTCATTATTCACTAAGGAGGACAGCGGATCCGTGCCAGAGTTGCATCAAAGGGGACACTAATGTAGTCTCGTAAATGATGCAGCCATTGCTTACTAGTGAAAGGGTCCTGAAAGGGCTGGCAACCCTTAAGATAGATCAGGCCCCAGGACCAGATGGGTTGCATCTGAGGATACTTAGGGAATTAACAGCCGAGCTGGCTGAACCACTGGCTGATCTGTCAAATGGCTTACTTAGGTCTGGGGAAGTGCCAAGGGACTGGAACGTGGCAGGCGTTGTACTGCTCCATAAGGGTGAGGAAAGGAACAACCAGGGAAATTCAGGTCTGTCAGTCCGACCTCTATCATGGGGAAACTGATGGAATCACTGATCAAACAGGACCTTGTAGACTACCTGTAGAGCAATAATCTCCAGGATAGTAAACAGCATAGTTTTATGGCAGGAAAGTCTAGTCACACTAACCTGATAGTCTTCTTTGACTAGGTGAGAAAGGAATTAGACAAATGCCATGCTGGGGATCGGCTGTACTTTGACTTCAGCAAGGCTTTTGATTCAGTACCGCACAAAAGATTGCTCAAGAAGATGGAAGACCTGGGTGCGGCTAAACCCATTGTGAACTAGGTGGGTAATCGGCTAGAATGGAGGCAGCAGAAAGTGGTGGTCAGTGAGGTTAAATCAGAAGAGAGGAAGGTTATGAGCGGGGTTCCATAGAGATCTGTTTTGGGTACAGTCGCCTTCAACATGTTCATTAGTGACACTGGCGAAGGAATTGGGGACAGGTAGTGTTTCTTTACAGATGAGATGACACAAAACTATGTGGGAAGGTGGATAGTGCAGAGGGAATAAGGGAAATGCAGAGACCCCTACAAAAGCTAGGGAGGTGGTCAAAGGTCTGGCAGTTAAAATTTAACACCAGAAAGTGCAAGGTAATGCACCTAGGGAAAAAGAACCCCAAGATGGAGTACAGGATGGGTGGGGAGAGACTTAGCACTGCAGCTGAGAAACAGGATCTGGGAGTTGTTATCAATAACTAGCTTAAACAAATGAGCCAGTGCAACAAAACCTACAACAAGGCTAACTGAATGCTGGGTTATATTGGGAGGGGTATTGATAGCAGAAGAAAAGAGGCATCACCTGGAGTACTGCACCTAGTTCTGGAGTCCTCACCTCAGAATGTACAAGGATAGGTTGGAGACGGTATGCTGCTGTGAGGGTGCCATCATTGGGGCGCCATAATATGGGCAATGAAACAAGGTCGTGAGTGACAGCTGTTCTGGATTTTACAGTGTCCCGCACTCAGACCGGTTTAGCCAACTGCACCATTCTCCTGCCCTTCATGGCATGCCTGACCCAGAGGTGACTATATTTAGTTTTGGGGGTGCAAGGGGTGAAGCCCACTCCAAAAGGTAATTGACGCTGTAGCTTTGTGGTGGTGTAATGTTCACCCGCGATCATGACGGGCAGCATTTTTCTTGTGCTCTCATTTACAATAATCTTTTTTAATTCGCACCAACATGGGTGAACCATTGGAGACAGGGCAGTGAAGAGTAACAAAAATGATTCAGGGCCAGCAGGGCAGATCCTATGAGGAGAGCCTTAAGGCACTAAATATGTACTCTCTGGAAACCAGATAGTAAAGCGGTGATATGACAGAGACCTTCAAGTTCATTTAAAGAATTAACAAAGTGAACTGCAGGGAATTATTTAGCCTGAATACCAACTTGTGGTCATGTGGACATGAGTGGAAATTAACTGGTGGGAGGCTCAGGAGGGACGTGAGGAAGTACTTCTTTATAGAAAGGGCGGAGGAACCTCGGAACAGTCAGTCGGCTGAGGTGATGGGTACAAAATGAGTCAGTGGATTCAAACAGGGCTAGGATAGAATGAAGGGAACAGTGATTGCCCAGGGTGACAGGCTCAGGGAGGAGAAAGAGGAGAGGATGGGGAGGTTTAGCACCCTGGAGGAACAATTCGTTCCATGGAAGATTCCAGGTATTATAGGGAACTTGGGCAGACTGGATGGACCCTTGGCCTTTTTTCTGCCATCATTGTCTATGTTTCTGCATTTTCTTCAAAGCAAGTCTGCAGTGGCATCCTTGGGCAGGATCGCACTTGACATGTGGTCGCCCATGTCATGTGGGGTACAATATGCCTACCATCAGGAATCGCACTAAGATGGGCATCACTGAACCCTCCCCTTGGAGGTGAATCGATGCTCTGTCACCATCCCTGCTGGCCTCTGCTCCTGACATCCTAGGCTCTGGGTGTGTGAACCCAGGTCAACAGGGTGCTGAGGGGGTATCTCACCACTCAGGGTCATGGAACCAACCCTGTGTTTATTTTTTTAATGTATAGTTTATATTGCACAGTATATTATATGTAGCCCTGAGGCCCTAGGAGGTGTTTCTCCAAAATCAAGGGGGATGGCCAGGATACTTCTCCAGTGTTTGGGGACCGTGTGGAGCACCAATCTCTGTAAACCTTGGAATAACAGAATGTTCACGTCAGAAACTGAGTCAAGCAGTAGTTCATTTGTTCTCAGGACCCTTGTGCACATTGAACATCCTCTCCTCCTCCTAAGGGAAAATTATTTCATAAGGGAACTTTTGATGAACTTCCTGCGACACAGAATGCCTGGGGGGGGACCACTTGTTTCACTAAATAGGCACATTTCCCCTAGCTCATCATATCCCAGAGTGACTCTGTTTTTCTGTCTCTCTCTTTTTATCTGGATGGTGGAAGGTGTAATTTACATCACAAGCAGCAGGGATTGTGTTGAGGTACACTTAAGCACAGTCACTCAGTAACTGCACTTTGGAAGGTACAGAACACTGAACCAGAGCAGAGACCCTCTGGCAGTCCTGGTGATCTTTCCTAGCAGTGATACTTTGGATGGGGGGGGGGGGGGCACACCAGTTGACTCTTGGACAGACATCATGGATTTTGAGGGCTGTGGGTCATGTGGGACCCTTACGTAGACAAATTACCTCCAATTTTGAACCATGTACTCAAATGCAGACAGTTGGAGTACATATCCCTCAGTATGCAGGCCTTCTCTGGCCAGTAGATTTGTACTCTAAATGCTCACCATCCTGGCCCCTCCTAGACTCTGGGCACTTACCCAGCTAGAGGGGATTCCTGAGCGATGATGTCTGCCACTTCACTCAAACTCGGGCCAGGCACTGGACTCTGGAACCTAGGTCCCATGGCTGCCAGGTATTTATGGCTTTTACTCTCCTGTGCACAACCTCAAAACTCAACTTAGCCCTGCTCTCCAATTTTGACTTTTGTCGCTTCACCCATTTATTCTCCAGGGCATGCCACCATCCAGGGAAAAAAAAGTGGCACTCTAAGGCCATACCATATCCCCACACTGGAAATGGTGAAGGGGGAACGTTTACAAATAAGATACTGTATGTCCCAGGGACTAGTTTTTTTTTATGCAGAAAATATGGGAACCAGTCACTGCAAGTCATTAAATGAAACAGAATTTAGTTTTATATAGTACCTTTTATAGACATTGAATTCTAAGGTGTTTTACAAGCACAGGAACAGTGTATCAACCAAGCACAGTGAGGCTAAGAGGGAGAGAGAGTAAAGCTCTGATTTTTTTTTTCTTTGTGTAGTTATATCCTGTAAGATAGCAGGATAGCCCCATAATATGTGATGTCCAATTTTTATGAGAGTTGAAAGCTACAGCAGTTTGCAGGCAAGAAAAAATAAATAAAACTGGAGCTGATGCCATAAGGGCAACCCAGCCTGGAGAGTAAGATATCAAGAACAGAACTCTCATTTCTAACGTCATACTCTGCTGAGCACACTTAATCACTTAGTTTGAGGTCTGTGTGCTCTGGATTTCATACGCAACATATTCTGCTCATCTTTCCTCAGGCATGGCTGCAGAAGTCTGGAAAGCTGGGCCGGCTGTGTCTGGATCACTCTGAAGCCTGCGGCCAATGTTCTCTCATCGTGCAATGGTGTACACACACCGATGCCTGACCCCTACCAATCTTATTACATGCCATCTGGAAGATTATAGTAAATGCAATGAAAAACTGAGCATGGGATCAGACTGTTTCAACAGTTGGGGGGTGATTGTTTCAGTTAGGAGGATGATCAAATTATTTCTATTGGGGTGATCTGATTGTTTCATAAGTGATCTACTTGTTTCAGTGGTGGTGGAGTGATACAGTTATTTCAATTGGGGTGATCTGATTGTTTTATACAAACATTGCTTTAAGAAAGGAGGAAAACCAGTATTCCACTGAGTTCTTTCTCTCACTAGCTTGGTGGGAACACTCTCTCACCCCTTTTTCTTTAAAGTACCTGTCAAGCCTGAGCTTAAAGGTAGTTGCAGTATCATAGAAGCATAAACTTGGTCAGCAGAAAAGGATTGCAAGGCCCATCAAGTCAGCCTTAACCCTACCTACTCTATGAGGTGCTAAGGGGCCCTATACATCCCCCAGTTTCCCCCACCATTTCCACGTGATTCTTCCTTTTAGTGCTACCCATCTGCCTGTCACACACATGCCTGAATCCCGACACTGTTTCTGGCCCACACTACCACCTTCCTAGGCAACCTGTTCCATCTATTCACCACTCTTTCTGTGAAGAAATGCTTTTGCATCTCCCTCTTTTTTTTTTTTTTGCCATAATGGTGTTTCTTCATGGGTTGCGGGTGGGCAGCTGTCAGCCATTTCCCAGCCCCTCCCACAGGCACATGTCTCCCTCAGCCACCAGCAGGCCTTCATGGACTGCCCCCCCCAAGGTGGGGCTAGGAGGGGGGGAGGGCTGTCCTCCCCCAGTACACAAATCCAGGTCTGGCAGCCGGGTGACAGTATGGGCTGGAGGAGAGCAGGCATGGCATCATTAAGTCCACCCCAAACCCTTTTTCCATTTTCCAGTCCCTCCCCTTAGTTGGGGCATGCATGTGGAGGCATCCACGAACTGCGGAGTCCCACAGCGCCCTCCCTACCTTTTTTGCTCCTGTTCCAACTTGCCACCAGACCCCCATCTGGTGGCAGCTGTGTGGCAGAGCTCAAGCAATCTTCTCTTCCCAAGAAAGAAGAGCAGTCCAGCAAACACTCAATCCACTCCCTCCCTGTCCAGCCCCAAACCCGAGATCACTTCTGATCCCAGATCGCCAGCATGTTGGGCAGTAGCGCTACTGCCGCTCCACTGGGATGACTTCCTCATCTTCCTCTTGAATCTTCTACCCACTAACCTCATTGTATTTCCTCTTGTAATCACATTTGTGCTTAACACAATAAGCTCCTCACACTCTACCATGTTTATGCCTCAGAGGTATTTAAAGGTCTCAATCATGTACCCACTGGCTCTCCTGTTCTCCACGGAGTACTTGTTGAGGCCCTTTATTCCCTCCTTGTAGGGCTTTCCCTACTGCCCCTTGTCAAGGCACAGGTCAGGAAGCATAGGAAAACCAGGAGCAGTTGTAGAATTCACCAAACATATTTATTTATACTAGCAGTAACATAAAAAAATAAACTTGCTCAGTATAACTATTTACAAAGGCCAAAAAAAAAAACAGAAGAGGTCCATCTGAGTTTTTCTTCAGACTCTGTGTTCATTCTTCTCTCTCCAGCAGTTGTAGCTCAGCTCTCTTATAAGTCCTTCCATTCCTTATTCTTTTTTTTTTACTTTTTATTTATAGCATTTTATGAATTACAGCAGTTAGTGTATTCATACAACACCATCAAAAGGAGACAATCAAATAGACCTGAGAACTGGTCTATCAAATACAATAAAGGCATTAAAGTCCAGCAGGATAATTATGTAGAATAGTCCACTCTCACTTTCTTGTTGTCTAGGGAGGGCATCAACCAAAATGTCCTGCCCCTCTTAGGATAGAAAGATATGAGGGAGGCTGTAATTCACACAATAGAGCCCCTAAGAAAGGAAAACAGAAGGTCTGGACTCAGTTAAGTTAAATCGCACCCCTACCCTCAAGCACATACCATGCGGCTGGTAGGGAAACAGGTTATTCTAAGTACTTTTAACAAAGTTCACAAATTGAGTGGAGCTAATCACACTCCAACTATATTTTGGCTCTAGTATGATAAATGATTCATGCACTGTGGCATACAGAATATTATTAGAGTTACATCAACATGGCAGAAAAAATATCAGGTGGATTCTAATGCAGCATACATAATTCACTTCAAACTACCATTCCATAGCTATATAAGGCTATAATAACCATTAAATCAGGGGGATATTACTTATCAGTCATTAGAGTCAGAGTTGGAATCCTCCACATTCCCTTTCTCTTGACAGAAGTGCTGTTCCGCTAATAGATGGGAGGCAAATACAGCAGCAGCCTCAGGATCTGTAAAAACATGGGACTTATTTTCAGACCGAACATGCAGACGAGCAGGGAATTGAAGTTGGGCGGAAATACCATTAGCAAGCAGGAGTTTTTTGTTTCTTGCAAGGCTTTTTTCCTCGTTTGCGTTTGCGATGAGATGTCCGGGAACAGCGCAACTCTACTGCCTTCCCAGGTAAGGTCTTCTCGCTGTCTGGCAGCCTGAAGCAGGGAAATGCGGGCCTCCGGGCTCGATAAGGTTATAATGGCAGTAAGTGGTCGCTCTTTGGTGCTGTTTCTAGGCCGAGGTCGGATCGGTATGGCAAAAGCCTTCACGATGGTAGTGCCTGAGTCAGGAGGCAATAGTGCCAGATCTTGAAAAATCATCCGTTGTGCCGCCATAAAAAGTTCTGTTTTGCCTGCCAGCTTGGGAAGGAATCCAACAATGTGGACATTCGCCTGTCGCTGGGCATTCTCCAGAGACTCGACCTTGGAGCGAAAAAACTGCAAGTCTCTGACAAAAGTGGCATCTGTCTCCCGCTGACGGTTGGACTCCGATCGAATCTCTAGGAGCTGCGCCGCATTTGTCTGCACTTTGCTCTCAAGGTCCGCGAAGTGAGCTTCTACAGCCGCCAACCTCCGATTAGTGTCTTCCCCAGTAGCCTATATTTTTTCCAGCATAGCAACTATCTGTGGATGTGGGATTCTGCATTCCTTGTTTCGACTGGTGCCATAGGCCCACCTGCAGTAGTTTTTAAACTGACCGTTGAGGCTATGTAGGCGTCAAGATTGCGTGCTGCTTGCCTATCCTTCGGTCCCATAACTGCTGTTCTGAGACAATCAGCAATTAAACGCCCCTTGTTGAATGGGATTTAAAGCAGTTAGAATGGTAAAAATAGTATCTAATAAGCGTTACGATCTACTGCGTTAGGAAAAGACATCTGCCATGTTGAAAGCTCCATAGCGCCCCCCTTCCATTCCCTATTCTTAACAAGCATCCTGCTCTTGTAAGTATCTGGCAGGTGCTGCAAAAACACAGTGTGCCTGAAGTGAGGCCCCTTTTCCACAGCTCTTCTGCAAAAGGCTTAAATATTTGCACTCAGGTGACCTCTTGAGTTCCCAATAGCTTTTTGCAATCATCTCAAAATATTTATATGCATTTCTACAGTAACACTATATATTTTCTAAACGAAGGGATCCCAATATCAGTTACATTTCCATATAATGATTTGCATACATTTTTATATCAGCAGATATGGAAGGGGGAAAAAAGCCAACAGCAAGGGGAGACAGTGAGAGGCAAAGAATTGTGAGACTGTTGGGGTGATCAAATTCTAGGTCTCACAGGAAAATTTGGTTGTGCAACCAGACAGACAAGAGACAAGAAAGGGAATGAACAGATCCTTGCATTTAAACAGCTTCTCCATAATAACTGGGACATGGTCCTATTTCACCCTGTCACACCCCTGCATCATGTTTGTTGCCCTGCCCTGCATAGCCTCCACCCTGTCCATGTCCTTTCCAAGATGAGGGCTCCAGAACTGCACATGATACTCAAGGTGGGTGCAAGCCAATGACTTTTACAAGGGGAGTATAACCTCCCTCCTGCTTGCTATCCCCCTCCATATGCAGCCTATCATCCTATTTGCTCTCCCCACTGTCCTTGAATACAGAGCTGCTACTTTCAGGTCATCCATAATAATCACCCAATCCTTTTCCTTCAGAATACATGTCATGAACCCCCAGAGGTTCCCAGGGTCCATTTAAAGACATCTGGGGCACCTACTTTTGCAGCCCCGACCCTGTGGAACGCTCTACCTCATCGGGTTAGAGAGTTTCCAGACCATTAATAGCTTTAAAACTGAACTGAAAACTTATCTGTTCAGTCAGGCATTCCCTGATGAGAGCCAAAATTAGATTTACTGTACTATGCATTTATATTTTCATTTATTAAGGTTATGTGTTTTATAGTATGATTTAAATGTTATGTTTGTACGAATTTTAGCCTGTAATAGGATGTAAAGCATTTTGCTCTATTGGAAGAGCGTTGATAAATAAAAGTTGATTGATTGAACTCACCTACCATCCTGTACTCAGCTGTTTCTTTTGTGTCTGATGATTTTGCACTTTTGGTCTTGAATCCTGGCTGGCAAATTCAAACAACATGAAGTCTTGCTATATTCTGACATATACAGTGAGTCCCAACCTTCGAACTGCCCCAGAGATGAAAGAGTTAACTTTCCATGCCAGGCATGGACTGCTGAGCTCGAGCTCGGTTGAGACTCTGTCTGTTGTTCTTCAAACTCAAACTGTCAGATTCTTTACTCCGCCTCACTAAACAGTCGCTGCGGAGATTTCTCCTTCTGCTCAGTTTCAACACTGTAGTGTGTGTGGGGAAGTCTTTGCCAAGGCTGACCCCCACACCACCTGTGTTTATTGTCTGGGGTTTGACCACCTCAATGCAGACTGCCAGATTTGCAAAAATTTCCCTGCAGCTACCCTAGAAAAGAGAGCTGGTAGGCTCAGGGAAAGGGAGGCCAAAAAGTCCACTGAACCGGATGGCCAGCCTGGTTCGGTTCAAACCCGAACCAGAAGGAGTTCCCTCTCTGACCAGGCGAGACTTCTTGGGCAAAGGAGAGCCAATTCTGAGGAATCGGTTCGACTAAAAGAACTAGAAAAGAAAAATCAGCTGGTGTGGGGCCAAAACTTTCCTCTCCAACCGCTGAAGAGATAGCAAAAGCGATCAAAATTGTCCAGTCGCTTTCCCCGGTTCTGACCGAACCGGCACCATCAGGCAGGCGCTCGGTTCGGCCAGTTCCACCGGTTCAAGAGTATGAGTTAGAGGAATTTTATGAACCGGAGGAGGAGGAGGAAGTGGAGTATGAGGAAAGTGAATGTGGATTTGAAAGTCTGGATGTGCCCATTGACCTGGACATCTCCCCAGACAGACCTTCAGGGGTTTCTCCTCCTAGGCTTTTTGAGTCCCCCTCCCATTTCATGTTTTATAAAAAAGTGGCTGAAACCCTCCAGCTTCCTATGGAAGAAGCTGTGGATGACCAGGAGGAGCCTGACTATGTGGAAATGATGGCTATCCCAGAGTCTAGGAGGCTGTTTATTCCCTTGCACAAATCTTTTGGGAAACAGACATTTAAGATTTTAAAGACTCCTAACACTATACCTCCTGTGGATAAGAGAAAGGACAAGAGGTATACATTGTCAGGCTCTGACATGGAGTTCCTTACACAACAATGCAGCCATGTTGGGGTAGTGCAGGCTGCAACCTGTGATAAGGCAAACATTCCCTTGGCTTCACACCCCCCGGACAAGGACTCCAGGAGGATTGATGCCATGGCAAAGAAACAGTACATGGCAGCATCCTTGGGACTCAGACAGGTCAATTATATGGCCTATACTGCTAGGTATCAAAAATCCAGATGGGACACTGTTATGGCCCTAACAAAACAGGTCCCTGGCCAGCTTGCCAAGGAGCTGGAGCAGGTGGCTGCTGATGGTATTGAGGCATCCAAGGTGCAGTTCCATGCTGCAGTGGACTCTAATGATGTGTCATCTAGAGTCATGGCTACATCTGTGGCACTTCGAAGAATGGCTTGGCTCAGATGTACTAGCCTGTCACAGGATACCCAGACTAAGGCCATGGATTTTCCTGTTGTGGGTAATTCTTTGTTCGGGGAGCAAACAGAGAATTACATGAAGAAAATGGATGAGTATAGGACCACCTATAGGAGTGCACAGGCCAAGGAAAGGCATGCCACTCCTCAAAGGCAGCTTCCCAGGGGCAGGGGCAGGCCTTTTCATAGGCCTTTTTACCAAGCCAGGCCTCCTCTTCTGCTTATGCCCAGAGGGGGTTCTTTAGGGGAGAGGCAGGCGAGGTACAAGCAGACCTGCTTTACCCCTCAGCCCAAAGCCCCTGCCAAACAGGCACCCTGATGGGGTTGCCAGGGCCGATTCTCAGCTACCTGTAGGGGGCAGGCTGGCTTACTTTGTCCAGGACTGGGAGTCTCTGACATCAGACAAATGGGTCCTGGAAGTAGTAAGCCAGGGACTGGTTCTCAGCTTCAACAAGTTTCCAAAGATGAGAACCAGATCCTTTCCACCTGCAAATCCATCAGAGGCATTTGCCTTAGAGGCAGAGGTCTCCTCCCTCCTAGCTCTCAGAGCTGTGGAAAGGGTTCCACCCCTACACCAGGGCAAAGGGTTGTACTCCAGGTACTTCCAGGTACTTCCTTACCCCAAAAAAGACAGGAAAATGATGGCCCATCCTGGATCTCAGATACTTAAACAAGCACCTTTTAAAACCAAAATTCAAAATGGTGACTCTGGGAATTATTCTACCTTCTCTAAGGCCAGGGGACTGGCTAGTGTCCCTGGACCTCAAGGATGCCTACTTCCATATTCTTGTCAGAAGCTCCCATCGAAAGTACCTCAGGTTGAGCTGCCCTCAGACCATTATCAGTTCAGAGCAATGCCCTTTGGCCTCACTTCTGCTCAAGGGTATTCACAAAATGCCTGGCAGTGGTAGTTGCTTTTCTAAGAAGGCAGAAGATTGCCATCTTAATATCACCTGGACGACTGGCTCATAGTAGGCCAGTCCCAGACCAAGTCAAGTTACACTTACAGATAACTCAGCAACTGCTCACTTCTTTGGGTTTCCTTCTAAATCTTCCAAAGTCAGTTCTAGAGCCTGCCAGCTCCTCACCTTCATAGGTGCAGAGCTAGACACAGTAAAGGCCAGAGCCTTCCTTCCCTGGACAGGGCAAGGACCCTGGTCTCTCTGGCCTTCTCATTCACCCTGCAGGTGTCTCGACCAGCAAGGCATTTTCTACAGCTCCTGGGGCACATGGCTGCTTCTACAGCAGTAGTGCAGGGAACAAGATTTCAGATGAGGGACATTCAGTTCCATATGAGAGCCTGTTGGTCTCAAAGGAAGGACCCTTTGACCAAATTGATCCCAGTAACTCGAACCCTGATCCAGGCCCTACAGTGATGGCAGGGTCAGAACAATCTGAGACAAGGGGTTCCCTTTGTCACTCAGTCTCACTCTTTAATCCTTACTACAGATGCCTCCCTCTTGGGGTGGGGGGTCACATGGGTGACCTCACCACCCAGGGGTTGTGGGCCCCTCGGGAATCTCTGCTCCATATCAATCTGTTGGAACTCAGAGCAGTATTTCTAGCACTTCAAACTTTTTCCAAATCTGTTCAGAACAAAGTTGTACAGGTCAGAACAGACAACACCACCACAATGTGGTACATCAACAAAGGAGGCACTGCCCACGGCCCTTGTGCAATCAAGCAATGAAGTGGTCTCTGGCTTACTTCCCTAAACACCTCCCTCATGGCAGTTCACCTCCCAGGCAAGGACAATGTCCTGGCAGATGCTCTCAGCAGGATTTCCCAGGGCCATCACGAATGGTCACTGGACCCCCTGGTCTTGGAGGTGATGTTTTCCAGATGGGGCACCCCGCAGATAGATCTTTTTGCAGCCCCAGACAATCATCAGCTTCCCCTTTTTTGCTGCAGGCCCCCAGTGTTGGGCTCAGTCCCCCTGGATGCCTTAGTTCTCAATTGGGAAGGGAAGTTTCTCTATGCTTTCCCCCCTTCCCTCTCCTGTTCAAAGTGCTAGTCAAAATCAGATCTCAACCCTGCAAGATGATCCTGATTGCTCCAGACTGGGCCAGACAGCCCTGGTATCCACTCCTACTGTCCTTAGCAGTCCATCTTTCCCTGTGTCTTCCCAGGAATTACAACCTGTTAACCTGTGCTCAGGGGAGGGTTTGGTACCCGAACCTCAAATCTCTCAATGTCAAGGCCTGGCTCTTGAAGAGTTAGAGTTTGCATTTACACCTCTCCCAAGGTGTAATGGATATCCTGAAGGCTTCTAGAAAACCTTCCACCAGGGCTACTTATAATTCAAAATTGAAAAGATTTTCCATATGGTGCTCTGGGAAGCATATTTCCCCAGAATCTGCTGATCTGCCCACAGTCCTTGATTATATGGTCCACTTAAATAGCTTGGGGTTGAGACCAGCTACACTGAAAGTGCATCTGGCAGCTGTGTCTGCTTTAATCTCAGCAGGTAAGCCCTCTTCTGTTTCAGCTCACCCTGTGTTCTCCAAGTTTTTCAAGGGATTGCTTCACACCAACCCTCCATTCAGGGACCCTGCCCCTGCCTGGGACCTCAATGTTTGCATTGCTCAGCTTATGCAACCCCTTTTGAGCTTTATCTTCAGCAGAGGCTTAAGTACTTGACTTGGAAGACTGTGTTCTGGTAGCCATCACTTCTGCCAGGCGCATAAGTGAATTACAAGCTTGTCAGTGGAACCTGATTTTATCTCCTTTCATAGAGATAAAGGGTGGTCCTCAGGACTAACAGGAAGTTCTTGCCTAAGGTGGTTTCAGATTTCCACCTTAATCAATCTGTGTCTCTTCCAGTGTACTTCACTGACCATTCCTCCTCTGGCGAGAGGAGGCTGCACAGATTAGATGTGAAAAGAGCCCTTAGTTACTACATAGAGCGTACCAAGGGTCACAGGTTTGACTGCCTCCAACTGTTCCTCACTTATTTTGAGGTTGGTAAAGGGAAACCTGCCACTAAAAGATCCATTGCCAGGTGGATTGTCTCTTGTATCAATTTGCTATGAAAAACTGGGTAGGTTCCTCCCTCAGGCTGAGGGCTCACTCTAGAAGGTACAGCTGCTTCTCTGGCTGCTGCCAGGGACATCCTATTCTAGAGATATGTCAAGCAGCTACCTGGAAAACAGTTCACACTTTTACCAAGCATTACTCCCTGGACATCCAGGCTAGGAGTGATGCTAGGTTTAGCACAGCTGTGCTTCAGAGCCTATTTCCTAAGTAGGTTCTGTCCTCCTCCGTGGGTACTGCTTTGTAGTCTGCATATGTCAAAATATAGCAAGACTTCATGTTGTTTGAAGAAAAATTACTCACCTTAGTAATGTTGTTTCTTCTAATGGAGTCTTGCTATATTCTGACCTCCCCACTCCTGCCCCTCTCAGAACCTCTGTTTTTGGGATGTGGGTGGGCAGTGCATGTTAACACTTAGTAGGTGCCCACCTTTTGTTTTCACCCCTTCTTTTCTTGGGGTGAGTTGGTGTTGTGTTTTTCATTTTTGGGTCTCCTGACTTGAGTCTTTGTTTTGGGACCAAAATGTGTTTTATGTTTAGTAGCCAGTTGGCTAGTGTAGGTTTACAGCTTCCACACAGGACCTTAGTGAGTTTAGCTCGTAAAGATCTGACGGTTTGAGTTTGAAGAACAACAGACGGAGTCTCAACCGAGCTCGAGCTCAGCATTCCATGCCTGGCATGGAAAGTTAACTCTTTCATCTCCAGGGCAGTTCGAAGGTTGGGACTCACTGTATATGTCAGAATATAGCAAGACTCCATTAGAAGAAACAACATTACTAAGGTGAGTCATTTTTTCTTCGGGTCCACTCTTATAGCCTTTCCAGGTCCCTTCTCATGGCCGTCCATGCTATTGCAGATCTAGATTCTTGGTGTTATTTGCAAATAACAGTCTTTTCCTTCTAGCCCCACCCCTGTGTCCCATATGAATATATTGAAGTGTATATGCCCAGTATCGTCCCCTGGAGTACTTCACCATGAACCCCATCTCCCCTCAGAATTCCCCATTTAGTACTACCCTCTGGGTTCTATTCCTAAACCAATTTCTTACCCAGTGGATTAATTTGCCCCTCATCCCTAGTCCTCTTAACTTCTGTAGTAACTTTTCATGCATCAGTATGTCAGAGGCCTTACTGAAAACTGCCCACTGTCTCCGTTCACCTTCCTTGTCACCCAGTCAAAATGTTTTATTAGATTCTTCTGGGACGAGCTCCCTCTGGTGAACCCATGTTGCTTACTGTCCTGTAATTCATTAGATTCCAGAATGATATGTACCATTTGCTCCCAGGGGCTGAAATTAAGTTTTGTAGCCACTAGCTAGCAGGGCTAGTGATTGGGGAAAATCCACTAGCCCCACAGACTTTTGCATTGGCTCAGCTGGTGTACTTATTGAAATGTTAACTTCTCCAGTACAAGTCCACAAGGCTAGTTAAAGGAAAATCTTACTAGCTCAGTACAAAATCTACCAGCATTTGGCTAGTGGGCTGCTGCCAGTTTCGCCCCCTATGCTCTGAGAATCTGTTCTAGATATCATGACTTATTCTGTAGTTCTTCTTCCTGATATTTCTCTTGATTTCTCTCCCTTTAAGTGGCATTGTGTGTTCCCTCATCCTCTCATCCTTTGATATTCAGAAAAGCTGTGTTTGATCTGATAGTGTTTGCCTTTCAATTTATTTATTTATTTATTAGATCATCGGTTTACAGACCTTTGAGTCATAGACTCATTTACAAAGGCACCTCGTCAAGAGAGCAATATATCACAGCAAACAAACAGTACAGTACATAACGCTTAGATTAAAAAAGCAACCAGTGTTACAGGCATTCACTGGTGGTACACGCTTGGTAATAGGTAGATCACAGTAGTCATAATATAGGTACACGAGCACCACATCAGGTAGCAACCAGAGATATTTTATTACATTAGTCAGTAGATGTTGCATAAGACCCCAGGTATATACAGCAAAAGTAGACAGGGCAGACCCAGCTTAGGGGTGAAGGTAAGGGCAGGTGGGAGATTATGTGCAGTTGCAGTAGCGAGTGCTTGTCAGATGGCTTCTGAGGGAGACCTTAAAAGGACCAGGCTTAGTGGAGTCAGCTATATTGGCTGGGAGGGAATTGAACCAGGAGGGAGCACAATAGCAAAAGGATCTCTGGGCCATAGAGGTCCTTACCCTGGGGACAATAAGGGAGGATTTGACAATGCTGTGGGTGGAGACTGAGGGGGAGGCACACTGCAGGGAGGTGGCGACCCCAGGTGGGGAGAACACTAGCAGGGTCTTTTTAACAAGAAGATAGATTTGGAAGTGGAATCTTTCTTCAAGGTTGAGCAAGTTGGTGGTGGAGTACAGCAGGCACATATGGGTGCGCCTAGGGGCTCCCAGCATTAGCTTGCAGCAGGGTTCGTTTTCCAATGCGGGATCTCAGAATTGACTCGCTTTTTACACATTTGACCCCACTTTTATGTCCCTAATGGGATATCTGACCTGCTCCACGACGCACTCCATTGCCCACAGAAGCAGTGCCGGCTTCAGGACACTACGTGTGTTTTCTATTTTATTTATTTATTTATTTATTTATTGTAGAGATCAGTTTTACAACCTTTGAGTCAAAGACTCGTTTACAAAGGTACCTCGTCAAAAAAAGGGGGGGGAGACAACAATAAAAGTGAGGTTAGGACAGGGGAAATGACAAAACAGGTTAGATACATAAAAAAAAATATACACTTGGAGAGAGCAGACAGCTAGGCTGCGCTGGATTAAACTGTGGAAGGTACTAACATAGGTAGAAAGCAACAAGAGATTCAATTTGACAGCAAGTCACAAGTTAAGTAGGTAAATAACATTGGTGAAAAAATAATAGTTACATTATTCATAATTGAGCATGTCAGGCTAATATGTAGATATAAAGACCGGTGGTGAGGGGTTTGAAAAGGTTAGTAGGGACGGTATAGGGCAGAGGGACCGGCAAGAGGCAGCTACAGGCATTTACAACATCGGCTGTCAATAATATGCTACGAAGGGCAATTTTGAAGCGCCAATACCAGGATCTTGGAGATGGTTTCAGGAAGGGAGTTGAAACAGGGACGGGGCTTGGTGATGGAAAGATCTTTGGCAGCAAGAGGTCCTTGCTCTGGGAACTATGAAAGTGGCTGTGGCGGCATACCGGGTTGGCAGTGACCCAGCAGGGCTACAAAGGTCCAAGAGACCCCAGGAGGGCAGAGTCCTGACAAGGATTTTTGGCCAGTAGGCAGGTTTGATAACTCAGTCTTTCCTCAAGAGTGAGTATTTTAGTGGCAGAGTATAGTAAACAGGTGTGGGTTCTGCTGTGGGCACGGTAAGGAGCCTACATGCTTTATAATAGAGGTCTGGACTTTGGATAAGGCAGAGGCATCAGCAGCAGCGTGAACAGGGGCCATAGTCAGCCAGCGATAGTACCGATGAGGTGATGGCTAGTTTAAAGGCGGGTTCAGGAGACAGTCTTTATGGCAGTAGAGAAGACCGATCCTGGAGTTTATAGCAGATGACAGAGCTTTGAGGTGGGCGTGGAAAGTAAGGCCGGAGTCGAAGGTGATGCCCAGGTACTTATAGGATGCAACCTGCTCCAGGGGGAGGGGCGTGCTGGTGATGATGTGGAGGGGGAAGTTTCTGGCATTGTTTTGCCGATGGGAGAAGAGCATGGACTTTGTTTTCTTTAGGTTCAGGACTAGGCGGTGATTATCGAACCACTTTTCGGTTTGGAGGAAGGCGCTTTGCAGCATGCTTTGGAGTGGGAGCGGGTCAGGGTGTGATGCAAGGATAACAGCGTCATCAGCATAGAGTAATATTTTACTGGAGCAGGAGCTGGGAGGGTGTTCAGGAATAGGCTAAAGGGTTGGGCCAAGGATGGAGCCTTGGGGACACCCGAGAATACTGGAAGATAGGAGGAGAGGGTCCCATTTAGTTTGACTCTTTGGGACCTGTTGTGTAGGTAGCTTGCGAACCACTTCAGGGGGCCGGTTGCGAGACCTAGTGTGCTGAGGAAGTTTAGTAGTAGGGGGTGGCACACCGTGTCGAAGGCCTTGGACAGGTCTATGAAGACCGCCCCTGCAAGATGACCTTTGTCAAGTGCTGAGTGAATGTGGTGGGAGAATTCCAGAAGGGCAGTGGATTTGTGCTATGGCCAGAGGCGAGAAACCGTGTTGCTCCAGACAAAGAAGGTTGTAGTTAGTAAGGTATTCGAGAGCTGAGTGTTTACTATTTTTTCTAAGGCTTTGGATAGGGGAAGGATGGAGATGGGCCTGTAGTTGTTAGGCAGAGTAGCGGTCCCCGACTTATGGATGGGGTTACTTCTGCATGCTTCCAGGCCTTGGGGAGTGGCCAGGCATGAGGGATTTGTTAATGAGTAGCGTCAGCCGGAATTGAACATGACATCCAGCATGGGCGAAGAATCCTGGAGTCGAGAGGGTCATTGGTAGGGTTCTGAGAGGCGAGGGCCTTTATTAAGAAAGGTTTGTCATCGTGGGGTGAGATCACTCGGAAGTGGAATTGCGGCCTGGAAATGGGTGTGTGGGAGGGTTTGGCAACTGGGTCAGAAAAATGGTCTGGGAGGACGGCACTTAAGTCAGTGAAAGTTTGATTGAGGCAGTTAGCAATACAGGTGGGGTCAGTCGAGACAGTCCCATTTAAGACAATCTGGGATGGAGGGGGGGAGCGGGTCTTACCATTTAAATCTTTAATGTTGTCCCAGAAAGCTCTGGATGAGCCCCAGGTGGATGTCAATGTGGCCTGGTAGAATTTGGCTTTAGCCTGCTTGATTGTCCAGGAGCATTGATTGCGGGTTGCTCGAGGCTTGCCTGTCAGCAACCCTGCGGAGTCGTTAGCTAGGTGCCAGAGGTTATCTCTCTTTTTAGTTGTTGGATCAGCGCTGTAGTGATCCATGCAGCAGTCTGTTTTTATCCTATGAGTGTTGAGGGTGCATACAGGTCACAGGCGTGGTTGAAGGCCGTGGAGAGGTGAGTGAGGGCAGAATTAGCGTCAGGAGGCGCTGGCCAGTGGGGACCAGTCGATTTGGGTGAGGTGACGTTTGAGGTTGGTGAGACCTCCGGGGAGAAACCGGCGTGGGGGATCCTGCTGGAAACCAGGGCTGAGGTGGGGAGGACCAGAAACAGATGACTGGGGAGTGGTCACTGGAGTGAGTCCCAAGGACATCAACGGAGACGACTTTATGAGGTCGATTAGAGAGGATGACGTCCAGGAGGAGCTTGTTCCTGTTACTTTGTTAAGTCTAGTGGGCTGAGTGACCAGTTGGGAGAGGTCAAGGGCTGCAAGGTCATTTTCAGATTATCTGATGAGGAGCTGAGCCAATTTGAATTTAAGTCACCCATAATTAGCTGTTCAGCTTTCGGGGGTAAGGTAGCCTGGTAGTCAAGGAGAGAGGAGGCTGCTGAGTCTTTGCTTGTCCCCGGGGGTAGATAAGCCGCAGTTAGGTAGAGTGGACCACGACCAGGGTAGGGGGTGATTTTTAAGGTAATGGCTTGTGCCCCATGGTTAAGCTCAGGGGTGGGGAGGGCAAGCCCGAGGATCGAGTTGCGCAAGTAGATAGCGCACCCCCCTCCACGCCGACCCATCCTATCGGCCCTGAAAATTGTAAAACCAGGAAGGGAGATGGCAGAGTCAGGCATGAGGGAGGAGAGCCAGGTTTCGGCAAGCATGAGAATATCCGGGGAGTGTTGGGTGACCCAACATTGGAGGGCTGCAGTTTTCTTGGGGAGACTGCATATGTTAATAAAGGCGATTCGAAAGCCTTTGCCAACAGTGGGCAGGGGCGTGGCAGGGATGACAGGCCTGGGGTTTGGGTTCACATTGCCGGAGAGCAGGAGCAGCAGGAGAATTAGGCGCCTTGCGTGGGGTTTGTACCTGGCGGAGGGGTTCAAGTGTCGACGATGGGACCCCACCAAGGAGGAGCAGGGGATAGGAAGGGAGAGAACAGCTGAGGGCGCTAGCGAGGAGAGTGTCCACTTGTGAGTGGAAACACAATACTGTGCATACTGTGCATGTGGTTGTGGGTGGGGTGGCGTGGTAATCCAAAGTGCAGGAGGGATTGGGGAATGGGTTGAGGGATTGGTGTGCGGTGGTCCGATAGGGGCCTGGAGTTCAGAGTGGGGGCAGTATGTTTTGGTTGGGGGCGGGTTGATGGGGTGTATGGATGGGCAGAGAGAGAGCATAGGGTGCTGTAGCAGGAGGAGGGCCAGCAAAGTAAAAACCATGCTTGAGTAAGACATTTCCCAGTAAAAAGCAAGAAATGAGGGCAGGCTCCCTCTAGTGCTGGAACGATATAACCAGCAAATGGGAAAGTAGGCTGATTGGTTTTTGAGCCTCATGTGACAAGGACAGTAAAACCCTACATAAGGGAGAGCCGAGCAAGGGTGGTGGTGGGGGCGGTGGGGAGCCGAACGCATAGCGTTCAGCGGGGCTTCTCCAGAGCAGCACCAACTGTTTCAACAACCCCAGCGAAAAAGGTGCCAAAACCGCAATTCAAACGGCAGAGCCCCGAGCCGGCAGAGTATCCAACAGGTAGGCTGGCCCACAGACTGTGTAGGGATTCAGTTCTTTACTGGCAGAGGTTTACCTTGCGATCGGCGGTAGCAGGGAGGGCAAGTCCCGATTCGGCCCTCGCGACCAGCGTCTCCTCGGGGGGCTCCGTGATCAAGCCGATTTCGGAAGTATTCTGGGAGGATGTGCAGAGCTACATGCACACGCTTGCAAGCTTTGTGGTAGTTTGGGCGTCTGTATGGCGATCGGGACTTGGGACTACAGGCGGAGGTGGGACTCACAATCAAGCAGCTCATTGCAGAGATTCAGAACTGCAACACAATAGCAGTGCTGCACCAATGGTGATGCCAGGAAACAGAAGAGGTTGGTCTCAATGGGATGGGCTAATGAGTTTGACTGGCACCGGATGGGGGGGCTAGTACTGTCCCTTGCACAGCGCTCAACTGTACCACGTGTGTGTGAGTCTGGAAGACATATGGTACAGATCTCTGGAGTCGAGCAACCGCTCGTAGACAAGCACACATTTTGGTGGCAGCCTTTTCTGGAGACAGTCGCCATGATTGCTGATCGCTGAATCGACGGCGGATTCTTGTTTAGCTAGCTAGCTAGCTAAAACAACTTATACTCGAACTCACTCACACTACTTTTCTTAAACTGGTCAGACTGGTAGCTAATTTTCTGGCTGGCTGCTGATAGGTGGCCCGATTGTGTTTGAAAAAGTATTTTGAAAAAAAAAACAAGGCTACTTTGACTTCAGGGCCCATAGTTACTCAGCTCCCTCTGGGCTGGTGGTTGTTAAGCATACTGTGTAAGATGCCAGTCTACCTACCTAGGATTGAGAAGGCTAAGCAGCTTCTTAACGTTTCTCAGAAAAAAAAAATAGAACTGTGACAAATAAAAAAAATACAGATTTCCTGCCAGGCTAATTTGCTGAGGTGCTGAAATTACACTTGTGCCTGGTAGTGGTGTTTAATTTGAGAAGAAACCGGCTTCTCCTTTTTTTTTGTATTCATTGTGTTGGGTTTTTGGAGGAGACATTAACCACATTCTGAAACTTGAAGCAGCTTCTTCTGTCTGAGAAACATTATTCATAAAAAAATTAAAAACGTCTATGACCCAGGTGACAGGCTAATTTGACTTGCTTCTGCTCATGCTGTTTTTCTATGCTGTTTTGGACATAACTGAAAATTGAGAAGCAACGTCTTAACAGTTTCTGAGAAAAAAAAAATATATATATATATATATATATATAAAAACTATACATAGAGATTGACCCCTACACCACTGTGACAGTATAGTAAAATAAATACTGTTTTCTAGTAAAAAAAATACTGTTTTCTCCTGCTGTGGTGAAATAACACAAGAAAGTCAAGTGTGTGGTGGTGTGTGTGTATTTGGGAATAAAAGGGCATTTTTTGGAGGAGACATTAGGGAATTAAACCTGCTCAGAAAAAGCTAATTGTATTTCTTAGCGGTCAGGCTCTAGTCTTAAACTGCTGTAACTGGGAATCTCTAGCTAACTGAAGTCTGAGTGTATATTCTCAGTCTATCTACTAGGAAAATGCTTGTTTTTTAAATCTCAGCTAACAGTCTCTCCAACAAGCCAGGGCTGGGGGGACTTAAACATAAGTTACGTACTTTGATTAACCATAAATAAATCAAAACTGTGTTGGGCAGACTGTGGATGGCTGTAGTTCAGTACCTAACAGGAGAAGTAAATGAAATCATATAAGTCTTGAGCATAAATTTAAAGACAGATAGTACAGTCCAGAGCTGCTGTTTGCTTAGCATTTTTACAGCAGCCAGCTGTTAATAAAACCAGGATAGGTCATATTTATTGGTGTTATGGAGTGGAACATTCAGTTCATCATACAAAACTGAACACCAGCTGAGCTGTCTGTCTTTTTTTTTAATCTTTTGGTAACTGGGTAAGGCCAACTAGGCACAAGTGCCTGTTTTCACGGGTGACCTGGGAGTACTGGGCAGTTAAGTTACTTGCTCAGAGTCACACAGTATGCAAGGTTGTGAGAATCAAACTCCGGTCTTATATCCTTTAATTTGTGAGTTTGTGAGGGCCTGGTCATAGTACAAGTGACCCACAGCAGACTCATTATTTTTTCTCATTCTACCTTTGGCACTTCTAGTCACAATACGATCTTAACAAAACAAGTTAGTAAGTACAAACATATTTGACCAGCTGCACCTGATTCATACAACTAAGTTGCCATTATTTAAACAGGCATCATGGCCTGCAAAAAAAGAAAGGCTAATATTCTTCCTGGCCAAAGCCTATTACCATGGGCCAAAAAAGACAAAGCAACCAGTTTGGCTGCAGCAACTTCAGAGCAGTGCACTAGTAGTGAAGAAGCCGTAGCTTCTACAAGCTCAGAGCTACAACATATGACTAGCACATCCTCTAATGATGTGCACACATCAAGTGAGCCATCCTCTACCATACCAGATGATGAAGACAGACAAAGAAAGTTTGTGATAAAAGGAATTTTCGTACACAGTGGGTACGGGACTACAGTTGGCTGCAATATGATGCCACTGAAAACAAAATGACTTGTAGTTTGTGTACTAAGCATGGGAAAAATAATTATTTTACTGGGAAGGGGACTGACAACTTCCGAACCAGTACTCTGCAGAGGCATGCAGATTCGGGTGACCACTAGACTGTGGTGGTAGCAGAGGGTATGAAAAATGACTTTGCACCTGCAGTGCAAAAAGCAATAAATGAAAAGGAAAGTGCCATACTTGTTTGTCTAAAGACGGTTTACTGGCTGTGCAAGGAAAATCTTCCAATGCACAAATATGAATCTCTCATGGCCTTCCTGTCAGATCTTCAGTGCCCAAATGTTGATAAATCCATACTGGAAGGTGGACTCAAAACCTCATACAGTTCAGAAACCATGGCAAATGACATGCTGGAATCTCTCGCCTCTGTTATCCGGAAAAAAATAAGATATGAAAATACAGGCCTCCCCCTATATAAGCATCCTTGCTGATGAGACCACCGATATAAATACACAGAAAAAACTAACCATTTATGTATGTGTTGTTGACCCAGAAACTTTTGAGCCCAGCACTCATTACGTTTCTAACATACAAATTAACTCTGGGACTGGGAAAAACATTGCTGAGGCTTTGCAAAATGTTCTAACTGAGCATAATGTTCCAATGTCTAAGGTGATGGCTTTAGTTAGTGACGGTGCAAAAGTGATGACAGGAGCAGGTGAGGGAGTAACGGGGCATCTACTAAGGCAGAATCCAGTGCTCTTGAATTACCATTGCATAGCCCATCAACTTGCTCTAGTCATTTCTCAAACTGCAGACTCCGTGCCTTATTTGCGCCAGTACCAAGAGGTATTGACAGGATTATTTTATTATTTTAAAGCATCCTCAAATTGCTGAGACAAATTACAACAGATTCAGGAAATGCTTAATGAGCCATCATTTAGGGTGAAAGAAGTTCATGACGTGCGCTGGCTTGCAGTTTTCAGAGCAGTGCAGACAGTGTATAGAACCCTCGACTCACTCATGACATACATGTCGAGGAACACTGATGCCAAGGCCACCGGCTATGCCAAGAAACTGTCACAGGCCGATTTTATGGCAACCACATATATGTTGATGGATGTGCTGCCAGTAATCACTGAACTGTGCTTGGTTTTCTAGAAAAAAGATCTCGATATTGCAATTGTGCAAGTATCGGTAAAGCGCTGCATGACTGTCTTAGAAAAAATTTAAAATGGGGAAAACCACTTGAGGGCAGGACAGCAGACCCACCAACTTAAATACTGGCGATGATGGAAAACAAATATTTAAAGAGAATCACATTGTGCAGGGGAAATCTAACATTGCAACAATCAAAAAAAAATTTATTGAAAAGCTAATTGAAAATCTAAAAATCAGGTTCACAGAAAATGATAGCAATATCATGTTTGCCTTTGGGGTACTGGCAATGAGGCCACTCATTTATCTCACCTAGTGATGTGTCTGAGTGGGGCAACAATGAACTAGAGTTACTTGTGAGGCAGTATGGCCAGGAAGAATAACACAGCTTTGGGGGGACTCCACTAAAGTGCCACCAATTGTAGACCCTGACCAAGTTATGGAGGAGTGGAACAAACTAAAAACTCTTGTTTTGCAGGAGGGGTACCCAAGAGATAAAATTTCAGTTTTATGGGGTCTGATCAACAAGTACTATAGTGAAACCTTCCCCAATTTAATCAAGCTGGCAAGCCTTGCCCTCATTGTACCCATCCACACTGCAGATTGCGAAAGGGGATTTAGTTAACAAAATCTCATCAAAACTAGTCTGCGAAACAGGTTGCCTGCCACTAGACTAGATGACCTGATCTTAATCCACTGTGAGGGACCTCCACAAAAAGATTTCGATTTTGAGTTGGCAGTGCATAACTGGCGAAACAAAAGGGAAAGATGGTTGTTCACCAGTTAAACTTCAGATTTGGATCACCCCATCAGTTTAATGTTATTTACCCACCACCCAGTCACTCTCAGCCTCCCTTATTAAAAAAACCCTTACCTTTTGATCTTGTAACAGACTGAGACGCAATGAGTCAAAACAATTTTTTATCAGATAGTTTTATTTTTCTTTAACTAACTAGATCTGCACTGTCTGCAAACAAACACATTTATTTCTATATGGCAAATTATGATTGCCAATTTCTGTCTTCCGGTCCTGAATCCTTCCTACAGCTGCTGCAAATCTTCTGGTCTATCCTTTCTTTCTTTTCTACTTTCTGTAGCTGATGGCCCTACAAATAAATGAAAACAGAGTAAATATATGGTTCGACGAATCACGATGAATTATGTACAAAAAGCAGTATTTGTCCCCAACTTTTTCTAGTCTGTCCCCTGTTTTCCTCAGTTTGTTCCCTATTTTTCAGCACCCTTGGGACATTGTCCCACTTAAAAAAATTTGCAGAATGAACCCTGCTGCAGGCCTTGTTTATAGAGAGCTGGATTCTTGTAAGCGCAGTGTTGTCGGCTACAGCATAGATGGGCAGCCCATAGTCGATTAGCGACAGGACAGAGGAGGTGATTGCCAATTTAAGAGCCTCTTGTGGTAGGCAGTCCCTATGGTGATATAACAGTTCAAGTCCTGGCATTGGTGGCAGCAGAAAGGGCATTGATATAGGAATGGAAGGAGAGTGCCGAATCAAAGGTAATGCCCAGATACTTGTGGGAAGAAACCTTCTCAATGGGGTTTAGTGTGCTAGGCAGTATCACGAGAGGAGCACCACTGGCTTTGCTTTGGCGATGCGAGAAGAGCATAGCTTTGGTCTTTTTTAGGTTCAGGACTAGCCTTCGTGATGTGAACCAATGTTCAGCTCTATCAAAAGCTTGTTGGACGGTGGCCTGGAGTGTGTTGGGGTTGGGGTCAGTGGCAAAGAGCACAGCGTCATTCGCGTAGAGGAGGATCTTACTTGGGCAGGCCAAGGGGAGGGAGTTGAGGTAGAGACTGAAGAGGAGAGGGCCTAAAATGGAGCCCTGGGGAACCCCAGAGCGGACAGGTCATGTGTCAGATAGGGTGTTACTGATTTTTACACACTGAGTTCTGGCAGAGAGGTAGCTGGTGAACAATGCAAGGGGACCGGGGGAGAAACCAAGGCATCTGACGGAGTCAAGCAGGAGAGGATGGCAAACCGTGTCAAAGGCCTTGGAGAGGTCAATGAACACGGCACCGGCAGGACTTCTGGCATCAAGAGCAGAGTGCAGGAAGTTGGAGAATTCAAGTAGCGCGGTTGTGGTGCTGTGACCTGCACGAAAGCCATGCTGTTCAGGGCACAGGATATTGTGCATGGCCAGGTATTCGGCAGGCTGGTTGGCAACTACTTTTTCAAGGGCCTTAGAGAGTGGGCGGAGGATGGAGATAGGTCGATAGTTACCCAGGGTCGCTCGATCGCTGCTCTTTAGGATGGGAGTGATGATGGCGGTTTTCCATGTGCTGGGGAATTGCCCCAGGCACAGAGAGCAGTTAAGCAGCTCAGTAGGTGGGACCAGGATAGCATCCAACGTCAGACGAAGTAGCCTAGTGTCCAGTAGGTCGGTGCCGGGGTTGTTACTACTAACGGCTTTTTGCAGAAGGGGTCTAGCCTCCAACGGGGAGATGGTACGTAGGTAGAAAGGAGGTCTCTGGAGAGTGGGCAGGGGTGCTACTGGGATGGTGTCAAAGAAATTACTGGGCAGGACTGAACTCAGGTCTGAGAAAGTGTTGTTTAGGCAGTCTGCAATGCCAAGGGGGTCAGAGAAGACGGTTCCATTTACTTGAATACTGTGATCATGTTCCCCTGAGTTTTCTGTTTTCTAGTTAAAAAACTGGAGTTCTGATGGTCATGTTGTGCTGGGAATCAAGATGGCCTTCTGAGCAAATTTCTCCATGTTTTCCATCCCACCATCTGCCCCTGCAACCCGGTACATGCGTGAGCAGCCTAGCACTTTATTTACTGATCAATGTCGGAACCTCTTCTCGACCAGCTGGAACCAAGAATGCAGCTCCAACTTGTTGCAAAATGGAATAAACATTGATGGACTCTCCTCCCTCTCCATCTGTGTCAGCGTGTAAGATGGCAGACAGAAGGGAATCCCCTCCCCAGCAACATTGATCGACAAGCTGCCTTCTTGGAGGTTATAGCGGCTGATGTACAGTTTATACGAAAGACAGTTACCAAAACACAGTTAGTGATCGTCTATAATTGGGCATGTGGAGCAAGTTGAAACCTATCTAGGGACTGCTGAACATTTAACAGGGGATCAGGGTCAGTGTTAGCAAGTAGCAAAGGGGCAAATACACTGGCTGATAAATAAGATGGAGGACCCAGAAGGGAGAGGGAGGCACAGGAACCTAAGGATCATTAGTCTTTCAGAAGGACTTAACTGGTAAGACCCAGTGCACTTTTTGAGGACTCAGCCCCTGACTTGGCTTAATCTATCAGCCAACCAAGATTTCAAAATCAAAAAGGTGCACCATTATCAGAGTGGGGAAGCAGCAGTAGAAGACAGCTAAACTATGGTCCTTCATGTTTAATCTTTTGAGATTCGTGGAAAAAGGAATAATCCTCTGGACAGCTAAGGACATGAAGGACATCCTGGTGGAAGGGAAAACAATTCTTACTACCCTGACTGTCCCCATTCAGTCTTGGAATGCCCTCATGCCTATGACAGGATCAAAGTGGGCCTACATCCTACTATACTTTGTTTATTGTTTGTTGTGTTTTTTGTTTTATTTGTTTTTCCTTTAATTTAATTTAGCTATGTAAAGGGGTGTTTGTTTAGGGGTTGGTGTGATTTTGGGTTATTTTTTGGGGGATTTGGGGTTATTTTGGGGGGGATTTGCTGTCTATAAAGATGCTGTGATTGTGTATATTGTGTGGAGAGTGTGTGGTTTAAAGTTTTATAGAGAGTGGTGTGTGTTGTGTTTGTGGGGTTGGCACTTTTTGGGAGCCAGGACTACATAGTCAGGAGGGATGTGTCTGGGAAGGTATGAGGGCCTGGGGCGGGCTAGGATAGTGTATTAGGCATCTCAGCTGTTTGATCTACGGCCCTTTCTCAGACTCCCAGTGTCTGCTACTACAGCTAGGCGCTGTAAGGAAGTTGGAATAGGGAGGAACCGGATGACCTGATCAGTTTGGGGTGCCCCATGTACGGCGGGGGGCGGCAAGATCGAGGTAGTGGGGTGTAGAAGGCGCCCTGGAATTAGATGGGTCCTAGGGAGAGGCCAGATGTGTTTAGTTCCTGTCACCAGGGTTCCCACCATACCAATCCCCTGAGGGCAGTGCTTTGCAATGCCAGATCGGTCAGAAACAAGACCGCAATTATAGCGGACTTGGTTTCTTCAGCTGATCTGGCTTGCATTACGGAGACCTGGATCGGTGATGATGCTGGCCCGGTTTTAGAGGCCGCCGTCCCACCTGGGTATACCATAGTGCACTGCCCCAGAGTGGAACACAGGGGCCGGGGAGGAAGCCATCTGTTTTAGATCTGAGCTAGGCTTTACCCTGCACCCAGTGAGAACACCACGTTCATTTGAATGTGTGGCCATCCATGGGGGTCCGGGTGCAGGTTGCCAGATTCTCCTTATTTACCACCCTTCTGGGGCAGTGGGAGATTTCCTGCAGGAGGTGGCCGATTTCGTTGTCGGTGAAACATTGGAGGCCACCAGATGTTTAGTGCTGTGGGACTTCAATGTTTGGGCTGTTGATGAATCTTCTCGGCTTGGTTACAACTTCCTCCAGATGATGTCATCTCTGGGCCTTGCACAAGGAGTTTCCTCCGTGACTCATCAGGGCGGCCACATGTTGGATGTGGTGTTCTCACTGGGGCTTGAGATTAATAGTCTCAGGATTGATCCGGTCGTTTGGTCTGATCATTGAACAGTGAAGTTCGCGTTCGAGCCCCACCCCGAGAGCCCTCCCCTGCTGAGATGGTCAGCTACTGCCCTTAAAGGGGGTTGACCCAGGAGGGTTTTCTGGCGGTGGCTGATCTATCTAGTGTGGACAGTACACGTGTTGGAGGTGTGTGCGCAGCAGTTGATGCCTATAACAAAGTGTTGTCTGGTGCGCTCAACTCCCTCGCACCAGTCCGTGTATGACCCAGGTCTTCTCACTTGAGGTCCCCTTGGTTTGATGGGGAGCTCAAGGTGATGAAGACCTTGGGTCGGAGATTAGAATGCTGCTGGCAGAAGTCCGGCCTGGAGGTGGACAAACTGGCCCTGCATATGCACTACGGTGCATACCAGGGGGCAATCAACCGTAAGAAGGCAGAGTTCCTGTCCAGGGAGATTGCTGCTGGGAGGAACCGATCAACTGTGCTTTTTTGGACTATGGACAGGCTTCTCCATCCTTCCTGTCTACAGCCAAAGGTAGCCTTTTTGGATGTACTGTTTGAGGAGTTTGCTTGATTCTTCTCAAACAGGGTGTCCGCCATCAGGCTGGGAGTTCCGCCAGTGGGCCAGAGTTTGGCCAACAGATGCTGCCATGGGCATCTGGAGAGCACTCCACCTGGTTGGGGTGAGTTTAGACTAGTGGAGGCGGCTGAGGTCATTGAGATTTCTTCCAAGCTTCGGCACACCTTTTGTGAACTGGACCCAGTGCCAACCCGTTTCATAATGGGATGTGTTGATTCCATTGGCCCAGTGTTTGCCTTGATTGTCCGGTGTTCCTTGTCAGAGGGGTCTTTCCTGATGTCTTGCAGGAGGCATTGGTGAGAGCCCTTCTGAAAAAAACATCTTTGGACCCTGACGTCAAGGCACATTACTGTCCCATCTCCAATCTTCTGTTTTGGGGTAAGATTGTGGAGAAGGTGGTGGTGCTTCAGCTTGAGGAGCATCTCATGGCACATGATTTATACAGGCCACTCCAGTCTGGGTTTCGTGCGAGGCATAGCACTGAAATTGTGCAAGTTCAGGTACGCAGTGACCTCCTTAGGGCTAAAGATCGAGGAGAAGGGACAATTGTTGTTCTCCTCAGTCTTTCTTCAGCATTTGATACAGTGGACCATTGAGTGTTACTCGAACGCCTAAGGGATTTCTATGGACTCGCTGGCACTGTCATCTGCTAGTTTGAGTCTTTCCTTGCTAACAGGAGGCAGAGGGTTGTGATGGGGAATTTCTCCTCCTCTTCTCTCCTCTCCTCTCTCCTGTCGTGCAGAGTTCCCCAGGGTTTGGTCTTGTCGCCGATGTTGTTCACCTTGTACATGCTACCCCTGGGAGATATCATTAGGAAGTACAGTCTGGGTTTTCATTGCTATGCTGATGACATCCAGCTGTATTTTTCCTTTGCCCCTGGAACATCCTGCTCAGTGGAAGTGCTTAATAGCTGCCTTGCTAAGATCAATGACTGGATGGCCTCCAGCTTGTTGCGACTGAACCCTGATGAGATGGAGGTACTGGTGGTGGAGTCAAACAGAGGGCATGATTGGTTGGCCTCTGGTGCAGAGACAGGGAATTTTCTTGGCTCTGTACCATTGAAGACCTCCTCTAGTGTGCGTGACCTGGGCGTTATTCTGGACGGCGGATTGTCACTTGAGTCTCAGGTGGTGTCTGTTGTCCATTCCAGTTTTTACCGTCTTAGGAAAATCACCAGGATAAAGCCCCTAATTCTGCCACCAGACCTCCCCACCTTGGTACATGCCTTCGTGACATCCAGGCTTTACTACTGTAATGCACTCTATCTCAGGGTCTCTGGGGGTATCCTGCGCCGACTGCACCTGGTGCAGAACGCAGCAGCTAGGTTGTTGACAGGACAGTCTAAGTACTGTCATATCACTCCAGTGCTGCGTCAACTGCACTGCTGCTGGTTAGGTGGAGGGTCCTCTTTAAGGTGGGCTTGCTCACCTTTAAGGCCCTTCATGGCCTGGGCCCCTGGTTACCTGAAGGACCTCCTAACACCCACAGTCTCGGTCCGCCCCCTCCGCTCCTCCTTTAGGGGCCTCCTTGAGGTTCCCAGGATGAGGTTAAAAAGAGCCAGCAACAGAGTATTTAGTGTCGCCGCTCCCGTCCTGTGGAATTTGCTTTCTCCAGCTGTTAGGGAGGCCCCTTCTGTTGAGGTATTCAAGGCCCACCTCAAGGCCTTCTTATATAATCAGGCTTTCCTGGACTGTGTGTTACACCCCTAACCTGGCTTCAGAATTTTATGTTTAAGTTATTTTCTGGCTTCCCTTGAGCCTATTGCTGCTGTTGAGGGTATTATTTTAATTTTTGTAATGATGTGTACTAATGTTTATTAGTGTGTTATTTATTTATTCATAGTATTTTGTATGTGAATGGATCTTGTAATATGTGCAGCGCCCAGAGCCTCCGGGATGGGCGTCTTTTAAATAAAATGTGCCTTCCCTTGCCTACACAACAGGGGCTAACAACATTGCTTGCTGTACCCTGCCACGCTAGCAGTGTAATATCAGAGAAAATCAGAGAGTTTCTTCACACCAGAATTTGTTGATGTATTTTTCCAAGCAGCTCTGGGACCTGAGGGTGAACTCTGCCATCAACAACAGTATCGGAATTGAGAAACCTGGTGGTGCAAGATGCCGGAAGAGCGGTTATGTCAGTTATGGGAGAACAAACTTTGACAGAGGCCTCTTTTTCCTGATTGATTCTTAAGTACTCTTGTACTATACAGTAGTCAGTTAAACCCCGACCGAGCCATGTTTTGTTTTTCCAGTTGTTTCATTGGGGGCACATCATTCTAGCTCACCAACAAGCTGCTGTATCCTGTACTGCCACGCAGCTGAAAAGGTAGCTCATGTGTTTGTAAATTAATTGTCCTGCCAAGCAAAGTACCACTCTTTTCCATCAAGTGGCAGCTCAGGAGGATGAACTTTATGGCTGGGACTTTCTCATATCCCAAACAGCTAACCCAGCTACTTGCCATGGAGGCCTGATTGCTCCGGGATGCTGTGGATCACAGAACTGGGGTAGCTTACAGAACAAGGACACAGGCTACCTGCTGGCAGTTGCCTTTTTATGGAACATTTTTCATTGTTCAAATTGTTTGTCATTAAATATACTGTTGTCACTTATTGGCCTTTCCATAACATTGCACTGCCTCTTTCTCTGTCCCTAAAAGTGTTGCCCCGGTGATCTCCTGTTTCATTGGCTCCTGCTATAGTTGTAACCTGTTCATGATGAGCAGCTTTGCTTTTGGAGCCTGTCTGACTGTGCATTAGCAGCTGTGGGTTCTTTATAATGTATGGTAGAATGTTGTTAAGCCACAAAAATAATTTCCCAGTGTTGTTAACCCATCGATGGGATGTTTCATCCTTGTTAACCCATCGATGGTACGTCACATTGATAGGTTAACAATTGGAAACAGTCTGTGCATGTGCTCACATTTTTTCTCTCAGGAATCGATGGATGCACGCAGTGGTGATGGAATGACTGAACAGCCGCGGCGGTGACTTATTTAAAAGGTAAGGAGCCCTCTTCAATCTTTCTTGGGACCATACACTATGAAAAACAATGCATGGTCCCTCTATCGGCAACCGGTTACTATTAACCATCTCGAGGTTGCCATGGTGACTTAAACCTCTTGAGCTTCGCTCTCGAGTTTTACATGGTCGCCCTGGTGACCTCTCGATGGTTAATAGACCGGTTACCGATAGAGGACCATACATTATCCTCTATGTTATGCAGTGCTCTGACGTCGCTACAGGTTGCTCCCATTGCAAATGTAATATACTGCTAGTTTAATGCAGGGGTGGTGGGGGTGGAGGGCCATTTGGGGGTGGAGGGCGAGATGGCACTTGGTGTACTATCTCATATATCTGTTTCTGTGTAGAGTGGAGTGAAGACTCAGCTTTGTCTTCCTGACATAAGGTTGACAACCAGAGCGCCTCCACCAGCTCTTGGAGGGCATTTTCTTTGATCATTTAATAATATTATTTTTAGTGAACATCTTGTATTGAACTAATCCCCTAACTGTTTTAGGACATTTGTTATACCTTTCTGGATGGGCATAGGGCTCTTACTGGGGGCTATTTGCCTTATCTTTGTCAATACAATGGGGGGATTCAGGAGGAGGGGTGATCCCCTTTATATCTGGAAGGACATACATTATTTTGAATTGTTAGTCCCTGATATCTCCTCCCTCGTGGCTGGTCTCAGAGTGGCCAGTTGGAATGTAAATAGGATCAATTGTCCTTTGAAAAGGAGGCATATTCTTACAAAACTTAAGGAAACTGGCTGTGAAGTAGCCCTACTTCAGGAGACCCATATGTCTGCTAGTGAATCTGACCACCTGAAATCTATGTGTATGGCGACTGTCTACTACAATGCCCATTCAAGTAGTTCTAGAGGCATAGCAGTATTGTGTGCTAAGGGGTTACAACATAATTAATAAGGTATGTGTTTTGGCCAGCTAGTCTGGGGAAAGGTTTGGTGTCTGTACTGCCGTTGTTACTTCAGCCGCTGCCAGCATGAGGTCAGCAATGCTTCAATCAGACTGTTTCCTCCTGTGTGCAATGTGCCTGCTTACAAGGGTTGCTTATAGGGTTTTCTTCTTTTTTATGGCTCCGGTTGCGATGGTCTCTCCCCATAATTTAGATTACATAACAGTGTTCCAACCAGATCTGAATAAAACACACCCAGAACAGTCGTACTACACTGGGCACCTTCTTCAAAGCTGGATTCTGTACCACAGAAAACCAGAACTTGTTCAGGGGCAGCATGGATGGGTGTTCCGGCTCTGGATGGCTCCTTTATGCCAGCTAGACTGGACCATGGATTTAAAAACTGGATCAGGAGAAGACTGGTACTCACTTATCACTATTGCACAGAAGATATCTTGAAATCCTTTCAACAGCTGCAAATGGAATTTGCCCTACCCCCAAGGGATTTTTATAGGCATCTTCAGATGTGTCATTTCCTGGGGTCCTGTTTAGGACTATACACCCAACAAATTTCTGTACCGCCATTGTGTCTCCAGATCAAACAGATTTATGGAGAGCAATCCCCGAAACATTCAATCTCTTGTTTATATATGGCCTATATTTCTGCACCACAAACACTGTGGGAGGGTATGTATACTACCTGGGGGACAGATCTGATGACAGATCTCACACGGCAGGATTGACTGTGGATCTGGAGGAGACAACATAGTATTACAGCATCATATTCCTGGAGGGAATTTGGCTGGAATGTGGTGTCCAGATTTTTTCGGACCCCACAGATTATGGCAAAGTTCTTCTCAGAGATGCCTCCTGTTGGAGAGGCTGTGACTGTGAAGTAGCCACACATGCCCACATTTTTTGGTGGTGCCCGGCCCTTGCTATTTTTTGGGTAGAGATAGGAAAAATTCTACACAACATATTCCCTGAACTAGGGGACGTTGCGGCAGCAACAACCATATTATTACATTTCCCAAGGCAGTGTAAACAAAAGCATAAAATATACCTTATGAGTATTCTACTGATAGCAGTAAAAAAGATAATTACAAGGAACTGGTTGAGCAGATCCCCACCGACCATCGCTAGCTGGGAAGACTTGGTATATGATATTTATAAAATGGAATACTTAACAGCAAGAATCCAAGGGGAAAGTAAATAAACTGATGAACAAATGGACCCTATGGTTTTATACATGGCTGACCAACGTCTGGATCAGATACCCTAGATAAGAAAAGTTGGACTGATAGGAAAAAACCTGGCTGGCCATTAACTTTATAACTAATGTTAAAACTGCTGAGACAAGTTGATGGAATTTCTGTATACAAGAGATTATAGTTGTATAGATTTGAAAATGAGATTATATGTAATAGAATAAGGCCCAATAGAATTATTGGTATCTGAGAGGACCAACTGCTTTTTCAGTTATCAACGCCATGTAAGGAACATCCGGTATATAAAGAGAAACACCAGTTGAAATGTAAATTGTTCTGAGACAAGGCATGTTACAAAAAATTAGATGTCTGTGCCTGCTCCTTGAAAAAACATCTAATTAAATATTAAAGTTTAAAAAGAAAATTTCATCTGGTTGCAGTATGAACAGAACTCTCAAAAAATGGAGATACAGAATCACCTACCCTTTCAGAGGAGGAAATTATCAATATGATGTAATTTAGTAAATAAAACTTCTCTATTACTTGTTGGTTAGTGGATAAAATACAAGGGGGATCTTATATATTTGAACTGGGGTATGAATTAAAATATTTTGAGTTTAATTGATTAATATATGATGATGGAGAAAGTATGAGGGTAGAGGCAACTTTTTTTTATGTTTGAGAAAGTAACCTTAAAATCATGAATATCTTTAAAGTTATCTGTAATTAATTATTTCTGTATTTGTAACCCCCCCCCCACCACCAAATGTTTTGGTCTAGACTCTCCATACAGACTATTAATGGTGTAATATATTTTTCTTTTTTCCATTTTTTTTTATTGATAACTTTCACCATTTGTTTTCTATGTAAATGTTTTAAAAAATAATAAAATATAAGTATAAAAAAGAAATAACTATCATTAAAAAAGAAAGCAGGTATCAACCCTTTTAGGGTAAGGTGATATAGTAAGTCCTGCTAGAGAGTGTGGGTGGGAAGGAAGCAAGTAAAGGGAAGGGACAGTAGAAGCAGGTTACATTAGAAAGCAAAAGGGAATAATTTGTAATAGCAAATGTGGGAGTAGTGCAGTGTAATGGTTACGGAGCTGCAGTATTCCGGCAGACATTCTGGAGACTGAAGTGCTACCCTATCTGCACGCACCTCTCTGGGGTAAGAGTGGAGGTCACTGGCCTCCGTGCAGAGCTGGCTAGGATCTGAAAGACCTCTTTTCCCACCCAGGGGCCACTGAGTCTGTCACTATTGCCTCAGAAGTTGTCTAGGCAGAGGAGAGCCTGCTGGAACTTGGTGGGCTCTGGGAAGGTGGAGGTAGCAGGTCAATGGCACATTCCTCAGCTTGTGCTACAAATGAATTCTTTCGCCATTCTGGTGGGACAGGACTGCTGAGAGGAGGCACCCGAAGTGGTGATAAGGAAAGATGTGGGGGTCCTCCATATGGGAGGCCTCAAGGTGGGAGGTAGAGGACCCCAGCAGTAGAGGAAAGCAGCTTCTGGTGGGGGACTCAAATATGAGAGGGATAGATTTGGGAGAAGGAAAGGGTGGAGAGAGGGAGGTTAGGTTCCTACCTGGTGCCTCGACTCAGAGGGATGGAAAGCAGAATGATCGCTAGGGCGGCAGGTCGGAGGGAACCAGATGTCATTGTACACCTGGGGACTAATGACCTAGTGAAGAATGGGGCTGGGGTAGTACAGGCAGAGTTCAGGGAACTGGGGAGGGGCCTAAGGCAAGTAGCACGAAGGATGGTATTCGCCAAGGTGCTATCTGTCTATGGCCAAGACGCGGATAGGGTACTCTGCACCAGGAGCTTCAACACTTGGTTGAAAAAATGGTGCAGGTGGAAGGATCTGGCCTCACTGAGGACTGGAGGCCAACCTGAAAGTATATGAGTCTATACAGTGGGGGTGGCCTGCATCCTTCTGGGAAGGGGACTCCAGTCCTCATGGAAGGTTTAAATGTTATTTTGATGAACATTTCAACTAGCCAAGGAGAGTGGCAGTAACACAGAGGGAGGCATGAACTGCACCCCCCACACACAGATTTTAGCAACAGGAAGAGAGGGCCAAAGGGAAGGAAAGTCCCACAGGTCACAAGTTTAAGGGGGCAGAAGCATAGATGGGGACAAGGGGGACAAGAACAGAAGATGTGGAAAGGGAGGTGTTGAGGAGGCAAGACATGAAGAGTGTGGCAAGGGGTGAGGGTTGAAAGGGATGTTTCAAGTGGCTGGAAGGGATGGAGCTGGTAGAGTGTGAGCAAGGTGTAGAGAGTCATATGTGCCAACACAAGAAGTCTTGGAAATAAAATTTCAAACCTGGAGGCTATTTTGGTGGAGGCAGACCTGATCTTCTGGCCATAACTGAGTCATGGTGCACAGGAAGCCATGACTGGGATATGGCCATACCAGGCTACACTTAGTTAAGAAGGGATTGGGAGGGGAGAAGGGGTGGTGCTGTATGTGAAGGAGGGTATCAGGGTGATGGACATGCAAGGGAACCTAGGGGTAAAGGATCTGTTGGAGGAGCTGTGGGTCATCCTGGAGACAGGAGTCGGAGCTACTGTTCGCACTGGTGTGATATACAAACCTCCATCACAGGGGAAAGAATTGAATAAGACTCTGGAGAAGACATCAACATAATGGCAAAAAAGTGGATGGTGCTGCTGATGGGGGACTTCAGTCTGCTGGATGTAGATCCGAGTCTCCTAGCCGCAGCCTCCGCTGGAAGCAGAAACATCCTAGATTCCCTATAGGGGGCATTTCATCGTCAACTAGTCAAACAGCCCACTCGAGATGGGACACTACTGTACTTGATGCTCACAAACAGAGACAGCATTGCAGACATCAGGGTAGGATACCACCTTTGTCCTTATGTGGTTTGTCTCTGCCACCATCCTTATGTTAAACCACACTATATGGTGATTACTGATCCCCAGGTGACATCAACTTCTATGTCACCTGGGGACCAGCAATCACCATATAGTGTGGTTTAACATAAGGATGGTGGCAGAGACAAACCACACAAGGACAAGGGTCCTGGACTTTAGGAGGGTAGATTTATTAAAAATATGGTTGAATGCCTCAAGGATGACCTAGTGGGAGGGGGATTGTCATGGTGGGGTAAAGGAACAGTGAGGCAAATTAAGAGATGGCACAGTGAAAGCAACAAATCTCTGCACGAAGGATGTGAGCAAAAACAGGAGGAAAAATAGACTACTGTAGTTCTTGAGGGAATATCATATTCCAAAATGAGTGCGCACTGGGATGCGGTGCTCAAGAACCAAACATAGAATAAAAAGGAAAAGGTTCTGGCACACGCTAACTCACAAGAGGGATGTAGAAAAATTATTATAAATCCATTTTTATTACACCACGACACATCATCCGGCCTGACATGTTTCGGGACTGTCTGCAATCCTTCTTCAAAGGCTAAGGACAAGCAAAAAACACCACTCTTAAATACAAGCAACAACCAGGTGAATCACATATAAAAATCATCACGTCATCATTGGTGATTATTAAAGTGCATAACAATCAAAGTGCCAGTGCCAAGCAAACCAATTAAAAACCCTAATGTATAATGAGGGACAGATGAGACGTATAACAGAAGGACTAACAATAAAAATACTAGTTAAATATCTAATAACATTGATATTTTAGAAATGTAATTGTTAATGTCACCTGTATAAGTTCAGTTATGATGTAATGTGATTAATGTATTTTAATTAATTAATGTAAGAGTAACTGGTTTGGATCTAATGGACCTCACTGTAAATGAGCTTCGGCTCAGTGATGTTATCCATATTCATTTTTAGTATGAATAAAAATTTTACCTACCTTACCTACCTACCTACCTAATAAATAAACTGATAACAATTGTTTATCAAGGTTTCTAAATATCAAAAATACCACACCATTTAAAAAGAGTAATATACTCACATACCATATAGTTGGCTCATTTCAATTACTAGCCAGACAAATAACAAAGATCATGATATAACCTGAAAAAAAGATGTAAGGCTATAAATAAGAGGGACAATGATACTATTTCAGGGCAAAAACAGAAAGGACCATGCAGTGATATTCATTAGTTCAACGCGCCAGCCAACATATTGCATTAGTAGCAGATTTGGAGGTGCGGTCACTGTGTGTGAATGCAGGGCACGCATTAGTAGGTGTGTCCCTCATTCCCCAATAAGCCAGCATGCAGGCGCCGACACCAGCAATACGTAAACTGGCAACCAGATCAAACAAAAGTGCTGCTGCAATGAGAGGCAAGTTCATCATGCAGCGGCACAGTAACACACCTCCCAAAGTGCCCTTCTTGGTGAAGCAGTGGAATAAACATGGCGGCAGTGACTGCCGCAACCGCCTGCCACAATGCCGACTTCAGGGGTGCCCAATCCCCCTATCTGCATGCCCCAACCCAGATCATGTGCCAATGAGGGAGCCCACTCCCCGTCGACATAATGCCCCACCATCTCAATTCTGTGCCGAGGGGGTGCCCAATCCCCCCTTGGCATCATGCCCCCAACAGTCTTTCTTTGCTGATGGGGGCCCAGTCCACATTGGCTTCAGTCCCCAATTCAGTCTGCTGACGGGGACCTACCCCCCATTGTCATAATGTCCCCTTCCATTTTGTTGTTGTGTGCCGGTGCCCAATCCTCGGCTCTTGCCCCCACTACTCAGTATGTGCCGGTAGGTGCCCAATCCCTGTCGGCCACAGCCCCCAAAAACAGTCAGGTGGCACGCTGGGAGCCCACCCCAGTGTGCCAAATTCCTGTAAAAAAAGTCCACAATGTTTTTTTTTTTGTTTAAACCTGTAAACCAGAAAATGGTCCCTCATCAAGTCCAGTGTCCCCTCCCCACCCGCATCCACTCTCTGCACTCCCTGCCTCCCCTCATCCCATACTTACCTGCGTAGCACAGCGCGACGATCTTCCGTGGCCCAGGAACATCTGCACTCTTCAAAGCCCACCGCAAACTGAGGAAATGCCAGTAAGCTGTATAATGGCATAAATAGGGTTTTTTCAACTTTGGTGCATATCTCGGGCATTTTGGGGAATTTTGACACCAAATTTTCAACATGGGGTTATTGGGACCCCTCCTCATGAATTCAGTCACTGTCATGGTGTTATCAGTCCTGAAAGGTGATTTTGTGGTCACTCCGTGGAATCACCTTTCAGGACTGATTAACGAAATGGCAGTGCCACTGTTCATGAGGTGAGGTCCCAAAATGCCTATATTGAAAATGTGGTTAAAAAAAAATCCCAAAAGTAATTGGGTTACGGACGTGTGTTGCGCAGTTTCTATGCATGCTCATGACTTCAGTTTTTCATATTTTCACTCCAGATTTACAACATTGCCATTTTTTTACACCTCCTCATGAACAATATAGTTGTCATGTTTTACATCCTGCCCAAAATATGTTTTCGTACCTGTGGCGCCAAATGGCGCAGTCGCTGTGCAAAATCACCTTTTGGCTAACAAACTGATAGTGCCGCTTTTCATGAGGTGGGGTCACAAAAAGCCCATGTTGAAAATTTGGAGTGAAAATACCAACAAACGCCTACAGCATTAGGGCTTCCAACTGTAACACCCCACCCTGTAGAGACTGACAGGCGTTAGGGGTGTGACTTGGGATCATCGGGTGAATGCTCACACCACTCCTCCCCCACCCCCCAGCCTGCAGCCAGTGACAGGCGTCGAGGTGTGCCTTGGAGTTTTTGGCCCCAAAGTTCACCTCATTCTCATATACTGCACCCATCTCAGTGTATTTCCTTATGGAATGGGGTAAGTATAAGGCCCAAAGACCCCAAAGCACACCACGACACTTCTCAGTGTCTACAGGGTAGGGTGAGGTGAAATGGCATGAGCGTTATAGCTGACGACCCACAGGCACACCCCAATGCCTGTCAGTCTCTGCAGGGTGGGGGTGAGGTTGGCATCAGTTCAGTACTTCACTGCCATTCCTATTATGCATCTCTAACTCCTGCACTACCAATGCCAATGCCAGCGAGACAACATTCGGCATTGACAAATGCTTGTTTAAAATAGGGATGGAGTTCTAATGGAGCATTCAGTCCTGGGCTTGTAGTGGCCCTCAGGGCTAAAATCCAATAGTTCTCCCTACACAAAACTAAATTGTCATAATCTCCACCCGTAGGGTTACGACATACTTTGTCAATAGCCATAAACTTAAAGGAATGAGGTACATTGTCCTTGGCTGCAGCAATGTGAGCTGGTGTGGTATAAGTAGCATCATTTCTATGGATGGCTTTAATATGTTCCCTCACCTTCACTTTAAAGCTTCTAGTGGTTTTACCCACATAAAAAGCCTGACATTCACAAGTTGCTAGATAGATAACCCCCTCAGTGCTGCATGTTATACACTGCCTAACTTGAATATTCTGTCACATAGTTGAACCTGTCTTCTACATTCATTTCTACAGTTTTATCAACTAAAAGGGTTTCTCTATCTGTACTCTTTGCCCTGTCATAAGCTTGCTGAATACAAACACTGCCATACCCCCTCAGTGATAGTCTTTCAGTTAAAATAGCTGCACCTCTCTCAAAGTCCTCTGGAACAGAGCAATTGCGTTTAGTTCTTAAAAACTGACCATAAGGTATATTTGTTTTCACATGTGTGGGTGACAGCTATTTGCCAACAAAATAGTATTGCCAGCCACCTCTTTTCGGTAAATATTCATTTTTAAAGTACCAAAGTCAGTTTTTTCAATTTTCAAATCCAAGTATATGATAGAGTCCTTACAACTAGTACAGGTGAATCTTAAATTGGGATTAGTACTTTGTAGGAAATTAACAAAGGCATTGAGACTAGTAACATCCCCTGCCATAAATTTAAGACGTCATCAATGTAACATTTCCGTAACAACAGTCTATATGTAAAAAGATTCACCTCACTACAAAAAATGATTTCCTCCTTCCATTTACCAACATACAGATTGGCTATGGAAGGGGCACAAGTTGCTCCCATTGCAGTCCCCTTAACTTGGAGAAACATTTCTTGGTTAAACAGAAAAGTGTTGAACTTTAAAACACATTCCAATAATTTAATCAAAAATTCTGTGGGTGGAGGTTGTCCATATTCAAACATATTACTCGTAGCTCTGTTCAAGAAAAAAGCCACTGCATCCAGTGCCCCTTCATGTGAGACATTGTTATACAACGATTCAATGTCCAGCGTCACCAACAAAATATCTTCTTGCAAAGTCAAATTTTTATTTAAGTTTAAAACCTCTTTTGTGTCCTTAACATATGATGGCAATCGTTGAACAAGGGATTTCAGAAAAGAGTCACAAAATCTAGATAGGGGTTCTGTAAGTGAACCAATCCCACTAACTATAGGTCGCCCAGGTGGATTGTCCAATGTCTTATGGACCTTGGGAAGTATATACAGAGTGGCTCTGGTGGGATTCGAAATCATTTGATAATCTTTTGTGTGTTTATTAAAGTCTCCCTTTTGAAAAGCACTTATCACCAGTTCATCAATGCTAAATTTAAACTCAGCTGTGGGGTCATCTCTTAAGTTAATGTAGAACTCAGAGTTATTCAATTGCCTATAAACCTCTTTGACATACTTATCTTTACTCAACAAAACCACCACACCCCATTTATCAGCCTGCTTAATAACTAGCTCTGAATCTTGTTGCAAAGTCTGAATTGCTTCTCTTTCTTTGTTGTTAAGATTATTGAAAGAACAAGAATGAGGGGTAGCACAGAGAATATCCAGTTTATTTTCAACTAATTCTTTGAAAATCATAACTGCTGCACATGAAGGGGGGACACCAAACAGAGGGATTTTTAAACTTCTCAGTACAGACATTAACATCACTGATACTGTCTGAGTCCGCTCCTTTTTTAGCAAAAAAACGCTTTAAGATTGAGTTTGCGACAGTTGAGATTCAAATCAATCACAGTCTGCACTCGGTTAAGTGATTTTGTAGGTGAGAAGCTAAATCCCTTTTCAAGCAGTTCCGTTTCTCCTTCTGATAACGTATGTGTGGACAAATTGATAATCTGGCTAACACTGTTGTTAGAAAAACAAGTCCTTACCTCCTCTGTTGGTTCCTCTCCCTCCCTCCATATGATTTCCTCCATTGATTTCTCCCTCTGTGGCATCCTTGGAACTGCATGGCCTTTTCTGTTTTTGCCCTGAAATAGTATCATTGCCCCTCTTATTTACAGCTTTACATCTTTTTTTCAGGTTATATCATGATCTTTGTTATTTATCTGGCTATTAATTGAAATGAACCAACTATATGGTATATGAGTATATTACTCCTTTTAAATGGTATGGTATTTTTGATATTTAGAAACATTGATAAACAATTATTAGTTTATTTATTAGATTTTTAACTAGTGTTTTTATTGTTAGTCCTTCTGTTATATGTGTCATCTGTCCCTCATTATACATTAGGGTTTTTAATTGGTTTGCTTGGCACTGGCACTTTGATTGTTATGCACTTTAATTATCACTAATGATGATGTGATGATTTTTATATGTGATTCACCTGGTTGTTGCTTGTATTTAAGAGTGGTGTTTTATGCTTGTCCTTAGCCTTTGAAGAAGGATTGCAGACAGTCCGAAACATGTCAGGCCGGATGATGTGTCGTGGTGTAATTAAAATGGATTTATAATAATTTCTCTGCGTCCCTCTTATGAGTTAGTGTGTGCCAGAACCTTTTTCTTTTTAGTTCTTGAGGGAAGCAGCTGCAAAGATAAAGGCTAAGGAGGTGGCATTCAGAAGGTGTAAGAAGATGCAGAGGATAGGGAGGTGTACCAGGAAAAGTAGAGGGAAACAGGGAAGGTGGTGAGGAGTGCAAAGGTGCAAACTGAGGTGAGGATAGCCAAAGGGGTTGCGAAGGGGCACACTACCTTTTTTAGATACATAAGTGAATAAAGAAAGACAAGAGTAGGGATTGTGAGGATAAGGAGGGCATGTGAAGACTGTGCAGAGGAAGGAAAAAGCAGATATCCTGAACAAATACTTCTGCTCAGTCTTTGCAGTGGAGGGAGAGGGGACAAACCACATAGAAGCAGCAGGAACACAAGGGGGAGGAAGGTGGATACAAATCCATTCACAGAGGAAAGAGTCCTGAGTGATCTTGTGAATCTGAAAATGGATACGGCCAAGGAGCTATATGGGGTATATCCAAGGGTGCTGAGGAAGCTTAGAGAGGTACTGGCTGCACCTCTCACAGGCCCACCTTGTAAATGAGTTTTCTCAAGGGTGCTTCACCTGGTTAAATATTGATTGATTGATTGACAGTTCTGTTCAACAACTCTCTGGAAGTAGGAGTGGTTCCAGTGGACTAGAGGAGGGAAGATGCCCAGTTCTGGAGTTCTCATCTCAGAAAAGATATGGATAGGTTGGAGACAGTGCAACACAGAGTAACAAAAATGATTCAGGGCCAGCAGTGCAGATCGTATGAGGAGGGCCTCAAGGTGCTACATATGTACTTACTGGAGACTAGAAGGGAGAGGGGAGATATGACAGAGACCTTCAAGTTCCTTAAAGGAACTGACAAAGTGAACTGCAGGGAACTGTTTAGCCTGAATGGTCTTTTTGTGATGTCATTGTCTATGTTTCTAAAAAAGTAGCATTAGGAAGGAGGCTGGCAACTATAGGCTGGTGAGTCTAGCGTCAGAGGTGGGGACATTAATGGAGACACTACTGAAAGAAAGACTAGTGGAGTATCTTGAATCCAGTGTGTTGCAAGACCCAAAGCAGCATGGATTAATCGGGGCAGGTCATAACAGCTCCTTTAAACGTGAGCTCCGAAAACATCGCATTGCTAATGTCAGCTATCGCTGCTTCCCCTAGCTCCTCAATGTTGTTTTATCATGCGCCTAGGTAGCACTCTCACTTGGCCACTTGGCCCCCAAGCATCTTGCACTCGGTGTTTCTCACCTGTCCCGTGTCTTAATAATACCTAGTTCTTCCTATCCTTCCACCTTCCTACTCCCCTCTCACCCTCCACTCCTCTTTTACTCCTACAATATTCTTTCCTGCTTTCAGCCTGCTACCCCCAAAAGCTTCGGCAAGGCCTCTTCGGGCTGATGTTTTCTCTACTTCTAGTGTGTATGAGGCCTCTCCTGGGCTGTTGTAGTCTTCTTACAGTACACTCCTTCCTGACTATACTGAATGCTGCTCTTCCTCTCTGTTTTTTGTAGACCCCTCAGTCTGTGTTGTCCTCTCTTCCTTAGACCGCTTTAACACTCCCAACTACTCTTTGTGCTTATAGTAGCCTATTAGACAGAGTCCATTGCCTATGTTATTTTGTTTATATTTAGACTCATAGTTTTTTAACTTGCACTTACAGCTCTACTGTACATTCCTATGTTTATTGAATCACTGTTTGTATAATTTCTGACGTGGAACCTATGTAATGAGCTTGTTCTCAAAGGTGTTAATCCAAGATCACAATAAATAAAAATAAAAAAAAACATGGTTGATTTCTTTGACTGGGTGACCAAGGAATTAGAGCAGGGTGGGGTGGTGGCATGGCCTACTTAGACTTCAACAAAGCCTTCAACACCATACCACAAAGTAGACTTATAAGGAAACCAGGCAGCTTGGGGTGGGGCCCAAGGTGTTAAACTGGGTATGAAACTGGTTAATGGATAGGTGGCAGAAGGTGGTGGTAAACAGAACTCACTCTAAAGGTTGGAGAGTGGCCAGCGAGGTACACACGGCTCAGTGCTGAGACCACTCCTCTTGAGTGTCTTCGAAAGCGACATTGCAGAAGAGTTGGAAGAGAAGGTATGCCTCTTTGCAGATAGCACCAAAACCTGCAATAGGGTGGACACTGCGGGGGGATGGAAAGGACGAGTAGAGACCTGAGAAACTCAAGGAATGGTCGAGGATATGGCAGCTGGATTTTAGTGCATTAAAGTGCAAAATCATGCACCTGGCGCACAGAAACCCAGGAGTGGTGTATAAAATGGGGGGAGAGGTATTGACAGTCACAAAGAAGGAACAGGACCTTGGGGTTATCATATCTAATGACCTCAAGGTGGCTAGCAGGTTGCTAGGATGCAGAGGGAGGGGACTCACCAGCAGAAAGAGAGAGGTGGTGTACCATTCATTGGTGAGATGCCACCTGGCATACTGTGTCCAGTTCTGGAGACCACATCTCAGGAATGACATAGAGAAGATACTGTCCAGAGGAGGGCAACTAAAATAGTGCAAGGGCTGCATCATAAGCCTTATGAGGAGAAACTGAGGGATCTCAATATGTATACCCTGGAAGACTGAAGGGATAGAGGGGATATGATAGAGACGTATAAGTACTTCACAAGGTCGAATAAGGTACAGGAGTGGAGTATTTTGTTAGAAGAGAAGGTGCACGAGGATAAGAGAGCATGTAGAGAAGCTGGAAGGGTAAAATTTAGGCGTGATGTGAGGAAGTACTTCTTCACCAAAAGAGTGGTGGATACCTATAACAGTGTACTAGTGGGGATGGTGGGGGCTGAAACAGTGGTCAGTTTCAAGCATGCATGGGATAGGCACAACGGGAAATTGGGAGGCAAGCAAGGGGGAGGGAAGCAGCCGGAGATCAGCTAACATGCGGTGACAGTATATGCAGGCACAAACTGGGCAGAGTGGGTGGGCCAAGCAGTCCTTATCTGCTGACAAAATCTATGTTCCTATGGTGGCAAAAGGGAGCCACCACAAAATACTACTTTTTGCTGACAATATTTCTTTGTTTTTGACAGACGTTCCTAACTCACTTACCTGCCTGTCAGATATTATTCAGTAGCATGCCACCCTCTCTGGCTACAGACTGAATGGCACAAAATCTCAGATCCGCCCTTTATGAAGAAGCCAGCAGAAGAAAGCCATTTGGTCTATCAAGTATGCTTGTGTTGCAGGGTCCACGGCTTGAGCTACTGTCCCTGCTCCCTCTCCCCACTCCTCCCGTCCTCCCTACCCATGACCCTTACCCTCCTCCATACCTGTCCCAGCCTCTCTTAAAGCTTCCCACTGTCTTTGAGATTGCCTCTTCTGGCAGCGCATTCCAAGTGTCCACCACCCTCTCTGTGATTAAGTGCTTCCTGATCTCCCTCCTAAATCTCCCATCCTCCAGCTTAAGACTGTGCCCCCTCGTATTATGGTTGCCACTCAGCTTAAAGAGGCTCTCCTTATCAACCTTATTTATCCCTTTCAAGTACTTTAAGGTCCCAATCATGTCCCCTCTCTTTCCTGTCTTCCAGTGAGTACATGTTCAGTGCCCTCACCCTCTCCTGGTATGCCTTACCCTGCTGACCAGCTATCATCTTTGTAGCCCTCCTCTGGACCTTCTCCAGCAGGTTAATGTCCTTTTTGAGGTGTGGGCACCAGTACTGAACTCCATACTCTAGAGGTGGCCTTACCAGTGACCTGTACAAGGGCAGCATAACCTACTCTCTTCTACTACTGATCCCCCTAGACATGCATCCCAGCATCTTGTTTGCCTTTGCTGCTGCTTTCTTGCACTGCGTGGAATGCTTCAGGTCACTATTGATCATCACTGCCTTGACAGATTCCTGTACCTCATTGATGTTCCTGGGTCACCCATACCAGTGGTATCCAGAAGGCATTACATGTCATGGTGTTGCTATCAAATGCACTGTACAGGAATACAGGTGAGCCCACCTTTCTGGGGTTCAGGATGGGCTCAAGATAGACATTCAAAAATGGGGCCCCTTGTGGCTTTCTTTGGGTGGGAAAGTTAATAGCTTGAAACATATTGCTGTCCCAAAGGTGCATTACATTCTAGCAAATCTCCCCCTCCAGATCCCAGCAGCATTTTTTAAATCTCTGGATATGATCTTCTTCCACTTTATGTGGTCCCCAAAACAGCCTAAGGTTTCTCTGTCCTGGCTTAAACAACCATAGCATTCTGATGGCTTCGGATTCCCTGACATGAAAAAGTATCATGTGGCATACCTTCTCCACCAAGTCATTTCATATTACAGGCCATTCCTATCAGTGCATGTCCCCTTGTGAGCTGCTCTGGAACAGGATCAAGCTTGTTTACCTGATGTATGGGCTTTAATGCACCCTGACTGCAAGTTATCTCCCTCCTCATCTCCCCCTACTAAGGAACAGCATTATATCTGGTTACTTGGCTGGCCCCTTGGATTTCAAGAGCTAGACCCCTGTAAAGAATCAAAAGCTACTCATTGATGTGCACTAGCCAGCATGAAACAGGGCTGGAATATGAACCCTGGGAGATGTTGATGGATCTCTTGGTACTTTAACATCCTTCCCACAACTGGTCATTGACTATTCTCTTCCTGTCCACTGTCACTGGTATTATCTACAATTCTGTAGTGTCATCCAGGGGTGCTTACTCGGAGATTATGGTATAGCTCAAAGTAGGGCCCTAGAATAATGCACAGCTGAATATTGTCAATGGTGTTGCTGGACCTATATATAAAATGAAACAGAAACCTCACCCCCCCTCTCTGTCAGTCATCCCCAAAGACAAATTGAAGAACAGGGAGTGGACATCATCCCCTTGGAATGGGGCTTTGTATGGCCAATTGCATATGCAAATAGGGAGATGCAGGCACGGATCCTACAATATGAGTCCTTCACAGAGCCTGTCACACTCCATCAGACCTATAGAAAATGGGACTTGCCAACAGTGACTGCTGGAGATGTTCCTCTACACAGGTTTCCCTGTCCCATATATTGTGGACCTGCCAACAGTTGACCACTTACTGGAGGAAAGTTTGGCCTCTTGTCTGGCCACTGTCTCTCTCAGTACCAGATCCCAAGATTGGATTGTTGGGCATCTACAGGGATGCTCCCCACTGTACTCTTTCCCCAGAACTCTGGGTGGCAGCAGCATTTGCCACTTCAAACAGGGTGCTCTTTCTTCACTGGAGAGATCCTGTGCCCAAAGGCCATGCCAAGTGGGTAGCTTTACTGTGCAAAACTGGGAGCTATGAGAGGACGGCATATTCTGCTGTGGGAAAAGACCTGTTGTATTCTACAGTGTGGGACCCATACCAGACCCCTTCCTTCAGACCCTTGAATGCTGAGGGATTTAGCCCTCAGACTAACTCATGCTATGACAACTGTCCTCCATTTTGACCCTATCTCTCTAATGTGGAAGATAACATGAGGGATGGCTCACCCCCAACCCCCTTAGCCCTTGCTCACCGCATGTACCTTTTCTTTACAATGCTCAATTTGTGCATGTCTACTTTAGGGGATTAGTGTTCCCTTGAGGGAGCAGTGTGCATCTTTTCTAAATTCAGGTGGTGTGGGGGTCAGCCTTGGCAAAGGCTTCCCCACACACACTACAGTGTTGAAACCCAGTGGGTCCGATTTGTCTTTTGGGTTTCTCAGACATAACGCCAGTCCTAACCAAACTTACCCTTTTATGGCAATCCGCCAGGCAAGACCCTCTTATCGGTTCCCAACCGTGTCACGGGTCGTGGAAAAAAACGTAATAAAATCAGTTTTTTTTAGAACCGATAAGAACCGGTAACCACACTCTAAAATACACAATTTAAAATTTTAAACAACTTGATCGGTTCAAGCCGAACCGATAAACCGTTTACAAGTTCCACACAGAATAGAATAATATAAAACCTATCTAGTACTCACAATACCACAGACAGAGACTGAACCGACAGGTTACAGTTTAAATTTGGTCAAAAACCGAGAAAAGCGGTACTTTAACCGACAAATTGAACCGAGCAGCAGGAGAAATCTCCGGAGCGACTGTTCAGTGAGGTGGAGTAAAGAATCTGACGGTTTGAGTTTGAAGAACAACAGACAGAGTCTCAACCGAGCTCGAGCTCAGCATTCCATGCCTGGCATGGAAAGTTAACTCTTTCATCTCCGGGGCAGTTCGAAGGTTGGGACTTACTGCATATGTCAGAATATAGCAAGACTCCATGAGAAGAAACAACATTACTAAGGTGAGTAATTTTTTCCTATTTCATAGGGTGGTCAGATTGTTTCATTGGGGCCCTAATTAATTAAGTAAGTTAGTTAGTTAGTTTTTGGTAACCAGGTAAGTACACTAGACGATAGTATACCAATATTTAGGCATAACCCAGGAGAGTACAAGACAAGTAATCAACAATCGACAGTAACTGAGCAAAGAAGGTACACAACAAAAGGGACAACATAGGCATAAACCATCAACATTACAGTGGAACATCAAGTGAACAGTACATTAAATTAGCAATAGTGGATTAAAGTAGTGTAGTAAAATGTGCTAGGAACAAAAAGGAATGCATTTGGCAATTTGGCTGTGCAAATGAAGTGGAGTGTTGAGAAAACAGTGGGTGGTAGTTCAGGTTAAGTGCAGGTACAGGACATAGATATAAGTAGGTGACCCTTCAGAGTTGCTTTGAAGGCTGGTAATGTTGTAGACTTGCAAATGTTGGTAAGGAGAGAGTTCCATGGTTTGGGGGCAAAAGAGGAGGTCTGCTCACCCATTTTGGTGAGTACTTATGAATAATCAAGGACTTGGTGTCTGCTGATTGAAGTGAGTGGATGGGGCAGGCACCATGCAGTAACATGATGGGGTGACAGGCGCAGATGATTTAAGAAGTTTGTATAGAAAGCATCCTAGGGCATAGGAGCATGATGCAGTGGGGAGAGCCAGCCCATAGAGGAGTATACTGTAAGGTGCAGTGATGGGTTAGATGAGGTGTGGAAAGGACAAAACAGCAGATGTTATTGTAGGTAACATCCCATTTGTGTAGTGAGGTTTTGGGCTGTTTGTGAGAATGAGTGAGCTGTACTGGAGGCAGAGGAGGAGAATACTTTGGGATATGGCCCTGTGCTTCTGGTGTAAGGAAGTGGCAGAGGCAATAAGCCAAGTCTAGGCTGGAATTTGTGGATTTGGTGATGGTAGCAATATGGGAAGTCCAGGGCAGGGTCTAGATTGACACCAGGGTACCTAAATTCAATCTTCATGGAGAGAGGAGTGCCATCGGAGCAGCGAATGTGCATTGGACATGGGAAGGATGCTCTACACGCTTTTGACCCAGGTAACATAGCTTGGGTTTTGGTAGCATTAAGACCCAGGCTGTTGACCACAAGCCAGTTCTGCATGCGAGTGAAGTCAGTGTTAATTTGGGCATTAATTTGTGAGGAGTTTTGGGCACTATAGTAGAGTGCAATATCATATGCATACATGATGATACAGCATTTGGAGGAGACAGAGTGGAGGTTGTTTATGTAGATGGAGAAAAGGAGTGGCCCTAGTATGGATCCCTGGGGAATGCCACAGGTGACTGGCAATAGGCTGGAGGAGGTGTCATCAAATTTGACAAATTGCTGCCTGTTGAGCAGTTAGTTAGAGAACCAGACAGTGGCTTAGGAGTAGATACCAATATCTGTTAACTTTTGTATCAGGAGGATATGATCCAGTAAATTGAATGCTTTGGCTAAGTCTGTGAGGACCACACCAGTTAGGGACCGTCCGTCCGTGGCAGTTTTAATGTTGTCAGTGACCTGGACAAGGGTGGTGGTAGTGCTATGTTTCTTATGGAAACCATGTTGATGAAGTGTAAGGAGGTTGTGCGAATGTAAGTATCTGGTTAGTTAAGAGGCGACCACCTTTTCAAATAATTTGCCTAAGATAGGTAGTAGAGCAATAGTGCGGTACTGGGTGATTACCTTATGGTCACCAATTTTGGGAATGTGGGCTATCTTGGCTTTCTTCCATTGGGAGAGAACAACCCCAGACGTGAGTGAAAGGTTAAAAATATGGGAGATGGGCATGGTAAGTGCAGAGGCGTAGGGTTCATTTCAGATATTTATCTATGTGGGATGACCCTCTGGAAATAAAAAGTAAGGGTCAAATGAAAATAAATAATGGGTCATATCAAATCAAAGAGCAGGCTGTCCTCGAGGGAGAAGAAAAGGTGGGTCACAATTGAAAACTGGCAGTTTTCCAAATTCCCCACTCTGAAATGGAGACACCTAGCTGGAGAATTCAAGGCTGTATCCCATCTGGATCAGGACTGGAGCCTAGTGACAAGGAGTTAAGTAGCTTGATGCTCTCACTTCTGAAAACCCTTTTCAGAAGGAAAGGGGGGTGAGGGGATTGGAGACAGCAGTCTGTGCAGCAGTGGAGTGGTAGAGGAAGGAAGAGAGATCAGTGAAATAGGCATTGAAACCATTGGCTATGGCAGTTATGGTGTTCAATGCACACCATCAATGACCGTGCCCTTAGTGATAGATCTGGAGGGGTCATCCAGTAGCCTTTTGATGTAACCCTAAAAACTGCATGAGTTGCCAGCCAAGGCCAGCAGCTGTTCCTTGCAGAAAGAACCTTTTGCAGTACAGGTAGTCTTTTTGCATTTATTGTGCAGGTCCTTGTAAGAGAGTTAATCTTGTGGATTGGAAGAGGCCTTAAATTCTGCCCAACATTTGTCCCTGATTTTAAATAGGGATAGGAGGTCAGAGTGCAACCAGTGGGTTATCATATCCCTGACTCTGCTCCTGATGAGGAGAGTGAGCTTGTCTTGGAGGCTTATAATGATAGACTGGAAGAGGTCTGGGACTGAACTGATGTTAAAGGTGGCTAGACTTGGGGTCCAATCAATACTGGAGAGGTTGGTGTTGAGGGATGCGGAATCAAGGTTGAAGAAATCCCTGAGGAAAAGAATTTGGGGTGGAACTTTGAGGGCTTGAGATTTCCAGAGGCAGTAGGTGGGGGAGTGATCACTGACTGAGTCAGTGCACACTCCTGATACCTGCATTCTGTCTGCTATTCCAAGAATATCGAGGGAATGGTGAGCAGCCCAGGCGTCTAACTTGGTTTTGTTGGCTAAGAGACTGTGGAATTTAGGTGGGCAATTCTGAGCCTCTTGAGGCCTAACCAAGTCGGGTTTGAGGCTGTGGGCCCCAGACTGATCTCAGTGTCCCCTGCTAGGCAGAGGTATAGTGTCAGGGTCCACAGTGATGGGATTTTCAGCTGGGACCTCAAATAGGGGTCTGTTCTTTAAGGTGTGGGTTATACCGGGCATTCGACACAGTTGTCCACTCTGTTCTACTAGAGAAATTGCAAAGCATAGGATTCTCCACAGCAGCTTTGTTGTGGCTCAGAAATTACTTAACTGGCTGAATTCAACAAGTAAAGGTTGAGGGTCTCTTCTCAACATGTACCCTTCTACCGAGAGGTGTACCCCAGGGTTCAGTCCTAGGATCTCTTTTCTTCTTGATATACACCAACAATTTGGGCACCAATGTCAAAAACACCAAATTACACCTTTATGCAGATGACACAGTGCTGTACACCTCAGGACCCAACATAATTCTTCCAGTATTGGTCCACGCCTTTGTAACCTTGCGCCTTGATTACTGCAATGCCCTATACCTGTGGCTACCAGGGGTTGATATCCATCGACTGCAGCTAGTGCAGAATGCAGCAGCCAGGCTGTTAACTGGCTTATTGAGATCTAGCCATGTCACTCCTGTGCTCTGTGAGTTGCACTGGCTGCCAGTGTATTGGCGGATCACCCTCAAGGTCAGGTTACTGACCTATAAAGCCCTACACAGGCAGGGGCTGCATTACTTGCAAGATCTTCTCCATCCCTACTGCCCCCTCCGCTCACTCCGTTCCTCCAATGAGGGATTGCTAGAGGTTCCTACGGTTCGGCTGAAGACTTCTGGGGCCCATTCTTTTGCTTTCACGGCCCCTTCCTTTGGAACTCTCTACCTCGTCAGATTAAGGAGTGCCTGACTGTCGAGAGTTTTAAATCTGCCCAGAAAATGTATTTATTCTCTTTGGTATTTCCTGATGCAAGTGTTGGTTAGCCTATTGCCACCTGTAATACTGGGATTATGTTTTAAAGTTTTAGATTTGTTGTTTTATTGATTTTACTGTTTTATAATTTACTGTACAGGGCTATTATCTTTGGAATAGCACTTGAAAAATAAAGGTTTGATTGATTGATAGATAACAACAGCTTACTCAGAACTACAGGCAGCTTTCAACACACTACAAGTCAACCTACTACACTCCAAACTACTCCTAAATGCAAACAAAATCAAAGTATTGTGGTTCAGCAACACTACATCAAAACAAACACTAGTACTTGCCATTATTACGATGCTTGGAGAACAATTAGAAACTACGTCAAGTTACAAGTACCTAGGAGTATGGATCAATGAGCGCTGTATGCAAGGGATAGACTGCATATAAATGATGAAGGGGATAGACTGCTGAGGGGGATACTGCAGGGACACATAGATAATATTTTGGGGGGTGTTTTAAGCTAGGGAAGGGGGAATACGCAGCTAGGGGTGGTCCAGGAAAAATGGCTGGTGGAACTTACCCAACATCACTCCACAAAGCTGGGGGCAGGAGGTGCTAGGAGGGAGGAAAATGGAGACAAGCGGGGCTGGTGGAAGGAACTGCTGGCAAACACCAGGAGTCTAGGAAATAAGATGGGGGACCTGGAGGCGGTGGTGGCGGCAGGCGACCTTGACCTAATAGCGGTTACGGAAAAATGTTGGACATACAACCACAGTTGAGAGGTGGAAATACCAGGGTATGGTATCTACAGGAGAGACAGAGCAGGAAAAAAGGGGGAGGAGTAGCTCTGTATGTGAAGGAAGGGATTCGGGCAACGGTGTGTGGGGGCAGGCAGGGATCAGCGGAGACCTTATGGGTCACACTAAGTAAAAAGGAAGGGAAGACAGTAAGGTTAGGGGTGGTCTACTGACCACCAAATCAAGGAGAGGAAGTGGATAGAGAGATGGTTAGGGAAATTGAGGGGATGGCCAGCAAAGGGGAAATTATGGTGGTGGGTGATCTAAATCTTCCAGACATGGGCTGGGAAATTACGGCAGCATCTCCAGAAAGGAGTAGGGAGTTGTTGGAAGCCATACAAGAAACATTCATTCACCAACTGGTCACAGAACCAACTTGGGGGGGGCATACTGGACCTGGTTTTGACAAATGGAGATAGTGTGGGGGAGGTGGAGGTTGGGGAAAACTTGGGCGACAGTGACCATAGTACGGTAAGATTTAGCTTTCAGAAGGGGCAGGTTAAGAGCAGTTCCACCACTAAGTTGCTACACTTCAGGAAAGCAGATTTTAGGATGATGAAAGAATTTGTCCAAAAGGAACTAGAAGGGAAGGAGAACTTGGATGACATAGAGGAGCTATGGGGGGAAATTAAAAGAGCAATTTTGAAGGCGACAGATCAATGTGTTAGGAAAATAAGCAAGAATAAGAGCGGGAAGACACCACTGTGGTTCACAGCAGCAGTGGGCAAAGCAGTCTGGGGGAAAAGGAGGGAAATCAGGGCATACAAAGCCTCTCAGAGAGAGACAGACAGGGGGTTTACATGGAGAAACTGAAGAAAGCCGGGAAAATAATCAGAAGGGCGAAGGTGGAAACAGAGGAGAATATAGCAAGGGAGGCGAAAAGGGGGATACAAATTTTTTCAGATATGTAAATGACAGGAGGAAGGGGAAGCTGGGGATTATAAAGCTCAAAAGGGAGCACTGGTGGAGGGGGAGGAGGAAAAAGCAAAAATTCTGAATGACTATTTCACGTCAGCTTTCACGGTGGAGGAGGGGAAAGGGTTGGAGCTTAAAAGAAGGGAAAGGGTAGGCAAAGAGATGGACTCAAGTCCCTTCTCAAAGGATAGGATATTGGAAGAATTAGGAAAACTGTGGACGGCCAAAGCGATGGACCTGGTTATGATTCACCCGAGGGCGAGGGTGCTTAAGGAATTAAAGCAGGAACAGAAGGCACCACTCACGGGGTTATTTAATCTGTCACTGGACCAGGGGAGGATTCCAGGGGACTGGAAAAGGGCTAATGTAGTGCCATTGCACAAAGGGGGAGGAAGGGAGGAGCTGGGAAACTACCACCCGGTTAGCCTTGCCTCCATAGTGGGAAAACTAATGGAAACACTTATTAAGGAAAGGCTGATAAAATATCTGGAGGAGGAGGGCCTCCTGGATGACAACCAACATGGATTCACAGGTGGAAGGTCTTGCCAGACCAACCTGATTAAATTCTTTGACAGAGTTACAGAGATATGGGACTGGGGGGGGGTGGAAGTGGCCTACCTGGACTTCAGGAAAGCCTTTGACACCGTCCCCCACAGGAGGCTGATTAGCAAACTGGGCAGCTTAGGAGTGGGGAGCAAGCTTACAAACTGGGTAGGGAATTGGTTGGAGGGGAGGACACAGAGGGTGGTGGTACTGTAAATGGGGTGCATTCAAAAGAAGAAAGGGTGATGAGTGGGGTTCCCCAGGGGTCCGTGCTAGGACCCATACTTTTCAACATATATATTGGAGACATTTCAGAGGGTCTAAATGGGAAGATGTGTCTGTTTGCAGGTGACACAAAGATCTGTAATGGAGTCGTCGCGCCGGCGGGGAGAGAATGAGGGAGGATCTGGTCAGACTGGAGGAGCGGTCAGAAAAGTGGCAACTACAATGCAACACAAAAAAAAAAAAAAAAGAATTATGCACATGGGACGTAAAAACCCATGGGCAAAATATTGGATTGGGGGAAGAGCTGAGGGTAACAGATCAGGAAAGAGACCTGGGGATCACAATTTCAGACAACCTGAATGTTCGGAGACAGTGCGACAGGGCAGCTGGGAAAGCATTTGGAATGTTGGCATGCATAGGTAGGGACCTTACGAGCAGGAGAAGGGAAGTAATCATGTCACTATACAAAACAATGGTCAGACCACCCCTGGAATATGGGGTCCAGTTCTGGAGACCATACTTACAAGGGGACAAGGGCAGGCTGGAGAGGGTCCAGAGAAGAGCAACCAAAATGGTGAAAGGGCTGCCCGAGAGGTTATGAGTAACGGCTGGAGGAGCTTAGCCTGTACACACTGGAGGAGAGGAGGAAAAGGGGGATATGGTTGAAACCTTCTAGTACTTGAAGGGCATAAACAGGGTGAGGGTAGACAGCATTTTCAGGATGAGTGAGGAAAAAATCCACAAGGGGGCATGCATTCAAACTGGAGGGCAGTTTTAGGGAAGGCATCGGGGGAAGTTCTTCACTGAGAGGGTCATGGGGCCATGGAACAGACTGCCAGAATGGGTAGTGGGGGTAGATTCAGTGAACAACTTCAAAACAGCTTAGGACACCTACATGGGGCTAAGTAACAGAGGGAAGGCAGGGATGGTAGGGGGAAATCAGGCATACTGGATGGGCCATGGGGTCCTTTTCTGCTGACAAATCTCTATGTTTCTGTCTTTCTCAGAGCACATTGATGCAATCTGTAAAAAGCTATATCTCAGAGTTAGATTCTACTATAGAAACTGATGATGTTTTCTCATGGACATTCTGAAATGCCTTGCACTAACAACCTTTTTACCCATAACAGACTACGCAGACTTAATCTATAGCCGCTGTACTGCAACGTGCTTAAACAAGTGATGTCCTTTATCACAGAGTATCGAGGTTCACTACAAACCTACCACCTCTAACTCATCATTGCACCCTGCATGCAGTGGTAGGGTGATCCTTCCTAACCAGCAGGAGATTACACAATTTTTATACATGGGCTCACAAGATGCTGATGAATGATCTTCCTGGATACATCACTGAACTTTTAAGTATATCCACTTGCTCTTATGCTCTTAGAAAGAGTAACATTCTTCTCCTAGACACATCTAGGCACTCTACACAATATGGAAAGTCTGCTGTCAGTAATATCATAACATAGCCTGGAATAAATTACAAAGCACACTTAAACTCAGCTCCCTGGTTGGGGAAAAAGCAATTCAAAGTCCTTATCAGTAATCTTAGTATTGAAATGTGCTCATGTAAATAGTATAATATCTGTCTTACCTCCCCTCAAACAAATTCCTTGCTCCTACCAAGTTACCAAAGATATCTCTCATATCAAATTTAATGTACACCGATGGCAACCCCTCGGTAGACTGCTCTTCATTCCTGTGAGGGCAACCCTACTGTATACTGATCCATTTTATTATTGTAACTGAAACTGTTGGCTATATTTATCATCTAATTGTATATTATATCCTTGTATTCTTACTGTATTATAAAACTGTATTTCATCCTTGTATTCCTTACTATACTATAATTTCTATATTACTATCCTACCCAGGACCTCCCTGTGAATGAGCTTGCTCAGTGGAGTTTTTTTCCTGGTAAAATAAATGAAATGAAATGAATGAATACGCATGAAAAGCACATATACACCCGCGTAGCAACACAGCCCTGAACAGGCACTGTGTGTGTGGTAATCACAGTTGTGTGCACCCGCAGGGCACCTGTCTGCATCCCTGCCCCCCAGTGCGCAGCTGCATGAAGGGTGGATCACAGCTACATGGGGGGGGGTGGATCATGAGGCACCGGTGATCATCCAATGGGATGCCTGTCCTGGATACTGCAGTGGATCCCTTGCTGCTGAGGTGCAGGGAATCCTGGGAAGGTGGGGGGCTCAACTTTTTCTGACAACAGGGGTGAGTGCCCAACTGGTTGCCCCAGCCCTCCCCATCAGCCCAGTGGGCTGGGGCAGCACTGTGGAAGGGGTTCTAGTCCACTGCTGCCAGCAGGTTTCCACTGGGGGCAGGTAGTAGATATGACAGGGTCCATCCTCATGTAACTCGCAACCCCCCCCCCCTTCGTCCGGCACTCCACACCTTAGTGCATGGTGTGGAGTGGGCAGCCCCCTGGCATGCCATCAGACTGCCCGTGCATGTAGCTGAGTGGGCAGCCAGGGGATTGAGTGTGCACTGGGCTTGTGCACCGGCTATGAATACTGCCGGGAGCCTGCTGGACCCCCCAATGTACAGCATTCCAACTTAGGGTTGCCTGGCTCAGATACATGGCATGTAGGCAATCTGCACTGTAGAAAATAGAGCCCATAGTGGACGAGCAGGGCAACATCCCTCTGTGTGTGGTGCACCAGAAAGAGGAATAACGTTTGACTGAAGAGAGTAGTGGAGTTTGGAGGAGTATATGCCACCACCAATAGGTTAGAATGGCTAAAATCCATTAGATGATTATGCAGAGAACTGACTGCAGCAGCTATAGGGACTGGTAGTGAGTCTGCTATGAGGAGGATGCAAACTAGGAGCCCTGAAATGGGGATGATAAACAGGCAGGATTTCATCATATATAAGGTGGCAGGCAGCAGACCTTGTGTGAAGTGTCAGCAGAAATGCAGATACATTTAGCACTGGCCCATGGTACCCAAGGCAAAACAAAAATACTTCGAGGCTGGGCAGGGAGTTGATCAGGGCTTGGAGTGCGGTTGACTGTAGCAGCAAGATGAACCTGCAAGATAAAACAAAAACAAAACTGAGCACCAGTGAAAATTTCTGAGACTAGCAGTTAAACTAGTTACTATAGCTAGTATTTAGAGCAGTTGCATATCTGATAGCAATGTAAAAACTGTAATATAGAAGCAACAAATGAGTAATATAGTGACTAGCAGCAAAACAGTTTCAAAACTTAGCAGTTGAGACAGACTTTGACAGTGAGGCAACTGAGTAGAATGGCAGAATGAATGCAACCAGTGTATACTAAAGTAATGCTTGATACAATAATTCAGGTTTTAGTAGCTTTAAACTCTTTCATCATGAAATCTAGCAGGCAGACATTAAATGCTGCATGCTGCAGTGAGACCTGTGATTGCTAACACTAGCAGTAGACAAACAAAGTAGAATGTGTGAGGGGCCAACTTACCAGCCATTTTCTGGACATGAGCCAGCAGTAAGTTGTGCCCCAGCCCTTTCTGCCTCGGCTGACTTAGCAGAATCCCCACTTGGCATGTGCCACAGTACTGAGCCACTAACGGAGGGCTGCTTGGTGGAATTACCTTAATGTGTGGGCTGGAGGTCGGAGCATTTTCCCAGCAGCCAGATTGGCTGGATCAGGTGAAGGTGCCAAGTTTAAAAACTTCAATCCTGGTGTTGTTGGCTTGGGGGGTTGGTTCTGCTCCCTACATGGACCCCTTAGATGTGTTCCACCGCATTGTCGCCGCTGGGGGCCTGTGCACCATGAGGGTCATTGGCTGCAAGATCGACACTGTGGGATCCATAGACAGTGTGGGAATGGCTTTTAGTGGTTTGAGAGCCATGATTTAAAGTGTAGCCTGTCCCTTTGTTCATCTGCTCTGCAGCCTGATTAACTGAGTAGTGGAAGGCACCACATTTAAAAGTTATTTGTCCCTGTTGTTGTTGGTTTGGGGGAGGGCTCTTTCAAGTTCAGCTGGTTTCATCTGTGTCCCCCGGAGATGATGCTGAAAATAGGCAGAATTAGCAAGCCCTCCTTTCCCAGTCAACAAAAATTTAATAAATAAATATGCATCAGGTACAGTACTTATGGGAAAAACTGCAAAGTCAAGGGGGGCATAGTGAGTCTGAAAAAGTTAGATGACTGGGAGGAAGGGGACAGAGGTAAGGCAGAGATACTTACCAGGGAGGAAGAGGGGCCTTTGCCAGATAGTGAGAGGAGGTGGAAGAGAGGGCGGGTGCTCAAATAGAATAGGGCAAATTATTGAGGAAAGGGTGCTGGAGGGGCTAAAAGGGCTGAAGGTTGACAAATTCATGGGGTCTTGTAGGCTACATCTGTGGATACTCAAAGGCAACAGTGGATCCATTTGCAAGCATTTTTAACTGCTCATTGGACATGGGTAGTTCCTCAAGGACTGAAGAATGACAGGTGTGGTCCCTCTGCATAACAATGGAAGGAAGGCAGTCTGGGTAACTACAAACCAGTCAATCTGACACCAATAGTGGGGAAGATAATAGAGGACATACTAAGGGAAGAACTGGTGGACTGTCAGAATGGCAGGGGCTGCAGGACCCCAGGCAGCAGGGGTACTAACAACAACAAAAATCGAAAGGGACCTGGGAGTAATTATATTAGATGACCTTAAGATGGGCAAGCAATGTGTGAAGGCAGTAAGGAGGGCTGGGGGGATACTGGGATGCACAGGGAGAGGCATCAACGGTAGAAAACAGGAAGTTGTCATCCCTCTGTACAGACAGTTGATGAGACCCCATCTGGAGTACTGCGTGCAGTTCTGGAGACCCCATCTTTGCAAAGACATAGACAAAGTGGAAGCTGTTCAGAGGAGGGCAACCAAAATGGTGCAGGGTCTGCACCAGAAGACATATGAAGCGAGACTAAAGCAGCTTAATATGTATACCCTCGAGGAAAGGAGGGAGAGGGGGGACATGATAGAAACTTTCAAGTACCTAAAAGGAATTAACAAAGTCTAAGAGGGGAGCATCTTTCAGAAAAAGAGACATGCAAGAACAAGGGGGCACAATTTGAAGATAGAGGGGGATGGCTCAGAGGTAATGTTATAAAGTATTTTTTCACATAGAGGGCTGTGGATGCATGAAACAGCCTTCCTGAGGAGGTTGTGGAGTCAAGAACAGTGGGAGAATTCAAGAATGCATGGGACAGACATATATAGAATAGTGGATGGGTGAATATCCACAACAAGGCTGTGTTTCCATCGAGGGAGTTGATGACATCATAGAGACCTCGAGAGCGAAGCTTGAGAGGTCTCGCCGATGTCATCAACTGCCCGAGATGGAAACCCAGCCTTAGTTGTAGATGTTTGCCCATCCACTGTTTTATGTAGTGTATGGGTTTTTTTTATGTTATTTTTTGTCCTAACTTGCTGTACGTGCTGCTCCCGTTCCCGTTGGTGATCCTGCTCGCTCCCGATCATGCTGGTGCCACTTGTGCTCGGTCGGGCTTCTTAGTTTCACCCCTCTGGGTCAATTTAACATTAAAAGCAGGGAAAAAAAAGAGAAAATATATTTTTAGAAAAGGAGCCATGTATGGCTCTCCGTGTCCCGACTCCCAACTTCAAAGTCGGTGGTTCCGCTGCCCGGCGCTTGCTGAACCGCGTCGCCATGTTTGTTTTTATTTTTTTTACAGAGAGCCTCTTCTGAGCTAATCAGGTGGCAGGTCAAGGGTAAAAAGTTGTTGTACTATCGATATGATGTCAGAACGATAGTACAACAGCTTTTTTGACCTTGAACTGTCTCTATAACAAGATTTCAGCACTTGCTGAAATCCATACACAACAGAAGGCACCCATATACTATAAAGCAATTCTGGGAGGAGGAGGTAAGTGTTGGTTAACCAGAATCAGCAGCTTATTCATTTTATTTAAAATTTGGTGACCGGGAAAGGTACACTGAGCCGAGGCTCATTTCCAGGTGTGACCTGGGTACAGAGGTGTACGTAGAGGTTAACCAGAGGAAATACGTACAAACCAAATTCACTTGTTATAGACAGGATTGTCTTTATCCATCAGGTATTGAAATGGGCAGACTAGACGGGCAAGCAGTCCTTATCTGCCGTCAAATTCTATGTTTCATTGTGGGGGAGGTCTACCCAGATGAATCTTCGTGTGGAAGAAATAGATAGACAGACATACAGACATATATTTATTTAAAATACCCCTTTCTCCAAATCAAGGTACATTACATAAGTAAATGTATCACAAAGAAATACAATATTAAACAAAGATAAAACATGTTACAGGAGGCAGACTGAATATCCAGAGGAAGGTTGTTCTAAAAAAGGTAGAGAGCAACCAGAAATGCTCTGTCCCTAGTCGACTTCAGTCTTGATTTTGGAACAACCCAATAGGTCCATGCCTGAAGATCGTAACTCACAGATATCAGTGCAATTTTCAAGAAGCTTCCTGAGGTAAAGGGGCTGCAGTCCTTTAAGGGCCTTATATGTCAAAAGTTTTTTTTTTTTTGTCTGCCGCTAGTTCTTGTTCTTCCCTGGTCTAAAGAAGCCATGCAGATGTCAGCCACCCCAGCTCTAACTTCCTGATTTTTTCACCAGGACTTACCATCGTGTGAAGGCAGCATTATCTGGGTATTTATCAGGTGCAGGGCTACCAGATGGCTGGAAATCAGTGGCTTCCCAGGAAACCATTTTCCCATTTTCTCCCATGCAGAGTGGACATGCAATGATGCCCAGACATCTTCACACACGCTACTGCATGTGGGACGTTGACAGTCGCCACTCCACCCCCATCCAGACAGTTCTGAACTGCCATATTCCCAGTTGATGCTGGGGCCAGGCTAACACCAGGCATTGTAACCCTCTCTCTTCGTGAGAGGAGAGCAGTGCTTCGGATGCTCTATCCTCTCCCACCCTGTCTCATCCCCAGCATCCCAGTTCCAGTCCTGAATGATCCATGCCACTGGGCTGGCTTGTTACGTCAAAAGTAAGATTTTGAAATTGATCTGCCACCTGACAGGCAGGCAGTGCAAAGAATGCAGCACAGGAGTAATATGTCCGCTTCTCCTGGTGGAGGTAGCTACTACATTCTGCACGAGCTGCAGTCAGGGGATCTGACCTGCTGGAAGGCCCTGGTAGAGTGCATTGCAGTAGTCAAGATGAGAAAAAGCATGTACCAGTGTTAAGAGGTCATTTGGGTACAGGTATGAGCACAACCCAGCTGTATTTTTCAGATGGCAAAAACACTCTTGACCAGTGCTGACACCTGTGAAACAAGTGACATTTCTGGATCAAGAGTGGTCCCTAGGTTGTGACCTGTCTGCCTAGCCTGAAATCGCTCACCTCCAATGATAGGGAGGATAAGGCTCTCCACAATGGATGACATCATCAGATGATCTGGCCCCACAAGTAATAACTTTATTTTGCTGGGATTCAACTTCAACCAGTTGTGAGCCATCCACAAACTGATCTTGGATAGTACAGTCTCAAGCTCAGCTATTGGGGAAGCCTGTCTGGGTTTGAGCTGACTGGGAGAGGCACATTGAGCCAGAGCTAATTGCCATGTGTGACCCAGAGGAAGTGGACATGGGATAAAGAAAATACATTACATGGTCACATTTCACAGTTACAATAAAGTGCAATTGGAATAACATGATGAAAACAGATACAAGTGCAGGTAAAGCAGCAGTACAAAAATAATCAATTAACTGATCAACCCGACACATCGGGGTAAGATACCAATGGAAGAGGATGTCATGGAGAGGTAAAACAGAGCGGGGAGGAAGGTGCTTCATTTGAAACCTGAGAGGTCCAGGGGAGGCAGAGAGGTAAATGTCAGTGAGGAGTTGGTTCCAGAGTGTGGGAAGGTGATATTGCCCAGCAGAGTAGCAGGGTTGGGGAATGTAGAGAGTGCAGTGATCCCTGGAGCAGAGGGAGCAGGAGGTAGGGGGCTAATGCAGAGGAGTGAGAAAAGGTAGGAGGGAAGGGACCCAAACAAGTATTTGGAAATGAGAGAGGCACAATGGATATGGCAAAGGGAGGGAAGAGGGAGAATGGATAAGGAGGAGTAGTGAGCAATGCTTAGTACGGGGGGGGGGATGGTAACAAAGTGGAAGAAGGAGTTGCAGAGGGTGTCCAGTCAGGCAAGGGAAGTGAAGGGGGTGGTTCCATAAACCACGTCTGCATAATCAAAGACCAGGAGCACCATTTTGATAATAATCTCTCAGCAGACCTGTGAAGACAAACAGTCTTTATTGTGATACAAGGCACCAAGCTTTGGGTAGACCTTGGCATGGATGGCATCATTGTGGGCAGAGAAGTCAAGTTTGCTGTCAAGTCACACATACCGAGACACCTGAAGGATTGCACTGCTTAACTGTTGGGAGGGGCATCCAATGTGGAGAAGACTGGTAGAGTGGGGAGCCTAGTCAGTTTCTGGCTGGTACTAATGGTCATGGATACAGTTTTCTTTGTGTTGGCCCTGAGTTGACTGGAGGGGAACCAGCACAGGATGTTGTGCATGTCTTACTGGAGCAGACCTTCCACAGCAGTAGTGGAGGGGCTGGAGGTGTAGATGACTGTGTCATCTGCATACATATGTATATGCTAGTTGACACAGGCAGAGGGGAGGTCATTAAGAAAAATGAAGAAAATGCGATTCAAATGGAGCCCTGAGGAACCTCAGTCTGTATGGGAACTGGTGGTCACAGGACGCTACCGACCTGTACCAACTGTAGATGACTGGCAACGTAAGAGCGGAACCAGTTGACAGTGGGAACTCAGAGGCTAGCAGAACTCAGCTTGTCCAGGAAGAGTGAGTGGGACACCAAGTTGAAGGCTTTGGCCAGATCAATGAAAATGGCAGCCGTGATATGCCCCTGATCCATCACAGAGAGGATAGAATCAGTAACATGCAGCAAGGAGGAAATGGTGGAGTGGTGCTTCCAAATGCCAGACTGGAAGGGGAGAGGATATTGGAGGAGAGGAAACTGGAAAGTCTGTAATAGACAACTTTCTCTTGCAGCTTAGCAAGAGAGGTGAGGAGGGAAATGGGCCAGAATTTACCAAGGGAGGATGGGTACCCCTTCTTTGAGAAGTGGAAAGACTTTGGCTGTATTACAAGACTGAGGGACTGAACAGAAGGCGAAGAGGTTGAGTAAGTGAGTAAGAGGAGATTCAGTGCAGGAGGTGAGATGTGGAGGAGTTTAGGATCCAGCCCATCAGGACTGAACTTGGACAGGTTAAGGGAGGTAAGGGCGATCAGAGTTTCCTGGGTAATGACAGGAGGGAAGTAGAAACCCTTGGAGGTGGTGAGGAGAAAAGGGGATGATAACATGTGGGGGAGGGGAAGAGCCAGGAGGGTGTGTTGAAGGGAGGGCACAAGTGGTGAAGAACTCATTGAAGTGAACAGCAACACAGGGAGGGTCAGACACAGGGGAACCATTTACCAGGAGGATGGGGGGACTGTAGTGGGAGAGTCAAAAAGGAAGTGAATTACCTTCTAGAATTTAGATGTCCAATCTGCTGCAGCAAGATTGCTTAGGAGGGCATTGGTGTTGAGTGACTGAAGGGACCTGGATCAGATATACTTTGGGGAGGAAGGTGGACGCTGGATTTTCCTGATGCAAAACGTCATGTAGTGGTCACTGAATGCACCTGGCAGGATACCTGCTGCAGCAATGCGGTGGAGAGTATCAAGTCCCAAAGGGAATGGTTGTGGGAGTGGGGATTGAGCTGAGTGAGTTTGTTTATAATTTGTGAGAGATGAAGGGACTCAATCCTTTGGGTGGTCAGCTTGGAGGCTGCTGAGAGCCAACTGATACTGAAATATCCTAATAGGATGAGCTCACCTGCAGAGGAATGAGAGCTGATGCTAGTGAGGGAATCAAAGAGGGAGGAGGAGGAGATTTTGGGTGAGGCATGGAAAACCCCAATGAAGATAGGCAACGAGGAGAGGAATGATAGCATGACAACGAGAAACTTGTGCGATGAGGGTACAGCCTCACTGATATCCATTGTGCAAGAGAGGCTGAGGTGGATAAAGATGACAACTCCACCACCATGTTTTCCTCTGCCATGCCTGAAGAGATGAAACTCAGGAAGGGTCACGCATGAGTCAGGAGTTCTGGAGGAGGGCCAGGATACCGACATATAGAGAATGTCCAGAGAATATTGTGAAACCAAGACAGGCAAGAGGCTGAGTTTTGGAAGAAGGCTCCTAGCACTGAGATGAAAGATGCTCAGGCATATATATATGTATATCTCTATATCTATCTATCTATATACAGTATCAATCAATCAATATCTGTATTTAGCCAGGCGGAACACCATTGAGCAGAGCTCATTTACAAGATGGACCTGGTAGTTTAAACAACAACGTCAGCATACTGCAGATACATATAACATGGTTTACCTGCAGCATACTGCAGTGCTCAGCAGTAATACTTCAAGGTAATGTGTTTTCACATCCATAAACATCATTAGCAGGGGGCAGAGTCAGCAGTTGAACTGGTAAGACGCATCCAACGTGGGGTCCCTATTAGAATAAGATCAGACTCACTTAAAATTGTTAAAAAAGTGAAGATTCCACATTTTAATACAAGACATGCATAGATTCATATTCAAAGAACATACGAGAGCTGTTTTTCTTCAAAGATGGGTTATAACACGAGAAGAGGAAATGCAGAATGGATAAAGGCATGAGCAGAGAAGCATGGCCTCAGTGGTGGACAGACATCATTGGCAGCTTCACTGACTCACTCCCTGGAACCTGCTCAGCCCTCCAGTGGAGCCTTGGTAAAGTCCAGTCAGGAGATGGTGAAGAATTTGAAGGACTATACCACAAAGGTAAATGTCCTGGACACTAAAATGCTATGGCTCCAGGATGACACGATGGCCAGGTCAGACACCCCCAGCAGGGCTCTAACAACAGCAGATAATCTTAAACCTCCACATCATTGGACTGCCAGAGGGCATGGAGGGGGAAGAGACTTCTAAAAACAGAGAAGATAGAAGTAAAGAAAGCCTACTGTATCACCCCCCTCCCATCATGCCATGGGTGTCGACTCCCTAGCACAGATATTGCTAGCAATCTTAGGAGACCCTTCAGAAAGAGAAACAGTGCTGCAGGCAGCAAAACAAGTGGACTTGATCGAATGGCATGTGCAGTTAGTTCTACTATTCCCTGACCTTAACTATGTGACATGCATGAAGAGAAAAAGTTTTGATGGTGTCTGAGGGCAGTTGGGGGTGCACCATGCCCTTATGCTCCTGTCTTGGCTAAAAATTGTTTACGTTAGGAAAACCTATATGTTTACAGAACCCCCAGAGGTTGAAAAAGAGTGATGACAATCTGCAGAGAATTCAATGCAAGGGCTGAGGAAGTGGAATTGGGTGACAGCTGAAGGTATGTCTTATGGGGCACATTGACTTGGAGTCTGAAAACCCTAAAATGTTGCAGATGGGGAGGTGACCACTTACATATATTTTGCATTATTTCATTTCTTCTCATGCAGAACTTTGGGCTGGACTTTCCCGGCTCATTGAGTGAGCATATACATTTTCTCCTAAACAGAGCTACTGGGAGAATTGTTAACTCTATCAGAGGAACTCTTTTCAAACAACATGAAGTCTTGCTGTATTTAGACATAATGCAGTTAGTCCCAGCACTTGAACTGCCCCAGAGAGGAAAGAGTTAACTCTATGCAGAAGCATAGAACGTTGAGCTTGAGCTCGGTTTTCAAACCTCTGTCTGTGGTACTTCCCAGTGTAACCGTCAGATTCTTTACTCCGCCTAACAGTGAAGTTGCTTCGGAGATTTCCTCTGCTCGGTTCGGTAAAAGTAAAGCGTTCGGTTTAAACCGCATATTTTATTTTTATTTTCGGATTTCCAGCCTCTGTCTGCGGTACAGGTAGTGTGTAGATAGGTAGTGACTGTGTTTTATTTTGGTGAAAAAGTGGAAATTGTCCTTTTCTTCGGTTTCTTCCCAGTCGGTCTGGTTTGGAACCGACTTTGTTAAATTTAATTTAATTTTTTCTGGGATTAGTGTGGTGTTCCGGTACCGATCGGTTTCAAAAGAACCAGACTTTTTGCTGATTCTTTTAAAAAGCCCGTGACACAGTTTGTATCCAATCGGTTGTTATATTACCTGGCTTGAAAGCTGCAATAGGATAATTTGTTAGGTTGGCCATGTCTGAGAAACCCAAGAAGAAAACCGGTCCCACTGGGTTTCAACATTGTACTGAGTGTGGGGAGGCCTTTGCTAAGGCTGACCCCCACCTCATCTGTGTTTATTGCCTGGGGTTTGACCACCTCAAATCAGACTTCCAAATCTGTAAAAACTTTCCTAAATCCACTCTAGATAAAAGACTGAGTAGGCTGAAGGAAAGGGAGGCCGAGAAGTCCGTAGATCTGGATGGCCAGCCCGGTTCGGTTGCGGTCAAACCTGATTAGGTGCCTACTGACCTAGGCGATGCCTCCTCGGGCAAAAGGAGAGCCGACCCCGAGGGGTCGGTTCTGTCAAAGAAAAAGCACAAGTCTGCTGGTTCGGATCCTGTATCCCACTCTCCAACCGTGGACGAAATAGCCAAAGTGATTAGTATTGTCCAACCACTTAGACCGATTCTGTCCGAACCGGTACCGCCGGTATGGTGGTCGGTTCGGTCATATCCGTCTCCTCCGGATTATGACCCAGATGCTTATTATGAGGAATGGGAGGGAGACGAAGATTATCCCGGTGATGATGATGACGATGAGGGGGGTCTGGATGTGCCCATTGAACCGGATATCTCCCCAGACAGGCCCTCAGGTGTCTCTCCTCCCAGGCTCTCTGAGTCCCCTTCACACTTTTTGTTCTACAAAAAGATGGCACAAACCCTGTAGCTTCCCTTGGTTGAAGCCGCAGAGGAGGATGAAGAGCCTGATTTTGTGGAAATGATGGACATCCCAGAGTCCAAAAAGCTGTCTATCTCTCTTCATAAATCCTTGGGGAAACAGACACACAAAATGTTACAAACTCTTAATTCAATACGTCCGTCTTTCAGATGAGACGTTAAACCGAGGTCCCATCTGCCTGGATTGGTGGTAGTTCAGGTGGGTGTTAAAGATCCCATGGCACTTATCGAAAAGAGTAGGGGAATTTCCCCGGTGTCCTGGCCAAATTTCCCTCATTCACTAAAAATACCACAAACAGCTTAATCTGGTTCAAGGTCAGTTGGCATTCATCTGTATCCCCCTCCCCCGGGTCGTACCTGAAAATAGGCAGGATTTGTCTAGTGTACTTACCCGGTCAACAAAAACTAAATTAAATTAAAAAAATTAAATTAAATACCTCCTGTGGATAAGAGAATGGACAGGAGGTATTCGTTATCAGGCTCAGCTGCGGAGTTCCTTTATAGTCATTGCAGCCACGTTGGGGTAGTGCAGGCTGCAGCCTGTGACAGGGCTAACATTCCTTTGGCTTCACACCCCCTGGATAAGGACTCCAGGAAAGTGGATGCCATGGCCAAAAAACAGTATCTGGCATCCTCTTAGGGACTCAGGCAGGCAGGCTACTTAAATGGCCTACACAGCCAGGTACCAGAAATCCAGATGGGATACGGTTCTGGAACCGGCTAAAGAGGCCTCTCCCCAGCTAGCCAAGGAGCTGGAGGTGGTGGCTGCTGATGGAATTGAGGCATCCAAAATGCAATTTCATGCTGTTGTGGGCTCCAATGATGTGGCATCTAGAGTCATGGCTACATCTGTGTCTGTCAGAAGACATGCTTGGCTCAGATGTTCTAGCCTTTCATAGGATACCACAGACTAAGGCCATGGATTTTCCTGTAGTAGGTAACTCTCTGTTTGGGGAGCAGACAGAAGCTTACATGAAGAAAATGAATGAATACAGGACCACGTACAGGAGTGCACAGGCCAAGGAAAGGCAGGCCACTCCGCACAAGCAGCAGTCTAGGGGCAGGGGCAGGCCCTTTCAAAGGCCTTTTTACCAAGCCCAGGCCTCCTCTCCCTTCCCACAGAGGGGGTTCTTCAGAGGAAGGGGTAGGAAGGGGATGAGCAGGGCTGCTCCCTCCTCCTTTCAGTCTAAGGCTCCTGCCAAGCAGACACCCTGATGTTTCAGCCCGGGTCGACTCCCCATTTCCAGTAGGAGGCAGGCTGGCTTACTACTTCCAGGCCTGGAAGTCTGTGACTTCAGACAAGTGGGTCCTGGAAGTAGTAAGTCAGAGACTAACCCTCAGCTTCAAAAAATTTCCAAAAAGAGGCCAAGTCTTTCCACCTGCATCAGTCTCAGAAACCCTTGCCCTAGAGGCAGAGTTTCCTCTCTTAGCCCTCAGAGCTATAGAGAAAGTTCCTACTCAGCACAAGGGAAAAGGACTGTATTCCAGGTACTTCTTACCCCAAAGAAAACAGGGGAGTGGCGACCCATCCTAGACCTAAGGTATTTGAAAAAACACATTTCAAAGCCCAAATTCAAAATGGTTACTCTGGGAATAATCCTTCCCTCTTTAAGGCCAGGGGATTGGCTAGCATCTCTGGACGTCAAGGATGCCTACTTCCATATTCCTATCAGGTGCTCCCACAGAAAATACCTCAGGTTCGAGTTGCCTTCAGGCCATTACCAATTCAGAGCCATGCCATTCGGCCTAACATCAGCTCTAAGGGTGTTCACAAAGTGCCTTGCAGTAGTGGTGGCTTACCTCAGAAGACAGGGCATCACCATCTTCCCATATCTGGACGACTGGCTCTTAGTGGGTCAGTCACCTTTACAGGTCAAGTCAGCTCTTCAAACTACCCAGGACCTACTCAGCTCCCTGGGGTTTCTTCTCAATCTTCCAAAGTCTGTACTCGAACCAGTTCAACTTCTTACCTTTATAGGCATAGAGTTGGACACTGTACAAGCAAAAGCCTTCCTTCCTCTGGCAAAGGTAAAGGCCCTAGTGGATCTCGCTTCCCCCTTTCGACCTCAGATCTCCTACCCAGCAAGACAGTTCCTCCAGCTCCTGGGCCACATGGCAGCTTCCACAGCAGTGGTGCAGGGAGCAAGGTTCCAAATGAGGGATATTCAGTTTCATCTAAGGTCTTTTTGGTCTCAAAAGAAGGATTCACTTACCAAACTGATTCCAGTGACTCAGACTCTGGTCCAAGCTCTCCAGTGGTGGCTGGACCAGGACAACCTCAGACAAGGGGTTCCATTTCTCCCTCAAGTCCCATCAGTAGTTCTAACTACAGATGCTTCTCTCCTAGGGTGGGGAGCCCACCTGGGAGCCCTGACAGCTCAAGGGCTCTGGTCTCCACAGAGGTCTCTCCTTCATATCAATCTCCTGGAACTCAGGGCAGTTTTCCTAGCCCTGCAGAGCTTCTCAGATTCAGTCAAGGGCAAGGTGGTCCAAGTCAGAATGGACAACACCACCACAATGTGGTACATCAACAAGCAGGGAGGCACTCGGTCCTCGGCCTTGTGCACAGAAGCCATGAAGCTCTGGTCTCTGGCCTATTCTCTTCAGACTTCTCTGGTAGCAGTTCACCTTCCAGGGAAGGACAACATAGTAGCAGGTGCTCTGAGCAGCATTTCACAGTGACACCATGAATGGTCCCTGGATCCTCACATTCTGAAGGTCACCTTCTCCAGGTGTGGCACTCCAGAGATAGTTCTCTTTGCAGCACCGGACAATCATCAACTTCCTCTGTTTTGTTGCAGACCTCCAGTCCTGGGGACGGTTCCCCAGGATGCTCTCTTTTTGGACTGGAGGGGCAGGTTTCTCTATGCCTTCCCCACCTTCCCTCTGCTGTGCAGAGTTCTGATCAAGATCAGGACTCAACCCTGCACAGTGATACTGGTGGTTCCAGATTGGGCCAGACAGCCTTGGTATCCTCTACTGCTGTCCTTGTCAGTGTCATGTCCCCTGTCTCTGCCCAAGACATACAGTCTCCTGTCCTCCTCCCAGGGGCGGATCTGGTACCCCAATCTCCAGTCTCTCAATCTCAAGGCCTGGCTCTTGAAGAGTTAGAACATGCAGCACTACATCTTTCTCAGGGAGTTCTGGATATTCTGAAGGTCTCCAGGAAGGCTTCCACTAGAAAAACTTACAACTCCAAATGGAAAATGTTCAGTATCTGGTGCTCTCAGAAAGGCATTCTGCCCGATTCTGCAGACATTTCCACAACTTTAGACTATCTAGTTCATCTCAATGGTTTAGGCCTTAGGCCTGCCACTCTGAATGTTCATCTAGCAGCTGTCTCTGCATTCCTCTCAGCAGGGAAGGGCTCTTCCCTGGCATCTCATCCTGTTTTCAGTAAGTTTTTCAAAGGTCTGGTTCACATTAACCCTCCCTTTAGGGAGCCCACTCCGCCTTGGGATCTTAATGTCTGCATAGCTCAGCTAATGCAGCCACCCTTTGAACCTCTGGCTTTGGCCGAATTGAAGTACTTGACCTGGAAAACTGTGTTCCTGGTAGCTATTACTTCTGCCAGGCGGATTTAGTGAGTTACAGGCTCTGTCAGTGGAACCTGACTTCATCTCATTCCATAGGGACAAAGTGGTCCTAAGAACCAATAGGAGGCTCTTGCCCAAAGTGGTATCAGATTTTCATCTGAACCAGTCTATATCCCTCCCTGTGTTTTTCACTGACCATTCTTCTTCAGGTGAAAGAAGGTTACACAGTCTGGATGTTAAGAGGGCCCTTAGCTACTACACTGAGCATACTAAGGCACATAGAAATGACTGTCTTCAATTGTTTCTCACTTATGGTGAAGTGGGGAAAGGTAAGCCTGCCACTAAAAGAACTATTGCCAGGTGGATTGTTTCTTGTATACAATTTTGTTATGACAAGTTGGGTAGGATGCCCCTTCAGGCCTGAGGGCTCACCTGACTAGGGATACAGCCGCTTCTAACTGCGGCCAGAGATATACCTTTGTTAGAGATCTGTAAAGCAGCCACCTGGAAAACAGTACATACTTTCACCAAGCATTACTCCTTGGACATCCAGGCTAGGAGTGATGCTAGGGTTTTGTACAGCAGTACTGCAGAGCCTCTTCCCAAAGTAGGTTCTGCATTCCCTCCTTCATAGGGAACTGCTTGGTAGTTCAGACATGTCTGAATACAGCAAGACTTCATGTTGTTTGAAGAAAAATTACTCACCATAGTAATGTTGTTTCTTCTAATGGGGTCTTGCTGTATTCAGACCTCCCCCCACCTCTCCTCTCAGAATCTGGTTTTGGGAAGTGGGCTGGCAGGTACAGTGTTGCACCGCAGGGGTGTACCTTGTACCCTCCCTCTTGGGTGGGGTAGATGTTATTATTTTTCTGGTGTTTTACTTAAATATTGTCACTACCTTTCCTTCTTGGGTTCTCGACTTGAGTCTTTTTGGCCCAAAAGGAATCTTTTGCCCTTTGGCTATATTTTGAACAATTTCCATATTATAGAATATTAGTTAGTTTGCTCGTAAGAATCTGACTGTTACACTAGGAAGTACCACAGACGGATGCTTGAAAACCGAGCTCAAGCTCAACGTTCTATGCTTCTGCATAGAGTTAATTCTTTCCTCTCTGGGGCAGTTCAAGCGCTGGGGCTAACTGCATTATGCCTGAATACAGCAAGACTCCATTAGAAGAAATAACATTACTACGGTGAGTAATTTTTTCTTCTTTCTCATATATTGTGTTAAGGTACTTGCTCTCGGCTGTAAAGGCTTATCTGTCCACTGAACTTCATACATTTTTTTAGTGAGAATGTTATACTTGAAGTAACAAATGCTTGAACCTTATGCTACCGTTACATTTTATCTGTACTGATTATATAATACCATTTTTGATCCTTTTTTATAATGTGCTGTTCATTGAAGAAATGTTCCTGTTACTACAAGAGTACAAGGAAAGGAAACTATCTATCTATCTATCTATCTATCTATCTATCTATCTATCTATCTATCTCTATCTATCTATCTATATACATACAGGAAGCCTCAACAGGGATACATGGTAATATTTTATAGATATTTATTATAGATAGATGATTACACCCAGAATACCAACATCCATATATAATCATCATTGCTCTTGGGGGAGGTCCCCATTAAATTTACACTCAAGGAACAAATATTGGAACAGTCTACAGTTTATGTCTAATCCAGTTGCCCCAAATCTCTTTAAATATAGAGACTTTGCTCATAATTTAGTATGTTAATTTTTCTAATTTATAAATATTGTCCACCAACCATTGCTGCAGAGTAGGGTGTTTGGTTATCAGCCAAAATCTGGTGAGCACATTATTCGCACAAGTCAGGATAATTAACAGCAGTTTAAAAACCCATCCCCTTAAACTGCATTCAGATTGGGGTATATACTGTAAAGCCAAGAATGGTGTTACCAAACTTGGACAGTTGAACAATTCCTTAAGCACCCCTCCTACCTCCTGCCAATATTCCCTTGTGATTGGGCAGGCCCAAAACACATGATATTGGTCCTCCCTTCCTTCTCCATAGTTTCTCCAGCAACAACCAGCTGAAGTACCCATGTAGTGCACTTGAACAGCAGGTGTTTAAAGTATCTCATATGGCACTTCCATAAGGATTCTCTAAGGTAAGGAGTCATGGTAACCTTGTATGCTGATAAGGTGTATTTATATCAGATGTCTTCAGTGTGGTTTGTTTGAAGTTCTTCATTCCATTTACATGGAATCATACCTGAGGTGTTCTGTAGCAGGTCAAGCAATCCATGGTAGAGAGCACCAATCAAATGATTATGTAGCAACCCCCTTTGATATCCTATAATATGCAATTTTTGATTCTTATGATTTTTCTGGTTGGACAATTCCTGTACGAGTACTTGTTTTTAAATGCAATAAAATACAAGTACAAAAATAAACACCGCAAACAGCAATGGTAACAACATGGAACCCTGAGGGACACCACAGTGGATGCCTGATAGGGAAGATCAAAAATTCCCCCAAACCACTGACTGTTGGCAACCACTGAGGATGGACTATAACCAAACAAGCATGGTCCTGTCCACCCCAATGATCCTTCTTGCCAGTCCACTAGTTCCACATGTCCAACGGTGTCAAATGCCAATGATACATCCAAAAGAACTAGGAAAGAAACCTCTCCACGATACCTCGTATGGAGCAGATCATTCGAAACTCTCACCAGGGACATCTCAGTGCTGTGTTGAGAACAAAGTACCAGTTGGAAAGGCTCATAGATGGAAAATTCCTGTAGGTTCTCTCTTAACTATGCTGCCACCAGTTTCTAAATAGCTTTGCCCAAAAAAGGCGTATTAGAGATGAGTCTAAAACTCATGGAAACATCCAGGTCTAAAATGCCTTTTTTTTTTTGTTTGTTAATATGATTTTTATTAACATTTTCTGCAGGGTACAGGGCAAAGGCAGTCATTAGTTCATCTTAATACACACAATTAAACATGCACAGGTCATAAAATCAGCAAGTTAAAGGCATACAGAGTTCGTAAGAGTCAATGTTTCATCCTCTTAGGCCTGGAATGTTTCTATGTAATAGAGGCACTGCAAATGTTATTCATATATTCAGAGTAATCCCCCCCCCGGCCCATCAAGGCAATCCACTGCCCCGCTCCAACCTCCCTGATGTACTGCCCCTTGTGGTTCTAGTAGACTCTGTGGTCTTAGGGCACAAAACAAGGTCCTTTGTCATAATATACATGATCCATTTGGTCCACTTCAGTGTGCCTAGTTCAGGACAATCGTTCAAATAGAATGAAATCCTTTTCATCCTATAAATATGAGTCACTACTTCTCTCCACTCAGATATTGTAGGGGTCTAAGGTGCAAGCCAGTGTCTAGTTAAGGCCTTTTTCGCTGCCATGAGGGCTATCCCCAGAAGGTAGCATGCATGGGAGTTCCTAAACCCTCGTGGAGTAATTTGCATTATGAAACGTTCTGCTGTTAGGGTGATTGGGTGTTCTAGTAATTCAGTTAACTCTGACTGCAGGGAAGACAAGAAGGGTTGTATAATGGGGCATAGCCAAAACATGTGAGTGTGATGTGCCAGGAGTTCCCCACACTGGCGCCAACATTCGGCTGTTCTTGTGGCTGAGTAATGGGCTGTTATTTCTGGGGTTCGGAAATATATAATCATTAGTTGCCAGGAAAAGAGTCTCCAGCTGTGCGAGTATGTAAGTTTAGATGATGAGAGACAACCCCTATCCCATTGTTGTGAGGTAATATCCAAACCTAATTCTATATTCCATTTCTCAAGTGTCCCCTGTGAGTTTGCCCCCAGCCCCAGGGTTTCATTAAGAGCCTTATATAGGTGAGAAATTACATGGGGAATCTTGGTGGCGACAATAGTAGTCTGCAAGAAGGTTATTAGTAGGGGAAGGTCCTCAAGTCTTCATAGCTCAGGTGGGAGGGAATACAAAAAATGTCTCAGTTGTAGGTACCTAAAAAAATCCTCCTGCTTCAGACTGTGGGCCTGTCTTAGCTCTAAAAATGCCTTTTTAATGAGGGGTCACACCACGGCCTCTTTCAAAGTAGCTTGATACAGTCCCTCCCTTAGAGAGGCATTGATGATTTCCAAGAGCACCAGACCAAGCACTCCCACTCCAGTCATCATTAGGGTGGCAGGAGCAGGGTCAAGCCAACAGTGACTTGGGTGCAGGTCCGACAGCACCTGGCAGATCTCCTCTGATTCAGATGGTCGAAAGCTGTCACAAACAGACCATGTTTCTGCCATCTCAAGTAAATGGCCACTTAATCATAACTCCTAACTATGGAGGAAATTTCAGCCCTGATGTCCAAAATCTTGGCTGAGAAGAAGCGAGGAAAAACCCTCACATCTCTCTTTAGTAATCTCTACAAGACTTGGGGAGAGACACGGGGTGGAGAATAACATCAATCATCCTGAAGAGAGCAAAGGGTCTATTTCTTTCAGCTGTGATGATGACAGAAAAGAAAGTCCTTCTGGCAGTTATAATTGCCTTCTGATACTCATAGTAGCGTGCCATCTGGACAAGATTATCAAACTCTAGGCCAGATTTCCTCCCATGCAGTGATTTCCTCCATGTGCAGTCTAAACTGTGACCATCAGTCCTGAGAGAATGGAGGGTCCCAGTATACCATGAAGCGCACCTTCCCACATGTCTAGGGTGCCTACGGACTGCCACTAGAGCACCAGCAGTAGACAGGTTGGTTTTATTAGAAACTTCTACGGCCTTAGTGACACTCCAAGTGGAAGCAGACATTATGCTAGAGATGTCCACAGTCCCCCAAAAAGCATCAGGGTTAAGCCTCCTCCAGGCTCAACAGTGGATAATCTCTGTAGGGATGGACACAAAATGGGGGCCATTAACCTGGAGGACATAGCAGCATGGTCCAACCTAACTACAGAATCAGTCTGAGAATTTCTGTCTACCATCCCTGCAGTGAAAACCATGTCAAGTGTGTGGCCACCAACATGAGTGGTGGCTTTGATATGCTCGGTAACACCCAGTGATTCCATCTGTTGGAGGAATTCAGTCCAGCAGTTGAAATCCCAAGTACCAAAAGTCTCAGGGATTCCAACAGCTCAGCCAATACTAAGTCCCCAAATTCCTCTAAAAAATCCTCGCCCTCACCTTCTGGGGGGGTGATAAATCAGAAGAATCTTATATTTTAGGCCACCACCACATGTCATAGCCACACACTTCAAAGTACTTGGGTCATTTTCTGGGAATGCCATACTCTTTTTCAATTCAGTTCAATTTTTATTTAACCAGGCAGAACATCATTGAGCAAGCTCATTTGCTAGATGGTCCTGGGAGGACAAATAAACAGTTACAATGAAAACAGTGGAAAAAAAAAACACAATCGAGCATAATTTGTGGCACAAAGAAGTACAGGGCAAAGACGCATAAAGAGCAGCACAAAAGGATAGAAATACGAACAAGTGCATAATAACAATGAGTATTTTGTTTACAGAGGGTTACAATAGATTCCATAGGATTCAGTACTTTTCAACATATAAGGATGAAAATAGTAACTAGGAATACTCGCTAACAAGAACTACACACATCCTTTCACAGGATACCTAGGAATGAGGCAGGGTAGGATAGATTAAAGATTAGGGACCATGAACACACGACTGTGGTGACTGGGGGGAGCTGCATTGGCGGCAAGGGAGCAAGAGAGGAGCCATATTTCCACCTCTAGGAGCGGCCACCAGATCGCTACCAGCCGCATCAGCAGCTTAGGGGGGACTGCGCCAGATCACAGCATTGTTGGAGGAAGAAGGGGACAGCTGCATTGGCGGCGCAAGCAGAAGCGACCAGTTCAGCCCCAAGGAGGACTTTTTGACTGATGGCCGGGCTATAAATAGCCAAGCCCAGCCACAAAAGAAAGCGCACATAAAGGAGCTGTGGTGACGGGGGAGGCCACATCGGTGGTAACAGAGCAAGAGAGGAGCCCTATTTTCCGCCGCTAGGAGTGGACACCGGATTGCTACCAGCCACAATGGCGGCTTAGGGGGGACTGCACCAGATCGCCGCATCAGCAGCGTTGTTGGAGGAAGAAGGGGGCAGCCACATTGGCAGCACAAGCAGAAGCAACCAATCCAGCCCCAGGGTAGGCTTTTTGACTGATGGCTGGACTATAAATAGCCAAGCCCGGCCACAAAAGAAAGCGCACACAGAGGAGCTGTGGTGACTGGGGGAGACCACATCAGTGGCAGGGGAGCAAGAGAGGAGCCATAGTTTGTGCCGCTAGGAGCAGCCACCAGATTGCTACCAGTCGCATCGGCGGCTTAGGGGGGACTGTGCCAGATCACTGTATCGGCGGCATTGTTGAAGGAAGACGGGGGCCGCTACATCAGCAGCACAAGCAGAAGCGACCATTCAAACAACATGAAGTCTTGCTATATTCTGACATATGCAGTGAGTCCCAACCTTCGAACTGCCCCAGAGATGAAAGAGTTAACTTTCCACGCCAGGCATGGAACGCTGCGCTCGAGCTCGGTTGAGACTCTGTCTGTTGTTCTTCAAATTCAAACTGTCGGATTCTTTACTCCGCCTCACTGAACAGTCGCTCCGGAGATTTCTCCTTCTGCTCGGTTCAATTTGTCAGTTCATGTACCGCTTTTCTCGGTTTTCGACCGAATTTAAACCGTAACCTGTCAGTTCAGTCTCTGTCTGTGGTATTGTGAGTACTAGATAGGTTTTATTTTATTCTATTCTGTGTGGAACTTGTAAACGGTTTATCGGTTCGGTTTGAACCGATCAAGTTGTTTAAAAATCTTAAATTGTGCTTTTAGAGTGTGGTTACCGGTTCTTATCAGTTCTAAAAAAACGGATTTTATTACGGTTTTTCCACGACCCTGAGGACGGTTGGGAACCGATAAGAGGGTCTTGCCTGGCGGATTGCCATAAAAGAATGTTGGTTAGGACTGGCACTATGTCTGAGAAACCCAAAGAAAACCGGACCCACTGGGTTTCAACGCTGCAGTGTGTGTGGGGGAAGTTTGCAAGGCTGACCCCACACCACCTAAGTGTTTATTGTCTGGGTTTGACCACCTCAATGCAGACTGCCAGATTTGCAAAAATTTCCCTGCAGCTACCCTAGAAAAGAGAGCTGGTAGGCTCAGGGAAAGGGAGGCCAAAAAGTCCGCTAAACCGGATGGCCAACCCGGTTCGGTTCAAACCGAACCAGAAGGAGTGCCCTCTGACCAGGGCGAGACTTCTTCGGGCAAAAGGAGAGCTGATTCTGAGGATTCAGTTCTGGCTAAAAGAACTAGAAAAGAAAAATCAGCTGGTGTAGGGCCAAAACTTTCCTCTCCAACCGCTGAAGAGATAGCCAAAGCGATCAAAATTGTCCAGTCGCTTTCCCCGGTTCCGACCGAACCAGCACCATCAGGCAGGCGCTCAGTTCGGCCGGTTCCACCGGTTCAAGAGTATGAGTTAGAGGAGTTTTATGAACCGGAGGAGGAGGAAGAGGAGTATGAGGAAAGTGAATGTGGATTTGAAAGTCTGGATGTGCCCATTGACCTGGACATCTCCCCAGACAGACCTTCAGGGGTTTCTCCTCCTAGGCTTTCTGAGTCCACCTCCCATTTCATGTTTTATAAAAAAGTGGCTGAAACCCTCCAGCTTCCTATGGGAAACAGACATTTAAGATTTTAAAGACTCCTAACACTATACCTCCTGTGGATAAGAAAATGGACAAGAGGTATACATTGTCAGGCTCTGACACGGAGTTCCTTACACAACAATGCAGCCATGTTGGGGTAGTGCAGGCTGCAGCCTGTGATAAGGCAAACATTCCCTTGGCTTCACACCCCCCGGACAAGGACTCCAGGAGGATTGATGCCATGGCAAAGAAACAGTACATGGCAGCATCCTTGGGACTCAGACAGGCCAATTATATGGCCTATACTGCTAGGTATCAAAAATCCAGATGGGACACTGTTATGGCCCTAGCAAAACAGGTCCCTGGCCAGCTTGCCAAGGAGCTGGAGCAGGTGGCTGCTGATGGTATTGAGGCATCCAAGGTGCAATTCCATGCTGCAGTGGACTCCAATGATGTGTCATCTAGAGTCATGGCTACATCTGTGGCACTTTGAAGAATGGCTTGGCTCAGATGTACTAGCCTGTCACAGGATACCCAGACTAAGGCCATGGATTTTCCTGTTGTGGGTAATTCTCTGTTCGGGGAGCAAACAGAGAATTACATGAAGAAAATGGATGAGTATAGGACCACCTATAGGAGTGCACAGGCCAAGGAAAGGCATGCCACTCCTCAAAGGCAGCTTCCCAGGGGCAGGGGCAGGCCTTTTCATAGGCCTTTTTACCAAGCCCAGGCCTCCTCTTCTGCTTATGCCCAGAGGGGGTTCTTTAGAGGGAGAGGCAGATGGGGTACTAGCAGACCTGCTTCCACCCCTCAGCCCAAAGCCCCTGCCAAACAGGCACCCTGATGGTGTTGCCAGGGCCGATTCTCAGCTACCTGTAGGGGGCAGGCTGGCTTACTTTGTCCAGGACTGGGAGTCTCTGACATCAGACAAATGGGTCCTGGAAGTAGTAAGCCAGGGACTGGTTCTCAGCTTCCAAAAGTTTCCAAAGATTAGAACCAGATCCTTTCCCCCCATAAATCCATCAGAGGCACTTGCCTTAGAGGCAGAGGTCTTCTCCCTCCCTCCTAGCTCTCAGAGCTGTGGAAAGGGTTCCACCCCTACACCAGGGCAAAGGGTTGCATTCCAGGTACTTCCTTACCCCAAAAAAGACAGGAGAATGGCTGCCCATCCTGGATCTCAGATACTTAAACAAGCACCTTTTAAAACCAAAATTCAAAATGGTGACTCTGGGAATTATTCTACCCTCTCTAAGGCCAGGGGACTGGCTAGTGTCCCTGGACCTCAAGGATGCCTACTTCCACATTCTCGTCAGAAGCTCCCATCGAAAGTACCTCAGGTTCGAGCTGCCCTCAGGCCATTATCAGTTCAGAGCAATGTCCTTTGGCCTCACTTCTGCTCCAAGGGTATTCACAAAATGCCTGGCAGTAGTAGTTGCTTTTCTAAGAAGGCAGAAGATTGCCATCTTCCCTTACCTGGATGATTGGCTCATAGTAGGCCAGTCCCCAGACCAAGTCAAGTTACACTTACAGATAACTCAGCAACTGCTCACTTCTTTGGGTTTCCTTCTAAATCTTCCAAAGTCAGTTCTAGAGCCTGTCCAGCTCCTCACCTTCATAGGTGCAGAGCTAGACACAGTAAAGGCCAGAGCCTTCTTTCCCCTGGACAGGGCAAGGACACTGGTCTCTCTGGCCTCCTCATTCACCCTGCAGGTGTCTTGACCAGCGAGGCATTTTCTACAGCTCCTGGGGCACATGGCTGCTTCTACAGCAGTAGTGCAGGGAGCAAGATTTCAGATGAGAGACATTCAGTTCCTTTTGGTCTCAAAGGAAGGACCCTCTGACCAAATTGATCCCAGTAACTTGAACCCTGATCCAGACCCTACAGTGGTGGCAGGATCAGAACAATCTGAGACAAGGGGTCCCCTTTTGTCACTCAGTCTCACTCTTTAATCCTTACTACAGATGCTTCCCTCTTGGGGTGGGGGGCTCACATGGGCGACCTCACCACCCAGGGGTTGTGGTCCCCTCAGGGAATCTCTGCTCCATATCAATCTGTTGGAACTCAGAGCAGTATTTCTAGCACTTCAAGCTTTTTCCAAATCTGTTCAGAACAAAGTTGTACAGGTCAGAACAGACAACACCACCACAATGTGGTACATCAACAAGCAAGGAGGCACTCGGTCTACGGCCTTGTGCACCGAAGCAATGAAGTTGTGGTCTCTGGCTTACTCCCTGAACACCTCCCTCATGGCAGTTCACCTCCCAGGCAAGGACAATGTCCTGGCAGATGCTCTCAGCAGGACTTCCCAGGGCCATCACGAATGGTTACTGGACCCCCTGGTCTTGGAGGTGATATTTTCCAGATGGGGCACCCCGCAGATAGATCTTTCTGCAGTCCCATACAATCACTAACTTCCCCTTTTTTGCTGCAGACTCCCAGTGTTGGGCTCAGTCCCCCTGGATGCCTTAGTTTTCAATTGGGAAGGGAAGTTTCTCTATGCTTTTCCCCCCTTCCCTCTCCTGTTCAAAGTGCTAGTCAAAATCAGATCTCAACCCTGCAAGATGATCCTGATTGCTACAGACTGGGCCAGACAGCCCTGGTATCCACTCCTACTGTCCTTAGCAGTCCATCTTCCCCTGTGTCTTCCCAGGAATTACAACCTGTTAACCTGTGCTCAGGGGAGGGTTTGGTACCCGAACCTCAAATCTCTCAATCTCAAGGCCTGGCTCTTGAAGAGTTAGAGTTTGCTAATTTACACCTCTCCCAATGTGTAATGGATATCCTGAAGGCTTCTAGAAAACCTTCCACCAGGGCTACTTGTAATTCAAAATGGAAAAGATTTTCCATAAGGTGCTCTGGGAAGCATATTTCCCCCAGAATCTGCTGATCTGCCCACAGCCCTTTATTATATGGTCCACTTAAATAGCTTGGGGCTGAGACCAGCTACATTGAAAGTGCATCTGGCAGCTGTGTCTGCTTTTATCTCAGCAGGTAAGCCCTCTTCTCTTTCTGCTCACCCTGTATTCTCCAAGTTTTTCAAGGGATTGCTTCACACCAACCCTCCATTCAGGGACCCTGCCCCTGCCTGGGACCTCAATGTTTGCATTGCTCAGCTTATGCAACCCCCCCCTTTGAGCCTTTTATCTTCAGCAGAGCTTAAGTACTTGACTTGGAAGACTGTGTTTCTGGTAGCCATCACTTCTGCCAGACGCATAAGTGAATTACAAGCTTTGTCAGTGGAGCCTGATTTTATCTCCTTTCATAGAGATAAGGTAGTCCTCAGGACTAACAGGAAGTTCTTGCCTAAGGTGGTTTCAGATTTCCACCTTAATCAATCTATGTCTCTTCCAGTGTACTTCACTGACCATTCCTCCTCTGGCGAGAGGAGGCTGCACAGATTAGATGTGAAAAGAGCCCTTAGTTACTACTTAGAGCATACCAAGGGTCATAGGTTTGACTCCCTCCAACTGTTCCTCACTTATGGTGAGGTTGGTAAAGGGAAACCTGCTACTAAAAGATCCATTGTCAGGTGGATTGTCTCTTGTATCCAATTTTGCTATGAAAAACTGGGTAAGGTTCCTCCCTCAGGCCTGAGGGCTCAATCTACCAGAGGTACAGCTGCTTCCCTGGCTGCTGCCAGGGACATCCCTATTCTAGAGATATGTCAAGCAGCTACCTGGAAAACAGTTCACACTTTTACCAAGCATTACTCCCTGGACATCCAGGCTAGGAGTGATGCTCGGTTTGGCACAGCTGTGCTTCAGAGCCTATTTCCTAAGTAGGTTCTGTCCCTCCTCCATGGAGGTACTGCTTTGTAGTCTGCATATGTCAGAATATAGCAAGACTTCATGTTGTTTGAAGAAAAAATTACTCACCTTAGTAATGTTGTTTCTTCTAATGGAGTCTTGCTGTATTCTGACCTCCCCCCCTGCCTGCCCCTCTCAGAACCTCTGTTTTGTGGGATGTGGGTGGGCAGTGCAGTGTTGGCACTTAGTAGGTGCCCAACTTTTTGTTTTCACCCCTTCTTTTCTTGGGGTGAGTTGGTGTTGTGTTTTTCATTTTTGGGTCTCCTGACTTGAGTCTCTGTTTTGGGACCAAAAAATGTGTTTTATGTTTAGTTGCCAGTTGGCTATTGTAGGTTTACAGCTTCCACACAGGACCTTAGTGAGTTTAGCTTGTAAAGATCTGACGGTTTGAGTTTGAAGAACAACAGACAGAGTCTCAACGAGCTCGAGCTCAGTGTTCCATGCCTGGCATGGAAAGTTAACTCTTTCATCTCCGGGGCAGTTCGAAGGTTGGGACTCACTGCAAATGTCGGAATATAGCAAGACTCCATTAGAAGAAACAACATTACTAATGTGAGTAATTTTTTCATCCAGCCCCAGGGCGGGCTTTTTGACTGATGGCCAGGCTATAAATAGCCAAACCTGGCCACAAAAGAAAGCGCACACGGAGGAGCTATGGTGACTGGGGGAGGTTGTATCGGCGGCAAGGGAGCAAAAGAGGAGCCGTAGTTTGTCCTGCCCACCTACCCTGGCCCCGACCCCAACCTCTATTAAATCATCTTAGGGGATGGAGCAAGCTAAGAGGTCGTGGCCAGGTGCAGGGCTAATGGGGTGGGGTGGGGCGTGGTGACCAGGGTTTGGTTACAAGCTTAAAGCCTGTAGTGTTGATTTTGAAATGCTGTTTCTACTATGCTGATATTCAGAGCCCTGATTTTTCTGCAGCATATCGGAGCAAAGTTCTGCAGCAGGGTTCTCATTTGCCACAGAACTTCTGGCGCACTCAACACCAATTTCTGTGGCAATTCTGCGGCACATTTTTACCCTTAATTTTTTTCCTTTTTTTTTTTTTTGCCATATCTGACACAATGCACGCTCATAACACAGTCATTTTATGGGCGTTTGTCACCAAATTTTCAACATAGCCAGTTTAAGATGTCTGCTCATGAACAGTATCACTGTGATTTTCTTAATCTGTCCCGAACATTGATTTCGCACACCGACCGCCTCATTGTGCACTACATGTGCAAAAACACATTTTGGGTGAGATGAGAAAAATGACAGTAGTACTGTTCATAAGGAGGTGTGGTAAAATGGCAATACTGAAAATCTGAAGTGAAAATATTAAAAATGCTTGAAGTTGCGAGCGTGCGTAGGAACTGCGCTACGCATGCTCATAAAACAGTCATTTTATGGGTGTTTGTCACCAAATTTTCAACATAGCCAGTTTAAGACCTCTGCTCATGCACAATATCACTGTGATTTTCTTAATCTGTCCCGAACATTGATTTCGCACACCGACCGTGCCATTGTGCGCTACATGTGCAAAAACACATTTCTGGTGAGATGAGAAAAATGACAGTAGTACTGTTCATAAGGAGGTGTGGTAAAATGGCAATACTGAAAATCTGGAGTGAAAATATTAAAAATTCTCGAAGTTACGAGCGTGCGTAGGAACTGCGCAACGCACGCTTGTAAAACAGTCATTTTGGGGAATATTTTGCACATTAAGTGAGACTGTTTTAATATGGCTCATATCTTAAATCAGAGAAACTTTGCCTGCGTACTATCTTAGTTGTTCCCTTTACTGTCAAGATTAGTTTTAAGCCATTGCATATCAAGGTAACATCTATCCCCTTTCTTTTTTATTGGCCTCATGTTGTAACTCATTACAAAGCTCTGCCCTTCATTAAAAACAACCGGCACAACAGGTGCCAACATCCTTAATATTAGTTTTCGAACTGATTTCCTCATTAATTTCAACACACAGAAAAAAAAAGGGAAAAGTGAATAAAGAGAAAGGGGGTACTAGGGAGTAAAATAATCTATCAGTGGGTTAGGGATTAGAAATGGAGTAGATGGGGAAAAAGGGAGAACAAGGAGGTCCAAAAGTTGAGGAAGTGAGAAGTCACCCACCAATGCAGGTAGACACTCTCTTCCCTTTATTAGTTTCCCCCTCTGATTATTTGGGGTATCCAAAAAAAAAAGGGGTTGTGACTTTCCAAGGCAAAATTCTGTTAGAGGAAAGCGGATTTAATAGCATACGCTATTATACCTGCTGGTCTAAACAGGTCTGACTTTAAAAAGTCAGTGTAGTGCTTACGTCACTTTTGCTACCACAATTCGTGTGGTAGGAGTTAGCCCTCAAGATAATATTGGGCCTTGCGGCTGCAGTCTAGGGACTCAAGAAACTCGCTCTTTTCTTTGGCCTTCATATTTAATTTGAACCTTTGTGCACACCGAAGGGATTGTTTAAAAGTTTTATTTCTTCACCGATCATTGCATTGTCTTCCTCAATCCCTGTTTTTTAAGAGCCATGCGACATTGGGAGGGAGGGGGAAAAGTGAGTGCCCATTAAATTAATCTATCCCCACAGTATCTAACCCATTCCCCTGCCTCTCACCCTCACCATCCCCGCCCCTTCTGAATCCCGTATACATTTTATTAGAGTGCATTTTGTCCATTAAAATGTCCTTAAATGAAGGTCCTTCATGGTGACTGAGTCTGCTGCACGTTCAACCATTAAGTTCCCGTACAGTTTTAAAGATATCAGGCTACCTGTCTTTTTTTTTCAAGGTCCAGTGAAAGATGTAGCTGTTGATGGTCCTAATGCACCCGCTGGTGTCTTCTTTTCTCTCTCCAGTATGTCTCTCAGGTCAGCTCCAAGATGTGAGGGCCATGAGATCGCTGTCTGCAAATTGCGCCTCGGTCTTCCCACTCTTCGCCAGGCTACCTTTGTGATGTCTCTCTCCAGTGCTTCTGATTGCATTTCCGGGATCAGGATCCCCAGGCTTCGCAGAGTCGAGGAGGCCTCAAACAAGGATTCAAAAAGTCGTGGACCTTACTCAGTGAAAAGTTTTAGGCGTGCTGGGTACTGCAGCTATATTTTCACATTTTTCTCCTTTGCCAATCGTATCACCTCCTTAACCTGCTTCCTTTTATTGTTCAGGTAATCCTAAAAATCTTGATCAAAAAAGATTTTCTTGCCATCTATCAGGATCTTTTTGTTTTTCCAGGCTGTCTGGAGAATGAGCTGATGATCTCTGTAGTTGAGCATTTTAATAATTATAGAGCAGGGTTTAGCATTTTCCTCCTTGGGTCTTGGAAGGAGTGATCTATGTGTGCTCTCCACGATCAGGGACTTAGATGAGTCCATTTTTAACACCGACTCCAAAATATGTTGTATAAAGCCCTCCATTGTAGGAAATGAAGCTTCCATGCCCTCTGGCACACCATAGATTCTGAAGTTATTGTGCCTTGCTCTGTTCTCTTGATCGTCTAACTTTGCTTGTAATTCACGCTCCCGTGTTAACAAGTAGAGAATGGCACGGTCTTGTTGGCCTGAGGAGTCTGCCAGGGAACCTATTATCTGCTTAGAAGCTGTGGTTCATTTATCAATTTTACGGAGGTTGGCTCGTACATCAGCTACTGAGGACTCCACCCGATGTAAGGTCTTGATTATGCCATGGCGCTTAGCCATAACTGTGTGTGGATCCAGTAGTTCTAGGCTTTCCTCTGAATCAGCCAGTCTCGCCACCAGAGAGGCTGGTTGGGAGTTCAGTAGCGGGCCTTGCCCTTTGTCTGTATTCATCATTGCTTTTATTTTCGCTGCCTGGGAGCTCTTCCCTTTATGCTTTGATGTCGCCATCATTCAGATTTTAAGATCTGGTTATTTAGAGTAATCAAAGGCCGCTTTTCCTGTTTTTTAATATATTTTTAGGAGCGAGTGTTCTCCGAGTGCCTCAGCTATGCAGCCATGCGGTAGGTGACATCACTGGAAGTCTCATTTTGGGGAATATTTACACCAGATTTTCAACATAGGGTTTTTGGGAGCCTACCTCATGAACTGTGACACTGTCATTTTGTTAATCATTCTGGAAGGTGGTTCCGTGCAGTGACTGCGGAACACCTTTCGGGACCGATTAACGAAATAACAGTGTTACAGTTCATGAGGTGGGGCCCCAAAAGCCCCATGTTGAAAATTTGGTGAAAAAATTCCCAGAAATGGCTGAGATATGCACTAAGTTTAAAAAAATCCATTTATGCCATTATACAGCTTACGGCATTTCTTCAGTTCGGCAGTCGGCTTTGAAGAGTGCAGATATGTTCCGGTCCACGGATCATCAAGCTGGGCTCTGGAGGTAAGTATGGGGTGAGGTGGGGTGTGGGTACACAGAGGGTGGGTGCGGGTTGGGGAGGGGGCAAAAGAATCAACGAGGAAGGTTTTTTGTTTCAGGTTTTTTTAGACTCAACGAGGGACTTTTGCCACGCTGGGGTGGGCTCTCAGCGTGGCACCAGCCAGCATGGGGGACAGTGAAGCCAGCGAGTTGGGCACTCCTCCAGCAACGGAAGCTTTTGCCATGCTGGGGTGGGCTCCCAGCATGGCACCAGGCAGCTGTGGGGGACAGTGAAGCCGACGGGGATTGGGCACCCCTGTCAGCAACAGAAGCTTTTGCCATGCTGGGTGGGCTCCCAGCTGGCACCAGGCAACAGGGGGACATTGAGGTTGGCCAGAGGTTGGGCACCCCGTCGGCAAAAGGAAGCTTTGCCACACTGGGTGGAGCTCCCAGCGTGGCATACAGACATTTGGGGGCAGGAAGCCGGTGCGGATTGGGCACCTGCCGGCAAAGGACGTTGTTCCGTGGAGGCCATGAATTCCATGGGTGACGGCAAATTTGTCTGGTAGCATATTTCCACACTCTGCAGGGGTCCTCTCTGTTCAAGTAGCTTGCCCAGCTGACATTGTGGGGGGGCAAAAAGAGTCTCTGCATGGCTAGGACAATAAGGATGGGACAACTGACTTGGAGGGTAAGTTGTAATGTGATTGGGACAGGGAAGCAAGGCACCCAGATCACGGGGCAGGTATCTTTGGAAGGGTGGTGGGGTATGAAGAGTGTGGGTCGGCCATGGTAGTAACCCTGTTCTGGAGGATGGGGGATGTATGGTGTGCCGACAGTTGGCCCAACTAAAGAGGAGGTCAGGTGGTTAAAATGGGCATTGGATAGGGCAGGTGAGAGGGGAGGTGGGGAAGTAGGATGCTCTGCTGTGGGTGTAGGATGGGGAGAGGGCAAAAGGGGGAAGAAGGGGGAAGTTGCAGAGGGTCCAGGAGCGGCACCTGAAAAGGGCAGGAGCAGGCAGGAGAGGGATAGTGGGGACATAAGGGACTATGCAAGAAGGGAGGAGGGTGTAGGGGTGGACATTATGGGGAAGAGGGGAACTACAGTGGGCATGGGTAGTGGTAGTCCTAAACGAGAAACAGGCCAAGGGGTCTGGCAGGTAGTTGGGAGAAAAGGACTAGGGTATGCACAAAGGAGAGCTGATGGTGGGGGGATGCCAAAGGGGGGAATCAAGACAGTAGGCATAGAACATAACAACAGATTTGCACCTCTAGTACAGATGAATGTGGGGGAGGGTGATGAATCTGGAGTAGAGGAGGCACCAGGAGGGGCAGGAAAATTGGGTGTAGCGGAAAGCTCCGCAGGCAGGAGCAGTGGGGTAGTTCCCTTGTGAGGGGAATCAGGTGGTGGGGGGTGCAGTCAGTAGAAGGCAGAGCATGAGAGAGGATAAGAGGCTGGGGAGGGTTGGGGCAAGGGCACCGGGGGTAAGGGAGGAGTCGGTGTCAGTATAGGTGGTGGAGCTTGGATTAGGGAGTCCCTGGGAAGGGTGGAGGAGGAGTGTGTAGCACATAGGGATAGTGACAAGTTGGGATGCAGTGTGGGGGACAGCGGGAAAAAGGAGGACGATGAGGGGTAAAAAAAACAGTCCCACTGTGGGGCAGGACGACGAGGTAGGGAAAACAAGTATCCCTGTGGGACGAGGGGGACAGACCAGTGTGACATATCAGGTAGGGAGGTGTCTGGGGAAGACAGGTCAGTAAGGAGAAAGAGCTGGAACAGGAGGGACAGGACAGCAGATAGCACTCAGATGGGGGGGAGTGACCAGCACTCAAGGAGAGTGGCCAAGGAAACCGATGAGGTAGGGGTGGGAAGAGGGGGACAACAGAGATAAGGAATAGGCCTAAGGGAAAGGAGATGGTTAGAGTGCTCCTGTTGGGCGACTGTATGATTAGGGGTATTAAGTGGGAATGGCTGGGTGAGTGGAAGCCCTGTGGTGTCAGGGTTAAGAGTATATCTGGCTCGACAGTGCATGAGGCCAAGCACTTGGTCTATACTCTGGCAAAGGATTGTGGATGAACCCCTGATATATTAGTGCACCTGGGCACAAATGATATAGAGGGGAACAGTGTGCTGGAGATTCAGGCTAGGTTCCGGGAGCTAGCCAGGGTCTGTCAGGCCGTATGGTGCTCGGTCTCATTCTCGGAGATCCTACCAGGGCCTGGAGCCAGTGTGGGGAGCAAACAAAAAATTAGGGAGATTAATGAATGGCTTGGAGTGTGGTGTGAGGCCAGGGGGTACAGGTTAGGGGGGGACTGGGGTGAAACCTGGAAGGACAAGAGTCTGTATGCAAGGGACAGGCTCCACCTCAGCTCAGGGGGGGAAGGAGGTTTTGAAACAAAGATTGGCCGGATACATCCAAGCTAGGTGGGGTTTAAACTTGTGAGGCAGGAGAACTGGGGCTTGGGACGGACACTAGCATGCCCATCCAGGATGGGCATGGCCTTCTCCCATAAGCGAAGAGGAAGGACTACAGACTGGGAGCACTAAATGTGCATGAGGGAGCTCAAGCAGGCAGCTAGCTGAGAGCTGTCAGGGCAGGGGTAGGGGGATGAGTTGGAGGTGGTCCTGATAAACGCCAGGAGCATGGGGAACAAGATGCTTGAGTTTCAGGCACTGCTGTTGGAAGGGAAAGTGGATGTGGCGGCTGTCATGGAAACTTGGACCACTCTTGGGCACGACTGGGACCTAAGCCTGATGGGGTACTCCATGCTCAGAAAGGACAGGGCTGTGGGCAGGGGAGGGGGAGTGGCATTCATCATTAAGGATGGCAGAGGGATAAGCAGGGTAGAGGAAGCAGAGGGGCATGTAGAGCCATTATGGGTCACCTGGCTAGCACCTGGGGGAAAGAGGGTGAAGCTGGGGTGGTATACAGGCCACGCATGCATGTGGAAGATCTGGAGGAGGGTCTGGTGGCAAATCTTAGGGACCACTGTGGTCAGGGGGAGGGTAGAACGGTGGTGCTGGGGGACCTAAACATGCCAGGAACTGACTGGGGAACTATAGTGTCCTCACTGGCCAGAGAGCAGCGTCTGCTGGACGTCTTCCAGAATGCATTCCTTGCCCAGCTAGTGGCTGAACCAATGAGGGAAGGTCACATCCTGGATAGAAACATAGACTTTGACGGCAGATAAGGAACCCTTGGCCCACCTAGTCTGCCCATTTCCCCTACCTAGAGTATAAGCTGCAGATCCTATTTAATCAACAGCCTAGTTCTTCCTAACCCATCCCCCACAAAAATTGCCTTGTGGTCCTGTCGCACAGTGATCTCATCAGGAACCTAACAGTAGGGGACCCACTGGTGGGAAGTGATCATGCCACGGTCTGGTTTTCCCTGGACCGGGGGGGGTAGATCGCACAAAAACAAAGGTAGTTGACTTTAGGGGTGCAGACTTCAAGGGTATGGAGCGGATCCTCAGGGGCAACTTGGAAGGGATCAGGCTGGGCATGGACACTGAGAGCCGGTGGGAAATTATTAAAAAGGGGCTCCTGGAAGCTACCAAGGCTTGCACTAATGAGAGACACAAGTTTGGTAGAGCCAGGAAGCCAAGCTGGTGGACAAGGGAAATATAGGATGCGGTGAGGGAAAAAAAGGTTGCTTATAGCTGAAATAGATGATCACATGGGGCTATAGACAAGGAGGAGTACGATGGGATAGCCAGGAAGGTCACCAGGGTGGTGAGGTTGGACAAGGCAAAAACGGAGCAGAAGTTGTCTCAGGGGATTAGGAGAGGTGATAAAGGGTTCTTCAGGTATATCAGGGAAAGGAGGAAAGGGAAGGGGCAGATTAGTAGACTGAGGTCGGGGAGTGGGTGGGCTGAGGAGGCGGGGAGCAGGCTGGGGTACTTATAGACTACTTTGCCTCGGTCTTCACTAGGGAGGAGGGTGGGGAAGCATCACTCGGGGAGGGGCAGGTTGGACCCACAGATGGGGAGGGACCATGGATGTTGAAATCCCTATTGGTAGGGTGTGGGAAGCTCTCAAGGCCTTATGAGTGGAGAAGGCACCGGGCCCAGATGGTCTTCATCCCAGGGTGCTAAGGGAACTGGCAGACGTCCTGGCTGCACCTCTGATGGACCTCTTTAACGCCTCCCTTCAGTTGGGATGCGTGCCTTAGGATTGAAGAATGGCCCACATTGTGCCTATCCACAAGGGTGGTTCACGGGAGGAGCCGGGTAACTACAGGCCTGTAAGCCTGACGTCGGTGGTGGGCAAAGTGATGGAGGTCATCTTGAAAGAAAGGCTGGAGGTGTTTCTGGGGACACAAGGTCACTTGGATGGTCACCAGCATGGCTTTGTTCAGGGCAGATTGTGTCAGACCAACCTTGTGGAATTCTGTGATTGGGTGATGAAAGCACTGTACCAGGGCAGGCCAGTGGATGTCCTTTTTCTAGACTTCAGCAAGACATTTGACTCAGTGCCACATCCTGGGCTACTGGAGAAGCTGAGGGAGATGGGGGTGGGGATAGGGATGGTCAGGTGGATAGGTAACTAGCTTGCTGGGCATTTTCAGAGGGTGGTGGTTGGGGGGAGAGGTTTCGTTTCTCAGGAGGATTATCAGCAGGGTCCCACAGGGATCGGTGCTGGGTCCACTCCTGTTTAACGTTTCTATCTCAAACATCAGAAATGCTATCAGGAGCGAGATGAGCCTCTTTGCCGACAACTCGAAGCTGGGGGCGGTGGTGGATGGGGAGGAAGGTAGGTTAGCCCTATAGGAGGACCTGGTGACTCTGGAGGGGTGGTCTCGCACCTGGAAGCTGAGGTTTAATACTGAGAAATGCAGGGTTCTCCACCTGGGGACTGGGAACCAGCTCATGTGTACACCTTTGGGGGGGAGACACTGCAGGCCTCGATGGGGAAGAAGGACCTAGTTGTGGTTGTGGATGCCAATATGAACAACTCAGAGCAGTGTAGAAGGGCTGTGGCCAAAGCAAATAAGATGTTGGGGTGCATAGTCAGGGGGATAACCTCGAGAAGCCGGGAGGTGCTCCTTCCACTGTATAATTGCCTGGTTAGACCACACCTTGAATACTGCATGTAGTTTTGGTGTCCGTACTTCAAAAAAGACATTGCAATCATGGAGAGGGTCCAGAGGAGGGGGACCAAGATGATATAGGGTCTGGGGGAGAGGTCATATGGGGAGAGACTTGAGGAGCTCAACCTGTACTCCCTGGAGGAAAGGAGGGATAGGGGGATATGATCGAGGTTTTCAAATACCTTAAGGGGATAAATAGGGTAAGGCAGGATGGGTTGGTACAGCTGAGAGAAGAGGGGGTCACCAGGGGGCACCCAATGAGGCTGGTTGGTGGGAGACTCGGTGGAGACAAGGTGACACTTTTTCACTGAGAGGGTGGTGGAACTCTGGAATGCACTACCTGCAGAACTGGTGGATTTTACTTTGAGTGGAAGCTCTTGCAGCAGGCTGTTACCATTAGGACTATGCTGCAGGCACTGGGGCCCACTGGAAAACTCTTAGCTAGCAGTGTCCAGCGGGGTCCACCCCCGACATCGGCTCCACCCCAGTGTCAGCCAGTGGTACAAAAGGGGGCAGTCCCTAGCCCCACCTCAGTTCTTTTCCTGCCGCAGACCCGCTAACAACGGTTGCCCTTAGATCATCGTCAAGCAGTCAGCAAAGATTATTCCTTAGATTTCTCTTCTTTCTCGTGAAAGTTATCATATGTTGCCTCCATCATCAGTGTCTTCATTGGGACTGAAGAAGACCAAGTGTTCCTATGGCCGACAGATCCCTTCCAAGGATTCACACCAGGCCTATATCTTCTGCCTAGGCCTGGACCACGATGCCCAGGGTTGCAAGATCTGCCACGGCTTTACCAGCAGGACGAGGATTCAATGCCTGAAGCACTGAAGGCCCACCTTCTCAAAAAGCAGGTTGCAGTTTTACAGAGCTCTCCAGGGGAAAAGTCCAAGCACAAGGACAAGTTGCATAAGTCCCGTGACAAGGACCGGAGCCGGTCCCGCCCATGATCCTGCTCGTGTTCTCCCCTTCAGAAGGCCTCCTCTTCAGGGTCAGGCAGTTCAAATCATTCCCACCATTCCAAGCACTTGCATGGATCCTCGGGCATGCCAAGGCCCCAGCATTGGTTGGTGCCAAGCAAGGCCTGACCTCTCAACTGATGCCACCCTTGAAGGTAAAGGTTGTGCCCTTGTGGCCCCCCCACCTCAGGTACTAGTTCCTCAGCTCCATCCTTGACGCATGCCTCAGCCCCGCCAAAGAAAGCCTGTGTTGGCTGTCCCCAGGGCTCTGGGTAAGGCCTCCTTTAAGGAGCCGGAACCTCCTGCCAAGCATACCTCAGTTTCCCGCTGTTCAAAGTCACTCCCGGCGGCATCGGTCCAGCCGGGAGGCCATAAGCCAGCCTCGGGCTTGAGCCCCGATCATTTGCCAGAGAAGGCGACACCGAAGGCGGTCTAGTCGCTGGTTCGGAGAGCCTCCACCCCAGAGGGTAAGTCGGATGGCTCTCTCCCTCAGGATCTTCCTAACCTGCCTTCCTCTCCCATTCCACAGGATCAGCCAGACAAGCCGAGCTCACCATCTGGTTCTGTGGCATTGCAGTGCAACAGAGAGGAGCTCACTGAGCTGTTTCAGTTCTGGTGGAGCAAGGTAAAGCAAGATGTTTTGCCACCAAAGTTGAACCCTGCCCCAGTCCCAGACAAGCCGGGGGAAAGAAGTAGGATAGTCAGCCCATCCTCTCTGGAAAAACCCACTTCTCTGGATAAAGAGAAACCTTTGGGGCCATGGTCAGTGGCAGTTAGCCGCAGCCATTCCAGGTCCAAGGGCCACCAGTGCTGGCACCGCTCAAGATCTACCAGCCACTGCCATTCCTCTAGCAGGAGGCGGTCTCCTTGTCGACGCAGGTTGGGTAGTCGGCACAGGTGCTCTGCCAGTCTGAGTCAGGCTGATAGCCGTCGCTGGTCCCCAGTCCATTGTTGGTCCCATAGCTGACATCGGTCCAGCAATAGGCAGCATTCTGGGGACAGAAGCCTCTCCAGGTCTAGGTTGGCTTCTCTTCATTCTGAGGGACACAGGTTATCTTACAGCTCTGAAGGATCTGACCAATCCCTCTCTAGGGAGAAGGTGTCCCCCAATGGGAAGGACACCCCCTGATTACCTCCAGATGATCCAGCCTTCATGGACATCATGAGACACATCCAAGCCTCCAATGTGTGGGAGACTTAGGACTTAGACCCAGAACGCTGGAGGTTGGCCAAGTACCTGAGGCAGAATGAGCCAAGTCCTCTAGTGGTCCCTCCTCTAGTAGATACCTTCCAGGACCTGACAAGGCTTACCTGAAGGCATCCAGCCACTACTCCGGCAGTTCCGAAGAAGTCAGATAGGTTTTATAGAGCACTGAGGGAAGAGCCTTTTCTGGTGGAACACCCTTAGACTCCATGGTCATCACGGCTGCTCATGACAAGTCAAAGCAGCCGAAGCATCTTAGTTCACAGCCTCCCGATGCAGAGTCCAGGTGTGTGGACCAGGTAGGCAAGAAGGTCTACTCTGCTTTCTCCTGCTCCATAAGGTCCCTTAACTTCCTAACACACATGGTCCAGTACCAGAATGCGTTATGGGAGAAGGGCCAGAAAGTTTCTCAAGCCTTGCCAGACTCGGCGCAGAAGACTGAGCTGCTAGAAATCCTAAAATCAAGCTTGGATGTTGGCACTCATGTTTTGAGGGCCTCGTAAGATACTGCACATACGGTTTCTAGGGCTGCGGCATCTGGCATTTGCCTTAGATGCCACGCCTGGCTAAGAGTCTCCGGATTCTCCCAGGATCTGCAGTCCGGAATCAAGGATCTCCCATTCCAAGATTCCATCCTGTTCGAGGAGGAGGAGACTGAAAGGCTGATCTCTCATCTCCAGGAGTCCAGAAAGTCTATTTGGTCCATCCGGAAGTTGTACAAGGAGGACCAAAAGCCATTTCGGAAAAGGTCATTTCGTAAGCCCTCAGGTCAAAATACCCATGGTCATTTTTCACAGAGAGGCAGCTTCAGAAGGAAGGCCACAACCCATTCTTTTGGGGGCACTCCCTCCAGAGGTCCAAAGTCCTCTCAGCCCTCTCTGCCAACTCCCGGAGCTTCCCAGTGACTCCTTACCAACTCCCCCTCCTCCAGTGGAGGCCATGGGGGAGGCAGTAGGGGGTCGCTTCTCCCTCTATCTGGAGGGTTGGACCGGAATCACATTGGACCTCTGGGTCTTGGATCTAAGTAAGGAGAGGACATACTTTGGAGTTCACACAGGTTCCTCCAGAAAACACACCAAGGTCATCACATTGTCTTCCTTCACACATCCCATTAATAGAAGGAGAAATACAGTCCCTACTGCAAAAACGAGCGATAGAGTTGGTCCCCGGGGGCAGCAGGGGAAAGGTTTCTAGTCCCACTTCTTCCTGGTCCCGAAGAAGACCAAAGATCTGCAGCCCATCCTGGACCTCAGCTCTCTGAATTGCTTTATAGAATACAAGCGGTTCAGGATGGTGATGATTCCAGGCCTCATTCCCCTGTTACATCAGTGGGTATTGACTCTGTTCCCTGGACATGCAGGATGCTTGCATGCACATAGGGGTCTTCCCTTCCCACTGGAAGTTCTTGAGATTCCACTTCCAGGGGAGGCATTATCAATTCAGGGTCTTACTGTTTGGCCTCTCCTCTGCTCCTCGAGTTTTCACCAGATGTCTAGCAGTGGTGGCTGTGGCTCTCAGACGCAAGGGCCATTACATCTTCCCTTAGCTAGACGATTGGCTTGTGGGAGCTCCCTCAAGAGCGCTTCTTCTATGCATTCTTGGAGACACCTTTATTCTTTTTTGAGAGTTGGGGATCGCCCTGAATCTTCCAAAGTAATTCCCAGAGCCCAGTCAATGATTTCTTTTCATTGGAGTGGTCCTGGACATGGTTCAGGGCATGGCCTTCCTCCCACAGGACAGGGGAGATAATCTAAGACCAGTGACCCGAGCAGTATCCATGGCCCCGAAGGTCCAGGCCAGGACTTTCCTCAGGCTTCTGGGGCATATGGCAGTGGCCATCCTTACAGTCTTCATGGCCTGCCTTGACATGAGGGTCCCACAGTGGATGCTCAGGGTGCAGTGGGACCAGAGTTCTGATGGTCTAGACCAATTGGTCAGGATCTTGGACCCGGTCAGAAGGACACTCTCTTGGTGGCTGGACCCTTCCAACCTGGAACGAGGGGTCCCCTTTCAGCAGGAGCCCCCCGATTCGGATTGTATCTATGGATGCCTCCAGGCTCAGTTGGGGTGCTCATCTAGGAGACAATCAGACTCAAGGAGCATGGTCTCCAGAAGAGCATCAACTCCATATCAACGTCCTGGAAATGTGGGCAGTCTTAAATGCCTTGCGGGCATTTCAAGCAGACCTCACACCAGACTCTCTTCTTATCCAGATGGACAGCATGACCATAGTGTTCTACGTCAACAAGCAAGGATGAACACACTCCTACCCCCTCTGCAGGGAGGCGATGAGAGTTTGGTATTGGGCCCTGGAGCATCATCTAAGTCTCTCTGTGGTTCAAGTTCCAGGTGTCCAAAACGTCTTGGCTGACAACCTAAGCCAGTTTTGGTCCAAGGGGCATGAGTGGGAGTTACTTCAGTCAGTAGCGGACCAGCTCTTTGACACATGGGGTCACCCAGAGCTGGACCTCTTTGCTTCTCCACGCAACGCCAAACTGCCCAGTTTTTGCTCGCGGGAGCCCATGCCTGGTGTTTTCTGGCCAGACGCGTTGTCCCTCTGTTGGATAGGGAGGTTTCTGTACACTTCCCTCATTTTCCGCTGATTCAGAGGGTCCTCCTGAAGCTTCAGGCTGAGGGGGCTCGAATGATTCTTGTTGTTCCACTCTGGCCTCGGCAGATTTGGTTTCTACTACTTCAGCAGCTGGCAATGGAACCTCCAATTGAGCTGCCTCTGAGCTTGCACCTATTATCCCGGGATCTGGGAACTTTGGTTCATCCAGACCTCAAGTCTCTGCATCTTCATGCCTGGCTCCTGCAGACATAGCCAGATCCCACTATGGGGTCTCCCAGGAGGTGGTGGATATTCTTGTCTCTGTGAGAAAGCTCTCAACTCGATCCATTTATGCTATGAAGTGTAAACGCTTTTGTCTTTGGGCTTCATCCCATCACTTAGAACCCCTTTCCTGTCCGGTGAACTCGGTTCTTCAGTATCTCCTCTCCTTACTGAACCAAGGCTTGAGCTACTTCTCCATTAAGGTGCATTTATCAGCAGTTTCAGCATACCATATGCTGGTGGAGGGTTAAACGTTAGTCCAACTGGACATGCCCCGTACTTTTTAAGGGGCATTTTGCACATTAAGCCTCCCATCCGAGATACAATACCCCCCTGGGATCTCCTCTTTATGCTGGAGAAGCTTACCCTTCCCCCTTTTGAGCCTGTTGCAGATTGTGAGCTATGCTTCCTTTCCTGGAAAGTGTCTTTTTTAGTTGCAGTCACTTCTGCTCGGAGGGTTTCCGAGCTTCAGGCCCTGATGTGTAAGGAGCCTTATTTAGTTTTTCATAGGGATAGAGTCTCCCTAAGGACAAATCCTAAGTTTCTTCCTAAAGTGGTTTCAGAGTTGACGCTGAATCAAGATGTCAGCCTTCCGGTATAGTTCCCGGAGCATTCAAAAAGAGGGGAAGCTTTCCTGCATACTCTGGACATCCACAGGGCATTGAGTTATTATCTCACGTGCACTGCTCCTCACCGCAAGACGGAGCAGCTCTTTGTCACTTTTGCACCCCACTGCCTAGGCAGATTAGTGTCAAAACTGACTATTTCCAGATGGCTGGTTAATTGTATCATTTACTGTTACAACAAGTACAACAAGACCTTTCTGGGTTTCATCAGAGGTCATTCTACCAGGGAAGTGGCCACTTCTTTTGCATCTTTGCGGAATGTCTCCATTGGGGACATCTGTGCAGTGGCTACTCGGAGTTCGGTGTATACTTTCATTAGGCACTACAGTTTGGACATTGCCTCTAGGTGCAGAGCTGGGTTCAGCCTAGTGGTCCTTCAGGGCGTTCTTTCTTAGAGTGCCTAGTCAACACTGCTGCGTTCAGCTGCCTCCCTTATCTCCTGTTGCTCCTTTTCGCAGGACTGCTTGGGACTCAGTCCTAATGGTAATAGCCTGCTGCAAGAGCGCCCACTCAAAGTAAGGTAGTACAGTTATGTAAGAACTTACCGTAGCAGTAGATCTTCAAGAGGAGCTCTTGTAGCAGGTGTTGCTTTCCCGCCCTCCTTCCCCTGGTGAGCTGCATCACATCCTTTTTTGGCAAGCCTCCGCCTGGTATGCCTGCCGAGGCATGTTCATGGGTCTCCGACGGGTGAACTGAGGTGGGGCTGGGGACCACCCCCTTTTGTACCATTGGCTGATGTCGAGGTAGAGTTGACATCGGGGGCGACCCCTGCTGGACACTGCTAGCCAAGAGTTTTCCGGTGGGTCCTAGTGCCTGCGGCATAGTCCTAATGGTAATAGCCTGCTGCAAAAGCTCCTCTTGAAGATCTACTGTTACGGTAAGTTCTTATGCAACTGTACTCTGTTGATACTATGGAGGGGTTGAAGAGGGGCTAGGATAGGTATGGGGGAGAGTGAATCTGAGCTGGACCAGCATCGGAGGAAAACCCCAGTCGGCGGATGGGGTTGGGGGGCTACGGGTGGAGGGTGAAGGAGGCCGCTACGGTGCCCTCAATGGACACTGATCCTCGAGCAGACTCGATAGACCATAGGGCCTACTCTGCTGGGTGCCTAGTATGTTAGTATGTAAGAAGAGGATGCAGAAAGGATGAGAGGCGGTGAGGTTAGTCTTGGTGTTAGGGAGGGAGGAGAAGGCAGCTAGATTAGGCTCGGTGTTAGGGAAGGAAGAGGGGAGGATGGGAATGTTGGTGAGATAGACTGAGATCATGAGGGGTAGAATGTAAGGCAAAAGGATAATTGAGGTGGGTGGAGGGAGAGTGCTAAAGGTTGGGGTATACAAGCAGCTTGCATGTGGTTTACCATTTGAGGCTGTCTGTGCGGCTAATGGTAACAGGAACATGATTCCTTCAAAGCTTGATTTAACAGGGTTTTAAAGATGGCTATCTCAGAAATTTGGGCAAGTCTTAGCGACCTCATGAGGGTGTTCCATAAAGAGGGGAAGGCAGAACTAATGGCTGCAGCACCATAGCGTGTTCTAACTTTAGGGACTTCAAACATGACAAGGGAGTAACGCCTCAGGCAGTAGGACCCCTGAGTGTGCAAAAAAGAGCTTGGGGATGTACTGGGGGAGTTTGTTTGTGATTGCTCTAAAGATCCAGAATGAGGCGTTTCTCATCCTCCTAGTGCTGAGTGAGGACCACTTTATCATTTCGTAGAGTGAGCAGTGATGAGTATTATCAGGAGCATTGGTAATAAATCTCAGTGCATGGAGATATAGTGTGTGGAGTTTGATTAGAGTGTTTTTTGGGCAGTGACCATAAAGGATATCAGCGTAGTCTATTAGTGGAAGAAAGTTAGTTTGTACTAATTTTATTTTAGCCTCGTACTTAAGGAGGTGTCTAATACGGTAGAAGACGCCCGGTCTCTGATGTAGTTTTTTGGCAAGCTCGTTGATGTGTGATACGAAACTAAGCGTACTGCCGAACCAAAAACCCAAGTATTTAAATTTATCCACTACTCGTAGCGGCTCCCCAAGCAGGGTCTGGATCTGAAGGTTGGGGTTCTTTATAACAGAGGCTGTTGAATGTATAGAGGTAGAGATAACCATAGCTTTTGTCTTTTTGCGTTAAGAGGTCATTTTAATTGTAAGAGGTTATGTTGCATGACACTGAACTCTCGCTGCAGCTATGCGCAGGCAAGCTCAGGGGTATGACTGGCTGTGTACAGTACAGCGTCATCTGTGAAAAGATGCACTTTTGCCATACAGATATTGGAGTCTATGTTATTTATGTAGATTGGCGAAGAGAAGGGGTCCCAGGATAGACCCTTGTGGCACCCCTCTTGGAAGAGTTTTAAGTGGTGAAAGGTCCCCATGTGCTTTGACTTGTTGCTTTCTATCAATAGGGTAGTAATTGAATCACTTCATAGTGACATCATTGTTCAGAACTCCAAATACCTAGGCATCACTATCAATTCAACCCTATCATATGCCAAGCACATCGACATTACTGCAAGGGCCATCAATACCAGAATTGGGATCCTGTATCAGCACAGGCACTGTCTCACACACGAAGCCTTGAGTAATGCCATCAATAGCTCGTTCGTCTCACTCATCGATTATGGGCTGGTGATCTACAGGTCTGCAACAGACACAGCCCTCCACCACATCTCAACAGCAATGAATAAAGCCTGCCATCTCCTCACAGGTGCTGCTAGACTCACGTACATCTGTAATCTCTATACCATGGCTGGCTGGCTACAGCTCAGCAGAAGAATCAGGTACCAAACCTGCCTCCTTGCCAAAAAAGCCTCCTTAAACCTTCTACCACTGGGAGTTCGGAACCTACTGACCCCCTCCTGGAGCACAAAGCAAACCAGAAGCGCTGCCTCTCAGGCATTCCATGTGCCAAGGTGCCGCACTACCTTGGCTCAGCAGGGTTCTCATACTGGGCCCCCCTCTGGACAAATGCGTTATCTTAGGACATCTGTGATGCAGAAACGATTGGCTCTTTTAAACACAAACTGCGCCAACACCTTCTCACTATGGGTACCTGTGCCTGACCCCACTAAATCCCGCCTGTAGTCAGTAATCCCATTGCTGTAGTCTGCACTTACCCTCTAGCACTTCTTAACCCTGTCACTGTTCCACTGGGTAGCCCTGACCTTGCACTTCACTGACCCACCATCCTCTCCCACAGCACTGCCATGCCCCCACCTCTCTTCCCTACCCCTCCACCTCCTACCCCCACCCACCCCTTCCTCTTACCATTACCTCTCCATCTTCTCCCCTCTTCTCCTTCCTCTGTCTACTCTACTGATTTTTGTATCTCCTTGATGTGGGCATACATTGTACAATGCCTCAGTATAGTGTAACCAAGAACTTTATCTGTATTGTTGTACTGTAACATGTGTTTGTATATTTGCTACCGAACCACTTTGTATTTGAATGTTTATATATCACTCTGTACTTGTTCATTGATGTGGAACCAATTAATGAGCATCCGCTCACTGGTGCTGTCCAAGATGTCAAAATAAAATCATCTAGTCCAAGACGATGCAGCATAGACAGAAGCAAGCCATGGTGGATGGTATCAAAATCCTTGCTTAGGTCTAAGAAGAGTGCACAGATGTGCTTCTTTGAATCAAGAGCATTTTGCCAGTCACTGGTCACGTTAGCGAGGGCGGAGACCATGCTGTGTTTAGGTCTAAAGCCAGACTGGATGGGATTCAGCAGGTTTTTAGACTCCCAAGTATTCTCTCAATTGACAGTTAACTAGTTTTTCCAGCAGTTTTGATAGAATAGGTAATAAGGAAATGGGCCAGTAATTGTTGAAGTCACAGGTATTGCTGGATTTAAAGAGAGTATTGATATGTGCTATTTTTCCAGATAGCAGGCAGATCACCTAGGGATAGGTTAATGAGACGCGTCATGGGGCAGTCAGGTAATGGTAATCTACTTTCAGGAAGAGTGGTTCAAGAAGCTCGATGCTGGCACTTTTTCTGATGCCCAGGGTAATGAGGAGGTCCTCGACCTGTGTTAAGGAGATAGGGCTGAATCTGAATGAGGAAGGGATCTGGTTGTTCATGAGGTCGGCGCAAGGAGGTTCCTCACCGCAGGATTGGGTGAGAAGCTTACTTACTGGAGAGGCATCAAATGCTAAGCGCGCCATGGCAAAATGTTTGTTGAGTTGATCCATGATGGTGGCCCTATCTGTGTAGGTATTATTTCCCAATATAATCTTGGAGGGCAATGGAGATGATGGCGTATAGCCTTTAATCTCCCTAAGGATATTCCAAAACTTGGCAGTATTGTTTTGGGAAGCTTCGAGGGAGTCTGGAAATATTTATTTTTTTCAGCTCTTACAAGTTTGGTACAAAGGTTTCTAGAAGTTTTGAATGCTGTTCAGTCTAACTTAGATTTTGTTTTTTGAGCCTTTTCCATAGCATGGCCCTGACTTTTAAAGCTGCTTTTAGAGCAGGTGTGAACCAAGGGCATGATCTTTTTCTAGTTTTAGTTTTTACCAGAGGGGCATGTTTGTCAGTCACCCCCATTGTGAGGTTCTGTAAGATATTGAAAGCCTCAGAGATTGTGGAAGCCAAGTAGAAATCCTGCCATCTAATCTGGTTTAAGTCAGCCAGGAATGCAGATTGGCTGAACATTTTGAGGTATCTTTTAATTCTGTAGGTGGAAGCTGAGGAAAGCTTTGTTGTACGTCTTATACGAGCTATTGCTCTGTGGTCACTTATATCATTATGGAACACTCCCGAGTGGGAAATATTATGTGGCTTGTTGACAAGTATTAGATCAAGGAGAGAGCTACGAGTAGGATTTTTGATGTTCAAACGAGCAATGTCAGGGGTCATTTGATAGAGGCCGTGCTTATCACAGAATTGTTTCAGAAGATGGGAGCAATCAGCACTCTTCTGGTTCAGTTTATAAGTGATGGCCTCTCCTGCACCCCTTCTCTCCCTGGGAGGGCGGTGTATGACCAAGAACACTGGGGGGGGACAAGTTCAGTACTATAAATACTGGCATTGTTTTCCAACCAGGTCTTGGTTACACAGGTCAGGTCGGAGCTTTAGGTCAAAATGGAGTCCTTCAAGATAACAGTTTTGTTAACCACCAATCTGGCACTATGAAAACTGCTCTTACTGGAGTAGCCTTGCCACTTTGAACCCCCACACCCAGTAACTTGTGATGAGGCACAGTGACCAAGACTGAAGCTGTTATTATTGGTTTCTTGGTCATGGCCTTCCTTCTAGCCACCCCTCAACTGCCCCTTTTCTTCAGCTTCCCATTATAAAAGATCCCAACAGATCTATAATTTTGGACCACACTGTCTGGGGGCTGAGAGAGCCAGTCACAATAGTGACATAGCATTCTAAGATCACCAGACGAGTAGGTCCTTACCAATAACCTCCTGCACATTTAAACCCCCCTACTGTCGTCACCGTACACCACTGTCAGAACCACATGAAACCAGACACACCTAACCTTTTCATACATCCAAAATTCAACCAATACTTTCATGGATTACCTTCCAGTGTCCACTTACTCAAAAAAAGGAAAAACAATAACAAAAATAAATTTAAACTAAAATCAGTCCAAGACAATCTCCCACTAGAATGTCTTTGAAATGAACACATTTTCCTGCTCTTAATAGTGCAATGAAGATAGCTAGCGGGAGATTCAAGAAGAAAGACTGGTGGCTTGGGTGGAAAGCTGGGCAAGATGAAGGTCACAAAAGATTGCAGTAAGTGGGGAGTTCTCGAATGTCAGGCAGGTCACCAGTGAAGTGCCACGGGGTGGTGATGCTAGAAAGCACAGCAAAGGAGAAAGGCCTTGGGGTCATAATATCAGAGATAACCTAAAATCCACAGCACACTGTAACAAAGCTGTGGGGAAAGCGAATACAGTAGAATGCTGTGATGCATGGAGATTAGCAGCAAAGACGGTTAGGTACTCCTCCTACTATACAGACCACTGGTTAGACTACATCTGGATTACTGCACAAGGTACTGGAATCCATACCTGAGAAATGACTATGAAAAGGTGAAGATAGTACAACGAGGATGACCAAAATGATCCTGGGTTTGGGAGGCATGACTTAGGAGGAGAGGCTGCAGAACCTTGACTGGTACACTCCTGAGGCAAAACAACAAAAAGAATGACAAGAAAGAAACTTCTAAGCACCTGCATGGGGTAAACAGGGTGGACTATAAGGCCATATTTTCCTTGAGCACAAATACAGGGATGAGGAGCAGCTCAATGGGGCTAAAAGGAGAGAGATTTGAGAAGGATGTCCGTAAGCACTTTTTCACTGGAAGAGTGGTGGACAAGTGGAAAAAACTATCAGAACAGGTGGTGAAGGCCAAATAACTGGGCAATTTCAAAATTGGTGTGGGACAGGCACATGGCCTTAGTAAGGGGTGGCGGGAACAAGGGGCAGGAAGGCCATTAAAGTCAAAGCAGTGTAGTCAGAATAGGCAGATGTGATGTGTCAGTGGGCCTTTATCTGCCATCACTTTCTATGTAATCATGTATGCTGTCATACTACATTCTGCCATACTGCTGTGTATTCCTTGATATCAAATTCCTGTCTTCATGGGCGCTATTAGTCAAAAGATCAACATATAACAAAATATAGTACCAAAGTACCTTGCTGTCAGTAAACAGCAGTGATAAATTATTTACACAATAAATGAGAATTAAACAAGCATTTGTCAATGCCGAAAGTAGGCTTGCTGGCATTGGTACTGGTAGTGCAGGAGTTAGAGAGATGCATAATAGCAATGGCAGTAAGTACTGAACTAACGCCAACTCCACCCTCACCCTGCAGAGAGTGACAGGCATTGGGGGTGTGCCTTTGGATCATCAGGCATAATGCTCACGCCATTTCATCTCACACTACCTTGCAGACACTGACAGATGTTGCGGTGTGCTTTGGGGTCTTCGGCCCTTACACTCATCCCATTCCTTAAGGAAATATGTTGAAATGGGTGCGGTATAGGAGAATAGGATGAACGCTGGGGCTGAAGACCCCAAGGCACACCTCAATGCCTGTCAGTGGCTGCAGGGTGGAGGTGGAATGGCGTGTATTATGGGCGATGATTCCAAGTCACACCCCCAATGCCTGTCAGTCTGTACGGAGTAGGGCATTATGGTTGGAAACCTAACACCCCGGGCGTTTGTTGGTATGTTTGCTCCAAATTTGCAAAATGGGATTTTTGTGACCCCACATCATGAACAGTGGCACTATCATTTTGTTACTCAATCTGGAAAGGTGGATTTGCACAGTGACTGTGCCATTTGGCGCCACAGGTGTGAAAACACATTTCTGGCAGGATGTGAAAAATGACAGCCGTACTGTTCATGAGGTGGTGTGAAAAAATGGCAATGTTGAAAATCTGGAGTGAAAATATGAAAAATTAGCAAGGATTCTGAGCGATGCGTGAAAATGCATAAGCACACTTGTGACACAATCATTTTTTTAAATTTTTCCACCAAATTTTCAACATGGCTATTTTTGAACCTCTCCTCATGAACTGTGGCACTGTGATTTTCTTAATCTGTTCCGAACAGTGGTTTCCCACGGTGACTGCACTATTCTGCGCCAGAAGTGCGAAAACACATTTTGGCCAGGATGTGAAAAATGACAGCTGTACTGTTCATAAGGAGGTGTGAAAAAATGCCAATGTTGAAAATCTGGAGTGAAAATATTACAAATATGCCTAGTTACGAGCGTGCGGGAAACTGCGCAACGCACGCTTGTAACACATTTTTTGGAATTTTTTCATCAAATTTGCAGCATAGGCTTTTGGAGCCCATCTCATGAACAGTGACACTGTCATTTGATGTCGATCCAAAGGTGATTCCGTGCAGTGACGCAAAATCACCTTTCAGGACAGAATAGCGAGATGACAGTGACTGAATTCATGAGGTGGGGTCCCAAGAACCCTATGTTGAAAATTTGTTGCCAAAATTCCCCAAAATGGACAAGATATGCACCAAAGTTGAAAAAAAACCAAACATTTATGCCATTATACAGCTTACCGGCATTTCTCAAGTTTGCAGTTGGCTTTGAAGAGTGCAGACGTGTTCCTGGTCCACCGAAGATCGTCGCGCCAGGCTCCGGAGGTAAGTATGGGATGAGGGGGGTGTGGAGAGATGGGGTGTGCAGAGGGTGGGCGTGGGTTGGGGAGGGGCAAGAGAGTCAATGAGGGACCATTTTCTTTTTAAAGAGTTTAAAAAAAAGACAGCGGGACTTTGGCATGCTGGGGTGGGCTCCCAGTGTGCCACCTGGATGTTTGTTGGGGTGGGGGGGGAGTGGAGCCAATGGGGATTGGGCTACCCCATCAACAAATGAACTGGGGAAGGGGCATGCTGATAGGGAGATTGGGCACCCCCATCAGCTTTCATGGGGACGGAGAGGCGGCTGACACCAGCAATATGTAAATTGCTGATAACAGCCACTGCTTGCCAACGCCGGGAATATGTAAATGGGTACACGTTACCCCTGCTGATTGTGGCAGTGGTTTCCTTTGAACTGCACGCCACTACAACTGAAGTGCTGTCATAGACAGCTTGGCCATTCATTGGTGCAATGTGGTCCCGCCTGCAAAATGGAGAAGGGCATTGGCAGAGCTGGTGGCACACCTTTAAAAGTCGTATGGTCGCACTATGTTGCTTGCGTGCAAGTGAACATAAAAATCATCCCTTTTCAAATAGTGAAATACCATGCCAGTTTGTAGGATGTAAATCAAAAAACACCTAGCGCTCAGTAATAAAACTGCTGTACCAAAACTCACTAATCAAAAAAACAGAATGTCCCTCAAAACAAAACGGGAGCAGGCAAGTAAAGCTCTTACTGGAAAAGGGGCTTTAATGTGGAACACACAGACTAACAGAAAACCCCTGCAGGATTCAAAGTGCTGGGGCTGTTTTTGAGCTTTCCTGTCAGTCTGTGTGTTTCACATTAAAGCCACTTCTTTTCTGCAAGAGCTTTACTTATCTGCTCCCATTTTGTTTCAGTTTGTAGGATGGATAACTATATACATAGCATCGCTATATCAGGGCGCTGCCAGCATATGTTTCTCATGCCCACCAACAAAGCACCACCTAACTGACATACACCCTTGATGGTGGGCCTAGCAAGGGAGCAGTTGCTTCATCTCAAGGGTGTAATAAACAGAAAGGATAATGAGTCTGTAGAAGTTTGGTTTGTTCTTACTGCCAACTGGATTAACACAGTAACATAATTTTAAGGTCAGAAGGGACTTTAGGTTAATCAGCCCCCTCCCCCCCACTTCATAAGCTGGCATGAGACTAAGTGTGCTGTGTAAACATGTACTAATTTAAAAGGGTTCCCTATTAGCTCTGCTACCCAGGGTGCACTGTGATCTTTGGTAAGCAGAAATTTTGTCCAGGCTTATCCTGAAGGCCTATAAGGTCTTAAGGTCCACTGTTTCAACTGGTAGGCTGTTCCATAGCCTGGGCGCAGTGTTGGGTAAGTTACTTTTTCTATTACTTTCTATTACTTTTGGAAACCTGTTCCAGAAAGCTCTGTGCAGTCACTAGCAAGGATGGAGAAGTACTGGAAAAAGTAATACACCTTACACTTACAATTATTTATATCTTTGTATACGAAAGTAATACGTAACTGTAATTGATTACATTTATTTGAAAGTAACTAGTAACTAACCTATTACTTTCGAAAAATTTAATATGTTATAGTTATTTATTATTTTTGTATAAAAAGAAATAAGTAACTATAATTGTAAGGTGTACCTCTCCATAGAAACATAGAAACATAGAATTTGACAGCAGATAAGGACTGCTTGGCCCACCTAGTCTGCCCATTTTCCTACCTAACAGATAAGCTGCAGATCCTAGTTAACCAACAGCTTACTTCCTCCTACCCCCCCACTAGGACTGCCTTATGCCTGTCCCATGCATTCTTGAAGTCCTCCACTGTTCTTGACTCCACGACCTCCTCAGGGAGGCTGTTCCATGCATCCACAACCCTCTCGGTGAAAAAATACTTCCTCACATTACCTCTGAGCCGTCCCCCTTCTATCTTCAAATTGTGCCCTCTTGTTCTTGCACATCTCTTTTTCTGGAAGATGCTACCCTCTTGGGCTTTCTTTGTCTTGTTGTCTAGCCAGTTTTTTATCCAGGCTACCACCTGGGGACCCACTCCAAGGCTGGCTATCTTGTGAATTAATCTTTTGTGTGGGACTGTATCAAATGCCTTGCTAAACTCTAGGTAGGCCATGTCCACAGCCCCTCCCTGGTCTACTACTTTGGTCACCCAGTCAAAGAAATCTATTAGATTCGTCTGACATGACCTTCCCATCGTGAATCCATGCTGCCTTGGGTCCTGTGCCCCACTGGCCTCTAGGTACTCAACAATTCTTTCCTTCAGAAGTGATTCCATCATTTTCCCTACCACTGAGGTCAAACTAGCTAGTCTGTAGTTTCCTGCCTCTGTCCTGCTCCCACTTTTGTGAAGAGGAATCACATCTGCCCTCCTCCAGTCCTCGGGTACCACCCCATCCTCCCATGATTTGTTAAAGAGAGTAGTCAGCGGTGTCACTAGTTCTACCCTTAGTTCTTTTAGAATTTTTGGGTGAATCCCATCAGGCCCCATTGCTTTGTCCACCTTCAATTTTATTAGTTCTTTCAGAACCCTTTCTTCTGTAAATGGACTAGTATCGACCCTTGTCTTCAGAGTGTTTCTCTTGTTTGGTTTAGGTAATTCCCCCTCCTCTTCCTTTGTGAATACTGAGCAGAAATATTCATTCAGTATCCCAGCTTTTTCACTGTCACCCTCTACCCACATTCTCTCTCCTTTATTAAGCTTCAGTATCCCTCCTTTGGTCTTTCTTCGCTCCCTAATTTACCTATAAAAGGTCTTATCCCCCTTCTTAACAGAATTGGCTATCCTTTCCTTGGTTTGGGCCTTTGCTATTCTGACTGCCTTCCCAGCCTCTTTCTGCTTTAACTGATAAAGTTCTCTATCCTGCTCCTTCTGTGTTTCCTTATATTTCCTGAATGCTGTCCTTTTCTCCTTAACCTTCCCTGCCACCTCTTTTGAGAACCATAGCGTTTTTTTCCTTCGTTGTGTTTTATTGATTTGCTTTACACAAAGGCTTGTTGCCTCTGTGATGGCTGTTTTGATCACTCCCCATTGTTCCTCCACCCCTCCTTCTTGCCTGTTTGCTAGTGCTTTTCTGAGGCACTCTCATTTCTCAAAATCAGCCCTCCTAAGTCCAGTACTCTTGCTTTTGTATGGCTTGATTGTATGCTGTGTTTATCGTGAACCACACTGTTTGGCGGTTGCTTGTTCCCAGATGGCTACCCACTTCTAAATCTGAGATTCTTTCTCCATCCCCATTTAGAGACCAGGTCTAAGATTGCTCCCTCCAGTGGGTTCCAGTACTAGCTGTCTGAGCATGCCCCTGTAGGGCATCAAGAATGACCCTGCTCTTGGATGTGCCTGCAGCAAAGGTGCTCCAGTTAACATCTGGCATATTCAGGTCCCCCATCAACAATATCTCCCCTTTTTCTGCCATTCTAAGAAAGCCTTCTATCATTTCCTTGTCCATTCCCTCCCCCTGAGATGGGGGTCTATATACAACCCCCATGCGGATTGTGGTGCCATTTCCTGTCTCCAGGGTGACCCAAAGTGCCTCATCTGCTCCCTGTTTACTCTTTAGTTCTGTTGCTTTGATCCCTTCCTTTACATAGAGAGCTACTCCTCCTCCTCTTTTACCCTCCCTGTCCCTCCTGTAGATTGTGTATCCTGGTATGTTGACATCCCAGTCATGGTTCTCTGTGTACCATGTTTCTGTGACTGCCACAATATCCAGGCAACCCTCTTCCATCAAGGCCACTAGTTCAGGGAGCTTGTTACACAGACTACAGGCATTGGTACTCATCACCCTCCACTTTTTGATAGCCTTACCCCTTTAAGCCCCATTTCTGTCCTTACTGCCTTTGCCTTTTTCTACATTTAAATCTGTTCTGCTCCCTAATAACTTCTGTACCTTGGTGTTTACCTCACTAATCACCATGTTTTGTGGGGAGGCTCGGATTTCCCTGCTCCTTTTCAGTGCCTCCCCCCTTGGCTAGTTTAAATGCTTGCCAATGAAGCATTTAAACCTCTCACCTAGGATCCTGGTCCCCCTGACAGATGCAGACCATCGCACCAGTATAGGTCTGCATCCCTCCAGGTGGCTCCCCAGTCCCCAATGAAGCCAAAACCCTGAGCTCCACACCAGTTTTTCAACCACTCATTGAATTCCCTGGTGAGAAGTGCCCTAGCATCTCCCTTGCCATAGACAGGCAGCACCTCCGAGAAGGTTGCTGTATGCGCTACTTATCTAAGGCCCCCTTTCCAACTCTTCAAACTCCTCTTGCACTGCTCTGATCCCATTTCTAGCCAGGTCATTTGTCCCTAGGTGGACAATGACATCCAGCTTCCTCCCTCGTGCAGCTCCTCCCATGATCCTGAGGATTCGCTTCCTGTCCCTCCAAGCCATGGCGCCAGGAAGGCACCTTACCTCCCTCTCCCCTTCCTCCCCCCTAATGATTGAGTCCCCCACCAGGAGTTGTTTCCTTCCCCTGTGGGTCTCTTGCCACCCTCCTGTGGGTCTCCTTTGTGAAGGTTCCCAGCATCCTCCTTGGTCTCACTGCAGATGCCTCCATAGAGAAACCACTATCCACCAGAAGAGAATGAATTGTGGAGAGGTACAGCTGGAGGGATGCAACTCTGTTCCACCACCCTCTCCTCCTTGAGCCCACCCTGGTCCAGCCTCTCCTCTTTCTTGGCAACCTTTGAGGTAGTGGCATTGGCCCTGGTGGTCCCTGGGTGGGGGAGGAGGTTTCACGAATCCTAGCCAGGTCAGCCTGGAGACGGGCAACCTCCTCTCTCAGACCAGAGAGGTGTCTGCAAATAGGGCAGCATCGCAGCCTCCAGAATGTCTCCCGGAACACTGCCTCCCCACAGCCATTGCACTGCACCACTCCTATCATGACTTATTTTGTGTCCTCTCTACTGTTTCTCTGGATGCATATTCTCTCCTCTCCTTACAACTCTCACCCTTCCTGTTCTGGGACAGCAACTTCCTATCTTCTTCAGTAGCCTCCTTCTTCCTTGCTCAATATCAGACCACCAGCAGCTAGGGGGGGGAGAGTGAGCTACTTTTTTCCTTTAGGGTTGACAAAACCAATGTTTCTCTATGATCCTTTCCTTCCTACTGCCAAACAGGAAGTTCCTGTTGACAGTCAAATCCAGTGGCTATAAAAGTAGAACTGGCTTTGGGTGGATGGGATGGAGGGCAATTAATAAGAAAAAAGGCTAGCAACAGGAAGTTGTAATTTGACTCACCTGCTTTTATAGTGTCTAAACCACACCCCCAGGTAAGCTCTCTTTCCTCCTACTGGTTTAGCAAAGTCAGCTGATTAGTACCCTTCCCTGCACAAAACACACACTGACTTTCTTTCTTTTCTCTCTTTTTTAACCCTAAATAAGACCCCTTCTACTTCTAATAAAGTTATCTACTTTATCTTAACAGACAATGACTCCTGCTGAGATATAAGTTTTAAATTAATAAGAAAATGTAGCTTCTTTTAGTTAGCTGCTTTCTGCTCTACAAGCAAGGCTAGCAACCTTGCTAGTGACTGCAAAGAGAGTCCTGGAACAAATTTCCAAATGTAATAGAAAGTAATAGAAAAGGTAACTTACCCAGCACTGCCTGGGCACCCTCTGGGAGAAGAAGTGATTTCTGATGTTACCTCTGAATTTACTAACTCTGAGCTCTAGGGTGTGTCACTCACATCCTGCTGCAGGTCACCAGGACAAACATTTCTATCTATTTGATCTTGTCAATACTTTTTTTTATCTAGGTTTTTTTCTCCTCCATGGCCTCCTGCACCTATCTTCGAGCCCCCTTCGACCCCCAGCCCTGTTAGCCTCTGCCCCCCACCATCTTACTGGTGGGGATCCATAAGGAGCAGGGTCCAGGAGCATGGTGGGGCCATCACATATGTCCATGGAGTGACATAGGTAGTTTCTTGTGATTTTTCTCCTGTCCTGGAATAGTGGTGTACACAGTGGGTGCATGTGTGCGGAGGTGCGCACTCCCAGAACCATGTGCCCCTCCACCCTCCTGATGTTGCGTCAGTCCCCCAGATCTGTGCTCTGACACCCAGCCTCCATTGGCTGCCAGCCGAGAGTGAGGAAACTGGCCTCCCCAATCCAGGAAATGAGAGCAGCCCAGTGGCCACTACTATCATCTCCCAGCCCTCCCCCCTGCCAACCCCCAGTGCCCGAGCTTGCTCCCAAACCTAGGTCGCCAGTGTGACGCGATGTGTGGTGTCCAGCCCCTCAACCCTTAATGCCAGTGGGCTGGCCTGATCTTGTCAATACCTTTGACTATGTGGAAGACTGAGATCATGCCCCCTCTCAACTTCCTTTTCTTCAGTGCAAACATAGTAAGGGCCACATCCTCCCCTCATAGCTTTTGTCTCAAATACCATAGATCATTTTGGTGGCATTGCAGTGTACCTCTGCACTGTCTCAATGTCCTTTTTATTGAGAAACACAGAACTACACACAGTACTCCAGGTGGAGTGTCATCCGAGCCCTGTAAAGTGATAGAATTACTTCCCTTTCCTGCTTCATAACCCCCTACTTTGCAAGGTAATGTAATTTAACTTTTATTTTTCTATAGCACCCCCTCCCAGAGGTCTGGGGTGCTTTCCATAAAAGTACAATCAACAAAAATAATGCAAAAATAAATACAAATCACCAATACACAACACAAAAGGTAGACAGCAGTAAAACCATAACACAGCCTTAAAAGTCATTCATTAGAAAATGGGCAAAATTCATTCTTAATTCTGATTGGCTAAAATCGCCAATCAGCCAGTCCAGTATGAGGCAACAGAGACCGGGAAATAACTAGTCCCAGTCTCCGTTGCCTCATATTGTTCTAAAAATGAATGGGCCAGTAGAACATTGAAAAGGCTATAACCACCGTCTTTAGTATCTCGCTTAGCGAGTGAGAGACCCTCCCACATCAACCGGACTTAGAACTGCCAAAGTAAGACTACTGCAAGTGGTCACATAAAACTTTTTTCACTCTGCCAGCTTAAATAAAAATAATGTGTACCCTAGAAACATGTTCCCCAGCTGATTGCTGATGAGGTCCCACTCAGTGCCACTCCTGATGTTCCACTAGGCACCACCGCAAATGTCCCAATCATAAGCAGCACATACTGCGTAATTATCTACTATGCTGCCAAATTCCCTCCATAACACCATAAATCTACCTCTTCACGCCCCACTGCAGCTCACTTGTCCTTTCCTATCTGTTTTAGCAGAGACACAGTAATCCTGCATTTTTCCGTATTATGTCGACTTCTGCCCCCCTGCTGCATATGTGTCACAGAGCCGTTAGCTCTCTCACGCCCCACTGCTCCAGTTAGCTGCAGCTGTCAAACTCAAAGTTTAAAAAGAACTGAAAATAAAGTAATAAAAAAAATGCTAAAATGAACCTGCTGTGGTGTGTCCTGAAACTGTCTGCTCTTGCCGGCCTACTGTGATTCACCATGGTGGGGGACAATATACCAAAAAAGAAACAGATCATAGCCAGTATGTCTTTGACTGTTGGAGGGTGGTGGCACTAAAACTTTCTCAAAGGTAACAAGTCAGATCTATGACTGTGTGTGTGTGTGTGTGTGTGCGTGCGTGTGTGTGTGTGTGTGTGTGTGTGTGTGTGTGTGTGTGTGTGTGTGTCTCTGTTGGGAGGTGTTAACCATGACAACCAGCTCCAAGTCAAATCTTTCTAAAACAGGTGGAGGAACTATTTTATTAAAAAACTTATTTTAAACTAATTTTTCTAACAAAACGTTTTTTAATAAACTAATTTTTTTTGCAGTGCCCATTTTCTAAGTGCAATAATACCCTCCAGGGTGGGTAGTATTGTGCTATACCAGACCTTCCAGGGGCTATAAGGCCCTCCACCTGTGGTGTTGGGCCTCATTATGCCCCTGGGCAGTCCGGTATAGCACAATACTGCCCACCTTGGAGGGTATTATTACTTACTTAAAAGCCAGGGTAAACACTTATATCTTTAAGGCTTTCTTAAAATCCTCTGCCAAGGAACTGCTGTGGAAGTATAGTGGTAAAGAGTTTCACAATTGAGATGCCACTACAGCAAAGGCTGTATCTACATATGATTTGAAGTGAGCACATATAACCTCCAGCAACTTCCCACCAACAGAGCGGAGAGGGTGACATGGAGTATATGGGAAAAGGAGGTCTTTAATGTAACCTGGACCCAGATCCTGACGGGCATTGAATTACAGCAGGCAAATCTTGAAGGTGATACACCATCTCACTAGAAGCCAATGCAGATCCCACAGCACAGGTGTGATATAATGAAAGTGCTTGAACCTGATATTAGCCTGGCTGCAGCATTCTGTACTAGCTGGAGACGATGCAGCAAACTTCTAAAAGCCCTAGATACTTTTGATGCCAGCCTTCTTTACAAAAGCCTTACACTGCCTGTCTTGCTTCAGACCTTTGTCTATCTGACAGTAGTAGCACACTACTTGTCATGCTTTAGACCCTTGCGTGTTATAACTACAGGCCCTTTTCCTCTTCTACTGCAGACAGAGAAGTCCCACACAATGTGTAGTCCCCTACCTCTGTTTTTCTTCCCAAGTGTAGCACCTTGCATTTGGCTACACTGAATCTGAGACTCCTGTAGTTCAACCAGTCACCTAGCTTGTTCAGGTCCTTCTGCAGATTGTCCTCATCCTGAAGGAAGTCCACCAACCTAGCCAGTTTATAGTAATCAGCAAACCTAAGTAACCTTCTGAAGACTCCAGCTTCTAGATTGCTCATGCAAATATATTTTTTTTTAAATCGCTATTTATCCGCCTTTCCCAGCCTGCTATCCCCGACCCTTCAGGAGCCCCAAGGTAGACATCCCTCTACCTTCCACCCTGCCCGAATGACTCCACTGGATCCCCATGGAGCTTCGGCTTACCCCCCGAGAGGGGATGGGGTAGAGCCCCCTTACCCCATCAATCAACTTTCGTCGGTCCGGAGGTCGTCAGGTGGGCGGAGGCACATCAAGGGCACGTCTCTGGGGGCTCCATCTTCCCAACGATGGCAGGCATTTTCTCCATTTTCTCACCACCCCTTACATCGTAGGACCCCTGATGTCAGGGCGTTAAGCGCCGATGTCACACTGTGTAGTTGCCGACCATGCCCCTGATGTTAGGGGCTTGCAGTACTCTGAGCCTCTGCTCAGAGTCAGGCAAGTGTTCAGACTGTGGCCTCAACCCTCCACGGAGTAGGCGAGCTGTCATGGGATGCTCGTGCCTAACTCCCCCCGGCCGACCCACCAGCGACCCAAGTCTGCTCCTGAACGCCGGCGTGGGCTCATGCAAATATTGAACAGCAGTGGCCCTAGTATTGATCCCTGAGGTATGCCACTTAGCACCCATCTCTACTCGTGCCTGTCCATCAGTTCTCTGCTTTCTGCCCCCAAGCCAGTAAGCAAGCCACCTTGTGTGGGCCTCGTGTATGCTACATTGGTGTTCTTTTCCTAAAAACTTGTCTTGTGCCACCAAGTCAAAGGCCTTGATGAAGTCCAGATAAACCATGTCTGTGGCACTACCCCTGTCTACCTCCCTGGTCACCCTTGAGGAAGATCATCAGGTTGATTTGCTGCAATCTGCCCTTCATAAACTCTTGCTAAGAGGGAGCAAGAATCTTGACCTCAGCCAAGTGCTCCCTTATTCTGCACTTGATCAAAGATTACAGGACCTTGACTTGTACTGATGTATGGCAGCCATACATGGCTGACCAGCCTGCAGTTGCAGGGGTTCAACCTTGCCCCTTCTTGATGATGATGATTTGCTGCACACTGGAAGGTAAGTTTGGCAGTACTGAGAAATTGGTAAGAGTGTTTATTATCTGGTGACTGTACAGCACAAAGTGGGAGAGAGGCTCTCATACTTTCTAACCAGGATGGAGAAAGTGGTACACAGCATGAAATGGAAAGGTAGCTTGTCATCTGATTATGTGGACCACATTTGAGCTGATCAAGTATTGCAAGGAGCCATGTACTCTGACCGGATACTGACCACGCTGCATCCGAGGGATTAGATGGACAATTTACCCCCAAGTGGGGAGCCCATGTGGGTGATATGGGAGCAAGAGGAACAAGTGCTCAAAGGACAGGCAGCCTAGATTCCCTCAAGGGTGTCTCATAGTGAATGCCTATGAATGCATCTCATTTGGATTCAAGTAGATCAACCATCTGTGATTTGCAGGAGCAGATGAAAGACTTGAAAGAGCTTGTGTTTTGACTCCATTGATGAAACTGTTACTCACAGCCAGTGAGACCACTTTAAAGAGATCCACCAAGCCAGAACTTGCTGTGTTGAGGGGCCCATTACAACACCAAGTGAGAATTGCCCCAAGGAGTGGGCAAGAACCGGAACTTCCCCCAGATGGGCTGCCGTGTTTCCTGACAAGTATAGAAATTATCTTCTACTACAACTGAGAGGAAGATGGATACATACAGTGAGCTTGTACATACCCTGAAGACTTGAGAAAAGTCACAGACCAATTTAAGAAGACAGCCACGGAACAGGGAAACTTCAGAGGGGTCTCAGTCAAGGAGTGCACTAGAATCCCTGATGTTGGAAGATCTACTAAGTTGATCGTGGCGTCAACAGCTACTAAAGCACATGTGCTCAAGGAACTGGGACCTTCATCTGAAATCCATGTTACCATTTGTAAAGTGGGCACCAGAGCAATCATTGATCTCCTTATTGGGCAATGTGGTAGAAGAGGAAAAGCAGAAGGCAGCCATTCTAAATAACTATTTCTGCTTAGTATTCGCAGTGGAGGATAGTAGGCCTCTGCCAGAAAGCAACAAAAAAGGCTACTGCATCAGGACTCCAGAAATGGAGAAGGTGGCGGTTACAGGAGAAAGGGTTAGAAAATGGTTTGCAGCCCAGAAAATAGGCAAGGCACCAAGGTAAGATGGAATGCACCCAAGGGTGCTCTGTGAATTGGCATCGGAACTAGTTGATCACCTGGCAGGGCTATTCAACAGCTCACCATAGTCAGGGATGGTTCCAAGAGATTTGAGGATAGTGGATGTAGTGCTGATCTCCAAGGGATGGGACAGGGAGAAACCAGGAAGTTGGAGACATGTCTCTTCTACCTCCATTGTAGGTAAACTGATGGAGACACTAGGTAAAGAGGACCTAGTGGACTACCTGTAGAGAAAGTGGCTTGAGGATAGTATTCAGCACAGGTTCATGGCAGGCAGGTCTTGTTAGGTCAACCTGATAGTATTCTTTGACTGGGTAACAAAGGTGGTCAATAATGGACAAGCAGTAGATTTATAGATTTATTCTACTTCAGCAAGGCATTTGACTCGGTACCACACAGAAGGTTGTTGAAGAAATTAGAGAATCTGAGGGCAGCAAAGGACCTAGTAAGATGGGTAGGAAATTGGGAGGAGGGAGACAGCAGAGATTTTTTTAAAAGGGGAGGGGTTGAATTGGGGGAAGGGAGGTCATGAGTAGAGTAACACAGGGGTCAGTCCTAGGGTCAATCCTTTTCAATATGTTCATCAACGACATACAAGAAGAAATACAGGGCAAGATGTGTCTCTGCAAATGACACTAAGTTCTGTGGCAGGGTAGCCAGCAAGGAAGAGGTAAGGCAGTTGCAGCGGGGCCTACAAAATTTAGGGAGGTGGTCCAAGGTCTGGCTGTTGAAATTCAGTGCCAAAAAGTGCAAGGTCATGCACACAGAGAACAATGACCCCAGGAAGGAATACTGGCAGGGAGGGGGAAAGGAACCTGGGGGGGTCATCATAAGCAGTTCCCTAAAAGAAACTAGCCAATGACAGCAAGCAACCATATTGTTGGGGTGTACTGGATGGGGTTTTAATAGCAGCAGAAAATAGGCAATACTACCTTTCTGTGGACCACTGGTGAGATCCCATCTAGAAAACTGTGCCCAGTTCTGGAGTTCTCACCTGAAGAAAGACAGAGACAGGCTTGAGACAGTGCAGCACAGAGTAGCCACAATGATTCAGGGCCATCAGGGCAGATCTGATGAGGATCAGCTCAGGGAACTGAACATGTACGCATTGGAGGCCAGAATGGAGTGAGGTGACATGATAGAGACCTTCATGTTGTTTAAAGGCATAAACAAGGTAAACTGTAAGGAACTATTTAACAAAAGTGATGGGTCAAAAACAAGGGGACATGGATGTAAGAATGTAAGTTGGTGGGGGGATGCATGCAAGAATGTTTTACTTGACAGAGAGAGTGGCTACATGGAACAACCTACCAGCAGAAGTGATGGGTGCAAAAAACATTAGTTGGTTCAAGCGCTACTGGGAGAGAGTAAAAGGATTAACAGACAAGAGGTCACTGGGAAGAGTAGGGTACAACTGGGCAAACTGGATGGACCAGTGGTCTTTTTCTGCCAACATGTCCATGTTTGATAGTGGGTCACAAGTGATCATCATTGTCAGATACTGGCATGACAAGTATCTGTCACATTTGGAGTGGCATCCTTTTGATGAACTGGATCTGTGGGGACTCAGTAATAACAACTACCCCTTACCAGGAATATATTGAAATATGGATCAAGTTCACCCAGAATGTTACAGGAGTAGGTGTTCCTGCAGAGACACTGGCATGCGCTTCTAGACACTAGGATGTACAAAGAGGGTCACATCCTTGTCTGAACCAATGCCCTCATGTTTTATACCTTAAAAAATCTGTATGATGAAATTGAAGCCAGACAATAAGTAAAGGCTGTTTGATGCTAACACTAGAGGGCATGAGTGGAAGTTGAGGGGAGGGAGCATAGGAAACAATATTTTACAGAAAGAGTCATGGAGCCATGGAATAAACTGCCAGCTGAGGTAGTGGAAGAAAAGTCTGTGACATTATTCAAGCTGGGTGGGACAAGGCTAAAGTGTGATTAAAAGCAACAGGAGCAGTAGAAGGCATTAGGCAGAAGGGTCCTGGGATCTGAAAAGGTCCAAGAAACACATGGGTAGACTACATGGACCCTTGATCTCCTCATGCCATCTTTTTTTCTATGTTTCTATGCATGTCCTGGTAAAGGAGGTCTACTAGAAGAAGATGCCAGCCACCAATCACAATGACTGACGAGCCAGCAGGAGTGATTTGGTGCTTAAAGGTGGAACTAACTTTGCTACCTAACTTGGAATGTACCATTTCTGGAGCTGGGAAAGTTCTAAAAGGCTGTGGAAAACCAGGTCCTTATGGCTAATGCCCCTGTAGAACATTCCTGCGTGAAGGACAGCAAATGAAGCCCAGTGTGTCGCTCATGCATTCTCGCACATACGTGATGAGGATCACTGTCTAAGTGAAGAATGTATCTGGCTAAACTGTTCTCATCAGAATGCAGTTGTGTTCAAATCCTATTGTCACCTGTCAGGGATAGGTACATTTCCTTTAAGGACAAGTACAAAAGGAAACATGTTTTCACTTTAAAGGATGAGGGTCAAGTGACAATTCAGCTACAGCTGTGGTTGGACAAATAGTACAAGTTTTGATTTGAACAGCCCTGTCAAGAATGGGATCCACCTTGACTTCCCAGCATCCTGAAGAGGTCCCTTGGGCTTGGCTCTCCTTCCTCCCCCTACTCCTTGCCTAACCTTTCCTCCCCCCTATCTTTTCTAGCCTCCCCTGCCCCCTTGTAGAGTTCTCAGCATCCTAAATGGGTCCCTTGGGCTGGGCTCTCCTTCCCCTTCCCTCCTCCTTCCTTCCCCTCTTCTTATCCTTTTTACCCTTAGCACTTGTTACCAACCTGCCCTACTCCTTGCTCCCCTTGGCATTCCCCTACATTCTCCCTATCTCTTCCAGCCTTCTCTGCCCCTCACAGGGTTCTCAGCATCCTGGAGGGGCACCTGGGTTTGGCTCCCCCAACCCTCCTCCCAGCATCCTGACTGGGCACATTGGGCTCAGCTCTCCCTTCCCTTCCTGCTTCCCTCCCCACCCATTGCACTTGATTACCTATCTGACCAATTCCCTCTCCCTGGCACTCCTGAAAATCCCTCACCTCATCTAGCAGTCCCTGCCTTGCAGGATTCTCAACATCCTGGAGGGGAACCTGGGTTTGGCTCTCACTCTCCTCCTTCCCCCTTCCCTCTCCCAGTTCTTCCTATTGCACTAGATACCTACTGGTCCAGTCCCCTTCTCCCCTTGGCACTTTATGAAGTGTTCATACCACATGCACTTGCTAATACTTTTGCACCTCTCTGCAATTGTCCCCTCAGCTGTATTTCTCTGTTCTGTTTAAACCTAAGTAACCCTTACTACTAGTATTCATTTTTAGTATTAGGTACATGCTTGCAATGCTCTCTTGTTCCCCTCCCCCATACACTAAATTTCCTACTGTAAATTGCCTACTGTATGTTCATTGTACGTAACTGTTGTCTTATGCACCCTGAGTGTATTTCTGCTCATCCTCTCTGTAGTCCTTCCCCCCAGGTTGCACCGAGAGATGAGCTACTTGTTCAGTGTGCTTTCCTGGTGAAACATTTCAATAAATAAACAAACATGCACTATGCAGACACTGTTGCCAGCATGATGGCATCTTTGAGGGACACTGACACTAAAAATGGAATTCATCTAAGAACCTTCAATTTTGGAGATTTGCCCAAACAAGAGGGATTGAAAGCCATGTGAGTAAGAAGCTATCATGGAGGAATAAAGTCTTTTTATAAGGGAGTGGGATGCTGGATGTGTCCAAGAGGAGGAACACTACACCAGGCTGCAGGATGAGAGATCGTTTCATGAAAAATGTCAAAGATTGGACCAGTTGACACAGATGATGTGAGGTGCCATTTTCAGGAAGTGTTGACAGCTAGCATCATAAAGGAATCGAGGAGCCCATATGCCTTGCCTACAGTTGTCTGTAAGAAGAACAACAATCTCTGGATGCACAATGACTACTGAACACTTAACAAGAGGACAATTCCAGGTCAATGCACCCTGCCAAGAGTACAGGATGCCTTAGATTGCCTGAATGGAAGCAAATGATTCTCACTGCTTGACCTTCCCTGTGGGTATTGTCAAGTACCAATGGTCAAGGAAGACCACGAGAAGTCAGCCTTCATCTGCCCACTTGGTTTCTACGAATTTCTGTGACTACAGCAAGGGATTTCTAGTGCCCCAGCCATCTTCTTGCACCTTAAAGAGTGAGCCACCCTGGTCATGAATCCTCTGGAATGCCTAGTGCTCCTAGATGATGTGAACATCTTTGGCAAAATGCCTGAAGGGCATGAGGCTCAATTACAGAAAGTTCTGGACTGACTGAAGGAGTTCATGTACAGATTTTCCAATGGCAAGTGCCAATTCTTTCAGACTTCAGTAAACTATATTGGGTACATTGTCTCAGAAAACAGCCTTAGCACTTACCCCACCAAGGTAGAGGTCTTCACTACCTAACCTAGACTCAAGAATTTGAAAGACGTAGAGCAGTTCTTTGAGTTCTACACTTACTACTGATGCTTCAAGGACTACACCAAAGTGGTATGCCCAGTGCTGAACTTGGCCCAGGGCTACCCTTCTACCAACAAGCAGCAACAACTACAGTACCTCAGAAAGGTGCTTAGCCCAAGGGATACTTCAAATTGTATGACGCATTTGGACCACGATGGGATAAGTCCTGTGAAAGAGCCTTCAAGGAGATCATACATCAGCTGACCCATGCACCAGTTCAGGCATATGCAGATCCAGTGAGAGCGTACATGTTACACACTGATGCCAGCCTCAGTGGCCTCAGAACAGTATTTCACCAGCAGTAAAAAAATGTAAATATAGCCCCAGCATGCAGACCATGCTATACAGTAGCCCAAATCACTGACCAAAAACACAAGAAAGGCTGTGTACATAGGAAAGGGTTATCAGAAAATGCTTTTATTGTAGATGAAAACATCAGTAGTAATATACACAGACTCGCCTATGAAGAGCTGTGCTCCCTGACCAAAGACGCCAGACACACCCCTATGTATTTTCAGTTCAGTAGATTTTATTGTTCAGCAAAAAGCTTTTACAATTTAAAAGAAATTACAAAAGGTTAAAAAAAGTGCTTCAAAATGCTTTAAAAGAAGTATACAAATATACATGTAAGACACATACATAGCAAAATATCCACATATATTATATGAAAGATAGATGGATAAATAAATCTCATAGCAGCATATAACACATTTCTAATAAATACTAATTATAATTTACAAGGATTCAGGAATCCTATCAGATTGTCTTGGACCATTCGATCTTTTGTTTTAAACAATGTCAATAGTAATTTATCTGGTTCTAAGCTTAGTTTTCCCAAGATAAGTCCTAGCCATTTTTCTCTTTGTTTCCTCAGCAAGGGGCAAATAAGAATTACATGTTTCAAATCATCTGGGAGGTTCATGTTGCATTTACAAAATGCTGCATTATTTTTGTTGTACTTCTGTTTGGCTAATAAATAATTGCTATTGAACTGCTGTAGTCTAAATTGTGTCATAGTTCTTTTCTTGATATCATTAAATATAGTTAAGTATGATTCATAATTATGGTCTGCTTTGATTTGTTTGTACCAGAAGAAGGTTTTGTATTTTTGTATCTGTTCCATATCAGAACCAAAGTAGAAATCTCTAATTTTATTTTTGATATTTATTTTTATTTCTTTCAGAGGTCTGTTATAAATCTGATACAGAGTTTCTGCCATACCATAACCAATTATGTATTTTTTTATGATTCTATTGTAGGAAATAAAAATCCCCCAGAGCTGTAATATAGCTCCTCTTCAATGCAGTATCTAGGCAATCTTTGTCCTGGAAGCAGGAAAAGCTTCAGTACATGAATGATGCTTCTTTCCATTATATATGCTGACAAAGGTAATTGGCCTAGCTAAGCTCTTACGATTGGTGCTGGGGTGGATTGAGACACTGTCGATATATATCTGTAGAGCTTATTGACCTGAATTTCTAAATATTTCAAGGGTTCTGTTGCCCAGATTTCAGGAGCATACAATAAACTTGCCCTAATTTTTATTTCTCTTGTTCTCAATTGCCCTGTTACTGATCCACGTCCCAGTTTATTCAAAAACCTTTTAAAGGCATTAAAGGAGGTCATTGCTTTGTGACTTATTATTTTTATGTGTTCAGTCCATGACAGATTGGAAGACTAATATACACCTAGGTAGGTATAATTGGTTACAGTTACTAATTTGACATTGTTGATAATAGGCCCCCATTTTCAAAGCCCGGGGGATGTCCAGCGCATCCAGAATCATCACCCAATAAATGGACCGATGCAAAAAAAATATGCAATATTGAAATGAGATGTACAATTGCGCATCTCGTCTGAATATCGCAATCCAAGGCGGTGGCGCAAATGGGGGCCACTGACAATGTGCCCCACACCCCGGGGGATGGCCTGAATACCTGGAATGGGGTTGCATGGCACTTCCTGAGTGTGCCAGTCCAAAATTTCCGATTTATTTATTTATTTCAATTGCAGATTAATACCTTTGAGCCAGAATGGCTCTTTTACAAAGGGTCCATGTTGAATGGATGCAAGATAAAAAAAATTACAAAAATAGATAGCATGAACAAATCAAGAGAACAATTAGTTACATAGCTGAATAAGCAAAAACAAATAGGCAGGTACATCGACAGTAATAGTTACATGGAATCAGGAGTGCATTAAGGACATTCTAGTACAAGAATCACAAAGATACAGAGATTGGCATCTGAGAATCAAATCTGTTGCTAAATGCAAGGTAACGAGAAGGTAGCAGCCAGAGAGGGCTTTGTCACAAAGTAAGTACGTGGAGTGAGGGGAAGGGGACTATTGCAAAGAGCAAGGTATTAGGAGTCAGCTACAAGGGGGCTTTGCCAAGAAGGGGGGCAGCAAAAAGGAGAGAAGAGGACTAGGAAGGGAGAGAAGGAGGGAGGGAGGGAGGGGAGAAAGGTCTCTAGAGGTGAATGGTGGTAGCCTGCGTTTAGGAATAGCAATCACATTGGTTACTGTGCACCAGGAGGATTTGCAGGTCTCTTTCAAAAGGGCCAGTTTTCATATGCTCCAGGATGGGAGCGGGGAGTTCCTTTAACCATGTAGGCCCATGGTAGGAGAGTGACCGTTGTACAAGGGAGGTTCATTTGAAAGGGACGTGGAGTACTCCCTTAGCTGTTCTCCTAGTGACTTTTGAGGAGAGGTTGTTCTGGAACAAGGCAGCAATATACAACCAGAAAAATACAAATGCGGCCATTAGGCATACAAGATGCAAACAGGCCATTTGCATGCTCATTATGGCAGCATTTCCATAGATTTTGCAAGGATGCACTCAACAGGATGTGCCTGGTGGCCTGCCCTCCTGCCCAGTCCCATATTACTGCAAACCCCAGCCCTGTTCCATAGTGCAGGAGCCCCCCTCCCGTTCTGACACCCATTCAAAATAGCATCATAATACCTAACCCTTTCCATTGTGTAGTGGCCCCCCTTCCTGTCCCAGTCCCTATTTGAAATATAATTTCAACCCCCATCCTTTTCCATAGTGTGGTGGCCCCCCTCCCTGTACAAATCCCCATTCACATACAAACAAAATAATTTCCCCAGCCCTTTTTCCATAGTGTAGTGCCCCCCAACCCCACCACCCACTCAGACACCCGCATCCCATCCTGCTCCCCCTGTCCCAGCACAGCCAGTTAGCTGGCGAGCAGCACAGCTGTCCGCACACCTCGACGGCTGCCTGCTGACTGAACTGTTAATGAATGACAGTTTACAGTAATCACTACAAGCCCATTGGTTGACACTGTCGACCAATGGGCTTGCAGTGTGTCCTGTAAGCTGTCATTCACAACTTTGTGAATGACAGCTTACAGTGTGTAGTACAGCTGCCCACCTGTGGGTGGCTGGAACTTAGGCATGGTTCTTCCATGCCTAACTTTGTGCGGCACATCTCTGAGACATCTCTGCTGAATATGGGGATGTGCCACATATTGATGGACACACGCTCTGGAGATGCGCTACATACATTATCGTTGCACTTGGGCGCAGCTGGAGATGCACAACATATCTCCTCCCTTTGAATATTGCACTGTGGCTCATTTCTTGAGATGTGCCAGTGCATCTCCTTTCAAAATGCACCCCCCATACAGTTAGGCAATTTCCTTTGCCCATGACCAAATACCACGAGATTGGTTTTGTCTTTGTTTATTGTTAAGTGATTAGCCAAGCATAGGTTATAACAAGCATTTGTCAAAGCCGAATGTTTGCTTGCTGGCATTGGTAGTATAGGAGTTAGAGAGCTGCATAATAGGAATGGCAGTGAAGTAATGAACTGAAGCCAAACCCACCACCACCCTGCAGAGACTGACAGGCATTGGGGTGTGCCTTTGGGTCATCAGGCATAACGGCTACGCCATTTCACCACACCCTACCCTGCAGACACTGACAAGTGTCATGGTGTGCCTTGGAGTCTTTGGCCTTTATGCTCACCCCATTCCATCAGGAAATACGGTGAGATGGGTCCTGTATAGGAGAATGGGGTGAACTTTGGGGCCAAAGAGTCCAAGGCACATCTCAATGCCTCTCACTGGCTGCAAGGTGTGAAATGGTATAGGCATTTCAGGTGAGAATCCTAAGTCACACCCCTGATGCCTGTCAATCTCTACAGGCTGGGGTGTTATGGTTGGAAACACTAACACCTCAGGCATTTGTTGGCATTTTCACTCCAAATTTTCAATATGGGTTTTTTGTGACCCCCACCTTATGAACAGTGGCAATATCAGTTTGTTAGCCGAAAGCTGATTTCACACAGCGACTACGCCATTTGGCACCACAGGTGCGAAAACACATTTTGAACAGGATGTGAAAAATGACAGCTGTACTGTTCATAGGGAGGTACAAAAAAATGGCAATTGTTGAAATTCTGCAGTGAAAATATTTAAAAAAACTGGTGAAGTCATGAGCATGCGTGAAAAATGCGCAACGCGTACCCGTAATGCAATTAGTTTGAGAATTGTTTACATCAGATTGTCAACACAAGGATTTTGGAACCTCCGCTCATGAACAGAGTCATTGTGATTTTCCTAATGTGTCCTGAACAATGACTTCCCATAGCAACCACGCATTTCTGCGGTGGAAGTGCGAAAACACATTTCGGGCCATGGTGTGAAAAATGTCAGCTGTACTGTTCATAAGGAAGCATGGAAAAATGCCACTGGTGAAAATCTGGACTGAAAATATTAGAAATCCATGAAGTTACGAGGGTGCGTGGAAACTGCGCAATGGTCGCTCATAACACAGTCATTTTATGGACTTTCTTCACCAAATTTTTAACATAGTCATTTTAACACCTCTGTTCATGAACAGTGTCACTGTGATTTTCTTAATCTGTCCTGAACATTGATTTTGCACACCGACTGCGTCATTGTGAGCTACATGCACGGAAACACATTTTGGGTGAGATGTGAGAAATGATAGCTGTACTGCTCATAACAAGGTGTGGTAAAATGGCAATGTTTAAAATCTGGAGTGAACATATTGAAAATTTGCGAACTTCTGAGCGTCGCGTAGGAACAGGCATAACGCATGCTTTCGAAAAACAGTCATTTTGATATTTCTTCACCAAATTTTCAACATAGGGTTTTTGGGGGCCTACCTCATGAACTGTGACACTGTCATTTCGTAAATCGGTCCCGAAAGGTGGTTCCATGCAGTGACCACGAAATCACATTTCGGGGCTGATTAACACCATGACAGTGACAGAATTAATGAGATGGGGTCCCAAAACCCCATGCTGAAAATTTGGTGAAAAACTTCCAAAATGCCCGAGATATGCACTAAAGTTGAAAAAAACCCATTTATTACATTATACAGCTTACTGGCATTTCCTCAATTCAGGTCGACTTTGAAGAGTGCAGACGTGTTTCTGGTCCACGAAGATCGTGGTGCCAGACTCCAGAGGTAAGTATGGGATGAGGTGGGGGTGTGGGGAGGTGGATACACAGAGGGTGGGGGGAAGGGGGTCAGGACAGTCAGCGAGGGAAGGTTTTTTGTTTCAGGGTTTTTTTTTTTTTTACTTAGACAACCCGGGACTTGTGCCACACTGGGGTGGGCTCCGAGCATGGCAGCTGGAAGGCTGTTTAGTGGGGCATGGAGCCGACGGGGGATTGGGCATCCCCTGTCGGCTATAGAAACTGTTGACACGCTCAGTAGCGGCTCTAGCCACAAATGGTTACCAGGGCACAGCTGGGGCACAACAGATGGTAGCCAGGGCACTGATATGTTGTTACTATGGGGAAGCTCTGCACCATATGGGGCACCAACTGGGGCACAGCATTTTTTCGGCACGTGCCCTGGCGGGCCCTGGTGTAGAGCACGCCACTGGTCACGCTGGGTGGACTCCCAGCGTAGCACCGATAATCTCTTGGGGAAACAGTGGAGCTGATGGGTAGGCACCCCCATCAGCCGCCTGAACTACTGCCATGCTGGGGTGGGCTCCCCAGCATGGCACCTCAGAACCCGTTGGGACGGCGCCAGCATGAGCGTGATTGGGCACCTCCGCGGCTATACAGTGTGTGTGGGGAGGCGCACGAGCACGCCGATATCTTATCGCTGCTCATTGAGCGTAGCTCTCCCTTTCAACTGTACGGCACTGCATTTTCGACTGCTGTCATAGACAGCTGCAGCATTCATTGGCGAACGGTGGCCACGCCTGCAAACACACTGACTGAATTGGAAGAGGGGTGCCACACCTCTGAAAACTCGGATGATGGCACTATGTTCCTTGCACATGCGTGCAAGCAAACATAAAAATTATTATCTTTCCTTTGTAGGCCCAAAAGGGAAGTGGAAAGAAGATCGATATCATCTGTATAAGCTAAAAGTGACACTTTTCTGCTTTTTATGTCAGGGGAATGGTATTCTGTATTTTCCAACTATACTAAGATTGAATTAATGTATACATTGAACAGGGTCAGGGGAAGTAGGCATCCCTGTCTTACGCCAAGATTTGTTCGCATTGTATCTGTCAGATCTCCATTCTGATTATAATGAACTTTCAACCATGTGTCTTCATGAATTCTAATCAGAATATCTAATAAAGATTGATCTGTGTTATATTCTAATAGGTTTTCCCATAGTAATGCTCTGCTAATGATGTTAAAAGCAGATTTATAATCTACAAACAGCAGAATAATTTGCCTTTTTTAATTTTTACATATTTCCAAGCTAAGTGTGAAAGAACATAACAATATTGAGTTGTGGACCTGCCACGTCTGAATCCATTTTGGTACTCAGACAAAATATTAAATGTTTCTAGCCATGTTTGAAGTGTTAGTCAGTAATATTCTGGAAAATATTTTCTGGGAGTTGTCTATGTGGCTTATAGGCCTGTACATAATCGGATCCACAGGATTCCCCTTCTTTTTCTTGTATATTGGGTATATAATGCTTCCCCTCCATGAATAGGGTATTTGAAATCCACGTATCCATCCATTGTATATTACATAAAACACTGAAAGCAACCACTCCATGAAATCTTTATGCATCTCACCAATTATTTTATCTGGTCCGAGTGCCTTGTTATTTTTAAAGAGGACAATAGCATTTAGTATTTTTATTTATATAAATTTCTCTTGGGGATTGTTCTGTATCCAGATTGAGTTTTCTTTTTGTGGTGAGTAATATAAAGATTCATAATGATTTTGCCAATCTGCTGGGGTAATAGAAACTTCTATGAGCTTATTATGTTGATTAAAGCCCATGCTAACCAAGGTCCAAAACCTCTTTGTATCTTTATTTTGTAAGTTCTTCTAAGTTTACTCCACATTATGTCTTGGTAATTTTTCGTCTCTTTTTCTAGTATGGACTTATATTTCTTTCTAGCTCGGTTTAGAATGCGATGGTTATATATATTGGGGTTTTTCCTCACTTTTCTTACTAATTTATTTAATTTCTTGTTTTCTTTTATATAAACCGAGTTAAAACATGTTTACTGTTTTGGTTGGTTTCTTTAGTTCTGAGAACATTGGGCCTCTATATTTGTTGATATCTTGCCGATTCTGAATGGCCATAGTTATATTGCCTGGGTTAATTATATTATTTCTCAAGTTTAATAATGTTTCAGTTGGCAATATTTCCCTAAAGTTTTCTCTGTTTGTCACATTCCATCGTATCCTACACCTATTCAGTGATTCAATATCTGGAAACATTCCTGTAGCTGTCAATTTTTGATTGTTAGTTATCTGTGTATTGGCTGTAATTAACAAGGGGGATTGGGCAGAATCTGGCCTGTCCAATATTTGCAAACTAGTTACATGTTCTATTGCCACTGGGTTCATCCAAACACGATCTATTGTGGAAGAATCATTAGGGCCATTAAAAGTGTAAGAACCATCCAGGTCTCCAGTTATTCTACCATTTATGAGATAGTAATCAATATTTTCCATTGCCTTTAATAAATTCTTTCCTTATATGTTTATGTTTTGATCTTTGTTGTTTCTCATTGTTTTGATATTGGGATTAATAATTGCCAACCCATCATTTATTTCATGATTTTTATTAGGGATAATAGTCTCATTATGTACCCCTGTGTTAAAATCTCCTGCTATTAGAATTAGATCTATATTATATGTGTCCATTATTGTCACTAAAGAGTTTGTGTAATTGGGCCAATCAAATGTAGATTTATTATATTTATTTAATGGTGGTAAATATATACTGTATGTATCTCCACTAAACTAAGTTTTGGGGACTGCAGTAACAGTGGAAGTAAATAGCCAACTTTACATGGAATCTGTGCAACTTTAAAATTATGTACCATCCTAATATATGTTGCTATGCCTGCTTTTGGCCTACCATATTTATTTGATTTGACTGCAGGAAGTCCATAAGCTACATACTCAGGAATTAATGGAGGCTCATACCACGACTTTTGAAGACATAAAACATTGTGGGACATTAAAAATTGTTTTATTTCTGAATCGGCTAATTTCATTTGCAGTCCCTCTGTGTTCCAAGACAATAAGCAAATTCCTGGGTTTAATTTTTTTGGATTTTCTGCTTCCTGTCAATTTCCTATTTCATTATTCAATATGGTATATGTGTCTCTAATGTCTGTTATAGGTGTATGATTATGCATATTGTAACTTCTAATAAGTGTTGCAACCTCCCTCACATAAATTCCTAGGTTATGCAGAATAAGTGCTTTTTCAAGTACCATTTTAGCCACGCGTGCATTCCTAAAAGTAATGTCTATTTGTGACTGTGAAAAGTTTGTCCTGTTGACCTTGATCCATTGTATAGAATTTGCCCCAACATGTCACTGTAAAATTTGTGAAAAAAAGTTTGCTTGATCACTTTTAATTTTCTTTATAGAGTCTTGTCTATGCATTTTCCATCCGAATATAGTTATTGAGTTAGTTTCCCATGCTAATAGCCTTTCTTGTTCATATTCAGAAATAACCTGCAGTGGTCTATCATACCATTCTTTTGTAGTCATTCAGTGTTCTCTGCCAGTCTTCATGGCTGGTACCATTTGTGGTGGGAGTATAAATATCCCTCGTTGGCTTAATTCCATCTCTTTTTACCAGATTTTTTCTGCTAACATGGAAGTAGTGCAATAAATTAATGTGCAATCACTTCCATTTTTAGGGGGTATAGTAATATATAATTCATCTCTGTTCTAGTGGACATTCAACAACTTAAGTAACTAGGTGGTTAGTTTCTTTTCTGTTTCCTCATACAATTTTCTTACTCCGTAGGTCTCAATCAAGTACTCTATTTTTGGGTCATCTTTTGTTATTTTATCTTATTCCTATCTCCTATCAGATGGTTGATTTAATTGTAAATTTTGTCTATTCTCATTTTCTTTATTCAATGGGTGCCTTTCACTAGAGGTTAGTAAGGCAGCATCAATTTCTCCCTCATTCAATCCTGTTTTTGAATGGTTCTGTTCCTGTCTTGTTTGGGGGAAACTATATAGTTCTTGTGAGGGTACAGACCCTTCATTTTCACTATTTTGTGTCTTTGTTTGTCTATCCTTACCCTGTAAAATCACCACAGGATTTGCACTAGTGTCACCAACCACTGCCTGAACTATTGGCTCTTTAGATGTTTCCATATTTCCCTTTTTTCTTTTTGTACTGTCAGATTTTCTTGCATTGGTATTTATTTTAGCTTGGGGCTTCTTAGTGTTTTTAGATTTTTTTCCCCTTCTTTTTAGTGTCTTGTCTAATTTTTTTATCATCTCCTGCATGTTTATGGAGATCCTCATTTTGTGGAGGTGCATCACAATGTGTGAACGAGGAGGGTAAGTTTATTTGGATTGCCTTATCGGCTTTGTCTGTCATAGTGTCCATCTGATTCCAATATCATGGGGTCCTGTTTTGTTTCAGGAACTCTTTGAGATAGTTGTTCTAATATAATTTTATTTTGAAATACTTCAGTACGCAAATTTTCTAGGTTCTCTTTTAGTACCCATAACTCCTCTAGGAATACTATATTTGTGTAGTAAGGATTTTTAATAATTTCAAGAGTCTGTTTTGCCAGGGCTGTACTTGCTGTAAAATCCCCTTTACTGGCAAAGTGTTCTACATCATATTTTATTTCTTTTTTGGAAGCATCTGTCCACATTTCTGGAGTACCCTGTTTGATTAGTGGGTTTTCTGGGGAAAATCTAGGTGAATCTGTATGATTCACACCTTGTTTTATAGATGTGGCTGTGTTTTTAAAATCTTTAGCCAATTTCTTTAATCCATCAATTGTGTAATCTAACTCCTGCATTACTGAGCTTAGATTTTCCTTTGTTAAACCCTTAGTACTATAGCCTTTCTATTGATATGTATCCTGTGCTAGTTTTGCTTGAGCTAACCACTGCTGATTTTCAGTTTTATTTGTTTTGCCATTATGAATGTAACATGAATTTGAAATGTTTCCTTCTAAGTCCTCATATAGATCTATTATATTTGAATAATCTAAATAAATAGTCTTCATATTGTTCCTCTCTGCTTTCCCCAATCCCATTCTGAGTCACGTGTAATGATTTCCCATCCTTAAAGGGAGTAGTAAGCCTGGCGGAGCACTGTTCTTGGAAATTACTGTCTTTACTTACAATTGGAGTACTATTTAAACCCATATAAGAATGCTGGAAATAATTTGTGATTTTCAGCTGTTTATGATCATGATTATTTCCTGCATATATTATACTAACTTCATTTTCAGTTTGTTCATATACTTTTGAGAATGCCAATTTCTTCCCTTTTTTTTTATTTTTGACGTACTACTACTACGGTCCTCCAGGCTTTCCCGCCCCTCTTCATAATTGGAGAGGCCAACTTGCCACTTATAGTGTTCACCATATTTTAAAAATGATGTTTAAGCAGAGTGCAAAATACTAGTCAATTTCTAATAATTACCACAGAAAAATACTATAACTGTAACAATAAAATAGCGTAACAATAAAAGGGCTATTATCAGTTTTATAAAGTGTCAGTCTAGTGGTTTGGAATATGTTAGCTGAAAAAGCCCAAAATGCAAGGCAAGCACCATTAACTTTAGGGCATTCAGCCAGTTAAGGATCAGTTGGCTTACTGCTAGTTGTGAAGATAGTAGGCAGGGAAAGTTCTTTTAAATATGAAAAACAGGACTACAAACTTTCAGTTTTCAGTTTGTTATGCTCAGAAAACATCCAACAATCACTTCTTAGCCCCAGCATACTCCAAAATTGCAATGTCTGAAGGTGGTACAGTTCACTTTCAGCAAATACAGTCAGCTCTGTGGTTATTAGTTGCATCACTTCAGCTTTGGGAAATTCACCTTCTGCCACTAAAAGTAAAGATATATCCAGGTGATAGTGTGGTTGAAGTAATGAATAATTTGAAAGGGCAGTGTATTAAGTTAAATTATACGACAGGCATCTGTTCTTAGCCAATCACAACACAGAATTGCCGTCAGTTAATATCCCACAAACTTCACTGGAGAACACCCGCAGTCGGTTATTTACTCATACCCCTCCCACAGTCATTTAATCAACCCATAGCCACACCTACAGTAGTTTAATCACCCTACAGCCACACCCACAGTAATTTAATGAGTCCTTTACCCACTTTACCAATCTCAACAGGCACTTAGTTTTCCCTCACAGATAGATAGTCAATACACTCATATAAAAGAAAGCAAATATAAACTAAATTTGTAAACGTAACCTGCTCGGCAATTGTACTACAGGACCACTGAATGGTAGGCTTTACTTCTGGTATCGATTCCCGACCACACGACTCCACTGAAAAAAAAAATGCAAATGCAAACTTCTGTGTTATCAGACTACAGAAAGAGAAAACAGCAAAAATCACATCACTGTAAAATACCCCTGAATTCTAGGCACTCCAGAGAAAAACAAGGTATGTAACTCCATCTTGCTAGTGCGAGTGCAATTAACCTTTCAACTGACATCCATTGCGTCCTGTGTTGTCGACCAGCACACGTGACAGGGGCTCAACAAACACAATAAAGAACTTCCGGGCAGTTGAAAACCTATGAGAGAAACTCCAACTTGTGTAATAGTAATAACATCCAGCGAGATGGAGTATACTTGCAATAACCAGTTTATGTGGCTAATTAAATGCCTTGGCTTCGCCTTGGCATTTAATCAACCACAGAAGCTGGTTATTGCTTCATATACTCCATCTTGCTGGATGTTATAACTTAATTAGCCCAAGAGAAAAAAATAGGGTTATATTGCTACAGAAGATCTATGTTAACACGAGGTATCACCGTTAAAGTAAAATCTCTAGATCTAAAAGTTGTCCAGATCGAAAAGCAGTTATCAGTTTAGTGTCTATAAAAAATATCTATCAGTGTAGTATAAAAATAAAATGATTAGATTAATATTTAATATTTTAAAATTAGCCTGCTTACTCGTGGCATCACTGTCCAGGAGCAACAACCCTGGTTTCAATAAAAGTCAGGGCAGTCCCTATGCGCTTTGAATCTCCTGACCAGAGTAGCCGAAATCGAATCTTCAATAGAAGCAGGTTTTCCAGTTTCCTGTAGAGGAAAGCCCTCCACCAGAAAGACTTACAACTCCAAATGGAAAAGATTCAGCATTTGGTGTTCTAAGAAGCATATTTCTCCAGACACTGCTGGATTGCCTACGGTTCTGGATTATATGGTCCATCTTAATGGCCTAGGCCTCAGACCAGCTACTCTCAAAGTACAGTTGTCAGCTGTTTCTGCGTTTTTGTCTGTGGGGAAGTCTTCCTCACTATCTTCCCATCCAGTGTTCTGTAAATTTTTTAAAGGCTTGCTTCACACCAATCCTCCTTTTAGAGACCCTGCCCCTGCCTGGGATTTGAATGTTTGCATTGCTCAACTTATGCAACCCGCCTTTGAGCCTATGTCTTCAGCAGGGCTTAAGTACTTGACTTGGAAAACGGTGTTCCTGGTAGCCATTACCTCTGCCAGGCGTATCAGTGACTTGCAAGCCCTGTCAGTGGAACCTGATTTTATCTCATTTCACAGGGATAAAGTGGTCCTTAGAACCAATAGAAGGTTCTTGCCCAAAGTGGTTTCAGACTTCCATTTAAACCAGTCTGTGTCTCTCCCTGTTTTCGTCACTGATCATTCTTCCTCAGGAGAGAGGAGGCTACGCAGTTTAGATGTCAAAAGAGCCCTTAGTTACTACATAGAGTGTACCGAGGGTCACAGGTTTGACTCCCCTCCAGTTGTTCCTCACTTATGGAGAAGTGGGAATGGGCAAACCTGCCACCAAAAGATCTATTGCCAGGTGGATTGTGTCTTGTATACAATTCTGATATGTAAAACTGGGAAAAACTCCACCCTCAGGCCTGAGGACTCATTCCACAAGAGGTACAGCTGCTTCCCTGGCTGCTGCCAGGGATATCCCCTCTCTTAGAAATTTGTCAAGCAGCCACCTGGAAAACAGTCCATACCTTTACCAAGCATTACTCTCTGGATATCCAGGCTAGGAGTGATGCTCGGTTTGGCACAGCAGTACTTCAGAGCCTATTCCCAAAGTAGGTTCTGTCCCTCCTCCTTGGAGGTACTGCTTGGTAGTCTGCAATTGTCAGAATACAGCAAGACTTCATGTTGTTTGAAGAAAAAATTACTCACCTTAGTAATTATGTTTCTTCTAATGGAGACTTGCTGTATTCTGACCTCCCTCCCTGCCTCCCCTCTCAGAACCTGCTTTTGGGAAGTGGGTGGGCAGGTGTAGTGATACACCCCAGGGGTGTTTTTTGCTTTCACCCTCCTCCTTTTTGTTTGGGTGCTGATTTATTATTATTTGTAGTAGACTGGTTTTTGGTTTTTGGGTTTCCTGACTTGATTCTTCCTTGGGAATCCAAAACCTTTTTCAGCCAGTTGGCTAGTAGGAATTTTTACAATTTCCACATAGAATTTTTAAGTTAGTTGGGCTCGTAAGAATCTGATGGTTTAGGTTTGAAACACTTCAGACAGAGACTTCAACCGAGCTCAAGCTCAGCATTCTAGGCCCTGCATAGAAAGTTAACTCTTTGTTCTCTGTGGCAGTTCAAAGGTTGGGAATCACTGCAATTGTCAGAATACAGCAAGACTCCATTAGAAGAAACATAATTACTAAGGTGAGTAATTTTTTCATATATACTTATAGGAGCAGACAGGAAGTTCGGGGTCTTTTCCAGCCCAGGTGTTAGGCCTGTGGCTGGAGAGGGCCGGCTGGAGGAGCAGGTTAGGCAGTTAAGTAAGGGAGCTCGGCGGTCCGGGTGGGCCAGTGAGGGCCCCCAGATTGCAGACAGGATGGCTTTGCAGCGACATGTTGTTTAAGAGCTGGGGAAGGGAGCTCCATGGAAGAAGGATGGTTAGCCAGGTCCTGCATTGCTGGGGTCAGGGAAATGTAGTTGACCATGTATAGGGGGCCAGGATAGGCAGGAGACTGTACAGATCCTGTAAGGTGTTTTCCCAGGCTGCCAGGGCTGTGGTGGCAGTGACAGGGTCCCCACAGGGGGGAGGCCAGTGGCAGTGGCTCTCCCCCATACCTGGTGTGGCAGGCTGGTCTTTAAGGTGTTTGAATGTTTCAATCATATCACCTCTCTCCCTCCTTTGCTCAAGGGTATAGAAACATAGAATTTGACGGCAGATAAGGACCACTTGGCCCACCCAGTCTGCCATTTCCCTGCCTACTGGATAGGCTGCAGATCCTAGTTAACCAGCAGCCTACTTCTTCCTACCCTCACCCCCTAAAATTGCCTTATAACTGTCCCATGCATGCTTGAATTCCACCACTGTTTTTGACTCCACGACCTCCTCCGGAAGGCCGTTCCATGCATCCACAACCCTCCCTGTGAAAAAATACTTCCTTAAATTACCTCTGAGCCTCCCCCTCTCTATCTTCAAATTGTGCCCCCTTGTTCTTGCACACCTCTCTTTTTTGAAAGATGCTACCCTCTTGGACTTTGTTGATTCCCTTGAGGTACTTGAAAGTTTCGGCATATATTTACTTTAGGGGACACACCTTGGAAGTGAGTGCTCCTAGTGAGAAATATGGCCGCATGCATTTTGCAGTCACCGATAAGTCACACCCCACAGAACAAACAACATATTCCTGGACCTGGGGGCGGGGAGCGAGTTTCACAGAACTAACATAAATAAAGCTGAAATTGTACAATATTTAAACAAATCAACTTATTCCTGGACCTGGGGCGTAGTGCCCCACAGAACAAACATAAATAAAGCTGAAATTGTACAATATTTAAACAAATCAACTTATTCCTGGACCTGGGGGGCGTGGGGGGTGGAGCACCCCCACAGAACAAACAAACATAAATAAGATTGTTAGTGCTGCTAATCTTGTAATCATTTGCTTACGATAAACTGTACCACTTTATAGTTTACAGCTGAATCTAATTTAAGCCTACCTCTTCATACCCCCCTTTGTATATTCATGCTTTCAGTGCTAAACCAAATTAAAAAAAGGCATTTGTCATGGTGTTTGCATGTCACGTTTTGTTTGGTTAAACCAGTATTTCCAGAGATTTGTCATGTTCAAAAGTCCAGTATAAGTGTAAGAATAAGTCTCACGCTGTGATGTTATAATGATGTTACCTATTTGTTCGGGGGTGGGGGGGTGCCAGTACCTAGAAACATAGAAATGAGGCAGATGGAGCCAGGGGGGCCTTTCATCCATTTCTGGGACCTGCTTGGAGGGGCAGCCCCCCGGAGCGCCGTCATTGAAAGGCCGGGTGGGTCGCAGGTCATAGGGCAGGCCTTGGAATGCAGCTGCTGGCTGGAGCTTAGTGCAAGCCCAGGATGTGTAAAGTAGGGAAGTGGGCCTGAGCATAGATTCCCCGAAAGGGTCATCAGGAAGCAGAGCAATGAGCATGCCACTGTCTGTGAAAGTGGGTTGTTCAGAGTCACCAGGGTGGTGGCAGTGTCTAGGGGCTCTCCTGGTGCAGTGCAGCTGGTAGCAGATGGGCTCAAGTACTGGAGCAGAGATGCACCAGTGGGGGCCGTTACTGAGGAAAGGCTGAGCACAAAGAGGGAGCCAGTGCAGTGAGTTCAGTAGCACCTGCAGTTTAGCCAATATGGAGTGGGTTACAGGGCCTGGGTTGAAGGACACAATCCTGGTACCCCTTGAGGTTTGGGCCAAGGCCCAGGGGCTAGGTGGGGGAAGCTACACACTTTCCAGAGCTGGAGATTGGATGTCGACCAGTGCCAGAGTGTTTAGAGTGGGTAACCCAAGATAAGGAAAGAAAAGGGTTTGGCTTACCAGATCAGAGACCCAGGAGTCTGGGGGTTTCTGAGTCAAGCGGTCCTTGGGTAAATCATCTGAGGGGTTAAAAGTGGAGAAGCCTTGCTTGCACTGCCTGTTAATCCATCATGTTACTGCTCTTAAATAAGTCCAGCCAAAGTTTGTACAAAGGTTTGAATAACCCCATGGAGCTGCTTGTTTATTTGAAAGAAGGGAAACAACTCCTGCATTGCAGGAGTCATTTGTGGTGCAGGAGCTAAATAAAGAAGCTAGTTGGGAAGAGATTGGTAGTGATGTGCTTTTATTTAAGATGGAAGGTGGACGGAATGAAATGTAAGTTTTCCCCCTCCCTGTGTCTAAATTATTTTTCTCATAAGTTTGATTCCAGGTGAATTCTCCATCATGCATTAGATAGGACCAAGGGGCTCTGGGACTCGAGGAGTTTGGATGTGTGTAACATGGAGATTCTGGTCTGGTGCCAGCATTTGGGGAGAATCCAGATTTCAGTTTGTGAGACTGAGAGTGCACAGGTGAAAGAAGTCACCAGTAAGGTAGGCACACAGTTTTCCTGCCTTGTTTTGGTAGTGCACTTGCTCGGGTATAAGCACTTGTTGTGACCCTCTCTTTTTGCCCCTGGATCATCTGCGATAGAAGTAATGTCCCTAGACAGGTGGTGGGGGGGGGGGTTTACATGTGGGGGCTCATTTGGGATGTACCCTGAGCCCCAAAATGCCGCCGGACACCAAGCCTTGCGGTCCGGTGAGGTGTTAGACTTCCCAGCCTGGTTGGGACCTGTGGCACAGAAGAAAATGCTATGGGATAGACCTGGAGCAGGCATAGGCCTCAGCCTGCTGGTGTGGAGTGCGCGCATGATCCACTGGTCACGTGACCATCAGGCAGGGTTCCGATTGGAGGATGGCCAGAGAAGGAGCTACAGCAGCTGCAAACAGAAGCACCATCTTAGAAGGATCGGCGAGAGAGTAGCTGAGAGGGTGGGGAAGAAGGAGCATGAGAACAAACCATCGAGAAAAGAAAAAGGAAAAACAATTTCTTTGTGCATCAGCATTCAGACAAGTGAGTTGTGCTGCTAAGTACAGTAAAAGGACAGCAGGAGTCAATTGATTTGGCAGGTTCCTAGCTGTGTGTTTGGGAGGTACAGAGAAGAGACTTAGGCTGACATCCACCGTAGATTGGCAGAGGATTGTATCTGGCAGGGATGAAGGAGAACCTGAAGCAACCCCACAGGAGGAGCCGTTGGCCATGGTTCCTGCCTCATTGCTCTCCTGGCTCTGGCAAACTGGAGGAAGGGCAGAAAATGAACAATGTGTGAGGTGTGTGTATAAGGGAGGAGGTGTTGCCAGATTACCTATGTGCCAGCGTTGTACAGGCATGCTGCCAGTTCCAAATTTGGAGATATTCCGTCCCAGTTCCACTGCAAGCTCCTTCGTTCCTCGGTCACCTGCTAGTGGGGATTTGGGAGCCTTTGAAAGACTCTCCCTGGGAGAAAGCACTTGTGCCCAGGTGGAAGAGGCCAGAAGTGAATCCCCAGACATCATTGTGGAAGCTGTAGAAGATGAATGAGCAGGGACTAAAGTTAAGGAAGAAGGTGACGGGGAGCACAGCTGTCTGCCCCGCTCCCTGCCACCAGCTACCGACTATCCCTGTGGCAGAGGGAGGGGCAGGGGTCTCAGATGACCGGCAGGAGATCCTCCAGGGCCCAGGGGGTCTCTGACATGACCCCTGTCCAGCGGTAACCCACAGACCCTATTGCTCAAGTCAGAGCCTACCTTGGGAGTCAAGTTCTGAATTAAGCCCACTGGGTGTGGCTCTGAGTCAGATCCTGCACCAGCAGCAGCCAGGGGGAGCAATAGTGATTGGAAGGATCTGGAGGAGTTAAATGAAGAAAAGTATATTGGCAGCACCTTTCAGTTCCAGGACTATCAGGTGGTCAGGGCCATCCCCAGACCTTACCATCGGCTGGTAGTCATCTTGACAGACAGCACCCCACAGCTTCCGGTCTGGGCCAAGACCCTCCAGACCCAGACAGATGGGTTGAATCTGAGTGACCTGTTGAACATTAAGTATTAATGAGGGATATGGTTGCCACTGGGACAAGCCAGAAGTCCCAGTGTGAGGGATTTGCCAGAATGGAGCCAGGCAGAAAGGTGGGTCCACAGGAGGCTGCATGTGGAGTATCCCTATATGAACTATCCCTATGTGCCTGAAAGGTTATGGGACATCATCAAGGAGATGAGGGAAGAGTGGATCTTTAAGGGGCAGATGGACTGTTTAAAGAATCACCCTGGTGAAGGAGGTGCCCCATCTCAGCAGCTAATTCAGTAGGCAGGGTCAGTTTGTCTCACAGGACTTGGTCTGGCCTGACTTTATTTAAACATTTTGCCTTTGTCCAGGACTTGACTGGGACTCGGACCAAATATTACGTTATGGACCGGGATTCCTTCAGGGATGTGACCACTAAGCCAGACCCAGAATTTTATTTCCCTTCAGGTGGGGGATCTGCAACCTAAGCCTCCTGGATTGTTGAACTTATGAACTGTGCCAGGACAATTGCTTTGTGGAGCAGCATTACGGTGACTGTATACAGTTCTATTTTCCAAAACAGAAAGTTTTGATATTTAAAAATAACATTTCTATGATTAAAATATTTTATCTTTATGATAACAAGGTTGGAATGGAAGTTAAGGAGACTGGTGAGTGCATGTGTGAGTGAGTGGCTTGGGGACTGTACAAAGAGTAACCTGTTCGAAATGGTTGGAGGTAATTTGGGGTATAGCTAAACTGTTAGAAAACTGCCTCATTACTGTTTTGCAAATGTTTAATGCTGAAGTCCTGCAGCGAGTGCAGATGAAACTTTAAGCTCTGGATATGAAACTTGTTACTGCTTATTTACACTAACTATTTTCTGAGCTGCATTGCCGTGTTTTCTTACTTTAAATATAACACTGACTTGAGCGGCTTTGCACTCGCTGTTACTCGCTATTGCGAGATTCTGGAGCCCTAGTTCACTGGAACTAGGAAGAGATGTAGTTCTTAAGATTTCACTGTGAACTACAACTCGTAATTTTGGGGGTTGTTTTATGTCAAATACACCAGGAGTGATTGTAGAACTGTTCTAAGCCACAAATAGTGGTGATTTTTGAGTTTTAATTTTATTTACACACTTTTGGTATCTAGCCACTCCGTTGTCTTAGCAGTACTTCCTGGGTCATCTGGGCTTCATGAGAAGCCCTGCAGTGAGCAGGGCAAACAGCCGCCATGCATGTGAAGACGCCAAGACAAAGACGCCGCGATCCGCGCTGCACAAGAGGTAAGAGGGCAAGAGGGACAAACAATCATAGAGTAAACTGTCTGTAAGTACACTAATACCTTTGTTTAACTTCTGCTACAGCATATTTTATAAACACTATGAGTGATTTAATACATAGATACATAGACAGTGTCGGCAGATAAGGGCCTATGGCCCACCCAGTCTGCCCATTTGAGCTCGTAAGTTCAGTTTATGTTTTTCTAGAAGTCTGTTGCCCCTTACCCCTGACCTCCAGAATTCCTTTATGTCTATCCCATGCATTCTTAAATCCCGTGATTGTTTCAGCCCCCACCACTTCCTCTGGCAGGGTGTTCCACTTGTCCACCACCCGTTCTGTGAAGAAATTCTTCCTCATGTTTCCTCTGAATCGTCCTCCCTCCAACTTCATCCCATGCCCTCTAGTCCTGTAACATCTTTTTCGCTTAAAAACAGTGTATTCCTGCACCCTGTTCCTCCCTGTAAGATACTTGTATGTCTCTATCATATCACCTCTCTCCCTCCTCTCCTCCAGGGAGTACATGTTCAGTTCCTTCAACCTGTCTTCATAGGACTTGTGATGTAATCCATGCACCATCTTTGTTGCCCTCCTCTGAACCTTCTCTACCCTGTCTATGTCCTTACGTAGGTATGGTCTCCAGAACTGTACACTGTACTCCAGGTGGGGCCTCACTAGTGTCTTGTATAGCGAATTATGACCTCCCTTTTCCTGCTGGTGATGCCCTGCCTATACATCCCAAATCCTATTTGCTTTACCTGCTGCCTTGTCACACTGTTTCCTACATTGAGGTCATCAGAGATGATAACCCCAAGATCCCTTTCCTGCTTGGTGCATGCTATATCCTCACCCCCCAACTGATATATTGTGCCAGGGTTTTTGTGCCCCATATGCATTATCTTGCACTTCCTTGCATTGAGTTTCAACAGCCAAACCCCTGACCATTCTTCAGGTTTCTGCAGGTCCCTTCTCATTCTGTCTATACCCTCTGGTGTGCCTACTCTGTTACAAAGCTTTGTGTCATCAGCGAACAGTGAAATTCTGCCTTCTAGGTCCTGCGCAATGTCACTGATGAAGATGTTGAATAGGACCGGTCCCAGCACTGATCCCTATGGTAATTTCACTGGACTGTCCATCTTCTGCCAGTACTACTGCTGCAAATCTGACTACTACCAGTAGGAGAGATGTCATTATGACACTGGATGGGGAAACTGGTCTAATGTGTCATACTTGTCACATGTATATATTATTTGACTCACTCCCTAAAACTTCATTATATGTTTGTCTAAAATATGTCAATAACAGTGTACTGAGAGAAGATATTGACACTTTTTACAAAAGATTAACTGCAATCGAAATGCAACAAGAAGCATTTGGTCTCAATACTGGTAATGCAACATCAAAAGAGGGAACATCTGAAAATTGTCAAGGGCATGATGAAACAGGAATAGATAATCTACAGTGTGGTACGGTACAAAAAGGAAAAAGAAAACGCACTGCACTTAGTGTGAACAGTAATAACATCGATACTGATGACTGGACAGAAGTAACAGTGGGGCATAAATCCAAGACTAGGTGCAGGGCATTGGGAAGCACACTGGAACTGGGCAATAGATACGAACCTCTAATTGACTTAAACTTGGGGGATGGTGTGAAGGATGTTCAATCTAGGGAACATCTTGCTGGTAACAGCACAGAACTGCAAGTTAGTGAAGGTAATGATATGATTAGTGACTCCTCTAACTTATCGTCCCAACCAGTTGGTTCATCAGAACCACAGTCTGACTCTATGAATAACCAGAATCTTATGAAAAATCTGACGAAAGATAAGAGAGGAAGGTCCAAATATATACCCAATAACCCAGAAACTCTAAGAGATGATGGAACCTAGCTAAGTATACTGGAAAACCAAAGAGCAGGACAAATAACACAGAACCTATGGACACTCAACAAACTAAGGAGCAACATAGGCAATAGTTTGTTTTAGGTGACTCAATAATTAAATGCACGGACAAAATTGTGTTCAGGAGGGACAAACATTACATAGCTTGTTCTTCCTTCAGAGGAGCAGGAATAAATTATATACATTCCGTGTGCACTGACATCCTGCACAATTCTGATTCAAATCCCCTAGTCATAATAATACACGCAGGAACAAATGACTTAAAGAAACTATCAATTGATGAAATGAAACAGGAATACATAAATTTGGGAAAAAAGCTAAAAGAACTTAATTGCGAGATCTATTTCTCAGAAATATTACCTGTACCCAGGGCTAACTATCTGACAATGAGAAAAATTAAATGTATAAATGAATGGATGAGGAAATGGACATTCAAAGAGGGATACTCCTCTATTCCTCATTGGGAAACATTCAGTGAAAATAGATCACTATTTTGTTGGGACAGGTTACACCTAAGTAAGCAAGGAGCTTACAAACTGGGAAGAACATTTGAGAACATTATCCTGAAGTCTTTAAACTAATAGGGGGGGATAAGGGACCCCAGTTAAACCCAAATCCCTACAGTAGTAAACTAAAGATTTGGGCCTGGATATTCAGATTGCGCCAGGCTGTGGCACAAGCCTGGGCGCAGCGCAACTTGGCTGCGCTGGGGCGTTGACTGGGCGATATTCAACGGAGCTGCACCATGGCACAGCATTGTTGAATATCACACTCTGGCCACCCGCAGTGCGCATGGCACAGTGGCACTGCACCAGCATAAGTGGCCAGAGTGGAGCAGGGGGATCCGCTAGCGCAAGTTCCCTTGCGCTATGCGCAACAACTGCAATATTTAAAAGTGCACATGCAAATGGGGCCATAATGTATGCAAGGCACAAATGGGGCCATTTGCATGTCATTATGGCTCCATTTGCATGCAGGTGCGCCGATCCCAGGCGACTCCTGGCGCCCTGCCAGGCAGCAGCCATTGGGGACCGATGCCCCTGCACAGCGCGGCAATGTGCCCTTCTGCCCGATCGCGGACATTCGGAGAGTTAAATAATGGCCTATATCCCTGGTGGTCCAGTGGACTGCCACACGCCCGATCATGGGCTTAAGTATATAATAAATCACGTCCTATATCCCTGGTGGTCCAATGGACCACTGTCAGCCTGATTGCGGGCTTAGGTTTGAACAAATAAAGTCCTAAATCCCTGGTAGTCCAGTGGACCGCTTGCAGCCCGATCGCGGGCTAAAGTATAAATATACTTACGTCCTATATCCCTGGTGGTCCAGTGGACCACTGTCAGCCTGATCGCAGGCTCAGGTATGAACAAATAAAGTCCTATATCCCTGGTGGTCCAGTGGACCACTCTCAGACCGATCGCTGGCATGTGTAATAATAAAATTAAGTCCAATATCCCTGTTGGTCCAGTGGACTGCTTGCAGCCTGATCGCGGGCATTTGTAATAATAAAAATAAGTCCAATATCCCTGGTGGTCCAGCGGTACCCTCTCCACCCACCCACTGGGCCCCACCCCCTCCCCCGGTCAGCGGGCGGCAGCACCACCCGCCTGCCGCCCGACACCCGCCGACTGACACCATGGGTAGGGCTGTATGCCCATTGGTCCTGGCGTGAGCCAATGGGCATGCAACCATACCATACATATTCAGATATGTGACTGGATCATTCATATATCTGGACTGTAGCTCAAGATGCAGACTCATGCCCATTGGCTCACGCTTTGGACCAATAGGCGATATCTCTACCTACGGTGTCAGTCGGCGGGCGGCAGGCGCGGCAAGCGAGGTGGTGCTGCCCACCACTGACGAGGAGGAAGTGAGGCGTCCTGGGCGGTGGGGAGGGCCCCCTGACCACAAGTGATATGGACTTTATTTATTTATAAATGCCCGCGATCGAGCTGCAAGCAGTCCACTTATTCACCAGGGATATTGGACTTAATTTATTATTACAAATGCCCGCGATCAGGCTGTGAGCAGTCACTGGACCACCAAGGATATAGGACGTTATTCATTTATACTTAAGCCTGTGATTGGGCTGACAGCGGTCCTCTGGACCACCAGGGAGATAGGACATTATTATTTTAAACAGATGCCTGTGATTGGGCATGGGGGGGTGCCGCCACAGAGGTGCAGACAGAGCTCGGGTGGCCACCCACAGGTGGCAGCTGCCGTGTTGCACCCTGCAATACGGCAGCTCACCTGTGGGTGACCAGCCGTTGTTCCTTTTTTTTTTTTGGCTCACCTGTGTGCGGCACAAGTAGGGGTTGCGCATGAATGGACTCAGCACATCCCAGGCTGAATATCGGGATGTGCGGAGTATGCATGGGCACCCCCCCCCCACCTGCGCCGCATACATTACTGATGTGCTCTGGCACATCGGGATTTATGACAGGCACAATCCCCATTTGAATATAGCGCCGAGGCACATCAGTGGGTTGCAGATGGTGCAACACTGTTGTGCCATGTGCAACCCTTTTGAATATCTAGGCCTTGGAGTATAAATGCCAGAAGCCTTAATAATATTAAATTTAATAATATTAAATTAACTGAACTACAAATACTTATAAAAAGACATAATATAGACATTGTTTGTATATCTGAAACTTGGTGGGACGAGAGCAGTAAATGGTCAAAAATATCCTAGGGTATCAACTTTTTACCAAAAATCGAACAGACAGGAAAGGAGAAGGTGTTTGCTGTTATCTCTTCTTGCTTTCACCATCTCAGTCACCCCTACTCCTTATCATTTTAATTTGACTCGTGTAAACAGACCAGCTGTTACATATCACCCCTACTTCTTAAAAATCCAGCTGTTGTATATCTCTCCTCCTTTTCTACTGAATCCCTCTCCTAATGTCAGGGCTAATAATGAATAAACTGGTACTTCTTATGCTAGTCATAGCTACCCCACTTTTATTACACCTATCTATTTGTGCCATCCCCCCCTATGAAACTGCTCCCCCACACAATCAACACCAAGATTTCACTTTCTCAAATCTACTGGTGTCACCTGCAGTATGCTATGATACCACACCATTACTCCTAAGCAAGGCCTGGATTCGCCTGGTTGCCCTTGCCCTTAAATCTAGGTCCCTGCAAATCTGTTCTCTTTCACCTTTCCTGCATCGAAAACTATGGTACCTCCTCATACTGGCCATTCTTCTCTCTGGGGATATACAGCCAAACCCTGGATCCCTAACCTCTTCAGCTGCCCCTATCTCTAATGCTGCAGGTCTACTTATAACACATCATAGTATCAGGAGCCTTGAGCAAAATTTTATGGAACTTGAAGCTTGGACCGCACTTTATAAGCCTGATATACTATGCCTTACTGAAACTTGGCTGAAGCCATCCACTCCTAACTCACGGTGTGCTCTACCATCTTATAATCTGCTGAGAAGTGACAGATCAACCCCTAAGAGAGGGGGAGGTACAGCAATCTATTATAAAGCACACCTCCAGCTCTCTAAAATCAGCTCGGCCCCCATGAACCATTGTGAGGCACTTCATGCCCTCCTCACTCTTGGTGCAAAGAAATTGAATAATTTCAGTGCTTACAATCCGCCTACCCATGGCCTAAAAGGACTGGATGAGCTTCTTGACCAAACCGCCATTCACTCTGGTAACAAAAAAGTCCTTATACTAGGTGACATCAGTTTAAACTGGTTGGGTAACATACACACGACAACCCTGACTAGACTACAGAATTTTAACCTACATCAGCTTATCGCTTTGCCCACCAGAACTGCTCCTCATTCCAACACTAGCACCCTGCTGGACTGGATCATGACAAACCGACCTGAGAATATTTTAGATATAGGAATCCTATCGGATGCCATCACAGACCACTCCCCCACTTTCTGTGTTTGGGGCAAATGTAGGCCTGAACCCATGAAAACACGTTTCATTACTTTCCGCAATTTTGTAAACTTTGACTCACAAGCTTTCTTGCAAGATGTAGCTTGCATTGACTGGTCCCCTCTCTTTTGCTCATCAGATGTCCAGACAGCACTAAACATCTTCCTGAAAAAATTCTTAGAACTGCAAGAAATCCACTGTCAACTCATTACACAGCGGATTAGAAACAGTCAGACGCGATGGCTAAAATCTGACCTATTAGCTAAATTAAGACAGAGGGACAACATCTGGCTTCACTACAAGAAAACAGGTCTTCCTGCAGACCTTAATACATACAGAGCATTAAGAAATGCTTGTAAGAAAGACATCAAACAAGCAAAAAGTGCATACTGTAATAACCTTTTAATAGACTCTCACGGGGACCTCAAAAAATTCTGGTCCCATATTAAGTTCTTCCTGGGATCAAACCAGCCATCCACTCCAAATGATATGACTCTAAATGGCACCCATTGCAACAATCCCCTCACTATTGCAAACTTCTTTAACAGGCAATTTGCTGACCTCACCCAATATACCTCCACTTTCCCTGCTTTGTCTTACCGCATCTTACCTGCAAACTCCTCCAAGCCTACTTTCCATTTCAAGTCCGTCCCAACTAATCTAGTTCTCCGACACTTAAGAAACATCTCGGAGCATACATCTGTTGGGTCTGATAACTTGGAACCGAAGCTCCTAAAAATGGCTGCGCCCCACATAGCAGCTCCCCTTGCTAAAATCTTTACCCTCTCTCTGTGTCAAAGTTCTGTCCCGGATATTTGGAAGTTGGCCAGAATTACCCCCATCTTCAAAAAAGGTAACCCACTTGACCCATTGAATTACCATCCCATTGCCATCCTATCTGTTCTCAGTAAAATACTTGAGAAAATAGTTGTTACCCAGACCACTGACTTCCTATTGAAACACGACCTCCTAACTGGAGCACAACTTGGTTTCTGCAAGGGTTATAGTACCACCATCGCACTACTCAAACTCACATCTGACACCTTAGTGTCTATGGACTCTGACAGGCTCACTGGGGCCATTTTTATTGACATGACTAAGGCTTTTAACCTTGTCGACCACTCCATCCTCATTGCTACTCTAAACTCCCTAGGTTTCTCGCTAAATGTTGTAAGCTCGTTTGATAGCTATCTATCTGATAGGTCTCAATACGTGAAATTCAACTCCACCCTCTCCGACAAGGCTACCATCAGCACTGGCGTACCTCACGGGTCAATCTTAGGTCCTCTGCTTTTCACTATTTTCATAAATAGTATTACCACAAATCTCCTCAGCAACTCCTCCCTACCATATGCTGATGACATTGTCCTGTACTGCAGTTCGAATAACATCAAGGACATAAACACAAAACTCTCCAGTGATTATCAACTCTTACAACAGTGACTTGTAAATCACAAAAAAGCACTGAAACATAGAAACACAGAAACATAGAATTTGACGGCAGATAAGGACCGCTTGGCCCACCCAGTCTGCCCATTTCCCTACCTAATGGATAAGCTGCAGATCCTAGTTAACCAGCAGCCTACTTCTTCCTACCCCCCCCTAGAATTGCCTTATGACTGTCCCATGCATGCTTGAATTCCACCACTGTTTTTGACTCACAACCTCCTCGGAAGGCCGTTCCATGCATCCACAACACTCTCTGTGAAAAATACTTCCTTAAATTACCTCTGGGCTGCCCCCATCTTCAAATTGTGCCCCTTGTTTTTGCACACTCTTTTTGAAAGATGCTACCCTCTTGGACTTTGTTGATTCCCTTGAGGTACTTGAAAGTTTATATCATGTCCCCCCTCTCCCTCCTTTCCTTGAGGCTATACATATTAAGCTCCTTTAGTCTCTCTTTGTATGTCTTCCAGTGCAGACCCTGCACCATTTTAGTTGTCCTTCTCTGGACAGCTTCCATCCTGTCTGTGTCTTTGTGGAGATTGGGTCTCCAGAACTGCACGCAGTACTCCAGATGGGGTCTGACCAGCTGTCTGTACAGAGGGATAATAACTTCCTGTTTTCTACTGGTGATGCCTCTCCCTATGCATCCCAGTATCCCCCCAGCCCTCCTTGCTGCCCTCTTACATTGCTTGCCCACCTTTAGGTCATCTGATATGACTACCCCCAGGTCCCTTTCCATTTTTGTTGTTAGTATCTCACCCCCCATTTTGTACTCTTCCTCTGGGTTTTTGTTTCCCAGGTGCATTACCTTGCACTTCTTAGCATTGAATCTAAGCTGCCATACATTTGACCATTCCTCTAACCTTGCCAAGTCCCTTCTCATCCTTTCCACCCCACCTTGTGCATCAACTCTGTTGCAGATCTTTGTGTCATCTGCAAAGAGACATACTTTCCTTCCAGTCCCTCTGCAATGTAAACATAAAGACATTAAAGAGGACCGGTCCTAATACTGAACCCTGCGGTGCCCCACTAGTAACCCCTTTCTTCAGAGTGGACTCCATTTACTATTACTCTCTGTGTCCTATTCTCCAGCCAATTCTTTGCAGGCTGTCATCTTGGGACCCACTCCCAGGCTGGCTAACTTGTATATTAATCTTTTGTGTGGGACTGTGTCAAATGCCTTGCTAAAGTCTAGGAAGGCCATGTCCTCAGCCCTCCCTGATCTACTACTTGGTCACCCAGTCAAAGAAGTCTATCAGATTCATCTGGCATGACCTTCCTGCTGTGAATCCATGCTGCCTTGGGTCCTGTGCCCCTCTGGCCTCTAGATACTCGACAATTCTTTCCTTCAGAAGTGATTCCATCATTTTCCCTATCACTGAGGTTAAACTAACAGGTCTGTAGTTTCCTGCTTCTGCCTTGCTCCCACTTTTGTGAAGGGAAATCACATCTGCCCTCCTCCAGTCCTCAGGTACCACCCCATCTTCCCATGATTTGTTAAAGAGGGTAGTCAGTGTGTCACTAGTTCTACCCTTAGTTCTTTTAGAATTCTGGGATGAATCCCATCAGGCCCCATTGCTTTGTCCACCTTCAGTTTTAAGAGTTCTTTCAGAACCCTTTCTTCTGTAAGGGGGCTGGTATCAACTTCTGTATCCAGAGTGTTTCTATTGTTTGTTTTAGGTACCTCCCCCTCTTCATTTGTAAATACTGAGCAAAAATATTTGTTTAGTATCTCTGCCTTTTCACAGTGACCCTCTGCCTACCCCCCGGCCCTTTATTAAGCCTCACTATCCCTCCCTTGGTCTTCCTTCACTCCCTGATGTACCTATAAAAGGTTTTATTCCCCTTCTTAACTGAGTTGGCTATCTTTTCCTCAGTTTGGGCCTTTGCTGTTCTGACTGCCTTCCCAGCTTCCTTTTGCTTTAACTGAAACAGTTCTCTGTCCTGCTCCTTCTGTGATTCCTTGTACTTCCTGAATGCTTTCTTTTTCTCTTGAACCTTCACTGTCACTTCCTTTGAGAACCATAGTGGTTTCTTACATCGTTTTGTTTTGTTTATTTGCTTCACTCAAAGGCTTGTTACCTCTGTGATGGCAGTTTTTATTATTCCCCATTGTTCTTCCACCCCTCCTTCCTGCCCATTTGCTAGTGCATTCCTTAGGCACTCACCCATTTTGGCAAAGTCAGCCCTCCTAAAGTCCAGTACTTTTGCCTTTGTATGGCTTGACTCTATTGCTGTGTTTATTGTGAACCATACTGTTTGATGGTCACTAGTTCTCAGATGGCTACTCACTTCTACATCTGTGATCGTCTCTCCATCTCCATTTGAGAGAACCAGGTCTAAGATTGCTCCCTCTCGAGTGGGTTCCAATACTAGTTGTCTAAGGCATGCCCCCTGTAGGGCATCTAGAATAACCCCACTCTAAGTGGCTGCTGCAACTGCGCCAGTTAACATCTGGCATATTTAGATCACCCATCAGCAATATCTCCCCTTTTTCTGCCATTCTAAGTATGCTTTCTATCATTTTCTTGTCCATTTCCTCCCCCTGAGAGGGGGGTCTGTATACAACCCCTGTGTGGATTGTGGTGCCATTGCCTGTCTCCAAATTGACCCACAGTGAACACAGCAAAGACCCAAGCTATGTTATTTGGCTCCAGCTTCAAGCTCAAATACTCCCAAATACACTTTAATGTCTCCTTCCTTGACGGCTCCTCTGTCAGGGTGGTAAATTCATTCAAGTGTCTCGGGGTCACTCTTGACCCATCCCTGAGTTTCGACCTCCACATCCATACTATTTGTAAGCAGGTTCACTCCAAACTAGGGATTGCTTACCGAACAAGCTATACGCTCACACCTTTAGCTAGACTTTGCTATAGCCCGTGGGATACTACTTCCCTCTCTCACTTACGGGGTTGCTACATATGCCTCTGCCAGCAATTTGAGTCTCCATAAGTGGGACATTACTTACAATAATATCTATCGCTTTGCATCCAGCTTCCCCCGGCTTAAACATCACTGTTTTCTATACTCGGATCTAGGATGGCTTCCACCACAGGAACAAAGGTCCTACGTGCTTGGGACCATTACTGACAACATTATCTGATCCTGTATCCCAAACTCACTGGCCTGTCTCCTTCTCTACCAGAAAACAAACTATGTGTTGTGCTCCGCAGTAAATATCCCTGTCCTTGTCCCGAGACATCGCACCAGTAAAGGTGGTCGTGCCTTTGCTTGTTATGCTCCCAATTTCTGGAACTCACTTCCTGTAACCCTACGCCAATCTGTATCTCACAACTCCTTTAAGAAAGAACTTCAACATTATCTCCTCTCCTCCTACACATGCTCCTGCTTCAAACCACCCTAGCCCACACCCTCTAATCCTGCCCTCCACTTGTCATAACCAAGGAGCCTAGGGCCCACCACTGTCAGTGAAACTCTCCCTCTCAACTTTTTCTTCCTCATTTCTTTCATTTTCTTTTCCCCCATTTCCTCCTCTTCTTTCCAGGTTATCAAATCATCCATCCCCACCTTCTCTCCAAAGCTTCTCCCTCTATCTACCTCTGCCTGGTAGCTAACACTCCCACTGCTCCCCATTTCCTTACTTACTTGCACAGTTACCTGGTCAGATAATTTGACCTTAATGTATTGTCTTGTGTAAATATTAATGCTGTACTTTTGTCTTCCTACCTCAATCTCCTATTTTGACCTGATTGTATTTTGTCTCACATTAACTAAAATGCTTAAATGCTTATTTCTGGCCTAACTACCTCAATACTTTGTCACATTGCTGCTGATATGTAATTTGTGCTATGTATCATATTGTTCCTGTACTTTGCACTATGTATCATTGTTCTCATACTTTGCACTATGTATCATTGTTCTCATAATTTTGTCTCTGTACTCTCTCGGGTCATGCCTGAAAATAGTCTTTCTGGCTAGTGCACCTACCCGGTAAACAAAAACTAAATAAAAAATGTATCCAAAATGATTCAGTGTCAGCAAATTGATAGAATAGGCCCCCCAGATAGAACAGCGGAAACTCTGTGGCTAAATAAATACATTTTTGAAATTGGGGTCTGACATCATAGCCCCTATAATAACTTACTTCTATAATTGGAGTATTCAATCTTCAACAGTTCCTGACTGTTGGAAAATGGGTGATATTATTCCTCTTCATAAAGGTGGCGACCTTACAGTTCCTTCTAATTATAGACCAATTACTTTGCTCCCTGTTTTGTCTAAGGTGCTGGAAAGGCTGATAAATAATCAGCTTAGTCAGCACCTTGACTATTAGGGTTATTGTCTAACTGTCAACATGGATTTAGAAAGGTAGGTCCACAAATACTGCCCTACTTGAATTTAGTAACCTGGTGTCAACATCTTTGAATAAAGGTAATTATACTGGGGCGTGTTTGTGGACCTTAGTAAAGCATTTGATTTGGTACATCATGAAACACTTTTGTTAAGACTACAGACTATGGGATAAATAATAATTCCTTGCAGTGGTTCAGATCTTACTTAACGAATCGCAAACAGAGGGTGGTCTGTGGTGTTGCTGTCTCGGATCTCCTGGACTTATATCGAGGTGTACCTCAGGGCTCAATTTTGGGCCCTGTGTTATTCAATATTTATATTAATAATCTTCCTGATTATGTGGTCAATACTGATGTTAGACTTTATGCAGATGATATAGTTTTGGTAGCATCTGCTAGTAGTCAGAGATCTGAGACAGCAACTTCAGACAGACTTTACTAATATTGAGTCTTGGATAAGGGATTCTGGACTTTTAATAAGTTCTGGGAAAACTCAAAGTATGATTTTTTCTGTGGGATCTCACACTAAGAATTTTACTGATTTGAAGATTAGTTTTCTGGATGGGACATATGTGCAAGAGGTTAATACTTATAAATATTTAGGAGTTATGGTGGATTATCGTTTTTCTTTTTCTGATCATATATTATTACAAATTAAAAAAGTAAATCAAAGATTGGGAGCATTAAGAAGGGTGTCAGGTTGTCTGAATAGGTCTATAAAGACTAAGTTGATAAAACAACTCTTGTTACCAGTATTAGAATATGGTCTTCCATTATATAAACACTCCTATAAAAATCTTTATTAAAGTTGGATCAGACTTATTATAGATTGGGAATTATATATTGAACAACAAATCTCGAGTTCATCATTGTATAGTTTATCAAGAACTTGGATGTTATATCCATCAGCTCGAAGAAGAATTTGTGTAGCTTACAATATGCCATGGTTTGATACATTCAAATATGCATTCTTTGAGATATTTGATTTGTTTGAATTCAGACTCTAAATATTTAGGTATGTTTAGGAGATCAATAAGAAAATTGCCTACAATTCAAAATTTAAATCGTATGGGGGGACATGGTTTTACAGAATAGTGTAGCTAGATCATGGAATGACTTGTCTTGTCAAATTATTGAAATTTCTGATTTGCACATTTTTAAGCTTGAATTGTTTAATTATTTAAATGTTGGTTGTAATTGTTTTTAAGTCTTGTTTTTGGTATTGTTTGTATTTTGTTATGTTTTGATGTTTTGTAATGATACCACAGGTATTTGTTGAAAATGGGGATTTACTTCCCAACAGATAAACCTGTATAAAAATAAAATTTTAAACAAACAAACAAACAAACAAATACTATTTTTCCTCACACAACAAAAATAGTATTGGGCATTTGCTATAGACCTCCAAATAGTAATAGCAACTATAAATGTTCCCCTAATTGAGGAAATTAATTTTGCCTGTAAACAGGGTGATACTATACTACTGGGAGACTTTAATGTACCAGGTATTAACTGGAATAAAATGACAGGAGTCACTGCTTTTGAAAAAGCACTAATTGACACCCTAGTGTCTTATGGTTGTCATCAAATGGTGGATTTCCCCACCAGAGAAAAGAACATCCTGGATCTTGTAATTACAAACTCTAAAGAATGAATTAACAATATAGAAGTTCACTCTCAGCTGGGCTGTAGTGATCACAAAACTATAGAATGTATATTAAATATTAGAAAGACTAAAATTAATGATCATCCTTTATCGTGTGACTATAAAAAAGTCAATTGGCAAGAATTTTCTAAAGCTTTTAGTAATATAAACTGGGGGGGGCATCTTTTTATGAAAAGGATGTAAACCTAATGTGGGATACACTAAAATCGAAAATGTATGAGTTAATCAAATGCTATATACCTAAGCGTAAAAATAAAAATATTAAAGGTGCTATCCCCCTATGGTTTAGTAAGGCAATTAAGCACAAAATAACAAGAAAAAGGAAAGCATTCAGAAAACATAAGTCAAAACCATCACTAATCAACTTGAGCAAGTTGAGAATCCAAAAGAGATTGTTGAAATCACTAATGAAAAAAGAGAAAATAAAACTTGAAAATAAATTGGCCTCAAACAAAAATCCTAAGGCCTTTATGCCTATATCAATAATAATAAGCAAACAAATAATTGAATCAACTCAGTCACTGTTAACAGTGTCACTAAGAATAATAATGAGATTACCAATAGATTTAACACTTTTTTTTACATCAATCTATAAAGTCAATAACTCAAATGTAACCACACCAGGAGTAGAGAATTCAGAAGTATTTAGAGTCACCCAAGAAATGGTTATTAAAGAGTTATACAGCATATGTACATCATCTTCATCAGGACCCGATAATATTGACGCTATAATTTTGAAACAATTGGCTGACGTGGTTGTTGGACCCCTGACTACTCTATTTAACAAATCCATTCTTACAGGTGAAGTTCCATTAGATTGGCGTAGTGCAATTGTGGTCCCGATACATAAGGAGGGTAATAAATCAAGTGTTGCCAACTATAGGCCTAGTAGCCTTATGTCAATTTGTTGTAAGACTTTAGAACGATTAATTAAAAGTAAAATTGAAAAATATATAATTGCTTTAGGTATACAGGATATTTCTCAACACGGTTTCATTAAAGGACTGTCATGTAACACAAATTTGGTATCATTTTATAGTTTTGTTAGTAGTAATTTAGACAAAGTAATACCTATTGATGTCATCTTATTGGACTTAGGGAAAGCATTTGCTACAGTACCACATAACAAACTAATACAAAAACTAGGCGATCTAGGACTAAATAAATACATTGTAAGATGGATTGGGAATTGGTTAACAAACAGAAAACAGACTAGGAATTAACTCAGTCCTTTCTGATGAAGGAGTAGTGTGTAGCGGGGTCCCTCAGGTGTCTGTATTGGGTCCGATCCTGTTTGGTTTATTTATAAGTGATTTGGGTGCAGGGATTGATTCAGCAATTACAAAGTTTGCAGATGACACAAAACTAGGTGGTGATGTATCATCATTGTTAAAATATAAGCAATTAAGTGAAAGTCTGTCAAAAATTGAAAAATGGGGAGAAACTAATAGGATGAAATTTAATGAAACTAAATGTGCAATAATACATTTTTGGAAAAAAAATGAAATACCAATATAGTCTAAATGGAATAAAAATCAAAAATAGTAAATGTGAAAAAGACCTAGGAGAATGGATTAACTCACAATTATCCTCGAGTTCGCATATAATAAAAATCATTGGGAAATGTAATAGTATTATTTGTTCTATCAAAAAAGCTTTTATTTCCAGACACACATCTTATATTATGAAACTATATAAGACCTATGTAATACCACACTTAGATTATGGATCACCCATTTGGAGCCCTTATCTTAAAAAGGATAAAATACAGATAGAGTACAAAAACGACTGACTAAATCCATTAAAGGATTAAAAAACTTGGAATATGACAAAAGGTTAGAGTGTTTAAATCTCTTTTCTTTGGAAACCAGAAGAATTAGAGGAGACTTGTTATTTATGTATTGAATTATGAAAGACCCAATTATAATGGAACAATGTAATTTAAACAGACTTCAAAAAACAGTAAATTTAAGATCTCACGACAAATAAATTGTCATTAATAGAGTACATATTGTTAGACATAAAAAATTCTTTACTGTATGTACTGCAGAGTTATGGAATAAAATGCCCAAAGAAACTGTGGAGGCAGCCACAATACAAACCTTTAAAAAAAATTAGATGAATAGTTAATACTTACAAGTGTCAACTAATATGCCTACTATGTGTGGGAGACAATTAAATGGGTCTTTAGCCTACTTTGTCTATATGCACCAAGTTAAACCAAGTTAAGTTCAATCACTGTAACGAAATAAGTAAGATTGTTTGATTAATGAGAAAATAATGAAGGGTTTTTCCAAACATTTGGAATCTCCTGGCGCAGGTAGGTTAGATTTTAGAAGTGCATTGGGTGGAAAGGCAGGTTGGGTGGTGCTAGTGGCCAGATATGACAAGTCTGTTAGTAGAAGGCTGGGGAGTGTGCATACCCAGTTTGATGGGAGGAGACCATCACTGGACTCTTGCCATTATTCCCAGGAGGGAATGATTTTCTGGGTGGGTAAGAGTGTAAGCTCCTCCTTCAAAGAGGGGCTTATGCTCCCAGTTTTAGGCACCCCTTTTCCCCTCCTACCCCCCCCAGAGCTAGGGAATTTATTGGAGCTCTGGGGGACTTTGGCTGCTGCACACCTCAAGGTGGCAGCAGAAAGTAGACTTAGAGAATATATATATATATATATATATACACACACACACACACACACACACACATATATATAAGCAGACAGGAAGTTCAGGGCCTTTTCCGGCCAAGACGTTAGGCCTGGGGCCGGAGGGGGGCTGCTGGAGGAGTAGATTATGCAGTAAGTAAGGTAGCTTGGTGGTCCAGGTGGGTCAGTGAGGGGGGACCCCCCCGAAGTGCAGACAGAATGGATTTTGCAATGATGTGGCGTTGAGGAGCTGGGGAAGGGAGCTCCATGGGGAAGGATGGTTAGCCAGGTCCTGCATCACTGGGGTCAAGGAAATGTAGTTGGCCATGGGGGGCCTGGATAGGCAGGAGCCCATAGAGATCCCGTAAGGTGTTTTCCCAGGCTGCCAGGGCTGTGGGGGCGGTGGCAGGGTCTCCATGGGGGGAGACCAGTGGCAGTGGCTCTCCCCTGTTCCCATTGTGGCAGGGTGACCTGGAGGGAGATGGAGCCAGGGGGGCCTTCCACCCATTTATGGGATCTGTTTGGAGAGGCAGACCCCAGGGCACCAGCATTGAAAGGCCGGGTGGCTCGCAGGTCATAGGGCAGGCCTTGGAGGGAGGCTACTGGCTGGAGCTTAATGTAAGCCCAGGATGTGTACAGTAGGGATATGGACCTGGGCATAGATTCCCCAAAAGGGTCATCAGGAAGCAGAGCCATGAGCATGCCACTATCTGTTAAAGTGGGTTGTTCGGAGCGGCCTGGGCGGTGGCAGTGTCCAGGGGCTCTCCCAGTACAGTGAGGCCAATAGTAGATGGGCTCAAGTACTGGAGCAAGGCCAGGTTTCAGGGCCACTGCACCAATGGGGACTGTTACTGAGGAAAGGCTGAGCACAAGGAGGGAGCGGGTGCAGTGAGTTCGGCAGCACCTGCAGTTTAGCCAATATGGAATGGGTTACAGTGCCTGGGTCAAAGGACAAAATCCTGGTACCCCTTGAGGTTTGGGTCAGGGTCCAGGTGGGGGAAGCCACACGCTTTCCCAAGCTGGAGAGTGGGCATTGACCAGTGCCAAAGTGTTCAGGGTGGGTAACTCAAGATAAGGAAAGAAAAGGGCTTGACTTACCAGATCAGAGACCCAGGAATCTGGGGGTTTCTGATTCACGTGGTCCTTGGGTAACTCATCCGAGCGGTAAAAAAGTGGAGAAGCCTTGCTTGCACTGCCTGTTAATCCATCTTGTTACTGCTCTTAAATAAGTCCAGTCAAAGTTTGTACAAAGGTTTGAATAGCCCCTTAGAGCTGTTTTATTTATTTGAAAGAAGGGAAACAACCCCTGCATTGCTGGAATCATTTGTGGTGCAGGAGCCAAATAAAGAAGCTAGTTGGGAAGAAACTGGTAGTGATGTGTTTTATTTAAGATGGAAGGGGGATGGAATGAAATGGATGTTTTCCCCCTCCCTGTGTCTAAATTAGTTTTCTCATAAGTTTGATTCCAGATGAATTCTGCACCACTCTTTAAATGTGACCAATGGGCTTTGGGGCTTGAGGATTCAGGAGGTGTGCCACATGGAGATCCTGGTCCAGTGCCAGTGTTCAGGGAGAATCCAGATTTCGGTCTGTGAGTTTGAGAGTGCACAGGTGAAAGAAGTCACCAGTAAGGTGGGCCCACAATTTTCCTGCATTGTTGTGCTAGTGCACTTGCTCGGGTGTAAGCGCTTGTTGTGACCTTCTCTTTTTGTCCCCAGATCATCTGCGATAGAAGTAATGCCCCTAGATGGGGGGCGGGGGGTTTACATCCATAATAATGAAATCCCAGCCCATACTGTCTAATGATCTCACCCAGGGGCAGCATATACACTGCAAACAATATGGGTAAAAAGACCGAGCTCTGGGGAACACCACAGGTCAGTGACACTGGGTGTCAAGAGAAACTTCCCAACACAACTCTCTGTGTCCTGTCCCTGAGGTAGGACTCAAACAAGCAGATGACTCTACCAGTGAGACCTATGTATTCTCTCAGCTGGTCCAGCAACAGCCAATGGTCTACAATGCCAAAAGTTGAGAAGAGATTTAGGAGAACGAGAGTTGACCATTCACCTCTATTTCTCAGCCTGAGAAGGTCAGTGTGCACCCTGGCCAGTGCAGTCCCGGGGATATGCCTGGTCCTAAATCCTGACTGTAGGAGACTCATAGATGTAAAAAGTTATTGGGTGTGCCTCAAGCTGCAGTGCAACCATCTTCTCATTAACCTTGCCCAAAAAGGACAAGTTAGAGACTGGACAGTAATTCACTGGGCTGTCACAGTCCAAAAATGACTTTTTCAGGAGAGACCTCATCAGTGCATCTTTCAATGCTGCCAGAAAGAGATCTTCCTTCAAGGAACACCAGCCAATTCCTGCAAACACTGGGCCCAGTTGTCTGATAAAGCTCACTAGCAATCTTGTCAGACCTGGATCCAGTTTACAAAATGATGGCTGCAGCTCCAAAATCTCCCCACATGCCTCCTCCATTGTCACTGGTCTAAATTCTCCCCACAACAACTGAGCACCACTGTGGAGTGCTGGCTCAACCTTACTGGGTGTCCATAGCCCACTTGAGGAGATCTGGCTTGACTAGAGGATACCCTGTCCAAGATGAATCAAGCAAACTCTGCATTTAGTGGATAAAAATACTCTCTGGACTCCAAACAGGTTGGATGGTGTAACCCATCTACAGTCCCGTGACAGAAAATATGCCTTCTTCTAGTTAAATTCCCTATGATATTCACTGTAGTGGACAGACAAAGCCTGTCTGTCCTCCTCAGCCCTGGATCTCCTCCAACAATGCTCCAACCTCAATTCCCTTTGCCTTCATCACCTTTAGCTCACCATTGTACCATAACGAGCCATGGCATGAGCTAAAGGAGCGTACATGGATAGATGCAGCCTGACTGAAGGCCACTGTGTAGTCCAGTTATAGGCCACCACTGCTTCATCTGATCCTGCCGCACATGCTGCCATAATACCTGAGATGTCCAGTAGTGCCTGAAGTCCCTCTGGCTGAAACCCTCTCAAAGGGCAGTGCTGAATCATCTCTACTGGGGGTGGACTACAAGAGAAGAGCCCTGAAGGAGAACTTGATTGTGCAATGATCCAACCAACTGACCAGATCAGTCATGAGACCCTCTACCTCATACCCCAGGGAAAATATCAAGTCCAAGGCATGACTGTGTTGATGGGTCGTAGAAGTAATTACTTGTGGAAGACCCAGGGATTCTATCACCTGGAGGAAATTTGGTCCAAGGTATGAGAGTTAGTCATTGATCCAGGTGTTGAAGTCACCAAGAAGTAATCATTTGGGCAACGCCAATACCCTGTCAACAATGAAGTTTGAAATTTCTTTTTTGCTATAGAGGTGTTTATCCTCCTTGGCAGGTAAGGGCGGCTGTTCCACCCCCTCTCCATCAGCTGCAGCCGTCCTGATTCTCCTCCACTGTCTGGGACCATTATCCTCCACAGATTGACCCCTGTGGTGGGGCCGGGAAGGGAAGGCCATCCACCTCCATTTGGAACACAAGTCCAGACTGTCCCAGATCCAGAGAGATTGAGCAGGCTAATGGCTTTATGGACAGGGCTTCATGGAGCCCGTCCTTCATTTTCCTCCTATTTTTCCCTATGGGCTGCACAGGATGTGCAATGAGCACATTTTGTGTGCTCCACCTCTGCAGAAATGCCCCCAGTGTTCTGAGCGTGGGCCCCTCCCCATCTTGTGTCTCATGAGCACCACCACTGGGATTCCTCCATGTGGCAGCTGATCGCTGAGTCACAAAATCCCCCCTTCCTGAGGGAAGAGAGCAGTCATATGGATGCCCAATCCTCCCTCTCCCAGCAGACCTCCGATCGACCAGCATCCATTTCCAAACCTGGTCGCCAGCGTGCAAAAAGTTAAGGCACCCACGGCACCTCAGCTCTCTTCATCACTGGGTTGGCTAAGTCTGAAATTTCTTGAAGGAAATCCCCTCCTCATGCTCCAGAGACTGGTACAGTAGAAGGATCCTACAGCCTCACCTGGACCCCCACACATAGCCATGTATTCAGATTACAAGATCTCTTTACTACATGCACAACCACGTTCAGCTCAGATCTAAAGCAGATGTCTAAACCCTCCACTTCGATCCTTCTTCAGCTGTGGACCATAGAGAATCACACAGGGATGGTTGCTTCCAGCACAGGGCCTGCATCGTCATGTACCCAAAGCTCTGCGATGTAAGCCAGATGGACAGAGGAATCAGAAATTAAATCCACTGTAATAGTGGTCTTATTTCTCATCGATCTGGCATTACATAATGCTGCCTGAAGAGGATGAGTAGAGGCAACTGGTCTCTCGGCTATCTGTCTAATTGACATCCTGGGTATGGGAACCATGACCATCGGGCCTGCCATAATTTGTCACCTAGATACCCAGACTTCCCCAGGAGCTTCACAAGCAAATAAGGGTGAATTGCCTGTACCAGTAGAGATTGGGGTAACAGCTCAACAATACAGTTAGGCTGAGCACTGTGATGAGGGATGGTGGAGGGTTGTGTTACAGCCACAAAGGGCTTATTGAACAGTTATTTGTTTTGCATGTTAACCCTTTACTTTCCTGGGATCTCATTCCTGAATACCATAGTATTATCCTTTTGTTATTTGTTTCAAATTCCTGACTCAATAAGCATATTATTTGTGTGAGCATATCATTTGTAATTTACAAAATTGTTAATTTCTGCCAACAGTTAATGTCAATGTGGGGGGCAGTATTAATGAATTCCCTGGCTCACTCAATCTTTCCCTGGGTGGAGGCATGCACAAATAATACTGTATTTGAACTCTGATATAGAAAAATAGAAAATGACAGCAGAAAAAAGCCCAGCCAGTCTACCCTTCTGACTTAGATACCAGAAGTAGGCCATGGTAACTCATTGTCTTTTGGAAACAAATCCTCACAACAGTTAATCAAGCCAGGCCCCTCCATGTTATTTGAGCCTATAAGGCAAAGGTAATGTACAGAAACCTATGGCGACATGGCACATATGCATATACTGCATGTGTAAATAACAGCAAATTTGTTTACTGTAGATATGTGTATAATGTAAATGCAGTATCTGTATTGCAGTTGTGCTCATTATAATGTCTCAGATTTGCTTAGACACCAAATCTTAGTAATGCCTTCTGCTACAACCCCCCCAAAATGTTAGTAATACCTGCTTCTATAACTGTTCCTCTCTCCATGACCCTCACTAAGATTACACATGCAGGCTAAATGTGAATATCCTGGTGCACAGAAATTGTAAATAAAAAATATACGAATGAAAGAGTGAATCAATCAATTAATCAATCAATAAAACACTATGCTCATTGTATGGCATGCCTTGCTCACTCTGCTTGTGCAATGCATGGGGAATCAATACAGTTTCTTGGGGTGGGGGAGTGTGAGAAGGTAAGCCTAAAACACATAGTCTGTCCATGCTTATCACTTAGTTACTGTATGCCTGTAGAATCTTTCTCTGCATCACCATATCCTAGGGATTTACTCAGTGTGTGTGTATGTGTGTGTTGGGGGGTCATGTGCTGTCCATGTGCACTTTGGCGTGTGCTTCCAGTCATTATGAATAGAGGGTTTCTATTTTTAGAGGTCTGCAAATGCCAGTCTTCATTTTTGTCAATGAGTCACAAATGTCATGGAAACAGTGGAGGGTTCAGCTGCACAAGATGTACCTGCATCCCACACGCACACACACAGCCCAGCTTACAGACCAGCATCTGCTATAATACCAATTCTGATGCAATAAGAGACAGGAAAGTAGGGCTGCTGTGACCTTGAGATGGTCAAGTGACTCATTTAAAAGGACAGTGTCTGTTATACGGCAGAATCCTCATTCCACTTTTACCAGGAAGGAACTCAATTACTAGTTGTAGGGGATTCTTATTGCAGCTACAAACAAAATAGCTGAATTAATAAAAATTACAGAGAAGAAAATACAATTAGACATATAGTTTGCAATACACATCTCAATTAAAATAGAAACACAAAATACACAGTACGTTCAGCACTGGATACAGTATAACATAATAACGTCTTCACTCATACTATAACAATAACACAGCCTAATACTTCAATAGTTAGCTTATTATACACACACATTACCTTTGTATTGCACTAATACCAAAAATATATTTTCCAGTTCAAATAATGTGACAGATATATAAGGCATTACAATAAGATAACATACTACCAATGTGCCCAGATAACCTATATTATACCTCATACATTTGAAAGAAAGCACCAACCCACATATGCTATGAAGATGACACAATCTAATACTTCAAAAGCTGACCAGCAACTTGCACAATTCATTTATATTGCACAGATACCAAAAAGTTATTTTCCAATTCAACTGAGTAAAAAATATGCGGAACCCAAAACATGAGGGGAATCATTAATCAGCTAAATTCACCTGCAGACATGTTATATAACTGACAAATATCTTTTTGGTTTCTCTTTCTGTGTTTTAAATTTCTTCTCATTTCTGGTTGCATAGCTTCCTTTTTCCTTTATGAAAAAAAGTCCCTGCAATTTATTATCTCGTGTCTGACTCTGAATTGACTTAAAAACTGTTTGCATAACTCTTCCCTTCTCTTTGCTAACATTTCTAACCCCCAAATGCTTTTCCTCTTTGTATATGACTTCTCATTAATTATAATCCTAATTACTCTTCTCTGAAGTGACTCTGTCATCTCACTTTTTTTTTTAGTTAGCCATGAATGTCAGACTGGGCATGCATACTGAGTACTGGGCCTAATTAATGTTTTGTAGACCAAAATAAGTCCCTGTTCAAACAGCAATGCTCTTTTGAGCACTGACAAAAAAAATTGTTTTGCTAGTTTTTTTTACATATTTCTTCAACATGGGAGCCCCATTTTTGATTGTCTGAGATTAATACTACCAAATGCTTAGCATTTGAAATAATACTGTGACTTCCAGGTCACTGTATCTGGATTAGTTTAAATTCTCCCTCAAAGTTAACTCGAAGTTGGCAACTTCAAATTCACGTAGCACTACATGAAATTCCCATTAAAAGGTCGAAATTCGCCTTTAATGGACTTCGCATTGTCCACTTTGAGTTAACTTTGAGTTACAATTTGGGAAGGCGAAGTTGGTAAGAAACAGCACGCAGATTGCAAGTCTGACTGTCTGTAGGTCACATGATGCAGGGAGGAACTGAATCAGGCTTAACTTTGACCTTCTGTTTGCTAGATGAGGAGCTGTGTGGAGCTGACTGTCTACTGTGTCTGTGTGTGTGACTGTGGAGGAGTAGTAGTTTTGAGAGATGTTTAGTGCCTTTGATCTTGTTTTTGTCATCATCCTGACTTTATTTTAAACTTCTTTCATCATAGTGCCCTTTTTGATTTTTGTATCTGATTCTATTACTCTGTTTTTCTTTTTTGTTTACTTCTTAATACTTCTATTCATTTTTGTTTCCAAATGGAGAGAGGTGAGGTTCCTGCTGGGGGTCATGGCACAAGAAGGCATGGTGGTGTGAGGTGGACTATTCACCTCAACCTAAAAACTTGTTCCCCTCCAGTGCTCCTCTCCCTGAAAATGTTGTTTCCACTGGCAATGGAAGTGATGTTCCAGAAGCAGCAGCAGCAGCAACTGCTGCTTTGGATACAAGTGGTGCCAGCCAAGCAGCACCAGTGGCTAGTACTGACCCACCACAGCAGGCCAAGGAGCAGCAACAGCAGCAGCAGCAGCAGGAACAACAGCAGCAGCAGCAGCAGGAACAACAGCAGCAGCAGCCCGTCCCCCCAACTGTAGAGCAGCCTGGTACATCTGGGGCCTCCACCACCTGTGCCTGGTCCACCACGTAGCTCAGCAGGGTGGCATTTTTTCACCACACTACCAGGTGACCCGACAATGGTGAGATGCAAGATCTGTGGCATGATGGTGTGTCATGGTTGCAAGGATACCCATTTGGGAACAGGTGGCCAGAGAACACTCCTGGCTGTGCACCACCATGCAGAGTGGGAGGACAAGGTGGCTGAACTAGCAGCAACCACTCCTGCAGTGGAGGGTGCAGCGCAAGAGGTGGCAGCAAGTCATCAGCCTTCACGGTGTCAAAAGTGTAGCAGAAGGGAACATGTTGAACAAGTGGCGGCTCCCACAGCTGCACGTAAGCGTGACCCTTCTGAAATTCCAGCCACACAGGATGATCTTGCCATTCTGTGGGGTGAGGTCAACCACCTAGGGAATGTTGTGGACACAATGCACCAGCAGTTGGACCGAATGGAAGGTCAACAATTGCAAACCATTGCTATGCTCCAGATTCTAATTGGTTAGAACCAGGCCCAGTAGTCTTTTTGTTTTCTTTCTTAACATGTATTGTGTGTTCTGTCTTTATTTTTCCTCACTTTCGTCCCCCCCAAATATGAAAAACACACCCCAAAAAATTATGAAAGGAAAAAAAAATCCTGTCCTGCGCTTTTCTTCTTTTCTTACTTAATAATATTTTGACATACAGAAAGAGTATGTCATTTTTTTTTGCATTAATGTTTTCTTCCTGTTGTATTGTGTTAAAGCAGTAGTACAATAATATGGTAACAATTTGGACCTGTACTATCTTATTCAACTTTCAATTGTCCCTTATCTACTGACTTGTGTGATACACTTTCTTTCACAATTAATTTGATTCTGCACTATAAAACAGGCATTAATGAAAGGTCAAATGATGACTTGCCATTGGGCAGAAAGTGTCACCTGGCCATTCATTAATGCCCCGGTAGACCAACAGTTGGCATGCTGATTGTAAAAAGCTTTTGAATTTTTCCTTTTTACAGTTAGCAAGCCCGTTTTATAAGTGCGATAACCCACTCCAGTCCATGGGTTCATCAGGGCATTAATGCACTTCCCGGCTGGTTGAAGTCAATCGGGCAAGCCCTCGTGCTTCAGTCACAACGCAACTGAGGCATGCATTAATGCCCCAACACACCCATGATCTGTCATGGGTCATAGCGTGCTTACTTCCTATTTTTAGATATAAAATAATAAAAGTAGTGCTCCTTTTAATATTGTTCAAAGCTGGTTTTCATCAGTATACCCAGCTGTTTTCGAACACCTACTGCTCCAGAAGGTCATGGTGTTGGACCACTGCCTGCTGGATTGCATGCTAGTTCATTTTAGTCACAACAGAAATGACTTTAAACAATAGATGTACAAAAACAGGTGGGAATACTGATGAAAACTGGCTGCAAGCCAGATTAAAAGGAGTGCTCTGTTCATTATTTCAGATGTGAAAAAAATTAGTACAGCAGCCGGAAATTGTTGAAAGAAGGGTATCATAGACAAGTCATTGGATAAGTACCAATCGAAAATAGAATACGAAAGTATGGTTAAAAATTGTCACCTGATGATTGCACTGCTGCTGTACTTGGCATGCTATATTCCTTTTTTTTTACTGTTGACTATGTTGTTTTCATAGCACACCCACAATTACAAGCAAAATACCCGAACATCACATACAATTACAATCCCTCCCCCCCAGAAAGTCCCTATCTTATGTGAATGTAGCATGCTTATACTGCTATCTTATTACATCATTCAGCAAGCAGTATTAGAGTTCTGATGAAGAATAATCACACGATAAACTGTTCAGAAAAGTCACAAGTATTTCCTGATGCACTGCTTAAAGCGTGCACCCTAGAGCCAGAACTCTGTAGCATAAGTGTCCTAAGTGAGAAAATGGCTTGCTGGCACCTACTGCTGCTGTTTAAAAGTCATGAAAAGTCCAGAAGAAGAAGAATCACATGAGAAACTGTTCAGAAAAGTCACAAGTATTTCTTGACGCACTACTTAAAGTGTACACCCTAGAACCAGAACTCTGCAGCTTAAGTGTCCTAAGTGGAAAAATGGCTTGCTGGCACCTGCTGCTGCTGCTGCTGCTGCTGCTGTTGTCCTACCGTATTCTGCTGCTGCTGATGTACAGTGTGTTGCTAAATGATGATAGCCACAGATGACCATGGGTTGAACTATAATTTGATGTTCTGGGAAATTCTTCTGCTGCACTGACTGACACATGCTGCCCCCAATGTGTGTGTATTCATACCAACCACGGTAAGTTATGGTATGTGCCACTGTCATGTTTTTTCAGACACACTGCCATTTAATTTGTATTGAATCTTGTTTTTTGTTGTAAGCAGTTTGTCGTGTTGTTCCTTTGCAGGGAATCATCATCATACATACCAAATGTTTCCCCTTCAACAGTGTGCTGGCCATGGTCACATTCACATGCCATATATGTGTGCTACCATTTAATGTGGTACTGTAAAATTTAATTTTTTTCCGCGGGGGTACTGCTGTGAGTGAGTGAGTGAATTATAAGCATTACTGTTCTTTTCTTTTACATTCTCAGGTCATAGCACACAGATTCATGACTGTAGTGATAGAACCATGTTGCTGCTGCACGTGTTCCACATGTTTCTGATTGATGACTTCTGCTGTACGAACAATGTCAAGCCATGAAAGGTAAGTCTTTTTTTGGGGTTGGGGGGTTGCATGCATTATTGGAAAACAATTTTCATTAATATTTTTGTCTTCTTTCCAGGTCTTCAGTGTATCAAAACTGCTGTCCGTCTTCAGATTGGAACATACTGCCCGCCCACAGTACCTCGATGCTAACTGCAAGCAGATGAAGATGAAGTTATTCTGAGTTCATTCCAGTACCCCATTCAGAATCAGTACCCAGTGGAGCAGTTCCTGTCTTTTGTTATATCCATCATCTGGCCTGTATGTCACTGTTGTTAATTATTTTACATCTGCGGAAAACAAGGAAAACAAAAAAAAAGGAAAGCAGCCCTTGCAGTCCTCAATGCCAGAGTTGTACTCACTTGGACATTCTTTTTCCATGACTGCATCAGCAACCTCAATGGTACACCATTTGCCACTGCCACCAGGATGGTCTGCTTCACCCGCATTATTCAGCATCAGCACCATCATCGTCGTAGTCAGTGACTGAGTACAAACATAGATGTGATTGTCCTACTTGGTACAGTATGTTGCACCAAAAAAAGTTGAAGTGGTGTGATTCATGATTGTCCAGAGGACCATGAAGAATGTGATTCATCTTGTGATGTGTCGTGACGTGAGTCATGAACTTGGCACGGGCTATGCTTCTCAGAGCACCAGAAACTGGATGGAACTGAGCATCCACAGACAGTTGCCATTGAAAATTTGAAATACCTATGGCTGCACTTTCCTGAACTGTACAATGTTCAAGCTGAGATAATATCTACTGGATGAAATAGAGCTGGCTTGTTGTGAGAACAAAGATTCAAGTCCATCTGCTATTAGGGCATCCTACAGAACATGAACACTAACAGAATCATCGTACTGGACCAAGGATCTTGAGTGATGTGACATGATAACTGGGTGTCCTCCTGATTTGTGATGAAAATGAAGATTAAAAAAAAAACAGGGTTGGACCAAAAAAAGTTGAAGTGGTATGATTCAGGATCATGATGACCATGAAGAACGTGATTCTCCATGACATGAGTCATGAACTTGGCACTGGCAGTGCTTCTCAGAGCACCACCATTGGTACTCTGACCACTACTGGAACATTCAAAGTCATCCTCCTCATGCCTCTGGTGTTAATTCACAACTTTTACCTGCATGGCTACTTGCTGTTACTTGACGACTGGCTGGCAGATTTTATTTCAGACACACATACAGAATTTATTTCACACACCACCTATGCTAAGGGTGATGCTGCAGGCACTGCTGCTACCCACACAGATTCAGGGACCTTGCCTGGCCCTAACCCTGTCTGACACAGTACTTTTTCCCTTCAAGGATTGTTTCTTTTTTTATTTATTCCACGTGATGTGATGGCATGCCCTGGCCACAGAGCCAAAGCGAATACTTCACTGACTTTTGTGGCTTATATGCCACAGGCAGAAGAACCTTTGCCTGACCGTGTCTTTGTGGGCATTTTTTCAGATTACACAGAGTCACCAAGAAAAGAAACACGTTTATTGCAAAAAGTGATTTTTTTTATTTTGTGGGCTGCTAACAAATTCAAGAGAATTCACAAGACAGTACAATGCCGACAATACTGCAATAGGTACGTTTCTTTATTATGTCTTTTTCTTTCAGTTAAATGTTATAATATGCAGTGAGAGACAGTATTCACGGTACTATGGGGAAACACACAATAGTGGTACAGTGACAACAATTTCAACAGACTGAACACAGACAATTAACAGCGATGTTATATTTATTCAGTTTTTGGTGGATGGGAAGCAAAAAAAGCAACAACAGTGACTTCCAGATGGAAATCGAGCACTGAAGAGATGTAGCCACACAGGCACAACAAGACCTTAACCAGTCTTCAGAAATCCAAAAGTGGAACAACAATACCTTATTTTTTTTGGGGGGAGAAGGGATTTACAGCAGTAGCTATATAGAAACAGGAAAAAATACAGCAGATGGGCTAAGAAATTAAGAGTACTGCTATTATGGTGATGCAATAAAATACGTATCAGTTTACAACACGCAGATTAAAGGTCAGGCACAGAAACTTTAACTTTTCAGTAAACTACACACACAGTCTTTTAAAATGACTGAAAAAATGCCCAGCAAACAGAAAAAACTTATAAAAAAAAATTAAGTGAAGTTGTACTGTGTGTACCTGAACACACAAATTATACAAAACTAGCCAACATAAGTTGGAAAAACTGCCTTTCTCACTAATCTCCTTTATATTGTACACCACAGACCCGCCCCTGCCCCGAAGCATACTTCTACAGTGTCTGGCAGTACAGGGACTGATTGTACTAAATTAACATTATTCACACAAAATCAGTAAATGCTCGATGACATAAACACAAAAAGGTTTACTACAATCGATGTACAAAATTTTATGGAAAAATGCATTTTTAAAGGTTTTTCGATGGTTTAAATTTCACAGCTCTGAGAGCAAACTGTATCCAGCTTTCCACTACACACACTATGCTGAACTGAGGCTGTGCAAAACAATATAGAGCCCATGTGACCTTAAGTCCCATGAATCACTGCAAAATTCACCTTAAAGAGCAAAAAAACAAGGTGAAGTAACACGAAGTCCCTAGAGAACAATGGGAACTTCGCGTTACTTCGAGATGCAAAGTTTTTTACTTCGCTATGCTGAACATTATGTGAAATTTGGGTACTATGCAAAATACTATGCATAATAAATTTTAGGCACTTCGCCCATCTCTAATCTGGATTTACACCCCTACCTGGTAATTGTATAGTGCCCACCTAATTGAGGGGTTGGGTTCATTCTTTCTCCTGCAGCAAGGGAGTTCATCCATGAAAAAATAAGAAATAGCATGGTGCCAGCACCCAGAAAGAATAAGTGGGCCACATGCAGTACCTCTCTCTGAGATGCAATACCTATCCACCTCCCTACACTTCACTGGACCACCCCCCTTGAAACCAATGAAATTGTTGTTACCTTCACTGATACCCAATGTAAACAGATTATACAAAGTACACTTACATTTAGAAGTAAAGATCAACAGATTTACTATGCCTTTAATGTGCAGCACAGGTCTGGAAGCTGGAAAGAAAGAGGGGTGAGCTAACTGCAAGTCACATTAAGCACTCCCACCCAATACCAATACTCTTTGGGAGCCACTGTACTGTAGGCTACAACTACCATTTCAGATTGCATACAATAAATGGTAGGCACCCATCCAATTAAGGGGCAGATTAGAATAGTGTAGGCTACACAGGATGCTGTATATTGTTAAGCTTAGCTGGTACCAGTACTAGAAATATACTTGCAAGTATGCAATTACTGTAAAGGTCTCTGGTTACCCAAAAGTTACATTAAGTCCTAGTGCAGGCCTGGTACAGTGGTTGCATTGCCAGGGTGCTTTCAGTGGTGCACTTGTTGACAATTATCAAGCTTCTAAATTAACCCCCCCAACAGGCTCTGGTGTGCTTGCACAATTAATATGATGCTTAAGATTCCAAAGGTAAAACTAATTGGAAACCAACAATGTAACCCAAATTGAGGTTATTATAATCCACACAGAAAATACAATGGACCCCAACCAATAGCACTGGCACTCACATGACCTAAGGATGCAACAGCTTAGTTGAGGCAGGAACCACCACACAGCAACATGTCGAGCAGCATTAAGGATAGGCCCCAGTGGCTGGATAGTGAAGCACTTCTGATTCAGTTTTCAGGCAATCTGCAGCAGCACAGTCCTTCTGGCTCACTTTTACATGGTCACAGGAGCACTAAGAAGTCGCTCCATGGAGCCCAGACCCAGGGATAGCCCCCCCACAGTCTGACTCCCTTCTGGATCAGGTGTACCCCAGTACTGAGGGCACATGCCCCATGACTCCCCATTCCCTGACTGACCCCACTTGATAAGGGCTAGCAGGCCCCCTAACCAGCTCTGCAACAGCCTGATTTGGATGCAGTTCTCTGTCCTCACTATCACAGCTCAGCAGCTTTTCTAGGAGTAGGTCTTTCACCTGGATTTCTCGCACAGCACCTTTGGTCTGTAGAAATTACCCCACAGGCCCAGACTCTCAGTAGCTTTGTTCTGCAGGTGCCCTTTAAGCACAGTTTCACAGCTGAACAAATTTTGGAAGGCTGAACCCGGGGGAAGAGTCATAGAATCAGGCCTGGCTAGGCCACCAGTTCTCTCACAGCAGCAGCATGTCTGCTCTGTTCAGCATCTCTCCAAGATGGCAACCAGCTCCTCATGAGCCCAGAAACTTCTTTCTCACATTCATGTCTGATTCACTGAACAGGGCTGTCCATCAGTCCTTTTACCCTATCCTGCCTTCTTATTGGTTCCCCTGAGCCCAGTATGACTTAATGAGCCTCTGAGGTCACGCTTTTTCCCACCAGTCTTTTTGTAACCTTCTGGCCCTTTTAGCCTACTGAGTGGCTGAATTCTGGGGTTAAGGGTCACAAAGAATGACCATGTACTTGTAGGAGCCTTGGCGCTAAAGTCCTTTATTTTATATTTATTTATTTTTCCCAAACGTATACTGGCCACCTGTTGTTGTTACGGCCCTCCTTTAATGTTTTCTGGTTTGAGTTGGGTGTCATCCAGAATGTTGGGTCCTGAGTCGCAGGCTGGCAAGGGCTAGGTAAATGGGGAGCACTATGGAGGAGCAGTTTGCAGTGTGCCCTCTCACTTGAGGTACAGCAGCACTTGCATGTAGTGCTTGAGGTGCCATAGGAAAAATAATTATCCTTTTGGTTGTTGCTTCTGGCCCCCTCTGCCAGGAAAGATGACCAGAGCAGAAGACATATAGCTGCAGCCACCAAAGAAAAAGGGTGCAGCAGACACCGATAGGGTTACCATCTGCCCTGATTTTGACAGGACAGTCCTGGTTTGGATGACTGTGTCTTGTAAAAAATCATGAAAAATGTTAATGTCCTGATCTTATAGTAAAAAAAAATATTTTCTTACTTTCCTCTAGGCATTGCAAAAAACTATAACACCTTAACTAAAATACCTTAAATTGATAGCAAACAATATGGACCAGTAAAAATCTGCAACACCTAGTCCTAGTTCTTGATTATTTAAAGAACTGAAGTCTGTTGCATTGGTTGAGGTTACATATTGTTCTGCAAAAAAATCATGTTTCAGTATGAAATGTCCCACTTTTGGCTTCTTAAAAGCTGGTGGCCTAGCAGAGCCAGATCCTGTGACCCCTGTCTAGGGTTCAGCCTTCCAAAATGTGTTGTGCTGTGAAACTGTGCTAAAAGGGCACCTGCTGAACAAGCTACTGCGAGTCTGTACCTGTGGAGCAATTTCTATAGACCACATGAACAACAATAGTCTTAGGCCTAAACTCCATGAATTAGAGGGCTGGGCTAATATGTACACCCCATACATCATTGCCATTACAGAGGGCAGAGGGTGACTGTGAAAAGGCAGAGATACTAAACAAATATTTTTGCTCAGTATTTACAAATGAAGAGGGGGAGGTACCTAAAACAAACAGTAGAAATACTCTGGATACAGAAGTTGATACCAGCCCATTTACAGAAGAAAGGGTTCTGAAAGAACTCTTAAAACTGAAGGTGGACAAAGCAATTGGACCTGATGGGATTCATCCCAGAATTCAAAAGAACTAAGGGTAGAGCTAGTGACACCACTGACTACCCTTTTAACAAATCATGGGAGGATGGGGTGGTACCGAGGACTGGAGGAGGGCAGATGTGATTCCCTTCACAAAAGTGGGAGCAAGGCAGAAGCAGGAAACTACAGACCTGTTGGTTTAACCTCAGTGGTAGGGAAATGATGGAATCACTTGAAGGAAAGAATTGTCGAGTATCTAGAGGCCAGAGGGCACAGGACCCAAGGCAGCATGGATTCACAGCAGGAAGGTCATGCCAGACAAATCTGATAGATTTCTTTGACTGGATGACCAAAGTAGTAGATCAGGGAGGGGCTGTGGACATGACCTACCTAGACTTTAGCAAGGCATTTGACACAGTCCCACACAAAAGATTAATATATAAGTTAGCCAGCCTGGGAGGGGGTCCTAAGATGACAGCATGGGTAAAGAATTGGCTGGAGAATAGGACACTGAGAGCAATAGTAAATGGAGTCCACTCTGAAGAAAGGGGGGGTTACTAGTGGGGTACCGCAGGGTTCAGTATTAGGACCGGTCCTCTTCAATGTCTTTATAAGTGACATTGCAGAGGGACTGGAAGGAAAAGTATGTCTCTTTGCAGATGACACAAAGATCTGCAACAGAGTTGATGCACAAGGTGGGGTGGAAAGGATGAGAAGGACTTGGCAAGGTTAGAGGAATGGTCAAATGTATGGCAGCTTAGATTCAATGCTAAGAAGTGCAAGGTAATGCACCTGGGAAACAAAACCCAGGGGAAGAGTACACAATGGGGGGTGAGATACTAACAACAACAAAAATGGAAAGGGACCTGGGGGTAGTCATATCAGATGACCTAAAGGTGGGCAAGCAATCAATGTGAGAGGGCAGCAAGGAGGGCTGGGGGGATACTGGGATGCATAGGGAGAGGCATCACCAGTAGAAAACAGGAAGTTATTATCCCTCTGTACAGACAGCTGGTGAGACCCCATCTGGAGTACTGCATGCAGTTCTGGAGACCCAATCTCCATAAAGACATAGACAGGATGGAAGCTGTCCAGAGGAGGCAACTAAAATGGTGCAGGGTCTGCACGGAAGGACATATGAAGAGAGACTTAAGGAGCTTAATATGTATAGCCTCGAGGAAAGGAGGGAGGGGACATGATAGAAACTTTCAAGTACCTCAAGGGAATCAACAAAGTCCAAGAGGGTAGCATCTTTCAAAAAAGAGGTGTGCAAGAACAAGGGGGCACAATATGAAGATGGGGGACAGCTCAGAGGTAATTTAAGGAAGTATTTTTTCACAGAGAGGGTTGTGGATGCATGGAACGGCCTTCCGGAGGAGGTTGTGGAGTCAAAAACAGTGGTGAAATTCAAGCATGTATGGGACAGTCATAAGGCAATTCTAGGGGGTTGGGGTAGGAAGAAGTAGGCTGCTGGTTAACTAGGATCTGCAGCTTATCCATTAGGTAGGGAAATGGGCAGACTGGGTGGGTCAAGCGGTCCTTATCTGCCGTCAAATTCTATGTTTCTATGTTTCTAACAGAGACCTGGCTCAAACTGCAAGTACTCCCCATTGAGGTGGAGCTCCTGGATTTACTATCTTCAGGCAGGACAGGCCCAAGAAAAAAGGGGGAGGTGTTCTTTTATACATAAAAGTACACTGCAGGCCTTGCTGGTGCCTATGCCTAGCCTTGACAACTCTGACTGCGAAGTTTGATAATAAAAGTGCTGTTGGGTGGAACAAAGTCCTCAGTGTGGCTGCATTTACAACCCCGCCCTCCCAAAGTTGTTGCACTAGCTATTGAGATCCTGACAAAGACTGTCACTGACCTACCCATTGGAGAATTAATACTATTCAAACAACATGAAGTCTTGCTATATTATAGACATTAGCAGTTTGTTCCAGCTCTAGAACTGCCCCGGAGTGAAATGGTTAAAACCATTCCAAAATAGAATTTTGGCACGAGAGCAGCTCTATCTGCGTCATTTCAAACTTGAACTGTCAGATTCTTTACTCCGCCTCAGTGAACAGTCGCTCCGGAGATTTCTCCTTCTGCTGGTTCATTTCGGTTTTAAAAGTGTTTTCTCAGTTGGATTTAACTGAGAATAGTTTTATTTAAACATAAAACCGTTCGGTTCAAGCTCTATCTGTGGTAACCGTAAGTAAATGAAGGTTTTGTCTGTGTGGAACTTGTAAGTTATCGGTTCGGTTTTGAACCGATCAGTGGATTTAAAACTCATTTAAAACTAAAAGTTACTATTTTAGAAGTGCGGTTCCGGTTCTTATTGGTTCTAAAAACTGGATTTATTACGTTTTTTCCAATACCTGTGACACGGTTAGGAACCGATAAGGGTGTCTTACCTGGCACTGCCGTTAAAGGGCAAGTTTTGGTTAGGCTGGCATTATGTCTGAGAAACCCAAAGAAAAACCGGGCCCACTGGTTTCAACACTGTGATGTTTGTGGGGAAGTCTTTGCCAAGGCTGACCCACAACACCACATGTGTTTATTGTCTGGGTTTGACCACCTCCAGTCAGACTGCCAGGTATGTAAGAATCTCCTGCAGCCGCTGGAAAAAGATTGGGCAGGCTCAGGGAACGAGAGGCTAAAAAGTCCGCTTGGACCCGGATGTAGAGCAGCCCGGTTCGGTGCCAACCGAATCAGAGGGAGTGCCCTCTGACCAGGGCCAGACTTCTCGGGCAAAGGAAAGCTGGTTCTGAGGAACCAATTCCAGTAAAGAAAACAAGAAAATCAGCAGGTCTGGAGTCCAAAATTCCTTCTCCAACTGCTGCAGAGATAGCAAAGCCATACAAATTGTCCAGTCACTGTCTCAGGGTCCGTCCAGACCACCACTATCTGGTAAAGGTTGGTTCGTCGGTCCCAGTGGTTCAGGATTATGATATTGAGGAATTTATGAACCAGAGGAGGGGAGGAGATTATGAACAGTATGAATGTGGCTGGGAAGGTCTGGGTGTGCCCATTGAACCGGACATCTCCCAGACAGACCTTTAGAATCTCCCCTATGCTGTCTGAGTCCCCATCTCATTTATGTTTTATAAAAGTTGCTGAAACCCTCCAGCTTCCTTTAGAAGAGGCTGTGGATGAGCAAGAGGAGCCTGATTTTGTAGAAATGATGGATATTCCAGAGTCTAGGAGATTGTCTATTCCTTTACATAAGTCTTTTAGGAAACAAACAATTAAAATTTTAAAAGCTCCTAATTCTGTGCCTCCTGTAGATAAAAGATGGACAGAAGGTATACATTGTCAGGCCCTGATACAGAATTCCTTTCTCAGCAATGCAGTCATGTTGGGTAGTTCAGGCTGCTGCCTGTGATAAAGCTAATATTCCCTTGGCTTCACATCCTCCTGACAAGAATTCCAGGAAGATTGATGCCATGGCAAAAACAGTATATGGCAGCCTCTCTGGGACTCAGGCAAGCAAATTATATGGCTTATGTAGCTAGGTATCAGAAATCTAGATGGGATACTGTTATGCAATTGGCCAAGCAGGCCCATAGCCAGCTAGCTAGTGAACTAGAACAGGTGGCTGCTGATGGCATTGAAGCCTCTAAGGTTCAGTTTCATGCTGCTGTGGATGTTAATGATGTTTCTCTAGGGTCATGACCACATCTGTAGCTTTGTAGGTTGGCCTGGCTCAGGTGTACTAGTTTGTCACAGGATACCCAGACTAAGGCTATGGATTTTCCTGTGGTGGGAAATTCTCTGTTTGGAGACCAGACAGAGAATTACATGAAGAGATGGATGAATATAGGACTACTTACAAGAGTGCCCAGGCTAAGGGCGGCAAGCCACTCCTCAAAGGCATGCTTCCAGGGGTAGGGTGAGGCCTTTCACAGGCCTTTCTACCAGACTCAGGCCTCCTCTGCCTATGCTCAGAGGGCTTCTTCAGAGGCAGGGGCAGATGAGGGTGGGCAGACCTGCTCCCACCCCCAGCCTAAAGCTCCTAAAACAGGCACCCTGATGGGGTGCCCAGGGCCGATTCTCCTGTACCAGTGGGGGGCAGGCTGGCTTACTTCAGTCAGAATTGGGCTCTTTAACCTCAGACAAGTGGGTTCTGGAAGTAGTAAGCCAGGGTCTGGTTCTCAGCTTCAAAAAGTTTCCCAAGTTGAGAAGCAGACTTTTTTCTAGCAAGTGCTTCAGAGACCCTCGCTCTGGAAACAGAGGTCTCATCCTGTTAGCTCTCAGAGCAGTAAAGGTTCCTCCCTGCATCAGGGCAGGGTCTGTATTCAGATACTTCCTTACCCCAAAAAGACAGGAGAATGGCGGCCCATTTTAGATCTCGGATATCTGAACAAGCATCTTTTGAAACCAAAGTTCAAAATGGTAACTCTGGCAATGATTTTACCTTCCCTAAGGCCAGGGGACTGGCTAGCCTCCCTGGACCTCAAGGATGCCTATTTCCATGTCCTAATCAGAAGATCCCATCGAAAGTACCTCAGATTCGAACTGCCTCAGGTCATTACCAGTTCAGAGCAATGCCCTTCGGCCTTACCTCTGCTCCAAGGGTATTCACAAAGTGTCTAGCAGTGGCAGTGGCCCACTTAAGGAGGCAGAGGATTGCTGTTTTTCCCTATCTAGATGACTGGCTCATTGTAGGCCAGTCCCCAGAACAGGTAAAATCTCACCTGCAGGTCACCAGCAGCTTCTCACCTCCTGGGTTTTCTGCTAAACCTACCAAAGTCGGTTCTGGAACCAGTCCAGGTACTCACCTTTATAGGGCAGAATTGGAACAAAGCTAGCCAGAGCCTTTCTTCCCCAGAAAGGGTAAGGAATTTAGTGGCTCTGGCCTCTTCCTTCACTCTGCAGGTCTCTCGACTAGCAAGACACTTTCTGCAGCTCCTGGGGCACATGGCTGCATCCACAGCTGTTGTGCAGGGAGCCAGATTTCAGATGAGAGACATTCAGTTTCACTTGAGAACCTTTGGTCTCAGAAGAGACCCCTTTCCAAGTTGGTCCCAGTGACTTGAACCTTGATCCTAGCTCTCCAGTGGTGGCAGGATCAGAGCAATTTAAGAGCGGGGTCCCTTCATTTCCCCTTCTCACGACTTGACTCTCACTACAGATGCTTCCCTTCTGGGTTGGGGAGCCCACATGGGTGACCTTTCCACTCAGGGAGTTTGGTCCCCCCAGGAATCTCTGCTCCACATCAATTTGCTGGAACTCAGAGCTGTCTTTTTAGCTCTTCAAGCTTTTTCTGCATCTGTCCACGACAAGGTGATACAAGTCAGAACAGACAACACCACAACAATGTGGTACATCAACAAACAGGGGGGCACTCGGTCTTCAGCCTTGTGCACCGAGGCAATGAAGTTGTGGTCTCTGGCCTATTCCTGAACACTTCCTCATAGCAGTTCATCTTCCAGGGAAGGACAATGTCCTAGCGGATGCCCTCAGTAGGATTTCCCAGGGCCATCACGAATGGTCCCTGGATCCTCAAGTGCTGGGGATAGTTTTTGCCAGGTGGGGCATCCCTCAGATAGATCTTTTGCAGCCCCAGACAATCACAAACTTCCTCTGTTCTGTTGCAGGCCTCCAGTGCTGGGATCAGTTCCCTGGATGCCCTTCTTCTGAATTGGGAGGAAGTTCTCTATGCTTTCCCCCTTTCCTCTCCTATTCAAAGTACTAGTCAAAATCAGATCTCAGCCTTGCAGGGTGATTCTGATTGCCAGATGGGCCAGGCAGCCCTGGTACCACTCCTTCTGTCTCTGACAGTCCATCTTCCCCTGTGCCTCCCAGGAATCACAGTCTGTTGACTTGTGCCCAGGAAGGGTTTGGTATCCGGACCTCAATCCCTCAACCTCAAGGCCTGGCTCTTGAGGAGTTAGAGTTTGCTGATTTACACCTCTCTCAGGGTGTTCTTGAGATCTAAAGGCTTCCAGAAAGCCTTCCACTAGGGCTACTTATAGTTCTAAATGGAAAAGGTTTTCCATTTGGTGTGCTGGAAAAATATTCCCCAGAATCTGCTGAATTGCCCATTTTGTTAGATTACATGGTACATCTTAATTCCTTGAGTCTCAGACCAGCTACCCTGAGAGTTCATTTGGCAGCTGTGTCTGCTTTTGTGTCAGCAGGAAAGTCATCCCTCTTTCCTCTCATCCTGTGTTTTCCAAGTTTTTAAGGATTACTCCATACTAATCCTCCTTTCGGGAACCGCCCTGCTTGGGACCTTAATGTTTGCATTGCCCAGTTAATGCAACCCCTTTTGAACCTCTGTCTTCTGCAGAGCTTAAGTACCTAACTTGAAAACTGTTTTTCTAGTGGCTATCACTTCTACCAGACGCATAAGTGAATTGCAAGCCTTGTCAGTGGAGACGACTTTATTTCTTCCACAGGGATAAGGTAGTCCTTAGGACTAATAGGAAGTTTTGCCTAAGGTGGTTTCAGATTTCCATCTTAATCAATCTATCTCCCTTCCAGTATTTTCACTGATCACTCCTCTTCGGTGAGAGAAGGTTGCACAGCCTGGATGTTAAGAGAGCTCTTAGTTATTATATAGAGCATACCAAAGGTCACAGGGTTTGAATCCTCCAACTTTTCCTTACCTATGGTGAAGTTGGGAAAGGCAAACCTGCCACTAAGAGATCAATAGCCAGGAGGATTGTCTCTTGTATCCAATTTTGTTATCAGAAAGTGGGCAGAGCCCCCAGTTTGAGGGCTCATTCTACCAGGGGTATAGCTCGTCTCTAGCTGCTGCCAGAGATATCCCTTTATTAGAGATTTGCCAGGCTGCTACTTGGAAAATGGTACACACTTTTACCAAGCATTACTCCCTGGATGTCCAGGCCAGGAGAGATGCTCGCTTGCACAGCTGTTCTTCAGAGCCTATTCCTAAGTAGGTTCTGCCCTCCTCCATGGAGGTACTGCTGTGTATTCTGCTAATGTCTATAATATAGCAAGACTTCATGTTGTTTGAAGAAAAATTACTCACCTTAGTAATGTTGTTTCTTCTAATGGAGTCTTGCTATATTATGAACCTCCCCCAACCTGCCCCTCTCAGAACCTCTACTTGGTGGGGTGCGAACGGCTTAATTAGTGGGCACTACTTATGTCCTGTTAGCATTTTGTCCCTTTGGGACTTTGGGGTGTGTATGTTACGCATGTGTGTGTTTTATTATACTTATGTTCCATTTCCATATTATTAGAATGGTGTTAGTATTTCTGGTCCCCTGACTTGAGTCTTGGGTGTTGGGACCATCAATGGTTATTATTATTTAGGTAGCCATTTGGCTAGTGTAGGCTACAGCTTCCACACAGACCTTAGTGAGTTTGGCTCGTAAAGATCTGACAGTTCAAGTTTGAAATGACACAGATAGAGCTGCTCTCGTGCCAAAATTCTATTTTGGAATGGTTTTAACCATTTCACTCCGGGGCAGTTCTAGAGCTGGAACAAACTGCTAATGTCTATAATATAGCAAGACTCCATTAGAAGAAACAACATTACTAAGGTGAGTAATTTTTTCCTAGGGGACCTTAACATCAATTGGACCCCAGGCATGAGGGACTACTAAGTCAACGTTAGCTAATGCCCAGTTCACCCAAATAATCACAGAACCCACCTGTCATAATCACAAAATAGGAAAACATACCATGCTAGACTGGGTACTGACTTCCAAATTGAAAAGCATCAGAGCGGCAGGGGTCTTTCCAGACTCCCTCAGTGATCATGCTGCTATCTTCTGCATTTGGAAAAATAACTATCTAAAACCCCCTCCTAGGATATTCTGTGCCTGTGACTTCTCCAAATTTAACATAGACTCCTTCCTCACCATCTTATCAGAACTGCAGTGGTCAATGATCAAAGAACTGCCCACCATAGACGATGCCCTTGATTTCTTCACTAACAGCCTCCTCTCTGCTGCCAATAAATATATCTCCCTCAGGCAGCACAGAGTGAAAAGGCAACACTCCAAATTGTTGAACAATGGGTTAAAAAAGCTGATGAAGCAAAGAGATAAAGCATGGACATCAGTCAGACTGGCAGTGGTTTAGGAAAATAAGAAATACCTCTAAAAAGGGTCCTGAAAACAGCAAAACAGAAATACCTTACATCACTACAGGAACCTCTCTGACCCTAGAAGATTCTGGGTCCAGACCAATGTCCTCCCAAAGAGCGGTCCACCCCAATAGGGGGGATATCATTGCAGAATATAAACAGTATTGTGACCCATTAGTGTTTACAAATTAGATTAACACCTTTTACTGACCTAGAGAGATATAAAGACCAATTACCAATATCCCAATAGCCCCCGGCACATCTACCCACCACAAGTACTGTCCCTGAATTCCACTTCTGATTAGTAACTTGATGAGAAGTTCCCAAATTGCTAAACTAGATTAAAGCTGAAAGTTCAGCAGGGCATGATAAACTAGACCCAAAACTATTAAAGTCAGTGGCTCATGTTATTGCATTCTCATTGGTAATGCTTTTTAATAGGTCCCTCTTAGAAGGGAAAATTCCTGCAAAATGGAACATGGCCATGGTGGTACCAATACACAAGGGAGGTCCTAAAGAGCCAGTCAACAATTAACGGCCAGCCTCTCTCCTCTGTTCACTGATCAAAGCACAAGAGAGATTACTTTATAACCAGCTTCAGGAGTATTTAGAACAATGTGGTCTGCTCACAGACAGGCAACATGGGTACAGAAAACACCCTGAAACAGACATGACCCGGTCAGGCTGACCACAGAATATATATATATATATATATATATATATATATATATATATATATATATATATGTATTCATTGCAAAAAAACTTCATTAATGCATCAGTTAGGGTTAAAGCAACAAAAGAAGGGAAATCAGGCATCAGGGGTTCCAACTCTTAACACCCCTTCCACACCCAACTCTTCATAGACTAACAAGTGTCAGGGTGTGCCTTGAGGTCATTGGCCATAATGCTCACCCCAATGGGCAGACTGGGTGTAGTGGGCAGACTGGGTGGGCCAAGCAGTCCTTATCTGCCATTAAAGTCTATGTTTCTATGTTTCATTCCATGTATAAGCAAGCTAGCATGGTACAGCATAAGAGAATGGGGTGAGCGTTAGGGTTGATGACCTCAAGGCACACCCTGACACTTGTTGGTCTGTGGAGGGTGGGGGTGGAGTGGTAGGGTTCGGTGTGGGGGGGAGGTGTTAGAGCTGGAAACCCTAATGCCTCATTTCCCTACTTTTGTTGCTTTAACCCTAACTGTTGGATTAACATAGTTTTTTTTTTTTTTTACAATGAATGTTCTTTTTGAGAAAGTGTAATTTTACCCTTATGTTGTGGAAGCACAGGGCCCTCTGGGCCCTGCACTCCCATCAGCCTATAGTGTGTTGTGGATGCACAGGGCCCTCTGGTTCCTGTGCTCCCATGCATATTGTAATTGTCCCTAATATTCATGTGGGAACACAGGGCCCTTCAGGCCCTGCACTCCTATCTAACCATAAGTGTAGAAAAATTGTAATTAACCCTCATCTCCCTATGGAAGTGCAGGGCACTCTGGGCCCTGCACTCCTGTCACTACATAATGGTATGCATATAAGTGAGTGCAGGGCCCTCTAGGCCATGCTCTCCCATCTATCCATAAGTATAGGGCCCTGCACTCGCATCTATCCGTAACTGTAGAGACAGAGCACAGGGCTACAGACATTCCAAGTAACCCTTATGCTACAAATGGTACAATATCACAGTACCCATAGGGATATTAGGAAAAATTCCACCGCAGTTATAATCAAGGCCTAGCAACCTGCGTCATGGCTTAGTACACCTAAACTACGTTTAGCGAAAAATCTGTATCTCGATGTGTTTTCGAGATATAGCCACCAAAAGGTACTGCCCCTGCCACAATGTTATCCTATGGGAATTTTATTAACTTCTGAATGTTGTAAGTATGGAAGCGATGTAAATTTTATCACCAAACCAGCAACAGTCACATCTGTAGGGCAACCCCTTTGTACCCTGCAAATTTCAGCCCAAAAGTCCTAACCATTTCTTTGCAGTGAAGTGACAAATAAACAATAAACTTTAAATATCTTTTTTTGTGAGGTGTCAAAATCCGTTTTCGCATCACACCTTGCAAAAAAGGAATTTGTGTGGTGAAAAAGGATTAAGGGCAGGGCCATCTGGTCCTACAACTCCTAATCCTTTTTTTATGATATGAAAGAGGATTTTGACACCTTGTGAAAAAGGAAATTGGCTGACGAAAAGGGATTTTGACAGCTCATGAAAAGGAATTAATTTTTATATTCCCTTTACGTGAGCTGTCAAAATCCCTTTTCATCAGCAAATTGTCTTTTCATAAGGTGTCAAAATCCTTTTTTGTATTGTGAAAAAGGATTAGGAGTTGTGGGACCAGATGGCTCTACCAGCCATCCCTTTTCATGAGCTGTCAAAATCCCTTTTGAAAAATGATTTTTGACACTTTGCGAAAAGGGAATTAGTCTGATGAAAAAGGATTACTGGCAGGGCCATCTGGTTCCAGAAGCTCTAATCCTTTTTCATGATATTAAAAAGGATTTTGACACCTCGCGAAAAGGGAATCGGCTGACAAAAAGGGATTTGACAGCTCACGAAAAGAGATGGAAGTTGTCAGACCAGATGGTCCTGCTGGTAATCCCTTTTCAGAAAAAGAACAAGAAGCCAGCCACTCCAAACAAATGTTTAAATATAGTTCACTTTTATTGTAATATTCTTAGTTTTCTTAATATCCTCAGTGCCCAACGTTCCACCTAAACAGACTTCTTCAGGGAAAAGGATGTATTTTTTTAAACATAATAAAAATTGTTTTAGATATTTTTTACACCATAAAAAATTAATTATAATTATTTGCTAGTAGTAACCCATTTTTTACCAGCTGAAATTCCCTTTTTGTTTATTTATTTAGTTTTTGTTGACCGGGTAAGTGCACTAGACAAAACCTGCCTATTTTCAGGCACGACCTGGGGGGAGGGGGGTACAGATGAATGCCAGATGACCTTGAACCAGATTAAGCTGTTGGTGGTATTTTTAGAGAATGAGGGAAATTTGGCCAGGAGACTGGGGAAATTCCCCTACTCTTTTCGATAAGTACCATGGGATTTTTGACATCCACCTGAACTACCACCAGTCTAGGCAGATGGGACCTCGGTTTAATGTTTCATCCGAAAGGCAGCACCTCGGAAGTGCAGCACCCCTCTCATGCTGCACTACAGTGTCAGTACTGGGATATTTACCCAAGTGCCAGATGTGGGAACTGAACCCACAGCCCTCTGATCTCCTGGCCTCAGAGGTGAGTGTGCTACCTACTGAGCCACTGACACTGCCGAGGCGACAAAATCAAGGATCGGAAGTGAGTCACAAAAAAGGATTTTTAAATTAAAAAATAAGCATTCTGAGGCCACATAAAACTAAGGCAAAGGCACAGAACAGTAAAGGACATCCACATGAACAAAATGCATACTTGGATGTCCCCAGAAGACATCCCTGGGCAAAGTTATAATATTTTGTTTGGGCTTAAAAAAAAAAAAAGACGGTGGCTGACAAAGAGGGTTTTTTTTCTGATGAAAAAGGATTGTAAGGATCCCTTTTTATGAGCTGTCAAACTCCCTTTTTGTGAGGCCTAACTCCCCTTTCAAACCATGCAGCTATTCAAAACACTGAACTGAGCATGCCCAGAACCTGAAATTTCAAACTATAATAACTTTGGAACGAATTAATATTTTTTCACCAAGCCAATGCTGATTTGATCTTTGGCATAGGCTCTTTCTACCCTGAAAATTTCAGAACAAAATGCCAAACAGTGTGGCTGCAGCACAGTGAGGACAAAGCAGCCAAAAAAGGTGAATTTTAGTATTTTTTGACTATGTGCAGCACGAAATTGGCAATTCTGATCAAAACAAAACTTAGTACATCAAGAGATCTACCCTTTGGAACAGAGCATACCAAATTTCATGCAAATCTGTTGAATAGTTGCAAAGTTATTAAAGTGCAAAATTTGAGGTTTAATATTACACTGCCTACTCAACCCTAACTATATTGGTGCTACTGCGTCACTATTTTATATATATATATATATAAATAAATAAATAATAACTGGTGACCCTATTTAACAACTGGATTATGAGTACTGTCAAATGCCATAATAACCTGAAATCGGGTTATTACAGCATGCTCATAATTTAATATACCGCGCAAAGCCGCACTAAGTCACGCAAACCCGTGAAAAAACCCAGCAATTGTAAAAAATAAAAGATAGGCAAGTGTGTTTTTATGGATTTATTTTACAAACCCTCGGTGTGTGATGACTGTATAAACCTCTCGAGCTTTACTCTCAAGGTTTATAGGTCATCACACACTTCGCGTGTGTAAAAAAATCCATAACACACACTTGCCTATCCATTATTCTCTCTCTGTATATAAATATATATATAGGGGATACATGATTGGCAGGAGTGTGATATGGAAAATATTCTCACTCCTGCAGAGTGAGCTCTGGATAATCTCACTCCTGCGATATCCAGAGCTCACTCTGCAGAAGTGAGAATATTTTCCAAAGCACATGATCTGCACATCATGGGCCAGATATTCAAAACTTTGCACCGGCCAAAAACCATTTGCACAGGTTTAGCGCTGGATTAGCGCGGGTCTGCTATATTCAAAAGGCCAAATAGCGTGGGCAAACTGCATTAGCGCTGGGCAAAATCATAATGTATGCAAGGGGCAAACTGACATGAAGACAGGCACTATGCTAAATTCAGCAACTAGTGCCGCGCAAAGTGGTTTTGCACGACTTAGCACAGTGCACATTACCACCCAGGAAAAGCTTGTCTTAACCCTGGGCAATCAATTTTGCGCAACACTATGGCTTTGTGCTGTGTTTGCGCAGGTTTTGCGTGACCCTAACAAATAAATATGACACATAGACAAAGCCAAACATAGAGGAAGCATGCTGTTAACTGATGGCATCACAATGATGCCATCATCTGCCACCAATCCCAGCCATGCCAGGCAGTAAGTGGTGACCCTGCCACCAGTGGACAGCATGGCAGTGTGGCCATACAGCACACACCTGCGGACCACACTTCTGTGGATAACAACAGATGCCAGCATACACATGCTGCACTGTTGGCATGGAGGATATTGAGGGGAGCATGTATGGGTGGCCAGGCTGTGCCACAGACCAGGTGTGGCCACAAGGCTGGGACACATCATGCAGTGCACATGGGTCAGTATTGGGAATACCCCAACACCAGTGTGCCTTTCGGATAATATATGTCCCCACCCAGCCACATACTGCACAGCTCTACAACTGCCACAGCACACAAAGCCGGACATGTATATGTCACTGTGAGCATCCCATGCCAGAGGTGCAGCATCTGTGGGTCACACAACAGCATAACCGTAATGTCCACTGTCAGTAAACACCTGCAGGTTGGGCCTCTCACTGTGTATAGTGCAGTCATCATTACTGCCCTACACACCATAGGCATTACTGTGTCCACACACTACTGGCCCCCTTGCTACTGTAGGGTCTGCTGTGCACTGTAGCATGACCTACAGTGTGACAGTTTCATGCAGCACCACCAACATCTGTGCCTATGCTGTGCTGCCCCAGTACAGCTGCAGGCAGCAGCACATGTGGAAGTAGTGTTCGAAACTATATAATATTCCCCAAGTTGTTTGCGCAGCACTAACAGGTTTGCACTGGTTTAGCACAGGGCTAAACAGTTAGCCCAGCGCAAACTGCATGCAAATCAGGGCATAATGAGATGCTAATCTGGATGTTTGCCCACAGACTACCTAAGTAGGCTCATTTGCATGTCACTTTTGAATATGGCAAAGTTTAGCGCTGGTCAAACGGTTTCACCCTGTGCTAAACCCACGTAAACATGTTAGCGCTGCACAAACAGTTCGGGAATATTTTACAGTTTTGCACTTTCACGTACACTGCTGCCTGCAGCTGTACTGGGTACACGCATTTGCCACATTGTTCATCTTTATCTACCTTCACATTGCTGTGCACTGTGTCACTGTTGTGGTTTGCACTTCGTGGTTGCCATATTCAAACATGTCTTATTCCAGGGATAAGTTTGCCCTGCACTCCCAGCCCAGTTTGCCGGGCCTCATTCCCATGCTATATTCAGCAGCTGTTTGCCCTGGGCTATTCCTTTTGGATATGGCTTGCTTTGTGCTCCAGGCTATGTTTGCCCCACCAGGCAGTGCTAATTTAGCCCCAGGGCAAAGTTTTGAATATCTGGCCCCCATGGGTACCATTTATACAATGGGGGTGAGAGCTTTAGAAGTATAGTTGTGTTTTTCTGTTTGCTCTTTTATTTTAGTGTTTGGTAACTGGGTACGTTTTTAGGGGTGATTTGGGAGCACTGGGCAGTTAAGTGACTTGTTCAGAGTGACAGTGTGGAAGTGGAAGTTGTGAGAGTCAAACCCAGGTCTGGTGTGCTGGATGTACCAAGGTTGTTCAAAGCTCATTACTCTAACCTCTAGGCTATCCTGAGAGCACTGTTTGTGTGTGTTGAGTGTGTGTGTGAGTGTTTCTGAATGGGCTGGAAGTGTTAGAAACAGTATGGGAAACAGATGAATGTGTTTGGCAATGCTAATTGAGTTAGTTTCAGCTTGCAGTGAGAAACAGAAACTGTGTGCTGCAGCACTGTCATTTAGAATGCAGTCTTTCTTGAATTTGAGAATAGCATAGTAATGGGCTGTGAGTTGCTGAAACACTATGAGAAACAGGTGAGTGTCCTTTGCAATGTTAATAGTTATCTGCAAGTAGCAGTAAGAAACAGATTTGCGAAGCAGTTCAATTTAGAATGCAGGCTGTAGTTAGTGAGTGAGTGAGTGAGTGAGTGGTGACATCAGCACAGTATGTATAAATGGCATTTATTATCACCCTAGTGATGTCATCACTATTTATCACAGTACAGTGGAAATAACCAAGTTTATCACACTAATATTACTCTCACCCCATTGTATAAATATATATATATAGCTGCGCCTATATATTAGGGTTGAGTAAGCACTTCTGTGTTAAACTCAAAGTTTTGCACCATAATAACTTTGCCCCCTTTCAACGGATTTATATGAAATTTTGAAAGCACAGCATCAGTGCCAGGATCTCTTGCTCCTGTGAATATCACCTCTCTCCCTCCTTTGCTTTAGGGTATACATATTGAGCTCCGTTAATCTGTCCTCATATGTTTTCTGATGTAGTCCCTACACCGTTTTGGTTGCCCTTCTATGGACTGCCTCCATTTTGTTAATGTCCTTGTGAAAGTGCAGCCTCCAGTACTGCACTCAGTACTCCAGATGGGGCCTAACCAGTGTCTTGTAAAGAGGGATTATTACCTCTCTCTTATGACTTGTGATACCCCTACTAATACACCCCAACATCCCCCTAGCCTTACCTACTGCTTTAGTGGTCTGCTTGGATGATTGCAGATCATCTGTGATGATGATGCCCAAGTCTCTTTCTTCCCTTGTGATTGCCAGCAACTCCCCTCCCAACCTACAAGTGGGTTCAGTGTTTCTCTTCCCTATGTGCATGATCTTGCACTTCTTTGCGTTAAACCCTAGTTGCCACTCTTCTGACCATGTTGCCAGTTTATCCAGATCTGTTCTCATTCTGCCCTCCCCATCTGTATCATCTTCACTGTTGCAGATTTTGGTGTCATTTGCAAAGAGACAAACCTTACTGTCCATAGAAACGTAGAAACATAGAATTTGATGGCAGATAAGAACCACTTGGCCCACCCAGTCTGCCCATTTCCCTAACTAATGGATAAGCTGCAGATCTTAGTTAACCAGCAGCCTACTTCTTTCTACCCCCAACCCCTAGAACTGCCTTATGACTGTCCCATGCATGCTTGAATTCTACCACTGTTTTTGACTCCACAACCTCCTCTGGAAGGCCGTTCCATGCATCCTCAACCTTCTCTGTGAAAAAATACTTCCTTAAATTACCTCTGAGCCGCCCCCCCATCTTCAAATTGTGCCCCCTTGTTCTTGCACACCTCTTTTTTTGAAAGACGCTACCCTCTTGGACTTTGTTGATTCCCTTGAGGTACTTGAAAGCTTCTATCATATCCCCCTCTCCCTCCTTTCCTCAAGGCTATACATATTAAGCTCCTTAAGTCTCTCTTCATATGTCTTCTGGTGCAGACCCTGCACCATTTTAGCTGCCCTCCTCTGGACAGCTTCCATCCTGTCTATGTCTTACGGAGATTGGGTCTCCAGAACTGCACACAGTACTCCAGATGGGGTCTCACCAGCTGTCTGTACAGAGGGATAATAACTTCCTGTTTTCTACTGGTGATGCCTCTCCCTATGCATCCCAGTATCCCCCAGCCCTCCTTGCTGCCCTCTCACATTGCTTGCCCACCTTTAGGTCATCTGATATGATGATCCCCAGGTCCCTTTCCATTTTGTTGTTGTTAGTATCTCACCCCCATTGTGTACTCTTCCCTGGGTTTTGTTTCCCAGGTGCATTACCTTGCACTTCTTAGCATTGAATCTAAGCTGCCATACATTTGACCATTCCTCTAACCTTGCCAAGTCCCTTCTCATCCTTTCCACCTCACCTTGTGCATCAACTCTGTTGCAGATCTTTGTGTCATCTGCAAAGAGACATACTTTTCCTTCCAGTCCCTCTGCAATGTCACTTATAAAGACATTGAAGAGGACCGTCCTAATACTGAACCCTGCGGTAACCCACTAGTAACCCCCCTTTCTTCAGAGTGGACTCCATTTACTATTACTGTCTGTGTCCTATTCTTCAGCCAATTCTTTACCCAGGCTGTCATCTTGGGACCCCCTCCCAGGCTGGCTAACTTGTATATTAATCTTTTGTGTGGGACTGTGTCAAATGCTTGCTAAAGTCTAGGTAGGCCATGTCCACAGCCCCTCCCTGATCTACTACTTTGGTCATCCAGTCAAAGAAATCTATCAGATTCGTCTAGCATGACCTTCCCGCTGTGAATCCATGCTGCCTTGGGTCCTGTGCCCCTCTGGCCTCTAGATACTCGGCATTTCTTTCCTTCAGAAGTGATTCCATCATTTTCCCTATCACTGAGGTTAAACTAACAGGTCTGTAGTTTCCTGCTTCTGCCTTGCTCCCACTTTTGTGAAGGGGAATCACATCTGCCCTCCTCCTGTCCTCGGGTACCACCCCATCCTCCCATGATCTGTTAAAGAGGGTAGTCAGTGGTGTCACTAGTTCTACCCTTAGTTCTTTTAGAATTCTGGGATGAATCCCATCAGGTCCCATTGCTTTGTCCACCTTCAGTTTTAAGAGTTCTTTCAGAACCCTTTCTTCTGTTAATGGTCTGGTATCAACTTCTGTATCCAGAGTGTTTCTATTGTTTGTTTTAGGTACCTCCCCCTCTTCATTTGTAAATACTGAGCAAAATTATTTGTTTAGTACCTCTGCCTTTTCACAGTGACCCTCTGCCCACCCTCCTCCCCTTTATTAAGCCTCACTATCCCTCCCTTGGTCTTCCTTCACTCCCTGATGTACCTATAAAAGGTTTTATTCCCCTTCTTAACTGAGTTGGCTATCTTTTCCTCAGTTTGGGCCTTTGCTGTTCTGACTGCCTTCCCAGCTTCCTTTTGCTTTAACTGATACAGTTCTCTGTCCTGCTCCTTCTGTGATTCTTTGTACTTCCAGAATGCTTTCTTTTTCTCTTGAACCTTCACTGCCACTTCCTTTGAGAACCATAGCGGTTTCTTATATCATTTTGTTTTGTTTATTTGCTTCACACAAAGGCTTGTTACCTCTGTGATGGCAGTTTTTATTATTCCCCATTGTTCTTCCACCCCTCCTTCCTGCCCATTTGCTAGTGCATTCTTTAGGCACTCACCCATTTTGGCAAAGTCAGCCCTCCTAAAGTCCAGTACTTTTGCCTTTGTATGGCTTGACTCTATTGCTGTGTTTATTACTGTTCGATGGTTGCTAGTTCCCAGATGGCTACCCACTTCTACATCTGTGATCGTCTCTCCATCTCCATTTGAGAGAACCAGGTCTAAGATTGCTCCCTCTCGAGTGGGTTCCAATACTAGTTGTCTAAGGCATGCCCCCGTAGGGCATCTAGAATAACCCCACGCTTCGGAGTGGCTGCTGAAACTGCACTCCAGTTAACATCTGGCATATTCAGATCACCCATCAGCAATATCTCCCCTTTTTCTGCCATTCTAAGTATACTTTCTATCATTTCCTTGTCCATTTCCTTCCCCTGAGAGGGGGTCTGTATACAACCCCTGTGCGGATTGTGGTGCCATTGCCTGTCTCCAAATTGACCCACAGTGCTTCTTCTCCTCCCTGTTTACCCTTTTGTTCTGTTGCTTTGATTCCTTCCCTTATGTAAGAGCTACTACTCCTCCTCTTTTACCCTCCCTGTCCCTCCTGTAGATAGTGTATCCTGGTATGTTTACATCCCAGTCATGGTTTTGTTTGTACCATGTTTCTGTGACTGCCACGATATCCAGATGTTCCTCCTCCATTAAGACCACTAATTCAGGAAGCTTGTTACCCAGACTACGGGCAATGGTACTCATTGCTCTCCATTTTTTGATGGCTTTACCTTCTGTTGCAACATGCCCCACTGACCTTTCTACCTCTGTCTTTTTCTCATTTAGTACCCTGTTTTGTAGGGAGAGGTTGGGATTTTCCTGCTGCTTATCAGTGCCTCCCTCCTTGACTAGTTTAAAAGCTTGCCAATGAAGCATTTAAACCGATTGCTCAAAAGACTTGTTCCCTTCCTGGACAGATGCAGACCATCCTGCCAGTATAGGCTGGTGTCCCTCCTGGTGGAACCCCAGTCCCCAATGAAGCCAAACCCCTGTGCTCCACACCATTTTTTCAACCATTCATTAAACTGCATGGTGCAAAGTACCCTCACCTCACCCATGCCATTGACAGGCAGCACCTCTGAGAAGGATACTGTGTGTGCTACTTGTCTTAGGCCCCTCCCCAACTCTACATAATCCTCCTGCACTGCTGTAATCTCATGATGAGCCAAGTCATTTGTCCCTATGTGGACAATGACATCCAGCTCAGACTCCCGTGCAGCTGTTCTCGTGATCCTGAGGATGCGCTTCCTGTCCCTCCAAGCCATGGCACCAGGCAGGCACCTTACTTCAGTTTTCCCAGCTCCCCCCAGTTCTATCCCCCTAATAATTGAGTCCCCCACCAGTAGCTGCTTCCTTTCCCTGTGGTGTCCTCTGCCTCCTTCCTGTGGGCCTGCCTTGTGACAGTTGTCCTCAGCCTCCTTAGTCTCATCTGCGGGTGCATCCATAGGGGAACTATGCTCCCCAGAATGGTGTATGGATTGTGGAGTGGAACAACTGACTGGGTGTGCCTCTGTTCCACCATCCTCACCCTCCCTAAGCCCACTGTGGTCCAACTGCTGTGCTTTCTTCACAACCTCTGAGGTAGTGGTGGTGGATCTGGTGCTCCCTGGATGGGGGAGGTCCCCTTCCTACTATCCAGTGTGGCCTGGGGAAAGGTTCCCTTACTACTGTCCAATGTGGCCTAAAGATGGGCAACTTCCTCCCTCAGGGCAGAGAGTTGTCTGCAAATAGGGCAGCATCTCAGCCTCCAGAAAGACTCCTGGAAGACTGCTGTCCCACAGCCATTACATTGCACTACTCCCCACATGTTTATCTACTTTTCTGTGTGTGTGATTGGTTTGTTATATAGAAATGTATATATTATACAATGTGTATGCATATTGTCAGTGCAGTGTGCTAGAGAGGATATGACAGTGATATGCACCTTGCACTCTTGAGGAAATGATGTCAGAACCCCAGGTATAAAGGAACTATTTCCAGGGGTGGGAGGGTGAGGGTGGGCAGGGTTGGCCTAAACTGTGCCCTCATGAAACAATCAGCTAAAAGCTCTGACCCACCACTGTGATGAGTGCCTTCCTGTCAGCAAGATGCCCTACACAACAATTTGACAGAGAAAATACCCTGCTAATCAAACAGAGAAAAATCCAGACATCCAAGTCAGACACAGGTAAACCTCTCCAGCCCCAAAACAGCCTGGTAATTTGTGCTCTGAAAGCAGTCAGCCCCAAAAATAAGTCAGCTGTGCACCAGGACAGACACAGTAAACAGTATTCCATCCCTCAGGGTTTAAACTCTTCCTGCACTGAAAATCTTAACAATTGTAACAAAAGTAAAGCAAGATCCACCTCCCTCTGTTGCTTGAAAGACTGTTTTTCCTGATAATTCTAAGTTTTTTATTTCACCTTTCAGTTAGAAGTAGCCTCCACCTGCAGAATATCTGCTACAAACCAAAGACAATTGTAAGGTTCACCTCCCTCTGTTGTGAGCACAACTCGCTTTCTTGCAAATCCTATGTTCAGTATTGCAGCTTTTAAGTCCATCTGCAATGTCACTGATGCAGATATTGAAGAGGACTGGCTCCAGGAGTGATCCTTGAGGTACCCCACTTGTGATTTGCATCTCTTCTGACTGTATACTGTTTATCACCACTCTCTGTTTTCTGCCCGCCAACCAGTTTGTGACCCAGTTGACCAACGGCTCCCCTTGGTCCACCGCTCTGATTACCCAGTCAAAGAAATCTATGATATTAGTTAGACAGTACCTTCCTTTTGTAAACCCATGCTGTCTTGGATCCTGTGCTCCTATGGATTCCAGGGGTTGCACGATCCTTACCTTAAGGAGTGCCTCCATTATCTTGCCCACTACTAAGGTAAGACTGACTGGTCTGTAGTTCCCTGCCTCCTCCCTGCTACCACTCTTGTGGAGCGGGATCACATGAGCCCTTCTCCAGTCTTCTGGAACTCTTCTCTTAAAACTGAAGGTGGACAAAGCAATGGGGCCTGATGGGATTCATCCCAGAATTCTAAAAGAACTAAGGGTAGAACTAGTGACACCACTGACTACCCTTTTTAACAAATCATGGGAGGATGGGGTGGTACCCAAGGACTGGAGGAGGGCAGATGTGATTCCCCTTCACAAAAGTGGGAGCAAGGCAGAAGCAGGAAACTACAGACCTGTTAGTTTAACCTCAGTGATAGGGAAAATGATGGAATCACTTCTGAAGGAAAGAATTGTCGAGTATCTAGATGCCAGAGGGGCACAGGACCCTAGGCAGCATGGATCCACAGCGGGAAGGTCATGCCAGATGAACCTGATAGATTTCTTTGACTGGGTGACCAAAGTAGTAGATCAGGGAGGGGCTGTGGACATGGCCTACCTAGACTTTAGCAAGGCATTTGACACAGTCCACACAAAGATTAATATACAAGTTAGCCAGCCTGGGAGTGGGTCCCAAGATGACAGCCTGGGTAAAGTGTGGCTGGAGAATAGGACACAGAGAGTAATAGTAAATGGAGTCCACTCAGAAGAAAGGAGGGTTACTAGTGGGGTACTGCAGGGTTCAGTATTAGGACCGGTCCTCTTCAATGTCTTTATAAGTGACATTGCAGAAGGACTGGAAGGAAAAGTATGTCTCTTTGCAGATGACACAAAGATCTGCAACAGAGTTGATGCACAAGGTGGAGTGGAAAGGATGAGAAGGGACTGGCAAGGTTAGAGGAATGGTCAAATGTATGGCAGCTTAGATTCAATGCTAAGAAGTGCAAGGTAATGCACCTGGGAAACAAAAACCCAAGGGAAGAGTACACAATGGGGGGTGAGATACTAACAACAACAAAAATGGAAAGGGACCTGGGGGTAGTCATATCAGATGACCTAAAGGTGGGCAAGCAATGTGAGAGGGCAGAAAGGAGGGCTGGGGGGATACTGGGATGCATAGGGAGAGGCATCACCAGTAGAAAACAGGAAGTTATTATTCCTCTGTACAGACAGCTGGTGAGACCCCATCTGGAGTACTGTGTGCAGTTCTGGAGACCCAATCTCCACAAAGACATAGACAGGATGGAAGCTGTCCAGAGGAGGGCAACTAAAATGGTGCAGGGTCTGCACCAGAAGACATATGAAGATAGACGAAAGGAGCTTAATATGTATAGCCTTGAGGAAAGGAGGGAGAGGGGGGACATGATAGAAATGTTCAAGTACCTCAAGGGAATCAACAAAGTCCAAGAGGGTAGCATCTTTCAAAAGAAGAGATGTGCAAGAACAGGAGGGCACAATTTGAAGATGGGGGGGCGGTTCAGAGGTAATTTAAGGAAGTATTTTTTCACAGAGAGGGTTGTGGATGCATGGAATGGCCTTCCGGAGGAGGTTGTGGAGTCAAAATCAGTGGTGGAATTCAAGCATGCATGGGACAGTCATAAGACAATTCTAGGGGGTTGGGGTAGGAAGAAGTAGGCTGCTGGTTAACTAAGATCTGCAGCTTATCCAGTAGGTAGGGAAATGGGCAGACTGGGTGGGTCAAGCGGTCCTTATCTGCCATCAAATTCTATGTTTCTATGTTTCCTGTGCTCAGAGACTCACTAAACAGTTCTGATAATGGCTCTGCTAGTTCCAACCTTAGCTCCTTTAGTACCCTGGGATGTATGCCATCAGGTCCCATTGCCTTGTCCACCCTGAGCTTACCGAGCTCTTGTAGGACCCTTTCTTTTGCAAAGGGACTTGTGCACACACACACCCATGTCTATGGTGCTAAGCTGTGGGCCCTGCTCTACCTTCTCCTCAGTAAAAACTGAGCAGAAGTATCTATTTAGGGTAGATGCTTTTCCTTGGGCCTCCTCCACACACTTCCCCTTATTCCCTTTGATCTTAGCAATACCCCCTCTGGACTTTCTCCTTTCACTAATGTATCTATAGAAAGTCTTGTTCTCTTCTTTTTTTACTGTTTGTGCTAGTGTTTCCTCAGTTTGGGACTTTGCCTGCCTTACTGCCTTCCCTGCTTCCCTTAGGGAAGTTTGCAGAGGTGCAAATAAAAGTAAAAGCCTCTGTTTTTGAAACTTTAAAGACTTTGTTTTGCCATCCAATAACTAAAAAATATGAATCTTTGGAACTTTCAGGTTTGATACAGCTTGGTCCAAGGTATGTGCTTTTGTGGTTTTTAGGTCCATCTGTTAAGTAATTTTCAAAATATTAAAGAAACTTGTTCAGTTTCTGAACATGCACAGTTAAAAAAAATCAACATTCTATGGATAATTGAATTTTTGTGAAAACAGCCGGCTGCACTATACGACACAGCTGTCATTAACAAATGACAGCTGCATCGTATAGTGCAACCCCTGCTGTTTTTGTGACTCGTATGTCAGGGTTGCCTGTCATTGTAGCCCCATCTTGACTGTGCTGTGTCTTAAAGTGTTATCTGCACATCAGGGGCCCCAATCCCCAGTGGCAGTGTATTTATTTATTCATTTTTTAATTTATTTATTTGATATAATCTGACACCGGGATCCCCACCCCGGTGTCGGATGCCCCCTCCATGCAGCATATCATTTTATTGATAGTGCTGACATTGGGGGGCCCAATCCCTGTGTCGGCATTTACAAACCACCACCCAGCAGTGTGGTACATGGGGGAACACTGGGGAGCCCACCCTCAGTGTCCCCAAATAGATTTATTTATTTTATAAGCACCTGCAAAAAGAAAACCGTCCCATGACATCTTGTTTTTTAAACCTGAAAAAAAGAAAATGGTCCCTCTTCGCCGGTGTCCCCCTCCCTCTTCCCGACCCTCCCACTGAGCACCCCCTTACCATACACTTACCTCCAGATGTCATATGCTGTCATCTTCTGTGGACCGAGCTATGTTTGCACTCTTCAAAGCCAAACCATGAACTGAGGAATAAAGGTAAGTGCTGTATAATGTATGTCAATGGTGTTTTTAACTTATGTTCATAACTTTGCCATTTTTTGGAATTTTTTCACCAAATTTTCTACGTGGCCTTTCTGGGATCCCACCTCATGAACACATTGCAACTGTCATTTCATCAAGGTGATGCTATTTGCACACCCTCAGAACAAAAATAGGTCCTCCCCCCATTCTCAATTCTAACTCTGCACTCCTTGAAACTGTCCCCTGTTTTAAATATTTAGGGATCACCCTTGACTCAGTTCTCTCCTTCCATAATCACATCTCTATCACCTGCAGAGCTGTAAATGTCAGAATTTGTCTACTGTATTGGCTGTGCTTCTGTCTCCTGGGGAAATGCTCTTAGACTGGCCGTATCCAGCTCCGTTCTTCCTCTTGTTGACTACGGCTTAGTGGTACATGGGTCTGCTTCCAATACTGCTCTAAACAAAATCAGAACTGCTTTGAACAAAGCCTGCCGACTAGTAACTGGGTGTGACAGACAATACCACACATGTAATCTCTACCGGCAAACCTCCTGGTTAAACCTAGAGGGGCTTCTCTGCTACCACACCTGCCTCCTTGCCAAAGAAATGTCCCTTGGATGAGTTCCTGCTCAAGTGTCCAAATTACTAATACCTGTCCATAGAATGAGAGTCACTAGACACTCCAGCAATGTTGCCTTCCAGACCCCCCCCATTTTAGAACCCACGGCTGGTCAAAGATTCTTTAGTTATAGAGCACTTCTTTGGATGAATACCCTACCAACCTCTTAACTGGCTACCTCTAGGCTGGGACTTTTCAAGTCTGAACTACGGCAGCTGTTACTTGCCTCCTCTAATTGTGACTGCCTACATGCCTACCCCCCAAACCATGACAAACCTAGTAGCCTCAGTACTCCAACTCCCCTGCAGGCCTTGTATATCCCTATTCCTACCTCATAACTGACAGTATCCCATGGATTGTTCTACAGTTGCCCCATAGCTGTTGACCGGTTACCCAGTTGAGTAATGGAAATAAGTAATTTTTGTAAAACTTTGTTGTTATAACCATGTAAGTAATTCTATGGTGTAATTACTGTATCCTAAGTCTTGTATGTCTTGCCTGTTTTTCTACTCCCTGTCTGTAACTGCATCTTGGACGTGGAGCCTTTGCAAATCAGTCTCTGACTCAAAGGGTTGTACTTCTTAAACTTTAATAAATAAACAAATAATCAGGCCCGGAAGGTGATTTAGCACTCGCTGCATGAAATCACCTTTTGGGACTGAATAATGAAATTTCACCACTAGTGTTCATGAGGTGGGGTCCCAAAAAGGCCATGCTGAAAATTTCATGAAAAAATTCCTAAAAATGGCCGAGTTACGTGCGTTCGTTGAAATATTTCTACTCATGCACATAACTTTGATAATTTTCAAAATGTCTCCATATTTCCAACATAGTCATTTTTTCACACTACCTCATGAACAGTACAGCTGTCATTTTTCACATCCTGTCCAAAATGTGTTTTCGCACCTGTGGTGCAAAATGGCATTTCAGCAGGAACATAAGTCGACTATGGGAACAGGGAAAATAGGCAGGGAAGGGCAGGCAGGTAAAGAATGTATAATGAGTGATATGGGGCGGCAGGAGCACATAGGATAAGAAACTGGGTGGGGGAAGATGCTGGATAGGGAGAACAAGAGCAGAGGGAGGGCAGACTGTAAAACATGGAAGGTCAGGCTAACAAATACCCGTAGCCTAGGAAATAAGGTTCCAGACCTGGAGGCCTTGTTGGCAGATGAAGACCTTGACATAGCAGCAATAACAGAGACATGGTACTCTGCAAATCATGGTTGGGAAGTCAATGTACCAGGCTATACATTGTTCAGGAGGGACAGGGAGGGTAAAAAGGGTGTGGGAGTGGCGCTGTACATCAGAGATGGTATAAAGGCTACAGACATTCAGGGAAGACAGGGGGAAGCGAAGTAATGTGGGTCACCCTGAAGCCAGAGAATGGAACATCAATCTGCACTGGGTGATCTACAGACCTCCAGCACAGAGGGAGGAAGTAGGCAGGGAACTAATGGAGAACATACATGACATGGCAACTAAGGGCAAAATCCTGCTACTGGGGGATTTCAATATGAAGGATGTGGATTGGGCCACCCAGATGGCTGTTTCAGCCAGAAGCACAGCCATCCTAGAATCCCTGCATGGGGTTGGATTCAGGCAGCTGGTGCATGAGCCAACCAGGGACAAGTCAGTTCTGGACCTGGTATGGACCAGTGGGTACAGAATCAAAGAAATACAAGTGGAAGGGCAGCTGGGGTCCAGTGACCACCACATGGCGTGGTTCAGCATGGAGACATGTACTCAATCAAGCCATACAAGGGCAGGAGTATTAGATTTCAGGAGGGCAGATTTCACTGAAATGGGTAGATGTATACAAGCAGTCCTGGGGAAGGGAGAGATAGTAGAGTGGGTGGAAAAACAATGGAAGAAACTGAAAGGAGCCATAGTGGATATAACAAACCAATGCGTTAGGATAGTGACCAAAGGGAAAAGAAGAAGGAAACCACTATGGTTCTCCAAAGAGGTGAGGGACAAAGTCAAGGCTAAAAAGCAGAGTTTCAGGAAATATAAGAGGAGCCAAAAGGAGGAAGACAGGGAGGTGTACCTTGAATGTCTAAGGAAAGCAGGGAAGGCTGTTAGGAGGGCGAAGGTGCAGACAGAAGAGAGCTTAGCACAGTCTATAAACAAAGGGGATAAGGCATTTTATAGGTACATTAGTGAAAGAAGAAAAACCTGGGGGGATTGTGATACTCAAAGGGGAGGAGGGAGAGTCTAAGGAGGGGGATCTGGACAAGGCAGAACTACTGAACAAATACTTCTGCTCAGTATTCACTAAGGAGGGGGCAGATCAAGGACCACAGTTGGGGTGCAGAGGCAGTGAGGGGGGGAGAAGTGAACACCAGTCCATTCACAATGGAGAGAGTTCTGGAAGAACTCACAAAGCTGAAAGTGGATAAGGCCCTGAGGCCAGACGGCATTCACCCGAGAATATTAAAGAAGCTGTGAAAGGAATTAGCAGTGCCTCTGGCAACCCTGTTCACAGAGTCACTCAACACGGGTGTTGTTCCAGAGGACTGGAGGAGGGCAGTAGGGAGGAGGCGGGGAACTACAGGCCAGTCAGCCTCACCTCAGTGGTGGGAAAGATCATGGAGACACTGCTGAAAGAAAGGATAGTGACACACTTGGAATCCAGTGGTGTGCAGGATCTGAGGCAACACAGATTCACAGCAGGAAGGTCATGTCAAACAAATCTAATAGTTTTTTTTTGATTGGGTGACAAGGAAACTTAATCAGGGAGGGGCAGTAGATGTTGCCTACCTAGATTTCAGCAAAGCCTTTGACACTGTCCCACATAGAAGGCTGATTAACAAGATGAGTAGTCTGGGCATGGTAGACAAGGTGGTGAACTGGGTTAGGAACTGGTTACCAGACAGGAGACAGAGGGTGGTGGTAAATGGGGTACAATCTGGGGAGAGGGGGGTGACCAGTGGGGGTACCTCAGGGATCAGTACTAGAACCTGTCCTGTTCAATGTCTGCATTAATGACATTGCAGAGGGGCTGGAAGGAAAGGTCTGCCTGTTTGCAGATGACACCAAGATCTGCAACAGGGCGAATACTCCAGAAGGGGTGCAGAAAATGAAGAGGGACCTGGAGAAGCTTGAAAGATGGTCTGAGATGTGGCAACTGAGGTTTAATGTAAAGAAGTGCAAAATAATGTGCTTGAGTAGAGGGGAGCCCTGGGGAGAGCTACAGGTTGGAGGGAGAGGAGCTGACTATCACCAAGGAGGAAAGGGACCTAGGGGTTATCAACTCTGATGACCTTAAGATATCAAAGCATGTACAAAGGCTGCAGGGAGGGCCAGTGGTATGCTGGGGTGCATACGAACATACGAAATTTGCCAGCAGATAAAGGCCTAGAGGTCTATCAAGTCTGCTCGAATGTGCAACTAGCACCCCTTATTCTGCAGCTGCCCCTCCCCTTCATTAACCCTCCCCCTTGTCCTGTCCCATCCTCATTTGAAGCAGTCCACTGTTCTACTGCATACCACTTCAGCAGGTAATGCATTCCACCCAGCCACCACCCTCTCTGTAAAAAAGTGTCTCCTCATCTCCCTCCTGAACCTTCCTCGCTCCAGTCTCATATCATGGCCCCTGGTGGCCCTCCCCCTCCCTTACTTTGAACAGCCCCTCTGTACCCATCTTGTTTATTCCTTTCATGTATTTAAAGGTTTCAATCATGTCACCCCTGTCTTTCCTCTCCTCCAGTGAGTACATGTTCAACTCCTTCAACCTCCTCTCATATGATAAGTTCCCCAGCGCCTTGATCATCTTTGTCACTCTGCGCTGCACCCCCTCCAGTAACTTAATGTCCCTCTTCAGATACGGACGCCAGTACTGCACGCAGTACTCCAGGTGTGGTCTAACTAATGACCTAACTAATGACCTATACAGTGGTAGAATCACCTCCTCCCTCCTTGAGGATATACCCCTTGCAATACAACCCAGCATTTTGTTGGCCTTTGCAGCTGCCTTCCTACATTGTGCCGAGTTGTTCATTGACCCTGTAATGAGCACACCCAGATCCTTCTCCTCCTCTGTCTGGGTTAGCAGCACTCCTAGCTGGTAACTCCTCCTTGGGTTCTTCATCCCAAAATGCAGCACCTTGCACTTTTGGCATTAAAGCCCAGTTGCCAGGTGTCTGACTAGGTTTCAAGCTTTGCCAGATCATCCTGCAACCCTGCCATCCCCTAGGTCATCCACCACTGCGCCTACCTTGGTATCATCAGCAAACAGACTGATCTTGCTCTTGATGTCCCATGATATGTCTGCAATGAATATCCCAAACAACACTGGTCCCAACACTGAGCCCTGTGGAACACCGCTCGTCACTGCCCTTGGGTGTGAGAGCTCTCCACCCACCACCACCCTCTGTTGCCTTCCCTGCAGTTTCCTACCCATCTCACCAGTTTTGCACCCGCCCCTGTGTCTAATAACTTCCTTCCCAGCCTTCCATGTGGCACTGAGTTGAATGCCTTACTGAAGTCCAGATACAGGACATCCACTGCATGGCCCCTGTCCAGTTGCCTAGTTACCCAGTCATAGAACTCGACCAGGTTGGTTTGGCAGGATCTGCCACGTAATAAGCCATGCTGTCTGCTGTCCTGTAGTCCTTTGGCCTCTAGGAGGGCCACCAGCCTCTCCTTCAGGATAGTCTCCATTAGCTTACCCACGATGGATGTGAGGCTCACTGGTCTGTAGTTTCCCGGTTCATCCTTGGGGCCATTCTTGTGGAGGGGCACCACATGAGCCATCCTCCAGTCCTGAGGTACACATCCTGAATGTAGTGAGGCATTAAATAGGTCTGCCAAAGGTCCTGCAAGGACCTCTGCCAGCTCCTTCAGTACCCTGGGGTGGATGCCATCTGGGCCTGGCGCCTTGTCCACCCTCAGTGCCTTCAAACCCTCTCAAACTCTGCTCTCCATGATTTCCCCATCTATCACCACTCCCCCTGCTTCTGCCATTTCTCCCACCTTGGGTGTCACCCCCCTCTTCTCTTTAGTAAATACTGAGCAGAAGTACTCATTTAGTGCTTCCGCCTTATCGCACCCTGCTTCCACCCAACCCCCTCCTTCCCAATCTCTCACTATGTGGTCCTTACAGCTCCTTTTCTCCCTGATGTACTTAAAGAAGTCCTTCTCCCCCTTCTTAATGCCTTGTGCCAGCCTGAGTTCCGTAGATGCTTTGGCTCCCCTTACTGCCCTTGTCACCTCCTTCGATTCTGTCAAGTACTCCTCCCTGTCCTCCCCCCTCCCTGTTTTCTTGTATTAGGGTGGACAACCCCAAGTAAGACCCCACCACTGATTCGCCAATACTCCGGAAACCCAAATCCCTAATGTTTTTCATTTCTCTTCTTTTTGCACTTTGCATTTTACAACCCTAATGTCTGCATTAATGTATTTTTTTTTTTTGGCAAAGAATATATGCATATATATATATATATATATATATATATTATGGAACCATGGATTGGGGGCTTAAAACTGGTGCAGTCTTCATAGACCTCACCAAAGCCTTTGATTGACCTGGTCAGTCGCAGCCTTCTGCTTAACAAGCTGGAACACCTAGGTCTGGATGGACTGATTCTTCAGTGGTTAACTGACTACCTTGCTAACAGGTCACAGTTAGTAAAATGGAAAGGTGCCCTATCAGGGCTGTATCCAATTAATGATGGTGTACCACAAGGCTCTATCCTTGGCCCCCTGCTATTCTCCTTTTTTGTCAATGATATGCTGTAAAACTGTGGTGGGGCAAACCTATTGCTGTACCACAATGATGCGATTTTCTACAGAAGCTTCAAAGACATAAACATTGTTAATGGTCAGCTTACCATAGATTTTAAAGACCTGGAAGCTTGGTTCACAGCCAACACATTAATCCTAAACTGAAAAAACAACCAAAAATAAAACCCAACAAGGCTATCCTGTTTGGCTCCAAGCACCTAGGTGCAGCCCAGCAGAACCTACTAACATTTAACACAGTTCATGGCTTTCCTGTTGATGTTGTGGAATCCATAAAATACTTGCGTATTTACTTGGACCTAGAGCTAACACTAAAATCTTTTGTAGAACAATTAACCAAGTCCATGCTACAAAAAAGTTGGGCTACTCTGCCACCTCAACAACTTAATCGCCAAGGAATCTAGACTAGCAATCACAAGTTGCACTCTATTCCCTGTACTGCTACAGTATATGGTGCCCTGATACTTAGAGCTGTCAGATCATCTGAAATGAAAATACTCAAAATACTGTATCACAGGGTTGCTAGCTTTGCAACAGGATCTCCATATAGGGAGCATCACTGTTCTATACTAAAATTACTCAACTGGCCCACACTAGAGGGCAGACTTGAATACCCCCTACTTAATCTGGGTTTCAAATTAATAAAAGAAGCTGCTCTGCCTAGCCTTAGGGACATTCTAGCTACTAAGCCCCAGCGAAGAACTCTTCAGTCCTCCAGCAGCACACTTCTTGAAGTTCCCAGGGTGTGGTCCAACACAGGGTAACGATCCGTTGCCAATATTGCCCTGTCCCTTTGGAACAACCTCCCACCCCTCCTCCAAGATTGTACCTCCCTTGGGGGGATTCAAGAAAGGGCTTAAGACCTCTTTATTGGAGTGCAATAACTGCAATTGTCTTCACTGAGATGATATCACCCCCTAAAAGTTTGTCGTATTGCTTACATTTAGCATTTGTCTTATTACCCTATGTACCAGACCAAGTCGCCCAGCTGCTGGCATGATTTGTCAGACCTTTCTTGATCTGTAAGCTTAGTTGGTCCACAGTTGTTACCATATGTGCTGTATATAGCACTGAATGTATGAGATGCCAAATGTATATAACGATGCTCTTGTATCATGGATGTAAATAAGCCAGTGTGATTCTTCAACTATGTCTAAATGCATAATGCTTATACTGTCTATGTCTCAATGTAATTCAATCTGGGTCATCCCTAAAAAAGGGACATTTAGTCTCAGGAGACCTACCCAGTCAACAAAATTTAATAAATAAATAAATTAAAAGTGGTATCCCTAGGAACCAAAGATAATTGCAGGGTATCGCTCTCTCTGTGCTACACATGCAGTTCAGCAAGGGAGAGCTGGCAGCAGCAGAGTTCAGCAGCATTTGGGAGAGCGGCAGCAGGCAGTAAAGGTAAGCCGCTCCTCATGAGGGGTGAGTTACACTCTCCCCAGATCACAAATTGTCATCCCAGTAATTCCACAAGTTCCATCTAGTGCAGATCTGAAAGTCAAAAACATGCAAGAACAATAATACTAACAGTTCTGCCTAGACAAATGTTTCCTAGCTAGGCTATTTAAAGGGCCCATAGACACATAACAAAATCAACAGGTTTAGGATCAACAACATTTCTACACATACTTCTATGTAAACAATTGGTTCCTATCTTAGTTACATTTCCAGTACTCTGTATCCCAAAAATATCACCCAGGGATATTGAAAACAATGCAGGGTATGGAATGGGGTGTGATATCAACTCCATGACGTACTACATAAAATGGCAAGTCAGTGGAGGCACCAAGGCTGTCATAACTGAGCTTCAAAATGGGTTTTAATGGTCTTTTTGAATGTCACATTGTGAATTCCTCCTGTTTCTTGGCAAGTGGGGGTGGTGATCCACTCCTCGTCAGTCAGCACATGAGGTTCCTTAAATGGGCTGTTTCCATTACAACATCTGGGGCACAATAATAAAATCTGGGCAAGCAGAGGGCAAAACTTTGTGCCACCCCCTGCAGTTGCCCAGGTGTCCAAAACAGCTATATTCAGTGGACTAGCACATCGCTGCTATTCGACTGAATATAGAACCACTGAGACCCAACGCTAAGCCACCTAAGCACACATGGCCCCCAGAAATAGGGTGGCACAATGGCTTGCCCCTGGCTAAATATCCCATATTCAAATGGACCTATGCAAATGAGCCCATTGGGCATGCAAGGTGCTAAGGGGCAATATGTATGCCCATTATGAGCTAATTTGCATAGGGGTGAGGCCGTACAACATGGTTTCACCCCCCAATTGCCCGGGAAGAACTGCTAGCCACCAGGGAATACTTTTTAACACTATGGGTTTGGGTGGAGGGAGGCACCGCTAGCCACCAGGGAATACTATTTCACACTACGGGCATGGGTGCAGGTGGGGTGATGGATTACTTGCCACCAGGACTCCATTCTCTGGGGTTGGACTGGGTCATTGGCTGGGTTTAGCACATCCAACTGACCAATGGGGAGCAAATGGTTATGTTGCAAGGTTTTACTTCCACATGAGTCTCCCATGGGTTCTTGACCATGGTTTATGGTTCTGATTCTCCATGGGTTCATGGTTAGAGATGCAGTGAATTTAAATTCCGCCTGTGAAGTGGACATGAAGTGACCACTTCGTGTTGGCAGAGCACAACGTGAAGTGACCAACGCAAAGTGCTCACTTCACGTTATCATTACCACTTCGCTTTGCCAATAATGCCTTAAGGCGAAGTAAGGTGAAGTGCCATGTAAATAGGCAGCCCCCCACACATCACATGGCTTACAGTACTGTAAGTCACATGGTTTAGCCAGATAGGAAGGAAGTGAGTCAGAGAAGCAGTTTCACTTTCTCCTTTGCATTTGTAGAGTCAGAAAGCTCTGTGGAGAGAGAAGGAGAGATCTGACACTTTAGTTCTTTACCGTAGCCACAACAGCTTTTTTAAAAGCTATATCTTTGTTTAATTTTAGTGTTGTGCTTGTGATTTCTTTTGTTAGTGAATTTTTTCTAGAAGTTTTGTTTTGTGCGTGTGTGTGTGTGTGTGTGTGTATGTTTTTGTGTGTGTTGGACTGTCAGGACTCGGAGGAGTTGAGATGGAGCCTTTGGAAGGAGAGTCGGTGTCCTGTGGGTGCAATCGTCCGAGGAGAGGAGTGCGGACACGGGGTGGTCGTGTCAGGCTGGACAGCTCCCGACTTCTGGGGTCCCCCCTGTGCTGAAGCAGTAGCACCAGTGCCACCAATGACTGCTGTCAATGCACCTTGTGCGCCACTACCACCACCACCACCGCTGGTAGATGTAGGGGCACCAGCAGCACCCCCTCCACCAGCTCCACAGCCACAGGAGGTGGCCTTGGAAAATCCTGGTGGTTCAAGGAATGTGTCTGGTCCCCCCCCCGCAGCTTCCCAGTGTGGGAGTTTTTTGACTGTGTTGGGGGGGACAGCACAGTGGTGGTGTGCCACCTCTGTATTGTTACAGTGCGCCGTGGCCCCCGGGGGACACATTTGGGGATGAGGGGCCAGCGCACCCACATGATGAATCACCACAGGGTGGAGTAGCAGGCTGCCATGGAAGGAGCCAGATGTCCACCTGCTGGCCCTTCAGTGGCAGTGGCAGAGGGTGCTGCTGATGAACAACATGTGCCTCGCTGCCGCAGCCAGAGGAGGGCAGTGGAGCAGCTGTACCACCTCCCCCATCACCACAGCCACCAGCACCACCCTCTCCACCACCACTCCCTGGATTTCCTCCTGCAGTGGACCCTGCCACAGTCCCTGTAACACAGTCAGACCTCAGCTTGGTGTGGGCAGCCCTGGACGAGAACAGTGCGAGGGTAGGTGCTGTGCAGTAGCAAGCTGGCACCATTGAAGCACAGCAGCAGCAAATAATAGCAATGCTGCACTTGCTACTGGACCACCACGGCATCCCATGGCCACAATAAGATATTGTTTTCTGTCCCCCCATCCCACTGTTGTGTTGTACTCTTTCTGTGTGCCTTTTCTTTGTTGTTGTTTACTAATCCACATTTTCCCTTCCAGGGCAATCTTTCTTGCTCCACATTATCAATACATTTCTGTGTAAAACTGCCCCTAATTTCATTACAGTGTGTCACATGATGGAGGAATTCCCATTCTGAAAACCCGCCCACATTCTACACCTCTTCTCAGCAACATTAGGACGTGATGCCAGGGAGAGCGCGGGTGCAAGCTCCATTACAGTGAATGTCCGATTGTCCTGCAACTTTCTGAATTTTTATTTATGTTATAATGATCAGTTTGTTTTGAAATGTGTGGGCACGTTTCCTGTAAGAAAAGCCTTGTTAGTGGAAATGTTCCCACATTTCACCACAAAGTGAACCTTATAACATAACAAAATATTGGGATAGCTGCTGGACATTCACTACAGTGGAGCATGCACCTGCACTCCCCCTGGCATCACATCCTAATGTTGAGAAAGGGGGGCAGAATGTGGGTGGCTTTTCTGAATGGGAATTCCTCCGTCATGTGACACACTGTAATGAAATTATGGGTGGCTTTTCCAGATATATATTGCACTCTGTGGAGCAAGAAATATTCCAGTGGAAGTAAGGCCCCCACATATTAAGTTATGTGCATTACCATTACTATGTAACGTGGTGAATCTCTGTAAAGCAGCAGCGCAACAATCTGTTGATAACTCTGACCTATATTTTTTAATGCTATGTTACAAGTTCCTCTATTTACATCCTGACTGACTGGAATGATATGAAAATTTACTTACTTAAGTGAGTCTGCTGTACTACCTTTTTTCATGTGTGAAATAATGAAAGTAGCATTCCTTTTAAATTGGTTCAGCTTCTGACCAGGTAATTGTTATTGTTTTCTTCTGCTTTTCTCCATTGCATCAGTTAGTTGTTATATATCACTTCTGTTGTAAATTAACAATTATGCAGCAGTCAGTGTTTTATGACAGCACGGAACAATATTTATTGAAAAGCAGCTGCAAAAAAATACAAACTTGGGGAGAACAATACTGAAAGGTGTCCTCTTTTTTTTTCATACATGAAAAAAGTCATCAAGTAAGGAAAGCAGACATAAATTGTGAAAAGAAGTGTGTCATTCAAGTCACGGCTTGGAGGTAACTAGTGGTGGCAGTGGCAGTATAAAGTAGCATAAAAAAGTACAGTTCAAAACTGTGAGGACATTCTAGCACTGTTGCTTTAATTGTGAAAATGTCAGCATGACATCATGAGCTCACAGCAACAATCACAGAACACACAGAAGTGGCACAGAGTCTCCAGATTTTTCAGCAGGTCCAAAATGCATCCTGCTTGTCTGCAGAAAGTTGACAAGTGGTTAGACAGTGAAATGGGAGTGTTTCAACACATACAAAGTCCCCTAGAATTTATTTTATTTTTCCCAGTTGTTTAACCAGGAGTAGCACACTAAGCTACAAGCCTTTTTACAGAAACAACCTGGGAGCACAGGGAAGTTAAGTGACTTGCTAAGGGTCACACAGTATGCAAGTGGAAGCTGTGGGATTCAAACCCAAGTTTAGTCTGCTGGATGTCACCAGATTTGCAGCTCAGAGCCTTAAACCACTGCGCTATACTGCCTCCGGTGCACTCAGTCACACGCACAGAAGTGGCACAGAGTCCTCAGATTTTTTTTCTGCTGGCCCAAAATGCATCCTGCTTGTCTGCAGAAAACTGACAAGTGGTTACACAGTGAAATGGGAATGTTTCAACACATACGAAGTCCCGCAGAATTAATGGCGCACTCAGTCATGTGCACAGAAGTGGCACAGAGTCCCCAGATTTTTTTCTGCCAGCCCAAAATGCATCCTGCTTGTCTACAGAAAATTGACAAGTAGTTAGACAGTGAAATGGGAGTGTTTCAACACATACAAAGTCCCCCAGAATTAATGGCACACTCAGTCATGCACACAGAAGTGGCACAGAGTCCCCAGATTTTTTTCTGCTGGCCCAAAATGCATCCTGCTTGTCTGCAGGAAATTGACAAGTGGTTAGACAGTGAAATGGGAGTGTTTTAACACATACAAAGTCCCACAGAATTAATGGCACACTCAGTCATGCGCACAGAAGTGGCACAGAGTCCCCAGATTTTTTCTGCTGGCCCAAAATGCATCCTGCTAGTCTGCAGGAAATTGACAAGTGGTTACACAGTGAAATGGAAGTGCTTCAACACATGCACCTGCATAAAATGATGACTGTGAGTATTGTGTTGCTGGTCCAATGTGTTCTGACAGACGATTCAAGCAAATGCAATGTGATCATCTCAACTGGATTGAAGGGTGCCCTTTGGCTGTACACCAGTAGTAGCCTTGGTGAGTATATCTATCTATCTATATATATATATATATGTGACTTTTCTAGGTGGGAGGGGTTGACAATCATGGACATGTACTCATGGTATTGTTCTCCATCACAGGTCACACAGAAACTGTTGGTGTGCACATTCAAGTGGTCAATGAGAATTTTTTGCGCTGGAATTGGAAACGGATAACTCTCAAGCACATGAAGGTAAGCATTTTTTTATCTGGGGAGGGGAATCATATTTGTAGGTTTGTATCTAATGGTTTCTTATTTTGTTACTTCTTCACAGATTTCATCAGCATCCTTCTGGAGTCCGGTTGTTATGATGGTCATGGTCATGTAATGAAACGACTTCTGCATGTTGAGATGTGTGCCCAAGCTCAGGGGAAGGGAGTGCCTGATTTTGAAGAACTTTTGGGGTTAAGGCCACTGTGACAGAACACCGAAGCATCTTGAAGTTTCCTAAAAAAAGAAATGAATGACTTCTTACAACTTAATTGTTATGTGTCCCTCCCTGGTTCTCACAACCTGTGTGCAATATTTCCTGCAGTCTTCACAACACAATGAAACGGATGAAATAAAATGTTCATACTTACCAGAATGGATTTCACATGGATATTACATTGCTTCCTCTTTGTACAGTACAACCACAGTACTATTCCCATCCCAATGTCTTTTATCGATGGAGCCTTTTTTGGTTACCCTGTAAAAGAAACAAAATAAGTGCACCGTATGTGTTTTACCATTGTGGCTCTGAAAAGCCACAGAAAAGAAAAACATAAAACTAAAGGAAGTGAAGCAGCATAACAAACATGACTGAGTACACATACTCACTTTATGGTTTAAATATTAAGAAGCTTTGTGTCTATGGCTGATGGATGTGGTGGCCCAGACAGAGTCAGGCTCAGTGGTGACAGTGACTAACATCATTCCCGGTGGTGGTGGTCCAGGGGGCATACAGACTCAGACTCAGTGGTGGCAGTGGCTAACATCAGTCCTGGTGGTGGTGGTGGTCTGTGGGGGTCATACATACTCATGGTGGCAGACTTGGATAACATCATTCCCAATAGTGGGGGTCCAGGGGGCATAGAGACTCGGGCTCAGTGGTGGCAGTGACTAACATCAGTCCTGGTGGTGGTGGTGGTCCATGGGGGGCATACAGACTCGTGGTGGCAGACTTGGATAACATCAGTTCCAGTGGTGGTGGTCTAGGGGGCATACAAACTCGTGGTGGCAGACTTGGATAACATCAGTCCCGGAGGTGGTGGTGGTGGTCTGGGGTTGGGGGGGTTGCACACTGCCTTTTAAATACTGCACTTAAAACCTGCCAACATTAACCACATCATCATCGTCATAAAGAAAACTGCCCTCACAGTCATCGATGTGTGAAGTCTGACCACTGGGAAATTCTTTCTCCATTGTGTCGTCATCTACGTCAGTGGTGGGCCGTTTCAGGCAGCCACTGCCAGTGCCTCCAGGATGCTCCATTTCCACATCAGCAAGACCACCATAATTAGTCCGGGGTTCAAATACCGAGGTTGCAGTCTGTGCTGGTATGTGCCTCTCATTCATTTTAATGAATGTTAGTAAAGTAACATTTGCAGGAGACAGGTTTGTCTGACGATCCCTGACTATTGCACCTGCTGAGCTGAATACCCTCTCAACACTTACACTGGAGGGTGGGCATGTGAGGTACTTCAGTGCCACTGCAGTCAGCTCTGGCCATTCACTGACCTTTCCACTTCAGTACAAAACAGGATGTTCACTTATTGTCAGATGCCTGTTTTCAGACAAATATGACTCAACCATTCTCTGTGCTGCACTAAGTTCAATTGTTGATGCATCAGCCTGTTCTCCAGAATCATTTATTTCACAAATACCCACTTAGGACAAAGCCTCCCAAAGTGAGTTTACGCCACCCTCTTTGGATGACAGACCACCTGGAACTACAGTCCCCTTACCCTTGCATGATATGTTTGATGGTCTCCAGCTACACCTTCAGCTGGATTATGCTGCTGAGGTTTGCTTACCTTGGCACGTGACTTCTGTGCCCCATGAACCAAGAGCACCAGTTGACCACTGATATTTTTAACCTGTTCAGGCCCTCCCTCCAGTACTGAAGCAGTTCCACGTTTGTATCGTGGGTTCAGCATTGATGCCACGGCAAAGTTGTCACTACGCTGAATGTTCACATTGTGATGATTCTGGTCGAATACTGTCAGCAGGTGTTGCAGCAACATACTGCTACCACCGTCTCCGGCAACATCAAGGCTATGCTGTACATTTACCAATGTCTGCCTCAGCACCCGCAGCAGTGGAATTGATTGGCTAATGGAGGCAGACTCGCCGCTTACTGCCTATGTGACATGTTCAAAAGGCCACAAAATTGTTATTACTGAGTCCATGAGGCGCCACTGTTCAGTCGTCATAGACATGGAGGCCCCGGAACTGTCATGGCTAGTGTGCATAACAAGATATTCTGAGATTGCTTTGTATTGTTCGTACAACCTCTCTGCCATGTATAACGTGGAGTTCCATCGGGTGACAACTTCCAGCTTCAAGCAGTGCTGAGGCAGGCTGTTTTGTGTCTGCAACTGCCGCAGTTGGTCACGGGCCTTTCCAGATCTTGAAAAGTGAGAGCAGATACGTCATGCAGTGGTCAGCATTTGCTTTATGTCAGGGTGCTGCAGAAACTCCTGAACCATGAGATTTAAACAGTGGGCCATGCATGGAACAGAAAAAAAAACACCATTCGTGATGCATTTCACATTTGACCCATTGTCATTTGCTATGAATCCAGCTCTCAGGGACAGAGGGTTTAGCCATCTGTCAGTTTCAGTCAGTACCATGTCCAACATGTTCTCACCAGTGTGTGAACAGGTCACACTGCGCATAGCAATTGCTGCATGCTGGTGAATTCCAGGAAGATTGCTACCACTACAATCCACCTTCCTGCACTGATTATTGACACTACCAGCATCACAAACAACCCCTGTCACCTGCGCCCAGAGTGCAGTTATACACAGATATGAACTCCCCGCTGTTTTGTCACTTGTCCACATATCCATTCTTAAATGGATGAATGGAGAGGAGGAATGTTGACGGGCATGTCTTACTGAGTCGGAGACAGTAGGAACAACTCGGGAACAGCACAGGTAGAAAAGTATGTCCTGGATGGGACTTTCCATTTTGGACAGAAATGTGCAGCAAACTGCTGGAACTCAGAATTCTCCACAAAGGAGAAGTGAAAAAGATCAATTGCCAGCATTTCTGCTACAGCAGCATTAAGTTCACGTGACACTGTATGATTGGGGGGGGTACTTCAGCTTATGCACAAAAACACTCTGTAACGTGGCCTGACTTAAACGTTTTGCATGGCAAGTGTTGTTGCTCACAAATGGTTGTGCTCTGTGATGAATGGCATTGGCAGGGGGTGGAGTGTGGACATTTGATAAAGATGGTTGCACAGGCGATGATGAGAAACCCAGAAATTATGTTATTTTGCCAGATTTTCCAACCGGGGTTGATGTACCACTTGCACTAGACATACTGCATTCACCACCACCACCACAAAAACTGCTACTCTCACCATCACTGGACAACATTTCAAAGTCATTATGGTCCTCCACCTCATCATGCCTGTAGTGATCCTCTGCTGTTATTACCGCACTACTGCACACATTTAATTTCCTACTGGGCTTAACAGTCATGGAAGGGGATAACATGCTGCTATGGTTGCCGGTGACACAGGTGAACGTTCCACTGTGGTATTAGCTGCCAGCTTGTGCTGGGTCCGCAGAGTCAAGTGCCTATTCTTAAGATGTGTATGCTGTCCTCCTGTCTCAAGATGGTTCCCCTTTTTACCTCGACTTACATGCATATGGCAAACCTGGCAGATTGCAACTGAATTGTCATTTGCATCTTGAACATAAAAATCCCAAACAAGGGAGTGTGATGCTCTGTTTTTAACATATCCATGATGATGTGGCTTATTTAAGTCTGTTATTCAAACAACATGAAGTCTTGCTATATTATGACATATGCAGTGAGTCCCAACCTTCAAACTGCTCCGGAGGTGAAAGAGTTAACTTTCCATGCCAGGCATGGAATGCTGAGCTCGAGCTCGGTTGAAACTCTGTCTGTTGTTCTTCAAATTCAAACCGTCAGATTCTTTACTCCGCCTCACTGAACAGTCGCTCCGGAGATTTCTCCTTCTGCTCGGTTCATTTTGTCGGTTAAAGTATTGTTTTTCTCGGTTTTTGACCGAATTTAAACCGCAACCGGTCGGTTCAAGCTCTGTCTGTGGTATTGTGAGTACTAGATAGATTTACATTATTTCTATTCTGTGTGGAACTTGTAAACGGTTTATCGGTTCGGTTTGAACCGATCAGGTTGTTTAAAATATCTTAATCTGTGACTTAGAGTGTGGTTACTGGTTCTTATCGGTTCTAAAAAAAACAGATTTTATTACGTTTTTTTCCACGACCCGTGACACGGTTGGGAACCGATAAGAGGGTCTTACCTGGTGGACTGCCATAAACGGGTAAGTTTGGTTAGGACTGGCACTACAGTATGTCTGAGAAACCCAAAAGAAAAACCGGGCCCACTGGGTTTCAACACTGCAGTGTGTGTGGGGAAGTCTTTGCCAAGGCTGACCCCCACACCACCTGTGTTTATTGTCTGGGTTTTAATCATCTCAATGCAGACTGCCAGATTTGTAAAAATTTTCCTGCAGCTACCCTGGAAAAGAGAGTTGGTAGGCTCAGGGAAAGGGAGGCCAAAAAGTCCGCTGACCTGGATGTCCAGCCCAGTTCGGTTCCAACCGAACCAGAGGGAGTGCCCTCTGACCAGGGCGAGACTTCCTCGGGCACAAGAAGAACCGACTCTGAGGAGTCGGTTCCAGCAAAAAGGACTAGGAAATCAGCTGGTGTGGAGCCAAAACGTTCCTCTCCAACCGCTGAAGAAATAGCCAAAGCGATTAAAATTGTCCAGTCGCTTTCCCCGGTTCCGACCGAACCGGCACCTTCAGGTAAGCGCCGGTTAGCCGGTTCCACCGCTCAAGATTATGATTTAGAGGAATATTATGAACCGGAGGAGGGGGAAGAGGAGTATGAGGAGAGTGAATGTGGATTTGAAAGTCTGGATGTGCCCATTGAACTGGACATCTCCCCAGACAGACCTTCAGGAGTGTCTCCTCCTAGGCATTTTGAGTCCCCTTCTCATTTTATCTTTTATAAAAAAGTGGCTGAAAGCCTCCAGCTCCCTATGGAGGAAGCTGTGGATGATCAAGAGGAGCCTGACTATGTGGAAATGATGGATATCCCAGAGTCTAGGAGACTGTCTATTCCCTTGCATAAATCTTTTGGGAAACAGACATTTAAAATTCTAAAAACTCCTCACACTATCCCTCCTGTGGATAAGAGAATGGACAAGAGGTACACATTGTCAGGCTCTGATACGGAGTTCCTTACACAACAGTGCAGCCATGTTGGAGTAGTGCAGGCTGCAGCCTGTGACAAGGCAAATATTCCCTTGGCTTCACACCCCCCGGACAAGGACTCCAGGAGGATTGATGCCCTGGCAAAGAAACAGTACATGGCAGCATCCTTGGGACTCAGACAGGCAAATTATATGGCTTATGTTGCTAGATATCAGATATCCAGATGGGATACTGTTATGGCTCTAGCAAAACAGGTCCCTGGCCAGCTTGCCAAGGAGCTGGAGCAGGTGGCAGCTGATGGTACTGAGGCATCCAAGGTGCAATTCCATGCTGCAGTGGACTCAAATGATGTGTCATCAAGAGTCATGGCTACATCTGTGGCACTTCGCAGAATGGCTTGGCTCAGATGTACTAGCCTGTCACAGGATACCCAGACTAAAGCCATGGATTTTCCTGTTGTGGGTAATTCTCTGTTCGGGGAGCAGACAGAGAATTACATGAAGAAAATGGATGAGTATAGGACCACCTATAGGAGTGCACAGGCCAAGGAAATGCAGTCCACTCCTCAAAGGCAGCTTCCCAGGGGCAGGGGCAGGCCTTTTCATAGGCCTTTTTACCAAGCCCAGGCCTCCTCTTCTGCTTATGCCCAGAGGGGGTTCTTTAGAGGTAGAGGCAGACGGGGTACAAGCAGGCCTGCTTCCACCCCTCAGCCCAAAGCCCCTGCCAAGCAGGCACCCTGATGGGGTTGCCAGGGCCGATTCTCACCTACCTGTAGGGGGCAGGCTGGCTTACTTTGTCCAGGACTGGGAGTCTATGACATCAGACAAGTGGGTCCTGGAAGTAGTAAGCCAGGGACTGGTTCTCAGCTTCAAAAAGTTTCCAAAGATGAGAACCAGATCCTTTCCACCTGCAAATCCATCAGAGGCACTTGCCCTAGAGGCAGAGGTCTCTTCCCTCCTGGCTCCCAGAGCTGTGGAAAGGGTCCCACCCCTACACCAGGGCAAAGGGTTGTACTCCAGGTACTTCCTTACCCCAAAAAAGACAGGAGAATGGCGGCCCATCCTGGATCTCAGATACCTAAACAAGCACCTTTTAAAACCAAAATTCAAAATGGTGACTCTGGGAATTATTCTACCCTCTCTAAGGCCAGGGGACTGGCTAGCGTCCCTGGACCTCAAGGATGCCTACTTCCATATTCTCATCAGAAGCTCCCATCGAAAGTATCTCGGGTTCAAGCTGCCCTCAGGCCATTACCAGTTCAGAGCAATGCCCTTTGGCCTCACCTCTGCTCCAAGGGTATTCACAAAATGCCTGGCAGTAGCAGTTGCTTCCCTGAGAAGGCAAAAAATTTCCATCTTCCCTTACTTGGACGATTGGCTCATAGTAGGCCAGTCCCCAGACCAGGTCAGGCTATACCTACAGATAACTCAGCAACTGCTCACCTCTCTAGGTTTCCTTCTGAATCTTTCAAAGTCAGTTCTAGAACCTGTACAGCTCCTCACCTTCATAGGCGCAGAGCTGAACACAGAGAAAGCCAGAGCCTTCCTTCCTTTGGACAGGGCAAGGACCCTAGTGTCTCTGGCCTCCTCATTCACCCTGCAGGTGTCTCGACCAGCAAGGCATTTTCTACAGCTCCTGGGGCACATGGCTGCCTCTACAGCAGTAGTGCAGGGAGTAAGATTTCAGATGAGGGACATCCAGTTCCATTTGAGAGCCTTTTGGTCTCAAAGGAAAGACCGTCTAACCAAATTGATCCCAGTGACTCGAACCCTGATTCAGGCCCTACAGTGGTGGCAGGATCAGAGCAATCTGAGACAAGGGGTTCCTTTTGTCACTCAGTCTCACTCCTTAATCCTTACTACAGATGCATCCCTCTTGGGGTGGGGAGCTCACATGGGCGACCTCACTACCCAGGGGTTGTGGTCCCTCAGGAATCTCTGCTCCACATCAATCTGTTGGAACTCAGAGCAGTTTTCTAGCACTTCAAGCTTTTTCCAAATCTGTTCAGAACAAAGTTGTACAGGTCAGAACAGACAACACCACCACAATGTGGTACATCAACAGGCAAGGGGCACTCGTCTACGGCCTTGTGCAATCAAGCAATGAAGTTGTGGTCTCTGGCTTCTCCCTGAACACCTCCTCACAACAGTTCACCTCCCAGGCAAGGACAATGTCCTGGCAGATGATCTCAGCAGGATTTCCAGGGCCATCACGAATGGTCACTGACCCCTGGTTTGGAGGTGATCTTTGCCAGATGGGGCACCCTCAGATAGATCTTTTGCAGCCCCAGACAATCACCAACTTCCCTTTTGCTGCAGGCCCCAGTGTTGGGCTCAGTCCCTCTGGATGCCTTAGTCCTCAGTTGGGAAGGGACGTTTCTCTATGCTTTTCCTCCCTTCCCTCTACTGTTCAAAGTGCTAGTCAAAATCAGATCTCAGCCCTGCAAGATGATCCTGATTTCTCCAGATTGGGTCAGACAACCCTGGTATCCACTCCTACTGTCCTTAGCAGTCCATCTTCCCCTGTGTCTTCCCAGGAAGCACAACCTGTTAACCTGTGCTTAGGGGAGGGTTTGGTACCCGAACCTCAAATCTCTCAATCTCAAGGCCTGGCTCTTGAAGAGTTAGAGTTTGCTGATCTACACCTCTCCCAAGGTGTAATGGATATAATGAAGTCTTCTAGGAAACCTTCCACCAGGGCTACTTATAATTCCAAATGGAAAAGGTTTTCCATATGGTGCCCTGGAAAACATATTTCCCCAGAATCTGCTGATTTACCCATAGTCCTGGATTATATGGTCCACTTAAATACCTTGGGGTTGAGACCAGCTACCCTAAAAGTGCATTTGGCAGCTGTGTCTACTTTTATTTCAGCAGGTACGCCCTCTTCTCTTTCAGCTCTCCTGTCTTCTCCAAGTTTTTCAAGGGATTGCTTCATACCAACCCTCCATTCAGGGCCCCTGCCCCTGCCTGGGATCTTAATGTTTGCATTGCTCAGCTTATGCAACCTCCCTTTGAGCCTTTGTCTTCAGCAGAACTTAAGTACTTGACTTGGAAGACTGTGTTTCTAGTAGCCATCACTTCTGCAAGACACATAAGTGAATTGCAAGCTTTGTCAGTGGAGCCTGATTTTATCTCCTTTCATAGAGATAAGGTGGTCCTCAGGACTAATAGGAAGTTCTTGCTTAAGGTGGTTTCAGATTTCCACTTTAATCAATCCATATCTCTTCCAGTGTACTTCACTGACCATTCCTCCTCTGGCGAGAGGAGGTTGCACAGCTTAGATGTGAAGAGAGCCCTTAGTTACTACATAGAGCATACCAAGGATCACAGGTTTGACTCCCACCAACTGTGCCTCACTTATGGTGAGGTTGGTAAAGGGAAACCTGTCACTAAAAGATCCACTGCCAGGTGGATTGTCTCTTGTATCCAATTTTGCTATGAAAAACTGGGTAAGGTTCCTCCCTCAGGCCTGAGGGCTCACTCTACCATTGGTACAGCTGCTTCCCTGGCTGCTGCCAGGGACATCCCTATTCTAGAGATATGTCAAGCAGCTACCTGGAAAACAGTTCACACTTTTACCAAGCATTACTCCCTGGACATCCAGGCTAGGAGTGATGCTCGGTTTGGCATAGCTGTGCTTCAGAGCCTATTTCCTAAGTAGGTTCTGTCCCTCCTCCATGGAGGTACTGCTTTATAGTCTGATATGTCATAATATAGCAAGACTTCATGTTGTTTGAAGAAAAAATTACTCACCTTAGTATTGTTGCTTCTTCTAATGGAGTCTTGCTATATTATGACCTCCCCCCCACCTGCCCCTCTCAGAACCTCTGTTTTTGGGATGTGGGTGGGCAGTGCAGTGTTGGCACTTAGTAGATGCCCACCTTGTTGTTTTCACCCCTCATTTTTTGGGGTGCTTGGTGTTGTGTTTTTCATTTTTGGGTCTCCTGGCTTGAGTCTTTGTTTTGGGACCAAAAATGTGTTCTTATTTTAGTAGCCAGTTGGCTGGTGTCGTTTACAGCTTCCACACAGGACCTCAGTGAGTTTAGCTCATAAAGATCTGACGGTTTGAGTTTGAAGAACAACAGACAGAGTTTCAACCGAGCTCGAGCTCAGCGTTTCATGCCTGGCATGGAAAGTTAACTCTTTCACCTCCGGAGCAGTTCGAAGGTTGGGACTCACTGCATATGTCATAATATAGCAAGACTCCATTAGAAGAAACAACATTACTAAGGTGAGTAATTTTTTCTTTTAAGCATTGAAGTTGAGGGGGGGCACGTGATGATTTGGGCACTGCAGACCTGGACCGCAAATGAACACCATGACTACCTATCACGCTGATTATGGTGTCATCATCATCATCATCATCAACTAAAACCAGTATATCACAAGTTTTTACGGGAGTGGTATTCCTGCAAACAGACTCAGACACAGCCACTTTTAATTTATTTTTCTCTGTTTCTCAACTGGGGTCAATTACATCATCATCATATTCATCAACGTCACTCTCACACACATCCGCATCTTCTGCTTGGATGCTAGCATGTGGACTGCATGTTGCAACAACAGCAACATCATCATCATCAGCATCATCACATTCATCATCAGCATCTACACCACTATCACCTGATATTTTTTCACCACACTGTGAATCACTGCATAGAGAATGCGTGACATTAAGTGCCACAGTGGATGGAATATCACATTTGTTTTCGTTGATATGATCATCAAAATTCTCAGGTTCAGTTAATGGGATGTTACTGGGAAGTATGACATCAGCTACACTGTCATCACTCACTTACACTGCTTCACACTCAATATGTTTGGATACGGTACACTGGTCGGAATTAGAACTTGATGCAACAATGCTAATACTACCTCCACCACCACTAACACCAGTAACACTAACACCACTGGCTGGGAAAACATCATCTCCTCCAACTATGAGTGAAGCTACTGATTGGGCTGTAAAAAAACATTGCAGGAGAAATACCTTTTCTCACATCAGCAATGCACTTCTCCATCTGCATACTACTACCACACCCACGGACCCTCTTACTGCCAACATTGCCATGGTCAGAAACAGCTTTGCCTGCATGTCTCTTTGCAGGCATCTTAGGGGATCAACCACAAGTATTATTATCAAATTCAGATTTTGATTTGTTCACTTTCTGACTGGAGGGACGCTGGCTGGATGTGAATAAAATAAAGAACTGTGGCTTCAGCAACAGATAAGAGACTACTGTGACACTGTCTCAGTATTAAAACTTCAGTAACCAGTGATGCTGATGGGGTCACAAATCACAAACTCACAAAAACAATCCAGTCTGGTAAAAAAAAACTTTTGAACGTGGGGGTGGGGGGGGGAGCACTGAATACAGACAGTGCTGATTTTTACAGAACTACAATACAAACAGAAAAACTAACAACAGAGAACATGATCGCAGTACAAAATCAGGCAGCTGAAGTGGATAGCAGGTTCACACTGCTGCGCTTAGTTGCACTTACACTAGTCTGTGGCACAAATTTTAAAAGGTGTATTATATTTGATGCACACAACACTGCACACACAACACAGAACAGTTTGTGGACAATGCTCAACGAGGAATGCGACACAAATGCAAAAGTTCAGTGTACTGCCACGTAATGTAAATCTCTAATTTAAACAACCTGACCTTATGAAATGCTGCACCACATACACACAACAAACAGCAAGAAAATTTCTATTATTGCTGACAGTGGTACTATGTGTACATTAACACAGCCAGTTATATAACAAAAATATAACCAAAACACAAAGAAATCACTAGTTCTCTAACTTAAATCTACCTACACACAGATACGCCCCTCCCCGACACAGCACACTTTCACTGTCTTTCACCACACATGCTCTCAGTGTTGTAAATTAACATTCAAAATCCACACACAAACAAAAACGCTCAATGATGTGAGCACAGGAGGGTTTCCTACAATCGATGAACTTCAGTTGAATCCCCCCAAAAAAGCAAAAATGCTTTTTCAACAGCTTTTACAAGATTCCTACAGACAGCTATCAGAGCACACTGTCTTCTACTCCTTCATACTCATACTACCCTGAACTGAAGCTGTGCAGATCAATGTAGAGCCCATGTGACCTGAACTCCCATGAATCACTGCAAAATCCATCTTTGGAGCTCAAAAGCAAGGCGAAGTGAGATGAAGTGAACTGCCACCAATGTACTTCGCCTTAAAAATTGAAAGAGTAGTGACCAGTGGAGGCGGAGGAATAAGAAGTCGTTGTTTCTAATGCACTTTATGCCCTCATTATAACGCCAAGTACCCACTTCATGTTGTGGAGCAGTTCATGACCACTTTTGTTTCCGCGTAAACGCTTCGCAGAGCAGATTGAGTCCACTTCGCCCACCGCTATTCATGGTAATCACTACTGCAGCACAACAAGCCCATTCCAGACATGGAATTTCATGCATAACAGCATTCCCCCATGCACTTTATTTGCTTTGTCATCCTTCTAGAGTGAGACTACTGTGATATTTATTTATTAATTTCAAAGTTTTACCAGGAAAGACATATTGAGCTGATAACAACTCATTTCCAGATGCGTCCTGGGGGTGAGGGGTATGGAAGATAATTCAAGAGAAGGAAAAAATAAATAGTAATTTAACAGCATTACAGAAATACTATTCATATACAACAATACAGTATGTCAAAACAACATAATGATAAACACTGTAAGGCAGATCAGTACAACAGGTACGTGCAGTAGATAACATTGAGTTTTGCTAGGCAGGGAAATTACTCATATAGGCATAGTGGGGGAGGGGGAAAGCAAAGTAGCCATGGCAATATGAGTGGGGAGGGGTAAGAAGAGATGTTAGCTCATACATGTCACCATTGTAAATGAGCTTTGTTCAATGGTCATAACCTTATATAAATTAAAGTCAAGAGGCAGAGTGTCATGGACAGTTGCAGGTGAGAGTAGATAGGTCACAAAGAAGAGATTTAAGGGAAAAAGCAGGAGAGGCAGAGCGGATTGACAGGGGAAGGGTGGACCAGACTTTAGGAAAGTGATGTAAGATAGCTTGGCCAACAGTAGATTTTCTAGATGGAATAGAAAGTAAACAGAAAACATTGGTGCTGAAAGGGTAACAGGAATGAGGGGGAGAGGATAGTAGGGAGAGAAGGTAAGAGAGAAGGGAATCATACCAGAATCTGGATATAAAGGAGGCACAATGAAAAGGTGCCTGGCATTAAGAGAGAGGATGGAAAGGGCAGGGTGGAATGAGTAGTGGTGGGTACGAGGGAAATAGTCTAGGGCAAAATGACAAAAAGAGTGAAAGGTGGTGTCCAGTCTGGCAAGGGAGGATTTGAGATCTCTACTATAAACTGTGTCACTAGAGCCGATAATAGAATCATCTTTAAAACATTCTCATGGTGGACAGGAAGGAGGATACTCACTGTGTTACTGCACCAAGCTTGGGGTGCAGCTTACAGTGCATGGAATCAGTGTGCACCGAGAAATCAAGATGCATGTCCAGCAAGACCCAGAGGTATTTAAAAGAGGATACATCCTGTATCACAGCACCATCAAGAGTATGGAATAATCGGAGGGAGGTGAGTCTGGTAAGCCTCTGTTGGGTGTCAGAAGTCATAGAAACTGTTTGTTTGGCATTGAGGGACAGTTGGTTAGACTGGAGTCCGTAACTGTTAAAATGCAGTTGTAGTTGGTAAGTTAGGTCATGGGAAGAGGAGCCAGAAGCAAAGAGTGTTGTATCATCAGTGTACATATGACTGGATGCAGAGTAACAGGCAGAGGAGATGCTGTTCAAGAATATAGAAAAGAAGATAGGGCACAGGACAGACCCTTGATCGACACCTGAGCAGATGGGGCATGGGGAGGATAAGAAGCTTTTGATCTGGACAGCTTGAGACCTTCCCTCGAGGTAGGAGTGTAAATGATTGACAGAGGAGTCAGCGAGGCCCGCTGCTTTATGCTTGTCCAGAAGGACAGGGTGTGTTACGGTGTCAAAAGCTTTAGCAAGACTGACCAATATGGCACAGGTGACAAGTTTCTGGTCCATACTTGAGAGGATGGAGTCAGTGAGCCAGAGGAGGGAGTTTGAAGTGGAGTAGGATTTCCTAAAACTAGACTGGAAAGGAGTGAAGAAGTAGTAGACAAAGAAGGAAGAAAGCTGAAAAAGAACAAGTGGTTCCTGTATTTTACCAGGGTGGGAAGGAGAGAGATAGGAAAGAAATTACTAGAAGAAGGATCACCACCTTTTGGGAGAGGTATGACTGTATAATATATTCTGCTTCTAGGCTTCAGGAACAGTGGAAGAGATAAAAATAGAGGTCGTGGAGTTGGGTAATAGGTACAGTGATGGAAAAAGCTGCGAGAAGGAGAAGCTTAGGATCAAAACTATCAGGGCTGCCTCCCATGGAAGGAAGAGGACTGTGGGTTCAGTTCCCACATCTGGCACTTGGGTTAATATCCCAGTACTGACACTGTAGTGCAGCATGAGAGGGGTGCTGTACTTCGGAGGTGCCATCTTTTGGATGAAACATTAAACCGAGGTCCCATCTGCCTGGATTAGTGGAAGTTCAGGTGGATGTTAAAGATCCCATGGCACTTATCAAAAAGAGTAGGGGAATTTTATTGAAAAAAATGGACTTCAATACAGAAAGAAAACAGAAAACATCAAAACAAGAACCATAATGAGCAAATACAGAAACAAAGTAGAAAAAAAAAGAAAAAAAAAGGAAAATATATCAATCAGTCCATGTGATGCAGTTAATCCAGAGACGTGTAGATTGTTCATATGAAACATGGTCAAAATCATATTGCATCAGTACCGTAACAGCCTTACATACATTAGCAAGCAATTCAACATGTGAAACACATTTCTGCTGCAAAATCCAGAGACACCTGGATTGCCAAATTTGGAAACGTATGATACATAAAATAACAAAAATGGTGTCACTGTTGTACTTGACAAACTTATTCTGTAATGGACCAAACATAATAGTGGGGTAATCAATATACCTGAATCCAGGCTCATTCCAATGGTCTGCCAGTAAGGACCAAAATGGTCTTATATAGGAACAATCTGAAAATAAGTGACATTGGGTTTCCAGAAGTTGGACAAAAGTAGGTTGAGGACAATACCTCTCTGATAATTGCTTATGTTTACTATTCCCCTTAACCCCCAATCTCCCATAATTACATAACCATAAACAATCCCAGGCACATGATGGGATCTTTTTATTCATAAGGTGATATAAAACAACTAACTTTCTATCTGCCGGACAGTTAGGAAAAACAACTTCCGTAGTACATTCGACAGACAGAATATGTTTATACACCTTCTTTCTACCAAAGGTCTGAAGATGATGTGAAATAATATCCCACTTAGTAACCTGTTTCATACATTTCAGCATGTAAGAAGGTAGATAAGGAAGTTTAGATAATAGCCTAGGCTTCTTTTCCTGCCAACTGGGCCTACATAAATGTAGCCAGTGATCCACCAAAGGCCGCCATAAAACATTCCCAGGTTTCAAAACCAACCCCAAATTATAAACTAAAAAAATACTAAAAAAGAAAGCAACAGGGTGGATCATAGAAACCCCACCCTCAGCAATCGGGAGATAGGTCAGTTCTCTCTTAAGAGGGTTTAAATGAGACCCCCAGAATGCTTGAAAAAAAATACTAAATAACTGAGTCCAAATGCGAAATGGTGGTGGGAAAATATAACTGATATACAAAAATATAGGAGTTAGTATGGTCTTAATTAACATAACCCTTTTTTTCTTAGAAAGTTACTGTCCTTTCCAGTCCCCAACTAAACGATTCCCCCTAGCCAGGGCTACTTCCCAGTCACGTCCTGCCATATCTCCAGGACCAAACTGTATTCCTAGAATTTTAATGGGTTCCCGGGAAACAGGGATCCCCGCTATGACCCCAGAAGGTGGCAAAGGAGTAGACCCAATGACTGCCCCATACTCTTGCTGTAATTAATCCTGGAACCAGAAATACTCAAAAAAAGATTAATAGAGTCCTGTAAAGCAGGAACAGAAAATGGGGGGGGGGGGGTAAAATCAACACCAGGTCATCTGCATAAGCCAGTACCTTTTACTGCAGCAGGGTGGGAGAGACATCAATACCTGTCAGAGCGGTGTTGGATTGTAATATTCTAATAAAAATATCTATTGTGAATGCATAAAGAGTAGGGTTCAGTGGGCATCCCTGACGTACTCCCTTACCAATACAAAGTTTCCGTCCAAACCAGTCATTCACATTAGAGATAAAGACAGCCCCCTGATACATGGTAGATATCCAGGAAACAAACTTATCTGGAATCCCAAAGGCTTTTAACACCAAAAATAAAAATGTGTGTGCAACCCGATCAAAAGCCTTCTCTTGGTCTAATCCAAAAACAAACCCCTGTAAGTGTTCGAAGTCTCCCCTATAAAAAATCTCCCTTAGCCAAATCAGATTATCTTGCTGTTTCCTACCTTGAACAGCACAAGTTTGTACAGGATGAAGGAGCTGTGGAGTGACATTAGAAAGCCTGGCCAATAGAATTTTGCTTAAGATTTTTAAATCAGAATTCAAAAGACTTGAGGGGGCTCCAATTTCCTAAGTCTGCTTTGTCACCATTTTTATACAATAAAATCAAGATAGCCTCAGTCATAGAAGGGGCATAACTACCAGAGTGCAAAATATAGTTCAATAAGACAACTAAAACCGGACCGAGAACATGTAGGAAAGCTATGTAAAATCCTGCTCCAAGGCCATCAGTACCCAGAGCAGACAGAAAGGCTAAACCTTTAACAGCAGCAGTAACTTCATCTAGAGTTATGTCAGCTTCTAGAGCAAGCCTATCTTCAGCAGGTAAGCTAGGCAAATGCAGGTCAATCAAAATTTGGTTGATGGTGCTATCTTCCAAAATAGGGTCAGCAGTCTTCCCTGAAGTCATATAAGTCTCCACTACTCATAGAAGCTGATGTGAGTCACTTACAGTGTGTCCATTTACATCTGTCAGAGTGGAAGTAAGCCGAGAGTCAACTCTATTCTTATTTTCCTTAAAGGGGTCCAAAGACTGTTTTGACACATGTGTTCCAAATCTCAATTCTTGATTTAAAGAGCTTCCCCTATTTTACCGTAAATCCATCATTTGTTTCTTTATCATGACAATTAAATGGTTATAATCATGATTAGTTGTTTCAGTAAGTGAAATTAGGTGCTGTAGTTGATGTCTAAGTTTTAAATACCCCATGTATTCCCTATTGGATTTGATATGGGACTGTTGTTGAAAAAAATGTCTCCATCCCAATTTTGTATCATCCCACCAGTCCAAAATGGAGTCATAACAGTCTAAGACCGAAAATCGTGCAGCCCAGTCCCTCAACCATAAACGTTTAATAAAGGGATCATCCAACAACGACTCATTTAACCTCCACTTATTTTTCCTACATCTGGGGGCCCCAGCCCAAGAAATAGAGGCTGTAAGGACTCCGTAATCAGAAAATTCTATCGGTCTAGTAAAAACTTGCATTACATGTAAAACAGTAGACAAAAAAATGAAATCAATTCTTGTCCTAAGGACATCCCTAAAATAGGTATAGCCCTCTGTAGGATGTAATACCCTGTAGGCATCTAACAAGTGAGCTGTTGAAATAATGTGTTTCAAAGCAACAGAATCACAAAAAAGCTTATTGTACTAGAGGCCTCTGTCAGTGGTTGATAGGCCACAATTAAAGTCTCCCAGCCAAACCATAATACGAGAGGTATGCAAGAAGGGTTGTACTTCCTTAAATAATGCTATACGTTGTGCTTTGGTTTGGGAAGCATAAATAGTAATGGTCTGAAACCTTTCAGAACAAAATGAAACGTCTAAGCACATAGCCCTCCCAGGGTGAATATCAACCAACCTTGAAACCTTAAATGCTGAATTAGAAAAAAGAATACCTATCCCGTCACAGAGATCTTCCCCAATAGACCAAAAGGAAGGTCCCAAAGGCCAACATTGAGTAGCATGCTGAAGTTCCTGATGTGTGTTAAAACCGGTGTCTTGTAAACAAATAATATCTGATTTGAAAGTTTTGATTAGAGAAAAAAGACCTATACGTTTCTTCTCACCCTTAATCCCATTAACATTTAAGGTAGAAATATTTAAGGAATTCATAACAGGGAGAGAGAAGTAAGGAAACTACAAGGGACAAAAAAGGGAAAAAAAAAACTCAGGGGGGGTTTACCCACTTGTCTACGTCTAGTCCGTTTAGCAATAGAATCTTCTGGCTTGCATTCAGTGCCAGTGGTGGAAACAATAGAGGAGGTATCAGTGTCATCCCCTGAGTCCCCACTGTATCGTCCTGTAATGGGGCAAACTCATTCCCTACCTTAACATGATCCCTCTGAGGCACAGTTTTAGGGATGGACTTAGTCCCAGTCATTGCCTATCCGTGTCTATTGCATTTTCTAGGTTGTACAACCTTAAAGGGGGCTTCAGGTGGGGGCGGTGGGGGGGCATGTGCTACTCAGCGCCAACTACAGTATCACCATCCATATGATCTAATATGGAAGTATCTAAGCCCACCTCAGGGTTTGTAAGTTGCAAAACAACAGCAGAAGTCATAAGGGGGTCAGCTACAAGTGGCGCTTCATGAGCCATAACCTGTTCAGATTCTGGGAGCATAGGCAAAGTAGCAGCCACCTTCTTTGTCAGGGCGTGCTGAGCTTGATTAATAAGTCCTTCATGGGAGGGTCAATCATCATGATTGTGAGAAGCCCAAGAACATTGTCCATAGTCATGTCCTGTTTGCTCAAAAAGGTCGCATTTAAACAGGTTAAGGCAGGCCGAAGCCAAATGCCCATATTCCAAACAATGACTGCATCTAGTGGTATCACAGGCTGAGCTAAGGTGTAAACAAGACCCACACTTAAAGCAGGATCTGGGTTGTTCTATATAAAAAATAGACCCCCATCTCGTCCCAAAAAAACACACTAGGTAAATGTACAGGGCCTGAATTCGCAGAAAAAAGTTTCACCTTCACCTTCCAACCCCCGTCCAAGATCTGCTCGCTGTCCATAGTGGGTGTAGGCCTCCCTAAAATCTCACAACGCTGACGTAACCATAAAAGAATGTCCTCAGCATTGACACCCTCATTTTAAAATAAAACAGTAATAGTTTTAATCAAGGGTTTGGTGAGAGGACTTGCCTGAAAAAGTATCCACAATGTGTCATTTTTAAGTGAGTTATATTGGGTCCAAAACCTATCAAGATTGGACACATTTTTAAAACTTACATCAAAATTACCATTACCCAAAGGAATTAGAGCAATATTTCTGAGGAAAAAAATTTTATAGATTTGTTTTATTTTATTTTTATTTAGTTTTTGTTGACCAGGTAAGGGCAATAGACAAATCCTACCTATTTTCAGGCACAACCCGGGGGAAGGGGATACAGATGAATGCCAACTGACCTTGAACCAGATTAAGTTGTTGGTGGTATTTTTAGTGAATGAGGGAAATTTGGCCAGGACACCAGGGAAATTTCCCTACTCTGCTTCCTGTGAGCAGAGGGGAACCTTTTGCTGGTGACTCCAAGATGGCTGCTGTTACAGATCCTGGTGGAGGTGGTGGAAATTCTGTGGAAGGCAGAGGAGCTATCCTTACTGATATGGAGACTGATAATGGAGCGGTGAAGAGTTCTGCTGTATGCACACCACGGGAGCACTTTCAAGAAAGCCGTGGAGAATACCACGCTATGGGAGAGGCAGAAGCCATAACAAAACACATGGAGCTTATGGATGCTGTTGCAGTTCAGAATCAGGAAGTTGGTGGCCCGAATGATTTGCAGGATGGCAAGCGGTGCACAGAACCTCTGATTGTGGAGGAGGAGGGTTCGCTAGTTCCTGGTGCGGCTAGGATGCCTTTCCAACCAGAGAAGGAACGTGGAGCTACGCGGAAGTTAAAGGCGACATCAGAGAGCTTTCCAGCCAGGGACTGGAGCAAGGAGACTGCCCTGCTTGATGCAGGCTGGATGAGAAAAGATGGTAAATGGATTCCAGATGCTGAATAGCTCACTTTTTCACCGGAGGGCATGGCTGCTCAAGAGTCTCCAGGGCCAGTGCAACCTGACGAGGTGCAGATGGAGGCAGGTAGTGCTGCTGGTGGTGAGACTTTTTTTCATGTTGGGACAGACTCTGGGGCTGCTTCTGGGTCATCGGGTGTTCCCCCACTTCCTCCCCTCGGAGGGAACAATTTAATAAAGGTCTTCGCTTTTTGGACCAATTTCGTAACAATCATTTGGAACAGCCCCCAGGCAGACGCTGTCACTTGCCTTGGAGTGCAGAGGGGCTTCGAACCACCTGACCTGCTTTTGGTGGCCCGCAGGCTACTCAAGGATCATGAATTTCCAAGCGTCAGATATCTATGCCCTTATTAAAATTCAAGGTGAAGAAACATTTGATATCAGTTTCAAATCCTTTGTAGGACTTGATAAATTTTGGCAAAAATATGATAGCCTCAAAACAACCCCCTTGTGGACTCCATTTTGGGCAATTCCTATTACAAAACCACTGTTTAAAACTGTTCATGTTATGTTTCAAAATGAAGGGGTAAATGTGGGGGATATTTTGTATTGGCTTGAAAGTAAATGTACTGTCCTGGGTACTCCTGAATCTGTCATTGATGGGGAGGGCATTTGGACAGGTGGTTGGAGGTTTAAAATAAAATTGCATATTGTGGGGGATTTGGTGCAACATATTCCAAACAGTTTTTTCCTGGGTAGGGATTGAGGTGTCTGCTTTTACCCTGGTCAACTCAAGGCGTGTTACAAATGTGGAAGCCCAAGTCACCTTAGCAGTGCTTGTGACAAAATCAAATGTGCCTTATGTAGGGAACTAGATCATGACAGTTATACATGTCACAATGTTTTTTGCTGTAATTTGTGTGATACCCAGGGTCATGCATACCATCAATGTCCATATGCTGGCCAGAACAATTCTGGTGGGTTAGATAAAGAAACCTTGATTTCAGATGCACAAGGCCGCTTTAGGCCAACTACAGAGGACCCCAATCACTGACCCCAATCCTCCTGGTCCAGACCACATGGGTTCACCTCCCCCTGCGGGAGACGCATCTGATTCTTCTGGTATACCTCCTGTTGTTGTCCACCCACAGGAAGGTCAGGAGTGCATTGACCCTCTGGTGCTCGTAACTGCCCCCCCAGCTGCCCCGGAGTTTCAGGTGCCTCATCCAAAACGAGTGACACGATCCCATGCCAAAAAGCTTGTTTTACCGCCCCTTACTACTATGCATAATACTTTTCAGGTTCTGCAGGATGTAGAAGGAGACTCTGAATCTGATTTATCAGTTGTCTCAGGGGTCTTATCTGGGATGGAGTGTGATGAGGAGGGAGGACCTGAATTCTTGGCATCTAAAAAGAAGTCGGGACGAAAACGAAAAAAAGACAAAACTTAGTTAATGCGCACTGGCTTTTTTGTCAATAGCTTCCTTGAATTCTTGTAGCCTCAAGAATTCAAAAAAATGTCTAGGGCTTTTGCACTTTTGTAAAACCTCACCTGCAGATATTGTTTTTCTGCAGGAGTCACATTTTTCTACCCTTACTGATGTTAATTACACCAAAAAATTGTGGCGTGCAGGATCCTCTTTTTGGTCCTTTGGCTCAGACGTTGCAGATGGAGTAGGGGTAATATTTTGTCATCCTTTCGTTCAAGTTGCTGGCTTGGTTGACATAGTCCCAGGGTGGGCCCTACTCCTAGACTGTGTTTGCAGAGGGTTTTTTCTCTGGGTCATTAATGTTTATGCACCTCAGGTTAAATCAGCCAGGGTTGCTTTATTTTCTGGCACACAGCAATAGTTGTCTACCCCTAGGCATGTCATTCTGGGGGGGGGGATTTCAATTGTGGATTGGATATTAAATTTAAAGACCACACGCAGCGTAAGATATATTGTGATTCTCATGCCTTGTTTAAATTATTGTCGACGGCATCCTTGACAGATGTTTATAGAACATTAAATTCGAATCCAGGATTCACTTATAAACGTGGTAATCTTGCAACACGGATTGATTTTATTTTTTCTTCCAGATTTTTGTTACCTTATTCTTTTTTTTTGGCCCCATGTGAATTCTCGGATCATTTCTTGTTATAAGCAAAATTTTCTTTAACTAAGATTCCACCGGCTTTTCCGGCCTTGCCGGTAGGTGGAAACTAAACCCAACAATCCTTGCCACTGAGCTATCAGATATGTTTATTTCAGGTTTTGATAATCGGCGCTCGTAGCTGAGATGGCATGATTCCTGGGGGGATTGGTGGATGGACACTAAAATGGAATTTCGGCGGGCCTCAAAGACATATAATTGTGCTACCCAGTCCGCAGTTTACCTTGACTACTTAAAACTCAGAGCACAGTTCTATGAACTACTGTCATGGTCTTCAGTTTCTGATGATTTTGTTAAGTAACGATTGGCTATACTTAGACAAAGTATGAGGAATTACCATTATGGCAAGGTGTGCAAAATTCATGAAGACTTATCCTATGGGCTTAAGTCTTCACCAAGTTCAGATCCTTATTCAGTATGCAAACAAGCTTTGGATAGTAAACTTATGGAGGGTCTTTATGATTTTCAAGGGGTTCTACGCACTGCAGACACCGACATGCTACTTATAGCAGGGAACTTTTTGCAATCCCAACATGGTACAGTTTTTCAGTCCACCATTTTATGGGAGGATTTGTTTACTTTTCATCCACCTACCATAACTACCTCTGACTCTTATTCTAGATGCTCCAATAACACTGGCCGAGGTTAAATCAGAAATAGCGCACTTAAAATCCGGAATATCACCTGGTCCAGATGGTTTAGTTAATGAACTATACAAGCTCATGGCAGATGACATCAGTGTCATCCTGACTTCAGTTTTTAATGAGATTCTGGATTCTTCACGGATACCGGCCAGTTTTTCGGATGCTTTGACATTTTTTTTATTTAAAAAAGGAGTTAAGCACCGTATTGAGAATTGGAGACCGATCTGTTTATTAAATATAGATTACATAATTTTTTCGGCCATCCTGTGTCATCGGCTTCAACAGGTTGCTCTCTTTTTAGTACACCCGGTGCAGACATGTTCTATCCCAGGGAGACATGTTCAGCAGAATTTGACTCTATTACAGAACGTGTGTGAGTTTGGGCGCTTAGGAAAACTTTCAGGGTATTTACTTTCTCTGGATCAGGCAAAAGCCTTTGATAAGGTGGCACACGGGTTTTTATTCAATGTTCTCTGACGATATGGGTTTTCTGTTAAAACAAGAACCTGGGTGGCACTTTTATATAACAACACTCACAACTTCCCAATTGTAAATCATTTGGTGGGGGAAGGGATTGATTTTCGTAGAGGAGTGCGCCAGGGTTGTCCACTCAGTCCCTTACTATATACCTTTATTTTGGATCCTTTGGTTCGGGAAATCCTTCATCGTCCACACATTCGAGGCTTAACTCTGTCTCTAGAGGTTCCACCTCAGTGTTTAGTGGTATATGCGGATGATATGTGTTTCATGCTCAAGGATGTAACAGAAGGACTAGCCGCATTACATACAGTGGAACGTTTTGGTTGGATTTCGGGAACATCTGTAAATTATGAGAAAAGTGCTGGGTTTTTTTTAGGCAACGGGGTTTCTGTTTCCATGATTGGACATATAACTGTTTCTTCGGGGGCCCATCAAGATTTTAGGATGTTTTTTTGGTTCTGGAGATTTAAATCATGGCAATCCCGTATTAAAATAGGAGAAAAGAAAGTACAATTGTGGAAAAACTGGTCATTTTCTAAACAGAAACGTGTATTAATCATTAAAAAATTTTTACTTCCCTTATTTCTTTATTTGAGTTCAGTTTTTCCTTTACCTAGGAATCAGAAGACCCTTTGTACAGTATTTTTTTCAAATGTTGTGGGTAGATTGAACCCAGTCAAATGGGATTTCACCTATCTTCCAATTACATGGAGGTCTAGGGATGATTAACCTGGTAATCTTTTATTTTTCTTTTTTTATTAAAACTACTTTACAAGAATGATCAACCGCAACCTGTCATCCATGGGATGCCTGGACTATGGCTTTCCTCCAGGATTTCTTCTCAAAGTGGTCTACTTTAGCACCTATTGTAAAAATTAATTATAAAGTTCCCTCTTTTTTGCCAATAGTGGCAACTAAGCTTCGAGCGTGGAGGGTGGTTAAAGATGAGGTTTTCCGGCTTACTCAGAAAGGTCTTTATCAATATATAATGCCCCAGAATTTTTTTGTTCAGGTGGATTTTCTTAGGTGTAACCCCTCGAAAGTACCACTAGCTCTTAAAGTTCTTACGGATGGGAGGATTCCGGCTCGGATGTGGGATATTACATGGTTAAGTTGCCATGGGAAGCTTGGGGTTAAGGGAAATTTAAAACATAAAGCTTTAACAGAAAGAAACTGCATCCGCATTGAATGTGTGGGTATAGAAGAAACCCAGACTCACTTTTTCCACAATTGCCCACATACAGTACAGTTTTTGGTCTGCTTTGTCTGAGAAATGGGGGTGGAGAATAGCATGCCAGATTACATATGAATGTTTGGTTTTAGGAGAATACTAACATACTAACATACTATTTGCCAGCAGATTAGGCCTTATGGTCTATCGAGTCTGCTCGAACCTAGATCCTTAGTTGGGTGCCGAGACCCTCCCATCCCTTGTGCTCCAGAAACCCCTATCATCCATCCCCACCCCCCCCCGGGACAGGCCATCATCTGATACATCCACTTTCTGTGTCTGTCCCACCCTCTCTTAGCCCTCCACTGTGGATCTCTGAACCAGCTCACCAGGCAGAGCATTCCAAGGGTCCACCACCCTCTCAGTGAAAACCTCCTCTCTTCCCCTCACCCTTCCACCTTACAACTTCAAACCATGCCTCTGGTGATGCCTCCCTGCTTTAGTCTAAAGATCCCCTCCATGTTTACCCTATTTATTCCCTTGAGGTACTTGAAGACCTCAATCATGTCTCCCTCTCTCCTCTCCTCCAATGAAAACAGGCAGAGCTCCTCAAGTCTGTCCTCGTAAGTCAAATCCCCTAGCCCTCGTATCATCTTTGTTGCCCTCCTCTGTACCCTCTCCGGGAGCTGTATGTCCCTCTTCAAGTGTGGTCTCCAGTACTGTACACAGTACTCAAGGTGTGGTCTAACCAGTCCATTGTACAGCGGCAGAATCACTTCCTTGCTCCTAGAGGTGATCCCCCTTACGATGCATCCCAACATCCTGTTTGCCTTGCTAGCTGCTCTCCTGCACTGCTCAGAGTTATTCATACATGTATCCACCATGACCCCTAGGTCTTTTTCCCCTGTTGAGGCTTCCAGCGCCTCCCCTCCCAGGGTGTACCTGTGTTTAGGGTTTCCCCGACCAAGATGCAACACCTTGCACTTGGTGATATTGAAATTTAATTTCCATGTGTGAGCCCAGCTTTCCAGGGTGTCCAGGTCCCCTTGCAGGGCCAACCTATTCAGGATATTCAGGATATTTTCTCGTTTTCATCCCAGCACTCTTCATGTAATTTTTGCTTGTATCAAATTTTATCTTTGGCAAGCATGATGTTCTTTTTCTATACAACATACCTGTATTTTACCTAGGGTAGTGATCAGTCAAATAGAGACGGCTTTACGGATACAAAAAGATTTTGAATACCGTCATATTCCGAGTTCATTATTTTTTTGAATACTGGAAACATGTTTATTGGATTTGAAATGTTTTGTTGTACTTATTTTTTTTCTTTTCTTTATTTATATTGCTTTGTTTTGTATATGACATTTGTATAGTGATGCTTTATTTCCAGTTTTACTTTCAATTTGTTTCCATTGAGTTTTTGTATTGATGGTTTTTGGTTTTTGCAATAAACAATTCCCCAACTCTTTTCGATAAGTGCCATGGGATCTTTAACATCCACCTGAACTACCACCAATCCAGGCAGATGGGACCTCGGTTTAACATCTCATCCGAAAGACGGCACCTCAGAAGTGCAGCAACCCTCTCATGCTGCACTACAGTGTCAGTACTGCTATCAACCCAAGTGCCAGATGTGTGGGAACTGAACCCACAGCCCTCTGATCTCCCAGTGAGCGAGTGTGCTACCTACTGAGCCACTGACACCGAGGGTTTTAGCCATGAACAACCTGTCAGGAGTATGTTCTAAGCCTCCCTTGTATAACAACCCAACTGCATTCCTCCTAGGACAGGTTCTCCACTGGAGTGGAAAAGATCAGCCATCCTGAACAAGGGGGCCAGAGAAGACTTCTCCAAGTGTTCTGCCAAAGCCTCAAGACTAGGGCCCATCCTGAAGTCTGCAGACAAAGAATGGTCAGCAGTAAACTCAGGTGTGGTACCTACACCAGTTACTGGACCAGAAGGAACAGAAACTGTACATAATAAAGTAGAATCATTACCCTGGGGTTTGTTGGAGCTCTCCGGTAGTCCAGCGTTGGTGGCCACAACAGTTGAAGATGAACACATCCTTTGATATGAGGGGTCTTTGGGGTCAGGAATCCAATTACCCGAATTTTCAGAAATCTAGCCCACCACAGTTAGGGCTCTTTCAGGGGACTGTGAAGAGTCCTGTAGCAGTGAAGGAGCAGCAGGAGGAGTCTCAGGGGCTAACTCACTCCAGTCCCTGGTCTTCCGTCTGTCAGCAAAGGAAAAAGTCAGTTCCAATTCCATCTGAGGTGCCGCCAAGCGAACAAGCCCATCTGGAGCCTGTCTGCCCATGCCTAGTCTAGTTTTCCCCATTTTGGAAGGTTCCACAGTGCTTGTACAGAGGAATCAGTGGTCGGCTTTTGGCACACGGTAGAAACACCGTTCAGACTGCCAGCTGTATGAACATCTGGGTATACTGCAGTAGGAGGAGGAGGAACAACAACTTGAACCGCACCACCATCTGTTCGCTTTTCATGCTCTATCTGGTCAGGAGATACACCAGCCAAAGGAGACCCAGCCTGCAAGGAAAGAAGCTCCGAGTCAATTTCCTCCGCTTTCTTTAGCCATTCATGTCTTTGTAAGAGGAGCGCCTGATGGCAGCTGACAACTGCATGTAAAGGCTGTGCAGAAGAGGCAACACCAGCTGAAGCTACAGCCACATCCAAATCAGGTAGGTCTGTAGAAATGGACGTAATCTCCATATCTTCAAAAACGCTCATATCTTGAGAAAATTCAGCCACAGCCATAGCCATGTCCATAGCCTCCTGTGTTGAAAGGACAGGAGCAGAGGCCAGAGCTCCCATCCCAGCAGCATCCTCAGTCTTCGCACATCCCGGTGAAGTGGCCATCTCAGAAAGACGGCCGGCAAATCCCCCAGTGGAGAGTAGGGGAATTTCCCCGGTGTCCTGGCCAAATTTCCCTCATTCACTAAAAATACCACCAATAGCTTAATCCGGTTCAAGGTCAGTTGGCATTCATCTGTATCCCCCTTCCCCCAGGTCATGCCTGAAAATAGACAGGATTTATCTAGTGCACTTACCTGGTCAACAAAAACTAAATAAAAAAAAAAATTAAGGGCAAGCAGGGCCTTAAGAGAAGCAGAGGGAAGAATAGAAGAGAAGAAGAAAGTGTGAGAGGGGGAAGGCAGAGGGAGGGTAAGGAAAGGGGAGACAGAGAGAGAGAGAGAGAGAAGGTAAAGTAGAAGTTAAAGGAAAAGGCAACAGAAGAGGGTTTAGAGATTAGGGTGTCACCAGCTTTGAGAACAGGGGAGTGAGACTGGGTCGAAGAGGAGGAAAGGAAATCAATAACCTTTCAGAACATGGAGGGGTGATTATGTTTTTCTGGAATGTGGATGCAAAATGCTCAGACTTTGCAAGTCCGATGGCTTTAGTACAGGCATTGTGAAGGTGCCGATAGTTGACCACAGCAGCTGGAAGCCAGTCATCTTATTGGAAGGCATACTATTTATTATTGGCTGCAGTGATGGGGGACCAATCTGATGCCCACAGGTTGGTTAGGGGGGAGGACAAGTTCAGTGACCTAAAGGACCTTAGATGGATGAATGTGGGGGGGGGCTTTGGACAATGTACCTTACATACACAGTAAACCATATGATGATCATTGAAGGACACCTGTGTCCACTATATAGTGGGGATGTGATGAGAAGACACAATCTAATAGAGAGTGATTTAGAATTCAGATGTGTGGGATCAGACATCGACTCAGTAAATTGAAGGGATTTTGCATTTTAGGAGAATTTATTTGCAGAGTGGGACAGCCAATTAAAATTAAAGTCACCAAGGATAAGCAGCTCACTTCTGGAAGAATGGGAACAGAGAGAGGAAAGGACCTGAGTAACTAAAATAGGGAACATACCATGGCAACAGTAAACTCCAGCAATAAAGTTAGGAACAGAGTAGGGAAGAGAGAAGCAGCTCATAGGAGGAGGGGAAGAGACAGCAAGCACTGCCATAAATTTGGTGGATATGTTAACTGCAGCACCACCATCCCTCTTTGTGCGATCCTGCCTTGCTAAGGTGTAACCAGGGATAATCACAGCAGAGTCCTGGACCTTAGAAGAGATCCAAGATTCAGATGTTACAAGTACATCTGGCCATAGGGTAAGATAGGTTGCAACCAGGGCTCCAGATAAGGTGAGTACTGACCTATTTTACTCACCTAATTTTAGGAAATACTCTTCAGATTTTTTTTTAATGAGTACCACTACTCACCCAACAATTGTAAAAGGACCACACTCATAGAAATATAGAAACATAGAAGTTGTCGACAGGAGACTGCTAGGTCCATCTAGTCTGCCCATTCGTTTTAGACCTGTTTTGACAATCTAGTTGCCCTTTGTAGTCAGGGCTCCCTTGTGTCTATCCCATGCATTCTTGAATACCCCCACAGTGTTGACCCCCACAACCTCTTGGGGCAGGCTGTTCCAGGCATCCACCACTCTTTCTGTGAAGAAAAACTTGCTGGTGTTGGTAGAGAACCTTCTTCCTTGAAGCCCTGAGGTCATGTCCCCTGGTCCTGGAGCCCTTCTTGAAAGGAAAAAGTTCCTGTGCGTGCACCTTGTTAATGCCTTTTATGTACTTGAATGTTTTAATCAAGTCCTCCTTTCTCTTCTCTGCTCCAGGGAGTACATATCCATTTCCCTAAGTCTCTCCTCATAGGACATGTACTGCAAACCTTGAATCATTTTTGTCACCTTTCTCTGTACTGTTTCCACCCGGTCAATGTGCTTCCTGAGGTGAGGCCTCCAGAACTGGACTCTGTATTCCAGGTTAGGCCTGACCAGTGATCTATACAGTGGTAGTGTCACCTCCCTCCTCCTGCTCGTGATGCCCCTCCCAATGCAGTCCAGCATTCTGTTGGCTTTTAATCTTGCCTTCTCACACTGCTTACTAACCTCCAAGTCATCTGAGATTATGATTCCCAGATCTCGTTCCTAGTTTGAGGCCACCAGCCTTTCGCCTCCTAGGTAATACTCCTTTCTTGGATTTTTCAAACAACATGAAGTCTTGCTGTATTCTGACTAATGCAGTTAGACCCAGCCTTTAAACTGCCCTGGAGAACAAAGGGTTAACTTTCTATGCAGAGCATAGAATGCTGAGCTCAAGCTTGGTTGGTATCTCTGTCTCTTTCCCTTTGAAATCTAACCATCAGATTCTTTACTGCGCCTCACTGAACAGTTGCTCCGGAGATTTCTCCTGCAGCTTGGTTCGAAAGTCGGTTGAAGTGTCGGCTTACTGTCGGTTTTTAACCGAAATTTATTTCTGCATAGTCGGTTTAGTCTCTGTCTGTGGTACCGTGAGTACTAGATAGGTTTTGTACCGTTTTTCTGTGTGGAAATTGCAAAAGTGTGGATCGGTTCGGCTGAACCGATCATTTGTTAATTCTTGTATCTTACTTTAGTGTGTGGTTACCGGTCCTTATCGGTTCAAAAAAAATGTGTTTGGTACGTCTTTTTCCAAGACCCATGATACAGTTAGGAACTGATAAGGGAGTTTTGCCTGGCCATTGCCAAAAAAAGGGTAAGTTGGTTAGGTTGGCCATGTCTGAGAAACCCAAGAAAAAACGGCCCACTGGGTCTCAACATTGCAGTGAGTATGGGAGGTCTTTACATACGATCTCACCACCTGTGTTTATTGTCTGGGGTTTGAACACCTCAATTCAGACTGCCAAATTTGTAAGAACTTTCCCAAATCTACCCTTGAAAACAGATTAGGTAGACTGAGGGAAAAGGAGGCCGTGAAGTCCACTGACCTGGATGGCCAGCCCGCTTCGGTTCTGACTGAACCAGAAGGAGTGCCCTCTGACCAGGGCAATACTTCTTTGGGCAAAAGGAGAACCAATCCCGAGGGTTCAGTTCTGACAAAAAGAAAACACAAAGAGAAATCATCTGGTTCAGATCCAGAAGCCCATGTTCCGACTGCCAAGGAAATAGCTAAAGCGATTCGGATTGTGGAATCCCTTCGCCCGGTTCCGACCAATCCGACACCTTTTGGCAGGGGCTTGGTTCGGTTGGTTCCCCCAGTTTATGATTATACCCCTGAAGAATTTTATGAACCAGAGTTTGAGGAGGAGGGGGAGTTTGAAGATGATGATGGTGATGGTGAAAGTCTGGATGTACCGATTGAACCAGACATCTCCCCAGACAGACCTTCAGGTGTATCCCCCCCTAGGCTTTCTGAGTCCCCTTCCCACTTTATGTTCTACAGAAAGTTGGCTGAGACCCTCCAGCTTCCTATGGAGGAGGCAATGGAGGATCATGAGGAGCCTGATTTTGTGGAAATGATAGACATTTCAGAGTCCAGGGGACTGTCTATTCCCCTTCACAAATCTTTTGGGAAGCAGACACAAAAAATCCTGAAGTCTGCCAATTCCATACCTCCTGTTGATAGAAGAATGGACAAGAGGTATACACATTCAGGCTCAGATACGGAGTTCTTATATCAGCAATGCAGCCATGTTGGGGTTGTGCAGGCTGCTGCCTGTGATAAGGCAAACATTCCCTTGGCTTCACACCACCCAGACAAAGACTCCAGGAAGACTGATGCCATGGCAAAAAAACAGTACATGGCATCTTCCTTGGGACTCAGGCAGGCGAATTATATGGTCTATACAACCAGGTACCAGAAGTCCAGGTGGGACACTGTACTGGCACTGGCTAAAACATAGAAACATAGACTTTGACAACAGATAAGGACCGCTTGGCCCACCTAGTCTGCCTATTTCCCTACCTACAGGATAGGCCGCAGATCCTAGTTAACCAACAGCCTATTTCTTCCTACCCCCCACAAGAATTGCCTTATGTGTGTCCCATGCATTCTTGAATTCTCCCACAGTTTTAGACCCCACAACCTCCTCAGGAAGGCTGTTCCATGCATTCACTACCCTCTCTGTGAAAAAATACTTCCTCACATTGCCCCAGAACCGCCCCCCATCTTTAAATTGTGTCCCCTTGTTCTTGCATGTCTCTTTTTCTGAAAGATGCTACCCTCTTGGACTTTGTTGATTCCACTGAGGTACTTAAAAGTTTCTATCATCTCCCCCCTCTCCCTTCTTTCCTCAGGGTTATACATATTAAACTCCTTCAGTCTCTCCTCGTACGGCTTCTCTTGCAGACCCTGCACCATTTTAGTTGCCCTCCTCTGGACTGCCTCTATCCTGTCTATGTCCTTGCGGAGCTGGGGTCTCCAGAACTGGACGCAGTACTCCAGATGGGGTCTCACCAACTGTCTGTACAGAGGGATAACAACTTCCTGTTTTCTGCTGGTGATGCCTCTCCCTATGCATCCCAGTACCCCCAGCCCTCCTACTGCCTTCTCACATTGCCTGCTAACCTTAAGGTCATCTGATATGATTACCCCAGGTCCCTTTCCTTTTTGTTGCTGTTACTACCCCCATTGTGTAAACTTCCCTGGGTTCTTGTTTCCCAGGTGCATTATTTTCACTTCTCTGCATTGAATCCTAGCTGCCATACTTCTGACCATTCCTCCAACCTTGCCAAGTCCATTTTCATCCTTTCCACGCCTCCTTGTGTATCAACCCTGTTGCAGATCTTTGTGTCATCTGCAAAGAGGCATACTTTTCCTTCCAGTCCCTCTGCAATATCACTTATAAAGACATTAAAAAGGACTGGACCCAGTACTGAACCTGTGGTACCCCACTAGTAACCCCTCTTTCTTCAGAGTAGACTCCATTTTCTATTACTTTCTGTGTCCTGTTGTCCAGCCAATGTTTTACCCAGGCTACCACCCTGGGACCCACTTCCAGGCTGGTTAATTTGATTATTAATCTTTTGTGTGTGACTGTGTCAAGTGCCTTGCTAAAGTCTAGGTATACCATGTCCACAGCCCCTTCCTGGTCTACTACTTTGGTCACCCAGTCAAAGAAATCTATTAGATTCATTTGACATGACCTTCCTGCTGTGAACCCATGCTGCATTGGGTCCTGTGCCCCACTGGCCTCAAGGTACTCAACAATTCTTTCCTTCAGAACTGACTCCATCACTTTCCCTACCACATAGGTCAAACTGACAGGTCTGTAGTTTCCTGCTTCTGTCTTGCTCCCACTTTTCCTCCAGTCCTCGGGTACCACACCACCTCCCATGATTTATTAAAAAGAGTAGTCAGTGGTTTCACTAGTTCCCCCCTTAATTCTTTTAGAATTCTGGGATGAATTCCATCAGGCCCCATTGCTTTGTCCACCTTCAGTTTTAGGAGTTCTTGCAGAACCCTTTCTTCTGTGAAAGGGCTGGGATCAACCCCCATATCAAGAGTGCTTCTGTTGATTAGGCACTTCCCCCTCCTCTTTTGTGAATACTGAGCAGAAATATTCGTTCAGTATCCCTGCTTTTTCACTGTCCCCCTCTGCCCATCCACTGTTCATTCTATTCAGCCTCACTATCCCTCCCTTTGTATTTCTATGCTCGCTGATGTACCTATAAAAGGTTTTATCCCCTTATTAACTGAGTTGGCTATCTTTTCCTCAGTTTGGGCCTTTGCTATTCTGACTTACCTCCCTGCTTCCTTCTGCCTTAACTGGTACAGCTGTCTGTCCTGCTCCATCTGTGTTTTCTTATACTTCCGGAATGCTATCTTTTTCTCCCTGACTTTCCCAGCCACCTCTTTTGAGAACCATAGTGGCTTTTTCTTTCATTTTGATTTGATTATTTGCTTCACACAAAGGCTTGTTTCCTCTGTGATGGCAGTTTTGATGATTCCCCATTGTTGCTCCACTCCTCCTTCTAGCCTATTTGCTAGTGCTTTTCTGAGGCACTCTCCCATCTTGCCAAAGTCAGCCCTCCTGAAGTCCAGTACCCTCACTTTTGTATGGCTTGACTCTGTAGCTGAGTTTAACGTGAACCACACTGTTTGATGGTCACTTGTTCCCAGATGGCAACCCACTTCTAGATCTGAGATCCTCTCACTGCCCCCATTTGAGAGTATGAGGTCTAAGATAGCTCCCTCACGAGTGGGTTCCGAAACTAGCTGTCTGAGCCCTGCCACCTGTAGGGCATCGAGAATGGCCCTGCTCTTGGATGTGGCTGCAGCAAGTGTGTTCCAGTTAACATCTGGCATGTTCAGGTCTCCCATTAACAGTACCTCCCCTTTCTCTGCCATCCTAAGAATGCCTTCTATCATATCCTTGTCCATTCCCTCCCCCTGACATGGGGGTCTGTACACAACCCCTGTGTGGATTGTGGTGCCCTTTCCAGTGTCCAAGGTGACCCACAGTGCCTCCTATCCTCCCTGTTTACTCTTTTGTTCAGTTGCTTTTATCCCTTCCTTTACATAGAGAGCTACTCCTCCCCCTCTTCTCTCCAGCCTGTCTTTCATATAGGTTATTTACCCTGTATGTTAACATCCCAGCCATGGTTCTTGTGTACCATGTTTCTGTGACTGCTACGATATTCAGGCATCCCTCTTCCATCAAGGCCACCAGCTCGGGAGCTTGTTGCCCAGACTATGGGCATTGGTACTCATTACCCTCTATTTCCTGATGGCCTTACTCCTTTTTGCCCCATCCCTGTCCTTCTTGCCTTTGTCACTTTCCCCATTTATCCCTTCCCTTCTTCCTATCGGCACCTCTGTGTTGATGTTTACTGCACTTACTACCGTGATTTTTTGGGGGGGGCTAGGATTTCCCTGCTCCTTTCCAGTGCCTCCTCCCTTGGCTAGTTTAAATGCTCATTGACTAATTTAAAGGCCTCTCCCCAGCTAACCAAGGAGCTGGAGGAGGTGGCTGCAGATGGGATCGAGACATCAAAAGTTCAGTTTCATGCTGCTGTGGACTCCAATGATATGTCATCAAGAGTCATGGCTACATCTGTGGCTCTTCGGAGAATGGCTTGGCTCAGATGTACCAGCCTCTCGCAGGATACCCAGGCTAAGGCCATGGATTTTCCTGTAATGGGTAATTCTCTGGGGAGCAGACAGAGAATTACATGAAGAAAATGGATGAGTACAGGACCACTTACAGGAGTGCTCAGGCCAAAGAGAGGCAGGCAACTCCTCAAAGGCAGCAGTCTTGGGGCAGGGGCAGGCCTTTTCATAGGCCTTTTTACCAAGCACAGGCCTCTTCTCCCTTTTCATAGAGGGGGTTCTTCAGAGGGAGAGGCAGAAGGGGGATGAGCAGGGCTGCATCCACTCCTCAGCCTAAGGACTCTGCCAAGCAGACACCCTGATGGGCCTGCCCGGGTCGACTCTCCTGTACCAGTAGGGGGCAGACTGACTTACTTCGTCCAGGACTGGATGTCTATTACATCAGACAAGTGGGTCCTGTATGTAGTAAGCCAGGGACTGGTTCTCAGCTTCAAAAAATTTCCAAAGATGAGGGCCAGATCTTTTCCACCTGCAGGTCTCTCAGAAACCCTTGCCCTAGAGGCAGAGGTTTCATCTTTGCTGGCTTTAAGAGCCATACAGAGAGTACCTACCCTACCCTGGGGCAAAGGTCTGTACTCCAGGTACTTCCTTACGCCAAAAAAGATAGGGGAGTGGTGACCCATCCTAGACCTAAGATACCTAAACAAACATCTTTTAAAACCAAACTTCAAGATGGTAACTCTGGGAATAATCCTTCCTTCTCTAAGGCCAGGGGACTGGCTAGCCTCCCTGGACCTCAAAGATGCCTATTTTCACATCCCATCAGGTGCTCCCACAGAAAGTACTGCAGGTTTGAGTTGCCCTCAGGCCACTATCAGTTCAGAGCAATGCCCTTTGGCCTAACTTCAGCCCCAAGGGTCTTCACAAAGTGCCTGGCAGTAGTAGTTGCCTTTCTAAGGAGGCAAAAGATTTCCATTTTTCCATATCTGGACAACTTTGGAGATCTTAGGTCTCAGCTCCGGGCAGCATGGGCAGAGATTGCACGCCTCAAATTTCATATTGAAGAGGAAATACATTATAAGAACCACCGCCATTTCCCCAGCATCCAACAGAAAACCTCGATCGCAGAGGGTAGTTGGTCCAGGAGGTTGGCAGGTGGTTAGAGGAGCAAATCAGGTGCCCCATCACTGCTCTCCAACACATTACCTCCAAAACCATATAAACACTCAAACAGGTATCTGCCTCTATCTCTGAAATCAAATAAAGAGGCAGAAGACACTGCAGAGCAGAACACCGGCACAGGAGCTAGCACAACAATACTCACCCAAATCAGGAACCAAAACTAAACAAGCACAAAGGAAATCCAAAACTTCTGATCATAGGAGACTCCATGATTCGGGAGTTGATACCCATCTCCAGCCAGGGTGATGGTCAGATGTCTCCCAGGTACATCAGCATGGAGAGACACTGACCGCATTGCTAAAATTGTTCACAAAGCAGGAGAAAACACTGATGTCCTAGTACACATAGGGACTAATGATCTCGCCAGCCGGTCAGTTGAGGAGACCAAGGAACACCTGACTAGGCTGGGTGACAAACTATCATCTATTTTGTCTCGCATCTCCTTCTGAGATCCTGCCAGTCTGGGAGAAGGGAGCAGATGGATGGAAGGTCAGAGAAGGGAGATAGGGAGCTAAACACGTGGCTCAGGACTGGTGCCAGGAAAAAGGACACAGATTTGTAGGGAACTGGCAACAGTTCTGGGAGCGAAAGTTATTTAAATTTGATGGACTGCATCTGACTAAAGAGGAGTCAGTGCATTGGGGCAGTTTAGCGTCTTTGCAGAATATTTAAACTAGAATGGGAGAGGGTGCAGCACCCCATCGTCGAATGGGAAGAACACCCTCCCCCCTCAGCTAGTGGTCAAACAGGAATTCAGTTGTTTGCCATTCATTTGCATCACCAGGTAAGAAAAAGGTTTGTCTCCCCATACGATGCACAGGGGTAATGCCAAACTTCACCCAACAACTAACACACCAAAATCTGGCCAATGGAAAATCATGTACACAAATGCTCACAGCCTGGGAAATAAGATCCCAGACCTGCAGGCAATAATGTCAGAGGCTAAACTGGACATAGTAGCAATTAGTGAGGCGTTGTTTACCAGTAACCACAGCTGGAGACTTCAGTACCTGGATATGTATTGTTCAGAAGAGACCGAGGTGCAAAAGGGGGAGGGTGCCCTGTATGTTAATGAAAATATCAAAGCTACAGAAATTCAGAATACACATAAGGAGCCAGAAGAACTGTGGGTCACCCTGGAAACAGGTAATGGGACAACCATAAGAACTGGGGTTGTCTACAGGCCCCCAGACCAGAGGAGGACATAGACACATTACTGTTAGAAGATATACAAAACATGACAGCTAAAGGAGGTTCTGATAATGGAGACTTCAACATGCCAGATACAGATTGGTCAATACCAGCAGGAACATCTGCCAGAACTAGACTCATAGTGGATTCCCTGCAGGGGAGGGCCTCAAACAACTGGTACAGCAACCCACAGAGACAGGGCTATCCTAGATCTAGTACTGACTAACAAAGAAGGGATCACAGATCTCCAGGTAGAAGGTCACCTGGGGGCCAGTGACCATCACATGGTATGGTTCAATTTGGCTACTACATCTAAATCATCCCATTCCAAGGCAAAAATATGGGACTTCAGAGGAGCTGACTTGATAAGATGGCCAACAGAGTTAAGCTAGCCCGGCAAAAGAAACACAGGTGAGGAGGTACAGGCAAAGTGGGCAAGCATTAAGGATACAATACTTGAAGCAACATCCCATTGTGTTAGACAGAAAAGGAAGTGCAAAGAAGAAGGAAACCACTTTGGTTCTCAAATATAGTAGCAGAAAAGGTCAGAGCCAAAAGGCTGGCCTTCAGAAAATATAAGGGAACACAGCGGATGAAGATAGGAGGCATACCAAACTGCCCTAAGGGAAGCAGGTAAGGCAGTAAGGCAGGCAAAGTCCCAAACTGAGGAAACACTAGCACGAACAGTAAAGAAGGTGACAAGACTTTCTATAGATACATTAGTGAAAGGAGAAAGTCCAGAGGGGTATTGCTAAGCTTAATGGAGAAAAGGGAGCATGTGAGGAGGAGGACCCTGTAAAGGCATCTATCCTAAATAGATACTTTTGCTCAGTATTTACTGAAGAGAAGGTAGGCAGGGCCCACAGCTCAGCATCATGGACACAGGGGAGGGAGGTGAGCACTACTCCTTCACAAAGAAAGGGTCCTACAAGAGCTTGCTAAGCTCAGGGTGGATAAGGCAATGGGACCTGATGGCATACATCCCAGGGTACTTAAGGAGCTAAAGGAGGAACTAGCAGAGCCATTAGCAGAATTGTTTAGTGAGTCTCTGAGCACAGGAGAGGTCCCAGAAGACTGGAGAAAGGCTCATGTGATCCCACTCCACAAGAGTGGTAGCAGGAGGAGGCGGGAACTACAGACGGTCAGTCTTACCTCAGTAGTGGGCAAGATTATGGAGGCACTCCTTAAGGAAAGGATAGTGCAACACCTGGAATCCATAGGGCACAGGATCCAAGACAGCATGGGTTTACAAAGGAAGGTCCTGTCAAACTAATCTCATAGATTTCTTTGACTGGGTAACCAGAGTGGTGGACCAAGGGGAGCAGTTGATGTCGGCTACCTTGACTTCAAGCAAAGCTTTTGACACTGTTCCACATAGAAGATTGATAAATAAGCTAGGTAGGCTCGGGGTGGGTAAGAAGTTGGTCAACTGGGTGGCAAACTGGTTGACTGGCAGAAAACAGAGAGTGGTGGTAAATGGTATACAGTCAGAAGAGATGCAAGTCAAGTGGGGTACCTCAGGGATCAGTCCTGGGGCCAGTCCTATTCAACATCTTCATTAGTGACCTCGAGATGGACTAGAGGTAAGGCTTGTCTGTTTGCAGATGACACCAAGATCTGCAACAGAGTAGATGATCCAGATGGGGTGGGCAGAATGAGAAGAGATCTGGATAAACTAGCAGAATGGTCAGAAGAGTGGCAACTGGGATTTAATGCAAGAAGTGCAAAATCATGCACATAGGAAGAGAAACCCTGAAGCCACTTATAGGCTGGGAGGAGTTGCTAGCAGTCACAAAGGAAGAAAGAGACTTGGGCATCATCATCACTGATGACCTAAAATCATCCAAGCAGACCTCTAAAGCAGTAGGTAAGGCTAGGGGGATGTTAGGGTGTATTAGTAGGGGTATCACAAGTCGTAAGAGGGAGGTAATAATACCTCTTTACAAGACACTGGTTAGGCCCCATCTGGAGTACTGCTTGCAGCACTGGAGGCCACACCTTCACAAGGACATTAACCAAATTGAGGCAGTCCAGAGAAGGGCAACCAAAATGGTGTAAGGACTGCATCAGAAGACATATGAGGACAGATTAACGGAGCTCAATATGTATACCCTTGAGCAAAGGAGGGAGAGAGTAGATATGATCGAGACATTTAAACACCTTAAGGGCATAAACAAGGTGAAAGAGTCTAATATGTTTAAATATAAGAAAAATAGCAGGACAAGAGGACACAGCATGAGATTAGAGGAGGCCGATTAAGGGGAATGTGAGGAAATTCTTTTTCACAGAAAGGGTGGTAGATGCATGGAATGGCTTACCACAAGAAGTGGTGGCTATGAATACAGTGCAGGGCTTCAAACAGGCATGGGATAGGCATAAGGGAGCAATACAAATGACTATGAATAGATAGGTCACTGACAGAGCAAAGGCCGATGGCACATTTATAAGGTAGAAAAAGAAATGGGCAGACTGGATGGGCCTTGCGGTCCTTATCTGCCGTCAACTTCTATGTTTCTATGTTTCTAACTAGCTAATAGTGGGCCAGTCTCCAGACCAAGTCAAGTCAGACCTGCAAGTGACCCAGGAAGTGCTCACTTCTCTAGGATTTCTTCTCAACCTTCCCAAGTCAGTTCTCGAGTCTATCCAAATTCTTACCTTTATAGTGGCAGATCTGGATACGGTCAACGCAAGAGCCTTTCTTCCCCTGGAAAGGACAAGGGTTCTTACAGAACTAGCCTCTTCCTTCAGCCTTCAGGTATCTTGACCAGCAAGGCATTTCCTCCAGATCTTGGGCCATGGGGTAGCTTCTATGGCAGTGGTCCAAGGGGCAAGATTCCAGATGAGGGACATTCAGTTCCATCTGAGGGCTTTTTGGTCTCAGAGGAGGGATTCACTTACCAAATTGATCCCAGTGACTCTGACCTTGATCCAAGCCCTTCAATGGTGGCAGGATCAGGACAGTTTAAGGCAAGGGGTCCTATTTGCCACTCATTCTCATTCAGTGGTCCTTACCACGGATGTTTCCCTTCTGGGCTGGGGATCCCATCTGGGGCCCTCACTGCCCAGAGACTGTGGTCCCCTCAGGAATCCCTTCTCCATATCAGTCTCCTGGAACTCAGGGCAGTTTTTCTGGTGCTGCAAGCTTTCTCTCAGTCAGTACAGAACAAGGTGGTTCAGGTCAGAACAGACAACACCACCACCATGTGGTACATCAACAAGCAGGGAGGCATTTGGTCTACTGCCTTGTGCACAGAAGCCATGAAGTTGTGGTCCCTGGCTTATTCTCTGCAGGCCTCTCTGATAGCAATTCACCTTTCAGGGAAGGACAATATGCTAGCAGATGCACTGAGCAGGATCTCACAGGGCCAGCACGAATGGTCCCTGGACCCTCTGGTATTGAAGGTGATTTTTTCAAGGTGGGGCACTCCAGAGATAGATCTTTTTTCAGCCCCAGACAATCACCAACTTCCTGTCTTTTGTTGCAGACCCCCAGTCTTGGGCTTAGTCCCCCTGGATGCTCTGGTTCTGAACTGGGAAGGGAAATTTCTGTATGCCTTCCCTCCCTTCCCCCTTCTGTTCAAAGTTTTAGTCAAGATAAGGTCACAACCTTGCAAAGTTATTCTGATTGTTCCAGACCGGGCCAGACAGCCCTGGTACCCCCTGTTGCTGTCTCTAGCAGTCCATCTTCCCCTGTCTCTTCCCAGGAATTACAACCTGTTATCCTCCTCTCAGGGGAGGATTTGGTACCCCATTCTTCAGTCTCTCAATCTCAAGGCATGGCTCTTGAAGAGTTAGAGTTTGCAGATTTGCATCTGTCTCAGGCAGTTCTGGATATTCTCAAAGCTTCTCAAAAGCCCTCCACCAGAAAGACTTGTAACTCCAAATGGAGGAGATTCAGCATTTGGTGTTCTAAGAAGCATATTTCTCCTGTTACTGCTGAATTGCCTACAGTTCTGGACTATATGGTCCATCTTAATGGCCTAGGCCTTAGACCAGCTACTCTCAAGGTACACTTGTCAGCTGGTTCTGCTTTTCTGTCAGTGGGAAAGTCTTCCTCACTATCATCTCATCCTGTATTCTGTAAATTTTTTAAAGGATTGCTTCATACCAATCCTTCCTTTAGAGACCCTGCCCCTGCCTGAGATTTAAATGTTTGCATTGCTCAACTTATGCAACCTCCTTTTGAGCCTATGTCCTCAGCAGAGCTTAAGTACTTGACTTGGAAAACTGTGTTTTTGGTAGCCATTACCTCTGCCAGACGTATCAGTGAATTGCAAGCCCTGTCAGTGGAACCTGATTTTATCTCCTTTCACAGAGATAAAGTGGTCCTTAGAACCAATAGAAGGTTCTTGCCCAAAGTGGTTTCAGATTTCCACTTGAATCAGTCTATGTCTCTTCCTGTTTTCTTCACTGATCATTCTTCCTCAGAAGAGAGGAAGCTACACAGTTTAATTGTTAAAAGAGCCCTTAGCTACTACATAAAGAGTACCAAGGGTCACAGGTTTGAGTCCCTCCAGTTGTTCCTCACTTATGGAGAAGTGGGAAAGGGCAAACCTGCCACCAAGAGAACTATTGCCAGGTGGATTGTGTCTTGTATACAATTCTGCTATGAGAAACTGGGAAAGATTCCATCTTCAGGCCTGAGGGCTCACTCTACACGAGGTACAGCTGCTTCCCTGGCTGCTGCCAGTGATATTCCTCTCTTAGAAATTTGTCAAGCAGCCACCTGGAAAACAGTCCATGCCTTTATCAAGCATTACTCTCTGGATATCCAGGCTAGGAGTGATGCTTGATTTGGCACAGCAATACTTCAGAGCCTATTCCCAAAGTAGGTTTTGTCCCTCCTTCATGGAGGTACTGCTTGGTAGTCTGCATTAGTCAGAATACAGCAAGACTTCATTTTGTTTGAAGAAAAAATTAGTCACCTTAGTAATTATGTTTCTTCTATTGGAGTCTTGCTGTATTCTGACCTCCCCTGCTCCCTCTCAGAACCTGGTTTTGGGAAGTGGGTGGCAGGCCAGAGTTGCATCTGGGTGCTCTTTACACCTCTGCTTTTTGTTTGGGTGTTTATCTTGTTGTTCTTATTTGAAGGGTTTTTTTGTTTTGGGTTTCCTGACTTGAGTCTTCCTTTGGGAATCCAAAACTTTTTGTTGCCAGTTGGCTAATAACATTTTACAGTTTCCACATAGGATAGCTAGTGAGTTTTTGCTCATAAAGATCTGATGGTTAGATTTCAAAGGGAAAGAGACAGAGACTCCAACCGAGCTCGAGCTCAGCATTCTATGCTCTGCATAGAAGGTTAACCCTTTGTTCTCTGGGGCAGTTTAAAGGCTGGGGCTAACTGCATTAGTCAGAATACAGCAAGACTCTAATAGAAGAAATATAATTACTAAGGTGAGTCATTTTTTCTTCTCTCCTATGTGCATCACCTTGCACCTTTTATTATTAAATCTCAGCTGCCACACTTCAGACCATTCTTCTAGTTTCTTGAGGTCAGCTTCCATCATGCTCACTCCTTCTGAGGTGTCCATCCTATTACATATCTTGGTATAATTTGAGAACAGACACACCTTCCCTTCCAGTCCATTGGCGATGTCTGCTATAAAAACATTGAAGAGCAGAGGCCCCAGTACTGAGCCCTGGGGCACCTCACTGGTCACCCTGCCTTCTGTTGATTGTGTTACATTTACCTGTACCCTCTGGGTTCTGTCTTGTAACTAGTTTTGTACCCATCAAACTACTTCTGGACCAACACCTGTGTGGTCAAGCTTCTTTACCAGCCTTTTGTGTGGAACTGAGTTGAAGGCCTTACTAAAGTCTAGGTAGACCACATTTACTGCCTCACCATTGTCCACTATTTTTGTAGCGTAGTCAAAAAACTTGAGCAGATTTGTCTGGCATAACCTACCAGCTGTGAAACCATGCTCTTTAGGGTCTTGTTGGCCGCTAGTTTCATGGAATGCTGTGATCCTCTGTTTGAGTAGTGTCTCCATTAGTTTAACCCACTGTAGCCCTGAGGCTCACCGGTTTGTAATTACTAGCCTCTTCGCAACTGCCTGATTTGTGAAGTGGAATGTCTATTGCCTTTTTCCAGTCTTTGGGTACCACTCCGCTCTTCAAGGATTTCAATAGAAGTGCCAGAGGGGCTGTTGATTCTGCCCCCAGTTCCTTAAGGATTCTGGGGTGCATCTCATCTGGTCCCATGACTTTGTCTGCTCTTAGTTTATTTCATGCCTCCCCTACTTTGGCTTCTGTAAAGAGACTATTGTATACCTCTGATCCTGGGGTATTGTGTTTTTTAAGGGCTGGGCCATCCCCTGGCTCTTCTTTGGTAAACACCGAGCATAAGTATTTGTTGAAGATTTCAACTTTCTCTGGGTCATGTTTGGCGCATTTCCCTTCTTCAGTAGCAATCTTTGCTATCCCTCTTTTGCCTTCCTACATTCCCTAATGTATCTAAAAAATGATTTGTCTCCTCTCTTTGCCCCTTCTACTATCTTTTCCTCTGTCTGTCCTTTTGCCTTTCTAATTTGTTTGTTAGACTCTTTCATTTTTTCCTTGTATGACTCCCAGTCTTTCTCAGTTTTGGTTTCTAGGTATATGCTGTACACCTTCTTTTTTTCTTTGACTGTGGTACCACTTCCTTGGAAAACCATAGAGGATTTTTTTTTCCTTTTGCTTTGCTAACCCATCTGGCACATTGATCTGTGGCAGCCTTTATTGCTGTCTTGGGCTTGTCCAGATTTACTACACTCGTATGCATCCCAATTTTATTTTATAACTGGTGAGTAAATTACTCCTGCCTGCCATTATTAGATAGATAGATAGATAGATATTTTATTTTAATTATAAAGCACCCATTTCCATGGACTCTGGGTGCTGTACAAAACAATTCAATAACAAAATACATATAGGCAGCAGTTCAATACAAACTTAAAATTCTATCCATCCCATTAAAACCCAAAATCAGTCATTAAAAGCCTGCTGGAACAGATATGTTTTTAATGCTTTCTTAAAGGCTTCTACTGAGGGGGCCTCCCTGAATCAATCAATCAATCAATCAATCAATCAATCAATCAGTCAATCACTTTATTTAACCAGGCATAAACACCATTGAGCAAGCTCATTTTCAAGGTGGTCCTGGGCATTAATACAATACAGTACACTTTATAAGATTACAATTACAGTGGACAGTGGTGCAAAAAAAAAAACATTGTGAAGGTGCCGGTCAATATGGGGTCAGACCTGGGTGCCGGTCAATATGGGCCTATACATATTTAACGTGCAAAGGTACATAATGATAAACTTTACTGGAATGAGAAGAGATGTAATAAAAATAACCAGGAAGGGAGTTCCACAGAGAGGGTGCTGCCACCGAAAATTCCCTATTCCCAGAATGCCGCATCCTCACTCTGGGAACTCCAAGGAGACCTCCCCTGGCAGAATGGAGTGCATGGGACAGACGGTAGGGGGCAAGAAAATCTTGCAGATAGACAGGTTCCCCTTTGTGTATGGATTTATAGGTCAGGAGCCCTACCTTGAAGACAGTCCTCCACCTGACTGGCAGCCAGTGCAGCTAGTGCAGTCCGCGGAGGACCAGGGTGATATGATCACTCCATCTTGCCCTAGTAAATAATCTTGCCGCCACATTCTGTACCAGCTGCAGCCTGTGGAGGTTGCCCCCAGATAACCCTAGGTACAGGGCATTACAATAGTCTATCCTGTAAGTGACGAAAGGATGTATGAGTGTGGTCTGATCCTCCAGTGGGATCAGGGCTTGGATTCATGCAATGTTCCTTAGATGATAAAATCCACTCCTGATGACGACCGACACCTGAGCATCAAGCGTCAAGCCATCATCCAGGATCACGCCCAAATCCTTTACCTGTCTAGACAGAGTAAGGGAAACACCCCCCAACACAAGGTCAGGGGGTAACCCCTCACAACACCCTCCACCCTGATGAACTGGATTCACAGCAAGTACCTCTGTCTTGTCAGGGTTGAGCTTAAGCCAGTTTTGAGTCATCCAAGCCTGGATCTCATCGAGATAGCTGTTAAATACAGAGTGCGACACCCAGGTATTGGGCACACAGGACAGGTACAACTGGGTATCATCTGCATAGCAGTGAAAACCCAGCCTGTGCCACCTGATAATGTCCCCCCGTGGCAGCATGTACACCATGAACAACAAGGGTGACAAGACTGAACCTTGCGGTACCCCACAGCACAGAGGCTTTGGGTAAGATGAGGCTAACCCCATCGTCACACTCTGCACTCTGCCTGTCAGGTATGACCTGAACCAGTTGATGACATTGTCACAAACTCACTCAACCGGTCAGCCCTCTGCTCCCAAAGTGCCAACTTCTGAGCGTATGATCTGTGGACAGTGAACAGAACAAGGTAACCCTCTTGTCTGTTTTGTGGGTTCAAGTCACCTTAGTCTCAAGTTCTGGAGGGATTCAAACTGATAACCTCTTGTTATCATACCCAGTTATCAGGCTCAGATAATTCTGTCTTCGGGGGGTCAGATATCTTTGCCTACCGGCACCCAACCAGGTCTTTCAAATGAACCCTTAGAACTCAATGCAAGACTTTAGAGAACTATCCATTTCCCAGTTTGGTATATCAATAAGCCCATACACAGTGCTAACTGTAACCTTTAAAAGCTCCACTTAAAGAAAAAGAAATGTCAAAGCACTCCAGGCAGTTTCCATTGTAAAATTTATTTTTACTTTAAAATATCAAAACAGAACAATAAATACAGAACAAGTATCCCAAACTCATACAATCTTAAAAACAAAACAGTTTTTTAAAGTACAAACTAAGCTCACTTATACACATAATACTTATCTCCTACAGTGCTGATGTTGTCCTTCTTCTGTCAGTCAGAAATAAAATCAAATGTGTCTCTCTAAGGCTTGCTCAATTGTATAAAAGCAGTCCTGAGCTGGCCTCCTCTCTGAGGTCATTAAACTCAGCCTTGGAGTATTGAAAGTTATATTTTACAGCACAGGCTGTCCCAACAAGATTTAAAAAAAATGATAAGTGACATACTCAGTTTCCTCTCTGTTAACTGGTCAGAATTGGTTTTTGTTCCCCCCCGCACACACACACACACACATATATATACACACATAAACAGTTTCTGTGATGTCCTTCCAAAACATCCTGTGAATATGTATTGAACCTTCCAAATTTGTCTGGATCCTTGTTATCTCCACATCAAAGGTCTTTCTGATGTAATTCAAGGGCTCCCTGAGACATCCCTCCCAACACAGGTTCTTCCTGGCAACCATTGCAAGTCAAAGGATCTCTCTGAGGGCATTATAAAGTGGATACTTTGGTTCCTGCCTTCAAAGAAAATTTAACAAAGAAACTGCATTTTAAATAGCTGTAGAGTTAGCTATATCCTGTTCTTTGAACTGATCCCTCGTGTTTTTTGGATGTGTCAGTTCAGCAAGACTGTGGGTCTTCTGACTGCCCGTCCCTTACATGAAATATATGTAATACAAAAAAAATGTGATACATGGATCAGAATCAGTGGTCCAAGTGTGACAGACATTACCAGACAAGCCACACCAAAACCGCAGGTGGTCAAGTAGCACCTCATGGTTCACAGTGTCAAACGCTGCAGAGAGGTCCAGGAAGACCAAGATACTCCAGTCTCTCCTGTCCCTCACCATCAGGAGATCATTAAGCATCCTCACCAGGGTGGTATCTGTACTATGCCCTGCACAAAACCCAGACTGGTAAGGCTCATAGGTGGAGGAAGAGGCAAGATGTCTCTCAAGCTATATGGCCACCACTTTTTCAATAGCCTTCCCTAAAAATTGGAGGTTTGAGACCAGCCTGTAATTGCTGAGGCAGTCTGGGTCCAAGGAGGTTTTTTTCACAAGGGGTCTAACCAAGGCCTCTTTCAAGGCCACTGGGAAGACCCCACTCCTCAAGGAACGCCAAACAACCCCAGCAATCACAGTCCCAACCAGGTCCAAACATCCAACCAACAGTCGGGTCGGACCTGGGTCCAGTTCACACTGGGTTGGCTGCAGCTTCAAGATTATTTTCCCCACCTCTCCATCCCAACCAGCTCAAACTCATCCCAGACAGGAGGAGTGTTTTGACACTCCCCTGGCTGGTCCATGCATCCCCTTTGAGTGATACTCGAGGAGACCTTATACCTGACAGTGGACACCTTGTCGGCAAAGAATACAGACAGCTCCTCACACCTAGTGCTCGAATCTGCTCCCCAACACAGAGGCAGACAGGATGTAATAGCCCATACACTGTGCAGAAAAGCTGATCTGGTCTGTTCCTTGTCTCAGCAATTTCTCTAGACAGATATTCCACCTTCTTACGGGAGATTGCCCCAGATAGTTGGTACAATGCAACCTCAGGGTCAACCTGTCCTCCAGCAGGCCAGGTTTCCTTGAGCATCTCTCTCTAACCTCTGTCCCTTGATCTTTAAACTCTGGAGATCCCAATCAAACCAAGGATGTCTCCGGTGAGTGGACAAAGGATGGACACGAATGGGTGTGATGGAATCGAAGGTCGCAGCAACCGCCCCATTATAGGCTACCACTGCTTCTTCTGCTCCAATTGCACAAGCCACCCCAACACTCAATAGGTCCAGCACCACAGATAGTCCCATCAAGGAAATTCTTCTTAATCGACGGTACCAGACCATCTCCACAGGAGCAGGACCATCTAGGGGGTGCCACCAAGCATGACCCTCACAGTGCTATGATCTGACCAAAATATAGACTCAACACTGAGGTCATTAATATCTAAGCCTAATGAAAAAACACCAATCCAATGTGTGGCCACCCGAGTGCATAGCTGTTGTTACTTTTTGCAACAGGCCCAGGGCCCCCATGCTTTCTAAAAGATCATTCCCCAAACCCAAAAGCCCACCATCGATGAAGGCATTGAAGTCCCCCAGAATTAACCACCTTGGAGACTCCAGCACCAGACCAGCAATGAGCTCCTCAACCTCAGCAACAAAATCCCCATGCACTCCAGGGGGACGATAAAGCACAAGGACCCTGAAACCTGCCCCTACACCCCCTTCAGATGGCCACACATCCAAATGAACATGTATGACGTACAGGTAGCACCGTGAAGTTCAGGCTGGTTTTAAAACAAATGGCTACCGTCCCTCCCCTGAGATCCTCCCTCGGGTTGTGTATCACGGAGTACCCAGCCAGAACTGCCACCTCCAAAATAGGGGCGGCTTTTTCATCCAACCAGTCTTTGTAATGCAAGCCAGGTTAACCGAGGATATCAAGTCCACCATTATGGCAGTTTTATTTCTCATTGACCTGGCATTGCATAACACAACCTGAGCAGGATGAGGTGAGGCAGCTGAACCTGCTAACTGCCCACCATCCATCGTGGAACCCTTGGGTATGGGAACTAAACATGGCAACCCCCTCTCCAGTTCCCATTTCACCCCAGGGCATCTCCTTGGCCCCATCACCTGAATCCCAGACTCCCCGGCAGCCACTCAGTTACCACCACCACCACCAGACCCCTCACACCGAGCTATTCCCAAGGCTGTACACCTCCTGTAATCCACAGCTGGAAGTCCAGGGAGCTTAAAGGGATGGAGGTCGTGGAGGTAGTCCCCTGAGTAACTGTGCCTTACAAATCCCTGTCCCAGACACATTTCACACAAATAATTAAAAACAACCCCTTAAACTAAATTAATATAAATGATTTAAACCCACACCTCCCAGAATACAACAACCCCAAAACCCCCAATTTAAATAAAGCTTCTAAATCACAACTAATTAACACTAACACTTCCCCAATAGAGACAAACGAACAACAAAATCAAAAACACAGTCTACTAAATGGCTACAGCGCTGTAAACCTTGAAATTATTATCCAGTACATTACATTGAGCATTGAATATCTTCTTTAAGATGTTATTTCACAGAAATTTATAGGTCCATCCAAAGAGTTTTAAAATGAGCAGGAGTAGCTCTCACCATACTACCTCTTCCAAAATGAGTCCAGAATATGACCCTCTTACAGCATCAATTATAACTTCACCATGAGTTATTGATTTTAAAAATGAGGCCCTCTCACTGCCTCCCAGTATAAAGAAGTGAGATTACAGTACCTGCCAGAGTTCCAACAAAAGAGAAACAGGAATACTTAGCCCTAGGAGTTCTCAGTCAGGAACTCCTCTTGAATTACACCAGCGAGAGAGCTGCAATTGATGTAGATACAGCCAGGTCCAAGCACAGCTCCAGAACAGGCACCCAAAGCCAGGAGATCTCCCCACTTAGCCCACTGGTGCTACCCAACCAAGCTGGGGAGCCACAGTAGCCACAGGGAAAAGAGTTTGCACCCCCCCGGTTGGTGTCCTCTACCCCACGGGCAGCCCCCAGGCCGGACAACTACCCCAAAGTCGAGCCGGCCCAGCCTACAGTCACTGCTCTCAATCATAACGCAGTCTTCAAACAAACTCCTGGCTCCTGCGATAAAAATCCAGCTCACCAACAACAGTCAACCAAATCCAGCAAGCTGATACCCCCAGCAACAGTCCTGCCACTCCAACTGCACATATCTTCAATACCAGCCACTTCGGAAAGGTAGTCGTCGCTGTAACACGAGGTAATCCAACAATCTGTGGGCAACCTTCTACAGCCCAATAAGGGCTCCGGAGGAGACGACCTGGCAGTGTATCGTCTCACAAGAAGAGATAAATATAATCACAATTACGCTATCAGGGGAAATAAACTGCACTACTTTGTTCAAATTCCCCAGTCCAAACAAAATTCAAATGAACCACGGACCTCTGTGAAAAAAATAGTCGGTTTATCGCAGAAACTCCAAAGATAAAAATGTCCAACATGTCAGTTGACAAAAATCAAACAACTGCCACACTCAACAAGTGCTGTAGTTAATTCAAAATAATAATGGATAAACAAAAAATAAATCAGTAAATGCAACAAATTAAAATCAACAGTAGTTAATCTAAAACTCAATTCAAACAAAAAAATCATATGTGAGCTACTGTGACGGCAGACCCAGTGTGGTAGCCATCTTGCATGCACTTCTTGGTCATCAAAGTACCGTCTCTTGTAATGCGAGGATGTCATCAGTGATCTTTCTTGAATGGCTGTCGTGCTATTATCTGGGGCACTGCTGGCACCTGATCAGTTCTTAGCTAGAAAAAAACCTACATTGTTTTTAAAAATGTACTCCTCACTCCACTCTGTCCAGACATTTGTACGCATCTGAATTTGGTTTTACTCATTTTACTTTCAAAATGAGGAGTACAGTACTCATCTCAAGAAAATCTTATTTGGAGCTGTGGTTGCAACTGATCATTTTTCTGGAGAAGACTATGGATGTTTAAATGGGGCAACCCTCAGTCCTTTGGGAAGCTGAAGGGGTGGTGCTGTGGTAGGGTCAGGATTTAGTTCGATATCACCTGTTACAAAAAGTAGCAAGGACCAATGAGCTAAATGGAACCAATATGCTGACTGGAGGAGGGGGGCATGGAAGAGGGAGGTGGAAGGATAAGGGGAGAAAAGGGACAAAAGGCACAAGAGAACTTCAAGGTGAAGCCAATGAGCAGGAAATAGATGACACCCAGGATGCTGGGGGAATGTTAGAGGGAGAGCAGAGAGGAGGAAGGGAATACAGAGGAAGAGGAGGAGAAAGGTTGCTTGAGAGAGAGGAAGAACATTACATGGCGGAAGGGATAAGAAGGGAAAGAAGAGGGTTAGGAAAGCATGATAAGTTAACAGCACAATGGAAGTAGAGTGCAGAAAATAGAAACACCTAGGTAGTAAGTAAAAGAGGAACAATAGAGATAGTTATAGGGGGACCTAAACAGATAGGGAGAGGAACATGGAATGGGCCTTACCAGACAGTATGTTTTAGAACAGAAGTCAGAGCAAAATAGTGAGTTTATAGGGGAGTAAACCAGACCCAGCTAGTGAGATAACAGGGATGAAGGCCTAACTAGAAATGCTAGTGGAATGAAGGCCTGCACTCAGATTAGGGAAGAAAAGGAAAATGATGACAGACAAAGTAAAAAGAAAATAAAACAATTAGGGGGAAATAGCCTCACCAGACAGGAGACAGAATCAACAAAAATAAAACCGGGAGGCTATAAAAGCAGAAGCTCATATACTGTATGTACTATTAAAAACACTTCTGGGGGTTGTGACCAGAAGCTAGCTGGAATAGACACATCAGCAAGAGCTGCTTGAGGAAAATTAAATTCAGTTTTAAAACTACCTGAAAAACTTGTTTTCCACAGGTAACTTCTTTACAGCAGCTTCTTATATCGACAAAGAACTCCCATACTAAGTTTGGATTTTGAACAGATTGGAAACCCTCACAAAAACGCACCATAAGAGACTGGCAAGGGGATAGGCCATGAAGCTGCTCAAGACAGTCTCTCCAAGCAGTCAGAAGTTCACTATTAGTGTCATGGGGAGCCATCCAACTCTGCCCTCCTGTAGGCCATTCAAGACCTGGATAAAAAAGATGAAACCATTGGTAACAAATTCACAGCCTTAGAAATGTGAATGGATAATCTCTTCACAGAAGTCAAGTAGGCGACCAACATTGCAGTGACCATGACTACAGCAGTCTTTGGGATAATCAGGGAGAATAAATTACTCAAAAAAACCCCCAAAAGACCAGCACTCCTAAAGTAGAAGTTTAGAAGGTATGATATGAGCAAACAAAGCGCCACTCAACTGCCACCCAGGGTGTTTGAGACCAGAAACTATGTTAACCTTGTCCCAGCTGATTTCTGCTCTGACTTATGCAGTGTAAACTGGGAGCCAATACTTACCCTCCCAACCTTGGATGAAGCCTTTGGACTACTTCTCCAATGTTTTTCTGTCAGTAGCCAATGTACATGCCCCTTGCAAGAAGCTAAGGGAGCAGGGCAAATGCTATAAGTGGCTCAACTCTAACCTTAAATGGACAATGCTACTTTAGGACTGGGCCTGGGGGCATTATAAATCTATGAGTCTCAAATCAGATTAGGAGAAATACAGGGCACTGAGAAACAATTGCAATAAAGCCACTTAAAATGTGAAAACCAAGTATCTTCGTGATCTCCAATCTCGGCACCTAAGGGACCTCAAGAAATTCTGGGGCCAAATAAATATGCTACTGAAGGGTGCCACCAGTGCCCAAGATGGAGCTCTTCTGGTTGAATATACTCTATCCAATGACCCCTCCACAGTAGCTGAGGCATTTAATATCCTCTTTACTGAACTCGGCAGTCCTAAGCCTCCTCTCCCCTCCAACACTCCCCAAAGAACAGAAACTGAATGGGATCACCTCTGGCCCCAATTCCATCTCAAATTGGTCAAGCCCTCAGAAGTGTTTCCCCTGCTATGATGCATAAACCCTGACTCCTCTCCTGGACATGACCAACTTTAGCTCAGATTGCTGCAGGCCACTGACCCAGCTATTACTTGCTCAGTCACCATGTGGAGCATCCCTAGCAAATGGAAAGTAGTGGTGGTAGTCCCTGTCCACGAAATGGGGCCTTGGATTAAAGTGGGGAACTACAGGCTCACCTCCATTCTCTGCCCTCTTGCAAAGATGCAGGAGAGGCTGGTCTATAACCAGCTGCAGAGCTACCTAGAATGGCATCTGCTGTTGCCCGACAATCAGCATGGATTCAGAAGAGGCCATGGAACTGACAGCCCTAATCAGACTCATGACTAATACCCTGGATGCCATGGACAGGGGGTCCCAGACTGGGGCAATATTCATGGATTTATCAAAGGCATTCGATTTGGTCAGCCATGAATTACTTCTCTCCAAACTTCAACTGCTTGGACTAGACATGCTTTCACTCACCTGGTTCAAAAGCTCCCTGCTAAACAGGACCCAAAAAGTACAATGGAGAGGGGTACAATCTGGTTGCAGACCAGTGACCACTGGTGTACCCCAGGGCTCGATTTTGGGCCCTTTATTCTTCACCCTCTTTGTTAATAACATTGGGCTAGATTGTAGTCTGGACAACCTGATCCTGTATGCAGATGACACAGTTGCATACTGCAGTGATCCTCAACCCAAAATTTCAGGTCTGTCTCATGATGATTGCGGCCTGGTTTACTCTAACTCTCTGGTGTTGAATGAGAAAAAAAAACAAGGCTGTTCTATTTGGGACCAGGCATTTGGGAGCTGACAGACAACACCTGCTTCAGCTCCACACAGCCTTAGGGATGTGAGTCGAAGTTGTAGATAAGATTAAGTATCTTGGTGCCTACCTAGATCAAAAAATGTTCTACAAGCCACACATAGACTTCATAGCTAAGACTACTCACCAGAAACTTGGCCTACTTTATAGACTTCTAAACTCCTTAACTGATGATACTAGGTGAGTTATAGCCAATAGCACGCTACTTCCCACCCTCCTCTGTGGTGCTCCCCTCCTACATTTTCTTAAGGAGAGTGAGCAATGAAAGATATCTGTCCTATACAACAGGATTGCACACTTTGCTACCTGCTCCCCCCTAGGAGACATCACTATGTCCTTGCGGACCTCAACTGGCCCTCAATAGGACACAAATTGTCCTATCCCTTGCTATGTCTGACTTACAAATTCACTAATATGGGCCCTCCCCCTAATTTTCAGGGCCTTCTAAAGCCCAAGGTTCACCATTGGGATCTGCAGTCATTGGTTGGCAGCCCTCTCGACAACCCTTGTGTGAACACCAATCTAGGCAAGAGATCCTTTGGGTACTCCGCATCTTGCCTCTGGAGTTCACTCCCAGAGAATCTGACCGATTGCTCCATCCTTCAAGGATTTAAGTCCTCCCTAAAAGTGAACCTGCTGGGGCTGGGTCTTTGTGGCTGCTACCATCAATCCCTAGCCACCAGGCTCTACATTCGTTACGAGCTAGAAGGTCCAGCTCCCCAGCTGGTTTGACACTGTGGAATTCATTCCTTATAGCACTAAAACCTGTTCATTTTTTACTTATCCTACTATTTACCCTGATGGCTGTCCCCCTATTATGTGGCTAATTTGCTTTCTGTAGTACCCTGTATGTGAATCCTAATTCAACTGCTGTTATGTCTGTAATCTCTGACCCAAATGTATATTGTGATTTTTCTGAACCAGATTGTGCAATTGTATATGAACTTAGAATCAATGTATGTAATTAACTCCGGGTCGCCCCTGAAAAAGGGATCTTTGGTCTCAGTGGGCTCACCCGGTCACCAAAATGCAATAACTAAATAAATAATTAAACGTTCAGAAGGTTTTAATCCAAACTATTGCATTTATGCAGATACAAATTATTTCAGAACTTCCTCACTACAATGTACAACCACATGGATCCTGAGACCATTACCCAGGGGTACTACAGGCATACCTCTCAACTTGCTAGGATCAAAATCAGGGACACGCCCCCTTAAAATCAGGGACAAAAGACCAAAATCAGGGACACCGTATTTTACTCTGCGTGGCGCAGTGCTATCACATGACATGTACATCACGCGATGCAGTACTGTACATATGTAAAGTGCCTTTAGTTTATGCTTCTTAAATGTCTAATTCAGTTGCATACTGTCAAATGGCATAATAAAACACAGTCAAATGTTCTGCATGTGTATGCTGTAATTTCTCTTCATTTATATACTTGAAACTGAAGTGAAACACATGCACTTCTAAAGAAATATTGTATCCAGTGTTAAGTTAATTTCCAGGCTTTTTAAGGATCCACTGTTATTACTTTCCAGATTTAAAGGAGAACTGCACTGAATCTATAGGTCATTTTCCCCCAGTAGAAGCTGTTTTTTTTTAAATACTGCTTCAAATTGTGTTATCACTCTAGCTATCCAGGCTTTTCAGCTATCCTAGTGTGTATTTCTGATTTACATGATGCTGGTAAAAACCACTTTAGAATTGTATGATGTAGTTTATGTCCCTGTTCTACTCTTCTATTGTTGGTACAATGCATCTGTGTTCTACTATAGAACTCTCTGGCTGAGAGGGACATAAACTACATTTACTTATTTTATTTATTTAGATTTTGGTGACTGGGTAGGCCCACTGAGACTGAAACAGTCCCTTTTTTAAGGGTGACCCTGAATTAATTACATACATCTATAAACATAACAAAATACATACATGTCATTTCACAATTTACAGTCAATATAGACATACTGACCCAGTCAAGGATACAGTGACAGGTTAATTATAATCAATATAGGGGTGTTACATAGAAATAAAAATGTATTAGGGAGTAGGTTGAGAAAGAAAACACAAGTTTTTCCACTGATCGATTTTAGTGACTTATTATATGATCATGCAAGTCAGGTTAAGTAACAAAAAATAGAGGTTCTCTATAATAGGTTAGCAAGATTAATTCTTCCGTGCCCAAGAGATACCCACCATTGTCAAATGTATGTGAAATTGGACTGGCTCCACCTAACAGATAGGAGGAAATATCATAAAAAAAGTTTTGCATATAAAAGTGCCCAGGGCGATGTACCTGACTTTCTTTTTCAAAGGTTAATTACTCGGGATCAAAATCCAACCTTGTGGATAGCATCATATAGGGAATTGGTAGTACTGTTGTCAACTACTGAAAGGTCTAAATCCTTTTTTAGTCACATGGTTCCACGATTATGGAATAGTCTGCCAATAAGGTTTTGTTTGGTGAATAGTAGACCACCATCAATGAGAATTCTTAAACAATGGTGTATGGATACAGTGAAAAAACAAACAAAGAGATGTTGTGTAATCCTTGGTTAGATATGTTTAAAATTTATTTGTAATGTAAGTTATTGCATTTTTGTAAGATACGTAATTTTTTTGTATTTTGAATTGAGTAAGTTATGTATGTGTATTGCGTTGTATGTTTTGAACTGGGTCACCATTTTAAATGAGTACTGTTCTCAATGGTAACCGTGAAATAAATGTAATGAAATATCAATGGGAGTAGAAGTACTATTATACATAAGAGAGTCACAATCAGATTAATATCCCAATAAGGTTAGATCGGCAGCAGTGAGTCTGGTAGACTTAGCAGTAGCAGTTGCAGAGGCTCAGATCCAACAGGTGGGCTTTAAGACCCTTTCTGAAGCCCCCAAGGGAGGTACATTCCTGAAGAGTGCTGGGGAGACCATTCCAGATAGGAGGGATGAAGGCTGCATAGGACCGGAGTCCTAGGGAAGTCCTAACACTAGGGATGTGGAGAAGCTGGCGGCCAGAGGATCTTAGTGTTCTCCCATTCTTTTTGTGAGCTAATGTGTTAATTAGGCTAGGAGGGGTGCCATTTTGCTGCAGCTTAAATGCAAGGCACAGTGATGGATATGATAATCTGCCTTCTAGAGAAGGCCACCTAAGAGATAATAGTACCTTATAGTGATGCTCCCATGGTGGCACCCCTGCAGCGAAGCGCCCTATCCTGTAATACAGTATTTTTAGCCTTTGCATTTCAGACCTTCTTACAGAATGTAGTAAAGGGGCCCCATATAGCAAGGTTGGTAGGAGTGTACCAGTGGAAGCCTTGAGTTTGGATTCATGAGTGAGGAAAGGGCTCAGGCGATATAATAGACCTAACTTTTGGTTGAGTTTCTTGGTCAGATGGTCGATGTGGCTCTTAAAGGAGCAGTCTTGGTCTAAATATACACCTAGGTATTTGATACAATCGATCACTTCAATTTTTGAGCCATTGGAAAGAGCTGGGGACAATAAATGTAAACGCGATGGGCCCAGGCTTTTAGGGCCATATAGCATGGCTTTGGTCTTTTTACTATTTAGAACTAATTTATTAGCAAGAAACCAATTCTCAAGTAGACCAAGGTCTTGACTAAGAAGGTTGTTTAGTTGGACAGTGTCTTGGGAGGACCTATAAAGCACAGCATCATCTGCATATAAGGTCCACATAAACTACATCATACAGTTCTAAAACAACGCTTAACACCAGAGTGTAAAGCAGAAACACCCACAGAGGTTCCTAAAAGGCCTGTATAGATGGATCAATGTCATGTCAATTAAAAGCAGCTCCAATACTTTTCTGACTTGCAAGATAAATTCCAATAATAGTGTAACCCCTTGGTGGTGCTATCCCAAGGCTACCCTACACCGTGGCTGGTTGCAGGTTAGGGGCTGGTACTAAAACGGGTGCCTCCACCTGGAGGACAGGGTTGTTAGTAACAAGGCTAACAGTACAGTGCTTTTGGTACAAACTGGAACCACAGTCAGATTAAATGCAAAAAGAATTAGATCTGACTTATTCAGGGGAATTGAACAAGGGAGGGGTGTAATCAGGTTGACTGATTTGAAAACTGATCTAGTCAGGCAATTATACATGCACTTTTAGTCCCTACATAGTCACACAATCTGGGTACCCAGTGTCACAAAGCCACTCAGCAAGTGAGGCCGTCTGCTTCCATAGTGCCAACCTCCGAATGCAGTCTTGTGAGCAGTTAACAGGAACAGGGTAACCCTCCTGTCTGATTTGTGGGTTTGAATCAAACTTTGGTCTCAAGTCTTGGAGGGATTCAAACTGTGAAGCTCTTGTTAGCGTACCCAATGTACAGGCTCAGATAATTATGCTCTTTGGGGGGGCCAGGCATCTTTTGCCTACAGGCACTTAACCAGGCATACAAAATGAACCCTTAAAACTCTATTAAAGACCTCAGAATAAATTCTTACCTTTTCCCAGTTTGGTAAAACCAGTAAGCTTTGTATAGTGTCAGCTTTAACCATGTATGCTTCCCTTGTCAAAGAAAAATAATTTTAAAGGCACACCAAATAATCTCTAAAGTAGAGGTTTACTTCAAAATAGATAAAAAAAATGTAACATGTAAATACAGAACCGTATGTCACAAAACATACAAATCACTTAAAAGAATAAGGGTTTAGAAAGTGCAGATTCCTACCACTAAAACACTTAGACTTGTCTGTTCTAAGGTATTCTTATCTCACAGTGCTGTAGATATTTCTTTTTCAGAGTCCAAACATTTGTGTGTTAGTGGAAAACAGAATACTGTTTTAAAACTGGCTTTGTCAACCTCTTTGCATGAGGTCACCTAGCTCCTCCCTGTCAGAATATAAATATTATACAACCAGGATGTCATCACTCAAAAGGTAAATTAAATAAGGTTAATTTCTAAGTCCTTCTTTCATCCTCAAGCAACATCCTGCATTTACAGACATCAGAGGAACATTTATGACTTCACACCGGTGTGACATAACCTGGTTTTCTTCCTCTAAACATCATAAAATGTATATATTCCTTCCTGTCAGCTGGCAAACTACAATAAAGCTAGATATACAGGAGATGCTTAATTTAGGTCTCTTCTAGCCTGTAATTATCTGTTGGCCTTCCAGGCAACACCTTGTATCTAAAACCCGGGAGGGGGGTGTGTGGGTCATCCCACAGGCTGTTTCAGCATCTCTCATGACAGACATTTAATAACACATTTTTATATACAAAAATCATAGATTAATCAGAACCAGCTGTCTGAGTGTCACAATTCCTCCCCACCTAGACTTAATTGGGGGCTCTATCCCCTGCATCGGATGAGCTTCCCAAATCAGTTCACTCCTCAAACACACGAGACAGCCCATCGGGGTTCTGATTTTTGGCTCCAGCCCTATGTAATATTGTCATATCATACCCTTGCAAAGCAAGACTTCATCTTAACAATCTACCATTGTTTTTCCCCATCTGTGTCAGCCAAACCAGGGGTTGTGGTCAGTCTGCACCACAAAATGCTGCCCATACAAGTATGGCTCTAATTTCTTTAGGGCCCACACTATCGCAAGACATTCTTTTTCCACAGTAGAGTATGCCTGCTCCCTGTGAAGTAACTTCCTACTCAGGTACACTACTGAGTGATCTCTCCTTTGGCTGGATGTCTGACTCGGTACTACCCCAATACCCACGTCTGAGGCGTCAGTCTGAACTATAAAGGATTTGCTATAGTCAGGACTTGTCAAAACAGGAGCACTGCACAGTGCCTCCTATAGTTTGGAAAAGGCTTCCTCACAGGCTGGGCCCCAGGTAATTTTCTTGGGCATCCTTTTCTTTGTCAGGTCAGATAGAGGAGCAGCCAGGGCACTGTAATTGGGTACAAATTCCCTGCTGTCCCTAGAAAACTCCTGACCTACTGCATTTCTGGTCTGGGCCATGCCCGGATTACCTCTATCTTTATTTGGTTAGGATGGAGCTGTCCTCAGCCTACTACATGCCCGAGGTATGCCACTTCTCCCATGGCCACCTGGCACTTCTTGGCCTTGACAGTGAGCCCGGCCCTCTGTATCCTGCCAGTACTTCCTTAAGGTGGGACAGGTGTTCCTCCCAACTGGCACTAAAGATGGCAATGTCATCCAGGTATGCCACGGTGTACTCCTCAGCACCATTTAACACCTGGTTCACCAACCTTTGGAAAGTGGCCGGGGTATTCTTCATTCTGAGAGGCATTACTTTAAATTCAAATAAGCCAATCGGAGTGATGAAGGCCGACCTCTCCCTAGCTCTGTCTGTCAACTCTACCTGCCAAAACCCCTTGGTCAGGTCAATGCTCTTAAGGTAGGTCACCCTCCCAACTTGTCCAGGAGTTCCTCCGTCTGGGGCATCGGGTGGGCGTCTGACTTTGTGACTACATTCACTCCATGATAGTCTACACAGAAATGAGTACAGCCATCTGGCTTAGGCACAAGGACTACAGGTGAGGCCCAGGGGCTGTGGGATCTTTGGATTACCCCTAAATCCAGCATCTCCTCCACTTCCCTCCTAATGTCCTTTTGGACAGCCTCTGACACCCGATATGCTGTCCACCGTATGGGCGTCTGTGTCTCTGTCTCCATGTCGTGTGTCGCTAAGGGAGTTAGTCCAGACTTGGTGCTAAACAATGGGGCAAAGTCTGCTAAAACTTCCCTTACTTCCTGGATCTGGTCCGGGACCAGCTGGGGACACAATTTTACTGCCTCCATAGAGGACTCCCGCTTGCTTTGTTCCAGCAAGTCCAGAAGGGGGTCTCCTTCATCCGTCCTCTCCCCAGGACTACACACTGCAAACACCATGTCAGCCCTATTTGCATATGGCTTCATCATGTTGACGTGGTATATCCTTTCTGTCTGTCTTCGGGCAGGTAACTCTACAATATAGTTCACGTCATTTACCTTCCTAACCACTTTGTACGGTCCTGCCCACTCAGCCTGCAGCATGTCTTTCTGGACTGGAAAAAGGACCATGACTTCCTGACCCACCATGAACAAGCGAGCTTTGGCTCTGTGGTCATACCACACTTTTTGTTTCTGTTGGGCATCTGCCAGGTTGCTCTGGGCTGTCCCCATAAGCTCCTTCTGCCTTTCCCTAAACCTAAGGACATAATCCACTATGGGAGTTCCCTGGGTGGCATGCTTACCTCCCCAGTCCTCCCAGATCAAGTCTAGGGGCCCACGACTCAGCGCATCCATATAAGAGTTTGAAGGGGAAAAATCCTGTCGACTCTTGGGGCACCTCCCTGTATGTAAACAACAGGTGGGGAAAGTATTTCTCCCAGTCCCTCCCATGCTGTTCAGCAAACACCCGGAGCATTGACTTCAGAGTACCATTGAATCTTTCCACAAGCCCATTGGCTTGTGGGTGATACAGTGTCGTGCATCTCTGCACCACCCCACACTTCTCCCATAAACATTTCATCAGGTGCGACATGAAGGAACCCCCTTGATCAGTGATAACCTCCTGCAGAAACCCAATATGGGAGAAAATCCCAAGTAAGGCATCTGTCACTTTGTCTGTCCTCAGTGAGGATAGGGCGACTGCCTCTGGGTACTGGGTGGCATAATCCACCACAGTCAGGATGAATCTCTTCCCTGAGGAGCTGGGGGTATTTAAAGGCTCCACAATATCCATTAACACCCTCTGGAATGGCTCCTCTACTATGGGCAATGGAATCAGGGCGGCTTGGGTTTTCTTGCCCGACTTTCCTATTTCTTGGCACTGGTGACAAGACCTGCAGTACTCCTTCACCTGCTGGGTGAAGTTAGGCTAATAGAAATTCTAGGCCAACCACTGTGTAGTGCGTGTGATTCTCAGACAAGGAAATATCATGTGCAATCTTGAGCAACTGCTCACGATACCCCTGGGGAATGACAAGCTGCCTGTCTAGCATCCCTCCCTCTGTCTGCACAGCCTGAGTATACATAAGTCCATTTTTACAATAAACCTTATGACTGCCGTCACCTCCCTGTGTGCCGTCCGAGTCTGCCCAAGCCCTCAGCTTCTCTAGACTAGGGTCACTTCTCTGAGCAGCTGCAAACCCCTCACACATTCCCAAGGTATGGGACAGGTCCCCTTCAGTTGCTAAACTAGGGTCCCTAGCACTAGCATCAGGGCACTCAGGAGCACTGTCAATTCCAACCCTCTGACAATAGGTCACCCCTCCCTCTTCGGAGTAACCCTCTGTAGCTGTGTGGTTACTTGCTACTAGGGAAATTTCTACCCCCTTTTCATTAGTCTCCCCATCTGGAGACACAGGCTGGGGAACTAGCCTCTCAGTGGTTTCCACAACGGTTTCTGTGGGGTTCAGGGAACTACAATTTTCCCTTGCCACTTGGCTATAGGTAACTGTACATACCATCCCTTGTTTGAGATTGTTGCCCAGGATCACATCCATTGCTAACGTTTTGGCTACAGCCACATGTTGCACAGTTCCCCCTGTTTCACCCCAGTCTAGGAGAACACTAGTGAGGGGCAATGTTTTCTCTTCACCAGTGAACCCTTTTACAGTGATGTATTTATTGGGTATAAGCTGACCCGGCTCTACTAGATCCCCTTTTATCAATGTCAGGGATGCCCCTGTGTCCCTTAACCCTTGCGTCTGTACACCATTTACCATGACTGGGTGCATGTGTTCCCTCATGTTCACAGGCATGCTTCCAAGGTCACACAAACAACCCACTTCCTTCCTAGCAGCACCTTGCGTATTATTGCTCACCTTTCTGGGACACTGTCTGGAAATATGCCCAGTTTCTTTACATAACCAACATTCACTTCTCTTTTCAGAGAAATCTTTTCTCTGAAACCTGAGGCTAACTGGTTTTTGTGGAGGCAGTGAGGGTTTTAGCTGCCCTAAAGGTGCGCTTTTCCCTTTCTGCGCTGCCACGCCTGCCACATTCGCTCTCAGAGCAGGTCTGCTCTTGGCATAGTGGTCTGAGAGTTCAGCAGCCTCTTGCACTGTTTTGGGATCTCAGTCCTCCAGCCAGGTTTTCAGCTCTGCTGGACATGCCCAATAAAACTGATCTAGCAAAATCACATTTTCAGTTTTATCAACACAGTTTGCTCCAATGCCTTCCCACCAACATTTAAAAAACTGACATTGTTTCGTGGCTAGCTCCTCATAGCTCATGTCAGGGCTTCTCCTGAGCTTACGGAATTTAGTTCTGTATGATTCAGCAGTTAATTCAAAAATTTTTAAAAGTGCAGCTTTAAGTTTGCTGTAATCATCACTGTCCTCATTGTCCATTTAACCCAATGCATCCCGAGCTTTCCTGGTAAATAGCGGGGATAGCTGGAAGCTCCAGGACTCTCTAGAAATTTTAGCCTGAATACAAACTTTTTCAAAAGAATTTAAAAAGGCATCCATATCCTCCCCCTCTTTAAATTTGGCTATCAATTTGGAATTCAATTTGTAAACCAGTCCTGTAGTCCCAGTTAAACCCAAGCCACTTACTTGCTCTGGTGCCACTGGTTGGAGTCGTAGCTTCTCCAATTCATGTTGCCTCTGGCACTCATGCTCCTCATCAGTGTTCTCGCTCTGCCTCCCACTGTTCATGGTCCCTCTCCCTCTGGAACTCCAGCTCCATTCTGCACAACTCAATTTGCAGCCTGAGTACTTCTGGATCCAGGATACTGGTGACCTTCCCCTGCTGCTGTGGCCCTTCGCTGACAGTGGCCCTGTTACCCAGCTCATCGGATCTGGACACTGCACTGGCCACTAGCCCTGCCACACTCAAGGTTTGGGCCTTTTCAGTCACAGTCTGTGACTCACTGCTCTGGGTATCTGCTACCATCATTGCATCCACAAGGTTCTGTTCGCTGGCTTTCACCTTGAACAGGACTCCTCTGTCCCCGCACAACTGCTTTAAGTAGTCTACAGTGTGCCTGTTGTAGTTGGAAGCCATCTTCTTCTCTAACTATGGCTACTCTGACTTGCACTTTAGAAAAAAATAAAATGGGTAGGAATTTGACTGTACACCAAGTGATATAGTTATGTCTCCTTTTTTTAAAAATAAATCACTGCCTTTTTCTTTCTTTGCAAGTGAGCTGATGGTCTCAAGCTAACACACTGAACAATAAAAGCTTGTAATACCAAAATTTATCCCACCACTGCCACCAATCTGTCACAAACCCTCTCAGCAGGACAGTCCATTTGCTCCCACAGTGCCAACCTCTGAGTGCAGTCTTGTGAACAGTTAACAGAAACAGGGTAACCCTCCTGTCTGTTTTGTGGGTTCAAATCAAACTTTGGTCTCAAGTCTTGGAGGGATTCAAACTGTGAAGCTCTTGTTAGCGTACCCAATGTACAGGCTCAGATAATTCTGCTCTTTGGGGGGGCCAGATATCTTTTGCCTATGGGCACCTAACCAGGCATACAAAATGAACCCTTAACACTCTATTAAAGACCTCAGAATAAATTCTTACCTTTTCCCAGTTTGGTAAAACCAGTAAGTTTTGTATAGTGTCAGCTTTAACCATGTATGCTTCCCTTGCCAAAGAAAAAGAATTTCAAAGGCACACCAAGTAATCTCTAAAGTAGAGGTTTACTTCAAAATAGTTAAAAAATGTAACATGTAAATCCAGAACCATATATCACAAAACATACAAATCACTTAAAAGAATAAGGGTTTAAAAAGTGCAGATTCCTACCACTAATATGCTTAGACGTGTCTGTTCTAAGGTATTTTTATCTAACAGTGCTGTAGATGTTTCTTTTTGAGAGTCCAAACATTTGTGTGTGAGTGGAAAACATAATACTGTTTCAAAACTAGCTTTGCCAACCTCCTTGCATGAGGTCACCTAGCTCCTCCCTGTCAGAATATAAAAATTATACAACCAGGATGTCATCACTCAGAAGGTAAATTAAATAAGGTTAATTTCTAAGTCCTTCTTTCATCCATGAGCAACATCCTGCTTTTACAGACATCAGAGGAACATTTATAACTTCGCACCAGTGTGACATAACCTGGTTTTCCTCCTCTAAACGTCATAAAATAGATATATTCTATCCTAAAAAAACCATGAAGGGGTCAGCACAAAAATCAAACTTTAATAACAATAGTAAAAATGGAAAAACACACAGAAAAAATGGCAACAATCTCACCCAGAATCTCAGTGGAAGTCTAGATATGATGGAAATTACAGTGCAATGCAGACAAACAATGTCGGGTCCCTTAGCGTGTGCAGATTCACAGAGTCGGTGTGGTGGTCCAAACAGACAGAGCGTGGTGTTTAATCAGGCTTCATGCACCTAAATAGAAACGGATTGCCTTCATGCAAAAAGAGCCGATTTCTAGGTGGAAATAACCGAAAACACCCGCTAAAAAGTTAAACAAAGGCCTAAACTGCCTAGAACTCATATTGCAACGAATGACCCTCTGCATGCACGTACTTCCAGGTATGCTATATTCTATCCTGTCAGCTGGCAAGCTACAATAAAGCTAGATAAACACGAGATGCCTAATTTAGGCCTCTTCTAGCCTGTAATTATCTCTTGGCCTTCCAGGTAACACCTTATATCTAAAACCTGGGAGGGGGGTGTGTGGGTCATCCCACAGGCTGTTTCAGTATCTCTCATGAGAGGCATTCAATAACACATTTTTGTATGCAAAAATCATAGATTAATCAGAGCTTGCTGTCTGGGTGTCGCATCCAGTTGGAAGTAAGGTGGGCTAGCCTGGAACGTTGCCCAGGGTAGGCCGGTGTCGCAGCTGGTTGGGGCCCTGTGATGTAAAGAAAAGGCATGCACAACCACACACAATTTGTAATCCACAGCCTGAAGGCTCAGTTCATGAGAGGAAAAACAACAATGCAATCAGATGACAACACTTGAGATTTAGCTGTTGTTGCAGGGAGCTACCCTGATTGTTACTCACACTACCCAATACGAGACATAGGCTAGATGAAATGGAGACTGCAGGTTGATGACTGGTTTTCTAGGAGAAGCAAGGCCCACACGAATCACCGAGGTGTGTTCTTATTCGAGATGGTTGAACAGGGGGCTGATCCCTGGGCGAGTCTCTAGTTGATGATGGTTTCTGTGCCTGAAGTAGCTGGCTGGCCAGGTGGCAAGGCCCCGGGCTGGGTGGAACAGTTCAGATTTCGAGTCCGGTAGTGCTGGATGCAGCTTCCATCAAGTGTGGCACATTTACACAGTGGGGAACCAAATCATGACCCACTAACAGCACACAGCACATTTATAGTAAAGCAATCACCATACCACAATGTGGATGGTAGTCTGGTCGCAATATCAGTGTCTATGAGCAAGACCGGGAATTCTGTGGTAAATAGATGTCCTGACAGGCCGATCGCATACAGCAAATCTTTGGTCTTCTTAATGTTTAAATCTGGTCACTCTTCAGTGGCTTTATCACTCTCCCAATTTGGATACAGTCCATTTGCTAAGCCTTTTAAAGGATTCCTTCTTGAGGGACAGCAGGCAGACAGGCCAAACTTAGCCTTTCCACTAATCTTCCGCGCGAACTACGCAGGAGCTGCTGCTTGAATCACTTGCGCTGTTTACTCTCCAAACTCTAACTCCAGACTGACTCACTGCAGCAGGCAGCTTGGGAATTTCCCTTCAGTCCAAAAGGTTCTGGTTGGCTGATCCATCAGTCTGTCAAAGCAAGGGCTCCCCCTCCAGGTGCATTTAGGCGCCAAAGTATCAAAACTACAATTCCTACAGAAATTCACTCCCACAAGCTCCCCAGGGGGCAGACTCCATTTTAGGGCCCCCAAAGGTACTGATTGGTCCAAATAAGCAGTCCATGGCCAAGATGGTGGTGATAATGATATTGTTTGCATCCATTCTACCTGTACCAGCTTGTTTGTATCTATGTGTCTTAATTTACTGTTATACTTATGTGTTGTACTGCTATACTGTGTATTTTGGTTTGTCTTACTGTGACAAGGTACCTTTGTAAATGAGCCTATGGCTCAAAGGTTTTCCAAACTGCTGTTTAAATAAAATAAAAAAATAAACAGAACTGTCCATGCTGCAAAGAAAGCAGGTTAGACAAACTACAATAGCATTACTATTCTAATAGATAATCAGCAAATAAGTACAGCTTCTAACAGAGTTCCCTCTGCACAAATAGCGATGGTAGAATGGACCGATTAACTGGCAGCCTGGGTGGGACTCGAGCGTAGAAACACTCAACCCCCTCCCAGATTAAATAAGCACCACATTATAGGCTGCTCTTAAAGAGACAGAGCACAGAGGCATTAAGGCACTCTCATACAAACACTTTTAAAATGCTAAGCCACAGGATACCAGCCTGGCAGTGGGCATTTATGCACACCCAAGGAAGACTTTCGGGAACCCCCATTTGTGGGGGGGGGTTACACCCTTCTCTGCCTGGAAAAACTTGGCGTCTGCATCAAGTCTACACCATCACAATATCGAAGAAGCAATATATACAAGACATACGTGACATTAGCATACTATGGAAATAATATCTGATGAATCAGTTAACATAAACTTATCACATTACTATACATTTCACTACACCATATCTTCATTGACAATACTTATGCATGTTTCATACATTCTATACTGATTCTATTATGAATAACATACTACAAACAGTTACCTATGACTTCACATTGTAACTTTTTGTACAGTAAACAATGTAGAAGGGGCCCTTCCCTATCAGCTAACTTGGGGCTAGGTGGGACAGGGACACCTTGTTCTGAAGGAAGAACAATTAATCAGGAGATGGCAGTCAAGCTCAATTTGGGCAGTGAGCTGTTGGAAACATAAACACCTTTATGGACCGCATTGAGAGGCAAGTTCACAGGCCTCCCAGGGGAATCACAACTGGAGCGTAGCACTGGCTTAACAGGTCGCCCTGATTTTCTGGGAGGAACAGACACAGGCTCTGGGCGGTCAACACTGGCATTGATTTCTCCTGTAGTGAGGGATGCCTCTGCACTGGTTGGAATGTCCAGATTGGGAACACTATTAGCTCCTTGCTCTGCAGACTCTGTTTCCACAATACTTTGCTCATTATTATCTTCTGAAGAGGGCCCAGGTTGCTTATTCTGAGAAGACTCTGGCACAATTAGGCTTTGTGGCACTGAAGGGGTGCTGTCAGCACTTTCATATTGTTCTTCAAGTTCTGGTATGTCACTAGGGAGACTCAGACCATCAGCCCCTTCTTCGGGCAAATCAAACAGTTCTACAAGACACAGAGAGTCTGCAACCTCAGACGTAATACTTTGCACCTCACTTTCAGGGGGCATTGGGTCCAGGAAAGAAGCTGGGGGGTTAGGCAGTTCTGAAGGCCCAGCTTCATCACCACGATTCTGCAGAGGGTTGCCTCGAAACAACTGACTCCATTCATATGAGGGATAATAGGCATTATCATAGTCACTCTCATCAGAAACAGATGAACAGTCACCACTATCACTCTGGGACTGTTGAAGGGAAGGCCTTAGTTCTGGAAAACATGGACAGGTTGGCTCTGTTTCCTCTTTGCAGCAGCAGGAGTCATTGGCCCTGGAGAAGTGTCAGTGGTTGGTTCAGCATCAATAATAACTTGGCCGATGGGCAGTAAGCAATTACAGTGCATGGTCTTCACAGCTTTGGAATTATTTTCTGGGTGCACCTTGTACACCAGCAGATCATCCAATTTACCAACTCCTATGTGAGGAAGATGGTGCCATCTATCAGCAACTTTGTGTTTTCCATGCAGTTCCAAATTGTGTAGTAGCATCCTATCTCTGAGCAACAACTCCTGGGCTTTTACTCGTCGATCATGTCTTTCTTTGTTGGCGAGATTTCGCTTAGCAGCCATAGTTTAAGCTAGTTGATAGGCATGATTCAACTGATCCTTCAATTTTTGTACATACTGCAAGTAGTTTTCAGCTCGGACCCCATCTGGAGAGACCCCAAAGCAGACATCAACTGGCAGTCGGGCCTCCCTCCCAAACATGAGACGGTAGGGGGAGAACCCAGTAGCATCACTTTTGGTGCAATTATATGTGTGTACCAAGGTGCTAATCTGCTGGCTCCACTTATGTTTGTCTTTTGGATGGAGGGTGTCCAGCATGTCCAGAAGGATGCGGTTGACGTGTTCTGGTTGAGGGTCCCCCTGTGGGTGATAGGGGGTGGTTCTTGACTTCCTCACCCCCCACAGAGAGAGAGCATTTCTTTGATTAACCTACTTTCAGTCTCTGCCTTGGTCAGAATGGATCTGCTGGGGGGCACCATAGTGGACAAATAATTTTTCCACTAACACCTTGGCCATGGCAGAGGCCTTTTGGTCTTTAGTTGGGAAAGCTTGTGCGTACCGTGTAAAATAATCAGTAACTACCAACACATTGCCAATGTTCTTCTGGTTGGCTTCTCAGCACAAGAAGTCTATACAGACCAATTCTAGTGGAGCACTGGTAGTGATATTGACAAGGCGGGCAGTCTTCTGAGGCAGGGCTTTTCTTTGGAGGCAACGACTTCAGGTCTTCACATGGTGCTCGACATCTTCCCCCATCTTTGGCCAGTAGAATCAGGATCGTACCAAGTCCAGAGTTCTGTCAATACCGAGGTGCCCCATGTGATTGTGGAGGGACCTCAGTACCAGCTGTTTAAAGGCCGTGGGTAGAACCAACTGTTGCTTGTCTACTTGACCACGACAATCCACTGTCTCTCTGTATAACAACTGATCATGCAACTTTAAGCTGGCTTCTTCCTTGAACAACAGGGCAGCTCGCAAGTCAAGGGAACGCAACTTGGACACATCTTTCCTCACACACAGTATGTCAAGTGCTGGTTGAATCATGGGATCTTGGGATTGAGCCCACTGAATACTGTCATTATTGAACTGAGGTAGTGCACTAATATCTAGAGCAGAGAAATGGCAATAGGCAGCCAGTATGCAAGTATCAGGAGGGCCCAAGCAATCTACTAGGCAGTCCACTGTGTCTGCAGACATTTGTTCATCTTTATCAACCTTTTGGCATAATGCTTTGATATCAGGTTCAGACAATCTGACCCAATTGTTCTTAGAAGCTGGCCTTCATGACAGGGCGTCAGCATCGATGTGGTTTAGTCCCAATCTGTATTCAACAGCATAATCATAAGTCGATAAAGCAGAAAGCCAGCGGTACCCAGTGGCATCCAATTTAGCTGAGGTCTGCACATAGGTCAGTGGGTTATTGTCGGTCTTCACTAATATCTTTGCCCCATAGAGGTACTCATGAAGCTGGTCAACTATGGCCCATTTTAGGGCGAGGAATTCCAACCTGTGGACTAGATAATTCTGCTCTGACGGGGTCAGACTTCTACTGGCGAAAGCTACAGGTCTCAAGCCATCTTCATAGTCTTGATATAGCACACTGCAAACTAGCGTCCGTATGCAGAACATAGGGCTTGGTAGGATCAGCATAGGCAAGGACTGAGGCATGAGTGAGCTGGTATATGACTTCAAAGAACGCTGCTTCACATTTGGGTGTCCATTGAGTCTCAAAAGTCTCACCTGTTCGAAAATACACTTTCTCTTGGTCTTTGATAGCCCCCTTTTTGTATTTGCAGTTGGTAGGTGGGTAGCCTTGGGTAAGGTTAAGGAGCGGTCAAATCATCTTTGAATAGTCTTTGATGAACCTGCGGTTGTAACCGCAGAACCCCAGGAAACGCTGTAGCTCTTTTAGGTTATTGGGCTGGGGCCAAGTGGTCAAAGATTCAACTTTACTGGCATCTGTCTGTATCCCTTCCACAGACACTATGTGACCCACATATTTCACAGATGTTTGAAAAAACTGGCACTTGTTTATGGATAACTTGAGGCCAAATTCTTCCAAACGATCGAGGACTTTGAACAGTCTGGTCTCATGTTCTCCCTTCCCCCCCTTTCTGTCTTTTCTCTCTCTCTCTCTCCCCCCTCCCCGTCTCACTCTCTCTTGTCCCCATCTTCCTACTGTTGCCCTGTCCTCCTCCTGCCCCTTCTCCTAGCCAGCTCCTGTAGGGAGTTGTTATTACAATAGTCTGTATGAACAAAACTGTTACTTGGTTTGAATCTGTCCGACTCAGCCTTACAATTGCTTTTGCCTGCCCTGAATAAGCTGTACACTGATATTGCGTGTAATTATCATTATTGTTTATTTGTGTGTTATATGTATTGTTGTACCCCTTCCCCCCAGGTCCACCTCGCAAATGAGCCTCGCTCAATGGTGTTCGCCTGGTTAAATAAAGATTTTTGATTTGATTTGATGTTCCTCTAACATGCGTCTGAAAACAATAACATCATCCAAGTACACTAAACATTCCAGCAAGTTCATGCCTCCCACCGCACGTTCCATTAATCTCTGGAAGGTGGCAGGGGCCCCCGAAATCCCCTGTGGCATCCGCAGGAATTCATAAAACCCCAAAGGACTGATGAAGGCTATTTTCTCATGGTCCTCTGGGGCCATCAGAATCTGATAATATCTGCTATGGAAATCCAGTACGGAGAACCACTGACCATAGGAGCCAACTTTAGTTTTTCACGGGGGGGCTGTATCATTGGCCGGAGATCTGGGGCCACCAAGGCCCCCAGAAGCTCTGGGGTTTTTGGTGTTCTGTGGTGCATTTTGAGGGTTATACTTAACAGATCGCACCGTGTAAACAGCAGTTTGATTCATATCCATTTTTTTTTTACAAAGGTGAAAACTTGACTGTCCAGACCACCATAGTGGTGTTTACCACACCAGTTCTTGACCAGCCTTCCTCTCCCTCTGCATGTTTCCTGGACTCAGGAGGAACACCCTCAACACCATCTAGCCACTCATTATGCAGCGAGACAGTTGAGGACACTATTGTGTCATGAGTGGCTGCACTGTTTAAAGAGCAGGTCTACTTTTGTTAAGTAGTGTCCCCCACTTCCCCGCTCAACATATAGGGCAGCTTACTCTCTGTTTCAGTGATGCAGCTATAAAATAAATTTTTTACTTTACTGATATTTAGAAACTTTGTTAGTTAAGCAGTAAGCAGCCTTCCTTTCTTAAAATTGGCACTTAAACGTATAAAAACAAATTTGTAAAAATGTGCCCTCATTGTAGCCTATGGAGCATGCCCCTGCGTTGTTCTGGTCCTGACATCACAAAACATGTGAGCGTGGGGGCATGGCTCCAAGTAAGGAAATGCGGTTGTTTTAAATACCTAGATCACAGAGCTATTTTACAGAGGAAATTTTTTTAAATACAGCAAAGAAAAAGATTACGTTTATGGCTGCATCACTTAAACAGAGGGTAACCCGCCCTATATGTTGGTGGTGGTAGTGGGGGGGGGGCACTACTTATTAAAACCCTGCTCTGTATTTCTAATATTCAGGAAGTGTATAGTAAGAGTAGATCAATGATTTTCAGCAAAACAAAGATGGACATAACTATTCTTCATGCATTTTGGTTCTAATAAGCAAAACCAAAACATCAAAAAATTTTAGAGTAAGCAATCATAAAATGAATTATGTATGTTTTTACCTAAAAATATTATGGAAAAAAAGTTAACATTGTCCCTTAAAAGGAAAATGTCATTAACCAAACTAAAAATCTACCAGGCAGCACACACACACACACACATATACACACGAGCACCACAATGCGAGTCCCCCCAAATCCTATTCCCAAACCCAGCAAGCCAAGTCCAAGACAGAAGACTGGCATGCAGCTGTGCCTGCTTAATGAAAGATACTGAGGCCATGGATCTTATTCCAGTGCTGCTGTGCTGGTTTCTTTTCAGTCATATCAAATTCTGATTTATTGTACGACAGAATTTCATTAAACGTTGTCAATAAAAACTCAATCAGTGATAACTAGACATTAAAATACAAGCAGGAATCGGATGTAGCACCAAGTACATCACAAGTTCATAATATCCAAAAGATAAAAGTATGATTCAGCACATATATCACAAACATTAGCTACATTAAGCTACATAAAATAGACTAGCTGAATCTATCCCATTACGAAGCAGAATGCTGTTTATCAAGTTTTATATTGTAACATAGGCAGCTAACAATTATACCAAAGATATTGTAAAAGAGTAGGTGGGTGAGGGACTAAAACAATCCAATTTCATTTACGCTTAGGGCTTTTTTGTGTGTCCTCTCCAGACATCTGACTGCAAGACAGATACATATCTCAGCATGTCCATGCTGAGATATGTATCTGTCTTGCAGTCAAACTTCTGGAGACGACACACAACATGGTAACTGAAACTACTCTGGCTTGTGCCCCACCATTTAATCAGACCCTTACAAATAGCTACCTACTTTGGTAATTTATCACAGTCAGGTACAGGAGTGGTACACTAATTTATATTTAGGCCCATATGTAAGCCAGTCACAAACTGTCTGTCTGGCCATACATGCACAGCTTCACTTTAAGCCAGCCATTACCAGTCCTCCCAGTCCCAGTGAAAAAAGGACACTCTTCAGAGAAGTTCATATCAAGGTTTGTTGTTTTATCAATCAGGTCGGGTGCAGCGTTATACCCTAGCCTAATTGGCCTTGCTGTGAAAGTGATCACCCGATTCCCACCCTGCCGTCCAGAAGGCTCGCTGGACCCTGGCCCAGGCCATGGCCAGTGGCCACTCTCACACAGGCTAAGGTTGAGCAGAACTCACACAGCACTCAAACAAAAAGTGACAAGAGTGGAGGAGAGCATATAAGATCAAGAGCGCAGGGAGTCGAAGAGACAACTTGGTAATTGTCAGCATTCTAAAAACAATGGAAAAGATCAATATGCTCAGATTTCTGCTAGGGTTGCTGACAGACACTACCTTTCCCCATAACCCAACATATATAATAGAATGGGCTCACAGATCAAGAGCCAGTCATATTACGCCTGTGCTCTGCGGTCTGCACTGGCTCCCGATTAAGTGACGGATCACCTTTAAGGTTGCTTTGTTAACCTATAAGGCCCTACACGACCAGGGACCGAGCTACCTAAAAGATCTCCTTTGCCCGTACTGTCCCTCCTGTCCTCTCCAATCCACTGATGAGGGATTGTTAGAGGTTCCCAGGGTATGTTTGCAGACATCGGGAGCAAGGGCATTCAGTTTTGCTGCTCCGTCCCTGTGGAACTCACTACCTCATCTGGTACGAGATTGCCTGACCGTCCAGAGTTTTAAAACTGCATTAAAACTTATCTTTTTGATCTGGCTTTTGGTAACTGAAGTGTTTTTATGTGGTTTCATATTTATTGGAATTTATATAATGTATGTAATTTTATTTTATTTGTTTTATTTTATTGTACAGGTGCCTTGGTTTTGGAAAGCGCATTTTTATAAATAAACAATTGATCGATTGATTGGAGATCCCCTGCCACAGAAGGGTCAAAATCCCATCAACTATGGCACTCAGCTGGGAACCAAGCTTAAACACTGTCAAGAATGACCCAGCTCCGGGGCCCTATCCTGCGGGAGGCAAGAAGTGTTTGCTGGAAACTGGACTTTAACTCTGTCAGGGATGTGTCTACTCCATGACCCTGCCCTTGGGGCAAGCCGGGGAGGAACACGAGCTTGGGGAAATCCCAGGGCAATAAATGCTGGGCTGGGGGGCTGAGCTAAGGACAGGATCAGAGCCCCCCAAAAAATAGCATAATAAATAAATAAAATACTGCACTACCTCAATTTCTCAGCGTAGGGTTCCATACAGCAGAAAGCAAAGGAAAACCAAGCATTAACTAGGGAAGGCACCAGGTACCATGTTTAGTCATGCTACCTCTCAGATTTGTGAAAAACAGATGGCCCAAGAAGAACTTAAGAAAACATCACACTCAGCTAAAATCAAGTTCTGAATGATGTATTCTGCCAAATAAATTTTTTAACTAACACAGATATACACAAATCTGACCCAGCAGAGGGAGCCATGAAAGAACTGGCTTCAGCACTGTCACCAAAAACCAAGCATAATAAGCACTGAAAAAGATAGTGTCACATTAACAAGCAGTGTGTGAATTTCAGTGAAGGTCAACTGATGAATGAGCTTATGTGACAATATGGGACTGAGATCGAATATGCAGTGCCCATCCTGATCTAACAAACCCCATTAGATTGGAACTCCCTAACGAACCACTCTTTTGTTGCCAGATTATGTGTTAGTCAGGATCAGTTGTTTCTTAAATTTCAGAGGCTCTCCCTATTTAGCTGGTCAATCAGCCATCTGCTGATGCAATAAAATCCCCGAGCAAGCAAGCTATATTTTCTGCATACGTCTGCAGCAGCCCGGCCAGCCCCTTACCTCTCTCTCCATGGCTTGGCAGGGGGAGGTGGATGCGGAGCTGGGGATGCTGCTGATGCTCTGTGGCTGGGCTGGGCGTGCGACTGCTGTGCTGCTGTCTTCCCTTCTCTCCTCCCGAGTCCCGATGATGGCGATAAGTCCCTACAACCAGGCGGGGTGCTGCTGACCAGGCTGTTGACCAGACTGTCTGTTGTTGATGTTGTTGTCGTTGTCGACTCATCAATACAACGTGGCGGTAGGTCACGGTTGGAAGTCCCTCTTGCTGCTGCGGTGGGGAGGGCTCAGGGAGAGAGCGAAGGATGGAGCAGAGGTAAAAAGGAAGCAGCCCGGACAGGAGTGGCTGAACAATTGCGTGGCAGGGCCAGGGTGGCTGACACAGTCACAAAATGGTGGCTCTTCTCCATCTCAGGGAGACAAACTGGCGCCAAAGATGTGCTGTGCTGCACGGTGCATGACATGATGGGAGTCGGGAGGGAGAACACGCCCCCACAACCCACCTCCTGCCCTAACACACCAATGGAATGCCAGCCGCCCTGCCTGAGCCCACCAATCCCCAACTTTTCATTTAAAAAAACAAGAAAAAATACCGGTGGTTGCCGGCGCCGAGCGGGCCGCTCTAAGATCAACCCCCTCACCAGCAAGGCTGTCACTGCGCTTGACTGACTGCAGATTGCAGACACACATCATCAATATTTTATTCTTTGCATCTCTTCTTAGGTGGACTTCTCCATGGATCATACACTGGGCATTGGAGGCCAACACCAAAGAGTCAGGAGCCTTTTTCCACACTATTCCCACTGGCTCATCTTGGTCCACTTCTTCGGGTTTCTGTTGCAAGTTATAAGGCCTTTTGATTAATGCTGGAATTCTTAGGGCCCATCCAGTCTGTTGCCCTTGTTTCTCATGGCAGAGTTGTGCTAGTCTCCCAAACATATGGGCGCTTGTTCCAATTAACATGGGAACTCCATCATACAGTCCTGTGGGGGAACACACTAGGGCAAGTGTCAACTTGTTCATCTACCCCAGCCATGGTGGTAGGGAATGACAGCCAGATCTGGATATACACCGAGTACGGATAGGACTTCTCACTCAACCCCCACACATGCAAACCTTCCAAGGGTTGTAGGGGCACCTCATACAGATGCTTCTGGTACCAATCTTGAAATACTGAGGTTACTTGAGATCCACTGTCAAGCATGGCCCGGGCAGACATACCGTTCACCATCACTGTAGTTTCCATGGAAGGGCCCACCACCTCGGACCACTCAGGTGACTTGGACTTGGATGTCGGCTTTACAGCTGCCTTGAATGAATAGCTTTTCTGGGCAGCCCCACCGTGCAGCTGTATGTTGCTCCGTCGAATCAATGCCAGCAGCCTACTAGTAACTTTTCTCTGATTCTCAGGTGAACGGCAGGTAAATCAGGTGTACCCATCCTCTCCGCAGTGGCAACAGAAAACAGGTTCTTTAGAGTCTCTGGGGGAAGAGGAGCTGTTCCTCTGCTTGAACATAGTGGGGGAGTCTCGGGGTCTCTCTCTGATCGGTGGTTTGCTCTCTTGACTTTCTGAGTTCCCCCAAGGGTCAGTGTCTCGGGTAGCTCAGAGTTGGAATAGGTCTTCCATCACAGCTCTCAGTTCTCGTATCTCTTTCCACAGGCTGTCTTCAGGCCAGGTTTCAGAAGAAACAACGTATACCACCACCCCTCCTGGCAGGACTTCCCTCTTTGTCTTGGGGGGGTGGGGGCTGGACAGGAATTAGCATCTTTGGCTGCCTCAGCAGCTTGCTGACTGACTCTCAACTCAGTTAACTCCTTGATCAGTTCCCTCATCTGTTGCAATTCTGCCTCCTCGCCTCTCTCAGGGGTCTGGCAGGCGTTGGCAGCCCCAGCATAGAGCTCCCATCCCTCTTCGTCATTCTCAATCTCATGGATCTCTTTCAATAGGTCATAATATTGGGGAAGGGATGGCCCCTTCTGTCTTGCAGTTTAAGCTTCAACAACATCACGCTAGAGTACCTTGCTGACTTTAAGATGTGATCTAGCCTGACCCTGTTCAATTCACTGGCGAGCACCCCTCCTTTCCGGTGGGCCCGCTGCAAAGCTCACTTAATCCGAGTAATAAACACTGACAATTTTTCATTTTTCCACTGTTCTGCAGATTTAAACTTCCACCTCAGGTCATCTCCTGACTCAGTGCTATCAAATACCCCCTTCAGAGCAGAGAGGTACTCAGCAGCTGTGGCCTCTGGGCTGGTGGGTCACAGGAAGTGAATGGCCTCCAGTGCAGGGCCCGTCAAACATTCCATGAGCCTCTTCCTCTTTTCCCCCTCAGCACTCTGCCACTCCTGGACCAATGGAGTGGCATAGTCCATCCACGTTTCCAGATCGTCCTCCCCCACGGGCACTGGGACCATGCCCGAAAAGAGCCTAAGTCTGCTGTATGAGTCCAAGTTTACAGTAGGTATCCCTATGGGGGAAGCAACTGTAGGGGCAGCAGGAGAGTCTATGGGGGACTGCATGGGAGTGACAGTCTCAGAAAGCTCTAACATTTTCACTAGTTCTGTAGCAGAGTGGCCCTCTGAGGCTAACAGTTTAAACACCTTGTCTTTGAACCTCTCTATACAGGGGGACCCTCCAGGAGCAGCCGAGTCACTATGGTAAATAAATGACCCTCCACCCCTTTTGGGACCCTTCAGGCAAAATGACAGGGGGTACATTCTCTGGTTCAATGGGCAGGCTGCAGGAGAGTAGGGCCACCATAGTTTGATCAAACAGGTCAGAATCCTGTCCCTTTACTTCAGCCTTCCCAAAACACTTAATTTGTTGGACCACTTCCACAATAGTGGCATTTTCGGTCCCCAAGGGGATGTCCATTAATAGCAGAGCTTGCCAGGAGTCCACCCCACCTGCCTCACTCCACCCCATCATACGGTGCACTAGTAGCTTGTGGGGAGCAAGTTTAAACTTGGGAGTATTGAGCGCCTCCATTTCACCACAATTCTTAAGCGTTGGGTTGTAGTACCCACTTCTGATCACTAGAAGGCGCAAATCCCAGTGTTGGTGCCTCCAAGATGTAACCCCTAGGTGGTGCTATCCCATGGGCTACTACCGCTGCTTGCGTGGCTAGTTGCAGGTTAAGGGGCCTGGGTACTGAAACGGGTGCCTCCACCTGGAGGACAGGCTTGTTAGTAACAAAGCTAACCTGGGTACAGCCCTCTGGGACACTGTAACCCCCCCTCTTTCTCCTCTAGTGGCCTAGAAAATATACAACAAACACTTTCACAGTAGCCCCTATTCAGCATACAAATCCCCACACTGTTTGCACTTACCATCAGGGCTGGTTCCACCAGTTCGAGGGAAACCCCCTGTAAAACAAGGTTAGGTACAGCAAATAACAACAGTACAGTGCTTTTGGTACAAACTGGAACCACAGTCAGATTAAATGCAAAAAGAGTTAGATCTGATTTATTCATGGGAATTGAACAAGGGAGGGGCGTAATCAGGTTGATTGATTCGAAAACTGATCTAGTCAGGCAATTATGCATGCATGTTTAGTCCCTACAGTCACACGCTGTGGGTACCCAGTTGGAAGTAAGGTGGGCTAGCCTGGAACGTTGCCCAGGGTAGGCCAGCATCGCTGCTGGTTGGGACCCTGTGATGAAAAGAAAAGGTATGCACAACCTTTCCAGCCGGCCCTGCCCTCGAGCACCCAGAGACCGTAGGGGCTCCGAGCCGCCAGCGGGCGGGCGGCCACCGCATAGCCGAGAAGGGAACCAGGAGGCCGGGAGAGACAGCCAGAAAGCCGGCCCTGCCTCGAGCACCCAGAGACCGAGGGGGGCTCTGAGCCAGTGGGCGAATGGCCACCGTGACAATGAAGGGAACCAGGAGGCCGAGAGACAGCCAGAAGTGCACGGAAAGCCGCAGCCAATCGGAAGGCAACTGCCAGCTCTGCCTTGCCTCTGATTGGTGCGCTCCCCATTGACTTTTGTTTTACTTGCACCACCAAAACTGGTCGGGATTACTGCTCTTTAAATGTAAAATTCTCTAAAAGGAGCTGTTTTACTTTTATTATTGTACATTTTGTGAAATGCCTTCTTGCTTGATGACTCTGTGATTACAGTCTTTTGGTGAGACTTGTGTTGGGCTAGGCGCTCAGGCGCTAAACCCCCACCCAGTCTTTGTTGTGTAATCTTTTTTAGCACCTCTGCAGATTGCTGCACCAGTGCTTTCCTGACTGCCCTCCCTCTGTCCCTCCTTTCCAGCCGGCCCTGCCCTCGAGCACCCAGAGACCGTGGGGCTCGAGCCGCATTGTGCGAGGCGGCCACTGCAGATAGCTGGGAAGGGAACCAGAGGCCGGGAGAGACAGCTAGAAAGGTACGGGAAAGCAGCAAAATTTTTGCCCCCTCTCCCTCCTGGGTGTTTCTTTTATACACACTTTCTACCGAATCTCTTATTCTCCACCACAGCTAATATCCTAGCCATTTCCCAAGCTCATTTCTTCTCATCACCATTAGTATCTTTAACCCTACCTACCCTCCACCATGCTACTGTTCCTCCTATTGCTGCTTTGCCTCTCACCTTCCTCGGATCCAGAAGAGGAAACTGAAGCAGCCCATGCCATGGTGATTAGGGTGGCTATTCGGGCTTGTCCCCCTCTGCTGTCCCCAGTGGATGCCCCTCAATTCCCCAAGTATATACTGCCGCTTCTGCACTGTAATCCTTGGGGTATCCCACAAAAAGGCTCACAACCAGTTCGGTACTCCATAAGCCCCCTGCTCCATTATTGGCACTATAATGACCCCCTATACCTGTCCATTAAGCTGGTACTTTATGACAAAATCTATAACCACACAGCAGGATCATCGCCCACTATATATTGGATCCCAAGCAAGAAGAGAAAGTCCTCTGACTACTCCCTATTCCTATCACTTGGTGCCCTCATCAAACTAATCTTCTTTCTGCTGATCTGTGTTGGCACTGTTGAAATCAACTCTGGACCCACAGAAAGCTCTATCTCCCCAGCTGACTTAACCTCCATAAATGGCCTGAGTTTTCTTCATATCAACGCCTACAGCCTCCTAAAAAAGTTCTCATTAATACAGGCCTGGGTTGCACACACCTTACCTGACTTTCTGGTTATCTCTGAAACATGGCTCAAATCTGCAACAAAAGACAGTGAAATAAATCTTCCCAACTACCAGCTCTTCAGATCTGACCGTCCATCCAGGGGCGGTGGGGTAGCCATCTATATCAAAGCAAACATCTCTGCATCCTGCCTCAATATTACATCACAGCCAAAGGAATTCAATGCTTATCAATTAAAATAACCCTTCCAACATATCATCTTTTCAACTGATTGGCTGCTACAGGCCCCCTCTGCAGGCCTCAAACTCCTATCCCACCTAGGATCTATACTTAATCTAGGCCCTGAAGACACCATCATTTTAGGTGACCTGAATTTAAATTGGCTAGCCAATGCATCTGCACCCTGGTAACCTTCTGTGACACTTATGGATTCACTCAATTAATCAAAGAACCAACAAGGATTAATCCAAAGAATAATCTCAACAGCACACTCCTGGACATCATGTTGGTAAATCAGCCTCATCTGTATTCTCATGCTGTGTGCTATTCAGTGACATAAGTGATCACTGTCCCATAGCTGGCATAAGATCAACAATCAAGCCACCCAACCTGCAAAATTTCTCCCAAGAAGGTCAAAAAGAACTTTAATATTTCAGGATATTTCCATGATTTGTGCACACCACACGTTGGCAAGAATTCTATCTCACAGCTTCAATAGAGACAGCTCTTCAGGTCTTAAGTGATATTATCATAAGTGCCCTCAATATACATGCACCCTTCACCAGTGCCAGAACCAAACTCAAATCTTGTCGCTGGTTCTCTGCTGACCTTAAATCCACTGCTTGCCAGAGATAAACTCTGGAAAGGGCAAGAAAGACCAAGGATCCAAATGACTGGCTTCTATTCAGAAAAGTCAGAAACTCCTGCACAAAACAAGTGAGAAATGCCAAGGCTGCCTTCTACACAGCTGAATTGGATGCCTCCTATCACAACCCTTCCAGGTTCTGGGGTACCATAAAAGGGATCCTAGGTCAAGCTTCTACCCTGTCTTACCACCCAAAGTGCACCTAAATAGTGTTGAAATAACTGACAAGCAAGAAATCTTAAATGCCTTCAATGATCATTTCACCTACAGCTGGCCTAGCTTTGATTCCTCACCTGCAAACCTATTGAGGTCATCACTAAACTTACAATCTACTGAAGGACAAAAGGCTGCTTCCACATTCTCCTTCAAATCAATACTCTTAAAAGAAGTAGAAGACCTACTATTCCAACTAGATACAACTAAAAGCGCAGGTGCAGACTCCTGGATCCCTACTTTCTAAAGTAGCATTGCACGCCTTAGCTGCCCCCTCACTCACCTTTTCAATCTGTCCCTAGCCACTGGTTCTATCCCTCAATATGGAAGACAGCTCAAGTGTTTCCACTACTTAAGGCAGGTGATCCCATGGACCTCAACAACTATAGGCCCATTTCCATCTTACCAGTACTGTCCAAAATGCTTGAAAAGTTAGTGAACTTTCAGTTAAGTGCCTACCTTGATACCAATAATCTCCTTAATCCAGCTCAATCTGGTTTAGATCTATCACAGCACCATCTCTGCCTTAGCAAAAGTTACAAATGACTGGCAGACTGCCTTAGACAAAAAGAATAACACCTGTGCTGTGTTCCTGGATCTAAGCAAAGCCTTTGACACTGTGGACCATGAACTACTAATCTCCTCTCTGAACTCCATAGGCCTTGACTCACTCTCTCTTAAATGGTTCAGATGCTATCTCTCCGGAAGAATACAACTGGTAAAAAATGAAGGTGACCTATCTACCTCTAAACCACTCCTAAGAGGTGTACGCATGTTCCATCCTGGGCCCCATCCTCTTTGCCATTTACATCAACAATATTGACTCCAATCTCTCACAATCTAATATTCACCTCTTTGCAGATGATACTGTACTATATGTCAGTAATCCTCACCATCAAAAGCCTGTGAGCTTTTACAGTCTGAGTTCTCCTCCTACAGCACAACTTACTAGAAAATAAATTACTACTAAATGCCAAGAAAACGAAAGCTATGTTCTTTGCCACCAAGAGCTGCTCTTCCACTGTCCCATCATTCACCCCCACAATTATCTACCATCCTTGGTGAAAATCTGAATATGTGGACACATTCAAATATCTTGGAGTCTGGATTGACAATAAACTTGACTATACTAGCCACATTGAAGAGCTCCTGAAAAGCTTAGACAAAGACTTGGCCTATTTATAGGATCAAACACTACCTGACCAGAGATTCCAAAAAGGCTAATCCTGGCATCATTCCTATCCTCATTGACTACGCTGACTTCCTTTATGGTCACTGTTCCTCTCCCATTTAAATAAATTAGACACCTTGTATCATAGAGCTATTAGATTCATTACAGATCTTCCCTCCAGCACCCATCATTGCTCTCTACAATGCAGTCAATTGGACATCCCTACAACATAGAAGAAACAAAAATGCTGCTGTCTGGATCTACAAAGCTCTGACAAACTCCTTCCTACATCTCAGATTGTTTCAACCGGATCACATCAGGCCTTACACCCTAGGATCAATAAACTCGTCATGCTGAAGATTCCTATCACCTGCACCCGGTATGAAGGGCTGCATTCAGCCCTCTAGCCCTTATCTGGAATTCTCTTAAAAGACCTTGAAATTTGATACCTCATTCCTTTAACATCCTTCAAAAACTGTACACTAGTCTATTCCCAGAATCATGCAATTGCTTCCATAAGGCCTAGTCCTCTCACCCCTCCTTCCCCTACCCCTTTTATACCACCCCTATTTCTTTATTGTTCTTCTAGCTTGTTCTCCAACCTACTTGCACAAAAATGCCCCCAAGTCCCATTACCCTAGCTTTATCCCTACAATACTGTTTGTTTCTCTCCTTTAATATGATCTAGGTCCAATGTCATTTTGCCTTGTATATATGTAAATATTTGTACACCTGTCTCATTCTTAAATCTTTGTATTTGTGTTCATTCAGTACCATGCTTTTGTGTAAAATTTGTAACCTTATATTGTTATGACCACTCAGGTCCATCTTGTAAATGAGCTATGCTCAATGATGTTCGCCTGAATAAATAAAGATTTTGATTGATTGATTGATTGACAACCACACACAATTTGTTATCCAGAGCCTGAAGGCTCAGTTCGTGAGAGGAAAAACAACAATGCAATCAGATGACAACACTTGAGATTTAGCTGTTGTTGCAGGGAGCTACTGCACCCTGATTGTTACTCACGCTACCCAATATGAGACACAGGCTAGACGAAATGGAGACTGCAGGTTGATGACTGGTTTTCCAGGAGAAGCAAGGTCCACACGAATCACCGAGGTGTTGTTCCTGTTCGAGATGGTTGAGCAGGGGGCTGATCCCCTGGAGAGTCTCTCGTCGATGATAGTTTCTGTGCCTGAAGTAGCTGGCTGGGCCAGGTGGCAAGGCCCAGGCTGGGTGGAACAGTTCAGATTTCGAGTCCGGTAGTGCTGGATGCAGCTTCCATCAAGCGTGGCACATTTACACAGTGGGGAACCAAATCATGACCCACTAACAGCACACAGCACAATTATAGTGAAGCAATCACCATACCACAATGTGGATGGCAGTCCGGCCACAATATCAGTGTCTTGGAGCAAGACTGGGAATTCTGTGGTAAATGGATATCCTGACAGGCCGATCGTGTACAGCAAATCTTTGGCCTTCTTCAGGTTTAAATCTGGTCACTCTTCAGTGGCTTTATCACATTCCAATTTGGATACAGTCTGATTGCTAAGCCTTTCAAAGGGTTCCCTCTCGAGGGACAGCAGTCAGACAGGCCAAACTCAGCCTTTCCACTATTCTCCCACGCGAACTACGCAGGAGCTGCTGCTCAAATCACTCAAGCCGTTTACTCTCCAAACTCTAACTCCAGACTGACATATTGCAGCAGGCACCTTGGGAATTTCCCTTCGGTCCAAAAGGTTCTGGTTGGCTGATCCATCAGTCTGTCAAAGCAAGGGGTCCCCCTCCAGGTGCATTTAGGTGCCGAAGTCTGAAAACTACAATTTCTACAGAAATTCACTCCTACAAGACCCCTGGGGGCAGACTCCATTTTAGGGCCCCAAAGGTACTGATTGGTCCAAATAAGCAGTCCAGAACCAAGATGGTGGTGATAAACAGAACTGTCCATGCTGCAAAGAAGGCAGGTTAGACAAACTACACTGTCTATGGCACTGCTCCTATATCCTCCTTCGCTAGTCTTGACACACTCTTCCATTACTTGTGTTGCTACATCTTGGGCTGCCCCCCCATGACTCACCACTGTGACCTCTACAGTTTCCTTGACCTGGCCTCACTCCATGATTGCAGGCAGATTCACTGCGCCAGGACCATAACGAAATACTGGACACAGTCCCTCCCTCCCTATCTTGAATCCGTCCTCGCAACCCAATCTCTGCCTATCTACTCCCTCAGGTGCACTGACTCCAGACTCTTTCATGTGCCATTTATGGGTTCAGCCAAGTGCCAAGCTGCTTTCAGTTACCGCTTGCCCAAACTTTGGAATACACTGCCGGCTGCCATCAGACTCATCACAAACTCTCAGCAGCTCAACCTCATCCTAAAGACCCACTTCTCCTCTACTTGTGCATGCACCTAGGTCCAGCAAGTGGTGCACCCCACGCCACACAAGCCACAAGCTAGCTTCCGATGTATGTAGGTCCCTTGCACCTTGTAAGCCTTGTGCCGCATAACCTGCACAAGGGCTATGTTGCCAACAACTCATGTTGGCTCAACTGCTGCCACCAACCTAGTTCTACAACATCCCGAGTAGTGACAGGGATATAAGCTATCAAAGTGACTCAGTACCATTACATTGTACAGCTTTGCTATTGTAGTTTTTTTGTTATGTTTCCTTGGGACTCACAGCCATGCAAGCTCTGCTATCCATTAATCTATGTATACAATGTTCTATGTACCTTGCATAATCTGTATACTTGTACAATTATTTATTTTGTATTTTACTCCTCTTCCCCCTTCCCCCAGGATGCATCTGGAATCGAGCGGTATCTCCGCTCAGTATGCCTTCCTGGTAAAACTCTTAAATAAATAAATCATTACTATTCTAATATATAATCAGCAAATAAGTACAGCTTCTAACAGAGCTCAGTCTGCACAAATAACAATAGCAGAACAGAATGATTATCTGGCAGCCTCAGCGCGGCTCGAGCATAGAAACACTCAGGCCCCTCCCAGATTAAATAAGAACCACATTATAGGCAGCTCTTAAAGAGACAGAGCACAGAGGCATTAAGGCACTCTCATACAAACACTTTTAAAATGCTAAGACACAGGATACCAGCCTGGCAGTGGGTATTTATGCACACCCAAGGAAGACTTTCGTGAACCCCCATTTGTAGGGGGGTTACACCAGTAATTCAAAGAAACCAGCACTAACAAATGATCCAAGATCAAGACAAGATTTATTCTTGTGACAAGTCCTTGTAAGTACAAATCCAGCACACCTTGCCTGTTACAGCAGCCATGAGTTCAACCCACTAGTGGCCCCACTATAGACTGGATTACTATACTGTAGATGGAACAATAACAGAAATTTAACTAGACTTTAAAAATACAGCTTCTATTGGAAAAATGACCTACAGGCTCAGTGCAGTTGTCTTGAACAGAAATATACTGCATTGGAATGCAGTGTGTGTGTGTGTGTGTGCTTGCATGTGTGCGTGCGTGTGTGTTTGTGTGTCCCTCGCTCTCTCCCTCTTCTCTCTCAGTTTCATTCCAGAAACTGAGCCTGTGGAATGCAGGGGGAGGGGGAAGGTAGCCTCCTCCAGGCTGCTGTTATCTGCTTAGTTTAATGTGTGATATATCAGTCCAGAATTCCTAGATTTGCTCATTCTATTGGTAGCTTAAGGTTTATTAAACAACACACTGGCATTCAAAAAATCCATGAGAGAAGCAATTAATTTGTGACTGGGGGACAAGCAGTCTAAATCTGTGAAGTCCCGGAAAATCCGGGACAGTTGAGAGGTATGGGGTGTGTGGTTATGCTCTGATATATGCATGTCTTGGGTGACTGAACACACGCCAAGGCATGTGTCTATCAGAGCACAACTGCATGCCCTGTAGTGGATTATCTATTACATATATACTGTTATAGATAAAGACATACATATCTGTAGAATATGCAATGGCTGGTGTGGAAATAAACCATTTATTTCTGCATTTATAAAATCTACCCCTCTTTGTTGTCTGTTTCTCCTCTCAGAACAGTTCTGTTTGTGTAGGTTTGTTTGTTTCCTTTTTAAAAGTAAGCATCAACTACCCCAAAGGTTTGTCCTTTTCTTCTAGAGAGATTTCAGTTGTCATCCCCTCCCCAATTGTGTTTAAAAAATGTTTTGCCATTTGGTGCACATTGTAGTCAAGATGAACGAGAGAGAGAAGGAGAACGAGAGACAGATATTTTCATGCATCTGTTTCAAAAGAGAGAGAGTTTTGGTAGCGTCGGGGAGAGTAAAGATTAGTGCTGAACTGGAGATGCACAGAAGGATGTATTCCAAGCTGGGAGGGAGAGGGTTGTAAGGCAGAAGTGGAGTCAAGACTTGCATCTTAGGCAAACAGGTTGTTTATATAAAGGAAGCAACTATAAGTGAGGTCAGAGACATGGGAACAGTAGTGAAGGGCAGTTCAGACTCGCAGCTGCTCAGAGTATGCGCAGCTGCATGAATAGGAAGCAGCTACAAACACTGCTGGTAAAACTAAGAGTGGAAACACTGGCTTTAAAAAATGTAAAACAGAAGGGAACAGCTTCTAATCTGCATTTTTGGGCAAGTAGTTTGCTTTTTAGTGGGCTGTAGTAGGGTAGCTAGATAATTGTTGGGGACAATAAGATGGCAGCGATTTTGATGTTGCAGTTTCTAGAACTTGCTGTTACTGGCTTGCAGGAGGGCTGTTGTGACTAGGGGATTTGTAGCTGAAGCTTTCAATTAAAGCGATGCTGCTAAGTGAAAGTAAATGACATTAACATGTGAAATGTCATTTACTTTTATGTAGTGGTTCTCAGGGAAAAATACATGCTTTATTTTGGTTCTTTCTACTGCATATTTGGGCCCTCGTCCACATTGAAAAAGCAGTCATTAACACCTTAATAATGCATTTGTAACTGGGTCACCGGCGGCGGATGTTATGGTTACTACCCCTGCATTATGGGCTCAAATAAGGTTGAGGGGCCTGGGCTCTGTTTTTCCTAAATGGGGGTTGTTTCCAGTAGACTAACAAACAGCATGGTGCCTCCACCCAGAATTAAATTTAAGTGGGCCTGGTGACAGAGTGGTACAACCCCTCCGGGGATGCTGTACCTCCCAACCTCCTCACACAGTCACCCCATGCATAGAACACCAAATGCAATATCAAAATGTCAGTATACCTGCAATTATTGACTCTCTCTAATAAATATGCTCACAATAGACGCTCACAAATATGGGCTCACGAGACAGTTTAAAAAGAACAACAAATCATTTTTTAAAAAGGTTAACCATGGGGAATGAGGGATGCAAAATAAATAACTGACTTCAACTGTTTTAAAGAGTTAAACACTTTCACTGTAACCCCCATGGCTGTAAGTTAGTTGCCCAACCAGGCTTAGCCCATAAAACAACAGCAGACAATTTAATTGTTAATAGCATTAGTAATAACAGTGCCCACCCCCACCAGCAATGCAGTCAGTGTAGTCTCTTTCTTTCCTGCCCACCTGTACTGAGAGCACTACCCACTTCCTGCTGGTACCAGTTCTCCCAGTTAACTAAATGGAAGCTCCCAGTATCTTCACTGGGTACCCAGCCATTGGAACAGTGCAGGTACTATGACGTTGCAGCTGGTTGGCCGGCGTTGGTGCATTTTTAACAAATACAGTAGTTTAAGCCAAACCCCCACAGGCCATGCAATTGTGAAAATGGCTATTTAGCTGGAACAATTGTAAATCCTGGCTTGATGGCCAAAGCATTAGCTTTGGAGAAAACTATATACAAAACCCCAGTTGCAGGGTGAACTTCCAGGGAGCTGAGGCTGGCACAGGGCATCAGGGAAGGGGAGAAAGATTTTTTCAGATACATGAGGGACAGAAGGAGCTACAGAAACCAGATAATGATGATTAGGAAGGACAGAGAGTGGGTGGAGAATGGACAGAAAAGGCAGAAGCACTAAATGAGTACTTCTGTTCTGTGTTCACGAAGAAGAACATCAGACAGCTACCTCAGGGGATTGGGAAGGTGGGCAGGGGGAGGGGTGACAGATGGGGTAATTACGGAGGGCAGGGTGCTGGAGGGTCTGAAGGCACTAAGGGTGGATAAGGCTGGATAAGGCACTAGGTCCAGATGGCATTCATCCCAGGGTGCTGAAAGAACTGGTGGGGGTATTGGAGGGGCTGCTGGTGGACCTGTTCAATACTTCCCAGGACACAGGTTGTGTACCACAGGATTGGAGGATGGCTGACGTGGTGCCCCTCCACAAGAGTGGCCCAAAGGATGAACCAGGCAATTACAGTCCTGTAAGCCTCACATCCATTGCAGGAAAACTTATGGAAGCTATCCTGAAAGAGGCTGGTGACCTTTTTTGGAGGAAAATGGACTCCGGGACAGTCAGCAGCATGGATTCATCTCTGGAAGATCCTGCCAGACCAACCTAATTGAATACTGTGACTGGGTAATGAGGGAACTAAATAAAGGCCATGCAGTAGATGTGCTGTATTTAATTGGCCTCCCTCTAATTTCTAGCAGGACAAGAGGACACAGCTTGAAATTAGAGGGAGGCTGATTAAGGGGTAATGTGAGGAAGTTCTTTTTCACAGAAAGGGTGGTGGATGCATGGAACGGCCTACCTTCAGGAAGTGGTGGATATGAATACAGTGCAGGGCTTCAAACAGGCATGTGATAGGCATAAGGGAGCAATACAGATGAGTAAGAATAGATAGGCCATTGACAGAACAAAGGCCGATGGCACATTTATAAGGTAGAAAAAGACATGGGCAGACTGGATGGGCCTTGAGGTCCTTATCTGCCGTCAACTTCTATGTTTCTATGTAGACTTCGGCAAGGCCTTTGATTCAGTGCCTCATGGGAGGCTGGGGGGCAAGCTGCAATATGTGGGGGCAGGGACAAAGATGGTAAACTGGATTGTGAACAGGCTGAAGGGGAGGCAGCAACAGTTGGTGGTGGGGGGCACTCACGTCCCCAAGGGTGGTGACAAGCAGGGTGCTGCAGGGCTCAGTCCTGGGCCTGGTGTTGTTTGGGTTATTCATATCAGATATCTCACATGGTGTTAAGAGCAAGATCTGTCTGTTCGCAGAGGATACCAAGATAGGGGTGGTGGTGGATGACATAGAGGTGTGGCAGGGGCTACAGGAGGACCTGATGAAACTGGAGGAGTGGTTGGAAAAGTGGCAATTGAGCTTCAGTGCGAAGAAGTGCAAGGATATGCACTTCGGAGCAAGGAACCCAGGGAGGAGCTACCAGTTGGGAGAGGTTCAAACAGAGGTCACAGAGGAGGAGAAGGACCTAGGGTTGATCATAACGGGTACCATGAACAACTCATCTCAGTGCAGGAAGGTGGCAGCTAAGGCCAACAAGATGCTGGGGTGCATTGCGAGAGGAATCTCATCCAGAAATAGGGATGTCAACCTGACACTGTACAGATCACTAGTCAGGCCAGATTTAGAGTACTGTGTGCAGTTCTGGCATCCCTTTCTGAAGAAAGCTATCAGATTGCTGGAAGGGGTGCAGCGTGGGGCAACTTAGATGATCCAGGGGCTGGAGAGCAAAACTTAGTTGAATATGTACACCTTGGAGGAGAGGAGGAATCGGGGGAGGAATATGATTGAAACCTTCAAATATTTGAAGGGGATTAGCAAAACAGGCACAGAAGGGATATTTAAGCTGAGTAGAGGAAGGGACACCAGAGGGCATGGTCTCAGGTTGGAGGGTGGAAGATATCGGAGAGAGACGGGCAGGCATTTTTTCACAGAGGGGGTGGTGGAGAAATGGAACACTCTACCCAAGAAGATGGTGTTCTGTAACACAATGGGCAGTTTTAAAAGGGCATGGGACAGGGTTTGAGGGGGAGTAAAGGTGAGGGGGAGAGGAGGATGGGACAGCTGCAATATCAGGGTGCTACCTGCGCATTCAAGCAGACTAACTTGATAGACCGTAAGGCCTACTTCTGCTGGCAGATTCATATGTTCGTATATTACTCATGGTTCTGGAGATACCGGTCTTTGAGTCTTGCCAGGCTATAGGTCTTTCAAGCAGCAGTTCTGGGGTGCTCTGAACAAGGATGCAGGTCTCAAAGGCTGAATTGATAGCAGGCTCTCTTTGCCAATGTGACACATCTTCTGCTCCTTTTGCAGACAACTGGAAAGACCAGTCTTAGGGACCAGGGCCACACACCTCACCCACCCATCCTGGCATCCATCCCTCAGGGTTAGACAATAGCCAGCACCTAGCAGTGGCACTGACTGGCCAATTCCCCAGACTGTCCACAGGTTTGAAGTCCTCTCTGGCTATCAGCAATCACAGTCTTCAGCCACACTGCAGGCTAGCAGCTGTGGCACTGTTAGAACACAGTACTAGATTACTTCCTATGGCTGTAGGCAGCAATTCATCTCTCAACACTTTGCAGGTGTTCTGGCTCTGTAAAGCAAAAAGAAAACAGCACTTCATACTTTAAACTGCTTGGATGCAGGTTGCAGAAACCCTTTGGAACACCTCCTGACACCAGGCTGTGGAGACCTCAGCAGACCTCCAACCTTCAGAAGGAACACACTCCAAGCCCTCCTTTCACTCTGAGAGCTCCAGGCAGACTGCCCCAAGCTGGATCTGCCCTTGGGGTCTGAAGAAATCAGGGCAGCATCCCATTGGTCAAACAGGCTGTCAATCCATTAAATTAATATGCAGAATGTTCATTCAATGCCTGATTGGCTGTACAAACAGGTGCCAAGAGCACAATCCTCTCCTTTTGCCCAGGAGCCATTGCTGAAGTCCTCTGGACTCCTCAATCTCCCATTGGCTGCTTAGAAGGTCAGGGGTGACAAAGATGGCTGCTCACAGTTCGGGCAGTATAGAGTCCCATCTTTAGCTATATTTTATATAGCTCCTGTCCTTCTTTAATATTAGAGGACCTCAGGGTTCCACAGCCACCCCTCTGCCCTGGTGTCTGATGGCAGAGTGGGTCTTTACAGGGGCTCCCCTGTCTGTCACCATGGCCATAGCACTCCACCCCAGGCAGCAGGCAGGGCTACACATGATAGCAGTCTCAGCTGCTCTTGAAGATATAGCACTTTTTAGCACTTAAAACAAAGTCCTTGCTACTACCCCCTCATATGCCTCTGGACCCCCACTTATGCTGCTTATGTCCCTGGGGGCTGGCGCACATACAGAGGGCTTTGCCAGGAGCCACCAGAGTGGCTTTAACTCTAAGCATCATAGTGCTTCTACAGAGTGTGCGATTTGACTGCAGAGCTCGCATGTTTGAGCAGGCACGAGCTCGAAGGTTCGCACATTGTGCTGTGTGGTGCTCACCTCCAGTTTTACTGCAGAGCAGGTGGTTTAACTTTGGACTTTGCTCCTCGGGTCCCCCACCAGGATTTACAACACCAGAGGCTGGCAGGAGCACAGCAAGGGCAGCACAGACTGCGGATGAGGTGGGGAAGACTTTGGAGGGCAAATGGGGTATGCCCTAACCCGTAAGGGTGGGGTTACATATTATTACCCAACACACAATAAACTGTCACGAACCCACTCCTGGGGTCAGGTCCACTGAGCTCACAGTGCCCACCCCTAAGTACAATCCATGATGGGGGAACAGGAATACCCCTCCTCGTGTCCTCCTAGAGTGCTTGCCAAGTTCAGTGCATCAATTTTAGGGTACCATTAAACCTTTCCACAAGCCCATTGGCTTGCGGGTGATAAGGTGTCGTGCATCTCTACACCACCCCACACTTCTCCCACAAACACTTCATTAGGTCTGATATGAAGGTACCCCCTTGATCAGTGATAAGCTCCTGTGGAAACCTGACAAGGGAGAAAATCCCTAATAAGGCAACTGCCACTTTGTCGGTCCTAAGTGAGGAGAGGGTGACCGCCTCTAGGTATCAGGTGGTGTAATCTACTACCATCAGAATAAACTTCTTCCTGGAGAAGCTTGGGGTGCTCAAATGTCCCACAATATCCATTCCTACCTTCTGGAATGGCACCCCCTTCTGGAGATTGTTCTCTATAACCACATGCAGGGTGAGGTTGTCTGCCACAGACACTTTTTGCACACTCTCTCCTGTCTCACCCCAGTCCAGGAGAACACTAGCTAGTGGGAGAGCTTTCTTTTCCCCAGTGAATCCCCTCAGTTACAAACTGATTAGATATAAGCTGTTCAGACCCAACCAAATCCCCTTTTACTAAGGTAAGAGATGCCCTCGTTTTCCCTTAACCTATGTGTCTGCATCCAATTTACAGTAACTGAGTGTATGTGCTCCCTCATGTTTACAGGCATGCTTTCAGGGATACACAGTGCACCCTACTCTGCTCAAGCACCATTTTGTCCACTCTGTGCCTTTTTAGGACACTGTCTAGCAAGATGCCATGGCTGTTTACAAAACCAGCAGTTATCATTTCTTTTATCTGAGAAATCCCTTTTAGGTAACTTGGGGCTTCCCTCTTTTGGCGGAATCAGTGAGGGTTTTAGCTGCCCTGAAGGTGCGTTTTTCCCTTTCTGCCCTATCACATCTGCCCCACTTTCTTTCAGAGCAGGCCTGCTCCTGGCATAGCGATCTGAGAGCTCAGCAGCCTGCTGTGCTGTTTTTGGATCTTGGTCCTCTAGCCAGGTTTTCAACACTGCTGGGCAAGCCCAAAAGAACTGCTGTAAAAGTACAACCTCCTCAATTTTCCCCTCAGAGTTTGCTTCCACCACCCCACCAATGTTTTAAAAACTGACGTTGCTTTGTGGTGAATTCCTCAAAGCTCACATCAGCTTTTTCAGAGTTTATGGGCTGGCAGTACAGCCTAGAGGTTAGAGGAATGAGGTGTGAATGAGCTTGATACATCCAGCAGACCAGACCTGAGTTTGATTCTCACAACCTCCACTTGCATACTGTGTTACTCTGAGAAAGTCACTTAACTGCCCAGTGCTCCCAGGTCACCCCTGAAAACAGGCACTTGTGCCTAGTGGGCCTTACCCAGTTACCAAAGACTAAAATAAAAAAATTAAAAAAAACTGTAGGCCTCAGGAGTCAGTTCATACTTTTTAAGTAAAGCAGTTTTAAGTTTCTCAGCATCTTGGCTGTCCTCATTATCCATTTGGCCTAGTGCTTCATGCCTTTTTCCAGTAAGTAGCAGGGATAGCTGGAAGCTCCAGGACTCCCTGGGTAGCTTGGCCTGGATACAGACCTTTTCAAAGGAATTTAAAAATGCATCCATATCCTCTCCCTCTTTAAACTCAGCTATTAATTTGGAATTTAATTTATACCCCAGCCCTGGAGTTTCAGGTACACCCCTGCCACTTACCTCCTCTGGCACTGGTCATTGGAGTCTCAGCTTCTCCAGTTCAAACTCTCCCTGAAGCTGCCTTTCTTTTTCCTCAGCCTTTCTCTGAAGCTGCTCTTCCTTTTCCTCTGTCTCTCTCTGGTGCTACCATTCCTGCATCTCCAGTTTGAACCTCTTCTGCTCTCTTTTCTGCTGGGCTTCAAACTTTTTCTGCATCAACTCCAGTTTCCTCAGCTCAAATTGCAGCCTGATCCCTTCCAGCTCGGCTCTGTGGTGACCTTCCTTGGGTGCCATGGCTCTGGGTTCCCTCTGGTCTCGCTATCCTCCTCCCTGGTACTGGACACTGTGATGTCCCCTGGCACCCCCACGCCCAAGGTCTGATCCCTTTTAGTCACTTGCTGTGACTCAAGGATCAGGGCAACCTCTTGCTCATTGGCTGCCATGAGAGCCTCCATGAGGTTCTTTTTGGTTTGTCCCCTCATACTGGACCCCTCTTTCCTGACACAATTGCCTTAGGTAGTCTGCAGTGTATTCAATGTAGTTTGAAGCCATTTTCTTCCCTAACTACTGCTACACTTGCACTGGAAAAAAAAAAGGTAGGGAACTTTACTATAACCAAATTATTTTTTCCCAAATCTCTGCCTTGATTGTGTGTGGATTGTTCTTAGTTACCAATCTGATACACTGGCCTTGAATTCAGCTGTTATGCCTGTGCCACCAATATCTCTCAAATTGCAACACTATGCAACCAGATCTCTCAGATCCTACTACTGTGCACCAGATCTGTTACATACCCACTCCTGGGAGTCAGGTCCACTGAGCTCACAGTGCCCACTACTAAGTGCAATCTGTGATGGGGGGAGGACAGGAATACTCTTCTCATGTCCTAGAGTGTTTGCTGAGTTCACAACTGAACACCTGCCACAAGGTCCCAGGGCTTCCTCTTTAAACTCTGGATAAGGGTGCAGCACCAGTCTCAAGTGTTGTAGCCAAATGAGAACCCTTCTTGGTTGTGGCACTAAGGGGGAAGATCCAGGCATTATGATCTCTTTGGGGTAGCCTCGTGACCCTAATTTTGTCTTCTCCCACAGGGCATGCAACAACCTGGTTCAAATCCCCACAGACACTTTCCTGAGACTTTTGTATTCTCCCTATCTTTTACCCAGACTTCCCTTACAGATCCCTGCTTGATTGGTAGCTTATGGTGGCACCCCTTTAGCAATAACAGGTTGGTCACAGATTATTAATAAACATCCCACAATCATGCACAATATAAAAGTATTGCTCAGGCAGGTTTTCTGAAAAAAATGTTTTTTACTAAATACTTAAATAATTATCATGAATTTACAACTAAAAGATTCATAAATTTGGTCACAGAATAACACAGATAAAAATAGACAGGTACATGAAAACACACTATAAACTTTTAACTAATTTCTACCTCACGTTTGTAGTGTATTGAAGACCAGAAGAATAAGTGAAGTCTGAAAAATTCTTTCCTTCATTTTCAGCCAATGGCTTTCAGTGTCTGCTGACAGTTTGTTCTGTGTCTTGTCAGGAAGTGGGTCTGTTGACATGCTCCAGGAAAATGAGAGATTGCTACTGTTTCAGAGCTCCTTAAATAGTACCACAATTCCTGGTCTGGTCCTAAGTTTTAGGCCGGTAGATGTCATTCTTGCACTTTCCCAAACATTTATGGAATTATTATTCCTTATCTGGGTTCTTATATCACAGTTTCCATGCACAGTAATACATTTCACAATTGATGCCTTTGATGTCTCATTGCCTTACAATATAACACTTGTAAGATGACTCACACCAGCCTGTCAAGAATGGCTACTTCCCAGATCCTGGTTCCCAAGCATCCTGTCTTTGAAGTGCAAAGGTTTACCTCCTGACTTTTATTACCTCTGCTTCCCTCAATTAAGTTTACAAGGCATTTCCACTCCTTTTAGAGTATAATTTAGCTTCCTGGCAAGCAGCTGGTTCCTAGGTCACAGATGAATATCAGGCATTCTGTCTTTCTACACGACCCTTTTTCTTAACACTGGCATTTAATATACATAAAATCACATAAACACATAACAGAATTATATCAGCAAATAATGACTGGCAGTGGCTAGCTCACTACATAAACCACCCCAATAACACATGTAACAAGCACCTTAATAACACATCTACTAAGCCCTTTAATAATAAATCTAACAAGCTCCTTCATGACACATATAACAATCACCCTACCCCAGCCCTAAACCCTACCGCAGCAAACTATTCTACCCTACAGAAAAACACATCCAACATCCTCCCTCCCATCTCACTCACTAAAACAGTTCTTGAATATTCAGGTCCAAGGCACTCCTTGCTGCCACCATTCAAAAAAATCCTAGCAGGTCCCACAATTCTCTCACTGTGCCCTGCTCCAAAGGCCACTCCAGCCATATGAAGAGCTGCTCCTGGACTGCTCCAGACTGCAAACCATGGTATCTGCCCCTCTCAACTGTGGTGACTGCATGCCACTCCTGCGACTGCCACAGACCACTACTGCCATCACTTCAGTAAAGAAAAGACTGCCAGAGCCATGGTTTCTTTTATAGGAGACCCCTGCACTAAGGAAACATGACAGGGACAAAAAAAATGTCAGTCCCTTAAAAACCTACTACACTATGGAAAAACACAAAGTACCTTCTTAAAGATACATATCACTACACTACAGAAAAATTACTAAACTACGTTAAAACATTAACACAAACCACCACACTACAGAAAATAACTACACTATGGTAAAGCATGGAACACAGCAAAATGTGTCCACCTTAATGCATTATATACAATAAAAGATGGCAAAGTCCAGTATACTCATGAAACAATACCATTTTGGGGTTCAAAAGCTCATAAAGGCCACTCACCCTTTGGAATTGTGCCTCTATGGCTTGTTCTACCACTCAGTGGTATTATTTCCTTGCATACCACACTTTGCCATCATTTAGGCTCTCTCTCTCTCCCCATAGATACACATTTGTATAGCTATACCCCTATACAGCATGCATCCCCCCATATACCTCATGGGTAAGGATACCACTTCCTCACACTGCCATCAGGCTGCAATATATGTTTTATGGGGTTAATGGGAACTTTCCTCTCTCACTACTGGGGGGCATAGAATACACCATTCGTTATTCAGATCTAAATAATGAATAGTGGTACTATTCATCCCCTATTTGGGAAATCCTATCTAAAACAAAGGAAAAGAAACAGCAACCCCACCCTCCTCCCTAGCCAAGATTCTTTATTCCAGCCCTTGTCTCCTCACCCTCAGTTATAATCCCCTCTCACTCTCCTCCCCCAGCATACACATTTTGAGAATAAAACATTTATTTTGTATAGAAAACTCGAATACTGGGCAACCGGCACAATCCACCCACCTTCACATCTGACTGCTGACATTCAGCATTTTGCCATGCACTAACAGATTTTGCCCCCCACTCCCACAGCAGGACCCCACCCCACACACCCAGCCAGCACCCAATTCCATACTTGATGGAAGAAGGCAACCGACACAGCCCACCCTCCTCCACTGCCGGCAGCCTTCTTCTGAAGGAAAGTGCTCACATGCTTGCTCACGTAGTAAAACCAGCTGATCATGTGATGCTAAACCACCTCTTCCCTCGGTCACACCAAGCAGGGCAGAACAGACTACTGTAGTTCCTACCACTGATCACAGCAGTTCTTTCCTAAGGCACACAGTTTTCTTGCAGATGACACAGGAAGTTGATTTTTCAGCTTTACAGGATTCACCAGACACTCACACAACAACAATTTGAATGGAACTCTAGCAGCTTTAAACAGGATACAACAGGAAACAACCAGGTTATCTAGCTCTGAGGCTGGCTAGGCCCTCAGCTGTCCTCCTCCGCACTTCTTTCTCCTCCAACTGCCCAAGAAGGACTGACTGAAATCCCTTCTTGCTGTGGGGAAGGTTCCAGCTCAGCTTCTTATTAGTTGACTTGCTTGTCAATCACTTTTCTGGCTCCTCCAGTGGTGAAAAAAAGATGTCAAGCACTCTTTACTTTAGTCCTAGAGTGCCCTGGGTCTCTTGCAGGACCTCTCGAATTCCAATCAGCTGATTGTGACAGTCAAAGGTCGCCAAGATGGCGATGTCCAACTGTTTACATTCATATTGTACCTGCTCTTGCTCTCATGCTATGTTCTTAAACTGGATGCTGTATTATTTATTTTACAAAGTAGCAAGTTGCAATTGTAATCTAGTTTGCGGCAATGGCACCAGTGTGGATTCATCTGGTCCTCTTCAGGCACACGTGTAACTCTCTCATTGGTGGCACAGAACAAGAAGAAGTTAAAGGGTATCAATATGTTTCCTTATGAAATTATTGTAAAGGTTACTATTAGGATCTAGTATGTAAATTGCTGGGTTATATTTAGAAAATGTTTCCAGTAAGACAAAAAAAATGCTTTTTAAATAGGGATGTGGAGGCATCCATTTTGTGGACAGGAAGGGTGCTGTGATGATGTCACTGCCTCACCTGTGTTAACAGTGTGCAGTGCACCAAGTGAGAACAGTTCGACTGTGCTATCAGGGATTCAGTTATATTCTGAGGAATACCCATGATTTTACGTTTGGCAGAGTGCAAGAAAATAATCCAGTGCTTCTATTCATTCATTTCATTACATTTTCATTTCATTTATATATTCTTTGGTAACTGGGTAAAGGCACTGGACCCAAGGTCCCTTTTCAGGCCCGACCAGGACAAAAAAACATTCAAGAATACACAAATACGATCAACAACAATACAATACCAAAAAATATAAATTACAATTACAAGCAGATTTATGTAATAAATAACTTTTTAAACTTTGTTTAAAAGTTAAAACAGAGGGAGCAATCCTAACATCAAGTGGAAGTGAATTCCAAAACAAGGGTGTTGCTATTGAAAAAGCTCTAGAACTTATTCTAAGCCGAGACCTGAGGACAAAATATAGGGGGCCATCAACCGACCTCAAGTTGGGAAGCAATTCTCTCATTACAACAAGATCAGAAAGAGGAAAAAGGGAGCCAAAGTAAAAACATTTATACATCAGACAGGCAACAAAATATTCTATTCTGCAACTAGGGGAAAACCACCCCAACCGAGAATAAAGATTACACCGATGTGTCCTATTGGGGGCTCCTAAAATAGATCTACAAATATTATTATAGGCCACAGTTAGTGCTTGCATTTCTTTTGTACCTATGTTATAATATAAACAAGAACTGTTATCAAAATATGGGAGAAGAGAACCAATAGCAATTGCTAATCTAGTTGCTTGTGAGAAGAATGATTTGAATTTGTATAACACCCCTATTCTTTGATTTATTTTCTTAACCATAGACTGAATCTGAGGTGAAAAGGTCAAACTGGGGTCCAATAGTGTGCCCAAATACTTAAATTGAGACACTTGTTCAAGCAGACCACCCCGAAAATCAGATATCCTCAGTTCCGGGGTGTCCACCAACATAAATTGCATGCCAAATAACATAACTTTTGCTTTAGCTGAGTTCAAATCCATAGCATTTAAAGTAAGCCAAGAACAGACGGCACCAAAATCCTTTTTTGGGAACAAGAAAGTTCAGACACAGAATTTGACTGAGCATAGATTACAAGATCATCTGCATAAAGCAGTGATTCGCTAAACTTATAAACTCCAGGAAGCTGATTAATAAAAATAAAAAATAACAGGGGTCCCAAAATGGACCCCTGAGGCACACCACAACTAATTGGCAAGACATCAGAAACCACAGAACCTACTTGAACAAATTGACACCTGTAACTCAGATAATCATAGAACCAAGAAACAGCGACATCAGAAAACCCCAGATCTTTATCAGTTAAAGCAGAAAGAGCCTGGGAAGGCAGTCAGAATAGCAAAGGCCCAAACCGAGGAAAGGACAGCCAACACTGTTAAGAAGAGGGATACGACCTTTTCTAGGTGCATTAGAGAGTGAAGAAAGCCCAAAGGAGGGATACTAAGGCTAAATAAAGGGGAAGGAATGTGGGTAGAGGGTGACAGTGAAAAAGCAGGGATACTGAACGAATATTTCTGCTCAATATTCACAAAGGAAGAGGAGGGGGAGGTACCTAAACCAAACAAAAGAAACACTCTGAAGATGGGGGTCTATACCAGTTCATTTACAGAAGAAAGGGTTCTGAAAGAAGCAATAAAACTGAAGGTGGACAAAGCAATGGGGCCTGATGGGATTCACCCAAGAATTCTAAAGGAACTAAGGGTAGAACTAGTGGCACCACTGACTACTCTCTTTAACAAATCATGGGAGGATGGGGTGGTACCTGAGGATGGAGGAGGGCGGATGTGATTCCTCTTCACATAAGTGGGAGCAGGACAGAGGCAGGAAACTACAGGCCAGTTAGTTTGACCTCAGTAGTAGGGAAAATGATGGAATCACTTCTGAAGGAAAGAATTGTTGAGTACCTAGAGGCCAGTGGGGAACAGGACCCAAGGCAGCATGGATTCACAATGGGAAGGTCGTGTCAGATGAATCTAATAGATTTTGTTGACTGGGTGACCAAAGTAGTAGACCAGGGAGGGGCTGTGGACATAGCCTACCTAGATTTTAGCAAGGCATTTTATACAGTCCCACACAAAAGATTAATACACAAGTTAGCCAGCCTTGGAGTGGGTCTCAAGGTGGTAGCCTGGATAAATAATTGGCTAGACAACAGGATGCAAAGGGTAGTAGTAAATGGAATCCACAGTGAAGAAAGGAGGGTTACTAGCAGGGTACCGCAGGGTTCAGTACTAGGACCAGTCCTTTTTAATGTCTTTATAAGTGACATTGCAGAGGAACTGACATTGCAGAGGAACTGGAAGGAAAAGTATGTATCTTTGCAGACGACACTAAGATCTGCAACAGGGTTGATACACAAGATGGAGTGGAAAGGATGAGAAGGGACTTGGCAAGGTTGGAGGAATGGTTAGATGTATGGCAGCTCAGATTCAATGCAAAGAAGTGCAAGGTAATGCACCTGGGAAACAAAAACCCGGGGAAGAGTACACAATGGGGGGTGAGATACTGACAACAGTAAAAATAGAAAGGGACCTGGGGGTAATTATATCAGATGACCTAAAGGTGGGCAAGCAATGTGAGAAGGCAGTAAGGAAGGTGGGGGAATATTGGGATCCATAGGGAGAGGTGTCAATAGTAGAAAACAGGAAGTTGTTATCCCTCTGTACAGACAGTTGGTGAGACCCCATCTGGAGTACTGTGTGAAGTTCTGGAGACCCCATCTCTGCAAAGACATAGACAGAGTGGATGCTGTCCAGAGGAGGGCAACCAAAATGGTGCAGGGTCTGCACCAGAAGACATACAAAGAAAGACTAAAGGAGCTTAATATGTATACCCTTGAAGAAAGAAGGGAGAGAGAGGGGACATGATAGAAACTTTCAAGTACCTCAAGGGAATCAACAAAGTCCAAGAGGGTAGCATCTTTCAGAAAAAGAGATGTGCAAGAACAAGGGGGCACAATCTGAAGATGGGGGGATGGCTCAGAGGTAATGTGAGGGAATATTTTTTCACCGAGAGGGTTGTGTATACATGGAACAGCCTCCCTGAGGAGGCCGTGGAGTCAAGAACAGTGGGGGAATTCAAGAATTCATGGGACAGACATAGTGGGGGTTAGGAGGAAGTAAGCTGTTGGTTAACTAGGATCTGCAGCTTATCTGTTAGGTAGGAAAATGGGCAGACTAGGTGGACCTAGCGGTCCTTATCTGCCATCACATTCTATGTTTCTATGTTTCTATCTTTCAATTGTGTGCAAGCCAAACCGTGATCAATCAAATCAAAAGCCTTGGTTAGGTCCATGAACACTGCTCCAGTCATCAAACCCTTCTCAAACCCACATAGGACGGTGTTTGTGAACCCAACCAAGGCTGTGCCCATACCAAAATGCTTACAGAGCACATGTTGTTGCCTTGACAACAAATCATGGGTAACCAAATAGGCATCAATTTGCTTAGCCACTAAACGCTCAAGTAGTTTGCTAAGGGGATTCAGTATTGATATTGGCCTATAATCATCCATGGAAGTAGCACAGCTCTTTTTTGGAATTGAAACCACCTTAGCTTTCTTCCAGAACAGTGGAAAGACACCTGTAGCCAATGACATATTAAAAATATAACAAAGGGGATCCGTAATAAAGGGGATAGCCAATTTTAAGAAGCGGGCATCCAACCCTTACCCGCAGTTAGTCCCTTTATTTGGGAGAGACTGCAGAAGATGAAAAACTTCATTTGATGTTACTTCCTTAAACAAAAACCTGGTTTCATCTACCAAAGGAACAATGGAAAAGGATTTAGTATTACAAGCCTGAGGGAAAAAAGATCTAAAAGTTACCAATTTCTTTGTTGTCAACATTTAATTTCTGGATGTCAGATTTTGATTTAGGAGAAAGTAAAGAATTTACGTTATTCCAAAACTTCTTTGGATCTGCCCAGCCATCTTCAAAGCAAACCCCGAAAAAAGCATTTTTAGCATTTCTAACAGTTTGAGAGACTAAATTCCAAAGGCCACGGTAAAGATCCATTAAAACTCTACTGAGAGATAATTTAAATTTAGTCCAAGCACTATCCCACGCCTTAATTAATTTCTTAATGCTGGGACCAAACCATCCAGTAGGAGAACCTCTACCTTGAATGGTCCGCAAAGGGAAAAGGGATTCTTGAATGGGAAGAAGTTGGCTACAAAAAAAATCTAGTGCTGTATCCACATCTGGAATACATTAAGGAAATGACCAATCAATTAACCTCAAAGAAGAATATAACAGAGAATAATCTATCCTTTTAAATGATCTAGTCTGAAACACAGAAGGAGGGGGTTTAAGACAGCGAAAATCTAGGACACAAAAGGTGATCATGTGGTCGCTCACGGAATCTGCCAAGACACCAGAGGCCCCTCCCCTTCCCACTCTATTAGTCAAAACTCAATCCAACAGAGAATGATTCTGTGAGATGGGATTGAGACGGTAGGCACATTTATACACTGAGTCAGTCCGTAAGAGAAAAGAAGAGATTCGAGCCCCATGGTGTCATTAGCCCTCCAATTCAAATTCATATCTCCAACAACAACAGAATCACTCTGCTTTAAATAAACTTCACAAACGTCCAAGAAATGTTTAAACCCTTGAAGACCACATTTAGGAGGATTATACAAACAGCCCACGTTTAACTTTTTCTTTCCTCCAAGAACAAATTGTAAAACCAACCAATCAGTATCACAATCCAAATCCTCACTAGACCTTAAAAAATTAATTTCTAAATGATCCCTATAATAAATCAAGACCCCACCACCCTTTTTTTGACCTTTACGGTCTACCCTAAATATTTTATAACCCCCAATATGACACACATTATCAGGCACCCCCGGCTTCAACCACATTTCTGATAAAGCAACAATATCAGGCAGATATAGGGCAATAAACTGTTCGATTTAAGCAATCTTAGGGATTAAACTACAAACATTCAAATGGATAATTTTAAATCCATGACAATTATTCAAAGATGGTGCTTGAGAGGAAGGCATAAAGTCCAAAGAGCAAAGCCCTGGATTCAGTTCAACATCACCAGAAACTAACAACAGAAAGGTGGTTGAAACACAGTTGCCCAATTTAGAACAAAGTAACATGCCATAGTACAAATAAGTAAAGTAATCTCTATTCCCACATTGTCTTATGGGCATAGGGCTACTCAACAACAATTGCCATGAATCAATAGCAACAACATCAACAACTAAGCAATCTGAAAAGCAAAAATCACTTGTCTCATATGAGGCAATATTCCTGGTGCCAAACCTATATAATTCAATATGATCCACATATATATTGCAGTGTCAGTGGCTCAGTAGGTAGCACACTCGCCTCTGAGGCCGGGAGATCAGAGGGCTGTGGGTTCAGTTCCCACATCTGGCACTTGAGTTAATATCCCAGTACTGACACTGTAATGCAGCATGAGAGGGGTGCTGCATTTCTGAGGTGCCGTCTTTCGGATGAGATGTTAAACCGAGGTCCCATCTGCCTGGATTGGTGGTAGTTCAGGTGGATGTTAAAGATCCCATGGCACTTATCGAAAAGAGTAGGGGAATTTCCCCGGGGTCCTGGCCAAATTTCCCTCATTCACTAAAAATACCACCAACAGCTTAATCTGGTTCAAGGTCAGTTGCCATTCATCTGTATCCCCCTCCCCGGTCGTGCCTGAAAATAGGCAGGATTTGTCTAGTGCACTTACCCGGTCAACAAAAGCTAAATAAATAAATAAAATAAATAAATATATCAACCCCCAACCAAAGAATACACACGCAAAAAAGGTAAACATTTAGCTTCCCACATTATTAACATAACATACTTACAACACCAACAGTATTACGATCAAACACTCCCAATCTCCTGCCTCCCTCAGACTCCCTTAGACTCCCCTGCTCTTATTGCATTTGCTACACCTGCACCACACAAACGCCACCATGTTTGGTAAGTGAGATCTTTAAACACCGCAACCCCACAGACAGGGCTGCCACCACCAATCAGCGGGAGGGAGTGCAGCTAGCAACAGGTAGAAGAAGCTAGTAAGTATCTAGCAACAGGGCTATGAGCAGGGTGCAATTACTGAAGTGGCAGCAGCTGTACTTAATTAATCAGCTCTACTCTTGGAAGGACAGCACAAACACCCTGAACAGTACACTTTAGGTCCCTTTTTGAGCAGCACACAAGTAATCACTTTGTAACCAGCAGTTCAGCAGGGACTCAAACCAGCAGTGCTAAATAATAAAATCTCCACGGCATTAAAATGTACCCCAATACTGTGACAACCCATACGCCAGCAGGCTTAGTTAATTCCCAAAGTCAATAAGGGGTTTAGCAGTATCACACTCCAGCAACATGAAGCTCACACAGTCTCTGAATAAAATGAAACACAGTGCAGCGATAATAGTTACAGTTCCTGTAGTCTCTCCAAAGACCCACTGCCACACAGCTCAGATCTCCCAGGAATACAGCAGCCTTCCAGATGGAAATGTGGAATATAGGGTTCTTCCTGTCATAATGACCAGATATTCTACATGGTCCACTGTGCTTTTAAAGTGCCAGGAGGGTTGAGGATGACAGAACAGGATCCTTGTCTATAGGAGCAGTTTGTTTCACCTGCTTAATTGCATACTATTAGAGCTAGTGAGGCAGTGACATCATCACAGCACCCTTTCTGTAAACAAAATGGATGCCTCCACATTACAATTTTAAATGTATTGTTCTGCCTTACTGAAAACATTTTCTAAATATAACCTAGCAATTTACATACTGGATCCTCATAGTAAACTTTACAATAATTTCATAAGGAAACATATGGATTCCCTTTAAATTCCAAACCTTCTTCACCTGGGCTCAAACTCCAGTTCCAGTTGGAGGTAGCAGGCATCACATATGGACCCACCCTGAGACTCCAATGGCTCAGCAGGTAAGCCCCATCTTTGGGGGGGGGGGGGTTACATTGATCCCAGAATAAAATTGTTGGCTTCAGCAGCATGCTTTTGTTATGGTTGGACCAATTCTTTTGAATTCTCTACCCCTGTACGTTCACAAATCTCCTAATGTTTTGAGCTTCCTCAGTGCTTCTCCTCACCCCTTGCATGCGTGGTGCTTCCAATGAATTTCCCCTGCTTTATCCTCTAAGATACTAATTAGCACTTACCCCACCAACACCTGCTTCACCAGCCTCCTTCTCCTCTTCTCCCAACTCCACTCTAGACTAGGCTTTGAGCTGCTTATCTTCCCCCCCAACTGCCCCTCACCCTTTCCTACCCTCACCCCAGACAAGGCTACTAAGCTGCTAATTCCTCCCCACCTCAATACCCCCCTTCAACTTTCTGATTTACTACCCTCCTCCTCACCCTCTCCTAACTCCACCCTTGTCAGTGGCTTCTGCACTGCTAAACTCCTTCTCCATACCCCTCCTTCCAGACCTCCCAGTGTCCCATGCTACCAATCTACTGCCTTGCTCTCTCCCTCCTCCTGCTTTCTTCCCTAACTTTTTCTCTTAATCCCCCCCCCCCCCATCTATGCACTCTACAAGGTCACTAATTTACTTTTGTATTCCTAGTTGTCTTCACTCTATTAATATGTATCTCATGTTTACCTAAATGTACTTTATGGACTGTATTTGTAAAAAAACCAAAAACAACAACTACAACCTAATTGTAAAATGTAAAGGTCTATCTAAATGTATTTTATGGCTTTGTGTTTGCAATTTCTGTTGTTTGTTCTCTGTAAATTTACTTTGTTTGTATTTGTCTCTGTTGCAGAACCTATGTAAATGAGCTGCTAGCTCATAGGTAGTAATTTCTGAGTATTAATAATAATAATAATAATAATTTATTGTTTTATTGTTACTGCTTTGTATTGGTTTTCTTTTTTTTTTTCATGTTTCACATGTATTGATGATTTTGTGTTTTTGTGACATGCAGCATGTGGATACTTTTGTGAATTGTGCTTAATAAACAAAAAATAGTAATGAAAATAGTACTAGTTTTTATGGTTCTGTCATTTTTGAGCACTGCCATTTCAGTTCTAGTACTTACCCACAATAACATGGACTACATGGCCCAGCTGATATGGGTGGCACCCTTGAAGAAGCTCCAGGACCAGTGGCAAAACATGAGGTTGCTTGTTGTGGGGAAAATGAGATGTCACTATTGCTTTGCACATCTTTAGTATCTATTTTTAACTTAAAGAAATAAACTTGGCAGTTTTTATCTGGCTTGGTAGCCTATTTGCAAGCCTTTGTAAGTTTAGAAACATAGACTTTGACAGCAGATAAGGACCACTTGGCCCACCCAGTCTGCCAGTTTCCCTACCTATTTGATAAGCTGCAGATCCTAGTTAACCAACAGCCTACTTCCTCCTACCCCCCACATTATGAACATATGAAGCTTGCCGTCAGAAACAGGCCTCACAGTCTATCAAGTCTGCTTGAATGTGCAGCTAGCACCCCTATACTGCAGTTGCCCCAACCCATCCCCCTCTCACCCTCGGAAACTGCTCAGAGTTGTTTACCCAGCCTCCCCCTTGCCTTGTCCCATGCTCTTTTGAAACTGCCCACTGTCCTGCATGCCACCACCTCCTCTGGTATAACGTTCCATTTTGACACCACCCTCTCAGTGATTATATAATTACCTTATCTGGCACATGCATTTTCAAATTTCCCCACTGTTTTTGACCCCACAACCTCCTCAGGAAGGCTGTCCCATGCATCCACCACCCTCTCCATGAAAAAATATTTCCTCATGTTTCCCCTGAGCCAACACCCATCTTCAAACTGTGCCCCCTTGTTCTTGCACATCTCTTTTTCTGAAAGATGCTACTCTCTTGGACTTTGTTGATTCCCTTGAGTTGCTTGAAAGTTTGTATCATGTCCCCCCTCTCCCTTCTTTCCTCGAGGGTATACGTATTAAGCTCCTTTAGTCTTTCTTCGTATGGTTTCTGGTGCAGACCCTGCACCATTTTAGTTGCCCTCCTCTGGACTGCCTCCATCCTGTCTATGTCCTTGCAGAGATGGGGTCCCCAGAACTGCATGCAGTATTCCAGATGGGATCTCACCAACTGTCTGTGCAGAGGGGTGACAACTTCCTGTTTTCTACTGGTGATGCCTCTCCCTATGCATCCCAGTATTGTCCCAGCCCTCCTTACTGCCGTCTCACATTGCCTGCCTACCTTTAGAACATCTGATATGACTACCCCTAGGTCCCTTTCCATTTTTGTTGTTGTTAGTACCCCTCCCCCCCCCACTGTGTTCTCTTCCTTTGGGTTTTTGTTTCCCAGGTGCATTACTGTACAAACATAGAAACATAGAAGTTGTCGGCAGATGGGGACCATACGATCCAGCAAGTCTACCCTTGGCTTCCTACCCCCTTCTTAGCTGCCTGCTTGTGTATCCCACAGTATCTGTCCCATGCCTGCTTGAATTCCCCCACTGTCTTGGCTCCCACCACCCCCTTCAGGAGGCTATTCCATGGTTCCACAACATGCAATGTGAAGAAGAATTTCCTCGTATTGCTTCTGAACTTTCCTCCCTTAAGTCAAACATTGTGCTCTCTAGTCCTGCTATAGCCTTTACCTGAAAGAGGTTCTGCACATGCACCCTGAAGTTGCCTTTAATGTATTTGAATGTTTCTATCATGTCCCCATGATTCCTGTGTTGTTCTAGGGAGTATAATTTGATGTCATCCAGTCTTGCCTCGTATGGTTTCTCATGCAAGCGCTGCACCATCTTGCACTTCTTTGCATTGAATCCAGGCTGCCATACTTTTGACCATTCCTCCAACCTTACCAAGTCCCTTCTCATCCTTTCCTCCCCCCCTTGTGTATCAATCCTGTTGCAGATCTTTGTGTCATCTGCAAAGAGGCATACTTTTCCTTCCAGTCCTTCTGCAATGTCACTTATAAAGACATTAAAAAGGACCGGCCCCTGTACTGAACCCTGCAGTACCCTGCTAGTAATCCCCCTTTCTTTGGAGTGGACTCCGTTTACTAATACCCTTTGCATCCTGTTGTCTAGCCAATTTTTTACCCAGGCTACCACCCTGGGACCCACTCCCAGGCTGGCTAACTTATTTATTAATCTTTTGTGTGGGACTGTGTCAAATGCCTTGCTAAAGTCTAGGTAGGCCATATGATGTCCACAGCCCTTCCTTGGTCTACTACTTTAGTCACCCAGTTAAGAAATCTATTAGATTTGTCTGACATGACTTCCCACTGTGAATCCATGCAGCCTTGGGTCCTGTGCCCCACTGGCCACTAGGTACTCAAAACTTCTTTCTTTCAGAAGTGATTCCATCATTTTCCCTACCACTGAGGTCAAGCTAACAGATCTATAGTTTCCTGCCTCTGCCTTGCTCCCACTTTTGTGAAAGGGAATCACATCCACCTTCCTCTAGCCCTTAGGTACCACACCATCCTCCAACGATTTGTGAAAAAGGGTAGTCAGTGGTGTCACTAGTTTCCCCCCTTAGTTCTTTTAGAATTCTGGGGTGAATCCCATGAGGCCCCATTGCCTTGTCCATCTTGAGTTTTAGGAGTTCTTTCAGGACCCTTTCTTTCATGAATGGACTGGTATTGACTCCCCAATCCAGAGTGCTTCTATTGTTTGGTTTAGGTACATTCCCCTCCTCTTCTTTTGTGAATACTGAACAAAAGTATTTGTTCAGTATCTCTGCCTTTTCACTGTTACCCTCTGCCCCCCTTCCCTTCTTTAAGCCTCACTATCCCTCCCTTGCTCTTTTCTTTGCTCACTAATGTACCTATAAAAGGTTTTATCTCCTTTCTTACCCGAGGTGGCTATCTTTTCCTCGGTTTGGGCCTTTACTATTCTGACTGCCTTCCCCGCTTCCTTCTTTTATGAGTTTTGGTGAGTAAGTGTCTTGCTACTGTCAGTATCAATTCAAGAACCATTTCTCCCTTAACCCTAGTTGGCTCATATGCAGTATATGGGTCCCAAAATGGCGGACGAGACTTCAGCTAGTGAGATTTCGAACAGTGACATCCTTACATACAATTAGAAGTAGGGTAGATATAATATACTACTCATGGTGAGGGGTGCTTGAGGGGCTTTGCCCCCCAAAACTAAATGATTGGATGTATGTGAGGGAGGGGGTATGGGGGACACAGCCCCTCGATCTGTGGAAATCTTGTCTGCCATTTTGATGGAACCCATAAACTGTAGCTGCTCCACCTAGTTTTCACGATTCAGTATGTAGTAGTGCAGCATTATTAGTTACATACAGCAGAGTCCAGTGTGGCTTTTTTCTCTAGTAGTGATGCAAAGATATTCCTGGCAGCAAACGGCTTAAACATCTGTCTCAAAGATCACTGGCAGCACAATATGAGTTTTTAATTTTCATTAGAAATAAAAATAACATGTATGAGTAATAAAATAATGTTTTTAATGCAAAAAATGTTCAGACAGACTTACTGTAGTGTGGTGCCACAGTGCTTTTTACATTGCTTCCCCTTTCCTTATAACATAATGTTAGTCATCTGTGTCTAATTTTTCCTACTGAACATCCAGACCTACAGTACATGAAAAAATGTTTTCTCTTTATACATTTTGGGCCATCTGAAGCCTACCCCATCCAGCTGGGATCTGTTTCTATCTAAACATCTCCTACCATGGCTTGTCTATGGCTTTCCCTCATGGTGGGGCCTAACCGGGCTGCTACTACCAGTGAGGAACATACGTACCAGAGCTGGGATGTGGGAGTCAGGGACATCTCCAGGTCTTCATGTATGACTGGGAGGTATGCTTTTCCACTAACTGCCCCCCCAGACGTCACTATGGCAGAGCCCCATGCTGATGTCCTGCTCACCCACCTCTCTTTGCTGGGTACAACTTTCTGCTACCCATGGCCACCAGGGGGCAGTGATGCATCAACCCAGGCCTTCCACCTTCCCTGGAGGAGGAGGGTGTCTGCTGTGGTGCAATACCTTCCCATGCCAGTGTCATCCTACCTGACTGTAAACTTCCAGATCTTAACCTCAGCAGAACTGTGTGCCAGTGCCACAGGCTGGCTCTGAAAGTAATTTTGTTTGGGAAAAAAATGAGATATTAGCTTATAGCGACAGAAGTAACTACTTTTTATACCAAAGGATTCCAGTTACTACTTTGTAGCAGAAGGAAGGCAGTGCTATGACTAATGAAGCATCACGTTGCTTTCCTGGCACAGTGCAGCACTAAGAACATGGGGATGAGACAGCACAGCAATGATGGAAAAACACACAATGGTACTTTTTTCATTATTTTTTTTTTTCACTAAAGAATATTTTTGTTACAAACGCATTTTAAGCGTAAAGCAACACACAATGCACAGCATGCTGGAGATGATCTTTAATTGTCCCCTGTCTTGTGATAACAACTGTGCTGGGATAACGTCACCTGCCCACTTGCTAGCATTCTTCTACTTCCTTCCATGGAAACAGTACTGTAAGTGAGAGCAAACGTGCGTGAGAAAGGAGTAGAGTTCTTTTTGTGCCAGGCTCTTGTTGGCTTTTTTCAAATCCCTTCTGATCCCTGTCAATGACGTGAAACACAGCTATGCATCAGTTGGGCCATAGTGAGACTGTCAATGACACCTGAACAACAAAAGTCTTTTGAAAAGCTAAGTGCAGCTCAAGACTGGGCCCTATTTTCCTATGATTTCCAGTCCATGTGCATTGATCTGCCATGTTTGTGGCCTCAGTGCTATTTGCCCTTCTTTTATAATGTAAATGAGGGTGTTGGAGTTAAACTCACCCCCATGGAAATGCTAATAATAGCATCTTGTTGACATTGGCACATTACCTCATGTCTCTAATGTATGTACATTTATACACCATAAATTAACACTGGCACTAAACTGTTCAGGTTAAATAGAGCTAGTAATTAGCTAATTACCTTTAAGATGGAGACTTGCTAAATTTACATTTCTAGTGTTCCTATTATGCAAATGTGCACAGTTCACCGAAAGCTGGGAATGAGGTAGCTTGAGTCACATGCTCACGTACTAACGAATGGCTGCATTTAACCTACAGCACTCGGGAACTGTCTTGTCCCAAGAGCAGGTAGGCTAGATTTAAAAAGTCTTTGTCACCAGCAAAACAAACAAAAAAATTGTCAGTTGACGACAGCAGAATTCCATCACACAACATTTCAAACACTGTGGAATTTGGAGCCATTCTTAGTGGGTATCTAGAGGAAAACAATATTTTGTCCTTTACAGTTCACCTAAAACTGAGGTTGAAACATAGAAACCGAATTTGTTGGCAAAAAAAGATAACTTGGCCCACCTAGTCTGCCTATGTTTCCCTGCCTATACTGTCACCACAGACCCTCCCTGATCTCCAGCTACCCCCCTTGCTTTCCTACCAAGAGCATACTTGAAGCCTGCCACTGTTTTTGCCCCCACCATATCCACCGGAAGACTGTTCCATGTATCCACCACTCTTTCAGTGAAGAAGTACTTCATCACATCCCTCCTAAATTTCCCTTCTTCCAGCTTTATTGCATGCCCCCTTGTTCTTGTGCACCTTCTCTTCTAAAAAATACTCCCTTATTCACCCCATGAGGTATTTATAGTTCTCTATCACATACCCTCTCTACCTCCTCTCTTCGGGGGTGTACATATTGAGATCCCTCAGTCTATCCTCATACAGCTTTTGATACAGGCCCAACGCCATTTTAAGTGCATACCTCTGGACACCCTCTACCCTGTCTATGTCCTTCCTGAGTTGCGGTGTCCAGAAGTGGACACAGTACTCCAGGTGTGGTCTCTTCAACGATCTATACAGTGCTACCACCTCTTTCCTTCTGCTGGTGGTACCCCTCTATGTGCAACGCAGCATCCTGCTGGCTCTACATATTGTCTTGTCTCATTACTTCACCACCTTGAGGTCATCAGGTATGATGACCTCAAGGTCCTGTTCCTGTTTAGTGACCATCATCAGCATTTCAATATACTCCCAAAATTGGTCCAAAACTGTCTTCGACTTCACCTAGCCAACTGCAGCAGCTGTGACTGCCCCCACTTAACCCTGATGGCCCTCTGCTTATACCTGTCTTGCCATTTTAATGACAACGCCCTCTTGGGCTGCTATTCTGTGTCTACGGTCTGTGTCCACTGAGTCTACGGTCATCTGCAACATTTCCCACACTATAACCTAGAAAATCACCACTATTATCCCCTGTCTGAAGTCAACCTGCTCGACTGCTCTTTTATCTTCTTTTTTTCCTCGACCTATTGGCCTGTTATGCCTCATAACTTATCACTATTCTAGTTTGCTTCTAACTGGCTTTCTCTGCCTGTACACCTGCCCTCCACCAACTTCTGGTTACCCTTTTAACCCTAGCACTTAATATCAGTATTATTATGTATTTTAACCCAAGCACTTAATATAAGTATTATTATATATTGTATGTACTAGGTTGATTTTCAAATGTCCCCTGGGTTTATTGTACCTCACCCAGCCTGCTTATTTGTACCCAATGTACTCATACATGTTACTCCATTCTCTGTATAATTTCTTGTTGACGTGGAGCCTTTGTAAAGTAGCCTGTGGCTCAAAGGTCTTAATTCTGAGATTCAATAAATAAATAAAATAAATAAATAAAATCAATACCCCTCTCCCCCTTTTAAAGAGCTAGTGTACTGCCTAAAACTAAGCAGTCAGGTATTACCTTTAATATCTAGGGTGCTTTTTCTTTTCCATTTGCTTTAATTAGAAGTTTGTTTACCTGATGTTAGCAGGTGTGATGTGTGGAACAGCACTCTGCCTGGCAGCTGACAAATCTAGTTCTATTTCCCCCACTACATCATCAGCATTGTGACCTCCCTGACTGTGACATCTCTGCTGCTTAAAAACCCATGAGATCACAATGCTGATGATGTAATGGGGGGTGAGACAGATATGTCAACTGCCAGGCTGAGCGCTATTCCACACATCCAGCACAATATTAACACATAGAAGACTTTCTAATGAACAAAAGGAAACAGAAAAGCACTTCAGAAATAAAAGATTACAATTTACTACTTCTTCAAGTTTGTATTATTTCCCCATCTGCCTCTTCTGACTACACTAGCTCTGTAATACTCCACCTCTGGGTTTCTGTGCCCTAGGTGAATGAGTTTGCACTTTTCTTTCATTGAAACCCAAATACCATACCCTTGACCATGTGTTTTATCAGGTCTCTGCACATTCTCTCCACCTCCTCTGGAATGTCTACCTTATTGCAGATTTTGATATAATCTGCAAAGAGGCATATCTTCCCTTCAAGTTCTTCTGCAGTGTTACTTATAAAGATATTAAAAAGGATTGGTACCATATCAGTACTGAGGCACCCCGCTGGTCACTCTCCCCTCCTCAGACTGAGTGCCTTTAACCACCACCCTCTGCCACCTATCCATTAACCAATTCCATACCCAGTTTACCACCTTGGGACCCACCCCCAAAACTGCCAAATTTCCTTACGAACCTCTTATGTGGTACAGTGTCCAAAGTCCTGCTGAATTCTAAGTAGGCCATGTCCACCTCTCTGCTCTACTCTATTTTTCTGGTTACCCAGTTGAAGAAATCTATCGGGATCATCTGACATGACCCCCCCTCCCATGAACACATGCTGCCTCAGATCTTGTAACCTGCTGGATACAAGTTACTCCACTAGCCTTTCCTTTAGAAGCATCTCCATTAAATTCCCCACCACTGATGTCAGGCTGAACTGCTACTAGCTGCCAGCTTCCATCCTGCTGCCACTTTTATGAACCTGGGTTGCATCTGCCCTCCTCTAGTGCTCTGGAAACACTTCTGTTTCCAGTGAGTTGTTGAACAGGGCTGTCAGAGGTGCAGCCAGTATCTCCCCAAGTTCCCTGAGGATGCTTTGGTATACCCCATCAAGTCCCATAGCTTTATCCACTTTCAGAACAATTTCCTCTGTGAACGGACTACAGTCTACCTCCCTCTTCCCCATGTTCCTGCTGTTTTAATGTGGTCCACCCCCCTCCCCTTCCACTGTGAAGACTGAACAGAAGTACAGCACAAGCCACTTGTAACGGACTACTCTGAGTAAATCTGTTTTGTCTGTTATAAACAGCTGTTCAAAATATCTGAGAAAGCATATTCAATATGTTTTTCTTTTCTTTTTTTTTAGTCTCTATTTTTGCTCCCCTACTGGAGGAACTCTCTCCAGCAGCCCTCAGACCTGTTCTCTACCTCCCACTGTGACAACCTTATCTGCTCCCCTCACTCCAACCAGCTACTACCCCTGTCTAAACCCCCATGGGGAAGGGCCACTCTATCCTCTCAGGGTGCTCTATCTATAATGTTGAGTGCCGGCCGGAGTGTCGGGCATGGGGAGAGTGAGGTGTCCAGCATTGGGAGTGTGGTGCAGGTGGTGGTGTGATTGACTATCTACCAGAGGAGGGTTTTTCTGCTTTTTTACATCCTTTGTCCCACCCCCCCCAGAGTTCGGTTGTGTAATGACGTCCCGAGACATCTGCCGCAACTCCGCCCTTCTACTCTAGTGCCCAGACATGCACATCACTCCGGGTCTCCACTGGGGATCATGTTGCACCGGCAGTCCCTGGATCCTCACGCAGAGAGGAGAGCAGTCTATGGATGCTCAATCTCTCTCTCCCCACTGACCCCCAACAACCCTGGCTCATTCCCGAACCCGGGTCGCTGGCATGGCACGAGGTGCTGCATCCAGCGCCTCAACCCTCAGCACCACTGGGCCCTTTCTTTTCTTTTTTTAATAAAGGTTTTTATGCTCCTGGGCTACTGGGTGGCTTTGTTCAGCCCTGTTCCTAGGTGCCATCTCTCTGTCTCCAGATGTCCTCCTGTCAGAGTGGCTTGGTGGGCTATGGCACCTCAGGGTAGGGTTTCATGAAACCTGGTCCCCTGTCCATTTTTCTCCTAGGGTTTTCTCCCTCCCCGAGGCAATGGCAAATATGGAGGATGCATGTGCAGGGAGATGTGCATGCACTCCAAAACCATCAGCAGCCCTGTTAGTTGATATCTTGGAGGTAGAAGACTTGGTTTGCTGGCCAAGGCACCTAGCTTCACCTGAGCTCTTTCCTTCTAAGACTGCTTGAAAGGCAGAGTAGAGAAACTTACCAGAGCAAGGGAAAAGGATTAAGACTTATTTTGGCTAAGCAGATTTACTGTGTGATGTTGTTTTTATTTTTTACCCACAGGGATTGCTACTGTTTGTTGCTAACATTTCATTGCTTTATTTTTCTCTGATTCAAATTGTTGTTGCTGGTATACCTTCTTCTGCATTATTACAAGGTGTGCCTACAGGTGTGTGCTAACAGATTACTGCTGTAATCTTCTGATTCAAATTGTCTTTTGCAAAGTATATCTTCTTTTACTGCTTTATTTTTCTCTGTAGCAAAGTGTTTCTTACAGGGTATATCTTCTCTGAAATTATTACAGGTGGAGCTTACATTTTGTGACTTTTTATTATTGGGCTAAGCAAAATTACTGTTTGACACTGTGTTTTATTTTATTCTTGTTTTTTTTGTTTGTTGAAAAGGTTTGTTGTCTCAGAGGTGTTTCAGTCTCCTTCTCACATTGAAGGAGCTAATTGCTTCCTCCACAGCTCTTCAAAGGATTAGGTGTGTATGTGAAGTGGAGCTGGCAAACTGTCAGTAATTTACAACAGAAAGAAGGGTTAAAAGTCAGGTTAGTTGAATACTTGGAGGTAGAAGACTTGGTTTGCTGGCCAAGGCACTTAGCTTCACCTGAGCTCTTTCCTTCTAAGACTGCTTGAAAGGCAGAGCAGAGAAACTTACCAGAGCAAGGGAAAAGGATTAAGACTTATTTTGGCTAAGCAGATTTACTGTGTGGTGTTGTTTTTATTTTTTACTTACAGGGATTGCTACTGTTTGTTGCTAACATTTCATTGCTTTATTTTCTCTGTAGCAAAGTGTTTCTTACAGCGTATATCTTCTCTGAAATTATTAGAGGTGGTGCTTTACAGGTTTACAGTTTTATCTAACATTAGGATAAGCTTTCAGGTTACTGCATTTGTTGTTGACTGATTGTTTCTGCTCTTACCTCCTTGTTCTTTCGTCCGTTGGTTCTTCTTTTTGGCAGGGAAGGGCCCAGCCACCCACCCTATCCCCAACCACCCCACACTACACTCCTTTTATAGGGTACCACAGTTGTGACATTTTCTGTGGCAGAGCAGGAAGGGTTGATCAGTGGGGCCTCCACAAAGTGAGCTCATTTACAGGGGCACTAGTAATTTAACTTGTTATAACAAGTTAAACAAAACACAATCAAACCATTACTTGCATTTTTTTTCCTTTTAATTACTCTGACTAGGTTATAAACCCAGCAACTTATCTGGAATGGATATCATTAACTGCAGGTACTGTGGAACAATTTTCAGAAGGACAGTCTTACAGGATTTAGGACACTGTCCTACATGCTGGGCCTTTGGAGATCTTAGGGCTCAGCTCCGGGCAGCATGGGCAGAGATTGCTGGCCTCAAATTTCATCTTCAAGAGGAAATACATTATAAGAAACACCCACCATTTCCCCAGCATCCAACAGAAAAACCTCGACCGCAGAGGGTAGTTGGTCCAGTAGGTTGGCAGGTGGTTAGGAGGGGCAAATCGGGTGCCCCATCACTCTCTGCTCTCCAACATATTACATACAAAAACTATATAAACACTACAAGCAGGTATCTGCCTTTATCTCTGAAATCAAACAAAGGGGCAGAGGACACTGCAGAGAAGGACACTGCAGCACAGGAGCTAGCACAACAAAACTCACCCAAATCAGGAACCAAAACAAAAAAATCAAAAAGGAAATCCAAAAAACTTCTGATCATAGGAGACTCCATGATTCGGGGAGTTGATACCCATCTCCAGCCAGAGGTAATGGTCAGATGTCTCCCAGGTACATCAGCATGGAGAGACACTGACCGCATTGCTAAAATTGTTCGCAAAGCAGGAGAAAACATTAATGTCCTAGTACACATAGGGACTAATGATCTCACCAGCTGGTCAGTTGTGGAGACCAAGGAGCACCTGACCAGGCTGGGTGACAAAGTATCATCTATTTCGTCCGGCATCTCCTTCTCTGAGATCCTGCCAGTCTGGGAGAGGGGAGCAGATGGACGGATGGTCAGAGAAGGGGAGATAGGGGAGCTAAACATGTGGCTCAAGGGCTGGTGCCAGGAAAAAGGCCACAGATTTGTAGAGACCTGGCAACAGTTCTGGAAACGAAAGTTCTTTAAATTTGATGGACTGCATCTGACTAAGGAGGGAGTCAGTGCATTGGGGCAGAAGTTTGACGTCTTTGCAGAATATTTAAACTAGCAAATGGGGAGAGGGGTGCAGCACCCCATACGTCGAATGGGAAGAACACCCCTCCCACCTCAGCTAGTGGTCAAACAGGGATTCAGCATGTTTGCCGTTCATTTGCATCACCAGGTAAGAAAAAAGGTTTGTCTCCCCATACCACGCACAGGGGTAATGCCTCACCCAACAACTAACACACCAAAATCTGGCCAATGGAAAATCATGTACACAAATGCTCACAGCCTGGGAAATAAAATCCCAGACCTGCAGGCAATAATGTCAGAGGCTAAACTGGACATAGTAGCAATTAGTGAGACGTGATTTATCAGTAACCACACTTGGGAGACTTCAGTACCTGGCTATGTATTGTTCAGAAGAGACCGAGGTGCAAAAAGGGGGGGAGGAGGAGTGGCCCTGTATGTCAATGAAAATATCAAAGCTACAGAAATTCAGAATACACATAAGGAGCCAGAAGAACTGTGGGTCACCCTGGAAACAGGAAATAGAACAGCCATAAGAACTGGGGTTGTCTACAGGCCCACAGACCAGGGGGAGGACATAGACACATTACTGTTAGAAGATATACAAAACATGACAGCTAAAGGGGAGGTTCTGATAATGGGAGACTTCAACATGCCGGATACAGATTGGTCAATACCAGCAGGAACATCTACCAGAACTAGACACATAGTGGATTCCCTGCAGGGGGATGGCCTCAAACAACTGGTACAGCAATCCACAAGAGACAGGGCTATCCTAGATCTAGTACTAACTAACAGGGAAGGGATCACAGATCTCCAGGTAGAAGGTCACCTGGGGGCCAGTGACCATCACATGATATGGTTCAATTTGGCTACTACATCTAAATCATCCCATTCCAAGGCAAAAATATGGGACTTCAGAGGAACTGACTTTGATAAGATGGCCAACAGAGTTAAGCTAGCTCTGGCAAAAAGAAACACAAGTGAGGGGGTACAGGCAAAGTGGGCAAGCATTAAGGATGCAATACTTGAAGTAACATCCCATTGTGTTAGACAGAAAAGGAAGTGCAAAAGAAGAAGGAAACCGCTTTGGTTCTCAAATACAGTAGCAGAAAAGGTCAGAGCCAAAAGGCTGGCCTTCAGGAAATATAAGGGAACACAGAGGGATGAAGATAGGGAGGCATACCAAACTGCCCTAAGGGAAGCAGGGAAGGCAGTAAGGCAGGCAAAGTCCCAAACTGAGGAAACACTAGCACGAACAGTAAAAGAAGGTGACAAGACTTTCTATAGATACATTAGTGAAAGGAAAAAGTCCAGAGGGGGTATTGCTAAGCTCAATGGAGAAAAGGGAGCATGTGAGGAGGAGGAGGACCCTGTAAAGGCATCTATCCTAAATAGATACTTTTGCTCAGTATTTACTGAAGAGAAGGTAAGTCAGGGCCCACAGCTCAGCATCATGGACACAGGGGGGAAGGAGGTGAGCACTACTCCCTTCACAAAGAAAGGGTCCTACAAGAGCTTGCTAAGCTCAGGGTGGATAAGGCAATGGGACCTGATGGCATACATCCCAGGGTACCTAGGAGCTAAAGGTGGAACTAGCAGAGCCATTAGCAGAACTGTTTAGTGAGTCTCTGAGCACAGGAGAAGTCCCAGAAGACTGGAGAAGGGCTCATGTGATCCTGCTCCACAAGAGTGGTAGCAGGGAGGGAGGGGGAACTACAGACCAGTCAGTCTTACCTCAGTAGTGGGCAAGATTATGGAGGCACTCCTTAAGGAAAGGATAGTGCAACACCTGGAATCCATAGGGGCACAGGATCCAAGACAGCATGGGTTTACAAAAGGAAGGTCCTGTCAAACTAATCTCATAGATTGCTTTGACTGGGTAACCAGAGTGGTGGACCAAGGGGGAGCAGTTGAGGTCGCCTACCTTGACTTCAGCAAAGCTTTTGACACTGTTCCATATAGAAGATTGATAAATAAGCTGGGTAGGCTCGGGGTGGGTCAGAAGTTGGTCAACTGGGTGGCAAACTGGTTGACGGGCAGAAAACAGAGAGTGGTGGTAAATGGTATACAGTCAGAAGAGATGCAAGTCACAAGTGGGTACCCTAGGATCAGTCCTGGGGCCAGTCCTCTTCAACATCTTCATTAGTGGCCTTGCAGATGGACTAGAGGGTAAGTTGTCTGTTTGCAGATGATACCAAGATCTGCAACAGATAGATGATCCAGATGGGGTGGGAGAATGAGAAGAGATCTGGATAAACTAGCAAAATGGTCAGAAGAGTGGCTACTGGAATTTAATGCAAAGAAGTGCAAAATCATGCACATAGGGAAGAGAAACCCTGAAGCCACCTATAGGCTGGGAGGGGAGTTGCTAGCAGTCACAAAGGCAGAAAGAGACTTGGGCATCATCATCACTGATGACCTGAAATCATCCAAGCAGACCTCTAAAGCAGTAGGTAAGGCTAGGGGTGTGTTATGGTGTATTAGTAGGGGTATCATAAGTCGTAAGAGGGAGGTAATAATCCCTCTTTACAAGACACTGGTTAGGCCCCATCTGGAGTACTCCGTGCAGTATTGGAGGCCACACCTTCACAAGGACATTAACCAAATTGAGTCAGTCCAGAGAAGGGCAACCAAAATGGTGCAGGGACTGCATCAGAAGACATATGAGGACAGATTAACAGAGCTCAATATGTATACCCTTGAGCAAAGGAGGGACAGAGGTGTTATGATCGAGGCATTCAAACACCTTAAGGGCATTAACAAGGTGACAGAGTCTAACATGTTTAAATATAAGAAAAATAGGTGACGGGGTGAGGACACAGCATGAGATTAGAGGAGGGGTCATTAAGGGGAATGTGAGGAAATTCTTTTCACAGAAAGGGTGGTGGATGCATGGAATGGCATACCAAAGAAGTGATGGCTATGAATACAGTGCAGGGCTTTGAACAGGCATGGGATAGGCATAAGGGAGCAATACAAATGACTATGAATAGATAGGCCACTGACAGAGCAAAGGCCGATGGTACATTTATAAGGTAGAAAAAGAAATGGGCAGACTGGATGGGCCTTGCGGTCCTTATCTGCCGTCAACTTCTATGTTTCTATGTTTCTATGTTACACCCACCCGATGTTCCATCAGTCACCTGAGTGTCGGTGTTACCACCAGGCCTCCACCTGGTGGCAGCCAAGATCTGGGATGGTTTACCACCCCAATCTGGGAGAGGAGAGATGCCAGATGGCCACTCGATCCTCTCCCTGTCCAACACCCCTCCCCGGCTGACCCCCAGCAACCTGAGCTCGTTCCCGAACTCAGGTCGACGGTGTGGGAGAGATAAGGTGCATTACGGCGTGTCAGCCCTCTACACCACTGACTTGGCTATTCAATATGTTCTTCAACAGGTCTTTCACTCATGTTCGTCAACTTTGCTCTTTTTATCTCACCTACCTGCCTATCAAGTCTTTCAAGCCTTCACTAACCAAATATAGAGACAAACATGAAGAATGAATGATGCAAAGGCTTTAAATTGCATTAAATGCATTTTAAAAAGAAATGTGTCTGAAACTCACAACTTCTCCTCTGCCTGCTCACAGCCCACCTGCCATTCAGCTGCTATGTTGCCCCCATTGTTCATAACCTGCCCAACTCACTGAGAGCATACTGTATGGTATTACGCTAAACTAGAAACAGAAATCAATTTTAAACTTAAAACAAAGAAGTAGAAAAGGACTCTAACTGAGACTTTACCGGGGGGGAAGGGTGTTAAATAACGTTAAACTCCCAGCTGTCTTTACTGTTGTGCCTGCATCCCCACTTTGTTACACAGAAACATAAACTTTGATGGTAGATAAGGACTGCTTGGCCAACCCAGTCTGCCCATTTCCCTACCTACTGGATAAGCTGCAGATCCCAGTTAACCAGCAGCCTACTTCCTCCTACTCCCCACTATAATTGCCTTTTGTCTGTCCCATACATTCTTGAATTCACCCACTGTTTTTGACACCACAACCTCCTCAGGAAGGTTGTTCCATGTGTTCACCACCCTCTCTGTGAAAAAATACTTCCTCACATTGCCCTGAGCCATCCCCACTCTATCTTCAAATTGTGCCCCCTTGTTCTTGCACATCTCTTTTTCTGAAAGATGCTACCCTTTAGGACTTTGTTGATCCCCTTGAAGTGCTTGAAAGTTTCTGTCATGTCCCCCCATCCCTCCTTTCTTCGAGGGTATACATATTATACATATATGAGGGTATACATAAGGCTTTGAGCTGCTAATCTGGTGATATCCAGCAGGCCATACCTGGGTTTGAATCCCACAGCTTCCACCTGCATACTGTGTGACCCTGAGCAAGTCACTTAACTTCCCTGTGCTCCCAGGTTGCTCCTGTCAAAAAGCTTTCAGCTTAGTGTGCTACTGCTGGTTAAACAACTATTAATCACCTTTAATCTCTCTTTGTATCCATTTCTGGTGCAGTCCCTGCACCATTTTAGTTGCCCTCCTCTGGACTGCCTCCATCCTGTCTATGTCCTTGTGGAGATGGGGTTGTTGTTAGTATCCCCCCCCCCGCCTTTGTGTACTCTTCCCGCTGGGTTTTTCTTTCCCAGGTGCATTACTTTGCACATCTTTGCATTGAATTTAAGCTGCCATTCTTTTGACCATTCCTCCAACCTTGCCAAGTCCCTTCTCATCACCCCTCTTGTGTATCAACCCTGTTGCAGATCTTTGTGTCATCTGCAAAGAGGCATACTTTTCCTTCTGGTCCTTCTGCAATGTCACTTATAAAGACATTAAAGAAGACCGGCACCAGTACTGAACCCTGTGTTACCCCGCTAGTAAACCCCCCTTTCTTCGGGGTGGACTCCGTTTACTATTACCCTCTGTGTCCTATTGACCAGCCAATTTTTTACCCAGGCTACCACCCTGGGATCCACTCCCAGGCAGGCTAACTTGTTTATTAATCTTTTGTGTGGGACTGTGTCAAATGCCTTGCTATAGGTAGGACAGTCTAGGTAGACCATGTCCATAGCCCCTCCCTAGTCTACTACTTTGGTCACCCAGTCAAAGAAATCTATTAGATTCGTCTGACATGACCTTCCCACTGTGAATCCATGCTGCCTTGTGTCCTGTGCCCAGCTGGCCTCTAGGTACTCAACAATCATTTTCCTTATCACTGTTTCTCTGTTACCGCCATTGTTCATAACCCACCTGACTCACTGAGAGCATATAGTGCTGTAAATGACAATTGAAACTAAACTAGAAACAAATTAATTTTAAATTTAAAACAAACAAGAAGAAAAAGGAATGTGATTGAAACTTTACTGGAGGGGGGCCCAGAAATGACGTTAAGCTCACAGCTGCCTTCACTCTTGTGCCTGCATTCCCTCTCCATTGTTCTGTTGTCTCCCTTGTTCATAACCTGCCAGATTCATTGACAGCATACTGTACTTTATTAAAATGATAATGTAAACTAAATTAAATTTAAACAAACAAGAAAGGCTCTCATGACTAACTCTCATGCCTTAGAGTGAAGCAACTTTCTCAGCCACTCAGCCACTTATGTCAAGCTACCAGGAGGAAGGGAGAATTCCTCATTTTGTTTTGTTTTCTTAATTTTATTTTTATTCATTATATCAAAGACTGACATACATGGTTCCATGGCATATAAAGTGATAGAGGAACTGGAATACCTTAAAGTAGGATACTTTTCTTATCTCCCGCAGTTACATCATGGGAGGGGAAGTCCAACTGAGAAAACAGCTTGGATAAAAAGGATAACAAATACCATCACAGCCATGACCCAGGACTATATATTGTTAAACAAAAATTGTTTGAAAAGTCCCAGGGTACAAGAATATTATCAACCTTGCTTGAGCAGTAAACAGAATGGAAAAATCTCCGAGACAATGAAGATGGTATGTCCTGAAGCTCTTGCTCCTCCTGCTGCTGATTTTGGGTAATATTCACCCCAACCCAGGACCAGGACCCACTACCTCTAGCCTAGGCTACAAACTGAGTCACTCTGGAATGCTCACCCTTGCTACAGTAAACATTTGCAGCCTCTTACCTAAACTTGATGCCCTGCAAATATTTGTTAACCAGCACAAGCCAGACATCCTTGCGGTTGTTGAAACCTGCCTCTAACCTACAATCTTGTACATGGCTATTACCCTGCCAGGTTACAACATTTTCCGGCTTGACAGAATCACTAAAAGAGGTGGTGACTGCGCCTTATATCACAAAGACTGTCTCCAAGGCCACCCTCTAAAAACTCCTGTCTCTGACTCATCCTCCCAGATTCTCACTGTCAGAGTTCTACTAGGGGCCCAAAATAAAGCCCTGTCAATTGCCACAGTGTACATCCCCCCTAAAGAACAAGGAAAAGGCCTAAATCCAGTCCTTGACCTCATCCGCTCCCAACCTCCTGGCTCTGAGACAGTGCTTATGGGCGACTTCAATATCAACTGGCTTGCTCCAGAATCAGGGGGCTTCAAAGACACCATCTCCTCAGCAAACCTTGCTCAACTGGTTGACTCTCCTACTAGGCAAAATTACAAAACAGGCACAAACACACTTCTGGACTGGATTCTGACCAGTCACCCATCCTGCATCTCAAACGTCTGTCCTTCCTGACACTCTAAGTGACCATTCCCCTGTAATCTGCAACTGGACAAACAAATTTACTATGACCCCTCCCAAATTAATCACTAGCAGAGTCCTTCCATGGGGGCAGTTGAAACACCAAATATCCTGCCTCAGGCTACAAGATTGGTCTCCAATCTTCCACACTCCGTATGTCAACACTGCCCATGACTTCTTCATCAAAATCTTTAATACCGCCTGTGACGCTCATGCCCCTTTCAAAAAGCAGAAACTGCTGGCTCACCTCTAAACTACTAGCACTACTAAAATCCAGCAATCATCTCTGGGTACAGGCTGGGGAAACAGGGAAGCAAATAGACATACAGAATTATAAACAAGCTCATAATAACTGCACAAACTTAATCCGCCAGCAGAAAAGTACCTACTATAAAGATGCTATGACAAACACTAGGGGGAAGGGGAATTCATTCTGGAACAATATTAAAGAAGTTACAGGAAAACAGACAAAAACCTCTCCCACTATGCTGGTAGGAGGTGGAATCACAACGCTGGACCCAACTACCATAGCAAATTCATTCAACTCAGCTTTCACTGACCTCAGCTCTGTTCTTTCACCTGACTATTTCAATGAAGATAACCCTCTAACTCTTCCCCCAAGCCCCGCCCTCTCTCCAAATCGACCCCCATTATTTTTCAAATCAGTCTAATCATGTGAAGTTTGCAACTACATCAGTAAAGCTATTGCTAAATCCAGGTCAAGTGGTGACTCCCTTGACCTCAAGCTGCTGGCCTTCACCCTCAACGAGGTGCTCATACCATTAACAAATATCTACAACCTCTCTCTCTCTCTCTCTCTCAGCCAGCTCCCTGACAGATGGAAATCTGCCACTGTCACACCGGTCCACAAGAGCGGTGACAAGGCCCTTCTGGTGAACTATCGGCCCATCTCCATAACACCCTCGTTCTCCAAGACCATAGAGCGTATAGTATTGGACCAGCTTATGGAATACCTTGATAAGTACGATATCCTGTGCGCTCAACAGCACTGTTTTAGAAAAGGTCACAGTACCACCTCAGCCCTCCTCGAATTCACTGGTGCAATCCATAATTCCCTGGATAATAGCCATCTTACAGGATCAGTCTTCATTGACCTGACGAAGGTGTTCGGTACCATCCATCATCATCTACCACTCTCTCAGCTACTAAATACCAGGCTGTTCCCTGAATCTACATCATGGTTTAAGAGCTACCTGGAAACCACTCACAAAGAGTGAAAATAGCTGATGTCCTCTCTAATGCTAGACCAGTGTGCTCTGGAGTGCCACAAGGGTCCATCCTTGGGCCTTTTCTCTTCAGCATCTTCCTAAATAGTCTTCCACAATCCTGTCCTGATCAACTCCTTCTATACGCTGATGACGCTGTCATCGACTCCACCCACAAGGACCCCCACCTTCTGCAAAGCAAACTACAGCATGGATTCTCCTCAGCTGAAAACTGGTCAGCAGATAAGGGCCTATGGCCCACCCAGTCTGCCCATTTGAGCTTGTAAGTTCAGTTTATGTTTTCCTAGTTTTATGTTTTCCTAGAAGTCTGTTACCCCTTACCCCTGACCTCCAGAATTCCTTTATGTCTATCCCATGCATTCTTAAATCCTGTGATTGTTTCAGCCCCCACCACTTCCTCTGGCAGGGTGTTCCACTTGTCCACCACCCGTTCTGTGAAGAAATTCTTCCTCACGTTTCCTCTGAATCGCCCTCCTCCAACTTCATCCCATGCCTCTAGTCCTGGAACATCTTTTCGCTTAAAAATAGTGTGTTCCTGCACCCTGTTCCTCCCTGTAAGATACTTGTATGTCTCTATCATATCCCCTCTCTCCCCCCTCTCCTCCAGGGAGTACATGTTCAGTTCCTTCAACCTGTCTTCATAGGACTTGTGATGCAATCCATGCACCATCGTTGTTGCCCTCCTCTGAATGTTCTCTACCCTATGTCCTTACGTAGGTAAGGTCTCCAGAATTGTACACTGTACTCCAGGTGGGGCCTCACTAGTGTCTTGCTAGTGGAATTATGACCTCCCTTTTCCTGCTGGTGATGCCCCTGCCTATGCATCCCAGCATCCTATTTGCTTTACCTGATGCCTTGTCACACTGTTTCCCTACCTTGAGGTCATCAGAGATGATAACCCCAAGATCCCTTTCCTGCTTGGTGCATGCTATATCTTCACCCCCAACTGATATATTGTGCCAGGGTTTTTGTGCCCCATATGCATTATCTTGCACTTCTTTGCATTGAATTTCAACTGCCAAACCCCTGACCATTCTTCAAGTTTCTACAGGTCCCTTCTCATTCTGTCTACACCCTCTGGTGTGTCTACTCTGTTACAGAGCTTTGTGTCATCAGCAAACAGTGAAATTCTGCCTTCTAGGTCCTGCGCAATGTCACTGATGAAGATGTTGAATGGGACCGGTCCCAGCACTGATCCCTGTGGTACCCCACTGGTCACTTTTCCCTCTGTGGAGGGACAGCCATTTACCACCACCCTCTGTGTCCTGCCACCCAGCCAGTTACCTACTCACCACACTACTGTCCTGCCCACACCCATATTCCCCAGTTTGAGTAATAGTTTTCTATGTGGCACAGTGTCAAAGGCCTTGCTGAAGTCCAGATAGGCCATGTCCACTGCCCTCCCCTGATCCACCTCTCTAGTCACCCAGTCAAAAAATTCAACAAGGTTGGTCTGACATGACTCCCCTGGTGAAACCATGCTGCCTTGGGTCCTGTAGTCCATTGACAGCCAGATGCTCACAATCTCTCCTTCAGTAGTGCTTCATGATCTTCCCCACTACCGAGTGAGGCTGACTGGTCTGTAGTTCCCCGCTTCCTCTTTGTTCCCACTTTTGTATAAGGGGACTACATCTGCTGTCCTCCAGTATTTGGGTACCTCCCCTGTTTCTAGTGATTGGCTAAACAGGATAGCCAGAGGTTTAGCCACCACTTCTCTGAGTTCTTTAAGGACCCTGGGGTGCACCCCATCTGGCCCCATTGCTTTATCAACTCTTATTGCTTCCAGTTCCTTCAGGACCCTTTCTCGTGTAAAGGGACTTGTGTCCATTTCTGCACCATTCTCATCCCTTGTACTCCCTTCAGACTCATTACCCTCCTCTTCCTCAGTAAAGACTGAGCAGAAATACCTGTTCAATATGTCAGCTTTACTGTTGTCATCCTCCATGTGGCCCCCATCCTCCCCCTTCAGTCTCACTATCCCTCCCTTTGCCTTTCTTTTTTCACTTATGTACCTGTAAAAGGTTTTGTCCCCTCTACCCACTGATTTTGCAATGTGTTCTTCTGTCTGAGCTTTAGCTTCCCTTACTGACCTCCCTGCCTCCCTTTGCTTCTCCTGGTACTTCTCCCTATCGGAAAACCATAATGATCTCCTCTTCCTTTTCCTCTTGCTAACCTGCTTAATGCATAATTCTGTTGCTCTTGTAATCCCCATTTTAAATAGTGCCCACTGTTCCTCAACCCCTGATTCCTGCCCCATTCCCCTTAATGCCTCTTTCAAGTATCTCCCCATTTTCCCAAAGTCTGCCCCCCTAAAATCCAGGATACGTGTTTTTGTGTGGTTTATTACTTAATTTAAATTGTAGTTTTGGCTTTATCTGTATAGTGGAGTTGAAGGATCACCCAGGAGTGCGTCTGATTAAGTTGGCTGCTAACCATGCCCCCACACCTTATTAACTGGAACCAAGCATCAAGTAGTAGCAAGAAGTCCCATCAACACCTCGTTAACTGGAACCAAACATCTGGTAGTGGCAAGAAGTCCCATCAACACCTTTACAGCTTTTGTCAGATAGGTGTCAGAAGGCCCATGAACAGCCTTAGCTTTTGACCAGGTGTCAGGTATAGTAGATGATCTTAATCCCTTGTATCAGGTGGGTTTATAATGAACCCCCATAGCAATGGTTTTGGTTTTTGATATTTGTTTGATGAAACCGGCTGTCCGGACTAAGCGTGTCCATTATAAGTGGCACATATTGTATCTGTTCAGGATACTTACATTTTCCTGATCCTCCTCTGCACAGTCTCCCCCCTGTCCATCTTAACCTCACAATCCCTCTCCTTGTCTTTCTCTTATCACTTATGTACCATAAAAAGGTGTTGTCTCCCTTCGTTACCCTATTTGGCTATCCTTTGTGCAGTTTGTGCCTTTGCATCCCTCACCGCCTTCCTTGCATCTCTCTGCTTTTCTTGGAACACCTCCCTGTCCTCTTCCATCTGTGTATCTTTGTACCTCCTGAATGTTACCCTTGTAACCTTTACTTTTGCAGCCACTTCCCTTGAGAACCATAGTGGTCTCTCTTTTTTTTTTTCCTGTTCTTGCTCACTTGTTTTGCGCAGAGGTTTGTTGCTTTTGCTATGCCATCCCTTAATTTGCCCCACTGTTCCTTCACCCCAGCCAGACAATCTCCCTGCTAGGTCATCTCTGAGGCATTCACCAATTTATTTTTAAATCTGGCCCCTGAAGTCCAGATCCCTCGTCTTTGTGTGATTTGCCTCTGCTGCTGTCCTTATGTTAATCCACTCTGTACTGTAATCGCTGGTTCCCAGGTGGCATCCCCCCTTGACAACTTCAATACTGTCCCTGTTTGTGAGCACCAAGTCCAGTATTGCCCCATCATGAGTGGGCTGCTTGACTATTTGCCTGAGAAACACCCCCTGCAGGGAGTCTAGGATGTCCCTGCTTTGCCTGGGAGGCAGACTGAAGTCCCCCACCAGCAGTACTTCCTCTTTTTCTGACATTGTGCTGATTGCTTCCCCCATTGCCTTATCCAGTTCCTCCCCATGTGTTGCAGGTCTGTATATCATGTCAGTGTGAATGGTGGCTCTGGCTCCAGTCTCCAGGGTGCCCCCCAGTACCTCCAACCCTTCCTTTCCTCCTGGTTTCCTTACATTTCCATTGCCTTCATATCCTCCCTTACATATAGCACAACCCCTCCTCCCTTCCTTCTTTCTCTATCCTTCCTGAACTGAGTGTAGATTGGTATGGCAATGTCTATGTCCCAGTATGGCTACCTGTGCACTGCAACTGAGTAATGGCCGCAATATCAATGTCCTCCTCCACTATGATGGCCTCTAGGTCTGGAATTTTGTTTCCAAGATTCCTTGCATTTGTACTCATGGCCCTCCACACCTTATTTCAACTCTGCCTGCAACCCCCACTTCCTTCCCTTGTGCCCTGCCTCATTTTCCACTCTCTTTTTGCAGCTGGTGTTCCCATCACCCTTGTCCTCTACTTCTCTGCTGTTCCTATTAACCTCCCCTTTCCTACTGCTTTAGTCTGTGGGGAAGGGGACAGTTTATGGCTCTCTTTGTCTTTCTGCCACCCCTCAGCTAGTTTACATGTACATTAAAGTAACATTTAAACCGTCTCAGTGAGAACCTAAGTTCCCTCCCAGATGGATGCAGTCATCACGCCATGTGAGCCTCAGCCCTGGTTTAGACTGGCTCGCCACTCCTAACTTCCTGCAGCTGATGATGTGGATCGCTGTCTTCCTCTTGGCTGTAGACAGGCAACAGCTCAGTGAAAGCCAGTGTGCCTGCTACTTGCCTTAGGCCTCTCCTCAGTTCCCTGAACTCTCTCTGCACAGTCCCAGTCCCATCCTTTGCTAGGGCATTAGTCCCCAGGTGGATAATGACATCTCACTCCTCCACACCCTGCTGCCCTAATGATTCTTATGATCTGCTGCCCATCCCTCCTAGCCATGGCCCCTAGTTGGCACCTTACCTCCCTCTTACCAGCCCCTTCATTTTCCCAAACTTACTCCCCCAGCAAATGAGTCCCCCACCAGAAGCTGCTTCCTCCTCAGTTGGGGTCCTCCACTTCCCATCTTGGGGCCTCCTCTAAGGAGGGGTCCTGGAGCTGAATTCATAATGAAACATAGGAACATAGATGCTGCCAGAAGAAGAAGGCCCTGAGGCCCATTAAGTCTGCCTGCAGCCTTGCCTATATATTGTTTTGTTTTTTTGAGAAGGTCCATCACTCCTTCATTTCTTCTTCCCTCCCTTTTCCAACTGCCTTCACCAGCCCCATATGTCTATCCTACCCATGACTGAATCCACACAACTGATGTTGAATAGATTACCTACCTTGGCAGTCTTTAAATCTCTCCAGCACCCTTTCTGTGAAGAAATGTCTTCTCACATTCCTCTTAAATCTCTGAATTCGTCCTGGTCCTGCTGGTCCAACTGAGCATGAACAAGTCTACACTGTCTACACAGTTAATAATTCTTTAATAACTGGGTAAGGCACACTGGGCACAGGGCATCCCAAGACAGCTGGAAAGGATCAGAAGCACAATAAATAACAGACATGTAAGGAAAGGTATGCATACATTTCTATCATGCCCATCAACTCTCTTCTCGCCTGTAGCGTGTACATGCTGAGATCTGATAACTTAATGCCTTGCATCTGACATCTGCTGTGATGTCAGTAGCAGGGCATTATGACTTCAGCTCCAGAAGAAACCTTGGCTGTAGATGAATTGCTTCTGTTTGCATGTAAATCCCCATAGCAATGAAGAATGGAATGGCTTGAATCTCAAATCTGTTTTAGAATGTCCCTCACCTCAAACATTTATATTGAATTCCCAGATCCTGGATTTAAACTGTGGGAAGAACGTTGCCAGCTTGAAACCCAAATAAATGACACTGATGACAGTAGACAGTGCAGCACACGTCTTACTTACTATTAAAGTTCATATTATAGTTGCTTCTAGGTCCAGAGACCCAATACACTATCTTGCCATTCTCCATGTGGACATGCCATTTCTACAGTATATGAGGGTGACTGTAATAGCTCAGCACCTCCCTTCCAAAAAATATGAGGGAGCACAAGATAGCTCAGTTCCTCTATCTACAAAATATGATGGAGGCTAAAACAAGTCGATTCCTCTGTCTATAAACTGGTGACCACTATAGCAGCTTTACTCTCTCATCTGCAACATGTGAAGAAGACAATAACAGCTCTCTTCCTTTGTCTACAGTTGTTTAGGGGTCTTCAGGGGAAGCAAAGCCCATGAGCTCAAATGTACGATGACCCCAGTGGCACATGTAGGTTGGATACTTTGGTAACGTTCAGAAAAAACTAATACTTTTTATATAAGCCCATGGCATTATTGCCAGAACATGTGCTTTTGCCCTGAATTGATTAACTCTACAAACCTTCATCTGGCACCTTTAAAAAATAAAACTTAACTTTTCAGCTTGCCACCAGAGACTGAGTGAATTCTGCCCTGCAATTGTACACTCACATCTTTTAAGCCAACGGCATAACTGCTAGTACATATAGTTTTTGCCTTCAACTAACTAAATTTACAGCATTTGATTTAGCTGTTATTAATGTCTTGATATTTTCAAACTGAAGCAATTGTTCCCTGCTAGTAGGCATAGCTTAGGCATGCTCACCCCTGTCTGGTAAATCTGGATAAAGAGAGATAAATCCCTCACTGTCTGCTTAGCCATCTGAGCTGGATATTTTACTGCCAGCACAACCCATTTTACTTTCACCAGCCTCTGTCACTGGCAACAACCTGGGTGTGACTACAGACAACTTCCCTGTCAGTTTAGCCACACTTTACACAAGCTGCCTAGCATCACAGCTCTGTGTCTTATCATATACATTGTGTGCGAGTTTGTTAAAACTCCCTCTCCTCACTGGGCTATTTCTACAGGATATTTTATGGCTTCCCATTTTCACCCAAAAGGGCAGCTCCTGGTATAGTTCATTGAAAACATAATGTCCTGCATCATTTTAAGTCTATGCCTTCAATGGACTGAATACACAATTCATTTTCAAACAGTATTTGCATGTGTCAATTGCAAGATTTCTGTGACCATTAACTTGTAGCAGTGCTGTCTAAATATGTGAACTATTAAGATCTCTTTTAACCGCTAACACGCTAACATTCTATGAACTTATATTTGTGCAGCTTTACATTTTTTGCACTAGGCTCTGCCAAAACCATAGTGCAATTTGCACAGACAAGCACTTTATTTCTGCACTGTAAGGCACTTCAAGTGTTGCACTTTAAACACTTTTAACTAGTAGCTATGCAAATGCTTCAGGTTTCAATTGCTATTTATGTATATATATTTTGATGACATGTTTTTAACTATCTACATGGATATCATTGGATTCTGCATTTACAGACATACACTAGATGCTGTATGCAAGGTTATTTTTAGATGTCTTGCATTGCCTGATATTCTAAATCTAGTAGTAACTGTGGAGCTGATTCAGCCATTTGAAAAAGTGAGATCCTGTGTGGATTATGTTTCTTTCAGAGTGCTGTCTTCTGCTTTCATTACGATGCTCTTCTAAAATGTTGTTTATGTTGATCAAGTGATAGGCACAAACTTGTAGGAGTTGGAGGGTGGAGTCCACTTTTTTGCTCACACTATTTCCTTCTCTGTCTCCTTCTTCCTGCTTCCCTGCTCTGCCCTCCCATTCCTTCCTGCTTGCCTGTGCTACTTTCTTGCACCTCTGTTGCCACTACCATTCTATGTTTCTCCCCTTGTTGTGACTACTGCTTTTCTCTGTCTTACCTCTGCAAGCTGACACTCCTGCTGGGTCCAGCTTTGTTGTTTTTTTGCCTCCTTATTGGCATTTGGAGTCCTCATTGCTGGCCTCCTGCCATGGTGTGCCTTGCTGCAGTCCCTGCTTCTTGGCTTGCCTATGTCTACTGCATTGTTCTGTGACTGCCTGTTTCTAGATCTGCTGCTGCTTATGACCTTTCTGTTTGCCACCAGCTTGTTTGTCACATTCTATTAGATGTTATTATTCCCCTTTTCTTCTGCCTTCTCAGTTCTTCACTCTATGTTCTTTTTTCTCACAGTCTAACCTGTTGAGTTCAGACTCATTGCAGTTCAGGTTTTCCACAGGGTCACTCTCCTACTGGACCTTGTACGACATGCTCTAGAGGCTGCCAAATCGGAGCCCATCTTCAGTACCCATTTGCTCTAGTATCTCTTTCCTCCAGCACCCAATGCTCCTAGAATAAGCAACGGTAGTGCAATGTCCTTCAGATGCACAATTGTGGGACTGTGTACCTAACCTAACCTGTACTTGAAACCGGGTTCCATCCTCTGAGCATCAACTGGGACACCGGGGGTCATCTACATGCAGAGGTTAACTCATTGGACAGACTCAACACCCTAAGCATCTCTTCACAGTAATCTGGTTTCATTCTTTTCAGTCCAATAGTATGTTGAACAACATGATTCAAACTGTCTGTAGTCAGGTCATTGGAAGGTTGCTGCTAAATCTCATTTTAGGATCAAATGGTGGACCATTCTCAAGCTAGAGGCTGCACTCCAAGCTATGAAAGTCAACTTTTCTGGTTCTGTGAAAAAGCAAGGGCTCTTAACTTTGTATGTACCCACAAAGTCAGCCAGTTCAGCTTCTGCAGCTCCTATTTCTGTGCCTTCAACTCCAGCTCCTGTTCCTTCCCCGTTTAGTTAGCTTTGTGACCTAATCTTTCAAGTTAGCTCAGCCATAATATAACCAGACTCTTTGGTCACTGCACTGTAATCTAAACCATCTAGTATCACTTCAGATCCAGGACATTCAACTGCACCGCTAGGTCCCACCAAAACCCCTAGAGCCCTACTCCAAACCTCTACAATAACACCACTTGTATCAGCTCTACTGCCAGTTTCCTCTTCTCCATGTCCTTCAGTGGATGCCAGTGCCTCCATGACTGTAACCTCATTAGGTACTTCTTCCACGTCATTTCAGATTCCCATATTAACCATTACCTGTTCTACATATTTAGTATCAAACTATACCAGCAAGGCCATTATAGACGTGAAGAATGCAAACCTAGTATCTTCACTTATCTCATCACATGAAACTACTGAAAATAGAGTTGTCTGTTGTGAGGATATTTATGTTGTTCTAAAAGCTAAAGGTCCTCATCTGTTCAAGAAGCTGACCACAGCAGAATTTGTAGTCATTGGAATTTTTATTTTATTTGTTCATTTGGTTTTTAATGACTGGGTAAGTGCACTAGGTATCAAAAATGCCTATTTTTCTGGCACGACCCAGGAGAGTACAAGTCAATCAATCAATCAAATCAATCAAAATCTTTATTTACTCAGGTGATCACCATTGAGCAAGCTCATTTACAAGATGGACCTGCAGTCTGCAAGGACAAGGGTACAGAATGGAGTACAAGTAAAATATACATAAAACAACAGTAGCAAGGCAACAAAATATATACAGTGTAGAAATAAAGGTAAATAATATATACAGAGATGCTGTTATAATCCTATTCATCAATAACATGTTCATAGCCTGTAAGGAGTCCCTGGGATATGGAAAAGTGCACGCGTATGAGGCAGGGACACTGGCAGAAAGATTCTGGGATACTAAGCAGGTGGTATCGGGGCATAAGAGTGGGCGATGGGGGTGTGTGGTGGTGAGTACGTAGTACCGGTGGGACTGGAATGGACTGAGGTGAACCAGTAGTACTGGTGGGACTAGAATGGACTGAGGGAGGGGGGAGTAATCTTGGTAAGGGAATACTTAGTTTGAACAGGAAGGACTTAGATTGAGTGGAAATGTCAACTCAATAACTAGGAATGGTGGAAACAGTTACAGAGCTCCACAAATGTTTTGGCATACAGGGTCTTGAACATAGCAAGACTAACAGGGGAGCTTAGTCTCAGTGATTTCTGTATCCTATTCCAAAGCATGGTCAGGACAAAGCTTATGGCTGCTCTTCCAAAGCGGGTACCGACCCTAGGTACTTTCAGGAAACCAGCGAGAGACTCTCTCAAGGCATAATTCCCAATCAGGCTTAGTGGAAGACAGTCAGCAATGTATTACGGGAGTTTGTTGGTGATGGCTCGGAGCGTCCAGAGAGCTGCATTTCTATACCACCTGTGTTGAAGGGAAGGCCAACCCACAGCTGCATATAATGAACAGTGGTGGGTGGAAAAGGGGAGGCCTGTTATAAATCTCAGAGCTCTATGATACAGTATGTCCAATTTAGCAAGGTGTGAGGCTAGGCACTGGCCATATATGAAGTCAGCATAGTCAATTAGTGAGAGGAACATGGATTGGACGAGCTGTCTTTTGGTGTCTGCGGTCAGGAGGCAATTTATTCTGAGGAAGAGCCCAAGCCACTGCCTCAGCTTTTTCAGCAGTTCTTCTATATGTTCCAGAAAGGAGAGTTTATTGTCTATCCAGACACCCAAATACTTGAATATCGGTACGTATTCAAGATGTTCACCTAGTAAGGTGGAGATAGAAGGTAATGAACCAGCAGCAGCAGAATATGCCCCCTGGCCAGTTGGTAAGAATAGCACTGCCTTGGTTTTCTTGGCATTAAGTAGCAGTCTTTTACTGAGGAGCTGGTGCTACAGGATGTTAAAGTCAGTTTGCAGGTCGCCACAGGCAGCTTCAGGAGATTCACGGTTTATGTAGGGCACTGTGTCGTCAGCAAACAGGTGAATGCTTGCTTCCTTACTGCCTACATCCAGGCTGTTGATATACATAGCAAACAGTAATGGTCCCAATATGGACCCCTGAGGGACATCTCTTTTTATCAGTTTAAGTGAAGAAAGCTCCCCTTCAGCCTTGATTTGTTGTTGCCTACCAGTGAGGTAGTCATGGAACCAACACAAGGAGGTTCGGTCTAGGCCTATTGTTTGTAAAGTGGAGAGGAGCAAACAGTGGTCGATGGTGTCGAAGGCCTTACTGAGATCCAGGAGAATTGCACAGATTCATTTTTTTGTTGTCTAAGTCCCGTTGCCAGTTGTTAGTTACTTTTGCCAGGGACGTAATGGTATTGTGCTTTGCTCTGAAGCCTGACTGCATAGGGTTTATTAAGTTTGAGTTGTCTATGAAAGATCTCAGTTGAGTATCCACATTTTTTTTATGCTTGGAGAGTATGGGGAGGAGGGAGATCGGCCTATAGTTATTTAGGTCACAGGGATCCCCTTATTTAAACAGGGGGATGACGTGAGTAACTTTCCATAACTGAGGGAAGGAACCTTGCGATAGGGACAGGCTGAATAAGTGAGAAATAGGTGCAGCAAGGATGTGATAAGTAATTTTCAAGTAATATGGGTCGAAGAAGTCAGCCCCAGCACTTTTTTTAGTGTCCAATTTTAGGAGATCTTCAACTTTCTTTAAGGAGGTGGGTAAGAATGAGAAGATTATGATATTGTCACTCGGTTCCGGGAGCTTAGTGTTGATCTGTGGGTATAGTCTGCTTACCGGTGCATTGTCGAATGCTAGGCCTGCAGTGGCAAAATGATTGTTGAAGGTCTGCAGAATCTTGTTTCTGTCATTGATTATAGCATTGTCAGTGGTAATTTTGGAGGGAAGCACATTTCCTGGAGAATGGCCAGTCAGTTCTTTTAGTGTGGACCAGAACTTGGTAGGGCATTTCGATGCAGAATCTAGCTCAGATCGGAAAAATTGGCCTTGACATCTCAGACCATCTTAGTGCAGGCATTTCTCGCTGTCCTGAAGAGACACCAGTCTTCGTCTGTGTGTGATTTGAGAGCCTTTTTCCAGAGCTGATCTCTTTTTAGTAAGGCAGCCTTGAGGTCCACTGAGAACCAATGACATGTTCTAGCTTTTATACGTGCTTTTACCAGAGGAGCATGGTTATTTAGGGCACTGGTTATAATTTCATGGAAGATGTTGTAGGCATTACTCTCTGATTAAGCAAGGTAAAAACTCTGCCAGTGCAGATTTTTTTAATTCATTGAAGTATATGAGAGGATCAAAGTTCCGTCTGGACCTTTTAGTGGAAAATTTAGATGTTGGTGAGGGTTTAGCATCAGTTCTTATACCAGCAATAAAGCAGTGGTCATAGTCATAAAACAATCAAGAAACATAGTACAGAGAAACATTAAGATATACAATGTACAGTAAATGGTAAAACTAGTAACAGACAGGGCTTTAGTTAACTCCATTTTGGAAGTATTTGACTCCCACAAATAAGGCAAAACTTCCAAAATAAAGGGGGAGAAAGTCATTGACTTCCACATATAAAAAGCTAAATTGGATGACTTCCAATACTTAAGGCACAGAAGCTAAGAAATTATAGATTATTTCTAAAAGGAATTGTATTTTACCACTAATATTTGTATTAACACCCATAAATAGATCATTCTGGAATACTGGCTTGCAAATTGTGGGATCTGGGAAGTATTTTGACTTTCAAAAAATTGGAATGACTTCCAGATTTTGACTCATGGAAGTATTTGATTTCCGCTAAAATTAAATTGACTGGAAAATAAATTTACTGAACCCTTGGTAACAGATACAAAAGTAGTTGAATAAATACAAAGTAACAAGGAGGAATCAGCATAAATAATAAAGAAATGTAGTGCAAGACAGTAAAATAAATAATGAGGGGGTTAAATAATTGCCTGAGAAATTGTGTGTAAAGCTCCTCTATCTCGATGTAAGGAGTTGGATTCCTACCTATCTTTATCTTGTCATCTATATTAAAAAAGATTAGGCTATTACAACCAAATGCTAATCTTCTGTTAATGAACATTGTATTCAAATATGTTAAAATTCTGATTTTGAATATATGCATACCACCTATTAATTATAAATATTTTGTGGCCAATATTTGGGATACTATGGAGGAGTATATACTCCTAGCTCTTGAAAATAACCCTGGAGCAAAAATATTGATACAGTAATCGGACATTTTAATGCATGCATAGCCAGTTTCAATGATATTGAAAATATTTCATTACCTTTAATAAATGTGAAGCTTCTTCATATGTTCATATGTAACATTGAATGAGAATGGGCAGAAGCTAATCGCAATTCTGGAATGCCATAACTTGGTAGTAATAAATGGGTGGACTAAGTCGGACTCAGAGGGAGAATATACTTGTTTAATTGGCACTGGTAAAAGTACCATCAACTTAATTATTTCACATATCATGGATTTGGATATTATAAAAATCTCAAAATAATGCTACGGCCTGAAATTGACCATTTACCTATTGTTATAACAGTGGATGTTCCAACTATAATTAAATCAGTACCACATTATATAATGGGATGGAAGGGTCATAACTAATTCAGTTATTTGCTGAGATACTAATTGCAGGATTAACTTGAAAAGATGTTGGCGTCCTTAGCAACCATATGCCAAACAGCTCTATTATCCTTGTTTTATGATATTAAACATCTGGACCCATATATTTGCCCTATTTCATGGTTCTCCCAAAACTGCAAGAAAGCAAAAAGAGAACATTAAAAACTAGTCAAATACGCACAAAAAATCCTTCTAGACAACATCTTTCATCCCTGAATAAAGATAGGAAAAAATATCAGGAAAAATTGGCAGAGGAAAAGGAGCAATTCCAGGTAAATATATGGGCCAGATATTTAATATCATAAAAAAACAAGGATAATAAAGCTTTTTGGCATATGGTTGCCAAAGGCACCAACATCTCTCAAGTTAATCTGATAGTATCTCAGTAAATATCTGGATAAGTTATTTTAAAAGTATTTTCTATGACCCATCCATCCCTATTGCTTTTCACTCCTTGGAGGAACTTTTACAATATTCTATATTCCCTTTATCATTCTCCTTTGAAGATGTGCAAGAAGCCATCTTAAAGTCTAAGGGCCTCATATTCAAAAGTGGCTTGCCAAATCATGCAAGTGTCTGCTTCACACATCTGACATGCGCCGGCACAAAAAATGGCAAACTCAGAAGATGCGCTGTAAGATACGATTGCGCATGTGTGGCTGTATATCCCAAACATGCACGATGATGCAACAGAAAATGTGTGGCACACCAGAGCACTGCTAAATATAGGAAATGGCACAAAATAAACAGGGAATGTGACACACAAACAGTGAAAGGTGCCCAATGCACTGGTGCATGTAGGATGGGTGGTGGTGGTGCAGCAGTGCAGTACCCCAGGGCACAGGGGAGGCACAGTGGCACACTACAGTGGCCAAAACACCCTGAAGAATGGCCACCTGGTGCCTAGCACAGTGCACCACACAGAAGTTGCCAACCATGGTGAAGGCTAAGCACACTGGCCACTGCTGAGACACATGGCCATGGACAGGGTACCACAGCAACATCTGTGCCAGTGGACAGGGCCGAATGTGGACGCAAAGTGACAACAATGCAGACCTGCCAGACAGAACCCTGAAACACTGTGCCAGTGGCATAGCACTGCCAGGGGCAGGGCCCCACACAGGGGGCATACACTGACAGCGAGACATGACCGCTGACAGTGCAGGACAGAACAACATGGTTAATGACAACAACATAGAGGGGCACAGTGCCACCACAGGGAATCTGCAGAAAGGGATACAAGGACCTGTGGCAAGACCCCCATGCAGCAAGTTCAGGGTAGACAGGGACAGACACATTGTGGGTAACACCCACAACCTGTGGACAGGGTATGGTGGGTGAGGTGATGACAGGCACACACTTATGCAGCAGTGTCCAGGCGGATGTGGGCCACATGTGCCAAAATGCAGACAACAATAACAATGGAAAAAGCAACATACACAGACACACACACACACACACACACACACGCACAGCCATGCCTAACATTAATAACAACTCTACTGTAAGCAACAATCCAAACAACCGAAACAGTGCAAAAGATGGAACGTATATACTGGTACAAACCAAAACAGCATAAAAGCATGAAAATATGTTAAAATTATATATGGTACAACATAAGGTGACTGAGGGGCAATGGTGAACATGGGAGGCAGGGGGAGACTATTTACATGAACAGGGGCCTGTGTGGGTGCATGGGGTGGGCAGGCCCAAGGTAAAACTAATGTGCCACAGTGACACAGTGGCCAGACTCCCTAGGCAAGGTGCACTCAGATGCAGCCATATGGCTGTCACAGTCCTGCCTATCATACAGATTGCCTGCACGGCAACATCAAGCCAAGTGTATATGGCCCAGAGTATCTCCCATGAGGTGGCTGCCCTTCCTCCACATAGCAGGCATCCATGGCTCCTCCCCAACAGTGACACTGGTCCCCTTGGTCAAAACATGTCCTATGGGAGGAAACAGACAAACAAACCACAGCCTCAGTGCAAACAGTCATCCATGCCCAGACAGAATGTCCCCCCACAACCAATGCTGGTGACATGCATATGCGCAGATGTGAGGGCAGTGCACAGGGCCATCACACTGCCATATGCAACACTGACAGGTGATATGCTGTGGACATATGCCACACATAGCGCATTGCATGGGATGCTGGCATGGAAACAGGCAATGGCAGGGGAGGACAGGATTAAGACATGTTAAAGGGACATGTGGATGTGTCGTACATGGACGTGTGGCAGAGACACAGTGGTCCCTGCAGCTGCACACTAGTCACACGCAGAGGCACGTGTGTGTGATGGCCACGGGTGGGTAACCCCCATCACTGCTGTAGCAGGGCTACACTGCAGATGTACCGAACCATCCATCAAAGGCCACACATGCAGGCAAGAATGGGCAGCATGTGTTGTGCACACATGAGTGCCCCAACCACAAGTGCCACACACCCAGGGAGCACACAGATATAAGCGGGTCTGGGCCCAGCCTCATGGGTGGCCACCCAGGGGATGGCAATTTCAGCAGCATGCAGGCAGCCAACAGGTGAGTGACACAAAGCCATGGGGTGGGACAAACACACACAGGGCCACTGGACATGCAGGTGCCATGGAAACACTCTGGGGCACACCAGCATGGCCCTGCCATAGGGGCGTGTCCACAAGTGTGTATCCAAACACTGTCCCTGATGTGCCAGTGAAGCATACCACAATGGCAGTCTGCCCAAAATGGCACCACCTGCAACAATGCATGGAGACACACATGCACAGACCAAGTGGAGAAGAAAGTCCTATAGGTGAGCTGGGAGCATGCCAAGAACCCTGGAACAAAGGGTATGACAAGTGGCTGAGTACCGCCACTGGCCACTACAGGCACACAGGGCCTGAAACATGCAGCCACATACTGTAGATGGAGGTGGCCACTGCAGGGGCCACAAGCACTGGCAGTGGTCATGGTTGCACATTGGAACAACACCCTATGCCATACCAGTGCACATGGGACACACATGGACTGGTGGCAGCCATTCCTACCATGGAGCGCAATGTTGGGTGGCACAGGGCACCACATACAGACCAATGTGCAGTAACACTAGAACACCCTAGCACCCTCCCACCACACACAGACCAATGTGAAGCAACACTAGAACACCCTAGCATCCTCCCAGCTACACACAGTGATGACTAGAGACCCAGAGACACAATAGTATGAGCAATACAGGTAGTGTGAAGGCCAACAGTCACAGAGTCCAGGTGCTATTGAGGTGCGCAACAGAGGGGGAGGCACATGGACATGGGCCAGTGACATGGTGGGCCAGGATGCCACTGGCTACACACTGCACAATGGATGGTTGCAGCAACACAGATGGTCACGCATGCTGTGTTGCTGTGAATGGCCATGGTGTGCAAAGTCACAGCTGTGCAGCACATGCATGGTGCACTGTGACACTGTGGTGTTGACCGGCATGTATGGATGATGGACAATAGCCAAACATGAACAGTGGACAATGGCAACATACAGCCATGGACAGTATTGGATGCAACACAAGGCTGGTGTCGTGTGGAGGTGCAGGATCTCAAATGTTGCCAACAGTAGGGCAGCTCTACACCACCTTTTGCATGCCACTGTGCACCGTGCTGGTGCTGCACACATGGCATGGCCATGGCAATACCAACAGACTGCTCTGGTGGTGGCTGCCAGTACACACTGCCATGCAGGAACCATACAGAGTCACAGTGGCAGTGGCACATTCCATAGCAATGGGCATATGTGTGCCAGGAAGCATGTGAGGTGCTGTGGGGGGGAATGTGGAGTTCTTTACATCTGTGGTGCAATGCCACACAATGCCGTACAGCAGGGGATGAATGGCGTGTGGTGCAGGCCCACACACATGCCATTGACCACACAGCATGGGATACATAGCAGTGTGTGCACAATGACTGACGGCCAGTGCTGTACCCTGTGAGGTCAGTGGAGATGGTCCACATTCATGTCCAGAGACACTGGACAGTGCAGGGTACACAGAGGTCGACAGCGACAAACACACTGTATTCCACACCACACGGCCACCACATGTGTGCCTTACATGCATCCCATGTGTAAGCACAATCCACATGCCATGGACCACAATGGCACTGCAGACCCACATGTCACCATGCAACATGTAACAGCACATGCACACTCACCTGATGCACAGTGCAGCGACAGATGTGCCGCGCCTCTCTGCTCAGTCTGCCTGGTCATCAACCTGGCATCATCATCCCACCTGTAGGTGGCCTGCCGGGCCCACATGACCTCCTCCCTGTCTGCAATGGGAACACAATGACAAGGGCACTATTAGCATCATGCCGTAGCACACCGCCCCCACAACACACATGTGCAAGGCAGGTATGTGAAGCCCTATCAAATACCCGTGCCACAATACATCCCTACAGTTACATGCATAAACAGTGTACAGGCACAGTGGCATGATATAGGACTGTACAATCCACCACCCATCACCAGTGCCCACACAGTACATCGCCATGTGACACTGCACATGTGATGGCCTACAGGCCCATGCCATGTGAGACTGTTACATGGCACCTGTACCCTGGCACATGGTGCATGGGGATAGGCAACACGCATTGTATCCACCATGGAGCACACCACCATTGTGTGTCACGTACACCATACACAAGTGCTGGACACGGTACCCGTCCTGTGTCAATGTGCATCATACAGTGGACCCATAGACTAGTGTAGTGGCACACATGCGTGGCCCACACTGGACGATATGTCACCACTGTAGGTTGCCATGCCCCACACTGCTGGCTGGTGTCACCCGCTGTGGCATGCCTGTTCCCTGCATTGCTGTTCACATGCCCTGTAGGGGCACTGGGGCCATACATTGGTGCACACAGCATACCGCACACCATCACACCAGTACACACCCTCTGTCCAATAATGGTGGCGTGCCGCAGTCCACAATGGACATTATGGCTACTGCCACCTGTCAGTGTACATTACCCTGAATAACACAGTCACATTGCGTACATCCCCAGGTGTGGCTCGTCTCCCCTCCGCACCATGTCCTGGATGTGCTCCAGCCCTGCTCTATGCCTCTGGCCAAGGTCCCCAAACCTATGGTGGCACTGCTACCCTATTCAGGGTATGCCTGTTCACCTGGTGAGGTGTCTGGCAATGGTAGCCCACACCTCAGACTTGGCCACATGGAGCTTCTCCTGCCTGAAGAGCTGATCCTCCAAGGGGACCACCAGGTCCACCAGATTTGCAAGCTGTGACTCCCCCCACCACTGGGAGTGAGGGCTGGTGGCATCCCTTCGTGTGGCATGTGCCATGACTCTTCCTGTGCTGCACTGCTAACCAGCTATGGAGGTACTGCCAGGCCTGTGAGCCACGCCAGTTGCATGATAGGCTAAACACGGTCAGTCACACGTGGCTGGCATGTGCACCATTGGGGTATCCAATAGTAGTACCTTGGTACATTACCACACATTGGAGGTAGTGACAGGCCATGTGGGAAACAGAGGTCATGCCCCCTGCCACCACGCATGTGCAGCCGCAATGCCATATTGGGGAGATCAGCTGATGCCATGACCACAGCCATCCATATTGCGCACATAGGTGCCCATGCGCTGTACACACCTGCTGCGAATGAGTGCCATGCAGTAGCATCTGCACGATGTGCCATTCCTGACCTCATTGCACCATGACCATGCAATGTAGTGACGTGTGTGGCTATCATGCATGTGGCAGTGGAGATGTGCGATAGATGTATGCAGTGCACAAATATATGCACAATACACAATGTGAGGCACCAGACTCAAAACTGCAGTATTCAGCCAGGATATGCTAATTGCCTCACTGCACAATCTTGGTCCAATCCACACATTTGCATCTCATTACAGGTACTCCTTGCTGGTCTCTCTCACCACACAGGAGTGGGTCAGGACAGCCTGGAACCCAAGCTACTCAGCCTGGGTGCCCCTATCATCGACCGACCTCTTGCCCACATATTCAACGCCTCACTTATCTCAGGGGTCATCCCTGACATATGGAAAGTTGCCAGGGTTGTCCCCGTCTTGAAAAATGGTGACCCTAAAGATATCAACAATTATTGCCCTATCGCCATACTATCGGCTGCCTGCAAGCTCCTGGAAAAAGCTGTCGCCTCGCAACTATCCCACACCTACAGGGACGATTTGTCCTTTCTCATCTCAGCATGGCTTCCGTAAAGGCCACAGCACCTCAACGGCACTTGCTGAGGTCACCACTAGGATCAGGGCCGCAACCGACCAGGGCAAGTTGATGGGGGCTATATTTGTTGATCTATCCAAAGCCTTCTACCGTGTGGACTATCCCCTCCTCCTCTCCACACTACAGACTCTTGGCTTCTCCCTCCGTGCCCTCGACTGGTTCACCAACTACCTTGGGGGCAGGCAGCAACTCACCTGTTTCAACCATACCCTCTCAACCCTCTTACCCGTGAACAGTGGGGTACCACAAGGATCTGTCCCTGGACCTATCCTGTTCTCCCTGTTCATCAACGATTTACCCTCTGTAGCCACTAAAGGGCACCTAACCCTGTATGCGAATGACCTGGTCATCTTAGCCAGTGCCCCTGATGCCACTAGCATCAATACCCAGCTCAACTCTGACTTCTCCCGTATCAGAGCATGGTTTGATGGGCACAAACTTACAGTCAACTTGAAGAAAACACAGGCCATGCTCTTTGGCACAGCGGCCAAAATCTCCTCCTGCACAACGCCCCTCAAAATCCATGGGTCCAGTGACTCCCTCCTGCCGACAATCGACTCTGCTAAGTACCTGGGAATTACCCTCGATCCTCACCTAGACCTCTCCGGACACATCAGAAACATACGTAACGCTACAAATGGCAAGCTTGGACTAGCGTATAGGGCTAAAGACTGCCTTACCCCCGCTGCCCGGCTGGCCATAGCTAGGGGGATATTACTTCCTACCCTCTCCTATGGTCTCGTTGCCTTTGCTTCTGTCCCATCCTCAAGCCTCGCAAAGTGGGACACCACGTACAACAACATCTGCCGCTTTGCACTCTCGGCTCCCTGTCTCACTCACCAATGTATGCTCTACTCTCGATTGGAATGGCTCCCCCCTGAAAAACACTGGACCTACATCCTGGGAAACTTCATTGACAACATAATTCGTACGGCCACTCCTGCCTCGCTCGCCCTCCCCCTGAAACATGCCTCCCCCGTCTACCACCTCAGGTCTTGCTTGTCCCAGACTCGCCTGGTCCCTAAGACCCGCAACCTCACAGGCGATCGGGCATTCACCACCCACGCCCCCAAACTGTGGAACTCCCTTCCGTCACAAGTTTGTGCCTCCCCCTCCCACTCCACCTTCAAAACTTCCCCCTGGAACTTCCTAAAAACTGCTGCAACCTGCCTGTGTGCTACCTAATGCCCAGTCCTACAGCCCTCCTACCCTCAATGGTACCCCAGCTAGGCTCTTTCTGCCCCTCTACCTTTGTGATGCATTATACTATTGGCTATGCTATGTATTGTTACTAATTAGCCTAGGGGAGGTCCTATACCCCCCATGTTGCCCCTTGGGCCTGTATGTACCCTATGCTTTGTGACCCACTGTTGTTGTATCTATGCTAATTCCTATGCTATGTACTATTGCTTTAAAATCCCTTGTTGTTTTGTTCCACTGTTGGAGCATGTTGCTCCAGGTTTGTAATGTTGACTATGTATTTCTCTCATGTACACCTTGTAATTCTCCCGGGTCGCACCTGAAAATAGGCACTAGCTGTCTAGTGTGCTTATCCAGTTACCAAAAGCAAATAAATAAATAAGGCCTCCCCTCATTTGCATGTGCTGTGCCATAAATGAGCAGCCCTGTGTTACCCCACCACACAGGTGATTGAGAGGTACTGCAGCCTTGAAGGTAGGATTATTTTCTCTGTGACAGTGTGTCTGTTTTGTTCCTTCTGTGCCTGTCTGTGTTTACCCCAAGCACCAGTATGGAACCTGAGGAAAGCACAAGTTGATGAAGACTGAATTTTACTAAGGACGAGCTGTCAGCCCTAATCAAGGCCTACATATCATGAGAGGACCTCCTGACCAGAAAAACAGGCACACAACAGGAACGGGCACAGGGCTGGAAGGGCGTGGCACAGGCCGTCAATGCGCATGGTTTGTACAACAGGACTCCACAGGAATGCATCAAGTGCATAAATAGTGAACACTGCCGCTGCAAGGAGTGCCTGGCCCAGGCCCAGTCCCATGCCTCACACACTGCTACGAGTGGAGGTCCTTCCACTGTCACTGCCATGTCAGTGCAGGAGGGTCTCATGGCCACCACACTCAGCTGTGTGTCTGTTGAGGGTGAGCTCAGTTGCGGCTTTGATAGCGGAGGCAACCCATCACTGCACTGTGAGTATGACATACACAGGTCATGTATGGTCCTGCATGTGGTGTGCACAGGTGGTGTATGGCATGTTGTACAGGTCATGTAGCACTGTGTGGCCACAGAGTGTAGGCCACAGGTCACCTGTGTATGCCTGTGGTGTTGGCAAGCATGGCCTCTGTACATGAGTGAGTCCAGTTTTTTTGTGGGACAGTACCATCCGTGTTCACTTCAGTCTGCATGCACTTGCACTTGTGTGTGGACCATACAGCTGGCACCTGGGTGGTGTGTGGGTATTCCCTTCTGGGGTCCGTGGTGGTGGTTTGTGTGTGGCACACATACTCAGTGGGTTGGGGTGATGCATGCTGACTCCTGTACAGGCTGCCGGGACATACAGGGGTGGGTAGGGGAACATCTAGGAAGAGCCTCACATGTTTATATGCGTGTGGCCACACACATGCTGCTGACAACCACTCCATGCAGTGTGGTATGTGTGCCATGTGTCCCACACAAGTGTCCTGCCCGTATGTTACAATCTGCACACCTGTGACATGCATGTTCTCTTCCGTGTGTCTGTTTCTGTTCTGTAGCCACAGACATGCATCCCTAACCATGTTTCCATGTGTTTCCTCCACAGCCCCATTACATCTTAGGAGTGGTGCACCTGCACAGGGATGGCCACCTGGTCAGCAGACCAATGTACCCATGTGTATGTCAATGGCCAGTGCTGTGGACACAGCTGTGGACGCACCCACATGGGGAGGGGGACATTGATGACATTGCTGATGATGTCCCCCTGTCTGGGATTGACCTCCTGGATGACATTGAGGTGCTCACCTCAGACACGGAGGATGAGGATGCCACCCAGTCACCCAGTTGGACAGCATCATCCCTGACACAGTCTACCTCCTTGGCATTCCAGATGCCACACAGTCAGCAACTGATAACAGCACCCAACCCAGCCCATCACATGCACAGCACGTGGGCCAGTGCATGCCAGGTGCCACAGCGTAGGCTGTGGGTGAACTGAGCCATGCCACTACCATGCAGGTGGGGTGCAGCATCTCCCTGCCACAGGGTGGCGTGGACCAACAACTGCTTGAACGTGCACATGGGCAGGCTGACTCGGCATGCAGTGTGTGTCTACACACTCACTATCACAGGTCCAACAGTGGCCTGCTGTGTGGCAGCCGCAGGAGGTGGCAGTCACACAGCAGGCCACAACCCCCCCTGCTCAGCAGTCACCCCCCCAACACATGTCCCCCAATGGTGAGCTGCCAGAGCACACATGGCTACTTCGGTCCTCTGTAGAGAGCCAGGTGGCACTCAGGGAAGCTGTGCAGGGATTACGGGTGCAGTTGGGTCTCCTTGATGAGCAGGCATCCATTCAGCATGCCGAGTTCATAAGGGAGTTACACCTTCTGTGGATGGACATGACTGCAGGCCTCAACAGAATAGCACAGGCCATACAGGAGGATTGTGCAGCCATGGCCCCTCATTCCTGCAGGATCACCTGTAGCTCGTTGCCCAGCATCCCCACCCCATCACAGTGTGTGGCCTATGTGTTCAGGATGCCATCCCCTGCCCTTGCAATACTGAACACACCTGGACAGAGTGTGCGGTTCTCCACACTATCCTCTACAAGCAGCTAATCCCAGTCATGTAGTTCAACACCCTCGGGTGGAGCCTTCACCCCTTGTGGCACAGGGTCTCCCACAGGAGGCACCTGTGCCTGTTGTGTGTGGCCACCCACATGTCCATGGTTACTGCATGCAGACACACTGAGGTGTCCTGGGCAATGTTGGCCTGCCCATGTTACCCCACAGCCGTTGCTGTGTGTACATCATCCCATGTTGGCTCAGGGCTGTGTGCTGCCCACACCCTATCCATATATTGTCCCACATGCACACACCGCTGTGGCATGTATGTGCTCCCTGTGTATATGGATATGGCCATGGATATGGGCCATGTTGTCATGGTGGGTGGCATGGGCATGATGAGTACAGCTGTGGCCTACTGACGTAGGTCTGTGCCACTGCTCTATCTCTGACCCTTGCCATTGCTCCACAACCACCTGTGTGCATCCATGGCATTGTTGCCCCTCCTGTAGACATCTGTGCATGGTCTCTGTGCACAAATGTGTGCACGGCATGCCACTGTGATGTGTCTGGCTGCATCCCTGTGGGTTGCACTGTGCTCCTGCCTTACCTGCACATCTGTGCATGCCTGCATTGCCATGACTGCCTACGGTACTCACCTTGGTAGTCCAAAATGCTCCTGCATGATGATGTCCCTGTACCACCGTCCCGTCAGGGCTAGTCTTGGGTCCCTCCAGTACAGCTCTGGCTGCCCACCCTCATCCTGTGGCCCCTCGTCCTCTGAACTGTCACCCTCGTGTACCTGGACATCAATTCCATGGTCAATGGCCATGTTGTGTAGCATGCAAAAGGCCAGGAATGTGACACAGGCCTTGTCTAGGCTATACTGTAGAGCACCACTGGATCTGTCCAGGCATCTAAATTGCATCTTTAGCATGCCGAACACACACTCAATGATGTTTCATGTCGCAATGTGTGCCTTGTTATACCTCTGCTCTGCTTTGGACATGTGCCACAGTATGGGGGTGAGCATCCATGGCTGGAGGGGGTAGGCACTGTCACCTGTGAGGGGAAGGGAATATGTTAATCTACATTACACATCCATGGTGGTTCCTCCCCCACCCCCAGTCCCCGTGTCCACTTTTTGGGCCTGCTTACTCAGTACACTTGTCAATGTTTCCCCCCTGCATGCACCCTCACATGCCTCCGTGGCACACTCCCAGCTGTTCTGTGGCTAATGTCACTGCCACTGCAGCATGCATAGCATCTGCCCTGTGGTGCATGGCTACAGTACAGTCTTTTGCCTCCACATGGCACTGTCAGTTCTCAATGCATACTACTGCCCTGTCCCTCACACAGTGTCACGGTTGGCCATTAGCTGGCTACACCCCTGTTTCCTGTGCCAGTTGCAGTCCATCATATGTATAACCATGCTGCCTAGAACCACCATCCATCCACTGTCTGTCACTTTTGGACCTCTCTCTGGCACCCTCACCTCATCCGATATGCCACTTGTCCGTTGGTCATTGTGACAGCTCTTTCATACTGATTCAACCCCTGCCAGGCCACCTGTGGTGCTTTCTGCGTATGTGTGGGCACCATTCTCAGGGGTAGGTATCACTCACCCACTAGATGACCACTGGGTATCTTCCTGGACTCAAACTAGTGGCACAGGGCTGACTGATGCCAGACATAGTCATCATGTGCACTCCCAGGGAAGCAGGCACAGACATTGGTGATGTGGCCTGTGGCATTGCACCAACCTGGCAGTTCAGGGAGTGGTACATCTTCCTGTTGATGTATATATTCTTATCACTGCCAGGTGGTGCTCTGATTGCCACATGGGTGCAGTTGATGGCCCCTAGCGTGCCTAGCATTTGTGCAACCCTGTGGAAGTGCTGCAATGTGTCTGTACGCCCTTGCTGCTGTGCTAGGGAATTGTATGAACTCCATAGCATGGGGCAGCAGAGCAGTGAGGAATTGAGTGAGGAGATGGGATATGGCAGACTGGGTGATACCAGTGGTGTCATTCACTGGTATATGGAAGGTGCCCTTAGTGAGCAGGTACACTGCTGCTGTCACCTTTGTCTCCACCGTCATGGCGTGACTTCTGTGTGTAGGTGCCTGCAGATCCTCATGGATCAGCTCACAGAGCTGTCTCAGAATTGCCCTGTTGAGATGGTACTGGCCTACAATGTCCATGTCACTTAGCTGTTCAAATGTGACATGGTCCCGATGCTGTCACTGGTGGGAATACTGCCTTCGAGCCCTTCTTTGGCCTTGTTGCTGTTGTTCCAGTCTCCTCAAATCAGCCATGACAGCTGCCATTGGAAGGCTGACCCATCCATTGTTGTTGCAGTGCTGCAGACAACCTCTTGATGACTTGGCCATTTAAGCCATCTTCTTATACTCCTATCTTTGCACGGAGCATTTTTGGGATGTGCAGCACATGCACCGCTCATTTCGGCTGAATATTCAGATCCGTGGCACATTTATGTACCCGCCCCCTTCACCTGCACCACATACATTATTTCTGCATGATTGTGCATTTGGTTTTGTGTAGTGCATCGATACTGTTTGAATATCATGCTTCTGCACATTTCCCAAGATGTGTGGCACATCTCCTTTTTTGGGCCACGCATATTTTTTGAATATGTGGGCCTAAGTCTAACCAAACTCCTGGTATCGATAGACTTACACTGGATATAGTTAAACTACAGCTTAACATATGGTTTTCTTTACTTATGAACTTTTTAAATAAATGCTTAAAGAATTGTTTTATTCCCAAGAGCTGGAAACAAAATATAATTGTTCCTCTGTTTAAAAAAAGGGGCCCCAACACACATAAAAATTTCAGACCAATAAGTCTGATAGATGCAACAACTAAAATTTTTTCTAAAATTTTGTTAAACAAAATACAAGTCTGGATGGGCAGTAAGGAAATTTTGCCCCCTATACAGGCCGGCTTTAGAAATGATACGTCCACTATTCCACTATCGGTCACGTGTATACTTTTGCTCATTTGAATGAAAAATATGTACATAAACAGGGAGTAAAGCTTTATGTCACCTATATTGATTTCACTTCTGCCTTCAGTTCCATAGACAAATGAATCATCTGAAAAAAATTACAGGCATTGAACACGCCCCCCTAACATCTTATTCCAATAGTATAGTTGTACTCCTATAATAAAACTTATATAAGAATAAACAATCATGGGAATCTTACAGAACATTTTTGAGTCTTATAAAGGGGTGAAACAGAGTTGGTTTTTAGCTCCCATGCTATTTAACATCTACTTAAATGACATCCTTCTAGAAATTGATCATCCTCAATTTCAATCACCTAACATTAATGGCTCTACATGCCCTGCCCTTGCATATACAGATGATATGCTTCTGATTTTCCTATCACAGATTGGTTTACTTTGGAAATCAAACCATTTTTCCCAAAGGTGCATCAGTCACAAGGTATTGATAAATTACTCCAAATCTAAAATTATGATTTTTAGGAATAGGAAGCATTTAAATTTCTACTGTAACAACCAAGAGTTGGAAAATGTTAGGGAATATTGCTATTTGGGAATCAGATTCGCGTTCAATGATTTATGGTCTATACATGTCAAGAACCAAATTAAAAAAGTGAAATGAAGTCTTCAGGCCATTAAAAGATTTAATCATATATATGAGAGTACAGTATGACTGTAATTCCAGCACTAAAGGCAGCTGAAGCTAAGAATAACCCCATTCTGCTCTATGGATCAGAGGTGTGGAGATGCTCTTTGCCACCATCTTCTGAAGTTCTGTTTTCTCTATTCTGTTGTAATATTCTTAGAACTAGTAAATCATGCCCCGAACAGTTGGTTAGAGAGGAACTTGGTCATGTTCCGTTAGGATAATTAGCTAAATGGAGAATGTTGTGTTATTGGTTGCATATTCTAAACAACTCCAGTAATCCATGGCTTAAACTATGTTTAGAAGAAAAAAATAATGGGCACAATCACAGAAAGGATCAGTATGGCTGTGTAACTTACAGGAAACCTTAAAACAAATTAATATATGGTACCTTTGGCAAGACTCGCTCAAGGGAATAGCAGTTTTTTGTACTTATAAAAATCTATTGAAACTGGACTTATGGAAACTGCATTTGATTTAGATAGAAGTAATCTTGTAAATCTGAAATCCACATATTGGTATCTCCAGTTTAAATATTTTCATGGGTGTGAACCTTACCTAACACTTCCTCTTCATGTCACAGACCACAGGATTGTAACTGTGCAGATCTGACTTAATCTCTTTCAAAAAGTTGGAAATTAGGTATAAACAACATAACAAAGTAGATTCTAAATGCTTCTGTAATACAGGTTTAGAAGAAGACTCATTTCATATAATTTTCAACTGTCCTCTTTATTCCCAATGAGGAATTAACTATTTGGACCTCTTCATAAATCCATATAAGTCTGCTTTACAACACAGAAACACAGAGGTTGTCGGCAGAGAAAGACCTCTTGGCCCACCAAGTCTGACCTATTTTCCCTACCTACTGTGCCACCGCAGACCCTACTTGATCTCTGGTCTTTCCCCCCTTGCCTTATTTCTAAGGTCCCCTTGTGTCTATCCCATGCATGCTTGAATCCTGTTACCATTTTAACACCCATCACCCCCGCTGGCAGGCTGTTCCGGGTGTCCACCACCCTTTCCATGAAGAAGTATTTCCTCACATCTCCTCTGAGTCTCCCCCCCCCAGCTTTATAGCGTGACCCCTTTTCCTCAAGCATCTTTTTGTATATAAAATGCTACCTTCATGTCCTTTATTAATACAGTACAGCCTTGATTATCTGAGTGTTCAGGGAGACATCAGATTTGTTTGGATAATCAATAGTTCAGATAATCAAGGGTCTATAACATTAGGCAAATGAGAGCTAGGGGACAATGTTAGAGTTCAGATAATAGGGAGATCAGATAATCAGGGTTTGGATAATCGAAGTTGCACTGTACCTGTGAGGAATTTGAATGTTTCTATCATGTTCTCCCTTTCCCTCCTTTCCTCTAGAGAGTACATATTTAATTCCTTGAGCCTTTCCTCATAGGGCTTCTGATGCAGGCCCTGCACCATTTTGGTTGCCCTCTTCAGTACCGCCTCCACCCTATCTATGTCCTTCCGGAGATGGGGCCTCCAGAACTGGACACAGTACTCAAAGTGGGGCCTCACCATCGATCTATACAGGGGTGGCACTACCTCCCTCTTTGTGTCGGTGATTCCCCTTCCTATGCACCTGAGCATCCTGCTACCTTTCCCCACAGACTTATCACACTGCTTTGCTACCTTCAGGTCATCAGAAATGATTACTCCCAGGTCCTTTTCCTGTTTTGTGGTTGCCAATACCTCCCCGCTCCCAACGGGTACATTGCTGCCTGGTTTCTGTGTCCCAAGTGCATGATTTTGCACTTTTTTGCATTGAAACCCAGTTGCTAAACACTTGACCAGTCTTCCAGCTTTCTCAGATTGTCCCTCATCCGCCTCCCTGGTGTGTCCACTCTGTTGCAGATTTTTGTGTCATCCGCAAACAGACATACTTTTGCTTCCAGCCCTCCTGTGATGTTGCTAATAAAGACATTGAAGAGGAATGGGCCTAGTACTGACCCTTGCGGCATGCTGCTGGTCACCTTGCCTTCTTCAGAGTGAACACCATTTACCACCACCCTCTGACTCCTGTTGCTTAGCCAACTTCTTACCCATTTTACTACTTTTGGACGTACTCCTAGGCTGCCCAACTTGCTCACCAGTCTTCTGTGTGGAACGGTGTGGAAGGCCTTATTGATATCAAGGTAGGCCACATCCACCACTCTGCCCTGATTCACTTCCATGGTCACCCAGTCAAAGAACTTGATCAGGTTTGTCTGGCAAGATCTCACCCCTGTGAAACCATGCTGTCTCAGAGCTTGTAATCCACTGGTCACAAGGTATTCCCCAATCCTTTCCTTCAGTAGTGATTCCATTACTTTCCCCACCACCAAAGTCAGACTGACAGGTCTGTAATTTCCTGCCTCCTACCTAGTGCCATGTTTGTGAAGTGAGACCACATCTGCCCTCCTCCAGTCCCTTGGAACTTCCCAGTATCTAGTGATAGGTTGAACAGTGCTGTCAGAGCTGCAGCCAGCACCTCCTTGAGCTCCCTCAGTATCCTAGGATGCACCTCGTCAGGGTCCATCGCCTTGTCCACTTTTAGTTGTGCTAGTTTCTTGAGGACTCTCTCCTCTGTAAAAGGACTAGTTTCTACTTCCCTTCCTTTAATGCCCCTGTTACTTATTTGTGGCCTGTTGCCTACCCCTTCCTCTGTAAATACTGAACAAAACTATTTGTTTAATATGTTTGCTTTTTTGGTGCTCTTCCACACAAACCCCTCCTTCCACTTTTAGCCTTACTATCCCACCTTTGGTCTTCCTCTTTTCGCTTATATACCGAAATAATGTTTTATCCCCCTTTTTTACTGATTTGGCAATATTCTCCTCTGTTTGTGCCTTTGTACTCCTAACTGCTTTCCCTGCCTCCCTTTGTTTCTCATGATATCTCTCCCTATCCTCCTCCTTCTGTGTCATTTTGTACCTTTCCAAATACTAATTATTTTGCCCTTACTTTCTCTGCTACTTCTTTAGAGAACCATAGCGGTCTCTGTTTTCTCTTGCCCTTGTTAACCTGATTGACACAGAGGTTTGTCGCCTTCCCAGTGCCCTCCTTTATTTTTGTCCCGTTCCTTGACTTCACCCAGTTTCCCTATACTTGCTGGGCATCCCTGAGACAGTCTTCCATTTTCTTAAAATCAACCCTCCTGAAGTCCAGGACCTTCGTTTTACTGTGGTTTGATACTGGCCTGGTTCTTAATATTGAACCACACCGTACAGTAATCATTGGTTCCCAGGTGACTACCCACCGTGACATCAGTAACACTCTCCCCATTTGTCAGAACCAGGTCCAATATTGCCCCCCCCCGTGAGTAGGTTCCTTAACTATTTGCCTGAGGAACTCCCCCTGCTGGGAGTCCAGGATGTCCCTACTTCTAACTGTTGCCACAGCTGGGACGCTCCAATCCATGTCTGGTAGACTGAAGACCCCCACCAGCAAATATCTCCCCCTTATTTGCCATCCTTTGGATTTCTTCCAGTATGTCCTTTTCCACCTCTCCCCTTTGTGCTGGAGGTTTGTAGACCACACCTATGTGAACAGCAACCACCTTCTGTGTCTCCAGGATGACCCACAGCACCTCTGCTCCTTGCTGCTCTCCTGTATTTCCATAGCTTTTACGTTTTCCCTCATATAAAGAGCCACTCCTCTCCCCTTTTTACTTACCATGTCCCTTCTGAACAGAGTATAACCTGGTATGGCACCAGGACGTGGTAATACAACTATGTCCAGGTCCGCTTCTGCCATGGTGGTCTCTAGGCCTGTACTCTTATTGCTCAGATGTTGAGCATTTGTACACATGGATCTCCAGATTGTAATGCCACCCTTCCTCCTTTTTCCGATTTGCCCTCCCTTATTTCCTTCACTGTTCTTCTTCCTATCTCCCTTTCCTTCTGTGCCCTGGATTCTTATGTTCTTTTTTATATGTTTCTCCTTCCGGATTCCCACTGCCACTACTGACCTTGTAAGCCTGTGGAGGGGGGGGACAGTTTATGTCTCCCCGCCTCATTCCAAGATTGTCTAGAAGTATTATTGAATCCCACTAATGTAAAAGATTCCAAAATATTGATTAATTCCATGAAAGCTGCTCTTAGACACAGATCTGAAATTGCTGCTATTTATTAATCTTTTTATTGTTTGAGTTTTGTATTGCTGTGCAGTTTTATTTTGGCTTGTATTTATATATTCATGTTGTATGTAATGTTTATACTGGAATTGTAATGGCCTCTGGACGGACACAATAAATACTGAATACCTTTATGTTGTCGATGACCTTGCAATCAGATATGGTGGTACTTATTTCTATGACTGCCACAAATTCTTTTTTGCTAAAGCAGTTGCTTACCTATGGAAGTATAACTCGTGTATTTCCTGGGCATCACTTGAATTAATTATTCTGTAGGCACTTTGCTGGACAACAAGCCTTAACTTGCTCCATATGTGGATTCTTCTCCCATTTTGCTGCTTTATGCCTCCTCACTGTGCATGATTTGTGCCCTTCTACTAGTACTGCCCCTGCAAGTGGCTCTTCATCTCATAATATTTTCTTCGCACCCAAGAATCTTGGATAAACAAGAGTGTCAGACTGTAGTTTCAGCCAGAAGCACCATTTGCAACAAATGAAGCAGCTTCATTTACACCTTCATGTACTTTGTTACACATTTGTAGCCAATGTGGAGAGGGTCACTCTGACCTAGTCTGTCACTGAAAACCAATCTTTACTTTTAATCAAAGCCATAAATGACATTTAGCTCATCCATCTACTCCAGTTCATATTCCTCATCTACTGCAGTTGTATCCTGTCGTCCATCAGAGTCTTTCATTCAGTTTCTTATCTTAGGCCTCTCCAAAGTTTTCCATACTGGTCACCATGCAGTTCCTACTAATCAAATCAGCCACAGTAGAACCTGATATTGTCAACAAATTACCAGCAAAAGAACTTTATAAAGGCTTCCTTATCAGTCCCTTTGTAGCTCCTTCTTTTCCTTCATTCCATATTAGTCCTATCGAAATTGCAACCCAAAACTTATCTGGAAAGTAACAACTTATCATCAATTTATCAGCCTCTATTTCTACAATGGATCCAAGCATCACTTCTTTAATTCCATCAGACAACTATTCATTAACCTATTCAATTAAATGTATTAAAATTGCCAGGCCTGCGGCATGGTTGACTAAGACAGACATTACGGGTGCTTTCAAACTTCTACTTACATTTCCTTCTTTATGGCATGTTTACAGGATCATTTGGAGAAACCAGTATTGTTCTGCAGTCTGTTTGACCTTTAAATAAAAAAGCAGCTTAGCCTTTTCGATACTGTCTCCAACTCACTATGCTTAATCCTCTTGAATGTATACAGATGCCCATTCATTTTGCATCTTCTAGACAACTTCCTTCACATGGACACTCTAGATTTCCTCCTGCTGCCAGCATCATGTGTCTGTTGTTTGTTTTCCTCACTCAATATTCCTCTAGCAAATGATAAAACTCAAAGCCCAGTGACAATTTTGGAATTTCTAGGCATGAAACTACACTCAATCAGTAGGAAAATTGGTTTCTTCTTGAGAAACTTCAACGTATTTCAAATCTTGTCAGGTCCTTCGCATCAAAAGAATTCTGTAAAAAATAAGAATTGTTATCCTTGTTAGAGTACTTCAACTTTGCAAAGAGAATTATTACTCAAGGCAGGAGTTCTATTTCTTATCTTCTCAACCTGACTCATTCAGCTACTGCTGTATATCTCCACATTTCCATCACACCTCATCTTGTTTTGACCTCGCCATGTGATCATACTTCCTCTCAGACTGGAATGGCATATCCATATTTTATGAGTATCCTCCTCCTGATTCAAGCATTGAAATATTCACTGATGCTACGTCAACATTTGGTTTTGCGCTATCTTTTGTTCTTCCTGATTTGCTAGCCCATAGCCATCTGAAAGTGAAGACCGCCCACATTTTCACTCTACTTCCCTCTTATTTGAAATATATATATACCATTGTAGAAGCCGCTCTCACCTGTAGACATCTGTGGAACAATTATCTTGTAACTGTATCTTCGGATAACCACACAGCAGTAGCCATCATTAACAAAGGGTGATCTTCCTCCCATGCCCATTAAACCCCTACAGACAGGTGTGCCTCAGGGGTCTATCCTTGGTCCCCTGTTATTTGCAGTTTACATTAACAACATCAATGACAACATCAATAAGGCCAATATCCACTTGTTTGCTGATGACACAATACTTTATTTGAGTCCTCCTATGCCAGAAGCAGCCTGTGAAGACCTCCATGCGAAATTTAGCCTATTGCAATACCAGCTCATAAGCAAAAAGCTTCTGCTTAATGCAAAAAAAACAAAAGCAATGCTCTTTTCCCCTTCCTCCTATGCGGCGAACCCCACTTGTGCTGGGGCTATCCCTCAGATTACCACATTACTTGGAGAAAATCTAGAGTATGTGCCAAAATTAAAATATCTGGGTGTACGTCTCGATCACAAAATCCCCTTCTCTGAACATCTCAAAGAACTACAGAAGAAACTAAGACAAAGACTAGGACTATTCTACAGAATTAACCACTTCCTTAGTAGGGATGCCAAGCAGCAGTTGGTTCAAGCCACGTTCCTTTCATTAATAGATTACGCAGACCTTCTCTATAGCCATTGTACTGCCTCTGCCCTGGCTAAGTTGGACACTCTATACCACAGAGCAATCAGGTTAATAACGGACCTTCCACTTTCCACACACCACTGCTTCTTGTACACTGTGGTGGGCTAGACTTCCCTTCATCATAGGAGAAATAGAAATGCCGCTCTATGGGCTTTCAGAGCAGGTACCAACAAGCTCCCCCTATACTTCTCTGATTTTATTCCCCTGAGTGTGATAGGTGCCTATGCTCTAAGAAGCTATTCCCTAATTGCCTTGCAATTACCTAAGATCAAATATCATTTCAGCAGAGCTGCCATAAGTTTCTCGTTGCCTTCCTTGTGGAACAATATCCAAAAAAACTTGAAGCTGAGCTGTCCTATTAGCCTGAATATTTTCAAGTTGCTCTATGATTGCTCCATGAAGGAATCCTGCAAATGTTTCCCACATCACTAGCTCACCTATTTTCCAGTTTCCCTCCTGCCCATCCTGCCTCCCACCCTGCCTCTGCCCCTGCCTCTCTCTCTCTCCCTACCAAAATACCAGCTTCTCTGCCTCTCTTTAGCCATGGCCAAGTTCCACCCCTTCCCTGAAGTATGCCAGTTAACTATTCCAACCCCGTCATTTCTTCCTAAGCTGGTATCCCACTTCTTGCCTTTCTCTCTCCTTTTAAGTGAACATTCCGTACCCAGTTATGAGCCTATCTGTTGTAAAGGCCCTCTTACTCAAATGTTGATGTACATATGTATATTTTCCTTCTTTGTATAACATTGCATTGTGTTTAACCATGTTACTGTACTATGATTTTTGTATGACCAGGTCCATCTTGCAAATGAGCCCTGCTCAATGGTGCCTACCTGGATAAATAAAGATTTTGATTGATTGATTCTATAACAAACTTCCTGAGAAGATTAACATGGACCTCTTTAATTTACCACTTCAGAATTCACTGCGTGTACATTCCTGGTCTGTCTAAATTTCTCACTGATTGTCTTTTCATACCGAGATTCTTACTAGAATTCATACTAGGACTTTTGAAGCTCAGAAGGTCGAGGCCCATGAGTAGCTTCTTGTATTTCACTTTATGCAGTTTGATGGTTTACCCATAAGGTATTACTCTAATCTTTTTCCATTTTCAGATTCAGCAATTCAGAGCTGCTTACCCCCAAACTGACAAAGAGATGACTCCTCCTCCATCATTCTAAGAGCTGTAAGTGACCTAATCACATATCTCAACCATGCTTCTGCAGTCATCTGGGATTCTCTAGCCGCATTAACAAAGTCTGGCTACAGAACAGCATGAAGGAAATTCACTACTCATGTGTCCTTGTGACAGGATTGAATAGGATCCTGTCTCAGTTGTTATGGAGAGTTTGAATGCAGGGATCTGTTCTGTTCATTCCTTTCCTGTCTCTTGTTTGTCTGGTTGCAAAACCAAATTTTCCTGTGAGTCCTAGGATTTGATCACCCCAACAGTCTTGCAGTTATTTTCCTCTCACTGTCCCTCGACCTTCCCTTGTTGTTCTTTTTGTCCTCCCTTGCATATCTGCTGATATAAAAATATATGCAAACCATTATGTGGAAATGTAACTGATATAGCGATCCCTTTATTTAGAAATTATATAGTGTTGCTGTTGAAATGTATATAAATATAGTTTGAGATGATTGCAAAAAGCTATTGGGAACTCAAGGGGTTAACCTGAAATGCAATTTTTAAGCCTTTTGTAGAAGCTGTGGAAAGGGGGCCTCAGTTCTGGGACATTGTGTTCTAGCTGCACGTGTCTGATATTTACAAGAACATTTTAGAAAAAAAGGATGCTTTTTAAGAAGGGGAGCTGCAGAGACTTATAAGACAGAGCTGCAATTGCTTGCAGGGGACACAGAGATTGAAGGACAACTCAAATTGATCTTCTCTATTTATTCGGCTTTTGTGAATAGTTATTCTGAACAATTTTTTTTATTTTATTGGTATTCATAATAAAACTCTTATTGTGAATTTTACAACTGCTCCTGGTTTTTCCTATGCTTCCTGACCTGTGCCTCAATGACAGTCCTTCGAAATATAGACCCTCTGCAATATTTCATTCCTCACACTGTAGCATTCGAATCCTACTGTTTGCAAACATTTGGTTTGACAGCCATGACAATGAAGCAATTCTATATAACAGGAAATATTTACTATTTTTTTTATTTTTGCTGGTTCCATATTCGTGTGAAATTAAAAAGACAGTGAATATTAAGTGAATCACTAAACATCAGCAGCACTAGTGTTCCACCAGTGAAAATAAGAGGATGTGAACATGTCAGGTGTGCTTGTTCAGTAGTGCTAAATATAATGGACGTGAATTTAATCTGGTGTACAGTATATCTCAGGCATATAGTTTACATTGATGTCCATCCATCCTGATACCTCATTCTCGTATTTAGCCTGTCCAGTGGTCAAAGCTTTCCTTCAAGGTTTGAGAAACTCTACTCCTCAAGATCCACTCACAAGGAAGCACATAGATCACAATTTATATTCAAGACTGATGGATCTCTTAAAAGATAGAGTCTTCAGATCTTTTACTGATCTTAATCTGCAAGCAGCCTTGACCTTAGCCTTCTTTGGATTCCTAAGATCTGGTGTATTTTACCTCTTCTTCATCTGTCTTTGATCCTACAATTCACCTAACATATAACAGCCTCAAGAAAGCATCATCAGGTCAGTTTATTCTCACCTTACCAAAATCCAAAGCCCACAGAAATAATAGAGAGGTCCACATATCCTATTTCACAGTGAACCCAGCATGGTGTCCTATTCAAGTCAGCCATCTGAAATTCATGGACTGCCATCTTGATTGTACTCTTCCTCCTCTGTGCACTAAGAGCTGTTTCATCATGACTACTTCCTGGTTTGTCCTTTATTTCAAGGTGATGCTATCTCATCTGGGTTTTGATTTTTCATCATATTCTGGCCATTCATTCAGGACTGGAGCAGATACTTCTGTTTCTAGAAAGAACATTCCAGCCCACATCACCAAGATCATGGGTCATGAAACTTCATCTTGCTTCAAAACATATATTTGAGATCTAAATTCCAAACTCCACCAAGCTGATCAACAGCTAGCCTCATAATTAGTAGTAATCCTGGAAAAAAGGGTAACCCAGCAACCTTGATTCCCCAGAGATTTCCCCTACAGGTTTTTTCCCTCTCTGCTGTGTTATTGGGTCCATTCTGTTAGTTGAAGGGGGTGGGTTCTGTTACATTACAATTTGAGCTTTAGACTCTTTTAGCTACCAATTCCCTTTAGCTCAAGAAACATTGCCTAGCACATCTACTGAGGGTGAAATCCAGAGGAAAGAGTCAAGCCAAAGTAATGCTCCAAAAGTAACATTGCACAAGCACGTACATAACTGACAACCACACACTAAACTGAAAGATTTCGCCTATGGTTCAATGGGAGGATACCAGACTCCACCACTCACTTACTTAAACCACATACTTCCACACACCCATGCCTTGTGTTTTTCATGACCTCCTCCTGCCCCTACTTCTTCTCTGGAACTCTGCCTGTGGTGTGGCTCTTTTAGCTGTCTATTTCCTGTAGCCTTGAGAAACTTCTCCTGGCACCTCTACTGAGGGTGAAAATCCAGAGGAAAGAGTCAAACCAAAGTAACACATCAAAGGTAACATTGAACTAGCAAAACTCCTCCCATAAGATTTCCCTATATGAGGATGATACCTTAATATTTATTGGCAACCCTCAGTTAGCCATCCCGCATCTCATGAAACTCTTGTCATCCTTTGGGGACATATCGGGCTTTAAGATCAACATGCAGAAGTCTGAGGTACTTCCGATTGGTCCAGCTCTGGACCCGGAATTAACGGCTTAAATCCCTTTCAAATGGGTCAACCACAAAATACAATACCTTGGGATTCAAATACCCATAAACCTTAACCAAATATATAAACATAACTATGAGGTCTTGGCGCAACAAGTCCGGGCAGACCTCCACAGGTGGTCTCTGCTCCTCCTAACATTTACCAATAGATTGGAGGTGATCAAAATGAACATCTTACCCAGGTATCTTTTTCTATTTTTGAATCTTCCTATTCAGGTACCAAAAAAGGATTGGAAGGACCTTAGGAAAAAACTATCAGAGTTCATATGGCTCGGTAAAAGGCCAAGAATTAGATGGGAGGTATTACTAGAAGAGAAGGACAAGAGATGAATGGGTCTTCCAAACTTTTCTAAATATTATTTGGCCGCCCAAATTCTCCCGGTTATTAAAATGTTGAAAACAGGTAGACATCATGGCTGGCTGGAAATAGAGGACAGGGAGAGTGACCCCAACCCTTTAAACATCCTTCCGTGGAGGGTCCTGTTGAAGGATTTGAAAAATATTCATAATGTTTTTACCCAGCATACAATGTCCAAATGGTTGGAAGCTAGACAGAACTGGGAAATAATCCACCCAGTTTGGGAGTATCTACCACTTTCATTTCTTCCAGGATTCCAGGTCTCGGCTGGAGACCCCTGTTTCTTCAGATGAGTTACTTTAGGTTTGAAATACCCCAGGCAGTTTGTAGATGGGAATCAGCTGAAATCCTTTTCTCAAATGCAAGCTGAGTTCCATTTGGGTAGTACTGACCTTTTTAGATATTACCAGTACACTCACTATATCTCCAACATAGTTGGTCTCACTGAGGTATCCCAAAGACCCACAGCTCCCATTATTCTGGTTTATCAGAAAAGTATCTCAAGAGACGCCAGGTCATTTATATCACAGATTTACAGAATACTGATGGAAGACAGAGGGATGGTGGCTGTGCAGAGAGTGGAGGGGAGGTGGGACTCAGAGGAAAACCTCTCTTTGTCAGAGTGGGATTGGAGAAGCATCTGGCAAGGGGTACATAAAACCACCAACTCACCCTCATAGAGGGAATTTAGAAGGAAAATTAATATCCATTTTTTTAGAACCCCAACAATTTCTGCTCATTATAACAAGCTCTTCTGTAACAAATGTTGGAGAGGGTGTGACTCATTAGGGTCGCACTACCACATTTTTTGGGATTGTCCAAAAATCACCCAGTTTTGGAGCAACATCGTGGGAGAGGTGACCTCAATCTTATCCCTCCTTACTCCACTGAAATTTGAAAATATGGTGCTGGGGCTTCTGCCAGAGGAAATCAAGAGTTCTACAGGAAAATACCTGTTTTACATTCTGATTGGAGCAGCCCTCAAAGTTATTACACAGAACTGGACTTTGGTACCCTCTCCTTTCTTGCAAGCTTGGCTCAGAAATATTGAGGCCATTCGGGGAGTGGAGGCTATCACAGCCCAATTGAGGTTATCCACAGACAAATTTAACACAAGATGGCTACCCTTTTATGAATATAAAGAAAAAAAAACAGGGAATCCCAGTCCTGGAACAGCTCCTTCAGAGCTAACTTGGGGTGGCTGGAGATCAAGGTAGGACTGGTAGTCCTGGACTCAGAGGGTAGGGATATTGGCCTGGGCAGGTGCCATCTCTCGAAGGGTTGGAGTAGGCCAGGCGACGGCGAGGTGAGGGATGGTCTCATCAGGGTGGAGTTGGGGGTCATCACCTCTGGTTGGCAAGAGTGGAGGAATTGGGATAAGGAGGCTCTACTCATGAACTTCTTGGACAGCTGAAGTAAATGTAACAAGGTCTCACTCAATTTTTTTACTTTTTTTTATTCCCTTTTTTTATACTTATTAATAGGCAAAGAATCACGTATAGTTTTAAGAGATTTTATTTTTTATTTATTTGTAATCTTTTAGAAGGGTCTCCTAGACTTTAATTTTTTAGGGCATCAGTAACTTATCTGGGAATCTAATGGTAAAATATGAATTGGTATGATGTTCAGCAAGCATCTCTACTGTTGTTGAGCTTACCAGAATGATTTGGTGAGAAATGATGGAATTGTGCCTATACCCAGACAAAAATATCAAAGAATGGAAGACTTCACTCATGATATGTATATCTGATTGTATGATCCTGGAGACCTCTGTATTAATTCTTGTATTAACTGTTGGTAAATACTTTTGAACTGAAATAAAATAAAAGAAAGTTAAAAAAAACAACAAAAAAAATTGCACTAGCACTTACACAACTGACAGCCACACACTGAACCAAGCCATGACTGATCCAACAGGAGCAATCTGTTCCTCAGTGTACCACTTCACAATATGACTCCTCAGATGGCCGGTCCATCCTTTCAGCAATTCTCACAACAAGGAGCCCATGCAAATGCCAGGTGTTGACACCTTGCCTAGGTAGCCTTCATTTCTCTTAACTGAAGAGTGTAGCAGAACGTGCTATTTACACCAACACTGAATCACACGTGTACTGATCAGGTCACCACAGGGATTCCCAGTGCCCCCCCAGCACTGCAACTTGGGACCTACCTCTGCTATGCAGGGTTTCTCTTACAAACAAAGTCTCAGCTACCCAGTGGCTCCTGTAGCAGCTATTGTCAACTCACAGCAGAAAAGGCCACTTACTCCTCCTTCTGGCTCTACATGCGCAGGGTACATAAACAACAACAACAAATGTGGCCATGTGTCCTTTGGGATGGCTACTCCCTTGTGAGACTCTTAACCATTCAAATAATGATATGCTAATTAGTGTACTGCCCTATGACGCAGACACATTTCTATGCAATGGCACACCTTCTCCAGCTAAATGTGCAATAACTAGCACTTTTCAAGAAAATCAAGGCCTAGCAATTTCTTCTACATCACAGCCATCTCTTCAGCACAAACTGTGTTCACTTCTGGGTCAGTTTAACAAGTTTGTAGTCCACCACATCATCAATAATGAACAATGCATCAGTATGCTCTAACCTCTTCATCTGTGACCTAATGGTCCCTGGCTGCCCAGATAAGAGCACCCATATGTGGGTGGGCAACCCCATTAGTCCTTGTGTGATGCTCCAGGATATTCCCTGTCTAGGGGTTACACTCAACAGGAGGCATCCCTCACAGTGAAACATTTATATTTCTTGCTGGATCCTGCCTTTAAATTGTGGGGATGAATGTTGCCATCTTGAAACCCAAATGAATGACACTGAAGACAGTAGTGCAGAATACAACTGATTTTAGTTAAACTGTTAAGTTAATCTCATAGGTATATCTAGGTCCAGAGATTCAACACATAGTCTTACATTCTCTATGTGGACATGCCAGTTTACAATATATGAGGGTGACTAAAACAACTTAGGTCAGCCATCTACAAAATATGAGGGTGACTATAAAAGCTCTACTCCCTTGTCTATGATATGTGAGGTTTATTAGAACAGCTCTGTTCCTTCATCTATGGGGAAGTGAGACCCATGGGCTCAAATGTGTGATAACCCTATCCCATCTGTGCCCAACACTAGATACGCTTATCAACAGTGTCACTCGATGAGTGATTCCAATCCCTCTCTTTCTATGCAGGGAATTCAGACTGTAGAGGTCTACAATAGCTCTGTGATATCATCACAGGGCTTAATGCCTGTGAGAATCAAATCCACAAAATAAAACTCCTAGCACACAGGTGCTCCATCTTCAGTAACAACACCATGCCCCACCCCAACTTTGAAGTGCTTTGAAAATCTGGACACTTTATTTACACAGGGAATGATTTATAACTACATAGGGCTATTCAGAACAGTTCATGCTAAGCCATTCCTAAATGCTAACACAGCACAACACACACTAAGGGCTTTTTGGTCTGGAGACTGGATTTCTCCTACTTTACAGCTGCTCATGTTCACATGGTCTTCTTAAGATTCACTCTCTTGGTCCTTCTGCCATCTTCAGTGGAACTTGAACTCTAGCAAGCTCGCTTTCCAACACCAGGGTCTCCCACAGATCTAAGAGGAACCAGTTCCAGGACAGAAGGTCATCAGTGTGCTCCCCTTGAGGGTCCCCCCATGGTTTCCAGATCCTCTTGGTGGCCCTTTCTTGATTGACCAGAACTCAACTGGAGCCTGAGGACCACAGCTCCTAAGGGCTGTTCCCTTGCTGTCTTCCTTTCCCCCTCTTCTCTCTTGGCTCCTCTCTCCCAAATCCAACTTTATAGACCAACAGTCTGTCAGTTCAGACCCAGAATTGAAAGGCTACACCTGCATTTCAATGGGTGAGCAACCAGCCACAACTTCTTCCTGAGCTATATAAGCAGTTCCTCCCAGACTCCCTCTGAAGCACTTTTTCTTTGCCAGCCAGAGGCTCTGTTGGTCTCTCCTCTCCCTTGGGGCCTGCTGGGGCCTTGCCCCCCCACTTTTCAGGCATTGATTGTGCTCTGTACTCTGCTTGGTTTTTGCTGAATTGTGTTTCAGTCTTTCTCCTGCCTTGGTCGATATTATTTTTTGCCTCCGGCTGCTGCTGCTGTGTGCTTCCCTGTGTACTTGTTTTTCTGTTCTCCTGTTTGTGCTTTCTTTTGAGGCTTTCTACTTTTCCTAGCATTTTATTGCCCTTTGTTTGCACTGTGTTTATTTTTGCCTATGTTTCATGCTCCTACCTGCCCTTAGTTTTCCTGCAATTGTTATTGCCTATTTCAGGTCCCGCAGCATGTTTCAGCTCACTCAGCTGTTGCTGCCTCCTGGGTTTCTCCTTTTATTGATTGCACCTGGTCCTGGCTTTGCTGCTCAGCTAGCAGCTACTCCCTGTTTTACAGCCCTACTCATGATTTACTCAATGCTAGCTCAGTTCATTCAGCACTGGAGTTCAGAGTGCTCTGCTCAATTTATTCAGGGTTTTCTCAGCCAGGCCCAACTGCTGAACTGCTATATTGAAACTTTCAGGTATTATTATAGTGGCCTGGTCTCAGCTTCTAGCTGCAGGCATTTTAGCAGTATGTTTCCGAATTTACCTATTTTAACCTTTAAGTCATTAATTTGTTTCACCGTTACAATTTCTGTTTGGTCTCATGGTGCTCAGCTTGTATACAGCCCTTTTGGGAATTTCTATCTGTTCAAACATGTTTATTTGCACTTGGTGGGACTCAAACCAGAGCCTAATGCAATTCTATATTACTTCTCTATGGGACTCCAACCTGATTACATGCAATTGTACCAAACAATTATTACTGTTGTTTTTCAGTGCATTAGTGCCAATGCCTACAATTTCTATGCTTGTTCAATTGTTCAGCTTAGCAACTGCTGAAAGCTATGTTTAATTACTGCTAGAAGCTGTTAAACTACTTTTGCTTAATGCTTCATTATACTCTGGAGGTCAGCTCAGCTACAGCTGTTGCTGTAAACTAGTTTTAAAATCCACTTGTGGGTCATGGTGCTTTACCATGGCTTCTCTCTTTTTCCTACAGTGCAGAACAGTGGGGTTATAGGGGAGATTCATGGATCTGTATGGTTCAAATACCTCATGTTCAAATACTGCTCTCACCACTAAAATCTTCAGAGTATTTATGTCACCTTTAATTGGCATTCATTGATGGACTGCTTGGCTTTTATTCCTTCCTCTTTACTTGCACTGCTTGTCCTATAACCTTGACAGGCAAGCACCTCACACTGGATAAGGGAACAGGCTAGCTTAAGCTGTTTGTTCAATGCCTACTGCTTAACATGTTTCTGTGTTCTATCTGTTTATCATGATGCACATTGCCTGTTACTCTCTGCATTACCATGTACTGCCTGCTCTATTGCTAAAGGAAACTAGCAGACCATGCCCATCAGATTATTGGCTCTGAGCTCGCTCTCAGCCAACAGTCTCGCACTGCACCCTAGTCTGCATCTTGAGCGTGTGGAGCCTGTGTGGAGTCCTTCCTTTCTGGCCCATAGTGAGAATGTCCTTACCCCAGGTGGAGCTTTAGCCACTGGTGATTTGGTGGTGCCTTCTGATGTTGAATTTATGGCTAGCAGCAAAGGGGAGATATATTGCTATCCTTTGGCTGTAGTATCAACTACCTAAAGCACCTTCAATGCATTCTCCCCACGACCGCCTTTGGTTCGCTTGATTTCAGGTAGATTGGTTGGTCAAGCAAGTGCCTCAGTGATCGTTCTCTCCTCCTCCCTCCTCTGAGGCGTGTTGTTGCAGAGACCCACTACTTGCAATCCACCATGGTGTTCCTGTTAGAGGGAAAGAGTGAGAGTTTCCTCTAAACTGGAATATTTTTCACTCCCCTTGTTTCGGTTTCTAAATGGCAGTAGCAGAGCTGTCACTAAATACAACATCCCAAGCCTTGAGGGGAAGGCAATCTCAGCCTTGGATCCCCAGAAATTTCCTCCTCAAGGTTTTTTTTTTCTCCTACACACTGCAAATCATGATACTTAATATAAGTAGTATTTCTTAGCTTACTTAGGTAGGTTCTGCCATTGGATGGAGATGGATGGTGGCCCTACTAGCCGTTTCCTCTCTCCTTAGGAAGCCCATTGCTGTTATCAGTGCAAGCCATTTTATTGGAGCTATCCTGCTAACTTGTGCATCTCATTTGTGTTTCATTAAGTTGCCTGTTGCTGTCAGTCTGCTTCTTTACCTCCTAGTCATTGATCGTTGTTACATTTCTTTTGGGGTTCCTTCCTAAGGTATCTTTAGCCAAGGGAACCTTCCCGTGGCACCTCTAGGGGTGTAACCCTTTTACAGGGTTCCTTGCCTTCAGTACCCCTACAGGGTGGTAATTCCTCATGGAATAGAGAGTTGCCACAACAATGTAACACAGTTGCACAAGCATAACATTATTCTGGTTGCATAGACCATTGAATTGAAAGGTTACACCTGCAGTGCAATGGGTGAGCAACTAGCCACATCTAATTCCTGAGCTATATAAGCAGTTTCTCCCAGCCTCCCTCTGAAGCACTTTTTCTTTGCCTCACCATCCTCCTCTCCTTCTCCAGTAGCTCACCTCTCTACTCTTGGCAGGGGGGCCTTCCTAAGGTACCTTTAGCCAAGGGAGCCTTCCTGCAGCACCTCTGGGGTGGAACCCTCTTAAAGGGTTCCTTGCCTTCAGTATCCCTACAGGGTGGTAATTCCTCATGGAATAGAGTGTGTGAACAGCCATCTCCCCTATGGATGAACCTGTAGAGGAGACTAAGGAGGCTGAGGACAACTGTCACAAGGGAGTCCCATAGGAAGGAGGCAGAGGACACCACAAGGAAAGGAAGCAGTTCCTGGTGGGGGACTAAATTATTAGGGGGATAGAACTGGGGTGAGCAGGGAAAACTGAAGTAAGGTGCCTGCCTGGTGCCATGGCTTGGAGAGACAGGAAGCGCATCCTCAGGATCACGAGAACAGTGCTGCGGGACTCTGAGCTGGGACGTCATTGTCCACCTAGGGACAAATGACTTGGCTCATCATGAGATTAGAGCAGTGCAGAAGGACTTTGTAGAATTGGGGAGGAGCCTAAGACAAGTAGCACACACAATATCCTTCTCTGAGGTGCTGCCTGTCAATGGCATGAGTGAGGCGAGGGTACTTTGCACCATGCAGTTTAATGAATGGTTGAAAAAATGGTGTGGAGCACAGGGGTTTGGCTTCATTGGGGACTGGGGTTCCACCTGGAGGGACACCAGCCTATACTGGCAGGATGGTCTGCACCTGTCCAGGAAGGGAGCAAGTCTTCTGAGCAATTGGTTTAAATGCTTCATTGGCAAGCTTTTAAACTAGTCAAGGGGGGAGGCACTGATAAGCAGCTGGAAAATCCCAGCCTCTCCCTACAAAACAGGGTACTAAATGAGAAAAAGACCAAGTAGAAAGGTCAGTGAGGATGCTGCAAAAGAAGGTAAAGCCATCAAAAATGGAGAGCAATGAGTACCAATGCCGTAGTCTGAGTAACAAGCTTCCTGAATTAGTGGCCTTGATGGAGGAGGAACATCTAGATATTGTGGCAGTCACAGAAACATGGTACACACAAAACCATGACTGGGGCGTAAACATACCAGGATACACTATCTACAGGAGGGACAGGGAGGATAAAAGGAGGAGGAGGAGTAGCTCTTTACATAAGCGAGGAATCAAAGCAACAGAACAAAAGGGAAAACAGGGAGGAGAAGAAGCACTGTGGGTAACTTGGAAACCGCAATGGCACCACAATCCGCATAGGGTTATATATGACCTCCTTCTGGGAGGAAATGGACAAGGAAATGATAGAAAGAATACTTAGAATGGCAGAAAAGGGGAGATATTGCTGATGGGTGATCTGAATATGCCAGATGTTAACTGGAGTGCAGTTGCAGCAGCTACTTGAAGAGTGGGTTATTCTAGATGCCTACAAGGGGCATGCCTTGAACAACTAGTATTGGAGCCCACTCGAGAGGACAATCTTAGACCTGGTTCTCTCAAATGGAGATAAAGAGAGAATCACAGATGTAGAAGTGGGTAGCCATCTGGGAACTAGCGACCATCAAACAGTATGGTTCACAATAAACACAGCAATCGAGTCAAGCCATACAAAGTCAAAAGTACTGGACTTTAGGAGGGATGACTTTGCCAAAATGGGTGAGTGGCTAAGGAATGCACTAGCAAATGGGCAGGAAGGAGGGGTGGAAGAACAATGGGGAATAATAAAAACTGCCATCACAGAGGTAACAAGCCTTTGTGTGAAGCAAATAAACAAAATGAAACGATGTAAGAAACCACTATGGTTCTCAAAGGAAGTGGCAGTGAAGATTCAAAAGAAAAAGAAAGCATTCGGGAAGTACAAGGAATCACAGAAGGAGCAGGACAGAGAACTGTATCAGTTAAAGCAAAAGGAAGCTGGGAAGGCAGTCAGAACAGCAAAGGCCCAAACCGAGGAAAAGATAGCCAACTCAATTAAGAAGGGGGATAAAACCTTTTATAGGTACATCAGGGAGCCAAGAAAGACCAAAGGAGGATTAGTGAGGCGTAATAAAGGGGAGGGATGGTGGGCAGAGGGTGACTGTGAAAAGGCAGAGATACTAAACAAATATTTTTGCTCAGTATTTACAAAGGAAGAGGGAGAGGTACCTAAGACAAACAGTAGAAACACTCTGGATACAGAAGTTGATATCAGCCCATTTACAGAAGAAAGGGTTCTGAAAGATCTCTTGAAACTGAAGGTGGACAAAGCAATGGGACCTGATGGGATTCATCCCAGAATTCTAAAATGACTAAGGGTAGAACTAGTGACACCACTGACTACCCTCTTTGACAAATCATGGGAGGATGGGGTGGTACCCGAGGACTGGAGGAGGGCAGATGTGATTCCCCTTCACAAAAGTGGGAGCAAGGCAGAAGCAGGAAACTACAGACCTGTTAGTTTAACCTTAGTGGTAGGGAAAATTATGGAATCACTTCTGAAGGAAAGAATTGTTGAGTATCTAGAGGCCAGAGGGGCACAGGACCCAAGGCAGCATGGATTCAGCGGAAGGTCATGCCAGACAAATCTGATAGATTTCTTTGACTGGGTGACCAAAGTAGTAGATCAGGGAGGGCTTTGGACATGATCTACCTAGACTTTAACAAGGCATTTGACACAGTCCCACACAAAGATTAATATACAAGTTAGCCAGCCTGGAAGTGGGTCCCAAGATGACAGCCTGGGTAAAGAATTAGCTGGAGAATAGGACACAGAGGTAATAGTAAATGGAGCCCACTCTGAAGAAAGGGTGTTACTAGTGGGTACCACAGGGTTCAGTATAGGACCAGTCCTCTTCAATGTCTTTATAAGTGACATTGCAGAGGGACTGGAAGGAAAAGTATGTCTCTTTGCAAATGACACAAAGATCTGCAACAGAGTTGACGCACAAGGTGGGGTGGAAAGGATGAGAAGGGACTTGACAAGGTTAGAGGAATGGTCAAATGAATGGCAGCTTAGATTCAATGCTAAGAAGTGCAAGGTAATGCACCTGGGAAACACAAACCCAGGGGATGAGTACACAATGGGGGGTGCGATACTAACAACAACAAAAGTGGAAAGAGACTTGGGGTGGTAGTCATATCAGATGACCTAAAGGTGGGCAAGCAATGTGAGAGGGCAGCAAGGAGGGCTGGGGGGATACTGGGATGCATAGGGAGAGGCATCACCAGTAGAAAACAAGAAGTTTTTATCCCTCTGTACAGACAGTTGGTGAGACCCCATCTGGAGTACTGCGTGCAGTTCTGGAGACCCAATCTCCGAAAAGACATAGACAGGATGGAAGCTGTCCAGAGGAGGGCAACTAAAATGGTGCAGGGTCTGCACTGGAAGACATATGAAGAGAGACTTAAGGAGCTTAACATGTATAGCCTCGAGGAAAGGAGGAGAGGGGACATGATAGAAACTTTCAAGTACCTCAGGGAATCAACAAAGTTCAAGAGGGTAGCATCTTTCAAAAAAAGGTGTGCAAGAACAAGGGGCACAATTTGAAGATAGAGGCGGCTCAGAGGTAATTTAAGTATTTTTTCACAGAGAAGGTTGTGGATGCATGGAACGGCCTTCCGGAGGAGGTTGTGGAGTCAAAAACAGTGGTGGAATTCAAGCATGCATGGGACAGTCATAAGGCAATTCTAGGGGGTGGGGGTAGGAAGAAGTAGGCTGCTGTTTAACTAGGATCTGCAGCTTATCCATTAGGTAGGGAAATGGGCAGACTGGGTGGGCCAAGCGGTCCTTATCTGCCGTCAAAATCTATGTTTCTATGTTTCTATAACAATGTAACACAGTTGCACAAGCATAACATTATTCTGCTTACGTAGGCCATTGAACTATCAGTCTCTCCTTACCTCTCACCCTTCTAATACCTATCTAAGCTCTGCATCCATCTTTAATCCTTGTCAGACTCTAGCTCAAGTGCCAGCCTCAGCATTAGTATTTCTAGTGATCACCCTTTCCCCTTTACCGGAAAGAGAGTTTTATTTATTTTTTTTTTACCAGTATTCACCCACAGTGGGTGTAACCAGTGTAGATCTTACCATGACTTGTTCAAATGGGGCAGAGTCTCCCACTAACCAGATGACACCCCCATAGACAGTACCCTACTGCTTTGTGGTCCTCATGCTCTAGGGGTTGACACGCTCCAGGTATACTTGATTCACCTGGAAAAAGTACCAACAGCAAGCACCCTTTTGGCTGCTTGCAGTCATGTGTTGTAGCTACATAGAACAAGCATTTGTCAATGCCAAATGTTGCTTGCTTCTATGTGCTGTTTAGGAATTTGGAAGTCATTGGAGTGCAAATATTGAAAATTTGAGAACTTACGAGCGTGCGTAGGAACTGCGCAATGCACGCTCGTAAAACAGTCAATTTTAGGAATTTTTTCACCCAATTTTCAACATAGCCATTTTAAGACCTCTGCTCATGAACAGTGTCGCTGTGATTTTATAAATGTGTCCCATACATTGAGTTCGCACACCGACTGCGCCATTGTGCGCCACATGGGCAGAAACATGTTTTGGGCAAGATGTGAAAAATGACAGCTGTACTGCTCATAAGTAGGTGTAGTAAAATGACAATGTTGAAAAGCTGGAATAAAAATATTGAAAATTCGCAAACTTACGAGCGTGCATAGGAACTGCGCAACGCACACTCGTAAAACAGTAATTTTTAAGAATTTTTTCACCAAATTTTCAACACAGCCATTTTAAGATGTCTGCTCATGAACAGTGTCACTGTGATTTTCTTAATGTGTCCCATACATTGAGTTTGCACACCGACTGCGCCATTGTGCGCTACATGGGCAGAAACACATTTTGGGCAGGATGTGAAAAATGACAGCTGTACTGCTCATAAGGAGGTATGGTAAAATAGCAATGTTGAAAATCTGGAGTGAAAATATTAAAAATTCGCAAACTTATGAGTGTGCGTAGAAACTCGCAAAACACACTCGTAAAACAGTCATTTTTTTGGAATTTTTCCACCAAATTTTCAAAATAGGCTTTTTGAGAGCCCACCTTATGAACACTGGCAGTGTCGTTTCATTAATCATTCCAGAAAGGTGATTTTACGCAGTGGCTGCGAAATCACCCTTTGGGCCCGCGTAACGCCATGACAGTGACAGCATTCATGAGAAGGGGTCCCAAAAACCCCATGTTGAAAATTTGATGCAAAAATTCCAAAAAATGCCTGAGATATGCAATAAAGTTGAAAAACCCCTATCTATTCCATTATACAGCTTACCGGCATTTCCTCAGTTCGCGGTCGGCTTTGAAGAGTGCAGGCGATGTTCGGTCCACTGAAGATCGTCGGCATGGGGTCCAGGTAAGTATGGGGTGTGGGGGGTGTGGGGAGGCAGAGTGCACAGTGGGTGGGTGCGGGTTGTGGGAGGGCAGGGAGGCGCCGAGGACAGTTTTTCTATTTACAGGTGTTTTGTTTTTATCTAGAGCGGCAGATGGGCGTTTGCCACGCTGGGGTGGGCTCCCAGCGTGGCAGCTAAAAACTATCTGGGGGCTGGAGCCGGCGGGAATTAGGCACCCCGTCGGCAACAGCATGGGGAGACAGTGGAGCCGGCGGGGATTGGGCACCTCCGTCCGGCCACATAACATTTTGCCACACTGGGGTGGACTCCCAGTGTGGCACCTGGACTGCTTTGAGGCGTGGAGCTGACCGCAGATTGGGCACCCCTGTCGGCCGTACAGTATGGAGGAGGGGGAAGGTGCATAAGCACGCAGTGTGTGTGCGTGCGCGCGTGTGTGTGGTGGGGGGGACAGCTCTGCTCACTCAAGCGGAGCTCTCCCTTTCAACTGTATGCCACTGCATTTTCAGCTTGTCATAGACAGCTGCAGCAGTGATTGGGGAACTGGGGCCGCGCCTGCAAACACACTGACTGCATTGGAAGACGGGCTGACACACCTCCGAAAACTCGGATGATGGCACTATGTTTCTTGCACATGCGTGCAAGCAACATAATGACTCCAGTTTCAGCACAGTCCTCCTCCTACCCCCTTAGTACTGCACAATCCTTGCCTCCTCCTCGTCCTCCTCCTTCCCCTTTGTACTGCACAATCATTGCTTCATATCCCTACCTCTGCAGCCAATTACAAAACCCACAGCAAACTTAAAAATCACAGTATTTGTTCCCAGAAAAATACTGAAAAATACTGTTTGCTTGCTATTGTAGCCAAGTGAAACCCCAGCAGCTCCCAACTGAACAAACACACTTACAGTAGAGGCTTTTTTTTAAAATCACAGATTGCAAGGGCCCTATTGGTTGCATGCCGTTATGTGCTCTAGCAACACACAATATAGTAGTTCCAATTTCAGCACAGTTCTTCTCTTCCCCTTACTACCCCCACCGTCTCTGCCTCACCTCCCTATCTCCCCACTCAATAAACCGCAACATTTGTGCACAGAAAACTGCTACAAAATACTGCTTGTTTACTGTTATAGCTGACTTCAGCTCCAGCTGCTTCCAACTGAACAAATAAGCATAGAGGTTGCTATTTAGGTGTCAGTGTGGCTCAGTTGGTAGCACATCTGCCTCTGGGTCAGAAGGTTGTGGGTTCTAGTCCAACACCAGGATTGGGCTGATACCTAAATGCTGGCATCCAAGTGCAGTATTAAGGGGTTGCTATGATGTTGGGGTGTTTTGTCCTTTGGATAACACATTAAACTTAGGTCCCTTCTACCCATCCTGGTGCTGTCCAGGTGGAAGTAAAAGAACCCAAGGCACTCTTTGCAAAGAGTAGCAGACATTCCTGGTGTCCTGGCCAATATTCCCCTTCCCATAGAACCAGTTCATGCAATTGTCCAAGGCTGTGTGTGGGTGTTGATGTGTGATATGGCTGCCACTGGTAGTGTTCACCCATCCTGAGTGTTCACCCTAGTGCTGATTTTGATGTCATCTGCAAACAGGCATACCTTTCATTCCAGATCTTATGCAATGTCCCCTGTGAATATAATGAAGAGTACTGGTCCCAGAACAGAGCTCCATGGTACACCACTTGTCACACTCCCTTCCATAGAATGAGTGCCATTTACCACCACCCTCTGTCTGCTATCCTTTAATCAGTTTCTACCCCATTTTGCCACTTTGGATCCCACTACTAGGTTGGTAAACTTTCTAATTAGCTGTTTATGCAGCATTGTGTCAAAGGTCTTGCTGAAATCCAAATAAGTCATGTTCACTACCTTATCCTAATTGACGTCCCTGGTCACCCAGTAAAAGAAATTTATTAGATTAGTTTGGCATGACCTCCTTTGCCCATGAATCTGTGTTGTCTATGATCTTGCAGACAGTTGGGTTTAAGATACTCTTATCAGTCTTCTTTCAGTAGTATTTCCATTAATTAAGGGCAAGGAATAACTGCTCCAGGGTGATCTGAGTAGCGAAAAAACACTACTATAAAGAAGCCCTTGCAACGCACTGGAAAGATGGCAGAAAATTCTGGGAAAACCTAAAAGAGGTCACTGGTCAGGAGCCCAGATCTGCCCCCTCCATGCTCAGCATCGATGGGACACCCATCTTGACCCATCATCCATAGCCAGCACTTTCAACCACATTTTTACTGATGTCAGTGGTGTCCTCCCTGATGGCTTCTTCTCGCACACCAGTCCTATTGAGCCCATTCAGCCCCAGAACAGCTCCCTTTTTATTTCAAGGCTATCTGCCTGGGGGAAGCCAGAAAATATCTGCACAAGGTGCTAGGAAAAGGGTGTTATAGCAGGGACACCCTCGATCATAACTACTTTCCCTCACATTGGAAGAAATCCTAGTTCCTCTTACACAGCATTTCCAGCACTTTAATTCTGCCTGCTTCTAACCTGCTGAAGTGATCCTGCTACTGTGACTGAGAAGGCAACAAGTGTGAGAGACTATTGCTTTTTTCTGGGGTACAGCTGGTTTCTTGAACTGCAGTGCACATAGGTGGGCTTGGGGAGTGTCCTGTGAGGTCACTCAGGGAGGAGGGACTTAAGCCCTTGAAAAAGCCGCGCTGCTCGCAAGCGGCGTTACCAGCATTTCAGCACTTTAATTCTGCCTGCTTCTAACCTGCTGAAGTGATCCTGCTACTGTGACTGAGAAGGCAACAAGTGTGAGAAACTATTGCTTTTTCTGGGGTACAGCTGGTTTCTTGAACTGCAGTGCACGTGGGTGGGCTTGGGAGTGTCCTGTGAGTCACTCAGGAGGAGGACTGAAGCCCTTAGAAAAGTAGCGCTGCTAGCCTAATGGCAGTGTTGTGAGTGACGCGAGCGCCACTCGAGGTAAGAACATTTTAAACTTAAATTGAATTCAAACAGCTGTACTATGAGATTATATATGTATCTGTTTGTGGGTGGTTGGATATTGTGGGGAGTATGTGTGGTTAATCTTAATGGGCAAAAAAAGGATTGCAATAGTGTTAGTAAGGGTCTGGGTTTTGTTACCTTGGGGGTGGGTTTTTACCCTGAAATAAATAATCTTTATGCAAGGAGTAATCATTTTGCTAATGAAAACGTAGGTATATAAACAAGCAAGTGTGATACAGTTTAAGAACAGAATAAATAGTATAGGTGTTGGGGGTTGCTTTGCATACTTCTATTGATGCAAAGTGGAGATATAGAGGCTAATCCAGGTCCAAAGAAGGAGGCATTATTACTTTTTATCATGAGAATGCAAGAAGTGTTGTATATAAAATGGATGATTTTAGAGCTTGGGTATCAGATAAAGAATATTATGTAACTGCTATATCAGAAACATGGCTACATTTGGGTATTGGGAATGATGAAATTAATTTAAAGGGGTATAGAGTGGAAAGAACAGATAGGAAAATGAGGGGTGGAGGGGTAATGTTATACTTGAAAGATAATCTTGGTCCTTATAAGGTGTTAGTATCAGAGTGTCATGAAGGAATAGACTGTTTAGTAATTGATTTGCTTAAAATTAAACTGATTGTGGGAGTGTTTTATGCTCCCCCAAAACAAAATGTAAACATTTTGATTCACTTACAGACTTTCTTTTGGTCAAAGTAAAGGATAAAAAGATAGTTTTTACTGGTGCCTTTAATGCTGATTGGAAACAGGCTAGAGGTACTAGGTTAAAAAAGAGTTTTGAATGTTTGAGGTTAAAACAATTAATTGATAAGCCAACAAGAACCACGCATTTGAATAATCAGGGAACTATTTTAGATCTTATATTTGTTTCCCAGAAATTGGATATAGAGTCTTGGGATGTTTTGCCTATAAATCTTGGGGATCATAATCCCACTATATGTAAAACAATGAATCAGGTTTTGCCAGTTCCAAAAGAGAATATAAAATGGGAAAGGGACTGCAAAAGATTTAATGAGATTCAATTTAAAGATTCGCTTAGGGGCTTTAATTGGAATAGATTATATTTGATTCCTGATATTAATTTAGCCATACAGGAATTTAGTGAATCCTTATTGACAGTGATTAATAAACATGCTCCAATGGTACAGAAAAGGAGGAAACATAAAGAAGATCCATGGATTTCAGATAAAATAAAAAAGGAATTAAGGGTAAGAAATAGAATATGGCAGAAAGCTAGGAAAACTAAGAATGTAGATGATTGGGATAGCTTTAAAAGCTGGAGAAATAAATGTAAAAGGAATATTAGGATGGTGAAGAGTAAATATTATTTTAGTAGATTTGAGAAAGTAAATGATTCAAGAATGTTTTGGAAATTTGTTTCTGATCTAAAATATAGTAATAAAAGCAATAAGGTAGAAAGTGTATTACAGGAAGGAAGTATGATCGAAGATCAAGCCAATATTGCTACTATATTAAACCATTACTTTCTCAAATTACCTGACCTGGACATTTTGCCACCGAAAGAACAAACTGCTGATATATCTGTAATAGAATTAATTGCTGAACAAAAACAGAAGTATGGGATACAGCAAGTTGATAAGTTTAATTTTAGACCCTTAAGTATAGCTGAAATAAGAAAACAACTACAAAATTTAAATGTAAGTAAGGCAGGTGGTTTAGATGGAATTGAAGCTAGATTTTTGAGGATTGGTGTGGATATCTTGGCACCAATAGTAACATATCTTTTGAATTGGAGTTTAACAAGTTCAGTAGTCCCTGATATGTGGAAAGTGGGAAAGGTAATTCCAGTTTTTAAGGGTGGGGATAGTAATGTGCCATCTAATTATAGACCAATTCTGATTCTTCAATATTATCGAAAATATTGGAGCGTAGTGTTCATTCACAACTTAGTCACTACATGAAATGAATGAAATATTATCAGATAAACAACATGGGTTTAGGTAGGGAGGTCCACGGGCACCGCTACTGGATTTCAAAATCTGTGGTAACATCACTTGATGATGGAAAGGCTACTGGGGCGGTGTTCGTGGACCTCAGCAAAGCATTTAATTTGGTACAGCATAGAAAATTGTTAGAAAGACTTTGGTTAGTAGGGTTAGAGGAAGGACCATTAACATGGATAGCATCATAGTTAGCAAATCGTAGACAGTGTGTCATTAATGGTGACCTTGTGTCGAGCCTTGGGGAAATAAATCGTGGTGTTCCCCAGGGATCGATACTAGGCCCATTGTTGTTTAATGTCTATGTAAATGAGTTGGCGCAAACAATAAAATATGGGGAGGTAAGATTATATGCGGATGATACAGTTCTGTTGGTTTCTGCAGATAATATGAGGAATGTTGAATTACAGCTGCAGAGAGATTTAATCTCATTGGAAAATTGGATGGATAACTCTGGCCTTCTAATTAATGCAAAAAAAACCCAGTGTATGATGTTTAGTTTGGGGTATAAGTTGAAAAAACATTCACAGTTAAATATTCATTTGATAAATGGCGCTCAAGTTGAGGAAGTTAAAGGTTACAGGTATCTGGGTATGTACATTGATTCTGGTATGACGTTTGAAAGTCATGTTGATATGCAGATTAAAAAAGTTAATCAAAGATTGGGTGCTTTTAGAAGATTAACAAATGTATTGCCTAAATTAGCTAGAGAAAAAACTTGTTAAGCAAATGCTAATTCCGGTGCCAGTTATGGGGTGTCAATATATATGAATGCTTCACAGAGAGTGTTAAAAAGTTAATCAAACAGTTTATAGATTAGCAAATTTATTATTAAGGGTGAATATAAATGCATCATTGTAAGTTATATGAAAGGTTAAACTGGTTGCATCCTGAGGCACAGAGAAAGTATACCTGATTAATTAATTGTCATAGGTTAATATATGCCAAAAGTAATCATCCATTAGTCAAGTATATTAAGTTGCAGACCCTGGATAGTTATAGTCTATGTACAAGAAATTCAGATAATAGGGTCCCATTACTTAAATATTGTAGTAATATAGGGGCAATGAAATTACAGAATAGACTTGCTTCATCATGGAATAAATTGCCTAAGTATTTGCAGAATATAGGTAGCCTTGTTAGTTTTAAAAGTAAACTATTTGAATATTTGCAGAGTGAATGTAAGTGTGTATGTTATGGATAATATTATTTATGTTGTAATTGTGAGTTTTGTATTTTCTGTATTTGATGTTATTTATGTATTATTTACACAGGACTTGATTGTAAACAGTGTTTTTGCACTAATCAAATATTCCTGTATAAAAATAAAGTTTTAAACAAACAAACAAACAAACATATCCTCAACCTTTCACTCCGGCTTACAAAATTACCGCAAAGGTGGAAAGCAGCTGTAGTTACTCCTGTGTTCAAGAATGGGGACCTGACCAAGACCGGGAATTATAGACCTATTTTCTTCCTCCCACCCCTTTCAAAGGCCCTCGAGCATATCGTAGCTGATCAGCTGGTAGAATACTTGGAAAAATACCAGCTGATCTGCCCGGAGCAGCCCTGTTTTAGAGCCGGGCATAGCACCACCATAGCCCTTTTGGAATTCATGGGCTCCATTCACAAAGCTCTTCACCTAGGTCACCTGGTTGGGGTAATCTGTATTGACTTGCAGAAAGCCTTCGATATGGTAAATCACACTGTTCTAGCTGACCAACTAGCTGCCACTGGCCTCTCCTTAGATACCACTGCCTGGTTCTGTAGTTACCTCAGTTGCCGCTGTCAACAAGTGAGGATAGATACTGTCCTCTCAGACAGCAAATCTGTCTTCTCAGGTGTCCCTCAAGAGTCAGTTCTGGACCCACTACTATTCAGTTTGTTTCTGAACAGCCTCCTCCAAGCTTATGAGCTTGTGACTCCAGAGTCACATCCTTCTCTATGCAGATGACGTGGTTGTTTTCCATGCTGACACAGGTCTGGGTCCCCTTGAGTGGCAACTATAAGGGGACTTCTCCAGTACAGAGAAATGGTTCAGTGACCACAAATTGATAATGAACTACAAAAAGACCAAAACCATGCTGTTATCCAGGCCTCGCAACAAGCACCGTTTGTACTTGCTCTCCATAAACAATAGCTCTGGGTCCTCCCTGGAACTCGTTCAACATTTCAAATACCTTGGCATTACTATTGACAATATGCTCACCTATGCCCGCCACATTGATAATACCACCAGAGCTATTAACTCATGCATAGGGCTCCTGTATAGACATACAGTAAACAAAGTCTGATACCTGATGCCCTAAGCATAGCTGTCTGCAGCTCCATTGTCTCTCTCATGGATTACGGTCTGGCCATTTATGGATCCTCCACAGATACTTCACTCCAGTGCTTAAAAACTGCACTCAACAGAGCTTATCATCTTGTCACAGGAGCGCCCTGGCTGACTCATACCTGTGACCTCTACACCTCCGTAAACTGGCTACTGCTCAGCAACCATTTAAAATGCCAAACCTGCCTTTTGGCCAAAAAGATCTACCTTGGTCAAATGCCCCCTGGATCACACAACTCCTTGTTCCCTGCATTAACCCTTCCTTGTCCCATTCGAAACTCTGAACACCAGTTCTTCCTTACCCCTAAATGCAGAACATCCCAAAGACAAAGGTCCTTTGCATACCGTGCACCACTTTGGTTTAACTCTCTGCATGATAGCATTGCTAACCTGCCCACATTGGGTGCCTTTAAAGTGAGCCTCAAGCAACAGATGGTACTGGACTCACGCTGTGACTGTCATCATTAGTCCTCTACACAGACCTCTGTTATCTGCCTCCTCTTCGACTCACCTCCTCTCTCTCTCTCTCTCTATATCTCTCTCTCTCTTTCTTTACCTCTCTCTACTTCACTTGCTATATTGGCCCACCTGGTGCCCACCTATGCTCTCCCTATTGGACACTCAGGACTTGGCTCCCCTGAGCACCTAATCTTCCAATTGCTATTCTACCTATTACCCTTCCTGGCACTTGATCTGATTTATCTATTGTAAACCCATTTTCCATGTTTATATGTTGCCTGATGTGAATTTTTGCTGTTGTATATCATTTATTAGTATTTTCTCTCTGTACGAATGTCACATTTTTGTATTTTTTTTATAATTTACACGATGTGGAACCTACATAAAGAGCTTCTAGCTCAAAAGGTATTTTCCGATATTGTAATAAATAAATAAAATAAATACATTTTCCCACTACTGAAGTCAGATTGACTGGCCTATAGTTGCTAGTCACCTCCCTGCTGCTGTTCTTATGTAGAGAGACAACAGCATCCCCTCTCTAGTCCTTTGGGCCACTCCTGTTTCTAGTGAGTTGTTGAACAAGGCTATCAGTGGGGCGGCTAGCACCTCCCTAAGTTATTTTAGTACCCTGAGATGACTCCTCTCTGGTCCCATGTCCTTGTCCACCTTCAGGGCTGCAAGTCCTTTCAGACTCTTTCCTCTGAAAATGGACTTTTGTCCACCTCCATGCCACCCTATTCTTGCTTCTCCCTGGTGGTCCATCCTCTCCACCCTCCACTGTGAAGACTGAGCAGAAGTACCTGTTTAACATATCAGCTTTTTCTTGGTCTCCTTCTGAACAGTCTCCTCCTTCTGCCCTTCTAATCTGTACTATCCCTACCCTTGCTTTTCTGTTCTCACTTGTGTACCCGAAGAAAGTCTTATCCCCTGTAAGAACCCTTTTGGCAATCCTTTCCTCTGTCTGTGCTTTTGCTCCCCTCAATGCCTTGCCTGTTTTCTTCTGCTTTGCTAGGTATACTGTACCTTCCTGTCCTCCTCCCTTTGTCTTTCCTTATACCTCTTGAATATCATCCTTTTTTCTTTTTCTGCCCTTGCCACTTCTTTGGAGAATCATAATGGTTTATTTTTTTTCTTTCTACTTTTGCTCACTGCCTTCACATATATGTTGGTCGCTTTAGTTATGCCCTCCTTTATTCCCGGCCCCCACTGTGTCTCTACCCATCCCTAGTACTCCATCTTTTAGGCAGTTCCCAAGGCAGTCTCCCATTTCTTTAAAATCCACTCTCCTAAAGTCCAGTACCCTCATCCTTATGTGGGTTGCCTGCGCTCCTCTCTTTATGTTGAACATATTATAAGACAATCTCTGGTACCAAGTGGACTGCCCACTGTGATGTCTTCAATGCTGTCCCTTTTTGTAAGTACTAGGTCTAGTACTTCTCCATCCCTAGTGGGTTCTCTGACTAGCTGCCTGAGAAATTCCCTTTGTAGGGAGTCATTGATGGCCCTGCTCTTTGCTGAAGTTGCAGTTGTAAGGCTCCACTTCACTTCTGGCAGATTGAAGTCGCCATCTAGCAGCACCTTCCCCTTACTTGCCATTCTGTTGATGGCTTTCCTAAGTGACTTATACTACTCTGCTCCCTGTGCTGGAGGTCTGTACACTACCCCAGTATGGCTGGATAGTGGATCCAGAGCCATCCTCCAGGCTGACCCACAGCACTTCTAGCGTCTCATTTTCCTCTATGTGGCCCTGTACTTCCGTGGCCATGAGATCCTCCCACACATGTACTATAACACCTCCTCCTCCTCTCCTCCCCACCATGTCCTTCCTGAACAGTGAGTAGGCTGGTATGGCCATGTCCCAGTTGTGGTGCTTATTACACCATGACTTCATTTTGGCCACTAAATCCAGATTAGCCTCCCCTACGGTGACATAAAAGTCTGGAATTTTGTTTCCAAGGCTATTTGCGCTAGCACACATTGCTCTCCATACCTTTCCCCCATCTGCTTCCCTGCCTCTCCCTCCCATTCCTGCCTGTGATGTTCCCTGATTAAACCCTTGACTCACCCCTTGTGTTTTTACTTTCACCATACCTAGTCCTCTTCAATCCTCTGCCCTCCCATACTTGAGTTTTATTCTGCTTTTCTTCCTTCCTATCCCATTCCCTGTCTTTCTGTGCATCTGCGCTAGGGGAGTTTTTCTCCCTTGGGTCATCCCTCCCTGACACTTTACCATCCAGGGGAGACAGTGTCTGCCTCCTTTGGTTTTATTGCCTCTTCCAATCTAGTTTAAATACCCATCCATATAGCATTTAAACGTGCAATCAAGGACTGTGGTTCCTTTCCTAGAGTTCCCTTCCTAGAAGGATGCAGTCCATCTCCCTCATAGAGGCCATATCCTCCCAGGTTGGTCTCCAGTCCCTGATGTTACCAAAATCTTCTTCCATGCACCATACCTTCAGTCATTCATTAAATGTCCTGATGTAGAGTGTCCTTGAGTCTCTTGGCCGTACATAGGTAGCACTTTGGAAAAAGCCACCACGTGTGCTTCCTGTTTGAGGCCCTAGTTTCCTGAAGTTTCCCTTCACTATTCCTATCTTCTCCCCTTCTCCTGTGTTATCATTTATCCCAGTATGGACAATGATATCCTGCTCCTTCTCAGCTCCCGCTGCCCTAGTGATCCACAGGATCTGCTCTCCATGTCTCTCAGCCAAGGCACCCCTCAAGCACTTCACCTCCCTATCTCCCACTAGCTCTCCAGTCTATCCTCCTCACAACTGAGTTCCCCAACGACAGCTGCTTCTTCTTTGGCTGAGGGTCTCTCCCTCCCTCCTTGGGGCCACCACTTTAAGGACCACTGCATCCTCCCTTCACGCTGTGATGGGTATCTCTTCTTAGTTGTCCCTTTGCACATGTACAGCAAAGGTATTAGAGCAGTATAAGTGGAGGAGCATGCACCATTCTCCCACATCCACCTCCCTGGAGCCCACCATAGCCCATCCACTCTGTCTCTCTCTAGGCATCCTCTGGGGGAATGGCAGTGGACCTGCTGGCTCCTAGGTGGTGCAGAAGGTCCCCTGTATCCTTGCCAGTTCAGCACAGAGTCCAGCAACCTGTGCCTGCAATCCAGAGAGGTGAATACATAAGGGGCAGCTCCTCAGTCTCCAGAAGATCTCCGGAAAGACTGCTGCACCCCAGCCATTGCACAGCACCACTCCCATGATCCTCACCTTTCTTTGCTTAGTTTCTATGCAAGTTCGGTTTACCCCTCTACCTCCTTTCAGCTCCTGTGGCACTACTAACTCTCACCTTTACTTCCCTGGAACTAATTCGTAATCTTATTCTAGATAGGGTGTATCCTGCTTTCCCTTTCTTAACCCTCTGTTTCTACTTTTGTCTGATCCTACATTTCACAAGATAATCCTGACCTCCATGTACTACCCAGTTTAGCTGGGGAAGCTTTCGGCCTATCCCAGTTGGTTGCTACCCCACTTGAGTGACTCCTTGTTAAACCTTAGCATTTAGAATTTAGCAGAATCCCCCCCCCCAACACAAACAGTCTAGCCTAGATTAGGAACTATAGAAGTCACACCTCTGCTAGCCTTGTTCCGTAAATGTACTTATTGCTGCTTCAGCCTTTACCTCTGAAGTTAAATAATTTCCTGCATATGTATTTCTGCTCAGCATTTTCATGGCTGGCTGCTCAGAAAAATCCCTGCTACTGATTTTGTTTGCGTATGTATGCCGGTGTGTTTTCCTTCCTCTCTGTTTCCTGTTTCAGTCCTGCTGCCTGGAAGCTCCAATTCCCGATGACTCATTCATGTATTTTATGTTGTTGCGTTTTGTTTTTTTTTGAAATGTTGGAAATGATGGGCAAAGCTGGTGACTCATCTCTTTACTGCTTCTATTGAAATTTTACTAACTTTCCCAGAAGTGGAATCACTGATTGCCAGTAAAAAATATGTTTTACCTGCCAGCTAGCCAAGTGTTTGAAGCTAGAATGATAGGGGACAAAAATAAGCTTCTTAACAGGCAAAAGGAGCACAGATGCTAGCTTTTAAGTGGTTAGAACCTCAAGCGTTTCCCATAAGTTTCCCAGTGTTTCTCGCACTGTTGACATGTAAATCCCCTTAGGGTTAACTTTTTATATACCAGACTCTATAACAAGTCTTAATTGACCAAAGTCTTATAATAACTACTGTTAAAGGGACACTGCCGACCACTTTTGCATCATATTATTTCTAGCTGAAAACCTACATTTCATGATTGCTTATCTTCTCTAAAATCCACTGATGATGCTTTTTGTTTTATTTGCCTCTTTTCTAAGTAGAACTGAAATACATGCTAATGGTGTAATTACATCCCAAACTTGTTTTGTTTCGAATCTTTGATTTACTCTTCTTGCATACTTCCTGAACATTAGAAACATCCCCAACACAGTGTAGTCACTCATCATGCAGTAGTCTCCTCTACTCCGACTGCATGATAAGTGGCTAGACTCCATTAAAGGGGTTCCAAGTCCAGGAAAGATGTAGTGGGGGTTGATCAAAAAATGTAAACAAAACGTTTTTGTGTGGTAACACCAGTATGGTGGGCAGTCTGGTTTTCACTTTTAAAATAAAAAAAGGAATCATAATCAAACTACCAGCTACTTCAGCAATCTCTATAGAAAGTGACCACTCATTAAACATGTTTTTTTAAACCAAAGACACTTTGAGGCCTAAGAGGTTGACAGTGTCCCTTAAAGAGTCAATCTTAGAGCATAGTAGAACGCTGCTATAAAACTACACGATATGATATTGGCAGGGTGTTTAGTTTGATGGGGTACTGGTTGTGGTATGCAGCTGTTATCTAAGCAGTGCATTGTCAGTCAGACTCTGAGTGAGCCAGTGACAAATGGTTGTGAGGCAAATGGTTCTGGAGTTAGGCTCGGTGGAAGTGAGCCAGGAAACTACCTACTGTTTCTAACAATGTGGTTCCACTGGGAAGATGGACATGCACTTGGAGTTCTGTCAAGGCTGTATAGTGTACACCAGCAGAGCGCAGTGGAGGATACATCTGCAATCACTGCAAGCTGGCTGTTTCTCTAGAGAGGCATGTTGCCAGTCTGGAATGGTAACTGACTGTGCTATGGGGCACAAGAGAAAAGGATGGAAGCTGGGGGGAACTTGGGGAGAGCTGGGAAGACTAGTGTCTATGATGCCAGGAGGGAAGTGCACCATGTGCGATGCCAGTGCTGCACAATGTATACCATCCTGCCTACAGAGGGCAGGTGGTGATACTTCTGTGGCCACTGTAGGGTGGTTGACCCTCTCAGGAAGTACATTGCTGGGTTTGGGTGACAGTTGGAGGCACAAAAAAGGGTACAGGGATGTGAGCAGGCAGCTGAAAGGGATACAGGGAGAGGTGGCCAGGGACTTGGGCTTTAGGCCTGGGGGATTACTGGCAGGAACAGGCAGAACAGGAAGGAAGGTGACTGGAACTGATCTCTAGTGGAAGGGATGAGGAAGCATGAGAGTGGAGAAGGGAGGCAACAGGCATCATAGAGAAGCACTGTCACTAGTAGACAGCAGCAATAGGTATCAGCTTCTGGCAGGCCAGATTTGGGTGGGGGCAACAGGTGACTAGGACTGGTGGGGGCAGTCCAGACACCAGACCACCTGACCTGCCAAGGAGGATGGAAAGGCAGGGATGTGAGGGACAGAAGATAGTAGAAGTCAATGTAGTTTTGACTATCAGGGAAGTGAGTGAGATGGTAGGGGCATTGCTGGACCAGTATGGTTGCTCAGGTAAGGTGGTGTGCCTGCTTGGAATGTAGGTTGAATGATGGTATCCGAGGCTAAGAAATGCAGGTCAGGGGAGGGGCAGATCATTGTCATCCATGTTGGCATGAACAACATAAGACACACAAGTCTTGTGGAGATTAGATCATTCATAGAAGTGGGAATGCTCCTGAAGGGAAAGATATCCAGAGTAATCCTTTCTGAAATCCTTCCAGTCCTGGGGACCAGTGAGAAGTGGCAGCAGACGATTAGGTTGACTTGATTTGGCTAAGGGTCTGGTGCAAGAGGGAGGGTTTTGTTTTCCTGGCCAACTGGAGGGTGTTTTGTGGCAGTGGTCACCTGTATGCTCAGGATGGGCTGCACCTGTTCCAGGAAGACATGAAGGCAGTGCTCCCAGATCTACAGGGATTCCTGTATTTTAAGGGATTTTTACTACAAAAACAGGATACAGGAAGGAAATCTTTTAATTTTAAAATATCAGGGGAAATGGACAAACACTACAGGAAAATGCCCACTATGAATCTCATGGCTGCCAAGATCCAGACAAAGCCCTCCGATTGGTGCTCAGTTTGCTGACTTTGCTACACTAAGCAATTCTGTTGGTCCATTTGCAGCCTGTGTTTCTCTGGGGTAGTAAGGTAATATTCTGGCAGTGCATCTTTTTGAGGATGAATTCAGATCTTCTGATCAGGAACCAGTGAGCTGCTGCATGATCCAAACACCTGCCATGTGGCCCCACCATTGATTCAGCTGAGCTGCATCTCAAATGCCACTGTTCTGGACTAGCAGAGCCAAAGCCACTGAAGGTAAATACAGGTTACTCACCTGTAAAAGGAGTTCTAGGAATGATATATGTTGTTCATCCACACTTACTGGCAGGTTCCTTGCTGCTTTAAATCTTGCTGGAAGGTCTTCAAGCTGGCTCCTTCCACCTACCGGTGTGGTAAAACTCTCGGCTCCGCCCCTTGACACCAGATCTAGCCCACTGGAAGCCAGGTTGCACGTCAAAGCCGGGGAGGTCGGGTGGGTTGTGTGGATGAACAACATATACTGTACCATTCCTAAAACTCCTGTTACAGGTGAGTAACCTGTATTTCTAGGGATATGGATATGTTGTTTAATCCACACTTACTGGCAGACTCCTAGCAGTTCTCTGGGAGGAGGGAGGCAAGGTGTGCACCCCCTACTTGGGAAATAAGGACTGGAGAACCGAGGTCCCAAAACCAGCATCCCGGCGTGACTCAAGGTCGATGTGGTAGTGGGTAATGAAGGTGTGTGCTGACTTTCAGGTAGCATCCCTGCAGATTTTCTGGATAGGGATGTCCCTAGAAGCAGCCACTGAAGCAGTGGTATGGCGAGTAGAATGAGCTCTTATCCCTCTGGGAGGCTCCATGCCTGCCAACCTATAGCAGAGATCTATGCAGGAGGTGACCCACCTGCCTATCATCTGCTTGGCTGCAGGTCTGCCAGGTGTGGCTTCAGTGTAGGTGACAAACAGCTGGTGAACCTCTCCCCGAACTTCAGCTGTCCGCTCCTTATAATAAGAGAGTGCTCTTCTAGGGTCCAAATTATGGAGCTTATATTTGGCCTCTGAGGTGTGATTGAGGTAGAACACCAGCAAAGTCAACACCTGGTTATGGTGAAACTCCGATACCACCTTCAGAAGGAATTTCAGGTGGGGGCGCCGGACAACCTTGTCCCTGTGGAAAACCAGATAAGGAGACTTGATGGAAAGTGCCTGGAGCTCTCCCATCCTTCTGGCTGATGTAATAGCCACCAAGAAGGTGGTCTTCCACGACAGGTGGGAGATATCGTACCTGTGCATTGGTTTGAATGGCTTGCCCATGAGCTTAGCTAATACTAGCAGTAGATCCTACGGAGGTGGAGGTTCTCGCACCGGAGGGGATATGTGATCAAGGCCTTTGAAATAGCGCCCGACCACCTTTTCCTGTGCCACCAACTGCTTTCCGGCCCGCACCCAGTAAGCAGAGATGGCTGCCAGGTGCGCCTTAAGGGTCGTCGACCGAAGCCCTAGCTGAGAAAGGGACCATAGGTAGTCCAGAATGCTGGCCAAGGAACAGGAGGAAGGATCCAACCCTTAATCCTGACACTAAATGGAGAATCTCTTCCATTTGAAGGCATAGTATTTTCTGATCAACTCCTTACGGGATGCCTCAACAATGTTGAGGACCTTGTTGGAAAGACCCAAGGCCTGGAACTCTAGCCACTCAGGAACCAGACCGTCAGATGCAGGGATTGAAGTTCCGGGTGGAGTACCTTCCCCTGGTTGACTGAGATCAGGTCCGGGCAGGCTGGAAGCTGCCTCGGGAGCCTGGAGCTGAGGTTGAGGAGATCTGGATATCAGAACTGATGAGGCCAGTCTGGAGCTACCAGAATCACCTGTGCCTTGTTCCTCCTTGCCTTGAGAAGCACCTTGTGGATCATAGGAAATGGGAGAAAGGCGTAGAAGAGGTCTAGGGTCCACAGCCTCAAGAAGGCAACCCCCTGAAGCGAGCCCTGCTGAGGGGGACAGGCATGAAACAGCCTCAGCTTTGCATTCTCCCTGGAGGCAAACAGGTCCACCTGAGGTGTGCCCCAGTGGGAGAACAGATCGTGTACTACCTCCGGCAGGAGAGACCATTCATGAGATGCAGCACCTATCCGGCTTAGGGCATCGGCCAGATTGTTGGAGGCTCCTGCCACATGGATGGCTAGGAGCTCCGCTTCCAGTCTGCTCACAAGAGACCAAGTGCGGATAGCCCCCTTGCACAGAGGCAAGGAGTGTGTTCCGCCCTGGCGGTTTAGGTAGTACATGGTCGTGGTGTTGTCCGTCTGGACCTGGACCACTTGACCCCATACAAATGGAGCAAAGGTGGTGAGGGCTAGTCGGACTGCTTGAAGCTCCAGCAGGTTGATGTGGCATCGAGACTCCTGAGGGGACCAGAGGCCATGCACTCTGAGCTACCCCTGATGGGCACCCCAACCCATCAGAGAGGCATCGGTCATTAGAGTGACCGTTGGTTCTAGGCAGACAAACAGGATACCCTCCTGCAGATGATCTGGAATGATCCACCACTGAAGAGCGTTCCCCATCTCCTGGGTCACTATCACTGGCTGGTCCAGAGGACTGGAGCGCTGTGACCATTGGTGGGCCAACTCCCATTGCAGGGGATGCATATGCCAGCAGGCCCAATGGACCACACTAGTGCAGGCTGCCATGAGGCCCAGGAGGTGCAGGAAGTCCTGGGCAGGGTGCAATTGTCCAACCAGGAATGATTGGGCAAAGGAGGAAAGAACCTCAGCCCTGTCCACCAGGAGCCATGCTCTGGCTTGAAGAGAGTCAAGCTCTGCCCTGATGAACTGAATCACCTGCATTGGCACGAGTTCCGATTTGGCCTCATTGATGAGGAGGCCAATCTGAGAGCAGATCTGGAGGGCCAGATCCCTGAACCACTCCACCTCCAGCCTGGAGGGGGCTGCAATCAGCCAGTCATCCAGGTAAGGGTACACCTGGACCCTTGGTGCCTAGGAATGCTGTAACCACTGCCATGCATTTGGTGAAGATGCTGGAAGCTGGAAAAGCCGATGGGCATGGCTCGGAACTCGTAAAGGGATCCCTCTGCCCTGAAGCTAAGGAATCGCTGGTGAGACGGATGGATTGGGACATGAAATAACATGTCCTGGAGGTCCAGAGAGCAGAGCCACATGCCTCATTCCAAGGATGGAATGATCTGAGCCAGAGTGACCACCCTGAAGGTACAAGACCTTAGGAACTTGTTCAGGTCATGTAGGTCTAGAATGGGGCACCAGACCCCCATCCGTTTTGGGATCAGGAAGTACCAGGAAGTACCTGGACACAAACCCTGGGTCTGATAGCCTACTTCTGGAGGAGCAGGGCAATGTCGGCTCAATGAGCTAACAGAGAGGCTGCAGATCCCATAGCCCCCCATGGGGCGACGGCTCGATAGGGTGGGGACTGCTCGAATCCCAGAGGCGGACCCTCCTACCACTCAAGCACCCAGCGTCCGTGGTGATATCGGACTAGGTGGAAAGGGCGGGCGGAGCCATCTCCCACAGGGGGAACCCGGAAGGAGCGATGAGGTGGGGGGCAACACCCCTCAACCCGTCACTGAGCAGGCTTGGAGGAAGGGCTGGCCGAGGGGCCTCCTGGACCTTTCCCTCCTGGCTTCCTGCTGGAGGAAGCTGCAGGCTTGGCTTTGGGATGCCAAGTGCGAGCCTGTTGGCCCTGATGCTGGTGTTGCTGGGCCGGACATGCCACAGGGGATGAAGGCCAAAAGGGCTTACGCTGCTGCTGGCAGCCTTTGTCCTTCTGGGCAGACGTGACTGAATCCAAGGTGGCATTGGACTTATCAGTCCTTTGCAGATGACCCTTCACCCCAGGGCTGAACAAGTCGGTACCCAAGAAGGGAATGTCTGCCAGTTTGTGCTGGGTACCTGTTGTAAAAGTGGAGATTGCAGCCAAGCTCTGCGGCGTATAGCCACTGCGGCCGCTACTGACCGGGCACATGAGTCAGCTATGTCCAAGGAAGTTTGGAGTTGCTGTTTGGCCACCGCCCTTCCCTGATCCCGCACCTGCTTGACCCTTGTCTGGAGATCAGCCGGGAGATGAGGAATCACCTCATCCAGGGAGCCCAAAATGGTGTACAAAAAGTGTGCCATCAGAACAGCTGAGCTGGCCTGACAAAGGCCTAGGGAGGAAGCAGCATAGACTTTCCACCTGGAGTAGTCCAGTTTCTTGGACTATTTATTGGGTGGCTTGTCCACATCCTGAGCATTTCCGGAGTGCCAGAAAACGCTGTTGGTCACTAGCCCCTCCGTGGAGGGGTGCTGCAAGAAACCGGAGAGTGAACCAGTGGGAACGGCATACTTTCGAGCCATCCTGGCTGAAGGTGCTAGACAAGAATCTGGCTGCTGCCATATCTCCAGGGCCGGGCCAACAATGGCTTCAGCCACCGGGAAGGCCTCTGTGAAGGGATCCCTTCGGTCCAGTATCTTCGTGAGGGGATACTTGGCCCACTTTGAAATGGGTTTGAGCTTCATCCCAGTGGACTCTGAGATGAGCCGAAGCATTCCAAGGAACGAGGATGGGCTCTCATCCACCGACTAACCCACAGTGGACTCCAGATTGCGGGGCCTGGAGAACAGGGAAGAGTCATCATCAGACTCCGAGGAGTCTGCAAACAGCTGCCGAGGGCCTGAGCCACCCTCCACCTGCTGAGGCCAATCAGGAGTGAGGGTGACCAACAACCAATGGGGCAAGCCCTGACCCGACCAAGAATCCTTGGTTGGGGCCCCAAATTTAGCTTGTGGAGGCAGGGGTTCCACCACAATGGTTGGCACAGCCAGTTTCGGCTGAACAACCGGTGCCGGCTTTGGCTCCTCGATTACAATGAGGGGTTGTTTCGGCGCTCTGGTGACAGCCACTTAATGGCCGGGGAAGGTGACGGAGTCGGCTTATTCCCAGTCAAAAGGAGCTGCTGCCACATCAGACCCTCATAGCACTGACGCAATTTGTGCCGGAGCCTATCCTCCGAAGAGGACGAAGATGAGGATGAGCGGCGCCGCCACTTTCCACGGTGCTGAGACCATGACTGCCGATGTCGGCAGGATCGGCTGGACCGGGAAGAGGTCCAAGACTGAGACCTTCTGTATTTCTGAGGGTGGGTCTGAGAGGGGGGGGAAACCCGCTCCTCCCTTGGATCAGGGACCTTAACTGGGGACTCTGGCACAGGAGGCACAGGCAAGTCCTCGGTTTCCACCAGGGGAACCAGTGAAGAAAGGTTGTCAGCTTCTCCAGTCGACAGCCCATCCGACGGGTCGAGAAAAATCTTGATTGCATTGATGGGTGTCTCGGCCTGCTGACCAGATGGGGACACCATGAAGCCAGCGGCCTTAGCCACAACCTCGACTGAAGTCGAGAGTCGACTATCCTGGGATGGGGACCTCTCCCGCTCCCACGAACATCGACGGTGGGACTTACCCTCGGAGTCCTTCTTCTTGGACCGAGAGGAATGTCCTGAAGGCCCCTCTCACTTGGTGGAGAGGGATTGACAAAGTTCCTTGAATGAAGCCATGTAGGAGGAGCCCAAAGAGAGCGGGATAAATGCCGCAGCCAAAGAAGATGATGATGCAGCCTGGGCTGCTTCCTCCTCAAGGGCGATTATTTGTTCGAGCTGTTCAGCTGAGCCCGCTGCCACGGACACCACCCAATGGACCTCCTTCGACTTGACTGAAGGATAACGTTTCTCTGGGCACCCAAGTTGCAATCTGGTAGAGTGATCCTGTAAGACCGTGGCTGAAAAGGACTTCCACAAGTCGCAGGCCTACAAATCATGCTCAAGCCCAAGGCAGTACACGCATGTGGAGTGCAGATCAGTCCGGGACATCTTCTGCCAACAGGGGCACTGATGAAATCCGGGAGTCAATTTGTCCATCGCAGCCATGAGAGAAGATAAAGACCGAAGTCCTGTAAATTTTAGGATTAGTTTCGGGTAAACCAAAGAGTTTGGATCCAGGCCTAAAACACAGAGCGCAAAGGATGGAACCCGAGCTTCCAAGCGGTAAGGAAGATCTGGCATCATCGGGCGGAGCTGAGAGTTTTACCACCCCGGTGGGTGTGAGGAGCCAGTTTGAAGACCTTCCAGCAAGATTTAAAGCGGCAAGGAACCTGCCAGTAAGTGTGGATTGAACAACATATCCATGACCCTAGAAACAAGCCTTCTTGTGGGCAGCCTCAGGTTAGTCTATTTTAAACTCATTTTAATTGCAAAATGAGTCAGACAAAAGACTAACCACTTGATGGTGTTATGCTTTGGGGGGGGTGCAAGAAAGAGTGCTTAAGTGTTGCTTGAGGGAAGCAGCGCCCTGAACCACCAAGGCAAACAAACCTTCTGTTTTGCAAATTTGTCTGTTTTAAACACATGAAGTGCAAAAAGCGAGCCAGACAAAAGAGACTCGATGATGGTGGGCTTTAAAGGGTGATGGAGACACAAAGAGTGCTTAAGTGCTACTTGGCTTGTTTGGTGCACAGAGCAGAGTTGTGTTTTTGAAAAGATCACTAAGGCAGCACTTCTTCTGACCAGCCTAGAGGTTAAGGTTATTTGAAAAAAAATTAGACAATGTTTCTATTTAATTGTGAGCCTAGGAAAGGTATGGGGGTGTCTTCATCAAGATAAGCAGGAGTTATGAATTATATGTGTGAGATCAGAAGGGACCCATAGACCCTGGTCTGGCCTAAGGTTAGTAAAATAAATTAAAAAAAAAGGGAATATTTGTTTTTACCTCACAGTTTGGTGCACAAAGCTGTGTGTTTGTGTGTGTGTGTGTAGGGGGATGCTTAAGCATGCTAATGAAAAACACAACAATACACTGAAACAATGTTTATTAATGGTGCACTACAGGTACACAGAGCTGTAGGCCCAATGCATGACTGGTGTGGAGTGGCTATTCACGCGTATCAGGGATGAATAGCTACTCCACACCCCCTGTGCCCCCTGCATGGCATGTACGAAGGGGGCATATGCAGATCCACTGCACCCAATCCCCCATGTCTGCAGACAGCTCCATGATGGGGACATTCCGGGGGCATGTCAGCACTATGTGTATTGACTAACCTGCGCAGTGCTGGCTGCATGGGCACAGAGGTTGGTGCAGGGTACACTAGGGAGACCCTGCCATAACCCACAGCATTCCCCCATGAACACAGGCATTCGGTCACCTGGGGACCAGGACAGGGCACACTGTGCTGCTCCTGACTGCTGGGCAGCAGGAGATGGCAGGGGCAGTTGGATGGGCGAGCACCCAGAAAGTTTATGTGAGGCAGCACTGGGACTGGAGGGTGCTGCACTGGTCTGGGTGCGTGCTATCAGCATGCACAGCCCCAGACCCATGCCACCCTACGTCTGGGATCCACTATGGGTCTTGGGGGGCATCCCATTGGATGTCTGCCTGGGATTACTCCTCCCCCGGCCACCCTGCAGAGTACTGTGCATTGTGGGAGGAGCCATGGATAGGTGATCGGCATTGGTGAATGCGGTGTGGGCGCACCTGTCCGTAGGATGTAGGTGCAAGGGTGGGGTATGCATTTGTGCATCCTATGCCCTTCATGCATTGTGAGCAGAACACAAAATGTATCAGTCTGTGATTAGGGATAAATTTGAAGTTAGGCATTTCATACTATGAAAAGAATACTGTATAAGCGACTGTATTATTACAAATTTATAATACCTTCAGGAGGTTCTGGAGACATGTGAACCTTGAGAACTGAGCTTTATAGGTTCCAGCATTTCTCCAGAACCTCAAGGTGGTATTATATTGTTACATATAAAGTTCTTATAGTTGTAGAGTAGTTATGTGATACGTTGTAGGTGATTTGTTATATTTAAAATAAATAAGAACACATAAAACAGCCTGATCATTTGTCCTAGTGATTTTATTGACTGGCACAATGACACCAATTGCATACTTACATTGATTTGTGCATACAGGAAAATCTACAGGAATTTCATCCCAGTTTTACAGTGAAAATACAGGGAAAATTAGGGTGCACTACAGGAAAATACTTTGCCTGATCTGGGAGCACTGCATGAAGGTACTGGCCAGGAGAATGGACAGTGCAATCAGAGGGTATTTAAACTAAAGTATGGGGTGGGGGGCTGGTGTAGGGGATCAGCAAGAGCAGGAGGCAGCTACAGGGAAGCAAAGAGGGAAGAACAGCAGAACAGGAGAGTGTAAGGAGATGAGACTTGTGGTGGGGGAAGCCTAGAGAGCCAATTATCCCCTCCTGCATGCAGACCAATATGTGGAACTCACCCAGCAAAGTTGAGGGCCTAATGCACTTTGAAGGGTAGAACTTGGTGGCATTCACAGAGGCCTGGTGGAGGAAAGAAAATGATGGACACCAGACTAGCGGGATATGGACTATTCTTAAGGGATAGGCTTGACGGGAAAGGGGGTGTGGTGGCTCTCTTCATAAGGGAGAAAGTCACTGCAGCGGACAAGGAGGACATCAGAGAGGCAAACAGTGAGACTGATTATTTATTTATTTATTTAGCTTTTGTTTACCGGGTAAGCACACTAAACAAGTATTATGCCTATTTTCAGGAATGACCTGGGAGAATATGACGAACAACAGTCAAGGAAACAAGGCAAAGAGAGTACAGTTTTTTGTCACAGTAAACAAACATGTGGGAAATACATAATTTGACACTGGGGGAAACATATAGTAGTAAGCACATGTCAGATTATACACTCTAGACTAGCTAGTTCAACTGACAGATATATACAGGTCATCATACATATTACACATAGGTGACACTAAATTTCACCACACTATGCCACACACTGGGGTTTACTGTACATGTAACTGATTATAGTGTGTGGTGGAACATTGTTCAGCATGGAAATCCCTGCCTAGAATATGGTGTTGTGCTAGAGTAGTGATGTTGCAATTTTGTTGTGCTGCAGTACAAATGTCACTACTGCAGCACAACTTCAAATGTCCACATGAGATGCAGAGCTGTTTGCTGACACTGACACAGACAGAAACAGCATCAGTGATAGGGGGTGGAGGCAGAGCCAACTGTTATTGAGGGAAGATGTACCTTGGATCAGCTCTCCCTCCTGGAACTTTAAAAAATGGTAACCTTGGTATTTACATTCCCAAGGACCTGGCCATCCTGGAGTTGCTTAATTATGAACCCCTCACCCAACAATTCACTTCTGACCTGACTAAATGGGCTGTACACCCTTTGTACTTTTTTGCTCGGGTTGAGGTAATCTGTATGATAGTGCTTCCTAAAATACTATACCTCCGTCAGTCTCTCCCTATTGTTCTGTCCCCTATTTATTTTGCCTCTTGGGACAAAATGAGTGCCCATTTCCGATGGAATGGGCAGCACCCTAGAATCCATTTTAGATATTTACAGATTAGAACTTATTTATTACATACCCACAGAGGTGCACCGCACTCGCCTGATCCATTCTCACCCTTACTTACTATCTTCAAGGACACCATGCAAGGCACCCCCCTCGCTACACTTAATAGGGCATTTATATAGAGGGCTCCAGGCAAGCTGGGTATACACCATAGAATATAGTTTGACCAGATGGAATTAGCAATCACAGATTACATATGCTTATTAAAGTTGGTCTAGGTAGTCCCTCTTAGCTCTTAAGGTCACAGCCTCTAACCAATGGTGAGAGTTCACCTGGAAGTGTAGAATTTGCTTCTTCCACACTCCAAAAAATTCAGGCAAAGGACTGTACATGAGATCAAAATATGGCTACTGCTGGTGGAAGGGTGGGACAGCTCATGCTAACCAGTTCCATAGTTTTTGGTCCTGCCCCTCCTTAAAGACATTTTGGGAAGCTCTTAGCCACCAGTTTTCCTTGTTCACCCTTGCACTTGATTTGCTTCACCCAGGCACAATCCTATTATAATGTATGGTGGAACACTATTAGGGATGTAAATCCATCCCTAGAATAGCGTTATTATGCTGCAGTAGCTATGTCATCGTAGCTGTTATGCTGCACTAGCTACATAGCTAATGCAACATAACAACAACAAACGCCTACGCGCTTGTGTGTTACACTAACTCCACCAGTCAGGAAGCGGTAGCAGTAGCGAGAGCAGGAGACAAGGAGAGCAGCATGGAGGCAAAAAAAAACAAAACATAAGGACACAGCTGTGCACCTCCTTGCTCCTTTTATTGGCAATAGCGGACCATACACTATAAAAGACAATGTATGGTCCTCTATCTATAACAACCATAAGTTGCCATCTCGAGGTTGCCATGGTGACGAAAACCTCTCAAGCTTTGCTCTTGAGGTTTAAACAGTCACCATTGTCAACCTCTCGATGTCAACACACGGTTGTTATAGGTACAGGACCATACATTATCGTCTATATAATTACTGGTGACTCCCTATATCAACTCAGTCTGGTAAGATTTCAAAAGCCATAATAACCTGGTCAGATGTCACACTGAGTTATTATGACTTTTGATGGCATGCACTCCACAGTGTCTCTTAGTCACCGAATAAGCTGTAAAAACAAATGTTCTCAAGACGGCTTGCTATTCAAATGTGTAACTACATAAACTGACATTTCTCACCACACGGTGGACCTCTGTTCCATAAAGCAGCTCCGTATACCCTAGAAAAAAAAAAACAGAAATGGAAAGCCATTACAGTCCTGCTTTCAATGAACTTTCACCCCAGTTCCCAGGACAACTCGAGTGACCGAGAGTCAGTAAACCAAGGCACAGACAAACTGAGATAGAAAACATTTTGTTTTTTTTTCGTTGGCAGTTTAGAACCAGACTGTACTACCATTCATAGTTGAATAAAGTCTGGTAAAAAAGACGTGGTGAACCGCAAATGCACCTACTCTCAGGACTGCATCACAAAAAAGAGAGCAGCATATGTTAACACAATAATTTTGAATGCTTTTTTTTTTTTTTATATAAAGTACACCCTGCACCAGTAATTATAAAAAATAATGCCTGTGCAGGGTGTGTGTTGTTTTTTTTTTTTTTTACACACCCTTGTTGTGTGATAATCTCATAAACCTCAGGTGTATAAAAAAACAAAAAAAACAACACATATGCATTATTCTCTATTTCCATCTCTTCCCCACATGTCAGGTTGAGATCTTACTCCCTGTCACCGATACTTCTCTTGGCAGCAAAGAAAGCTATTGTAAGATTATGGCTTTAAGATGACACCCTACCTGTGGTCACTGGCAGCAGATAGTGACTAATATGTATATATATATATATATATATATATATATATATATATATATATATAGGGGATATGACATGGCCTGACTGAAGATATCATATGTAATCTCACCGAGTGGCCAAGCCACTGTGAGATATCTTGATGTCATTGGCCTCGAAAGAAGATAAATATGATATCTTCAGTCAGGCCATGTCATGTTCTGTTTATACAACTTATGTGCTGGGCCCCCAACATGACCCCCAGATATGTTTTGCCCCTATTCCCTGCAGAACTGACCACATCGGATACTTAACAACAATACTGCACATAAGTTATGAGGCAGGAATAGGAGTGCCTCCTCCCTCCCCTGCGTTGGTCCTGTCATAATTGGTAAAGATATGATTATTAAAAATCCATTATTTGGTTGATTGTTATTTCCCCCCTGGTCTCACTGAGGAGTTGTAATGTAAATGTGTAGCTTGACCAAAAGAGTTTTCAGTTAGGAGTGGGCAGATATTTAAAAGAAAACACTCTCTTTGTAAATTAAGAAAAAGCTCTGTGGCTTTTAGAAATTTATTAAGTTGTTGAAAACGTTATCTGGTTGATCCTGCCATTTTTCCCCTGTGTCACCAAAACAGTTTAATTCCTGACATCCTTGATTTGTAGTGTGACCGAGCGGCTTCAGTACGTTACAGTGAGTACCTCACACCCATCTAAAACAAAGCACTGTCTCTTCAAAATCATACAAATGCAGTCCTTTTTATTAATTTTCCTGGACTGCTAAGTAAAACAGGCTGCAGTTAAACCAACAGAGAGCAAGGAACTCGGCATGATGACAGCTTCAGAGAAGTGAAAGTAGAGCGCGGGGTGTTGCTATAAGTAACACTCGCTGCGCCTTCACTTCTCTCAAGCTGTCAGGGGTTCCCGCTTCTCTGACCAGTTCTTCTACAGCCTGTTCTGTAAACCCTGAAGCATCAATAAAAGGACTACATTATCATTCGAAGAGACAGTGTTATTTAGAAATGAAGAAGTACACACAGTAGCGTGCTGAAACATCGATCTACAAATAAAGAGCGTCGGGAATAAACTATTTAAAGAACAAAGCGGCAGGATCAGCCAGATAAAGACCACAATTAAACAAGGTTTTAAACTGATGGCAGGGTCAACCAGATGTAAGAGTCGCGTTGGTAGGGGGACGAGGGTGAGGTAATTAAAAGGCAGAGCTTTAGAACAGCTGAATTTCCTGTGGGGACCAATAGGATTCTTAGAGATTACGTAGAGGAGTTTAAAAGATAACAGGATGACATATAGGAACATGAAGATATCAGTGTTATCTTCACTGGCTTCTACAGATATTACTTTTTACACTGGCATTTATCCCAGCACATAAGTTGTATAAATATATATATATATGATTCATGATGGGCAGAAGTGGAATATGTAAAATATTTTCACTCCTGCAGAGTGAGCTCTAGATATTTCACAAGTGCCGAAGGCATGAGTGAAATATCCAGTGCTCACGATGCAGGAGTGAAAATATTTTACATATTCCACGATCTGCACATCATGTGTGCTATTTATACCCTGGGAGCGGGAGCTCTACTATTACGTTTTGTGTGTTCATTTCTATTGTATGTGTGAGTCAATAGGTATGAATGGTGTGTCTGTTAGATCTCTTATTGGTCAGTTGCTCTTTGTGTGACTGCTGATTGGATGGTGTCCTCTGTAGTGTGGTGTGTGATAGCTTCATTTGTTTTCGAGGGTGGGAATTTCTTTTAGGCTTGGGAACAGCAGGACTGTGAACTTCATTACTCAGGTATACTTTTGATTTGTTTAGTAACTTGTTTTGGTGTTTTGTGGTGATTTCCAATTGTTTTTGTACACTTTTTATGTGGTCTGCTTCACTTTCAGTCTGTCTGTTAAGGCAGTCTGCTTCGCTTTTGTTTGTGGCTGTTGCTACGTGCTGATTTATGTTTCGAGTACTAGGTTTCACTTTGGTGTCCATGGTATAGAATGGCGTGTAATAGAGAAACAGAAAAGTTAGGTAAAGGATGTTGCTTGCACTAATGACAGGTAGAGGAGAGAATTAATGCTGTTGTATTTTGTGATGCTTGTTCTGAACAGTTGCTCATCGATTCTGATTCTGAGAACACTTGTTGTGTACACATTCAAAATCACTTGTGCGAGTTGTCCCAGAATACTTTTAAAACCTACTTCCATGAAGATGTTGCATTTTATGTTTTGAATACATTCTTTTAACTGATATTTGTGATGTGTACTATGGCGTGTGCACATATTTTCGCTTTGCAGGCACTAAGAAGAGAAGGATAGTTAGTGGCAGTAATGAGTATAGAAAGACAGAGGAAGTTGACGTCAGCAGAGTAGGTACACACAGTATTTATTTTAACTCTGCTGACGTCAGCTTCATTTATTTCACTGCAGTGAAAAAAACAGAATTTATTGTCATTTGGAGCTCCTAACCCCGTGGTGTGTGTATATATATATATATATATATATATTGTGCTCACCACATCCCAATCTAGATAGACCAACTTAGGGTAGCTGGTTCATTCCACTGGGGGTGTCATACAGACGAGGCATACTGATGAGTCCTGGTAGGACAAAACACGTGTGTATGTCTTCTGTTTGCACCTTTTGCATACTGTATGAGAGGCCTTTCAGCACCATGTAGTTCTGCTTAAAGTTGAACCAGCATAATATTTTGTGGTGATTTGCATATACAGCCCATGATGCTTTGCATTATAGGGTATGTGTGATTTATTTCGATTGCAGGGAAGGCTTTCTCAATTTCAGGGTGCCAAGTGTTTTTTCTCAAAGCAAACCTGCAGAAATTTAAATAAATAAAACATTTAAAGATACAAAAAAAGATAACCTTTACACCTTATCTTGTCATTTTCGGCTCAAAACCATTTCAGCAGTAGATAATCTGAGTGCCTAACTGGAAAGTAAATTTGACCTATCTTGCTATGGGCAATCCAAAGAAAACAGAAGGAAAAGGTGGCAGCAAGAGGGGACAGCAATCAGTTGGGCCCAGTCACATGGGAAACTCTGTGGCGGGCAAAGAGCTGAGTGTAGCGGACTTCGCACTAAGCAATGTGATGCAGGCCATCCGTGCATTAGACTTAAGAGTGGCTTCCGTTTCATCACTCAAAAGCTGCAGGATTTCAATGGTTGACTCAAAAGTTTGTGAGACCCAGTCGATCACGGGCACAGTTGAGGTGAACGAGGCATTCAGGGCAAATTTTATGGTCGCAATAGTATCCTCAAGGCTTGTAATGGAGAACAAGCTACTTCATTTTAGATTTGAATTTTTTAGACATTTTAGAATTGAAGCCTGCTGAAAAACAAAACCAAGGGTTCTAACTTCCATGTCCTTGGACTGGCCGAGGGACAGGAGGCAGAGGATCCTTCGAGTTTTGTGGGACAGTGGTTGGGGAAGCACTTGAATGTGGAGCCAATCACAGCTATTTAGTGAAGATATGCATAAATATATATATTATGGTAGCATGGTAGTGCTACCATAGTTAGGGTTGAGGAGCCATTTCCATGTTAAACCCAAAATTTTGCACCTTAATAACTTTGCAACCGTTTGATGGATTTACCTGAAATTTGGAATGTATGATCAAGACCCATAGGCCTTGGGATCTGCCAAGTTTCATACTGATCAGATATACAGTTGTGGAGTTATTAAGTGTGATCTGTGCGCGCGTTTACGCTTTTCTGTAATTCTGTGGTCGCGCCTACAGGTCGTACGGTTTGCGTGACCAGCCCGAAATCTTCAGGAAACGTGCAGCTGGGGTCCCCAATGTGCCTTTCGAAGATTTCGTGAAAAAATATTAAACGGTTCAAAAGTTTTTCAAAAAACAGTTTCCCATTATAAGTCAATGGGAAAAGTTAACAAAAAGTTCAACACTTTCGCAAATGCATTTTTACTTTCGCAAATGGGCCTGTTACTTTCGCAAATTGGCCATTTTGTTTTCAGTTGGTGATCAGAAAAATGGTTGGCATTTAAATTTGGGACCCTCTAGCAACCTAATTTTTTTGTATTCACCTAGTCGGGCCCTGAGGATGCTTGCCATGTCTTTATTTTGTGGTAAAACACCCCAGAAATATGTTTTTCAAATTTCTGGAAAAGTAGCACATAAGAGTACTTTAGGTAACTCACGAAAGTGTATAGAGCCCTATGACTTTCATAAATTATGACAAGTGATTTTCTAGTCTGTGGGAAAATGACAGCAATTCTTTGGCACTGCGCTGCAAAAGAACCGTTGGGAGTTTTGAGCTGAAATTTGGAGGAGCAGACCAACATCTCACAGATGTGCCTTTCAGTGCTGTATTGAAAAAATATCACATGTGGCAAAGTTACGGCACTCCAAAGTTGACATTTTTTCCCATAGGATAACATTACGGCGCCCAACGCATAACAGAAATCCTTTGGATCCCTGCTGCAAAATAACGGTTTGGTCTTTTTTCCTGAAATTTGGAGGGAAGACAGCCAACAGCCCACAGATGTGCCTTTCAGTGGTTTGGTGAAAAAACATTACAGGGAGGCAAAGTTATGGCGCTCTGAACTTTTCTTTTTTTCCCATAGGATAACATTACGGCGTTTGCTGCACCTTTCAGGGCCCGTATCTCGGAAACAGTGCGAGATACGGACTTTTCATCGGAAAACTTCTTAGCCCCATGATGGGGCTAAGATCCAAATTAGCCAGGACAGTTGTAAATAATATGACTTTTAAATTTTTTTTCTACGTCGTACGGTTCCTGAGATATAATGTATTTAGTAGTCCAAGATCTCATTTTCTGCACCAATACTCATTATTTTGCATACATTATTTGTACTCACTGTCTTTCTCAATGCAGGTTTTGGGGAAAACCAGCCTGTGCGCTTACATTACTGTTACTGTTGCCCTTTCTGCTTGCGGTTCCGTACCCGTTTCACTTACCGTTGACGTCTGCACCACCATGTGCGTTATCCTTTGCGTTTTCATTTGCGCTTGCGTTTCTGTTATTTTTGCCATTTTCTGTCTACAGTACTGTTTATCTTTCTGTTTCACTTTACATCACCATGCCCATTGACATTTCTGTTTGCAGGCACCATGTTACTATGTGACAACACATCACAGGCAGACCCGTTCCGTCCTACGCCACAGCGTGCGTTACCCTTTCTGTTCTCATTAGGTGCTTGTGTTACCATATGCGCCACTGTTAGCATTTCTGTTTGCGTTGCTGTCCCTGTTAGTATGCCACAAGACATCATGTGGCGGGGACGCGGGGCCCAAGGGCCCGCTCCCTACGATATGCAGTGGGGCCGTGAGGCAGAGGGCACCGTGCTCCCACTGCTGCATTACATTCACTATTTCTTGTTATCATTCTCAAAAGAAGGGAAATTAGAGGCAAAAACTCAGTTTAATGCATTAGTTAAGTTGTTCCACAGCGACAAAAGTGAGGAAATTCGCTGTTAGGGTTGAAAAAACCCTTGCACCCCCACCCACCCCCAACCGGCATTGGGGTGTGCATTGGGATCATGAGTCCTAACTCTCACCCCATTCTCCTATACTTCTGCTGCTTTACACAGGTCATGGGGTGAGAGTTAGGGCTGATGATCCCAATGCACACCCCAATGCCACCACGTGCGTCATCCTTTGCATTTTCATTTGCGCTTGCGTTTCTGTTACTTTTTTGCCATTTGTGTGTACCGCACTGTTTCTCTTTCTGTTTCACTTTGTGTCACCATGCCCATTGACATTTCCATTTACAGGCACCATGTTATTATGTGACCAGACATCACGTGGCACACCGTTCCCGTCTACGCCACCGTGTGCATTACCCTTTCTGTTATCATTTGCGCTTGTGTTACCATGTGTGCCACTGTTAGCATTTCAGTTTGCATTGCTGCTCCTGTTACTATGCCACAAGACATCATGTGGCGGGAGCGCGGGGCCCAAAGGGCCCCGTGCGCCCGCCTACAATCCCATTCACTATTTCTCAATATCATTCTCAAAAAAGGAAATTAGAGGCAAAAACTCAGTTTAATGCATTAGTTAGGGTTGTTCCAGCGACAAAAGTGAGGAAATTAGCTGCTGGGGTTGAAAACCTAACTCAATTCACCCCCAGCACACACACACAGACACACACACACATTCAAGTATAGGGAGGACCAAGTCAACACAACCAATGGCAGACATCCAGCAGCAGGTGACAGAAATAACAAACAATTGTCTAAATGTACTACGAGACATCCCCACCCACCTGACCAGGTACTGCATGCTCAGTGGAGATCAACAGCAAAACTGAGGCAATGTACACAAACATACACATCCCTGATTGCAGCTGCACAGCGTACCACACTTAGTAGTTGCATGGCCTTACCTACCGATGCCACACCACACCACAACTGGTACTGTGCCGTTATTCAATATAAATGCTGAAGGTGCATGATGACAGTTGTAGAAAGGTTTAACACTACTGAGTATACATTAATTAGAGAAGCACATAAATTAACTACAAGACACTAGCATGCTCAAGATAAAAATAGTGATACATTTAGTAGGTGATTTACATAGTAGTACATTTACTGCAATGGTTTACTCAACATAGAGGCTGATGTAAGCGTATGGAAAGCATTGCCTGTTCAACGCTGTGAAATTGGTACTGCCAGTATCACATGCATTCTTACTGATGAAGGTGTACTGCTGATGTACATACATAGACCTTCAGTGTGTTTCAATATTAAAGATGCAGTAAGTATTCTTTGTAAGAAAGATTGTAATTGCATGGATCAGGCCAAGCAACTTCTAAATATCATAGCACTACTGAGCCAACAATGATGTACCTGTATTGGACGTGTATATAGGATAGATTTTCCTGTAGGCACTTACTGAGTATGTTGTACCTGATAAAGACAATCTCATTGCATCTGTGACTAACTTCTTCAAATAGTAATACATTTGCTATTGTTGCAATGAGTGATCTATGCCACTTATGGACACAGTGTGATTTTTTTAACAGTTGTTTCATACTCAGGCTGTATGCCTACTGTTTGGGTTTGCCACACTTCTGTCACTGATGCTATCAAAGTGATAACTATGTTAATTCTGCTACAACAGGAATCAAGTAGGTATGGTGTAGAATAGATATAAACAGAATGTCTTTTAGTATTGATTTAACTCATAATGGGGTAAATGTACTAGGACAGCAGGGGTTATCCTCTATCACTGAGTCTGTCAGTTATAATCACACTAGGGTTTTGATGACTGTAATGATCAAGTTACACTGTTCATCTTCATGAGTTCATATTCACAGCCATTCTCCAGCAACTAGACAGTGTATGGTGTAACTGGGTGGGACACTGTGTTACCAAAGCTGCTGCAGTGCCTAGCAGAGGAGAGTATCTACTCAAAAGACAATTAAGCTATAAGGCATGACCAACAGTTATGTTAAATGGTCTGTTAATCACCCTGTAGGGGTTTAATGTTGAATGAGGCATATCTGAGTGCCACATGTGCTAGACAGTGATAAACTGACCATTAACATAATACCTGGGAGTAGCTTATTGCTATCATAATAAAACTGTTTTTAAACAACATTAAACCATGTTCATTATATGGTTAGGCTCTACATGTATGTTAATAAAACTAAACATAAGGCTGTTACAATGTTTACAGTCAATTAGAAAGCTGCATTTCTCAAACCCTTGTTAAATCAGAGATATTATACCTGTACAACTCCTTGGTTTTGCTTAACTCTATTGCTCAGGTGGCCCACACAAGTGGTGTGGTGTGGTGTGGGGCATGGTAGGTAAGGCCATGCAACTACTAAGTGTGTACGCTATGTGCAGCTGCAATCAGGGATGTACGCTTGGTGTACATGGCCTCAGTTTTGCTGTTGATCTCCACTGAGCATGCAGTACCTGGTCAGGTGGGTGGGGGTGTCTCGTAGTACATTTAGACAATTGTTTGTTATTTCTGTCACCTGATGCTGGATGTCTGTCATTGGTTGTGTTGTTACTTGGTCCTCCCCCATACTTGAATGTGTGTGTGTGTGTGTGTGTGTGTGTGTGGTGCTGGGGGGGGGTGAATTCCGAGTTAGGGTTTTCAACCCTAACAGCGAATTTCCTCACTTTTGTCGCTGTGGAACAACCCTAACTAATGCATTAAACGGAGTTTTGCCTCTAATATATATATATATATATATATATATATATATATATATTTATATAAATATATATGAAGCTTACATTTCGATTGCACAAAAGTGGAAATAGGGAGAAAACAGGAAATTACAGACCTGTCAGCCTGACTTTGGTAGTTGGTAAAGTAATGGAATCACTACTGAAGGAAAGGATTGGGGAATACCTTGTAATCTGTGGATTACAGGATCTGAGGCAACATGGTTTCTTGGGGGGAGGTCTTGCCAGACAAACCTGACTGAGTTCTTTGACTGGATAACCAGGTAAGTGGATCAAGGAGGAGCAATAGATGTGGCCTACCTGGATTTCATTAAGGGCTTCAGGAATCAACAAAGTTCAAGAGGATAGCATCTTTCAGAAAAAGAGGTATGCAAGAACAAGGGGGTACAATTTGAAGATGGGGGGATGGCTCAGAGGTAATGTGAGGAAGTATTTTTCATGGAGAGGGTTGTAGATGCATGGAACAGCCTTCCTGAGGAGGTTGTGGAGTCAAAAACAGTGGGAGAATTCAAGAATGCATGGGATAGACATAAGGCAATTCTAGGGGGTGGGGGTAGGAGAAAGTAGGCTGTCGGTTAACTAGGATCTGCAGAGTATCCATTAGGTAGGGAAATGGGCAGACTTGGTGGGCCAAGTGGTCCTTATCTGCAGTCAAATTCTATGTTTCTATACAGAGTTACTCCAAGATGTCGGAGCAAGGAAAATGCAGGCCCTAACACACTACTGAATACACTAGCTGGGAAACATGACAGAGATCAGGTAATGGCGACAACATGGAAGAGGCGCCCAACTGAGTTGGAGGAAGTGCACAAGACATCTAAATACCCAGTCCTCAGCTTTGCCGTCAGGGACTGGAGGAAGAGCTTTGATGGTCTCTGGTCCATGCTGAGGTCCCTGTGTGTGACTAATGCACTCTAGTACCCTGCTAAACTGTGAGTGATTTACTCAGGAAAGGCCAACCTATTTAATGACCAAAAGAGGCAGGTAACTTCAACAACAAAATATAGCGGGACTTTGGCACCCTACAGCAGGAAAACATTGACTCAGACTAATTACTACATTAAACATTATTCTATAATACTGTGATGCAAAGTCAATGTATATGTAAAGGGGGGGGGGGTTCTGGAGGTTGAGACACCCAGTAGCTCCAAATGTGAGTGGGTCATGTCTACATGGGGTATGTCCCTATATTTGACTTTAGTATGGAAGGCGGGTGTTGCTCTACTTCTTTTCTATCAATAATCTTTGGAGATTTCATCTCCATAATGGCGCATGTGGTGGGTAAATAAGCATGCCCCTCCCCCCCAGCTAGCCTTTCCTATGAGCAGCACAAGGTTGTAATATTTTTAGTAGTTCTAGCAATTTTATTTCTTGAGTGCCCATTCCCAGGGGCTCAGGGCACTTTACTCAGGCAAAATTCATAAAATAATTATAAATACATACTGTATTAAAAATATAAATAATAATAAATATGTATAGCAGCAGTATGTAAAACAAATTAAAAACAGTGGCGCCAGATACTGGAGGCAGACTAACATGAACCAAAGGCCTTCCTAAACAAATGTGTCTTCAGGCCCCTGTTAAAAGCCTCCACTGAAGGGACCTTCCTTAAGGATCTGGGTAGCGTGTTTCACAAGACCAAACCAGCAACCTCAAAGGATCCAGGGAACTGGAGGAGGGCAGATGTGATCCCGCTACACAAAAGTGGAAATAGGGAGGAAACAGGAAATTATAGACCTGTCAGCCTGACTTCAGTAGTGGGTAAAGTAATGGAATCATTACTGAAGGAAAGGATTGGGGAATACCTTGTAACAAGTGGATTACAGGATCCAAGGCAACATGGTTTCACAGGGGGGAGGTCTTGCCAGACAAGCCTGACTGAGTTCTTTGGATGACCAGGAAAGTGGATCAGGGAGGAGCAGTAGATTGTGGCCTACCTGAATTTCAGTAAGGCCTTCGACACTGTTCCACATAGAAGACTGGTGAGCAAGCTGGGCAACCTGGGAGTGGGTCCAAAAGTAGTAAAATGAGTAAGAAGTTGACTAAGAAATAGGAGTCGGAGTGTGGTGGTAAATGGGTTCTACTCTGGAAAAGGCAAGGTGACCAGTGGGGTGCCACAGGGGTCAGTACTAGACCCGATTCTCTTCAACGTCTTTATTCATGACATTGCAGAAGGGCTGGAAGAGAAAGCATGCCTGTTCGCGGATGACACAAAAATCTGCAACAGAGTGGACACACTGGGGCGGGGGAGTGGAAAGACTGAGGGGTTATCTGAAAAAGCTTAAAGAATGGTCAAGGGAATGGCAGCTGGGTTTCAGCGCAAAAAAGTGCAGAATCATACACTTGGAGCACAGAAACCCAAGGGCAATGTACCAGTTGAGCGGGGAAGTATTAGCAACCACGAAACAGGAAAGTGATCTAGGGGTAATCATATCTGATGACCTGAAGGTAGTTAAGCAGTGTGATAAAGCAATGGGAAGGCTAGCAGGATGCTCAGGTGCATAGGAAGGGGCATCACCAGCAGAAAGAGGGTGGTAGTATTACCCTTATATAGATCACTGGTAAAACCCCACCTCAAGTACTGTGTCCAGTTCTGGAGGCCCCACCTCTGGAAGTATATAGATAAGGTGGAGTCAGTACAAAGGAGGGCTACAAAAATGGTGCGAGGCCTGTATCAAAAACCCTATGAGGAAAGACTCAGGAAACTAAATATGTACTCTTGAGAGGATCAGAGTGAAAGGGGGGATATGACAGAAATGTTTAAATACCTCACAGGTATTAATAAAGTACAGGAAAGTAGCATTTTCCATAGAAACAGATGCTCCAGGACAAGGGGTCATGCTATGAAGCTGGGGGGCTCAGATGAGATTAGAGGAAATACTTCTTCTCGGAGAGGGTGGTGGATTCCTGGAACAGCCTCCCAGCAGAGATAGTGGGGGCTAAAACAGTAACAGGATTCAAGCATGCATGGGATGGACACAAAGGGGACCTTAGAAGTAAGGTGGGGGGAGAAGACCAGAGATCGAGTAGGGTCTGCGGTGGCACAGTACTTAGGGGATATAGAGCAGACTAGGTAAGCCAAGAGGTCCTTATCTGCTTACAACTTCTATGTTTCTATGTTTATATTTATATGCCTTTCATATTTAAGCAGAAACTGTATGTGGGATGTGCCCTGGTATGTTTTAATTGATTTTAACTGAACCTGAACTGTGCATTGTACCCTGACTTTGCACTTTCAGTAGTTCAACCATCAGATCCTTAGCAAGAATACCAACCAGGTCATGAAACTAAAAACAAAAATAAAGGTCATGATTTGAATACAACAATTTTAACAAGCATTTCTCAATGCCACACATATTTGCTTACATGCTGTTACAGGTCTGAACAACAGCATCCTGAACAGTACAAGGCAAAGTTGATGGTGTCATATACATAATTACATTTTGATTTCAACAATATACATTATAGTGGGGATTCTTCAAGGGGAAGGACATACGTGCTAGAGGTGCGTATCCAGCCCACGCAGCCCTGTAACCATGGAAGAATGCGCAGTAGCTGCATTCACAGCCACCAGCCACTGCATGGTTCCCTTCCATGTCTCTGCCCCACCCCAGCATGCAGAGCTGTGCAGGGGGACCAGGGGCAGCATAGCGGACTCAGGTGGACATCCAATGGGATGCCTGGCCAGGGTCCTGTAGTGGATCACTTGCACTGCAGGGCATGGTTCCAGGTGTGTGAATACCAAACACAGGCATTCAGACTCACGAAGACTGACCCCCCCCAGCTAGTGTGCTCCCCTGGCCGTGCCCATGGACAAACGCCCATGTGGCGCACAGTCGGCCCTTGGGGGGTGGACCCCTGACCCATAGGCAGCTCCCACAAACAGCGACACCAAGTCCCTGGCATAGGTGAACACCCCACACACTCTGTGCCCCATCCTCATGGCAGTGATACCCCCAACCCCCCACACTGCCATGCCCCCCCACTGCACCAATGACCACCCCGACCCCAGTACCTGCCCATCGGTGCTGGCACGGGATGGCCAGTGGCACAGCCCTCCTCACACCTCCACGGCCACCAGCCATCCCAGTACTGCTGGGTGCGGGCCCCCTATATATAGCAGTGTACACCCAGCATCACTTGGATGACCAGCGGCTGTGGAGGCATGAAGAGGGCTGTGCCACTGGCCATCACATACTGGCACTGATGGGTAGGTACGGGTTTGGGGGTTCATCAGTGCCATGGGGGATCCACTGATCACCCATGGACAGCCGCTGGCCGTGATCAAGGGGTCTGGTCTGGTGGGGCTGTACTGGGCGGGGGTTGGGGTGGGGTGCCTGTGTACCTTTACAGGGCTGGTGCTCCTATGTGCGTAGGGTGGTTGGGGTGGGGGCTATCTGCCCTTGTAGTGGTCCCATTGGGCTGGGTTGGCATGGTGGAGGGGTTCTGCAGGGTTTGTTGCTGCTGGCCGCATGCTGTCGGGGGGGGGTGCAGCGGCTATGACTGCTTCAGAAATGAGTAGCCTGCACCCCCCTGGCTGGTACTCCATGCTTTCAACCATAGCGCAGAGCATGGGCACGCCCCCTGCACCGCCCCTCAAACTGCCCCCTTGTGGATCTCACCGGCCGGGCAGCTGATCCGGCATACGCACCCCAGATACACAGCACATAGAGACTCTGCACATTGGAGAAGAGAGCCCTATGAATACATGATAAGCATTCCAGTAACTAAAATGCAAGTCTTATTTCTCATAATGCCCAAGGCTACCTGTATACTGCTTATTGCCCGACCCAAGAGGATGCCGTCCTGGAACTTTCCCGAATTGACTATCAGAGTGACAGTCCACCCTCAAGTGTGCTTATTATCTCTATAGGTGGGACTGTGGGAGGTAATGCTGCCCATGGCAGAATGTAGCAGGGAGGTAGGCAGCATGCTGTGGTGATGCAGCAGCAGCAGCAGCTCCTGCTGGTGGGCCCAGAAGCTTGCTCTCCTGAAAGAAGTACGCTCGGTTTGTCACCATGCACTTGAAAAGACACACATATGATTGGATGGCTGTTTCGGGAAGCACATTGGAGGGAAAAACAACACAGGACGATGGCCAGCTTTACCATCGAACAGTCACGCTTCTCCTCTGGATCCAGATAACCGGCTGAGTAAAAGCACAAAGATCTTATTACTGGAGCTGGCCTTGAGAACAGAGCGTGGAGTAAGTACCAGGGGAAAGTGGGTGATAGAGTTGGCCAGAAATAGGAAAGTGTATGTAGAAAATGAAAAACCCAGCTCCTGTCAAAATGATGGCTGGGGTTTCACTTCCTGAATAGCGTATGTCCCAGGAACATGAAATTCTTACCTAGACCATGACAATACAGCTGGCTGTGAAAAAAATGTATTGATCTATGTGTCACTGGTCAAGACACCACCCACCTACTCCTTGTCATGCAGCTAATCCTGAACAGTAGGACTTGCACACTGGACAGTTGGTGACATGGATTTAATCATGCACCCATTGCCCAAACCTTGTACTTTTTCAGTAGCGGAATCCAGCAATAAGACTGTCCCATAGTCCCCAGCCTCTCACAGCAGCTCACTATAGGTCTGTCTGTAGTGGTGCTGTCAGTGACGTGAGAGGGCATGGCAACCATGCCAGTCAATGCTACCCCTTGCCACAGCATCACACAAACATACTGTAAGTCTATCTATGGTGATAAGGGTAGGAGTATGGGACTCGGCTTGGGCTAGCTAGATTAGGGGTCAGGTCAGGGCACCTGGGGTGTGCTAGGCCCAGTCAGAGCTACTTGACTGGCACTGTAACACAAGAGTCCCTGTCACTCAGTGCTGCCTCTTCCCTCAGTCCCCTACATAGAAACATAGGAATTGACGGCAGATAAGGACCACTAGGCCCTCCTAGTCTGCTCATTTTCCATGCCTACTGTAAAAGCCGCAGACCCTACTTGAGTTCTGGCTTTACCTCCCCATTCCCATTGCTAGGGTTCCTCAGTGCCTGTCTCATGTATGCTTGAATCCTCCCACTGTGTTTGCCCCCACCACCTCTGCTGGGAGTCTATTCCATGCATTCACCACCCTTTCTGTGAAGAAATACTTCCTTACGCTACCCCTTAGTCTAACCCCTTCCAACCTCATGTCATGCCCCCTCGTTCCTGGACATCACCTTTTCTGAAAGATGCTACCCTCCGGTACCCTATTTATGCCTTTTAGATGTAACCCCTAGATGGCGCTATCCCAGGGGCTACTACCCCTGCCTGATTTGCCACTAACAGGTTGAGGGGCCTGGATCCAATGGCGGGTGCCTCCACCCAGAGGTCAGGGTTTGCAATAGTTAAACTAACTTGGTCACAGCCCTCTGGGACACTGCAACCCCCCTTTCTTCCCACTAGTGGCCCACACAATATATCAAATTACCTTCACAGTATACACTTACCCCAGGTCTGGTTCCGGCACTGGGACCTCCTGTGAAATGAGATACAGTGCAACAATCACAGTACAGTACTTTAACATAGACAAATACCTCAGGCAGTATAACTTTGCTGAAACAAGCAGCTCTGATTTATTTAGGGGGATATAACAAGGACAGGGGGAAATCAGGTTAATTAGCTTATCACTCTAATAATCTACCTATGGCTCTGTGCACAGGCCTATCCCTATCAGTTACTGTCCCTGGGTACCCAAGCCCTAGTGGCTAGTCCAAACCGTGGCAGCTGGTAGGGGCCCTTTCACACAGAGAAAAGAGAATTAAACAGTCAACAGTACAGTAATTCCATTTGGATTTAATGTGGCAATTCAACAGGGAAGCGACCCTGAATTAGTACTCACGACCTCCAAATAAGATAGGGTCCTTCAATGTCAGCAGGGCTCACTTGAGGTACACAAACCTCTTCACACATCCATATAAAAGAAAGCACTATACCAGGCAGGCTGCATCTGTATCCCGATCGCAATTACTGCACAATACCGGGAGAACACACAGCAGATTCAGTTCCTGACAGACCGAGTGCAATTTTCAGCAATTCCTCCAGTCTTCTACAGGGTGAGCCTGGTTTCTACTCTTCAGAGATCCTTTGATTCTTTTCACAGGGCGGATTCAGTCCTAACAAGCTGTTACACAAGCTGCAGACCGGAACTCTGGGCCTTACACGCTTTGACTAAAACTGCACACTGAAAAGCACAGGGCTCCTTCCTTCTTCACTGCCAAAGCTCAACTGAAACTCCAACCGACAAAACCGGGCACTTCCTTGAGTTCCTCCCAGTTCTTGACTGGATTGGCTGTCACTCACAATAGACTGCTGCTGTTGGTCCAAAAGGCACTGAAGTCTAAACTACATCTCCCAGAGTCACTGCCCATACAATCCTCTTGTGGCTGGCTCAGATTATGAGTCAAGTTCTGATTCGTCAAGGCACCATTTTAGAGCTAGCTTACCCACACTGATTGGTCCAGTTCAGCAGTTCAAAACTAGAATGGGGAACTAGCAGACACAGTTCTGACTGCAAGAAAGCAGGTTAGACAAACTGTAATTTCATTATTACTCTAAATAATTTCTGGCAAACAGTTACATCTTTCAGATAGGTTCCCTTTGCACTCCTAGTGACTGCAAAATGAAGTGAATTGGCAGCAGCTCGAGTGGTACTCAGAGAAGAAACACACAGTCCCCATACAAACTAATTATGTCTGCAAGCAGACAGCTCTTAAAGAGACAGTATCAGAGGCTCTAAAAACACTCACTGATAAATGGCTTAAATGCCAAACACCATTCAGGCTTGGAGCATTCAAGCAAGCTCCTGGAAGTCTTTTGGGAACCCCCATTTGCAGGGGGGTTACATAGATATTTATAGGTTTCTATCATATCTCCCCTGTCTCTTCTCTTCTCTTCTCCAGGGTATACATATAGAGGTCTCCCAGTCTCTCTCCTTATATGACTTTTGGTGCAGGGCTTGCACCATCTTTGTTGCCCTTCTTTGAACTGCCTGCACCCTGTCTACGTCCTTATGGAGATGTGGCCTCCAGAACTGGACGCCGTATTCCAAATGAGGCCGCACTAATGATCACCTCCTTCCTTCTGCTGGTGATACCTCTCCCTATGCACCCCAGCATCCCACTGGCTCCCCCCACAGCCATGGCACATTGTTTGGCCACCTTTAGGTCATCAGCTATGATTACCCACAAATCCCTTTCCTGTTTGGTGAGCATCAGTTTCTCCCTATCACGTAATCCTCTTCTGAGTTCTTGCACCCCAAATACATGATTTTGCACTTTTTCACATTAAATCTCAGCTGCCACACTCTGGACCATTCCTCCAGTTTATCTAGGTCCCTCCTCATTTTTTACACCCTTCCCAGAGTGTCCACCCTGTTGCAGATCTTCGTGTCATCCGCAAAGTTCCACACCTTCCCCTACAGCCCCTCCACAATGTCACTTATGATGACATTTAAAAGGGACTGGACCCAGGACTGATCCCTCTGTCACCCCGCTGGTCACCCTCCTTTCTTCAGACTGAGCACCATTTACCATGACCCTCTGTCTTCTATCACTCAACCAGTTCCTAACCCAGTTTACCACCTTGTGACCCACTCCCAGGCTGCCCAGCTTGTTCACAAGTCTTCTATGTGGAACGGTATTGAAGGCCGTACTGAATCCAGGTAGTCGACATCCAGCACTCCCCTCTAATCCACAACAGTAGTCACCCAGTCAAAGAAATCAATTAGATTTGTTTGACGTGATCTTCCTGCCATGAATCCTTGCTGTTTTGGATCCTGTGCTCTGCTTGCTTCAAGATGTTCCATGATCCTTTGTTTAAGTAGTGATTCCATAATTTTCCCCACTAGTGAGGTGAGGCAGACTGATCTATAGTTTCCAGCCTCCTCCCTACTGCCACTTTTGTGAAGAGGTACTACATCTGCCCTCCTCCAGTCCTCCAGAACCACTCCCATATCGAGTGACTCATTGAACAGTGCTGCTAGTGGTGGTGCCAGCACCTCCCGTAGTTCCCTTAATATTCTAGGATGTATCCCATCCAGTCCCATTGCCTTGTCCACTTTCAGTTTTATGAGTTCCTTTAGGACTATCTTCTGTAAATGAACTGGTGTCCATCTCCCTCCCATATTTGTTCATGTTGCCTAACTGTGGTACCTCACCTTCTGTGAATACAGAACAAAAATATTTGACAAGCTTACCATGGCCCATCCTTCCCTTCAACACTGTTGAAGTATCCTCCTCTACACTGCCTTTTCTGACTATCCAGCTGTCAGTACAGAACACTAGTCTGAAGACATCAGCTTATTACAAACCCACTGACTCTCACAGTTTCCTCCTCCATAGCTCCTTCCATCCTAAACATGTCAAGAATGGCCTGCCTTATTCACAGTTTCTTAGACTTTGGGTTATGCAGTGAAGAGGATGATTTGCTGAAACAGACCCAAATAATGCACTTTTTTTTATAACGGGATATCATGGACAAACTCTATAGATTCACTAACCTTGACACCCACAGGAAGGATACTGTCACACAGTGCTTCCTGTCTTCAGAGCACACCTTCACTTCACAGGATCCTCACCAGTAACTTTCCCATTTTGCAAACTGACCCTAACATTGGTGCTTCCTTTAAAGAACCACCTGTTGCCTCCTACCACCGGCCAGCTAACCTGCGGAATCTCCTGGTTAAAAGCAGCCTACCTATTCCTAACAGTTCCTCCCTCCCAGGTACCAAACCTTGCAACAGGACTTGCTGCTACACCTGCAAATTTATTTCCAGTATGACTGAAATTCGGGGGCCTACAGGTGATTTTCACATCACCAAGGAGTTTTCATTCATCTCCATTAATGTGGTGTATTGTATTCTTTGCTGGAAGTGTACATCTATTTACACTGGAGAGACTAGTAGGCACCTTGCTGACTGTTTCAGGGAACATTACAGAGCAGTTAGGAATGGTGACACTGCTAAACCCATTGTATCCCACTTTATCTCCAGGGACCACAGTGTCAATGACCTTTCTGTTTGTGTCCTTCAGCAGGGCTTCTGGGATTCTACCCATAGAAAAAACATGGAAGCCAAGCTGATCATCCACCTTGGCTCCCAGCAGCCCTCTGGTTTAAATGATGGTCTTATTTTCCACTAACATCTTTCAGCCACCCCTTATTTTCCCTTAAGTCTATTTGTATTTACGCTCATTTAATTTCTTTTTCACTTTCACCATAAGTCTCCATCTCTGTCTCCTTCCCACACATTTGTTACCTTTCATCCTTCTTACTAGGCCCTGTTAATTAGTCCCCACTTGGGTACTTCTCTAGCTCTTTCACTCCTATTATGCTTTATCTTTCCCATCATCACATTTTTGTTTCACAGATTCTCACAGTGCAGGCCCAAATTGGGTGCTGCCTCCAGCACGAATACTATCTCTGCTGCCTCCCGAAGCCTTGCCCGGTTGGTCGGCTCTAACTAAGCCTCCACCTGCACTGCTCAGCTGGTCTGCCTGGAAGAAAACTCCTCTACTCTGCAAAGGTATGACAGGACTTAGCCATCAGGTTCAGTTTTTGGTGCGTTCCACAGCCACATCCTAATTGGACACTGCCCTCTGTTGCTGCATCTCGAGTGGCTTTTCCCCGGCTAATTCTTCCTGATGCCACAATTGCTCCTTATACTTAAAATGACTGTTTTCTGTGGTTTTTTTTTTGTTTTTTTTTAAGTGGCTAGTTTTCCATTAGCAGGTTATACAGATCTGACATTAGAGGGATCTTGTTCTTTCATTTAAAAAAGTCTACCTTCTTGAAGTCACAGTTGCTTTACTTGCTATATACCTTCCTTGTGTTGCCTCCCTACTAATTCCTATACAGCCAAAATTTTCTCTTTTCACTACCTCTCTGCCTGTTTCTTTTTTTCGCCCTACACCAGCTATGAGTTCCCTCCCCCACCTGCCCCTTCCCCTTCTCTTCCTCCTTGTCCTTCCTCCCTTGTTCTCTCTCCAAGACTCCTGCCACCCCCACCCGTACCCACTATCTACTTAATCAATACCAGCAGTACCTTGGGAACGCTCCACTTCTCAACCAGTCCTGTCCATGGGCCTCCACTTGGAAATATCTGGCTGCTTCTTAACACCACTAAGCTTGGTCTTAATGCCAGCCTATCCCTACTGTACCACATTGCATATCATCGAGGCTGTCATATGGACGCTACCTACTGCCCATACACTAAAAGGAAACACAAATTATCACTACTGGACCTGCGCCTCTGTTCAATGAAGCTCCTCCTACTTCTCCTACTGATCTCGGGCAACGTCCATCTGAACCCTGGCCTGGCTGTTCAAGCCTTCTGAAAAAGGCAGGAGTCCTCACCATCGCAACCATTAACATCTGCAGCCTGTTACCAAAGCTTGATGCACTCCAAGCCTTTATCAGCCAACATAATCCTGACATCCTTGCTGTAGTTGAAACATTGCTGACACCAAAAGTTCCAGATCTGGCAATTACCTTACAGGGCTACAATGTTTTCAGACTGGACCATGTCTCTAAAAGGGGAGGGGGCTGTGCCATCTACATTAAGGATAATCTCCTGGGGCACCTTGTTCCAACCCTGTCCCTGCCTCCTTGGCCCAGCTTCTACCCATTAAAATTCTTCTAGGTCCCAATCAAAAAGCCCTCACCAGCGTCTCTGTATATATTCCACCTCAAGATCAAGATCTTGGCATTAAAGAAGTTCTTAACTTCGTCAGCTCCCAACCTCCTGGTTCTGAACACATTCTGCTTGGTGATTTCAATATAAACTGTCTCGCATCTGATGTTTACACTCATAAAGATGCCCTTGCAGCTGTCAACCTCTCACAATTGGTCACCACACCAACTCGGATAAATCACAAAACTGGCACCAGTACCCTGCTGGACTGGGTTCTCACCAATCACCCTACCAGGATCTCTCATACCTCCGTTCTCCCAGACTCTCTCAGTGACCACTCCCTGGTTATATGTGAATGGTCTAATAAATTTCTAAAGCCACCCCCTATAATCATTACCAGCAGAGTCCTCCCCCGTGGTCAACTTACCCAGCTCAAACAGTACCTATCCTTGCAAGACTGGCTGCCCATCTACAAGGTGATGGATGTTAACCTAGCCCTCGGCTACTTCATCACTGCCTTCAATAAGGCCTGTGACCTCTTCGCTCCTTCAAAAAAATGGAAAACAAAAGCCCTCTGTAACCCTTGTATAACTGCAGAGCTCCTTCCATAGCTGAAATCTAGGGACCACCTGTGAGCAGTGGCTAAAGCCACAGGCTAATAATCTGACATCCAAAAATACAAACATGCCCGTAATGCCTACACAAAATCCATTCATCTCATGAAAAGCTCAAATTATAAGGACGTCCTCACCAACACCTGGGGAAATGATCGTGCTTTCTGGGACAATATCAAGAACATTACTGGGAAACAGTCAAAGTTCCCTCTGGTCATGTTAGTTGTTGAAGGGTCCACTACCCTTGATCCCATGGTCACTGCAAATACCTTTAACATGGCTTTTACTGACCTCAGTACTGTTCTACCACCTGATTTCTTCACAGTCAGTCACACTCCCTCTAACACACTGTGCACTCTGTCAAACAACCCTCATTTTTACTTCAGGGAGATTATGATGAATGAAGCTCACTGCCACATCGCCTCAGCCATCTCCACTTCCAGAATCAGCAGTGACACCCTGGACCTTAAGCTGCTATCACTTACACCTGACGAGGTCCTCAGTCCCCTAACTAAAATTCTTAACCTCTCTCCACACCAGTACATTCCTGCAATATGGAAAACTGCCACTGTGACACGGTCTACAAAACTGGATAAGACCTGCCACTCTAACGCCGATTTCCATAGTGCCACCACTATCCAAGGCCCTAGAGCATATTGTTGCGGACCAGCTCACTGATTATTTGAACAAATATAATATTCTGTGCCCACAACAGCACGGTTTTAGAAAAGGGCATAGTACCACCACTGCCCTGCTTGAATTTACCAGTGCAGTGCATAGTTCTCTTGATAAAGGACTTCTTATTGGGGCTGTCTTCATTGACCTCTTGAAGGCATTTGACACGGTCCATCATTGGCTGTTGTATGACCAACTACTCCTTGCTGTCCTCGCACTGGACTCAGTCCGCTGGTTCAGAAGCTACCTTGACAACCGCTCTCAAAGAGTAAAAATTGCCAGTGCTATCTCAGACACCTTGTCTGTTCGCACCGGAGTACCTCGGGGGTCCATACTGGTCCCTCTCCTTTCCAGTCTCTTTTTAAACTCCCTACCGAAATCCTGCTCGGAACAAATCATCCTGTATGTGGATGATGCTGTTGTCTTTTCTATGCACAAGCACCTTTCACCACTACAACACAGCCTCCAACTCAGATTCAGTGCCATTGAAACATGGTTCTCCAATCATAAACTAGTTCTCAATCACAAGAAAACCAAGTCATTGCTATTCTGCAGTTCACATAACCATTACAAGCAATGTCCCCTTGCCATCTCCACCAAGCAGGGGACTGTCCTCAAACAAGTTTACTCTTTCAAATACCTAGGGATTCTGCTTGGCCCCAATCTCTCCTATACGGCTCACATTGACAGCGTGGCTAAAGCTGCCAGCACATGCCTTGGATTACTCTACAATCGCAGGCAGCACCTCACCCCAGAGGCCCTGAAGATTGCCGTCCAAAGCTCTGTGGTGTCAATTATTGATTATGGCCTCATTATCTATGGCTCCGCCACGACGTCCGCCCTCCGATGTATAACAACCGCACTTAACAAAGCATGCTGACTCACAACTGGTGCCCACTGCCTCACCCACACCTGTGCCCTTTATGAACAATCCGGATGGCTCCAACTCTCCAACCATATAAAATATACCGTGGACCTCGGACACCGACCAATGAAAACGTCAGGCTGGCACCTTACCTCTGTTGTAAATCCTCTGATAATCACCACAAAAGGTGCCAGCCAGCCGCATCTCAATAACAACTAAAAAAAAAAATTTTAAATCATTCCAAGCCGCCATCTTCGTTTCCTCGCTAAGTGCAAATCAGCACGGCACCCTCTCAGCCTCTTCCCCCAGCTCACAAAACATTGTTTTAAAACACTGCCTGGCATAAACACAAATTCCAAGCTCGCATATCTCCTATAAAAACCTGGCAAACCTTTTCAAAAATGTTCCTGTAATGCCCGCTCCCTCCGAATTCCATCGCTGTTGCTGCACTACAAGTATGCTTCCGGCCTGCCAGCTCCTCACTCATACCTCACAGTTACGGAAAAAAAATAAAAATAAATACATCATTCAAGCTGATTGCCCCAGCCAAAATAAAATAAATATGTCGGTCTGTTCCTGAAACCGAACCGCAAAGCAGCACTCAAGTCGCAGGGCACTTACTACAACAAACTGCTCCTACGTCTCCCGTCCCTCGGCCTGCTGGCACTGCGCGAATCCAACAGCTGGTCACCCGACGAAAAGGTAACCGTCACCAGCAGTACAAAACTCAAACTCCGCAGTCCTCCTGATACCAGCTTGGCCAGGACTATTTTTTTTTACTGTGCAAGGTTATTTGTAATAAAAACCGCCTTATATTTTTCTTTTTTAAAAGATGCTTTTTTTTAATCAATTAAATATTTCACTGATGGCATAATAGCAATAAGCCACTTGGGGGATGTGGGTTATCGGGGATTTACCACGGCTGGTGAGGATTTACCAACGAGGCGCAGACCACGTCAGCTGTGGTAAATCCCCTGATAACCCACACTCCTCATGGCTTATTGCTAAGTATCTCACATGTGCTATGGTGGGAAAATCAACCTTGGCCTCACCCCCCAAGTGTTACCGCCTTGTTACATCAAAACACCAACCGACAGAACACCAGGAGCTTGACAACCCAGATTCTACAAGTTCCTCGCTGTTGAACTATGCAGGGCCAACACTCCTTCGCCTATAGGGCTCCTCTATGGATGAATGGTCTCAGCCACATCATCTCCTCTGCCTCAACACTAGGTCTGTTCAAAACCATGCTCCGGGCCCATCTCATTGCCTCTAGCTCTTGTGACTGCCTCTCCTAAATGATGACCTACACAGCTTTAATCCTAACTTATATACTGCTTAACCCCAGGCCCCCTAGTCCCCCTCCCCCCAGCTCCTGAGGCTCCACTTCAAATCTCAGGTCTTCATACCACCTCATTAGTCTCTCCTTGCCCCATTATAGCACTTATTTCCCCACCATGCCCCTTTTCTTTCTATCACTCCTTCCTATTTATTTTTCAACAAATGCCCCAGCTGCATCTTCATCCTCTTCCTCTCCTCTCATCCCTGTTTCTCTGCCACCCCTGGGCGCCTGACCCTACCCATTCCTTGTGTGCTCATGTGTCCTAGCTGTGTTCACCTTTTTACTATAGCTGCCTCTGTTAACTACCTATCTTCTCCTCCTCCTCTACACCTTACTCTTCCTATAATTGACCCCTTTCAATAGCACTGTTGTACATGAATTGTTTACTGTTATTTCACTGTTGCTTCCTTGTTGTTTGTTATTTCTGACGTGGAACCTTTGTAAAAGAGCCTTGGCTCAAAGGTACTTGTAATCCTAGAATAAAAAAATAAATGCATAAAATTCTCTCTTAATCTTGTCATTTATCACTTTTTCTTCTTGAGCCTCCCCTTTTTTCTTTCCCTACATATATATATATCCCTCAGTTTACCTCCCCGCTACACTAACTTTGTTTTTTTCTCTTTTAGATATTTCCTGAAGAAGACCTAAGGTCGAAATGTAAATTTTTAACACTATTTTCTATTTTCAGTGTGCATTTAATATAACCATATTGTTTTACAAAAATATTTGTTCAGTATTGATGCTTTTTCCAGGTCCCCTTCCACACTCTCTCCTTCTTCCCCTTTAAGCCTTACTATCCCACCCCTGGTTTTTCTCCTTTCACTAATGTACCTATAAAATGTATTGTCTCCTTTCTTTACCTCCTGTGTTATTTTTTCCTCTGTTTGTACCTTTGTACTCCTGACTGCTTTCCCTGCCTCCCTCTGTTTATCCAAATACACTAACTTGTCCTCCTTCTGCTGTGTTTCCTTGTATTTCCTGAAAGCCATCTTTTTCACCCTTACCTTCCTGGCCACTGCCTTTGAGACCTACATCTAGGTCTTTCTCTGGTTGGCAGTGTGGCACTGGTGAGGGTACTGGGATGGGGACAGAAGTCGGGAATTAACTACAGGTCAGATAAAGACTTCTTGGTCCAGAGTCCAGAGACTCCTGGACAGTTCCCTGACCTGCCCACTATCAGACCAGGGGTCCTCCAGGACTTGTGTCAGGAAGGAAGGGGCATTTTATACCACAGTGAGAGACTGTCAAACATGCTAGTGTATCAACTAATTTCTTCCAAGTTCAGCTAGCACATTAAATTCTTATCACCCCCCCAGTCCACTTCCCTAATTACCTATTACCTAACCACAACACATCCACTGAGTCAATGACTCCCACTGAACTCAGTATACCACCTACCTGAACGCTTTTGTTTTAAACTATTTAGAATTGTGTGTCCAGAGCTGAATGCAAGCACCAGTTAAACTAAGGATATTAAAGGAATGCTCAACAGTAAAGTGAGTTTTTAACACTACTCTGTTATTAGATTGAAGGCAGCTGTTCCGGGTAAGGATAATTAAAACTTAGCACTGTGTTTACTTTATAGCTGAAACTGAGTGGTAAATGAACATAGCCACTTCTGGATAGAAAAATGAGCTATCCCAGATGCTTGGTAAGCTTCAGCAAACGTCTTTTGTAAAAAAACTATGACTACTTGACCTAAATGAGAAAGATTTTAAAACCATGTTTCTACTTAACAAATACAGAATATTTTTAACAGCTGTGCTGCAGCTAGGACAACTTTTAAAGTGAAAGAACATAAAATTATAGCAAACAAACAGGAAGTCCAATTAGTTTTTGTGCATTTCTATTAACTATTGTATGGGAAAATGGCTTTTAGTGGCTTAATAATATGATAAACAGTACTGTTCTTATTACTTTTGTTTAAAATACTAACAAATATGGAATGATGTTTATATAATGGAGTAAGTTGATATCTAGGCCAGGATACAAGTTATATTCTTTTTCACCAGACATTCTAAATGTGTACTAGTCAAATGAAACCTAAGTAGCCAAAATGAATGTGCTTCTAGGGATGTTGTTCGCACAGGTCTTCTGCTGTCTGTGGAAGTCTATTCATGTTATTTTGGTAGTGACTGACATTTGAAACATATTTCATTTATTCTTTATAGATATTAACCCTGTCAAATGCTTCATTTCATTTTATATGCCAAACTTGGTGTCTCACACTGGAAATGCTGCTGTGTGGTTCCTTCGCTCTTGCTTTTGTTTTGGAGAGAGTATTTGCTTTGACCAGGGAAATGGATCAGGCAAGGGCAGTGGATGCGACCTATCTGGGCTTTAACAATGTTTTCAATACTATGCTGCACAGGTGACTGATTAAGAAATTGGGCAGCCTAGGGCTGGGATCTAAAGTGATTTGGGTTAGAAACTGATTAAAAGACAGAGATCAAGGATGGTGGTTAACAACACTCACTCAAATGATGGGAAAGTGACCAGAAGGGTGCCACAGGGCTAAGTACTGGGACCATTCTTCTTCAATGTCTTCATAAGTGACATTGCATGAAAACTGGAAGGGAAGTTATGCTTTTTTGCAGAGGATACCAAAATCTGTAATAGGGCGGACACTCAGGAGGGGTGAAGAGAATGCACAGGGATCTTAGAAAACTGGAGGACTGGTCAAGAGCATAACCGTTGGGGTTCAATACCAAAAAGTACAAAATCATGCACCTAGGGAACAGGAAACCAGGGGCTGAGCATAGGATGGGGGGGGGTTACTAACAGTCACTAAGCAGGGAAGGGGCCTTGGGGTTATCATAATTAATGACCTCAAGGTGGCAGAGCAGTGTGATAAAGCAGTAGGTAGGGGTAGTTTTATTTTGGAATGCATAGGGAGGGTTATCTCCACAGGAGGAGGGTGGTGGTGTTGCCACTGTATCACTCATTGGTGAAACCCCACCTGGATTAATGTGTCCAGTTCTGGAGGCCGCACCTGAGACAGGATATAGACCGGGTGGAGGCAGTCCAATAGAGGGCAACTAAAATGGTGCAGGGGTTGCATCAACACCTTCTGAGGAGAGACATGTACACCCTGGAACAGAGGGGACAGGATAGACACCTACAAGTACCTCACATGGGTTAACAGGGTGCAGGAGGAGAGTCTCTTTCAAATGAGAAAGAGCACTAGGACTGGGAGCATGCATTAAAGCTGGGGGGGGAGTTTAAGAGGGATGTGAGGAAGTACTACTTCACTGAAAGGATGGTAGATGGTAGACGTCTGGAACAGACTGCCAGTAGAAGTGGCGGAGATGAAAAAAGTGGGACAGACATAGGGGAATATTATTAAATAGGCTGGTGGGGAGGGTCACTGGAGACCATTTAGGTCCTGCGAAGACAGACTAGGCAAGGAGCATCTTGCAGGCTGGTAGGCAAAGCAGTATTTTTCTGCTAACAAATTCTGTTTCTATGTTTCTAAACACTGGTTTAGGGGGCCGAAAAGACAGTGAATAACCTTTCAGAACATTACAGGAGACTTTAGGTTGTTCTGATAGTTGGTAGAGAAATATTTTGCTTTGGCCTCACTGGTGGCCTTTTTCCTGGCGTTCTTTAATTGTTTGTGTCTCATCAAGTCTTCTGGTGAGTCAGAGGTCTTATGGAGATGCCAGGTAGAGTTCTGAGCCTTAAATTGGTCAATACACTCTAAATTGTAAGAAGCTGGGACCCTCGCACAAGAGACCTGCTGAGGGGTACATATTACATAGAAACATAGAATTTGACAGCAGATAAGGACCGCTTGGCCCACCCAGTCTGCCCACTTCCCTACCTAATGGATAAGCTGCAGATCCTAGTTAATCAGCAGCCTACTTCTTTCTACCCTCATCCCCTAGAATTGCCTTATGGCTATCCCATGCATGCTTGAATTCAACCACGTTTTTGACTCCACAACCTCCTCCGGAAGGCCGTTCCATGCATCCACAACCCTCTCTGTGAAAAAATACTTCCTTATATTACCTCTGAGCCGCTCCCTCATCTTCAAATTGTGCCCCCTTGTTCTTGCACACCTTTTTTTTTGAAAGATGCTACCCTCTTGGACTTTGTTGAGTTCCTTGAGGTACTTGAAAGTTTCTATCATGTCCCCCCTCTCCCTCCTTTCCTTGAGGCTATACATATTAAGCTCCTTTAGTCTCTCTTCATATGTCTTCCGGTGCAGACCCTGCACCATTTTAGTTGCCCTCCTCTGGACAGCTTCCATTTGTCTATGTCCTTGTGGAGATTGGGTCTCCAGAACTGCACACAGTACTCCAGATGGGGTCTCACCAACTGTCTGTACAGAGGGATAACAACTTCCTGTTTTCTACTGGTGATGCCTCTCCCTATGCAGTATCCCCCCAGCCCTCCTTACTGCCCTCTCACATTGCTTGCCCACCTTTAAGTCATCTGATATGACTACCCCCAGGTCCCTTTCCATTTTTGTTGTTGTTAGTATCTCACCCCCCATTGTGTACTCTTCCCCTGGGTTTTTGTTTCCCAGATGCATTACCTTGCACTTCTTAGCATTAAATCTAAGCTGCCATACATTTTTAAATGAACAAATTCACTTTTGGAGATGCCGGGGATTGAACCCGGGACCTCATACATGCAAAGCATGCACTCTACCACTGAGCTACATCCCCCTGGTTGTGATGAATTTGGACATGCAGCAGGGTAATAACTCTGTAGTTATATGTTTGGTGCATGCAACTGCAGTGCAGTTACACTGTAGTTACACTGCAACTACACTGTAGTTAATTGACACTTAAAGTGTAGCCAAATAGGGATAGGGATAGTGTATCATCTACTGTATATCAGTGGATACAGAGAATGGGAACCAGTCTGTATCGCAGAGATCATCCAGAAGGGAGGACAGGTTGAGGGCCCTGAATGACCTAGCCCAGATGAATTTCAGGGGAGGTTTAAGATGATGAATCTTTGGAACACAATACACCATTTGGTTGCCAATAAAAGCATCTGGAAGCCACCGGCCTGTCGGTGTGGTGGTTGGATTTCTGCTTGTGACACCAGCGACCTGCGTTTAGGAATGGACCTGGGTCATCTGAGGGCGGCCGGGGGAGAACGACCGAGCATGCCATGGACTGCTCTCCTTCTCCGGGGGGGGTGCGGTGCATGACCGATGCTAGAGGGACCCCTGGTGGAAGCTGGGGGTGCCACAGCAGCCGGTGTCAACAAGATTCTGAGGGGTGGGATGGAAACAGGCGTAACTGCATGCTCCTGCCCCTCCCTTACAGGGGAAGACAAAATGCAGCATCCAGGGCCTTGATGGTGCCCACATCACTGCTCCCAAAAATTGCTCCCTGGCCGACTCCCCTTGACTTATCCCAATGTCTGCGGCACATAGGGCCGGTGCCGCAGCCCCATCCTGGGGGGAAGCTATGGGGTATCGAGGGGGAGTAGACGCTCATGTGGATAACGAGGGATGGTGAGGACAGTGACCCGGGCTGTGGTACCGGTGCTGGATGTGGCCCAAAAAGTATAAATAATAATAAAAAAGCATCTGGAAGGGTGTCAATTGCAAAAATGTGGCGAGGATGAGAAAAAATAATCCAGTCAATAAGAAAGTGGTTAGTGGAAGGGAAGGTAATGCAGGCAGGCTCAGTGACGAGATGTGAGAGTTTAAGGCATTCAGTTTTCTGGATGGAGGATTTAGAAAGAGGGGGAAGCCAATAAATGTTAAGGTCTACAAGGAGGAAAAGTTCAACTGCAGTAGAGTGAGGAGAGCATCATAGAAACAGAGAAAATGTTGTATTGGTCCATCCAATCTGCCCTGTTTTACCCTATCCTGCCCCAGGACAAGTTATCACAAATCATGAAAAAAGCTAAAAGCACAAAGCACTTTAAAAAAATGCTCACATCTCACTTTAGTCAATTAACTCATTGCAATTGTGATAATATTTGAACTGTGCACTTTTTTATTGTGTCCTTTATTGTACTATTTAAGTTGTACAAGTATGTTTTGTTTCTGTATTTATCATGTTATTGTCTTGTACTTTTATGTCAGGCATGACTGGAAAAAGGGCTGTGCCCAGTCATTTTCCTGGTGAAAAATAGAATGAAATGAAATTAAATGAAACAAGGGCCCTGTTAGTCGAGCAGCTGCTTTAATTTATTAAAATCGCAACTTTAAATAGTAGCAAAATCTATAGAAAAATCACCCCCATTCAAGTCAATATGGTGTGCACATGCAGCCTTCATTTTCTGACGCCACAAAATGGGGCTGCATGTACCTGTGTGGGGGCATGTCAGTAGGTTCGGGAAGTGGCTCTGTTTTTACAGAGGGCTAAATTATGAGTGATATCACTTTTTTAACAACATGGATTGAATGGAATTATTGCTACACATTGCTTCTGGAGCAGGTGAGCTATCGTATATGTTTGGAGGGGGCTGGATAATCAGAACTGTGCACCTGCTCTTTAATACTTATACCCTCAAGGAAAGGAGGGAGAGGGGGGACAGGATAGAAACTTTGAAGTACCTCAAGGGAATGAACAAAGTCCAAGTGGGTAGGATCTTTCAGAAAAAGAGACGTGCAAGAACAAGGGGGCACAATTTGAAGATGGGGGGGATGGCTCAGGGGCAACGTGAGGAAGTATTTTTTCACAGAGAGGGTGGTGGACATATGGAATGACCTTTCTGAGGAAGTAGTGGGGTCAAAAACAGTTGGGGAATTCAAGAATGCAGGGGACAGACATAAGGCAATTGTAGTGGGGGTAGGAGGAAGTAAGCTGTTGGTTAACTAGGATCTGCAGCTTATCCAATAGGTAGGGAATTGACCAGACTGAGTGGGCCAAGCGGTCCTTATCTGCCATCAAAGACTATGTTTCTAGATCCTTAGCTGTTCCCAGATCCTATAACTTCTTCAAAAACCTTCTGTGTATCACAGAGTCGTAAGCCTTACTGAAGTCGAAGTAGAACAAATCCACTGCTTGTCCCTTGTCCAACACCCAAGAGGACAAGACATCAGTAAAAGAGTCATGTTTGGCCTTTTGGGAGGCATAGAGGCTAAAACAAAAATAGGAAGGGGGAAGGGAAAGCAAGTCTATGTAGGAGAAGTTCATGAGAGGAACAGAATAAACCAGGGTGCGACATCACAGTTGATATGACGATGTGGATACACAACCACACTTGCCCCTCACTTCTCATGATCCTATCTGTGGCTCATATAAGTAGGAACCAATTTCTCCATCATCAGCCTGGGCAGAGAGTCAGGATTCAGATATGGCCATGATGTTGGGCAGATATAGTAGGACACGCAGCCCAAGCTGGTCACATTTGGGGAGGAGACATCTGGTATTCAGATGAAAACTGCTCAAACCTTTTAGAATAGTGGAGGGGAAAGGCAGGGGAGCAGGGTTTATCTCCATATCTCCTGATATTAGAAGTAGAAGGATGATGAGGAGCATGACAGAGTGGGATTTACATAACCAGGGAGGTGGAGAAGAGGAACAACACTGCAGGGGAGAAGTGAAAGAGATGGTCCTTAGAAGGGCTTCAAAATTTAGAGGGGGGAGGGAGGGAGAGAGAGAGAGAGAGAAACTAGGGTGGATGGTAAAATGGTGGGAGGAGGTAAAAGGTGAGAGTCAGAAAAAGAGCTGAGAGAGTTGAGAGGCAATAAGTAAAGGGAGGGGACATATGGAAGGGTGAGGAGTGGCAGAGGTATCAGATGCATGATAGAGATAAAGGAGAGAGGAGCAGGAAGTTAAGCAGCAAGACAGGTAAAGAAAGAGGAAAATGAGGAAGGAAAATGGGATAGAAACAGACTGCTGGTAAAACTGAGCAATATCAGGCTAGGTAGGCAATTGCCAACTAAACTAAGTCTTAAATCAGAGTAAAGGGTACTACAATTAAAGTTACGCAGTCTAGAAAGGGCTAATTAAGCAATAACTGCACGGTGGAAATGCAATTGCACTAAATATGCTAACTTAGCTAAATAAGCAGAATCAGTGACAGGAAAATATCAAAATGGGCATATGCGACCACAGTGTGGAGTAATGATTGTGCAACATGTTGATAGCCAAAAGCTAGTTGTATGACTGGATTGTTACACTGTCATAGGTAGTTACCTCGGATGTTTGCATTCTATGAGGGACAACCACTCTATTAAGTACAGTGAAGACAAGGGAACCCTCTTGAGGAGGTTTCCACCCCTCGAGGTGCCATGGGGACATAATGACTTTAGGCTAAAGGTACCTTAGAAAGGAGCACAAGAAGAGAAAACAAGCCACTAGAGGAGGGGTAGATGGTAGAGCAAAAACATGGAGCTTCTGAATGACGCTGAAGGAAACAGGTTTATATAGCCCAGGAAAGGATGTGGCTGGTTGCTGCTACCCATCAAATTTCAGGCTAGCTTTTTAATTAAATTAAAAATAGGCTAGGTGAGCTAACCACACAAAAACATTGCAGGAGATACAATTAAACTGACGGGTGAGAAAGGACTAAATAGCCAGGTAATGTGCATCGTAGCAGATAAAATTATACACAGAACGAATTCCTGGATACCAGTACAAGGAGGGCAGGCAGGTAATACCGGTGTGAAAATATCAGTAAGTGAATAAATAGGAACCCCTCTTGTATCAATAGACGAAACAAGGATCTTGGACATTGTGATGATAGGCAGTGGTAGACGGAGAAGCAGCAATCCTGGTGGAGGGCAGTTGGTCACAGTCCCACTGGTGGGAGAGAGAGAATCTTGTTGGTCAGTTTTACTGATAGCTGTGGAAGGATTGTGTGATGAAGAAGCATACTGTTCTCCCAGGGAATGGCAAACCTATGGAACAGGTTTCCAAAGGCAGTGATGCACATGGCAAGCACTGAATCTTTGAAACTCATGTTGGATCAGTTTCATATTTGAAACAACATAACTTTATAAGGCATGTAATTGATTGAGGAGGGGAGGGTCATGGAGAGCATACCTCATGGCGGAATTATTATACCTGTGAGGAAATAGCAAATCTCTTAACCTTAAGTTCACAGAGATTTCTGCCAGTGGCAGTGTTCCTCTCTGTAGTGACACTGTCCATAACATTTAAAGATACTGTAGCACTTCCATGTATTATGGGGCAAAACGTGCAAATTCTGTTTCCTTGAAACTTGCAGAATTTTGCAAATTCCGTGAAATTTTGTGAAATTCCAACTGTGGCGAAATCTGAATTCTTTGAATGTATTCCATGAAGTTTCATTCTCTTCCTCAGCATTTTCTTACTGAATTGCAGAATGATACACATGAACCAGGAAATGAAAATCTTGTGGAATTCCATTCCGCAGTTTAATAAGAGTACATCGATCCCCGATACATGCACTTTCTGCAGTTCTATAGATAACAGAGCAGTCATTTCTGCAGAATTCCAAAAAGCTGCACAGGTTGCAGTCCATCATTTTATACATCAATCCACAATCCATAAGTTCTTTCTTCTGTTCCAAGTCCGAATTTCATAAAAGTTGCCAAAGTGCATTCTAAAATTACCCCAAAGCTAAACTCCTACTTGCAGAAATTCTGCCAGCAGAATTTGAGTTTTACACTGCACATTCCCAGGTCCTGTCATGTGACTCCAGTCCTGCATGACCTGCATTGACTGCAGGAGAGGTAGCGTATCTCTTGCAAGTTTGGCTTATTGACCTAAAAAGCCCTTAAGGACTGGGCCCTAGCTATCTGTGTGACCTCCTAACTCCTCATCAGATCTACTAGCCTCTCCATGCCTTAGAAGTGGGCCTCCTAGCTGTTCTCAGGGCTTGACTTAAGTCATCTGGTGATAGGGCCTTTGAGGTAGCTGGCTTGACTGTGTGGAACTCACTTCCAAGTTCTTTGAGGAAGGCCCCGTCGGTGGAAGCCTTTAAGAGGGGTGTGAAATCCTACTTCTTCAAGGAGGCATTCGGCCTAACAAAATAAACTGGCTGTATACTCAAAATCCTATTTTTATAGGGATCTTATTTGTTATTTATTAGTTAATTTATTATTTACTATCTTAATTTTGGTTTTCACTAGGGTTGTTAATGACACAGTACTATACTGTTTTATGTCTAGTGTATGTATTTTAATATTGTACAGTGCCAGAGCCTTTGGGAGAGGGTGCTATAAAAATAAAGGTTATTTACTTAATTGCTTACCTACTTGCACTATTTCTGTGTAACAACATACTTGCAGAACTGGGAAAGTACTGCTAATTCGTCCTCCTGGGACCAACCTACCATGCCATGTCAGATCAGACAAGATCAGCAGGTCACAGTTCTTGTGTGACTGTTAAGGATCTGATTTGTACTTTCAGTTTCAGCCCAAATTGGGTGAGTGCAGGAATGCGGTGTTGACCCTGGAGCAGGTGAGTTGGGGAATCACACAAAGAATTATTCATAACAATCAAAACCACACATTAATTCTACATGACTTATCAAGTTAATGCATAGTAGCTGTTTGAGTTCTGAACAGAGTTCGTTTACAGATAGGTCTGGAACATGGAAAGAGATGAGCCTTAGTTATTCAGGTTCTATTCCACACGTTCCTACACAATCTTTAAAATTAATTAATTTTCATCTTTTTCTTTCTCGTGTAATATGGTAATCTTAAAAACACAGCAAATCATTTGACTACTATGTGGGATGGGATTCCTTTTTGTTTGAGAGATACTAGACATCTTGGTTGACATAAGAAATACATGGATACATAGACACTGTCAGCAGATAAGAGCCTGTGGCTCACCCAGTCTGCCCATTTGAGCTTGTAAGTTCACTTAATGTTTTTCTAAAAGTCTGTTGCCCCTTACCCCCGACCTCCAGAATTCCCTTATGTCTATCCCATGCATTCTTAAATCCCGGGATTGTTTCAGCCCACATCACTTCCTATGGCAGGGTGTGTCACAAATGCACAAAGCAGGTCAGGCCCTCTGCTCCCACAGTGGCAACCTCAGAGCGCAATAGTGTGAACAGGTAACAGACAGGGTAACCCTCCTGTCTGCTTTTGGGTCAGAATCACCTTTAGTCTCAAGTTCTGGGGGGGGGATTCAAACTGTGAACCTTATGCTAGCATGCCAATGAACAGGCTCAGATACATACCCTCTTCGGGGATTGTGGTACAATCTTTCACATGGGGCACCCAGCCAGGCGTACAAAATGAACCCTTTTAACTCTGTAAGAGACCTTAGGTATATTCTTACTTTCCCAGTTTAGTAACACCATCAAGCCCTTCAAACAGCTGTCAGACTTAACCACGTATAAATCACATGCAAAAAGAACTTGGAAGACACACCCAGGCAGTATCTTAAGAAAATGTACTTTACTAAAAGATGCTAAAAATATGACAAAAGTAAACACAGAACAACATATTAAAGAGCATACAATCATTTAAAAGAAAAATCAAGAAAATCTACAGAACAAACTCCTACCAAAATACATTTAGACCTTTTCTAGCTAATGTATTACCTCCGGAAGTGCTTAAGTTATATCAGAGAGCTGTGTCTTTCTAGAATCCCAAGATGGTATATAACTCAAACAGTTCAGACCCAAGTATCAGTTTAATCCTGTCTCTCCACACCCCTTCTGTGAGTCATCTAGCTCCTCCCTTTAGAATATACAAAAAATACAAACATGATGTCCTATCAGGAGGTATATTAAATAAGGTGACATCAGCAAAAATGAATTTCCCAAATTATGAGTCTTTGATCCTCCAGTTCTGTTGAGGTTTACAACCCTGCAGTCCATCACCTAGGTGCAATATAGCCAACAGCAATCAGCTAAATGATGTCCTGCCCTGTAATAAACTGTATATTTTAGTTTCCCAACTTCAAAGCATGAGGTCATAAAAAGGCCATAAAATGCAATTTCTCAAGGAAGTTAATTACATTACAAAGATCTCCTGGTCAGTTTACCTATCATGTAGCTTCAGTGAAACCTTGGGGGGGGGCACCCATGGAAGCCCAGGCTGTCTTATGTGAGACAATTACATACTATATTTGTTTATATTACCTTCGACCTGGTGGATCACTCACTCTTGCTAACTAAGCTTAGCCAACTAGGGTTGGATCAACAATCCCTCAATTGGTTCTGTAATTACCTCATGGACCACACTCAACAGGTCAAGTGGAAAGGGATCACATCACAACTCCTACCCCTAACCGAAGGAGTCCCTCAGGGCTCAATCCTAGGTCTGCTTATGTTCTCTCTATTCACAAATGACCTCCATGGGCATTGCGGGGGAAGCTCCTTAGTACAGTACGCGGATGATGCAGTACTGTACAGAATGGGGGACCACCCCCCTGATCTAGGACCGCTGCTCCAAAATGACTTCACCAAGGCTGAGACCTGGCTAATTGAGAACCGCCTTGTCCTCAACCCCACAAAGACCAAGGCCATGCTGTTCAGGCTAAAATTCCTGTGCCTCTCCAGGGACCATCTCCTGCTACTCACTACCTTGGCCAGCTCCAATATAGAGGTGGTACAATCATTCAAATACCTTGGTCTCATACTAGACCAGGAACTCACCCTTAAGCCCCAAGTGGAAGCTGTAACAAAAAACATCCATCAAAAACTGGGCCTTCTCCATCGCCTAAGCCACAATATGATCCCAGAGACTAGACTGGCTATCTCACAATGCATCCTTCTCCCGACCTTAACCTATGCCACCCCCATTGTACTCAGCACCACCAAAATGGACCACAGCAGACTCATGACCCTATATCACAAAATAGCTTGCTTTGCTACTAAATCCTACCCGAGGATCCACCACTGTGATGCCCTCACCGCCCTCAATTGGCCATCCCTGGACAATAGGCTCCAGTACCCCCTACTAAACTGGACCTATAAGCTCCTGGATGCCCATCCTCCAGCAGGCCTGAATGGACTACTAGCCCCAAAGCCGCTCAGACGGCCGCTCCGTTCCTTGAACAAAAAACTCCTGGAGACCCCCCGGAACTGCACAGCAGCAGGGAGAAAATCCTTTACTCACCTAGCTCCGGAGTCATGGAACAATCTCCCCAGCCATCTTCAGGAGGCTTCAACACTAGCCATCTTTCAAAGGGGGCTGCGTGCTCACCTTAACAAACCAAGTCCCTGCCTCTGCCCCAGTCGCTAAGACAATCATACCTAATGTCAACCCATACCAACTAGACACTCCTCCCCTACAAGGGTAATGACTAATGTCTGCTTGTGCTGGCTCACTACCCCATACGAACCTCCCGTAGATATTAAAAGCACTTATCACCTCACTCCACCTGTCACTGCTGTACTCCATACTACAAAGGTATCTGTTGCCCGTTTCTACAAAAACTGTATGGTGTATTCATAACCCCGTATTAACTGTACTGAATGCATCAGCGGACCTTACATGAACTGATCTGTATTGCTGTATCTTGTATCCTATGCACTGCACTGTACTACGACTGTTAACAACTAATACCATGCATCTCCTGCCCTCTTGCACAAAAACTGGAAAATTGTATGCTGTCTTAGTTACCCTGTATGATCTGTATGACATTGAGATACCTGTCTGTATGTTCAAACCTTATGTAACAATCCCCGGGTCGGCCCTGAAAAAGGGACTTTCGGGGCCCAGTGGGCCTACCCGGTTAACAAACTTTAATAAATAAATAAATACAAAAATCATAACCAGCTGGCCAAGTGTCATGTTCCACTTGTCCACCACCCTTTCTGTGAAGAAATTCTTCTTTATGTTTCTTCTGAATCGCCCTCCTCCCAACTTCATCCCATGCCCTCTAGTCCTGGAACATCTTTTTCGCTGGAAAATAGTGTATTCCTGCACCCTGTTCCTCCCTGTAAGGTACTTGTATGTCTCTATCATATCCCTGCTCTCCCTCCTCTCCTACAGGGAGTACATATTCAAGTCCTTCAGCCTGTCCTCATAGGACTTGTGATGCAATCCCTGTACCATCTTTTTTGCCCTCCTCTGAACCTTCTGTACCTTGTCTATGTCCTTATGTAGGTAAGGTCTCCAGAACTGTACACTGTACTCCAGATGGGGCCTCAATAGTGTCTTGTATAGTGGAATTATGACGTCCCTTTTCCTGCTGGTGATGCCTCTGCTTATGCATCCCAGCATCCGATTTGCTTTACCTGCTGCCTTGTTGCACTGTTTCCCTACCTTGAAGTCATCAGAGATGAAAACCCCAAGGTCCCTTTCCTGCTTGGTGCATGCTATATCCTCATCCCCTAACTGATATGTTGTTCCAGGGTTTTTGTGCCCTGTATGCATTATCTTGCACTTCTTTGCACTGAATGTCAACTGCCAAACCCTTGCTTGACCATTCGTCAAGCTTCTGCAGGTCCCTCCTCATTCTGTCTACACCCTCTGGCGTATCCACTCTGTTACAGAGCTTTGTGTCATCAGTGAACAGGGAAATTCTGCCTTCTAGGCCCTGTGCAATGTCACTGATGAAGACATTGAATAGGATCGGTCCCAGCACTGATCCCTGTGGTACCCCACTGGTCACCCTTCCCTCTGTGGAGTGACAGACATTTACCACCACTCTCTGTGTCCTGCCGCCCAGCCAATTACCTACCCACTGCACTACTGTCCTGCCCACTCCCATATTCCCCAGCTTGTTTAATAACCTTCCATGTGGCACAGTGTCAAAGGTCTTGCTGAAGTTCAGATAGGCCACATCCACTGCCCTCCCCTGATCCACCTCCCTTGTCACCCAGTTGAAAAATTCAATGTGGGTGGTCTGGCATGACCTCCCCCAGGTGAAACCATGCTGTCTTGGGTCCTGTAGTCAGTTGGCAACCTGATGTTCCACCAATCTCTCCTTCAGTAGTGCTTCCATGATCTTCCCCACTACCGAGGTCAGGATGACTGGTCTGTAGTTCCCCAGTTCCTCTTTGTTCCCGTTTTTGTATAACGGGGCTATATCTGCTGTCCTCCAGTCTTTGGGTGCCTCTCCTGTTTTCAATGATCGGTTAAACAGGATTGCCAGAGATTCAGCCACCACTTATCTTAGTTCCTTTAGTACCCTGGGGAGCACCCCATTTGGCCCCATTGCTTTATCAACTCTTATTCCTTCCAGTTCCTTTAGGGCCCTTTCTCTGTATAAAGGAACTTGTGTTCATTTCTCTGCTGTTCCCACCCCTTGTACTCCCTTCAGGCCCATTACCATCCTCTTCCTCAGTACAGACTGAGCAGAAATATCTGTTCAGTGTGTCAGCTTTACAGTTGTCATCCTCCACGTGGCCCCCATACTCCCCCTTCAGTCTCACTATCCCCCCTTTGCCCTTCTTTTTTCACTTATGTACCTGTAAAACATTTTGGCCCCTCTACCCACTGATTTTGTGGTGTGCTCTTCGGTCTGAGCTTTGGCTTCCCTTACTGACCTCTCTGCCTCCCTTTGCTTCTCCTGGTACTTCTCCCTGTCCCCTTCTGCCTGTGTCTTTTTGTATTGCCTGAATGCAATCTTTTTGTCTTTCACTTTCTCCGCTACCTCCTTGGAAAACCATAATGGCCTCCTCTTCCTTTTCCCCTTGCTAACCTGCTTAATGCATAATTCTGTTGCTCTTGTAATCCATGTTTTAAATATTGCCCACTGTTCCTCCACCCCTGATTCCCTCCCCATTCCCATTAATGCCTCTTTCAAGCATCTCCCCATTTTTCCAAAGTCTGCCCCCCTAAAATTCAGGATACGTGTTTTTGTGTGGATTAGTTCTGCTCCTTCTGTGATTTCAAACCACAGTGAATGGCATACCTCTCAACCTCTCAGAATTAAAATTCATAGCACTGGCCTTTAAAAATCAGAGCAAATGGCCAGAATGCGGAGCACTTTCTTATTTTAAAGAATAACATGTCTTTAAATAATGGGTTCCATATAGTTAAGTGTCAAGGAATGTTTCTGTCAAGTTAGTTTAATGATTTAGTAGTTTGTGAGTTCAGAAACAGCTCTAAAATTGTTAAAAATAGTAATAAACTTTTGCAGAGCTAGGGTAAATTTGAGTGTAAAAATCATAGCGCTATGCGTAATTCATAGCAGTTGAGAGGTATGGTGACCAATGGTCACTGTTCCCCAGGTGCTCCCCCACTGTTACCCCCATCAGACTGTCCCTGTTTGCGAGCACAAGGTCCAGTATTGCCTTCTGCTGAGTTGGTTCCATGACCAGTTGCTTGAGGAAGGCACCTTGAAGGGAAATATTCAAGAAAAAAAGATAATGAGGACTGTACTTTTATCATGTTTTACCACCGTTTGAGAAAACAAATCCACATACAGTACTATCCTTCCTAAGAAAGGTGACCAAACAGATTGCTCGTAGCACCTGGAAGACATGCTTCTAAAACTGTTTTCCAAATGGACAGTTTACACAGGACTGTAGTAGTAGTAAGTAGTGAAAACCTTAATATTTGACATGCTAAAACTGCTAGGACAATTATAGAATTATTTACAAAGTCCTGTAGTTACCAAGTTGCAGCATTACATAATTACAATAAAATGCGTACATACAGACACTAAAATAAATATATTTACCAATGAATAGACATCCCAGTAATGATAGACATTTTTCAGTTATTTTTGGGAGTTTCATTGTTTTACTCTGCATTATACAGGATAGTTGTGGGCTGCATCATTCTCTTATACTTTTATGCTCCATATTCATCTTAATTTGCAGACATCCATGCAGGCTAAATCATGTTACATCCAGTACTTTTGTATGGGAAGGAGGTGAGAACAGCCACAATAGCTTTTGGACCACAGGTTGCAGTGCGTTACAACATAGAATTCCAGATAGATGCACATTATCTCACCTCAACAGACACACATAGACTCCCCAGACAAACATGCATGACATGGACCCTCCGAAGTTTTCTCTGATTCTATATCTCCAGTCTAGCAGCTTGTCTAGCTTACAGAGGATGAACATACTCAACTGATTCCTCAGTGCTGCTATCTATTACCTATCACTACTACTTCTACTCCTCAAACGGGTTCATCTTCCTCAGAGTCAAAAAGGATAACTATAAACATTTCACTCATAATTGCTTATACTTGCTACCCCCCCCCCCAAAAAAAAAAAAAAAAATGGAGCTTACCTTGCTAACTGGAATGACAACCACAGCTACATTAGTAATGTCCATTCTCTCAAAATGGACCAGGAAGCAGCTGACACCAGTGACTTTTATAGCCCCCCTGAAGGAGGAGGACAGGGAGACTGTCACGCCACAGGCAGCAGCTACACGATATACTAAGTTGTATATCAATACAGGATTTATGTGGAACCAAATGAAATACTTCCATTTCAGACATGTTCTATAGTAATATACATCACTGTATATCACTATAGGACTGATGTGAGGCAGACAGTGGCCAGACAGGGAGGAGTGTGATGGGGTAAGTGCTGGCTACTGTGGGGGTGGTAGAGACGGCATGGGAGGGTCACGAGATACCAGGTAGGGGGAGAGACCACTGAACTGCTATGGATATTTGGTACAGTAAAACAGGGATTGGGTGAGGGAGGGGGTATATCCCTGGACTACCAAGATATGTTATGCATTACAACTGGTCAGATTATTGTTTGAGAACGGCGGACTTCAGATCTGGTCTGACTGGCTACGTTGGTTGGGTGCCTGGTCCTTGGGATTCCCTGTGGGGATAGAGGCTACCAGTCAGAGGGCTGGTGGAAAATCTCCTTCTGTGGTCTCTGTGGCCCCCTAATTTTTACTGGATGGCTCCGGTGGGCTAAGTGGGGTGTCTCTTTCTCCAGGGCCCTTCTGTGGGCTGGATTGGGGCCAGAAGTATTTGTATCGTTTTCTCTTCCTTTGTTGGCGAATGATCTGATCGTTAAAGGTTTGCTGCTTTTTCCTTTTTTTCATCTTGCTCCAGTCTAAATCTCCGTCAGGTATTGTATTTACATTTCTTTATATTGGAGGCAGTGAGAGAATCTCAGTGGTCAAATATTCATTTCAGCTTTAATTCAGTATTTGTGGCAGTGAGAGTACCACGTTTCTTTTGGATTCATTATTTGACAAGGGTTGAGTGAGAGCTACCCTTTGTTTTACAAACTTTCAAAGGACTTAGCAATTTTTGAAGCAATCTTCATAAGGAGACATTGGACAGTGAACTTCATTGGACAATAACAAATTATTTAACTTGGCGTTGTAGCCATCAAACTGTATTAGATTGTTATTATGTGGGCTATATTTGTTTATCTTTTGTAGTTCAGGGTATAGGAGGTGTGTTATGAGGATTAGAGGATTGTTAATAAAATTAGGTTTTTAGTTTTATTGTTTGGGATGGGTTATTGTTTTTAGAATTTGTTTATTTTATTTGAATTATTATGTGCCAGAGAGGCTTAGTGATAGTCAGGCATTACTCCCCCACTAGACTCAGGGAATTACTTCCCTTTGATTGTCCCCCATTTACATTTGACACCTATTCTAGGTGTCACACCTTGGGGATATTTAGAAAGTGCATAAGAAGGGGGAGAACTGGGCATGGTGGGGGAAGGGGAAGGGGAGGGCGGATAGGAGTTGTGGGGTCCAAGAGGCACCCTGGGGTGAAATGGAGTCAGGACAGAGGTCCTCCCTGTCTTGTCTCCATACCCAAGGGCTCTGATCTTAGCGGGCAGGTGCTGAGGTCTTCCCTGATGACTCATCCTAGTTGGGCGATGTTGTGCAATGCCAGATCTATTAAGAACAAGACAGCTATTATAGCTGATCTTGTTGAAACCACTGATCTGGCTTGCATCACTGAGACCTGGTTGGATGAAAATGCAGGCCCTGTTTTGGCTTCTGCAGTTCTGGCCGGGTTCTTGGTGATACTCCACCCAAGGTTGGATCATAGTGGTGGGGGTGTGGCCATTATATTTAAATCTGAGCTGAGCCTTGTGGATGTGCCATTGGTAAATACCAGATCCTTCGAGTATATCCTGGGTGAGGGTGCAGATTGTGGGATACTCCTCATCTGCCGTCCATCGGAGGATGGTAGAGCATTCCTGCAGGACATTGCGGACTTCATCATTGACATGGTGTTGAGGTCCCCCAGATGGATAGTTTTGGGGTAATGTGAGGAAGTATTTTTTCACAGAGAGGGTTGTAGATGCATGGAACAGCCTCCCTGAGGAGGTCGTGGAGTCAAGAACAGTGGGGGACTTCAAGAATGCATGGGACAGGCATAAGGCAGTCCTAGGGGCGGGTAAGAGGAAGTAAGCTGTTGGTTAACTAGGATCTGCAGCTTATCTGTTAGGTAGGAAAATGGGCAGACTAGGTGGGCCAAGTGGTCCTTATCTGCCATCAAATTCTATGTTTCTATGTTTCTATGTTTGGGGATTTCAATGCCTGGGTCGACGATGAATTCTCACATTTTGGTCAAAATCTCCTCCAGCTGATGATAATGCTGGGCCTCACACAGGTAGTTATCTCCTCAACCCATATAAGGGGTCACTCGTTGGATCTGATCTTTCTCTTGGGTATGGAGATAACTGATCTGGGGGTGGAACCAGTCAGCTGGTCTGACCATCACACCATAAGGTTCAGCTTCAGGGTCCCCCCTAATAGGTCTTTAAGGGGAGTTACTCCATGTGACCTATCAGTGGTACTGGACCTATCGGGTCTGTTGGGTGAATACATGAGTCCAGGTGATCTTGTGTTAGCCTATAACAAGGCGGTTGGAGATGCCCTGGACAAGATTGCTCCTTCTCGTGTTCAGCCCCTCACCCTTCACCCAAGGAACCCTTGGTTTGATGGTTCTTTGAAGGAGTTGAGGCAAGTTGGTCGAAGGAAGGAGAAGGTTTTGTTAAAGTCTGGCCTTGATACTGACAGGCTTAAACTGATGGCACATTATGATAGCTATCAGTCAGAAATCACCCATAAGAAGGCAGAATTCCTATCCAGGGAGATTTCTGCTGCACAGAATCGACCAGCTCAGCTTTTCCGGACCATTGACAGATTGTGCAATCCAATCTGTCTTCAGCCCAGAGAAGCTTTTCTCAGCTGAAATGCGAGGAGTTTGCTCAATTCTTCACAGATAAGGTTGCCATCATCAGGTCTAGCATCGGCATGGCCTCTCCTACGAGGAATTGTGGTGATCGGCGAGATGTGGTGTGCACTAGGTCTCTCTGGTCAGATTTCTGCCAGCCAGAATTCACAGACATTGTGAAGATCATCCAGACACTGTGCCCAACCAGTTGTAGTTTGGATCTGGGCCCAACACCCCTTTTATTGGGATGTGTTGATGTTATCTGCCAGATTCTTGCTGAAATTGTCTTGAGGTCCTTGGAGACAGGGGTCTTTCCAGAACCCCTAAAGGAGGTGGTCATTTGACCACTCCTTAAGAAATCCTCCTTGGACCCGGACTATCTAGCTAACTACTGACCTATCTCTAACCTGCCATTTGTTGGTAAGGTTATTGAAAAGGTGATTTCGTGCAACTGGATGATCACCTTACAACTCACAAGGTCTATGATACGCTCCAGCCTGGATTTAAGAAGAAGCATAGCACAGAGACTGCACTTGTCCGAGTATTGAATGACCTCCTGATGGCTAGAGATCAAAAGGTGCATACTATACCATTCTGGTCTTTCTTGATCTCTCTGCAGCTTTTGACACTGTAGACCATGGTGTGCTGTTGGAGCACCTGTGGCTTCTTTGTGGTCTGTCTGGTACAGTCCTCAAATGGTTCCATTCTTTCCTCTTGGACAGGTTTCAGAGAGTTGCCACTGGAATTTATTCCTCTGGCACTCACTCCCTGCCATGCGGGGCACCACAGGGCTCCGTTTTGGCCCCCATGTTGTTTGAAGTGTATATGCTGCCATTAGGAGATATCATCAGGCAATACAGTTTGTGTTTTCACTGCTATGCAGATGATACTCAACTGTATATGTCCTTTCTGCCCAGACAAAATGCTGCACTCTCTGTGCTAAACAATTGCCTTACCGAGATCGGAGTCTGGATCAGTACTAGCTGGCTGAGACTGAATCCGGACAAGACTGAAGTGTTGGTAATGGACCCTGGTCATCTGGGGGGCAGGTATGGGAGCTGAACAGGCATCAGGTCTTTTGGTCGAGGGCATACAGCTCATTACCTCAGTAACCTTGGCGTTATTTTTGATGATGGTCTGACACTAAAATCTCAGGTGTCGGCTGTCGTCAAGTCCTCTTTTTACCATCTAAGGAATATCGCCTGGGTGAAACACTTGGTTCCTTCGGATGATCTTCCAACATTGGTCCATGCCTTCATCACTACCTGCCTTGATTACTGCAATTCTCTCTACCTAGGGCTTCCAGGGGTTGATATCCGCCACTTGCAGCTAGTGCAGAATGCGGCAGCCAGGATTTTGACTGGAACTTCTAGGTCCAGTCATATTACTCCTGTGCTCCACGAACTGCACTGGCTGCCTATTCAGTGGCAGATCGCCTTTAAGGTTGGTTTGCTAACCTTTAAAGCCCTACATGATCAGGGACCCGGTTACCTGCAAGACCTCTTGATACTCTACTGTCCCCTGTCCTCTCTGATCCGCCGATGAGGGATTGCTAGAGATTCCCAGGGTATGGTTAAAAACATCAGGTGCCCATGCTTTCTCTTTTTTTGGCTCCAACGCTGTGGAATTCTCTACCTCGTCGGTTAAGAGAATGCCTGACTGTCGACAGATTTAGATTGAGTTTAAAACATATTAAATTAACTTGGCCTTCCCTAATGACTAATGTGTTTTATTCTTCTGTTTTAAAGTTATATTTGTATTTGGTTTTATGTGCAGTGCCTTGGTTTTGAAAGGAGCTATAAAAATAAAGTTTGATTTGATTTGATCAGGTGAGGGATGGGGAACCACTGGACTACCAGGATAAATAATACATTATAATGGAGATTGGGGTGGAAAGGGGTGGTACCACTAACACCAGGGGTGTTTTTACAATTCAAATGAAGATCAAGGTGGGAGAGAGGGTATCACCAGCACCAGTGATGCTTTTGTACTTCACATGGGGATCATGTGAGGGAGGGAGCAACGACCGCCATTCTGCATAATGCCTCCACACAGGGAACAGGGCACAGGCATTGAGCATAGCTTCTAATGGACCTTGGCATGTAAATGGCTTCTTAACACCTTGCGTGGCTTGTACTATCATTAGCATACTGCTGTTTGAATATGGCACCTAGGAGCATAGCCGCTAACCTGTTTGGGATGTGCTATCCCCTTTTACTCCTGTATGCCTGTTGCAGGCAGGGGGCTGTGGTGTGTTATACAGCTGCACTTTGCAGAGTGCTACCACAGTCCAATATTCATATTTTTATTTATTTATTTATTTACATCAAGTCTTGGAATTACAACCCTTTGAGTCAGGGACTCATTTGCAAAGGCTCCACGTCATACATAGAATGAAGACAGATTCAGACATATCTGCAGTGCATGCCGCATAGAATACTCTGCATATACAAATGTTACACCTTACAGGCAGCACATTAAGTATTGTGCTGTGCTGTCATTTCTACAGTGCTATCAGCTGCCTTTGAATATGGGGCCCACTGATTGTAACTTGTTAATTCATTTCAAACCAAAACATAAATTACCTGTTTTTATGTTTGCTTACATGCATTTGCAAGAAACATAGTGCCACCATACAAGTTTTTGTAGGTGTGCCTCCCCACTTCCAATGCCCTGCTCCCTTTTGCAGGCGAGGCTGCACCACGCCAATGAATGTCCAAGCTGTCTACGACAGCTGTTCAGATGCAGTGGTGTACAGTTGAAAGGAAAACACTGCGGCTTGTGTAGGCAATTTGCATACTGCCGTCCATCGGCAGTATGCAAATTGCCTACATATCAGTGCTCACTGCATCTGAACTGTCATAGACAGTTCACCCCCCCCCCACACACACACACCTACGTAGCACGCTGGGAGCCCACCCCAGTGTGCTCTTGCAGTCCCAAGTCTCCACACACTGTATGGTCGATGGGGGTGCTCAATCCCCCATCAGCTCTGCTGCCCCCCCAGCAGATTTCCAGGTGACATGCTGGGAGCCCACCCCAGCGTGGCAAAAGTCCGTATGGCAACCAGGGTGCCCAATCCCCCGCTGGCTCCACTGTACCCCCCCAACACACAAAAAAACCTGACTTCCAGTTGCCATGCTGGGAGCCCACCCCAGCATGGCAAACATCTGTATGGCCTACGGGGTGCCCAAACCCCATCAACTCCACTGCCCCCAAAACAACCTTCCAGCTGCCACGCTGGGAGCCCACCCAAGTGTGGCAAAAGTCCCACGTTGTCTTAAAATAAAATGACCTGTAAGAAAAAACGGTCCCTCGCTGACTGTCTTAACCCCCCCCAACCCGTGCCCACCGTCTGCACACCCTGCCTCCCCACACCCCCCCTCACCCCATACTTACTTCCAGAGTCTGGTGTGACGATCTTCGGTGGACCGGGAACACGTCTGCACTCTTCAAATCAAATCAAATCAAATCAAATCAAATCAAATCACTCTTTATTTATATAAGGTGCCTTTCTTAAACCAAGTTGCCTGTACAATATAACATAAAACAATAAATAATTAAAACAACATTAAAATATTCAGAAATCATTATAAGCGTTACTAAAAAGATAGGTTTTCAAAGCTCCTTTAAAACTTTGGACAGTCGGGCAGTTTCGCACCTGACGAGGTAGAGAATTCCAGAGGGTTGGGGCCATAAAACTAAAAGATCTGGCCCCTGAAGTTTGTAAGCGAGCCCTGGGAATCTCTATCAATCCCTCATCAGTGGATCGGAGAGAGTGGGGGGCAGTAGGAACAGAGGAGATCTTTCAGGTAAGCAGGTCCCTGATCGTGCAGGGCCTTATAGGTCAGCAAACCGACCTTGAAGGTGATTCGCCAGCAAACTGGCAGCCAGTGCAGTCCACGGAGCACAGGTGTTATATGACTGGATCTAGAAGAACCGGTCAACAGCCTGGCTGCTGCATTCTGCACTAGCTGCAGGCGGCGAATCTCAACCCCCGGTAGCCCAAGGTAAAGGGAATTGCAGTAGTCAACGTGGGAGGTAACGAAAGCATGGACCAAAGTAGGAAGATCATCTGGAGGAACCAGGTGCTTCACATGGGCGATGTTCCTCAGATGGTAAAAAGAGGTTTGGACAACCGCTGACACCTGAGATTTGAATGTCAGACAGTCATCAAACACAATTCCCAGGTTCCGCACCCGGTTTGAGGTAGTCAGCTGGACACCCCCAAGCCATAAACCCGAGGGTGATCCAGCTAACAAACCCACCTCCCAGTGACCCTGGTCCACAACCAACACCTCAGTTTTTTCCGGGTTCAACCGCAGCCTACTCACATTCATCCAGTCTTGGATTTCAGCAAAACAGTTATTAAAGACTGAAAAGGCAGCATCTTGGCTGGGCACAAAGGACATGTACTACTGAGTATCATCTGCATAGCAGTGAAAACCCAGACCGTACCACCTAATAATCGCTCCTAACGGCAGCATGTACACTGCAAACAACACAGGCACCAAAATGGAACCCTGTGGTACCCCATAGGATAGGGAGACTGATGCCAAGGAGAAAATCCGAGACACCACCCTCTGAGTTCTACCCTCGGGGCAAGATTGAAACCAGCTGAGGACTGTACCAGACAGTCCACAGATAGATCGCAGAGGTTCCAATAGCACACCATGGTCCACAGTGTCAAATGCTGCAGAGAGATCAAGAAGGACCAAGATGGAACAGGTCCTTCGATCTCTCGCAATTAGGAGGTCATTTAGTACCCGAACCAGAGCTGTCTTCAAAGCCGATCGCAAACTGAGGAAATGCCGGTAAGCTGTATAATGGAATAAATAGGGTTTTTTCAACTTTGATGCATATCTCAGTCATTTTTTGGAATTTTGGCACCACATTTTCAACATGGGTTTTTTGGGACCCTCCTCCTGAATTCTGGCACTGTCATGGGGTTAATCGCCCCCGGAAGGTGATTTCACAGTCACTGCACAGAATCACCTTTTGGGGCCTATTTAACAAAACAATAGTGCCAGTATTCATGAGGTGGGCTCTCAAAAAGCCTATGTTGCAAATTTGGTGGAAAAAATCCCAAAAATAACTGTTTTATGAGGATGCATTGCGCAGTTGCTAGGCACGCTCGTAACTTTGCGAATTTGCAATATTTTCACGCCAGATTTTCAACATTTGCATTTTTTCACACCTCCTTGTAAACAGTATGGCTGTCATTGTTTATATCCTGGCCAGAATGTGTTTTTGCGCAAGTAGCGCACAATGGTGTGGTCGGTGTGCAAAATCAATGTTCAGGACAGATTAAGAAAATCACAGTGACACTGTTCATGAGCAAAAGTCTTAAAATGGCTGTGTTGAAAATTTGGTGACAAAAGTCCTTTAACTGACTGTGTTATGAGTGTGCATTGCACAGTTTCCACGCACTGTCGTAAGTTCACAAATTTATAATATTTTCAGTCCAGATTTTCTACACTGGCATTTTTTCACACCTCCTTATGAACAGTACATCTGTCATTTTTCAGACCCTGACTGAAATGTGTTTTCGCACTTCCAGCACAGAAATGCATGGTCGCTGTGGGAAATCAGTGTTCAGGACACAGTAAGAAAATCACAGTGACACTGATCATGAGCGGAGGTCCCAAAATGCCCGTGTTGACAATCTGCTGTAAGCAATCCCCAAACTAATTACATTATGGGTGTGCGTTGCACAGTTTCTATGCACGCTCGTAACTTTGCCAGTTTTTCTATATTTTCACTCCAGATTTTCAACATTGCCATTTTTTACACCTCCACATGAACAGTACAGCTGTCATTTTTCACATCCTGTTCAAAATGTGTTTTAGCACCCGTGCTGCCAAATGGCATAGTTGCTATGCAAAATCAACTTTCGACTAACAAACTGATATTGCCACTGTTCATGAGGTGGGGGTCACAAAAAACCCATGTTGAAAAATTGGAGTGAAAATACCAATGAACACCTGCACTGTTAGGGTTTCCGGCCATAACGCCCCACCCTGTAGAGACTGACAGGCATCAGGAGTGTGACTTGGGATTGTCATCTGTAATGCTCATGCCATTCCACACCCCACAGCCAGTGACAGGCATCGAGGTATGCCTTGGACTCTTTGGCCTCAAAGTTCACCCCATTCTCCTATACTGCACCCATCTCATCATATTTCCTTATGGAATGGGGTGAGCATAAGGCCCAAAGACCCCAAGGCACACTGTGACACTTGTTGGTGTCTGCAGGGTATGGTGTAGCTAAATGGAATGGCCGTTATGCCTGATGACCCAAAGGCACACCCCACTGCCTGTCAGTCTCTGCAGGGTGATGGTGGGGTTGGCTTTAGTTCAATACTTCACTGCCATTCCTATTATGCATCTCTCTAACTTCTACACTACCAATGCCAATGCCAGCAAGCAAACATTCGGCATTGACAAATGCTTATTTTAAATGTCACAGGATCTTTAACTTGCAAGTGAACAGCCAACAGAAAAGAGCAGAAAAGGGTCTTAGTTTAAGTTTCTATTCAAGATGGCAGCTCCAATAGCGCCCCCCACCACCAATATTACACTGCTGTGTTAATAATGGGCTCCTGGTGTGGAACATCAACCAGCCAACAGAAGTGCAAGGACTACCAACTGGGCCACACTGATATAAATAAACAGTTGTAGCTTCTGTGTCTGGCATTTGTGTGAACTCCTTTTAATGAAGGGATAATTGGGAACATTTATGAGGCAATAGATGGTTCCCACTGCATCTCCGGTACTGTGTACTCGGAGGGAAAGCAGTTAATCACAGCCACACAGCGAGGGACATTTTTATTTCTGGGGGAACATGTGATTCCTAATTATCACTTTTATAAGGAGGACCAGGAACACATTCCTCTCCATGGGAATAACACATAGTAGTGCAAGCAGATGACTGTTTCATACTGTGACTGGCTGCAAGGTGGGGGCAGGGTATTAATGGTGTGCTTTGTAGTGCTGTCTGTATGACTGAAACAGTCAGAGCCAGGGATTTATATATTTAAAAATCTCAAAACAGGAGACTGCAGCCCTAGGGTCTCAAAGATAAAAATAGATTTTTTCCATTTTGCTAGTTAGAAGTGATATTTTTAGTTGCTGCCTTTGGATCTCGTATCTGATGATGTCTGTGTAAAAATGTCAATGCTAAATGAGTGGAAGAAACCAGAGCTTGTGACGTCATTCCTAAAGCTGTGCTGCCTCCTGGGTTGGGTGTGTGTGTGTGGGGGGCGCTGGTTCCAACTCCAGCTGCCTGGCAACAGCTAAGAATGCTCAGTGAGAGACTTTCCATAATAATAAACAAGAAAAAAAACAGCATGAGAGCAATGTCCTGGATGAAAAGGACATCCTGTTAAAACAACTAATGTACTCTTTTAAAACAATTAATGTGTGTGTGTGTCTTTGTTTGTAAACCATCGCTGATGTAAAACCCTCTTGTCTATCCAAGGGATGTTCAAGGGGAAAGAAAATGAAGGAACAGAACTTGTTCTTTCATGGGGTTTTATTGTGCCAATTTCCTTGGCTTTCTCTTATTTTGCTTGAGATACTGGAGCATTGCCTTAGCTGCAAGGCCATGTTAGCACTTTAATGTTTGGGCATGTTTATAGCATACAGACACTGGAGGAATTGTACTTCATGGTGTACAGTACCTCAAATCAAATAATTTGTAATGGCCCTATACTCTTATGTAGAGGGGCTAGGAAGCAATATCTCTGTCAATCAACCTGAGACATGTTTATGCACACAAATATGTGTGCATACATGCACACATACACATCTCATCCTCTTCAGTTTAGTTTTAGTGGTGTAGCAATACAGAAAATGTCAGCAGATAAAGGCATTTCAGCACATCTAGTTTGCCTAGTTATGAGACTGTGCACCTGTCCATCCTCATTTCTTCCTCTCCCTTCCCCAACTGCACCATACACACTTTTCCCACATGCCTGTCCCATCCCTTTTTGAACCTCAAATAGTCTCAGCACAGATACTCACCTCCAGAAGTTTGTTCTAGTCTGTCACCACTCTGTCTATAAAAAAGTACTTCCTGACATCTTTGTGGATCCCCATGGCAATTTCATGGAGTTTCACCTGATATCTTTTTTATTTATTTATTGAAATGTTTCACCAGGAAGGCACATTGAGCAACAAGTTGCTTGTCTCCCGGTGTGACCTGGGGGAAGGGGTACAATGAGGATGGAGCAGTAATACATACATTCAAGTTACGTAAGTCAACATTTACATACATGGGTAGCTGGTTCATTCCACTGGGGTGTTATACAGACGAGGCACACTGAAGAGTCCTAGTAGGATGAAACACGTGTCTGTGTCTTTCTGTTGGCACCCTTTGCAGACTGTGTGAGAGGCATTTCTGCACCATGCATTTTTGCTTAAAGTTGAACCAGCATAATATTCTGTGGTGATTTGCATACACATCCCATTGTGGGGGTATGTGTGATTTTGTATTTACATACATTTGCATAAGACAGGTGAATATATAGTGTACCATGCAACAGGTGCATTGATAGAGCAGGCATTTGCATAATACAGGTGATATATACAGTGTACCATACAATAAGGTTAATTTGAGAGATGAAACATAAGTGCAAGGGGAGGTAGAAGGAAGGGTCAACATAGACATGGACAGACATGGAAAAATAAGCAAGGGGAGTTTAGCTATTGTGAAAAAAGGATGGAAAGACAGAGTAGAGAAAGGCATCAAGTTGGAGATCCTTCAGGGAAGAGTGTAAAGGTAACGATAAATGAAAGAAGGACGGCTGGATCTAAAAGTGTGTAGGCAAAACAAAATGTTCATTTGGGGAAAAAGAAGTATCGAAGTATCTAAGTGCAGATCCGAGGAGGAGTGGGTGGATTGAGGAGTAGGGGAGAAACCTAGTCCATGAGGAATCCCATCAGGATGCTGAGAACCCTGCAAGGGGACTGAGAGGGCTAGAAAAGCGGGGGGGGGAGATGGCAGAAGGACTTTAGAGAGGGTAGGGAGAGAGAGGGCACAAAGTGAGGGTTACCAACTAGGAGACGCATAGGACCAACCCAAGGAACTCTTCAGGATGCTGAGAACCCTGCAAGGGGGGTGGGGAAGGCCAAATAGCGGTGAGTGAGAGAGAAAGTGAAGCCTAATCTGAGGAGGACCCCTTCAGGATGCAGAGAACGCTGTAAGGAGACTGAGAGGGATAAAGGAAATGGAAGGGGAGAGGCGGGTGTAAGAATATAGAGAGGGCAGAGGAGAGAGGGAGGAAGTGAGAGCTTAAAATTAGGGGAGGCTGGGGCCAAACCAATGAGACATCATCAGGATGCTGGGAGTCCCATTATGAGTGCAGGGAGGGAGAAGGGGGTGAAGAGAAGGAGTGTTAGAATCTAAGGAAGAGGGGGTGTGGAGTTTCATCAGGGAGGGTCAAGATATAAATGTAGAGAAATGGGGGGGTGGATTTGTAGGAGTTTAGGGGACAGAGTTAAGGAGGGTTGTAGCAGGAACAGCTAGGTGCAAAGTGGTTATGGAGGGCAGTGCTGATGGAGTAGAAGGAGGAAGAGTGGTGAATTTGAGGGGGAAGGGAGTTCCATAGTTTTGGTAAGCGATAGGAGTAGCCAGACTGACCAATGAGGGTGGATCTGTGGGGGACAGGCAGTGTAAGGCAGTCGGTATATCTAAGGGAGTGGGGGGGGGCAGGGGAGTTATAAATGAGGAGGAGAGGTAGGATGGGATTTCACCCAACCAGTGCTTGGAGGTGAATTAAGCGCAGTAAGAAAGGCACCCATTTGAGACAGAAGGGAAGGATAGGGCCTGATAAAGATTGCAGTGGTGAGTGCAAGAGGAAGCATCAAGGGCAAAGCGGCAGGAGTTGAAGAGGGTGTCCAATCTGGACAAGGAGGACTTAGAAGCAGCACCATAGACTACATCGCAGTAGTTAAAAATGGGTAGGATCATCTTCTTGATAAGTTCATGCCTAGCCACAGGAGAGATGCAACTATGGTTCCTAAACAGGGCACCAAGCTTGGGGCACAATTTTTTTGGATAGTGTCAATATGTCCAGGGAAGTTGAGGTGTTGGTCAAACCAGACACCAAGGTATCTGAAGGAGGATGTGTCCTCCAGTAAAGTCCCATCGAGGGTGTGGAAAGTGGGCATGGAGGGAAGCCTAGAGAGTCTCTACATTGTGCCAAAGGTCATGGAGACAGTCTTCTTGGCATTAAGGAATAATCGGTAGTTAGCAAACCAGAGCTAAACCTTGTTGAAATATTGCTGCAAGCTGGATGAAAACCTTAACTGGACATGAGCCAGATGCACATATGACCGTATCATTAGTGTACATGTGTATGGCAGAGGAGGGGAAGCCGACAGATGGTAGGTCATTTAGGAAGATGGAGAATAATAAGGGCCCTAAAACTGAACCCTGGGGGACACCAGTACTAATTGGGAGGGGAGGGGAAATTGCATCATAGATCTTAATGGATTGGGATCTGCCAGTAGGGTAGGCCTTGAACCAGCTAGTGGCTGAAGTAGACACCCCTGCTGGGGTGCCAGGACATGTGCTGGAGGTACACATGTTGTGCACTGCCACAACTCCTCCCTTCAAGTTGCTCAAGCCTGCACTGCCACTGGGCCTCCACTTGGTGGCAGTCATGAGCCAAGACAGATCGCCACCCCTCCTTGGGAGAGGAGAGCAGTCCCTGGGATGCTCAATCCTCTTCCACCCCACTAACCCCCGGCAACCCATGCTCATTCCTGAACACGGGTCACCACATTGTAGGATTTAAGATACTAAATGCCTCAGCTCTCCATGCCAGCAGGCCAACTCAGGAGGGTGGAGTCTAAAGAAATAGGAGACTATCTCAGAAACTGCGTCATGAGGGGGAATTGCCAGGGAGGGGTAAAGGCACAGTGGAGAACAATACTGGAGATCATAATTAAAGAAACCAATCTCTGAATGAAAGAAATGAGTTAAAGCAGAAGGAAAAAGAGACCCTTATGGTTCTCTAAGGAAGTGGCCAAGGTGGAAGAAAAAATGGGTTACATCAAAAGGTATAGAAACAGAATTTTGCCAGCACATAAGGACCACTTGACTCACCTACTCTGCCCATTTTTCCCTGCCTACAGTGTCACTGGAGATTCTTTGTGATCTTCAGTCCATTATCCCTCCTCCCTTCATTTTCCCTAAGATTTCTTTGTGCCTATCCCATGCATTCTTGAACTCTACCACTGTTTTTTGCCCCACCATCTCTGCTGGAAAGCTGTTCCAAGAATCCACCACCCTTTCTGTGAAGAAGTACTATCTCACCTCCCTCCTGAATTTACCCCCCCTCCGACTTCATATAATGTCCCCTTGTTCTTGAGAACTCTTTTCTGAGAAATGCTTCCCTCCTATACCTTATTTACTCCCAGTAGGTGTTTAAAAGTCTCTATCATATCCCCCTCCCTCCTGTCTTCCAGCATATACATATTCAGGTCCTTCAGTCTCTCCTTGTAGAGTTTCTGATGCAGACCCTGCACCATTTTAGTTGCCATCCTCTGGACTACCTCCACTTTGTCTATATCCTTCCAGAGATGTTGTCTCTAAAACTGGACAAAGTACAGTACTATAGATGGGATATTACCAGCAGTCTGTACAGAGACAACACCACCTCCCTCTTTCTGCTGGTGATACCACTCACTATGCACCCCAGCATCCCACTAGCCCTCCAAACTGTCTTGTCACATTGCTAGGCCACCTTTAGGTCATCCACTATGATTACTCTCTGGTCTCTTTCCTGTTTAGTGGTCATCAGTATTTTTACACTTTTTTACATTGAAACCCAGCAGCCTTACCCTTGACCACTCCTCAAGTTTTCTCAGGTCACTGCTCATCCTGTCCACTCCTACTGGAGTATCCATCCTATTGCAAATGTTGGTGCTGACTGCAAAGAGGCACATCTTCCCTTCCAGTCCTCTGCAATGTCACTTATAAAGACATTAAAGAGGACCGGTCTCAGCACTGATCCCTGAGATACCCTGCTGGTCACTCTCCCTCCCTTGGCGTGAACTCCATTAACCACCACCCTCTGTCATCTATCACCTAACAAATTACTTAACCGGCACACACCCTTTGGACCCACCCTTGAGCTACCCATCTTGCTTATTAGTCTCCTATGTGAAACAGTGTCAAAAGTCTTACTGAAATCTTGGTAGGCTACGTCCACTGCTCCACACTGATCTAGTTCCTTGGCTACCCAGTCAAAGAAATCTATCAGATTAATTTAACATCCCCCACCCCCATGAATCCTTGCTGCCTTGGGTTCTGTAACCCACTGAATTCAAGATATTCCACAATCCTTTCTTTCATCAGTGATTTCATTAACTTTCCCACCACCAATGTCAGGCTTACTGGTCTATAATGGAGGCCGAAACGGTGGAGGGATTTAAGAGGGCATGGGACAGACATGGGATTGAAAAGTGAGGGGAAGGGGAGGGCCCATAAGAATGGAGATGAGTAGAGGAGGGGGGAAGGGCAGAGTCAATGGGCCGATGAAGTCCTTCTCTGCCGTCAGATTTCTGTGATAATTACCAGTCTCTTTCCTGTTACCACTTTTGTGCAGTAGGACTACTTCCATCCTCTGGAACCACTACTGCTTTAAATGAGCTATTAATTGAACAGTCAGAGGTGCAGCCAGTACCTCCCTAAGCTCCCTCAATACCCTTGGATGCACCCTGTCTGGCCCCATCACTTTGTCCACTTTCAGATTAGCAAGTCCCTTTAGGACTCTCTCCTCCAAGAACAGACTAGTGTCCACCTACCTCCCTCCCTCCAATGCTCCTATTATTTTTTTGTGGCCCCTACCATTTTCCTTTGTCTGTGAATACTGAGCAAAAGTATTTGTTCAGGATGTCTGCCTTTTCCCTGTCCATCTCTGCACAGTCCCCCTTTCCATATTTAATTTTACAATCCCACCCCTGGTCTTCCTCTTTTCGCTTATATACCTAAAAAAATGTCTTGTCCCCTTTCATTACTGCCTGGGTTATTCTCTCCGTTCTGTTAGCATTTTTGAGCTCCTTACTGCTCTCCCTGCTTCCCCCTGTTTCCCCAATAGACTTCCCTGTAGTCCTCTCTGTGCATTTCCTATATCCTCTGAATGCTACCCACATAGCTTTTACCTTTTTTGCCACCTCTTTCGAGAACCATAGAGGATTCTTTTTCCTCTTACTTTTGCTCACTTGCTTGATGCAGAGGTTTGTAGCCCTCACTATGGCCCCTTTTATCTTCACCCACTGTTCCTCCACCCCACCCAGGTCCCCCCCCCAGCCAGGTCATTCTCTCCTGCAAGGTCAGCCTGTGACCAGTGCACCATGACTTGACAATGGCCACAATATTCAGGTCGGCCTCTGCCATGATGGTCTCTATGTCCAGAATCTTATTTCCTAGACTTCTAGCATTCACACACATGTCCTTCCAAATTGTGTTAGCACTCTGCTTGTTATCCACCTTTTTTCCTTTTTGCCCCCCCCCTCTTCCTGCTCCAGTTCACATCTCCTTTTGTCTCTATCATCCTGCTTCCTTTTTTACTTTGCACCCTCAAGGATTCCTCTGCCTTCAGGTTCTCCCTACTCTCTACTTCAGCCTGTGGGGGGGATGGGGGAAGTTTCTGCCTCCCCGATTTCTTATGCCACCCCCCTCAGCTGGTTTAAATGTTCAAAGTAACATTTAAACCTTCCACCAAGGACTGCAGTATAATGAGACACACAGGGAGGACAGGGAAGTATACAAGTAAAACAGGGAAGCAGGAAAGGCGGTGAGGGAAGTAAAGATAGCTAAAGGGCTTACTAAAGAGAACAAGACTTTTTTCAGATACATAAGTGAGAAGACAAAATCAATGGGAGGGATACTGAGGATTAGAAGGGCAGATGGGGGAGACTGTGCAGGAGTGGCCCAAGAAAAAGCTGCCATCCTGAACAGGTACTTCTGCTCAGTCTTCACAGTTTGGGGGGCATACCACCAGGGAGTAGCAAGAACAGAGTGGGATAGGTGGAAACAAGTCAATTTTCAGAGGGCAGAGTCCCAAAGAAACTTGCAACTCTGAATGTGGACAAGGCTATAGGGCCAGACGGGATACATACTCTAGCTGTATATAATCCTCTGTCTTTCCCCTCTTGTTCCACAGACAGCCCATCTGCGGGCTTCCCAAGCTGCTGCTGTGGCCCTGGTGCTCTCTGAGCCAGCCGCAGCTAACAGACTGACAGACTGACTAGCTAACAGTCGGGCGGACTGACACCTGGACAGATTCAGGTACGCACCGGACCTCAGACACTCATGGTTTTGAATGCTGCTGTTTTGACTGGACACCCAGTGGAGGAGCCAGGCACTGATTGGCAGTTTCTGCTCCTTGGCTGAATTTCCAACTCCTGGCGCGCTTCCTGATCTAAGGGAAATCTCTTTCTATATTGTGCTCTGGACTGAATTTTTGTAAATGTCATTACTTATGTTATGCGTTAATTGGTCTTACTTTACCTGCCAGTTTAGCTAGTCTATTACAAGCCTCTAGTCTAGCCTTTTGGTGTTACGTGCTGCTGTGAGACTAGTGCTGGACAAACTGTATTATTTAGTAGGTGATGTCTGACTGCTTAGACCTAGCTACTGAGTAAGATTGCTGCATTTTTTCCATTTCTGCTTCTACTGCCAAACCCTGTCTCATATCCCACGCTGGTCATTCTGCTAATTATTAATTTCTCCTCTCGCTTGCAATGCTGTCTCTCTAAATGGCTTAATTTCTTCTCTGCATTATCTACAAACCTTCCTCTTACACCACCTCCTACTGCTGCCGTTGTCCTCCTCAGACATCCCAACGCAACAGCACAGAACCCCCCCGTTAACTCCTCTTCTATCTCTAAATAATTGCCCTGCATTTTCCACCTCTTTACCTCATGCTTTGTCTTTCCCCATTGCCTGCTCCCAGTTGAGCTTCTTATTGTACTCTAGCTGTATATAATCCTCTGTCTTTCCCCTCTTGTTCCACAGACAGCCCATCTGCGGGCTTCCCAAGCTGCTGCTGCAGCCCCGGCACTCTCTGAGCCAGCCTCAGCTAACAGACCGCCCTACTGACCCCCGGACAGATTCAGGTACACACCATACCTCTGAAACTCGTGGTTTTTAATGCCGTTGTCTTGACTGGATGCCCAGCGGAGAAGCCAGGCACTGATTGGCAGTTTCTGCTCCTCATTTGAATTTCCATCTCCTGGCACATCCCTAATCTTGAGGAAATCTCTTTCTGTGCTGTGTTCTGGACTGAATTTTTCACCCACCCCCGCTCCCCCACCTCCTCACAGTATTAAATAGACCCTTGCTCTGCCCCTTTCCTCAGCTTAGCAGCTGATTGGTCACTCCACTGCTGCACATTCTTATGGCTATTGGCCTCCCTGTCTATAATACCTGACTTGACCCACTCTCTTACCGCCCCTTTTTAAAGCAATTTCACCCACAGGGTTGCACATTTGCTCTCAAGTTTTTCTCCAGCTAGAAGTATGTGACATTGTCTGCTACATCTTGTGTGGTGTTTCTTTTCGGAGCCCTGCTACTTGCCTCTGTCCACAAATTCTTCCATGATAGCTCTGTTTGGAAGAATACTGCCCCTGCTGACACTGAGCCTTGCTCTCTTTTTACTGGCTCTTCTCACTGCTAGATCTTGCTCTCCTGGCAGTGCTAAACTGACCTCCACACTATCTGACTTTACCTGCTCAAACTTACTTGCATCACAGATCAAGCAGCATGACATGACTCCTTTATTACTCACTAGGCATCTCTTATACTTGGCTGCTGACTTTACCTCTAAACGCCTCTAGCAGAACATGCTACTGGTACCACCTCTTTTCCCACAGAAACTATGGTATCTTGTGCTCCTAGCCTTGTTATTATCTGGGGACATCACAACAAACCCTGGACCCCAGTTACCCACTGCCTCTCTGAATATATACTGGTTAAATATGAAAGGCCTTTGTATAGCACACTTAAACATTCTAAGCCTTGTCTGTAACTTTACTGAACTTGAGGCATGGATATCCATTTATAAACTGGATATTCTCTGTCTGACTGACTGAAACTTGGCTAACACCCTCTACTCCTGACTCTTCCTGCTCTCTTCTTAACTATTTCCTATTTTGAGGAGACAGGCTATCTGGAAAGAGAGGAGGTGGAGTTGCACTCTATTTCAAAAACCACCTGAATATGTCCCTAATACAATGTTCAGTTGCCTCTAACTGCGAGTTTTTACATACTCTGCTTCTACTTGGAACCAAAAAGATTCACTTAATATGTGCCTACTATCCTCCTAAAGCAGGTCAACTAGGATGCTCCGAACTACTTGAGTACTCTATTTCTGCAGCTGGCCAAAATGAACTTATTATTCTTGGCGACCTCAACCTAAATTGGCTGGGGAAAAATAAAAGCGTACTGGTATCTCTAGTACATGGATTTAACATGCACCAGGTAATTGAAGATCCCACCAGCCTGACCCAATCACCTGCTGCTGAAACACTTATAGACTAGATACTCAGAAATTGACCTGATAGAATTACCGCCTCAGGTGTGCTTCCTGATTCTGTAAGTGACCATTCCCCTGTGTTTAGCATATGAGGAACATCAGTGATTCCAGTCCCCTCGCCACGCTACGTCACCTTCTGGGATTTTTCCACACTTGATCAAGCAAGCTTTCTACGTGGTATCTCTTTTGTAAACTGGATCCCTATTATCCAGTCCCAGGACATTGAATCTGCTCTCAATCTCTTTCTTTCTATATTCTTATCCCTCCAGGACATACATACACCTAAACAGAATCAATGCGTTAGGGCCAAACAGACTAGGTGGCTGAACAAGGAACTTCTCACCTCCCTCTGGGCATGTGACAAAAGTTGGAACCGCTACAAAACCTTGGGTCAGCAAAGTGAATATGACACTTACAGAAAGCAGCACAATATGTGCAAAAAACAAATCAGGCTTTCTAAAAGCTCATACTGCAAAGGTCTATTGCTGGAAGCTGCTGGGGACCCAAAGAAATTCTGGACACATGTAAAATCCTTCCTGGGCTCAAACCAGTCTCAACACATGAATGATATGGTCCTCACTAGTATGCACTGTAATGACCCCACCACCATTGCAAATTCTTTCAACAAATACTTCACTGATCTCACCAAATACACTACCTCTTTCACAGCAAATCATATCCTGATGCCCGTTACTCACACAAATGTGCCCATACATCCTCCCTTCTATTTTAAGGCTACTCAAAATGCTGATGTTCTAAAACTACTAAACTCAATCACTGATTGTACTAATGTAGGCTCCTTCTACCTAGAGCCTAAACTCCTGAAGCTGGCTGCTCCTTTTATTGTGGCCCCATTGGCTAAAATCTTTACACTGTCTCTCTGCCATGGTCATGTTCCGGACATATGGAAATTGGCAAAAGTCACCCCAGTCTTTAAGAAAAGTGACAAGAAGGACATAGCTAAGTATAGGCCCATAGCCATTCTGTCAGTACTAAATAGAATACTCGAGAAATTAGTGGCTATACAGGTCACTGAGTTCCTCTCTAAATATACCCTCCTATCACCTGCTCAACATGGTTTCCGCAAGGAGCATAGCACCTCTACCGCTCTGATACAATTTACAAATGATGCCCTTACTGCTATGGATCATGGTCTCATGACTGATGCAATGTTTATTGACCTCTCAAAGGCATTATATCTTGTAGATCACCCTCTTCTACTTGATTGCATTAGCTTCACTGGGTTCTTGGAGCAAGCCACAAATTAGTTCCAGAGCTACTTAAGCAATAGAAGACAACAGGTAAAATTTAACTCTGCGGTGTCAGACTCTGCACCTATCAATGCTGGTGTTCCTCAAGGCTCCATCCTGGGGCCTCTTCTCTTCTCCATTTTTATAAATGACTTATCTTCTAACACCCCTTGGTGCTCAACAATCTTGTATGCAGATGATCTGGTGCTCTACACCTCCTCTGCAAACATACAAGAAATAAATAGTCAACTAACATCTGCATTTCTCATAATGCAAGACTGGATCCACAACAAAAGGCTCGTCCTAAGCATAAGTAAAACTCAGGGCATGCTCTTCGGATCTGCAACCAAACTTAGGACAAACCACAACCTTTTCAACGTCTCCTGTGCAAATGGCTCCTCCTTAACGAAAGTAAACTCATTCAAGTATTTAGGTGTCCTGCTTGATGAAACTCTCAACTTTGAGCAACACACCATCAACACCTGCAAGTCAATAAACTCCAAACTCGGAATAGCTTACAGGACTAGTCTGTACCTCAGGGATCAGTCCTGGGGCCAGTCCGCTTCAATATCTTCATCAGTGACATTACAGATGGACTGAAGGGTAAGGTTCGTCTGTTTGCAGATGACACCAAGATGTGCAACAGGGTAGATGATCCAGATGGGGTGGGTAGAATGAGAAGAGATCTGGATAAACTAGCGAAATGGTCAGAACAGTGGCAACTTGGGTTTAATGCAAAGAAGAGCAAGATCATGCACATAGGGAAGAGAAACCCTGAAGCCACCTAGCGGCTGGGAGGGGAGTTGCTGGCAGTCACAAGGGAAGAAAGAGACTTGGGCATCATCATCATCATCACCGATGACCTGAAATCATCCAAGCAGACCACTTAAGCAGTAGATAAGACTAGGGAGATGTTGGGGTGTATTAGTAGGGGTATCACAAGTCGGAAGAGGGAAGTAATAATCCCTCTTTACAAGACACTGGTTAGGCCACATCTGGAGTACTCTGTGCAGTACTGGAGGCCACACCTTCACAAGGACAGTAACCAAATTGAGGCAGTCCAGAGAAGGGCAACCAAAATGGTGCAGGGACTGCATCAGAAAACATATGAGGACAGACTAACAGAGCTCAATATGTATACCCTAGAGCAAAGAGGGAGGGAGGTGATATGATCAAAACATTTGAACACCTTAAGGACATTAACAAGGTGAAGGAGTCAAACATGTTTCAATATAAGAAAAATAGCAGGACAAGAGGGCACAGCATGAAATTAGAGGGAGGCCAATTAAGGGGTAATGTGAGGAAGTTCTTTTTCACAGAAAGGGTGGTGAATGCATGGAACGGCCTACCACAGGAAGTGGTAGATATGAATACAGTGCAGGGCTTCGAACAGCATGGGATAGGCATAAGGGAGCAATACAGATGAATATGAATAGATAGGCCATTGACAGAGCAAAAGCCGATGGCACATTTATAAGGTAGAAAAAGAAATGGGTAGACTGGATAGGCCTTGCGGTCCTTATCTGCCATCAACTTCTATGTTTCTATGAGGCTATACATCAAAAGTTCCTTTAGTCTTTCTTCATATGTCTTCTGGTACAGACCCTGCACATTTTGGTTGCCCTCCTGTGGACAGCTTCCACCCTGCCTATGTCTTTGCGGAGATGGGGTCCCCAGAACTGTACACAGTACTCCAGATGTAGTCTTACCAACTGTCTGTACAGAGGGCCAACAACTTCCTGTTTTCTACTGGTGATGCCTCTCCCTATGCATCCCAGTATCCCTCCAGCCCTCTGATTGCCCTCTCTCGGGGTATCCAGAAGTTTTCTGTGGGTTTGGGCAACTGTGTGTATGGTGAATGACATGTCGGCAGCTGTCAGTCACGTCTGTGGGGTGATCCATGTTGTGGGTCCTCAAAAAATTCCCTCCGGGAAGCAGAAAGAAATCTGTGGGCAGAGAACAGGAGGTTACAGAGCACAGAGTTGAGAACCCTGAAAAAATGGTGCAGTCTGTGTGCCGCCCAGCCACCCTGCTGAGAGAGAGAGAGAGAGGGAAAGAGACCAGAGGGGAGAACCTGTTGCAGCCTAGAGGTCTACAACCATGTCTGTATGTCCATGGGAAGAAACCATTTTGAGCCTGAGGCAAAGAGGCAGAGTAATAGCCCCGGAGCTAAGATGGTAACCCGTTTGTGGCCACTCCGGTGGTATTTCTGCCAGTGAGATCTGTGGGGGAAGCCATTCATCAGGGTCCAAGTTCTGTGAGGAAACATTTAGAGAGATAGCGAAAGAGTCCATGCCAGAGTTTTAGATGCCCACCTGATTGTGGCAGCTGTGTTAGGGATGTCTGCCCTGAATCCATGGGTGGGGGTCACCTGCCATGGCCTGATTTTTTTGACAGAAGCTGGAAAGACGAGTGGTAGCCCCATTTGATGGGCTTGCTGCTGTGAACCCAAGGGATCAGCATAGAAGTGAGCATGGAGGAGAGAGAGATTGAGGGAGGGGAGATAGAGAGGGAGAAAGGGGGAGAGGGAGGGGAAGGGAGAGGCAGAGGGAGAGGGAGAGGGAGAAAATTGCATTCTGCCTGCGACCTAAAATGTATTAGCCATAGTGGCCTTGTTATAAAACTGCCTTTACTGCAAAGTAGCCACCCATCCCAAGAAAATTATGGCCACAAAAGACTCTAGCAACATTCATGACCCCTGCGGTCAGGACTGCAAATCAATTGTTCAAGTGTGCTACCTCCATGGAGTGCTTTGTTATGAAATAAATGGAACCCCCTTTTATTTTACTTCAGTGTGGATGTCAATCATTAGTTCTGAACTATTTGTTGCTACTAATCAAAGTTTATTGCAGCCCAGCACCAGAAGATGCATGCGCCCTCTGCATTGTTGAACTCCAATCAGCGCTAGCCATCCTGGTAAGGACAAAATCAGTAGTTTCTGCTGTGAGTGCCCCCACCCCACTACTGTACCACCTGGCACACCTCTAGACACTGGGGAAGGGGGTTTGCAACATAGGCGCTCATTCAGGATGGTGTTTTTGGGGTGAAGAAACATTCAGAGCAGACGGTAATGGGTGCTGGGCACAAGTGGACACTATGGACTTTGTTTCTGGATTGGACTGGAACAGTAAAATATGGCACATTAGTGAGAAATTTCGCACCTTTGGAAGCAAAGCTCATGGTGCCAGTGGGTCTGGACTGTGGTGCGAGAACTAGGAACCTGTGAGAGATATGCTAATCCCCTTTGCCAACCTATTGATTGGACAGAAGGGACTTGTAAGGGTGGAGTACAACTGTCTCTGGATAAGATTGGCGCCAGAGGGGAGAGAGCTTGAAATGCCATTGTAGCAGCAGCTTTGGAGAAATCGTTGTTGGTATATGAGAAACTCAGAGCAGAAGAATCAAAACACCAATGTCAGCAATGGCAAAAGCTCCGGAGACTGCAGAGGTGATGGTCCCCTCTGCTATGTTCAGATGGATGTGGGAAGTAATCAAAAATATCTACCCCCTTCAAGTATGCCCTATGTAGTTTGAGGGGCCTGGAGTATCTGTGCTGCCAGTGTATTCAGCGTGCCAGCAGAAAGCCCATTCAGAGTTTGGACACTTGTTTTTCCCCAGGCCCAGTGGGTCTGTTGCTTCAGCTGAATTGGCATTAAGGGTTGGGAAGAAATGAGCACCCAGTTAAATGTGGCTTCAGTGTCAGAACCTGAGAAGGTCAGCCCCCTGAAAAGGTCAGCTCCACTGGGAAGGCCAGCCCCAGGAATCTTCAGCTCCTTGCAGAGCAGCCCAACTCAAGATATCAGTAACCCAGGGATGGGGTCGTGGAGTGCAAACCAAGATGTTGACCCTCGAACAGCCAGAGAAGCCAGATGTGCAAGGGTGCCCAGACCTAGTGAGCACCACTGTTCCAGAGTCACCAAAGTTATCCAGGGATCCAGTGCTACGTCATCCCCAGCAAGGAGAGCCGAGAAATACATCGGGAGAGACTGAAGTAGCTGCCTCAAGTGTGGACAGAGCGATGGAATCTCATTGATGATGACCTTAAGAGGGATATCTCATCCCATTAAGAATCACTGTATCTAACCCCATGGAAAGAGTACCCTATATTATCAGCAATGAGTCACTAAAGAAGGGGTATGTATGACAACGTTCATATTAGCACTCCTAATGGACGATGCTACAGAGAGGGTGTATGGCTCCTGGATGGCCAGGCCCCAAGGTCCTTTATCCACAGTTTTCTTGAATGGAGTCATGCAGAAGGAATTATAAAGTGCAAGATCAGGCAGGATTACCCACTTAATCTATACCCATACCTGCCTGAAAGACTTTGGGGCATCATAGAGGAGAATCACATGGATTGGGTGTACTGGGGCACGTTGGAAAAACTCTACTAGAAGCACAAGTTGGGTTCAGAAAGCTCCTCTATGGCTCTACAGAAGATTCAGTGAATTGGCAAGGGAATTTGTGCTCACCATGTCTATGACGGCTTGACCATCTTTAAGACTTTTGCCCTGGTGCCGGATCTAAATGGAAGACGCACCAAGCACTACATGAGGGGCACTGACTCATTTGGCCAGGAGACCACCAAACCAAATCCCCAGTGCTATTTTTTTCCTCCTCTGGAGCTGATGCCCTCTGTGAAAAGAGACTGTGGACTAGCATAAGAACCAGCAGGTTTGGGTGAGATCAATCCTTGTCTTTCTTTCTTTTGGGACCTTCAAGAACTTGAAAGGGATAAACAAGGTTGATAAGGAAAGTCTCTTTAAGTTGAGTGGTAACCCTAAGTCACGAGGGGGCAACGTCTTAGGCTGAAGGGTGGGAGGTTTAGGAGGGAGGTCAGGAAGCACTTCTTCACAGAGAGGGTGGCAGACACTTGGAATGCGCTGCTGGAAGAGGTCATCTCATTGAAGACAGTGGGCAGCTTTAAGAGAGGCTGGGATAGGCATGGGGGAAGGTAAGGATCATGGGTAGGGAGGATGGGAGGAGTGGAGAGGGAGGGCAGGGATATTAGCTCAAGCTGTGTATTCTGCAATACGAGCAGATTTGATAGACCAAATGGCCTTCTTCTGGCTTTTTTGTATGTTCATATGTTCTTTGTTAAAGTTTTACCTGCAAATTATTTCAGACTTTGGATATTTGGGACATTTTACTGGGACTCAATAGTTTGCACCACGGTGCATGGAGAGTGGGGACAATTGCATATCCACAGGCTTTAAATATGAGTTGGGTTACTACTTACTGTGTTTTCTGCCAGTATTGTATAATTATAACATGGTAATATGGGGGGGGAAGGTTAAAGTGCTGTTTCAATTTAAATGTTAAAAAATCTGCTATTGCACTATTTTGCATGTTTGTTTAAAGACGTTAGTGGATGAGACTTTGGCAACTTGGCAGCATGTAGGTAGGTAGGAGAGCAGCAGTTTGGGTGTAAATAGTTAGAGGTAGGACTGGGATACCTCCCCTGCTTTAGTTAGGCAATTCGTCCGGGGAGGTACAGGTGGTTGGGTCACCACGGGTGCCCCTTTTAGCAGAAGTTACAGGTTTTGGGATTCAGCTTTTACTTGGAGAGTATCTTCCACCACTGCAGTGGTGTACTAGCCCAGCCCATCTATGCTAAGCCGGGAAGGGAGTGCACATACTTTCCCTGTTTGGTGCAGAGGGTAGCTGGTGTAAATACTCACTGAGGGCAGTGAGTGTTTAAGGCAGGAGAGGAATGTAACCCACCCCCGCGGGGTATGTGTGCATGTTATGTGAACCTTAGGTCCTTTCTGGTCCAGCAATTAAATGGTTACTTCCCCTCTGCCACTGGCAGGAGCTTCTGCAGGTTCTGGAGGTCATCGTGGGTGTGTGGGGATATCGATTTTTGGTTTTGGCACCATAGAGGGAGCCCGGGAGTGAGAAGAGGTCCCGGAGAGAATATAGGGAGAGTGGGGCTGACTTCCCCCTCTTGGGGTATCTAGAGGTTTTCTGTGGTTTGGGTGATTGTGTGTATAGCAAGTGATGTGGCGGTGGCCATCAGTGGGGTCCACAAGGTGATCCTTGGTGTGGGTCCTCCAAAATGCCCCTCAGGAAAGCAGAAAGAGATATGTGGGCAGAGAACAGAAGGTCACAGTTCACAGAGTTGAGAACCCAGAAAAAATGGTGCAGTCTGTGCATTGCCCAGCTGCCCTGCTGAGAGAGAGAGAGAGAGAGAGAGAGAGAGAGAGAGGAGAGGGAAAGAGACCATAGGGGAGTCCCCATTGCAGACTAGAGGGCTCTGTGCCCATATGTATGCATGAAAAAACCATTTTGACCCCAAAGGAAAGAGGGCGAGTAATAGCCTCAGAGTCTAAGATTCCAGCCCAGTTGTGGCAGCTCTGGTATCATCTCTGCCAGAGAGATCTGTGGTGGAAGTCATTTGCCATGGCCCAAAATCTGTGAGGAAGTGTTTAGAGAGAAAGAGAGAGTCAGCGCCAAAGTTTCAGGTGCCAGCCTGGTTATAGCAGCCACTGTGGGGACATCTGCCTTGAATCCATGGGTGGGGTTGCTTGCCATGGCCCAATTTTTCAGACAGACACTGGGAAGAGGAGTGATTGCCCCATTTGAAGGGCTTGCTGCTGTGGGCCCATGGGACCAGCATAGAAGTGAGCAGGGGGGAGAGAGAGAGAGAGAGAGACAGAGACAGAGAGACAGAGACAGACAGAGAGACAGAGAGAGAGAGAGACAGAGACAGAGACAGAGACAGAGACAGAGACAGAGAGACAGAGACAGAGAGACAGATTCTGCCTTTGGCCTAAAATGTATTGGCCATCATAAAGCTGCCTGTACTGTATAGTGGCTACCCACCCCGAGAAAAAGCTGCCCAAAGTCAATGGGGCTATATTGGCCACAAAGGACACTAGCAACATTCAGGACTGCAAATCAATTGTTGAAATGTGTTACCTCCATGGAGTGTTTTGTTATCAATTAAACATAACCCCCTGTTGTTTTACTTCCGTGTGAACATCAATCATTAGTTTGAACTGTTTGTGGCTACTAATCAAAGTTTATTGCAGTCCAACTCCAGAAGAAGCCTGCACCCTCTGCACTGTTGACTTCCAATCAGCGCCAGCCACCCCGGTAAGAACAAAAACTGTGGTTTATACTGTGAGTGTCCCCTCCCCACTACTGTACCACCTGGCATACCCCTAGACACTGGGGAGGAGGGCTTACATGTACATATCAGTTTATGAATTCCCATAGGGTGTGATCGGCCAACCATATAATAGCAAAATGGAAGACAGAAGCAGGATTTTTGTCTTACACAGAAAGAATGGATGTAGGGTATGGGAGGGCTCCTTTAAGACATCTTCCTCCCCAAGGTGGCATGAATTCACTTGGAAATAAAAACTAGACATTTCATCACCCCTAAACTTAAAGCTAAGAGGGACTTGAACAGCACATTGGTGTGCTAGAGGAACCTTGGGGAGCTATTGTACATGCCTCATATACACATATATTTTACACATGTCCAGCAACAGACAGCTTTAAGGCAGAGATATCTCATAAGCTGGAGGCTGTATTTCAACTTTGAAACCCACCCCAGCTTCATAATCTGATTTTGGGGCTGTCCCATACATCTGTGAGAGGGACCAACTCTCGCCACATCTGGTACATTTGCACAGCTGCAATGGGGGAAAGCAATTACATGTAATTGGTTTCACCTGGACCTGTCCAAATCTGTAGAATGGCATAGAATAATAAATGAGATTGAAACAATAAAGCGGTTGACATATCTAACACAGGATAGAATAGAAAAGTTTATAGAACGCTGGACAAGATGGATCTTAGAAATGGGAATAGAATAGATAGTTCTAGTAGTCTTGGAGCTCTATATATTATACTGGAGTTCATACTGGAAGACTAAGAAAGTCAAAGGGCGTAGCCCATATAGTCTTTCTCCACAATTCAGTGGTAGTGACAATCACCACCAACTTCATCAAGGAACTTATCCAATCTTTTTTTAAAAAGACTTGAACTTTCTGCTTCTACCACCTCTTGAGGTAGTCCATTCCACATCATTATTGCTCTACACTTAAAGTCCTTCCTTCTTTGTTCAGTCCTACACAATTCCTCTCTCAGATGCCTATCATGCCTTCTCAATTGATATGTTTTTTCCTTAAACACCAATCCCAACTCAGATCTAAGATCCTCATCTTTAGAAACATAGACTTTGACGGCAGATAAGGACCACTTGGCCCATCTAGTCTGCCCATTTCCCTACCTACAGGATAGGTCGCAGATCCTAGTTAACCAACATATAATACCAATAAGTCCCCCCTTGCCCTTCTACTCTCCAATGACCACAATCCCAACCTTTCTACTCTGTCCTCATTTGACTTACCCTCACAACCTGAAATCAATCTAGCAAGGGATCTCTGTGATCTTTCCATTAATTTAATATCCCTTACCAGTAATGGGTCGGCCACAGTAGAGCAATAATCCAAAACAGGCCTAACCAGAGACCTGTACAATGGCATCAATACCTCACCACCTCTTGAATGAAAACCTCTCCTTATGCAACCTACAACCTACATTGTTTTATTTGATGCCTTTCAGCTATCGATCCCATTCTTTAAATCATTTTGAACATAAATTCCCAAATCCTTCTCACATTCTGAAACGCTACATTTCAGATCATGCATATAGTAGGTCTGTTTAATATTGTGTCTACCTAAATCATGATTACGCATTGGTCCTTATTGAAGGTCATCCCATTCTTTCTTACCCAATCTGCAATATAGATTAAATCCTGCCCAAATGTGAGTCTCTTGTTGAACATATGCACTACAGCTCCTATTTTAACTTTGTCAGCAAATTTTGTGAACTTATTTTTACTAGATAGTTTCAAATTGTTTATAAAAATACAGAACAACAGTGGGCCCAACACCGACCCCTGGGGAACTCCACTCCACACCCTCCTTGGTTCAGATAAATGTCCCTGCATCTTTCCTTGCTGCTGCCTATTTTTCAGCCACTGTTCAACCCATCTTACAGTGATCATATATATTTCCATAAGTTTTTTTATTTTGTATTATGGAACCGTATCACAGGCTCAGCTAAAATCAAGTATTACCACATCCACATTTTTTCCATCATCAACACATTTGCTGATGTACTCATAAAATGTTATTAGGTTTGTTTCACATGACTTATTGGGCATAAAACCATGCTGATTCGTATGTACAATACCCTTACTTAACATACTTTGAGATAGCCTCACTCAGTACCCCTTCTATAATCTTCTCCACCACCGAGGTTAAGCTCACCGGTCGATACTTTGCTGCTTCACTCCTTATCCCTTTCTTGTATATTGGCACCACGTGTGCCAACCTCCACCCCCCAGGCACCACACCCTCCCTCAAAGATTTTTGTCCCAATTTAGTAATAATAGGTATCAAAACATCACCCAACTTCTTCAAAAAAGTGTGGGTGGATGCCATCTGGTCCTGCTGCCCTATCCAGTTTTAATCTCATTACTCTTTTTAACACCCTCTCCTTGGTTATTATAGTTTGAGGGTCTTGATTACATATACTTATATTACATTCATCCATGCCATCAGTATTTTTCCTAAATACGGCCCCAAAACATCTGCCAAATTAATTTGCCATATCTATAGGCTCAGACGTCATCACTCCATTAATATTCAATGGTCCCACTGTACTTCTTCCTCCCTTACTACTATTCACATAGGGATAAAAGCTTTTTTTATCTTTATTAGCGGCTAATCTAAACTCAAACTGTTTTTTTGCAATTCTTATTTCCTTCTTTAATGTCTTCAATACTTTCTTATATCTATTCTTGGATGTTTCTGAATTATTAGTCTTCATTTTCTTAAACATTACTTTCTTTTTCCCACACAATTTTATTATTATTCTATTCAGCCATGGTGACTTTTTGCCTTTGTGATTATAGACCTTCCTACTCGGAATATGAGTTTTTGTCATGTTATTCAGTATATCCAAATATAATTTTCATGCTTCTTCCATACATAATCCCTCCATTCTACCTTCCCATTTCATACTATTTAATTTTTCTCTTATTGCTCCATAGTTACCCTTATGATAGAGAAACTGAACTGTATTTACCTTAACTGGTTCATCATAAACACAATAGACTTATAGTCACTATTACCTAATTGTGATTGGATGCTGATCCTCTGTATTACCTCAGGTATATTGGTGAAGATAACATCTGGAATATTGCTTCCTCTTGTAGCCTCCCTTAAACATTGTTTAACTCCCCCCTGCCATCAGTTCTTCCTGGACCCTACATACTAAATTCTTACCAGACTGTTTTTTTTCCCACTCGGTGGTGGGCATATTTATATCCCCCATAAAAATAATATTTGTCGTCTCAGCCTGCTTAGCAATATCCTTGATATAGGTTTCAGTTTCCTCCATACCAATATCAGGTGCCCTATAGAAAACTGAAATTCAACATTTTTTCCCCTTAATACCCAACAGCTCGATAGTAACTGTTTCAATTCCATTTAAGTTGTTACATTGCTCTATATCCCTTGCTTCTATTCCATCCCTAATGAAAAGGGCCACCCCTCCTCCCTTTTCCCCCTTCTCTAATTTTTAAACACTCTATATCCTGGAATATGTTGCAACCACACATTTTCATTATCCCACCACGTTTCAACTATCCCCACCATATCCAAACTCTCCTCTCTTATTATTACCTCTAATTCTGCCATACTAACTATATTTAAACTTCTGGCATTGCAAAACATGGCCTTAATTGTTGACAAACATTTTCTATTTCCCACATTAGGAGCCCTATACATCATTTTATCCCCTTTCGTCCCCTTCTCTTTCAGTTTAAACAATTCTCTATTGCCTGCCGCAATCTCATCCCCAAAATTCTACTTCCTCTAAAATTCAAGTGCAACCCATCCTTACAGTATAATTCCTTTTTATCATTGAAGGTTCCCTAATGTTTAATAAATTGATAGCTCCTAGTTTTAGTCCATTTATATAACCATTCATTAGTTAAGGCAATTCTTCTCATTTTATAAACAGTAGCCCTAGGTTCTGGAAGTATCTCTGATGTCACTAGTTCACACCCTTTTTCTTCTAGTTTTTCTACCAATTTAATGTAATCCTTCTGCATCTCAGGTAGGGTTCTTTTCATAATATCCTTGATGCCAACATGAATCACTGCTAGGGAATGCTACTCTGTACCACTAAATATATTGTCAGCCATATTATATAAATCTGTAGCATCTGCCCCGGAGGAGCTACTGACCATTCTATTTTCTTTGTCATGTTTACATATATACTGGTCAGTGTACTTTATGATGGAGTCACCAATTACTATTACTTGCCTTGGACTCTCCCCTTCTCCCCCTTCCATATGTACTATATTTTCATTTTCATTGTCTTCCACCGTGGTAGATTGATTTAAATCACCCAACACACTGAAACTATTAGTTATTGTTATTCCCTCCAGTACCTCAGTCTCATTTACATTATTTGTTCCAGTTTCTTCCTGTCTTATCCCCTCCATAGTAATATTGGTGATTATCGTTTCCTGTTCCTTCCTTAAATCTCCTGGAACTGGTCTAGGAGGACTTAGGCCCCTACGCTTTCTTTTAACTTTGTTACTCTCACAACGTTTCCCAGACTTATTTTCATTCCCAGCATATCTTGTCTTCTTTTTCCCATATCCACTTTCTAAACCATTCCCTTCCTAGCATTCTCATTTACATTTAGGCTTGAGAGAATCTTAATCCTTTCTGTTAATTCCCCTTGACTCTTTTCTAATTTCTCTAGTCTTTCAGTAACCTTTACTAAATTAACATGTAGTTCCCTATTTGATTCACATTTTTCACCTTCATAGCTATTATAATCCATCCCTAATTCTACTATTTTATACATACCACATCCTTTACATCTTATCATCAAATCCCCCTCTGTGGTCAGCACTGAGGCTACCAAGATTTGTGTCTCCAGCTCTTCTATCGCCATTCTTTACCCCTATGTACTAAACTTTACAAATATATGTTATATTCTGCTGTGTATCACTGCCACTGCTCCATGCTAACACAACAATTCTTCTTCACTATTTTGCAGGCAGGCTGATGGAGGAATCCACTAATAGAGAGACAGTCACATTATGAGGAATCAACCACTAGCCTTTCTGGACATACGGAGACCCACTTATAAGCCATTCATCAAATGCTTTCATTAGACAGTAATATTGTAATGCCCTGTTTAGTTAGGACTTGAGAGTTTATATAGTCTTTTGCAGTTTCCTTTGTTGTTTTTATAAGTTAGGTTGGATCCAAAAACAAAACCCTTACGTAACAAGTATAGGTTTACAGGATTTTGATTGTATATTATTATGTACCTGTGAATCACTCAGACATGTAAACTGTAATAACGTGGTTCTTTTAATAAAGCAAGTACAAAAAAAAGAAAAAAAAAGAACTTGCTATGCCCACATGCTGGGGAGCTAGAAAACTTGGCCACCTAACATGCTTATTCCCAAATGCATCCTATCAGGGAGGTCACAGAGTTAAAATTACAACCCAACACTAGAACAAGTAGCAGTAATAGTATGATTGAACAAAAGATACAGACAACCAGTTAAGTTTAATTGCTGTACTGTTTTCATCATGATTGTACTTAAATATAAACAAAGTCCATGAGGCCAAAGAAGCTGTGCTCAAGCTGGAAGGGGTTCGCAATCGTCAGGGTGACAAGCCATTAAACATACACACAAACCACAAATAGATTGCACTTTGCACAAGAAAAAAAGATTCTCCTCAGGTTTCTTCAACAAGTAGTTGTCATTTATTAGTCCACCACTGTGGGGATCCCCTAGCACCTCGGCAAGAGTGCCTTCAAGTGAGTGTGTTACATTCTAGCTGATGTTTCAAATGCATTTAAATACATTCCAAAGAAGTGACATCATCAATTATTCAACCAATCACCAATGTAGTGCATCATTTCATAACTGTGCATATCAAAAACAAATCATCAAAACTTTAGAATTTCTATGTTACTAGACAAACTCATATGCAGTCTAGTGAAAATAAGGAGCTAAATAAAACATTATTAATTTGCCATCTTATGTACTTGATGTCAATGAGTCAAAGTGTAACCATAAATTCATTTATTTGGTCATATGGTTGCTGAAGGGTTCTCCTATTATTCAGAGTAGGGATACACCAAATTAGCTAATTTTGACCTATGTACACATCACTCAGCTACACACATCATAAATTAAAGTTCACTTATTAACTCACTATACTTGTAAGCAATAAAGCTGTAGAGAGGAAGAAAGACACAGAGAATGGACGGAGGCCATCTGTACCAGAACATAGTGTCCACAGCTTCCTCTATAAAACATGGTGAAAAATATCCATTAGTACAACATTCAACATTCTTTAATATTTCCATAAACATTTCTGATAGACACTTATTTAATAATATGATTCACACAGTAGTCTGAAAAATGGAAGGGGTGGGGCATTCATTGATGTTTAATTTAGTGCTCAAAAATGCTTGAGATCCCATCTCTCATTTTAGCCTGAAGGATTTACTGTACTGGCTTTAAAAATCCATGCACTTTCCTTTTGTAATAGCAGGTTTGATCTGTCACCACCGCTTTGCTTATTCTTGACATGTTCTATCCCCATGAATCTGAAACTAGATGGGTCAAATTCATGTGTGCATACGTAATGTCCCCCAACTGGGGTATCCATTTTCTGATTTATTATGGATCTTAGGTGTTCCTGTATTCATTCCTTTAAGGGCCGTACAGTTTTCCCAATATAGTTCAAACTACAGGTGCACCATAAAATGTAAACCAAAAAAGGAGTAGTGCAGGTAATGAAGTCCCTTACTTCAATTCGTACATCATTAGGAAATGTAAGATCTTTTTCTGTGTGCATATATTGACACACATTACATCTCCCACACCTATAGTTACCCTTAGGCCTTGCTGGTAGCCACATTCTATCTGGTTCTTCCCTCATGTAAAACTGGCTATGGACCAGTTTGTCATGGAAATTAGCTGTCCGTCTGAAAGTAATTCTTGGTGTCTCAGGAATTATCATCCTCAACTCTGATTCCCCTTTGAATATATTCCAGTTGTTCCAAACAATGTTACCTATTTCACCAGCCTTTATGTAATATTCACGGGAACATGATATTTGATTATTCCATTCCTTATTTACACCTCTTTTTTCTGTCCGATCAATTCAGTCTGGAGTGTTGGTTCTAATTCTTCCCATGACTTTGTTCAGTACTGCAGTACTGTAGCCTCTTTCTTTCAACCTATTTAAAAGCTCTTTGACCTGACTCTCAAACTCTAAATCAGTAGTGCAATTCCTCCTTATTCTTACTAGTTGCCCATATGGTATGGAGTTTTTCAACTTTACAGGGTGTGAGCTATCACTTCTCAACAATGAATTGGTGGATGTTTCCTTTCTATAGCCTTTGGTCTGTACCAGTCTGAGTTCTACATCACCCTCTAGTGATATGTCCAGGAAGTTAATAGGATTTTCGGCCCATTTTGGCCATAAATCTTAAATTCAGATCATTCTGATTTAACCAATAAATGAATTCCTTGACCATTTCAACCCCTCTATTCCATATACACAGGCAATCATCTATATAATACTCCCATTTCACTATATTCACAAAGTAGGGGTTGACATTTAAATCATACAGTGTTTCCCTTTGCCATAACCCCAAAAACAAATTTGCATGAGAGGGGGCCATTGAAGCCCCTGAATTGCTGTGCCACAGATCTGCACAAAAACAAAACTCACCGTTGAATTCGAAATACTGTAGCTATGATGAAGTATAAATTCTAGTGTCTCCACTAAAAATTGTACTGGCGCACCTGTACATTCCTGGCTGCTCTAATGTCATCATTATGTCTAAAAGAGGTGCACAAAGCCTCAGTGTCTGCACTGATCCACATGTACTCAGGTTCCCCGTCTATAGTACTGAATTTTCTAATAGAGTCACCAGTATCCTTTAAATAGGAAGGAAGTTTCATCATACTGTGTTGTAGAAACAAATCTACAAATTCACACGAATGCTTGGAAATTGAGCCAATACTAGACACAGTGGATCTGCCTGGCGGATCAGTCATATTCTTATGGACTTTTGGCAGGCAATATAAAGTGGGGACAACAGGAAATTCACAGAACAGATATTTGAATTCATTATCACTGATGTCACCCCTCTGGACCGCCTTATCCAAGAGCACACACAAAGTCTTTCTATACTGTTGGGTGGGATTGGAATGTAACTTTTTGTAATTGTTAATATGAGCCATAGATATATAATTGTCTCTGTCCATAATAACAATATTCCCACATTTGTCTGCTTTTTTAATAACCATGTCTGGGTTAGACGATAATTCTTTTAAAGCTAGTTTCTCAATATGTGACAAATTATGGGGTTTATGCTTTTTTTTTTTTAGATATAAACTCTCTTACCTTGAACAACACTGTGTTCTCAAAGGCAGTAACATGGTTGTTTGATATCAGTGGACAAAAATCAGAGTTCTCTTTAAACACAGTGTCCCGTATTTTTTTGAAGTCTTGTGGGGTCACTTCATCTAGTCCAATGTTGGTGTCTTCATTAATTAGTAGATTAACCAGTGCCGATAAATTAGCCTCTGCTGATTCAGTTAGTTCCCCATAGGATTCATTTACTGTCATCTCAGTTCCTTTAGTGTCCTCTCCCATGTCCATTTCAGCCAACAGAAAATCAAATGTTTCATTATGCGGTGCATCACATTGCTCATTATAAACCATTGTGTCTTCTAGATATTCCAGTTTGTAGGCTGCTCAATGTTTTCCTTCTTTTTATTAGAAAAAAAGATTTTAAGTCTGATTTTTCTAAACAATTTAAATAGGGCCACAAAAATGGAGAAGTTATTAATAGGGGGTATGGGAACAAAATTCAAACCCTTCTTTAATAAAAATATATGATGTTCACTGAGGGCAACGCTGCTTAAGTTTATTGTTTGCTACTTTGATTCTTCTGATTCCTCGTGCAAGTCGCTTGTTGCCTAAACTTCCTGAATTTTCGTCCTCTTGTACTTCGTGTTCTTTTCTTCCTGTGTTCCCTTGCCCCTTCTTGTCTAAAAAAGGCTTAGCAGTTAGGTCGATTGTTACAGTTTTGGATCCTCTGTTCAAACCTGATGCTGCTGTGTTGTTTTCCTTTGGCTCAGTTGTTTTATAAATTCCTCTGCTGCTACTCTGATTGTTTTACCGTTGATTTTGATATTTCCTACTTTTGGACCTTCCCCTACTTTGTGAACGTCCCTCGAGATTTTTTGCTGGTAAATAAGCAAGCCCTTTTTATAGTCTCTGTCATCATGCAGGTGTTTCTCCTGTTTCCTTTCTATGACCTCTTTCTCTTGTTTTGATATTTTACTTTTAAGTGCTTTATCAAAATGGACAAATTGTCTGTGATCCTTATATTGGCCAGCATCTTCCTTAGCAGTTATCAGTTCCTCTACTAGAGCCAAATAATTTTCATTATCCCCCTCAGTTATTAATTTTGTATATGCTAGGGACACTGCCTCCGAGATTTTAAGCCATGCATCTGTCCTTTTAAAATTTTCCAGACCACAAGAGGGTTTTTTTGTTACTTGTGCTGGTTGCTGGCTCAGGTTCAGGATGGGGAAAGTGGGGTGGTGGAACACTACCTGCCAAGGTGGGGCGGGCGGGGGTCCACTAGACACCAGGGAAAAAAATGTCTTGCAGGATACGGGCATATTGGGGATAGGCAGGGGGGTCCACTAGACCACCAGGGAATATCTGCATTTTATATCAAGCCAGCGATCGATGGGGGGGGGGACCACTAGACCACCAAGGAATATCTGCATTTTATATTGGACCAATGATCGGCAAGTGGGGGACCACTGGACATCAGGGAATATTGATTTTGATGTGAGGAGAGGGGATTGGGTGGGGAGAGGGACCACTAGCCACCAGGGACATCTTTATTTCATATTGGACAGGTGATTGGGTGGGGCGAGTGACCACTAGCCACAAGGGACTATTCTTTCTTTCCAGGCCCATGATCAGCAATCACAGGGGGGGGAGACCACTGGCACCAGGGACAGTCCTTCTGTTTTACTTAGGCTGGAGATCAGTGGGGGAAGGGGTGCTAAACTCCATTGTGACCCGTGTAAATGGGCCCATAATGGGCATGTAAATGGCCACCTAGTGCCTTGCATGCCCAATGAGCTAATTTGCAAGGCTGCTTTTGTGACTACCAAATAGCACACCTGCACTATTTATTGCAAGGCCATTCCCCGGGATGCAGGTTGGGGCAGCGTTAGTGAGGTTAGAGGTAGCAGTAATGGGGTTACCACTGACTGGCATGGGGTCATAATGTCGCAAGACATTATGCCACATGGCAAAATTGCACTGCCAATACAGCGTGATATTGCCATGTGGCATAAGTCTTTTTTCTGTTGGGGCTCTGCTCCCTACACTCCCTGTTATAGGGGGCTGTGCCCCCCAGACACCCCCACTAAAGAGACTCAACTCCGGGGGAGTCCAACTCAGGGAGCGCACAAAGTGTGGAAAAAATAAAATGTCTTGGACCGGAAATCAAACCCGGTCCCAGATGCAGCGCCTGGGGTTCCTGCTGCTGTGGCTCAGTCCAGTGAGCCATGGCTGCTGCTCAGCAGAACCCACTCCCAGCAGAGGTCTTATCATCTGCCTGGGATTGTGTGAATGGTGCAATACTGTGTATAGCAGTATACGCGGTATTGCACCATTCGCTGTCATGGACAGCGCTGTTTCGGGTTAGCTATAAAATGTTGTACTCTAGTAAGCATACAGCATTATGACCCGGTAAGCCATTGACTCAATCTAGCCCTATTCAGAGTCAAATAGCATGGTACGCTATTCATCTGTAAATAGCATTTTTTAACACTTGAGCAATGGCAAAGTGAAATGCAAACTTTGTGTTACTTTTGTTATTTTTTTGTAACTTTAGTCCCTGATGTCTTTACTAGTCACATACAACACAGCATCATCTACACAGAGTAAAATTTATGACTCTGTACAGATTGAGGGCAATTCATTTATTAACTAACAAAAACAGCACTGGTCCTAAAATTGAGCCCTGTGGGACTCCACACCAAACATCTCTAAAATCTGATAATGTACCATTGATTTGAACCTGTTGCTTTTTGTTAGACAAATAATTGTTGAACCAATTTACTGCAGAATCCCCAAAGTCAATATTACCCAGCTTAGTCCTCAGAAGGGAGTGATCTACCAGGTCGAAAACCTTGGTCAGGTCCACAAATACCACCCTTGTGTACAGACCCGCCTCCATATTTTCTTGCAGGTCATTCGTGAACCTGACCAAGGCAGTCACCATGCTGCATCCCCTCCTGAAACCATGTTGAGCCATTGGTATTCCAGAATTTGGGAATGCAATAACCTCTCCTGTACCTCACTAATCAAGGATATGAGTGAAATTGGTCTATAATTATTTGGGCAATTGGTTTGACCCTTCACCCTTAAAAATGGGAATTATGAGCCAGTCCGGTGGTGCTGAGGGTTGAGGTGCTGGATGCCACACCTTGCACCATGCTGGTGACCCGTGTTCTGGATGACCATGGGCCATCCTGGGTTGGCAGAGGAGGGAGAGGATCGAGTGTTCGGAGGACAGCTCTCCTTTACCGGGGAGGGAGGACTGGCACTCCCGCCAAATGACTGCCACCAGGTGGAGGCCTGGTGGAAGTGTGGGACTGTGGGCTCCATGGAAGGGAGGGTGCTGGGGGACTTCTGCGCATGCATGCCTCCATGTGTGCGTGTCCTGCATGTGTGCCCCAGCAATGGGGAAGGGATGAAAATGGAGGAAAAACACCTCACAACTGCAGGATGATGACTGATTTCTCACAGGCTCTGCACCCAGTGACCATATGAGCTCTGGGTAAGTCCCGGCAAAACCATGGTGACAGAGCTGGGGGGGGTCGGTTAGAGTGGAGCAGCTATGAGAAGAACAAGGTGATAAACACCTATATAAAAAAAATGGGAATTACGTAGGTCTGGGACAGTCTGTTGACTTAAATATTTATTAAAATTATCTGAAGAGGAATTGCTAGTTCCTCTGCCACCTGTTTTAAAATTTTGGCCCCAAGCAAATCAGGACCTGGGCCCACAGAGTCATCCAGACTTTTTAGTTTTCTAAACAATCTCTTGCTTAGTGATGCATTTAAAATAAAACCTAGGACTAGATGGATCTATTTGTTCTTTAATACCTTTAGTCATACTTTTAATATCCTTGAAATATTTTGCTAAGTCTGTAAATGTTTCATTTAGATGGTTAGCTATCTCATCATTCCAAAAAATGTCCTGTTCCCCTTAAATGAGACTAATGATATCCTTTTTCTTTTAGGGGGCAATTAAGCTATTCAGTCCCTTCCAAAATGTTTTATTTTTTCATTTTTGAAATTTGACAATTGTTAATTTTTGTAAAACTCAGTTTTTGCATTTTTAATCTCCTTTTTGCACTTATTTCATAATTCTCAAACCCAGACCCAGTCACTCTCTTTAGCTATATTTTATAATATGTCCAAGCTGCATCCCTTTCTTTCATGATTTCAATTACTTTGCCAGTTAACCATTTATTATCTGCACCTCTCACCCTTTTCTTTTTTTAAGGGAGTCCTAGCATTAATTGTCATTAAGTTTATTTAAAAAGCACTCTAATGCCATATTTATATCTCCTATTTTTTCCAGTTCCTTCCATTTAACCCATTTTAATGGAAAACTCTCATTATCTGAACTGTCCCACCCCCGAAAGCTTTAGCCCCTGATTAAGCTTTTGGCACATTAAAGACTTTTTTTTTTAAAGCATGATAACTTACAGAATTTAACATTTGAAAAGTCCATGGTTCCCAAACATGGCAGAAGGTGCGCAGCTCCATTTCAGCTGAAGTTGTGGCGCCGTACCACTAGCCCCAATACAGAATGTATTGAGGCTAGCAGTGCAGCGCTGCATCCGAGCCATGTGCCTTCCACCATATTTGGGAAGTGCAGAGTTTTCAAAAGTTAAATTCAGTAAGTAATCATGCTAATAAAAATTTCTTTAATGTGCCAAAAGCTTTCGGGGGTGGGACAGTTCGGATAATGAGAGTTTTCCTTTAAGTTAGTTTTTATTTTGGACATATTTTCATTATTCTCATACTAGGTTCTTATACTAGGATATAGAATGGGAGAAGGCTATCAGCCCATATGTACCATTCCTCACATTAGTGGACCTATTAAACATTGTTTTCCACTATCCAGTTATCCACTTGTTTTTTAAAGACAGTTATGGAACTGGCATCTTCTATATTTTTGAACAATTTGTTCCATATTCTCCCTGTTCTATTCAAAAATGAAAAATGCCTGTTGTTATTTCTGGCTATGTCCATCCTAACTTATTGTGTGTGCCCCATTAAACCTGTAGGTTTTTCCTGGAATATTATTCCCATCTCTCTCTCTTTAAACTTTGAATCATTTACAAATTTATAAAAAGTCATCAAGTCACCTCTAGTTCTTCTTTAAGGGACCTAACTAATTTTGTAAACCGCCTCTGGACTCTCTCCACTCTATCAATTTCCCCCTGAGTATGGACTCCAAAGTTGTGACCCATAGTCAAAGTGAGGTCTTATGTGCATTTTATACTATGGTAACATACATACAATACTTTTGTCTATAAAACTCCTTTGGATATTCCTTATCATAAAGTTTGTTTTCCTAATTACATTAGACCTATGATCCTTAAAATTGAACTTCTTGTCCACCAATACTCCACAGTCTCTTTCAACTAAGCTTACTCTCAGACTTTTTTCCATTTAAAGTATAAGTTTGTTGTGTATTACTGTATGTGTGCCTAAGTGCATTACTGCACATCTGTCTATGCTTAGCAGCATTTTGTTGTTATATGACCAGCTTTCTATTTCCTTCAAGCCAGCAATCATTTCAGATCTTTGTTCCTCATTGGTTACTGGTCCTCCTATCTTAATATCATCTGCAAACGTAATCACCTTGTTTTTAATATTTGAATGTAGATCATTTATATATAATGAACATAAAACTGGTCCTAACACAGAACCCTGCGGTACACCGCTGGTCACTTTAATAGGTTCTGAATATTCACCCAATACTCTCACTTTTTGCATTCTACCATTAAGCCAGATTTGAATTCATCTTATTATTCTACTGTCTATACCAATATCCTCCATTTTTTTTAATAAACAATTATGTGGCACTTTGTCAAATGCTTTCTGAAAGTCAAGATAAATGATATCCATAGGAATGTTGTTACTCATATTCTTGCTGACATATTCATAAAAGCATAATAAGTTTGTGTTACATCCTCTGTTCTTTTTAAATCCATGTTGTTTAGGGTCTTCCCATCCTAAAATCCTTAAATTCTCTTCAATTTTATGTTTTAACAGTGTTTCTGATAACTTTCCCAGGATAGATGTTAGGCTAACTGGTCTGTAAATTAACTGTTTCTGATTTTCCTCCCTTCTTGTACAAAGGGATTACCGTAGCCTATCTCCAGTCATCAGGCACTTCTCCCGTTGTCAATGATTTGTTACTAATCTTAGCAATAGGATATTGTATGAGCTCAGCTGTTTCATTAACAAGTATAAGGCTGTCTGGTCAGGGCAAGCTGATTTGTTAGTTGTTAGTTTGTTTATTATATCCTTTATTTCATGTTCACTGACACTTGGGTCCAAGTGCTCATAGATGTTTTCATTTACATTTATACCTCTCACATCCTTTACTTTGTAGACTGTACTAAAATATTTATTGAAAACCTTTGTCATCTCTCTAGGGTGCTGTATCTCTCTGCCCTCTGCTCTTATAGGGCCCATTTGATTGCTCTGTTCGTTCTGAGCGTTTATATAGGCAAAAAGGCCCTTACCATTGTCTTTTTTTACACTCCAGATTAAATTCTACCTTGTTTCTTTCTGCCCTAGTTGTTCTTTTTAATGTTTTTTGAATGCTTTTATAACGTTCCCTGTTAAGAGGTGCACTGTCTACTTTCATTTTGTCAAATGCTCTCTTCTTTTGAGCACTAAGTCTAAATACTTTATTTGTGTACCAGGCTGGTCTCTTGCCCTTCTTGTCATACATCTTTTTACTTGGAACATATAATTTTTCTAGTCTTAATAGTTTATTTTTAAACAATTTCCACATTATATTGACACTCTTTACCATAAATTAATTTTCCCAAGCCCAATTGGCTAGGTGGCATCTGATTTTAGGGAAATCAACCTTTCTCTCTTATCTTTATTTTACTTATAATGTCTTCCCTGTTGGTTATCACAAGGTCCAAAATTTTCTCTCCTCATGTTGGCTTATGTATCAGTTGGTGAAGTCCGGATGGAATTAACATATCCACAAAACTATTACTATTGAGGGCTTTGGATTGTTCCCAATTAATATGGGGGTGATTGAAATCACCGGTAACTATGACATCTCTTTCCTACTTTCAATTACTCTGCCTTTCCCTTTTTTTAATGTTATTCCATATGCAATAAACGGGCAAGTGGTCACTAATAGCATCCACCAATTTCCCAGCTGCTTTGCCATTTCTGAGATAGTTTACTAATGTCCAGTCAGTTAGTACTGATTCTCCAGTTCTATTATTTCTTCTAATTCCTTCCTTCCCTACTGATTAAGGCTAACTTTTTGCAACACTTTTCTGTACTTGTTAACTTCTGTCCCTAACAACTTTAGATTAAAATTGCTCATTAAAGGTGACCTGCAAATTAACTGCAGGAGCCCACTACTGTCCCACATACGTTAGTAAGTTGCAGCAGGAGTCTGAGGCTACTATCAGTAACATTTTTGAATAGTCTGTACATTTTACCAAACCGCTAAAAGTTTTCGGTGAATACGGAAGTGCCACCTGGGTCTCGATCGAGCAGGCACAAATTTACATGGATATTCTACCCATTTAGTGATGTTGCGAGACAACACTGCTCTCAATGGAGCAGGAGAGGGCTTATATTCTAATTTTATTGCTTCATGGATGTTAGTTCAATACTTACAGCACGACCATTCAGTGCTGTTGTAAGTATTAATTTAGGCATCAAGACTCCCGTGAAGCAATAAAATAAAAATATTAAGCCCCTCTCCATTGCTGCTGCTGCATTGAGAGCAGTGGTGTCTGCAACATCACTAAGTGGGTGGAATACCCATTTAAACCTGTGCCTGCTCGATCTGGATCCAGGCGGCTCTTACGTATTCGCCAAAAAGTTTCAGCAGTTTGATAAAATGTACAGACTATTCCAAAAATGTTACTGATAGCAGCCCTGGACTCCTGCCACAGCTTAGAAAGCTATGGACTCCTGCTGCAGCTTAGAAAGATATGTTGGACGGGAGAAGGCCCCTGTAGTTAATTTGTAGGTCACCTTTAAGATTTATTCCCTGTTTTTGAATTTTTCAGTCATATCAACCAATTCTTCAAGGCCTTGGATCTTGGATTTGGAAGGATTATAAATGCAGCCTATTATCAATTTCCCAGAGTTTCCAAGAATAGCTTCTACAAAGTGGTCCTCACAACCTGATGTTAATGACTCAGTCTGTTTCCTTTAATGCTAATAGTACTTGAAAGTAGGGTTTTGAAGGGGGAGGGAGGGGGAAATGAGAGGGTAGAGCAGTTACTATACACTACCAGTGAGCTGGGTCGGGCAGGCAAGATAGACTGTTAGACCTAATCTGCTGGCAACCATGTATGTATGCACAGTATTATGTATGTATGTATGTGTCAGTAATGAAAATATGTCCAAAATAAAAACTGACTTAAAAGGGGTTAACTGGAAGGAGCTGGAAAAATAGGAGATATAAATATGGCACTACAGTGCTTTTTAAATAAACTTAATGGCATAATTAATACTACTACTGGGCATTTAAACTGAGATAGTAGAACATTTACTAGTAATTACCTTGTCATGTGGTTCTCCCACATTGGTCTGGTTTGTGAGGGAATTGGATACTTTCCAGAGTCCTCTCTATTCCTGGCTGTGAGTGCAGAGTGCGGATGCTGTAATTATTGGAGGATTTCTACTACTTTGTAGTCAACCATAATTATGAATTCTTTGTTAGCCTATAATCCTGTGACTGAGGAGTTCCATTTGGTCAGCTCTCGGTCAGAGTAAGGAGCAGTGTAGATCACTGATATGTGTCCAATGTGGTCGGGGGTTCAGAGAACTTCTACAATGCTCAAATTCTAGTAGTCTACATGGGCTAGTTTATGGGGTGGAGTGGGCAGTTATCTGTCTCTTAACAGTTTTATGGCAGTACCATTCACAACATTTAAGTCATTTCACATACCACATTACTTTCACCAATTTTCAAAGTTACCCACAGTTCAGGTGTTGGGCTTGGCAGCTTGAGATGCAACTACCTCCTGCTTCAGATTCAACAACCTGGTGTCCCAGTGTTCCCGAGCCACTTCTGCCCAAGTTACCATTATGCCCTCTTGATACTAGGGAGCAGGTTTAAGGCTGGGTCCCCAACACCTATTTGCAAGGCTCCTTCTGGTGATAATTCAAGGAGGAAAGATCTTTCAGGAGGAGATACTGGGGGGGGGGGCAGGTTTGAGGCTGGGTCCCCAACACCTATTTGCGAGGCTCCTTCCGAGAATAATTTAGGGGGGAGAGATCTTTTGGGAGGAGAGTCAGTAGCTGAGAATTTATTTTCTGTATCACTGTTTGAACACCTGATACCTCTTTTTGAACATACCTATGATTGCAGCATCTACTGTGGTGGCTGCTGACACTGCTGTCCCGATTCCTGCTCCTCTGGCCAATGTTGGCAAATTTTTAAAAATTAATTTTTGTGAAGAAAATTCAGTCTGATCACTACAAAAGTATATTTCATTTCAGCTTGATGTCCTATAACAAACAGAGTAAGGACTTTACTCATCCAGTTTCAGGCAAAAAACAAATCACTTTTAAACACTTTATTATGTGTAATACAATGAGGATGGTGTATCTCTTGACATGTAGTTGTGGAGTGCTTTATGTGAGGCAGACTGTTCATCAGTTAAAATTACACATTGAAGAACATGTAAGGGCACTCCAGAGGGGAGATGAAACATACTGTATGCCATCACTAAACAAGTTAAAAATGCACCTAATGTTGCACATAAAATTGAATTTTTGGGCATCGAAAATGTGAACCTGGGCCCGGGGGGGGGCACAGAAAAGATAATTGGACAACGTGAAAGTTATTGAATTTATGAGCTGGGGGCAAGGGGTGATTGGGGGTCGAATGATAGTATAGATCTGTCTGCATTTCTACATAGACTGTAACTTGCATTCTGTACATGAATATTATTAACATTGTTTGGAAATGATGCATTGGAAATGTAATTTGTTCCATGTTCTGCTACTTTTTAGATTGATACCAACATAAGTTTGTGCCTGGTTATTTTGCTGCCAACCTTATGGAACTGGGAATTTTATTTTTTTGAAAATATACTTTTTATTGAAAAATGTTGACAGTTTTACAGTCACATTTCCTTATTTAAACTTTACCACACAGACAGGGTTACAGTTCATACAGATTGTCATTAATATACATCAGGTCTGCGGGAGATTTTTACCTTAAAAAAACTAAACATTTCTTTAATTCATATATAGCCCCACACATTCCCCTTTCTTTTCTTACTTCCCCCCGGCTGACCCTCCTCGACCCAAACTCCCTCTTCCTCTTCTGATCCATGCCTTCTAGTCTTTGACTCCTGAATTATTCCCACCGCCTTCAGAGCTTGAACCCTTTGACCTGGACAGGGGCTTTTGGTCCCATTTCAACGTTGAAAAGTGGATGAAAGTTAACCAGGGTGCCTAGGGTTTATATAAGACTGAGCCAGTGTGCATACTAGGGTACAAAGTGGGGGTCTTTGGTCATGATGTGCATTGTCCATCTCCTCCACTTAATGGAGCAGAGGTCTGCGTTGTCATTCAGGTTATATGTGATTCTCTCTGACCTATATATGTGGTTAACTATTTCTCTCCAGTCAAACAGTGAAGGAATCACTGTGGTAAGCCAATGTTTTGTGAGGGCCTTTTTCACAGTGAGGAGACAAATCCCCATTAGGTAGCGATTATGAGGGCTTCTTAGCTCATGTGGGAGCACATGTAGGATAAAAACTCCCCTATCAGGTGTACGTCATGCCTGAAAAGCTCCTCCAGTTCACGCTGCAATACCTGCAGGAATGTCTGTAATTTTGGGCAAGACCACAGTACATGTAAGTGGTGAGCATTGGTATCCCCACACTGGCGCCAGCATGTTGCTGATCTGGTGGTATGGTAGTGTGCTGTTATAGCTGGGGTGCAGAAAAATCTTAAGAGCAATTGCCAGGAGAACAATCTCCATTTATGGGAGCAGGTGATCCTTGATGTTGTGTGGCATATAGTGCCCCACAGTTGTGGGGTTATTTGAAGATCTAATTCTTCACTCCATTTTTCTCTTGTTGACCCTGTGTCCCCTCCGGCTGTCTCCATCAGGGACTTATAAAGGACCGAGATAGCATGAGGCAACATTCTGTCCTCATTACCTGTTGAAGCAGCCTCACTAGTTGAGGTATTCCTCTGTCATGCACTGCTTGGGGAGGGTGTCATAATGTCGCATCTGGGCACCGAAAAATCTGATTGTCACAGGTGATATTCTTGCCGGACCTCCCCAAATGATCTGAAATGGGGTCCCATCAAGAACTGTGTGAGTTTGGTAAGGTGTACATGCCTTCCCATTGATGGAATATATGGTCAGTTAGAGCTGGGGTGAAATTCTCCAACAGCCCAATCGGACATAGCAGAACCAGGAATGGAGTGAATTTTAGTGATTTACGTGCAGAGTGCCAGGCCTGTATTTGGTGTGCGATCCAGGGGTTCAGAGTCAGCCTCCCCAGCACAGGGGTATTCAGAGGAAGATGAGCCTCTTCAGATCTGTTTGTGGTAAAGCACCATCCTCTATCTCCCTCCATCGTGCAGGGGTGACCCTGAGGAGGCGTTGGGTTATGAAGGATAGGTGGGAGGCCCAGTAATATACTTTAAGGTTAGGAAGTGCAAGGCCTACATTTGTCTTAGGTAGAAATAGTGTTTTAAGTTTGATTCTAGGCCATTCTCCTGCCCAGATGAAGTCAGTGATGGCCTTATTACATAAGCAGAATAATTTGTTCGGCAGACTGAGCGGAATATTCTGGAAGAGATGGAGTGCCCTAGGGAGGATCACCATCCTCACCACTTCAGCTCTCTGGATCAGGTTCAAAGTGAGTATACGCGATCTTTCAAGATCTTGCTTCAATTATATGGAGAAAAGCAAGTAGTTGTTTTGCATGGCATCCTCTGCTTTATGTGACAGATAGATGCCTAAGTACTTCAACTTCTCCAATCCCCATCGGAATAGGTACCTTTCTTTAAGTGTCTCTGGGGATTGAAGTCGAAGGTCAAGGCGTGCATTTTACTGGTGTTAAGTCGGTATCCTGAGTAGGTTCCAAATTCTTCCAGAATGCGGAAGACTGATGGAATTGATTGTACGAGGTTTGTGAGGAATAATAGAACATCATCCGCATAAAGGGCTATGCGGTGTTCAGCTTCGTCCAACCTTACTCCCGAGATTACCAGGGCCAATCTTATTGCCTGGGACAAGGGCTCAATACAAATAGCGAACAGTCCAGGGGATAAGGGGCAGCACTGACATGTCCCCCTAAAAAGGGGGGAATAGAGTGGTGTCCAGACACTTTAACACATGTCTGAGGGGCCGCGTATATTGTCTGAATGATATTTATGAAGGTGGCTGGGAAGCCCATTGTGGCCATGGTGGCGAAGGGGAAAGGCCATGACACATGGTCAAAGGCCCTCTCAGCATCTAGGCTGAGAAGGACTGATGGGACATTACAAGACTGCATCTCGTGGACTAAATGTAGGGCCCTTCGTGTATTGTCTGTAGCGGATCTGGAGCTTACAAAGCCCGTCTAATCTAGGTTAATCAGAGTTGGGAGGACCACATCCATTCTTCGGACCAAGATGGACATAAGGTACTTGTAGTCCATATTGAGCACCGAGATTGGCCTATAGAAGCCACACTGTAGGGGATCCTTGTCAGGTTTTGGGATGAGCGAGATTGTTGCATAAGCCCAGCTAGGGGGAGGTGCCTCTCCCTGCATTACTTCATTGACAGCGTTAAGTAGTAATTAGCTTATTGCTTGTGCCGTGCCTTTATAAAATTCCTCTCCATACCCATCGGGGCCAGGAGCTTTCTGTGATTTAGATCTGGCAAAGGCATGTGCCAGTTCCTCTGTGGTGACTGGTGCAAACAGGTTGTTTTGCTGGTCCAGGGTAAGTCCTGGTAAGTTTAGGGCCGACAAAAAAGCCTTGATAGACACTGGGTCTGTCGTGTTTTCCGGGGTGTAGAGGGCTCTATAGTATTGGCAAAAAGCGTAGGTTATATTCTCCAGTTTGGTGTGATGTATGCCCATGTTTGGGTCCCTTATAGCCATTATGGTGGATATTTTACGCTGTTGGTGTAACCGATATGCTAGAAGACGAGAGGCCCGCGGGTCTATCTCGCCATATCTCTGTTTCAAATAAGCCAGTGCTATTTCAGTCTGTTGAGAGCATAGTGAGTCTAGTTCCTTTTTGGTCTGTTTAATCTGTTCTAGTACGGATTGGTCTTCCTGTTGGTGTATTATTTGTAGAATCTGTAGTGTCTGTTCTAGTTATGTCTGTTTTTCTTTCCTTGCTTTGGCTAGTGTGGCTGTATGTTTTATTAGGTGGCCTCTGAGGACCGCCTTCAGGGTGTCCCATCGGATAGTTGCAGAAATTTCCAGATCTGAGTTATCCTGAATGATCTCTCCAATCCCCTCTTTTAAGAAATTCCCTAAACTGTTCATGCTTCATATATACTGGGTTCAATCTCCACCTGGTATTGAGCCTCTCTATGCCTAGGTCCCATGTGGTTTATACTGGGGCATGGTCTAAGTGTGCTGTAGCTCCCATTGTGGCATTGGCTAGCAAACCCAAATTCTCTTTTTGCATATAGCAGTGATCTAAGAGTGTGTATGTTCCATGGACCGCTGAATAGTATGAGTACCCTCTGTTCCTTGAGTGTATGTATCGCCAGACATCTACCAAGCCCACCTCCCGGATGAATTGTTTAAAACATTTGTGTGAGGTTGGCTGCCTACCCCTCACAGCTCTAGACATGTCTAGGGAGGGGATTGGGGCAATATTAAAGTCCCCTGCCAATATCAGGGTGCCCCATGTCATCTCAATCACTTTATCAAGCAGGAGTCGGATTGTCGGTGAATTAGTGGCTGGTGGGAGGTATAAATTCACTAGCGTTACTTCCCAGTCTTGTAGAAACCCTTGGACTATGACCAGCTGGCCTTCTGGGACCACCCACTCCTTCAGCATCTTGAAGGGGGTGTGGTCGGAGACAAGTATGGCAACCGCCCTTTTCCTGCCCCCCCCATTGCCGAGGAAAAGACCTGCATAAAGCCCCTTCCCTTAAGTTTGCTGTGTTCAGCAGGTGTCATATGAGTCTCTTGCATATATACTATTTTGGCTGTGGATTTATTTATTAAGGAAATAATCCTTGACCTTTTTATCAAGCTACCCAGGCCATTCACATTCAGAGAATATACTTTCAAGTGCTTGTTGGCCATTTATACAATATACATACATACATTGGTTTATTCCGCCTGGCTCGTGTCACTTCTAACATAACCACTGTCAATACTGTTATGACCTTGTGACTGTTTACTATCTTCCTAAGGTGTAGGTCCACTGTATAAAAACTAACGGGGGACCTGAACAACATGAGGCCCAAAGTTGATAACCTTGGATCAGGGTAATCAACTTTCCCAACATTATACACAACTCTATCTAAGTTATCAACTAGTGAACTGAAAAGGGAAATTTCCCTTAACCTTTGGTGGTTACAGGTAAATCCTTGAGCCAACTGGGCTACCAGAACTAGCCTGATCCACCATCCAACTGTGGTACTTCCATCAAGTTTGTCATTCCTCATGACCCAAGGGGGCTCTAAGCCTCCTTTGTGAATCCCCGGAGCTACCCGGGTATATCGTGACACTCTTAGTGTCAATGGGGAAAAAGGGAAAAGAGGTTTTGGGACCTCCATAGCTCTCACACTCACCCCCATTAGTCCAGCAGTAAATATAGGAGAGTGACTGAGAGAATTTACAATGCTGTGGTCTAATATCCATTATATCTGATGAGGAAGGGGGTAGATCCGCCGGGAGCCCGGGCCTAGCCGCCCCCTCACAAGGAGGGTGGGAGCACACTGCCCCCTCTCCACAGCCCCGGCAGAAGCCGAGATTGGGGAGAGTGAGGCCCTCCCAGGGCAACCTGCATTTCCCATCCCTCCACAGCCCCCAACTGTACGCCCTCCCACAATTTAGTTATTAGTAGATGCTGTTAGTAAACAGCATCCCAGTCTGATAGAGTAACCATTGTGGATCCCTTGCCATTGTGGACATTAAGTAGCTATCAAGTCCAGCAGCGGCAACTGGGATCCTAGAAGAAGAAGAAAAAAGCAACCAGTACAGCTTCCCTAGTGTATGTGGGAGGGGGGGTGTCCATGTCAGGGAGAGGTTAGGGCCTGGAAGTTAATGGGATTGGTTTTCTCTAAGGGGTTAATCAATAGATGAGAAGCACCTCGGCAGCTAGTAGGAAATAGATTTGTTAAAAGTGTTATTAAAAAGTGAGGAAAACAAAGAAATATTAATGTAGACTGGGACTTATCCGATCCTGCAGCGTTGATTTAGTTCATTGATCTGGATAAGCTGCGAGAGAAATGTCCGCAGGTGTTCAATCAGAATTTCTGACCCCCAGTCTTCTTTATCAAGTCCGGATTATTTAGTTGCAAGTGGCAAAGTAAGTCCTAGGAGCAGGTTGCCAGTTTCCCTGTGCGATCTTTCAGCGGTCTTCAGTGGGTGCTTCTGGGGCCGGTTGTCTACAGAGGATGCTTATCGGTGAATGGCAGTTGTTCCACGCCACATAGGGTACTGGTTATCTGTAGAATGGCCTCCCTCCCCTGTCACCTGCATGAGTCCCACTGTCCTGTGCTCCACACTTGTTGCACCAGTTTGGATGCAATTGTGGATTTGTTCACATTTGGCCCCTGGATTACATCTATGTTACATTATTTAAGCTCCGTGGCTGCCTCTTCTGCATTCCCAAAGGTCTGGGCTGCCTCCTGGAAAAATAGCGTCAGCTTTGCAGGGTATGGGGTTCTAAAATGTAGGCCCACTATCTTTAAGGCCCACAGCACTGGGATGTACTGTTTGCGGCGGAGCATGATCTCAGGGACAAAATCATTTTCCAAATAAAGTCTGCTTGTTCCAAACATAACAGTACCTTGTTTCCATGCCGAGTGCAGTATCGTCTCCTTCTCTTGAAACTTAAGGAAACGCACAAGGATTGCCCAGGGGCACACCCCTGCAGCCGGTCTCGGACCTAACGTGCGGTGTGCCCTCTCTATTTCCATAGAGAGTGGCTCCGGTGTATTTATTCCATCTGAAAGCAGCTGTTTAATAAAGTGGAGCATGTCGGTGCCCTCTGCTCCCTCCGGGACCCCTGAGATGCATACATTGTTATGCCTATTGTGACTTTCGGCATCCTCTGCCCTTGCCTGTAGGCCCTGGATACTCTGGTGCAGCTGCAGTATGGCATGCTCCGTGCTGTCCACTTGCCAGTCCACCTCCGAGGCCTGGAGTTTGAGATCCTCTTGTTGTTTTTCTAGTTTTGAGAGGTCAGTACGAAGGGCTGTGGCGGTGGACCTCATTTCTTTCCTGAAGTCTCTAAGTTCACTAAGCACTAGGGACATCTGTCGCTGTATTGTGCTCAGGGGCGATGTTTTGTCTGGGATCTGATTTGGCGGGAAGAGACCGAGGCCTGCGAGCCCTCAGTGCCGGAGTCCCCCAACCCCGACAATCTGCTTTCATCTCTGTCCTCGTCTGGTTTAGTGCTGGATTGATCACCTCCCTTCACATTTCTGTTATCCTCCGTCGCTGGGATACGAAATCTTTCTGATGAAACAGGAGTATTAGGAGGAGTTATTTGGGTTGAGTAGTGAGCCTATTGATCTATGCTGCCATTCGAAGTGTGACGTCACCAGAAGTCGAATTGGGAATTTTTAAAACCTCTTGGTTTGATTTTCATGCCTAATTGTATGGAATGTCTTGGGGGGTTCCTGTATATGTAGTTATGCTTTCTGTATATTCATGTATTACTATATGTTCTATTCTTACAAAATTTATACATGATAGTCTGTAGTTAGGAAAAGTCCTATGCAAAAAATAGACATTCCAACACTAGTCATGATTTCATGGAATTAATATGTATTCCACGACCGGATGGTCTGTACATTACCTCATTTGTTTTTACCTTTGCTTTATTAATTTGAATTTTGCATGTGTATACGTAATTTGCATATGCAAGGGTATATAAGGAGCACTACTGGGTGTTGTAAGTTACAGTGGCCCACTCTAGGGCGACACCCCGATAGCGAATCCAAAACAGACCATTACAGTGGCAGTCGCTTAATAGTCTGTTTTCACTGATGCTTTTCTGCCCTCCTGGAAACAACTCTGACCTAGAGTTGATTATATTGAATGTGGGGGTACAGGGAGTAGCCCCCTGCAAAAAAACACTTCCTTTTGTGATGGCACAATACTGGTGTCAGTATTATGTCATCGCTGTGTGGGAGGTCAGCAAATTTACTGCTGATCACAAGTGGTGCTTCCAGTAAATTACTTTGAGGAAGCTTGGTAATCCTGAGTGAAATGTCAGTCTTTGGCGGTGGCTGTGCCTTGACATTATAGTCATGTTCTGGCGGTTGCTACCCGCTCACTGTTAGTCACTGGATGTTAACTGCAATTTTTTTTACGAACATACGAAATTTGCCAGCAGATAAAGACCTAGAGGTCTATCAAGTCTGCTCGAATGTACAGCTAGCATCCCTTATTCTGCAGCTGCCCCTTCCTTCCACCCTTCCCCTTCCCCTTCATTAACCCTCCCCCTTGTCCTGTCCCATCCCCTTTTGAAGCAGTCCACTGTTCTACTGGATACCACTTCTGCAGGTAACACATTCCACCCAGCCACCACCCTCTCTGTAAAAAAGTGTCTCCTCATCCTCCTCCTGAACCTTCCTCCTCTGGTCTCATATCATGGCCCCTGGTGTCCCTCCCTCCCTTACTTTGAACAGCCCTCTGTACCTGTCTTGTTTATTCCTTTCATGTACTTAAAGGTTTCAATCATGTCCCCGTCCCTCCTCTCTCAAGTGAGTACATGTTCAACTCCCTCAGCCTCCTCTCGCACAATAAGTCCCCAGCCCCTGATCATCTTTGTCGCCCTGCGCTGCACCCTCCAGTAACTTAATGTCCCTCTTCAGATATGGGCGCCAGTACTGCACGCAGTACTTCAGGTGCGGTCTAACTAATGACTTATACAGTGGCAGAATCACCTTCTCCCTCCTCGAGGATATACCCCTTGCAATACGACCCAGCATTTTGTTGGCCTTCGCAGCTGCCTTCCTACATTGTGCTAAGTTGTTCATTGACCCTGTAATGAGCACACCCAGATCCTTCTCCTCCTCCTCTGTCTGGGCTAGCTGCGCTCCCCCCAGCTGGTAACTCCTCCTTGGGGTCTTCATCCCAAAATGTAGCACCTTGCACCTTTTTGTATTAAACCCCAATTGCCAGGTGTCTGACCAGGTTTCAAGCTTTGCCAGATCATCCTGCAACCCCTGCCACCCCCCTTGGTCATCCACCACTGCTCTTACCTTGGTATCATCAGCGAACAGACTGATCTTGCTCTTGATGTCCAATGATATGTCTGCAATGAATATCCCAAACAACACTGGTCCCAACACTGAGCCATGTGGAACACCGCTCGTCACTACTCTTGGGTGTGAGAGCTCCCCACCCACCACCACCCTCTGTTGCCTTCCCTGAAGCCAGTTTCCTACCCATTTCACCAGCTTTGCACCCACCCCTGTGCCTACTAACTTACTTCCCAGCCTTCCATGCAGCACCAAGTCGAATGCCTTACTGAAGTCCAGATACAGGATATTCACTGCATGGCCCCTGTCCAGTTGCCTAGTTACCCAGTCATAGAACTCCACCAGGTTGGTTTGGCAGGATCTGCCCCATTTGCAGCCATGCTGTCTGCTGTCCTGTAGTTCTTTGGCCTCTAGGAGGGCCACCAGCCTCTCCTTCAGGATAGTCTCCATTAGCTTACCCACGATGGATATGAGGCTCACTGGTCTGTAGTTTCCCGGTTCATCCTTGGGGCCACTCTTGTGGAGGGGCACCACATGAGCCATCCTCCAGTCCTGAGGTATGCACCCTGAATGTAGTGAAGCATTAAATAGGTCTGCCGAAGGTCCTGCAATGACCTCTGCCAGCTTCTTCAGTACCCTGGGGTGGATGCCATCTGGGCCTGGCACCTTGTCCACCCTCTGTGCCTTCAAACCCTCCTGAACTCTGCCCTCCATGATTTCCCCATCTGTCACCCCTTCCCCCCGTTTCTGCCATTTCTCCCCCCTTGGGTGTCACCCTCCTCTTCTCTTTAGTAAATACTGAGCAGAAGTACTCATTTAGTGCTTCTCCTTATCGCACCCTGCTTCCACCCAACCCCTCATTCCTAATTCTTACTATGTGGTCCTTACAGCTACTTTTCTCCCTGATGTACCTAAAGAAGTCCTTCTCCCCTTCTTAATGCCTTGTGCCAGCCTGAGTTCCGTAGATGCCTTGGCCCCTTACTGCCCTTGTCACCTCCTTTCAGTTCCATCAAGTACTCCTCCCTGTCCTCCCCCCTCCCTGTTTTCTTGTACTTCCTAAAGGCAACTCTTTTCCTCCTTACCTTTTCCATGACCTCCTTGCTCAACCAGTTCGGTTTCTTAGCCCTAGCCTTCTTGCTCTGGGCCATGCAGCAGGTTTTGGTTGCCTCCACTATCCCCAGCTTTATGAGCTCCCACCTCTGGTTAGTGTCCATACTAGATTGAATTCTGTCCAGGTACCCTTTCACCACTTCCCCCCATCCTCCTAAAGTCGGCCCTCTGGAAGTCCACCACTCTTGTGCCAGATTCCACTCCTTCCTTGCCCATATCCAATGTGAGCCATACTGAGTGGTGGTCACTCCCTGACAACGGTTCCTCTACTGTAAGTTCTCTCACAAAGTCCCCATTTGCCAGCACAAGGTCAAGGGTATTCCCTAACCTGGTTGGTTCACTGACCATTTGCAGCAGGAAGCTGTCCTGGAAGGCATCCAGCAGTACCTGCTCCCTTCAGTTCCTGGTTGTTGGGGTACTCCAGTCCACTCCTGGCATGTTGAAGTCCCCCACAATCACCACACTACCCTTCTCGCAGGTCCTCTTGATCTGCCCCACTAGTTCCCTGTCTAACTCCTCTGTCTGAGATGGTGGCCTGTACACCACTCCCATTCTAAGAATCCTATTCTTGGAATCCTGGATTTGCATCCAAAGTGACTCCATACTACCCTCCTCCCCTTCCTCCCTTACACACTTCAGTCCTTCCTTCACATATAGTGCCACACCCCTTCCATTCCCAATCACCCTGTCCCTACGAAATAACCTGTACCCTGGTGCAGACAGGTCCCAGTCATTGTATTGGGTGGGCCATGTTTTATTAAATAAACAATAAGATTTTATATCTGTTTGTGTGTGGAGTTACTGCTATGGGTGCTGTAGACTCTCCTACCTTGTGCCACTATCATGTTTATCACTTGGATTTTACCTCAGAGAGATGTATCGGGCACCATCTCTGAAATTCTTAATCTGTTTTCTCTAGGAGTGGGAAGAAGTTAGTATGAGCATTTCTATTAAGGTTAGCTAATAAAGTAATACCCAAAATGTTATTATACTTGACTAAAGAATTTGAAAATGACAATGGTTTGTGATATGGAAGTCAATTTCATATGTAATAAGGAGGGCTTCAAATTTACTAACATTGATCTTGAAACCTGAAAGAAAAATTAAAAAATCATCAACAATCCTTGAGAAGGATGGAATACATGTGGCTGACTGTGTTAGGGTGAGTAGACCATCATTTGCACATCATCAATTTATGATACCTACCTACAATAGTTTAATTCCAGTAATTGCAGTAAAAGTTCTTATCTTAATCAGTAGAGGTTCTAATGCAAGGATAAACAATAGCAGGGACAATGGACAACCTTGTCTAGTTCCTTTCAAGATGGCAAATGTTTCTGTGGAGACACCGGCTACTTTTACTTTAGATGAAATATCTATACAGAACATTGACCCATTTGCAAAAGTGTTCTCCAAAATTATATATATTTTTGGATGTTTATTGAATAGGGCCATTCAAGCCTGTCAAAGACATTGTTTGCATCCAGAGACACTAGAAATGGGACTGAAGCGAGATTTCTTTTCTTTTTTTTTTCACATCAAAAAGTAATTTTGTTATGAAAAAAAATACCATACACTGTACAATTAGTAAACACAAAAGTTACATCCTGATACAGAAGCCAAGGAGGCAGTATAGCACAGAGGTTTAAGGCCCTGGCTGCAAACCTGGAGACCTGAGTTTGATTCCTACAGCCCCTACTTGCAAACTGTGTGACCCTGAGCAAGTCGCACAACTTCCTCGTGCTCTCAGGTCACACCTGGAAACATGCTTCGGCTTAGTGTACCTTTTCTGGTTAAATAATTTCCCCTTATCTGTCACAAAACTGACTTGACTAAATCAACCAATGTCCTTCCAATAAAGAGTTGTACTACTATGGTTACCAGTTATAACCAAACCAGATTTTGTATAATCCCATCCAACATGCTTTCCCCACCCAAATACAGAGTTTAACTTCCCAAAGTCCCCATGACCTGACCCAACAATTGACGTCCCATAAATCAGATCCAGTCCAGCCACCTGGATTAGGGTGACCAACATCTTTCTTATTTGAGATCATGTCACTGTACTACGACACTCCCAATAACTCTGCTTTGTAATGCATTTTGCAGGTTTGTAATGCGGAACAGGGCAGAAACCAGTTTCTTGAAACATGAATAATGTGCAGGGCTTTTCTCAAGAGATCTGCACTGTTTCATCCTTGTACAAATCCCGCTTTGGTCTGGATGAATCTGTTTCTGAATAATTCTGTTTACTCTGTTAGGAAGCATTTTTGCAAGAATTTTGCAATCTACAGTACCTTAATTAGTGATATGGGTCTATAACTTTCATGTAATGTACTGTCTTTCTTCTTCTTCAGAATGACAAAGATTGCCAGAGTCCCAGTGGAATCAACATGAGCATATGCTCTTTGTAGAGCTGGTGCAATATTCTGTATGTCAGTTTAGTCAAATTCACCAGTTAAGCTGTCTGTTCCTGGTGCTTTAACACTAAGTAATGACATGGTAGCTTTTATAATTTCCTCCTCTGAGGTGGTCTTGTGCAGAGATTCTCTGTCCAGATCATTAATAGAGAAGAGATTTAAATTACACAAAGAAGTTTCTAACTTAACTACATGGAAGTTAACCTCTGATTGATATAAACTAGAAAAGAATTGTTTGAGGGACATTGTAATTTGTTCTGGTGTCAGTACTAATTTTCCCCTTTTTATCTTTTATAGCTGTGACTTTGGTTGATTCTGAGATCTTGCACAGTTTGTTGACCTAGAAACACAGAAACATAGAATTGACGGCAGATAAGGACCGCTTGGCCCACCTAGTCTGCCCATTTCCTTACCTACAGGATAAGCTGCAGATCCTAGTTAACCAACAGCTTATTTCTTCCTAGCCCCCACAAGAATTGCCTTATGTCTGTCTCATGCATTCTTGAATTCTCCCACAGTTTTAGACCCCACAACCTCCTCAGAAAGGCTGTTCCATGCATTCACCAACCTCTCTGTGAACAAAATGCTTCCTCACATTGCCCCTGAGCTGTCCCCTCTATCTTCAAAGTGTGTCCCTTGTTCTTGCACATCTCTTTTCTGAAAGATGCTACCTCTTGAACTTTGTTGATTTCACTGAGGTACTTAAAAGTTTCTATCATGTCCCCCCCCTCCCTCCTTTCCTCAGGGGTATACATATTAGCTCCTTGAGTCTCTCCTCATATGGCTTCTCTTGCAGACCCTGCACTATTTTAGTTGCCCTCCTCTGGACTGCCTCCATCCTGTCTATGTCCTTGTGGAGATGGGGTCTCCAGAACTGGATGCAGTACTCCAGATGGGGTCTCACCAACTGTCTGTACAGAGGGATAACAACTTCCTGTTTTCTGCTGGTGATGCCCCTACCTATACATCCTGGTATTCCCCAGCCCTCCCTACTGCCTTCTCACATTGCTTGCTAACCATAAGGTCCTCTGATATGATTAACCCCAGGTCCCTTTCAATTTTTGTTGTTGTTTCTATCCCCCCATTGAGTAATCTTCCCAAGGGTTTTTGTTTCCCAGGTGCATTATTTTGCCCTTCTTTGCATTGAATCCAATCTGCCATACTTCTGACCATTCCTCCAACCTTGCTAAGTCCCTTCTCATCTTTCCATGCCTCCTTGTGTATCAACCCTGTTGCAGATCTTTGTATTATCTGCAAAGAGGCATACTTTTCCTTACAGTCCCTTTGCAATGTCACTTATAAAGACATACAAAGGGACTGGGCCCAGTACTGAACCCTGTGGTACCCCACTAGTAACCCCTCTTTCTTCAGAGTGGACTCCATTTACAATTACCTTCTGTGTCCTGTTGTCCAGCCAATGTTTTACCCAGGCTACCACCCTGGGACCCACTCCCAGGCTGGTTAATTTGATTATCAATCTTTTGTGTGGGACTGTGTCAAATGCCTTGCTAAAGTCTAGGTAGGTGATGTCCACAGCCCCTCCCTGGTCTACTACATTGGTCACCCAGTCAAATAAATCAATTAGCTTCATCTGACATGACCTTCCCACTGTGAACCCATTCTGCCTTGGGTCCTGTGCCCCACTTTCCTCTAGGTACTCAACAATTCTTTCCTTCACAAGTGATTCTGTCACTTTCCCTACCACAGAGGTCAAACTGACAGGTCTGTAGTTTCCTGCTTCTGTCTTGCTCCCACTTTTGTGAAAGGGAATCAAATCCACCTTCCTCCAGTCCTCAGGTACCACACCATCCTCCCATGATTTGTCAAAAAGGGTAGTCAGTGGTATCACTAGTTCTCCCCTTAATTCGTTTAGAATTCTGGGGTGAATTCCATCAGGCCCCATTGCTTTGTCCACCTTCAGTTTTAGGAGTTCTTTCAGAACCCTTTCTTCTGTGAAAGGACTGGGATTGACCCCCCCTATCCAGAGTGCTTCTGTTAATTGGATAAGGCACCTCCCCTCCTCCTCTTTTGTGAATACTGAGCAGAAGTATTCATTCAGTATCCCTATTTTTTCGCTGTCCCTCTCTGCCCACTCACCGTCCTTTCTATTCAGCCTCACTATCCCTCCCTTTGTCCTTCTATGCTCCCTGATATACCCCTTCTTAACCGAGTTGGCTATCTTTTCCTCAGTTTGGGCCTTTGCTATTCTGACTTCCCTCCCTGCATCCTTCTGCCTTAACTGGTACAGCTCTCTGTCCTGCTCATTCTGTGTTTCCTTATACTTCCAAAATGCTATCTTTTTCTCCCTAACCTTCCTCGCCATCTCTTTTGAGAACCTTAGTGGCTTTTTCTTTCATTTTGATTTGTTTATTTGCTTCACACAAAGGCTTGTTACCTCTGTGATGGCAGTTTTCATGTTTCCCCACTGTTGCTCCACCCCTCCTTCTAATCTGTTTGCTAGTGTTTTTCTAAGGCACTTTCCCATCTTGCCAAAGTTAGCCCCCCTGAAGCCCAATACCCTCACTTTTGTATGTCTTGACTCTGTAGCTGGGTTTATCATGAACCACACTGTTTGGTGGTCACTTGTTCCCAGTTGGCTACCCACTTCTAGATCTGAGATCCTCTCGCTGTCCCCATTTGAGAATATGAGGTCTAAGATTGCTCCCTCACAAGTGGGTTCCAAAACTAGCTGTCTGAGGCATGCCACCTGTAGGGCATCGAGAATGGCCATGCTCTTGGATGTGGCTGCAGCAAAGGTGCTCCAGTTAACATCTGGCATATTCAGGTCCCCCATCAACAGTATCTCCCCTTTCTCTGCCATCCTAAGGATGCCTTCTATCATATCCTTGTCCATTCCCTCTTCCTGACATAGGGGTCTGTATACAACCCCTGTGCGGATTGTGGTGCCATTTCCAGTCTCTAAGGTGACCCACAGTGGCTTTTCTCCTCCCTGTTTACTTTTTTTTGTTCTGTTGCTTTCATCCCTTCCTTTACATAGAGAGCTACTCCTCCCCCCCCCTTCTACCCTCCCTGTCTCTCCTGTATGTTGTGTACCCTGGTATGTTAACATCCCAGTCATGGTTCTCTGTGTACCATGTTTCTGTGGCTGCTACGATTTCCAGTTATCCCCTTTTCCATCAAGGCCACAAGTTCAAGGAGCTTGTTACCCAGACTATGGGCATTGGTACTCATTACCCTCCATTTCTTGATGGCCTTACCCCTTTTTGCCCCATCCCTGTCCTTACTGTCTTTGTCATTTTCTCCATTTACCCCAGGCCTTCTCCCTATCGACATCTCTATCTATCTCACTTACTACCCTGATTTTGTTTGGGGGGGCTAGGATTTCCCTGCTCCTTTCCAGTGCCTCCCCCTTGGCTAGTTTGAATGCTTGCCGATGAAGCATTTAAACCTATCACCTAGGATCCTGGTTCCCCCTTCTAGACAGATGCAGACCATCACGCCAGTATAGGCCTGCATCACTCCAGATGGCCCCAATGAAGCCAGATCCCTGAGCTCTGCACCAGTTTTTCAACCACTGATTGAATCCCATGGTGTGAAGCACCCTAGCTTCATCCATGCCATAGATAGGGTGGACCTCCGAGAAGGTTACCATGCATGCTACTTGTCTAAGGCCCCTCCCCAACTCCACAAACTCTTCCTGCACTGCTCTGATCCCTTTAACAGTCAGGTCATTTGTCCCTAGGTGGACAATGACATCCAGTTCCCTCCCCATGCAGCTGCTCCAGCTATTCTGAGGATTCGCTCCCTGTCCCTCCAAGCCATGGCGCCAGGCAGGCACCTTACCTCCCTCTCCTCTTCCTCCCCCAGTTCTACCCTCTTAACAATGGAGTCCCCCCCAGGAGTTGTTTCCTTTCCCTGTGGGGTCCCATGCCACCCTCCTGTGGGTCTCCTTTGTGGAGGTTCCCAGTATCCTCCTTGGTCTCCACTGTGGGTGCCTCCATAGAGGAACCACACTTTGCCAGAATGGCATATGAATTGTGGAGAGGTACAACTGGAGGGATATCGTGGCAGTCACTGAAACATGGTATACAGAAAGCCGTGACTGAGATGTTAATATACCTGGGTACACAGTCTACAGGAAAGACAGAGAGGGCAAAAAGGGAGGAGGGGTGGCAATCTACATCAAGGAAGGGATCAAGGTGACTGAGATAAAGGGAAAGCAGGGAGGAGAGGAGGCACTGTGGGTCACACTGGAGTCAGAAAATTGCACCACTATCTGCACAGGGGTTATCTACAGACCCCCCATGCAAGAGGAGGAAACAGATAGGGTAATGCTAAATAGCATCCTTAAAATGGCAGAGAAAGGAGAAGTGTTGTTGATAGGGGACCTAAATATGCCTGATGTTAACTGAAGCACCTATACTGCAGCCACATCCAGGGGCAAAGTCAATCTGGATGGGGGAAACCCACCTGTGAGGGGTGATATTGGACCTGGTGCTCACAAATGGAGACAGAATAATGGATGTATCATTGGGCAGCCATCTGGGGTCCAGCGACCACCATTCAGTATGGTTCAGGGTAAAGACAGTAGAAGAACCAAGCCACACTAAAGCCAGAGTCCTTGACTTCGAGAGGGCCAACTTTACTAAAATGGGTGAATGCCTCAAGAAAACACTGGCACAGCGTGAGGAAGGGGGAGTAAAGGTATAGTGGGAGAACCTCGAGAGAGCCATAACAGAGGTAACAAGTCTTTGTGTGAAGCTAGTGAACAAAGCTAGAAGAAAAAAAAATTTCAAAACAAGCAGCAGGGAAGGTTAGAGAGAAAAAAACTGGCATTCAGGAAATACAAGGAAATGCAAAGGGAGGAACATAAGGAACTGTATCAGGCAAAACAGAGGGAGGTGGGTAAAGCAGTCAGAAGTGCAAAGGCAAAAACAGAGGAAAGGAAAGCTCAGACAGTGAAGGAGGAGACAAAACCTTTTTCAGGCACATAAGGGAAAGAAGAAAGGCCAGGGAAGGGATAGTGAGGCTTAGTGAAGGAAGGGGGGGGGAGTGGGCAAAGGGGGACCTGGAGAAGACTGAGATACTGAATGAATACATTTGCTCAGTATTCACAAAAGAAGGGGAAGGGGATGGACTGATACTAGCAAGTAGACACACACAGGAAAGAGAGGTGGACACCAGTCCATTCACAGAGGAGAGAGTCCTAAAGGAACTCTTGAAGCTGAAGGTGGATAAGGCAATGGGGCCAGATGGAATACATCCCAGAATACTAAAAGAGCTCAGAGAAGTGATACTGTCACCACCAACAGCACTATTTAACAAATTGTTGGAGGAGGAAGTAGTACCGGAGGACTGGAGGAGGGCGAACATGATATCCCTTCACAAGACTGAGAGACAGGTAGAAGTAGGTAATTATAGACCAGTCAGTACGACCTCAGTGGTGGGAAAGATGATGGAATTGCTGTTAAAGGAAAGGATTGTAGACTATCTAGAAGCCAGTGGGGCACAGGACCCAAGGCAACATGGATTCACAACAATAAGGTTGTGTTAAATGAATCTGATCAGATTTCTTTGACTGAGTGACAAGGGTAGTAGATCAGGGAGGGGCAGTGGACATGGTCTACCTAGATTTTAGCAAGGCATTTGACACAGTCCCACACAAGAGGTTAGTAAACAAGTTGGACAATCTAGGAGTAGGTCCCAAGGTGGTAAACTGGGTCAGAAATTGGTTTAGCAACAGGAAGCAGAGGATGGTGGTAAACAGAGTTCAATCTGAAGAAAGGGGGGTAACCAGCGGGGTCCCACAGGTTCAGTGCTGGGACTGATCCTCTTTAATGTCTTTATAAGTGACATTGTGGATGTACTTGAAGGGAAAGTATGCTTCTTTACAGATGACACCAAGTCTGCAATAGGGTTGACACTCTGGGGGGGGGTGTGGAGCAAATGAGGAGAGACTTAGGCATGTTGGAGGAGTGGTTAAGAGTGCAGCAGCTTGGATTCAATGCCAAGAAGTGCAAAATCATGCACTTGGGGAACAAAAACCCAGGGGAGGAATACACAATAGGGGGGAGGTATTAACAACAACCAAAATTGAAAGGGACCTGTGGGTAGTCATAAAAAATGATCTAAAACTAGCCAAACAATGTCAGAAGTCAGTGATGTAAGCTGGTGGAATGTTGGGGTGCATAGGAAGAGGTATCACCAGTAGAAAACAGGAGGTGGTGATGCCGCTGTACAGGCAGTTGGTGAGGCCTCATCTAGAGTACTGCATGCAGTTTTGGAGACCTCATCTCTGAAAGGACATCAACAGGGTGGAGGCAGTCCAGAGAATGGCAATGAAGATGGTGCAGGGGCTATACCAGAAACCATACGAGGAGAGATTGAGAGAACTTAATATGTATACTCTGGAGGACAGGAGGGAGAGTGGGATATGACAGAGACATTCAAATACCTCAAGGGGATCAACAGATTTCAAGAGGGCAGTATCTTTCAGAAAAGGAGATGTACAAGAACAAGGGGTCACAATATGAGGCTGGAGGGGGGCAGACTCAAGGGCAACATGAGAAAGTATTTTATTTTTTCACAGAAAGGGTAGTGGATGTGCAACCCTTACCCCGGCCAGGAGCAGCATCTTAAAACCAGGACCCCCCAACTTGCACCCAGACAAAGCATCAAGCCACAAGTTGGTATAAACAATAGGTATTACCTCTGGCACTGAGGCAAATACCTGGCTCAGCATCTTGGGGGGGGGGTAGAGTGCAAAATGAACATTGATATTTACTCTGAGTTCTGGGACAGAGGTGCTAGGGCTATGCTAGCTCTAACTTCTGAGGGGGCCCATAACAAATTCACACAGGGAAGCATGAATCGATTGTCCACAACTAGAACTGGGATTGTACAGTATGGCTTTATTCTGACAACAGATGGAAAATACAGAATGGGGTGGTCCCCCAGGTTGGAACTGACTTTTCAGGGCAACACACATTTTTTTCCAGAAACAACATTTGTCTTGAGCATTTAGTACATTATTTTCCACACAGAACTACCAAACTGTCCACCCCTCTGACCTAGGGATCTCTAAACATTTACTTCCCAAAGTGTATAGCTTGTGGGGGGTTCCACACACTTTAAAACATTTCATATTCTTTCCTCCTGATGAGATGCCCATACATGAACCAGTTAGCCCTGACTGAGGATTAAAATGGGCTATGCCCTCTCTGGCCTGAACCAGTCTCTGCCATTCCTTCTAGGTTACACCGCATGGATCCTGCAATTTACTTGGATTGCTAAAGGGTTCCCATCTTTAAAACTTCACATTCAGGACAATTTTGTGGTGATACAGGGACCCCAACAGGTGTAGTCTAGCCTTATGTCTGGGCACAAACACATCTGACAACTCCCTAAGAAACAGTCCCATGAACCTGTACTCACAGTTTTGTTTGTCCCTTTGATACAGACATGGATGCTGGAAGAAACACCTCTTCCTTTTACAGGTAGCTTGTCATAACCTCACACAAAACACTCATTCTTTCTCGGCAGCTGACACTCTTCAGGACCTTCAGAGGATTTCCCCTTGGATCCACAGAAACTGAAGTCCAAACCACTTCTCTGTGGAATGACTCACTGGGGTCCTGCTGGTAAAGATCTCCAATACTTCCTTTGGCAGGTTGCAGTCTCACTCATTGGGGTGAGAAAAAGAACAGAAGTCCTTCACCCAACCCTAGTACAGGCTGGTAAGCACCTCTACACTGAGAGCTCCCTCCTCACAGAGCTCCTGCACTTAGACTGACTACTGGCTGACTGACTGACTGAACTACTCTGACTCTCATCTGAACATTCTAAACTGCTACAGAGCAGCTGATTCTAAAGTGGCTTATGCTGCTGTGAGAATTCTAAATGACATAATCCATTCTCTCCTCAGACTAGCTGAGTAAACAATGATGTCATGTGTAGAGAGCTCCTAATAAGCCCTCCACCAGCTGCCCAATACCTTTCTAGGGCTAAATCTGATGGGATTCTAGTAACCAATGGGGATTGGATGGTTACACTCATCACCAACAGATGAAACTTGCTGTCCACAGCAAGTGCTTTTGACTGTAACACAGGCCATCCAACCTCTGGGTGCCGTACGAGGTGAGGTGGCTAGGCTCCCCCCTACCTATGCTGAAATATAGGCAGGTTGCACCAGAGAAACAGAGGCCCACTGAAGCATCTTCAGCTTCACCTAACCAACTATCTCGGGACACTCAGTGGCTCCTAAAGACTCCTAGAGACTGCCTGAAGCATGCCCTGACAGAACAGCACTGAAGGCCTGTATTTGAGTTAGGACCACCAGCCTGTCTATCCCCCTAGCCCTCTAGGGAAAAGCTATTTGACCCATGCTACCTACAGGGTACCTATACCCAAATTTCACAATTCTAAACTGTAGACTCCTTTAGAAACATACATTAGACATTGCAATGTATTTCCCAAACCCCAGAACTACCTTCTCTGTATCTGCAAAGCAGAAAAATGTTTAACATTCCTTGTCATACATTTCCCAAAACCCAAAAACACTCTAAAGGAGGACTCCGTGGAGCCCTAAACATCCTCTTCTTGTCTGCTTTTCTTCACTCAGGAACACCTGCAAAAGAAAACATTCCCAAACACATCCTGCAAGAAAAACACAGTAACCAAACCTCCTACCAGCAGATACCACACAATCCCAAAAAGATTTTAAGAGTTTTTCTACAAACGGCGATATAAAAATAGCAAAATAAACATATAAACATTTGGGGGAGGGAATCCCTACAAAGACCTGGTACTAAGGGAAAATGTCCTGAGTGCAGAAGGCACTCCATGCAAGAAGAGTTTCTATAGGCCAAAGTCTGCTGAAAACTGTTCTTGGCACAGGCTCGAGGCCTTCTACTACTGCAGTCCAGATCCAGGAGTCTCTTTCGGACCAACAGCTCAATGGACATCTTCACTTACGGACACAGTCAATAAAATAAAATGTAAAGAGAAAGTTCTGGCCTACCATATCCTGAAGTGCATTCTGACAATCTTTGTCACCTCTCTGGATCTGGTTGAAGACAAATCTTCAGATCAGGATCTTCCACACCACCTCTGGATCAGGTTGCTTCAGGTGAAGGTCGAGCTGGATTCACACGTACAGCTGCACCCACGTTGGTCTCCTCCACTTGGTGCTTGGCAGAAGATATGTACCATTAAAACTGCACCCACGTTGATCTCCTCCGCTTGGCGCTTGGCAGGAGAGATGCACCATTAAAGCTGTACCCATGTTGGTGCAGTGGCACTCAGAGGTAATACCACTCAGGATAGATAGATAGATAGATAGATAGATAGATAGATAGATAGATAATTTTATTTATAAGGCACCCAATTCCTGGGCCCCTGAGTGCTGTACAGCAAAACAATAATACAGTAATAATACAGTTGTTTAAAATTATGCAAGAAAAACACTCAAATATAGATATAAAATAAAATCTAAAAGGCCTATCTTATAATTCTAAGCTAAAATTCAGTCAATAAGGCCTGTTGGAACAGATATATTTTTAATCCTTTTTTAAAGGGTTCTACTGAGGGGGTCTCCCTTAGATAACCCAGTAAGGAATTCCACAGAGTAGGCACGGCCACTGCAAACACCCTATCTCCTGAGTGCTGCAGCCTAACCCTGGGAACCCTGAGGAGGCCTCCCTTGGAAGAATGGAGTCCCCGGGTTGGCAGGTAGAGAACCAGAAGATCTTGCAGACAAACAGGGCCCCTTTCATACTGGGTCTTATAGGTAAGGAGCCCTATCTTGAAGACAACCCTCCACCTGACCGGCAGCCAGTGCAGTTGGCGGAGGAAGAGGGTGATAAGTTCGGATCTCCTCACCCCAGTCAGAAGTCTTGCTGCCTAGTTCTGCACCAACTGCAGTCAGCAGAGGTTTCCTCAAGATAACCCAGTGTACAGGGCATTACAGTAGTCCAGCCTGGAAGTGACGAAAGCATGCATCAGCATGGTCAGGTCCTCTGGGGAAATCAGGGCTCAAATTTGGGCAATGTTCCTAAGATGGTAAAAGCCACTTTTGACCATGGCTGACATCTGAGCATCAGGGCATCGTCTAGGATCATGCCCAAATCCTTCACCTGTCTAGAGGGGATAAGGGGAACACTCCCCAACACCAGGCGGAGGGGTGCCCCCCTCCCTCCCGATGACCCGGATCCACAACCAGTACCTTGGTCTTGTCTGGGTTAGGCTTAAGCCAGTTGTGAGTCATCCACAACTGGATTTCCTCGAGGCAGCTGTTAAAAATGGAATCCAACAACTGATTATCGGTTGCACAGGACAGGTACAGCTGGGTATCAACTGCATAACAGTGAAAACCTAGCCCGTACCGCCTGATAATGTCCCCCAATGGGAGCATGTACACCATGAACAACAAGGGTGATAAGACCAAACCCTGCAGAACCCCACAACACAGATGCTTTGGGTTCGATGAAACAAGTCCCATTTTCACCCTTTGCACTCTGTCTGTCAAGTATGACCTGAACCAATGGATGACAATACCAGACAGGCCACACCAAAACCACAGGCGGTCAAGCAGCACCTCCTGGTCCATGGTGTCGAATGTCGCAGAGAGGTTCAGGAGAACCAAGATGGTATGGGCTCTCCTGTCCCTCACCATTAGGAGATCATTTAGCACCCTTACCAGTGCTGTCTCCATACTATGCCCCACCCGGAATCCAGACTGGAAAGGCTCATAGGCAGAGGAAAAGGCAAGATGTCTCTCAAGCTACATTGCCACCACCTTTTCTATAACCTTCCCTAAAAATGGAAGGTTCAAGACCAGCTTGTAATTGCTGAGGCAGTCTGGGTCCAAAGAGGGCTTCTTCAAAAGGGTCCTAACCACCACCTCTTTCAAGGACACTAGAAAGCCCCCGCTCCTCAAGGAACTCCAGACAACCTCAGCAACCACAGGTCCAATCAGGTCCAGACATCCAGCCAAAAGGCAGGTCGGACCTGGGTCTAGATCACATTGTGTAGGCCACAGCTTTGATATTATCCCTGTCACCTCCTCTACCCCAACCGGCTCAAACTCATCCCAGACAGGAGGAGCGTTCTGGCAGAACTCAGGTCAGACACTGCATCCCTTTTGAGAGATACATGAGGAGACCTCAGCCCTGATAGAGGACACCTTGTCAGCGAAGAATAGAGCCAGCTCCTCACGCCTAGTGCTGGAAAGTGCTCCCCAACATGGAGACCGGTAGGATATAAGAGCCTGTCTACCATGCGGAAGAGCTGGGCTGGTCTGCTCCTCACCGCAGCAATCTCCCTAGATAGAAATTCCATCTTCTTTTGGGAGATTGCCTCCTGATAATCAGCATAATGTGACCTCAGGGCCAATTTGTCCTCCATTGAGCTGGGTCTCTTCCAGCACCTCTCTAACCTCCGCCCCTTAGTCTTTAAACTCCGGAGAGCCTCATCAAACCAAGGAGGTCTCCAGTGAGTAGACAGGAGGTGGACACGAAAGGGTGCAATTGAGTCAAAGGCTGCAGCAACAGCCCCATTATAGGCTGCTGCTGCTTTCTCCAGTGCAGCCGCACAAGCTGCCTCAACACCCAATAGGTCCAGAACCGCCGATAGTCCCATAGAGGAAACTCCTCTTAACGGACGGTGCTAGATCATCTCCACAGGGGCAGGACCATCTAGGAGGAGGCCCTAAACATGAATCCCATAGTGCTATGATCCAACCAAACCACCAGATCAACACTGAGGTCTGTAATGTTTAAACCCTCAGAAAAAAACAAGTAAAGTGTGTGGCTGCCCAAGTGTGTCACAGATGTTACCTTTTGTGTCAGGCCCAGGGCCTTCATGCTCCTGAAGAGGTCACTTCCAAATCTCAAGAGCCTGCCATCGACCCAAGCATTGAAGTCCCCCAGGATGTCTATTCCCAGGGGATGATAGAGCAAGAGAACCCTAAAGCCTGCACCGTAGCCACCTCGGGCCGCCACACACTCAAAGGACCATGTGGGACCTACAGTTAGCACCGTGAGGTTCAGGCTGGATTTAAAATAAATGCCCCACCCCAGCCCCTGTGATCTTTTCTCAGGGTGTGTATCACGGAGCACCCGACCGGCACTGTCGCCTCTAAAATAGGAGCGGCATTCTTATCCTGCCAGGTCTCCGTGATGCAAGCCAGGTCGACTGAGGATATCAAGTCCACTATTATAGCGGTCTTGTTCCTCATCAACCCTGGCATTGCATAACACAACCCAAGTAGGATGAGGTGAGGCATCTGGTCCAGTTTTCTGCCTACCAGAGGTGGAGCCTTTGGGTATGGGAACTAAACATGGCAACCCCCTCTCAAGTTCCCATTTCCACATCTCCCTGCCCTCACCACGTGAATCCCCTAACACCCCGGCAGCCACTCGGGAGCCACCCACTCCAGACCTCCCCCTCCGAGCTATCCCCAAAACCCTACATCTCCTATAGGTCTCAACTGGAAGTGCCGGAAGCTCGAAGGGACAGCGGTCCAGGAGGTAGCCCTCAGAGTAGCTGCACCTTAACAGCTCTTGTCCCAAACACATTCCTCAACTAACCTCTCACTAAAATAACCAGTCCTCAAATTACCCACACTAATAACCCAAACAAACCCTAAATCAGTCCACAACTTTAAAAACAACCCTCACAATAACAACCCTCACCCTCCAAACCACCACACAACGTTTTAACAACCACACACCACTCACCCCCACACTCACACTCCAAACACTCCCCAAACACACAAACAAAATATTATAATTAAACAAACTAAAACACAGCTATTAACAGTTAAAGTCCTCTATACTTAATGTATAGTATTGAATTTTGAACAGTTCACGGTCCAGTATGATCCCAGTGAATAATGACACAGTTTTAATTGAAGAAGCAAGCCAAAAGCTCCACCATAAGTTCATATGTTAGAGGGTGAGCTCTCACCACCACCCCCACAGTTTGTCTGTTTTGGTAGCACTCTCACTGCCACACAACGTTATTTAAAATATGCATCAAATACAACTTAAGGCACTCTCACTACCTTGCCAGTTAAGTTAACCAATTCAGTACCAGCCATAGGCTCCAGTGTAGTCTTCAAAAGGTCTCCAACAGACACAGCCCAAAGCCCCAAAATCAATCTGTCACCTTGAAGTGCCCATACCAGCCGGCCCTGAGAAGATAATTGGGCCCGATGTTCAGAGCCCAGCAAGCCAGATTGCCTAAACCCCACAGCAGATACCCTATCCGAAAACGTCTCCACAACTCAAAATCACTGACGTATGCCCGGCACCAGTCTGATGGTCATCCATGACTTCCAGGGCACTCAATAGACACCCACCCTCCAGTCAGCATCCACAAACCCCCAAGGGAGACAGATTCAGTCAGGCACCCACCTTGGAGAAGAGCTAGCCAAGCTCGCCCCGTCCACCACAGTATGACCAGTCCTTTCTCGGGTGTTGCAGCGGCAGATATGGTCTTCCTCACACAGAACAAATCCTCCTCATAGAGCTGACCTGGCAGATCATCTGACTTCCAGCTTCGTTACACTTAAAGGTCATGCCCACCAGGGCCGGGCTTGATATTATAACAGCCACTACTTCAGAATCCTGGTAGATTCCACATCGGTCAGCTTCCCCTTCACCACTCGGGCACTCTGGGTTAAACTCTTGTAGCCCCTGAAGCCCTCCGGGAGATTCCTCCAATAAGACCTTCTCCTCGGGATCCACCTAGGCTGACTGAATAAATCCCAGGTAATTTACTGTGCTCTAAATGTAAAATAACTAGCACTGCTGGCGAAACAGTAGCGCTATTTTTGGCATCTTTCACGTCCGGTTCCCCAAACAAAAAACAGCCAGAGGAAACTCTAAACTTGCTCATTTGAGGCCCTAACTAAACTGTTGCTAAAATACAAACATACAAGATAAGACAAAATTTAAAATGGGCTTAGTTATTCTACAAACGATGGCTGCCTAGTGTGACTGCCATCTTGAACTTGATTAAGGATGAGGACCATAGACAATTGTCCCATCTGGATGAATCATTCTTTCATCGTGGACAGTCTCGTTGGCAGATATGTCAAGTATTCGGACAGAATCCAGGTAAAGGATGCGACCTCACTTCCTAAACTTTAATCTGTCATGGTACAGTTTAAGTCCCACAAATTTACACACATTGGATCTGATGGAACCTTGGGCTTCTTCCGATAACCAAGTCTCTCTCTGGTTCTCTATGGCCTTCCACACCCACCTTGGAAAAAATGGATATTTTTGTCCATATTTTGACTTAGCCCTGCGTCTGATCAGATGTTTCTTTTTGCTGCTTTTGGGCAGACTCAGTCAGGTGGCCTGGCTGGGGGATGGCCAGACCTGGTCAAGCCAGCTTTGGATTGTCACAGCAGGGAAAAAGCAATCCATCCCTGTAATTTCTATGACTTCTGAGCCCTGAACAGTCTCTTGTGGCTCACTTGCAGTTAGGGCCATTGGCAGCCCAGACTCACCACCAATTGCCTTATCAACTTGCTCCATTTCTGCTTGCGCTACAAGCTCTGCCCAGGAGCTGATAGCAGTTTCACCTCCAGACACAGTCCACTCCTTGCTTCATTCCGAGGTAGGTGCCTCCCGAGGTAAGGCATGCTCTATCTCATCTTTCCCAATTAGGCTTGGGCTTGGGCCTGCTGCCCACGGATCTATTGACTCAGCACCTGGCACATCTCTTTCCACCTTTTCTGGGGTAGAAAAGACCATTTCTTCCTGCTACTGCAAATCACTCAGGGTCACACCCTCGAAAAACTCTTTGACTAGCTCTTTCGGATCTTTCTGCCAGCATGCAGTTTCTCTGTGTGAAGCACAGCTGGGACCCCCACACAGAGTCCAAGTGGGCACTAAACCTATTGCTTTAGCCTTTGCTTGAACTGGGCCACTGGTCTCACACATTCCATATTGTTATCTGCACTCTTTGCAATGTGGTATCATCAAGACATCCCTCCCAGTCTTCATGCATAAAACACAGACATTAACTGGAAAACTAGGTAATGTGACATTTGCTGGCGCCCCTTCACACTAGTATAGCTTCTCATACTGTGCTAGCTCTCATTCCTGTTGTGCTACCCACACTCGGGCATGGAGTGGGTAACCTGACTTTCTGCTACTCATTTTGGGCCCTATGCACAAAGGGGTGGCTTGGCTATGTGCCATGTATCTTGGGCACGTAGCCACTCTGCTCCCATGCTCCCATTGCGCCCCCCATATGGGATGCACAAAGGGGGGCATGCAGACCCAACACACCTGATTTCCCCACGTCCATGGACCGCATTGCACTGGGGGCATTTGGGGGCATGCTGGTGCTACACAGTATTCACTAAACTGTGTAGTGCTGGCCACATGGGTGCGGAGATGGGCACAGGTTACAGCAGCCAGAACCATGCCATAACCCACTGTGGGCCCCCACAGACTCTGACCACCAGATGCCAGGGGACAGGGACAGTGCTCTCTGTGCTGCCCCTGCCCACTAGATAGCCAGAGAGGGCAGGGGCAGTGGGACAGGCGAGTGCCCATAACTTCATGTTGCTGGGGAGAGGGCCAGACCATGGTACATGCCCACTTACAGGGGCTCGGGGATATGGGAGTACCGCCACATTGTTGTTGGGGCACAGCTGCCATTGTGGGCATGCGGGCCAGAGGTGAGTCCCGACGCCGGGGTCCTGCAGTGCACCGGGATGGTGCTGTTTGCCGAGGGCTGGGCTGGTGCACAGACTGGTCATAGGGGCTATGCCATGTGGGTCTGGGTGCCTGCAGTAGGCATGCGGTACCCTGGACCCATGCATAACAGTCCAAATGAGCCACTGTTGGATGCAGGACGGGCATCCCATTGATAACCGCCAGGTTCGTGACTCGCCCAGACCACCCTGTGGAGTTCTGCATGCTGGTGGGGGGTGACAGGTGGCCTGCATTAGGACTGCCATGGGTGCACCTGTCCATGAGTGTGCAGAGTCACAGTGGGTACGTGACTTTTCCACGTACCTCCGCCTGCTTTGTGCATAGCACCCTTTGTCTGTAAAAGAAACGCACAAGTCCAAAATTACTGCTCTGGGCTTTGTACACTGGTTCTGACTGGTTTAATCTGAAAAAATCTCTTTGCTTTCTGTACTGCTGAAACAAGATGAATGACTTGCACTTTGTTTCCAACACACATTCTCTTTCTTTGCACATTTGCTGAAACTGTGGCCTGAATCTGCACATTTAACATCGAAACATAGAAACATAGAATTTGACGGCAGATAAGGACTGCTTGGCCCACCCAGTCTGCCCATTTCCCTACCTAATGGATAAGCTGCAGATCCTAGTTAACCAGCAGCCTACTTCTTTCTGCCCCCACCCCCTAGAATTGCCTTATGACTGTCCCATGCATGCTTGAATTCCACCACTGTTTTTGACTCCACAACCTCCTCTGGAAGGCCATTCCATACATCCACAACCCTCTCTGTGAAAAAATACTTCCTTAAATTACCTCTGAGCCGACCCCCTCTATCTTCAAATTGTGCCCCCTTGTTCTTGCACACCTCTTGTTTTGAAAGATGCTACCCTCTTGACTTTGTTGATTCCCTTGAGGTACTTGAACGCTTCATCATGTCCCCCTCCTCCTTTCCTCGAGGCTATACATATTAAGCTCCTTTAGTCTTTCTTCATATGTCTTCGGTGCAGACCCTGCACCATTTTAGTTGCCCTCCTCTGGACAGCTCCATCCTGTCTATGTCTTTGGAGATTGGGTCTCCAGAACTGCACGCAATACTCTAGATGGGGTCCTGACCAGCTGTACAGAGGATAATAACTTCCTGTTTTCTACTGGTGATGCCTCTCCTATGCATCCCAGTATCCCCCCAGCCTCCTTGCTGCCCTCTCACATTGCTTGCCCACCTTTAGGTCATCTGATATGACTACCCCAGGTCCCTTTCCATTTTTGTTGTTGTTAGTATCTCACCCCACTGTGTACTCTTCCCTGGGTTTTGTTTCCCAGGTGCATTACCTGCACTTTAGCATTGAATCTAAGCTGCCACATTTGACCATTCCTCTAACCTTGCCAAGTCCCTTCTCATCCTTTCCACCCCACCTTGTGCATCAACCCTATTTCAGATCTTTGTGTCATCTGCATAAAGACATACTTTTCCTTCCAGTCCCTCTGCAATGTCGCTTATAAAGACATTGAAGAGGACTGGTCCTAATACTGAACTTTGCGGTACCCCACTAGAACCTCCCTTCTTCCAGAGTGGACTCCATTTACTATTACTCTGTATCCTATTCTCCAGCCAATTCTTTACCCAGGCTGTCATCTTGGGACCCACTCCCAGGCTGGCTAACTGTGTATATTAATCTTTGTGTGGACTGTGTCAAATGCCTTGCTAAAGTCTAGGTAGGCCATGTCCACAGCCCTCCCTGATCTACTACTTGGTCACCCAGTCAAAGAAATCTATCAGATTTGTCTGGCATGACCTTCCCGCTGTGAATCCATGCTGCCTTGGGTCCTGTGCCCCTCTGGCCTCTAGATAATCGACAATTTTTTCCTTCAGAAGTGATTCCATCATTTTCCCTATCACTGAGGTTAAACTAACAGGTCTGTAGTTTCCTGCTTCTGCCTTGCTCCCACTTTTGTGAAGGGGAATTTGTCTCAAAATACTCTCTGCACACATTTTTTGGTGGGTTTGTACCATGAGACCCTCTGCCATGGCATCTGGTTGTTTGTTTGCTTTTGTCTGGACTACGCCCCAATATGGCCACTGAACTTTTTTCTGCATCACACACATTGATCTATCCTGCATTGGCTCTCCGACATAGCATTTGCTCTTTCTATGCCCAACTTACAATTTCATTTTTTAGAAAAATCAGCAGAGTCTTTTAATCTTTGCACACTTTCCTCATCTTTGTTTAGCACTGCCCTGAATAGACAAATAGTTTGTTTGCTTGCTACCAGTGATCAACTACTACAACAGTCCTTAAGCCCTCAATTATTTTGCTTAGCTCAATCCATTGCTGAGTTTAGCTTTAGATTTTTTGCTGAGCACACAGTTCGTTTTACTTTCCTGACATGTACTTACAACAGTAGCTGGTTCCCCCCGTGGATGGTTTTGCATCCTTCCTGCCAATTTGAGTGTTGTGGTGGGGTCAGTCAAGCTGTTCAGCCCGCGGGTCGGCACCATGCACACCGCAATCGCTACCTTTGCAGTTGCTAATTTGGGAGAAGCCCGTTTTAAACTATTTTAAGTCCAGAAACAACAAAGTTCAAAGTTTTTCTCCTTCACGATGATCATGCTGCTGCTCGATCTGCCTACATGCACGCTCCTCACTCTCTCATCCTCAAACACTCCTCTGGGCACTGAGACTCCAGGCAATGGGCGGGACTTGGCTGGCTTGACCAATCACACAATGTCATGCAAATGAGCTCTCTCTCTCTCTCTCTCTCTCTCTCTTCTGCTCGCACTCCCTCATGACGATCATTGAGGAGCCAATTTTAAACTGCAAAATGGAACTTTTTTTTTTTGCTTGAAATTTCAATGGCAAGAGTGCTCTTTAGACAATTGGGCACAGTTTTTTGTACATTTCCTTTAGCAACTCCCCCAGTTTACATCACAAACACTTGAAACTTGCAGTAGGTTTGGGCATAAATGTTCTCTTTGTCCACAACTACTTTTTTTTTTTTTTTTATCTTACTTCTGTTTGTACGCCCGCTGCGGAGTAACTGGCGGAGGCATCTAGCCACCGGCTCTGCCTGCCCAGAGAGCAGCAGGCTCACTAGTATGAGGGGGGATTTAGTGCGGTCACACACCGACCTACTGGAGGGCCTCCCCATGCCACTCCGAGCCTGGTCCAGACCCCCCAGCACGATTCCACAACAGTCCCCCGCTCAGGGCAGAGCACGTCTATCAATCTGCATGGTCGTGCCAGCCATTTTCCACCTGTAGACCCCCTGGAGTGTGGATGTGCAATGATGTCCTGAGGCACAATGTGCCAACGTCCACCGTGCTCCACCCCTAAGTGTACCAGCTTTGGTAGTGCCCCCAGTCATCACCAGGGGCCTCTACAGATTGGTGGAAACCCTCAACACTCCCTGGGACAGGACAGCAGTCCTCCAGCTTCTCGATCCTATCCCTCCCCTGCCGACCCCTGACAACCTGGGTGCATTTCCCAACCCAGGTTGTCAGCATAGCGTTAGGTGTGGCGTCCAGCGCCTCAACCCTCAGCACCACCGGGCCATACCCAACTATTTTTAAACTTGAAATCTTTACTTTTTAACAGTTTTTAAGCACTTTGACTGACAGGGCACACATTTCCTTGCAAAGCAGTACCTGGCATTACAGTTTCCACAAGCGTTACAGACAACACCATTTTTCCTCACAGGCAGCAAATTCTCCTCAGAAACACAGGCAGCAAAATAACTAGAACTGGGATTGCACAGTATGACTTTATTCTGACAACAGATGGAAAACACAGAATGGGGTGATCCTCCAGGTTGGAACTGACTTTTCAGGGCAACATACGAACATATGAAGTTTGCCAGCAGAAAAAGGACATTTGGTCTATCGAGTCTGCTCAATTATGCAGCTAGCAGCCCTATTCCACAGCTGCCCTCCCTCCTCACCCCCTTTATCCTCCCTCTTGCCCTGTCCCAGACCCTTTTGAAGCAGCCCACTGTTTTACAAGCTACTACCTCCACTGGTAACGCGTTCCACCCTGACACCATCCTCTCCATAAAAGGTGACTCTTCATTTCCCTCCTGAACCTTTCCCCCTCCAATCTCATGTCATGTTCTCGAGTGTCCCTTCCCACTCTTGCCCTGAATATCCCCTCCATACCAGTCTTGTTTATCCCTCTCATGTACTTATATGTCTCGATCATATCCCCTCTGTCCCTCCTCTCCTCGAGTGAGTACATGTCCAACTCCTTTAGCCTACTCTCATACGGTAAGTCCCCTTGCCCCTGGATCATCGTAGTTGCTCTGCGCTGCATCCCTTCTAGTAATTTAATGTCCCTTTTCAGGGATGGACACCAGAACTGCACGCAGTATTCAAGATGAGGTCTAACCAGTGATCTATACAACGGCAGAATCACCTCTCCCCTCCTTGACATTATCCCCCCTGCTATGCAACCCAGTATTTTGTTGGCCATTGCTGCTGATTCTTGCACTGTGCTGAGTTGTTCCACCTCCAGATCCTTCTCCTCCTCATTCACCACCAGCTGCACCCCCCCCCAGTTGGTAGCTTCTTCTTGGATTTATTGCTCCAAAATGCAGTACCTTACATTTTTTGGCATTGAACCCCCCGCTGCCAAGTGTCCGACCAAGTCTCCAGAGTATTCAGATCTTCCTGCAGACCCCACCACCCCACTGTGTCATCCACCACCGCCCCCATCTTGGTGTTGTTGGCAAACAGGCTGATCCTGCTCTTGATGCCCATGGAAATGTCTACAATAAATACCCCAAATAACACTTGTCCCAGCACCAAGCCCTGTGGAACCCCACTCATTACTGCCCTCGAGGATGAGAGTTCCTGTTCCACCACCACCCTCTGCAACCTTCCTTGCAGCCAGTTTGTCACCCATCCCAACATTTTAGGTCCTGCCCTGTGCCTTTAAGTTTTATTCCAAGTCTCCCAAGTGGCACATAATAGAATACCTTGCTGATGTCCAGGTACAGGACATCCACTGCATGACCCTTGTCCATCTGCCTAGTCACCCGATCATAGTAATCCACCAGGTTGGTTTGGCAGGATCTGCCTGTGACTAAACCATGCTGCTTGCTGTCCTGCAGCCCACTGTACTCTAGCAGGGACACCAGCCTCTCCTTCAGGATTGTTTCCATTGGCTTCCCCACGAAGGACGTGAGGCTCGCTGGTCTATAATTCCCTGGTTCATCTTTGGAGCAGTTCTTATGCGGGGGAACCATGTGAGCCAACCTCCAGTTCCTGGGTGCGAATCCCAAATTCAGTGCGGTATTGAATAGGCCTGCCAAGGGCCCCACCAGGATCTCTGCTAGCTCCTTCAATACCCTGGGGTGAATGCCATCCAGCCTTTGTGCCTTGTCCATCCTCAATGCTTTCAATCCCTCCAGGACTCTAGCTTCCGTGATCTCCCCGTCCGGTAATCCCTCCCCAGCCTTAACTGCCCCCCATTCCCCTTGGGTAGCGCTCCCCCCCTCCTTCATAAATACAGAGCAGAAGTAGTCACTGAGTGCTTCTGCCTTTTCCCTCCCCTTCTCTACCCATCCTCCGTCCTTCTTAATCCTTACTATTCGTTCTTTACAGCTCCTTTTCTCCCTGATGTACCTGAAGAAGCTCTTCTTCCCTCCTTTATGCCTTGCGCCAGTCTTAGCTCTTTGGTGGTTTTTGCTCTTCTTACTGCCCTTGTCACCTCCCTTGCATCCTGCAGGTACTCCTCCCAGTCTTACTCCCTCCCCGATTTCCTGTATCTCCTAAAGGCCACCCTTTTTTCTCCTCACCTTTTCCACAACCCCCGCACAACCAGCTTGGCTTTTGCCCTGGCCTTTTTACTCAGAATCCTGCTACAGGAACTGGTAGCCTCTAGCATCCCCTTCTTTATAAGGTCCCATCTCTGGTCCATGCCCATACTAGGCTGGATCCTGACCAGGTACCCACTCACTATCTCCTCCATCTTTGCAAAATCTGCCTGCCTGAAATCCAGCACCTTCATGTTGGATGCCACCCCCTCTTTGCCCATAATCAACCTGAGCCATACTGAGTGATGGTCACTCCCCACTAGTGGTTCGTCCACCTTGATATCTCTCACAAATTCCCCATTTGTGAGCACTAGGTCTAGGGTGTTCCCCCTCCAGTCTGTTCTTTGACCATCTGTGTCAGGAAGTTTTCCTGAAAGACATCTAGTAGTACCTGCTCCCTTTTACTGGTGGCTGGGGTTCCCCAGTCTACCCCCGGCAGGTTGAAGTCTCCCACAACCACCACACTTCCCTTCCTGCATGCCTTTTTAATCTGCCTTGCAAGTTCCTTGTCCAACTTCTCTGACTGGGAGGGTGGCCTGTACACCACTCCCATCTGGAGAGTCCTATTCTTGGGATCCTGGACTAGCAGCCATAATGACTCTGTTTCACCCTCCTCCCCTGCTTCCCTAATGCACTTTAACCCCTCCCTTACATATAATGCCACCCCCCTCCTGTTTTCCCTATCCCTGCAGAATATTCTATACCCTGGGCTCACCAAGTCCCAGTCATGGTATTCGGTGGCCCATGTTTCCATGATTGCTGCTATGTCCACCTCCCCTTCCACCATAAGGGCCTGTAGATCATTCATTTTATTCCCCAGGCTCCTAGCATTCATGGTGACCACCTTCCATCCCTTTACCTTTCCTTCCTCAACCCTCTGCCCTCCTCTTCCAACATCCCTTCTATCACTTCTACCTAGTACCTCACTCATGTTCAGGGAGGTTAGCCTGCTCTGCTTCCCATCTTGTGGCAACTGTATGTCCTCCCTTCACCTGCCAGACCCATCTCCTAGTTTAAAAGTCCAGCTGCCTCAGTATACTCCCCAAGCTTCTGTTTTAGCACCTTCTTGCCCTCTTTATTTAGTTGAAGTCTATCCTTAGCATATAGACTACTGTCCTTCCAGGTCTATCCCCACCCTCCCACTAACCCATACCCTTTGGTGTGACACCATTTACCTAACCATTCATTAAATTCCCTTTGTTTTCTAGCTGTGCTCGCTTTGTAATACCGCAGAAAAAGTTACTGATCTACCCTCCCCCTTGCATAAGGTTCCCAGCTCCCCAAACCACTTTTGGACTACCTCTAATATGCTACCAGCCAGGTTGTTTATTCCCAGATGTAGAATTAAATGTGGTCTCTCCCTTCCCCTTCTAGCATATTTCAAGACTGATTGACCCACTCTTTCAACTGTCATCCCTGGCATGGCCTCCACTCATATATGACTATGCCTTTCCCCTTTGCTACCCCACCTTACCCCCCTAAGTATTGAATCCTCCAGTACTAGTATTCCCCCATATTTCCATCTGCCTGCTTCCCTGCCCTGTTTCTCTCCTGTCTGACTCTTCCACCACCAGCACATAATTCCCCTCATTTGCCCCTGTTGCTGTTTTCCTCCTGCCCGCCTCCTCCTCCTCCAGCACATATTTCCCTCCTCTTGTCCCTGCTATTGTACCTCTCCTCCCTGTCTCCTCCTCCTGCACATGATTCCCCCATCTGTCCCTGTTTCTCTCCTGCCTGACTCCACCTCCTGCACACAATTCCCCCATCTGTTCCTGTTGCCTTCCCCCATCATTCTTCCACCACCACTGCTGCTATGCCCCTGACGTATTTTTTATCCACCCTGCTCCACTCCCCCACATCCCTTCTCCATTTGACCATCTCTCCTGCTGTGCCCCTCTCCCCTTCACCCCTGCCACCCCCCTTAGACCGGCTACCATACCTTGTGCACTTCCCTCCCTTTCCCTCCCTTGCCCCCTCCTGGGTATCCCACACCCCCTCTTCCGCCCCTAATGTCAATAGCACTGTAAACCTATTCTCTGCCCCTATGCAGTGCTGTGCCTTGGTTCCTCTCTCCTGACTTGAGCCTTCCCAGGCCCCTTGTTTGTTAAGCTCCCACTCCCCCTCCCACCCACCTCCCTTAATCTAATGTACCTCCCATGTTGTGTCCTCATGATTCTCCCTGTGGGAGGCTCTCCTGTCCTAGGCCCTTCCCCCTACCCCCCATCCTCTCCAACTCAACTCCAAGCCACAGCACTTCTTCTTCGAGACTCCTCAGCCTGTGACATATTGGACACCCTCCTAGCTTCCACAAAATGTTCATCCAAACCGCAACCCCATATCCATTGCAGCCCACTATTCTACCCATTCTTAAACAGTACTATTTAGAAAATACAGTTCTAACTAGCAACCCAGACTGAGAAAGTATAGTCATAACTAGGTTACCTACTTGGTTACCTACGAGCTCAGTCCTTAACTAAAATGTAATACCAACTGTACTTACAACGAATAGATACCATACCACTGTACACCACAAGAAACCTAAAACATTACCATCTATATATTTTTTACCCACTAGAGATTGAGATGCTGTACCCCATTTACTCACCCCCACAACAGTATTGCCCAAGAACAGTCTTACCATCAGCTTGTAGTCCAAGTAGTGATCAGCAGCTTCATAGCCTTACTGCAGTTTTCTCTGATGAGATTTCTGACAGTGACCAGCTCCTTCTGTCTTGTTTATTGCCCTGTGCACAGAGCCCTGGCCTCTACAGGGGGCACCCTCCTCAATCCTACTTGGCCTGGTTTGCTTTCCTCTATTCACTTGCTCCTCCTCCACCCAAAAGTATTTAATAGAGGTCAGGGCTGGGGAGGTTGGGTAGGACAAAAAACATGCTCCTTCAGCTACTAAAAGCAGCAAGCTCCTTCAGCTGCTCCACTAGTTGACCTCCCATCCCACACTCCTTCAGCTGCTCCACTGGTCAACCTCCCGCTCTCAATTCTTGTTGGCAGCGATGGCTGTGGCTTCCTCCCTGGCTCCACGGATTCCCTCCTGACTCCTCTTACACTCCTGTAGTGAGAGCAGCAGCAGCCGGCTGTCCTTTTAAGGCCACCTGCTGTCTCCAAAATCCTCTCCCTTCTTCCTGGTTGGCTCCTATAGGAGCCAACATCAGCCCCTTGCTCCACACAGGATTGGTGCTGGGTCCCCTTGCCCGACTGGCCTTCAGGGTCCCAGCTCTGAACAGCTCCTTACAGCTCTTTTGCACCAAAGAAATCCCATGCTCCTTCAGTTGCTAAAAGCAGCACACTCCTTCAGCTGCTCCACTGATTGACCTCTCATTCCCGGTTCTTGTTGCTGTTGGTGGTGACAGCCGTGGCTTCCTCCCTGGCTCCATAGATGCCCTTCTGACTCCTCTTACACTCCAACACACTCTTCTTTCCAGAAACAACATCTGTCTTGGGCATTTAGTACATTCTTTTCCACATAGAACTATCAAACTGTCCATCCCTCTGAACTAGGGATCTCTAGACATTTACTCCCCAAAGTGCATATCTTGTGGGGGATTCCACACACTTTAAAACAGTTCACATTCTTTCCTCCTGATGTGATGAACTTTGTTAACATGCCCAGGGTAACGTGGTGCCAATACATGAACCAGTTAGCCCTGCCTGAGGAATAAAATGGGGCTATGCCCACTCTGGCCCCAACCGGTCTCTGCCATTCCTTCTGGGTTGCACCACATGGATCCTGCAATTCACTTGGATTGCTAAAGGACTCCCATCTTTAAAACTTCACATTCAGCACATTTTTGTTGTGATACAGGGACCCTAACAGGTGTATTCTAACCTTAACTCTGGGCACATACACTTCAGATAACTCCCTAAGAAACAGTCCCATGAACCTGTACTTACGGTTTTGTTTGTCCCTTTAATACAGACATGGATGCTGGAAGAAACACCTCTTCCCTTTACAGGTAGCTTGTCATAGCCTCACACAAAACACTTGTTCTTTCTGGGCAGCTGACACTCTTCAGAACCTTCAGGGGATTTCCCCTTGGATCCACAGAAACTGAAGTCCAAACCACTTCTCTGTGGAATGACCCACTGGGGTCCTGCTGGCAATGGTCTCCACCACTTCCTTTGGCAGGTTGCAGTCTCACTCCCTGGGGTGAGAAGAAGAACAGAGGTCCTTCACCCAATCTCAACACAGTCTGGCAGGCACCTCTACACTGAGAGAACCCTCCTCACAGAGTTCCCACACTCAGACTGTCTACTGGTTGACTGACTGAACTACTCTGACTCCAGTCTGAACATTCTAAACTTCCCCAGAGCAGTTGATTCCAAAGTGGCTTATGCTGATGTGAGAATTCTGAATTACATAATCCATTCTCTCCTCAGACTAGCTAAGTAGACAATGATGTATTGTGTAGAGAGCTCCTAATGAGCCCTCCACCAGCTGCCCAATACCTTCCTAGGGATAAATCTGATGGGATTCTAGTACCCTGAGGGGACTGGGTGGTTATAGATGCATGGAACAGCCTCCCAGAGGAGGTTGTAGGGGCAAAAACAGTTGCTGAATTCAAAAATACATGGGACAGGCAGAAGGCAAAACTAGTGGTAGGAAGGAGGAGGTAGGCTGCAGATCGGATAGGATCTGGAGCTTATACAGTAGGTAGGGAAATGGACAGACTAGGTGGGCCAGGTGGTCCTTATCTGCCATCAAGCTCTATGTTTCTATGTTTTGAATAACTTCCCATGTGTCTTGCCAGACTCTTGGTACCTCTGTTTTAAGCATATTCAGGTTTTGATTATAGTGTTTATGGTGAACTTGAGCCCAACAATTTCATGGCATAAAGTCTGCACTGTTACGTTCAGAGTCTAAGTATAGCTTTTTTTTTAGCTGCTCTTTATATCTACACTTTTTCTTGTGGCTGGAATAAGCAATAATATGCCCTCTTATGAATGTTTTGAAAGCATCCCAAAGGACATCATCTGAGGCTTCACCCATGTCACTTGTGATAATAAAGTCTTTAGTTTCTAACCATTCCATAAAGTCAGCATCTCTGAGCAGTCAGGAATTACATTTCCAAGTTTTCTTGGGTGATAAATTGTCTTCTAACAGGATGCCAGAAGAGACCGGTGCATGGTCTGATATTTGCCAATATTACTGCTAGCTAGTCTCAGTAGTAGTGAATCGGATATACAGATCTAGTCCAACTTATTATATGTATTATGTCAGTTAGACTTAGATGCAAAATCTCTGTCCTTTGGATGTGTAATTTTCCAGCTGTCTATTAGTCCAAACTCTCAGCATAACTTAGTTAAAACATATGGGGAAGAACCACGCTCAGGAGATACATCAGAGATCCTGTCAATGAAATTACCAACCACTGCATTAATATCCTTTGCCACAATTATACCAGAGGAGCCCATGGATGCTAAATTATCAGCAACTGCTGCAAATAAGTGTACATTATTTTCATTAGCGGCATATACATTTACCAGTACTACTTCTTTACCATTGATCTTTGCTTTCACAATTAAATATCATTCTTCATGGTCTGATTTAACACACTCCTCATTAACATGAAGACTCTTATAGAAGAGTATACAGACACCTCTACTTTTGGTGTTATAAAAGCAACCTTGTACTAGACCCACCCATGATCTTTTTAATTTATGGGTTTCTTCTGGGGATAAATGTGTTTATTGAAGGAATTCCACATCTGTTTTCAAACTTGTAAGGAAAGAGAGCACCTTTGTTCTCGAAATGGAATTGTGGCATCCTTTGCTATTCAAAGAAGCCAATTTCAATGTTTTACCTATAGCTGACATTTTAATGTTATAAAAAGGTAATCATTGTCAAAGATATTACAAAATTATTTTTTAATGGATATGAAGTTGAACAAATAGCTCATAAAAAATATGACTAGAACTATAATCTAGGAGTAATACGCTGTGAATGTAAGAATCTAGGAATGCCATATTCAGGAAACTCCAGAAAAAGCAGTGCTTAAGCTTTATATTTTTCTTATATGAGCCAATGCACCATTTTGCTAAGAAGAACTGGAAACTGTTATTAGATTTGAAATGACATAGAAGTGTAAACAGTAGAACTCCAAACCAGTGAAGATGTTAAGCTCCTTAGTCAGTATGACCATATAAATAGAAAGACTGAGGACTAATAATATTTATTTCTGTATTTTAACCTATAAGTTTATAAATTCAACAAACAATAGTGTAATCCTTGTGTTCATGTCACCAGCTAATAGTAATCCCATATCAAGGTGCTAAGCTTGTACATCTTACACAACCAAGTTTAATTTGCCCAAGACTGAGCTGTAATACAGTTTTGATGAAGACAGGGACTATATAAATTCAAAAGACAAAATGTCAGAAAAACTGTCTTGATAAGTAAGAATTAAGCCACTCGAAAGGATGGTTCTACTGTGGAATTAATCCATGGTTGGGGGGGGTTGGAGCATGAGGCCAAATGCTGAGTGCCTCCAATGACCCAGCCATGGATTAATTCCACAGTAGACCCATCCTTTTGAGTGGCTTAATCCTCTTGTAACATGGCAATGATTGTATGACTGATAGTCTCTGAATAAATGAGAACAGACAGACTAATTTAGTTTTGGAATGCTTTATGTTGAGCTGGTAAACCTGGTGTTTATACAGTACGAAACAATTTGGAACACACCTATTGGAAATATAATGGCTGCTATTTAAGTTATGTAAAAATAGCTTTCATTACAAGTTTTAAGCTTTTTAACATCAAAACATATTTTAAAACTTTAAAAAAACTTGCAGTTAACTTTCTACGCTAGGTTCTTCAATTTTCATCTGTGTGTATTACAAGATACGGTTTGCACTGTATGATGGGAGTGTGCTACTGTAGATCTTCATGTCTTGTTCCTTCAGTTCCTTGGCAGACCAATAGATGGCTGTGAAACAATGCTAGCAGAAACATAGAAACATAGAATTTGATGGCAGATAAGGACTGCTTGGCCCACCTAGTCTGCCCTGAACAGCACTGTCTTTCCAAATGCACTGAATTGAGCCAATCTGAAAAAAACTTTAATGAACAAGTACTATTTTTTGAGTATTAACTTCACTTTTCCCACTCTAAATGATCTAGCTCAGCAGGAGATAGAACAACATAATGTTTACTGCTCTCGTCTTTCAAATACTTGTTTTGACTAGTATTGTTAGTCTCTTTCTTTGATTTCCTTTTGTTTTTCTCACTTTCTTTATTTCTCTTTTCAGCCATAGAAGTAGCCTGTTTCTTTGATCTTGCTTTGTACATCTCACTGTCTTTGTTGTTTTTGCTTTCTGTTATAGAAGGTGCATGTTCATCTTTACTATAGTGTGTATTTACCAAGGAAGTGCTGGGGCACATCATTTTATGCAGTGGTCCCAGAATGTATTGCACCCAAAGTTGTTTAGATAGTAATAGATCACGAGTGATTGTAACAGTATGTAAATGTTCATTTCTGAAGAAATATTGTTACAGCATAATTTAGTGTATGTGGAGTTTAAGGGCCCGATTCTAGAATGGTGGCGCAAGTTGCCACCAAACGCAACTTGCGCCACCTGCAACTATGACAATGACCATGTGCCCTATTCTAGAAGGGGCAGGATCACCACAGCTAAGACCTGTGATTTGCAATGTGCAGCCAGGTATGCCAAATAGAGGGTGCACCTGGCGAGCATGCTGCAACGCAGGTCGCAAGTGCCCCCCCACCCAGCATGTCGCAATAGGCGACCCACAGGGCTGCCAACACATCTTGCCCCCTAACCCATCAATAAGTGCCCCTCAGGGCTGCCAACACACCCTGCCCCCAAACCCATCAATAAGTGCCCTGCAGGGCTTCTCACACCCCCAGCCCCCAGATCTCCTGTTGAGATATGCCCTGCAGAGTGGGCGCTATCATCCCCTCCCATGCCCAGACCTGAGTCACCAGCCGCAAATGTGGCAAATACCCTGCCCTGGCAGCCTGGTGGATCCCACCTAGCCATGCCAGCCCATCCAGCTGCCCATCCCCTCCCCAGCTGGCGACTGGCACAGCCACCTCTCACCTCCATGGCCAGCTGCCAGCGAGTTCAGTATGAGCACATACTGAAAAGATGCACTCAGGGGTGATTTCTGAGCACATCTTTAGGTATGTGCTCATACTGAACTCAATCATGACTTCAGCTGTGGAGGTGAGAGGTGAGCTGTGCCAGTCGCTGGCTGGGGATGGGTGGGGGTGCTGGGTGGGCTGGCACAGCTAGGTGGAGGGCCACTAGGCTGCCAAGGCAGGGTATTTGCTGCATTTGTGGCTGGTGACTCAGGGTTGGGGCATGGGATGGGGGATGACAGATACATCCTGCGGGGCATATCTCAACAGGGGATTTGTGGGGCTGGGGGTGTGTACTTGTACACTTCAGGGCAGTTGCTGTGGGTAGCCCTGCGGGGCATTACTCATACACTTCAGGGCAGTTGCTGTGGGTAGCCCTGCGGGGCATTACTCATACACTTCAGGGCAGTTGCTGTGGGTAGCCCTGTGGGGCACCCACTGGGGTATGCTGGGCATGGCGGGAGGACAACTGTGGCATGTCTGTAGGCGGGTCTACAGAACCCCAGGGGGTGTCCGTAAGTTACACCAGCTTTTAGCTGGTCTAACTTACATTGCCAGTTCTCCTCCGGGGGTTCTTGTAGAATCCTGACTTTGGGGACTTTGTTGCTGCCCTTCTGGAATGGGGCGCAACTGCTGCTGTAAACCCCCTAGCATCATGTCGCAGGGAGTTTATGGTGCAACTGCTGGCGTAACAGCTGTTCGGCGCAAGTGGTCTGTGACATGTCACAGGCCACTTTGTAGAATTGTGCGTGTCGTAACTGCTGGCATAAGTTGCTACATGTGCCATTCTACCTGGCACAAGTGCTGTTACGGCAGGTGTAACTTTTCTAGAATCGGGCCCTAAGTCTAGAATCTTTATTAAGTCATAAAGTTATGTGGTAGTTACAATATAAAACGATCGTAAAAATGTCAAAAACCCTGTGCCAGGAATAATCTGGAACAAGCAAAAACAGCAAAATGTTTGCATACTGTTTTTACTTATACACTGTTTTTGCATATGGTGGATTATCAAGGTACTACATCACAAACCATAGTCTACTTGGGAAATAGACCATGGCTGATGAAGTACTACCTGTTATATTTAGGCCAATAGAAATTCAATATTTCAGTGTGCAGGTTTATGCCATGTTACAATAAAGAGTTATAGTGTATAGTAGAGTGTTATTCTGTATTGAATTCTGTCCCTTTCAAAATGCTGTTGTACCATAGTTCCAAAGGTCATGGAATGTGATTCTACCCTACTGTGGTAGAACAGCATTGTAGAACCACTAGAGACTGCGTGAGTCAGTTTCATTTTAAAAGCCAAAGAACTCATGCACACATATTTCACACAGTACTATACACTATAAAAATACAGGATGAGCAACTCTATGCACAATCAGTGTGTTCTGCCACCTCAGGGTTCAGATTCCCATGGACCTCTCGAGCTTTACTCCCGAGGTCAGAGGGAATCAGAACCCCACTGTGGCAGAACACACTGGTTGTGCATAGTTGCCCATCCAGTATTCTCTATCATAATAATCCTCTGATACCAATACCTTTACACTTTCTACAGACACAGTCTTAAAAAGTTACTAAACCACCAGAGGCTCTTTCTATCTTCCCAAAACCCAGAAGCAACAGTGCTCATTCAGTACAATATCAGTATCATTCTAATGCCAGGTCTCTTGAAGGCATATAATAATATTTCTACCAATAAATTCAAGTAGTTCCCTATCAGCAAACCTTAGCAATAAACCAACAATATTCCAAGAAATTAATGAGATCCTGCTGTTCTTTGTGCTCTACAGCACTCTTTGCTTTGATCTATTATTACTTCCTTCACAGAAATAAATCAATTATCATACCCTGCCAAAGCTAAGTACTTATTACTAGTGGGAATACTGAACCTAGGAAATTGTTCATTTGCTAAAGGACTTCCAACTATAGCATCTTCATGTTTATCCTGTTTATTAGAAACATTCAAGTTTCTAGGGGATATTGCCTGCACAGAAGTAGAATTAATCAACTAGTCTTGAGATATTACCATAGAACAATGCGTATCACTAGACTATTCCATAATAAACAGATACTGATTTTAATAAGAATTTCATCAGCAATTTCTCTCAAACTAACTGTGAAATAAAATTGATCTCCATCTAAATCACTGTTAAACCTGTTTACATTTGACAAACCATTCTTCCCTAAAGGAATTTGTAAAAATTGTTCAAAAAAGTAATTGGGTGCATGTAACAATTTCTTATTTCTTCCCCCAGGAAGTCTTACTGTACCAAGTAGGCAGAAACCTACAGCAGAGTTCCTACAACCTTCACTAGTGCCTTGAACTGTTGCCTGATTATTAGCTTACTGGGACTTCAGTATGTCACTGTCCACTACATATAGGCGCATTTAATCAAGAATGTTACTTTTCAAAAGGATACTGTCTACCAGTCCTTTATTTTTTAATGTTGTATCAGTCTGACCAGTTTCTCTTTTCCCCACCTGTGTGCATCTATCACACCCTTCATTCCTAAAGGGATCTGAAGGACATGCCTAAAGAGATCACATAGATATCTTATCAAAGATTGCTTGTTTTCATTTTGTATTTTAGGAAGATCAAACAGGGAAATTTTTTCCAGATCAGTTTTAGATTTTACAGGATCCAGTGGATTAGAACACTGCATGTTTACAAAACCTAAACCCTGTTTTATTCAAAGGGGCACTGTTAATCCAGAAATAATTAGCAGTTTTTGGAGAATCACAGGTGACGAATATACAATCCTACCAGCATTGTCTTTAACTCTGATCATTTTAACTATATCTCTCTCATTTACCTCTACTGTCAAACCCACCCTTAAAAGGTGCACAATCTAGTCCCTTAACCTTTTGTGTGTGTCATACACAGTATCCTCCAAGCCATAAAGGCACAGAATGCCACAGTCAGCAAGATTCAACAAATTTTTCTGTATTGCATTATGTATTTGAATCACCTGCACAACCTCCTCACATGTGTGTTCACTGTTACCCCTTGTATTTTTGTCTATTATGAAAGAAGTAGGTACAGGGGAGCTATTTCCAACATCCCTATGCATTTTGGCCACCCAGAAATTTCAATCATTTTTTTTTAAGGTATTAATATTTTCTCTTATTTCAGAGGCTTTCTTAATTATCTGGTCCTAGCTAAAGACTCTCTATGAGATTGTAAAATCAGGCAAAGTTGTGATGAAGGGTTTGGCGCACTGCCAGAACCTAAGTGTTGTGGCACAGGACTAGATGTAAATAGTGGTGGGCGAAGTCCACGCACTTCACTCCGCGGGAGCACTTCACGTATATAGAAAATTACGTGAAGTACTCTGCAGCAGGAAGCAAAGTACTTCGTCATAATTATTATCGCAAAGTGGCTTTGTTTTCAATGGACTTCACATTGACTTCTCCTTATTTTTGGCCTTTAAGGCAAAGTTTGCATTGAATCATGGGGGATGGCAGGTCACATTGTCTCTAGATTGTCTTGCACAACCTTAGTTCTGCGTATTGTGTGTAGTGGAAAGCTGGAGACAGTTTGCTGTCAGAGCTCTGAGAATCAAACCATTGAAAAACCTTTTAAAAAGGCATTTTGACCCAATTTTTTGGGTAAATATTTAGTACATCAATTGTAGGAAACCCTCCTGTGCTTATATTATCAAGTGTTTATTAGTTTTGTGTGCATTTTGAATGTTAATTTGTAAGATTCATTCTGTGTACTGTACATAAGATATTTTGACTGAACCTGTAACACTTTTAGGGCCAGAATTATTTCTAACCCATTCATGTGCTTCAAACTTCTGCTCTATCCACTAGATCACACTCCTACAAATTACAGAACATGATGCCAACAAAAAAAGTGTTAAGGGTTTGGTCAATAGATTGTGTAAAGCAGATTTCCATTGCTAACAATATTGATAAATGTAGTCCTGCATGTTAGTTTCCTTTTAAGTAAATGTTCAGTAAATTAACAAGTATTTTCATAGTTGTTACTTCATTTTCTTTATTTGTTACATTACTGATGGTCGGCCAAATGGCGTATGCTGCGTGGTTTCATTACAGGTGAAACTCTGGTGCCACTATGCATGCAGCAATAAAAGTGTTTTGAAGATGGCATTTTGGAGACACAATATTGAATTAAAGGAAAACACACAGTGTCCACAAAGTGGGCATCAACATGACTTATTACAGAGCCAGCCTGGTGGCGCTGAGGGTTGAGGCACTGGACGTCACACTTCGCGCCACGCCGGTGACCCGAGTTTGGGAATGAGCTCGGGCTGCTGGGGAACAGCAGGGGCGGATGAGGATTGAGCACCCATAGGTCCGCTTTCCTCCCTTGGGGGGAGGTCGGGGACTGCCAGGCGTGCCAGCGGCTCCTGGTGGAGACCAGGGGGCACTGCAGCACGCTCAGCTGCATGACATCAGCGTGCCCTGATGCAGGCAGAGGCTGCCATGCATGCCTTGTGCCAGGGAAGTGCACATGCAAGGGAGGGGGAAGAGATCACCAGAACAGGGAAAAACGCCAGTCTGAGGGGTAGGCGACGGCACCTGCTCCCATGCCCAAGGCTGAGTCCATCCTGCCTGGCCTTCCAGGTTCTTCCACCCAGGTCCTCTGCCATGTCGGAGTCTGCCTAGTAAACGTGCCCATAGAGGAGGGGTGGCCTCACCCCGGAGGGGTTAAGCCAGAGGTGCCGATCATAGACAGAGGAGGAGAGAGAAAGGAGGCACAGGTGGGTGGACTTCGGGTAGGGCAGGAACAGGCAAGATGCCTGAGAGAGGCCCCCCAAACCATGACCGGAAGGAAAAAGAATTGGGGGGAAAAAAAAACATGACTCATTACATAAAATGAAACTAAGAACAAAACAATTTCTGTTGCTGAAAGCATAATAGTGTGGGGGGCATTAGGGAGAGGTGGGGAATATGATTTACCAGTATAAGGCTGCAGAAATACAGGATTAACAAAATTAACATAGCTAAGAAAACATTAACTGAACATAAATGTTGTAAGTAAGAAAACAATATGGCTTAAGAAAATAAATAAAAGCAGAGATAATTTTTTGGGTGGGTGGAAATGTTGTTAATACTGGCTTTCTTGATCTTTCTTGTCCCTCATACTGGTAAATCCGATTCACCATCCCATCTCCCCAAAATGTTCCCTCCGTCACACCATTATGCTTTCTGCAATACAAACTGTTTTGTTCTTAACTTCTTACTCATCTCGTCTATCATCATCATCTTTACTTTACTTTATTTTATGTAATAAGTCATGTGGTTGCCAACTGTGCAGACATTGTGTGCTTTCATTGCAGTTGAAATTGTGCCATCAAAAAGCTATCTTCAAGACACTTTTATTGCAGCGTGCTTGACAGCATGACATTTTCACCTGGAATTAAAGCATGCGGCATCCGCCATTATGCCAACCATCACTCATGTAACAAAAATAATTCCAAATAAAGTAAATTAAGTAACAAGTACGAAAAATCATAAACAAAACATTACCTGAGCATAAATTTCACACAGAAAAATATTAATTAAGAAAAACAAATTAAAAGAAGATGAGGGAGACTTTTTTAAGGGGGTTCAATTTGGAAATCAATATAACTTTTTTAATGGGCCTGTGGGGGGCTGATGCTGCTCACCACCACTATTACTACGCAGCAAACATAGTATTTCATCATTCTGCTCCTCAACATGTATCAGCCACTGCATTGTTGCCTCCACCAATGTTTTCAGCCCCTGTAGCTTAGCACACAGCTCAGCAAGGTCCCCCTGTGTCACTGGCTGATGTGACCTCTCTTCATCATGGGCAGCTCGAGGACCTGCTACCACCTCACCTGATGCCATTTCCCGTCTGCTGCAGTGACGTGCAGGTAGATAAGCTGGTTGTGCCACCACAGCTGCAGGAGTGGGTGTTACCTCCTGCAGCTTTGCTTCCCACTGGGCATAGTGGTGCACAGATAGATGGGTGCACTGACCACCCGTGCTGAGTTGGCTGCCCTTGGGCCCCCAGTGGACCACCACATTACAAAGATTGCAATGCACCACACTGGAGTTGCAAGGGAGGGAAGAAAAAAAGGCCTACAAAAGGGATCTGCGGGCAGGGCCTGGTGCAGGCGGTGGGGGGTGCACCAGAGCACACCTGCTGCTGTGCTGGCGGTGGTTGAGGCCCGACAAGCTGCTGCAGTTCCTGCTGCTGATTCTCTGGTGGCTGCTGCTCCACTTACTCCTGCTCCTGGACGACAACCACAGCTGCCGGACTCACTGTGGCTACAGGTGGGGTCCACAAAGCCTACTGATTTATACTAACTTGGCGGCCGCCCCGCATTCATGGCCCATGATGGCCACCACTTGGATCACCACATCCCTGCTCCATCAAGAAAGTAAATAAACAAAAAAAAACCACTAGTATAAGTACTAGTAAAATAAAGTACAGTACCTAAAAAGAACTACACAAAATATACTTTTTTTAAACAAAAAAAAAGCCTTTCTAATTAAATAAAACTTTCCTGAAGGGCTAGAACAACTAAATACACAAAGGTTTAACACAGAAGAAGAACTGTAGCTTTTTTTGAGCTCTGAAACACACAGAGCAGAGTCAGACTGCACACTGCAGAACTGCCTGGACTGCAAACTCTTTCCACCGGAGAAAGTGAAAGTAAATGGGTGTTTACTCACCTGGTAAAGGTGATTGTGTTGGTTGGCATCCATGGCACTCCAGACATTACCTCATGGGTTACAGCCCACCTGATAGGCTAATGATGCACATGACCCAGATCAGATTTCCAGTATATCCAGGTCCCAGGAACCCCTGCTCTCCAGTTTGATTTTTCCATAGCTGAAAAGAAGAGAATATAACACAAGCAAGCAATGCACTAATAATGACATTAAGGATGAGATATGCAATGACAGGGTACAATAGTGGGGCCAGGCCTGAATTTGTGCCTATTCTGTACACTACCTCGAACCATGGTTCGACTTGATTTCTGTTGCCGCGGAATAAGCCTGAAGGAGTAGGGACCTCCTGAATCTCTTCCTTCCTCTTCTTGTGGTACGCTCCGATCATACCGAGGGAGGGCCTTGGAGTGCCATGGATGCCAACCAACACAATCACCTTTACCAGGTGAGTAAACACCCATTGTGATTGGTTGGCATCTCATGGCACTCCAGACATTACCTCATGGGAGATAAGAAGCAGTTTAAGTCTCTGGGTGGGATTCGGATGGATCGGAGGGACCGAGAGAGGTGGCCGCTGCAAGGACGTGAGAGGCGAAGGCCGGTCTGAAAGCCTGGAGTTGCTCTAGCCTGTAGTGCCTCACAAAGGTGTGTAGAGAGCTCCAAGTAGCAGCCCTACAGATGTCCTCAGGAGATACCAGTGCTCGTTCCGCCCAGGAGGTGGAGACCGCCCTTGTGGAGTGTGCTCTGATCCCCTGTGGCGGGGTCAGACGCTTTTCCGTATAGGCGCGGGGCACGACCCGTTTGATCCAACCTGCGATGGTGGTTTTGGACGCCGCTAGCCCCTGTCATTGACTCTTCGAGACAATGAAGAGTCTCTCCGTCTTGCGGATGGGTTGAGACTTGGCCAGGTAGACCGAGAGGGCTGACCCGAAGTCCAGAGGGTCCGTGGAACTGCTCCCGTCCTGTGGAGTAGGGCGGGTCAGGGTGGGTAGGTCTATTGGTTGTTCCCTATGGAACTTCGTGGGGATCTTCGGTTGGAATGCCGGGACAGTCCGAAGCCGTACTCCTTCGGGGCTGAAGGTGGTGTAGGGCGGTGCGCAGGACAGCGCACCGAGCTCCCCAACTCTCCTGGCCGAGCAGATGGCCACGAGAAAAACGGTCTTCAGGCCTACCCAGAAGAGGTCTGCTTCGGCGAGGGGTTCGTATGGTGGTGCCCTTAGGGAGTCCAGTACCAGAGGTAGGTCCCAGGGTGCAACCCTGGGTCTGGCCCTGGGTCGCATGAGGTCCACAGCCCTTATGAACCGGACTGCATCTGGGTGGGCTCCTGGTGGGTGCCCCTCGACCAGACCTCTGGCGCCCCTATGGCTGCCAGCTGCACCCTCAGTGAGGAGGGTGCCAGTCACTATCCACCCTTGCTGCAGGAACAACAGGATAGTGGGAGATCGGCTGTTCCAGTACCGAACCTCGACGTTGGCACCACTGTGAGAAGACGGCCCATTGCCTCTCATATGTAGAGGTGGTGGAGGCGCGACGCGACTGGAGGAGCGTGCCTATGACCGACTCGTGGTACCCGGAGGCCGATAGTCGGACCCTCTCAGGAGCCAGGCCGTGAGTTTCAGAGTTCGAGGGGACGGGTGCATCACGGGACCCTGTGACAGCATATCTGGCCTGGTCGGGAATCGGAAGCTGGCCAAGGCAATCTCTGTGATCGCTGTGAACCACGATCTTCGGGGCCAGTATGGGGCCACCAGGATGACCGTGATTCGGGATTTCCGGATTTTCTCCACGACTTGAGGAATGAGGGGCAGCGGGGGAAACACATATGCGCCGTGCCGAGGCCACTCCTGAGACAGGGCGTCTGTGCCCTGGGAGTGCACGTCCTTGAACCTGGACAAGTACCTGTCCACCTGGGCGTTGTCCCTTGATGCCATTAGGTCTATGGACACGGGGCCCCACGCTGTCTGGATTAGACAAAACAGGTCTGGGTGAAGACGCCATTCTCCGGGATGAATCTGTTGGCGTGAGCCAATCTGCCCTATGTTCAGTTTCGGCTAAGTGGACCGCCCCTAGGTGGGATAGGTGAGTTTGAGCCCAGCTCATTACTCTGGCGGTTTCCCATGACATGGCTTGCTTCTGGTACCCCTGTTTTGCTATGTATGCACCATCACGCGGTTGTCTGATTTGATCAGAACCGACTGCCTTTGTATGATGTGCTGGAAGGCCCTTGCGCGTGGAACACGCTCTCATCTCCAGTACATTTATTGAAAGTAGGGCCTCGTTGGGGACCAGGTGCCCTGCGCACACTCCCCCAGGCAGGCTCCCAACCGAGAGGCTCGCGTCTGTCTCGATTGGAATCGGGGAGGTGGTTCCAGTGGGACTCCTCTGGACAGATTTCCGGGTGACCCACCACCTCAAGGAAGATCTCACTTCCGAGGGTAGCTGTACCATGCGGTGCAAGTTGAACTCGTTTGGCGCACCGTTTGCCAGGATGAAGTGTTGGAGTGGACGCATGTGCCACCTGGCCCATGGGACGAGGTCGATGCAGGAGGCCATGCAGCCCAGGAGTTTTGCGACCTCTGCCGCTGTGGTGCGAGGGTGTGACCTTAACTGGCCGGCCAGTTTTCGGAGACTGCGGATCCGCACTGGGGTCGGCTTTGCCCAGCCGTCTGCTGAGTTGATGATGGCCCCCAGATGCTCGATTTGTTGGGTTGGACGGAGCTGGCTCTTCTCCTCGTTCACCACCCAACCGTGGTCCCTGAGTGCACATACGGCTGAGCTGTAAGAGCGTCGCCTGAGCTCTGACCGTGGCGCGTATGAGCCAGTCATCCAGGTACGGAACTATGTCCAGCCCTTGTTCCCTGAGCCAGCCACCAAGGTGATGGAGACCTTGGAGAAGACCCTGGTGGCTGAGGACAGACCGAATGGGAGTGCCAGTACTGGAGTGTTGGCCCAGTGCAGTGGGCGTAGAACCTTCTGTGGCTCTTGATGATGGGGATATGTAGGTAGGCATCCTTTAGATCGATGGAGGTTAGGAAGTCGCCTACTCTGATCCCCCGTAGGATGGACCGGACAGTCTCCATCTTGAACCGACGCGGGAGCACGTATTTGTTCAGATGTTTTAGGTCCAGGATGGGCCTGAGCTCCCCCGACTTTTTGGGCACTAGGAAGAAGATGGAGTACATGCCTTCCCCTTGCTCCTGAACTGGGACTGGTTGAATTTCTGGATCAGATCTGCCAGGATACTTTGTACCTGGTGTGGCGAGGACCTCCTTCTGGAGATGGGAGATGAAACGAACCATTGGGGTATGGGCTGGTGAGTCAGCTGTATGGTGTATCCCCTGGAGACCACGTCCCGGACCCACCTGTCGGACGTGGTGATCTCCCAGCGGTGGGTGAACAGAGCCAACCGCTGGCCGACCGGGGGGTACCGAGGGGTTCTCGGGGAAGCGGAGTCACTGTTTTCCCCTGAATCCTCTTCCATGGCCTCTGACCTTTGGCCTCTAGGTTTGAAGGAGGAGGGGACTTGTAGCTGTTGAAGGCGGAGTGCGTGAGGAAGGATGTGGGACCCGACTCGAAGGAATGGTTCTGAGGTAGGGTTCCTGCGGCTTTGGCTCTTGGCCCCGGGCCGGACCTTCGTCTAGCAGCTGGTAGATGTGAGGGCCTTGATCTATTCCTTAAGAGGTCCCTACCCTCTTCCTTCTGTTTCAGATAAGTCTGTAGGCCTTCCCCAAATACATGAACCCCCTTAAGGGGTAAATTTTGAAGCAAAGTCTTAGATTCTGAGTCGGCGTCCCAGAGTTTGAGCCATAGTGCTCTGCGTGCCCGATTTATGATGGCGGACGCCCTGGCCTGGAGGCGCAAGGAGTCCACTGCCATGTCCGCAAGGTACTTGGCTGCATCGAGGGTGCAGTCTAATAGTTCAGCCTCCCTCGACTTCGGACTTCCCTGCTCCTGCAGTTCCTCCAACCAGCGGATCTGGGCCCTCGAGGTATAGATCGCTGCTGTCATTGCCTTGGCCATGGTACCTTCGATTTCGAAAGTCTTTTTAAGCATGTCCTCAATCTTCTTGTCGGTAGGGTCCTTGAGTGCTATGGTCCCACACGGCAGCACGGTCTTCTTGCTCAAGGCTGCCACTTGGGGGTCGATGGAGGGGGCCTTGCACCAGGCGTCGGACTTTTCGCCCTGAATCGGGTACATTTTGAGTAAGTTCCTTCTGTTCGGCATTCTGCCGGATCCGTGAGTTGCCATTCGGTGTGAATCAGTTCCTCAATGGCTGGGCAGACTGGGAAGGTCTCTGGGGTGATGGTCCTTAGCTGGATCATAGGGTCTAACTTGGATTCAGTCTTCTCCCCTCCTTGTTCCTCCGTGGTGAGGCCCATGGTGGCCTTGATGATCTTCATGAGACCGGGAATAGTCTCGAATGCGCACAGTTTAGAGGTCAGGGACGGAGTTGGCTCGAGATCCTCTATGTCCGAATCCATGCCGTGTTCCTCCTCCTCCTCCCCCTCGTTGAACTCGTCCTCTTTCTCCCTTTCTTCAGTGTTTCCATCCTGGGGAAAGCTGGGGAGCGGTTCCTCTGGTGCCGGTGGTTCCTCTGGAGGGTCTGTCTGACGGAGAGGCTCCGCGTTGGCCGGTCTAGCTCTGTTATGTGTAAGTGACTCCAGCTTCTCCATGATCTTCAGCATGAAGTTTTGCTGGCTCTCCATCATGGCCACCGCAGCTTGCTGGTTTTGAATCAGTAGGGAGCCCGGGTCCACCCATGTCGAGTTGCTGGGGCGGGTAGCGAGGAGCCAGCGGTGGAGTTCTCTGTTAAGGACAGCTCACGTCCATGAGGCAGGCTGCGCATAGGGGCCCTGGAGTTTGAGGGAGGAGGTTCGCGGCACGCTGGTGCACTTCTTTGCCTTAACCATCTGCAAGGTAAGAGAGAGATCTGAGCGAGAAAGGACTCTGGCGTTTCCCCTTAGACCCAGTTATAAGGCTTCTGTGGTAAGGCGCTGTGTGAGGGCCCTTATCCCGAGCCGCGTGGGTGGAGACTTGTAGCCCAAACATTTCCCCTTTATCAATAGGTTGGTGATCCTGCTCGGGAGAGTGGGCCCGCTGTGGGAGGGGGCCACGACCCCCCCGAGCTGGGGAATGGGGGTCGCAGGATCTGCCTGGGTCGCTGTGTGAGGTACCCGGGCAGTAGCTCTGCGGTGTCCAACTGGGGTCGATATGGGAGGGACCCGAGTGAACTGTTAAGTCTCAATTTTTTTTTTTTTTTTTTAATGAAGGAGGCCAATGAGTGCTTGAGGCCCCTGTGGAAAAAATAAAAGAAATGCTGCTGTCCATTGATGGACCCCCCCCATTGCTGGCGTTGTAGGAGACAGTGGAGATCTGCCAGGGAGGGGCTTAGGGCTGGAGAGTGCACTGCAGGGCCTAACGCTGGCCAGACCGCCTGCCTGCTCGTGGGGAGGAGCCATAATCTTTGGGGGGGAATAGGTGGTCCAGGCAGAGTGGCGTCCTTAAAGCTACTGCCCAGGTTGGATCCTGCAGTAGCAGAAGAACATACGCTGTCTCCACCAGACCATATAACAACCTTCTGTGCTGTGCTAGGGGCCTGGGATAGAGGTGGATGGGCGTCCCATGAGCTCCCCGATGGGCGTCTCCTGAGCTCCCCCGAGGATCGTGAGGTCGGTGTCAGGCCTGGGAGCATCGCGCTGTCCCCACCCCCACCCAGGTAGTGCTTTGTTTGGGGGAGTGAGTTGTAGGCGGCGTACGCGCTGGGGCATATGGGTAGGCGGTCGCGGAGCAGAAGCGACTCGGCGGCTAGAGCCTGGGATTTGTTTTGGCGGCCAGGGAACAGCCGAGAGTTCGCGGAGTTGACTAGCGAGGCTGAAAAAGAGGCGGCGGCGACTGAGGGTGAAGGAGGCCGTGCAGGTCAAGCGACCAGCAGTCGCGAGGAGTAAAGGCGACTCATGGGCCTGGTGATAGGCCTTGCAGCAAAGGAGGGAGGCAAACCCAGCGGAGTCGCGGGGGCAGAGGCAACTCGCGAGGCTGATGAGTGGGCCGCGGCCTGAGGATGAGTGGTGTCGCGTAGGTTCAGACGACCCGCGGAGTCGCGGGGAATAGAGGCGACTCGTGGGCCTAGATGGTAGGCCTTCCGGGAGGCGGTAGGCAATCCGCGGAGTCGCTGGGGCAGAGGCGACTCGCGGGCCGACCCACAGGTCGCGGAGTAGGCGTTGACCCTTGAGGGCTCGAGGGGAACGCTTGCGTGCTGCGGACTCGCGGGGAGAAGGGTGAGTCGCGGCAGGTAGCGGGGAGAAGGCCTCAGAGCGGAGGCCGAAATAAGACCGCGGAGTCGCGGGGAGCAGAGGCGATCATGAGAGTTCCTGGGCGCGTGGCCTACTAGGGGATTTACAGTGCCGCGTGGATGCGGAGGAAGGCAGCACGCTGGTTACTGGTCAGAGGGCCCACCAGGGAACGAGGCTTTCGTGATGTTGAGGCTCAGGAGCCGGAGAGGCCTCAGGAAGGATATAATAACATAACTAGTCACATGAAATAGAAATCCCTTAACGAATGAACTGTATTGGTAGAATTTCTGGGAGCCAGAGACTCCTTCATATAAGTAACACAAATGCTAACCACAGATCCTGAACAATAGCCCAGAAGGCTAATAAAATGCATTTCCTACCTTAAAGGATGAGAGCAGACAGGGGTTCTCTGGATGCTTCTTGCCTTTTCAGATGCACAAATTACAACTGGAGAGCAGAGGTTCCTGGGACCTGGATATACTGGAAATCTGATCTGGGTCATGTGCATCATTAGCCTATCAGGTGGGCTGTAACCCATGAGGTAATGTCTGGAGTGCCATGAGATGCCAACCAATCACAAACACTGATTTCCTGCCAGTGCCTATTGAACTGCCTCCCTGAATCATGAGACAGTCAGCCATGTGATCACTGATCAGTGGGCTGTTTGTTCCTTAATGACTTTGCCTTGTGAAACTTTAAGGTGAAGTAAACGCAAAGTAATTAAAGACAAAGTGACTCATTTTAGTGGGAACTTCGCATAACCTCAAAAGAATCCGAAGTGGGCTACTTCACTCATACTTCACTAAGGAATTAAAACTTTGCTGCATCTCTAGATACAAACCATGCACCATGCTTTGAAAATCCTGCCCTTGGTCTCTTTCAAATTGCATAATGTTATTTGTATCCATTATCACTGATTAAGTACTTTACCTGTGAACAGCTCTGCTTTAAGACTTTCTGGTCTGATGCACATACCATAAGTACTGCATACTCCCTATCTGGGTCACCTAGTAAGCTATGGTCTCAAATCATAGCCGTATAGTTTGTTTGCTCATGTGTTGCTTAACTTCATCTGCATCCATTTTGCCCATTTGTTGCTAAATTTTGTCAACAACCACTACTACTGTCTAAGTACCGTGCTTGTATACTGCTCTGCCTAAGGGATCCCTGGTCCTAGCCTAGGTTGTATAGTTCTGTCTAAGGATCTCTGGTCCTAGCCAAGTACCATAAGTACTGAATTCTCCTTGTCTGGGTCACCTAGTAATTTGTGGTTTCAGTTCATAGCCTTACAATTTGTTTGCTTAATTCAGCTACTCCTTTCTACTTTTTGTCTCCATAGCCATAGCTTTGCTCACTCCTCTACTGTATTCCTCTAGATATCCTGACATTGTCTAAGTACTCTAGTTGCATATAACTCTGCCTTACATTGCCCAAGGTACTCAACTGCTGCTTTTATCTGTACTGTTAATGCTCTGCATTTATTTTGTCTAAGTTCGACCCACCACAATTTACCATGCCTCATTCTTTTCCTTTCTATCTTACCTTCCTCTCCCTCCTAACCCTATCCCCTGCCTCTCCTACTCAGGTCTACTCAGATACTTCCAGTGTTCTCCCCCCTTCTCTCTCACGCCTGCACACCCTCCCCTTCCTGTACCTTCCCTTCTCTCCATTCCCTTCTCACCTCTCGCTTTCTACCCACCCCCACGTCTCCCTACTCTCAACCCCCTATTCACCCTGGAATCCTATACTCCTCCTCCCTTAACCTTGAATTTCATGGTATGCCCCCCCAACAGTGACACCAACACAGCAACCTATGTTGCTGTTGACAAAATCGACAGTTTATCAACAGGTTGCTGTGTTGGTACACCCGAGACAGGGGCACACTGTATCCCGGTCCTGCATCCCCTTCACGAATCAACTCTGACTCGGAGTTGATAATCTTTAGCATGGGGGGTTCAGGGGGCAGAGTCCCCCCAATAAAAAGAAACAGGACTGGGAGACATTTAGGATTTATGTCTACCGCAACATGCGGTAGACATAAATCCCATCGCTGTGATGCCGGTTGACAAAAGTGTTGTCAAACCGGCATTGTAGAACTGAATTTCTCCACCGTGTCTGTCCTTCCTTTCCACACTCTCCCCTTCCTCCCTCTCCCCCTTGTCCAAGGAGGCAGAAACCTCACTCTATTTGCCTTTTCCTCCTTATTCTTCTCCTTCTTGCTGGCAATGTTGAAACTAACCCCAGCTCCCCTTCTCCCTTCCATCCCCGCTCTCCCCAAAGGCCTCAGCATCTGCCACTTCAGTGCTAGCAGCCTCCTCCTCAAATCTGACTCCCTTAACATCTGGATCATCCAGCACTTCCCTGATCTCTTGCACATCTCCAAATCCTAGCTGTTCTCTGAGGTAACTGACTCTGCTCTACTTCTTCCCGATTATCATCTCTTACAGCAGGACTGAGGCAAGTGTGGTGGTGGGGTCACCTTATATGTCTGTCGGAACCTAACCTGCTCCATCTCCTGTGAGTCTGTTTCCTCATCTCAAGAGTTCCTATTAGCCAAGCTATCTCTCCCCTCCACTCTCCCCATCTTTGCTGGTGTCTTCTGTGCCTCTCCTAAAATCTCTTCCCCATCCTTCCTTGACTCACTCTCATCTCTCATTGCCCATGCTACCTCCAGTGAGCTCATCCTCCTTGAGGACTTCAACTTAAACTGAATCTCCCCTTCCTCCAGGCCCACTGTCCACAGGATTGAGTCCCTTAATCTTACACAAATAAGCACTGAACCCACCCGGCTCTATCCTCACTCCCCCAACTATTTCCTCCTAGATTGGGTGCTCTCCTCCCACACTCACTATATAGTTGCTGCAGGTATCTTCCAGATGCCTTCAGTGACTACAGCCTAATTTACTGCATCAGAAAAGTGTGCCCTACCCATTCCACTCCCAAATGTATTTATTTATTTTATTTATTTAAAAGGTTTACCAGGAAGGCATACTGAGCGGTGCAACGCTCGATTCCAGATGCATCCTGGGGGTAGGGAGTAGGGGAAAACAGTGAAATAACTGACAAGCAGCAGGAAAATCCCAGCCTCTCCCTACACAACAGGGTACTAAATGAGAAAAAGACTGAGGTAGAACGGTCAGTGGGGGATGCTGCAACAGAAGGTAAAGCCATCAAAAAATGGAGAGCAATGAGTACTAATGCCCGTAGTCTGGGAAACAAGCTTCCTGAATTAGTGGCCTTGATGGAGGAGGAACATCTGATATCGTGGCAGTCACAGAAACATGGTACACACAAAACCATGACTGGGACATAAACATACCAGGATACACTGTCTACAGGAGGGACAGAGGGTAAAGAGGAGGAGGAGTTCTTTACATAAGGAAGGAATAAAAGCAACAGAACAAAAGGGTAAACAGGGAGGAGAAGAAGCACTGTGGGTAAATTTGGAGACAGGCAATGGTACCACAATCCTCACAGGGTTAGACAGACACCCTTCTCAGGGGAGGAAATGGACAGGGAAATGGTAGAAAGTATACTTAGAATGGCAGAAAAAGGGGAGATATTGCTGATGGGTGATCTGAATATGCCAGATGTTAACTGGAGTGCAGTTGCAGCTGCCACTTCGAAGAGTGCAGTTATTCTAGATGCCCTACAGGGGGCATGCCTTTGACAACTAGTACTGGAGCCCACTCAAGAGGGAGCAATATTAGACTTGATTCTCTCAAATGGAGATGGAGAGAGGATCACAGATGTAGAAGTGGGTAGCCATCTGGGAACTAGCGACCATCGAACAGTATGGTTCACAACAAACACAGCAATAGAGTCAAGCCATACAAAGACAAAAGTACTGGACTTTGGGAGGGCTGACTTCGCCAAAATGGGTGAGTGCCTAAGGAATGCACTAACAAATGGGCAGGAAGGAGGGGTGGAAGAACAATGGGAAATAATAAAAACTGCCATCACAGAGGTAACGAGCCTTTGTGTGAAGCAAATAAACAAAACAAGATGATGTAAGAAACCACTATGGTTCTCAAAGGAAGTGGCAGTGAAGGTTCAGAGAGAAAGAAAGCATTCAGGAAGTACAAGGAATGCATGAAGGAGCAGGACAGAGAACTGTATCAGTTAAAGCAAAAGGAGGCTGGAAGGCAGTCAGAACAGCAAAGGCCCAAACCGAGGAAAAGATAGCCAACTCAGTTAAGAAGGGGATAAAACCTTTATAGGTACATCAGGGAGCAAAGGAAGACCAAGGGAGGGATAGTGAGGCTTAATAAAGGGAAGGAGGGTGGGCAGAGGAGACTGTGAAAAGGCAGAGATACTAAACAAATATTTTTGCTCAGTATTTACAAATGAAGAGGGAGGTACATAAAACAAACAGTAGTAACACTCTGGATACAGAAGTTGATACCAGCCCATTTACAGAAGAAAGGGTTCTGAAAGAACTCTTAAAACTGAAGGTGGACAAAGCAATGGGGCCTGATGGGATTCATCCCAGAATTCTAAAAGAGCTAAGGTAGAACTAGTGACACCACTGACTACCCTTTTAACAAATCATGGAGGATGGGGTGGTACCCGAGGACTGGAGGAGGGCAGATGTGATTCCCCTTCACAAAAGTGGGAGCAAGGCAGAAGCAGGAAACTACAGACCTGTTAGTTTAACCTCAGTGATAGGGAAAATGATGGAATCACTTCTGAAGGAAAGAATTGTCGAGTATCTAGAGGCCAGAGGGGCACAGGACCCTAGGCAGCATGGATTCACAGCGGGAAGGTCATGCCAGTCAAATCTGATAGATTTCTTTGACTGGGTGACCAAAGTAGTAGATCAGGAAGGGCTGTGGACATGGCCTACCTAGACTTTAGCAAGGCATTTGACACAGTCCCACACAAAAGATGAATATACAAGTTAGCCAGCCTGGGAGTGGGTCCCAAGATGACAGCCTGGGTAAAGAATTGGCTGGAGAATAGGACACAGAGAGTAATAGTAAATGGAGTCTAATCAGAAGAAAGGAGGGTTACTAGTGGGGTACCGCAGGGTTCAGTATTAGGACCGGTCCTCTTCAATGTCTTTATAAGCGATATTGCGGAAGGACTGGAAGGAAAAGTATGTCTCTTTGCAGATGACACTAAGATCTGCAACAGAGTTGATGCACAGGGTGGGGTGGAAAGGATGAGAAGGGACTTGGCAAGGTTAGAGGAATGGTCAAATGTATGGCAGCTTAGATTCAGTGCTAAGAAGTGCAAGGTAATGCACCTGGGAAACAAAAACCCAGGGAAAGAGTACACAATGGGGGGTGAGATACTAACAACAATAAAAATGGAAAGGGACCTGGGGGTAGTCATATCAGATGACCTAAAGGTGGGCAAGCAATGTGAGAGGGCAGCAAGAAGGGCTGGGGGGATACTGGGATGCATAGGGAGAGGCATCACCAGTAGAAAACAGGAAGTTATTATCCCTCTGTATAGACAGCTGGTAAGACCCCATCTGGAGTACGTGTTGCAGTTCTGGAGACCCAATCTCCTAAAGACATAGACAGGATGGAAGCTGTCCAGAGGAGGGCACTAAATGGTGCAGGGTCTGCAATCGAAGACATAGGAAGAGAGACTTAAGGAGCTTAATATGTATAGCCTCGAGAAAGGAGGGAGAGGGGGACATGATAGAAACTTTCAAGTACCTCAAGGGAATCAACAAAGTCAAGAGGGTAGCATCTTTCAAAAAAGAGGTGTGCAAGAACAAGAGGGACAATTTGAAGATAGAGGGTCAGCTCAGAGGTAATTTAAGGAACTATTTTTCACAGAGGGTTGTGGATGTATGGAGCGGCCTTCGGAGGAAGGTTGTGGAGTCAAAATCAGTGGTGGAATGCAAGCATGCATGGGACAGTCTAAGGCAATTCTGGGGGATGGGGGAAAGAAGAAGTAGGCTGCTGGTTAACTAGGATCTGCAGCTTATCCAGTAGGTAGGGAAATGGGCAGACTGGGTGGGCCAAGCGGTCCTTATCTGCCCTCAAATTCTATGTTTCTATGTATGTAAATACTATGTCACAGGATATGCAGACAAATTGCATTACAGAGATCTTACTAGGTTCAGACATTGTGCAGTTATAGTACATGGGAAGACTTGGTATTGCATGGTGTCTAAGTGCAGCAGCAGGAAAAATACAGAATATACTAACTTACACCTTTGGTATGGGCCTCTCAGGTCACTTGATGTTAATGCCCTCCTAAATGACCTGACAGCCTCTGACTGATCCCCTGTTTACTCAGCCCCAGTTATTAACATGGCTGTCTCCCTCTTCACTGCTATACTTACCCATACATGGAATATTCACCTCCCTTCAAAAGTCCAGGGTCAAATGCTCCCAGCACCCCTGGATTACTTCAGACCTCATTAACTTGTGCAAATCTTAGGACCAAGCTTTGGCATGGTACAAGTCCTCCCAATCCCTGTCTGACCTCCTAACCTACAGGTCACTCAGAAATTCCTGTACTGAGGCAGTCCCCCACTGCGAAAACCCATTATTTCAAGTCAAACCTTCAGTTCCACCTAAACTCCCCATCAAATTTCTGGAAGGTCATCCAGTCCCTATTCAACCCCCCCAGCTCAGTCCACCACCTCATCCTCCTGGTAGACGAATCACTGTTCTCTGACCCCCCCCAACCATTGCTGCTCATTTTAACAGGTTCTTCCCCACCTGTGCACTTCCTCCGCTGCCGTCCCCTAATCAATCTCCCCTCCTGTCTCCCACTGTCTCCCCCCCACCCCACTCTCCAAAAGGTTTCCAGTTCTCCCCTGTTCACCCCAGGAAGTCTTCCTGTCCCTCATATCTCTCAACCCTGCTAAGTCCAACCCTGATGAATTAGACCCGAAACTCTTATGCATCTCTGCACCTGCCATTACCTGCCCGCTCACTCATCTTCTGAACCTTTTCTTCTCCCTCAGTGCTGTCCCACAGGTCTGGAAGGTTGCTAAGGTTCTGCCTCTGCAACAAAGGATGTGACCCATCATCCCCTGACAACTTCCAGTTGATCTCTCTCATCCTCTCTCTTGCAAAGCTCCACGAGAATTTAGTTTACTCTTGGCTTGCTGACTTCCTCTATTCCTCCAATTTCCTCTCCCCTTTCCAATCTTGTTTAGGAAAAACATTCTACTGTCTCCTTCCTATTGTGTGCAACTGACTCTGTCCTCCCTGGGATGGATAGGGAACATATTACTGCTGCCATATTCATCAATCTGGCCATAGCTTTTGACTCAGTGTCCCACAACATCCTCCTGAACAAGCTGAGCTCTGCTGACCTTTCAGCATCCGCTGTGTGTGGACTGGTTCCATTCATACCTTATGGGCTGTCAACAGACTGTTCAGGTTTGTAGCTCCCACTCCCCCTTCCAAACTAGCTGGGGTTCCCCAGGGCTCCATACTGGGCCTGCTCTTTTCTTTATTTTCCTAAATGACCTCCCCTCAGCCTGTGCCTCTGTGCACATCTACGTGTATGCGGATGACACAGTCAGCAGCACCTCTGGCTCATCAGTTTCTGTTGTGGAAGTTCCACTCCAAAATTACTTCCACAGCATGCTGCACTGGTTTCATGCTAACCAGCTCAGGGTCAACACCAAGAACACCATCTCTTTGACCTTCAGCACCAGCCAGAAATTGACCAGGCTCTCTCCTCCCCATATTTTCTCTACTCTGGATGGCACTCCCCTGGAGGTTCAAGTTCAAGTTCAAGTTTATTGCAGGAAAACTCCATTGAGCAAGCTCATTCACAAGGAGGTCCTGTAACATAAACACTTAGAGTACAAACATAGATAGGTAATAACAGTATATACATGAAATGCACGTTACATGATACAGGCTGGATATACATACAAGGGTACCACATAGGGTGACCGCAGGTGGTAAACATTAATATGAGACAGGGAAGCGACTTACAGGTTGCATACTGATATATGAAACATGATGACTGGTGTGTGCAATACATATATTTTTGGCAGCTAGAACAAACAACAGACTACAACTGATATGGGGGGGAGGAGTGATTTGATAGAATAGCAGTGGAGCGTAAGCATAGATAAAGCCAGGAGTAGAAAGGGAAGGGGAAGCAGTTAATATGACAAGGTTGTCCCTGCCTTCAAGTACCTTGGAAAGTGGTGGGAGCAGTGCCATTGACCGCATCTGCATAGTTGAAGATTGGGAGAACCATTCTGGATAATACAGAGAACAGAATACAAAGAGAACATAACAGTGGCATAATAACAATTAGGTACAATACAGAAAATTCAGAGTACACTCCCTGTGAAAAGTATGAAAAGTCAGTAACCATATTTGATACAACCAGGAAGTACAGAGTAATCCTCTTTTAGTGCAAGACAGAGTCCCATGTATAAGATATGCTAAGGGCAACCAGATTTGCCTGGCTTTGGGAAGCAGGCAGAAACTAAGAACAGGTACAGGCTGATTGACTAAAACAGTGGTGAAGTAACAATGCTTCAAATTGCCAGTAGAAATCGAAGTGCCTGGCTTGATAAGGAAATTGATTCCAGAATCTGGTAGCTAAGTAACAAAAGGTCATTTGACCCATTCTGGTCTTGAAGTAAATGAGTGTCACCAGACCGTCAACTATAAGGTGTTGAATGGACCAGTAACATATAGCAGAAAAGCAGGCAGAGGTAGTGGACCTGTATAGTTTGTCACGGAAGCAGCTCATAATATAGAAACACTTGTAAGAAGAGTAAACCCAGTTCCAGGAAAAATAAAGAGTACAGTGGTTGGTGACATGAGCAGCACTCATAAAAAAGCAGCAGATACTATTATACAACCCATCCCATTTGGTTAAGTTAAACTTAGAGGAACTGAAGTAAACTAGGACACAATAGTTAAGACTGGGAAATAGGTCACAATGTAATCTGCTTGGTCACAGCTAAAGGTACACATATATAATGTATATAAATATTAAATATACATATATATAGTGGCAACGGTAGCGCCACCATAGTTAGGATTCAACAGTCACTTCTATGTTAAACCTCAAAATTTGCACTTTAATAACTTTGCAACAATTTGACCGATTTTCATGAAATTGTGCATGCGCCATTGAGGACCAAAGATCTCTTGATGTGGCAAGCTTTGTTCTGGTTAGTTGTGTGGTTGCTGAGATACAAATTGTCAAAAAATGTGAAAATTACCATTTTTATGCAGATTTTTGTTATGCCGTTTCTCAGAAATGGCTTGGGCGTTTGGTCAGAAATTTTTAGGATATGTTAGGCCTGGGTCGTAGATGTGCCTTTTGAAGGTTTGGTGAAAAAATATTAATCTATTCAAAAGTTATTAAGTTTCAAAGTTTCCCATTATTTCCTATGGGAAAAGTTAGCTGGCAACCTCAAAAAAACTCTTTTTTGCCATGAATGCAGGTTTTTTTTGCCACAAATGGGGAAAGTTTTGCTGAGCTTCCACCGTCTTGTTTTCAGTTAGTGAGGCAAACAAGTTCAAATATTTCAAAACATACTTGCACTTGATAAACACCATCAATTGTGTTTACCTAATCGGGGTCCAAGGAATCCGATTCTGGTGACAGTTTGCCACAAAACTCATCAGAAATATGTTGCTTTTGTCCTTGGCCATATTTGTGCTGCAAATTGCGGTGGTTGTCTTGTGCAACAAGTGGAGTTTATGCTGAAAATTACAGCAAAATGAGTCAGTGTTTTGCGAAACACCCATCCTTGTTTCGTGGAACAACTGCCGCAATTTGCGGCACAACTATATCAGCTGACAAAAAAAAACACTTCTCCGGCACATTTATCCGGCAAACAGACCCCAGGATCAGATTCCTCGGCCCTCGATTAGGTAAACACTTGCTGGTGTTTACCTAAATCAAGTATTTTTACATTTTAAATCTCCCAGGGGAAGGGGCCAAAGTATGACAAGAGTTTACATTAAAAAAAACTGCATGTTCCACTCAGCTGAGTACTGTGCTACTGTGCCTTTACCTGTATCTGAACACCGGGGGACCCAATCCCCTGTGGCAGTGTATTTATTTAATTTAATTTAATATATTCAGCTACGTGGGACACTGTGGAGCCCACCCCAATGTCCAGATATAGGGGACTATGCACGGCAGGGCAGGAACTATGTGCCAAAGGTGCATATCCCGCCCACGCAACTCTGCACCTACAGACAGGTGTGCACCTGGTGGAATTCATGACTGCTGACCACCTGTCCGTGGACCCACCCTCCTGGTGTGTGGGTATGCGCAGGTTTGCACGGGGTGGACAGGGTGGAGCTGCGCACCTGGGCAGGCATCTAATGGGATGCCCAGCCCGGATCCCTCAGTGAATCCCTTACGCAGTGAAGGGTGCATTGGCTGCACTCCCTTGAAGATGTACGCACAACCAGCAGCCATGGAGGTGTAAGGTGGGCAGTGCCACCGGCCGTGCCATGCCCCTGGACCGATGGGGCAGTGCCACAAGTGTGGGGGTGAACACTGACCACCACACCATGCCCAGTGGGGCTGGGATCTGGGTTTGAGGGAGAGGCAGGCAGACGGTGCACTATGGGAGGGTCTGCAGTCCAGGGGCCGGTGCTCTCATGTGTGTGTGCTTGGGGGGTCAGCATACATGGGGAGGTTGGATGGCACTGCTGGGTGCTGGGGTGGGTGGCCCTGCACAGCCTGTGGTGATGTGTGCTGGGGTCCCATTGTTGTGGGATGGATGCATGGGGTGCATAGGGGGCTTACAGCAGGGTTCTCCCTGGCATAACCCGCTCCATCCTCCGCACCCCCATGGGCAGCATTGTACCATTGTGCATAACATGTAGAGCTTGCACGGGCCCCACCCACCCCTGCATGTTGCGGACCATGCAGGTGGGGGGATTGGTTATATACTGTAGGCTTTGCATGACCCATATCGTGCATCCTGGGTGAGGGGTGCATTGAGTGCAGAGTGTCTCTGCGCCACACATTCAGGTCAGATGGCCTTCTCGCACCGCTTCCCAAAACTATGGATCTCTCTCTCTCCCTCCAAATTTGCCACTCATCATCCCTCTACTCTAGCTCTACTGCCTTACATAATTTCCTCTTGGTAAATTGTACCTGTAACTAGTCTAATATCAACCTTTGCTCCCCCAAGCTCCTACTCTTCCTACTCTATCCCAGCTGACCTGTACAGCACTCCACCCTACAACTCAGCCCCAATGGCATCCCTGCCCACCTTGCAAGATGGTTCGTGATACATCCCTCTGTTTAGTGGCTACTCCAACAATGGCACTTACCTGTTATGTGAAATTTGTTCTAGATTATTGCTCCAATATTGCACTTTAATGTACATCATGTTAGTCTCATATGTTCTTCAGCTCCACATACACTGTTCATGTTTATTGTATAATTGTATTACTGTTTTACTCTGTATGGTTATATTGTTTTTTTGTTGACTGGATGTATACCCCCAACCGTTCCCTTCCCCCCAAGATGCACTGTGAGACGAGCAACTTGTTGTTCAGTGTGCCCTTCCTGGTGAAACATTTCAATAAATAAATAAATAAAAACACATACATGGTGCAGAGGCACTCTACACCTTTGTGCATAGGCCCCATAGTGTAATGAATGATTTTATATCTGGGGATTCCCACCCCTGGTGTCAGACGCCCCCCTCCGCAGCCCATTATTTTAATATTGTTTGCCGACATCGGGGGGCCCAATCCCAGTGCCAGCATTCAGAACTCACCCCCCTCAGCAGAGTGAGACACTGGGAAACCCACCCCCATTGTCCCAACATACATGTATTCCAAATGTACACCTTCAAAAAAGAAAACCATCCCCCAACGTCTTTTTTTTGTATCCTGACATAAAGAAAATGGTCCCTCATCGTTGTCGCCGTTCTCCTCCCCAATCCCAACCCTCCCACTGAGCATCCACCACCCCACACCCTTTTTACCCTATACATACCTCTGGAGGTCGTATGCTGCCATCTTCTGTGGACCGGGACATGTCTGCACTCTTTAAAGTCGAACTGCAAACTGATGAATCTAGGTAAGTGCCATATAAATAAAGCTTACCTTACCTTACCTAATGTATTTCAATAGCATTTTCAACTTATGTACATATCTTAGGCATTTGTAGGTATTTTTTTCACCAGATTTTCAACATGGGCTTTTTGGGACCCCACCTCATAAACACTGTCACTATCGTGTCATTACTCGGGCCTAGAAGGTGGTTTCACAGTCGCTGCATGCAATCACCTTTCAGGACCAATTAACAAAATGACAGTGCCAATGTTCATGAGGTGGAATCTCCAAAAAACCCTGCTGAAAATTTGATGAAAAAAAAAATCCTAGAAATGGCTGAGTTATGAGCGTTCGTTGAGATGTTTCTAGGCATACGCATAGCTTTGGTAATTTTCAATATTTTTACTTCAGACTTTCAACATAGCCATTTTTTTCACACTACCTCATGAGCAGTACAGCTGTTGTTTTTCACATCCTGTCCAAAACATGTTTTTGCACCTGTGGAACGGAATGGCATTTCAGCATAGATTTGAAAAATTTCACATACAGGATTTATGAGGTGGGGTCAAAAGAAGACTATGTTGAATATTTGGGGTCAAAATATGAAAAAATGCTTAAGTTATGATCATTTGTTGCAATTTTGGTGTGCCTGCTTGTAACCTCAGAAATTTTGAATATTTTGATCCCAGATTTTCAACATAGCCTTCTTATTAACTGACGTCATATACATCACAGCTGTCATTTTACAAACCCTGCCCATAATGTGTTTTTGTACCTGTGGTGCAGCATGGCATTGCAGTTGCGCAGAATTACGCTTTACCATTGATTCAAAAATTTTCTGTACCAGAGTACATTAGGGGGGTAATAATAAGATGGCTATGCTGGCAATTTGGTCACTATTGTCCTATAAATGGAAGCACAGGGCCCTCCATGGCTACATACATATATGCACCTAAAGAGGGATGGGAGTGCAGTGCCCACAAACAAATAAGGATATGATTATAGTACTATCTGAAAAAGTAAGGAAATTCATTGCAAAATACTTTATTAATGCAGCAGTTAGGGTTCTTATTAAAGGGACAAATGCCAGGAAATGTGGTGTTAGGGTTTCCAATCATAACACCCACCCCAACCTGCAGACACTGACTGGCATTGGAGTGTGCCTTGTAGTCATCAGCCCTAACGCTCACCCCATTCCCCTGTACTGTACCCATCTCAGCTTGTTTACTTATGGAATGGGGTAAGCATTAGGGCTGACAACCGCAAGGCATACCCCAACAACAGCCAATGTCTGCAGGGTGTGGGTGGGGTGTTAGTGTAGGAAACCATAACACCACATTTCCCTGCTTTTGTAAGAACCCTAACTGATGCATTAATTAAGTGTTTTGCAATGAATATATTATATATATATAAAACGTGTATGTCACTGTAAGAGTTAAAATAAGTACAGTATTGTAAAACCAAAATAAATGAGTTATTTTCACACCTTATTAATAACAGCTTATGTAACTTTTTCAAACTTTGTGCTCGATCTAGATATTCCCCAAGCTGTGTAATGTTCATGCCCTCAAGAAACCTAATTTAAATAAACTAATATAAATACCGATAAGCACCACTATTCATTCATCCCTCCCCCCATATCTACATAAAGATATTTAAATGCAAGCACATTTTATGTGTATACAAGTCTACCTACTGTAATGACAAAAAAAAAAAAACAACAGTTTAAACAGATGTCCCTCTGGCATCACACAGCTGTTTTCAGCTTTAATAAATAGCTGCATACATGACACTTTAGATAATTTGAAAATATATCTGAATGCCCCTTTTTATAATTGTAATGCATTTTATTGCATTTTAAGAGCACTTTTCATTCCACCCTGAGAAGCACTTCTGGTTTCACTTACAGAACTCCACAGACCGGCTCAGACTAAAAAGTGAAAGTGCTTTGTGTTAAAATAGAAGAACTGTACAAAAAAGCAGCTCTGTCAATATTTTAGTCTTCCATTCAATACTGGTTTTAATAGAGACTAGCAACTGATATTAATATAAATTTAGCAGTTCCACCATTGTCTCCCTCCAATCTTTGGCCCTCCTCTCTACTCCCGACTCAGTTCAAATACCATAGCTTTACCTTAGCACTCACCAAACCACTAAACAATCTCCAGACACTGCTTCATAGCAATACTGCTGGACACCCGACTGATAATCTCGTGGCCTGCCTCCAACCACTGATCATCTATCCAAATACTCCCCACTCCAGTAGAGCACATACTCTGTCCTTGGCCCCAGCAGTTTGCTACATTCCCCCAGCTCAGCTTGAAAAAGATACTTCTGCATGCTCGACTCCTGTACCAGTAGCTGTCTGATCCAAGGGTGCCGGATGATGGTAAAAGCTGAGCGGGGCTGAGAATCAAAAGGGCAGTTATGAGGGTACAAAGGGCACTTTTTCAATACTAGTTTTTGCCATACAGAAATAAAAAGTGGAGTGGCTACCGCCCCTTTCGCCCTCCCCCCAGTTCCACACCTATGGTCTGATCCACCACCCCGTGTTAGCCACAGAAGAATCATCATCAATGGCTGGTTCCATGAGGCCTCTCCACAGCTTTGACTCCACCTTAACTGCTCCATGTATTCCTTCACAATGAACTTGCACATGCACATAACAAACAAGAGATTCCAGACAATCACAATAAACCAGACACCAATAGTCCAATGAAAACACTTGTCCATTCATACCAGTGTAACCAATCGTACTTTACCCACTTCAACACTTCATCCAAACACACAAATACTTACTCAGGTGCACTACACAATTCAAAACTTTGGTGTAATACTAGCAGACAATGAAACCTAGTGAAAAATATAGAAACATAGAAACATAGAATTTGACGGCAGATAAGGACCGCTTGGCCCACCCAGTCTGCCCATTTCCCTACCTGATGGATAAGCTGCAGATCCTAGTTAACCAGCAGCCTACTTCTTCCTACCCCCACCCCCTAGAATTGCCTTATGACTGTCCCATGCATGCTTGAATTCCACCACTGTTTTGACTCCACAACCTCCTCTGGAAGGCCGTTCCATACATCCACAACCCTCTCTGTGAAAAATACTTCCTATAAATTACCTCTGAGCGCCCCCTTCTATCTTCAAATTGTGCCCTTGTTCTTGCACACCTCTTTTTGAAAGATGCTACCCTCTTGGACTTTGTTGATTCCTTGAGGTACTTGAAAGTTTCTATCATGTCCCCCTCTCCCTCCTTTCCTCGAGGCTATACATATTAAGCTCCTTAAGTCTCTCTTCATATGTCTTCCGGTGCAGACCCTGCACCATTTTAGTTGCCCTCCTCTGGACAGCTTCCATCCTGTCTATGTCTTTGCAGAGATTGGGTCTCCAGAACTGCATGCAGTACTCTAGATGTGGTCTCACCAGCTGTCTGTACAGAGGGATCAAACTAAAAAAACTAAAATATAATAAAAACAGAAACATAAAACTAGTTTAAAATACCATGGCATATTGAAACCCTCATTGTATACATTGTATATGGCATAGATGGGTTTCAAATAATCCATTTATTTGCATTCATGTCTAAATGAACTCAGAACCCCACTCATGCCTTTGGCACTCATGAGGTTACCTGAGTTCATTCAGTCACCCATACAAATAAATGGGTTATTTGTAATCCCTCTATGCCATATCTTCTATATATAATACTGGGACCTTTCTCTCATAGGAACCATTTTTATGTATTTTCCTGAATACCTGACCAGTTCCCACACCAGTGAAATCTGTATACCTCCCAGTTTGTGAGAGGTGCTAAAGTGTGCCCTTGACCCTATGACAACCTCTGACCTAGCTGCATGTGTAGAGGTGTCATCTTGGTGGGATCGGGAGGGGAAGGCCAACGCAACCCATACTGTAGGTGCCGCAGTGGGTTCTGTAGGTGTTGCATGGGCACTCTGTAGCTTACGCTGACCCTCCACATGTGCAGAGAGAGTTTGAGACCCTGTGTGGATTATGCCCTTAAGCTCCCACTGCTGCAGTCTACCCAGCTGTGCAAATGGGTAGCAGCAGCACCCCACCAAAAATGAGAAGCTGCATCTCTGCTAAGCTATCCTGGGTAAATACATTGTAAAATAAAACAATAAAGAATTTAAAATGCCCTCCTATCATCATGAGGTTTTATGGTCTGTCTTGAGGTTTTACAGTGTTACTGCTGGCAGCACCTGGCAACCCAGAATATCGTAATCATCACCCCTAATGAGCTGCTGTCTATGATTGTGTGGGCAGCTGAGCACTTTCTTCCCCTGCAGAGTATCAGATAAAATGACGTCTCCTTCCACTGTTCTATAAACACAGACGTGACATTATTAATCAGCCTGTCCGCTTACAGAAGAACTGAACAGATACCTCACATGCCGCCTACTCTTTCCCCATTCTCAGAATGCTATTTTGGGAAGCAGATTACTATTGTACTGTAATTAATTTTTTTTTCTTCCCTAATTTAGGCTCTGAGGTAAATTGTGACATACAGAGGGCCAGCCCAACCCCCAACACCCACCTTCTCTGTCACTGTCTCCTAGCAACAGTGTGTCTTATGCTAATACAGTCTTAGTTGTGGACTCATATTTACACACACACACACACACTTTTAAATAAAAGTAAAATGAGATCCTACAATGATTTTTTTCAGATATTTCTATCAGAATAAGTGTCTCATGTTGTCCAGTTGAATGGTAACCAGAACAAAAGCACATTTTTTATTTCCTTCTTGGTGATATAAAATGTGATACGGAAAAGGGAGAAAACTGTTCCTGCAGTTTGAGATTTGATTACCAACTCCAAACCATCAAATAATTAAAAAAAAGCAAAGTAGATATTTCTCCTTTTTAGGAATCCCCTCCTTGGTTGCCTCAGTTTTTCTCTTGGAGCTGCTTCTTGAAGACTTCAGCGTGCAACAACAATGGTGTGTGCGCATGCGCATGCGCGCGCACACACACACACACAACATGCATACAAAACATTTATTTGTTAGAACACAAACGTGGGAAACTGAAGATCACAGTGATAGCTAGATAGATAGATAGATAGATACATAGACAGACAGACAGAGTAGATAGCTAATCAGTGACAGACAGATAGATAGATAGAGATAGATAGATAGATAGATAGATAGATGGATAGATAGATCAATAGATAATCAGTGATAGATAGAGATCAGTTGTAGCCCTTAAGCTCCCAGTGTACACTGGAGGACAGGAGAGTGAGAGGTGGCATGATTGAGACCTTTATGTACCTCACAAGGGTGAATAGAGTGTTGGGAGTTAGCCTCTTCCAAAGGAAGATGAGCTCCAGAACTAGGGGACATGCACTGTAATTGGGCAGGGGGAAATTTCAGGAAGCAAGCAAGGTTTTATTTCTAAACCGCCCTTTCCCTGAAGCTCAGAGCACTGTACAGAATACAGGCAGATGGAGAAAATAATTAATGCAAACTTAAAACATAATAATAAAATCAGCAATAAAAAACACTGTTGTAAGCCCTGAAGGTTTCTCTAAAAAAACAAACTTTCAGACCCCATTTGAAAGCTTCCAATGAGGGGGCCTCCCTCAGGGACCGGGGAAGTGAGTTCCATAGGACTGGTGCTGCCACCTCAAAGGCACGACCTCCAGATGTTTTTAGTGGGGCCCTGTGAACCACTAAGAGGCCCTCCTCAACAGAACAGAGAGAGTGCAGGGGGCGAGCAGGAGTCAGGATGTCTTGCAGATTGCCTGGACCCGAACTGTATAGGGCCTTGTAGGTGAGTAAACCCACTTTGAATGAATCCTCCACCTAACTGACAGCCAGTGCAGGCTGCGCAGCACTGGAGTTACATGTTAGGACCTTGAAAGGCCAATCAGAAACCTGGCTGCCGCATTCTGCAACAGGTACAGGTGACCCAGGACACTTCCACTGACCCCAAGATATACAGCATTGCAGTAGTCATGTCTAGATATCACAAAACCATGCACTAGCAATGGTAGATTGGCTGAAGGGACTAAGGTTTTAATATGGGCAATATTCCTAAGATGGTAAAAAACAATCTGGACAGCAGACAACACCTGAGCCTCAAGTCTCAAACTGCTGTCTAGGATCATGCCAAGATTTTTCACCTTTGCTGACACTGAAAAAGTAACTGTCCCAAGCATCAAGCCTGTTTCAGCCCTCAATGTGTCCACCTTCCTTTGGTGGCCTGGTTCAATCATCAGCACCTCCGTTCTTACCTGGGTTGAGCCTCAGCCAGTTAGAGGACATCCAGTCCTGGATCTCAGCCAGACATTTGTTTGGCACCGCCACTGCATCATGCTTCTCAGGCGCAAAAGATATGTACAGTTGGGAATCATCTGCATAGCAGTAAAACTCCACACTAACATCTATTGAGTTCACCCAGGGGCAGCATGTACACTGTGAACAACATTGGTGAGAGGATGGACCCTTGGGGAAACTCCACAAAGCAGGTGCTTAGGGCAGGAGGGAAAACCTCCCATCACCATCCTCGGAGTTCTGATTGTGAGAAAGGACTCAAACCAGCTGATGACAGTGCTGATGAGTCCACATAACCCCCTCAGGCAATCCAACAACACTGCAAGGTCCACAGTGTCAAATGCTGATGAGAGACCAAGGAGAACAAGTATCAGCTGGTCTGCTCTATCTCTAACCCTGAGGAAATCATTTTATACCTTGAACAGTGCAGTTTCAGTACTATGTCCAGGCCTAAATCCTGACTGGAGGGTCTCATGGATGTCAAAGTCTGCAAGGTGTGCTTCGAGCTGCAAAGCCACAATTTTTCTCAATCATCTTCCCCAGAAAGGGGAGGTTTGAGACTAGTCTATAATTAGCCATGACATCCGGGTTGAGGGATTTTTTTTAGAAGGGGCTTTACCAGCGCCTCTTTCGAGGCATCTGGAAATAGCTCCTCTGAAAGTGAGCACTGGACTATCTCAGCGAACACTGGACCAACGGATTCCACATATCCCACTAGAAGATGGGTGGGGATCAGGTCCAGTTCACAATATGTGGGCCACAGCTTCAAAAATCACTCCACAGACCTCTTCCACCCCAACTCACTCCAGGCAAGGGGAGTGCTCTCAGGGACGTCTGACACATCACTGCCGGGCCAAGATAGCCCAGCTGGAAAAATCACAGCCCTGATGGAGGAAACTGTTAGAGAAGAACAGAGCGAACTCCTTGCATTTTGCAACCGAAACTTCTCTAACCGGCTGCAGGCAGGCCGGATCAAGCAGCCTGTCCACAGTTCAGAAGAGTTGAGCCGGTCTGTTCTTCACAGCAACAATATCCCTAGACAGATAAGATGCCTTCTTATGGGAGATTGCCCTCTGATACTCACTGTAGTGAGTTCTCAGAGTCAGCCTGTCCCTCTGACTGCAATTTGCACCAATGATAAAGGATGTGAGGAAATATTTCTTCACAGAAAGGGTGGCAGAAGCATGGAAATCGACTGCCAAGTGGAGCTGTGGAGGCTAGAACAGTGGAAGGTTTCAAACATGCATGAGATAGACACATGGGCAGTGATAAATTGGACAGGAGCCCACTGGAGCTGAGTTCCACCACCTCTTAAAAAATTGTATGACAGTTCCACCACCTCTATCATCTTTCTTCATTCACTATTACAGAAGAATCCCACCACCTAAAGATTTGCAATTTAACCACTGCACATGGGCATAGTAGCATGGAAACAGGGAGGAGGCAGGGTTCCTGGAGACCTGTTAGGGTCTACGGAGGTACAATAGGCAGGGAACCCTTGGGCAGAATAGGTGAGCCTAGTGATCATTTTCTGCTGACAGAGTCTATGTTTCTAGCTAGATCGATCATTTTATTCAGAGTGCCTTTCTGGACTGCCCAGTGTGCTTAATAGATAAGAAATAAATGCAAAATAAAAGTACAAAATGAACAGAAAAACTGACCAAATAAACAAAAACAAAATACCACATCCAAAGAGCTAGCAGACCCAAAAATATTGAAAAGGAAAATGTTGCAAATTTTAGGAAGCAGTCAGTTGTAACTTTTTATTTCTGATGTTTTTTTTGGTTTTCCATTTGGTCAGTAGAAAGTTTTCTATGCGCTAGTATTCTGCTGGATGCATACACCCTGGATGGCTCCAACCTAGATTCCTGCACCTCCTTCAGGTACCTTGGGGTTTGGCTCGATCAACATCTCGATTTTCATGCCCACATCGAATCACTGCAGAAAAAACTCCACCCTAAATTAGGAGCACTGTACCAGCACAAAGGCTTTCTTCCCACCTCTGTTAGGAGGGAGCTAGTCCTCAAAATGATCCTCCCCAATTTTGACTACGGTGACGTGGTCTACAGCACTGCCCCTCCATCTACCTTGGCCAGACTGGACCCCCTCTATCACTCGTTCTGTCGTTACGCACTCGACTGCCCTCCCTCCACCCATCACTGTGACCTGTACAGTGCCCTCTCCTTCCCATCTTTAGAGTCTCGGCGCAAACTACATTGTACTAATCTTATTTACAAATACTGGTCAAATACCCTCCCCCTCTACCTCAGCTGTGCTCTATCAACTCAACCACCCCCCTGCCTACCCCCTCAGAGCTTCTGATCCAAAACAACTCCATGTACCTTTCATGCGCACCTCTAAGGGCCAAATGGCCTTCATGTATCGACTGCCAAAACTATGGAATGAGCTACCTGCAGACATCAGGCTCTCAGACTCCCACTGGGCTCTCAAACCACGCCTGAGGGCCCACTACTCAGATGTATGTAACTGCCACCCGCAGATTTAGCTGACATATATAATAATGTCTTTGTACCTGCTGTCTGCTGTCTACCCACACTGTGTACTGTGACTACTGTTAGCTACTCTAGACCTATGTAACACTGATGTACTGTGTTTTTACTGTATCTATTCTTTGACCTATGTAACCCCAGGTCGCATCTGGAAACGAGCGGTCCCCGCTCAGAATGCTTATCTGGTAAATCTCTTAAATAAATAAATAAATAAATAAATAAAATAAAAATAACACTCTGCATAGCAGCTGACATATCTAGTTCTATTCCTCTCACTACATCAGCAGCACTGTGACCTCACTTGCAGTGACATCACAGGTGACTGACCTGCAAACTACTGAGTGGCACTTCCTAAGCAGCTGTGATGTCACAGTCAGTGAAATCACAGTGCTTATGATGTAATGGGAGGAACAGAGGTAGATATGGCAGTTGCCAGGCAGCGTGCTGTTCCACACATCACACTTTCTAACATCAAGCAAAAAGTCTTCTAATTTAATTTATTTAGTATTAAAGGTAAGTACTCTGGAATTTATATTCCGTTTTCAGGCACGACCTGAAGTCAAGTTAAGATGCAACATACAGATATACATAAATTGACAATAGAAATACAAAAATAACAATAGTACAATACAATTCATTTACATACACATTCATTCAGACTTTTAAAATGACTAAAAGCTGCTGTGTTGAATGTATTAACAGAGGTAGATTGCTTTACATTGGAGGACAAGGTGTTCCAGACGGAAGTAGCACAATAAGCAAAAGTTCTGTTGCCTGCATTAGATTGTACAAGGGGCAAGGCCAATTGAGATTTTGTAGATGATCGTGACTCGTCAGTGGATGAATAACTAACAAGTAAATCTCATAATGTAACTGGAATTCCTGTGTTTATTAATTTAAATGTAAAATGAGACATTGATAACCTATAGCATTCTGCACAGAAAACCAATTAAATTGATTTAGGATTAGACAGTGGTGAGTGCAATGGGGAGCCAGTAACTTCCCTATTTTTTGTAGTAATGTTTCTTTTCTAGATATAGTACATGTAGGAGCAGTATCAATAACCAACTATGCATAATTCATTATTGGAAGAAGATTTTATTGAGCTATGGCAATACATGTGTCTTTTGTTAAGTAATTTCACAGTCGGCATAATGTTTCTATCTTTGCATGCAAACTGGAAGTAACTTTGTCAATGTGAACATTAAATTTTAAGGATGGATCCAAAGTAATACCTAGGTATTTAAACAAATTTACAGTCTCAATTCGAGTTCCTCCCTGTGAACATACTATAAAGTCAGTTGAATATTTTTTTTTATTTTGATGTCTGAACCAAACAACATTGCTTTTGTTTTAACTTTATTTAAAACCAGATTATTCTGACAGAACCAGTTTTGGATTTTAGTGAACTCACAGCTTAAGGTCGATTTAACTTCAGAAACAGATGTACTATGAGTTAACAATGCTGCATCATCTGCGTAGAGTATTAAATTGTAGTTGTGTGTTATTTTTAAGAGAGGGCCAATAAAAAGAGTAAAAAGTAAAGGTCTCTGCATGGAGCCCGGAGGGACTCCACACTGAACCCCGGAAAATGTAAAGAAAACTCCATTCAATTTGAAACACTGAAATCTATTGTCAAGATAGTCCCTGAATCAATTTATGGCGTGGGTTCCAAGTCCCACATGCTCAAGATGTTGCAGTAAGATGGTATGATCAACCAAGTCAAATGCCTTGGTTAAGTCCACTAACACTGCTTCTGTTAGGTCACTGATCTCAGCAACCCTAATTAACCTAGGGGAAAAGAAAAAGTACCTCAAACGTAATAGTTGACTGCATGCAATACACTAATTTTAGGCAGTAGACCTCTTTAAATCCCACTCATGCCACTGGCTCATTGTGAGGTTGAGCAAGTCAGTTGACCTCCATGTGCTTTAGTTGTTTCGCAGCTGTAAAATTTGGTAGTAGCAGGACCCCATAGAAAACAAATGTTGGGGGCTGGCGCAGCCCAGATAGCAGAATATGAGTTTTTTGTGTCCCAGAGTATAGCCGCTTATAATTTGTTTTAAAGTTAACTCAGAGTGATTATACTATCTGGAGTTTCTTAGTAGACTGAGAAACAGAACTTGGCGTCAGGAGCAGTTTGATATCAATAATGGACACTGTGAGTAAGAAAAGTAAGGTGTAAAAGGCTTCTTAACACCTTGTGGTGGGCCTATGAAGCTACAAGTACACCAGCAGCTCTCCTCAGCAGAGCAGCTTGGGGAGGAGACAACGTCGGCTTTCCTGGACATGCTGCAACGAGCGATCACATACCTGAAGCAGGCAGTAACCAGAAAGCTGGGCAGTTATTCAGCTCAATCAGTGTCAGTTGAACTAACAATGCTGACAGGTGGCTCCGTACTAAAAACAGCACTCAAGCAAAAAGCAAAGACAATACTCACAGTAAGCTTGGCTTCATGAACTGGACGCAATGTAAAGACACTCGCTGTGCCAGTTTTTTTTTTTATATACATTTTTACATATTAATTGTGATATTAATGTATTACTTCATGTATTTTGTGGCAACTGTCACCTTGTGTATATGTCATTGCATAGTTGATACTGTGTTTTGTATGTATTTATATGTGTTTTACACTTTCTCTTTAAATGAAGCAATTTAAATACCATACATCTATGAAGTGACATAGGCCTTGAGAAAGCACCATGGTAGCGGTGCAAAAGTGCTCAACTGTTTGATGAGGGAGCTCCATGTTCCCCGGGCCTGTTGCTGATTAATGAAAGTGTATCATGGTTTAACATTATCCAGTGGCACAGTGAGTGTTTTTACATTGTGTCCAGTCCAAGAAGCTGAGCTTACTGCAAGTAGTGTCAGCTAAAACCAGGATCAGTGGGCTAGCAGAAGCTGCAAGTCCAGGAGCATGTCAGGGAATGCACTGGTGACTGCCTTTGATAAAGGGCAGTCACATTTTAAAATGCAGCTGGAACAGCTGAGAATGTTGCAAAGTCCTCAAACATCTGGGGCCAGAGTTACAAAGCTCATGAAATTCCCGCAGCTGCAGGAAAAACCCAGTGCAAGTGGGTTGCCACTTGCATATCTGCAGTTTTTCCCGCAGCTGTGGTATTCACAAGGGTGGAGTCGGTTTATGACTGACTCCATGATTTATGCCAGCTTGCGGATGGTATTGTCATGGAAGTCCCCGCAGCAGCAGAAAAATGTCATGGCTGATGGGACCCAGCGTAACATCTCTGCAGCTGTGGGGGACTGTGAACACTAATCTCTGCAGCTGCAAAGATTTCAGTCCGCAACTGGATTTGCGGAATGAGACTTAGTCCCAAAACACTTTGTGAATCTGGCCCCTGAATCTAAGGAGTTAAGGAAGGTACAGAGGGGGATTCTTTGGTGCTATTTTTGCCTTAATGGATTTGAGAATGTTGGGGGGTAAATCTCACCCAGAACATTGTTAAGGCATACAGAGTTGTGCCTCACAGAGCCTCCCTTGAGGCGAATGAACCCATGACTATTCTGATGGTCACAACATCAGTGGCCACCTGTGATCCAGTGCTACAAGCTGCCAGGGAGAAGAGGAACTTTTTGGCTGATGGATCAAAGATCTTATTTTTTCTGGCTTTATTGTACTCCATGAGAGTGAAACATAAGGGGTTTGAGGCAATTAACTGCAAGCTCTAGGACATGGAAATGCCCCACTTTGTATTTATTTATTGATTGACTGATTTTTGTTGACCAGGTAGGTGCACTATACAATTGAATGCCTATTTTCAGGCATGGCCCAGGAGGTTCCGTAGGGTCAGGATCAGTAAGCAACAGGTTACAGTACAACAAAAGTAAACGATATTGTCAACAGCAGAAAACATTACATTGCAAGGCAGTGCATAGATAAGCAAATCAGGTGAAAATTACAAGGTGCAGTAGAAGCAAGCCAACAGTTTGTTAATGAGAAGTGACAAATATAAATAGTTAATCGAGCTCCTGCAAGGTAAGTCTTTTTAGTTGGGCAGACTGATAGTAGGGAAGAGGATAAGCAACCAGTATAAAAGGTAGATTTCTAGTCACGCGAGCATACGTAAGATTTAAGGAGGTGACTGCAATACCCCTTTTTAAAGGTGGAGGCAGTTTGGAAATGATGCAGTCTAGAAGATATAGATTTTCATAGCCTTGGGGCAGCAACAGAGGAAGAAACGTCCCCCAGTTGTGTCCTGGTTCTTGGGATAGGTAATTCTTCACAAATAGCATACCTCAGTGGGTAGGTATTGATTGGGGGAGGATAAGACCAAACAGTGAAAAGGGGACATGTTTTGTAAGATGTATTAAATGACCCCTCCAAGTGATAGGTTATGTAGGGCAGCAGGATGAAGCCAACCCAGTTTAGCATATAAGGTGCAATGATGGGTAAGGCGGCTTAGGGTCATGGCGAATCAACAGATATTATACGTAACGTCCCATTTATTTAAGTTAGTTTGAGAAGATGCACAGATTACAGATATCCCATAGCTAGGTTTAGGGACTAGGACACCATGAGCAATGGATAGGCAGGCTTGTGCGGGTAAGGTTATTTTTGAGCTTATACAAGAGACCCAGTTTAGTGTTTACAGACTTGCACCCATTATGAGCGGGGAGAAATCAAGGGATGCATCAAGTGTGCATCCCTTGATTTCTCCTCACACATAATGGGTGCAAGTCTGTAAGTTTTTTTAGTTTTGGGAGCAGAGCCAAACAGCATGGCCTGTGTCTCTGTCATATTTAAAAGGAGTTTGTTAGATTGCAGCCAGTGCTGCAACCCATGGAGGTCTATGGTTAACTTGTTGTTAATTTCAGGCATACTATGTGAGCTTAGGTACAGGACGAGATTGTCTGCTTATAAGATAGGGATGCAGTGGGCAAGAGTCTAATGAATGTCGTTAATATAAAGGGAGAAAAGTAGTGGTCCAAGTATTGAACCTTGCAGAACACCCACCATAGAGGGGGCAGGAACAGAGAATATAGTTCCAACTTTTACCCATTGGCTCCTTCCATCAAGATAGTTCCTAAACCAGGGTAGGGCAGAGGAGAAGACCCTCAGGTTGCTTAGCTTGGTACAAAGCAGATGATGCTTTACTAGACTGAATGCTTTAGTAAGATCAATGAATACAGCCCATGTGTACCTATCTCTATCCACAGCATTTGTGACCTGGGAAATAAAGGAGAGTAGAGCGGTAGTTTTAATATGATCTTTATGAAAACCGTGTTGTGCTGAAGACAAAAGGTAATACTTGGTTAATAACTCAGTTAACTGTGAGGCAATAAGCTTCTCCAGTATTTTGTTAAGGGCAGGAAGTATGGCAGTTAGTCTATAACTTGTAACCAGTTTTGGGTCATTGTTCTTAAAGACTGGGATAATATGGGAGAGGTTCCATAGCTCTGGTACAGTCCCAGTCATAAGGGACAGGTTAATGAATCTAGTAATATGTGAGGACAGTTCCGCAGCAGCATCTCTAAGTAGTTTAAGATCTATGCCATCAGAGTCTGCAGATTTGTCTGTAGGAATTCTCTGTAGCAATTTCTGTACGTCAGGTACATTAACTGCATGTAAGTAAAATGGAAGATAGCTCAAAGTGTAAGAGCATGGTTCTTTACATAGATACATAGATACATAGACAGTGTCGGCAGATAAGGGCCTATGGCCCACCCAGTCTGCCCATTTAAGTTTGTAAGTTCAGTTTATGTTTTCCAGGAAGTCTGTTGCCCCTTACCCCTGACCTCCAGAATTCCTTTATGTCTATCCCATGCATTCTTAAATCCCGTGATTGTTTCAGCCCCCACCACTTCCTCTGGCAGGGTGTTCCACTTGTCCACCACCCGCTCTGTGAAGAAATTCTTCCTCACGCTTCCTCTGAATCGTCCCTCCTCCAACTTCATCCCATGCCCTCTAGTCCTGGAACATCTTTTTCGCTTAAAAATAGTGCATTCCTGCACCCTGTTCCTCCCTGTAAGATACTTGTATGTCTCTATCATATCCTCTCTCCTCCTCTCCTCCAGGGAGTACATGTTCAGTGCCTTCAACCTGTCCTCATGGACTTGTGATGCAATCCATGCACCATCTTTGTTGCCCTCCTCTGAACCTTCTCTACCCTGTCTATGTCCTTATGTAGGTAAGGTCTCCAGAACTGCACAGTGTACTCCAGGTGCGGCCTCACTAGTGTCTTGTATAGTGGAATTATGACCTCCCTTTTCCTGCTGGTGATGCCCTGCCTATGCATCCCAGCATCCTATTTGCTTTACCTGCTGCCTTGTCACACTGTTTCCTGCCTTGAGGTCATCAGAGATGATAACTCCAAGATCCCTTTCCTGCTTGGTGCATGCTATATCCTCACCCCCAACTGATATATTGTGCCAGGGTTTTGTGCCCTAAATGCATTATCTTGCACTTCCTTGCATTGAATTTCAACTGCCAAACCCCTGACCATTCTTCAAGTTTCTGCAGGTCCCTTCTCATTCTGTCTACACCCTCTGGTGTGTCTACTCTGTTACAGAGCTTTGTGTCATCAGCGAACAGTGAAATTCTGCCTTCTAGGTCCTGAGAATGTCACTGATGAAGATATTGAATAGTACCGGTCCCAGCACTGATCCCTGTGGTACCCCACTGGTCACTCTTCCTCTGTGGAGTGACAGCCATTTACCACCACCCTCTGTGTCCTGCTGCCCAGCCAGTTACCTACCCACCGCGACTACTGTCCTGCCCACACCCATATTCCTGCTTGTGCAATAGTTTTCTATGTGGCACAGTGTCAAAGGCCTTGCTGAAGTCCAGATAGCCATGTCCACTGCCCTCCCTGATCCACCTCCTAGTCACCCAGTCAAAAATTCAATGAGGTTGGTCTGACATGACCTTCCCTGGTGAAACCATGCTGCCTTGGGTCCTGTAGTCCATTGACAACCAGATGTTCCACCAATCTCTCCTTCAGTAGTGCTTCCATGATCTTCCCCACTACCGAGGTGAGGCTGACTGGTCTGTAGTTCCCCGCTTCCTCTTTGTTCCCACTTTTGTATAAGTGGACTACATCTGCTATCCTCCAGTCTTTGGGTACCTCCCCTGTTTCTAGTGATCGGCTAAACAGGATAGCAAGAGGTTCAGCCACCACCTCTCTTAGTTCTTTAAGGACCCTGGGGTGCACCCCATCTGGCCCCATTGCTTTATCAACTCTTATTACTTCCAGTTCCTTCAGGACCCTTTCGTGTAAAGGGACTTGTGTCCATTTCTGCACCATTCTCATCCCTTGTACCATTCAGACCCATTACCCTCCTCTTCCTCAGTAAAGACTGAGCAGAAATACCTGTTAAATATGTCAGCTTTACTGTGTCATCCTCCACACAGCCCCCATCCTCCCCTTCGGTCTCACTATCCCTCCCTTTGCCTTTCTTTTTCACTTATGTACCTGTAAAGGTTTTGTCCCTCTACCCACTGATTTTGCAATGTGTTCTTCTGTCTGAGCTTTGGCTTCCCTTACTGACCTCCCTGCCTCCCTTTGCTTCTCCTGGTACTTCTCCCTATCCCCTTCTGCCTGTGTCTTTTTGTATTGCCTGAATGCAATCTTTTTGGCTTTCACTTTCTTTGCTACCTCTTTGGAAAACCATAATGGTCTCCTCTTCCTTTTCCTCTTGCTAACCTGCTTAATACATAATTCTGTTGCTCTTGTAATCCCCATTTTAAATACTTCCCACTGTTCCTCAACCCCTGATTCCTGCCCCATTCCCCTTAATGCCTCTTTCAAGTATCTCCCCATTTTCAAAGTTTGCCCCTAAAATCCAGGATCGTGTTTTGTGTGGTTTGGTTCTGCTCTTTCTGTGATTTCAAACCACAGTGACTGGTGGTCACTGTTCCCAGGTGCTCCCCACTCTTACCCCATCACACTGTCCCTGTTTGTGAGCACAAGGTCCAGTATTGCCTTCTGCCGAGTTGGTTCCATGACCAGTTGCTTGAGGAAGGCACCCTGAAGGAGTCCAGGATAAATCTGCTCCTAGTTGATGCTGCTGCTGGGATGCTCCAGTCCATGTCTGGAATATTGAAGTCTCCAACCAGTACTACCTCATTTGTCTGCCATCCTCTGGATGGCTAGCATCAGCTCCCTATCTGTTTCTTCCTCCTGGGCTGGTGGTCTATAGACCACACCTGTGCGGATGGCTGGCCCCATTTTCCTTTCCAGCTTAACCCACAGTATATCTCCCCCATTTTGTTCCTCTTGGATCTCTGTGGCCCTTATGTCATTTTTCACATACAGTGCCACTCCTCCTCCCTTCCTGCCTGCCCTGTCTCTTCTGAATATGTTGTAGCCAGGTATGGCCAACTCCCAGTCGTGGTTATCATTACACCAGGTTTCAGTGATGGCCACAATGTCCAGGTCTGACTGCACCATGACAGCCTCCAGATCTTCTATCTTGTTGCTAAGGCTCCTGGCATTTGCACACATGACTTTCCATGATTTGACCTCCCTAGACTGTTTCGCTGTTCTACTCCAGCCCCTTCCTTGGTTGTCTTTTATCTCTGGTTCACCTTGCTGTCTGCCCTTCTGCTGAATTTTGCCCCTATTCTGCCTATCCACCTCCTGGGCGCTAATCTCCATCTTTTGCACTTGGCTAACCTCCACATCCTTTCCTTCCATTTCTCTGGTACCTCTATTTGTTGTCCTGTTTGGCAGTGTGGCATATGAGTTCTTGAGTGGAATAGGATCTGGGATGTGCCTCTGCCTGACTGGTCTAACCTCCTGAGCCCACTGTCATCCAAGTACTCCTCGCTCTCTGCATCCTTTGAGGCAGCTGCATTGGACTGAGTGGTCTCTGGATAGGGTGATGGTACTCCTGACCCAGTTTACTTCTGCTCTGAGTCTGGCTACCTCATCCCGCAGTCCAGAAAGATGCATGCAGATAGGCAGCACCCAGTGTCCAGAAGGTCTGCCTGAATATGGCTGCCCCACAGCCACTGCATTGCACCACTCCCCACATTATACTGCAATTATACTGCTATTCCACTGCTTGTCTGCTACTGAAGCTCTCCTAGTTTCCTTTTTATTAATTTACTGTCCTAAAAATCCTGCCACTGTTCCTCTATAATATTTGAAAATACATACACTTCTATCTCACCTCTTTATCCTTACCATCAAAAGGTAACTACAATCACAATAATCTACCTTCTACTAATACAGATTCTATCACAGAATCAGAGCACAATGCAAAAAAATCTGCTACTAAGCAACAACAAACAGGTGACAACAAACCAAGTTGATGTAGCTTTTTTTAAAATAGAAAAATTTGATGGGTAATGCTGACTGTGGCAATACTTTTGTAACCCCTCACCCCTGCCTTTTTGCCAAAACGACAGGTGGCATGCTGTTGAAGCTGACAGCAGTACCTGGTGGGGACCTGGGTTCGGGGAGGATGAGGTTACTTGGCACAGGGGGACCTAGGTTTGGCTACTCTGCACAGGGGCACCCAAGTAAATCCAAACACAGGAAGCAATAACTGTAATGTCCAGAACCAGGAATGGGATTCTTCAGTGTGGCTTTTATTCACATCCAAGCTGAACAAAACAAAGCATAGACGGACCCCCATGGGGCTATATTTCCTGGTAATGCAGATTAGAGACAACAGAACACTTTATCACCATTTCCAGCCCTCAGGCTCTAAACCCACCAGGCACACAGCCCGGACTTGCACGCAGCTTTGGGTATGCAGCCCGACTTGTACACTACTTGGGTTTTCCCCACTGGCCTGGCTCCCCCGCCAGCCACTTGATCCGCGGTCCATTTGAGGAATGAACCAATTATCCTGTTGTGGCTCCCCAAACCACACTAGAGTCTTCGACTCCTAGAGAGAATTTTCCTTACAATCCCACGTCTGGGTACTTCCCTCATCACTGGCCAAGTGCCTGAGGCAAAGTAGAAATCCACAGAAGAAATCCGTAGAGGTGGACCTGGTCACTAAAGATGGGGGGCCACCCACCTCCAGCTCCCACAGCCCATACCCGGCCATTTCTCTGGAAACTGAACAATTCCTTTACTGAACTTTCAAATGTAGATTCTGGGTAGACGTCTGTCACATCTCCTCTACATACCATTTGCATCCCAACAAACTCTGGACTTGAACCTACTTTTAAGTTGCTTAGCCCATTACTCTAGGCTTCCCAATATTTAGTAGTTCAATCCCCACATTGTCACACAAGTCCCAGGGTGAAAAACATAGGCCTTTTAGCAAGAGCAGACACTCACCCTCACGTTGCAGGTGCCCCACAGGCGACTCACAAATCTTCTTTTCTCCCAAATAAATTCTGGAACACATAGGCAGCTTTTCCTTCACAAGCAGAACTAGGGGTTGCCCCAGGAATCTGCAGGGAACCCTTTCCTGCCCCCCCCCGAGGGAGGGGCACTGAGACCCGAAAGCAGCGGTCTCCACCACTTCAAGTAATCTTCTGTGTCTCTCTTTAAGGTGGAGACACACACCCTATTAAACTAAAAGTAGCTCTCTGTCAGGGCAGAGGTTCCTAGAGCCTTCACTGAGCTGCTTTCTCAGCAAGCTCCCTACTTCACACTCACTCACTCACTCACTGAAGACTGACTGAAGACTCTGACTTCAAAACCTCCCAACGTTCTAACTAACTCCCTTTGCTGCAGATTCCAATGTGGCTCATGCAGCTGCGATAGTTCTATTGGTGATGTCATCCCTCAGTCTCAGCTGAGACTGAGAACAGAGTGAGACAGTATGAAACCCATTTAACTGGAGTTTCACAAGCTTCCTTCCCTGCCTACCACTAGGTCTTACTGGGATTCTAGTAACCCCGGGTAACAAGGGGGTTACACTCGCCCTTGACCAGGAAAATGACTGTCCGCAGTCATTATTTACCCGGCCTTAGGCCATCCCACCCTATGTGCTACCTGCGGAGGGGGGTGATCAGGCCGCCTCCTACCATGTGCAAGCACAGGCAGGCAACACTAAGGGCCTAGAGGCCTTTAGCGGACATATCAGCCTCTACTCTATCCACTTACTATGGACGCCTAGTGGCTCTGGTAGAACTATCCAGAGCATAGCCCTGATAGATCAGCACTGCAGTCCCAGTGGCCATTCAGGACCACAGCCTGTCTATCCCCCCTAACCCTCTAGGGAAAACCTATCTGCTTTTAACCTAATACCCCCAAAACAAAAACAACCTGGGGACCTCCCCCGACCTTGTGCAACCTGCAACCACACACCATTGAAATACCACATTACACCATTTTACTGTCTCCTCCCTACCCCCACAACCACACCTGTGGAAGGAAAGGGTTAATACAGTAATAACAACAATTATTCAGCAGTCATGGAGGTGTACATATGGACTCATATATGCAAGCCAGATGTCTAGTTAATCCTCTGTTAGAAGTACATTATTTTAATCTGTGATGATTTTCATGTATTATGCCGTTAGGGCTTGCAAGTAAATGTAGTCACTGTATTCATTGACAGCTGTTTGTTATGATCATTGCTGTGGTGGGATCCGAGCACAGGAATCAGTCATGATAACTTGATGCAACTCCCTATTAGTGCTTGTTTTTGCCTTCTCACTGGTAAATTATTTTGAAGTTATTTTAAAATCGGTTTCTGCATTCCCACACACAGTCTAATTTTTTTTTACAACTGTACTTCTGAGATATGTTTTGATAAATTGTTATTGTTATATAAATTATTATTTTTTGGCTGCCACAGACGATCGCGCCTTCCTGCCCAACGTAACTTCAAAGATTATAGAACTGCATTTTTGATGCTGATTAAAAAATAAAATAAAATAAATGTGGGGTTTGAAACGCAAATTAGTCCTTTGTATTTTATTACTTTGCAATTTGAGAAATTACTTGTCACAGTGCATGTAACAAAATGGAATGTTAAGTATAGTAAACGCCTTTTAAGTTATTAGACCCTTATTTTTATCCAGAGTTGTTTTTTTTGGATCTGTCTTTATATTTAATATGACTCTTGACTTATTTATTAGAAACAATTACTCCACGTTTTCATATTTTTGTTTATTTGACAATGAATGGGGGGGTTGGTCAAGAGGAATTGACTGGTTAACAGTAGTAGTAGCGGGGTGGTGGACTTTGCATATGAACATGCAACATGCAATTGGCGATGTTGGCATTGCAATGATTATTGTGGGTTGATGTTTGTGTTGATTGATGGTCAGGTATGCAGGAGAAGCAGTTGTGTCAACAAACACGCTTGTGCCATAAGGCACCATCACCCAGGATGGCAGGATGAGTTAGGTTGTGAACTTGCAGAGGGATACTGTGGTTGTATATGGCTATGTCAGTACTGGGCAATGCATTGTTGTGGTGGATGGTGACAGGAGCAGCAGGGGTGTTAGGTATTTGTGTGGCTCCATGGATAGGGTGGGTAGTGAATGTGAGAATCAGTGGGTGCCCACACAAGGTGTTAGAGAACTCGATGAGGAGGAAGGGATGGATATGGTGGAGAAATCATTATGTATTCGGAGAAAGGGCAAGAAAAACAATTTTGAGGCTGTGGTGGCTGAAAAATTGGGCCTTATGTGTAGACTTATCATCTTGTGTTACTGGAGGTATATTCCTGAGTGTCACTGAATGTAATTAGTGCCCGGAGCAGACGGGTCAGCTGAGTCAGAGGGCAATGCCGGTGTTGTAGAATGGGTATGGACTTGTATGATGCTCCTGTTGGTGGACTCAATGATTCAGAGTATCCACTGGGATGGGTAGGGCAGGGAATATGTCAATGTGCTGAAATGACTGTGGTCCTTATTGTGGGTGTGCATGTTGGTAATGGGAGGAATTAAGGAGCTACACAGCACAATGAAAAACAGGATGGAGCTGCTGCAAAGATGTGGGTCATAGACAGTGTGGGGGTAGTCTTAAAGTCCCTTAAAAAATAGCCAGTCACTGGCCCATATGGGTATCACTGTAAGGTTCTATGGTAGTTGAACTACATTCTGGCTGCATTTCTGGTGGCCCTATTTAACACCTCCCTCAAGACAGATAGGGTACATCAGGATTGGATGGTGACACAAATTGTATCAATTCATAAAGTGGGCTAAAGGGAAGAGCTGGTGTTTTATTTGATTGTCAGCCTGACGTCTGTGTTTTGGCAAGTTGATGGAGACCATCATAAAGGATCGACTGTGTGTGTTTTTTTTTTAATTAGTAGATACCTGTTGAATTCATATAGTCCATGCCACAATTCTGTGTGCATTTTGGGGGTGGGGGGGTGGAGCATTCTACTACTGGAATACTGCAGGGCTTTGAATTCTTCTATTCCACGATAAACAATCACACAATGTATTGAGTGTGAAGAAAGACAGATGACTGACAGTTGTAAAACATCTGTGGAAGGAATATTTTACAGTATTTAGGAAAATGTTATTATATTTTTGGTGAATTTGAAAACTTGTAAAATGTACTTTTTTTCAAAGTTATGTATGGGCCCATTTTATAGCAGCAAAAAAAAAATGGCTGTGTGTCATGTGGTCTCATGCCTTACTACGCCTCTGGATGTGTGGGTATCTCAGTACTACCAACACCCAGCCATGTCTTATTGCTTACATACCATTTTTTGTAGTTCGTGGTATAAATTTAAAAGTTATTATGGTGATTGCACTGCCTTATTCTGTTATTTCATATTTTTATAAATTTTTCACATACATTTTGTTGTACTTTTTACTAATAGGTGTCTTTGTGGTTATTGTATGCCTATGTCAACAGAAATGGAATCCATATGTTGTCGAGAAATACCACATGTTGTACATAAAATTGAAGTAATTGAAGATTCCACACGTGGCACCATATTCGATGGCTGTATAACAACTCATCCTGGATTTCAAGATGTCTGCTTTAGTGAGTGGGTTTTGGAGATGGCAAGGGCTGAATTTGTTCAGTATCATGGCATGCAGAACTTTCTCTTGGAGGAGTATGTATGAATGTTTACTTGTTTGGCACATATTTTTGGAATATTCTGACAGCCATTCATTTTTGCGCTGCATATGCCCTTACATGGGAAAAAGGTCTATGACCTCTATTTACCCACCTATATTTTTTTTTAAACTCTTTATTTATTTTCTATTTTTTATCAGACAAACACAAGCATACTTACAAGTACATAATATAACAGAACAATACATTGGATCAATTATTTCAAAAAATTGATTCAGGTAATACAGTACACTCTGACATGGAGGGGAAGATTTGATTTAATTCTAACTCCCTTAAGATCTATAGGCTCTTATGGTACAAAGTCATCTCTGAGTGACATGATATATACCACCCATCTTCGTCATTGTACTTCAAATTTATCACTGCATCGATTTATTATGGCTGTGAGTTTCTCCAACTTATGTATCTGGGACATCAGGTCCTGCCATTCCCTGATCATGGTGGGTCTCTGATCTAGCCATCTTTTGGTTATTGCTTTTTTAGCAGAGAGTAGGCATGCCTGAATTAGTTTTCTGCTAGGCATATCTCTTTGTCCCTTCTTGAGGTTATAAAAAAAATACATTTTCTCTGACTATATGAAGCCACTTATAGGCTGGCAGGGGAGTTGCTAGCAGTCACAAAGGAAGAAAGAGACTTGGGCATCATCATCACTGATGACCTAAAATCATCCAAGCAGACCTCTAAAGCAGTAGGTAAGGCTAGGGGGGTGTTAGGGTGTATTAGTAGGGGTATCACAAGTCGTAAGAGGGAGGTAATAATCCTCTGTACAAGACATTGGTTAGGCCCCATCTGAGTACTGCGGCAGTATTGGAGGCCACACTTCACAAGGACATTAACCAAATTGAGGCAGTCCAGAGAAGGGCAACCAAAATGGTGCAGGGACTGCATCAGAAGACATATGAGGACAGATTAACGGAGCTCAATATGTATACCCTTGAGCAAAGGAGGGAGAGAGGTGATATGATCGAGACATTTAAACACCTTAAGGGCATAAACAAAGTGAAAGAGTCTAACATGTTTAAATATAAGAAAAATAGCAGGACAAGAGGACAGCATGAGATTAGAGGGAGGCCGATTAAGGGGAATGTGAGGAAATTCTTTTCACAGAAAGGGTGGTAGATGCATGGAATGGCTTACCACAAGAAGTGGTGGCTATGAATACAGTGCAGGGCTTCAAACAGGCATGGGATAGGCATAAGGGAGCAATACAAATGACTATGAATAGATAGGTCACTGACAGAGCAAAGGCCGATGGCACATTTATAAGGTAGAAAAAGAAATGGGCAGACTGGATGGGCCTTGAGGTCCTTATCTGCCGTCAACTTCTATGTTTCTATGTTTCTATGTTAACTGAATCTTTGTCCCAATCAAATCCGTCATGGCTGTCTCTAAATTGTTTATGAAAGGTTTAATTTTCTTACAGGACCAAAGAATGTGGCCATGAGTGGCCGTGTTCTGTTCACAGCCTCTCCAACATACAGGTGTCTGAGTTGGGTTATATTTTGCTTGGATTGCCGGGGTTTTATAAAATCTAATCATGTTTTTCCAGACAAACTCTTTCCATTGATATGAGCCCGTGCCCACTCTCAGATATTTAAGACATGTGGCCCACTCTGTGTTGTTTATCTGTAACCCCAAGTCTTTTTCCCAGGATGACTTAACCTTATTTAAATTGTGTTTATATATTGGCAAAAGAGCCTCATATAAATATGAGATCATGTGCTGCAGTGGGGCTATTCCTTGCAGGGCCCTTTTAAAAACCTCTGAAAAGGCTGGGTTCTCCTTCCCCGATTTTAAAAAGGTGGGGAATATCTTAATGTATGCCACTGCTTGCACATATACCTAAATCTGTCTCTGGGGCATAGGCCATATAACTCCGCCATTTTCTCAAAAGTTATTATATCCCCTGTGACAACCCACCTCTCCCTCTGGGCTGAAACAGCTTTTAGAGAGGTGTGTGTGTGTCCTCAGGTATTCGCTGCCACCAGCCGGACTTTCTTTCCGGCACCTCTTTCAAGTGTACAAACTTGAAAAATCACATGTGCAATTGCACAAGTTAAAGTCTGGTAGTGTGTCTCTTTCAGGTGGCAGATGCTACACAGAGTTTACCTTAGCCAATGGAAAACCAAATCTTACCTTAGAAAATGACATCAGAGACACAACTGTTGAGCAAATAAATAGCTTTACTTAACAGAAAGTGCAATGAGCATTTACAGGAAATGTATTTACAACACAAGAGAATAACACTTATACAGGAAAAGTAAACAAATGTTTTTAAACAACAGATGGCAAAAGAAGAAGGCTATTACTGAAATATACTATCACTAAACTTACCCTTCCCTGTCCTTACAAGAGACACTGGATCCTGTTCTAACTGCCAGCTCCCACGGACATACCAGGTGGGCTCCAAGCTTATGTTTCCCCTCACAGCTTCCAGGGCAAGAGAGAGTTCTCTGTCTTACAGAAGCTTATATAGTCTATGGAGACTAGGTCATTCCTATTCTCCCTTAAATGCACCAACCAACTAACATGTATGTATTTAATTGTCCCAATCAGAGTGAACACCTATTGGTGACCAATTATATTCCTTTTCACCTTAAGTTTATATTTGAATGATCCAATCCATTCAAACTGCCCTGTGTCCGTGTCTGCAAGGTCTGTGTGTGTCTGGAGATGTCCACTCGAGATTTATGACCCAGCTCTTATCTAGCAGCTAGGAATTCCACAAGCTGGTTGCTGCTGGAGGATTTCAGCCTCAGTGTATTTTTTCACACTGCTAAAAAATAAGGCATCTACAGAATCCAAACCATTAACTCTTTCCTTCCCATTTCTGTCACATCCCCCAGATAATGAAGGCGTGTCCCTGGCTACCCCAAGTGACACAAGCCGCTCATGCAATTACTGGGAAGTGCTCACAGTATCCAGCCAGGCCATTAGCCCCGCTCTAGATAGCCCATCTGCATTTGCATTTTGTTTGCCATCGCGATGCTGTATGGTCAAGTTGTATGCCTGCAGTTCCAAACTCCAACGTAGTAGTTTACCATTTTGTCCACTGGACCTATGGAAGCCAAATCAGGGGATTATGATCTGTGACCACAGTAAATTCTCTCCCATATAGGTAAGACTGCAGCTTCTGAAGGGCCCCACTATTCCCAAGCATTCCTTCTCAATTGTAGGCGTATGCCTCCTCTCTGGGCAAAAGCCTTCGGCTGAGGTACACAACTGGGTGCTCCTCCCCCTGCTGAGTAACTTGGCTCAGCACAGCCCCAGCCCATGATCTGAGGCATCCACATGGACCATAAACTTTAAACTATAATTGGGGCTAGCCAATACAGCTGGGCTGCTTAAGGCCTTCTTTAGCTCCTGAAAAGCAACCTCACAGCCTTCTGACCACTTCACTGCATCTGGCTTTCCCTTCTTGGTTAGGTCTGTCAGGGGCTTAGCCAGATCGCTATAGCGGGGAACAAACCTTCAGTAGTACCCTGCAGTCCCTAGAAATGCCCTGACCTGTTTCTTTGTGGTAGGAGTAGGCCAGGCCAGGATGGCATCAACCTTGGCAGGCTCCGGCGGATGTGTCCACTACCCACCCGGTGCCCAAGGTAGGATACTTCTGCCATACCTATCTGGCACTTCTCTGCCTTGACTGTCAGACCTGCCTTCTTTAACCTGTGGAACACATCCCGCACATTCTTGATGTGCTCATCCCAGGTCTGGCTATATATGGCTATATCATCCATATAAGCCAATGCAAACTCACTTCACTCCAGACAGAATGCAATCTAGCCGTTGAAAGGTTGCAGGTGCATTCTTCATTCGAATGGCATTACCTTAAATTCATATAAACCAAATGGAGTAACAAACGCTGATCTTTCCTGGCCGCAGGGGTCAGAGGTACCTGCCAATATCCCTTGTTAGGTCTATTGTGGTCAAATACTTGGCTCCCCCAGTCTCCAGGGTCTCATCTGTTCTGGGCATGGGATAAGCATCAGACTCGTGCAGCTGTTAAGCTTCTGGTAGTCCACGCAGAATCGTGGTGGTGCCATCCCTTTGGGGATCAGTACCATGGGTGATGCCCAGGGCTACTAGATTCCTGGTTTCCCAGTTCCAGCATCTCTTTGAGCCCTCTTCACAGTCTGCTTAACATGCTCAGGTACCCTGTAGGGGACTGTTCAGGGATCCTGGGTCCTGTATCCACATGGTGCTCTGCCATCGTGGTGTACCCTGGTTTTCCTGTGAACATGTCTTCAAATTCTCTCAGCACACCCCAATTTCTTGCACCTGGGCTGGTGTCAGCTGTTCCGAGAGGGTAAGGCTGTCCACAGAGGATGCACCCTGGCCTCCCCAAGTAGGTCCACCAGTGGATCTACCTCAGTTTCCTCCTCTGAGCACTGCATACAGCGAGGACCATTTCTCTCTGTCATGGTAGGGCTTCAGCATGTTAACATGATACACCTTTCGTTTGCATCTCCTGTCCGGGAGCTCTATCATGTAATTGACGCCACTAACCTTTTGGACAATGGAGAATGGCCCTCCCATGCTGCCTGTAACTTATTCTGTCGGACAGGGATGAGTGCTATCACCGCTGTCCCACCACATATTCTCTGGCTCGGGCCCCACGGTCATACCAGACTTTCTGCGCTGTTGTGCAGTGGCCAGGTGCTCCTGAGCAAACCCTATGAGTCTCCTAAGGCGGTCCTCAAGTTCAGGACATACTCACAACAGACTCCCTTGGGAGGCACGGTCACCTCCCATTCGTCCCGAATCAAATCTAGTGGCCCCCGCAACCCTATGACCAAACAGGAGCTCGAAAGGTGAGAACCCTGTGGACTCCTGTGGGACTTCCCTGTATGCAAATAGGAGGTGAGGCAAATATTTGTCCCAGTCTCTCTTATGCTGGTCAGCAAAAGTCCTTAGCATGGTCTTAAGGGTTGAATTAAATCACTCCACTAGACCATTAGCTTGGGGATGGTATGGGGAGGTTTTGAGCTGCTTTACCCCACACTTCTCCCACAAACTACTCATTAATCCTGACATAAAATTGGCACCCGGTCTGACAGTATCTCCTGGGGAAAGCCCACCCAGCTAAATATTTCCAACAGTGCATCTGCCACTGGTCCTGCCTCAGAGGATGTTAGGCCACTGCCTCTGGTATCTAGTGGCATAGTCTACAACTACCAGGATATACCGCCACAGTGCGACTTGGGGTGCTCTAATGGCCCCACTATGTCCACTGCTACCCTCTTGAAGGGTTCATAATCACGGGCAGGCACCAAAGCTGCCTTGGCCTTGTCCCCATTTTTCCTACCCGCTGGCACTGTGGACAAGTCTGGCAATAATTTGCCACATCCTGCCAATACCAGGCCAGAAGAAATTGTTGGTGAGGCGTCGCGCCTCACTCCCAAGTGCCCTGAAAAGGGATATCATGTGCAAGGGCCAAAAGCTGCTGACGGTGAACCTTAGGGATCACCAGCTGCTGGAGTACCTCACCAGCTAGCCCTTCCTCTGTTGTACATTCTCTGTACAACAGCCCATTGTCCCAGTAAATGGACTCTTTACCCCTGAGAATGCTCAGCCCTATGAGCTATTTCCTCAGTTTTTTCCAGGGTAGGGTCAGTTCGCTGTGCAGCACTCAGCTGCCCCTCGCCTGACCCCTTCCCAGTGCCCCTTCTGAAGGAAGTCCCGGGGTTCCTCTATTTGTGACTGGGGTTCTGACTGCAGCTTCAGCCAGCCCCTCCCTGTGCTGGACACTTCCTCAGCTGCTGAGGGTGTGGCTGGACCACCCAGAGTCAACCCTCTTCCCCTCAGAAGCTTGCCCTTGTGCCTGACTACGAGTTACAACACACACCAGTTTTTACTGGGGTCCAAATCCTTCCCCACAATCATACTTACAGGTAGGTCCTCTACAACTCCCACCTCCTTTTCTACATGGCCCCTTCCCAGCTCAGGAAGACTCTAGCCATTGGTAATGGGACTGGTGGCCCTGTGAATGCCCCAACCTTGAGAGCTCCTGTACCCATCTGCCTGCCCCGAATGAGATCTTGCCTTACCAGGGAGATGTTAGCACCTGTGTCCTATAGTCCCTGTGTTACTATTCCATTAACTGTAATGGGACACAGATTCTCATCAGAGGAGAGTGGTTCTCAGACTGGACACACCTACAAACACACCAGTGCCTCTTTGATCACCCCCCCCAATATCTCTGCCCTTAACCAGTTTCTGAGGGCAGTTATATCTCAAGTGTCCCACTTGATTGCAAATATGACATTTCATGGGACCTATTTCTTGAGTCCCCTTAGAACCAGAGGGCTCTACTTTGGGCTCAGGTGCAGGCTGGTTTCTTGGCTGCCCCCTTGGGATCCCTTATACCCATGTGTGCCCCCATACCATAAGACTTTACGTTGTGTGTGGTCACAGACAGATACTGCCAGCTTCCTGCCACCTCTGTGGAAGAGGCGCAGCCCTGTCTATGAGCCATACACGCATGTCCTCAGGTACAATTTTAAGGAATTGTTCTCTCACCAATACATCTTTAATCAGTTCCACAGTAGTTGCTTTAGCCCCTCCATCCACCTATCAAGGTAAGTGTACAGTTTAACCTGCAGTTCTGCATAACTGTCTTCTGGGCTTTTCTTTAACTCCCAAATTTTCTTCTATAAGCCTCAGGAGTTAATTCAAAACGTTTCAACAACACTGTTTTTACTTTATCATAATCAGCATAGTCTTCATTACTCATTTTAGCAAATGCATTCAGCCTCTCCCGCCAGCAAGGGTGTCAGATAAGTTGACCAGGAAGCCTTATTTAATTGTAATTGATTACATACTCTCAAATGACCTTAAAAATAAATCAAGGTCATCTCCCTCTTAAACTGAGGGAACAATTTAGAATTCATTTTTGCTTCATGAGGTAAACTCACTCCACCATTACTCACGGTTTGTTGATCATGGAGGGTCATCATCTTCTCGTGCTGTTGTCTCTGGAGTTCAGATGTCATTCTTTCTCTGTCTTCACGCTCTCTCTCTGTCTGCCAGTCTCTTTTCTTCAAGTTCTTTCTCTGCTTCCAACCTTCTTGTTTCTGCTTCAGCATCCAGTCTTTTCGCCCAATGCCTTGTCTTGCAGCAATAGCTGCAGTCACAGTGCCTCAGGCTGATTTGGGGGCCTGCTGCCTCAGTTCCTGACTCACCCCAATGACTGTCTGCTTCAGATCATGTGCCAAGAGAGTAGCTATGAGATCTGCCTTTTCTTCTGCTTCAGACTTTCAGGCTGAACTCTTTCCTGGCACCTTTCAACAAGCTGTGGCACAGTAAGTGAGTCATACTCGTGGAGCTCATTCTCTACCGCTACACTATACTGTGCTATCTAGAAACAAATAAAACTGTTGTACAAATGTATCCTCTTATATATCCTGTTTTGCAATGCTAAGGTAACTGTTCCACTGGCAAACTCTGTATCAGCAGCGCCGAGTCTGCTATCATCACCCCACCACTGCCAACCAATATGTGACAACCCACCTCTCCTCTGGGCTGAAACAGCTTTTAGAGAGGTGTGTGTGTCCTCAGGTATTCATGCCACCAGCTGGACTTCTTTCCGCACCTCTTTCAAGTGTACAACTTGAAAATCACATGTGCAATTGCACAAGTTAAAGTCTGGTAGTGTGTCTCTTTCAGGTGGCTGATGCTACACAGAGTTTACCTTAGCCAGTGGAAACCAACACTTACTCTTAGAAAATGACATCAGAGACACAACTGTTGAGCAAATAAATAGCTTTTACTTAACAGAAAGTGCAATGAGCATTTACAGGAAATGTATTTACAACACAAGAGAATAACACTTATACTGGAAAAGTAAACAAATGTTTTTAAACAACAGATGGCAAAAGAAGAAGGCTATTACTGAAATATACTATCACTAAACTTACCCTTCCCTGTCCTTACAAGAGACACTGGACCCTGTTCTAACTGCCAGCTCCCACGGACATACCAGGTAGGCTCCAAGCTTATGTTTCCTCACAGCTTCCAGGGCAAGAGAGATTTCTGTCTTACAGAAGCTTATATAGTCTATGGAGACTAGGTCATTCCTATTCTCCCTTAAATGCACCAACCAACTAACATGTATGTATTTAATTGTCCCAATCAGAGGAACACCTATTGGTGACCAATTATATTCCCTTTTCACCTTAAGTTTATATTTGAATGATCCAATCCATTCAAACTGCCCTGTGTCCGTGTCTGCAAGGTCTGTGTGTGTCTGAGATGTCCACTGAGATTTATGACCCAGCTCTTATCTAGCAGCTAGGAATTCCACAAGCTGGTTGCTGCTGGAGGATTTCAGCCTCAGTGTATTTTTTTCACACTGCTAAAAAAATAAGGCATCTACAGAATCCAAACCATTAACTCTTTCCTTCCCATTTCTGTCACATCCCCTTTATGAAAAAATTGCAATACTATTTGTATCCCCATCTTAACCCAGGTATTAAAGCCATGATCTAGCCTAGCTGGCTGAAAGGTTTTCACATTTGGAAGGGAATAAAGTAAATGTTTACATGGGGCGGTCTGTTTGGTAGCCCACAAAGTTCGCCAACAGTAGAGTGTATTTTTCGTATATGGGTTATCCGTAATTTGATCTATTGGGATAGGTGGCTGACTCAGAAGGATTTTATCTAGGTTGAATAGGTCTGCCTCTCTTTTTTCCAACTCACACCACTTTGCATCATAATTTCTATGAAGCCACAAAAAGATTACTCTGAGTCGTGAAGCTAAAAAATATTTATAAAGACATGGCAGAGCCAGACCCCCCTTCCTCAAGGGAAGCTGCAGTGTCTGATATTTCACCCTAGGAGGAAGTGAATTCCATATATATCTGGAGATTCTTTTGTTAATTTCCTTAAAGAAGGATGATGGAGGGGTGATAGGTAGACAATGTGCCAAGTATAGAAATCTTGGCAGTATATTGATTCTTATAGCTTCCACCCTTTGAATTTTTGGCAACGGGACCATGCTCCACCGTTCAAAGTCTGCTGTGACCTGGGTCAGTATCTGGTCATAGTTAAGACGGTATAATAGTCCAGGTTCTGGTGCCAGCTGTATCCCCAGATACTGCAAATGCGGAGTGTTCCACCTGAAGGGGAATCTCTGTTTTGTTATTGTAGTGGGAGAATAGTTTACTTGAATGACCTCTGTCTTGCTGATATTGATTCTATACCCTGCTGCCTCTCCAAAGCTTTGTAGCGGAGACCACAGGCATGGCAAGGACTTCTCAGGGGATGTGAGGTAGATTAGCAAGTCGTCAGCATAGAGAGCAAGCTTATGGTGTTCTCCCTCCACTTTTATCCCCTGCACTCCCTCCACCTGACGTAAAGCCTGGGCCAGGGGTTCCAAATATAATGTGAATAGGTGGGAGGACAGTGGACACCCTGTCTCATTCCCCTGTGTAACAATATCGGTGCAACAATGCTCCCGTTAATCTTAACATAAGCTTTAGGCTGTTTATATACAGTCTTTATTAATTGTTGAAACTTTTCAGAAAATCTGAGTCTGTTAAGGGTCTCCAACAGGAATGGCCACACCACCCGGTCGAAAGCCTTCTCCGCGTCCAGACTTAATAGCAAAAAAGGAAATTTCGACCGGGTGGCGCAGTGTAAAAGGTGGAGTGTTCACTTCACATTATCCTGTGTTTGCCTCTGCATGATAAACCCACATTGATCTCGGTCAATTAGTTTGGATATAATTGCTTCCAGCCTTTTAGTTATAATATATGTGAACAACTTGTAGTCAGTATTCAGCACCGATATGGGGCTGTATGAGCCACACTGACCAGGATCTTTCCCTGTTTTAAGTATGCTTGAGATTATTGCAAAATCCCATGTTCATGGGGCGGGTTCACCCTCTAAGATCTTCTGGGCTACTCTCTCTAAAGAAGGGATGAGTAAATCCCTAAATTGTTTGTAAAATTCGCCCGTATACCCATCCGGGCCAGGTGATTTCCCCTTTTTTAAGTGCTTTATTGCCTCTTCCCATTCTGCACGTGTTATTGAGACCATCAGTCATTCCATCTCGATCTGAGTGACCTGGGGCAGCCTCAGTCCAGTCAGGAACTGCACTCCCCATTGGGGTTGGTATGGGGTTTCCGGGGTGTAAAGGGAGGTATAGTGGGTCTTAAAGATGTTTAGAATTTCAGCCGGTTGCTTTAAAATATTTCCTTTGGGGGAAGAATGAATGTGTGTAATTGTATTCTGCACTATATGTTTCCTTAATTTGTGAGCTAAGATACGGGTGGCTCGAGGTCCTCCCTCATAATACCTTTGCCTAATATACTGTAAGGCCTGTTCCGTTTTGATATTCAGTATCTGTTGAATTTTTTCCCTAGTGGCTTCTATTAGGGGGAACACAGCGGTGTCTCCTGCCATATGTTGTGTTTGTAGTTCCTTAAGTTGTCTCTGCAATTTGGCAAGCTGTTCAGTCTGCTGCTTCTTGTGCCTTGTGGCATAGCTAATAATATCCCCCCTTAGTACTGTTTTTAATGTGTTCCATAACATTGAGGGACTCACCTCTGGTGAGCTATTCTCCTGTAGGATCTGAGGTATCCTGGTCTCTAGTACTTCCTTAAACTCTTTTTTGTTAAGTAGGTAGTTGTTAAACCTTCACAGTGTGAATTTCTTTCCACTCATCCATTTAAGTGAAAATAAATTCTGGGAGTGACCTGAGGGTACGAATGGCAGGATCTCACCCTTCTCAAGAAGGTGTATATGTTCTTTAGAGATGTGGCATAAATCTATTCGAGTATATATTTTATGCGGCGCCGAATAATATGTGTATTCACGTTTAGTTGGGTTTAGAGTCCTCCATATATCTACCCACCCCACTTCCTTAAGATATCTTTGTGTGAATTTTTGTACTGCTGTCCGTCTCAGGGGTTGGGGTTAGTGGTATCCTTTTCGTTTAATACCAGATTATAATCCCCTCCCATAATCAAAAACCCTTTTTGTTGTTCTGTTATTTTCCCTAGTAGTATCTTAGCTGTAGCAGCATCTATTCAGGTGGTAGCCATAGACTAGCCAATGTTAGCAGAGTCCCCTGATATTTCCCCACCACTATTTCCAGTCTACCTTCCCTGTCTGAGTAGGAGGAGACTAGCTGGAATGATGCGGAGCGAGGAACCAGGATAGCTACTCTTCTTCGTTTTCCCTCTCTATAGGAGGAGGCAATGACATGCTCAAATCTGAATGTTCTTAATTTTTGGTGTTCCTCCTTATTAAGATGTGTTTCTTGTAATAATATGAAGGTTGGCCTTTGTTTCTTTAATAAAGACAGAACCTTATATCTTTTAACAGGATGGTTTAGTCTGTTTACATTTTGAGAGGATATGATAAGCTTTGTTTCAGCCACCATGTTTAATCAGGGTGGAAACCGCTCTCTGTTTTAGGTGTCTTGGGCCACCGTCCTGTTTGGCAGCTGCAACAATCCCCCTTCTCCACATCATCCGTCCCCCCCCTCCAGAATGAGTGGTCATGTCCGACCAAGACCCCACCCCTCTCTGATCCTCCCCCTCCATCTCTATGCGTTTTCCACATTGAATTACCCTCCCCATGGCTCCCTCCATAATTGTTTTTGACCCATACAACAAACCACATACAACATTGAAGTCCCAGAGGTATAAACTTTGTGAAACAAAAACCCTTCACCTCCGGTTCGAGAACTATATACAGGTTTAAGCGACTTCCAAATCGAGGGGGCTCTACTATCTGCCCGTAGAGTGACTGCATCAGGATGTTTTGAAACGTGCAGTCTGGAGGAGAGGTAATGGAAAAAAAACATTAGGTTCTCCATTCTGTGGAACCAGAACCACAGAAAGCCCTGAAGGTCTAAGGACGTCCAGACCCTATGGGGTGTTTATGCTGGATGTAAATAACCACCAAACCCCCCTCCACCCGGTCATATCTTAATTCAAACCTTTTCGAGTTATTACAGGCTAACATTCGTCTTCTTGTTTTCTATTATCGTATAATCAAATAATCAAAACATTTTTAAAGCTTGTTTTAAACCAATGAAAAACAGGAACGCTTTCTAGTCCAGACGTGAAATATGGTAAAGTGTCCCCACAGCCCCTTCCTCCTCTTCATGGTCTGACAGGCCTGTCTCATAATGCGTAAAATCCCAGCTCTCTTACCACGATTGAGTAGGGTATGTGGCCGTGAAAATGGTACCTGCTCAAATGCGCTGGTTCAACAAATCCACTTGGACAGTGGGGCTTCAAATAGTTATTTTCAGGTACCAGACTTCAGGTCTCAGTATGGGTAGTAAGTTCCGCTCCACTCTGTTTCCACCCCGACTCCTGTAGCTGTTTACGGATGTCTGCATAGTTTCTGCGATTGGTCCAGTTATTCGTACGTGTGCTCCAGCTCTGATCTCTCCTATATGGCCTCGGACGCTGCCCTTGCTCTTGGTGGAAAGCCGTTTCATCAATGCCGTGGGTTTGCATCCCTCTTTTTGCCTCTTGTGGCGAATCATAGGTTTCAGCTCCCGAGTTCCACATGATTTTTCAGTGTGCTGGGTATGGGGTAAAGAAACGGATCTGTCTGGCCTTAAGCACCCTCATGATGTCCCCATATTCCAAGCGCCTTTTTAAGATTTCAGGAGGGTAGTCCTGATCGAACAGCAACCTTGCACCATTATATTCTATTTTCTTTGCTGCCCATGCTGCTTTCAGTACTGTTTCTTTATCTTGGAAGCTGGAAAATTTCACCACCACCGATCGTGGCCTTGCCTTTGGATCTAAGGGTTGGGGGTGAGCGCGTGATGAGCTCTGTCCAGCCGGAATTGAAATATCTCTGGGAGGGGGTCTACCATCTGCCCGACCTCTGAGCCTTCTGGAAGACCATGAATCCTCATGTTGTCTTGGCGGGAGCGTGACTCCAAGTCTTGGCATTTTTTGCTTAGCCATTCTTGCTGCTCTAGTAGAAAGTCTACAGCCTGTTTCACGCAGGCCGCCGTGTCCTCGGAATTGGAGACGCACTCCTCCAACTCTTGCATGCGGGTCTCCACAGCTGTAAGTTTGGCATTTAATTTCTTAAATTCTGCTTGATTTTCGGAGTGAAATTGGTGTATTTCATGAATGATCGCTTCAGATCTTGATCTGGTTAGCTTCTCCCTCTCTGTATCCGTGTCATTTTCTGAGGCCTGCTCGCTGTGTGGAGAGGAGCTCCCGTCAACCCGGGTAGTTTGCCCTGACAATCCTCGATTATCGGGGCATCTCTGGATCATTTCTCCTCAGTATTTCATCAATTTATTGCCCTCTTCTTTCTTTGGCGACATTATGGTAAAATATTTTGTATTTATGTTAGCTGATTTATTGTTTACATGCCAGGTGAATGTGCAGCACTAGGATCAGACCTCCATTCGGGTCGGTGATGTCACCAGAAGTCTACCCACCTATATTGAAATGTCTAATGCTTCACCCACTCATGTTTAGTTTCCCAGCATTGTACTCTCGTGCAACCATTTTTGGCTTTACTATGAGCCATGTGTCAACACCCCTTTTTGTGAATATACTTTCTGTAACATTTCTAGTCTTAAATGGATGATATTTGATTTTTATTTAATTTGTGGATCCATCTACGGATGTTAACATTTATTACATAGGAAGGTAGACTTTGATGGCAGATAACAACCACTTGACACACCGAGTCTGCCTGTTACCCTACCTATTGGATAAGCTGCAGATCCTAGTTAATATACAGACTATTTTCTTCATATCAAAATAATGTTTTATTTATAAATTGCTCTTTCCTCCATCTCCTGTGATTATTTTTAGTTCTTCAGCGCCATTCTTTTTCTCACTGGTTGCATCTCTGTCTCTTGTTGTAAACAGCATATGTTTACGTCCCCCTTTCCTATTTCTACTTTTCCAGATGCATTGGTCCATCTTTTTCAGAATTCCTCACTTTATTAACACCCACACCATCTGATCCATGTGTATTCTTCATGCAAAATCATCCCCCTACTGTCACTATCTACTTGGTCACTTTCTGTGTCTACCCCATTCATCACCCCTTGTCTGTCTCCAATGGGTCGACAGCACCTGTTTCATTATCTCCTCTCACTAAGATTATTTCACTTCATTCTCCCAGTGGACACAGACTCTTATATTATCTAACTCTGTTGCATCTCCAGGTGTTAAATAATTGCTACTGCCAATTATCCTGTTAATTATCTCTGGCTGATACCGCCTCTGTCCCCCCCTCCACATCCACCTAGTGCCCACCGCAACCTCCATAGTTCATCTTTCAGCTGTGTAAGTCGATAACATGCCATACATCCTCTCATTCTCGAAGCCCAAATCAGCATTTCAACCCCTTTCTTAATCAAGTTGACTATCTTGTCCTTTGTTAGTGCCCTTGCTATTCTGAATGCATTACCCGCTTTTGACTGCGTTAACTGGTACAGTTATCCGACCTGATCCTTCTGTGTTTCATTGTACTTCTTGAATTCTATGTTGTTCTCCCTAATAGTTCCGACACCTCTTTTTTTTTAAACCATTGTGCCTCTATTATACTCAAAATAACAATCTGCCATTTTACGTATGGTTCAGTAACAACAAAAATTGTAATGATTAACATTACTTCGTGTATAAGTAGACGTTTCTAACAGGATATTGGAAAAGAATTTCACAGGCATATTTGATATTTAGATCTATCCTTTATGTGTATAGTGTTAGCATTACATATATAAAAAGATTTATAACAGCAAGTTCTGCATGTGACATATGATGTGCTAGTATTATATATAACATGCACTTAGCTCAGATGGTGTGCATTGCTCAATTATTAATTTATCTTTCTCATCTTTCAACTACAAAAAAAAATAAAGGTAGTTTAGCTTTTCCCATTAAGCAGTACTTGATCCTTGACCTCCTCTCTTCACATGTTGTATCACGTTTGTGGTGGTTCACATCACACGAGTGTTGAAACAAAGTTTGGATAGAATAGTTGGTGTAGAAGATCTAAATATGTAAACAAATTCGAGAAGGAGTTTTGGAACATGGTCGCCAACTGCGACAAGGTCAGAGTAAGCATAATATAACTACATATGGAACCTTATCTAGATATTCCACTGGGTAGGTCCCGACTCATAAGTCAGGCAGCTTGAGTGAACAGTAGTGGTACGCTGAACAGACAATGCACCATCTATGTGTGTCACTAAACACTATTGGGTGGTGGGGTGGTACATTCACCTTAACATGGGGTCACAGGTGAGCCATTGTCCCAATACAACCACTGAGCAGCCCATTTCCCATATGTGTATTACAGTACTTTGTTATATGGTGATCAACTGCCTCCTCCCCTCCCGATACACTGTCAACCTTATATTGTTTATTTGTTTACTTATTTTATTGTGAAATTTAAATTGATGACAGATGAAAATTTCCATTCAGGTACAGGTGATATAATAAATAAAAAGTTCAGATCATGAATATTATTTATTCTCATGTAGCCGATTCATTTATCCAAAAGCAGAATTGATTCTTGGCATATCGATGCTTTGTTCGTTGGTGTTGGGGATGGTTGGGAAGAAGAGTGAGAGTCATTCTGCCTGCATGTGTCGTTGTATCCATTCGTGACAGATGGCCTTCGGATTCCTATATGGGATTTCATGCTTTTAACAAATAGCAGGTTTGTTATCTATAATTTTATTTGCATCCAGCAACCACTGTATTTGTTTAAACTCATATATTGAATCAATGATGTTTTTCCTCAACGTTCCACAGCATCTGTCTTCTTCGGTTTCTCAAATCTTGCAGTTAATGGAGGAGGTAGTTTCACCTGCAGTGTTGTTTTAGAATGGGTACCAGAGGAGACCATCTGCATCACTTCATTCAAGATTTTGTGAATGAATCCTGAAATGAAAAGTAAAAAAATGTCAATGCCGAATAAACATTATATGACTTGTAACAGTAAAATTTACTAGAGAACTAGATGCAGCCTGAGAGTGCCATATTTTTAAATGACTGCGCTGTGAGAAATGATAATTTGTCTTTCCCCGAGTGTAACAAGTAAAAAGAAAAAGGTTTCTGCTCAGTTTCGAGGTCCATTCCATAATTGGTTGGATGTCATTCAGGCTGCAACTTAATGCATCAATATGCATCCAAGGCATACATTGAGTAAGATATAATATTCGACAGGGTGGGTGTTATTTGGCAATGCCAGACCACCCAGGGGCATAATTAAGTACGACACCGCTGGCTGAGGGCCTTATAGTCCCTGGAAGGTCTGGTATAGCCCAATAACGCCCATCCTGTTCAGTATTATTGCAGTAAGAACAGATTAGTTTAGAGAGCACACAGATGCGAACATTTAATTTGTGTGTGTGTGTGTGTGTGTGTGTGTGTGTGTGTGTGTGTTTACTGCAACACAATGGCATTGTGACAACTACTAGTTTTGGGGGCACCATAGAAGATGGAACAGCACAGAGTGACTACTTTTCCATAAAAACAGATTGTTAATTTATCTGTTCTAATTTTGTTATATAATTTTTTTGTTTTCACAATTGCTCATGAAAATATAACATGTAACCCATTTTCTAAGTGCAATAAAACCCTCCAGGGTGAGCTTTATTAGGAAATACGTGACCTTCCAGGGGCTATAAGGCCCTCCGCCTGTGGCATCTGGCCTCATTACACCCATTGGGCGGTCCGGTATCCCCCAATAAAGCCCACCCTGTCAGGTATTACTGCTTATGTATATCCATGGACAGATGTGGGTTGTTGCTTACTTACTACCTAGTCTACCACCACATGTTCACATCCACTTCATCATTCCTGCTATTATCACCTCTCCCTACCCCCATTCATCTTATTCTCTCCCCATATGTGGGTGAGAGCACTTTATGTTACTTCCTCTTGTCATTGACACTGGGTCACATCTAGCTTTGTCACTCAGTTTGTGATAAGTCGCATATCTGTCAGTTGCAGACTGTTGCTTTGCTCGGATAAATCTCTTGCACTATTGTCATGTACACTTGTAAACATCTATCCCTTTATATATAAACAATCATCTATTATGCTACGACATGCTGTACTAATGAAAGTCGTTAATATTTTCTCTCTTTTTTTTTAACAGATAGCGGAAGATGCAGATTTAACAAGATGGTATATCATGATCATATAACTTTTGAAATATAAATACTATATTTTGTTGCAATTTTAATTGGTCGTACTATTTCCCTTCCACCTTTGTACTTGGGAAGATCGATTTTGAAGCTCTTCTCTCCAGACTTTGTGACAGCTTGTTTTCTGATTGAGTTTTCATTATAATGTAGGCCAGCAAGAATTGATCTGTGGTGTTTCAAAATATTCACAATATACTTTGTCAGGCTGTATTCATACATCTGATTAATTATCAATCCACTGGCTTTAATTTGTAACACTATAACATGCTGTTTGCTACAGGAAATAAATATCATATTTCTATCTGTGGTTATTTCATTGCAGTTTATGATTTCATAAGCTTTTACACATCTGTATATAAACTTATTAATCAACATTGTCATCACCACGATAAGACAGTAAAATAAATAGTCAGTCATGAGGGTGCAAATTTCAATGTATATAGTAGAAATGCCATATTTCTGGTTCGGATGATCTGATTGGCTGTTGCACAAAAGTGTTGAAATTACATAACTTTTTCGCTTTATCATATTCTTCTATGTTCCAGGGTGCGTAACCCTCCCTAGCAATCAGCGCTTGCTCTGATGTGCGGGGTTCTTTTATGTAAGTTGATAGTGATGTATCGGTACTGTAACAGTGTACATTCAAGTTTACACATCCATAAGGTGTGATTAAAGATGCACTATGGCCCTTATCCCTCAGATGCGATGGCAACACCAACAGCATGACAGCTCCAAATGTTCAGGTGAAATTGCAACACAAACAGTACTAAAATCCCCTGCACTCTGGAAGAAGAAACCTCAATCCCCCCCCTTCCCACACACACAGGTGTGCCAGAATCAGCAGAGGCCAGAGGCACGGCTACACATGAAACAATCATTTCACAGTTGTAGACATACCAATATGCAACATTCAGCTAACATATACTTGCTACGTAGCGAGTATGTACCTGCAGTACTTCCCTTTGTATCCAAATGCAGCAGTCTTGGGTGCATATTGGATTAAAAGACTGAAAACTCCCCAGGGCGGAAGTTTGATATTTTGGAGAACGTTTTTTAACATCTCTTTCCACCGTTCTAGTTAGCAGTGTCATCTCCACTTTTTCATATGCTTTGTCACATATGTTATAGTGAAAAACATCAAATCACAATCAGTTATCACAATTATTTGCAATATAATTGGAAACTTTTCAGTGGTTCAAAATATGGTGAATGGGTACAAGGGGGTGGTTGTGTGGGTGTGTGTGTGGTAAGAAGGAAGGAGTTATTTGGGTGCTGTAAGATAGGATGGGGCAGCTCATCACGCTGTGGACCATGCAATATGAGCATGTAAAGCTATTCATATATTTTGTTTTTATCCTCTCGTTATGAAGTTTATATTCCCACCCCAGTATGCTATAAATAAATTGAATCACACTTTAATATAAATAACTATTCATAATTATTAGTCATTATTAAACAGTCATTTACTAGAAGTAAGCCATTTCCTCTTGCGACTGTTCTGCTCTAGCTCTCCATGTGCACATTCCTTGAACCGTTGATCTTTGTAAACATGGATATTTTGAATATGATTCAGAATGGAATGACGTTTTGCATTCGTGACCTCTCCATCCCCATTTGGTGCGGACCGTGGAATCCAATACAGCGTATTTCTTATACTCGGAATCCATGGCTTGATTTCATCACATCCAGACTGACAAGATACAGTTTCCAACTTCTTTGTTATCGCTATAATAAATAGGCACATTTAAATGGAGATGAGTAAAGAAAAAAAACATTATTATAACTAAGCCTTATAAATAAGGCATGAGAAATGGATGACAGTACCTTATGAACCTATCTACTCTATGTTATTACAGTGGGTTCATAAACCAGAATGCAAGGGTTATTTAAGCAATGAAATACAACAGAGTGTAAAAAAATAATGATAACCGTACCAGGAGCAGTGCCATCTAGCAGTCGGCCCGGTGCAGAGAGGCAGAACTTACCTGATGAAAGCGCTTAGAAAATGTATTCCTTGCAGGAGGCCATAGTACGAGTCCCCAGAACTGTGGTGTAATTGGACCCTTCGCAGCACCGCAAGACCAGTTATCAACCCACCCCCCAACTGAGATTAAATGCATATATATTTTGAGTGACCATGTCATAAGTGCATTACCACTCCAGAGTCATCATAAGAATTAGTTAGTAAACACACATAATTGAACCGCTTAATATCTTTCACAAAGTGCCATACATCATAGTAGTGGATAATATCAGGCTCATTTTCTCTCAGATACCACTTGATTTGTGGGTGACAGTCTGTAACCAATGATGCAACCTTCAGGCCATTCCTGTGAACGTCATCCAGACCTCGTTATAATCCCTCCAACTCCATATGATAAGTGGACTTTACTTCATTACTCTATATATAACTAAAGCAATATATGAATGGTACAGTAACGCACCATATAATAAGGTAACAACATGGGCCAGATTCTCTAAATGCTGTGACTGTTGCTATGTTCTATACTGGCATGCTCCAAATCCCCAAAATGTATGACATTGCTGTATTTTGCACCCACTTGGGGTTTTAAAAATTTGCCACCAGCCCGATCCCCCCGTATATGCAACCCCCCTCCAAGCCCCCTGCCAAAACAAGTTGATAAAGCCACACAAGGTAATTGATCCATCCAGTACCTGAGCACACAGTAGTGTGCACATAAAAGTGATGTGCAGCTTGAGCAAACCTGATCAGGTACAAATTTTGTTTGGCATAGCAATCATTCTGAAGACTTGATATTTAAATTTATAAGCAGGGCCAATTCACAATAAATATAAATATCCTTGTTGTTATGAAGTATGTATTCATTAAATAGAGAATAATGGATGGGGAAGGGTTTGATATGAGAATGTAATGCACACTCGAGTTATGGGATGCTACATAAACCCCGAGGGCGAGGCCCGAGGGGTTTATCAAAGCATCCCACTATGAGAGTGTGCATTAAATTCTCATATGAAACACCCTCCCCATCTTTAATTTTTTATAATAACGGGCCAGCAATTTTTCTCCAGCAGTTTGTGAGACTGTTTGGCCCGCCCACACAAAGAATGTTGGCCAGTGAGGCAGCAGCATAGTTTGACTGGCATGACTCGTGAATGTCATAACAACCAGCCGGTTGTTATGGAAAATATCAGCCTGGTCAGTACATTGAGAGAAATTGATGACCAATTATTATATAGAGAATAATTGTTAGGTCGGTGTGTGCTACGATGTATTTTTACATACTCGAGGTGCGTGATAAGCCATAAACCTCGAGAGCAGTGTGTATAAAAACATCATGCACACACACTGTCCTAATCTTTATTTTTTATAATTGCTGGTGTGAAGTGGTGCAGACTTTGGGACCCTTAGCCTAGCATGACCGAGAGGTGTCCGCTCGTGTACAAAAAAATACCAAAATGCAGGCAAACTGAAATGCTGAGTTTAAAATCCTGCTCATAGTAGCAGTTCACCTAATTTTGTTTCTTTTTCTTTGTGTTGAAGGCCCAGAGTGCAGATTGAGGTGAGCTTATACCTGAAGCAAAATTAGGTGAACTGCTACTAGGAGCAGGATTTTCATCACAGCCTTTCAGTTTGCCTGAATTTCGGCCAAAAGGTGAAAGTGAGTAGCTTTCCAAATGCTACTTTCAAGATAGAGGTTGTGGATTACATTACTAGGAAATCAATGAGGTTAGTACCGTCACATGCATGTAAAGCATTACACGACATAGCATTCCTGTGTCAACTAAAATCATAAAAGTAAAGAATGAAAATCTCATACTTGCACTACATTTATAGAGACTAACTTCTGGTTTTCCAAATCCATTAGGCTGTATGTCCCATATTTAGCAGAGTGTCCGGGACTGTCACATCACCCATCTCCACCCAAATGAAAACTGTTCTGAGATGCCATTAAAGCGTCTAACATTTTTCCTCTCTCAACAATCCACACCTTCTGCACACAAGGCTGAACAAATGTATGCAGGTGTTCATAATACGTTGCGTTTGAAAATTTAGATATATTAACGTGCTGCAACATTCTTATAATCTTCTGTGGTGAGTTACCACTACATCCGATTGATGTAGAAAGTAATACATTACCAGCCGGGAATCCACCTACATATGGTTGAGACCGCCAAGATAGTTTAAAACCACATGAACTGCAGGTTTGATCAATAATCACGAATGTACCCTTCTTGAATGACACTCCTGCATGATAACTCTCCTTGCAAGATGGACAAGTCTTAAACAGAGATAATAGATGACTCTCAAAAATAATATATTTGTTCTCCGCAAGAGGGCTGTCATTGCCAGCATGGATATCGTCATTGCTGCATCGGCTGAAATGAGCAAGTAATGGATAATATCAGTAGGTATGAAACTTATTGAAAATGCAAAGTCACACAGAAGTGATCATTGTCAATATCTTACCATCCAAATTATGTGAATTATTCAAATAATGTATGGGGAGCCCATATTACCCGCCGAAATCAATAAGCAAAAATACCCTCCAGTGTGGGCTTTATTGGGAAATACCGGACCATCCAGGGGCATAATGAGGCCACACTGAAGGGTATTATTGCGCTTAGAAAATGGGCACTATCAAAATAAGTTTATTAAAAAGTGTTTTTTTTTTTAATTAGTTGAATATATGTTTTGAAATAAAATAGTTCCTCCGCCTACACTATCTGGTGGTTTAAGCTTTTGGTCCTGGTTGTCACAGTCCCCCCCCCACAGACACACACACACACACACACACACTAGGAACAGAGCAGGGTCTCCGGGGTAGGGCTGTGATTCTGAAGTTTTTAAATTTTTCTTTTCCTTTACCTGAACCTGCTACAGTTGTGGTGGGATGACCGCAAGTGCAGCAGTGAGAATGAAGATGGAGCGGAACTGTCAAATGCCGACTGAGTATGCAGGCAGGAAGAAAATGACACAGCTGTTAGTGCCGTAGTGAACCTGCTGGAAAAAAATATGTGCTTTGACAGGGGACGGAGGAATAGCAGCTAACGGTTGCAGGGGAAACAATCAGCATATTTTATTTTTCAAACCCATTTTCTAAAGCATATTACAACCTTGTAATCCCACTGTTGTGATGTCAGAACCTTATAAACATATCTCATCTATGGCATGGCAGTGAGTTTACAAAATGGAATACTGGTGTTATTCAGTATTCTACACACCCAGAATGTGATTGTTAATCTAAGTACAGCATTCAGATAACATTGCAATTGACTCAGTTTACTGTTACTGAGTCTAGCAATCTCTGTGTCTGATAGAGATTGTAACTGTGGTGCTATTTTGGCCTGCTGTCGTTCAGTCCATGTATCCTAATAAACTGTTTTCCTACACAATCATTTGGCCATAGTGCAAATTCATTAATAAGGTAAGGATAAATTACTTGCACTTGTGGGACGCCTCCCGATGTCAAGTCACACACACTATAAACGACAATGCCTGATGTACAGGTGATAACCATGGTATATTCATCTCTTGTGGTTGCTAGGGCAATGGTAAACCTCTCGAGCTGTGCTCTCGAGGTTTACTGATGCCCTCGCAACCACTTGAGGTGATCACACCATGGTTATCACCTGTACGTCAGGCATTATCCTCTCTGTAATATACAATGCAAATATATACACCTTTCATATTCGCCTTGATGAACATGTACTACCAATTTCAGTATCAGATGCTGCATAGGTTTCATCAGAAGTCACAGCATTTCCATAATTGATATCATAATCTGAGGTTGGAATTGATGTCTGAGAAGAACATATTTCTTCTTGGAAAAATAGGTCAGTTTGTGTAGAAGCATCAGTCATCTTCACAATAGCTGTCGTACCTTCAACATCGAGAAATACAAAAAGATGTATGTGTCTCCCAACAAAAACAATATCAATTATTTACAGTATTATTGTTTGTACCAGGGTAACTGTGACTGTGATATGCCTATCACATCAAGTGGCAGCAATTATATTTATTTAAATATGATATTGTACCACTTTTAATAATAGTAAATCGCAATCATACTGTCGTGTGGAGTTTCTACCATGAGATTCAAATATGATCTACTACATAATAAATCTAAGTATATACAAAATATATAACCAAAAGAACATACCAACTGAACAGTGAGGTACACATCTACCACTGAACTGTGTACCCTCGTCGACGAACCTTTTAACAATCTCAGTGGTATCAAATGTTGCAATTGATGGGGTACAACTGTCCAAGTGGATGTCAGATGAGGCCTCTTCACACTGACATTCTTCAGAGTTGATGTTGTCACTGTCTTCAACTCATGGCCCACCAGTATTGTATTGTGATAGCATCTGTTAGAATAAAAGGTAATATGCTCAAACTTTCATGAAACTAAAACATTATGTAATATATTGCCTGGGATTTACCGCATCCCACTACTCCACCATGTCCTCATCCCTGACATATTAACTGCCTACTTCTGCGCTCCATCCCAATACAGTCAGGCCCATCCTCAGCCATTAACTTCCTTGACTCTTGACAGTGAGGATGGCTCTGTTCGCAACATTTCAGGGAGTAAGAAATGTACCCACCCTCCCAGAAAAAAAAAATAATAACAGTATAATAAACACTTTCTGCAGTATTGTTTACTAAAAATTATCCATTTCAAAATCGCAATAAGTCACTACAGGGGGTGTGTTATGGTGGGCTACTGGCACTTCTCAGGTGGTGGAAGCACTTGATTATGCCTCGTGCTTCAATCCACCTGGACTGGGCCATCATCCAACCCTAACACACCACCTGTCATGCCTTATTGCCTACTTAATGCCATTTAATTGCTGACCATAACCATATTATTATCACAATATGCCATCCTAGGGTGTTCATCACTAAATAAAGTCACACCTATGATGGCGGAATCACTATGGGTGTGACGTTTTTAAGATATGCAGCACACCAGGTCATACCACGCACTGCTATGCTACTCTGCAACACAATGGCTAAAATGCCACCTGATTACCTTGAGAGGATAGCTCTAGAGGTCCCCAAATTGACATTGTAACATCAAGGTGAAAGAATATCATATCTGGGTATGAGTCACCATGAAATGTAATATACAGTGCATGGTGACTGCAAAAATAAAAAATAAAAATAAAAGTATCACATTGTACAACAGCTCCGCAGATCAGCGTTGATAAACCAACACTGGGCAACACATGCACAATCCACTCTCGCACATCAGGGGACATCAAATCACAATGGCTGATTGAGTTCCTCATATTATGATATCCTCAGCAATGCAGAACGTAAAGTAATTTTGTGTTACTCAAAAAGACAATAACGTAGCAGAAAAATGTTTTATAAGTGTGTAGATTTCCATATAGAACTACATATCACCACACAACACATATATATATTTATAATAACTGAAAAATCATGATTAATTTCCATTACTGTATAAACGCAAAAATACAAACACATGCATTATCATTTGGTGATCAGATCATGCATATTGCGTGAAGATTATCTGGCACTACATGCACTACATGCAAAATTGAATGGCATGCACAGTGTACTTACCATAGTGGTGAATGTGATAAATCACTTCAACAAGGTAAAATCCAAACAAAGAAAATATGTAAGGTATGTTTCACTCTACTTGGAACTCATCAGCGTGGTGCACAAGTGACAGTCACTGTACCGTCTCACATAATTTTGTTGAGATGAGTAAAGTAGATCTGTCACATTGAACCACGGACACACCTTCAGAAAGCACAGAAGAAATTAACCTGTTCTGCAAGGTACAAGTCAATTGTTTTTCTTCCTTTTTTTTATTTTATTATTTTTCAAAAAAAAAATAAAAAAAAATACACATATAGTTTTTGTCGTTACAGATATTTACCTCCAGGATTTCATGCTTCACAAAAGCTCTACCACTTTTCCTTCTCTTCATATACAAAGTCACTTATGAAATCAGTGTCCAATGCTTGATTTTCATTTACATTAATGTTCTGCTTGGTTGGAATGGCATTGGGAGCCAACAGCAGATGTCTTGTGCAACCCAGCTTACACTGAATCAGGTTAGACTGATCAAAACTGCTTTCTGTAAAATGTGCAGAACATAAAACACTGCTACTGCTTGCTCCAGACCAGTTTGCTGTCTTCGTCCTTACAAACTTCTCCCACAGTTTCCGTATATGTGGGTCTTTAGGGAATGTGAACAGAGATAAACCAAACTTTGTTGTGCTCCCACAGTTAGCAGCAACACATGTAGCTGGCATTGCAAATCTCTAGAAAAATATACATTAAAAAATTATTTATGATTTAGAGAGTATGCGTACTTGATTTTCTATTACTCTACAAAAAAAAAAGGAAATGCAAAAACTCATAACATCAACATCAATATCAACAATACACACTCATTACATATCCAAGTACGCAATAAGACCACATAGGGATGGCAGTATTGTGATATAGCTGACTGATAAGTGAAGTAATGAAGTCCGAAACCATATGTGTAGGGCCTTATAACTAAAATTCAAAACCGGTCAACAGGACAAGACATAAGAGCACAGGTTGAGGGTGCTGAACATTTGCTAAATGGAAGACATGAGAGAAAGAGAATGGACATTGGTTGGACCTTAAAGTACTTGACAATCCAGGGTGCACATCCATCAAAGACAACTTACACATGCTATGAAGTGGCATAAGTGTTATTTGCCATCCACAGGGGTTTGTCGCTAGGCCCTATATATACAGTCACTGTGGGCTACAGTCCCACCTACAGCCACGTTTCCCAAACTATGGCTACAATTTAACCCATATGTCAATGCAGATCACACTTCTGCGTGGCTGGATCAACTCAAATGTCAACTTCCAACTACATGCCATGAATCCACAGTCCCCCCATAAATGTAAATCCCCTCCACACACCCATACACAGCATGCCAAGTATATTCATGGTAGTCTAGCAGACCCCCAAAACACCTTTTACAGAACTTCTAGCACCCACCCTCACTCCGACTCCCCCACTTCCATCACCCACGCCCAGCCAGTGAATAGCATATTCCTCCTCTCAGCACCATGGCAGGTCACTGACTGAACATCGCTGGGAATGCGTTCACAAATTATTAGCACTCACAGGATGATAGCCACTGCCAGGTGTGGGCCACGTACTATTGCTTCACGTGATCTCTGAACAGCGCAGTTGTCATTTGGCAGTGGAAGAGAGAGGAGAAAAGTGTCAGTCGTCGAGTCACCGCCCAATGTGTGTGAATGTGTGTGTGTGTCTGTGTGTGTGTGGGTCAGGAAGGGGCATAGAGAGAATGGGATGGGATGAAACTATTTGGTTGGGGGGACCAATTGACAACCATATAATTATCCAGTGAAGAACTGAGGGACAGGGTTTGGCATAGCGGATTTGTGGTGGGGGGTGGAAGACACATGCCATGCTTCATTCTGCAAACACTTCTGCCAGCCAACTGTCCCATTGCTTGTGACATTTGTGGGGCAGCGTCCTTCATGGGACAGATGTCATAAAACGCAGGCGTCGGAACACTGTCTGATAATGATTGGGGCACAGCATCCCAGCCGCAAACTGTGATTCCCACAGTTTGTGACAAACATCTGTGACTCCGGCCAAAGATACACAGTGGCTGGTTGCGACACCAATGCTCAGGCACAGATTACTAGTAATTTCAGTTATGTGCACAATATGAGATTTGTGACCCCTCCCAACATTCGCATCATACATTTCTCCACACTGCCTCTGCTATGACTACAATAACTGGCTTATAAAAACTATCTCCACCCAGCCATGGATGGATCCAACAACATTTTTACATTATGCTATTTTACAAACGTCATATACAGTTTGTGGCAACCTATATAAAACCATCAACAATGTAATATATTTACTTATTACACTGCAACATACATACATTTGCAGGCACTTGTTTTTCCAAAAATATAACCATTGCAAAATGTTCAGAGTAGCATGCTGTTAATGGGTTTTGTACATCCAGCTGACATGGGTTTGAATCCCACTGCCTCAGATTGCGTCCTATGTGTGTGCATGAGATAGTCTGTAAACCACACCAGTACCTATGTTATCTCAAGAAAGTCTTGCAGATGTATGTTCAGTTCTCATAACCTCCACTTGCATGCTGAGTGTCCAGAAGCAAGTAAATAACAACAGTGCCCCTGGTTGAAATCGTGCCGTATCAGACCACAAAAATAGTGAAAAATTAAACCATGCCAGAAAATAATCTAAACGAGTAAATCTGGCACCATATACTGGATTTACTATACAGTGATAACATCAGCAGCAGGAACACGCTACAGCACATGGTGCTACTTCATGCCTTAAAAATATCAATAAAAATAAGTACTTCTCCACCTATTCACACTTACAGGAAGCAGACGTCTACAACAAACGAAGACAAATTAATATGGAGGGGAGGGAAACACATTTGAAGCCTACAGCAGATACTATTCAGCATGAACACAACGCGCACAAACCTCTGCCCGATCATCTGGCAAGACGTTACCGCCTTATTTGAAAATAGGGTTCTCACTCGTGCACATTTTGTGGCATGATTGATGGAAAGATTCTGAACAAACATACATTGAAAACTGCTCTCCTATTTATGGTAACTCACAGTCAAATGCTTAGATATTCCCTCTGTAATTTGGGGCAGAATTGGTTTATAACTGCGAGCAGAGATTTTACGGATCTGGTCCACTCATCACTTCTGGTTTGCCGAAACAGGCTGATCACAGAGGATTAAGCTGAAGCTGCGTGGCAAATTATAGAAAATATGCAGATGTACACAGCATAACAAATCGCCCACTACACAAAATTAACCTGCATTACTACAACGCTCTTCATTAAATAGCAAATACAGATGACAGCAATCACCAGTCCCTCTCTAAGGTTTATATCCTCATTTATTTAACCATGTAAGTCCACTGAAACAAAAGTTCCTCTTTTCAGGAGTGACCTGGAGTTAGATACAGTGAAAAACAAGCAATGCACATAAACTGGTTTACATACAAGGTCAAGGACATATAATAAGTGCAAGTCAAAGTAGCATAGCGGGGGTTAGAGACTAATGGATTACACAAAAATACAGAGAGCTAACAATGTTCAAGATCCTGGATGAACAAAATACAGAGTCATAATGATACTCAAGAACCTGGATAAACTGATACAGGAAAAGGGCAACAAAATGAAAATATCCAGCACTCACCACCTATGTAAGGATCACGCAGGCTCTCAACGTTATACTAGAAAAGTGGCAAAGTTTATACAGGTGGCAGATAAAAACACACTCTGATGCATTTAGGACAGAATCTTTTGTCAAAAAGCATGCTAAATCATCAATCCATTCACATGTTCTACTCTAAATGTGATGTCATCAACAATGGTCATAGTGTTGTCACAAAGTATTTTTAACTTACAGGTAAGTCAATAATACATCCACTAAAAATAAAAAAGAACAGATAAATATACATATATTATACAATACAGTACTTGCAAATAATTTCTTTAAAATTAATGGCAATATTAGCCAAGAAGCACACACTTCTGATGGAGCTTGTTAAAGTCGCTGCTGCAAGAGCAGTTCCAATTCCTGGTGCTGACCTCAAGCTGTAAATGCAAAAACAGAACACCATTAGTGATACTGAAAATCATATTTGATTTTATGCTTCTATTTAATCTTTAGAATAAATGTGTTCAGTCACTAAGTATATAAACAAAGCACTATATTTGCGTTCTATTTCACATATTTATTTATTTATTATTATTTATTTATTTATTATATTTATTATTTATTATTTATTTATTGAATTTTGATGACCAGGTTGACCCACTGGGCCCCAAAGGTCCCTTTTTCAGGGGCGACTCGGGGAACAGAAGCAATATAATACATACAATCAGGTGATCCAGAAGCAATACAATACATACAGTCAAGTGATACAGTGTTACGAGAAGTAGACAAAATAATGAGGATAACAGTACAGGCAATTATTCAAATCGTAGACCATAAGTGCAACACTTGAAAGATTTAAGGATTTAAGGCATGATTTAATGTAGGTTAAGGTGAGAAGAGAGGGTGGATGGGTGTTGTGATTAGGATCGGGGGTGATTATCCTATACCCTCACAATAGCATGAGCTTGTCCCGAGCAAATGGGACTTAAGACTAGTGCGAAAGATTGGTAGCGAGGGGGCTTCCTGTACTAGAGGTGGGAGAGTGTTCCACAGTTTAGGGGCTGTGAGAGCGAAGGAATTGCCTCCCTTGTGAGTCTTGATTCTAGGGATTGCCAGTAGGGACCGACCCGAGGTCCTGAGCAATCGAGGGTTAGGCTTAGCCATGATTATTCCTGTTAGGCTTGGTGGGGCCCCTGGGCTCTGCAATTTGTCTGTATGGCAGAGCAGGGGATACTGTAGACGAGCCTCAAAAGAAGGCCATTGCAGCTGGGCTAGTGAGATGCAGGGGTGGCTTCTTGGTTGACACATTGTCACAAACCTTGGACCTTGTTGTACAGGACCTGAAGCCCGCTAACTTCGCCCTTTGCCATGCCCTGGATTACCAGGGCAGCATAGGTTAATGTGGGTAGGAGGACACTGGAGGCGATTGCTCATCTAGCCTCTGGGATAAGTTGTTTTTTTAGCCTGTACATGGTGCCACGTTTGACGTGGATTGATCTTGTTACCTGGTCAACATTGGGCTTAAAGATGAGACCCTGATCAATAGTTAGCCCTAGGTATTTTATGTTGTCAACTACGCCTATTCGTTTACCCCCAAGGGTAATAAGTTTTAGGGAATTGGTCCAATCCTGGCCAAGGGATCTAGGACCAAATAGCAAGGCTTTAGTTTTTGCTGCGTTGAGGATCATTTTGTTTGATGTGAGCCAGGCCTTGAGTGTGTTTAGGTCTCCTAGTAGGAGAGGGCCCAGATCATGTGGTGTGGACCTGGCTCGGAAGATGACAGTATCGTCTGTGTATTGAACTACTGAGCTATCCTCACAGTGCCGGTTTAGAACATTTGTGAAGAGAAAGAACAGGAGGGGGCCAAGAACTGAGCCCTGAGGCACACCCTCCTTGATGGGTAAAGGGGCGGAAAGCTCTCCCTTCCACATGACCCTCTGGGAGCGGCCTAAGAGGTAGCTCTTGTACCAGTTTAGGACCTGGGCATCAAGCCCAATGTCTTGAAGCTTAGTAAGAAGAAGGTTGTGGTCCACAAGGTCAAATGCCTTGGACAGGTCTATGAAGATAGCACCGATCGACATGCCCTCATCCATTGCCCAGAATAGGTCCACTGTGAGTTTGATGAGTGCTGTGTCTGTTCCATGGTTTGCCTGAAAGCCATGCTGTGAAGAGGCTAGGATTTGGTGGAGCTCCAGGTAGTTTCTCAGTCGCCCATAAACTAGCCTTTCTTGCAATTTGGCCAGGGTACACAGCAGGGAGATGGGCCTGTAATTGACAATTTGTTCACGAGAGCCACCCTTGTAAATGGGGACCACATTGGCAGCCTTCCACTGGTATGGAATGTACCCTTCAAGTAAAGACCTGTTGATGATCTAGGTCAGAGGTTTGGCCAGGGACAGTGCACCTTCCTGGAGTAGCCTCGGGCTGATTCCATCTGGGCCACCAGAGCATTTGTGTTTGAGGGCTATCAGAAGTTTATGGACATCACTCACCTTGACCATTCTCAGGTGAAATTGGGGTCTGTTCAGACAGGGGGATTCATCAAAGGTCTGTACAGGCATGGGTGTTGGTAGCACTACCTTGTATGCATCAAGGTTAGTGAAGTGGCGGTTGATTGCTGAGGCTATAAGCTGGCAATCACTGATACACTGTTCTTGTACCTCAGTTTGACCTTGTGCCTCCTTGGAGTTGCCCTTAAGCAGTTCATGTATTTGTGCCCAGAAAAGCTTAGGGTTCCCCAGTGTGGACCGTTGGAGGTGGGTTACATACTCCTTTTTGGCAAGTTTGATGTCTAGCTTACGTTTATTTCTTAGGGTTTTGTAAGTAACCAGGTCTGCAGGAAGGTGGGAGAGCCGGAATTTCTTCCAAGCCTTGTCCCTTCTTTTCATCTGAGATTTCACAGAGTGGGAGATCCATTTATGGCAGCCTCCTTCTGCACAAAGTTTTTTGAAGGGGGAAAAGAGAGATGCCGCATTGAGGAGTGAGTTTTGGAAGTAGGCAAGGGCCTCGTCTATTGTCAGGAGGAGCCTAATCGGGCTCCAGTACAGGCTACTTAGGTAGTCATTAAATTTTGCTGGCATTAATTTGGAGAAGTCACGTACTGTGAGTATTCTGGGGGGAATCTTTGGGATCACATCAAAGTTTCCGTTAATGCCAGGAGGTTTACACGCACCAAGAGTAAAAATCCCAAACCCTTCTTACTGCAATAGCAAACTGTCAAAGTCACCACCACAGGGTTTCTTACTGACTTTGTCTATTGCCATGAATGAAAATTCATGTTCCTGTTCTTTGTCACTGCAGGTAATATGTAAAGCTGTTGCATGTTTAACATCTTTGTTTTGTATAGCTCTGCAGTGTTCCCCAACCCTGACCTTAAATTGCCTTTTTGTTTTGCCAATATACAGTGCACCGCATTTGCAGATCACAGCATAGATAACTCCCCAGCTGTCACAGGTAATGAGTTGTCTGACTTCATACTGTTTCCCATTGTGTGGGTTAGAAAAAGATTTTCCTTCTGAAATGACTCTACAATAGATAAAATGTTTTTACATATAAAACAACCTATTGTTTTGTTGGTGAGCCATGTGCTACTACTTGTTTTAATTTGTCTGCTGTGTACAAGTTTGTCTTTTAGTGTAGATGCTCTCCTGTATGCAATATGAGGGGGTTCTCCATTTACATCACTAAGATCTGGATCTCCTTTCAATATATACCAGTTCTGCTTGATAATATTTTCTAAGCATGATGCATGGGCAGAATACGTTGTGACAAAATTAAATCTGTTCACTGTGTTGGTGATACCATGCCTTGTTTCTAATAGTTCCTACCTTTCTGTTTCTGTTTGTGTGATGTGCTCTTCTAAAACCCTGGTACTATAGCCCCTCTCAGCAAATCTACAGGTAAGGTCCTCTGCTGTGTTTTCAAAACTAGCTGCAATACTACAGTTCCGCCTCAGTCTTATATACTGTCCTTTTGGAATGTTTTGTACTGTGTGTTTTGGATGGCAGCTAGATGCCAAAAGCAAAGTATTTCAATCACTGTCCATTCTGTAGATGTTTGTACTTATAATACCTCTCATGTCTTTCTTCATACTGAGATCTAGAAAATAAATTTTATCCTTGCTGGCTTGAAAAGAGAATCTCAAGATGGGATTAGAATCATGCAAGTATTTTACAAAATCAGCAAACTCATTTAAACTACCTTTCCATACAACAAGTACGTCATCTATAAAGTGGAGCCAGAGATCAATTTTGCTATGAAAAGGGTTAATGTCTGGATCTCAGACCACTTCTCATTCCCATTTTCCCACATATAAGTTTGCTATACTAGGGGCAAAAGTAGCCCTCATTGCTGTACCTTTGGTCTGCAAGTAATAATCATCGAGAAATGTGAAAACATTACATTTTAAAACAAATTCTGATAGTTTAACTAGAAACTCTGTGGGAGGTGTGGCATCATCCCCATGAATGTTCAAATATAATGCAATAGAGTCCAAAGCTTCTTCATATCCATTGTGATTAAATAAGAATTGCCATGTACTTCAGTATCTTCTAGGACCCCCAAAATGTCTTTGGTATCTTTAATATATGAACCGAGATTTTCTACAAAGGGATGGATAGGATAGTCCAGATATTGGGAAAGTGGTTCAGTAATTGAACCAATTTAACTAACTGTGGGTCTTCCTGGGATGAAGGTGAGGGCTGCACCCCTGGCGGAGCTCTTCAACAGGTCACTTGAGACAGGGAGGGTACCTAGGGATTGGTAAGAGGCACATGTGGTGCCAATCCATAAAGAGGGGTCGAGGGAAGTACCAGGTAACTATAGACCCATCAGTTTGACCTCAGTGGTGGGAAAATTAATGGAGAGTATACTAAAGGAATGATTGGGGGTGTACTTGGAGGAGAGGAGGTGGGAGGTCTGGATAGTTGGCAACATGGGTTTGTGCCAGGTAGATCATGTCAAACCAATCTTGTGGAGTTCTACGAATGGGTAACATCAGAACTGGACAGGGGAAAGCCTGTGGATGTATTATTCTTGGACTTCAGCAAGGCGTTTGACTCTGTCCCCCACAATGGTCTGGTGGAGAAACTGATGGGGTTAGGAGTAGGCCCTTTGATGGTCAGATGGATTGAAAACTGGCTAGCTGGATGCACCCAGAGAGTAGTGGTCTGTGGGGAGCTCTCAAACCCTAGAGAGGTTGGTAGTGGGCACCGTGAGGGCTCGGTCCTGGGTCCAATCCTGTTTAATGCATACATATCGGACATCAGGGAGGGCATAGGGTGTGAAATGAGTCTCTTCTTGGATGACTCCAAGATGGGAGCAGTAGTTGAGGGAGAAGAGGGGAGATTGGCCCTGCAAGGGGACCTGGACACCCTGGAAAGCTGGGCTCACACATGGAAATTAAATTTCAATATCACCAAGTGCAAGGTGTTGCATCTTGGTCGGGGAAACCCTAAACACAGGTACACCCTGGGAGGGGAGGCGCTGGATGCCTCAATAGGGGAAAAAGACCTAGGGGTCATGGTGGATGCATGTATGAATGACTCTGAGCAGTGCAGGAGAGCAGCTAGCAAGGCAAACAGGATGTTGGGATGCATCGTAAGGGGGATCACCTCTAGGAGCAAGGAAGTGATTCTGCCGCTGTACAATGGACTGGTTAGACCACACCTTGAGTACTGTGTACAGTACTGAGACCACACTTGAAGAGGGACATACAGCTCCTGGAGAGGGTACAGAGGAGGGCAACTAAGATGATACGAGGGCTAGGGGATTTGATGTATGAGGACAGACTTGAGGAGCTCTGCCTGTTTTCATTGGAGGAGAGGAGAGACAGGGGGACATGATTGAGGTCTTCAAGTACCTCAAGGGAATAAATAGGGTAAACATGGAGGGGATCTTTAGACTAAAGCAGGGAGGTATCACCAGAGGGCATGGTTTGAAGTTGGAAGGTGGAAGGGTGAGGGGGGAAGAGGAGGAGGTTTTTCACTGAGAGGGTGGTGGACCCTTGGAATGCACTGCCTGACGAGCTGGTTCAGAGATCCACAGTGGAGGGCTTCAAGAGAGGGTGGGACAGACACAGAAAGTGGATGTATCAGATGATGGTCTGTCCCGGGGGGGGGTTGGGATGGATGATAGGGGTTTCTGGAGCACAAGGGTTGGGAGGGCCTCGGCACCCAACTAAGGATCTAAGGTTCGAGCAGACTCGATAGACCATAAGGCCTAATCTGCTGGCAAATAGTATGTTAGTATGTTAGTATTAGTGCACCTTAGGTAAGGGTATATTATGTAGCTTGTATTGAATGTTTTACAATAAGAAAATCTTGGACCAGATTTTCAATAATCCCTGTATTATAGGCTTCATTTACATATTTATCAATTCTCCACTTAAAGTCATTTGTAGGATCACCTTGTAACTGACAATAAAATTTAGTGTCTTTTAGCTGTCTCAATATTTCTTCAATGCAGTCATCTGAATTTTGGATAACTATACCTCCAGCCTTGTCTGCAGGTTTTATTGTGATTTTAGTGTTCCTCTGTAGTCCTTCCAGTACTTTCTTTTTTTTCCTATGTCAAATTATTATAATGTAACTCAAGAAGATTATTGAATAAGAGTTCAAGTTGTTGTTCACAAATGTCCTTAAACATCAAAATGGCTGCAGTGGGGGTGGGATGACATCATTAAGTGACATGTTATGCTGTCCCCGCTGCACAGGATGGCCACTAGGTACCAGAAACCTTCAGGCACAGAAGACTGTTCCATGGTGTTGAGGTCTAAATGGAACATGGGGCTCTACAGCATGGTGTGCATCCCCACAGTGGCAGTTCGCACCCCACCCAGTGCTATTTGCCCTACTATGCTATTGTTTTCATAATAACTGGTATAAAAGACATACCAATTGCACGAAAGCATTTCATAATACATTAAGCCCATTTGTGGTGTTTCTCCAGTGATAATGACAAAAGTACCCAATGTTATTAGAAGAGAGGTATTAGAGGTGGCCACCCTAACAACAGCATCCCTCCCAGGCTATAGAGTGGTATCTATTCTCCATAAGTGTGTATAAGCTATACAGGGGACTACTGTGCCCTTTTGGGCTGTTTCCTCTCAAGCAAACTGCATTCTGCAGTTTGAGAACCTGTTTAAGGAGAAGCTGCCCGAAGCTCACCCTCCAAGCAAGGGGACTACTGTGCCCTTTCGGACTGTTTCCTTTCAAGCAAACTGCATTCTGCAGTTTGAGAACCTGCCTAAGGTGAAGCTGCCCAAAGCTCACCCTCCAAGCAAGGTACGGGTTGGAACTCTGAATTTTGGCATCTACCCTTGGAGGAATCTCACTTGCTTCTGTTTGCCAGTGTTACACACACTATGTGCAGCAATCCAGAAGTCTCCTACGAACTGCTGTCAAGAAATTAATGCTAGGACTAATTTCTGCTTGAAATGTTTTGTTTTCTCACTTTAAGTAATGTTTAGTCTGATGTAGAGATTTCTTAGAGTTGCTATAAGTTTTGAGAGAGTTTTTTTTTGTCCATTTTCCCATTTGCAGTTTATACTGATCTGCCACTAGAGGCATCTTATTTTTCCTATTAATCCTCCAACCTTGCCTCTGCCTTTTTCCTGTTCTAATCACCGTTATCTCCTACCTTGTTCTCACTTTGAGCATATTGTACTCTGAAGAAAAAAAAAAAAACTACTCCACAGCGGCAGTCACCCTCACTGAAGGTCAGTTATTCCCCAGTAAAATGGGTCATAGCTCAATACTGGGACTCTTAAAAGTTATTAATGTAAAAATAAGGACAAGCATATTGTATGCTATAGAAATATGGTCTCCCCCAAGTTAAAGTCTTTAGAAGTGATAGTAAATAAGATGTATCATTTTATATTAAGAGTGCAACAATCAGTGCCAGCAGAAATTTTAAGAAAGGAATTGGGTCAACTTTCTTTGACAACTTTGGCAATTGAACATCAAATTATCTTTATATTACAGTTGTTTCTTCTCCCTGCACATAGATTACCAAAACTTTGTTTGGACGAACAAATAAAATACCACTCTTTAAATTTTACAACGGGGTAATCAAGACTATAAAAGAAAATATTTTACAATGGGGAATGACAAATATCTTGTATGAAATTTATAGCATCCCCTTTGTTAAAACAGTAGAACAAATCAAAATCAGAGTCAGAAGCCACTTTATGGCTTTAGATCAAGAAAAGATGAACACATTAAGACATTTTCGGTGGTTTAAAATATTAAAAACATCACAGGGTTTGGAACCTTATTTGACAATTCTAACTGACCCACAGGAGAGGAGATTATTCACTAGATTTAGATTAGAGTTATTTTCAGCGAACCATATATTATATGATCAGAAATGTGAGGGGGTTTCCACATCAGAATGTAATTGTAAGATGGGATGCCAAGATGATCTTAAGCATATAGTATTGCATTGTCCTAGATACGAGAAACCTAGGAGAAAATGGTTGGCTCCATTACTGACTACCCTTGGTCTTCCTTCTGAACATCTTATTGTATTTTTGTTTGATACAAAAAATAGAAACATATTATTAGTACTTATAAATTTTTTAGGCTTCCAGTGACGTCACTACAATGGTGGCTGCCTAACCCAGACTGCTCCTGAACCACCTCAGCAATCTAATACAATCCCCCACTGAAAACCGAAAAGAAATATCCAGGGTGCTAGCTAACCTCATTACTAATGTCTGGCAGACCGTCGCGTGCAAAAGATTTAAAAAAAATGGCCAAAAAATCTACATTAAAGCAACTCCCAATAGACGCTGGCATCGAGGGATTTGTGGCCTGTGCTAGAGCTCGCTCCCTTTCTGAGTCATCATGGGACCCTGACCTGGAGGAAGAAGACCCACCGAACAAAACAGAGAAAGCCTTGGCGAAAATCCTTAAATTGGGCAACAAAATTGAGTCCTCAATAGCTGACCTCCGAATGGACATCAAAAATATAAATGCTAAAGTCCAAACGAATAAAAAAAAATTACAGAGGTGATCGAAACTCAGGACAGCAATGACAGAATTTTGGCCTACCTGCTGCAGCGGGATCGTCTCATTCATGCCAGGTTGGAGGATGCTGAAAATAGAGCGAGGAGAAACAACTTCAGGATTCACAGAGTGCAGGAAGGAGCTGAGGAGGGCTTTGCCTCTCTGGCAGACTTTGTCCTTCAGTTATTGAAAACTACACTATCCCTACCTTCCAATTTGCCTCTGGTTATTGAACGTGCACACCGCTCACTTGGTCCTCGCCCATCCAATCCTAAAATAAAACCACGATCCTGCATAGTCTGCATGCTGCACCATCAAGCCAAAGAATCGATCCTGCAGGAGGCCTGGTGACATAAAGATTTAAAGTATGCTGGCCAGAACATTTAGTTTGATCTCGACTTCTCGGCAGAATTGCAAGCAAAGTGACTCCAGGTCAGGCAGATAATTAGGGAGCTCAAAGAAAAGGAAAATATAAGAGCCCAAATCAACTTCCCTGCAAAACTAAAAGTATACCTTGAAGGTGGGGCTCGAATTTTTAACTCCCTGGCTGAAGCGGCACCGTTTCTGGTGGAACAGAAGATCACACTACCTAACAGGGAGCTGGAGATGCCGGAGCACAGATTGTTAACGGACGCTTGGGGAGTTCAAATGAGAGGGCGCAAGAGATCTTCAATGTGGCTGCTTCCGCCTCGAGCTCTCACTGACGTGGCAAAGCTCCTGAAGAAATCGGACCAGGGAACTCACTCTGGGCTAGAATCGAGAGAGGGAAGCCAGACTTCATGATGACTTTTTTTTTGTCTCAGTAATCGGGACCCTGGTAATTTCATTTTGTTGGGAGGAATCTGCCCTTGCTGGGAGAGGATTTCGCGATAGTAGAGGAACTTGGGGGGGGGGAACTTCCTCCTACTTCAGAGTGCGAGATCTCTTTAAGCTAACTGTAGTTTTTTTTTTTTTTTTTTTGTTATAGAGACTCTTCCAGGGCGGATCGAACTCTCAATGGCTCTGCCCCCAAATAACTCAGTTTAAATAAAACAATGCTTTTTCTTAAATTTTCTGGCTGGAATTACAGGGGTTTAGAAAGGTGATTTCAGAGGTGTAAGTAGAAGCAGGTGGAGATTGGTCAGAAGTACCCCTTGATAGAGGGACTGATCGTTAAGCTGTTGTCTTTTCTTTCTTTTTTTTTTTCACTTGTACCTGCCTAATTCAATGCTGAGGTTGGGGATGGGGAGTGGGGGTTGGAGGCTCAGGCTACCACAATGTTATCTGGAAAGCGATGATGGGGACTATCTGCATGCTGCTTGTAATCCTCATAATATATGGGGGTAGGGGGCATACCATGCTACACCACGAAGTCACAAACGATACCTCCAAACAAACATCGATGAGGTTGTACAAACCTGAAATTCCTCACCTAGGAAGTCGATACATGATTATTAAAAGTAGAAGAAAGTGTTGCTATGATAAACAGCAACTCCGTTCAGTTATAGTAACCCAGTTTTTGATGTTTTTACAAAGTTTGGTTATATGGGTCATTATTAACTTGATTTGGTCTATCATTTAGTTGTCATGGATACCATCTGTCTGTTACTTGGGTCAGAACCTACTTTTTTACCTACTACACCCCCAGCTACCATACACAGTGGTTTCAAATGTTAGCTAAGGATGAGTGGAAGTTGACAGGAATTTCCCCCACCATATGCCATGATGAATAACCTTCAGATAGTTACCTATAATGTTAAGGGCATTCACTCTCCAGTGAAGCATTCTAGATTATTAAAAGAATTGAACAAACTCGATTGCACTATAGCATTTCTACAAGAAACCCATCTGGGGAGGGATGAACACCTTAAACTGAGGAGATCATGGGTGGATAGAGTGGAAGCTTCCCCCTCACCCACTGGTAGAAAAGTGGGAGTTGCCATCTTGTTTAGGAAGGGTTGCCCATTTCAAATATCTAGTATAGAAAGGGGATGGGAGGGGTGTTTTTTGCATATCTCTGGCACTATACAGGGACAGTCAATTCATCTAGTGAATTTGTACGTGTCCAATAGTCAAACCCACATATTTTTAAAATCTGTACTTCATAAGGTGGCCGTGTTACCGGAAGGACAACTGATAATAGCTGGAGATTTTAATGCAGTTGTTTCCCCTGGCCTAGATAGAACTCACCATTCCCCATACCATAGTAGACAAATGGCCAGGACTCTAGCAGCCTTGTTAGAGGAGCTGGGTCTGGTCGATGTTTGGTGACTACAACATAAGGGAGAAAGGGATTTTTCCTTTTTTTCCGCAGCCAACCAATCATACTCAAGAATAGATATGTTCGTGATCCCCAAAACACAGATCCACAGAGTGTCATCATCTAAAATTCATAACATTACTTTATCAGACCATGCTCCGGTTAGGATTACATGGACCCTGCCCAAGGAACATAGACATACACAATGGCGGTTAAACGTCTCATTATTGAATGATAAGGCCTTAAATACAAAACTTGCTAAATTAATAAAAGAAATATATAACATTAATATACAACAACAATGCTCCCCAACCAGCACCTGGGAAGCCCTGAAAGCGGTGGTTAGGGGAGAATTTATTAGTGTAGCCTCAGCTAACAAGAAACTTGCCCAGATATCCTGAAATAGAATTTTAGAGACGATCAGTTCTCTCAAAGAAGAGCGTAAGAGGAACCCCACTGATACTCGTGTCATGAAAACACTGGCAAAGGGAAGAGAGGAACTGCAAATGCTGGATAACAGGATAGTAGAAGGCCAACTAAGATTTCTGAACCAGAAATATTGCGACCCGGGTGGTAGGGCTTCTAGGCTCCTAGCGATCCGGCTTCGTAAAGCCCAAGTGGACAGGACAATACTAAAAATAAGAAATATATTAAACCCCGTAGCCCCATGGACCAAGCCCCAGGAAATAGCGCAGCAATTTCAACAGTATTATCAACATTTATACAGGAATGAGGGCCAAGACATAAATATTAAGACAAACACGGAAAACTTCTTGTTAGGTCTACCAATACCTAAATTACCAGAATCAGCAAAAGTGGATTTGAACCGCAAAATTACAGAGAAGGAAATTAAAGATACAATACTACGGTTACCATCAAGTAAGACTTCAGGGCCAGATGGCTATGTCCCAGAGTTCTATAAAAAGTTTAGAGATGTGTTGGCCCCCATCTTAACCACAGTATTCAACTCCTGCTTGGATGAGAATCGTATTCCTGACTCGTGGAGGGATGCCACTATTAGTGTTATTCCTAAACCAGATAAGCCAAGGGATAGATGTGAGGCCTATAGGCCTATTTCTTTGCTAAACCAAGATTTGAAGATACTAACCAAAATCCTCTCGTCCAGATTACAGAAATACATAGAATTATTGATCCATCTGGACCAGACAGGTTTCATACCAAATAGGCATTTAGTTGATAATATTCGACGGCTCCTGAATGTCATGACACATGACTCCCCAACTTCGTCAGCTCAGCTAGCCCTTATCTTAGATGGAGAAAAAGCATTCGACCGCCTATATTGGGAATACCTACGGGTACTTATGGGGAGGATGGGGTTAGGGGATACATTCATGCATTGGATGTCCCTGTGTTATGGGAACCCCACGGCCAGAGTTAGGGTCAATGGAACTTTCTCTTCGAGAATTCAGCTGGCGAGAGGATCCAGGTAGTGATGCCCCCCTCTCACCCCTTTTATTCGCACTTAGCTTAGAACCGTTAGCAGTGGCCATTCGAGAATCAAGGGATATCATGGGAATTAAGGTTGGGGAACAGTGCTGCAAAATATCTATGTATGTAGATGACACGTTGATTTTCGTGGATAACCCACGCATTACGATCCCTAACTTATTGCAATTACTGGAAAAATATGGGGCAATATCGGGCTTTAAAATTAATCTTGAAAAATCAGAGGCTCTGGTACTAAGGGGGGTGGTGAACCCTGACATTAAATCTAAAATTCCATTTAAATGGGTCAAGGAAAGGGTCAGGTATTGGGAGTTTGGATCCTGAAGCACATTGCCAATTTATATAAAATTAATTACAAACCATTGGTGGCTCGAATCCTTACTGATCTGGGCAGATGGAGAGCGTTGCCCCTGACCTTTTCTAATAGTATAGAAACTATCAAAATTAATGTTCTGCTGAGAATGGTGTTCTTATTCTCCACCCTCCCAATACAAATACCTGAAACAGATCTTCAGAAATTACAAAAATAAATAACTAACTTTATGTGGGCAGGCCGAAAACCAAGGATTTGATTAATAAAACTACAGGAGGCCAAAGGTAAGGGAGGCTGGGGCCTTCCAAACTTAACCAGATACTATTGGGCGGCTCAAATAACCCCATTAGTCAAATTGTTAAATAAGACCCAAACAATACAGTGGTGTGTGATGGAGTGGAACGCTCATTCAGAGATACCAATCTGGGTGTTACTCTGGGTCATTCTGCAAAAGACAATCCACACAGTGGAAAATAGATGGACAAGGCATACTTTAGCGATATGGCTAAAGATTCGAGCAGTATGGGAGAAACCTAACTATGTCTGGCAGTACATTGCCATACAGAACCTTCCAGATTTCCCAAACTTGAGAAAGGACAAAACTATTAAAGAATGGGCCAGATGGGGACTGGTTATGCTAGAACAATTTATAGCCGGAGAGTCCTTGAAAGAGTTCAGTACACTACAAAGGGAATATAATATTCTATGCTCCGACTTTTACAAGTACCTCCAGCTCAGACACTACACGCACTCTAGGATAGGAATTAATAACCTGACAGGTCAGCCAGAAGATGGAGTGGTTCAAATTAAAAATAAAGCAGATTCATGCGATATAAAACACGTAACTTCTCAATTTTATAAATTAATAGAGGAGGAGACACATCTCCTAGTAACACAAAAAATTCAGAGAGAATGGGAGAAGGAATTGGGGAGAGAAATCCAGGATTATCACTGGAATAGGGTGTGGGCCAATGTACATAGCACCACAAACTCTACAATATATTTTTTTTTTTTATTTAGTTGTTTAACCAGGTATAGCACACTAAGCTGAAAGCTTTTTTACAGGAGCGACCTGGGAGCACAAGGAGGTTAAGTGACTCTGGGTCACACAGTATGCAAGTAGAAGCTGTGGGATTCAAACCCAGGTCTGGTCTGCTAGATGTCACCAAATTTGCAGCTCAGAGCCTTAGACCACTGCGCTATACTGCCTCCCATTGGAGGGAGTTCAAATGGAAGGTGGTGGTGTGATTCTTTATTACCCCCACTATCTCTGAGCACTATGCCAGGAACCCAACTGATAGATGCTGGAGAGGGTGTGGACACGTGGGATCTCACCATCACAAGTTCTGGGCTTGCCTGAGAGTAAGAGCATTTTGGGACCAAATCAACTGTGAAATAAAGAAAATGTTGGAATTGGAACTGGACCTGGATTTTGAGCACCTGGTCTTGGGCGGCCACCCGTCGGACATCAGGACGAAAGGTAGGAGATACTTATTCCTGATCCTGACGGTGGCACCGGTAAAGGTATTAACACAAAATTGGATGACCCAGAAACAACCCAGCAACACCCAATGGTGGAACAACATTAATAAAATGCAACAAGTGGAAGCCATTACTGCCATGCTGAGAATCCAGGTCAATAGATTTAATACTAACTGGCATCCATTTTTTAGTTACATAGAAGAAAGAAGAGAAATCCCTATTTTAGAGCAACAATTAAAGGTTTGAGGAGAGAAGACTTTGTTAGTTGATCCAGTCTAGGGGGGACTGGCAGACTTTCTTGTTTTTTTTTTTCTTTGATCAACTCAAGAAAACAGACTGTTTGTGTTTGTTGTTAAAATTAATTTTATTTTTATAGGGTTAAGAAAAAATAAGGGATACATGATTTCTTGTACCCATGTACCTATAGTGAGCTGACAGGTTTAGACATATGAAAGAATAACCACTGGATCTCTGGTACTTATTGTTGATCCATCTTCACGAACCTTGGATATGGACTGTAGACTAAGTACTAAAAAGAAAACAGAGAAATGTTAGAGATGGAGGTTGTCTTAGCTCACTGTATAATTAAGTAATAACTGTGGCATTTTAATTCTGTTTTTTTTAACTGTGGTACATTTTGACTGTGTATACCTTTGATATTGGTATTCCTAATAAACTTAAAAACAAGTTTAAAAAAAAAAAATCCCTGACACTGCTTTTGCTATACCCGGGTACTGAGTTTTTAGGCATGACAGACTGTCTAAAAAAGATGGAGGCTGTGCTCTTTACATCAGAGACTCTCTGAAGGCGCATGCTGTGGCCCTGCCCTGCACTGGGTCTGATATACAGGTCCTTGCCACCAAGGTACATCTTGAGGTACACAATAAGGTACTAACTGTAGTATTGGTTTACATACCACCCAAGCTAGCTGTACCCAGCCTAAACTCCCTACTGGATAGTATTCGCAATTAGATTCCCAGTTCAGAGATCATCATGCTTGGTGATTTTAATGTAATTTGGCTCTCGCCCAATGCCAACAACTACAAGGATGTGCTGTCTGCTGTAAATTTCTCACAGCTGGTACAATCGACAACCAGGACCTACTACAAAACAGGGACCAGTACACTTCTGGACTGGATGCTTACTAACTGCCCTAATCATAACACTAATACAGAAGTCCTTTCAGACTTTATTAGTGATCACTCCCCTGTCCTGTGTCATTGGTCCAACAAATTTATCAAACCCCCAGCCAAAACAGTTAATAGCAGAGTGCTAAAAACGGGGGCAGCTTGAGCCATTAAAGCATCTCTGAGGCACCAAGACTGGTTGCAAATTGAGACAGCTACTGATGCTGATACTGCCTTGGACTTTTTTATATCAAAATTTAATGTGGCCTGTAATGTCTATGCCCCCTTCAAAAAGAGGAAAGTCCATGGAATCAACAATCCCTGGATTACCCATAGCCTCCTTGAACAATTGAAATCCTGAGATCATCTTTAGTCCCATGCTAGGACCTCTGGCACACCAGTTGATATTCAGGCTTACAAGACTGCTAGAATTTCTTGTACAAAAGATATCTGCTCTGAAAAAGCCTGCTACTATAAAAGAGCACTAACTGACTCCTGGAGTGATGGTAAAAAATTCTGAGTGAACATCACTTAACTAACTTGGAAAGACCCTAAACAAGCCCCTCCATGTTCTGCATTGATGGTACCATTACCCTAGATCCCCAAACCATAGCCGATACCTTTAATGCCGCATTTATGGACCTCAGTCAGGTATCACCCGCAAACTTCATTGAAGATACTGCCAATGTTGAACATCGGGAAGAATTGGGAAAGAAGGAAGCACATCCACCATTCCATTTTAAAGCCATTTCTGAAAAGAGATGCCAAAAAATATTTACTAAAGGTTCTTGGGAAGACCATATCAAGTGGTGCCTTGCTTGATCTCAAACTCATTTCCCTCACCCTAGATGAAGTCCTGGCCCCCCTAACCAAGATTTTCAATCACTCCCTTATGCTCTCCCAATCCCCATCTAATTGGAAGTCGGACCTGGTTACCCCAGTACACAAAAGTTGAGACAGGGCATCTCATGTCAACTACAGACCAATCTCCATTCTTCTCCCTCTCTCCAAAGCACTTGAAAGAATTGCTGCAGACCAGTTGTCAGAATACATGGAGAAATACAACCTACAATGTCCCCAGCAGCATGGTTTAGGAAAGGTCATAGTACCACCACTGTCCTGTTTGAGTTTACAAGTTTCATTCATCATGCTCTGGACCAGGGGATAGTGGTAGGTGGCACTTTCATTGACCTGACCAAGGCATTTGATACGGTCAACCATTCCATGCTTGTTGAACAACTGGCAGACCTTGGCCTATCAACTGACACTGCAAGATGGTTTTACAGCTACCTCAATAGCTGCTCTCAACAGGTGAGGATTGGGAAAGTATACTCAGCAAAACTACCAGTCAGATCAGAAATCCCCCAAGGGTCAATCCTGGGACCCCTACTCTTCAGTATCTTCCTAAACAAACTCCCCTCAAAGTGTCCTGACCAGATCCTCCTTTATACGGATGATGCAGTCCTCTTTTCCAGCAATCCTGACCTGTCTGCTTTGGAGAGTCTGCTCCAGAACAGCTTTATGAATGTTGAGGCCTGATTCCATTCCCAAAAACTCATTTTCAACTACAAAAAAACGTAAACAATGTTGTTCTATGGCACTCATAGTAAGCATATGTCAAGACAACTCATCATCAAGAACAATGCTGATGTCCCTCTGGAACAGATCCAATTGTTTAAATATCTAGGGGTGACAATTGACAGCACCCTTTCCTTCGCTAATCACATTGATAATGTGGCTAAGGCTGTCAACACCCATCTTGGACTGCTCTATAAGCATAAGCACTATCTGCCCACGGAAGCTCCTAATCTTGCAATACAGAGCTCAATAGTCCCAATTGTTGACTATGGGCTTTTGGTCTATGGATCTGCCACTAGTACTGCCTTACGATGAGTTGCTGTAGCCCTCAATAAGGCCTGCAGACTTCTTACTGGGATGTCTTGCCTCACCCACACATGCAACATCTATGAGCAGGTAAACTGGCTCCGGCTTCAGGGCAGAGTTTTTTACCATACCTGCCTGCTAGCTAAGAAAGCCTCCCTTGGCCTCCTGCTGCCTGGGGTACTGAGGCTTCTATGCCCATCCTCAAATACCCGCCACATAAGAAGTTATGACAGCACCGTTTATAAAGTTCCACGCAGCCGCACTGCTCAAGGTCAAGGGTCATTTACTGCCAGAACTCCATCATGGCACAACTCACTCTGCCCTGATATTTCTAATACTCCCACCCTTTGCTCATTTAAATGTAAACTGCGGCAGTTCCTCGTTGCTCATGCCTCCTGAGACTGCCTCCCATAATGTTGACACCTGACCTGTCCACTGTACATACTCCTCATTATCTACACCTGTCTCTTTTTTTTCCATCACCACTTCACCACCCCTCCAGCCTTTCTCACAATACCCCTCTCCTAATTGTATCCTCCTCCCTCAAACCATTCCCCTCTTCTCTCACCACCCACACCACTCTCCTATCCTCACAGAGTTACTTCGGGCTGCTTTAATCATCCCAGGCAATACGTAAACTTGCACTGGTCTATTTTCAATGTACTTTACCTGGACAACTTGGTTCTAATGTTCGAATAATTTTTTTGTGTAGTCAAGCACATGTTGTACAATGCCTGGAGACAGTTTTATCAACAATGTTAAACATGTTCTTATCTGACAAGGCCACCTGGCTGCTTTCCCCTTTGTTTTTGCTGTGCACTATTGTTATTGATTTGCTATATTTTCATATACTATGTATTGTTTAATTTGCTTTATTCTTTTGTCTGTCTGTACCTTGATGTGGAACCTATTTAAAAGAGCTTTGGCTCACAGGTGTAAATCTGAAATACCAAATAAATAAATAAAATAAAATAAAAAAAAAACTCCTCTGCTTCACTACAATTACATTTAACCCTATAGAACTGGCTCTTTGGTATGTTGTTCACGGTGTGGCAAGGGTGACAACTGCTAGTCAACAATAAAGTGTTTCTATCCGTTGGCTTCCTGTACAGTGTAGTGGCTATTTTACCATCATCCCCTGCCCATATCCTAAGGTCAAGAAAAGAATCTCAGTGTCACTGGCCTCATATACAAAGTGTAGATCTGAGCTAATGTTGTGAATATAATCCACAAACTCTTTTAGTTTTTCCTTGTTCCCTCACCACACCATGAACACATCATCAATAAAGCAAATCCACATCACTATTTTCTCAAGGTGTGGATTTGCATGCTTGTTCCAAATTGTCTCCTCCTCCTTCCAATGTCCCAGGTATAAGTTTGCATAATTTGGGGTGAAAGGTGCCCCCAATGCAGTACCTCTCAACTGGGGGTAATGCTCTCCACTGAAAGAGAAGAAGTTCCCTTCCAACACTATTCTGGCCATGTCAACCAGTAACTCTGTGTCTGGTTTTGTTCTTTCCCCCCTCTTTTCTCCAAATAGTATCTCACAGCCCTCAGACTCCCATATCGTGGGGAATATGTATATATAAGGACTCGATATCCAGGGTAACCAGTACAGAATCCTTATCCAATGTGACATTTTTAGCCTATTTAACATCCCCAGTGTCTTGTATATATGAGGGTAGATCTTTACCAGGTCTTTGATATGGTCATCAGCAAACCTTGCCAACGGCTCCATGGCTGTACCTATGCATGATACTGTGGGCCTCCCGGGGGGGGGGGTTAAGGGTTTTTTGTATCTTTGGTAGGACATAAAACTGTGCCCTGAGGGGAAATTCAGTAGTCAGGAAATGTTTCTCTCATTCATTGATCAGCCCCTCCCGAAACTCCCATGAAATAAATTCATCCATTTTCTGTTTTATTTAAGTGTGGGGATCAGAACTTATAGGAACATAACAATCCTCGTTTTCAAGTTGTCATGCAAGACACATTAAATAATGTGATTAACTTGGCAGATTACAATTTGAGTGAAGGGGAGAAGAATATCCTTAAGGGACTCTCATTTTTTCCGACTTCAGACTTAGATTTTTTCAAAATCATTTTGGGTTTGTGCCATATTTTGAACCTTATGTGTTTTTACTCCAAAGGGGATGCCATGGGGAGACTGGAAGAGAATGTTATTAATGATATTTCCTTTCCACAATCAGAGGCAGAAAAAATAGATATGAACTATATTGGGATTGTTCCTACACAAGAGGTATTAGAGGCCCTAGCAGAAACTAGTAATGAACATATTACAGCTGTAAGAGTTAACAATAAACCCAGTATTTTCTGTCCCCCGCTACCACTGGCTGTGAGCACATTTCTCAAACTGTGTGAGTACGATTTGGACCACATGAAATGTGAGGAATTTAGTCTGAGGTATTTTAATACCACAGTGCATGAGAGGAAAGCAATTGAGGCACTGAGGAAAAATAGTAACATAATAATGAGACCTGCTGATAAGGGGGGACATGTGGTACTTCAGAACAGAAAAGATTATTTGGCCGAAGTTAGGAGGCAACTTGAAAACAGGGATTGTTATGTTCCTATAAGTCCTGACCCCACACTTAACTTAAAACAGAGAGTGGATGAATTTATTTCACAGAAGTTTTGGGAGGGGTTGATCAACGAATGAGAGACACATTTCCTGACTACTAAATTTCTCCACAGGGCACGCTTTTATGTCCTACCAATTTATTTGTTTATTTATTTATTCATTTGGTAACTGGGTTGGTGCACTAATCCGAAGACCTTTTTCAGGCACTGCCTGGGCCAGAAACTGGCACAAACAGCATAAAATAGAGTAAGAGGATAGCGTAGCTCATACAGGAACATAACAGGGAATCCAGTGTAGGTCAAGCTAACAGAGAAAATATAAGGTAAACAGTACCAGATACATCAACAGTTGAGCATGCCAAGGTATATAACATTTAGGTAAACAGGGTAAGGTTGCTACATCATTCAACAATATGAATAGCAATAGTATTCGGGGGTGGGCAGAGCACTAGAGGGGAAGGGAAGGGGTAATGGTGGGCTGCAATGGAGCTGCAGCTGTGCTAACAGCCTGTGGGCAGATGCAGGTCGTTACACAAAACCCTTAAAAAAAAACAGGGAGGCCCATAGTATTAGGCATAGGTACAGCCATGGAGCCATTGGCAAGGTTTGTTGATGACCATATCAAAGACCTGGTAAAAGATCTACCCTCATATATACAAGACACTGGGGATGTTAAATAGGCTAAAACATATCCCATTGGATAGGGATTTGGTACTGGTTGCTCTGGATAGCCAGTTCTTATATATATAGATATCCCCCATGATGGGGGTCCAAGGGCTAGGAAGTACTATTTGGAGAAAAGAGGGGAATGAGCAAAACCAGACACAGAGTTACTGGCTGACATGGCCAGAATAGTGTTGGAAGGGAACTTCTTCCCTTTCAGTGGACAGCATTATCACCAATTGAGAAGTACTGCAATAGGGGCACCTTTCTCCCCAAAGTATGTGAACTTTTACCTGGAACACTGGGAGGAGGGGATAATTTGGAACAAACATGTGAATCCACACCTTGAGAAAATAGTGATGCGGATCTGCTTTACTGACGATATGTTCATGCTGTGGTAAGGGAACAAGAAAGAACTAAAAGAGTTTGTGGATTACATTCACAACACTAATTCAAAGCTACACTTTGTCAATGAGGCCAGTGACACTCAGATATCATTTCTTGACCTTAGGATACGGGCAGAGGATGATGGTAAGATAGCCACTACGCTGTACAGGAAGCCAACGGCTAGAAATATTTTATTGTTGGCTAGCAGTTGTCACCCTTGCCACACCTTGAACAACATACCAAAGAGCCAGTTTTATAGGGTTAAACATAATTGTAGTAAAGTAGAGGAATTGGAGAAGGAGCTGAAAGATTCAGAAAAGAATTTTAAGGAAAGGGGATATGCCAGCAATACAATCGGACAAGCCAGACAAGCATGTGAGGAAACAGATAGGGAGGTTCATATGAGAAGGAAGGTAGACCCAGACACAAGTAACAGCCCTAATGATCAAATAAATTGTTTTACTACATACAGCACTGTGGCGAGTAACATCAATGAAACAGTAAGTAAGAACTGGTATGTGCTGGGGGCAGATCCACGTCTAAAGAAAACAGCTAAAATTCCTCCCAGAATGGTATTCAGAAGAGCTCAAAACCTAAGGGATATGCTAGTCCACTCATCTCTGCCTAAGAAAAAACAATGAACTGGTTACCCCTCTCCTAAAAGGGTGTAAAAGATGTGGTCATTGCAAATATTGTACTGTTGTTATGGAATGGGGTATGTTCAGAGGTTCTGATGATGGAAGGTTGTATAACATTTTACAGTTCATTAACTGCGATACCACATATGTCATTTACATGGCGAACTGTAAATGTGGGTCCTTCTATGTGGTTAAGAGGAAGAGGAAGTGGAAAGAAAGGATACGGAAACATATGCGGGCAATAAAAAATGAGAGTTTGGAATATGTGTGGGCTGTATATGTGAAAAATGCAATAAGAAAAGATGAACATGATTTGAGCTTTGTGGGTTTAGAACACATGACATTGGAACCAAGGGGGAGGAGACAGGAAAGGCCTCCTCAGCAAACAGGAAATGTTTTGGATATATATGCTGGGTGCAAGGAAATGGGCTTAAATGAGCATATAGAAATTAAGCCCTTTCTAAAAAATAGATGTTAACATCAGTAATGTTTCTGTTTTTTCCATAGGTGCATGAGGTCTCCAGGTACCAGAAATTGTGAACAAAGTGGCAATCTGTGAATATGGTTCCTTCTTCTCTCCCCTGGCCTATCTTTCCCTCAAATAACTCTACATCTTGGCACATGCATACATACATAATTGTTCTGGTGAAACATTTTCTGGTACAAGCTAAAAAAATTGCAAAAATATAAACACAGCCTTCTAAACCCCATTTTTGTTCCCCTTTCCCTCACCCCCTCCTTTCCTCCCTGCCCCATCCTTTTCCCTTCCTCTCCCTACATTTTAACCTACTAAGGTCTGACTCTTCTTCTTTTTCCCCCTGAGATTTTCCTTAGTTATATAAAGGCTCCAGAAGAAAAAATGGACTATTGTTACACTTTCTGCCTTTTATAAACTTCCCCTCCTCTTAGGAGGTTGGCAATCTTGTGGATAAATCAGAGTGACAGAATAAGAAACAAAAAAATGAAATAAAATATCCAAGATTGTTTTACCATGACTTCTTTCTACCTTGTGCCCCTTCTATATGCCCTTTGTGATAAGTTGATTTAGACTGTAGGGAATTGAGTTCCAAACAACATGGTATATAGAGCCAACAACTAATCAAATATGGAGGGCAATTTGAGGAGGGACATTTTAAATATGTCTTCTAGATTTAATGTGATGTGTATTTGTATGTTTTAATGATAATACAAATAGTGCTTTTTCTCACAGGGGGCTGACATAATTGGTGGTAGCACTTAGATAATTTAAATAGTAACGTGACACATGGGTTGGCTATATAAGTGGGCTTACCTCTAGGGGGCTTCATCTTTAAAAAAGCCTGTGACCAGGTGAAACATCAGAGTTTTTTTGTTCGTTTGTCTCCCTGACCCAGGAGGGTCATTTTGTACTTGCTGCTTGAAATAAATAAATGGATTTTTAAGAAGCTGAACACTTGTGTGGAACTTGGACCCTATGGTGTGCCTGGTGAGTGACAAGACTTACTGTGCTGTAGGCCACTAAACCACCAGGGAAGGGTGTTTTAATTAATTATATATTTGGGTGACATCATGGATCGGGGAGGGGGGGCCACTGGACCACCAGGAAAGGGATTTTATTTATGGTACCAGGTGATCCGGGATGGGCAGACTGCTAGCTTTTGCCACAGGAAGCCTGTGACAAACGCCTCCCATGTGCCATGTGTTTGTTGCATGGGAGAGTTTGCTGCAAGTATGGGGACTTAGGTGCTGGGATCCCTCCTGTACCAGAATCTGGTGCAGGGTCCATGGTGCATTGGGCTTCTGTGCAAAATGTTGTTTGCTGCAGCTTGCGCCAATCTAAGGCCTCTTTGAGAATTGAGCCCAAGAACTTCAGCTCTCAGTTGGGGTCTTCTGGACCCAAGGGCCAGTTCGAACCAAATGGAGCTATAGACGCTGTTCACCAGTGACCCACCTATTCTCACTGCTCCTACCGCCTCCGAGTTGGTGAGCACCACATCTAGAACTGCAGTCTGCCTGTTGGGTTCCTTAACTAGCCCTAACAGTAGAAAGTCCTAGAAAGCATCCAGCAAGACCTGACTCCTGGCCACTGAAACATCCCAGTCAATGTCTGGCAGGTTCACATCATCCACCACCACTTCTTCCACTTTGCAACTCCTCTTTTAAGTTCTTCCCTGAGCTCTCTGTCTATACTACCACTACCAATCTATATCTGGTCTCGATGTAGCACCGAGACATCTAAGTTCCAAACTGGAGGTATTAGAATCTCCGGTTATACAGTAATCTTATGGATGGAACAGTGGCTGGTCCATGCATGTCACATCATACCTGGGACAGCCACAGGTGGTTGTGGGTACACCATGTGGCATGCTTCATTGTAAAATGTCAGCAGAGAGGGATGCAGGATCAACCAGATAAATTATAAAGAAAACAAGTCACCAGAGTTAAAAAACGAAGCTTTTTCTAGAAATGCTAATCAGGCCCTGCTTCACACTGAGGTGGGGCCTGTTTCTACGTAGACATTTTCCCTTAAGGTACAGAAGGCCTCTGGACCAGATGGGTTGCATCCGAGGATGGAATTAGGATATTAGCAGTGGAGCTGGCTGAACCACTGGCTAGTCTGTTCAACAGTTCACTTAAGTTTTGGGAAGTTCTTAGGGATTGGAAGGTGGCAGATGTTGTTCCGCTTCATAAGGGGGGGATAAGGAGCAACCAGGGAACTACAGGCCTATCAGTCTGACCTCTATTCTGGGGAAACTTATGGAGTCACTGATCAAAGAGGACCTTGTAGATTACCAGAGCAATGGACTCCAGGATAGTAAATAGCATGGTATCGTGACAGGAAGGTCTTGTCAGACTAACCTGGTAGTTTTCCTTGACTGGGTGACTAAGGACTTAGACAAAAGATACGCTGTGGATTTGCTGTACTTTGACTTCAGTAAGGCTTTTGATTCAGTACCACAAAAATGATTGCTCAAGAAGATGGAAGACTGGGGTGCAGCCAAACCCGTAGTGAACTGGGTGGGTAACTGGCTACAAGGGAGGCAGCAGAGGGTGGTGGTATGATGAGAAGAAGGTTACGAGTGGGGTTCCACAGGGATCTGTCCTGGGTCTGGTCATCTTCAACATGTTCATTAGTGACATTGTAGAAGGGATCTGAGGCGGGCTGTGTCTCTTCACAGATGACATAAAACTATGTGGGAGGATGGAAAGTGAGGAAGGAATAAAGGAGATGCAGAGAGATCTACAAAGGTTAGATGGGTGGTCAAAGGTCCGGAAGTTAAAATTTAACACCAAAAAGTGCAAGGTAATGCACCTCGGAAAAAAGAACCCCAAGACGGAGTACTGGATGGGAGGGGGGAGAGACTTAGCACTATATCTGAGGAACAGGATCTGGGAGTCATAATCAGTAACTCACTTAAACAAACGAGTCAGTGCAACAAGGCCTACAGCAAGGTTAACAGGATGCTGGGATGCATAGGGAGGGGTATTGATAGCATAAGAAAAGAGGTAATACTTCCCCTCTACAGATCATTGGTGAGGTCTCACCTGGAGTACTGTGCTCAGTTCTGGAGTCCTTACTTCAGAAAGGACAGGGATAGGGTTTTTTCCTTTTTGTAAAACCTTTTTATTGGAAAAGTAACAGATAAAATACAAACACTCACACAGTACAAAATGTGATACAGATTTAAGTGGATGTTCTAACAGATGCATCTAACATAAAAAAAGCATCTTACATTATGAAAATAATCAGTATACAGAATAGTGTATGATAACAATAATGTGATGGATAAAAATTCATATGAAGTAACATGCAGTATTTGTCCTGGAATATCTATTCTGGGTTCAGTCAAGTACTCAGTGACTATTCAAGATTTTCCCAGTTAATTGAAGTGGAGCCCAAATTCAGCTATGATAGGTAATGAATGAAGGGATATTTAAGGACCTGGGAAAGAGAATATTACGTAGCTAAACAGGGAAGGCACCATCTTCAATTGCTCAAATTTATTTCCCCCAAATTTGGTCAAAGGACTAGGCATGGCATGTTCCCAGAGATTGTGCCCATTCTATTTTTAGACAATACTGAAGGTTGTGTGCCCATTGCTGGATAGTGGGAGGAATTTCAGAGATCCAACATTGTGCTAATGTTTTACAGGCATTCACATGGGCAACAGACCATGGCGGGGGGGGGGGGTTCTTGTTTAAGTAGACATCTACATGGCTCTGCTCCAAGAGCAAACCACAGAGGGGACTTTGGAGGGTGGACATCAATGACTCTAGTCATGATCTTAATTGATTTCTATCCAATACCTGGTCATTTTGGGGTAGAGCAAGATCATGTGTATAAAGGAGTCATCTGCAGCTTTACATTTAGGGTAGTCTTCTGTCTTCTGTGTGTTGAGATGGGGTCTTTTTGGGGGGATAAATAGGTTCTGTACAGGACGCTTAGTTGAATCTACTGCAGTCTATTATTTTTAGAGCAGTCGTTAACATGTTTGGTATCTTCTCCCCATATATTTGGAGTAATTTCAAATCCTAGGTCTTCTCCCCATTTTTGTAGTGCCTACTGCTGGGGAGGGGGGAGTTACAATTAAGGAGTCTGTAGAAGATAGAGAGGGGTTTAGAATTTGGTTGAGGCTGATTCAACTCCTCTTTAAGGACTGAGCTGGGTCCACATAGCAGGAGGAGTTGGAGAGACAAACCTCTCTGAGGAACCTATAGATATATGAAGCGGTCTCCTGGGCCCAGTTGCCATTTGGATTTTAATTCCCTAAAGGATAGTAATCTGTCAGCTTCATATAATTGCATTATGGAATGAATGCCCGTTTTTTTCCAAAGTAGCAATCCCCTGTGCAGAAATACTGAATACTTGGGGGTAAACATTAATTTGGATAGAATAGAGGTATACCGGGAGACAGCCAGTGGAGTTTTTAGATGGGCATGGGCAGCCACCCAAACCCAAACAAAGTTATGAGTAAAGGGGTTCTCACATGATCTATACTGTCTGAAGGCCATTGCAGGGGAGAAGAGTTCTACATAGGTCTCCTCCTAGTTGCTCCCCCTCCATTGTAACCCAGGTTGAGAGAGGTAGGGATTCCCAGTGGGAAGAAAAGCTAATTGTGCAGCCCAGTAGCATAATTTAAAGTTAAGAAAGCCACCTCCCCTCTTTTCTGCTGGGACGTTGCAGGATAACCTTCTGCATCCAGGCATTTTTCCCTTTCCAGAGAAATTTATGAAGGATGGCATCCAATTGCTTAAAGATATTGGGCCCCATATTCAAGAGGTTAGTGTGGCACAAACCGGGTATGCGCCATGCTACCCAGGAATAGCACTGGCTATGAGGGGCGTGCTCATATTTGAAGGCCACCTATGCATGGCGCATGCCCAATAGCACCATCGTGCATAATATTGCACTGCACAAATGCAAATGAGGGAACCCTCATGCATATGCGGCGCAGCATAATACTGAATGTTTTCAGAAGTGCTAAATGGCTGGTAGCACGGTGCAGTTTAACATACCTGAAAACCAGCCATTAACGGTTCCTCAGAGGGGTTCACACATGCCAGTGTGCGGACAAAGAGCGCTCAGTAAATAAAAGCACAGGCAAAAGGTCAACAGCAAGATGGATGACATGCAATTGGGTCACCCTCCCCCAACCCAGATCACACACCCCAGATTACGATCACTCCCTCCTGGTTGAGCCCCCTACACCCCCTATTGCCAGGGCCCACACCCCCTCACATTTATATAAACAACCCCTGAGCCAATACAAATTGTGGAGAAGAACATGCCCACACAAGGACACTGACATTAGTGGGTGATCACAATACCAATCACCCGCATGTCATATGCACTCGTGCCAATGCCCACAGTCTGGTGCCCTAGTCGTGGCACCCAGACAACGGTATATGGCACAGAGGAGGTGGGTGCCCTGCACCCTGTCCATGCACCATCAAGGACTGAGTTCCCTGGTGGTCTAGCTGTCCCTCCCTAGCTCTGATTCCCTCTTAGAATAAATACATAGATTTCTTTGTGGTCTAGCGGTCGCTCCCTAGCCCCAATCCCCGCTTAGAAGATCTTAAAAGTGTATCCTTGGTGGTCTAATGGTCCCCCCTCCCTAACCCTGACCTGCCTGTATCATACAGATCTCTGTCCCTGGTGATCTAGTAGACCCTCCACGCTGGCAGGTACAGTCTCACCACTCTCTCCTCCCCTCGTCCCAACCCCAAGAGCCACTGACTGGCATAGCTCTCCACTCACCACCACGGCTAGCTGCAGACTGAGCTCTCTGGAGTGCATATTGTACAACCAGCTGTTACAGTATGCGCTCCATGAGAGCTCAGTCTATGGCCAGTCATGGTGGTGAATGGAGGGCTGTGCTGGTTGCCTGCTCTCAAGGTTGGGATGTGGAGAAGCGGAGTGGTAGGACAGTACCTGACGGGGTGGGGGGGGTCTACTAGACCACCAGGGACAGAGACATGTATGATACAGGCAGGTCGGTGTTAGGGAGGGGGGACTGATAGACCACTAGGGATACATACTGGGTATTCTAGGAGGGGATCAGGGATAAGGAGGGATCACTAGACCACCAGGGATACATTTTAGGTATTCTAGGAGGGGATCAGGGCTAAGGAGGAACCACTAGACCACCAGGAATTCAGTTTATTTATTCTAAGAGGGGATCAGCGTTTGGGGAGGAACCTGGCTCAGTGCACTTGGATGATGAGCAGCATGCAGATGAGCCCATAATGGGAATGCAAATGGCCCATTAGTGCCATGCATGCCCAGTGGGCTCATCTGCATGTTTGGGCTGAATATCACCAATAGGGGCTGCAGCACTAACCAGTGTGTGCCATGCTGTACCCCTATGGGCCGTCTTCAGTCCAGCGCTCTGGTAGCACGACACACAGCATGGTGGCTGCCTGCTGTGCACCACGCTACCATGGCCTGACATTCAGACAGACAGTGCGGCCAGTTCAGATCATGCTAACTGTTTGAATATTGCACCAGAGCCAACCAACCTGTTTTTCACGTGGCGCACCTGTGTGTACGTGCAGCCAGCCAACTCTGAATATGAGGCCTCATTCTTTGGGATATGTGCTGGGAGAGACTGGAATAAGTATAAGCATTGAGGAAGAACATTCATTTTAATGGCATTTATTCACCCCAGCAGTGTCAGTGGAAGGTCCTTCCATCTTTTACATTCCTCCAAAAGGTTCATCAGTAATGATCCATAGTTTAATTGCATCAGCCTAAATAGCTTGAATGGAATAATTGTTCCTAAGTATTTGATGCAGCTTACCACTGGAACCCCTAGGGGGTATTGGCCAGGGACTCTCTGCCAAGTTCCCCCACTGGCAGGAGTTCACTTTTAGTCCAGTTGATTTTGTGGCCTGATAAGGAACCATATTCAGTGAAGAGCGCTTGCAGCGGGGAAAGGGGCAGCCCTGCCTAGTTCCCCTGCTCAGTGGAAGGGGAAGGGGAAATTATTTAACCAGGAAAGACACACTAAGCTGAAGCTTATTTCCAGGTGCGACCTGGGAGCACAAGGAAGTTAAGTGAAGGTCACACAGTATGCAAGTGGGGAGCTGTGGGATTCAAACCCAGGCCTCCAGGTTTGCAGCTCAGTATCCTAAACCACAGCGCTATACTGCCTCCTAAGGAAAGGAGGGAGTAAGGGAATCATTGAGTACCAGTTGGGCCATAGGATTTGTGTACAGTGTCTTAATCCAGCCTATTAGTCGTGGGCCTAGACCAAACTGTTGCAGGGAGGCAAACGTATACCCCCCCATTCCACACAGTCAAAAGCTTTCCCAGTGTCCAGAGCAAGGACTGCAACCCCATGAGATCTGGGGTGTTTAGCCCAATGATGGATCACATTAAGGATTCTGCAAATATTATGTTTACCCTGCCGGCCCTGAACAAAACTGCTTTGGTCCGGGTGTATGCGATGGGGGTAATAGTGGTTCTAATCTAGAGGCAATTGCCCTCACCAGTAATTTATAGTCAGAGGTGAGCAAGGAGATGGGCCAGTAGGAAGTACACAGAGCTGGGTCTTTGCCTGATTCAGGGAGTACAGTAATAATAGCTGACTGCTTGGATGGAGCAACTCCCCTCTGGTTAGACTTTCCTGGATCATATTGTGCATGGGGGACTAACAGCTGGGAGGCAAAAATTGTAATAAAGCCAATAGAAAGGCCATCAAGGCCCTTTGTTTTCATCCCTTTCAACTTCCTAATAGCTTTTAGGAACTCTTCTTTAGACAATGGACATTTTAAGCATTGGGAGGTGGTGGAGGGTACAGGACTAACCTGAGCTTTCAGAAAGAAGGTATGCAGTTCGTCCGGGGATGGTGACACCATGGAGAAGTACAAGTTTTTATATAATTCTGAGAATGCTTGTCCAATGGAGTCCCTGCTTGTATCCAACTGACTCCCTGCTATTCTTATCCGCTTTACTGTACAATCTCCCTCATTCTTCTTTAGTTGCCAGACTAGAAGCTTGCCCCCCCTTGTCTTCGTCAAAATATGGACACATCTTACCTAGCAGGATATTCTTCTCCAACTGAGCACTGCTGAGGAGGGAATTGCACTTCATTTTAACTTTTGGATAGTGTAGTACAAGGCTGAGGATGGCCTGAGCATGTGAGCCTTTTCGCATTATTTTATTTTTGCTCCCATATTTGTAAGGTCAGCCATTTCAACATTCTTTTTATGGGAGGCATACAAAATGGTTTGGCCCCTAATGTAGGCCTTTAGGGCTTCCCAGTGAGTTGACTGGGAAGTGGCATGAGGTGCATTCAGGGCCAGGTAGTCCTGAATAGCTGCTTTGATGTAGTTAACACATGCTTTGTCCTGCAGTAGGAGAAGGTGGAACCTCCAGTGTTTCACTGGAGGATATTGCGTTCCAAACTGAAGGGACATGGTAAGGGGAGCATGGTCAGACATCAGTATAGAAGCATATTCTATCTTTTTAGTTTGTGTGACTAGTGGGGATGAGATCAGGATCCTATCTAGGCAGGCGTATGACTGATGGGAACGAGAAAAAAAGCAGTTTTCCCTGCCAGAAGGATTACAGTGCCTCCAAATGTCAATAAGAGAGTAGCTCGACTTGACCTCTGTCAGGGCCTTCGCATTACAGGTTGCCGGAAAAGGAGCTGTATTGGATCTGTCAATTATGGTATCACCCACACAATTGATGTCCTCGTCCCCCAAGATCTAGGGGCCCTAAAAAGGTGCCATGTCAATTGAAAGCTTTTGGTAGAACTCTGAATCTTCAATGTTTGGGCCATAAATGGATCCATTTAAGATGATTTCCCCTGGAATGGGGCTCTGATTGTGCCAGTGCATACCACCCCACAGGGTTGGTATAGCTATTAGCCAGGCTCCCATTCAAACCTCTGGGTATCCAAATTGTTGTCCCCGGCCTTAGTATTGAATGATGCTGTCACCCACGTTCCCCCTCCATTACCACTGGTTTTCTCAAACTCCTTTATTTCCAAATGAGTCTCTTACAGTAAGACAATATGAGTTTTTAGTTTCTTAATCCTCCCCTGCACCCTTTTTCATTTTACTGCATTGTTTAACCCATCGACATTACAGGTAGTTATATTGATTAAATTATCCATTGAAAAAGATGAATGACCGCAATGGACCAAGAGCCGCAGCTTGCAAGTTTGATGCATTCAAACAATACATAAACATAATGCAATTTCACCCTTTTTTTTACCCTCCCCCAAACTCTCCCTGTTCCTTCCTTAAGCAACAGAAAAAAACAACCCCTCCCCAGCAGGTATGTGCCTGCTCTATCATTAGTACTTAGAAATACTTTATTACGATGCACTGCTTTACCTAAAGAACCAAGACAGACCTCTTCCCCAAGTCAGTAAGATCCTGGAGGAGTTTGGCAGAGTATCCGGTTATAGCCTAAACACGACAAAAACGGAGGTGCTGGCCTTTCATTACACCCCCTCCCCAACTGTCAGAACTCTGTTCCCCTATGCTTGAGAGCTGGAAAACATAAAATACTTAAGAGTATATCTCTCCTGGGACCCATCCCACTCCTATAGGAATAACTACCTGCCTTTCACCGCCCAGCTGAGGAGTGACCTGGCCAGGTGGAACATACTGCCCTTCAGTCTATCAAGGAGAATTGACCTGATCTGTATGGTCACCCTCCCCAGGGCACTCTATTTGTTTATTTATTAATGTCCCTATACCGCTGTCCGACTCGGTCTTTACTGGGTGGGATCGAGCCATCTCTAGATTCATCTGGGCAGGGCAAAGACCTAGGGTCAGATTGAAAATACTATCACTCCCAAAAGGGTGTGGGGGCCTTTTCCTTCCAGGTCTGTAGTCATACTATTGGGCAGCCCAGCTTACCCACCTAATGGCAAGACAGATTTCAATACCCAAAGCACACTGGGTGGAGATAGAACAGAAGATGTTACCCCACCTGGGTTATCTAAGAGCCTCATATCATGGAGCACCAGAAACAATGCAGCTCCAGGCCCCTAACCCATGGAGCCACTATTATATGTCCGCATGGACAGTGATGCAAAAAGCCTTACACTTAACCCCCTACCTTCTGCTACTTACACCAATCTTGGTTCTTGATAACTTCCTCCCAAGTAGACTTGACCATGGGTTTAGACAATGGGAGCGATATGGCCTACGCTACCTACTCCAAATGTACATGCTGGGCAGATTTAAAACCTTTACAGACATCCAGAAAACACACAGACTACTGCAAAGAGACTTTTATAGATAACTACAAAATAAGACATTATTACAATGCATTGCTGGAAAGGGTTAGAACACCAGAAACTCTCTCACCCATAATCACCACACTTATATCCTTAATCTCAGTACCTGACTAGACTCATTTAGTTTCTACCCTATACCAATCACTCATGTGCGTATATGAGCATCTTACTGAGGGAGTGCTCCAACAGTGGAGGAGGGAGCTAGAGATACCTCTCACCTTAGAAGACTGGCGCATGGTATGCCAGAATGCAGCCAGAGTAACCAGCTCACATCAGTGGAGGGAGTATGCCATGGGGAATATAATCAGATACTTCAGGACCCTAGCCATCACCAGTCATTACACCCCCAATGCAACAGTAGATTGCTAGAGATTATGCGGAGAGAAAAAGGCACATCACACCCATGTCATGTGGTCCTGCCCTAAATTGACATCTTTTCTGCAGGCAGTGCAGTCCAAGTTGCGTGAGCTGTTCGAGGCACAACTACAACTAATGAAAGACTTGTATATACTTTTATAATACCCAAAGGAATTCCATGCCTCACACACCTGATACCTACTTGGACTGCTACTAACAGCTTGCAAAAAAAATATAACTAAAGCATGGCTTAGCCCCAAGATCCCCATCGTCCCAGACTGGTGGTTAATAGTGACCCAGATCTACCTCTAGAAAAACTCACACATAGACTGAAAGACCAACAAGAGAAGTGGAATTCTAGAAGGACCACCTGGATTCTATACTATATGACTAAGGACCCCACATTTCTCCCATAGAATGGAGGTCCCCTTTCCTCACTCCCTCCCCACAACTAGTTGTTTTATCCCTGGTGGCACCTTCATAACCCTTCTCATAAGTATACCTCTTTCCCCCAGTCCATACTCAGAACTCTCTCCGGAGGCTGATCACGAACTTCTAATTAGAGTATACTTACCTGAACTCACACTTCACCATTCCGGGTGGAGCCTGAAGCTGAGGGGCGGACTTGTAGAATCTAGACAAACTCTGCTAAAATGTGTATATGCTGACACCTTCATTAAGAAGCCTGCAACACTTGATACTTTAGGCCTCATAAATTGCTCTGTAAAGTAACACTGTTCACAAAATGCATAGCTTACTGAACCTGTACTAACCACCCTCAAAGTCGAGATATTATGTAACAACAGTATATGAGCCACATGTCGACCATTATTGCTATGTTGTCATGGAAACAATAAAGATGATAATTAAAAAAAAAAATAAGTATTTTATTAATGATAATATTTCCCCATATGAACCACGACAAGATAACAAAAGTGAACCACAGTGGGTGTTTTTCCCCTCTTAACTGGTCAACAGGTCGACCAGCCATGCTCCCCACAATTAATGATGGCAAAAGAGTGCGTGCTTTGGCAGGCATGATCATTTAAAAGAGTGAAAAAAAGTTTATAGCTTTAAGACAACATTTCACCACATTTTCATTGTTGTAGGGAGAAGGCAAATCAATCAGTAACACCCCCTCACACCCACCCCACAGCAGTACAATGGTGCTAAACAACAGTTTAATTCAATGACCTGAAGAGCATACAAGGAAACTATCGAAAGAAATAAAAACACTTGAAACATCAATATAATAAAACATTTAGTAAACCCAAGCTGTGCCCTTTCTGAAGACTAGGCTCATTTGAGATATTATCCCCTGCAGAGAGATTGCAAAGTCCAAGGATGCAATAGTATATAGGTACGCATTCTGGTATGACTCCCAAACAGTGAGAAAACTTTGCCAAGAGCAAAAGGCTGTGCAGAACCAGGTTCCACAAAGTTCCCACATAGATAGATTAGGGTCTTTGCTTTCTTGCCACCAATTGGAGCGATACATATCCTTGAGCCTTCTTACGTGAGGGCAGTCTAATCCACGAGAGTGAGGACAGAATCCGCTCCCCCAAATGGTACCTGCAGCACCCAGGTGTAGTTAGGGGGGGTCCAATCATCACAAAAAGGTGCCATGGCACACCCATGCCCCTGACTGGTGATCTAGAGTGTGGTCGAATCCCCACCTGTCCCGCATCAGCCTCAGAGTGTGACCGTCATCAAGGAATCGCTCCTCCCAAAGCAACCAATAATTGTACAGTCACAGAGGCTGCATGGCACACTCCTTCATGACAGGTAAGCGGTCTGCAGTGTAACAGCATGTGTCATATAGATGTTAGGGAGAGGGTGAACCAGGGCAGTCACTCCATACAATCCTCCATAAATGACTTAATGAGCAGCACATTGAGGAGATAGAAGTAGAAGCAATAAGTATTCAAAGTGGGCAGACTCACTGGGGGGGTTGTTGGTGAAATCTGGTGGATGATAAACAGCTGGAGCCATGCAAGAGCAGCCAAAGGGACTGTAACCATTATGAAGCTCAGGGGATAGTTTACACAATTGCATGATCGCAAGGGCTCCACAATGTATACAGTGACAGTAGTTGGTTGTCACATCATGGCGAACTCCTTTTCTGACAGATGAGAGCTGACAAGAGAAAATGGCCACTGCTATGTGCTGCCTCTGAAATGGTGAGTCCCAACTGTCAAAATCATTGTATAATATTATGGGATGAGCCGATTCCTGACGTCCAATCCCAGTGTAGTCATTATAGCTTGAGAAGGTCAGAGAATAGAAGCAGTAACCTCGTTACAGGTTTGACACAGGGTGATGGCAATAACTGAGTTCAATAAAAACTTTAGAGACATCTGGCAGTTCAGTGTTCGTCTCCCCACCAATATATGGATAGCTATTGAAGCATTAAGATCCAGTACAGTACTGCTGCAGTGGTCCCAGTGTAACTAAGCCACCAAATGGTCACTGAATTTTAAATTCAAAAAGTGGCTTAAGCATGGTGTGTCCTGGAAAGCAATAGACTGGATCACATGCCTGACATTGATGTGATGATGATAGCCATCTTGTCTGCTGGGGGACACTATGGGGTGACCTGGGGGAAGGAGATTCAATGAACAAGGGGGGATCTGAGACCAGACATAACCTATGAGGAACGTGATAACATCCCTGCATCTTAGGCTGGGGCAGTTTCCTTGACATGAGAGCGACCTTCAAGTGAAGCATCCTCTTCTTCAATAAACCACTCTGCAGACATCGGGTCATCAAAGAACTGAGTTGGCCACCCTTAGTGAGTGATCAGGAGACGAGAGGGGTAACAATGAGTAAAGTCCCAGCCCCAAGGTACAGCTTGGATTTTACACCATTGGACTTCTGGCACCATTGCTAGTGTGTGCAGCTGTAGTCTTGAAAAACAATCACTTTCTGCCCATCCTCTAACTGGACTAGCCCCATCACTTTAGCAGCTCAAAGGATTTTCTTCTTGTCGGTGTAGTGCAGATATTTGATAAGGAAGTGCCTAAGTCATTTGCCTGGCTTCAGTTTAGGGCTGATCCTACGTGCCCTCTCCACTTCAAAGTGTGCAGCCTAGGCTCCTAGTTTAAAGTGTTTGAACAGGCACTCATGCACGTCTTTCTCAGGGTGTTTCTTCTCCGTGTCTTCAGGCAAACCAATTGTTCTGAGACTGGAGCACTGGGACTGATTTTCCTGGTTGTCCACCCTAGATTTAAGCTCCTTGAGTTCCTTCTTTTAGTTATTTTCTTCATGAGTGAGATCCAAGACAATGTCTTCCAGCTCATTGATGCACTTCTCGGCTTTATCCAGGTGCGCTGTATGGGAGGCAGAGGTTTCTGAGAGGCTAGTAACTACTGCTTGAAGGTGGCTAATTTGAGCAGTGATGTTAGCAAATCCTGCCTTCATCTCATTCTGCATGTTGTGTAGAGTAGAAGGCATGCTGGCAAGGGATCTCTCAAGCTCAGTTGTTTCTTGGCCCTCTGGAGCACTGGCAGTCTATGAGCAGATACAGACCTCATGGCATGGTTGGCTGTCACTCAATATTATCACTTCAAAATTCAGCTTGGATTTCATTTTTCCCAGCTTGCTAGCTGCCATCAGATGTCTCTGTGCTGGTGAAGCCATTCATGAAAATTAAAAAAAGATTGTTTACATTATTTTGCTGTCATTTCTAAGTCTGCCCATGCAGAGCTTGTTTATAAGACATCTGCAATCTTGCCCCCAGGAAAAGGATAGGATGGAGACAGTGCAGTGCAGAGTAACAAAAATTATTCAGGGCCAGCAGGTCAGATCCTATGAGGAGCACCTCAAGGCACTAAATATGTATTCACTGGAAGCCAGAAGGGGAAGGGAAAGGGGAGATATGATAGAGACCTTAAAGGAAGCAATAAGGTGAACTGCAGGGATTTTTTTAGCCTGAATATCAACTCAAGATCAGATAGACACGAGTGGAAATTAACTGAGGAAAGGGTCAGGAGGGATGTGAGGAGGTACTTCTTTACAAAAAGGGTGGTGGAACCTTGGAACAGTCTGTCGGCTGGGGTGGTGGGTGTGGAAACAGTCAGGGGTTTCAGATAGGGCTGGGATAGAATGAATGGAATAGTGGTCGCCTGGGGTGACAGGACCTGAAAGGATAATTGGGAATGAACTGGGAGGATTAGTGCCTTGGGGGAACAGTAAGTTCCAGGGAAATTTCCAGGGATTATAGGGAACTTGGACAGACTGGATGGACATCTCATCTCATCCCCTACGACAACCCTCACTGCACCAGAAGCTCGGAAAGCCAGATTTTCAGAATTCCCCATTGAAGCACCTCTCTTGGTCAAAGGTCATTCGTAAACTGAGCCACGCTTTGGTTTAACTCTCTTCACTCTGAAATATTCTTCTCATCTACCTTGGATTCCTTTAAACAAAAGCTAAGACAACAGCTTATGCACATGCCAGCTGTGATTGTTTCCAATAACCAGTTTCACCTGAATGAAGTCATATATCTTACCTGATTACTTATTGACTGCCTCGACTCCTCGACTTCTTTGACCCAGCACTTGTGTCCTCTATTCCCCATGCCCATCCCCCCATTTGCCCTCCCAGCTCCTTCCTATTACTTTACCTACCTTACCCCCTCACCCGTATTGACTTGGCCTTTTGGGCTGCTTACTCTTTCCCTTGGGAACTTAGTTTTCTTTTCTAATTGTACATGCTTCGATGTAGGCCACTTGGCTGTTATTTTTCCACCCTGTGCTTACCAGTCTTTGTCTGTCCCTTTGTCTTTTAATGTGCACTATATATGCCTGTCAATAAGGGCACCCAATTGTACCGTGCTTTTATGACTGTGTCTATTCTGATACAAATTTGTTTGAATTGTAAGAATTTTTCCATCCCCTGTAATTATATTGTACTGTGCCTGTTAATTCTGACATGGAACCTATGTAAAGAGCCCTGTGCTCAAAGGTGTAATCAGACATAATAATAAAAAAAATAAATAAACATCTGGGCCCAGATATTCAAACTGCGCTCAAAAGTAGCGCAACAGCAGGAGCAAGCACAAACCCATTGCGCAAATGCGCAACAGGTGCGATATTCAAACATGGAGCACAGCAAATTGCGCAAGCAACCAACGTCTCAATATCGCACATACTGCGCCATGGCGCAACCAGGTAGGAGAGGCTGAGCCAAAATGCTGCGCTATGGAGCAACCAGGGAAGCTCAGCTGAGCATTCCAGAGCTGCCATAGCGCAAGCACAGCCCCAGAGCAATGGAACTGCACATCCAGGGAGGCAGGCTGGGGCCCACCGCCAGCCATGCCAACATGGCACAGGAACACACTGCAGAACCCACACCACACCTGCACACCCCTAGCACAGCATCACTGGGGTGGGACGGATGATCCACGTGCCCATGGGGACAAGCCAACAAAGCATAGCAGAGCCATGACACCCCAGCACAACCACTGGCAGGCGGAGAGTGCCACACACAGGGGGTTGACAACCACAGTGCACATCAGCCCCCCATACGCACAGCACACCCTGCACCGTGACCCCAAGACACCACCCATGTGCAGTGACTGGCACTGCAGGAAACACCATGCATCCCCCCTGGCACACGTCAACCCCGTGCTGCAGAGAAGCATACAAGCCAGACCCACCCTGTGCACCCAGCAGTGGGTGGCAGCAGACAGCAAGACCAACAGAAAGTCAATGCCATGCTGGTGATACCCTCGCACACACACGCAACACACACACACACACACACACATATGTACCCAGGACCATACCACCCAGATGGCTTGTACACCACTGCAACTGAACAACCATAGCCAGCTGCAAATCAGAGATCAACACAGCATTCATATCAAAATATAAATGTATTCTCAAAGAGTAAAGTACAAAACAATCAACCAGAACTATTTACAAGGGGATGGGTACAAGGTCGGGTTGTTCAAGGGTAGGGATTACAAACTTGGAGAGGAAGGCAGGGTGGTAGGGATGGGAGAAGTGGGAAGGGTAACAACACTTATGGTCCTGCCGGCCGCCTGCCTCCTGGCTGCTGTTGGCCCGTCCCATGCCGCCCTCCAAGGCCATGCCTGTGGATGGACTGCAGATGGCTTGGTCGTCCTGCAGCAGCTGTCTCATGCTCGGACATCCCTCCCAATGCTCCGGAGAACCTCGAGGCCTAGGAAAATGGGAACACAGTCAATGGCTGTGACTGACCACAACCCTGAACACCACCCAACCTGCAAGCCACATAGCCCAATGTCCCACACCTTTGATGGCATGCACCCACCCACAGTGAACATGCACATGGCCATCACAAACAGGCGGCACCAGCTATGCGCACCACCACCCACACACACTGCCCACGTCAATCACAGTACAAACTAGGCTGTCATGTGATGTTGCAACGTGGTGCGATGCCAGTTACACAGCTATGTGCCCAGTGCATGCCTGGACCACCTGTGATGCATACACAGACGTGTCGTGATGCTGCACTGTGATGCAGGTCACCTGTGTCACACCTACATACATGGATACATAGACAGTGTCGGCAGATAAGGCCTATGGGACACCCAGTCTGGCCATTTGGCCTTATGCGATCACTCTCTTGTCCTATAAGTCCGTTCGCCCTCACCCTGACCTCCAGAAGTCCCTCATGGCGAACCCACACATACAGATATCCCGTGACCAAGTCAGCCCCCACCACATCCTCTTGCAGGGTGTTCCAATGTCCACCACCCATTATGTAAGAAACACTTTCGCATGTTCCTCTTAAGCGAGCCCCTCCAACTGCATCCCATGCCCTCTAGTCCTGGAACATCCTTTACGCTGACAAATATTGTTTCCTGCACTCTGTTCCCCCTGTACAATACTTGTATGTCCCCATCATACCCCCACAGCCTCCTCCCCTCCAGGAGTACATGTTCCAGTTCTGTCCACCTGTCTGCATAGGACTTGTGATGCAATCCATGCACCATCCATCGCACCTCCTGTGAGCGCTCTCACCCAGTCCCTGTCCATCACGCAGGTATGTTTTCCAGAACTGTACACTGTACTCCAGTGTGGGAGTCACTAGTGTTTCGTCTAGTGGAACCACGACCTCCCATTTGGTTGTGTCCATCATGGTTGGTGGTCCTGCCCCCCCAGCATGCAATAGCATCCATGACATAATGATACTCACACTCCTCCAGCAGCTGTGTCTGCCGCTGCTGCTGCTGCTGTTGCTGCTGCTGATGCTGCTGCTGCTCTGGCCTGACGGCCTGTGGCACTGGGGTCCTGGCATGGCCCACATCAGCCTCATCTGGCACCCTCACCATCCGGCCTGTGGGAGACATATGGTGAGACAAACATCAGTGTGACGTAAAAGCAGAGTGCCCCTGCCCCAGTAAGACTGCCTGCCCACACAGCCATAACCATCCATCGCACAGCTGCACACACTGACACACCGATGCACAGCCACCCAGGCACACACACACCCTACAGAGGATATAGGTGAATAGATGGTACACTCCGTGGCCAGGCACCAGGCCCGCCTTGGCACGGGCCCAGCCGCTAATAGTTCGCTCCCTCCGGCAGATCACTGAAACGGGTGCCGGCACTGCCTCTGCAGACCTGCCCCGGCCAGTGACCCCACCAGGTCAGTGGCCACTTGCTGCCACATGGGTCCTAGGTCCGTGAGGGGCCTCACCATATGACCCTCATAGTGGGGCTCCACTAGGGCCACCAGGTTGGCCACTTCAACTACAGTCCAGGACACAGCCCCCTCCTCCGAGCCATGGCCCCAACTTTACAGCAGGCAATATGGCGCCCACTGCGCTGTGACCCCGTGGAGTTGTTGCGCAATAGACCAGCACAGGCTCCAATCGCGCTGTCGACAGCGCCATCACTTACATGGCGCTGTAACCAGACAGCGCCAATAGGGACGATATTGGCATGCCCACAGCGCCAGGGGTCAGAGGGCATACACAAGGTCACGGCAATGACGCGAGGCTACGCACAGCGCCATAGGATGTATAGGCATCCTGCACGACTGCTAAGCAGAGCACCAGTGCCACAGTGGACTATCGTGCAGAAGTGCCACAGCGCCATATAGTGCCCAGTGCTGTAGCGCCACTGGCACAATGGTGGCTATGGCCAGAATCGCCTATCGCTCAGCAGGTCTGCAGCGATCGGCGCCCTAGTAACCTGTCTGGGCATGCGCCAATGCAGTGTAACACAGCCACAAACATGCGCCATCGGCTGCGGACCTTCCCTGTGCGCTAAGCGCCAAATACGCGATATTCAGCCCGACATATGCAAATCAGTCGATCAGCCATGCAAAGGCGCGGTGGCGCGATTAGCATGTCATTAAAGTGCGCCACACTTCATTTGCATGTGTTGCGCTATAAAATGTGACACTGGGTTGTGGTGGCCAGATTTGGTTGTTGCAGCTGAGAGGTGAGTTACATGCTGTGTGATGCTCAGGACAATGCTCATGGGCAGGGTGCTGGAGGATGTCACAGGTTGAGGGGCTGAGCATGATGAGGGGCACTTAGAAAGGGCAGAGGCACCCTTTCCATCAGTATCTGCCATGCGGCGAGGAAGGGGGGCTTCTGCCCCCCGCCTGCAGCTATGCTCATGGGGAAATGCTGTGGACTGCACAGTGACAGGTGTCCACTTCCACCCATACAGATCAGCATGACTGACGAGAACCAGGCCGAGGTGTGGACGGCGGGCGGGGAGGAGGCTGAACTTCACCACAGCAGAGACCGAGGCCTCTTCCAGGCCTACCTGGAGGATGAGCCGCTTTTGAGTGGGCGGACGGCACCCCTCAGCAGCATGCAGCTGCATGGGAGGGGTAGCTCTGGCCGTCAACCTGAAGCCACCAGCGCTCCGTGCAGGAGTGCCTGAAGATGGGGACTGACGCGGGAGGCTGAAGGAAGGTGGCAGCCTTCAGGGTGTGCGATGCTGCCACTGGTGGGGACCACCAGTGGTGTGCAGCTGACCCCGACCGAGGAGACACTGGTCGCGGCCATGCAGCCGAGTGCCATTGCGGGTGTTCCTGGCGGAGGATTCCAGACAGGTGGAAGCCCATCACTGCACGTATGTCATGGTGATGTTGTGGGGGGGGGGCGCTGTTGTTCACATGCACTCACATGTACTCTCTTTCTGTTTCAGATCCTGTTCGTCTGCAGGAGACGGTGGTGGTGGGTGCTGACAGTGCAGCAGACCTGCTGGACCAGGAGGAGGGACCTTCCACCTCCGCCAGCAGCCTGCACGCACTGCAGCAGCAGGCCAGCTGGGCCGACAACTCCGCCCGGCAGTGATACGGGTGCAGGGGTGCACAGCCTGTGTCACAGCAGTCTGGCATGCAGGTGTGCCAGCATGCTGTGCCTATGGCAGTGTACGCACCGGCACTATTGATGATGGCAGGCCTGCAATGGCCAGTGAGAGTGTGTGTCCCACGAGGGACACATGGCGAGCCAGCACGTGCCCTGGGCCGTCCAGCTCCACACCTGTGTACCAGCATGCTGGCACAGTCACAGGCTGGGCCTGTCAGCACCGTGGGGCAGCATCGGTGGCTGAGCAGGTGTCTGGCACTGTTGACAGCACAGGGTGGAACAGGTGGACCTGGGGCCTCAGCAGTTGGAGGCGGCAGCAGCAGTTGCACACCAGGCCTGGGGGACAGCGTCAGGCAGTGGCACTTGTCCACCGCCTTAGATCAGCCCATACCTGGTCCTGGCGAACAGCGGCCACCCTCAAGGGTGCTGTGCACCAGGACCATCCACCCTAGGGTCACGATGCCATTGGGGCACAGTACCCTTTGACGCCGCACACCCGCCTGCTGCAGGAGTCGGTACAGCTGCAGGGGCGGGTTGCAAGGTCCGTGGAGGCACTGACTGTGTCCGTGGAGCGGCATAGCAGGGAGTGTGCTCAGGACCGGGCCGAGATGGTCCATATGCGGACGGATGTGACCGCTGCCATCGACAGGTTGACCCAGGCAGTGGTCTCTGTGGCGACCGCATTGACCACACTGTCTGGTGACCCTGTACCACGCACCCCACACAGTGCGCACTCCACTCCCCGTTTCCAGCGTCGTGCGACACCAGGCCTGTCGACGCCGGGTTCTGCTGTGGGCATCCCGAGCACCGCTGGTGCAAGTTTGTTTGGCGGGATGCAGACCCCTGTGCGGGCAAGGTCGCGGTCGTGCACTGGGACCCCTGGTGATGCACTAAGCGCCACCCGATGTGGCCCCTCGCGCAGCCTGCCAGTGCTGCTAGGCCACGGCCGGGCCCACGCATCCGTGGTGGCCGTGGGACAGTGCTCCTGACTGAGCTGTCTCCCAATGCAGGCCCTGTCTGGTGCTGCCCTGTGTGCAATGTGTGTCATGGTGGGCAGTGCACTGCTGGGTGCTCTGCTCACCAAACTGACACACGGACCACCTGCACCTCTCCCAACTGCTGTCCACAGGTGCGTGTGGATGATGATGCCTGCATTGCACTGTACACCAAGGTGCAAGGTTGCCCAGGTCCTGACACCACGACGTGGATAGTCCAGGTGGTGAGGGTGGTTGGTGGTGCTGTGTGATAGCGTGTAATTTCGCAGTGCTGTGCTGCTGCCCTGTATGCTGCCTGGTGTGTGTGTGTACATTTGAGTGCTCACCCTCTCTGATGATGTGTTGGTATGCCTAGACCCTTCAACTCCCTGACCTTCATGCACGGTGTGTTCCCTGTGTGCCTGTGGTTTGCGTGATAGACAGTGTTGCCTGCACATGTCCCTTGACTTACCTGTGTTGGGCGTGTGCTCTTCTGCAATGGTGTCCCGGTGCAGCTGGGCTGCTGTGTCAGTCGGGGTCCCTCCGTCCCTAGGGGGGCTCATCACCCATATCACCGGCGCCACTGGCGTCCCCCATCGCTGTCCCCTTCTTGGACCTGCATGGCTATCCCATGGTCTTTGGCCATGTTGTGCAGGATGCAACAGGCCAGGAATATCCCACAGGCCTTTTGGGGCTGTGACTGTAGGCTCCGCCGAGGTGTCCAGGCATCGGAAGCGTGCCTTGGAGTATCCTTAACACCCGCCTATGATGTTCCGTGTTGGCATGTGCCTCATTGAAACCGTAAGGCGCTTGGGACGGGGCACCGGGCGGTGTGAGCAGCCAGGACGAGTGGGTATCCACAGTTACCTGTGTGGAGATAGTGGAGATCAGTGTTAGGTCAGGTCCATGTTGCCCATATCCTTGTGTGCCACTACCATGGCACCTGTGTCATTCCACCCTTGCACAGAGTTTGCATTCCATACATGTACTCACCCACTAGATGACCAGTGGGGATGTTCCCACCTCGAATCGATGGCACAGTGCAGATTGGTGCCATATGAAGGCATCATGTGCTCCGCCAGGGTGTGTGGCACAGACATTGATGATGGCCAGTGGCATCACACACCACCTGGCAGTTGACACTCGAAGCCCTTCGGTTCCGATATGCTTGCCCGTCAGGGCCAGGTGGCGTCGCGAAATGGCCACATGGGTGCAGTCTATGGCACCTAGCACGCCAGGCATTTGTGCTACCCTGTGGAACTCCTGCATGTTTGCTGCGCTCTGCCCGGCGGTGCTGGGGAAATGGATGTACTCCGCGAGCATGAGGCAGCAGTGCGCTGAGGAATTGGGTGAGGATGCGTGACGTGGCCGACTGTGTAATGCCTGTGGTGTCCTCGTCGCCTCTGGAAGGTGCCCGTGGCGAGCAGGCACATGCAGGCTGTCACCTTGGTCTCCACGGACAGAGCATGAGTCCGTCGTGAGGGTGCCTGCATCACATCACTGCACAGCTCACTGAGCTGTCTCAGTATTGCCTTGTTCAGGCGGTACCGGGCCACGATCTCGACATCGCTGTACAGCTCGTAGCTGATGCGGGCACGATACCGCCTGTCGGGGGCGTACCACCGACGGGCCCCTCCACGGCCACGTCCCCCTGCAGCATGCTGTCTCACCCCCCTCATTACAGCTTCCATGTGGAAGCTGACACTGTCCATCTCCCTGGCTTCTGCCCTCCCCAGCTGCTGTTCCTGTGTTACCCCACTGCTGCTTCCACTGCACCAGGCACCCCCACTGGCCTCTCTGTCCTCCAGGACCCATGTCCCTCTCTGTCCTTCCTGCTCCTGTCTCTGCTCTCTCTCTCTCTGTCTCTCTCCCCAGTTTGCGGCCTGCTCGAGGTTCTTGCGCTGCTCCTTGAGCCGTTTTATTTTGGCTCCACATCCGGTACAGCGCATCCTCCGGCTGAGCCACTCTTGCGCATTGCGCAGAGTGTTCAATATCGCATTCGCACTTTATGCATGGACCGCCTTGGAACATGCCTTCATTTCCATTGCGCTGTGGCTCAGCGTGTTTTCGATGGCGCAACTGGCCCTTCTCAATATCGCAGAATGGCGATTTTTGAGTTAGACGCGCAACCCTGTTGCGCATGGCGCAACCCTTTTGAATATCCAGGCCCTGGTCTTTTTCTGCTGTTATTGTCTATGTTTCTTTGTTTCTCTGTTAATGAAGAAACTAGATGATGATTCAGCCTAGGCTGAGAACACTCAGAGGAGATCATGACTGTCTACCACTACCTCCGGAAAAAAAAGTTCATATGAATGGGCTGACTGTTCTTATAAATAGATTTTACTGCCATGGAAAATAATGGGCAAAAATCGGAACAACTAAAAAAGGTTCTTGTAAATGGGATATTCTTATATTCAATGTTCTTATAAGTAGGCTCCACTGTACTAACATAGTAAAAAAAATCAATACAATAATAGTTTATGTAAGCCCCCCAATTTGTGCTTACCTGTGTGGGCTCCGGCCCCCGACCTCGTACTGCTGCCTCTACAAGGGATCCTGGGTGGGATCTGGACCGTGGTGCTTCCGTGGCCTTGCAGTTTCGGCTGCTGATGCTGCTGCTGTCCTCGGCCCACTAGAAGTCTCTGTAGAGCAGGACTGAGGGCCAGGGTAGGACTTCCATGCCTTCGAGCACTGGAAAAACAGGGACAACAGCATAACCTGTGGTTCCGGTGTTCTGGGAAGCCAGGACTGCAAAATAAATAAGCAAGATGGTGGCTGCGCTTCCCCTGCGCATGTGCAGCCATCAGGGGAACATTTTAAAGGAGCGGTGCTCCTAATTCAGCTCAGCCATGCGGCCGTTAAGAAAATAAATTATATCCCCGGTTCCGAGATGGGCAGAGGAGCTGGGGGTAGACACCTAGAGTGACCAGAGGGCATGGATTTAGCCCCGTTAGAGGTTTAAATAAAATAAATGTGGGCCAGATGGCCAAGAGCCCTACAAGGAGGTAAAATGGCAGCCCCCTATAAAACTTCGAAATGGGGCTGCTGGGCCAAAATATAGAACCAGCCCTGAGATCACCTAGGGACTGCAGCCAGTCAGAAGAAGGCTGCACAGGGAGAATATAAGACTGGATTCTGGTGCCAAGGAGGCGGTTGTAGTCGAGTGGAGCTGCAGGGTGGCTGTGAGGGGAGAGACTGTCCTAGCTTATCAAGTCTGCCTGGCTGTTTGAACCCTGGCTACCTCAAACTACTAAGCTGAGTGCAGGAACAACAGTAGGTGTTTTGTGGGACTAAAGCAGAAAAAAAGAGAAAAAGTGTTTTATAGCAGCTCAAGCAGTTGGACATCTGAACTGGGAAAAGGAGTTGGGCTGTGGACCTTGAAAGGACCCTTGCTCCCCTCAGTGCAGAAATTGGTTGGGGAAGTGAACATTCAGCCAGGGGAGAGACTGTAAGTGTTGAAGTAAGCTGCTGGGATGGGACCCAGCACTACTTGTGGAAGCATCCCCTGAGAGAGGGGCTGTGAGGTGAGAGACTGTGGAAGCTCCGCTGCCCTGCGTAGATTCTGAGAGTGGCTAGACGTGCATCATAAGGGTTTGAGGAACATAGGCACTCCTGGTTTCTCGGACTGAAGACCATGACTCCCCAGGTTGAAGGACGGAACAGGCTTGCCTGAGTGAAGTCTATCTATAAAGGCCCGTAGGCGAAGTTGGCAAGGCCAGGCAGGCAAAGATCATCACCCCTTGAGTTGTCCAGTTCTGGTTTTCCCACTGGTGGTGCACCACCAACGCAGAACCTCCACGGTACCATGCAACTTATCTGGCTGTGAACCCTCAGTGTGGACTGCAAACTGTGAGTATCCTGAGTTGTGGCTCTGGGGAGTCTTTTAGTTAACTAGCCAGTTAGGATTCTGGGGCAATCCCTGCACAGCAATTTAGAGACATACAAGTTTGCAAGTCTAGGATTACAAGTCTGAAGTGTGTTTCATGTTTATCAGGGCTCCGATGAAAGACCCCAGGCCTGTAGCACCAAGCGGTGTGGTACCCACCCTATAGGGATAATCTGAGTGCACCCAGGGGTGGGGAGAGGGGTTACTACAGGGAAAGTTATTGACTAACTAAAGTGAGCTGTGGTTGACTTTCTTCTCTTTGTGTTCCCCTTCCCCAGTAAATAAGATTACTGTTTGCATTTTATCCAATGTCACTGTATTATTGAAAGAGTGCTGCTGGGGTGTGGGGCTATTGTGTGGAAACTGTTACCGTGTGGGTAAAAGTATTACCGGGGCAGCGTATTATTTCCTGGGAGGTGGTAACCTGTTCTTTATCCATCGGAGTCCTCTGCCATTACCTCAGGTGGAGGTACCATGCCATATTTTCTACCACTGCAGAACCCAGGCCGCTCCCCTCGGTGGTGTGTGCTGAACTACCCTGAGGGCCCTGGTGCAGCCAAGGTAAGTCAAAGGGCTGTTACAGGTGGAGGTAACCACTGGGATTTGCTGCCCCCTAGAGGTTACCCCGAAATTGCAGTTTGAAATTTTGGTATTCCTTCCCTCCCCTTGGTTGGGATAAAATTAAATGGCATTCCAGGAAGTAGAGGACTGGTGTGCATTCCAGGGCCTTGTCCCCCAGAGGATGCTGCTGATAAGAAATATGACTGGGTGGTGGACAAAAGAGTTTATTTTGGAAGTATTAGATGGAGCCCTGACAGAGTATGGGAGAATGAAAATTCAAAGGGTGACCAAGGATCCCCCAGCACTGGGTTTAGGGATTTAATAATAGAAACTGACAAGGACTTAGATCCTGTTGATGTACCCCTACTGTGATGCTAGAAGGATTCCAAGAGACCTGGGTGGTGCTGAACAGAGGGATTCAGGCTAGTCCACAACTTGTTAATCCACCCCCCCCCGAGAACCCCCTGCCCAGTGACAAAGGGAATTATGAAGTTAAACTGAAGTCCCTGCTCACTAGTGAAGGGAAGTCCATGAAAGATCTTCAGGCTATGTTTCCGGGAGGGGGCCCTCTCCTATAGTATTGCCCAGTGGAGTGACCCCCTATGTGGTGGCACCGTACGAGCAGTACAAGCAGCTGCACACCTTCTCAGGGGCAATCCCCACACCAGCCAGGGAAGATGACTTTGAATCCAGGATAAGTCAGGCTGCCCAAATGGTCCAAGTCTAGAGGTGTTTGGATGAGGAAAAATGCAAGAGGGTTGTAGAAAGCTTGAAAGGCATGGCTGTGGATGTGATTCAGTCTTTACGGGCCAGCTAGCCTAACTGTACTGCAGATGACCATGTGGCAATTCTGAAAAGCACCTTTGGGGTTGTTGAGAAGAGGGAGGCCATCCTGTTTCAATTGTGGGGCACCATGCAACAGCACAAAGAAATATTGTCACAGTACATTACCAGGGTGGAGGCTGTGGTGCGCAAGATTTCAGAGGCTGGTGGAGGGTCCCCTGAGCAAATAGCCAAGATGAGGCTCGACCAGATCCTTGGGGGGGGGCTGTGCACTCCCAACTGACTCTAATATCCCTCAGATTGTAGGACCAAAAGACCAACCCCCTGTCCTTTAAACAGTTATTGGATGAGGTGATGGAGGAAGAGGCACAGGGAGATGTTGTCAACTCGCTGCAGATGCCTGCAGCTACCATTGCCGCCCTGTGACCTCACGCCACAAATTCTGCAGAACTGCCTTGCTCCTTGGAGTTGGGAAATGTGCTGAAAGAGCTGAGCGATTGCATGCAGGACTTCAAGAGAATAAGAGAAACACCTCCCACCCCTACTATGGCCGACTTCCAAGAAATAAAAGACTGTGTAAAGGCCTTGCAGCTGGCGTTGGAGTCCTGGCCCTGGCAGAGTGTTGTTTTGTCCAAGCCTAGATGGCAGTCTGCTCAATAAGCTGCCCCCTGACCTAGGTCCCCAATACCCCTCGGGCCTCAAGAAGGTGGGTTCTGTTTCAAATGTGGACAAGATGGTCATACAAGGTGTGGTTGTCTCAGTGCAGAAAATCCCTAGCTAGTGGCCAAAAAACAAAGGCAGATGGACCAGAGAAATGCCAATGGGGACCAGTAATGGAGCTACCTGAGCCCCAGCTATTGCATTGCTCCACCAAGTGGACTGACCCCCAAATCCCTCCACCAGCCAGGTGCCCCCTGCCCTGACTCTCCGTGCCTTGTTTCACTCTACTGGATGGGGGGTCTCATGTCACCATCATACACCGGCCTTTCTATGACAGACATTTGCAGCATTTGCCCCTCCTGCCCCTGTCTGGTCTGTCACTGTGGGGGATAGGTAGTTCGGACTGCCCCACGATGGTTATTGCCTAGTAGAAATAGCTTTCATCTCGAAGGGAGCCAAAAACACCCCACCATTGAGACTTTAGCCTTGATATGCCTTGATATTAAAAAAGCTTACATCGATCCAGACCTGGGAAATTCATACCGAACCAGATATGCTGGTAGTCTCGAAATCCTGGCTCAGATCTTCTACCCCGACAGAGAGGTTAACATCCCTAACTATTGGCTGTTCAGAGCTGACAGGCAGACTAGGGATGGTGGGATAGCCATTTATGTCAAGGACAAATATATGGTCACTGCCATTGACTCCTCCTGTATCGCAAATGGTTTCAAATGTCTGTCCCTTAAGGTTGAAACATCCTGCTCAATGGCTATCAGGGTTATAGGGTGTTATGTTACAGGCCTCCATCTGCTGGGTCCCAGCTCCTGTCTCACCTATCGATTATTATGAGACATGAGACCCTCAAAACTATTATTCTTGGGGATCTCAATTACGACTGGTTATCCAAGGCTTCCTTACCCCTCAAATCCTCTGTGACTCTTTTGTGCTCACACAATTCACTGAAGAACCTATGCGTCCTAACAAGAAAAACCCCAGGAATAGCATCCTATTGGATGTCTTTCTTACAAGCAAGCCACAGTCCTTTTCCTACGCTGGAATATTTTTCTCGAATGTCAGCAATCACTGCTTCATCGCTGGTGTAAGATCTGACTCCAATCCCCCCTCCACATCTAAGTTCTCCATCAGAAGGTCCAGACGCAACTTTGACCCATTTGTCTACATCGATGAGCTAAAATCGTCTGTACACTGGCAGAACTTTTACCTAGCCAAATCAGTCAGTATGGCATATTACATTTTTCATGAAATAGTGTCTTGTGCCATAAGTAATCATGCTCCTTTGGTAAAAGTCCACATAAAGACCAGAACTTGCCGTTGTTTCTCTGCTGAACTCAAGGCTGCATTACTAGTGAGAGATAAACTCTGGAAAAAAGGCCGCAAATCAAAAACTGCCGAGGATTGGTGTCTCTTCAGGAAGGCTAGGAACTCCTGCACCAAACTGGTTAGGGAGGCTAAGGCCAACTTCTACCGTTCTGAGCTTGACTCTGCCTCAAGGTGCCCAGCTAAATTTTGGTCCACAATCAAAGAGCTGTCTGATCATACAGCTGGAAATGTACTTCCCTCAAAAATCATCTCTGACAATGTTACTATCAACGATAGCAAGGAGATTCTCCAGACCTTCAACAAACACTTTGCTACGGCAGGCCTAGCATTCGACAATTCACCAACATCCATGTTACGTTCTGAGGTTAGTGCACAGATTCCTGAACCTAGCACCACTAATGCGGTCTTCTTATTCCTTCCTGCTTCGTTGAAAGAGGTCGAAGACCTCCTTCTACAGTTGGACACCAAGAAAAGCGCTGGTGCTGACTCTCTCAAACCCCACTTCTTAAAGATTGCATATCACATCCTAGCTGTACCAATCACACACCTATTTAACTTGTCCTTGTCCCAGGGGACTCTTCCACACCTATAGAAAATTGCCCACGTCATTCCTCTGTTTAAATCAGGGGATCCCTGCGACCTAAATAATTACAGGCCGATATCTCTCCTACAAATATTGTCTAAACTCCTGGAAAAAATTGTGAATGCTCAGTTGAGAACCTACCTAGATAACAAGAACCTTCTAAACCCTATGCAGTCTGGTTTCAGAGCCAAGCACAGTACCATTATGGCTCTGGCCAAAGTGACTGATGACTGACAATGAGAGCTGGAAAACAAAAAATTTGTATGTGGCGTGTTCCTGGACCTTAGCAAAGCCTTTGACACTATCGACCACTGCCTGCCTCTTTCCACCCTAAAAGTGATAGGTCTGGACCTGACCTCTCTGTGCTGGTTCAATTATTACCTTACAGATGGGCTTCAGCAGGTCAAGGCCGAAGGGGAGCTCTCTCCACTCAAACGACTAAAAAGAGGCATTCCTCAGGGATCCATCCCAGGGCCTCTTTTGTTTGCCATTTATATAAACAATATTGATGCTGGCATCAAGGAGGCCAATATTCACCTTTTCGCTGATGATACGGTGTTATACCTAAGCCGCCCAACCCCAGAAGCCGCCTGTGGAGATTTACAAACAGAATTCAACTTGTTACAGAATCAGCTCCTGAATAAAAAACTCTTACCCAATGCCAAAAAAACAAAAGCTATGCTGTTCTCTCCGGCTACTCATTCGGCGGACCCTGCTATTTCTGGCTCCTTACCTCCCATAAACACTTTACTAGGAGAGAGGTTGGAATTTGTTACGAAAATTCAAGTACCTGGGGGTCTGGCTAGACCACAGACTCTCCTTCATGGAGCATGTTGAGGATCTGCTGAAAAAGCTGAGGCAGAGGCTTGGTCTCTTCTTTAGAATAAACTGCCTCCTGACCAAAGATGCCAAGATGCAGTTAGTTCAATCCACGCTTCTATTTCTAGCTCTAATTTATTATGCTGATTTCATTTATAGTCAGTGTATGCCTCATGTCTTACTAAACTGGACACCTCATACCACAGAGCCTTGAGATTCATAACTGGCCTACCTATCACCACCCACCAGTGCTCCTTATATGCAGCTTCTCCATGTACCATAATCCCAATCCCAGATGTTTGAAATTCATGGGAATCGACTGGCAACTACCATTAAAATATGGAGGGGATAGAACAAATGAGCTGCTTAAAAGAGAGAGAACAAATGGATCTATAGGCTTAAAACTGTTAAGCCTGATGGACTGAATGATCAATGGGATCTGAAACCATTCTTGAAGGATAAAAAGAAATGAATGTACTAATGCAGTTTGTTTACTGTGCTTATTTTGCCAATTCCTAGTTTGATATTATATTTTCTTCTCTCTGTATTTTTCAGAATTCCAGAAGAGATTGTGCTCCCTGTAGATCCCCACCGCAATAAAGGTATATTACTACCATTCTAATGGATGGAAGTATATCATAGGGTGATCACACTAAGACATCTCTCTAGTCCTTCTCCTGCTTTCTCTTTTCTTTTCTCATCCTCTCTTTTCCTTTTTTGTTCTATTTTTTTCTCTTAATCCTTTCTATTACTCTCTCTCCATTTCCCCACCCCTTCCCCTACCCTCCCACTCCTACCTTCTCTCTCCACTCCTTCCCCCTTGCTCTCTTTTGTCTATGTTTTACTCTGTCATTCTTTTTCTCCTATACACACTCTACTGTTTCACATCTGCTCTCCAATGGCTTTCTGTTTCTTTTCTTTTCTTTAGCATTTTGCTTGCTCCTTAGGAATTTTCTATGCCCACAGTCTCTCTTTTTACCTTAGGACTGATGTTATACAGAATAGCAGAAAATGGAAATGCAAATTTATACAACTTATCAATTTAAGACATCAGTTTAGTACTGTGATAAGGTATTTTGCACTATATATATAAAAGTTTTTGTAACTAATGATTCGTAAAAAATATTTTTTGCATACTTCTTGAATTGTTTATCACACAAGTCGCACCTTGATGATGTAATAATTTTGTATATATGATGCACTGTTTGTTCACTAAACCACACCCCCGAAGAAGGCATGAACGCCGAAGTGCTGGGGTAGCTGGCCCAACCTTTTTGCACCACATTAAATACACACACCTTTGTACTTACTGGGTTTGGTGTGATTTCTTTCATTTGGAGTGCTCGCTAGTGTGTTTCTGTTTAGCATCTGAAGCGGCAGCCCGAAGTAACCAGAGTAACAAGCATAGGTATGATAACCGAGTTCGTAATCAAGAGTCGCAAGTAAGGGATTGTGTTCTGTTTCAAAACTTGGGGTTGCAAGGCAAGCACAAGCTTCAAGATCAGTGGGCCCCAGAAAATTACATTGTGGTTGAGAAACTGCCAGAATTGCCAGTGTACTGAATTAAACAATAGCAAGGCCAGGGCCTAGGAAAGAATGTTCATTGAAACCACTTACTCCCCATTGGCGAGATCTTACCTGACCCTGGTCCTGAACCTCAAGTTGCAAGAAGGACCATGACACATAGTCAAGCTGCTCAGAAAAGACAACAAAGTCCGACTCCATCCATGCCTTTCAAAAAGTACACATTGAACCTGAATATTGGTCCAACTGCACTTTCTGAGAGGCCCCATGGAAGTGATACCGCGGTCAATCTGCCCCTCGAGAGGACCATGTTGAACCTGAACACTGGTCCAACTGAGCATCCTGAGTGGTCTGCCAGCAGTTCTGCTGAAGAAAGTGAGGCTGAGCATTTTGAACTTTGTCCTTTTGAGCCAAATCCCGAGCTAACCCAGTCCCCATGGGAATGGTACTGTCGAAACTCACCTCCATCCACCAGTACAAACCCTCCAGACTGCCCGTTTTCATTTAACCCAAATGCCATGCCTTTCATTCCTGAGAAGAGACCTGTTCTCCCTACTCCTGAGCTCAATTTGGACAATGAAATGGACACTAAAAATGATTTGGGATCCACTAAAACTGTAATTGATTAACCAGCCACCCCTTGCCTGCCCTTGTTCCAGTCCCTGAGTAGATTCAAGGTAGTGTAGCTTTGCCTGACTAGCTCCTGGGGGACTGTAGAGTCTAGCCAGGTGGGGGTGCCCTTTATTTCTGAGGAGATTTGGACAGAGCATTGCCTAGGAGGTTGGCAAGACAGCCCAGGCCAATTGTCAAACTCACATTTGATACCCTGGGTGCCTCCTCCAACCTTCCCCTCTATGTTATTCACAAGCTTTTGGTCCCTGTTGTTTATCCCCCATTGTGTTGCCAAATGGATGGGGTGGGAAGGTGTATGTGCATACCTGTAGTTACCTGTACATAGTTAACACTGGATGTTTGAACAGACACTATCTGTGGGATGGTACATATGACTAAAATGTGATTATTGTTGGTGCTAGCTAGGAATCAGGTATCTAGTTAGAAAAGTGCATGTTAAGATGTTGGTTGCTTTAAATGACTTGTCTGGACATCAAGTGTTCAACCAGGGGAGTGTGTAAGCCCCCCAATTTGGGCTTATCTTTGTGGGTTCCCACCCCTGACCCAGTGCTGCTGCCTTTACAAGGGGTCCCGGGTGGGATCTGGACCCAGGTGCCTCCATGGCCTTGCAGTTTTGGCCACCAATGCTGCTGCTGTCCTTGGTCCAGTAGCAGTCTCTGTGGAGTGGGGCCGAGGACCGGAGCAGGACTTTCATGCCTGTGGGGACTGAAAAAACAGGGAAAACAGCATAACTTGCAGTCCTGGTGTTCTGGGGAGCCAGGACCACAAAGTAAATAAGCAAGATGGCAGCTGCGCTTCTCCTGCGCATGCATGGCTGTCAGTGGAAAATTTTAAAGGAGTGGCACTCCTAATTCAGCCCAGCCATGCAGCCTTTAAGAAAAAAATTATATCCCCGGCTCCGAGATGGGCAGAGAAGCCAAAGGTAGACATCTAGGGTGACTGGAGGGCCTCTGGTCACAGGAAGGCATATGAGCATATGAAGAAGCCAGCAGAAGAAGGCCATTTGGTCTAGCAAGTCTGCTCATATTGCAGGGTCCACAACTTGAGATAGTGTCCCTGCCCTCCTTCCCCACTCCTCCCATCCTCCCTATCCCTGATCCTTACTTTCCCCCTATGTCTATCCCATCCTCTCTTAAAGCTTCCCACTGTCTTCAACGAGATGACTTCTTCCGGCAGCGCATTCCAAGTTTCCACCACCCTGTCTGTGAAGAAGTGCTTCCTGACCTCCCTCCTAAACCTCACACCCTCCAGCTTAAGACTGTGCCCCCTCGTTTTATGGTTGCCACTCAGCTTAAAGAGACTCTCCTTATCAACCTTATTTATCCCTTTTAAGTACTTGAACATCTCAATCATGTCCCCTCTCCCTCTCTCCTGTCTTCCAGGGAGTACATGCTCAGTTCCCTCAACCTCTCCTCATATGCCTTACTCTGCTGACAGGCTATCATCTTTCTAGCCCTCTTCTGGACCTTCTCCAGCAGGTTAATGTCCTTTTTGAGGTGTGGGCACCAGTACTGAACTCCATACTCTAGATGCGGCCTTACCAGTGACCTGTACAAAGGCAGTATAACCTCCTCTCATCTACTACTGATTCCCCTAGATATGCATCCCGCATCTTGTTTGCCTTTGCTGCTGCTTTCTTGCACTGTGTGGAGTGTGTGGAGTGCTTCAAGTGGCATGGACTTAGCCCTGTCAGAGGGTTAAATAAAATAAATCTGGGCCGAATGGTTAAGAGTCCTACAAGGAGGTAAAATGGCAGCCCCCTATAAAACTACAAAATGGGTCTGCTGGGAAAAATTATAGAGCCAGCCCTGAGATCACCTTGGGAGTAGCAGCCAACCAGAGGGAGGCTGCTCAGGGGAATATAAGACTGGATTTTTGCACCAAGGGGGAAGTTAGAGTCAAGAGGAGCTGCAGGGTGGCAGGGAGGGGAGAGACTGTCCTAGCTTATCAAGTCTGCCTTGCTGTTTGAACCCTGGCTACCTCAAACTACTAAGTAGAGTGCAGGAGGAACAGTAGCTGTTCTTTTTTTATTTTTATTTATTTTAATCTAGGATTACAAGTACCTTTGAGCCAAGGCTCTTTTACAAAGGCTCCACGTTGGATGAGGTACAGTTCAAACAAGACATTGAATAACAGTATAACAGTGGGTTATAGGCAGTTACATACAGTTTCATACATTCAATACAGTGGCAAAAATGCCAGAAGGAGGTCTGGTAACAGGGTTAACATGGTATGGAAGAGAGACACACTAGTGGGGTGTGGCCATAGGCACTTGTCAAATATAAATTAAAGCACTACAAGGGCGTGGTAGGTGGGAGGAGGTGAGTATGAGTGGGTGTATGGGAGAGGGAGTTGGGGGGGGAGAGGGTTAAGTGCTAGGTGGAAAGAGTAAAGAAGAGAGGGGAGAACAATTAGGAAGCACAATCACAGGAGCTAGATGCAGACAGGATGTGATGGAGACTGGATTTGAATGGACCAAGCTTTGGCACTAAGGCGATGTCAATGTTGAGACCATTGAACCAGCTGGGGGTTCTGTGCACAAAGGATCTTTGCCTTGTGTGGTGCAGAAATGCGGGGTATGCAGTAGTTGGGATTCAGAGCCCATGGTGATGGGAGTAGTCCACGCTGGGCAGAGGAGAGCTTGAACACCTGGGGGAGCAAGGCCTAGTGTTATTTTCTTTGCCATAAGGCAGGTCTGGGACTTGATCCGGTTTAAAAGTTGAAACCACCCAGTCTGTGCTTAGAGATCACATGTGTGGGTGAGACGATGGGTGCCGGTTATGAAACAGCAAGCTTTGTTTAGTGCAATGGATATGCACCTGAGGGCGGTGGCAAAGGCAGAGCTGTAGATGATCAGGCCGTAGTCCATTATTGAGATTACTGAGCTCTGTACTGCAATCCTTAAGGCATCTGAGGTAATGCATTGCCTGTGCTTGAAGAGTAGGCCAATGTGAGTGTTGGCAGCCTTGGCAATGTTGTCAATGTGCGTAGCATGTGGTAGGTTACAACTGATGGTAACTCCTAGATATTTAAAGGATTAAACCTGTTTGAGGGTTGCAGCAAGGCAGTTTTTGATCATGATGGGATTTGAGTCTGTGTTTGTTGTGTGGGCTGCAGAAGAGCATGGATTTGTCTTTTTTTATAGTTGAGAACCTATTTATGTGTACTAAACAAAGTTTCAATCTAGGTGAAGGCAAGCTGTAGATTCTTTTGAAGGTGATCCGTATCCTTGTGAGTGGAGAGGATGATGGCATCGTCAGCATAAAGGAGGATTTGAGGTCATTCAGAAAGAGGCTAAAAGAAACTGGCCTGTGAGACTAAAGCAGAAAAAGAGAGAAAAAGTGTTCTGTAGCAGCCCAAGCAGTTGGACAGCTGTTTGAACTGGGAAAAGGAGTTAGGCTGTGGACCTTGAATGAGCCCCTGTGCCCCTCGGTGCAGAAATTGGTTGGGGAAGTGAACGCTCAGCCAGGGGAGAGACTGTAAGTGTCGAGGTAAGCTGCTGGGATGGGACCCAGCACTACTTGTGGGAGCATCCCCTGAGAGAGGGGCTGTGAGGTGAGAGACTGTGGAAGCCCCACTGCCCTGCGCAGGTCCTGAGGCTGTTACATTTATTTATTAGAAATGCTCTTTAGCCAGCCTGGTGGTGCAGAGGGTTGAGGCACTGGATGCCACACCTTGTGCTACGCCAGTGACCCAGGTTGAAATCACCTCTGTTTCCTGGGGTGCCGCACGGGGGCGAGGGGGAGCAGGATTGAGCGTAGCCTCCTCTCCCGGGTAAGGGTGGGGTTGCCTGCCCATAATCCTGCCATCACCAAATGAAGGTTTGGTGCCAGCACAGGCAGTCAATGGCACAACTGAAACAGAGGGGCATCCCAAACGGCGTGCACATGAGTGCCTCCACACGCGCGCAATGTTGGGGATGTGTAGATGTAGGGGTCAGGAGAAAACCCACAAAAACCCAGAAATTACAAAGGAAAAAAAAAAAGAAAAAAGAAGAAATGCACTTTAATGTTTTTAGGAAAGACGGGGTGGGTAAGAAAGGGTCTGGACAGTGCTGGAGAGGAGCACCTATAGTTTGGACAGGAGTCCTGTATCAGAGTTGGTGTCTGGTGGGTGATGCATGGTGATTCCAGTGATTGTTGCGAGGGGAGGTGACTCAGGTAGAAGAACCTCTCGACCCCAGTGGCACTCTGGCACTCAAAACTCCAGTGTACCTAATACATTTATAGTGTATAGTAGAACGCTGTTCCTAATGGAAATCCATGCCTGGAACAGTGTTGTTGTGCTGCACTTAGTGCGTCATGATCTTGTTGTACTGCACTGAGTACGTCACCAGTGCAGCGCAACAAGATTGAATGCATTCGCACATGCTCGATGTTGGGCAGCGGTGGTGAAAAAGGATGCGGAACGGAGGAAAGAAGTGGAGCTTGAATAAACCATTGCAGACATATCATTGGACATCAAGAGCAAGATCAGTCTGTTTGCTGATGATACCAAGATGGGAGCAGTGGTGGACAACCTAGGGGGATGGCAGGGGTTGCAGGATGATCTGGCAAAGCTTGAAACCTGGTCAGACACCTGGCAAGTGGGGTTTAATGCCAAAAAGTGCAAGGTGCTGCATTTTGGGGTGAAGAACCCCAGGAGGAGTTACCAGCTGGGGGGAGTTCAGCTAGCCCAGACAGAGGAGGAGAAGGATCTGGGGGTGCTCATTACAGGGTCAATGAACAACTCGGCACAATGTAAGAAGGCAGCTGCAAAGGCCAACAAAATTCTGGATTGCATTGCAAGGGGTATATCCTCGAGGAGGGAGGAGGTGATTCTGCCACTGTATAGGTCATTAGTTAGACTGCCCCTGGAGTACTGCATTCAGTACTGGTGCCTGTATCTGAAGAGGGACATTAAGTTACTGGAGGGGGTACAGCACAGGGTGACAAAGATGATCAAGGGGCTGGGGGACTTATCATACCAGAGGAGTCTGAGGGAGTTGAACATGTACTCGCTGGAGGATAGGAGGGACGGGGGGACATGATTGAAACCTTTAAGTACATGAAAGGAATAAACAAGACAGGTACAGAGGGGCTGTTCAAAGTAAGGGAGGGGAGGGATACCAGGGGCCATGACATGAGACTGAAGGGAGGGAGGAAGGTTCAGGACGGAGATGAGGAGACACTTTTTTACAGAAAGGGTAGTAGCTGGGTGGAATATGTTACCTGCAGAAGTAGTACCCAGTAGAACAGTGGACTGCTTCAAATGGGGATGGGACAGGACAAGGGGTAGGGTCAATGGAGGGGAAGGGTGGAAGGGAGGAGCAGCTGCAGAATAAGGGCTGCTAGCTGCACATTCGAGCAGACTTGATAGACCTCTAGGCCTTTACCTGCAGGCAAATTTCATATGTTCGTATGTTCGTAAACCATGCCAAGAAGGTGCTTCACATACTTTTAAAAACTTGCCTGGACTCACCATACACTATAAAAGATTGTCTACGGTGAGTCATTCACAGACAAGGATGTACTCGATCTCGAGATCTCCATGTCAACGGATAACCTCTCGAGTGTCGCTCTCGAGGTCTAGCGTTGCCATGGAGACCTCTCGATCAAAAATATCCTTGTTGTGAATTACTCCCCATAGACAATCCTCTATATTTTGCACAAAATGAAGGACTGCTTTTTTCTGCATAATGCTTTTATGTATGCATTGCATTAAAATCTATAATAAAAAGTTAAAAATTATATTTACTACACTGAAAAATTGTATTATTTTTCATAACTACAGAACTCTCAATGGGGAATACTGCTATTTTGGTGACAATGTGATGTTATGATTTGTAATGACATATCTTCTCACAATAAAGCTAAGATTAAAAAAAAAATAATAGAGCATAAGTAATAGACCATAACTGGCTTGCTATTCAGATAATACACAATACTGGAATCTGTCGGACACTTGTCAGCATCGGTTGGTGGGATACTGGATTTTCCTATTGCTTACTCTAAGTAAAACTTGGAGTAAGCTACACATGCTTGCCTCATTATATTTGAATAAGATTAGCATTTGTAAGGGTTAATGGACAATAAAAGTCTGTTTAGACTTATTAAGTGCTTGGTCATTTGTTCACTTGGAGAATGTTTATTTTTCACTTTTATACGTCCATGGTCATGGTGCCTTTATGTCTTTTAGAACAATGTGGTTTAGAGGTATGTCTAGATTTATACAGTAGATCAGTATGTCTCCGTCTGTAGTAGTACAGGATGACATGTAATGCATCCTGCTGTAATATTGCTGCTCGTTGCTTTTCCTTGTAAGCATGGATTTACTGTTGTATGCAAGTTATTGTTTCTGAAAGTGAAAACAGAAGGTAAAAAAATACAAAAACAAAATGGTGTGTCTCAGTTGGGCTACCTGGGTAAATCAGCAGTAAAGAAAGGAGAGAAATGTTCTAAGTTAACAGGGCCTCTGAGGGATGTCACTTGTGGTATAAGAGACTGTGAGCGTAAGATCAAAGCGACTGGACTGTGAAGCGAAGCGGAGTGGTACTGTCTGCCCAGACCTCACAGGAGGAGTCTCTTGTACTGTAAGAGACAGCCATAAGCAGTCCTATTATCTTATTATACATCATGTGAGGTTAGCTTGAATGATTTATAAGTTTAAACTCTTTTTTTTATTTATTTTAGATTGCTGTCCTCCTGCCAGGGCTGAACTGCAGCACTCCCTTCTATCGCTCCTTCATGAAGAGCATACTGTACAAAGAATAAGAGGTACAGTGGCTCTGCATGCTGATTGGCTGAAATCATATTAGTGATTTTTAATCTTTTATACAGTGCTTTTTGTAAACACTAAGAGCATGATTTCTGAGGCTTAGGGTTGCTATCCGAGTTTACACCAGATCATCCGATCTTTTCTTTTTTTTTTATTCTTCGGTAACCAGGTAAAGCCCACTATAGGCACAAGTGCCTGTTTTCAGGGGCAACCCAGGAGCACTGGGGAGGTTAAGTGACTTGCTCAGTCACACAACATGCAAGTGGAGTTTGTGGGAATCAAACCCAGATCTGCTGGATATACCAAGCTCATCCACAGCTCATTACTCTAAATCCTAGGCTATACTTGTCCAATCAGTGGAACAGTATGTGTCAAATGTGCTGTTATGGCAATGTCTGGCATGTCACGCTCAATGCGCTGCATTTTATAATTTGCACCCAACACATGTGATTGAGCAAGCACTGTGATGTGTCATAAATATGACATATTGAGAGCAAATGATGCAGTATAAGTCAAAGACATATTTGGGAGTCAGCAAAGTGGCACTAAATATTAGGAGACTGCTCGGGCATGCTAATAACACAGATTTACATCATGGGCCCAGGATGTAAGGAGTTGAGGCCAGCAGGGAGGCATCAGAATATCCAAGCAGATTCTCTCCTCCTGGTGAGGAGTGAGCAATGTGCACTGCTTGCAGAATAGCTCCTTTTAGTGGCCTAGTGATGGCTCACCCAGTAGTGTGGCAGCACATACTGCTGTGCGTCCTCTCCCCAAGACACCACAAGATGCACATTCACAGGGAGAAGAGAATGAAGAAAGCAGAAAAGGGCAGGCCCAACCAAGATAAGCTGATGATGGCCCCTCACTTTCCCATGCCACAGACCCCGCCAACGCACCTGACTCTGCAGCCTTCAACCGATATCCCTCAAGCCAGCACTTGTGTTCTCCCCTTGGCAGTCCCAAGGGGAGGCTTCCGCTGGGAGGATATTGCCAGGATCTGGAGATGTTGGATTACCCAGGGAGCCAAAAGGTGCGAGTCAGGTAGTGAGGGGCAAGTCCAGCAGGCAGAAGGGAGTGTGGAGAGGACTGAGGGAACAAGCACTGGAGGGGTTACCTTAGGTTGTGGAAAAGAGAAAATATATAATATAAAATGAAATTAAATAATAAAAAATGTTTTTGTTGTTTTTTGGCAAAAAATGTCAGTTTCTAATTGTTTGCTTTTTCTTTTTTCCTTTTGTTATTGCTCTAGGATCTTCTATCTTTACTTGGAAATCCTGGAACATGGAGCAGATCGCTGTGCTTGGCAGATACCCTTAGATCCATCTCTCCACTCTCTTTTCCACTGGATTTGGAGCCTTGTCTTTATGGAAATTAGAGCTTCTATCTTTATCCATTAAGGAATGAAAACTGTACCTCTATTTCCTTGTACGAAATCTTTTATATAAAATTGCATATTAAAGAAATAAAAGCATAAAATTGCCTTTGCATAGATATTATATTAGTATGTGAATATATGAGAATCTTAAATACCAAGGCTTCATTTCAAATAGTAAAGCATATTTAATGTTTTTTGATACAACAGATTAGGGAGCATATATATTTTTTCATATTCTTTGTTTTTTAAATAGTCACTAAAGTGTTAATGTGAAGCAAATCACTTTTTCTGATCTAATAAATATTTATGTAGCTCACCTGTGGTGACGTCAATCTGTCTGTATTTAAGTGTATGTTTTTTCCTACCTGCCACACCTCCTGACGAAGCGTTGTATCCCGAAGTGCTGGGGCGAGTGGTTGTGTGATCATTTTGAGCATGACTCTGTACTAGCCAATAAATGCTTTAAAATCATTTCGAGTTAGTGCCTCTTTTAGATTCCAGTCACAGGAGTGCAGTCAACTTTGGACTTGTAATTTATTTTGGGTTGGCTGCCCTTTCTGACTGCACCCACTGCATGTTAGCAGGTGAGAGGAGTATCGCAGTACCTCAATTTGGATTTATGTGGAAAAGAGACACCTTAGCGCCTTCAGTACCAGGTATTTGCAATTATTAACAAAAGGCGGAGACATGCGGGGGGGGGGGTACTTTAACCCAGAGGTTATGCCCTGATGGGCGCTGACTGTAGTATCATATGCTAATACTCGAGAGGCAGTATAGCACAGTGGTTTAAGGCTCTGAGCTGCTAATCTGGTGACATCCAGCAGACCAGACCTGGGTTTGAATCCCACAGCTTCCACTTGCATACTGTGTGACCCTGAGCAAGTCACTTAACTTCCCTGTGCTCCCAGGTTGCACCTGTAAAAAAGCTTTCAGCTTAGTGTGTCTCACCTGGTTAAACAACTAATAAAAAAAAAAATTAAAAAAATACTGCATGTATTGTATGTACTATGTAGAGATGTATACTTTATGGCAAGGTAAAACATTTGTTAAAACTTCAACTAAAAAAATTAATTTGTTGTGAATTAATAGAGGTTCCCCTCTAGGCTCATACATCATCCAGTGTCTGGCGGGGGGTGGGGGGCTCAGATACATCTGCTCCAATATCAGGGAGCAGCCAGGGACTTAAGCCTGTTCCAAATAAACTCTTGTTGCTTGACCGAAGAATGTTTTGTGTGGACAGTTAAATTCATTTTGTGTTTTCAGCTGTTCAAGATTCTCTGTCTTCCTTGGTGCCTCAGTGGTCCCATTAGAGACATTGTAGAAACCCTGGCCAGCCCACTCCCAAGGAAGGCCCTCTAGCACCCAGCAGCTGAGGATTGGTTACAGACTTATCCAGCTCCACCTGCTCCATCTCCTCCCTTTCCTGCATACATGCATGCTCCTCCAGTCTCTTCCCTCCCACGTCATAATTCATGATTTGTCTGACACTGCGTTCTTTTATGAATAAAAGCTCCACCTCCCTTGATCCCATCCCATCCTTACTAATCTCTTTCTTTCTTTCTTTCTTTCTTTCTTTCTTTCTTTCTTTCTTTCTTTTCTTTTCTTTCTTTCTTTCTTCCAGTTAAGGGAAGAGATACAGCCCTTCACTCCAGAGGGCTGCAAAGCACCAAGGATAAGCCAAAGGGCAATACTCAGATCTGATAGTGACTACCCTCCAGTTTAAAGTGCAGGTACTGTCTGTGGCACTTGCAGATTTTGATATGAAGGCATGCATCCTTCATATTCAGGATCCAGGACACAGAGCCAATCCCATTTGGAACAGAGGGATGAGAGTCTGAAGAGAAATCATTTTAAAATTTTAGTATTTGATGTACTCATTCAGACCTAGTAGGTCCAACACTGGACGCAGATCCCCTGTCCATTTTGAGACTAGGAAGTACCAGGAATATAATCCCTGGTTTAATTTATGAGCGGAAACAGGTTCAGTGGCATGCTTTTGTATTAGCATCTAAACCTCTGTCAGCAGGAAGGACAAGTTCCCCGGAGAGTAATGACAAGGGGATGGTGGCTGCTCTGGATGGGTAGACAGAAGCTCCAGAGCATGCCCCCTGTCTGCAATTTGTAGTACCCACTCATCTGAGGAGATCTCCCTGCAGTTTTTTATGTTCTGCACACCTCACTTGATCTATGGCACCATCTCTAGCCCTCCCCTTCCTCTCTATTCCTCACCGTGCGGTTCCCCTTCTCTTCCTTACCCCAACAATTCCCTTGTGTCTGGAGATCCTTCCCCCCATCTGCACACTCAGAGGTGGAGGAAGAGGGGGAAGGGCTGTGGAGTCAAAATGTATCGGGGTGGCAGGAGTGCAACCTGGATCAATACCTTTGGCTGCTTTTGCATGGGCACTCAGGGGGAGGGGACCAGGGAGAGGACCCCTTCCTTGAGCATAGGACTGCTGACCAGAGGAGCAACCACCATGGGAAGCTGTTCTGTGAACCAAACCCTTACCATGCCCCCTTGAGGGCTGAGGGGTCAGGGATTTAAGTGACCTTAGAGTCATTCTGGAGGATGAAGTTCCCGCAAAGTAGATTCTACATCAGTACCAAACAATCTAGATTCCCTGTAATGGGCATTAAGGACAGATTGCTACATGCCATTAGCAAAACCTTCCACTTGTAGCCAGGAATATCTTCAAAGGTAAACACCAGTGCAGCAGCCCTATCAAAAGCATCTGAGGCATCATATGCAGAAAACAAAAGATGATTACCAGTGTCTAGACCTGCAGTAGCAGATTTCAGTAAATCAAACTTGGCAGGGTTATCAGGTAATGAAACTATATTAGTCATAGTAGACTTTCATAGGCTATTCTGATATGTAATCATATATGCCTAGTAGCTGGCTATTCTAAGGTCAAAAAGGCAGAAGAATATGTCCTCTTGCCCATGACATCCAGCCTCTGTGATTCCTTGTCCAGAGGCAACAAACTCATATGTCTAGGTGCTGTGGACCCATTATAAGCAGCTATAACGACCACATAGTCAGTTTCAGGCTGTCAGACATAGTAAGGTTTGGCGGAAGGCACAGTTTATTGGTTGTCAGCCTTCCTAGGACTGAAGACAGGGTACTAGGCCTGTGCCATTCTGCAAGTGTAGCAACCTCTAATACAGGGTAAATAGGAAATACCACTATAGAAGGGGTAGTAGGGATCTCCAGAAACTCAAATAAAGTGTGCTTCCTTCTCAGCAGCAAAACCTATGGCACTCTGCATTTGTCTCAGCAGGGCCTGGAAGAAAGCATCCTCAGATGGAGACCTAGGTATGTAAACAACAGTGTCTTCACCGCATGAGGATACACTGGGACTGGAGCCAGGCTGCCCTCAAAGGAATCCATGTCCCTTTCCACCCCCTCCAAATACTCCTCCATATTAAGAAGGTCATAATTATAGTCCTCCTCTTCATCTTGAATGATGACAGGATAAAAGGAGCCAGCATCGTAGGCAGCAGCTGTGAGGGAGGAACATAAAGTGTGCTCTGCGAGCTATCCATCAATTCCAATGGTGCCGACAGAGTAGCCCCTGTCAAAGGTACAGTACAGCAGTGATCACTGGCAGAAGGGTCAGCATTAAACATCAAAATAACTCTGACACTGTGGCCAGCACAACTTGTCATTCAATGATGCCTTGCAGAGGAGTCGGAGTAACTGTTGTCGATGGGATGGTACACATCAACAGCGGCTGTGAACTGCCACTAATAGGTACAGAAGTGCTAGAGCCAGGCCCCACCATGGCATCTCTTGGACAGCTGGTGGGGCTTTAGAAGTCATGACTGCCGGGGACAGATGACGATGAGGACTTACCCTCTGGAGCAAGTGGGGACTTAGAACTCACTGGCGAAGGAGACGCTTTATGCTTATGCTTGTAGTGATGGCTAGATAACAAGGACTTAGAAAACTTGCCTTTGTATCTGGACTTCGATGGCTGTGTTTGTAACAATAATTACTGAATGCCAGGGAGACTTCCTGGCAGCAGCAGCTGACATCTGTGATGGAGAAACTGACTTTGAGTCTGTGACCTTGTTGGTGGTTTCCGTGGCTTTTTTTAGCTATGAAGGTCTCAAGGACCTACTGATGGTGTCTCCTCATGGCCTGTTTAAATCACTGGCAAATCTCACAGGCCCTTACTTTGTGGGATGATCCCAAACAGCAAACACAGATGGAATGAGCACTGTTTTTTTTAGATTTTCTGGCTGCAGGTACAAAATCTAAATAAAGGTTCTTTCAACAGTGGCTTAAAACCACGACTGTTTATTTATTTAAATTTTGATGACCTGGTGGGCCCTCTGAGTCAAGTCCCTTTTTCAGGGGTGACCTGGGGAACCAAATGTTCCAAGCATAAGAAAACAGTACAAATACAGATAATTATGCACAAATATCATTGGACAGTTACATACATTCATGGACTAGACTAGCCATCCCATCCCATTCATTGGGAGACAGTACAAATTACAGGTGTCAATTGCAACACAGGTGAACAAACAGTAAGGTTGATACGAGCATACAATATAATTGTAGTAGAGTCAATTAGTACATAACTGCAGAGTATAGACGATTGGCTGTGTACAGACTCCTAGCCCTAGACATTGATCATACACACCAGCATGGGTGTAGGCAGGCATACTCCAAGCACTCCATGGTGTGCAATTTTATTGGGGGGGGGGTAGCAAATAGGCTCTGAACTGCTTCCTTTTTCCATGAAAACTAAGAAAATACTGAACCTTTCTGTAATTTTATTCATAGGAGTCGAAACTAGGACTGGTCACTAATATTCTGTTTGCATCTCAAGGACAATACAAGTTTACAGGCTCTGGGCTGGTATGTGGATGTCTAGGGAACAATGCATGGCAGCAATCATTGTCATGAGATACAAAAGTTGTATTTATTGTGCCAAATGAGGCAACAAACACAGTCCTGGTGTACATTTGTATATTGTCTGGCTATACCCCAGAGGTAGCTCACCCTAACGGGGGTTAGCAGTGAGTCCACTTGGTGTGCAGATCTGAAATCTCTGTCTACACCCCTGCACACCAGGAGAGTATAGGCAAGCAGGTGGAGAAGTTTAGAGAAGATTAGGTACAGTTCACATTACAGATGGGAGACTTGTAAAATATCTCCCAATATTGTCTTTTGAAGAGAGTAATGGTCTTGCATAAGAGTAGTGAGTGTAGGAGGCCATTCCACTTTTGTGGTGCTGTGAAGGAGAAGAATCTTCTTCCAACAGCTAGGTAGCCTTGGGCAGACCCAGCATCGGGAGGTGTGAGGACCTGAGTGTTTGTGGGAAGGGTTTCAGGGGTTAGTAGATTAGATATACTCAGAGGAGGTGGGAGGTGTATTAGCTTGAAGGTGGTGCAATATACTAGGAGTATGGTCCTGGCTAGGGCCTGAAAAAGGGTCTTGGCTCATGGTAAACACCCGGTAAACAAAAGTTAAAATTAATGAGATTCAGAGACTTAATGGGTGGTTAAAGAGATGGTGTTTTAAAGAAGGATATGCTTACATCGACCAATGGCAAGACTTTCAGGGCCTTCATCTATTTGCATATGATGGGTTACATTTTAATAAGCAAGGCAAGTGAATGTTAGCTCAAAAATTGAGATATGCAATGGAAACTCATTTAAACTGTCCTCAAAGGGGGGTGGGGAATGCACACTATCCAGTGTCACTGATTTAAACAAGAACACACAGCTAAAGTGGAAATTTTTATTAGTTAATGCCAGAAGTCTTACAAACAAATCTGATGAATTAAAGTTAATATTGCATACTTCTCATATACACATCTGTGCCATCACTGAGACTTGGTGGAATGAAAGAGATACCTGGGACAGGGTAACTCCCGGTTACACACTTTATTCAAAGGACAGAACTATCTCAAAAGGCGGAGGGGTAGCACTGTATCTATCGGATAATATATCTTCTGAGCGCATTGATACAACATGCTGGGGTAACTCTGAAGTATTATGGATTAAAATTTCCCCACCAAATGCCCCCATATTAAATACAGGCCTTGCGTACAGACCACCATCCATTGGAAAACCAGAAGGCATTACACTGATAGATTTTATTAAACAATTTGTATCAGCTAATAATGTAATACTTTTGGGGGACTTTAATCTCCTGGAATTAATTGGGATACACAAAAAGCTACTACCCCCATGGAAACTAAATACTTTGAGATTCTAAGTTTGGCTGCATTGGAACAATATGTAGTAAACAACATTAGGGGTGAACATATTCTAGATCTGGTGTTGAGTAATTTGAATAGTAATATACAGAACTGTATAACTTTACCCCCACTAGGATCAAGCAATCATGATATGGTCAGTTTTGAGTATTTGGGCAATTTGGGGAATTATACTTGTAGTACAACCATTTACGGGTATGATAAAGCAAATGTTTCACCTGATGGGAAAAGATTTGGCGGAATGGAATTGGCAACTTGAATTTACAGATCTAGCAATAGCAGAAATGTGGGGGAAATTAAAAAGCACTGTTTGCTTATTGGTACATAAGCATGTACCAGTAATAAAGAAATATAATGGATCCAAAAACTCTCTCTCTCCCAATGGCTGACTCCTCCAGTTAGGAAATTAATTAAATTAAAAAATATTGCATATTTGAGAGCAAAACAGAGCAACAACAGTATTTGCTGGGAATTGTATAAGGAGTGTTTAAAAAATACAAAAAAGGAAATTTCTACAGCAAAAAGGAATTATGAATATAAATTAGCAACCAAAGTACAAAATAATTATAAATCTTTTTATTCATATATCAACTCTAAAAGGTGTGGTACTGGAGCCATTACCTCCCTGAAAAAACAGGATGGTGAGTTGACCTCAGACAACCAGGAGATAGGGGAATTATGTAATGTATACTTCTCTTCAGTATTTAATAAACAGCCATATGTAGAAACAAATTACAGGAGTGTATCCCCAGGTTGGAGTGTTAAACTTAGTACTGCTGATGTAGCTAAAAGATTACTGGAAATAAATCCTAATAAGGCACAGGGACCAGATGGAATACATCCAAGAGTTATTGAAGAAACATAGAAACATAGAAGTTGACGGCAGATAAGGACCGAAAGGCCCATCCAGTCTGCCCATTTCTTTTTCTACCTTATAAATGTGCCATCGGCCTTTGCTCTGTCAGTGGCCTATCTATTCATAGTCATTTGTATTGCTCCCTTATGCATATCCCATGCCTGTTTGAAGTCCTGCACTGTATTCATAGCCACCACTTCTGTGGTAAGCCATTCCATGCATCCACCACCCTTTCTGTGAAAAAGAATTTCCTCATTCCCCTTAATCGGCCTCCCTCTAATCTCATGCTGTGTCCTCTTGTCCTGCTATTTTTCTTATATTTAAACATGTTAGACTCTTTCACCTTGTTTATGCCCTTAAGGTGTTTGAATGCCTCGATCATATCACCTCTCTCCCTCCTTTGCTCAAGGGTATACATATTGAGCTCCGTTAATCTGTCCTCATATGTCTTCTGATGCAGTCCCTGCACCATTTTGGTTGCCCTTCTCTGGACTGCCTCAATTTGGTTAATGTCCTTGTGAAGGTGTGACCTCCAATACTGCATGCAGTACTCCAGATGGGGCCTAACCAGTGTCTTGTACAGAGGAATTATTACCTCCCTCTTACGACTTGTGATACCCCTACTAATACACCCTAACACCCCCCTAGCCTTACCTACTGCTTTAGAGGTCTGCTTGGATGATTTTAGGTCATCAGTGATGATGATGCCCAAGTCTCTTTCTTCCTTTGTGACTGCTAGCAACTCCCCTCCCAGCCCACAGGTGGCTTCAGGGTTTCTCTTCCCTATGTGCATGATTTTGCACTTCTTTGCATTAAATCCCAGTTGCCACTCTTCTGACCATTCTGCTAGTTTATCCAGATCTCTTCTCATTCTGCCCACCCATCTGGATCATCTACTCTGTTGCAGATCTTGGTGTCATCTGCAAACAGACAAGCCTTACCTTCTAGTCCATCTGCAAGGTCACTAATGAAGATGTTGAAGAGGACTGGCCCCAGGACTGATCCCTGAGGTACCCCACTTGTGACTTGCATCTCTTCTGACTGTATACCATTTACCACCACTCCTGTTTTCTGCCGTCAACCAGTTTGCCACCCAGTTGACCAACTTGACCCACCCCAAGCCTACCCAGCTTATTTATCAATCTTCTATGTGGAACAGTGTCAAAAGCTTTGCTGAAGTCAAGGTGGCGACATCAACTGCTCCCCCTTGGTCCACCACTCTGGTTACCCAGTCAAAGAAATCTATGAGATTAGTTTGACAGGACCTTCCTTTTGTAAACCCATGCTGTCTTGGATCCTGTGCCCCTATGGATTCCAGGTGTTACACTATCCTTTTCTTAAGGAGTGACTCCATAATCTTGCCCACTACTGAGGTAAGACTGACCGGTCTGTAGTTCCCCGCCTCCTCCCTGCTACCACTCTTGTGGAGCGGGATCACATGAGCCCTTCTCCAGTCTTCTGGGACCTCTCCTGTGCTCAGAGACTCACTAAACAATTCTGCTAATGGCTCTGCTAGTTCCTCCTTTAGGTCCACCCTGGGATGTATGCCATCAGGTCCCATTGCCTTATCCACCCTGAGCTAGCAAGCTCTTGTAGGGCCCTTTTGTGAAGGGAGTAGTGCTCACCTCTCCCCTGTGTCCATGATGTTGAGCTGGGGCCCTGCCCTACCTTCTCTTCAGTAAATACTGAGCAAAAGTATCTATTTAGGATAGATGCCTTTACAGGGTCCTCCTCCTCACATGCTCCCTTTTTCTCCATTAGCTTAGCATTACCCTCTGGACTTTCTCTCTTTCACTAATGTATCTATAGAAAGTCTTGTCACCTTCTTTACTGTTCGTGCTAGTGTTTCCTCAGTTTGGGACTTTGCCTGCCTTACTGCCTTACCTGCTTCCCTTTAGGGCAGTTTGGCATGCCTCCCTATCTTCATCCCCTGTGTTCCTTTATATTTCCTGAAGGCCAGCCTTTGGCTCTGACCTTTTCTGCTACTGTATTTGAGAACCAAAGTGGTTTCCTTCTTCTTTTGCACTTCCTTTTCTGTCTAACACAATGGGATGTTGCTTCAAGTATTGCATCCTTAATGCTTGCCCACTTTGCCTGTACCCCCTCACCTGTGTTTCTTTTTGCCAGGGCTAGCTTAACTCTGTTGGCCATCTTATCTAATGCATGAACTAACGCATGTGCTTACAGATCCAGTCACTCATATTTTCCAGAAATCTCTGGATATGGCTGAGGTACCAGATGAATGGAGACAGGCTATGGTTATTCCTATATATATAAATGGATTGAAACAAGAGGTAGCAAACTATAAACCCATCAGCTTGACCTCGGTCTCGGGCAAGATCTTAGAAAAAATAATTAGGGACCAGAGCCTTGATTTTCTAAATAGTGAAGGTATCATTGATTGCACACAGCACGGATTTACAGGGGGTAGGTCATGCCAGACCAACCTCCTGGAGTTCTATGGCAGGGTCAATAAGGCCTTGGATATGGGTAACTCAGTGGATATTGTATTTCTTGATTTCGCAAAAGCGTTTGATAAAGTGCCACATGAAGAATTGATTAAAGCTCTTAAAGAACTATGGGTCCATGATAATTTAATTTACTGGATAGAGGCTTGGTTGAGGGACAGGAGACAGAGAGTGTGTATAAGAGGAGAATGCTCTGATTGGGTGGATGTGACCAGTGGGATACCCCAGGGATCTGTCTTGGGCTCTTGCCTTTTAATATATATATATATATATATATAAATTTCCACAATGTGTGTCAAAAGGGTGTGGCTATCCAAATTCACAGATGACATGTGGGTGGGACATCCTGTTAATAATATTGAAGAGGCTAATATCTTACAGGCAGCCCTAACAGACTTGGATGCATGGGCAAAAGCAAAGAGATCTACATTTAACACGGAGAAATGTGTTGTTATGCACATGGGGAAGAATAACATGCAGTATAAATACAAATTGGGGGTAGAGAGCTAAGGATGGTACAGAATGAGAAAGACCTGGGAATACAAGTTGACAATGAGCTAAAATTTGGAATACACTGCAGTCAGGTAGTAAAGAAGACTAGTAGAATACAGCACTGCATATTTACGCATACTAAAGTAGAGATAGGGCAGTACTATTGACCCTGTATACCTCGTTGGTGCATCCACATGTGGAGTATTGTGCCCAGTTTTGGGCACCAGGCTATAAGAAGGACATTAGAGCCCTGGAGAAGCTCCAGAGAAGAGCTACCAAAGGCATAAGAGAAGTCTGGGGTCTAAATTATGAGCAAAGATTACAATACCTTGGATTTTACTCCTTAGAGTTCCTTAGATTATGTGGTGATATGTGCCGGACAGTTAGGGCACTTAAGGATGACCATCTAAGGGAACAATTAGGCCTGGTATTAAAGAAGCAGACATACGATACTAGAGTTAATTGCCTTCAGTTATATAAAGATAAGTATAATACAAAAAGAAGGGCAAATTGGTTTAATGTGAGAATTACAGGTATATGGAATGCACTCCCTAATATGGAAGTGACAAGTCCTACTATGGATACTTTTAAAAATAGGTTAGACTCATATTTAATACAAAAGGGTGTACAGGGTTATTTTTAGAATAATGGCAAGCTATATGGACATGTGTCTTCCATGCTCAGATATAACCTATGAACCTAAATAAAATAAACATATGGTAAAACATATTGGTACATGTTAGAATAAAAATAAAACAATTGTATGTGAAGAGAATAAAGTGCAGTACAGCTCAACGAGAATGCCTAGCAAGTGCATATTCAGAAGTGGCAGCAATACTTGCTGGACAATATTGACAATAGGCAATTGACCTGAGGTGAGTCAATTGCCTGACCTCATAATGGAGGGATCAACTGTAGTGGTGTGGATGTTAAACCAAGGCAAGAGCGGGGGCCCATCTAGCTGCTCACCATGATGGTTAAGGCTTAGCCATGGTGTCTCTGGAGGAAGGGTAACAGAAACAGGTGCAGAGAGGTTGAAGTTTCAGTTGCTGACTAAGGCAGCCAGGGGATGGGGAGAAGCGGAGGGAGGAGGGGATTGGTACTGATACAACACCTGTGAGTGAAGTGAGCTGTTGTAGCAGTTTCCAGTGCAGTGACACACATGAGCTGTGGAGCTGTACAGAAGCTGTGAAAGTGTTGCAGGCAGCCTAGCTCTCCCTCTACCTTGTGTTTTATTTATACCCCTTTGCTGACTTTCAACACTGCACGTGCATCACTTCAGGTGATGTGGAGTATTCACACAGGGATATGAAACTCCAGCACTGTTTCAGCTTCCTACTAGTAGTAGTAGTAGCTTTATTTATAAGGCACCCTTCTCCAAAGGCCCAGAGTTTCACAGGAGCTTAAATGGATCAGCTTACAAGTGCCTCGTTCACACAGTGAAAATGTGCATCGGCGCTGTGTTGATTGCTGTGGCCATTCCTACTGAAACGCTGTGGAGCAGCATTCAGACGGCATGTCCCTGGAGTTCTGTAGAGGCTACCAGTGAAGTTATGCCATTTTAAGGAGGCTTCCAGCAGGGAAGGGGGCAGATGAATTGGGGTGACACCGCCAGAGATCGAGGATGGGTTTTCTGACCTGAATTCAGCTAAAGGTTGTTTCTGGCACTGTAAACACAGCTGAACTCAGGAAGTGGTTCTTTTTGTAATGAGGGTTAGTGTAGAGTTGTCCAGAGTTGTCGCGACACTGGGCATGCGCTTATCATACGTGCATGCCCAGTGTCACGGCTCGACTCTGAGACCATGTTTCCTGCAATTTTTAGCCCTCGGTTTACAAAAAGAACAACTTCCCCGAGTTCAGCTCTGTTTACAGTGCCAGAAACAACCTTTAGCTGAACTTGGGTCGAAAACATTACTATGACTGATGCCATAACAGCCACAAGTGCAGGCTGGGAAAAGCCTGCCACAAGGCTGTGGGTGGTGCAGGAGGTTCACACGGCAGAGTAAAATGGCGTAGAATGCCTGCACCACTACACGATTCCAAGAAAAGAGGGATCATGGCCACAATGAAATGCAACCCAAAACAGCAAAACTGTGGTGTTCAGACATACACAGTGGCAACAACCTCGCTGCTGTGCACACCAACAACGCTGCAGAATTGGCTGTGTGAAGGAGGCTAAGGATCCAAAACATATTTATACTTATCCTCTGGCAGCACATCAGCTACGCTGCACCTCTCATACCAGTGCAGAATGTTCAGTGTAAACAGGCCAGTGACAGACACTATGGTTAGCAGGGAAGGTGCCAATTGTGCCATTTCGGAGTGCTAACCGCAAAATATTTTGCAAGTAGATGGGCAGGTTTTTCTTTGTGTACATTTCATTCTGAGTAGATCTTGTTGCAAACAACTGCGTATTTTGGATGGCCCTGCTGATTCTAACCTTCACCATGCTTCTGAGGAGGAACGGGGGATGATAGTGGTCCCTGCCTTGACAATCTGTCGCTTACATATTTACATGTAAAGACTGCAATGAAAAATGCACTGATTTTGTTTGTTCTTCTGGTTAAGTGCACTAAGCATACAGATGGCTGTTTTCAGGCACAACCTGGGAGAGTTACACTACTAGAACAATCTAATAAAATAGGTGAAATATATTTACACATTTTTCAAGCAGACACAAATCATTGCAGCCAGAGTAAAACAAAAGTGCAGCAAGTTTTGTAATATTGACAAGTTGTAGTTTACTAAATAAAATCTAGTTAGCACTGCATGAGGCTTATGTTTTTAGATATTAGAAGATATGGTACTTATTGACAAATCCCTACACAACAACCTTTCTTCAAGTTTAAGGTGACAATTGTGGTTCAAGTTGTAAGATATATAAGTGACAATATTTCTATTTAATAATTTTATTTAGACAATACGTGCTTCAGAAAAGAACTGGCTATATATGGTACAACTCCTGCAATTTTTGGGAAGTCTTTTTCTCAACTTTTCAGTGGCCCTAACAAGACCCAATTTTTTTCCTTAGCCTTTCGCCACTGAACCTCCAGTAACAGCTTAGTTTAATCACAAATGTGTTTGTTGCAAGTCCTGCCTACTGTTCATTGTTTTTTTTAACCATGCTGTGTTGCTATCCTGCTGCATTCAGATTACCACCTTAAAAAGTATTTTGTGCTACAGTGAATGAAATATGCTATATAAAACGTATTGTAAGAAATGTCTAACAACATGCTGCACAAACATTTTATTTTGGCACAGAGCCAGCCCACTTGGTTCCCCTTTGGACTTTGGTGGATAAATTAGGGAGGCAGTTTAACCTGGTTGTTAGAGCACAGAGTTGTTGTTGTTGTTGAATTTTTGTTGACCGGGTAAGCCCACTGGGCCTAGAAGTCCCTTTTTCAGGGGCAACCGAGGGGAAGGGGGATACAGATGGTAAGCAACTGAAATTGAACCAGAATGAGCTGTTGGTGGTATTTTTAGTGAATGAGGGAAATTTGGCCAGGACACCGGGGAAATTCCCCTACTCTTTTCAATAAGTGCCATGGGATCTTTAACATCCACCTGAACTACCACCAATCCAGGCAGATAGGACCTCAGTTTAACATTTCAGTTGTGAACCTGGAGATCCAGGTTTGAATCCCCAAAACTGACACTTTTACTGTTTGACCTTTGCCAAGTCATGTGCTTCATTCTCTCTTTGGAAGGCAGAGTAGCCTAAAGGTTAGAGTACTGCGCTGTGGACCTGGAGACCCAGCAGTTATGGGTTTTAATCCCCAAAACTGACACATGCACACTGCCACATGCACAAGAACAGGCAGGAAGGGAGGAGGAGTGGCACTGTATGTGAAAAATGACATAAGGACCACAGAGATCCAGGAGGAACAAAATTGGGGAGAGATACTGTGGGTTAAGCTGGAAAGGAAAATGGGGACAGCCATCCGCACAGGTGTGGTCTATAGACCACCAGCCCAGGAGGAAGAAACAGATAGGGAGCTGATGCTAGCCATCCAAAGGATGGCAGACAAGAGTGAGGTAGTACTGGTTGGAGACTTCAGTATTCCAGACGTGGACTGGAGCATTCCAGCAGCAGCATCAACTAGGAGCAGATTTATCCTGGACTCCTTCAGGGTGCCTTCTCAAGCAACTGGTCATGGAACCAACTCGGCAGAAGGCAATACTGTACCTTTGTGCTCACAAACAGGACAGTGTGATGGGGTAACAGTGGGGAGCACCTGGGGAACAGTGACAACCAGTCATTGTGGTTTGAAATCACAGAAAGAGCAGAACCAAACCACACAAAACACGAACCTGGATTTTGGGGGCAGACTTTGGGAAAATGGGGAGATACTTGAAAGAGGCATTAAGGGGAATGGGACAGGAATCAGGGGTTGATGAACAGTGGGCAGTATTTAAAATGGGGATTACAAGAACAACAGAATTATGCATTAAGCAGGTTAGCAAGAGGAAAAGGAAGAGGATACCATTATGGTTTTCCAAAGAGGTAGCAAAGAAAGTGAAAGCCAAAAGATTGCATTCAGGCAATACAAAAGACACAGGCAGAAGGGGATAGGAGAAGTACCAGGAGAAACAAAGGGAGGCAGGAGGTCAGTAAGGGAAGCCAAAGCTCAGACAGAAGAACACATTGCAAAATCAGTGGTAGAGGGGACAAAACCTTACAGGTACATAAGGAAAAGAAAGACAAAGGGAGGGATAGTGAGACTGAAGGGGAGGATGGGGGCCGCTGCGGGAGGATGACAACAGTAAAGCTGACATATTGAACAGGTATTTCTGCTCAGTCTTTACTGAGGAAGAGGAGGGTAATGGGTCTGAAGGGAGTACAAGGTGAGAATGGTGCAGAAATGGACACAAGTCCCTTTACACGAAAGGGTTCTGAAGGAATTGGAAGTAATAAGAGTTGATAAAGCAATGGGGCCAGATGGGATGCACCCAGGGTCCTTAAAGAACTAAGAGAGGTGGTGGCTGAACCTCTGGCTATCCTGTTTAGCCGATCACTGGAAACAGGGGAGGTACCCAAAGACTGGAGGACAGCAGATGTAGTCCCCTTATACAAAAGTGGAACAAAGAGGAAACAGGGAACTACAGACCAGTCAGCCTCACCTCGGTAGTGGGGAAGATCATGGAAGCACTACTGAAGGAGAGATTGGTGGAACATCTGGTTGTCAATGGACTACAGGACCCAAGGCAGCATGGTTTCACCAGGGGGAGGTCATGTCAGACCAACTCGCTGAATTTTTGACTGGGTGACTAGGAGGTGGATCAGGGAGGGCAGTGGACATGGCCTATCTGGACTACAGCAAGGCCTTTGACACTGTGCCACATAGAAGACTATTACACAAACTGAGAATATGGGTGTAGGCAGGACAGTAGTGTGGTGGGTAGGTAACTGGCTGGGTGGCAGGACACAGAGGGTGGTGATAAATGGCTGTCACCCACAGAAGGAAGAGTGACCAGTGGGGTACCACAGGGATCAAGCTGGGACCGGTCCTGTTCAACATCTTCATCAGTGACATGCGCAGGACCCAGAAGGCAGAATTTCACTGTTCACTGATGACACAAAGCTCTGTAACAGAGTAGACACACCAGAGGGTGTAGATAGAATGAGAAGGGACCTGCAGAAACTTGAAGAATGGTCAGGGGTTTGGCAGTTGAAATTCAATGCAAGGAAGTGCAAGATAATGCATATGGAGCACAAAAACCCTGGCACAATATATCAGTTGGGGGTGAGGATATAGCATGCACCAAGCAGGAAAGAGATCTTGGGGTTATCATCTCTGATGACCTCAAGGTAGGGAAACAGTGTGACAAGGCAGCAGGTAAAGCAAATAGGATGCTGGGATGTATAGGCAGGGGCATCACCAGCAGGAAAAGGGAGGTCATAATTCCGCATACAAGACACTCAGTGAGGCCCCACCTGAGTACAGTGTACAGTTCTGGAGACCATACCCACGTAAGGACATAGACAGGGTAGAGAAGGTTCGAGGAGGGCAACAAAGATGGTGCATGGATTGCATCACAAGTCCTATGAAGACAGGTTGAAGGAACTGAACATGTACTCCCTGGAGGAGAGGAGGGAGGAGAGAGGAATATGATAGAGACATGCAAGTATCTTACAGGGAGGAACAGGGTGCAGGAATACACTATTTTTAAGCGAAAAAGATGTTCCAGGACTAGACGGCATGGGATGAAGTTGAGGAGGATCATTCAGAGGAAACATGAGGAAGAATTTCTTCACAGAACGGGTGGTGGACAAGTGGAACACCCTGCCAGAGGAAGTGGTGGGGGCTGAAACAATCACGGGATTTAAGAATGCATGGGATAGACATAAAGGAATTCTGGAGGTCAGGGGTAAGGGGCAACAGACTTCTAGGAAAACATAAACTGAACTTACAAGCTCAAATGGACTGACTAGGTGGGCCATAGGCCCTTATCTGCTGACACTGTCTCTGTATCTATGTATTACCCTAAACAATTTACTTACCCTCCCTATGCTCCCAGATCACACCTGGAATCAAGCTTTAGCTCCCTGTGCCCTTCCCAGCCACAAATTATAAAATAAAAATCTCTGTGATCTTATAGGTGTTTGGAGGTGGGCTCAAGAGTCCAGTGTGAAGTTCTTCTTGTCCGTCTTTGCAAGTACGCTTCGTGCAAACCAGTCAGAATAGAGGTGGACCTCATGCAGGGAAGATTTCTTCCTAGAAGTTTATAACCTGAAGAGCTAAGAGCAGCCAATGTTCTGGGAATGACTGAAAGAGGCCGTTGTTAGATGAGCTTGAACTCCGTAAGATAAGTATGCCTTGCCAGATAGCATGAAGCAGCAACACCTGATGCAGGAATTCAGAGATGTCAACCTACTAATGGAATTCATGCAACTACTATCACCTTACTCACCCCTCACTAATGGAATTCATGCAACTACTATCGCCTAACTCACCCCTCACCAGCAACTGATCCATAAAGGTCTGATAATAGATTGATGCAGTAGCAGTAGTGTATACCAGAATGTCGCCTTTTCAGGCTGCACATCATACATCAAAAGCAGAAATGCTTCTTTGCTGCCACCAAGTGGCCATGTTGGACAGCTGTACCTATATTGTTGCTGCCTAAAGAGAGAAAGGAGTCCTCCCTAGCCACAGGAGTTTGTTCCCCTGAAAAGATAAATAAAATTAGATAGGTTTGAAATTGAATTGGACCACTTTTATAGACTTTCACTAATGCTCCATAGTGGAAGGTTCCATATAATTTTCAATGCAAGAAAAGGCCCACAGGCTGCAGCTGATTTTAAATATAACATTTTTTATTTAATAATTTTATCAGGAAGAGCATACTGAGCTGGCACCAGCTAATTTCCAGATGTGTCATGTGGAAGGAGGATGGGGTTGCAATGCAAAGCAAATTATGACGGCAGTAGTTGCAATGCAATAAGTCATATGATGGTAATAAAATAAGATGCACACATATGCAATATTATTTTATTTACATGTAGATTTATTTATTTATTTAAGTCTTTGATTACCGGGTAGGTGCACTGATCCGAGGGACCATTTTCAGGCACGACCCAGGCCAACAAAGTGGCAGAAAAGAAGTTACATACAGGTGCAAGCAAATATACAGTCAAAACAGATTGAAATGCAGTACAATTTACAAATGTGTTGAAGGAAATCAATGCATACATTACAGTTACAGTGTATGAAACAGGGTAAGGGGACTGTGCATAGTAGGGATAGATAGTGCAACTGAGCAAGAACAGACAACATAGCAATTTTATTCAAAAGCCTAAATGATAGTAGGCAATAACAACGGGAGGAAACAAATAACAGTTGAGTAAAGCATTAGCAGCTAGGATATATATATATATATATACACACAGTATATACACATATACACATAAATATATATTATATATATATATATATATTGTATAGCAGGTTATTTTGGTGCCTTTTTATTTATATGTATATATATATATATATATATATATATATATATATATATATGATGCACAAGTTTGACAGTATCAGTAATGAAAGCATAGTGCAGTTGGTCAGATGGCACAGACAGAATGCAGGGCACTGCAATTAGGATAAACACACGTGCAATTACTGTATAACAGGAAATATTCACAGTCTTTTTATTTTTGCTGTTTTTGCTGATTCCATATTAGCATGAATATTAGGTAAATCACTACACAATAGCAGCACCACTGAAAATAAAATGATGTGAACATGTCAGGTTGTGCTCAGAGTGCTAAATATAAATAAACATAATACTGTTATACAGTATGTTAACTGTACCTTTCACTGAGGAAGCTGCACGGGGGAGTATTTAGATAGGGAAATGTTAAAGGAAATTAGCAAAATGGCTAAAACGGGGAAGAAATTGCTGGTGGGGGACTTCAGTCTGCCAGATGTAGATTGGAGCCTTCCTGCGGCAGATTCAGTTAGTAGCTGGGAAATCCTGGACTCCCTGCAGAAAGGTGTCCCTCAGGCAACTAGTCAGTGAACCCACTTTATGATGGGGCAATACTGGACCTAGTGCTTACAAACAGAGACAGTGCTGCGGATGTCGAGGTGGGAAGTCATCTGGGGACCAGTGACCATCATACAGTGTGGTTCAACAGAAGAGCTGCTGCAGAATCCAACCACACAGTGGTGAGGGTCCTAGACTTCAGAAGGACTGATTTTATAACAATGGGGGAGTGCCTCAGAATGACCTGTCAGGGGGAGAGGACCTAGAGGAGGTAGAGGAAAAGTGGGCCATACTAAAAGAGGGCATCGTGAAGGTAACAAACCTCTGTGTCAAGCATGTAAACAAAAGTAAAAGAAGGAGGAGACCACTATGGTTCTCAAAAGATGTAGAGAAAAGGTAAAGACTAAAGAGATAGCATTCAGAAGGTATAAGGGGACCCTAGGGAACAGGATAGGGAAATGTATCTGCTAAAACAAAGAGAGACAGGCAAAGCAATAAGAAGCGTGAAGGCACAGACCGAGGAAAGACTAGCTTAGGGAGTAACAAAGGGGACAAGACATGTTTTAGGTACATTAGTGAGAAAAGGGAGACCAAGGGAGGGATTGTAAGGCTAAGAAGGGAGGGGGTGACTGTGCAGAGAGGGATCAGGAAAAGGCAACCATCATGAACAAATACTTCTGTTCAGTATTCACAATAGAAGAGGAGGTGGAAGGACCTCAAAATGGCACCAGGAGCTTTGACAGGAGGGAAGTGAACACCAGTCCATTTTCTGAGGAGAAAGTCCAGAAAGCACTCGCCAATCTGAAGGTGGACAAAGCTATGGGGCTAGATGGGATACATCCAAGAGAGCTGAGTGAGCTCAGGGAGATACTGCCTGCACCTCAGACAGACCTATTTAACAGATCACTGGAGACCAGCATGGTGCTGGGGGACTGGAGAAGGGCAGAGGTAGTCCCACTCCACAAAAGTGGTAGCAGGGAGAAGGTGGGAAATTATAGGCCTCTCAGCCTGACACCAGTGATAGGTATGCTAATGGAACACTACTAAAGGAAAGGACTGTGAAACACCTTGAATCCAGCAGATTACAGGATTCAAGGCAGCATGGGTTCATGAGTTGAAGGTCATGCCAAAGAAATCTGATAGATTTCTTTGGCTGAGTGACTAAGGAGTTGGATCAGGGAGGGGTGGTAGATATGGCCTACCTGGATTTTAGCAAGGCTTTCAACACCATTCCCATTAGGAGATTGGTAAGCAAGTTGGAGAACTTAGGGTGGGCAATACGGTGGTAACCTGGGTAAAATACTGGCTAGTGAACAGGATACAGAGGGTAGAAGTGAATGGATTTTACTCCAAGGAAGGGAGGGTGACCAGTGGGTATCTCAGGGATCAGTTCTGGGACTGGTCCTCTTCAATGTCTTTATAAGTGACATAGCGGAGGAAATGGAATAAAAGGTCTGCCTCTTTGCAGATGATACCAAGATCTGCAACATCTGCAATGGAGTGAACACTCGGTGGGGGGGTGGAAAGTATGGTAGGGATCTGAAAAGACTGGAGAAGTGGTCTAGGGAATGGCAGCTGGGCTTTAATGCAAAAAAGTGCAAAATAATGCACTTGGGCCATAAAAACCCGGAAACAGAATACAAAATGGGTGTAGTGATACTGACAAAGACCAAGCAGGAAAGTGATCTAGAAATAATCATGTTGGATGACCTAAAGGTGGCCAAGCAGTGTGACAAGGCAGTCATAAGGGTGAGTGGGATGATGGGGCGCAAAGGAAGGGGTATCACCAGCAGGAAAAAAAAGGTGGTGCTGCCCCTTTACAGATCACTGTTAAGACCTCACTTGGAATACTGTGTCCCGTTCTGGAGATCATATCTCAGGAAGGACATAGACAGAGTGGAGGCAGTCCAGAAAAAGGTTACTAAAATGGTGCACGGTCTGCATCAAAAGCCCTATGAAAAGAGGCTAAAAGACCTGAATATGTACACCCTGGATGAGAGGAGTGAGGGGGGGGGGATATGATAAAGACCTTTAAATACCTAACGGGGTTAATAAAGCACAGATGGGGAGATTTTTTCAAATAAAAAGGTGTTGTAGAGCCAGGGGGCATGATATGAAGCTGGGGGGAGGTACATTCAGAAGGGATGTGAAGAAGTACTTCTTCACTGAAAGGGTGGTGGATCCCTGGAACAGCCTTCCAGAGGAGGTAGTGGGGGCCAAAAACAGTGGAAGGGTTCAAAAATGCTTGGGACAGGCACAACGGAATTGTAGGGCTAAGAAACATAGAAACATAGACTTTGACAGCAGATAAGGACCGCTTGGCCCCCTTCTAGTCTGCCCATTTCCCTACCTATTGGATAAGCTGCAGATCCTAGTCAACCAGCAGACTACTTCCTCCTTACTCCCCTCCTATCCTATAATTGCCTTATGTCAGTCCCATACATTCTTGAATTCCCCCACTGTTTTTGACCCCACAACCTCCTCAGGAAGCCTGTTCCATGCATCCACCACCCTCTCCGTGAAAAAATAGTTCCTCAAGTTGCCTCTGAGCCATCCCCCCTCTATCTTCAGATTGGGCCCCCATGTTCTTGTGCATCTCTTTTTCAGAAATATGCTACCCTCTTGGACTTTGTTGATTCCCTTGAGGTACTTGGAGGCAGTATGGAGCAGTGGTTTAAGGCTCTGAGCTGCAAATCTGGAGACCTGGGTTTGAATCCCACAGCCCCCACTTGCATACTGTGTGACCCTGAGCAAGTCACTTAACTTCCTCGTGCTCCCAGGTTGCACCTGCAAACAAGCTTTCAGCTTAGTGGGTCTCACCTGGTAAAATAATTGGTAAAAATAAAAAAAAAATAAAAAGTACTTGAAGGTTTCTATCATACATATTAAGCTCTTTTAGTCTCTCTTTGTATGACTTCTGGTGTAGACCTGCACTATTTTATTTGCCCTCCTCTGGACTGCCTCCATTCTGTCTATGTCCATGCCGAGATGGGGTCTGTAGAACTACACGCAGTACTCCAGATGGGGTCTCACTAACTGTCTGTACAGAGGGATAACAACTCCCTGCTTTCTAGGAAGTGAGGGAAAGAGTTGATGCCATAAATCAAGTGTGATCTACAGAAAGAAAACCAGACAATATGGGCAGACTGGGTGGGCCAGGCCCAAGTGGTCCTTATCTGCTGTCACATTCTGTGTTTCTATTTTTCTGTGTGCAACGTAGACTAGTAGCAGTAAAAAAGTGTCCAGTGCAAACTGCAGAAACGCAGTGCAAGAAAATCAAGCACCGTAATAAACGGAGTTGAGAAAACAAGGCACAAAGAAATCCATTAAAAGGGTCAGGATGGCTGCGTGTAGACATGTATTGTATGATCACAGAGAAGAAGGGGTTTAACAATGGCAAAGGAGGAGTAGAGCCAATAATAGAATGCAGGCTGGATCAGAGGCAGCAGAACCTGAAGGCAATAGCGGATTGACCCAACAATGATTTCCGGCAGATGAGGGAGAGAGACAGCAAGGGTTAGGCTTGTGGAAAGGGTAGTAAGAGGTAAGGGGATAGGAGAGTAAGGAGCTGACATAGATGGGGATGGTCCCAAACTGGAATTTGGAAATGAATAAAGGACGGTGGGCGAGGTGTCTGCCTTCCTCTTTTTCTCTTGTGTTTGTGCGTTGTTTGGATCCATATTCACTGCATTCATATTTACTGCTTTGGAGAGAAGGGCTGAATCAACTTTGTGCTGGATCATTTGTAACAATTCCTTTAATCAAGGTTCAGATGATTTAAATTTAGTTATTTCTGGTCATACTTTTTCCAAGACACAAACTATGAGTAGGACTGCAGTGTACAGTTAGTACTATAGATCTTAGGAGTAGGATTGGGGTTTTCAGTTACTACTGTAGTTGGCTGTCTTAGGCTGCATGCAAGGGCATTTGGTATTACAATTTCAGCTAGAGGCTGGGCTAGGATTAGTTAATTCAACTTGCTGTGGAGAGAGTTAGTGTGGAGAGGATTTTTGTAAGTTTTGCTATTTTTTTTTTTAGTTTAGCTTAAAGGTTTTTGTGACTGTGTGTTTTGAATTAAGCTTAAATGTTTCTGTGGCTGTGTCTTTTGAATTTAGCTTAAAGGTTTGCTGTGTTTTTTGAATTAAGCTCAACGAGGGGCACAATGGCCCCACTTAAAGCCGGGAGGGAGGGGCCTAAAGAGGACCTGGGGCAAACATTTAATTTCTGGACTGTATGTGTTTATGAGATTTGGGAAAGCTATTGGTGGGTTTGTAATTGTGTTTGTAAACAACTGCAATCAGTATAGAGAGACTGTATTTCACTCTCCTGTATAGGTAGTGTGAACCATGGGCAGGACTGTAGGGTGCAATGGTTGTGGGGCAGCAGTGTGGATGAACATACTATGGAGGCTGGCAGGGTGCCAAATATGCCACAGGCCAAGGAGGCTCAAGAAAGAGGTTCAGTGGTTTGGCAGGGAGCTGTGGAGGTTGAGAGGGAAGGGGAGGGTTGCGTTGGTAGAAGGGCTGACATCTGAGAGTAGTGGGGGGGAATCACAGAGGAGGAACAGTGGGTCAAGGGAGGGGTCAGGGGGAGAGGAAAACTAGACAGGAAGCTAGCTGATGAAGGGTGGACTCTAGTAGGGCCTAGCAAAAGAGGAGCAGCAGTAGGCAGGAGGGAGGAGAATAATAATGCAAAGAGGGTAGGAAATATGTTTGCTGTACTAGCGACACATGGGGACTACAGCTCACTCTGCTAATGGACATGTTAACAACTGCCTAGCAACTATTTGTATAGGACTGAAGTTGATCTGCTGAATGACACTATCACCCTTCTAATTGTATTCAATATTCTCCATGGTATATATTAGCTGTTCCTTTAATTTTCATTACTATCTGCATTTCTCTTTTTATCATGATGTGGAGCCTTTGGAAACGAGTCTATGACTCAAAGGGTTGTAATTCCGATGTGCTTAAAAATAAGTAAGAGGAGGACGCTGGAGGAGATTGCACAAGGGATAGTACTCACGAAGAGGAGGGAGTGAGGGGCATTACTAGTGGAGAGAGACTAAGCACGGTGTGGCAGGAGGAGGCATAATACTCAGAGAGGTGAGGAGAGAGGGAGGTTGGCAGTCAAACAAGAGGAGGGGAGGGGAGGGTCTCAATTGAGAGGGCAGGGGAAGACACTGGGGCAAATGGTAAAGCACCTTCTTGAGTGGCCCCAGGAATGAGAACCTGGGTGGGGGGTGGCAACGGCAGAAGGAAAGAGGAGGGGTGTACTGGTTTTGGGGGACTCTATACCAAGGGGACTGATGGGCAGCAAGGGGGAGAGGCACAGTCGGATATGGGTGGAGTCCATACCAGGATTAAAGGCAGACAAGGTAAGACAGGCAATCCTAAGGTGCACAAGGAGGGGTAGGGGGAAACTGCACATTGTGGTACATGTGGGGACAAAGACCTAAAGGGGGAAATGGTGGAGGTAGCAAGGGAGAGGTTTGAGGAAGTGGGAAGGTTGTGCAGGGAGGATGGGGAGTCTGTGACCTTCTCAGAGGTGCTCCCAGTACCCTACACAAGCATGGTGAGAAAGGAGAGGATTGGGGAGCTGAATATATGGTTGGTAGAATGGTGTCGAACTATGGGGTACAGGCTTGTGAGTGGCTGGGACAGTACCTGGGATAATAACAATCTGTTTGCAAGGGATAGGCTGCACCTGAGTGGGATGGGGAAGTAGGTATTAAAGCAAAGACTGGGGAGGTATATTGCGAAAAAGGTGGATTTAAACTAGTTGGGGGGGGGTGGCAAGTGGACAGCAGGTAGGCAGGGATCCGACAGAGTGGAGTCACAGCCTACCACCCCAGGCTAGTAGGGAAGGATTCAGGGTGGCCAAAAAGGGAAGGAGTAGAAGGGAGGAGATGGAGGGTGATGAAGGGAAGGGGGCAGGATGGAGGGTGGTCTCACTGAACGCAAGAAGCTTAGGCAACAAATCAGCTGAGCTACAGGCACTCTTGACAGTGTGGAGGGTGGATATTGTGGCTGTCATGGAAACATGGGTAACTGAGCACTGGGACTGGAATCTAACAATCCCAGGGTACAAATTTTACAGGAAGGACCATGAGGAGAGGAGGGGAGGGGGGCTGAGGTGGCAGTCTATGTGAGGGACAGGATCAAATGCACAAGGGACAAGGGGGAGGAAAGGAGAACAGAGGCAATCTGGCTGCAGCTCCTAGACTCAAGGGATAGGAAACTGAGGTTTGGGGTGGTATACAGGCCACCGTTCCAGTCTGAGGAGATTGACAGAGAATTAGTGGGACACATCAGAAAGGTATATAGAAAAGTGAAGGTGGTCATTGTGGGGGATTTCAACTTGCTGGGGGTTGACTGGAGCATTCCGGTCACCTCCAGTGCTAGGGAGCAAGTGCTCCTGGACACGATCCAGAAGGGTCTCTTGACACAGTTGGTCAGTGGACCTACTAGGCTAAAGAACACTTTAGATCTTGTATTGTTGAATGGGAGGCAGTAAAGGAAATAAGGGTGGAGGACCCATTAGCTGACATCGATCACCAAACAGTGTGGTTTAATATCACGATGTGCAGACAGCCAGAGAACTCAGTAACCCGGGTGGAAAAGTTTAGGGGGGTGGACTTTGGGAGGATGCGGGAAGTACTGAAAGGGAAACTGGAGGGCATAAGGCAGGAGATAGAAGTGGAGCAGAAATGGAATATTATTAAACGGGGGATTACAGAGGCAACAGAAGCCTACACCAAGACACAGAGCAAAAGGAGCAGAGCAAGAAAACCATACTGGTTGAACAGAGAGGTAGTGAAGGTGGTGAGGCCAAAATGAGATGCGTACCAGAGGTATGGAAACATAGAAACATAGACTTTGACGGCAGATAAGGACCACTTGGCCCACCCAGTCTGACCATTTCCCTACCTATTGGATAAGCTGCAGATTCTAGTTAACCAACAGCCTACTTCCTGTATAGGAGGATGGGGAAGGAAGAGGACAGGGAGGAGTATGCAAGATGGTCCAGGGAGGTGTCCAGAAAAGTGAGAGAAGCCAAGGCTCAGAGGGAGCTGAGATTAGCACAGGGAATTGGGGAGACTTTTTCATACATCAGGGAGAAAGGGAAGTGCAAGGTGACAATAGTGAGGATAAAAAAGGGTGGAGAGTGGGCGGAAAAGAGGGAGGAACAGGTGGAAGCACTGAATGAATTATTTTGCTCAGTGTTCATGGAAGAAAAGGGGGGACTGCTACCACCATGAGCTGGGAGGGTGGGGATGGGGGGAGAGGTGGTGACAGATGGAAGGACTGAGGGAGGTAGAGTCCTAGAGAGACTGAGGGCACTGAGGGTAGACAAGGCACCAGGGTTGGATGGTATCCACCACAGGGTGCTGATGGAGATGGTGGAGGTGTTGGCAGAGCCGCTGGCAAATCTGTACAGCACCTCACTGGAGTCAGGATGTGTGCAACTGGACTGGAGGATGGCACATGTAGTGCTTTTACACAAGAGCGGATCAAGGGACGAATCGGGTAATTATCGTCCGGTAAGTCTCACCTCCATAGTGTGCAAACTCATGGAAATGATACTAAAGGAAAGACTGGTGACGTACCTGGAGGACAACAGCCTCCAGGATGTGAGGCGTCATTGGTTCGTTTCAGGGAAGTCCTGTCAAACCAACCTGATACAATATTATGACTGGGAGACAGGTGAGCTGGATAAGGGTCATGCGGTGGATGTTCTTTACTTGGACTTCAGCAAGGCCTTCGATTCGGTGCCTCATGGGCAGCTTGGGGGAAGCTAATTGGTGTAGGGGTAGGGGCAAAAATGATGAACTGGATTACAAGCTGGCTGAGTGGGAGGCTGCAACGGGTGGTGGTGGGAGAGGAGCTCTCAACTCCAAAGCCGGGGTGCCACAGGGCTCTGTGCTGGAACTAGTATTATCTGGGCTTTTCATTTCAGACATCGTGCACAGGATGGTGAGCAAGGTAAGTCTGTTCACAGATGACACCAAAATGGGAGCAGTGGTGGATAGAGAGGAGGGATGGAAGCAGCTGCAGGACCTAAGCAAGCTAGAATAGTGGTCAGAGAGGTGGCAGCTGGGGTTCAGTGCAAAGAAGTGTATGGTTATGCACTTCAGAGTGAAGAACCCAAGAAGAGAATATTGGCTGGGAGGGGGGTTAAGCTGGGGATTACTAAGGAGGAGAAGGACCTAGGGGTAATGGTAACAGGGACCATGAACAATACTGCCCAGTACAGGAGAATGGCTGCAAAAGTGAACAAAATGCTGGGGTGCATAGCGAGGGGGTTTTCATCTAGGCGAAAAGAGGTAATCTTGCCCCCCTAGAGGTCACTGGTAAGGCCACACTTGGAGTACTGTATGCAGTTTGGGAGGTCATACCTGAAGTGTGATATCAGGATACTGGAGGGGATGCAGAGGAGGGCAACGAAGATGATATCTGAAATGGAGGGAAGAGACTATGAGAGCAGGCTGGGAGACCTGAATATGTACACCCTGGAGGATAGAAGGGACGGGGGCATGATAGAGACATTCAAGTATCTGAGGAATGAATAAGAATGGGGCAGATGGGGTCTTTAAGCTAGGGGAGGAGGGACACCAGGGGCATGGGCTAAGAATAGAGGGTAGATTTGGGAGGAAATGAGGAGACACTATTTCATGGAGAGGGTGGTAGCAAAATGGAATGCACTACCAGAATGGGTGGTATTATGTAAATTTGTGAACAGCTTTAAAAGGGCATGGAACAGGGAGCAGGGGGCAGTGAGGGTGGGGAGCAGCAGTGGGATGACATAGGGGAGGGGGGTGGGGCAGCTGTAAACTAGGGGTGCTAGCTGCACACTCGAGCAGACGTAGATAGACTGGGTGGTCTGCTTCTACTGGCACATTCGTATGTTCGTATATCAGCTCAGTATACTGCTATCAAAGGTAATAATAAAAATAATTTTTATAAAGTGATTGATAAGAAGGGTTCAAAGTTATGCACAATATAACGAATAAAACTGATTGACTGGATAAAATGTAAGCTAACATCTTAACACATGAAATGTAAAACACAAGTACCTAGCAATATCATAGGCTGAGTGATACAGGTGTATTTTTAGTTTAATCATAAATTAAGCAATGTCCATTCAAGACTGAAGATCAGGGGAAGTAGATTCTATATGCAGTCTTTGTATGAGTCCTTAACTCTTAAGTTTTAAACAGCTGGCAACTTGTTTGGGATGAGGGCGGTTATGGTTCATTGTGTAGATTTTAGCATGGAACAGTACACTCAATAAGTGTGGGAGTTAAGGACAAAATGTTGTCTTGCTGGAATCCAGTTTCAATTCTGCTTAAGTGAGATTGTGCTTTGTTTAGTTTGAGGTCCATGGTGCATGCACTACAATAGAAGATGGTGTCATCTGCTCACATATGGACTGAACAATGATTACATTATCAAATGCAGATTATTAATGCAGACATAAACAGTATGAGCCTGAAGATGAAGTCTGCTTGATGATGTACGAGGAGGAGCTGAACTTGCAAAGTCACCCCCAGGCACGGTACTGTCCCAGACAACACACCAAGCATTGTCAGGTAGAAATCCTTCTAATTAGCAAAAGCGAAAAGACAAAAACTACTTTGGATATACAAAGTAATAGCTCACTTCTTTAGAGAGTTAATATTAATGTCAGGCTGTACGCTAGTCTTTAAGCTCCTCACTGGCAGAGAATTGTCTGACTGAGCAGCTGGTTTGGGTGTGCAAGTGTGTGATGTGTGTAAATATATATATTATAAAAGACAAAGAACCTCTGTGTGCAAACACTGAGGCAGGGATTAAGGGCATTTGATTAGAGTTGTTTCACGAAAGTACAAAAATCACACATGCCCCCACAATGCAAAGCATCATGGGCTACATATGCAAATCACCACAGCATGTGTGATTTTGTATTTTCTTGAAACTTGGCTTCCCAGACAAATGCCCTTTGGGGTAACCCTTGCCTCAGTGTTTGCGCACAGAGGTTCTTTGTCTTTTAAATAGTTTTTTATTTTAATGGTTTCACCACAATATATCCAAGGCACACTGCCTTAAGGGTAGCTGGTCCATAGCACTGGGGTGTCAAACAGACGAGGCATACTGATGAGTCCTGGTAGGACGAAACACGTGTCTATGTCTTCTGTTAGCACCCTTTGCAAACTGTGTGAGAGGCCTTTTGGCACCATGCAATTCTGCTTAAAGTTGGACCAGCATAACATTCTGTGGTGATTTGCATATGTAGCCCATGATGCTTTACATTGTGGGGGCATGTGTGATTTTATATATATATATATATATATATATATATATATGTGTGTTTGGTAACCGGTAGGCCCACTAGGCACAAGTGCCTGTTTTCAGGGGCGACCTGGGAGCACTGGGCAGTTAAGTGGCTTGCTCAGAGTCACACAGTATGCAAGTGGATGTTGTGAGAATCAATCCCAGGTCTGATCTGCTGGATGTACCAAGCTCATTCACAGCTAGAGGTATAGACAGCTAGTGGGGGACCTAATGTGGGGTTAAATGGATTGCCAAATTCAGGGTGGTAAAGCAGTTATTGAAATTATTCTCTAAGACTGTGGGGTCAGTAGCTAGTTTCCTTCAAGCAATGAGAGTTGGGTGTGACAGGGTCACCTAGTTCAGTTTTTTTTAACCCTCTTTACAAGTTTCTGTAACTGAATGTGTTTTCAACAATTAAAAATACATTATCTGAGTTTAAGTCCTTGGAGGCTGGCTTTGGTCCTGTAGCTGCTGGACTGCTAGTTTTGACTGCACTTTTCCTGAAAATGCAAGTATTTACATCAGTGTGACTTTTCATAAATACAATAGACATTAAAGTAATCCTTCCCAGAGTTCTTATGCATGACGTCTGCATAAAAGGCTTTCTGAGGACTGCCAGCTCTTAGTGCACTTAGTTATGACATCACAGTCCTAAGATGACAGCTGATTATGATGTCACAGAGCAGTTGACTTCACAGAGTGGTTATGAGATTTGTTGTGGAGTATCTGATTTTTTGGGAACCCTTTTTGGAAACGTACTAGTTCATGTGAAATATTTAAAACAACAAACATGACAGATCACGTGACGCGCATGGAGGAGTAGCAGCGGTTTCGCGGGTCTCCCTCTCCAACGCTGTGTTTTGTGCTTTATTACGAGGATTATCGCGCAAGTTTTGACATCCTACCTGCCCATTATACGGAGCTCTTATAAGGGTCCCTGGCGATCGTCTTTACAGCAAGAGAATGCAAACTTCCGAACCGGAATCAGAGGCTAAACGGCCACGGAGAAGCTCCTCGCCAGGCAGTGAACCAGAGGCATTGGCTCCATCCAAAATCTACGAGGATTTAACAACAATAAAAGACGCTTCTTCAAACTTATCGAGGATGTGGCGGAGTTCAAGCCGGCACTCACACAATTAGCCAGACGAGTAACCGACGCAGAAGCAAGAATCTCGTTGATCGAAAGGGCCTTAGAGAGAGCTGGGCCTACGACAAAGAGTGCAAGAGGAGCCTGGAGAAACTAGCAGACCGTCTCGATGATTTGGAGGGCAGAAGCAGGCGCCACAACTTGGTCCTCTTGGGCCTCCCAGAGGCGAAGAAGGGCCAACACGATAAGTTTCTGCAAAGTTGTTAAATAAATCGGTGGGCCCTTCGCCTAATGGCCCTGAATATATAATAGAAAGGGGCCATAGATCGCTGAGAGCAAAGCCTGCACCCTCAGAACCACCCAGACCAATAATATTCAAATTATTGAACTTTTGGATCGAGAGCATATCCTGAGAGAAGTGAGGAAATTAGCCCTTTTCCAGTGGGAAGGCAAAACCTACGCTTGGCACCAGATTTAACTTGGAAGATGAGGCAGGCACGACTGGCTTTTCGCCTTAACTCAAAGCTTTGGGCAGCTGAATTTTGCCACAGGCTACTATATCCTGCAAGATTGAGGTTTCACGAAAGAAGGAGTCAGACGCTATGAATCTGGAGGATGCCCTTGTCTCTAGAGACCTGTTTTCCTGACTTATTCCTAAAAATAAGGGATGAGAGCATGCGGTGGGAAGTTTCATGGTGCACCAAGGGGGCTTTCCTGAATCTTTGTCCGAAACCACTGATTCTACTTTGAGCATTAAATAATTCCCGGTTGAAAAGATCCAAAGAGATTCCCATACTAATAAGGGGACTGTAATGGACCTTTAGACACTCTAAAGCTAGTTCTATTATAAGGCTGGTTATGCACCGAATATTTCTGATATTAATTCCAGTTATTTTTTCTGTACCTGGAATATAGCCTGGGAGATCTATGTTTACTCCACAAGAGGGAGCCATTGGGGCTAATATGTAGCTTTGCTATGTGTTCCTATTATTATATGCACTGCAATTGATATAACTACAGACCTAGGATCCAAGTATTGTTGTAAATTAAGGCTAACTCAGAATCGGATTGCTCTTATTATTTGATTTAACATAGGCAAGCTCATGGAGTTCTCGATGTTTATTCTGCGCGTACTCCAATTTAGTGGTGTCACAGGGGGGTACAGCCTTCTTTACTTATTACTTTATTGTTGAGATTTCTCCCTATAATTAGGTAGGTGGATGGAGGGGGCCGGCCTCTATAGTGCTTCATGAATCAGAGGCAGTGGAGTGGGCTTCGGGCCTGGGTTTTCTGTCGGGGTGTTTATACTATGGGGGTTAAGTTGTTTAGTTTTTTAGATATGGGGTTGAATTTTCTCTATCTTGGGTTAAGGGTTTGAGTTATTGAGGGTAGCTATCCATATCCATTGTGGAAATCAACAGTTATTGATGGCTAGTGGTTTGAACATTATTTCGTGGAATATTAAAGGGAGGGATAATTGTAAGAAATTTATTATATTAAACCACTTGGCTCATTATAAGTCGGCAGTGGTGTTTCTGCAGGAAAGCATCGTTTGATAGATAGGTTAATGCATTTTAAAAGAAATGGGTTGGGCAAGTTTATGGGTCCAGCTTCTCTTCTAATAGTAGGGGAGTTGCTATCTTGATAGAAGAGAACCCCGTTTATCCAATCAGAGGTCATTGTGGACCCCAATGGTAGGTATATATTTGTTTCTGGCACACTTAATGGAGCTAATTTGGTCTAGGATGGTGTATGGACCCAACCAGGAGTCACCATCCTTTTTGTCCAACTATCACTCATACTAGCTTCTTTTAAGGGGTTCAATTATTCTGGGAGGTGATTGGAACTTAGTCCAATCAAATAAGTTGGATCGATCATGGAGTAGAGGGGTAAAACCCTCCCTGACTCAGGTTGCTTTAGAGGAATTTAAATCTTCCTTGGGGTTGGTGGATCCCTGGAGGTTGATTAATCCTTCTGCAAGGGATTTTACATTTTTTTCTCATGTCCATAGGTCATTTTCGAGGATAGACTATTTTTTTGTAAGTAAGGATTGTTTGGCTGGTATTAAGGAAGTGACCATTCTGCCTAGGGTCATCTCTGACCACTCTCCAATACTTTTGGATTGGTCCCTCTCTTAATTTTCCAAGGGTTTACTCTTGGTCCTTAAATAATCTTTTGAAGGACTCGGAGACAGCTTCTTATTTTAAGAATTTTTATCTGCCTCTATTGAGGCGAACTGGGGGTCTATAGAGGCTGTTGACTCTACATGGGCCGCTCTTAAATTGGTTTGGAGGGTGAGCTGATTCGATTAGCGTCCAAGCGTGAAAGCTAAAGAAGTTTCAGAACTGGAAAATTGCTTGGGGAGGATTAAAGTGCTAGAAAGCGCCCAGGGGTAAAGGTTCTGAGACCCAGGAGCAAGAGTTGATGTCTCTGAAGGCGTGGTATGCGGATACTCTAAGGGAAAGGGTGATTTCTTCTTTAGCAAATATTCGGGCTCTCTACATAGGTCAGGGTAATAAGGCTGGAAAATTGTTAGCTTGGCAACTGAAACAGAAGGCCGCTACTTGATGGGTAGCAGCTTTGCGACACCCTGTAATTAATACCTTAATAACTACCCCTGTAGGCATACTACAGAGTTGTGTAGAGTTTTATCAAGAACTCTACTCTAGTAACCTATCCTCACCACAAGGCGCTGCCGATATAGAGGTTTTTGTCCAGTATCTCCTCCTGCCTGACAGAAGAACTAAAGGCCCAGTTTAGCTGCCCTATTGCCGAGTTAGAAATTGAGCAGGTAATCGATTCCTAAAATTGGAAAAGCACCAGGCCCAGATGGTTTCACCCTTTCTTTTATAAATCCTTTAAACAATTTATGGTTCCCTGTTGAAACAACTCTTTCGTTATTGGGTAGATAAGGGGTTGGTGACCATTCTCTGTTCGAGGCCAAGATCATTCTCCTCCTAAGCCTGACAAATCTCCAGAATTAGTAGGCAATTATAGACCTATATCCTTGTTGAATTTAGATGTTAAGATTTTTGCCAAAATTTTGGCATCTAGATTGAAAAAGTTTGGGGTGGTTTGGTAAGTCCTGAACAGGCAGGCTTTGTGGAGGCGTTCCCCATCTGATCATTTTAGAAAATTGTTTTATTTAATCTCTCGCCGGAGAGCCAGGGCTGGAAGCATCCCTGGTCTCTCTAGGCATGAGAAAGCATTTGACAAGTGGAATGGTCATTTATGTTTGCAACCTTAAATAAATTAGCTATTCCAGAGCACTTTATTAATATGGTAAAAGTTTGTATCAATATCCTTCAGCTAGAATTCAGTGCAATAATTTGATTTCAGAGGTCTTTCCCCTTAAGAGAGGAACCCGTCAAGGATGTCCGTTATCCCCATACTTGTTTAATTTATATATTGAACCCTTAATAAGAGCCATCAATGTGGACCCTCGGATTCAAGGTATTAAAATTGGATCCGAGGAACTTAAAGTGTCAGCCTTTGCGGACGATTTATTGTTACACATTCAAAAATCCTCTACTTCACTTCCTCAAGTACTAAATCTTATTGCAGGTTTTGGGGAGCTCTCAGGTTACAAATTAAATTTGTCTAAGACTATGTTGTATCCATTATCACCTTGGCTCTCCAAAAGTTGGTGTTCGTCTTTGGGGCTGCAGTGGCAGTCAGAGGCCTTACCATACTTAGGCATTCGGATTTCCAAGAATCTACAAGATTTGGTAAACCTAAATCTGAAACCAGTTTTAAAATCAATTAAGGACGACCTAGACAGATGGATGAAACTCCCTTTATCTCTGTCAGGTAGAGCCAACACAATTAAGATGGTAGTTCTGCCTAAACTTTTCTATCCCCTCTCCTGTCTGAACATTTACCTGCCCAAGTCTTTTTTCAGGCCCCTGACCAAAATTGCTCAATTTTTTTTTTTGGGGTGGGGCCTATTAAATAGAAGGTACCATAAATTATGTTATTCAAGGGAAAAGGGGGCCTACAGTTGACGGATTTTTCATATATTACCTAGCAATACATGCAGCTAAGGCGGCTCTATGGACCCAAGACTTGAGTGCAACAACACCGACTTGGCACTTTTACAGGGTGGTTGTTAGAAATCTTAATTTGGACCTGGAGGCCTTTACTATATATCCCTTGGGCGAAGGTTCCTAAAGCAGTTAGAGATTCACCCATGGGCTGGGATATCCTGCCATGCACCAACTGTGTAAAGTTTAATATTCGCAAAAATTTGATCTTGCCCAACCAGTACTTAAGAACCCTAATCTTTAATCAATAAACGACCTATTAGAGCAACCCTTTTTACCTCCTGCCCTAAACCATATCTGGCTGACTTCTTCTCCAAAGATTCATTGTTGTCGCCGACGGCACTGTTTTTAAAATTTGGGGTGAGACCCAATTTTGGGTTCATATTGCTACAAATTCATTCTGCTATTAAGGCATTTTTGGGGAAGAATTGCTGTTCTGACAGGGCAGGCTCACTCTTTAAAGTGTTAGGCAACCTTTCCTTAGGGGGCAAAAGTGTTTCTAAAATATATAAATTTATTCTGGAAGAAAGTATACACCCATCTGTACAGTCTCCTATGTACTGGTCAGTAAATTTAGCACTAGATTGGTCGGTGGCGACATGGGGAAATATATGGAAGGACACCTATCTCTATATTCAACAAGAAAGGTTGAGAGATGTGCAATTTAAATTGTTGCACAACATGTATTTCTTTCCAGCGAGATTACACCCCAGCAGGCAGATTGCCTTCTCCATCCTGCACTGATTGCAATGACCCTTTAGCTGACCTACCCATTCACAAATTTTGGTTTTGCCCAAAAGTACAAAGCATGGGGTCTGGTGATTGCTTGCGTGAGCCCATACACCGATCTTACTCCTTTTTTCTGCTTTGAGACCTGTATACTGGGGAGGTACGCTCCAAATCTAAGGAAGGAGCAGAAATATCAGCTAGCATTGATCTCCTCTGTCACCAAGTTGTTAATTTTGCGCCACTGGCGGGAGGATTGGACTCCCTCCCATAAGGAATGGTGGGAAGAGTTCTTAAATGCATTCTATGCGGAAAGATCTGCCTTTAGATTATCGAGAACCTTAACTAAATTTTCCAGATATTGGAGAGGCTTCTTCAATATCTTAAGATTAATTTTGGAATTCAGGCTGAATAAGTGTTCTCTTTCTTCTTTCTTTCTGTTGCTTGGTCCCTCCTTTCCAGCATACTCTCTCTCTCCTATTCTCACCTTCCCTTCCCTTCCCTTCCTCCCCCACCCTCTTTATTACCTCTTTATTACCCTCCTTATTACCCTCTTTATTATCTATTTTCCAGTTACCAGAAGTTATATTAACTGTCTAGGTGCCACCTAAATGTTCCACTAGCACTTCTTAGGTATTAATATGAGCTTATACTCTGGCCGAGACCTCTATTTGTTTGTTTTATATATATTGTTAGAGTAAGGGTTCAACTACCTATGTGTACGCTCTGTTTTTGCCAGACTATTTGATATCCCCGCCGGGTTCTATATAGCTATTCCCACAACTACAGTGAAGAAGATGTTATGTTCTACTCGGGTTGGATAGCTGGGGGATAACCCATTTTATTTTCAGGGGTTATGAGGGTTGGTGGGGGGGGGTTTCTCTTTAAAAATAAGGAAAACCACCAATTGTTGTAACCTGTTTATTGTATGTATATTTGTGTAATGTGGTTTAATAAAACTTGGTATTACAAAAAAAAAAAAAAAAAAAACAAACATGAGGCCAAAATGGAAGCCTGAAGGAAATTACGATACATACAATCCTAGACACATAATAGTGTTGCACAATTTATTTTACTAGATACCTACTCCTTTTAAAATGAAAAAAAAAACACAGAGAAATGTAATCCCTGTTTTATAAACAGCCTTTCTGAGCCTGAGAACTTCTTGATGTCTGCTGCCACCTAGTGGTGTGAAGCAGGAGCCCAATTGCAACATCACGGTAATTTCAAACAGCCAGTATAAAGTTAAAAAAAACATAGGAACAGAGATGAGTAAAAAGCATAGAAAAGGCCACAACTTCAAGCCTGTCCTGATGCCCTATGATGTATTACCCTGAATTAGTCTTCCACACAGAGTCTTCCCTGTCTCCAACCCCCTCTTGTTGTTAATATCCACCTGAAAGTTATCCCATTGTGTTTCTGAACCCAGCTTTGGTCTCAACATCGACCACACTGCTGAGAATACTATTCTACCCATACACCATTTGCTTTGAGAAAAAAATACTTCCTAACTTTTTTTAATCCCCCTTCCTGCTTGACATTGTTCCCCCAGTGGATGAGCCATTCCTCAGTTTGAACTTCCTTAACGTGAAGTACAGTGGTGTAAGTGATCCATGACAGGTTTTATATGACCTAAAGAGATTTTTAAATAAATAGGAAATGGATATGTTATGATGTTTGCCAGGCTCGAGCATTTTCATAAAGATTGTTGTGCAAAAATGCCAAAAACAAAGTGTCTTTTTTTTTCACAAAAAAGTAAAAATAAATGCTGTGCGTAAATCACCATTTGTGAGCAAAAATCCCTTTTTCTTTGCATGAATATTCCCATTTTCACTTCAGGACTGCTGATAGATTTTAATGGACAGACAGCTATTTTACATGAAAACTAGTGATTTGTACTGGATTTCATCGGCTCTGTGATGCCGGTTCGACAACTAAGTTGTCGACCACCATCATAGCGATGGATTTATGTTGACTGCAACTTTCGGTCAACATAAATCCGACTGGAGACCCCGGCAGTTATTTCAGTGAGGGGCTTTGCCCCCTGCACCCCCCAATCTATAGGATTCTAACTCAGAGTCGGAGTTGGATCAGGGAGGGGGTGCATAACTGGGAGATAGAGTGCCGGGGTCTCAGTGGACTATTACAGCAAAAACCTTGATGTTGTCGGCATCGACATGTTCACTGTAGTAGTGTCACTGTACAGGGGGCATACCAATTTCATCAATGGACAAAAATGGACAAATTTTTTCCCATATTCATGATAATATTTATCACATAACAAGCATTTGTCAATGCCGAATGTTTGCTTGCTGGTATTAGTATTGGAAATGCAGGAGTTAGACAGATGCAGTATAGGAATGGCAGTGAAGTATTGAACTTTACGCCAACTCCACCTCCATCCTGTAGAGAGGGACAGGCACTGGGGTAAGTGATTGGGTCGTCGCCCATGACGTTCATGCCATGTCACCTCACCCTATTCTGCAGACACTGACATGTGTTGAGGTGTGCCTTGGGGTGTTTGGCTTTACAGTCGCCCCATTCCATAAGGACATACACTGAAATGGGTGCAGTATAGGAGAATGGGGTGAACTCTGGGGCCGAAAAGTCCAAGTTATACCTCAATGCCTGCCACTGGCTGGGGGGTTGGGGTAAGATGGCATGAGCAGTACAGTCAGCAATCCAAAGGCACACCCTGATGCCTATTAGTCTTTACAGGGTGGGACGTTATGGTTAGAAACCCTAATGCCCCGGGCATTGGTTGGTATTTGCACTACAAATTTTCAACATGGCCTTTTTGTGACCCCACCTCATGAAAGCATTTGGGACCTCTTCTCATGAAGAGTGGCAGTGTGATTTTGTCTATGTGTCCCAAACTTTGAGTTCCAACAGCAACGGTGCCATTCTGTGCCACATGTATGAAAACACAGATCAGGCAGGATGTGAAGAATGACAGCTGTACCATCCATAGGGAGGTGTGAAGAGATGGCAATGTTGAAAATCTATAGTGGGAATATTAAAAATGCTCACACTTCCGAGAATACGTGGAAACTGTGCAACGCACGCATGTAACACAGTCATTTTATGGACTTTTATCACCAAATTTTCAACGTAGGCATTTTAGGACCCTGTTCATGAACAGTGTCACTGTGATTTTCTGAATGTGTCCAACACTGATTTTCCACAGTGACCATGCTATTCTGCACTGGAAGTGCAAAACACATTTGGCCAGGATGTGAAAATGACAGCTGTACTGTTCATAAGGAGGTGTGGAAAAATGGCAATGTTGAAAATCTGGAGTGGAAATATTACAAATTTGCGAAGTTACGAACGTGCATGGAAACTGCGCAACGTATGCTCGTAACACAGTCATTTTATGGACTTTCTTTACCAAATTTTCAACATAGGCATTTTAGGACCGCTACTCACAAACAGTGTCACTGTGATTTTCTTAATGTGTCCCAAACACTGATTTACCACAGCAACCTCGCTATTCTGCCCTGGAAATGCTAAAACACATTTTGGCCAGGATGTGAAAAATGACAGATGTACTGTTCATAAGGAGGTGCAGAAAAATGCCAATGTTGAAAATCTGGAGTGAAAATATTGCAAATTCGCAAAGTTACGAGCATGCATAGCAACTGCGCAACGCACGCTCGTAAAACAGTCATATTTTGGATTTTTTCCACACAATTTATAACATAGACTTTTGAGAACCCACCTCATGAACACTGGCTCTGTCATTTTGTTAATCAGTCCTGAAAGGTGATTTCACGCAGTGACCACAAAATCACCTTTTGGGACCAAATAACGCCATCAAATCAAATCAAATCAGACTTTATTTGTAAAAGGCATCTTTCCAAAACCAAGGCGCCTGTACATAACATAATAAAAATCAATAAATAATTAAACAATGTTAAAAATGTATCCAAAACGGCAACATTAAAAATCATTATACGCCTAGCTAAAAAGAAATGTTTTTAACGCCCCTTTAAAACTTTGGACAGTAGGGCAATCTTGCACCTGACGAGGTAGAGAATTCCACAGGGTTGGGGCCATAAAACTAAAAGATCTGGCCCCAGATGTCTTTAAACGAACCCTGGGAATCTCCAGCAATCCCTCGTCAGTGAATCGGAGAGAGCAGGCGGGACAGTAGGGACAAAGGAGATCTTTCAGGTAACCAGGTCTCTGATCGTGTAGGGCCTTACAGGTCAGTAAGCCGACAGTTTAGCCAGCCATGACAGTGGCTGAATTCATGAGGAGGGGTCCCAATAACCCCATGTTGAAAATTTGGTGCCAAAAATGCCTGAGATATGCACCAAAGTTGAAAAAACCCTATTTATGCCATTATACAGCTTACTGGCATTTCTTCAGTTCGCTGTTGGCTTTGAAAAGTGCAGACGTGTTCCCGGTCCACCGAAGATCATCATGCTGGGCTCCGGAGGTAAGTATGGGGTGAGGGGGGTGTGGTGAGGCAGGGTGCGCTGAGGGTGGGAGCAGGTTGGGGGAGGGGCCACCGGACTCAACGAGGGACCGTTTTCTGTTTTACAGGTCCCTTCACTAGCTGCAAAGGTTAGTGAATAGTGGGGGAAGTGTTAATGGTCTGGCCAGGTCTCACTCAGCTAATTAACTGGAGAACTGGAGGCAGAACTGAATCAGGTTTGTGGTGTGTAACCCCCCTGCAAATGGGGGTTCCCAAAAGACTTCCAGGAGCTTGCTTGAATGCTCCAAGCCTGAATGGTGTTTGGCGTTTAAGCCATTTATCAGTGAGTGTTTTTAGAACCTCTGGTACTGTCTCTTTAAGAGCTGTCTGCTTGCAGACATAATTAGTTTGTATGGGGGACTGTGTGTTTCTTTGATTGAGTACCACTCAAGCTGCTGCCAATTCACTCCATTTTTGCAGTCACTAGGAGTGCAAAGGGAACCTATCTGAAAGATGTAACTGTTTGCCAGAAATCATGTAGAGTAATAATGAAAATACAGTTTGTCTAACCTGCTTTCTTTGCAGTCAGAACTGTGTCTGCCTAGTTCCCCATTCTGGTTTTGAACTGCTGAACTGGACCAATCAGTGTGGGGTAAGCTAGCTCTAAAATGGTGCCTTGGACGAATCAGAACTTGGACTCATAATCTGAGCCAGCCACAAGAGGATTGCATGGGCAGTGACTCTGGGAGATGTAGTTTAGATTTAGGCGCCTTTTTGGACCAACAGCAGCAGTCTATTGTGAGTGACAGCCAATCCAGTCAAGAACTGGGAGGAACTCAAAGGAAGTGCCCGTTTTTTCTGTTGGAGTTTCAGTTTAGCTCTGGTAGTGAAGAAGGAAAGAAACCCTGTGCTCCTTCAGTGCACAGTTTCAGTCAAAAAACGTGTGTAAGGCCCAGAGTTCCGGTCTGCAGCTTGTGTAACTGCTTGTTAGGACTGAATCCGTCCTGTGAAAAGAATCAAAGGATCTCTGAAGAGTAGAAACCAGGCTCACCCTGTAGAAGACTGGAGAAATTGTTGAATTGCACTCGGTCTGTCAGGAACTGAATCTGCTGTGTGTTCTCCCGGGTATTGTGCAGTAATTGCGATCGGGATAGAGAAGCAGCCTGCCTGGTATAGTACTTTCTTTTTTTTACCATATAAATGTGTGAAGAGTCTCGTGGAGCTCAAGAGTAGCCCTGCTGACGTTGAAGGACCCTATCTTGTTTGGAGGTCGTGAGTACTAATTCAGGGTCGCTCCCTGTTGAATTGCCACATTAAATCCAAATGGAATCACTGTAATGCCGACTGTTTAAGCTAATTTTTCTTTTCACTGTGTGAAAGGGCCCCTACCAGCTGCCACGGTTTGGACTAGCCACTAGGGCTTGGGTACCCAGGGACAGTAACTGGTAGGGATAGGCCTGCACAGAGCCATAGGTAGATAGTAAAGTGATAAGCTAATTAACCTGATTTCCCTGTCCTTGTTATATCCCCTAAATAAATCAGAGCTGCTTGTTTCAGCAAAGTTATACTGCCTGAGGTATTTGTCTATGTTAAAGTACTGTACTGTGATTGTTGCACTGTATCTTATTTCACAGGAGGTCCCAGTGCAGGAACCAGACCTGGGGTAAGTGTATACTGTGAAGGTAATTCTGATATATTGTGTGGGCCACTAGTGGAAGAAAGAGGGTTGCAGTGTCCCAGAGGGCTGTGACCAAGATTAGTTTAACTATTGCAGACCCTGACCTCTGGGTGGAGGCACCCGCCATTGGATCCAGGCCCCTCAACCTGTTAGTGGCAAATCAGGCAGGGGTAGTAGCCCCGGGATAACGCCATCTAGGGGTTACATCTTGGAGGCTCACCGCTGGGATTGTGTGTCCTCTAGTGGCCATATTTACTAACCACTGTTAAGAAAAAATGGGTACCCGACAGAAGTGGCTGTGCACGCTGGTGGAGTGGTACTGGGAGGAGATTGACCCCAAAATGCTATGCTTATCCTGGACATCCCCTGGGTATCAATACGGACACTGTACAGGAGTACTTTCCAAGGTGGAAGGTTTACAAAACCCTGTGGTGGTGGGTGGCATGCTAATCTGCTCACCCACACTTTCCTGGCCCTAGTAGAGTTTAAGGATCCCATAGATAGCTCCAAAGTGCCACAGACCATTACCCCAGAGGGAGCCCTCACTGCCTGGAGAGTGATAACTAAGTACAGTAAGACCGGGGAATGAGCCCCACCACTGTCTGAAACTTTTGAGGAGAAATTTGCTAAATGGTTGCTGGGGAAGGAAAACTGTGGAGGACTTGAAGAAACTATTCTTGCCACCTGGGGTGTTCCTCCCCAACACCCTCTCCGCCCCAGTACCCGTAATGGTGGCTAAACCAATGCAGACTCCTATTTCTGCACCTGCCATTAGTCACGACTCTTCACAAGGTTGAGGATCTTCTCTGGCACCCTCCCACCCCCAAGGGGAGGATGACTGGGAGACCTGGATAGACTATGTTGCCCCAAGTGCTAGAATGGCAATGCTCGGAAGCCAAAGCGAAAGAGGGTTAGTGAGACCTCCGAGGTCCTGCCCTGGCTACCATCCGTCTAAACGGGCCAGTAACCCTGAAGTGACTGCACAGGCCTATCTTGAGGCCTTAGAGAATGTGTATGGGGCCCAGATTCTGATGAAGACCTATGGTGGAGAGTAAGAGATGCACAACAGTACCAAGGGAGTTGTTGTCTGTGTATGTATCTCGGCTGGAAAAATTGTTGCAAGAATGCCTCAGAAAGGGTAGTTTGCCAGCGATTGAACTGGACCGAACCAGGCTGGACAGGATCCTTAAGTCTGCCCCTTCTCAGAACTGCTGTTGCTTCAGTTACGCCTGGCAAATCGACTGGAATCCCCACCTCTTATGATGAGTTAATGAGAGAAATTCGAGGAGTTGAGAAAAGGCGACCTCGGGAGGGACCTGCACCAATAGCTGCGGCTGTGACCCGAGTGACTGAGGGTGGCCCATCAAGTGAAGTTCAGGGGCAGAGGTTGGCAGTCAATGAGTGCTCTGATAAGGAAATAGATATGCCACAATGGGGCGAACTGTTGAGAGAGATCCGGGAATTCAAAAACAGTCCCTTTATGAAGGCCACGCCTGCAAGTACGGGCTCCGACCTATATCCGACTGCATCTGCTATGGGGGTGGGGATACCCCCATGTATCTCCTGCTGATAACAGCTCCAAACTCGATTCCTTGACCATGGAAGTGGAGAAACTGACGAGATGTCTCCAAATGCTTATCACGCCCGCAGACAGAGATGGCACCAAGGTTTCCAGTTAGTAATATCCGCCCTGGCTCCCAGTGTGGCGCCCGGCCAGCTCAAACTCCAGAAAGTATGTTTTGCTATAATTGTGGGAAAGATGGGCACATGAAAGGGAATGCCGGTCCCCAAAAGACACTGACAAAGTTGCATATAGGCTACAAGGAGAGCTTGGAGAACAAATCAGTGGTTAAGAGGTGCAGAAATGATCCCAGTGAGGGCACCAAAATGCTAACTCATGTCCTTTGTGGCAAGGTCAGTTGCCCAGGCCCCACTACCGCCTCTCCAGACTGGTCCAGAATAGTGGGTCCCTCCATGGAGACCACTGTAAAGGTGAATGGAGTGTCTACAAGAGCTGTATTAGACAGTGGCTCCCAAGTGACAATTATGTTCCAGGATTGGTATCAGAAGCATTTGTCAGACGTACCTTACAACCATTAGAAGGACTGCATGTATGGGGGTTAAGTGAGAAGGCCTACCCTATTCCGGGTATATCCGACTTGGCTGTCTTTCCCCACCTCCGTGGGCTGGAGTGGCCGAACAAGTAGAGACTCTAGCCTTAGTGTGTCCCCACTGGACTGTATGATGGTGTCCTTTGTTGATTGGAACAAATGCTCATATGTTCGGAAGGCTGGCACAGTTGTGTTATGAAAACAGGGGTCAAAGACTAGTAGAGCTTTAAGAGTTCCGGCTTTAATTAAGAAGGCGATGAGGCACAGAGAGATGCTGAAAAAATAGAACCAGAGGAACCGGTCGGAATTGTATGGAAGAAGGATCCTGGGTCTCTGATCCTGGCGCCAAATGCCCAGTGTACCTTACAGGGAGAGGTCCATATCAGAAAGGATGTTAAGAATAAAATATTACTGTTGGATGCACCAGGCGATGGAAAATTGCCAGAGGGACTGCTGGTCAAGCCTAGTATTTTGCCCGCTAGAGCCCATGCTTATGCCAGAAGGGTAATGGTCCAAGTTCATAATGTGTCTGAAAGAGACATTCGAGTAAATAGAGGTTGCATCCTGGCTAATGTGCATTGTGCAGACACTGCAGTGCTGCCCAGCAGCAAGAGTACAAGGAAGAATGACAGAGTAACGCCTGACTTGTTTGATTTCGGCGACTCCCCGCTGCCAGCTGAATGGAAAGTGAGGATCAGTGAGAAGCTTGCCCAGAGAGACCAGGTGTTTCTTTAAAGGAATGGATGTAGGATGCGCAAGGAGCTGAGCACAATATCCGCTGCATGACGAAAGACCATTTTGTAGAGAGGTCTGACGCCTGCACCTGCTGACATAGATGATGTGAGACGGCATCTGCAAGAAATGTTAGCTGCTGGTGTAATACAAGAACCAGAAGCCCTTATGCTCCCCATTGTGGTAGTGAGGAAAAGAATGGAACAGTAAGGATGTGTGTGGATTATCGCACACCAAACCGGGCGGACTATCCCTGATCAGTACACAATGCCCGCATTCAGGATGCTTTGGACTGCCCAAACGGAGCAAGTGGTTCTCTGTGCTGGATCTCCACAGTGGGTACTACCAGATCCCGATGGCCCCAGAGGACCGTGGAGAAGACAGCCTTTATCTGTCGCTTGGCTTCTATGAATTCATGAGGATGCCTCAAGGGATTTCAGGTGCCCCAGCCACTTTTCAACGATTGATGGAGCGTGCAGTGGGGACATGAACTTACTTAGAGTGCCTGGTATACCTAGCTGATGTTATTGTGTTTGGCAGCTCACTGGAGGAACATGAGAGCAGATTATTTAAGGTATTGGACCGACTGGAGGACTTTGGCCAAACTGTCCATTGATAGTGTCAATTCTTTCAAACATCAGTAAAGTATGTGGACACATAGTATCCACCGAGGGAATAGAGACCGACCCAAGTAAAGTTGAGGCCTTGACCACCTGGCCACAGCCCAAAAATCTAAAAGAACTGCAAAGATTCCTGGGATTCTGTGGTTATTATCGGCGTTTCATCAAGGACTATTCAAGAGTGATCCGTCCTTTACTTAACCTTACTCAAGGGTATCCCCCAACCCACAAAAAATACCAAAAGTCAGCGTCCCTCAAGACTGAAAGAGTGTATTTTCGTCCGAGTGAAGTATTTGGGGCCCGCTGGACTCCTGATTGTGAGACTGCTTTTCATGAGATCATATATCAACTTACCCATGCTCCAGTGCTGGCCTATGCCGATCCAAGAAAACCTCACGTCCTGCACACTGATGCTAGCTTGCAAGGGTTGGGGCTGTGTTGTACCAAGAGCACGAGAATGGCCTGAGACCAGTGGCCTTTGCCAGTAGAAGCCTGACCCCATCCGCAAAAGAATATCCTGTACATAAGTTAGAGTTCCTAGCTTTGAAGTGGGCTATTGTTGACCAATTCCATGAGTACTTGTATGGGGCCAAATACTAGTAAAACTGACAATAATCCTTTGACCTATGTGCAGACCTCAGCTAAGTTGGATGCCACTGGCCATAGGTGGCTTTCTGCATTATCTACATATGATTATGCTCTAATACCGAGCAGGTCTGAACCACATAGATGCTGATGCTCTTCCCGGAGGCCTGTTCCCCAGAATATTGGGTCCATTGGCAGAACCTGACTTTCGGCACTCTGCCGGAAGTTTGACAGGAGGAAGAAATGTTCACGACGCAGTGGACTGCATGGTGGATTGCTTGGGACCCTCTGAGAATTGCATACCTGCTGCTTGTTGCCACTTTTCTGCAATAGACATTGGTGCACTGCCTCAGCTGGACAATGACAGTATTTGGCGGGCTCAATCCCACGATCCCATGATCAAAGCAGCTTTAGAAGCCCTCATGCAGGAAAAGATGTGTCCAAATTACGCCCACTGATTTGAGAACTGCACTGTTATACAAAGAAGGTCCTAAGTTGAAACTGATCAATAAACTGTTATACAGAGAAACAGTAGACAGAGGGGACAAGTGAACAAACAACAACTAGTGCTGCCTACTGCCTTTCGAGACCCAGTACTGATGTCCTTGCACAACCACATGGGGCACCTTGGTATAGACAGAACACTTGACTTGGTGAGATCCAGATTCTATTGGCCTAAGATGGGGCTGATGTGGAGCAACACATTCAACTTGTAGTCGCTCTTACAGAGGAAAGCTTTGCCCCAGAGGCTGCCCCTTGTTAACATCACCACCAGTGCACCCATGGAGCTGGTCTGTATTGATTTTCTGAGTCTGGAGTCAGATCAAAGAAATATCAGTAATGTGCTGGTGGTCACTGACCATTTCATGAGATATGCCCAAGCTTTCCCACCAAAGACCAGAAAGCATCCACTGTGGCCAAAGTACTTGTAGAAAACTTTTTTGTTCACTAGGGGCTCCACAAAGAATCCATTCTGATCAAGGGAGACTTTGAGAGTCGCCTGATCAAAGAGATGCTTTCTCTGTGGGGAGTGCTGAAGTCCAGAACCACTCTTACCACCTCTGGGGACCCACAGCCTGAACGTTTCAACCAGACTTTGCTAGATATACAGGCACCTGCACCCAAAGGACAAGCCTAGATGGAGCCAACAAATTAGCACCCTGGTACATGCTTATAACTGCACCAAAAGTGATGCCACTGGGTTCTCCCCTACCGCCTGATGTTTGGAAGAGAAGCTCGACTAACGGTAGATGTGTGTTTTGGGGTCTTCCTGATGGGGTTCAAGCTGACAACTATTTACAGTATGTGCAAAGTTAAAGGCCCAGCTAACTCAGTGCACCAACTGGCTCAAACCATGGCTGCCAAAAGAAATCTGGCCAACAAAGAAAGGTATGATAAAAAGGTGAAAGCACAGGAACTCCAGGAGGAGATCGGTATTGCTAAGAAATCTGGGACTGCATGGCAAACACAAGATTGCTGACAGATGGCACCATCTCCCTCACATTGTAGTGGGCAAAACTAGATGATCTACAGTGTACAAAGTAAGGCCTGAGAACAATTCAAAAGATGTAAAACAATGCATAGAAATCATTTACTGCCCATTGACAATCCTGATTGAGTCTGAGCCCCAGAAGATGCCCTCTGGACCAGTGACTAGAGCTGCTGCTAAGAAAAGATCAAGGAAGTCTGCACCTACAGAAGCAGAGTTAAAGTGTTCCCCTGCACAAGTCCCAGTTGAGCATGACTGTCAGTCCATATCAGAAGAAAGTGAGAGTGACTTTGAATACTATCCTTGCATCGAACTGAGTCAATTGTTTGGGCAATCCCTAGTCAATATTGGAGACAAAGCTGGGCCTTCTGGACTGTCTAAGCCCCAGCTTCGTCCCTGGAGCCAATGCTCCCAGAAAGTGAAGTGCAAAGCATCAGATCAGATGAAATGGAATCATTGCATGGTTGAACTGTTTGAGCTTCAGGGAGAAATGATGGATTGGGTCAGACTGGTGATACACCAGAACAAGAAGAGTATTTTGGGTGCCCTGACAGTCCACTGCCAGTGTCCGAAAGCTTCCATGCGAGCCAAATGTTGTGGACTCCAGAAACTGTAACTCCTGGAGCTGAAAGTGCCCCAAGTTCTAGCCTCCCTACTCCCCATGGAGACTCCCTGACAAGTGAGGACAATGCACGAAAATGAGGCTCAGAGTGCAGAGACTGTAACAGTTCCCTAGAAAGACTGGTCGAGCTGTAAAGCCTGTGGTGCACCTCAGTTATGATTCCCTAGGCCGCCAGTGGATCTGCCTCTCAATGTTGTCCATAAAGTGTTATGTGTCCCCGAGCTCATTGCCCAAACTGGGCGTCAGTGCTAACTCAGGGTGCTTGTGTTGCCCTCATTATGGTGCCCTTGCCCCATCAGCCCCAAGGTAACTGATGAGGCCCTCTCTTCAGGTTTCATGTACAAGAGGTAATAACTTGAGTTGTGGTACAATGTGTATGTAATATCAGCAGTGAGCGATTGCAATGTTTCCAGAAATGTGTTCGTAAAATGATATATTGACTAGATGATTACATGTGAGCCTAATGCAAAATGTATATGGTTGCAGTTAAAACTTATGGTGCCTTGCTTGACGCCGGGACGCCAAGCTTTCCCAGGCCAGGAAGGTAACTCTGCAAATGGGGGTTCCCAAAAGACTTCCAGGAGCTTGCTTGAATGCTCCAAGCCTGAATGGTGTTGGCGTCTAAGCCATTTATCAGTGAGTGTTTTTAGAACCTCTGGTACTGTCTCTTTAAGAGCTGTCTGCTTGCAGACATAATTAGTTTGTATGGGGACTGTGTGTTTCTTTGATTGAGGACCACTCAGCTGCTGCCAATTCACTCCATTTTGCAGTCACTAGGAGAGCAAGGAACCTATCTGAAAGATGTAACTGTTTGCCAGAAATCATGTAAGCAATAATGAAAATACAGTTTGTCTAACCTGCTTTCTTTGCAGTCAGAACTGTGTCTGCCTAGTTCCCCATTCTGGTTTTGAACTGCTTTGGAACTGGACCAATCAGTGTGAAGATAGCTAGCTCTAAAATGGTGCCTTGGACGAACCAGAACTGGACTCATAATCTGAGCCAGCCACAAGAGTTGCATGGGCAGTGACTCTGGGAGATGTAGTTTAGATTTAAGCACTCTTGGACCAACAGCAGCAGTCTATTGTGAGTGACAACCAATCCAGTCCAAGAACTGGGAGGAACTCAAAGGAAGTGCCAGTTTTTCTCTGTTGGAGTTTCAGTTTAGCTCTGGTAGTGAAGAAGGAAAGAAACCCTGTGCTCCTTCAGTGCACAGTTTCAGTCAAAAAGCGATGTGTAGGCCCAAGTTCGGTCTGCAGCAAGTGTAACTTCTTGTTAGGACTGAATCCGTCCTGTGAAAAGAATCAAAGGATCTCTGAAGAGTAGAAAACCAGGCTCACCCTGCAGAAGACTGGAGAAATTGTTAATGTGCACTCGGTCTGTCAGGAACTGAATCTGCTGTGTGTTCTCCCGGTTATTGCGCAGTAATTACGATCGGGATAGAGAAGCAGCCTGCCTGGTATAGTCTTTCTTTTTTCCATATAAGTATTATGTGAAGAGTCTCGTGGAGATCAAGAGTAGCCTGCTGACGTTGAAGGACCCTATCTTGTTTGGAGGTCGTGAGTACTAATTCAGGGTAACTCCTCGTTGAATTGCCACATTAAATCCAAATGGAATCACTGTAATGCAGCTGTTTAAGCTAATTTTTCTTTCTTTTTTATTGTGAAGATATTTCTATTTCTGCAGTTTGGACTAGCCACTGGGCTTGGGTGCCCAGGGACAGTAACACTGGTAGGGATAGGCTCAGCATGAGCCACAGGTAGACAGTAAAGCGACAAGCTAATTAACCTGATTTCCTGTCCTTGTTATATCCCCCTAAACAAATCAGAGCTGCTTGTTTCAGCAAAGTTATACTGCCTGGAGGTATTTTGTCTTAAAGAGTACTGTACTGTGATTGTTGCACTGTATCTTATTTCACAGGAGGTCCCAGTGCCGGAACCAGACCTGGGGTAAGTGTATACTGTGAAGGTAATTCCTGATATATTGTGTGGGCCACTAGTGGGAAGAAGGGGGTTGCAGTGTCCCAGAGGGCTGTGACCAAGTTAGTTTAACTATTGCAAACCCTGACCTCTGGGTGGAGGCACCCGCCATTGGATCCAGGCCCCTCAACCTGTTAGTGGCAAATCAGGCAGGGGTAATAGCCCCTGGGATAACGCCATCTAGGGGTTACAGGTGTCAGTTGCTTTGGCTTCTCAGAAGGAACTAGAAGGGGACAGGATCAGATCTGTTCCAGTACAGTAGCTGCTTTTTATTGTTTTTACAGGGTTTCTTGTGGATTTTACTTGGTAGAAGGTTATTTCTTTTCTTTCTTTCTTACTACTTCTAAGGGGCTAGCAGGGTATTGTTTTTGGGGCTGTAGGAAGTTTGAAAACTGGTTTGGTGGCTGTCAGTGGGCTTATTTGTTGGATGTTTTATTGTGTGTGAGGCTGCTGGGTGAGCCTATCTCCTTCTGATTTAAAACTATTTGGTGGAATTTACTTGGGAGTCGCTTTTGGTTGCAGGGGCTTGGAGGGCAGAAAGAGTTGATATACTTTCTCGAGTTGGGTAGATCTCAATCCCTCCCCCACCCTCTCTCCCAGAGCTCTGCTTATTTATTGGGAACACCTGCCCTGCAATTGGAGGAAAAGGCTTCAGGTGCAGCTCATGTAGTTCTAACACTGGGGCTGGATTTAAAGGCTGGGAGAGAGGAGCTTAGGAGTTGTTCACTCCTTATAAGTTTACTGTGTTGCACTGCACCTAGTAACAGGGTTACCAGTTTACTATGGGACTGCATCTAGGATTAGTGGGTAACCTGATTAGTCGGTAGAGGTAGTATCTTGGACTAGTGAGAAACCTGGTGGCTCACCCAGGAAACCTACTTGAGGAGATGGGACCACACGTCATTAGGCCGGCATCTTGGGGTGGGTGGTGGGTACAGGTTGTGGGCAGCTGCTACTGATCATTGGCTTGGAAGTTCGATGGTTGCTCAGTGTGCTACCAGCTGGCACAGCTTAGGGAAGAGGTTGTGGAGATTAGGAGACAGCTGGGGTAAGGGGGGGAGGTATGGTTGGGGAAGAGGGCAGGGGCTCTCCCACGGGGTTGCACCAAGCACTAGGGGTGGGGGCATAGGGAAAGGAGTGCAGAAGAGTATTCCGGGGTCACATAGGGACCCTGGCAGAGGGGGCCCAAAAGGAGGACACTACCAAAGAAGCAGGCAGGTAACTGGGGACCCTCACAAAGGGGGGCCAGAGGGACAACATTCTCAGGGAAGTAGGCAGATGGCTGGGCTGGACAGAAGGAAGCAAGGTGGGAGGTGGATCGGACCTTATGCTCAGTAGCAACTAATTCTCTTCTTCTGCTTGAGGATGAGGGGGTGATGTAGCCATGACAGGGGTGGTTAGAGATGAAAGGGGAGTGGGGGCAGGGAGGCGGGGCCAGATAGCAGGAGGAACAGGGGAACCTAGAATGTGGGAAAATGGGGGGAGCAGTGGATCAGAGCAGGAGGAGCAGGGGAAAGAGGGAAGAAAGCGCAAGGAGAAGGACCAGTTGGGAGGAAAGGGCAAGGAGAAGGACCAGAAGTACAAGGAGGATACAGTAAAGGGAGCTGTGGGTTTAGGCCAGGGGAGCACGACAAGCAAGGAGGGGCTGAACGGAGACCTGGAAGGAAGGGAGGACGAGCCAGGCTAGTTTAGCAGATGGGGGAGAAGGACCAGTCGCGAGCAGTGGAGGGAGGTAGCAAAGTACAGAAGGATACTCGGGAGGAGGAGAGGCATAGGATCGGAAGGGGAGGTGCCAGGGTAAAAGGAAGTGCAGGCGGCACCCAGATGAGGGAGGACAAGGGGCCGGCTGGGTGGAGGCCAGTAGAAAGGATGAGGGACATGGAAGAGGGGAAATGGAAGAAAAGGAGGTCAGAGGCACCTGTTGATGGATTCTATGATCGAGGGTATCAAATGGGATAGGAGGGGAAGCCTGGCCAGTTAGACAAAAATGTTCCCTGGACTAACGGGGTGCACAGGCCAAGCACGAGGTACATCAGCTGGCAAGGGATTGTGGGAGTTCCCCGGACATACTGGTCCACCTGGGTACAAATGACATTGAGGGAAATAGCGAGTAGAGATACAGGCAAGATTCAGGGAGCTTGCCAGGGTCTGTCATGACATGGGATGCACAATTTCCTTCTCAGAAATCCTGCCGGTGCCAAGCGCTAGTGGGGAACACAAAAGGAAGATTAGGGCGATAAACCAGTGGCTCAGGGAGTGGTGTGAGGCCAGAGGGTATGAGTTGATGGGGGATTGGGGAAGACCTGGGAGGATAAGGGCTGTATGCTAGAGATAGGCTCCCATCTTAATTTGGAGGGAGAGAGTCCTTAAGTTGAAAATAGAGGGGTTCATTGGTGAAAGGTGGGTTTAAACTTGTGAAGGGGAGGGGGAGGATGGGAGAAAAGGCAGCCGTGGGGCGTCCGACAAAGGAGGGATTCTGTCTCCACTCTGGGGGGCTGGAGGAATGCAGTGAAAAAGCCGACTGGTAAGGTGCACACTAGGGGAAAATGGAATCCCCATGGGAACACGAAGCAGGAAATGAAAGTATAGGGAAAGGGGTGGAAGGTAGTCCTGCTAAATGTGGAGCTTGGGCAATAAAATGCCTGAGCTCCAGGTGATCTGCTAACTGAGGGCCAGGTAGATGTGTGGCAGCAGTCACTGAGACCTGGGCCACCACAGGACACGACTGGGACCTGAACCTGGAGGGCTACACTATATTCAGGAAGGACAGGGGGGGAGGGAAGGGGAGGAGGGGTAGCAATAATAGTCAAAAACTGCATTGGCATAGGGGGAGTAGAGGAGGCAGAGGGAACTGTGGAGGTGATTTGGGTCAGCTTGATAACTAGGGGGGGCAAGAGAATAAAAATAGGAGTGGTGTATAGACCCCCTGCGCTGGTGGAGAAGCTGGAGGAGAGTCTGGTGGCAGATGTTGGGAGACACTGCAGATTGGTCAGGGGAAGGGTGGTGGTGTTGGAGGACTTAAACATGCCAGGAACAGACTGGGAGACTATGATGTCCTTGGTGGCCAGGGAACAGAGGTTGTTGGATGTCTTTCAAGATGCGTTCCTAACTCAGCAGGTAGGGGAACTGACCAGGGAGGTGCGGGTACTGGATTTGGTCTTGGCAGACAGTGACCAGATTGGGGGCCTGGAGGTAAGATACCCATTGGCGGGGAGTGACCATGCCAAGGTCTGGTTCTGCCTGGACCTAGGGGGGGTAGAAGGCTGCACAAAGACGGAGGTAACTGACTTCAGGAGGGCGGATTTTAAGGAAATGGGAAGGATCCTTAAGGAGCATTTGGATGTGACTGGGCCAGACATGGACGCTGACAGTAGGTGGGAAATCATCAGGAGAGGGCTGCAGGATGCTACCAGCACCTGTGCAAGAATAAGACGAAAATGCGGTAGGGCCCGAAAACCCTGCTGGTGGACCAGGGAGGTCCAGGAGGTGATGAGGAAAGAAGGCAGCCTATAGGCAATTCAAGTGCTCGAGGAGTGAAAGGGACTGAGGGAGTACGAGCCACTGATGGCCAGAAGGCCACTAGGGTAATGAGGGCTGGCCAAGGCAGGAAGGAGCAGAACCTGGCCAGAAAATGAGAGAGAACAAGGGTTCTTTAGATACATTGGGGAAAAACGAAGGGTGAAGGGCAGATTACAGGATTAAAACAGGGAGAGATGGGCACAAGACCTGGGGAGCAGAGCTGAGGTACTAAATGATGTACACTCCAGTTTTCTCGAAGGAAAATGGGGGGTTGCATCATACATGGGAGGGGGGACCCACCGATCAGCGGGTCTGGGGAGGGGAGGCACTGGCAGGAGGGGAAGGCGAGGGGATGAGGTAGCGAGGTGGAAATCACAGCAGAGAGAGAGAGAGTGAGGGAAGCCCTCAAGTCCCTTAAGACAGAGAAAGCTCTGGGGCCAGATAAATTACATCCCAGAGTGCTGAAGGAACTGGCGGATGTCCTGGCGAAACCCGTGGCGGAGCTTTTCACCATCTCTCTGAGGATAGGGTGGGTGCCCCAGGACTGGAAGGTGGCACATATAGTGCCTATCCACAAGGGGGGATCAAGGGAGGTGGCAAGGAACTACAGGCCTGTCAGCCTGACATTGGTGGTGGTGGGCAAAGTGATGGAAGGCATTGCCAAGGAGAGGCTGGGGGGGACCTGGAAAAGTCAGGGTGCCTGGACGATAGACAGCATGGATTCGACCCAGGGAAATCTTGTCAGACAAACCTTGTGGAGTTCTATGACTGGGTGACGAGTGCTTTGGACCTGGGTAGACCAGTGGACGTCCTCTTTCTAGACTTCAGCAAAGCATTTTACTTTGTTCCTCATGGGGGCATGTTGGATAAGCTGGAAGAAATGGGAGTGGGGAACCAGATGATCATATGGATAGGCAATTGGCTCCAGGACTGGACCCAGAGGGTCATAGTGGGCGGGATAGTCTCATCCCCAAGGAGTGTCATTGGTAAGGTCCCACAGGATCAGTCCTTGGGCCCTCCTGTTCAACGTCTATGTCTCCGACATAAGGACAGGTATCAGGAGTGAGATGAGTCTCATGCGGATGACTCAAAACTGAGGCAGTGGTGGATGGGGAGGAGGAGGGTGGCCTATGGGGGACCTGGAGCTCTGGAAAGATGGTCTAGAAAGTGGAAGCTGAGATTCAATGCAGGAAATGCAAGTACTACACCTGAGGGGCCAGAAACCCGACAAGTGTACACCCTAGGGGGGAAGCTACACTTGAAGGCGGAGAAGCGACCTGGGGGTGGTGGATGTCAAGATGAACAACTCGGAGACTTGTAGGAGGACAGCAGCTAAGGCCAATAGGATGCTGGGATGCATCGCTATGAGATCACCTCAGGAAGGAGGGAGTGATACTCCCTCTGTAATAACTGCTTGGGTGAGGCCGCACTCGAGTACTGTGTGCAGTGCTGGAGGCCACACTTAAAGAGGGGACATTAAACCCCTGGAGAGGGTCCAGAGGAGGGCAACCAAAATGATTTGGGGCTTGGGGGACAGGACCTATGGGGAGAGGCTCGAAGAGCTAAATATGTACACATTGGAAGACAGAAGGACCGGGGAGATGATAGAGGTCTTCAGGTACATGAAGGGTAAATAGGGGAGGAGCAGTCAGGGTGCTTTGAAGGAAGGAGGAGGGGCAACTAGAAGGCATGGGTGAAAGCTGGAGGGAAGATTCAGGGGAGAAAGAAGGAGTGCTACTTCACTGAGAGAGTGGTGGAGCCATGGAATGTGCTGCCAGGGGCTGATGGAGGCAGAGACGGTGGAGGGTTCAAGAGGGGTGGGACAGGTACAGGGAAGGATTCAAAGCAAAATCCAGTCTGGCGAGAATATCAGGAATTGGGAAGGGAAAAGCCAGAGAAGGTGAGAGGGGGCAGCAAGGTCAGCTCCCAGGGTGGGGGCTGACAAAACGAGCAGACACAAAAGACCGTTAGGCCTATTCTGCTGGCATTTTAGTATGTTAGTAAAACATCGCGGAACATTTTTTTTTTTTTACAGGGACATTTGGCAGGCAGCATTGGGCTCCAAGCATGCCACCTGAGTGTTTTTGTTTGGGGGGGCTGTAGCCAATGGGGGATTGGGCACCCCTGTCAGTACATATGGGGGGGCAAGAGCCGAGGGGGATTGGGCACTCCCCTTGGCACAAAACAAATTTTTTTGGGGGACATTATGCCAGCGGAGAGTGGGCTCCCCCATCGGCAAATTAAACTGGGAAGGGGAGGACTGAAGCCAACGGGGATTGAGGCCCCTGTCGGCAAACACTGTTTTGGGGGGGCGCATAATGCCAAGGGGGATTGGGCACCCCCTCGGCACCGGGGCTGTGTAATATTGTTTATAAACATGGCAGCAGCTTGCCACCGTGTTCACAAACAATATTACACTAGGCAAAGTACCACCCTGCAATGATGGAGTTGCTCCTCATTGCAGCCAGAATGCTGATGCACTTTTAATGACGTACTGATTGCAGAGTGAAAACATTTTAACTTCGGTGGCACTTTTGGAAACCAGTGGCATCAGCAAATTGTACCTCCATTGGTCTACCAGTGCCAAGCCCCCAAATGCAGTGCCTCCGTTGGCTGCCACATTGTCGCACCTCCACAACCCGCTTCTCTGCTAAGCTGCCACATAATGTTTCTTGTGCATGCACGCAAACAAACATAAAAATGGGATTTCACATGATGTTTACACTCTAAAATAAATCACTCAGTCCTAACAGGTTTATGATGCAAGTCTCTGCTCTCTTTCCCTGTGGCCAGATACTTAGAACATAGTGACATACATACAGTAGGTCATGCCTGAAACCATCATCTTTATACCTAGTGCACTTACCTGGTAAGCAAAAATAAATAAATATATAATACTTAGCAACACAGTAATTTAAAGAGGACAGGAAATTATTTCTAGATGAAAGCTGTTTATAATGTTCCCATTTACAGAAATTATATACAGAAGCCTAACTGATCCAATTTAACTACTGTACACCTGCATAAACAAGCATTTGTCAATGCCGAATGTTGTCACGTTGGCATTGGCAGTGGCGGAGCTAGAGATGCATAGCACTTTGATTTTGTTAATGTATCTCAAAGGATTTTGCCTCTTGACACATTAGGCAGCACAGCTCTCGAGTAACGTTTAAGGCGAGCTGTGAAAAATGGCAGCTGGACTGTTGATAAGGAGGTGTGCACAAATGCCAATGGTGAAAATGTGGCATGAAAATATTGCAGATTAGCGAAGTTACAATGGTGCGTGGAAACTGCGCAATGCACGCTTGCAACACAGTCATTGTATGGACTTTCGGGACCAAATTTTCAACATAGGCTTTTTAGGACCACTGCTCATGAATAGTGTCACTGTCATTTCCTCAAACTGTCCCGAAAACTGATTTTGTGCAGCGATCGTGCAATTCTGCACCAGACATGCGAAAACACATTTCAGCCAGCTGTACTGTTCATAAGGAGGCATGGAAAAATGCCAGTGATGAACAGCTGGAGTGAAACTAATATAAATTCACAAAGTCCACTGACGTGCATGCAAACTGTGCTGCTTCCTTTCATGCAGCTATAATTTATTGACTTTCGTCCCAAATTTTCAACATAGACATTTTAGGACATCTGCTAATGAACAGTGTCACTGCCATTTTCATAATGTGTCTCGAACACAGGCTTTCCACAGCGACCACGCTATTCTGCGCTGGAACTGCGAAAACAGATTTGGTCAGGATGTGAAAAATGACAGCTGTACTGTTCATTAGGAGGTGCAGAACATAGGCACTGTTGAAAATCTGGAGTGAAAATATTATAAGTTTGCGAACTTACGAGCGTGCTTGCAAACTGTGCAACGCATGCTCGTAACACAGTCATTTTATGGAGTATTGTCACCAAATTTTCAACACAGGTATTTTAGGACCTCTGCTCATGAACAGTGTCACTGTCATTTTTGTAATGTGTCCTGAACACTGATTTCACACAGCGACTGAGCTATTCTGCGCCGGAAGTGCAAAAACACATTTCAGCCAGGATGTGAAAAATGACAGCTGCACAGTTCACAAGAAGGTGTGGTAAAATGCCAATGTTGAGAATCTGGCATGAAGCCAATTGCCTATCATCACTCAAGGAGGGATTACACCCTTGCCAGATTGCTATATAGATTTTACTGGCCTGGAATTCATGAAGATGTTGCTACCTTTTATAATTCCTGTGCTGAGTGTCAGAAAGTAGCCTTAGTCACTAGAAAAGACAAGGTGCCCCTGGTTCTCCTATCCTTGATAGATTTGCCTTTTGAGAGAATTGCTGTGGATGTGGTTGGTCCTTTAGACAAAAGTAAAAAGGGTAATAGATATATCCTGGCAGTATGCGACCAAGCTACTCAATACCCAGAAGCAGTTCCAATGCGTACTATTACAACTTCAAAAGTGGCAGCAGAGCTTGCAAAAATTTTCAGCAGAGTGGGCATGCCTAAAGAAATTATTACTGATCAGGGTAGTAATTCTGGTGCTGCATTGCTTAAGGAGCTATACAGACTACTAGGTATCACTGCCATAAGAACCTCCCCCTATCATCCTCAGACAGACGGTCTTGTTGAGCATTTTAACCAAACCCTAAACCCCATGTTAAAAAGGTGGGTAAAACGGGAAGGGAAAGACTGGGACCAATACTTGCCTTACCTACTTTTTGCTTACAGAGAAGTGCCACAGGCATCAACAGGGCTTTCAACATTTGAAATGCTGTATGGTAGGCAGCCAAGAGGGCCACTGGATGTGATAAAAAAAAAACTTGGGAAGATAACCCCACTCAGAAACAATCTATAACATCTTATATGTATGACCTAAGAAAGAAGCTGGCAAAATATGTTGAAATTACCCATAGTAATCAGGAAGAGGCCCAAAACCAGAAGATGGTATATTATGACCATGGGGAACCAGATGATTGGGTGGGGAACCAGATGATCAGATGGATAGGAAATGGGTGGGGAACCAGATGATCAGATGGATAGGCAATTGGCTCCAGGACAGGAGGTTGGCGGGATAGTCTCATCCCAAGGAGGGTCATTAGTAGGGGTCTCTCAGGGATCAGTCCTTGGGCCCCTCCTGTTCAATCAGGTTTCTGTACAAAATTGCTCCCATCCTTGACAAGCATCTGGCAACAGCAGGTAGTTTGTTGCATGCTCCAGTAAACAAAGTGATTTCAAAACAAGGAAACATAATTTCAGGAAGGAGTCAATATGTTCGTACAGGATGTGAATGTTGTCACTGAAAGCTTTCCAGTTACAGAGAAATGATTCAAAGATGTTCAAGTGCATCTTAAGGAAGATGAGGTCTGTAAGGAGACAGCTACCTATTGTCTAGAAGGCTGGCAAGACAAATCTAAGATAAACAGTGCCACAAAACCTTATTGGTCTGTAATGGGGGCACTGGCAGTTTAACAAGGGCTTCTCCTGACAGACTGCGGATTAATTATTCCATCATTATTGTGCTCTGAAATCCAGGCAATTTCCATGATTGCCAGCAAGGTGTCTGAAAGTGCAGTGAGCGAGCTAAACAAGTTGTTTGGTGGCCAAGTCCTAGTGAGCAAATGAAATGAATTGTTGAGAGCTGCAGTGACTGCTTCATGGAATGCCTAAACTGTGCTCAAACCATGAGACTGTGTGCTTCCAGACCATCCGTGACAAAGGTTGGTACAGACTTATTTGAGTGGAAGGGCATTACCTAACTACTGGTGGTAGATTACAGTTTCAGATTTTTGGAGGTTTCTAAACTGGACAAGATAACGTCATCAGCAGTTATCTAGCACTTGAAATCCATTTTTGCTTGCCAGGGGATTCCTGAAACTCAAATAATTTCTGACAATGGTTTACAGTTTTTCAACCAACTTCACTGACTTTACAAAAGAATGTTGTTTCAAACTTGTCACCAGCAGATCAAGGTTTTCTCAGAGCAATAGGGAAGCAGAGCATGTGCTCAAACTGTGAAAATTAAGCAATATGACATGACAGGGTGTGCATTATGGTGATTTAGAAAATGGGTTAGAGAATCCCTGCTCTCTGATTGGCAGAGAGCACCCACCACCCAGGCAGGTATCAGGCAACAGAGACCAGTTAATAACTAGTCCCTGTACCTGCTTGCCTGTTTACTCCCCCCCCCCCAAAAAAAAGAGAGAGCCATCGCATACTCACATTTGAAATGGGTGCCATTTTTATTCTTGGTTAGTGGGAGAGAGGCACCCCGCTCCATGTAGAAACTTAATCAGTTCACAGGGCTTAAAATTAGAAACTCTTTTTTAAAACAATAGAGAACTTAAGTGCAATTGCACTTTTTACAGATCTCTTATGTGCTGTAATGGAGCCACACTCATTAGAAAAAACAGCAGCGCTCACAGCACTAACAACCATGCTCATTCCTGAAGTCAGCAGCGCTCACTGTAAATGGTGTGAAGGTTTATCGGTATAACTATGCCTGGTGTCTGTCCCTAGTTTCCTACAGGTAGAATAAACAAAGCAAATCTTTAAAGTGCCTCCAACACCAAAGGAATGACTGTTAGAAATACAACATGCACACAATTTAGCTTATATTTCATACATTTTCCTGCCACTCATACCTTATTATTTAAGAAATATTCATGAAAACAGTATCTCTGTTGCTTATACTTCATCTGTTATTGCATCTGTCCCCCCTCCAAACACAAGATGTGGGTCACTGTTTCCATAATTATATAAAAATAACACAAACTTTCTTAAAAGCAGAGCCACTGCCAGTGCTACGGTGCTCACCTTTAGTTGATGGCACCAGCAGCTTCTTGCACTGCATTCCTTGTGGTGCTCTCTGCTCAGTCGTTTCTAAACACAACCTTTGCACAAAGAAAACCAATGTGCCACAAGCACTGCTGGGTAGCAACCAGGCTCTTTGTAGGGGTTGGGGGGAAGACAACAATCAGGCTCTGAAACCTAACAACAATAGCACCTTCTGCTGGTAATTGTACCTGTAGAGGGACTACTTTACAATAAATCTCTCAGTTTTAATGATTTTCTATATTTCTTTTTACTTTTTTCCTAAACAACACTCAACATATAACCATTTTCTAAGTGCAATAATACCCTCCAGGATGGGCGGTATTAGGCTGTACCAGACCTTCATCTAATAAAAATATAATAATAAAACTTTATTTTTAAGGAGCCTTTCTAAAACTAAGGCGCCAAACATGGTGAACATATCATACACTACAAATTCCTTAAAAGATATAAAACAAGCATAAAATCACAATAATCAAACCAACTTCAATCAACAAATGCCTGTGTCCATAAATAACTTTGTAAGGCCTGTTTAAATCCCTCCACGGTCCTGCACTCACATAACTGATGGAGTAGAGAATTCCAGAGGGTGGGAGCAGCGAACATAAAAGCTCTAGCCCCAGCAGATTTAAAATGCACCCTCGGTATCTCTAGCAACCCCTCGTCAGCTGAGTGAAGCAATCACACAGAGCAGTAAGGAACCAGGAGCTCTTTCAGATAGTCTGATCCCTGTCCATGCAGGGCTTTAAAAGTCAATAAAATGACTTTAAAGGTAATCTGCCACTATAACGGCAGCCAGTGCAGTCCGCGCAGCACCGGAGAAATATGACTAAACCAAGATGTACCAGTCAAAAGTTGGGCTGCAGCATTCTGCACCAGCTGGAAGTGGTGGATTTCCACCCCAGATAGCCCTAGGTATAAGGAATTGCAATAGTCTAAATGTGTGGAAACAAAAGGCGTGGGTCAGCTTAGGAAGATCACCGGGGGAACTAGGTGCTTAATCCTGGAGATATTTCTCAGATGGTAAAACGAGGATTTGACGACGGCAGACACCTGAGCATGCAGGGTAAGCCCATCGTCAAAAATTACCCCAGGTTCCGCACCTGTTCACAGGTCAGGAGAGGGTCACCCCTGAGCCAAAGCCCAGAGGGCAAACCTACCCCGACCCCCCCCCCATCTGAGACACTGGATCCACAACCAACACCGCAGTCTTATCAGAATTCAATTTCAGCCAACTCGCATCCATCCACTCCTGGATTTCATTGAGGCAGTTATTAAAGATCGAGACAGCTCTATTCCGGTCAGGTGCAAAAGAAAGGTAGAGCTGGGTGTCATCAGCATAGCAGTGAAACCTCAGCCCATACCTTCTTACAATGTCTCTGAGGGGCAGCATATAGACTGTGAACAACATGGGGGACAATACTGAACCCTGAGGAGAGCCCCACATGACAGAGCAACTGGATCTGAGGAATTAACCCCAGATACCACTCTCTGTGTTCTTCCGGTGAGGTAAGATGCAAACAATCTGAGGACTACACCAGATAGGCCGCAGATGTACCTCAGATGATTCAGCAGTACCCCATGTTCTACAGGGTCAAACGCTGATGGCAGATCAAGAAGGACCAAGATGGAACGGTTCTTCTGATCCCTAGCCATCAGGAGATCATTGAGCACCCAACCCAGCGCCATCTCGGTACTATGCCTCTTTTGAAAACCGGAATGGAGGGGTTCATAGATGTCATGGATGGTCAGGTGGTCCTCCAGTTGAATAGCCACTACTTTCTCAATCATCTTCCCTAAAAAGGGAAGATTAGAGATTGGTCTGTAGTTAACATGGCATTCAGGATCCAAAGAAACTTTCTTCAGAAGGGGTGTAACCACCGCCTCCTTCTGGGAGCTGGGAAACTCACCTGTTTCCAAGGAGCACCTGACTATCCATGTAAGGACCAGACCGATGGAAATAATACAACCCAAAATCAGGGAAGTTGGTCCAGGATCCAAACTACAGCATGTAGGGTGCATACCCTGGACAATCCGCATGACATCCACGAACACCGGTTGATTGAAAGTACTCCAAGAAAACTGAGGGGTGCTAACCACATGCAGATCCACAGCAATGCCAGAGTGTGCTGGTTGGAGCGCCACCCTGACGTCGACCACCTTATTTGCAAAGAATCGAGCAAGCTCCTCGCACTCAATCTGCGAAAAAACTTTCCGCACATGTAGACAGGCTGGGTTGCATAGTCTGTCCACAGAGCAAAAAAGCTGAGCTGGTCGAGTCTGAGCTCCAGTAGTTTCCCTGGACAGGATTTTTGCCTTCTTACAGGAAATTGCTGATTGATAGGCATCATAATGCTCCATCAATTTGAGGTGATCGGCATCCAAGGAGGATCTCCGCCAACAACGCTCTAACCTTTGTCCCAGTCGCCCCATCTCCCTCAATATCCTATCAAACCATGGGGACTGAGGTTGAAGGGGGAGGGGACGAACGCGGACTGGAGCAACAGAATCCAGGGCCGCCACAATGGCCTTATTATAGGCCATGACGAGTGCCTCTGGATCGTTGTTTGCTACTGGAAGGGACAATAGATCAAGTACTGCTGCCAGGCCTTCGGAACTAATTCCTCATAAAGGGTGACACCTGACCATTTATAAGGCCCTCCGCTTGTGGCGTTGTGCCTCAGTACACCCATGGGTGGTCCGGTATAGCCTGATACCACCCACCCTGTTGGGAATTATTACTTACGTAATCACATGCCTCAGGTACATTGTTAGGCATGAAACACAGCCAAGTGCCATTAAATGCTTCTAAGAAGTGTGATTATATCACCATAATGGCACACCCTACAGTGTCTTATTGCACGTGTAAAATAGCATTTAAATATTTTACTTAAAATTAATGAAAATTAGACATTATTTAAAAAGATAAATAATGGGACCTTTCACTGAAATAAGCTTCCATATTAACTCTGAAGACAAAATTAGTCCATATTCTGATAAGGGAGGAGCATAGCTAAAAACAATAAAAGACAATGAAGACCATGTGTGGAACATATTTTTTATTTTTTTTTATTTATTATTTTCCTCCCAAGCCGCCTGCCACCCAGTACTTTCGGCCCAGTCACAGGCCACGGACTTCCACTCCTCAAACTGGCCGCGAGCCCTCCGATACCCCATGGCTTTCCCCCACGGCAGGGCTGCGGCACTCCCCCTACATGCTGCAGTCTTCGGGACAGGTCAGGGGGCTGGCCTGAGGAGCTGATTGAAGCCGTGGCGGACTTCACTGAAGGCGGCTGGCAGCTGTCCATTTTTCTTTTTTTTCTGGGGGAGGCGAGGTCATGCAATGACGTCCGGCGTCCTCCCCGCCTCCTGTATGTACTAGTGGCGGTGGCTGTGTGACTCTGCCAAGGGTCATCAATGCTCCAGGAACTTCCCCACCCTCCCCCCAGAGAAGGACAGCAGTCCTTGGGATGCTCTATCCTTCTCCCCCAGCCGGCCCTCCAGCGACCCTGGTCCGTTCCCGAACCCAGTTCGCCAGCGTCGCATGCGGAAATCCAACCGCTGCACCAAGGGGCCGGTGTGGAACATATTTTAATTAGAAAAGAAACATATTTGTTACCTTATTTGCATTTTAAATCAATACAGGGATAGTATTTTAATGGAAATGTGTTCAAAACATTTGAACCTGTCACATTGCTTTTTTTGGGGGGGGTTAGATTTCACCTGAAAACACTCATATATGATTCAAGATGTATGTGCTTTTATGAACTTCAGGAATATACATTTAGCTGTTTGGGTCTTCCTCTGTCTATACAGCTGTGTTTTTCAACCTTTCCTCTCTTTGTTTTTATAAAATGGGAGTGGAAAATCCTGTATTCTGATTGGTTGTTAGCTGTGCATTAGAGGTGTCTCATGCACGGCTAAAAACAAGTGCTGTCAACTTGGATGCAGCACCAAAACAAAATCACTGTGCACAGTTTATAATCTTAAATTTATCTTAAATTTATTTAGAATTGTAGCAACTGCCATTTTGTTTAAAACACCTGTACAGCCTTACACACAAAGCTAGTTTCCTGCAGATTCATACTCCTCTGCAATATGTTAGTACTGTGATTGTCATAATTGTGACACAAGACATTATTTAATTTTTGGACTCCCATTCATAGCCCCTCCCACAGCTGCCCGTTCACTCACTCTTTTTTTTTTTGTCCCTTGCAGTCCCAAAACTCTCTTGCTCCATTGCTTACTATGCTTAATGTGAGCCACCAGCAGTCTTTGAGTAACACCCTACATTTCACAGATGCTGCAGAAAAGCAGCTAGTGAATTAATTTTTTAAATACTGTATCTTACCAGTAGTCACAGCCCAAGTCACAGCTACTCTCTCTGCTGAAGAGGTCTCATGTTTCCTCTCACACAATCGTGCTCACCTGGTTTCTCCTCTTATAATGTTTACCAGCAAAATGTTTAAAAATATTATTGAATGCTGCAAAAAAACTGCTCCATCACACATGGAGGGTATGGAATCCAAATGTTGAACAACAAAACTGGCAAGAACACCACACTCCTCAGAAGGTGTACAAAAGGTTTTAGCTCTAGAATGAAACCGGTCAGGGTTCAACCTGAGCATCAGTTCTCCATTACACCTTCTGAGGAGTGCGGTGTTCTTGCCATTGTTTTTGTTAAAAATATTGTCACAAATTTTCAGTTTCAGTTACAAACAGCTTCAGTGTGCTTGTGTGTGTCTGGGGGGAACAGGATGCCATGACAACCAGCTACAGCTACAGATATGGTGGCCACAACAGGTCAAGATATTAAATCTAAAAAAACAAAACAAAAAAAAAACACCAATGCAGGTGGAGGAACTATTTTACATTAAAATACATTATTGAGTTTATTTTTTACTATTTTAAACTGAACATTTTAATTTTTACATCCATGTACAATACGCAATCCTATTTTGTAAGCTAAATAAGTAGGTCTGCAAGTTTGGCTCTCCCAAAAAATCGAACAGCTCAGATGTCAGATATTTGAATATTTTTGGACTGTGGCAAACTACCAGGGGAAACAGGTGGACTTTTTGGTTTGACTGATTCACCGTGGTCTGAATGGTGCAGACCGGGTAAACCAGTTGAACTGCGGACCGTGGTTCATAACTGCCACAAGACATGTACCCAGAATGCTGATAACTGAGTATAATAGATTATTATGAATTTCTGCATTGAAGTTTCAGTGGGCAGTGTGGAATATTACCTGTGCCATGTGAGACAGGGTTTCAGAAAGGTAAAATGAGTGACGTACCTCGTAATGTGTGACAGCTGAGAGGTATGCCTCCTGCTTATTGCTTACATAATGCACAGTCATCCTGGTCCTAAACCTGACTAGATTTGTTTGTAGCTGCATAACACAATCAGCAAATCAGTTGCCCTAGAACCAGAACTGACCTTCCATCACAAGCAATGCTGCTCCCTTTACTTACTAAAAACCTTCAACTAGGTCCTAAAAATAAAACTACCTTAAATAAAATAAAAAAATAATTAAATGCTGTTTCTCTAATCATCATACTCTACACACATAAATTAGAAACATTAAGTACTGTTCATAGTTTTCATTACTAGTGTTTCTTTGCTGACAGTGAAAAATCTTCATCCTATCTTTACCTGCTTGTCGGGGAAATCTCTGCTACTTACCATGACAGAGATTCAATTGAGAGTCTGGCTCCACATGAGGCCTTTATTTTGTGTGTGTGTGTGTGTGTGTGTGTGTGTGTATGTGTGTGTGTACAGCATGTTGAGAGAGGAACATTCTTCCAGTGGAATTGTGCAGAATTCTGAATCCCTGTATTCCATGGTAATCATTCCATATGTTGAATGTGGGGAAAGACAGATAAAAAAAAGCATGATGAATAAAGAAGGAAATAATACTATATGCTATAATAATGCATGATCAGTTGACTGGTTTTACCCAATTTCATTTCTTTGATTTTAGACCCATTTTATAAACATGCTTAAAAAGCAAAAGCCCCTTACCTGGCATTACTACTCTATATGTCCACACCTTTACAGCATGGATACAGTCCATCTGAACTGTTGAATGGGAGGAAGTTGGGAGCAACATCGCCAGTGCACCTAGCTTACCTGACACCATTGTTGATTACAATCTACATAGTAGAGTCTGAGACCTTACAAAACTACAAGATGGATATCAGGTATGACTTTTTCTATACTAGTTTTTGCCATACAGAAATTAAAAGTGGAGTGGCTACCGCCCCTTCCGCCCCCCCCCGGTTACGGCACCTATGTCTACTGATGCAGTTGTAAGATATACATCTACACCACATTCCTACATGACTGAAACATCAACTCGTATGAACATATAACAATAGTCAGCAGAAAAAGGCTTATGATCTATCTAGTCTGCTTGCATTTGCAGACCCCCTAGTATCTAAGTAGGATTCATCCCCTCCCCGCAATCCACTTCTCCCTCCCATTCGACACCCCCCACCTCCCCTCCATGCAATTTTCAATTTTACCTTGACCCAGCCTCTCTTGAAGCTGTCTACAGTCTTTAGGGAGACAACTTCCTCTGGTAACTCTTTACACTTTGCCACCACCCTCTCAGTGAAATAGTGTCTCCTCGTTTCCCTCTTGAAGCAACCTGCCTCCAGTTTGGGCCAGTGTCCCCAGTGATCCTTTTTTTTTTAACTCTATTTTTGCTCCTTCAGTCTGAGGCATCTCTCGGAGGTTTCTTCTTGACTCAGCCCTGCTACTCCCCACCAAAACCCCCCTAGTGGTTCTGCTTCCACTAAGGTTGAAGAGATTCTCAGAGTTCACTTTGTTGAAACCCCTAAAGTATTTCAAGGTTTTGATCATGTCACTCCTCTACCTTTTATCCTCCAGGGGGTACATGTTGAGATCCATGAGTCTCTCTTCATAAGGCCTGCCTTGTTGTCCCTGGATTAGCTTGACTGCCGTACTCTATACTGTCCCCAGTAAGTTGATGTCTTTTTTAGGTGATGGCTCTAGTATTGCACACCATACTCCAGATGTGGCCTAACCAGTGACCTGTACAGTGGCAGGAAGACCTCCAACTTCCTGCTGGTTATACCCTGGGCTATACATCCCAATATCCAATTTGCTTTGACTGCTGCTGTCTTGCAGTGTGCTGTGTGCTTCAGGTCTCTCACAATGATCACACCCAAGTATTTCCCCCCTCTGACTTGGTGACCTGCACATCTCCCGGCGAGTATGTGGTGTCTAGGTTCTTTGCCCCCAACTGCATTACTTTACACTATTTGGCATTGAATACCAGCTGCCAAATACCTGACCATGTCTCTAGTTTGGCTAGGTTCTCCCCAATGTTCTGTTGCCCTTCTTCTGTGTCCACTCTCCCACAGAGCTTTGTGTCATCTGCAAAGAATCAGATTTTGCCTTTTACCCCATCTGCAATGTCGCTGGTGAAAATGTTGAACACTGGGCAAGCACTAAGCCCTGTGAGATCCTGCTAGTAATAGGTCTAATATCTGAGAATTCACCCCCCCCAACCACTACCTTCCGGTTTCTATCGTGTAACCAGTGTTTTACACACCTAGCCGGTTTCTCCCCTGCCCCCAAGTCCTCCAGCTTATTTAGTTAGTTATTTTATTTTGATCATTTTCATCTTCTTATCAATCTCCTGTGGGGAACAGAGTCAAAGGCCTTGCTGAAATCTAGACACAGTATGTTTAATGATTGGCCTCTGTCCACTGTCCTTGTTAACCAATCAAATAAATCAATTAGGTTGGTCTGGCAGGACCACCCTGACACAAACCTGTGCTGTCTGTCATGATGGAGTCCATTTTCATCCCAAAAGTTTATCAGTCTTTCCTTCAGCTTCCCCACTATCAACGTCAGATTTATCGGCCGATAATTATCAGGGTCGGCCCTCGGCCCACTCTTATGTAGCGGTACTACATGCGTTGTTTTCCAGTCCAGGGGTACCACTCCAGTTTCTGCAGAGATGTTAGAGAGGTCCACCGGGGGCCCATCAGCACCTCAGCTAATTCCTTCAGAACCCTCAGATGTATGCCATCTGGTCCCTGGGACTTGTCCACTTCCAGAGCCTTTAAACTCTTCCTCACCCTCTCAATTTCGACCTCCCCAGTTCTTTTAAAGTTGTATATGAGGGTTAAAGAAAAGTAACAATTTAAGATATAATGATGGAACTACAGAAATAGCATTCTGTTATGAAAATTATTGAGTAAACTCAAAAATGCTATTGTTCCCAGAAAGAGGGGTGTGAGGTAAATATATAGTTTAGCCGGCAGTGGGAGTTCTGCTAAGGTAGAGAGTAAAGGGACAGAACAAAGAGACTTTTAGAGGTTACACAGGCCAAGGAATAAACAGTCTGGAGCAGACCTACATGCGTTGTCCAATAAAGCCAAGTCCTATTCATTCTACAGAGGAAGTGTTTCTTTCTAAGTTCAATAACCCTACACCCTCCAAAACATTTTTGGGGAAAATTGTGATGGCCTTCCAGGAGGAAAGCGATTTACAAATTCAGGGGCATCTCAATTAATGAGGTCCTTCTCAAGTCCATGAGCACCTAGGGACTCCTCCAGAAGGCTTAGGAGTCAGAGAGGTTGTCAGTAACCCTTTGACCCCACTGCCCCTCCATCACAAGTCAGAGGTGATGGAGATGGCTGCCTCAGCTATAGTCCACAGGCAGTCTTTCCCAAAAGGTCTTTATTTACAATACTATAGCCTTTTAACATTACTCTAGGCTCCAGAGAGACAAATCCTCATTCAGTGTGCCCAAGTGTTCAGTTTAGTCAGGGCAGCAACTGGGTAATTTGTAATTCAGCCAGGAGTAAGGGTGAGCAAATGTGGACACTGTCAACTTTGGTTCAGCTACAGTTCTGAACAACTATCTTTGGTTGGGCTTTAACACTTTGGTTAAAAATACTTCACGTCTTTGCTGTTGGGATTTAGCAGGCTACAAATAGAGGTAAGTGACACTCTCCACCATTCTTCACCTACCCCAGTTAATCCCAATCCCTTTTTCTCTCACCTGATCCTCAGGTCGATATTTTTTAAAACCTCAGTCAGCACCTGACACATTGGCAGGAAGAAAAAATTACTGCCAGCAGTGAAACTCGGCACACAAGAAGCTCTAGCTGCTCCTCTTTTAAGATCTCACGCTGTCGCACCTCACAGGGTCAGAGGTCTTTTGCCTACCGTGCCCCCCTCTGGTTCAGCTCAATTGCCAGTGACATACTGCATCATCTGCCAAGAACTTAGGTGCCTTCAAAAGAATGCTAAAAGCGGATCTGGTATCTAAGTCCAGCTGTGACTGCTACAGCTAACTTCCATACTAGTATTAACAATATTTATTTACTGGTACCCCACCCTCTTTCTCATCTGCCATTCCATTCACCTCCCCCCGTCCCCACCCCCTACCCTCTCCTGCTTCACCTCATCCCTTCACTATCTGGTTCTCTCACCTCAGGTAACTCTCCCCTTATCTTGAGTTCCACCTCTGATATATAGCCTGGTGGCTGCGTTCAATAGTCTGTTTTTGCCTCCGCTACCATGCTACTTGACAAGGCCTCTGGGCTAATTCCTGTTTAACCCCCTTCCTCTCTTTCTTCTGCACCTCACTGAAGTATATCCTACTACTCAGAACCATACCCCGGTGTCTGCCTTCAATGAACTGCCCCTCCTTTGCTTCTTTGCTATCTGACGAAGCCTCTGGGCTGATTCCAGCTTCTTCCACCTTTTACTTCTCCTCTCCTCCTACCCCTTTTTCCCTAGCACTTAGATATCAGGGAACTTACTCCTAAAGTGCTTAGTAATGCATTCATAACTATCTGACTAGCATGTGATTGTCTTCCCTCATATTTGTCTTGGATTTATACCATTTTGCAATGTATCTACTGTTATTGTTGCTGTCGTTAACTTCCATAACCCCTCCCTCTGTTAGCCCTTTAGATCTCCACTGTTATTGTACTTGTTCATTTTTATTTGACATGGAACCAATGTAAAGAGCTCTGCTCAAAGATGTAATCCGAATCATAAATAAATACAATTTAAAAAAAAAAAGATGGCAAAACATAAACAGTCCAACTTTCAAAGTTTATTTTTAAATACAACAATTTAGTTTTACATTTAAACAGTTACGGCATTTAAGAGAGCTCCCTCTGTACTGCTAAGTGACTGCAAAGTGGAGTCTGAAATAACATTTCCTGGCCGGTCGCAAGCTCCATTTCACTCGGACCCAGCACAGGCTACGCACAGTATATACAAGGGCTGAGCTGCTTAAAGCCACAATGTGACGGCACCATCTTTCATGTTCACACAGGGACTATGGATACTGCATTACCATACCTGGATTTACATTTACATCACTGGAAACTAGTCATGTTTGAAAGGCAGAACACAGGGCTGGAACATGGCAAGTGGAGGGCAAAAGCAGTGCCCAGAGATATAACTTAAGGTAAGCCCCACCACCTTGGGGGGAAGGGGTGACACAGACAGCAACAACCAGATCACCGGACAACAAATGGACCACCGCACAGGCCAATCCAGTGGTCTGGTTGTTGCTGTTTGCTTTTACCTGTAGATGTACTCCAATAAAGTGATACTGGGAAATCATTACCATGAGTTGTGAGACTGGACCTTGCAAGTGCCGTACTCTCAGTTTTGATGTCTTGAAGTATACGAACTGTGCATATGTAACCCCCCTCCAATTTGGGGTTTATCTTAATTTCTTCCTGGGGTCCTTAAATGCCCACTGTCAGGCTGGTGTCCCATCTCGGTGTGATCCTGTTTATTTGTGTGAGAGTGCCATGTTAAGACTTCGTGCCTGTCCCTTTAAAAGACTATTTAATCTGTGTTAAGTGAATGGTCTGAGCTGGGTCCGAATGTTTTAGGGCTTGTGATCGGCCAGCCACCACTCTGATTTGCTGCATTCTGCAGTCAATATTTGTGCAGAGGGAGCCTGTATGGAAACTGTGCTTATTTACTGTTTATATGCTGTTATATTTGAAGTGGAGGTGTTTGTTAACCTGCTTTCTTCGCAGCTGTGCACTTCTAATGGAAGCCACCATGTTAAGTCTGGGACTTCCAGTAACTGGACCATTCAGACTCTGGGGGCCTAAAATGGATCCTGGCACAAGTGTCTCGTGGGAAGGAAAACTGTAGTTTTTGTAGTTTTTAGGTTAGCGCCAAAACCAACCTGGAGGGGGAACCCTAACTGTGACTGACAGTTTCCTCAGCCACTCTGAATGCTGGATTTACAAGGGAAATCCCCAGTGCTACAAGACTATTAGTCATTGGATCAGTTAGAGCTGGAGGTTGAAGTGTGAACAGCTCAAGCCTTTGAGCAGCTGAAGGAGCGTAGGGGAATTGGCAGGAAGAGGCCTACCTTGCCTCCCTGCCATGTTTCTTCTGCCTTGGGACTGCCTATTGCAGAAGTTTGAACTTTCCAATTAAAGTTGGGACTGCGGCAGAAGACAGAAGGAAGTGTTACCAGTGCTACTTGTGATTTGGACCGAAGATTTGCTCCTATGAAGCAATCGGCCCAGCTTGTGTGCGAGACATCCTCGGATTGAAAGGTTTTCTCAGTGAAGCTGCTGAATTGCAACCTGACTGTATCCAAACTGTTCACAGTCGTGACTGTCTATTTTGAATGTGCTGAATGTGTTACGTGGTTCGAGACTTGCTTGCCCACGGCCAAACCTGTTACGCCAGCTGGAGGCTTCACCAGCAGAAGATTTCGAACTTTGCCCATCTATTCATCCTGCTTGGGCCTTGCCAATCTGGCCCAGCCTGAAATTCCTGCACCAGAGACTGTTTCAGCGAGAGATCGGCTTTGGGGTTCCAGCCCCTGTGCAACAACAACTCGCAGGTTGCAGCCACCTGGAGGAAAGGCCATGAAGGAGAGGTGCGTCGTGTCAGCCCTGCTTCCCTATGCTCATCCGTAAACACCACTAGGTCTCCATATCACCTGCATTCCAGCAGAAACCTGGTAGGAGAGTACAATCAGGGTAGCTCCCTGCAACAAATATTTAGATCATCTGTGGTACCATCTAATTGCTTCTGTTTTCTGAGTTTTGCAAGAGGCTGATCCTTCCGACTCAGATTACAAATAATCATCTGGTTGTTTTGTATGTTAACTGCCTTTTCTTTTCATCAAGGGCCCCAACATCAGCTGCAATGCCGGACACCCCCAGGCAAAGCCTCTGGCGAGCCAGAGTTTCCATTCTAGGTACCCAGTGTTGTGTGACTGTCATTTTTGGACTGTAAGTGCATGCCAAAACTGAACCAAATCAGACTGCTGATCATTCGCCTAAATTTATGCCCCTTCCTTTTTCACTTCCCCTAAATAAGCCTGATTGTCTTTTTTCATGTTTAACCTGGCTAGTGTGCATATTATTAGTTGGGTTACAGTTTTGAAAGTCTGCAACTGTATTGCTAATCTTACTTTACAAGGGGTCTCCAGGGACGTTGCTGCAAGTCCAACCCTGGTGGTATGTGTAAAGGGTGAGTGCATATTCTTACTGTTCTGTACTGACTCCGAAGTTATTACTGTATCAGGTACTGAGCCACTAGGAGTGTTGGGGGGTGGTTATAGCTTCCCAGAGATCTATAGCAGAACTAGTAAACATCCCCAATAACATTACTCTGGGTGGAGGCACCTTATTCCGAATCCAGGCCTCTCAACCTGTGTCCAGACATACAGGCAGGAGTAGTAGCCCTTGCGGCCACCAAGGGGTTACATCTTGGAGGCACCACTGGGATTTCTTTTTTTTTAACCATTAGAGACACTAAGCTGAAAGCTTGTTTACAGATGCGACCTGGGAGCACAAGGAAGTTAAGTGACTTGCTTAGGGTCACACAGTATGCAAGTGGGGGCTGTGGGATTCAAACACAGGTCTCCAGGTTTGCAGCTCTGAGCCTTAAACCACTGTGCTATACTGCCTCCAGTAGTGCCCCCAAATGGCTGAAGGAAAATTTCAGTCAGCTGCAAATTTGGCGGTAAAATATTCTGCTATATGTTGTCTGCACCATCGAGGAATGTACTTGAGTTACGGAGGTTATTTTCGCTGAAATTACTCCCACCCCCCATAAGAAAAAAGATTGGGAGACCTGGGAGGCCCATGTCAGCTGGATGGTTAAACACTGGCCAGGGACCATGCAGCAAAAGCGGTAGGAAATTTTAGCAACCCTCCGGGGACCTGACCCTGAATGTTTTTCAGGGGCTTACGAACATATGAACATATGAAATTTGCCAGCAAATAAAGGCCTAGAGGTCTATCAAGTCTGCTTGAATGTGCAGCTAACACCCCTTTTTCTGCAACTGCCCCTTCCTTGACCCTTCCCCTTGCCCTGTCCCAGCCCCTTTAGAAGCAGTCCACTGTTCTACTGGATATTTATTTATTTATTTTTTATTTAGTTGTTTAACCAGGTATAGCACACTAAGCTGAAAGCCTTTTTACAGGAGTGACCTGGGAGCACAAGAAGGTTAAGTGACTTGCTCAGGGTCACACAGTATGCAAGTGGAAGCTGTGGGATTCAAACCCAGGTCTGGTCTGCTGGATGTCACCAGATTTGCAGCTCAGAGCCTTAGACCACTGCGATATACTGCCTCCTAATATCACTTCTGCCAGTAACATATTCCACCCAGCTACCAACCTCTCCGTAAAAAAAGTGTCTCCTCATCTCCCTCCTGAACCTTCCTCCCTCCCTCCAGTCTCATATCATGGCCTCGGATATCCCTTCCCTCCCTTATTTTGAACAGCCTCTCTGTACCAGTCTTGTTTATTCCTTTCATGTACTTGAAGGTTTCAATCATATGCCCCCGTCCCTCCTCTCCTCCAGCGAGTACATGTTCAACTCCCTCAGCCTGCTATCATATGGTAAGTCTCCCAGCCCCTTGATCACCTTTGTCACCCTGCACTGCACCCCCTCCAGTAACTTAATGTCCCTCTTCAGATACGGGCGCCAGTACTCCACGCAGTACTCCTGGTGTGGCTAACTAATGATCTATACAGTAGCAAAATCACTTCCTCCCTCCTCGAGGATATACCCCTTGCAATGCAACCCAGCATTTTGTTGGCTTTTGCATCTGCTTTCCTACATTGTGCTGAGTTGTTCATTGACACCGTAATGAGCACCCCCAGATTCTTCTCCTCCTCCTCCTCCTCTGTTTCTGCTGCAGCCCCCCCCAGATGGTAACTCCTCCTTGGGCTTTTCACCCCAAAATGCAGCACCTTGCACTTTTTGGCATTGAACCCCAGTTGCCAGGTGTCCAACCAGGTTTCCAGCTTAGCCAGATCATTCTGCTACCCCTGCCTTCCTCCTAGGTCATCCACCACTGCTCCCATCTTGGTGTCATCAGCAAACAGACTGGTTGTGCTCTTGATGCCCAATGATATGTCTGCAATGAATATCCCAAACAACACTGGTCCCGACACCAAGGCCTGCAGAACACTGTTCGTCAGTACCCTTGGGGATGAGAGCTCCCCACCCACCACCACCCTCTGTTGCCTTCCCTGAAGCCAATTCCCTACCCATCTCACCAGCTTTGCACCCACCCCTGTGCCTTCTAACTTACTTCCCAACCTCCCATGTGACACCGAATCGAATGTCTTACTGAAGTCCAGGTACAGGACATCCACTGCATGGCCACCATCCAGTTGCCTAGTTACCCAGTCATAGAACTCCACCAGGTTGGTTTGGAAGGATCTGCCACATATGAAGCCATGCTGTCTGCTATCCTGTAGTCCTTTGGCCTCTAGGAGGGCCACCAGCCTCTCCTTCAGGATAGTCTCCATCAGCTTACCCACGATGGATGTGAGGCTCACCGGTCTGTATTTCTCCAGTTCATCTTTGAGGCCGCTCTTGTGGAGGGGGCGCCACATGAGCCATCCTCCAATACTGAGGTACACACCCTGAGTGTAGTGCAGCATTAAATAGGTCTGCCAAAGGTCCCACCAGGACCTCTGCCAGCTCCTTCAGTACTCTGAGGTGGATGCCATCAGGGCCTGGTGCCTTGTCCACCCTCAGTGTCCTCAAACCCTCCAGAACCCTGCCCTCCATGATTTCCCCATCTGTCACCCTCTTCTCCCGTTTCTGCCCTCCCCCCTTGGGTATCACCCTCCTTCTCCTTAGTAAATACTGAGCAGAAGTAATCATTAAGCATGTCTGCCTTATCACCCCCTGCTTCCACCCAACCCCCCCCTCCTTCCTTAAGTCCACTGTGTCCACTGCGTCCGCGCAACAGTACTTGGACGTCTTAACCTCCATTTATGACCCTCGTAAGGATGTGAATCAGTTGATGTGGGAGTTCAAGACAATGCAACAACAACCCAGAGAATTATTGTTAGCTTTCTCTATTAAGAATGGAGCAGGCTTTGCAGAAAAAATCAGACCAGGGAAGGCATACACTACCAGAGTTAAATCGAATCCGAATGGATCACATCTTATCCTCGGTTGAGGACCCTTGGTCTATTATGTTTCAGTTACAAACGCAGCAGTGCTTGGACAACACACCTTCTTTCATCCCGTTACTACGGGCAGCGCAAAGAACTGAACGCCAACCTGATGAGGACTCTGCTGCAGTGTTTGCATCTAAACAGCCCGCTGTTTCTGGAGATAAGCCATGGTCAGGGAGTCTTTGTGAAGATAATGAGTTGTTTAGCATTGCCAAAAGCATTGACCCTCCCTTACTGGAAGACCAATTCAATGAGTTACAGGCTCTTTTCGCTGGTTGTGTGGTGTACTGCTAAGAGTATTCCAGTGACCTGAAATTCTTGTTGATGCTGCAAAAGCCAGATCAGTAAGTAGTAAAGCTTCTAACCCTGACATCCCACTCCCTGGGGCTGCCCGGAGACCTACATGTCCCGAAGATTACGTATTCTGTTATCGTTGTGGACAAGATGGACACATGCAAAATGAGTGTCAGTTTTCTACGAATCTGAGTAAAGTAGTCAGCCAACTAATAGCTGATTAAAAATCCCAACTATGCACCTTACTAAAACATGTGAAAAACAGTCTAAGTCACATTCCAATCATGGTCACTATTAAAAGCATAACAGGTGACATACCAGATTAATCTGTGTAACCCCTCTACAAATGGGGGTTCCCAAAAAGTCTTCCTTGAGCTTGCCTAAATGCTCACTGCCAGGCTGGTGTCCTGTGTTTTAGCAGTTTAAATGTGATTGCCAGAGAGTGCCTGTATAGCCTTTGTGCACTGTCTCTTTAAGAGTTGCCTGGATTGCAGTCATAAATAATCTGAGAGGGAGCTCTGTTGAAAGATGTAACTATTTGCTGAAAATCATTTAGAGTGATAATGATAATGTAGTTTGTCTAACCTGCCTTCTTTGCAGCAAGGACTGTTTTGTTTATCTCCACTACCTTGGTCCTGGACTGCAAATTGGACCAATCAGTACTGGTGGGACCTAAAATGGAGCCGGACTACAGGAGCTGTCTGGAGTCAAAATTTGTAGGAATTGTAGTTTGGGGCTTTTTGCACCTGAAGGGGGAGCCTTTGTTGTGACTGACAGGAGGATCAGACAACCGAACCTTTTGGATCTTGGGGAATTTCCCAGGCTGCTGCAGCTAGTGTCAGTTCTGGGCTGAGAAGCGAAGATGTAACAGCCCAAGTGATTTGGGCAAGAGTTCTGTGTAGTTTTGCATGGGAGAACTGTGAAAGGCCTGAGTTGTGGCCAGCATGTCTGCCTGCTGCCCCTGAGAGGGAGAGAAGAGAATTATTTCGGACTAAATCCAAGTTTGTGAGAACCAAGTAAGCCACTGATTTTTTACCAGGCTCATACCTGAAGAAGACCGAAGATTTTGCTGAATGCGATTGGCCTGTCAGGATTTCCAGCTGCTTTTGAATCCCCAGTTTGTCCAGATACTTTGCGATCGTGACCGGAGAGTGGTTTGCCTGGTACAGTAGAATTTCCTTACATGTAAATGTGCTGTAAGTTGTTAGTGGGTCGTGATTTGGTTCCCCACTGTGTGAACTGTGTTCTGCTTGCTGGAAGCTGTATCCAGCCCAAAATGGACTGTATCCGAATTTGTCTCCATTTGGCTGGAGCCTTGCCACACTGGCCCAGCCAAACTACCCGCTGCACAGAGAAAGCCATCGACCAGAGACCTGCCTGGGGATCAGCCCCCTGCTCCACGCTTGAACAGGAAAGATGCCTCGGAGATTCGTGTGGGCCCTGCTTCTCCTGGCACTCCAGATTAACCACCCGCTGTCTCGATTTTAGTCCAGCCTGTGCCCAGTCTTGAGTATCATGAATAATCATCAAGGTAGCTCCCTGCAACAACAGCCTAATCTAAAAGTGTGTCATCTGATTGTCTTCTTGTTTTCTTTTCACGAACTGAGCCCTTGGGCTCCGGATTACAAATAGTGTGTGTTGTGCATGTTGTTTTCTTCCATCACAAGGCCCCAACCAGCTACAACGTTCCTGGCTAGCCCACTATTCTCCATCTGGGTACCCAGAGTGTGTGTAACTGTTTATGGACCCCGAAGTGCATGCATAACTGTTTGATTGATACAGCCTTTAAGCAAATTAACCTGATTACGCCCCTTCCTTGTTCAAGTCCCATAAATAAATCAGATCTAACTCTTTTTGCATTTATCCTGACTGTGGTTCCAGTTTGTGCAAGAGTACTGTACTGCTGTTATTTGCTGTGTATAACCTTGTTTTACAGGTTTTTCCCAGGGCCAGGCCAGAGGAAAGCCCTGGTGGTAAGTGCTAACCATGCGGGTACTTGTGTGGTGTATCGGGGTATTGTGAAAGTGATTATTGTGTATTGTTCCGGCCACTAGTAAGGAAAGAGGGGGGTTACAGTGTCCTGGAGGGCTGTGCCCAGGTTAGCTTGACCACTACCAACCCTGACCTCTGGGTGGAGGCACCCATTTCCGAACTCAGGCCCCTTAACCTGCTACTAGCCAAGCAGGCAGGGGTAGTAGCCCTTGGAATAGCACCACCTAGGGGTTACATTTTGAAGGCACAATATATCAGTTGGGGGGTGAGGATATAGCATGCACCAAGCAGGAACGGGATCTTGGGGTTATCATCTCTGATGACGTCAAGGTAGGGAAACAGTGTGACAAGGCAGCAGGTAAAGAAAATTGGATGCTGGGATGTATAGGCAGGGGCATTACCAGCAGGAAAAGGGAGGTCATAATTCCGCTATACAAGACACTAGTGAGGCCCCACCTGGAGTACAGTGTACAGTTCTGGAGACCATACCTACGTAAGGACATAGACAGGGTAGAGAAGGTTCAGAGGAGCAACAAAGATGGTGCATGGATTGCATCACAAGTCCTATGAAGACAGGTTGAAGGAACTGAACATGTACTCCCTGGAGGAGAGGAGGAGAGAGGGATATGATAGAGACATACAAGTATCTTACAGGGAGGAACAGGGTGCAGGAAAACACTATTTTAAGCGAAAAAGATGTTCCAGGACTAGAGGGCATGGGATGAAGTTGGAGGAGGACGATTCAGAGGAAACATGAGAAAGAATTTCTTCACAGAACGGGTGGTGGACAAGTGGAACACCCTGCCAGAGGAAGTGGTGGGGGCTGAAACAATCACGGGATTTAAGAATGCATGGGATAGACATAAAGGAATTCTGGAGGTCAGGGGTTAGGTGCAACAGACTTCTAGGAAAACAAACTGAACTTACAAGCTCAAATGGGCAGACTGGGTGGGCCATAGGCCCTTATCTGCCGACACTGTCTATGTATCTATGTATCTATGTAAGGCTCACCGCTGGGACTGTGTGCCTTCTAGTGGCCAAAAATAATGAATTATTGTTAAAGATTAATGCCTATCCCAGTAGAAATGGCTGTACATCAGTTGGTGGGGTGGTGTACTGGGCAGGAGATCAACCCCCAAAATGCTCTACTTATACTGGATATTCCCATGGGTACCAGTAAAGACACTGTAGAGGGAGCACTCTCCAAAGTTGAATGTTTAAAAAACCCTGTGGTGGTGGGTCGACAGGCTGATTTGATCGCTCAAACTTTCATAGCCTTGGTAGAGTGCAGTGACCTCGTGGACAGTTCTAAAGTGCCACAGACTATTGCCCCAGAAGGGGTTCCAGCTGCCTGGAAAGTGATAACAAAAGACAGTAAAGACCCTGGGGAGGATGAGCTCCCACCATTATCTGAGACTTTTGAGGAGAACTTTGCTAAGTTGTTGCTGGAGGAAGAGAAAACCGTAGAGGACTTTAAGAAACTATTCCTGCCACCTGGGGTATTCCTTCCCCAACACCCCCTTCCACTCCAGCACCTGTTACTGCCCTGCCTTCTGTGCCTGTGCCAGTGCTGGCCCCTGTATCTGTACCTGCCATTAGACACAACTCCTACCGAAGGCAGAGAATTTTCTCAGGCACCCTCCCCACCCCCCAGGAGGAGGATGATTGGGAGACCTAGATAGACTATGTTGCCCCTCTAGTACTTGAATGGCAATGCTCAAAAGCAGAGAAACAAAAGAGGTTGAGGGAGGGCCTCCGAGGTCCTGCCCTGGCTATCATCCATGCCAAACGGGCCAATAACCCCAAAGCAACTGCACAGGACTATCTTGATGCATTTGAAAAGGTGTATGGGAGCCCGGATTCAGATGAGGATCTGTGGTGGAGTAAGAAACATGCAGCAGTACCCAGGGGAGCCATTGTCTGTTTATGTACCTCAGCTTGAAAAGCTGCTACAAGAGTGCCTCAGAAAGGGTAGTTTGCTGTCAAATGAATTAGATCGAACTAGGCTGGACTGGATCCTTAAGCCTGCTCCGTTTTCAGAATTGTTACTGCTTCAGTTGTGCCTTGCCACCCGACTGGAATCGCCTCCCTCTTATGATGAGCTAATGAAAGAAATTCGGAGGGTTGAGCAAAGGTGACCCCGTGGGGGAATTGCACCCATATCTGTTGCTGCAGCGCAAGTGACCGAGAGTGATCAGCCAAGTGAGGCTCAGGGGCAAAAGTCAGCACTTAACGAGCACTCTGAGAATGCAAACGACTTCCTGACCTGGGCCCAGCACTGGAAAGACGAGCTACTAAAGGAAGTCTGAGAGTTGAAGATGGGTGCCTCTGCAAGGGTTTCACCTATGGAACAAGATTCTGGTCTCTTTCAGGACGTGACTGCCATGGGGGTGGGGGTGCATCCTCAGGCATCCGCTACCGAGGGTGGCTTCAAGGCTGAGATCAGCGGATTGACTGCCACTATAAAGGAACTGTTAAGACACGTTGCACCACTCTCACCGCTGCAAACAGATCTCTTACTACTGCTTCAGTTCCTCATACGATGTTCTCTCCCAGGATGACCCAGGAGTCTATCATTCGTCACAACTGTGGAAAGGATAGCCATAAGAAAAGAGAATGCTGGTCTCAGAAAGACTTAGAAAGAGTAGTAAACAGACTCCAAGGGGAGCTCCGAAAAGCAAATCAATGGCCAAGGGGTACCTGAAATTACCGCAGTGAGGGTACGAAAAACCCTAACTCAAATTTCTTTGTGGCTAAATCGTCTGTCCAGGCCTCTGCTAGTGCCTCTCCAGACTGGTCCAAAATAATGAGCCCTTCAATGGAGACTACGGTGACTGTGAATGGTATTCATACTCAGGCTGTGCTTGACAGTGGGTCGCAAGTGACCATTGTATTCCAGGACTGGTATGACAAACACTTATCTGATGTGCCTTTGCAATCCCTGGAAGGCCTACATGTGTGGGGCCTGAGCGACAAGACTTATCCCTATCTAGGGTATGTCCGTCTCTGGTTGTCTTTTCCTGCAACTGTAACTGGTGTAGAGGAGAGAGTAGAGACATTGGCCCTAGTGTATCCCTCCACCTGACTGTATGATGGGGTCCTCCTGTTAGTTGGGACAAACGCTGATATGTTTGGGAGACTGGTGCAACTCTGTCACGAGAAACAAGAGCGACAGACAGGGAGGGCCCTGAGAATTCTGGCTCTGATCAGGAGGGCCTATGATTTGCAACAGAAACACGAGAAAGTAGACCAGGATGAACTGGTGGGGATCGTGTGGAAGAAGGATCCCAATTCAATGGTACTGGTCCCTAATGCCCAGTGTACCATTCAAGGGGAGGTCCGCCTCCGGAAAGATGTCAAGAACAAAACACTGATGTTGGATGCACCAGGTGATGGAAAATTGCCAGAAGGATTATTGATCAAGCCCAGCATCTTGCCTGCTCATGCCCATCCCTATGCACGATGAGTGATGGTCCAGATTCACAATGTGTCAGATCGGGAGATCCAGGTGAACAGAAGGTACACCCTAGCTACAGTACACTGTGCAGACACTGCAGTATTGCCCAGCAACAAGCACCCTGGTGAGAAGGAGACAGTGACCCCAGACTTGTTTGACTTTGGTGACTCCCCGTTGCCAGCTGAATGGAAGGCTAGCATTAGTAAGAGATTTGCCCAGAGAGACCAAGTGTTTTTGTTGAAGAAATGGGATATGGGATGTGTCCAGGGTGTGGAGCATCACATACGCCTGCAAGATGAACGGCCATTTCAAGAGAGGTCCTGACGCCTAGCCCCAGCAGACATAGATGATGTGAGAAGACACCTGCAGGAAATGCTCGCTGCTGGTATGAGAATCCAGGAGCCCATACACCTCTCCCATTGTGGTTGTGCATAAGAAGAATGGGTCTGTGAGGATGTGTGTTGATTATTGAACCCTGAACCGGCGGACCATCCCAGACCAATACACTATGCTTCATATACAAGATGTCCAGGACTGCTTGAATGGGAGCAAATGGATCTCGGTGTTGGATCTTCACAGCGGGTAATGCCAGATCCCAATCCCAATGGCCCCGGAAGACCATGAAAAAACAGCCTTCATCTGTCCATTGGGGTCCTATGAGTTTCTGAGGATGCCACAGGGGATATTGGGCACCCCAGCCACCTTTCAGCGACTGATGGAATGTGCGGTGGGAGATATGAATTTGCTGGAATGGCTGGTGTACTTGGATGATGTAATTGTGTTTGGGAGCACCTTAGAGGAGCATGAGAACTGACTGTTTAAAGTCCTAGACTGACTGGAAGACTTCGGCCTCAAGCTGTCCATTGACAAGTGCCAGTTTTTCCAAACCTCCGTGAAGTATGTGGGGCACATAGTATCAACAAAAGGTATAGAGACTGATCCCAGTAAGGTTGAAGCACTGACTACTTGGCCCCAGCCCCATAATCTGAAAGAACTACAATGTTTCCTGGGGTTCTGTGGCTACTACCGCAGGTTCATAAAAGACTATTCCAAGGTAATTCGGCCACTCTTGAACCTTATCCAGGGTTACCCTCCTACCAATCGTAAATAGAAAAAGGGGCCGTTAAAGAACCAGAAAAAGTATACTTCCACCCAGGTGAACTCTTCGGGCCCCGCTGGACGCCCGACTGTGAAGCAGCCTTCCATGAGATCATATACCAGCTCACCCATGCCTCCATCCTCACCTATACTGACTCCACCAAACCCTATGTGGTGCATACGGATGCTAGTCTGCAGGGTCTAGGAGCGGTGCTGTATCAAGACCATGAGGATGGCCTGAGACCAGTAGCTTTCACCAGTAGGAGCTTGACCCTGTCCGAATGAAACTACCCTGTGCATAAGTTGAGGTTCCTTGCACTAAAATGGGCCATCGTTGACCAGTTTCATGAATATCTCTATTGGGCAAAGACATTGGTGAAGACTGACAATAACCTGTTGACCTATGTATAGACTTCAGCTAAGTTAGACGCCACTGGGCACCGATGGCTTTCTGCACCCACGAATATGCTGTTGAATACGGACTGGGCCTGAGCCATATTGATGCTGATGCCCTATCACAAAGGCCCACTTCCAAGAGTGTTTGGGTCAGGCTGTCTGAACCTAACATTCGAGCATTGTGCTAAAAGTTTGATAGAGATGAACAGATGTCTGCGGACACAGTGGACTGTTTAGTAGATTGCTTGGGCCCTTCTGACACCTGCATACCAGCTGCTTATTGCCACTTCTCTGATCTAGATATTAGTGCACTATCTCAATTTGACAATGACAGCATTCAGTGGGCTCAATCCCAAGATGCTATGATTCAGCCAGCACTTGACGCCCTGCTTGCAGGGAAAGATGTGTCTAAGTTACGTTCCACTGACTTGCGAACTGCTTTATTATTTAAAGAAGGCCCCAGATTGAAGTTGCTCAATCAGTTGATGTATAGAGAGACAGTAGATCGTAGTGGCAAAGTAGACAAGCAAAAATTGGTCCTGCCCACTGCCTTTAAAGATTTGGTACTGAGGTCCCTCCACAATCACATGGGGCACCTCAGTATTGACAGAACCCTTGACCTGGTACCATCTCGCTTCTACTGGCCCACAATTGGGGCCTTTGTTGAGCACCATGTAAAGACTTGTAGTCACTGCCTGCAAAGAAAAGCCCTGCCTCAGAGGGCTGCCCCGCCTTGTTAATATTACTACCAGCACCCCCATGGAACTAGTCTGCATAGACTTCTTGTGTTTAGAACCTGATCAGCAGAACATTGGCAATGTGTTAGTGGTTACGGATCATTTCACATGGTATGCACAAGCTTTTCCCACCAAAGATCAAAAGGCATCTACCGTGGCCAAGGTGCTAGTGGAAAATTTCTTCGTCCACTATGGTGCCCCCCAGCGGATCCCCTCTGACCAGGGCAGAGACTTTGAGAGTCGACTAATCAAAGAAATGCTCTCTTTATGGGGGTGCGAAAGTCAAGAACCACCCTCTATCATCAGCAGGGAGACCCTCAACCAGAACGTTTTAACTGCACCCTTCTAGACATGCAGGGTACCCTCCACCCAAAAGACAAGCATAAATTGAGCCAGCAGATTAGCACTTTGGTACACGCATACAATTGCATGAAAAATGATGCTACTGGGTTCTCCCCCTACTGCCTCATGTTCGGGAGAGAGGCCCAGCTGCCAGTTGTTGTCTGTTTTGGGGTCTCTCCAGATGGGGTCCGAGCCAAAAACTACTTGCAATATGTACAAAAACTGAAAGCTCAATTGAACCATGCCTATCAATTGGCCCAGACAATGGTCGCCAAGAGAAACCTAGCCAACAAAGAGAGGCATGATAAAAAATTAAAGGCTCAAGAGTTTTGACCTGGAGATCGTGTGTTGATACGCAATTTGGGACTGCATGGTAAACACAAAATTGCTGATCGGTGGCACCATCTTCCCCATGTAGTAGTTGGAAGGTTGGATGATTTACCTGTGTACAAGGTGTGCCCAGAGAACAACTCCAAAGCTGTCAAGACCATGCAATGTAACCACTTGCTATCTATCGGCCAAGTCATGATTGAGGCTGAACCCCCAGAAATTGAGCCCCCTTGGCCGGTGACTTGTGCTGCTGCAAGAAAAAGACAGAGTCAACCTACTCCAGTGATCACAGATTTAAGGTTTCCTCCGCAGCAGGCCCAGAATGATAGTGACTGTCAGTCCACTTCTGACGAAAGTGAATACGACCATGCCTATTACCCCTCTTATGAACTGAGTCAGCTGTTTCGAGGTAACCCCCTGATAAATTGTGGGGATGAAGCTGGGCCTTCTGGACTGCCTTACCCCCCCTCCCCAGCTTTGTCCTTGGAGCCAATGCTCCCAGAAAGTGAAGTGCAAAGTATCACGTCTGAAGATGTTGAGTCTCTGTATATTGTGGAAATGTATGATTTGCCTGAAGAAGGGGCTGAGGGTTTGAGTCTTTCTGGTGACATTCCAGAACTTGAAGAACACTATGAGAGTGCTGACCACCCCCCTTTCAGTGACACAAAGCTTGATTGTGCCTGAGCCTTTGCAAAATGAGTCAAGTGTTGTAGAAACAGAGCCTGCAGAGTAAGAAGCTGACAGTGCCCCAAGTTTGGACGTTCCCACCCAGGTAGAGGCACCTCTCACAAGTGACGAGAGTCCCCAGACCAGTGCTGAGAGTACAGTGACTGTAGTTGTCCCCCTCAGAAAGACTGGCCAAGCTGTCAAGCCAGTAGTACGCCTCAGTTATGATTCTCCTGGGAGGCCAGTGGATTTGCCTCTCAATGTGGTGCACAAAGGTGTTTATGTCTCACCAAGCTCACTGCCCAAACTGAACTTGACAGCCAATTCCAGGTTACTTGTCTTTCCCTCTCACCATGGTGCCCCTGCCCCCTCTGGCCCCAAGTTAGCTGATAGGGAATGGCCCCCTCTTGCATTGTTTAAGATACAAGAAGTTATTACCTGATTCAGTATAGTAATATTCAATTTATCTGTGTAAAATATGCACAATGTGTTGTTAGAATGGATATAGTATCATGAAGTGTAGTGAATATGTATAGTAAAGTAATAAGTTTATGTTAACTGATGCATGATAGCACAGGCTTGATAGGGAAGCCAAGTTTTCTCCAGGCAGGGAAGGGTGTAACCCCTCCTACAAATGGGGGTTCCCGAAAAGTCTTCCTTGAGTTTTCCCAAATGCTCACTGTCAGGCTGGTGTCCTGCGTTTTAGCAGTTTAAATGTGATTGCCAGAGAGTGCCTGTATAGCCTCTGTGCACTGTCTCTTTAAGAGCTGCAGTCATAAGTAATCTGAGAGGGAGCTCTGTTGAAAGATATAACTATTTGCTGAAAATCATTTAGAGTGATAATGATAATGTAGTTTGTCTAACCTGCCTTCTTTGCAGCAAGGACTGTTTTGTTTATCTCCATTATCTTGGTCCTGGACTGAGAATTGGACCAATCAGTACTGGTGGGACCTAAAATGGAGCCGGACTACAGGAGCTGTCTGATGTCAAACTCTGTAGGAATTGTAGTTTTGGGCTTTTTGAGCCTTTTTGCACCTGAAGGGGGAGCCTTTGTTGTGACTGACAGGAGGATCAGCCAACCGAACCTTTTGGATCTTGGGGAATTTCCCAGGCTGCTGCAGCTAGTGTCAGTTCTGGGCTGAGAAGTGAAGAAGTAACAGCCCAAGTGATTTGGGCAAGAGTTCTGTGTAGTTTTGCATGGGAGAACTGTGAAAGGCCTGAGTTGTGGCCTGCATGTCTGCCTGCTGCCCCTGAGAGGGAGAGAAGAGAATTATTTCAGACTAAATCCAAGTATGTGAGAATGAAGTAAGCCACTGATTTTTTACCAGGCTCATACCTGAAAAAGACCGAAGATTTTGCTGAATGCGATCGGCCTGTCAGGATTTCCAGCTGCTTTTGAATCCCCGGTTTGTGCAGAGACTTTGCGATCGTGACCGAAGAGCGGTTTGCCTGGTACAGTAGAATTTCCTTACATGTAAATGTGCTGTGAGTTGTTAGTGGGTCGTGATTTGGTTCCCCACTGTGTGAACTGTGTTCTGCTTGCTGGAAGCTGTATCCAGCCCAAAACGGACTGTATCCGAATTTGTCTCCATTTGGCCGGGGCCTTGCCACACTGACCAAGCCAGACTACCCACTGCACAGAGTAAGCCATCGATGAGCGACCTGCCTGGGGATCAGCCCCCTGCTCCACGCTTGAACAGGAAAGATGCCTCAGCGATTCGTGTGGACCCTGCTTCTCCTGGCACTCCAGATTAACCACCTGCTGTCTCGATTTTAGTCCAGCTTGTGTCCAGTCTTGGGTATTGTGAGTAATCATCAGGGTAGCTCCCTGCAACAACAGCCTAATCTAAAAGTGTGTCATCTGATTGTCTTCTTGTTTTCTTTTCACTAACTGAGCCCTCCGGCTCTGGATTACAAATAGTGTGTATTGTGCATGTTGTTTTCTTCCATCACAGGGCCCCAACCAGCTGCAACGTTCCTGGCAAGCCCACCATTATCCATCTGGGTACCCAGAGTGTGTGACTGTTTATGGACCCCGAAGTGCATGCATAACTGTTTGATTGATACAGCCTTTAAGCAGATTAACCTGATTACGCCCCTTCCTTGTTCAAGTCATTTAAATAAATCAGATCTAACTGTTTTTTGCATTTACCCTGAGTGAGGTTCCAGTTTGTGCAAGAGTACTGTACTGCTGTTATTTGCAGTGTATAACCTTGTTTTACAGGGGGACCCCAGGGCCAGGCCAGAGAAAAGCCCTGGTGGCAAGTGCAAACAGTGTGGGTACTTGTGTGGTGTATCAGGGGTATTGAGAAAATGATTAGTGTGCATTGTTCTGGCCACTAGTAAGGAAAGAGGGGGGCTACAGTGTCCCGGAGGGCTGTGCCCAGGTTAGCTTGACCACTACCAACCCTGACCTCCGGGTGGAGGCACCCGTTTCCGAACTCAGGCCCCTTAACCTGCTACTGGCCAAGCAGGCAGGGGTAGTAGCACTTGGGATAGCGCCACCTAGGAGTTACACCTGAAATGTTTGAAACCAATGATCCTGATATTATGATGGACAGTAAGGCAAATGAGAATGATGATTCTAACAATATCAGTAATGTGTTGCGTGATTTAAATTCCATGGAATTTGCTCTCAATGATGAACCTGGAATTTCAGAACAAGTTAATGTAAGTGTTTCTGCTGAACCAGAACTCACAGAGCAATAAAGTGAAAGTGTTCCTGTTTCTGAACAGCCAGCCAGTGCAGAGGCATCCCTTTCATCCAAAGCTAATTTATTGATGGACAATGAACCAGGACTGTTCAACCCCAGTGCCACTGTTGAAAGGACTGAGTCTGTGCCTGCCCCTCCCAGAAAATCTGGAAGAGCCTCAAACCCTGTAGTGCACCTTAGTTATGATTCCCCAGGAAGTCCTGTAAATGTTCCCATGAATGTAGTTCACAAAGGGGTTTACATTTCTGAGAATTCTCTTCCAAAACAGGGTTACTCTGAAGCCTCAAAGCTAATAGTAAAGCCCTCCAGTCAGTATGCTAATGCCCTTTTTCCATGCAGCCCAAGTTTAGCTGATAGGGTCAGGCCCAAACTCTGTGGGTACAGGAGGCAGTACAGACTAGAGTTGAGCAAACAATGTGTTTAACTACCTGAACCTGTTTTATGAAAAGTAATGTGTTCTTATGCAGTATTCATTGCCAAGTGCAAAAGCATAGTAATGCTGTTGTTATAGTTAGCCTACTTTTTCTGTGATGCATCAGACTTCATTTTATGGTATATCAATGAAACAGTTATGGTTGCAACTTATGTCTATGTGCATGTATTTACATATAGTGTTTTCTATGTAGAAGTGTATATCATGTGTAGACTTGACACGGACACCAAGTGTTTCCAGGCAGGGAAGAGTGTAACCCCCTCTCCAATTTGGGGTTTACCTTAGTTTTTCTGGGCTCCTTAAATGCCCACTCTCAAGTTGGTGTCCCATCTCAGTGTGATTCTGTTTATTTGCGTGAGAGTGCCATGTTAAGCCTTCGTGCCTGTCCCTTTAAGAGACCAGCTAATCTGTGTTAAGTGAATGGTCTGAGCTGGGTCTGAGTGTTTTAGGGCTTGCAACCAGCCACCACTCTGATTTGCTCCATTCTGCAGTCGATACCTGTGCAGAGGGAGCCTGTATGGAAACTGTGCTTATTTACTGTTTATATGCTTTTATATTTGAAGTGGAGATGTTTGTTTAACCTGCTTTCTTTGCAGCTGTGCACGTTGAATGGAAGCCACAATGTTAAGTTCGGGACTGTAGTCTTTGCAGTTTTTAGGTTGGTGCCAAAACTAACCGGGAGGGGGAGCCCTAACTGTGACTGACAGTTTCCTCAGCCAATCTGAATGCTGGATTTACAAGGGAAATCCCCAGTGCTGCAAGAGACAGTGGCTCAGTTAGAGTTGGAGGTTGAAGTGTGAACAGCTCGAGCCTTCGAGCAGCTGCTCCCTGAAGGAGCGTAGGAGAATCGGCAGGAAGAGGCCTACCTTGCCTCCCTGCCATGTTCCGCCTGTCTTGGAACTGCCTATCACAGAAGTTAGAACTTTCCAATTAAAACTGGAACTGTGGCAGAAGACAGAAAGAAGTGTTACCAGTGCTATTTGTGATTTGGACCGAAGATTTGCTCCTGTGAAGCAATCGGCCCAGCTAGTGTGCGAGACATCCTCAGATCGAAAGGTTTGCTCAGTGAAGCTGCTGAATTGCAACCGGACTGTATTCCAACTGTTCAGAGTCATGACTGTCTATTTTGAATGTGCTGAATGTGTTACATGGGTCGAGACTTGCTTGCCCACGGCCAAACTTGTTACACCAGTTGGAGGCTTCAACAGCAGAAGATTTTGAACTTTGCCCATCTGTGCATCCTGCTTGGGCCTTGCCAATCTGTCCCAGGCTGAAATTTCTGCACCAGAGACTGTTTCATCAAGAGATTGGCTTTGGGGATCCAGCCCCTGAACAACAACAACTCTCAGGTTGTGGCCACCTGGAGGAAAGACCATGAAGGAGAGATACGTCGTGTCGGCCCTGCTTCCCCATGCTCATCAGTAAACACCATGAGGTCTCCATTTCACCTGCATACCATCGAGAACCTGATAACGTGTAGTGTTGCTCACATGGATCCATACACATCCGGATCCACCAGATACCTGCCCTTTGCGGCAGGACAGTGGATTCACCAGATACCATACCTATCTGCCCATATATCCAGCCGCCGGATTCCTGGTTGTATCTCGCATTATCCGATGGCCGGATACAGGGATCCGGTGCTGGATCCAGGGGTCTGACACTGGATCCCTGGATCTGGTGCTGGGATCCGGTGCCAGATAACACGGTATCCGACCCAGAATCTGACCTCCATATTAGTCCGGATCACGGGACGGATCCAACTCGAATAGTGCTGCCATCCCCTGGATCACTGGCAGATCCACGGCGGCACTATCTGAGCACCAGTAGTAGCGAGAGTACAATCAGGGTAGCTCCCTGCAACAAATATTTAGATCATCTGTGGTACCATCGAATTGTTTCTATTTTCTGGGTTTTGCAAGAGACTGAGCCATCTGGCTCGGATTACAAATAACCATCTGGTTGTTTTGCATGTTAACTGCCTTTTCTTTTCATTAAGGGCCCCAAAATCAGCTGCAGCACTGGCCACCCCCAGGCAACGCCTCTGGCTAGCCAGATTTTCCATCCTGGGTACCCAGTGCTGTGTGTCATTTTGAGACTAAAAGTGCATGCCAAAACTGAACCAAATCAGAGTGCTAATCATTTCTCTAAATTTACACCCCTTCCTTGTTCGCTACCCCTAAATAAACCTGATTGTCTTTTTTCACTTTTAACCTGGCTAGTGTGCATATTATTAGTTGGGTTACAGTGTTGAAAGTGTGCAGCTGTATTGCTAACCTTACTTTACAGGGGGTCTCCAGGGAGATTGCTGCAAGTCCAACCCTGATGGTACATGTAAAGGGTGAGTGCATATTCTTACTGTTCTGTACTGACTGTGAGGTTATTACTGTATCAGGTACTGGGCCACTAGGAGTGTTGGGGGGTGGTTATAGCTTCCCAGAGGTCTATAGCAGAACTAGTAAACATCCCCAATAACATTACTCTGGGTGGAGGCACCTTATTACCGAATCCAGGCCTCTCAACCTGTGTCCAGACATACAGGCAGGGGTAATAGCCCTTGGAATAGTGCCACCTAGGGGTTACACATACAGTGACTCTGGAGCTGTCTTAAGTTCTTTGCTGTTTCCAATATTCCAGTAACCTGAGGCAGTCCCAAAATATATGTTCATGGGTTCCCACCCCTCTACACAACCTCCAGCACAGGTCGGTAGAATGTGTTTTCATTTTCATTTTTATTTATTTATTTTTTTTATTTATTTTTAACCAGGAGGTGGACTGGGCACAGCCCTTTTTCAGCTATGCCTGACACAATGCTTAGATATGGTAGGGGTTTTAAAATATCAGGTCAACACTTGCCTCCTGTATTCCCTCCAGTAGGGAGAAGCTGTTTTACTGGCCTGTATCCAAGCTTCAGACCATTATTTGTCTGAGAAAGTGCAACCAGTTGCAGCAAGCCATCTACATTTAATGTGCTTGACCTGATCCCCTTTCAGTGCTCTGATACCCAAATATATATTCAAGATTAACTTCTTTCATGAGTCCAGGCCTGCCAGGTTATGTAGTACTGTAGTAACAGCAATGGATTGTCAGGGTTTGCTAAATGTGACTTACAAGGCTTAGTGGGCAGGAAATGTCTGACTTGCAAATATCTAAACAGATCCTACCTTAGTAATTTAAATTCCACTCGCAGCAGTTCAAACGATTTAATGTGCGGGCACTCCATGAACTGACCCAGCCTTAGTAGCTCCAGTTTCTCCCATCTGGAGCAGCTGACATCTAATTGTATTGGCTCAAACTCTGTATAGGCCTGTAATGGGGTTAGCATACTCTTGGTTGTTTGCAAATACCATTTTGTATTTACCTGTCCCCAGATCTGAATAATCAATTTTACCCAGGGGTTCACAATATGGAAGGCGAGTATCACATCACATCTGATGTACAAAAGGCCCAATCAAACCGTGAGGTAACTATGTCGTTTCAGCAGTACCCAGCTAGGAGGTTCCTTTTTGTGTATATAATTAACCAAATATTGTAGTTATGCAGCTTGCTAATGGACTGTCAGGTCTGGAACCCCCAAGCCCTCTTTCCACTTTTGAATCATCATTGTGGGCCATTTTACTCTGGATTGCTCTGGAGTGCTTTGTGGTAGAGCACATCAAGCTTTGCGAGATAGACAACTGAACAGTGACAGTAAATAAGGTCAGTGTAATCAAGAACTGGTACATTGCCTGGACCAACCGCATCAGAGTGTCATATGGAAAATAGCACTTCTTTCTGTAGTAGAAGCTTAGTCTGATCCTCAGCTTTTCACAGAGTGCATCTATATGGACCATGAAGGACAGTTTGTTATCAAGCCAGACCCCAAGATATTTGTACTGTTTCACTACTTTCAAGGTCTCACCTAGTAGGGTAGTGATATTTGGGATATGTTCATGTCGTGGGGGTGGTGTTTTGGGAAGTAATGAACATGACCTTTGTTCTGATTGGATTTAATAAGAGTTTGATATGGTATAGGTTTTATTGCCGCTTATTGAAAGCTTTTTGGAGTTCTGAGTTTGCTGCATTAATGTTACGTCCAGAGACGTATAATGCAACGTTATCTACATAGAAGTGTATCTTGGCTTCAGTCACTGAATCTCCAAGGTCATTAATATATAACATAAAAAGTAGTGGGCCAAGCACCGAGCCTTGGGGGACACCTGTGAATAGGGAAGTACAAATGGAATATAAGCCCTCTGCTTTGATCTGTTGAACCCGGCCAGTTAAATAGTTGGTGAACCAAAACATTGGCGCAGAGCCAGACCCCAGTTTATGTATCAGCAGGTCATGGTCCATGGTGTCGAATACCTTGCTTAGGTCTAGGAAGATAGCTCCAGTGATTTGTTTATTGACAATTGCCTGTATCCAATCATTTGTGACCTAGATAAACACATATTTACAATCTATATAATACAAAAAAATTAAAAAATGCAAACATCAGGGGCCCAATATTCAAAAAATTGCCCAAGGGCAAAATAGCAATGCCATGAGGGCAAAATTAGCCTCCAACCATTTGCAAGCAATATTCAAAGGAATAGCCCAGGGACAAACACTGCTGAATATAGTGGGAAAATGAAGGGGGGTAAACATGGCTTGCAGTGCAGTGCAAAGACAGCCCAGTAAGGAAGACAGCTCTGAAAATATCCAAGAGGACATCTCCGAATATAACAACTGGGTAGTGCAAACAGCAACAGCAGCCCAGTGCACACAGAGGTGGAATCAGGCACAGGTGAACCACGTGGCCACTGAGGGCACCAGCAAAGACGTGGTGCATGAAATGGGAAACATAAGCAAAGCGCAGTGCACAACACAAATAATAGCAACAGATACACCAAAGGCAATGCCAAGCAACATGTAACCCAAAGCATAGCAACACTGTTCAGATGTGAACTGTGGAAAAACAGTGGAGACGGCGCAGTGGGGAAGTGTCCCACACAAATAACTATCCATACTGGTATTCCAGTATGACCCCAATCTGTGCCCACTATGCACAAAGGGAGGAGACAAGGATCCCTGACACAGAGCAGGGGACAGCACACCAAATGACACACAGCATGAGGACACTGGGGGATGGATGTCAGCCATGGTAACAAGGATAAAGCCACACACAGGTCTGCATACCGAGGAACCCCCAGCCAGGCAACGCCGGTGGAGGTCATCCAAGGAACAGGAACCGGACCATTACCATGGACAGTCACAACCCAGATGTTGTCTGGCACACACACAGGCCATGCAGGGTACACATGAAGAACAGAATGTGTCAGCCAACAAGATGACACACCTGCCATGCCCAGAACACTGTACAGGCAGATGCACAGCCGCAGACACTGGAGGGAGTGCAGTGGGAAACCGTGCCACAGGATAGGCAAGGATAAGCCAGCCTGTTGATGTAGAGGGATGAGGCCCTGAATGCATCACCTCTTGTCACGCCGGCGACCCAAGTTCAGATATGGAGTTAGATCGTTGGGGAGCTGGCACGGAGGGGAGGGTCAGAGCAGGATTGAGCAACCATGGGGCAGTTCTCCTCTCGTGGGGTGGTCATCACTCCCCCATAGTTCTGCTGCCTCCAGGTGGAGGCCCAGTGGCTAGCATGGGTGGGAGGGAGCAGCCAAGTCGTGGGAGGGTGTCTCGAGGCCACGACATGTATCACCTCCGTAATAATGCTGCATGATCATAAATGAGAGACGGGCAAAAATGGGGAAAAATATGGGGCATAAAAATATGTATGGAAAAAAAAAGATAGGCAAGAATGGCAGCCACCAGTGTGACACAGGTGTCAGTATGTGGAACACTGCAAAGCAGAGAAACTGACTGGAGGTAACCAATAAAGACACAGGATACAGGATTATAACATTCAAATGTATATTAATGAAACGCAGTATAGGAAACCATATTCATGTGAAATGTGTATAAAAACAAATGAATAACAAGGGTGGGGGGAACAGGGAAGAAGGAACATAATAGGGGAATGGAGGAGGCTACTGCTCCGCTGCTGCCCATTACCCCCACACCAGCTCTTCCAGAAGCTTCATGGTCTGTCAACCAAGGCACACCAACTGCCCCTGTTGCTCCATCATCACCCTCTGCTGTCAGATGAGCCTATGTAGCAAGTCATCCCAGCCCTCACACTCCTCCAGCCATCTCGCCCATGCTGATGTGTGACGCATACCTCTGGGGAGAAAGACGCCCATGTAAGTATGGTGAGCTGACACTGTGGAGTAATGCAGAACCCAGAATGTGACTTCAGAGAAGAACAGCGTGTCCCAACTACTATGCCTATGTACCCAACAATGGAAACAGTGCAGACACCAGCTGACATATGCCAGTATGCAGCATCACATAACTCCATGGTACCCTCAAGCCCATCCCACGCAGACGCAAAGGTCGGTATGGCCATTGCCCCCACCACCACCAATGGGATGCTGCCCCATGCATTCCAATGCTGCTCAAGACAAAGTACTGCCACACAGCTCCCGTGAGGTGACCCCAGTCAGTCCCATAACACAATCAAATATACTGGAGCATCATAATGTCCATAAAATGCTGCCCAGCAAAACATAACATAGCCCTATAAAGCATTGCTAACTTAACAGAAACCCCACACCCCCGTCTACCATGTCAACATACTGTGGCCTGTAGTCCCAAATCACAGACCCAGCACAAATGTTCTCACTCCCCCAGACAGCCACACCCACTGTCCATGTCATATGCGTGTTGTGTGGTCGTGTATCGGACACAGTACCCTAGGTGATGACACACCACTGAGCTATACAGCAGTAGCAACATCCCCCTCGGTCAGACGCTGGGTCAGTGGCCACAGTGTGCAGCACAGCCCTGTCATGGTGGTGCACCGGAACAGTACAGTGTAATGTGACCGGTTTGCATGCCTGATGCGGATAGCACACACATGCCCACACCACTGTGAGCACACAACGTTTGAATAGTCCATGGCCAGGACATTGGCATGGCATGCGAATGATGCATGTTGTGGGCATACCCACAACCACAGGAACCAATAATACACCCACCTATCATGACACAGTCATGAAGACCACACACACACCACATGCCTACCCTACAATGTGTACAAACATGCCTACAGCATATGTATGGGAGTATTATACCACAAGCCACGGGAGGACACAGTCACAGTCAATGGTATAATACAACTATAGAATGGTAGCAGATGAACCATGTACAGCACACATGGAGAACACAGTGGGAAAGCAGTGCCCCGTACACGGCCCATTGGCGTTGAATGTATGTGCCCATGGTGGACTGTAGGCCACCACATATAGTCCAATGTGCAAAGTGCAAAGAGGCAGACATGTCCATGACAGTTTGTCAGAGCCACATATGTGAGACAGGGCTGCTGAATGGCTAACATGCAACCCCTCGGGGTGCAGATGCAGGACAGCATCACCAAGGAGGGTGTGCTAGTGTAGGGGAGTGCTAAGCTCAGAGTACATGCACTGCATGGGCCGGGCATAAATGGCACACCATGTTGCAGCAGTGCATGACTGTGGGGTGCCACATGCTGTCACAACACAGGCCCACAGGCTGTGTGGCCAGTGAACTCACTGGCCAGGTGCACCATTCCACAGGCTGCAGTAGGAAGTGTGCAACGTAGTGTTCGGCAGCACAGCACCATGGTCAGTCGTATGGACAAGAGACACAGATAGGCTGTTGCATGGCATACATATGCTGACATAGCACTGCACATCATACGCAGCACACAGGTCAGTGAGCACGTGCCACAGCCACACAGACAGGCTGACATTTCCCAAGAGCATGACACAACAGTACAGCTCACACTGTATGTGCTACGCACCAGTAGTCAACATGGACAGACAGAGGAATGATCAGAAACAGGTCAACATGCCACATATGGCACACGTGTAGATGTGGAGGGTTAACAGATGGCACCTGTGGGAGACAGAGGTACCACAGTGTCTGCAACCTCAACATGATGTATTGGTGTATGTGACATGAGATGCCAGCCAGGTCGGAGGGGTTGTGCCATCTACACACAGGGACTCAAGAGTTCAGTGTGTACAGCATCCCGCACAGCAATCCAGAAAAGGCATGTAGCACTATGTCCACCCCACCCATTGACATATGTCCAGAAACGAGCACAGTGGTGACTCCGTGTGTGCCACTATCACACAGTGTGTGCACCCTCCCCCCACAGAGGCACATTGCAGGCCCTGATGTGATATCAGTGAGTAATGCACAGTGTCACAGCATCCAGCATGGATCTATGCCTCACTGATTTGGGTGCAGCCACCAGCCGTTGGGGATGTGTGGACATTAGGATGCATAGCTCAGGGGGTATACATATGTGTCAGTGCCATGAGGGACCAAAGCATGACCTGTCCTATGAGAACTGTGCAGGGCATGATGGGATAATGAACATCAAATGGGACAGCCATTGAACAAACACCACAGGCATAGGCAACACGTGTCATGGAGGGAGAGCACGCACAGCACAGGGGGTGTGCACAACACATGTCAGGAGACATGTCTGGGTAATGCAGCATCAAGCACATGACCATGGCCCAGGGACACAAAACATGGCAACGTGCTCCTAGGACTGGTGCCTTGACACAGAGTAAATGCACATATGGTGATGACACTTTACTTTAAAGGGTCACCATACATGTCCCACCTAGCTAGGAATGCAATATATGTAATCCACAAAGGCGCATACTCACATGCGGCATCCTGCTGCACATCACTGTTGTCCCTAGCCTGTTGGCCCTGAGCCATGGCCCCCTGGCTGCGCCCATGCCTCCCCTGTCGTCGATGTCCCCTGGCATTGTGGTCTACAGAGTGAAGGGAATAAAACAGTGTCATTACCCTCATGGACATCAATATTCTCCATCAGAAGTGCGCCAGTGACACTGTGCACCAACTGTCAAACACTGTAATGTGTCTCTCCCCACCCAGCAAATTTCATATGGGGACACATGGGCAATGCTGGTACATGGTACTATATTGGTTCATGTACATCACACGTTAGGCCATGTAACATCATCTGGAGAAGCATTGTACAGACAGCATAGGGACAGATGTTTACACAGCTGTATGCACCCATCACATATTTACTGCAGATGGCAAATAAAAGATTGTTACCCCTGACCATGTACGCCCAGCGTACAGCATCTCTAGCCCACACCCATGTCCTGCCTGTGCCCCCCCCAATAGACGATGCTACATTGTCCTTATGTTACACATAGGAGGCACATTGATGGGGTAATATGTCAAATGCAAGGAGTCCAGGGAATGTGGGTTCCATCCCTTTGTACTGCAGTTTGTAAAGTTTGGGGGCTGGTGGGCGAAATCACAAAGTCAAAATGTAGAAAGAAGCCAGCCACTCCATGAAAGCTTCTTATCTTTTTAAACTTATTTTTCTTTTTCCTTTATTCCAAATAGCTCCTCATACACCAATGTTTTTCCAGATATAGCTTCTTCAGGGTGGGGATTCAATAGTAAACATAATTGTAAAGTAATTTTATAATCACCAGACCACCAACAGCCTCAGGAGAAGGACAAGGAGGTGGAGGCAGAAGCGGAGGCAGAGGGTACAAGGGGAGGAAAATGTACCCATTTTTAACCATAGCTCCAGACATCTTTTGGATACAGAAATATGGGTTCTTGATAGAGGACTCCCTTTCTCCCCCTTCACTCCACCAGACAGATTCAAGATTATGAGTGACCTGCATGGGTTTTTAGGCAAATCCGTTTAAAAAAGCAGTGTCACCTCCAACCCCGCCCCCCCAAGACCCGGCTGTTAAGAATCTTAGACTAGACATGAACTATAAATCCACCTACAATTCGCAAAAGGGACAAAATCCAAATGTTGAGGCCTATATAAATCAAGTGCTTCTAGATGTGAAAACCACAACTCAGTACCCAAATACAACTTGAGCAAAACTGAGGCACAGGCACTGAGAGATTTGGAAAAAGATGACACCATAGTCATCAAGCCAGCGGACAAGGGGGTGGAGTGGTCATTATGGATAAACACAAATATGAAGCTATGTGTGAAACCCTTTTAAATACACCTATTAATTATGAGAGACTCCAGGGAGACCCTATTCTAAGAATAGTGGCAAGCCTTGATGATCTCCTTCAAACCGAACAAGAATTGGGTCATTTACAAGAGTGGCAGGTGAAACTGCTAAAAAACAACTACCTCAAGACCCCTGTTCTCTATGGACTACCCAAAATTCACAAAAACCCTAACAACACCCCTGCACGCCCTATAGTTTCAGCCAATGATTCGATTTTGGAAGAACCTTCCAACTTCATTGATCACTACACAAAATCAGCTGTACTACTGATGGAGAGTTACCTATGTGACACCAGTGCTGTCAAAACCATCAAAAAATTGAAAGAATCACTGACTACACAGACCTTATCACAATTGATACTGTGCACCATGGATGTTAAGGATCTGTATACATGCATTCCACATGAGGAAGGGCTACACACTTTAGAAATCAGAATCAATAAAATCAGGGATGCACAAACCCCACTCACCAGCACTCTCATTGATTTGGCATGACTAGTCCTGTATGAGAACTATTTTAGGTTCAAAGGGATATACTACCAACAGACAAACGGAACTGCCATGGGTAGCACCATAGTCCCCACACACGCAAACCTATACATGAAATATTTCATGGTCCAATACATCATCAACCCTATGTATAATCCATTCTACAAATACATTTTCACCTATAAGAGATATATAGATGATTTGTTTTTTGTCTGGAACAGTGTGATGGAGGAGCTGGAGTCCTTTCACGGACATCTCAACTCTGTTGGTGACTACCTTCAGTTCAGCTTGGCAGCTAGCAATACTGGAATACCCTTCTTAGATCTCCTTATTTATAAAGGTACAAACACAATAGAGCACTGCCTATTTAGGAAGGAAACGGACAGAAACACTCTCCTCCATGCCACCAGTTACCACCCTCCTCACATAATACAGAGTATACCATACTCACAGATGTTACGAGTAAAACGTAATTGTAGTGAGACAGACACCATAGAACAGGGTTATACTGAAATGTCTAACATATTCCTTAACAGGGATTATGGCAGGAGAATTGTGAACTAAGCTGTGCACCAAACTACATCTCCAAAGACGTACAAGGCAATAAGGGAACACAGTGAGGACTCTGGTAAGAGAATGGTACTACCATTAATATATTCAGGATTCACTGAACATATTAAAAAAAAACTGGGATACACTCAGGCCCACTGGGATACCAGATTTCTATACTAAACTGATAACAGCCTCTAAATGAGTTAGCACCCTTAGGGGTAGACTTGTTCACTCTGAACATAAGTGTACCAGCCCCAGGCAAGGACAATTGCTACTTGGACCTCTAACACCAGGAGTGACACCTTGTGGCAGATGCTGCAATTGCAATAATACATCAAAAAAGTCAGAATTCTCACATCCAAATGGGAATCAGAAATATTATATCAAGACCCACATTACATGTGACACAGATCACATTGTTTACATTATCACTTGCTCGTGCTCTAAACATTATGTAGGAATGACAACGAGACCACTAAAGTTTAGGATTACTGAACACAAAAGTAATATCAGATCACAGAATGAAGCTTCCCCAGTAGCGGCTCATTTTATGGAGGCAGGACATAACCCCTCGTCTCTCAAATTGTGGGGCATGGAACATGTTGACCAACCCCATAGAGGTGGAAACTGGACACTGGCACTGGAGCATAGAGAGATGTATTGGATATATACTCTCAACCCACCAGTGACAGACATGGATTAAATGAAGATGAGAATTGGAGTGCCAGTTGGTAACTTCAGCCGAGAAAGCACTAGTTTAAAAACTGCCCCCCCACTCCGACCCTCCATATCTTTTTGCCCTCCACTTAGCTGTATATTACACATAAGCCTGACATATCATGCAGTAATAAATGATTTACTCCTCCTAGGCGTTTTGTTGTTTTTCTACTTGACCTCCTGTGTGCCTGTGACCTCCAAGTCTATTCTTTCTTTTTTTTTTTTTTTTGCATCACATATTTATTCAGGTTTTTCTTGTTACATTAAACAAGCAGACAAACAAATCAATTGCACAACAGACAATACAACATAATCTACAGAAAATAAACATACAAAAACAATTCATAACTTACATACAGACAGATCCAGTTTCTTTAGCTTATCATAAATTATGTGACACAATAAGAAGGAGACAGTAATAACATACATCCATTCAACCTGTTCAATAATGAATTACTTACAAGGGCACAAAATGAGAAAAGGAGTTGATCTAAATCTATGTAATTTAGCATCATCAGTAGTCCACACCTATTCCCCCTCATGTCCAGCCTTCTCCCAATGTCAGATTTTCTGCAGGTGAAAGAGAACTGAGGTAAGGTTGCCATGTGTTATAAAATTGCTCCCCTCTATCCCGCATAACACAGGTTAGCCTTTCGAGAGTGAGAGCCTGTAACACCAGTGTTTTCCACTGTTGTATAGTGGGCTTAGCTGCAGACACCCATGTATTTAAGATACAGTGTCTGGCTATCACGAGTATGACCCTGAGCCATCTAGGCAGAGGGGCCCAGTCTGCCTCCCTCATTTCCTCCATTCTAAATAACATTACCATAGGTGTCCTCGGGAGCCCTCTACCCGCAAGGATCTGAGCCTCTGCCAACACCTCCATCCAAAACTCCTGTAAGACAGGGCATGACCAGAAGTAGTGGTAATAGGAGGCCAAGCCTGTGCCGCAGCGAGGACAGACCAGGGAGACCACAGGGTTAAATTTGTGAACAATCAAGGGAGGGCAATATAACCTATGGCAAACTTATAAGAGGATTCTTTATATTTATTACAGATCAGGATGCCCTGATGCAGCTGAATCATCATACTCCAGACATCCTCACTGATAAGGATCCCCATATCCCTCTCCCACAGTTGTCTAGTTTTCTGGGTCATGTCTCCCAATCGTTGTCCACCTGCTCTGGCTACCCATTGTATTGTACCTTTGGGGTTACGTCTCCCATCTTGTATTAATTGTTCCACTTGTCCTATTGTAGTATCTGTGCCATGCCTCCTCTCCAAGGCCCTGCAGTATGCCCATATCTGCAGGCAATGAAAAAAAATGTTGGTGTCCCAACCCTATTCTAGCTCGGATTCCTTCAAACGAGTCCAGCCCCTCCCTTGTGTATAGATCCCCCAGACACATTATACCAACCCCTTCCCATTCCTTAAATCCATGGTCTGATATGCCTGGAACAAAGAAGGGGTTCCTAGCCACTGGCAGTAGCAGGGTCTCCTCCACTCCCCCCCCCCAACGCCTCATGCGTCCCCAACCTTCCAGAACCGATTTAACCAGGGGATTCAGTCTCGACATATTCGCATATGCTCTATACCCTTTCTTTGAAAGATAAGCAGATACCCATCCAGGGCACCCACTCTCCTCAAGATCCAGCCACCCTGCCTCCAAGGACCCCCCCCCACCCAGTCCTGTAGGTATCGACACTGTATGGCCAAATGATATAGTCCCAAATCAGGGAACTGCAGTCTGCCCCTATCCACCGTAGCCTTCAAATGAGCAAGACTTACTCGTGGTCTCTTACCCTGCCACATGAAAGTCAAAAATGCGTTTTCTAAGTGCTTACTATCTGCTCATGTAAAACCTATGTGAAACATTTTCATATTATTTAGAAGCCGAGGTTGTATATTCATTTTGAGAAAGTTTATTCTCCCTAACCATGTGAGGGACAATTTAACCCATCTTCCCAAATCAGCAATAATCACCCTCACCAGTGGAGTATAATTTAACTCATAAAGGGCCTTAATATTATCCCCCACGCTAATGCCCAAGTAAACAAAGGAGTGATGGACTTTTTGGAAGCCCCAATCTGTGATATCCTCCCCCTCTCTATCTGTGAGTTCTCCTACCCTAAGCTCTTCTGATTTGTTAAAATTCAGTTTATACCCCGAAAACATAAAAAAGCTGATTTATTAAATTCAATTTAGGTGGCATAGACTGTGATGGCCTAGTGACATACGGAAGCATGTCATCAGCGTACAGAGAGAGCTTACACTCTCTACCCAGTCTTCCCTGAACTCCCAGGATATCAGGATGTTTTCTAATAGTGACCGCCAATGGCTCCAAAGCGAGGGCGGATAGGAAGGGCGACAAAGGACACCCCTGCCCAGTCCCCCTTTGTAATGTGAAACTATCCGTAAGAGTACCATTTACCAAAATTCTGGCCGTTGGGTTTCGATACATTAACTGAATTAACCCTACAAAACTTTCACCCAGACCAAACCGGGTCAGAACCTCCATCAAATATGGCCATTTAACCCTGTCAAATGCTTTCTCTGCATCCATTGATAGGACACGAACAGGATCATATCCATTTGAGGCTCCCCATATCACATTCAAGAGAGTTCTCACATTATGATAAGAGTATCTATTCCTAATGAACCCGGTCTGGCCTGGGTGAATCAGCCCTGGGAGGAGCCTATCTAAATGGCTTGCTAGGATTTCAGCAAATATCTTAGAGTCACAGTTTAGGAGGGAGATAGGTCTGAAGGAGAAGCATTCTAATGGGTCCTTGCCCTCTTTGTGGATCATACAGATAACTGCTTCTTTCCATGTGTGTGGCAATACCCCCTCCTCCTCCCGGGCCTCATTAAGTACTGCCTCTAAATGATTGATATGTGGCTTCATGGTTTTATAATACTCTGCCAAGTATCCATCTGAACCACTGGCTTTACCCCTTTTTAACCCTGCAATGGCCATCGTTATTTCCTCCCTTGTTATTTTAGCATTCAACCATTCTTGTTGTGTAGAAGATAATCTAGGCAGGTCCAGATCCTCTAAAAAAGCATGCATATTAGTCTCCCCATCCTCAGTCTGTGTTCAGTATAATTCTCCAAAATACTCTTTAAAGCTGTCCCTGATAAGCCTTTTATCCTTCTGCAATTGGTCATGTGGTCCCTTGATTGCGGAGCTCAAATAAGAACTCCATTTTCCCTGAATCAGATTCGCCATTATACTACTTGGCTTATTTCCCCATTCATAAAAATGTTTGCGAACAAATAAGCATGTCTTTCTAGCTTCTCCTAACAACAAGTTGTTCAGGGCCTCCCTCGTTGCCATTAATAATTTTGGAGCAGCATCTCCCTCCTCTCCCAAAGCGACCCTTCTCTCCAGCACCTTAAGCCATCTTTCTAGATTCTCCCTTCTCTCCCGAAGTTGTCACTTATGATGTGCTACATAGCTAATAATATTAACCCTCATGTACGCCTTCCCCACATCCCAGAAGATAGCTTTAGAGGGGGCCATATCCAAGTTATCCTGCACATACTGTTTCCATTTATCTTGCAGGTATTCCCTAAATTGTTTATTGGTCAGAAGATAGTTAGGAAATTTCCAGGGCGGTATATCAGCCCTCTTCTCCAGCAGTGTAAGGGTCAAAAGCACCATAGCATGGTCCGATATATAAATTGGGCCATGCTTAATGTTAGTCATCCTAGAATACCAAACTCTTGGAATATAAATGTAATCCAACCTCGACCATGTCTTGTGAGGATGTGAAAAGAAAGTATACTCCCACAGGGTAAGGTTAGCTGTTCTCCAAGTCTCGATTAAGTCGAGGTCAGTCATTCCCACCATCCAACTATGGATGGCCCCCTACTACTACCCCTACCCTCAGAATGATCCAATACAGGGTCCATCAGGCAATTCAGATCACCTCCCAAGAGTAACCCTGGGAATTGTTCTGCCATAATTAAGGCTGTAAGGGACTGATAAAACATGGGGTCGTACACAGCGGGCTCATATATACTCCCAAAAGTTATTTTCTCCCCCAGAAGTTCTCCCACCACAAATACTTAGCGGCCATCTGCTGGGTTCACCACAACCCTGTCCATTTTTAAAGGTAACCGCTTATGCAGGAGGACTGCCACCCCACCGCTTATGTGAGGTGAATGGTGCTGCATAGCATTCCCCTACCTATCCCTTTTTTAATTTTGCATGCTCTTTAGCAGTGAGATGCATCTCCTATAGCAGAGCCACGTTTACATTTTGGTGCTTTAAAGCCATTAACAACATGGTGCATCTAACGGGTGTAGAGATCCCCCGCATGTTCCATGATGCTATACTCAGCTCTGTAGGATTAGCCATTATCTCCTAGCCAATTTCTGTACAGTGCCCAGATCATCCACACCCAAACCTTCTTCATTTCTTCATAATGATCACAAGTTAGTGTATCATCATATCTGGATCATGCAGAAAACACGAAACAACATACCAATCTATATCTAACAACTGTATACACCTCCATCCCCCCTCCCCCCTTCCCACTTGAACAGTTATGAAAATTGAGTTATCCCCCTCTGTAACCAGAATTGCACACAGCAAAAATTTTACAATCCCTCCCCACATGACAGTAAGAGTGCTTCCCCCACTCCCCCCTCCCCGCCAAGAAAATCTCCCTTATTTCCTTTATCCATATAAGCAAAATGTATCAAATGCTCTCCAAGTCACATTGTCTTTCAAGAGTCCAGTGCAGGCTGGAAATCAAATATAAAATACGAGTATTCCTTATGTGAAAGTTTTTCCCCCCAGTGCCATTAGATTTCATGGCCCCAAAGATGCCCTCTGCCTCAACAAGCGATTCTCCCCAAGTAATAAAATAAACAAAAAGAGAGCATCATGCCATACAGCATAGGTCTAAACGTCTAAGGACACAGGGCAGCATAACATCCCATGGCAGTCATCAGTAAAACATTTCGGCTGGTGGTAGTCCTCTTCGAGCTAGGCCTGGCCTAACCCCCATTCTCTGCACGAGGAATAGAAATGAAAATGAAAAGGCCCTCAGACCGAGTTCTCCTTGCGGTCAGAAGAATCCTGCTCAGACTCCCCATTGAAAAATTGTAACCGAAAGATATTCCACAGCAGAGCCTCTCAAGGCGTTGAGGGGTCTGAACATTTAGCAAACAAAAAAAAATGTTTTTCCCAACAGTACCTGGAAGCGTAGTATTTCCAACAGCACGGTCCTACCAGTAGGCCCTGATCTGATTAATCCACTCATTACAAAGGGGCAGCCTCACCCCATCTTTTTCTTCAACTCTGTAACAAAAACTTCCACCTTCTGCGCCTCCCAAAACGAATATGTAGCCCCTTCATGCCTGATTTTAAGAGTTGCAGGATACAGCATGAAACATTCGATCTTAGCTTCTCGCAGCTGGGCCACCACTGAATTGAAAGTGTGGCGTTTCTTTAAAAGATGAGCTGAGTAATCCTGGAAAAGATGCAGCTTATGGCCTTCATATTGCAGGTTAATTTTGCTTCTGTAAGCTTTCAGAACCAGTTCCCTATCTTGAAAATTATGGAACCGCCTCACTATCTGCCTGGGTGGTTGATCTGGTGGAGGTCTGGGGAGTACAGCCCTGTGCACCCTTTCAAATTTAAGTCAGCTGTTTTTTGGTGGAAGTCCCAGAATTTCGGGTAGTGTTTTGGCACAGAATTCCAGTATATCGGCTCCCTCCAGCCCCTCCGGTAGTCCCTTTAGCCGTAGATTCAGTTAACGATGGTAGTTTTCTTGATAATCAAACTGGTCCTTGAAGTCAGGCAGCTCTTTCTGCAATGCTATAATCTGTTCGGGCACCGGTGCTGTGGCATCCTCGACATCGGACATGCTTTGCTCCATCTCTATTAATCGTGTCGGATGTGATGCATGCAAATCCGCCAATTCTTGAAGTTTTCTGCTGAAATTAGATGCCAGGCTAGTAAGATGGGGTTTCAGGTCAGCCAAGACCTGTTGCGTCACCTCTTGGCCTAGTGCACACATCTCAGCAGCACAGAACGAGATAGGCCCTGAGCTGTCTACCTGGGAGACCGGCGGTTGTTTTCGTTGATTTTTACTTGCAAGACACAAGCTTTTCACCGATTCTGATGTCAAATACTCATCCATTGTCTCTCCCAACCACTGGATCTCTTTTAAGGTATTTATAAGCAACTTGTCATTGAAATTATATCTTATATTTCTTGACGGTTTGCGGAGCGAGGGAGAAAGCGTCCTTACTCGTTCGTGCTCATTAGTGCCCCCCTTTATTTTTTTTAATTTTTATATTTATTTTTACCATACAAGTGCCAAGCAACAACTCTTAGAAATATCAACATGCTATGATACAGCACATATAAATATGCATTAGCATTTTGTGAGTTTCAACTTATCTTTCTTTATTATTTATGACCTTACATAGTGACAGTCCTAGTCTTTCTTATAATTGAATGCCACAAATGACACTGAGGTCAATAAAAAATGAGATGAACATTTAGAACTCAGAGAACATCATCAGATTTTTCTTAGCTTTGATATGTACATGGATGCCAATGCTACTACAAAAATATCAGGTCCTGTAATAAATATCCTGGTACCAATATAAGGTAGTGTAAAAGCAGCTAATGATTGATTAGTTACTATTCAAAAATGAGTCAGACAGTATTTGCACAAAATATACACTAGAGATATGATCAGACACCACTGTCCTGCTTCATCCACAGACATCTATTAGATACACTGAGGCAGCCATGGGATGGAAAGCGCCCGCTGAACCCTTTGGTTTGGTGTAGTGTGTACTGTTGCCTAGCAACAGTATGCTCATCAGGTGAGTGCTGAAATCCCGCGGTACTTCCTGGTGTGAGTAACTTCACCCCATGGCCCCTCCTAATATAAAAACAACACAGGCCTCAAACGCAGTTCAGCCTTTGTTCTCCAGAGCACACGCAGACAGAACTCCCCGGAGGTAATCCACCTCGTCAGCTGTTTGTTACATGTCTGTATTGAAATACTGTTACCAGCAATTTTAAAACTTAGCACTGTCTCCTATACAACTTTCTGCACTTGGGGCTTAACACTGTTCACTGCAACTCAGACGTGACGCAGTTAGTGAAAAACATGTAAGCCCTAGTTCTTTCTAAACTTAGTATGACATTTTTAACTGTTCAGACTGTGGCTACACATCGTAATGTAACTAAACTATTACCATATGGTCTGAAAACTAAAAAGCCTTTTGTACCTTGTCACCTAGCCTAGAACACACTTCTCAGGATAAACAAACTAATGAAATTCAAAGCTGTTAAAACAAAACTGCTATGTGAGTAAACACCAGTCAGCATTATATGACATTAAAATATATAACACATAAGGAAACTAATGTTATATCCACCTGTTTCAGCACTATAGTAGGAAAGATTGTATTTAATTTAAAAGAAGAAAATGAGACTGATTAACTCAATTACAAGCTGCTCAAGCAAAGTATGAAGTGAGTAAACTCCAGCCAGTATTTTCTGATTCCAAAGTGTATAAAACATTAGGAAACTAACGTCTTGCCATATCCACTTGTTTCAGCACTATAACAGAAGAAACTGTACCTATTTTTTAAAAGAAGAAATTAAGACTGATTCATTCTAAAACAGGTCAGATTTTTATACTACCTAATTAAGCACACTGGGTTATCTAAGAACCAACTAATTGACAGAAAGGTCATGCAAATAATCTTTCTTTGACTACATATACAGTATTCCAGAGTTGCACAGCAGCAAGAATTGATCAGAAGTTTCACAGTAATGTCATATAAGATAAAGGCATGTGAAACAAGATCATGTACTGATAAAGAATACAGATATATGTGTAACCTCCCCCCACCGGCCCCCTTTGTTTCCACCATCAGGGCTGCTCCTCTCACATCAAGGCGCCACCGAGAGGGGTGGGGTAGTTACTACAGATGTATCTTTTGCAGAATCTGTGTGGACCCATTGCTTCTACTACTGAGCCTGCCATACTTCAGACAGGCAATCCAAGTGTGGCAACTACCTGGCTCACACCTGGGGGGAACCATTTAGCATGGTCATGAACCTGGGTCCTTGGGAAAAAGCTGTTGCTCAGCATTGTGCCAGCTTTGTACCTCTGGTCGAGGCACCCAAGTAAATTCGGACACTAGAAGCAATAACTTAAATGTCCAAACCAGGAATGGGATTCTAGAGTGTGGCTTTTATTCACATAACACAGAGAATAACAAAGCAAAGATGGACCCCACAGGGCTACACTAGCTGGTAATGCAGAATACAGAGGTACAGAGCACACTTCTTCACTACTAACCCTCAGGTTCTGAACAGATCTGGGCACACACAGCCTGAACTGGTACATTTCTTCTATTCCTTGACATGGCACCTTGGCCAGTACTAGGACTCTTTTCCATATGGCATGGAGGTTGATGGAGGCTCCCTAAACCACCCATGAACACTTTCTAGCCCGCAGCATGGATTCACAGTGGGAAGGTCATGTCAGACGAATCTAATAGATTTCTTTGACTGGGTGACCAAAGTAGTAGACCAGGGAGGGGCTGTGGACATGGCCTACCTAGACTTTAGCAAAGCATTTGACACAGTCCCACACAAAAGATTAATAGTCAAATTAACCAGCCTGGGAGTGGGTCCCAGTGTGGTAGCCTGGGTAAAACATTGGCTGCACAACAGGACACAGAAGGTAATTGTAAATGGAGTCCACTCTGAAGAAAGAGAGGTTACTAGTGGGGTACCGCAAGGTTCAGTATTGGGTCCAGTCCTTTTTAATGTCTTCATCAGCGACTTTGCAGAGGGACTGGAAGGAAAAGTATGCCTTTTTGCAGATGACACAAAGATCTGCAACAGGGTTGATACACAAGGAGGCATGGAAAGGATGAAAAGGGACTTGGCAAGGTTGGAGGAATGGTCAGAAGTATGGCAGCTAGGATTCAATGCAAAGAAGTGCAAATAATGCACCTGGAAACAAGAACCCAGGGAAGAATACACAATGGGTGGGAGGTAGTAACAACAACAAAAGGAAAGGGACCTGGGGTAATCATATCAGATGACCTTAAGGTTAGCAAGCAATGTGAGAAGGCAGTAGGGAGGGCTGGGGTATACTGAGATGTATAGGAGAGGCCTCAGCAGCAGAAAACAGGAAGTTGTTATCCCTCTGTACAGACAGTTGGTGAGACCCCATCTGGAGTACTGTGTCCAGTTCTGGAGACCCCATCGCAAGGACATAGACAGGATAGAGGTAGTCAGAGGAGGGCAACTAAAATGGTGCAGGGTCTGCAAGAGAAGCCATATGAGGAGAGACTAAAGGAGCTTAATATATGTATACCCTCGAGGAAAGAAGGAGAGGGGACAGATAGAAACTTTTAAGTACCTCAGTGGAATCAACAAAGTCCAAGAGGGTAGCATCTTTCAGAAAAGAGACTTGCAAGAACAAGGGACACAATTTAAAGATAGAAGGAGGGTGGTTCAGGGCAATGTGAGGAAGTATTATTTCACAGAGGGTAGTGAATGCATGGAACAGCCTTCCTGAGGAGTTGTGGGGTCTAAAACTGTGGGAGAATTCAAGAATGCATGGGACAGACATAAGGCAATTCTTGTGGGGGGTAGGAAGAAATAGGCTGTTGGTTAACTAGGATCTACGGCCTATCCTGTAGGTAGGGAAATGGGCAGACTAGATGAGCCAAGCGGTCCTTATCTGCCGTCAAAGTCTATGTTTCTATGTTTCTATGTTAAAGGGAAAAATTCCACAATCCCACATCTGGGTGCTTTCTTCAGACACTGGCCAAGTGCCTGAAAGAAAACCATAGGTGCCCAAACTGAACCCAGAGAGGTAAACCTGGTCACTCCAGATTGGGGGGGGGGGTCCTCCCACCTCTTGCTCCCAAATCTATACTCAGCCATTCATTTGGATACAACACCTTTCTTTGAACTACTGGTTGTAGATGCTATCTCGAAATGTTTAGCACATTTAACATTCTACATCTCTGGAGGTATCCTGACTTTAAAAGTACTGTAAGTGGCTTTGTCTTTAACCTTGACCCCCACTGCTGCAGATGCTTCTAAGCCATACACAAATTAAAAGTTCTGTACTTGGCAAGTCTTCCTGTGACCCCACAGTAGGCAGGTACTTTTACACTAAACTCTGTCTCAGTGAACATTATCTCTTTATCAGAGTAGAACTCACCCAAGGTATGCAGGTGCCCCAGTGCTTCTTCCCACAAATGTCTCAGGTACTCACAAACAACTCGATTCTCAAGCAGCTTCTCCCTGTCTAGGCTGGCACAGGGGATTGCCCCAGACTTCCTGGAATTCCCCCCCATCCCTCCTGGGATGGTGCACTGGAACAACACTAGGAACGGTCTCTACCATTTTCTTCTGGTCTCTTCTGTGTTCCTTTCTAGGGTGAGAACACAAAACATACTTGTCTGAAGTAGCTCTATATCAGAGCTAGGCTCTGAGGGGCTGCCAACTGCAGCACTCCTCTCTCTCTCTCTCTCTCTCGCCCACCCAAACTGCCTCCTGAAGACTGAGTTGAATTCCCCAGTGTTCTACAGCTAACCCCTGCAGCTAGCATTCCATTGTGGCTTATGCTGCTGCGAGAATTCTATGGTGACATCATCACTCCAGCTTAGATGAAACTGAGAACAGAGTGAGACAGTGTGAAATCCATTTAACTGGTATCCCACAAGCTGCCTTTCCCTGCCTGCCACTGGTTCTAAGTGGGATTCTAGTAACCCCTGGGAACAAGGGGGTTACACCCATCCTCGGCCAGGAAAATGACTGTCCACAGTCATTACTTATCTGGCCCCAGGCCATTCTACCCTATGTGTTACCTACAGAAAGGGGTGATCAGGCCCTCTCCTACCATGTGCCAGGCACAGGCAGGCAACACTAAGGGCCCAGAGGCCATCATCTGATGCATCAGCCTCAACACTATGATCGTATGGTAATCAGTGGCCCTGCAAGAACTGTCCAGAGCACAGCCTTAATAGACCAGTACTGCGGCCCTTACGTCCTGTCAAGACCACAGCCTGTCTATCCCCCTAACCATCTATGGAAAACCTATCTGACCAGAAACAAAACTACCCAAAAACAGGGGAACCTCATCCCTGGACACCTGCAAACCAAACCAAGGAGCTAACTCTACACCTAATCATTACACTCCCACACTCTCCCCCACAACCACACCTGTGGAAGGAAAAGTTAACACTTGTTAACAACAGCACTGTACTTTAAACCCAACACTTTAAAGCATATGAGGAACTCCGATAAGTCCCTCCACTCCTCTTCTTGTCTTCTCTTCTATTTTCATAAGGAACTGCCTGAAAGAAAAAAACCAAAACGCACCCCTAATCTGCAAACACAGTGCACTAACATAACCCTTACCATCAAAACACTGGAGAATCCAAAAAAATATTTTTTAGAAAAGTAGAAAACAATAGAAAACAGTAGAAAAACATTAACATTATATACAATACACATTTTGGGGATGGAATGCCCTAAATGTCCCAATAGTGACAACAGTTCCCTAGGGCAAGTCCAAGAAAGAGTCTCTCCTGGGCCAGAGCCCGGTGAAGCACAGTTCTTGTAGATCTGTAGTCCTGAACGGAGAGTCTTTGTGGACAGTTCAAACAGTCTGTAGTCTGCCAGGTGTAGGATGTGTACTGCAATGTCAATAAGATAAGAAAGTCTGGACTTAACAGTCCCTTGAAGAATGAAAATGGTATGGCACCTGGATCCAGCTGAAGACTCTCCCTGGCAGTAATTTTCAGATACAGCTGGGCGGAAATCTTCCGGAAATGACAGGATGGCACATCTGGATACTGCTGGGCTGATGTCATCTAGGAGATGGAATCTTGGAACAGGAAAAAACAGCTGGTCTGAAGTCATCCAAAATCCTAGGCGATGAATTTGGAAACAGCTGGGCTGGTGTCCTCTCTGGATGATATCATCTGGAAGGTCAGACAATGGCACTGCAAGGCACACTGCAAGGCTGACGAATCTGGAGGCACCTGGATCCTGGAACACCAGACTGGTGGAACAATATAGGTATGGCAATGGCTGGATGGCAGGACTGCTACCACTGCTCTGTTTTCCACTTGGTAGGTATGGGCACATTCACAGGAAGTTGGTTGCATTGAGGGTAATGCACAGTGGGTCAGGTGTGAGAATTACCACACCCCATCTGACACATAATTCACATTGTAGAAATCTCATAGCCCTTTCCATCCACGATCCATTACAGTGTCTATAGACAGTGTCCCACTTTCCAATACTTGAATCTCTTTAACAACTTTGTCTCTAAGAAATCGAGATGTACCTGGATGCAGGTCTTTTGTTGCTTCTTCCACTATCCAGGCTCTCCTGTTTTTTTCTATCTCCTCCCCAGACTCTCCGAGGAAAGGTAGGAAAGGATATCCCATAGATCTCATTTGCCTTCCTATGAATCAGCCTTTCCTCTTTACTACACTTGGTCAGTTCAAGACCACTGGCCTGGCTTGGGGGCGGCCAGTTCTGGTTCTGCCAGTGATGCATACTCAGTGCTGCGTAAAATGGATCTCTGACTCCTCCTTGTGGGGGCAGGGCAGTGGAGTCACTAATCTCTTCTTCTTGCTCCTCCGAGGCAAGAGCCCGAGGCTGTGGACTAGCACCTTCTACGTAAGGATACCTAGCTTCCCCCTCCTCCTCTTCCTCACTGAGAACCTGAGCCCAGGAGTGAGCAGTCGTCCTCACTCTTGAGACTGTCCACTCTTCACTGGGTGTGGAGGTTGACACCTCCCATTCAAGAGTCCCTCTCATCTCATCTTCTCCTATGAGACTAGGGCTTGGCCCCTCTCTCCTCAGATCTGCTGATGCTCCCTCCGCTCTATCCATCTGTGACCCGGACTCAGAGACATCAGCACTACTTTACTCTGCCTGTACATCCACACCCTCTTCCTTTGTGCCACACTCTGCTGGGCTTCCCCCAACAGGCTCCACCTGGTGCTGTGTGCTGCCACTTGCAGAATCTTGAAACTTTGTCAACATGGGAGCCAACCGAATCTTGGGTGCATTAGTTAGGCCTTGCTTCTCAAGGCACCCAGAACAGTGAGGAATCATGAAAACGTCCCTTTTAGCCTTTAAGCACATTAGGCATACTCTAACTGGATATCCAGGAATTGCCACATGAGGAGGCAAACGTCCCCATAGTAACATCTCTCAATGTCTTTCAACTTGTTAACTTCTTCCACTATCATAGCCTGGGCATGATTCGGGTAGCGGGATGATCCTGATGCCATGACTGCAGAGAAAAAATAAAAGTTCACTGTTATCTCATATCTCGCTTTGGTTGGAAAAGTTTTACAAGATGGCTCCCCTGCTGCTGTGTTTACTTTACTACCCCACCCTGTCATTGGCGGTGGCAGCACTCCTGGAGCATCAACATTCTGTTTCTGACTCAAGCCACTGCGCATCCGATTTACACGCTTTACTGATAAAGTTCACTCAAACTGCACAGACTGCACTGTTTTACTCTCTCAGCACGTCTATATGATTTTTTTTCAGGACTTTTCATTCACTTTAAATCAGTTGTTCTTGCTTAAAGTCCCTAAATCCACAGTATTTCATGCACAGGATTGCCTGTTTTGTTGCATCTTTCATACAACCCACAGTCTCTCACTTTGCCTAGAAAATCACACTGTTGCTGAACCCATAATTATGTTCACAGTCTAATGCTCAGAATTCTTCCTTAGTTTGATTAACATGACACAGTCCTTCTTTGCAAAAACGATCACACTGTTTACACACAGATTCAGCTGGCTTTAGTAAAAATCACACAGTTTGAGCTGTTTCCCTGGATGGTACTCACTGAATCAGTAGCTGGATCTGCGATGGAAATTTTGGCCTACAGCTGATCCTGGAGACCTCTGGATTGAAGCTGTCTGGAAGTCCTTCTGATTGTCCCTAGGAACACCACACTTTCTCCCCAGTTGATCGAAATGCGGGTTGAGCCCAATTTTAAACAGAAAAGTCTGATTTTATTACTTTTACAACGTTTTCAGTCACCACGACGCTCCTCCTGGCAAGCCAGATTGCACACCACTCTCTCTCTCCCTCTCAAACACTGTGCAGTGCTCTAAAGCCGGCTTGGGGGTGGGACTGATTGCAGTCTCACCAATCACTCAACGCTATGCAAATGAGCCTCTCTCTCTTCTTGTGCTCTTCTCTCCATGGCGATCGCTTGTTATAAAATTTAACTGCAAGGCAATTTTTTTATTTTTCAATCAGACTCTATGAAGCTAAATTATTTTAACCATTTTCATGGCAATTTCCTCAGCAACTCCCCCAGTTCACACAAGCACTTCAAACTTCTAGGGCACAAATCTCTCTTTGTTTCCCACAGTTTTCCATACTTTTTCTGGTCACAACTTGAAATTTTAAAAGCTGGCAAATGTTCTATTTGATGCAGGACAAGGGGCATACACAATCTGGCTTTACTGCTCCTTGGTAAACTGGTGGCACAATTACAGCAGCACATGAACAGCAGCACACAGTGGCACATTTGGATAGCAATGCTTCTGATTTTTTTGGGGGGCTACCTACTGCCAGACAGACAAAACGATAGCCACAATCTGAGCAAACATTTCTGGTGTTTTCTCCCAAAATCCAAACAAATCCTCACCGGTGCCTCCATTTTGTAACCCCCCCACCGGCTCCCTTTCTTTCTACCATCAGGGCTGCTCCTCTCACATCAAGGTGCCACCGAGAGGGGTGGTGGTAGTTACTACAAATTTATCTTTTGCAGAAACTGTGTGGACTCAATACTTCTACTACTGAGCCTGCCATACTTCAGACAGGCAACCCATGTGTGGCAACTACCTGGCTCACTCCTGGGGGGGACCATTTAGCATGGCCAGGAACCTGCGTCCCTGGGAGAAAGCTGTTGCTCAGCATTGTGCTAGGTTTGTACCTCTTGTCAGGGGCACCCAAGTAAATCCGGACACTGGAAGCAATAACTGAAATGTCCAAACCAGGAATGGGATTCTAGAGTGTGGCTTTTAATCACATAACACAGAGAATAACAAAGCAAAGATGGACCCCCACTGGGCTACACTCGCTGGTAATGCAAATTACAGAGATACAGAGCACACTTCTTCACTACTAACCCTCAGGTTCTGAATGGATCTGGGCACACACGGCCCAAACTGGTACACTTCTTCTTCTATTCCTTGACAAGGCACCTTGGCCAGTACTAGGACACTTTTCTATCTGGCATGGAGGTTGATGGTGGCTCCCTAAACCACCCATGAGCACTTTCTACAGGGGTTGAAAAATTTTTTGGGAGGCCGTAAGTCCAGGACTTATGTTACTTTCGGTCCATAAGTCTATGGCAAGCATTGGTAAGTCACATTTTTTCACCTACACTTTTTTCAAAGCAAATCACTTTTTTTCTCATTTCTTACAGGAAGCTACAAGTGGCCCCTCTACAAGCCAAATTATTTGCAGTTCGGAGTCTGGATTCAAAATGGACTCTATGCTTGGCTCTGAATTAAATTTCCAGTGAACTCTCACTTTTTTGAAATCTTGTTACTTTCCCTGTGCTAGCTGAAGTCCTTTTTATATTAAGATAGCCACAGCAGGTAGTCTTTCGCCCCACCCTGCCAATCACCTGGTATGCTATTAATAATAATGTCTCTGACTAGTGCCTCCTTCCTGATCGAACGGCAGAATCCCTTACTCATCCCACTCACTTAGGTACCTCCAGACTTTCCCTTGATGGCCCACACTTACCCCACCTGTTATCTCCCCCCCCCCAGAGGTGGGAGGGAGGGCACTCTAAATTTGAGAGTGAAAGTGGCAAATCTCTTAATATCTCCAGGGACTGGAACACAGTCAAATTGGTCTTGGGAGATAAATGAGGGGTTTATCCTTTCTTTTCAGGAAAAGTCCAAACTGAAAAATGCTAAAAAGCATAAAACCAGACAAAGATATCCACCTAAAACAAAATGCAGAAATATTTGAGGTTAAATGCAGTAAAGAGAGCACCAGTAGTCTCAAGGACCCCCCTCAGTTACTTCCTGACCCTAATTGGAAAGTTGCAAACTTCAGAAACAAATGCCTCCATTAATTAAAGAATCCTGCTGAAGAAGCAAATCAGTCACACCAAGGCTGAGGCACTCAAACAGAAAGTCAATATAGAAAGAAAAATCTTGCTCAGTATTTGCCCCTATAAAAATACCTTCCTTCCACACAGATGCTATTTTTTTCTTGTTCCACCTCACCCTGCACTCTCCATATCGACTTAGTTGCACTGTTGCCTTCAAACCTCAACAGACTGTACCAGAGTAAAGCTAAATGCTTTGTCTTAAACCCCTCGAACACTTTCGGCAAGCAACTCCCATTGCCCTTCTAGCTGTGCTGAACAGCATACTGATTGCCCTACAGTGTTTCCGTGTTTTTTTTTTTGTTTTTTTTTTTAATAAATGCACTCCTTACTTACTGCACAAATGAAAAATAGAACTGGCATCCACACAGTACGATGCTGCTCGCCGAAAATGAAATCGCCATAGTCTTCCTTCTCGAATGCCGCTCAATCCCGCCATGTCACCGTTCACAGCCAATTACATTGCGCGCTTTTCTCAAGCTGCTTCCCAGCAGTACATCAGCTCCACCTATCATTTCTCCCGCCTGGGTTTCCTGCGCGAGATATCGATGCCAACCCGCCTGATCTCGCAAGTAGGCATGGATATCTTGTGCAGGCAACCAGTCAGGAGAAAGGATAGGCGGAGCTGTTGTACAGCTTGAAAGCTGGCAGGCAGGGAAGGCTGCACTTAATTACAGATCCGTGTAAGAACTGGCAAAAATAAATACAGCCAAGTCTGTCGGACTTAAAACGGCTGTAGTGTGCAAGTCCTACAGCGCTTTCTGTGGGTCCCAGACCTCAGACTTGGGGATTTTTCAACCCCTGTTTCTAGCTCTAAAGGGAATAATTCCACAATCCCACGTCTGGGTGCTTTCTTCAGACACTGGCCAAGTGCCTGAAAGAAAACCATAGGTGCCCAAACTGAACCCGGAAAGGTAAACCTGGTCACTTCAGATGGGGGTCTACCACCTCTTGCTCCCAAATCTATACTCAGCCATTTATTTGGATACAACACCTTTCTTTGAACTACTGGTTGTAGATGCTATCTTGAAATGTTTAGCACATTGAACATTCTACATCTCTGGAGGTGTCCTGACTTTACAAGTACTGTAAGTGGCTCTGTCTTTAACCTAGACCCCCATTGTTGCAGATGCTTCTAAGCCATACACAAATTAAAAGTTCTGTACTTGGCAAGTCTTCCTGTGACCCCACAGTAGGCAGGTACTTTTACACTAAACTCTGTCTCAGTGAACATTGTCTTTATCAGAGTAGAACTCACTCAAGGTATGCAGGTGCCCCAGTGCTTCTTCCCACAAATGTCTCAGGTACATACAAACAACTCGATTCTCAGGCAGCTTCTTCCTGGCCAGGCTGGCACAGGGAATTGCCCCAGACTTCCTGGAATTTCCTCCCATCCCTCCTGGGATGGGGCACTGGAACAACAGTAGGAACGGTCTCTACCACTTTCTTCTGGTCTCTTCTGTGTTCCTCTCTAGGGTGAGAACACACAACCCACTTGTCTGAAGTAGCTCTATATCAGAGCTAGGATCTGAGGGGCTGCCAGCTGCACCACTCCTCTCTCTCTCTCTCTCTCGAGTCTCCACCCCGACTGTCTCCTGAAGACTGACTTGAATTCCCCAACATTCTACAGTTAACCCCTGCAGCTAGCATTCCATTGTGGCTTATGCTGCTGCGAGAATTCTATGGTGACAGCATCACTCCAGCTCAGCTGAAACTGAGAACAAAATGAGACAGTGTGAAACCCATTTAACTGGTATCCCACAAACTGCCTTTCCCTGCCTGCCACTGGTTCTAAGTGGGATTCTAGTAACCCCTGGGAACAAGGGGGTTACATATGCATTGAAAAGAATGATAAAGCTTAAACTGTCCCACAGAGTGGAATGATGTAACCAGACAGTGCCTTGTTTAGTGAAACAAATACTTTATATAGAGCTTTATATGACTAACATGATTACATTCACAATACTGCTTAAACATATATGTGAAGGAAGTAATAGAAAGCAATTTAACTGTAACCAAAAGTGTTAAGAGTCAGATGCAAAAATGTGTATGAACTAAATACATAGCTGAATGTCAGGTTTGTCTTAGGGTGTTACCCAGCACTGTATATCTGCCTTAGCATTATCTTGTCCATGGACACCATTGCATATAGTCAGACATTCTAAATTTGAGGATTACCATATTAAGAGCATGAAATGGCATTCAAGAGAGCACCCGACCTCTAGTGGTATGAATAAAAATAACAGAATGGTTAAATTTAGAGTTGTAACTATGAGTGTATTATGAAACATGATTATAAAAATACTTTACAATTATGTTTAATATCAGATCCCCACCCTGAAGAAGCCATATCTGGTGAAACATCTGTGTATGAGGATATATTTAGAATAAAGGAAAAAGAAAAACAAATTTAAAAAAATACTGAACTTTCATGGAGTGGCTGGCTTCTTTCTACTTTTTGAATATGTCAAATGCAACCATATGACTATGGTAGACAGGGGATATGACAGTACAACTGTGGCTAGCACACCCCACATAGACATTGTCACTACAGTGCCCATAAATGTGACTGATATGTCTGTCGCCTGGCCACTGGAAACAGCAGGAACCTGATGGCTTGCAGCCCGTGGGGTACATGGTCGTACTGCAGTGAGCCCATGGAACATAGCCATCAGTTATCCATCACTCACAGACAGACGTTCGGCCACCTCAGGAGGATGTCCACATTAATGTGGAATTGGTCATCAACAGTCCTGTCCCTGTCACACAGTAGCCACCATATTCACTTGCAGGAAGAGTCTAAGGGCAACATGCCAGTAACACAAGCAGCAGTGTTTCTGGAACCTACACACATGTCTGTACAGTGTGCGGCCAATACATCCTGGCCATGGTAAACCTGCTCAGTGTACAGAGGTGTAGCTAGACAGTTCTGTGTTGTACACACACCATCAAACTGCACACACTATATAACATATATGTACACATGTTCAACAATTGCTACCCTACCAATAACAAAACACAGATATCTGTCACATGATAAATCTTTCCACTACTCATGTTCTACATCGTACACAAGCATTGTTGTTCCACACACGGACACTTCCATATTCATTGTGATCCACTCACACAACCCTGCATAAGAATGACAATGTATCATAAAAGGCATATGGGCATTGATCTGTCCTACAAATATGTAACCACTTGTGTACTGTGAGTATGCCTGCCTACACCCTTTGCCATGCATACTGATGCTATACCTCTGTCCCCATGCTCTCCACTAGACCTTGCATAACAAAAATGGGTGAACAGGCATTTGCCCATTTTGCTCCCAAATTCTGGAACTCACTCTCCCTTATGGTGAAAACTTCAGCCTCCCATCGAGAATTCAAAAACTCGCTGTTCACCCACCTTCTAGCCTCTGGCCAATGCAAATGCTCTTAATTTGCTTTGTCCCACTGCAGGCTGTCGGGTCTGACCCTGAGTACTACACTAATGTTCTCCCATGCAATATGCTTGCCTAGGTGGCTATGAACCTTGATGTCTTTACTGTCCTCAGCTGTCTTATGGTTACCCTAATTGCTTTATTTTACATCCTTATAATGATCTATGCCTAAAATGTACCCTTATGTAACTATTACTGTGCTACCCAATGTATATCTTGTTTTGCTCCTGTACACCTATATTACGTCTGTGCATTTCTGCATATTGTAACCAATGTCCTGTGCTCTCCCGGGTCGTGCCTGAAAATAGGCAGGTCTGTTGCCTAGCGCACTTACCCGGTTACCAAAAGCTAATAAATAATAAATAAATAAATATGATACATGGCAAACATGGGTCCAGCATCTGGTACAGGCACAGTGCCATCATGCATCATGCGTCTGAAGTGTTCCAGCCTCTGTCTCTCTCGCTCTCTTTCCTCTGGAGGTCAACATATTGGTGCCAACACTGCTCCCTGGTGCGGGGGGATACCAGTGCGTGCAGTGAGGTGGCACCACAGAGATGCCCACACTTCACACCTGGGCCCATCTCCCTCTTGCACCTCACCAAAGAGCTGGTGCTCCCTGGCCATCACCAGCCCCACCATGTTTACCAGCTGTACCTCCCCCCACCACTGGTCCCTCTGAACAACAGCTCTAAGCCATCTCTTGCTGTCCATTTTCAAGTATGTGCTCAGAAAAACACCTCCCTTGCACTGAAGTGGCTGTACATATGTCTACAACTCAAGTGTAAATGTGCGTGACTTTGCACTATGCTAGTTATGGATCGCACTGCAAAAATGATGTTAGCCCAGCGCTAACGTGGAATGGGCCTCAATGTGCATGCGGGACCTGCACATGATCTGCACAGTGCTGAAATGATCGCGCATGTGTTGCTAGATCAGTGCTATTACAAATAATGCCACGCAATAAATATTATGCTGCACTCTAGTGCAAACATGCTTGCTCACTGCAAAAAAATACAGTATTCAGAAATGATATGCAAATGAGCCTACTTAGACAGTCAGAGGGCAAACCACCTCATTAGCATGTCACTGTGGCCTGATTTGCATGTATTACCATGTGTGACTTGCCTGGGCTATTTCAGGGGGAAACAGCACCACCTGCACAGCTCACTGGAACTACAGTCAGTTAGCTGAAGGCTGTGTTTTCAACAGTAGGCCAGAAAATGTCCCAGGAGACAAGAACCTTAGGCATAGGTGGGTGTTCTGCATGCCATACACATTTTTTGTTTTCCGCTACAGTGTGTATATTCTGCTACAGTAACGTGGGGATACAGTATATTATGGGAAACATATATGCAGTTTTGTGTGTCAGGTACTGCTGAATGCTGCTGTCACACATACACCAGGCCCAGCTGGCAGGTGTGTATTAACAGTGCGCAGCACTATCATACTGTCCTATCACATATATACACTGTGCCAATGGCACTGGATTCGTGCAGTAATACACACACACACACACACACACACACACACACACACACACAGCTACCTGCCCAGGGGCTGTCTCTGTTATTAAATCATGTGGATGTGTACCCCATGCTGTGCTGCACACTGACCAGGGCACTGTGATCCAACAGCCAACACAGGTCTGTGTGACCAACATATGTCGTCCCACACCTGTGGGTGTAGCTTCACACCACATGGCCTGTTGCTGCCTGCACCCTGCATGATGTTGATGGTATGTATGTGTCACATATACAGCGGCAGCTGTTCGCTGCTCAAGGACAGCCAAGCATGGGATAGTGTTGGGCATGAACAGCCTGTGTGGGATGGGCAGTTTCTCAGCCTCTACATCCCTGGGACATGTACCCTATGCCGCTGCCACAGTGTGGCTGATTGGAAAAGCAGAGACACTCACAGAACAGGCACTAACCACTGGACTATATCCATCCCCCAACAAGTGCCTCTGGTGGATGGGAAAAGGTCTGCAACTACAAATTTTCAAGGGAGGAGCTGAAAGCCCTGGTAGATGCCTACAAGGCCAGGGAGCATCACATGTCATGGTACAAATCCACAGATGCCGAGGTCTGTGCGATGTGGGGCAAGATCACTGTAGAAGTTAACACCATTGGTGGCTAGGGACACTCCATAGAGGCTGTGCGGAAGCATTTCAATGACCTAGCGCACCATACTAAGGAGAATCTGGTGGCATGGCACCTTGCACTACACGCCACAGGTGGTGGGCCTCGGCCATTGGTGGTTGCAACACCAGTTGACCCTGTGGAGGAGGTGGTGGCCTCCACCCTGTGGACCATGGCTGTGGAAGGTGTCGATGGCAGTGGTTGTGAGACACAGGTGCCATCCTACTGGACACATGAGTACATGGCTGTGTACCAGCCTGGTGTGCATGGGTATATGTGTTGATCTGCTTGTGTTGTGGCACAATGCAGCCCTAGCTATTGCACACATGTGTACATTGGGATGGCCTGTGTGCTGTATGGCACAGTCTGATGCTATGTTTACTGCAATACCTGCCTAGCATCATGTGCTACACACAAACAGTCTTGTAGTACTCTGGGCACTGATACCATGCTGTGTGCTTATGTAGATAGTGTGTGTGTGTGTGTGTGTGTGTGTCACAGCTGCCAAGGTGATTTTCATGTGTGCTGTTGCATGCTGACACGTGCTGTGTGTGTCACTGGGTGCATTGCCTATGCCTTCCCTGTGTGTGACAGTGTGCACGTGTGTGGGGTGTGTGACATACATTGGTGTTGGGTAAAGGTATGCCTGAAGTGGCCAAATTCCACCTGTAGGTGTGTGTCCACTTTAGTTGTGTGGGTGAATAGACTGTAATCACCTGTTGTATGCTGGCACTGGGCGACAGAGACTGAAATGGCGGGGTGTGCATGTGCCATCACTGGTACAAGACCACTGTGTGCTGTGCATCACACTGACAGTGTTCTCTGTTCACAGTGCAGGATGGTGACACCACCAAAGAGGTTGAACTGGAGGAGGACACTGGCTCTTCCACTTCAGGTGTCTGGCAGCAGGCAGCAGATGAGGAGGAGAGGGAATATTTGGACATGCTTTGAGACAATCTCAGTGACAGCGATGAGGGCACATGCATTCCCCCTGAGGATTATCTTGTGGCCACTGCTGACTTGGGGGGTTCTCCCTGTCACAGGTGTCCCTCGACCCCTCTGTGCAGGCAGAGGAGGACACCAAGGGGGGCATCACAGCCACCAGACAGTCACCCACCAGGGCCAAAGTTACATCTGTGATGACAGGGTTCCTAGAGGGTCATGCCACCTCTACCTCTACTACCACCACCATCACCATCACCACCACCTCCTCCACCACGACCACTGGTGCGGCCTCCACATCCTCCATCTCCCACGCCACCTGCCCCGCTCAACAGGGGGGCTGCGGGCAGCCAACACATTCCCCCTCCATTCCTCTCCCACTACATGCATGTCCTCACATCCACGGAGGCACTGTCATCTCCTCCATCTACCCAGGGTGTGGGGCACACACAACCCAGTATGCACAAACACTTACATGCATGTGCTGTCTCAGAGGACAGTGTCCCCCAGAGACAGACTCCATCAGAGTCTCCGCAGCTGTTTCAGTCTGCCATAGACTCCTAGTCTGCCTCACATTAGGAGCTTGTCACATTCAGGAGGGAAATGCATGAGGAACTGGTTCACCTCCATGAGACCCTGCCTGCTCACTTGCAGTGTGCAGCACAGTGTGCGGAGGACCGTGAGGCAAGGTTCCTGGATGCTCTCCACTATGTGTTCAGGGACCTGACTGGGCAGTGAGGGAGCTCACTGCTGCAGTGAGGGAGGCTGGGCTGGTGGGGCAGCAACATCAGTGTACACCAGTGCCATGCAGGGGCTGTCCCCCGGCATACATCAACACCACTTAGTGGCAGGTTGGGGTCAGCCAGCACACCTGCAACGCCTTCATCCATGAGCTCTCCCCGAACCCCTGAATGAGACCTGGACATGGCATTGTCCAGCTGGAGGCATGGGTTTGGACGTCCCAGGGTGACACCATCCACACGGACATCACCCTGCCCTTCCCCAGTCCACATGATCCCTCCTACACAGCCTCGTGACCGATCATCTACACAGACTCATGGAGGGAGGAGTCCTTGATGTTGGGGGCCACACCTGAAATTCCCAGTCCTCACATGTATCCTTCCTGTGCCCCCTGTTTTATGTTCCCAACCCCCGCCCCATCCCTGTAACCCCACTGTATCATCCTGTGTTTATTTTGTTAGCTGTGTACATTCAATTCACATTGTTTGTTTGTAATTATTATGTCATTACAATACTGAAAGCATATATAGTGTCTATTTAGTTTGCACTCACCTGCTCATCTCTGTCAGTGCTCTGATGATGTTCGCCCAATGTTCCTGGGACCTCCTAGGCATGCATGGGTCTCGCCTATTGAGCTATTCCACTATCCCATGCACTTCTGGCTCCATGTCACTGTCACCATGTTCCTCAGGTTCTGGCAGGCGTGCTTCATGGTTGAGTGCCATGTTGTGTAATATACAACAGGCTGGGAATATGCTACATGCCTTCTGAGGGCTATATTGTAGGACACCACCTGAACAGTCTAGGCAATGGAAGTGCATTTTTTCAAGCATGCCAGAGACATGCTCAGTGTTGTTACTTGTTGCACTGTGTGCCTTACTGTATGTGTCATCAGCCACATTTGCTGGCCGAAGGACTGGTGTGAGGAACCAGGGTTGAAAGGGATAGGCACTCTCCCCTGTAGGATAAATATACAAATATTAGCACATGTTCACTGTGTAGCTGACCCCATCCACTTGGCAGCGCCTACTGTGTTGTGCATAATGTGAACCTGCATATCCTCACCTCCCCACCCTGCCCTCTATACATCATGCATGTGCTGTATTGTGTCCCTGTACCCCCTATTGTGGGACTGGGGGGGGCTTCTGCATGTACTCACTGACAAGGTGTCCACTGGGTATTTGGTCACCCTCAAAGAGCTGGCACAGCTGTGACTGGTGAAAGATGAGGGCATCATAAGCACTGCTGGGGTACCGTGCAAGGACATTGATGATAGGCCCAGTTGCATCGCACACCACCTGACAGTTGATAGAGTGATACCCCTTCCTGTTGAGGAAGGTGTCTGCCACTTCACCAGGGGGTGCCTGGATGGCAACATGGGTGCAGTCAATATCACCGAGTACTGCTGGTAGTTGTGCAACCTGATAGAATTACTGCATTGTTTCTCTGTGCTCTGCTGCTGTGCTGGGGAATATAATGACTTCACCAGCATGTGGCAGAAGGGCATCTAGGAATTGGGCCAGGAGGCCCGAGGTGGCAGACTGCGACATGCCAAAGGTATCACCAACCAGTGTCTTGAAAGACCCGGTGGCTAAGAAGCACATCACAGCTGTCATCTTTTCCTCAATTGACATGGCATGGCTGCACTGGGTGGTACACTGCAGCTGCTCATTCAGGACCTCACAAAGCTGCCTCAGCAAGGCCCTACTGAGATGGTACCAGCCCACAAGGTGGTCATCTGTGAGTGTCTCAAAGGAAACTTGTGGCCGGTGCCATCTGTTTGCAGCATATCTCCTCCACAGCCTACGGAGTAGCCCAGGGTGGCCTTCTGCCCTCTCTTTCTCCTCAATGACTGCAGCTATCAGGCGCACCATGATGCTGTTGTTGCATACAGCCATGTTGCTTGTTGCTGTTGTGTCCACATCCTCTCTCCTTGTTTTGTTCAGGGTTAAGACTACCTTTTTAACGCAAGTAATTTGCATCACGCTATATGTCACATTACCACATGTTGCACGGCACTATGGTGCTGAACATACCATTGTGCCTGTATTCATGTCCCGCCCCTCAATTTGCACCATGCATACATTATCTATCAGCACTGGCACTACACTGTTGCACTGGCGCTATTTGGTCTTTTGAATATTGTAGCCCCGTACTAACCGAATGCAAATTGTAAGGTACAGGTAAGGTAAATTTTATTTATATGGCACCCAATCCCAGGGGCTCTGGGCACCTTACTGAAATCAACAGGTAGAGTGAACAACAAATAAGTCAGAGCTGTAAAGGGTTATACAATAAAATTTAAAATTAAAGTATAAATAAGCATTAACAAATAATAATAAATACATAGCAGCACAACATTTTGAATATCTGATCCCAGATATTTATTTAAAACAAACTCTGTAAATCCATGAACTAAAAATCAAACTCATTTAATCACTTTCATAAAAACGTAGATTAAAATATGAAATCCATTTAACTAATAAGTAACAACCAATACTGGAGAGAATAAACATATCTTTTTCGATAAACTGATAAAAATTGTGGGTATAAAACAAATGAATGAACTTTCAAGGCTCTGATACATACATAGGGGAACCGGGGGGAGGGAGTATTCCAATTTGCTTTCAGATACATTACACATAATAAAAACTATATTAAGTTCAGCATATGTTCTATTTCCATTATACTCCATAGATATCTCTCTTCCTATTTTATATAGGGTACTAGATAAAAGCCAGTATTTAAACCTGGACATTTTGTTGCCTTTAAAGTGAAAATCCAGAACTCTTCTGTTTGTAAAATTAACTTATCAAACTCCCCCCCCCCCCCGAGTTAGAATATACTTTATCAATTGCCATAAATTGAAGTGCTTGTTCTTCCTTGTTGTTTGTCTCATGTATATGCATCACTGTGACGTGGGTTAAGTTTCCATTTTCAATTATTCTATGATGTTCCCCCACCTTATCATAAAATACCTCTGTTTTCCCGATGTAAAATACTCCACATTTGCAAATCACTATGTAAATTATCCCCACTGAATCACATGTAATTAAATGCCAAAGTAAGGTTTAATCCAAATTTTTTTTTTAATTCCCTTGTTTGACATAACAACAATTTATACATCTCTTACAGGGAAAACATACCTTAACATTTTTATTTAACAACGCTTCCTGCTTAATGGGAACATAATGGCTGTATACCAGTTTGCCATGCTTCCTTGTGCATCCACAAGAAACATCTGGTGAGGAGTAATGGCATTTCAGAGGTGTGTCACTGCAGTGCCAATTGCAGTTTGAGCTGCAGTGGGCTTGGCAGTGCAGACCAATGACCGGGCAAGTGGCTTGTGATGCTGGTCACAGGCTGATAAGCGAAAACTTTGTGTAGTTGAAATGAAAGAAGTGCTCCAATGAGAGAGCACTTCAGTCCTTTTCATTTACATATAGCCAGAACCCAAGCATCTGATCTGCTTTATGAACGCGGTGTGGTCCCATTCATTCAATTCCCCGTGGCATAGTCTGAAAAAATAAGAATTCAAAAGTATGCCTGTGCCTGATTTCTGTTCCATCTTGTCCCCCCCACTACAGCGTTGTTACCACCACCACCACCTCCTTACTCTCTCATTCATTTCTATCTACAGGGTAATAACAGCAACAACTATAAACAACCCTTTAATTACAGAGACACGCACACAAAATAAATCTGTGCACGGCACCTGGCAGGGTGTTTATTTCTATTGTAGTACTAGTACATGTGTGTTCATGAAAAAAGGGCACTAAAACAGCATCCATTTGGACTGGTGCACTGCCTTAATGTACAGTTCCTGGAGACAAACAGGGAGAGCGAGAGAGCATGAGAGAGAGAGAGAGAGAGAGAGAGAGAGAGAGAGAGAGAGAGAGAGAGCAAGAGAGCAGGGAAGCATTGCCCTGGAGTTCAGTTTCACACTGGACCTCAAACTTGCAAGCAGCTCGCTGTAAGGCTAGTGGCTGAGAGGTAGTGGCATGTGTTCACCAATAGCTGCCTTGAAGCCAGTTCTATTGTTCATTGTGCTCCTGCCTCCTCCTAAGTCCAGCAAAACCATAGAATTATGGTTTCAGGGGTTACTTTTGATATGTTGTGATCTGTGAAGCCTTTGGAATCTTCCCTGCTGCATTTAGTTTATCCCTCAAGTTTCAGTAAATTGTCCTTGTTATTTTTATGGCTGCATGAGCAGAGCCCTGCAGGCATTTTGCAATGACTGTAGGAGAGAGAAGGGACTGTGCGTGGAATGCATTCCTGTCCTCTCCTACAGAGATGTGGTGACTTATCCAGAGTGCTGACTTCCTTGGTGGTGTGTCTGTGTGGTGTCTCTTCTTCCCCTTCCCTCAATCTTCCTCAGCATCTCATCCAACCCGGGCAGTGTTATGTAATGCCAGGTCCATCAAGAACAAGATGGCTATTATAGCTGATCTTGTTGAAATGGTGGATCTGGCATGTATCACCGAGACCTGGCTGGATGAAAATGCAGGCCCAGTATTGGCCTAAGCAGTTCCAGCCAGGTTCTCAGTGATTCACCTCCCGAGGTTGGATCGAAGGGGTTGGGGTGTAGCCATCTTGTTTAAAACCGAACTGGCCCTTATTGATGTGCCAGTGGGGACCACCAGATCCTTCAAGTGTATTATGGGAGAGGGTGTAGATTGCAGGATACTCCTCATTTATTGTCCACCAGGTGATGTGGGTTTATTCCTGCCAGAGATTGCGGACTTCATCATGGACGTAGCATTGGAGTCTCCCAGTTGAATAATTCTGGGTGACTTCAATGCCTGGGTCAACGATGAACTCTCGCAGTTTGGTCAAAATCTCCTCCAGCTTATGACAATGCTGGGCCTTACACAGGTGATTACATCCTCTACCCATGTAGGAGGTCACTTGTTGGATCTGCTGTTCCTCCTGGGGATGTGGACCTCTGATTTTGGGGTGGAACCAGTCAGTTGGTCTGACCATCACACCATATGATTCTGTTTCGGAGCCCCCCTAAATGGACCTACCCCTTCGGAGATGGTCTGGTACTGCCTTTTAAGGGGAGTTACCCCGGATGGTCTATCAGCAGTCCTGGACCTATCGGGATTACTGGGTGAAAGCACGGGTCCAGAGGATCTCGTACTAGCCTATAATAAGGCAGTGGGAGATGCCTTGGACTTGATTGTTCCTGTTCATGTTCGACCACTCACTCTTTGCCCAAGGTTCCCTTGGTATGATGGATCCTTGAAGGAGCTGAAGAGAGTTGGCTGAAGGCTGGAGAGAGCATGGCGGAAGTCTAGCCTAGATGCTGACAAGCTTAGATTGATAGAACATTATGAAGGCTATCAATCTGAAATCACCCGTAAGAAGGCAGAATTCCTGTCCAGGGAGATTCTTCTGTGCGGAATTGACCGGCTCAACTTTTCCATACCATTGACAGATTGTGCAATCCAATCTGTCTCCAGCCCGGAAGAGCTCTTTCACAAAATAAGTGTGATGAGCTAGCTCAGTTCTTCGCAGATAAGGTTGCCAGCATCAGGTTCAGAATCAGCCCTGCTCTGTCTATGAGGGGTTGCAGAGGTCGACGGGAGGTGGTGAGCACCCGGTCTGTCTGGTCAGACTTTGGCCGACCGGAATTCATGGACATTGTGAAGATCATCCAGACATTGCGCCCAACCTGCTGTAGTTTGAATCCGGGCCTTACCCCCCTTTTAGTGGGGTGTGTAGATGTTATCTGCCCAATCCTAGCTGAAATTGTATGGAGATCCTTGGAGAGGGGGCTCTTTCCTGACCCCCTGAAAGAGGCAGTCATTTGACCACTCCTTAAAAAACCCTCCTTGGACCCTGATGACCCAGCTAACTACTGACCTGTCTCTAACCTTCCCTTTGTGGAGAAGGTTATTGAGAAGGTGGTTGCGTTGCAGCTGGATGATCATCTTATAACTAATAATGTCTATGAAACCCTTCAGTCTGGTTTCAGAAAGAGGCATAGCATGGAGACTGCCCTTGTTCGGGTATTAAATGATCTTCTAATGCAGGAGATAGAAAGGCTCGTGCCATCCTTGTCCTTCTCGATCTCTCAGCAGCTCTTGATACTGTGGACCATGGAGTGCTTTTGGAGACCCTGCGGTTACTTTGTGGACTGTCTGGTGTAGTCCTCAAATGGTTTCAATCATTCCTCGCAAGCAGATCTCAGAGGGTGGTCACCAGAATTTATTCCTCTGATGCCCACCCTCTGTCTTGTGGAGTGCCACAGGGCACCATATTGGTGCCCATGTTGTTCACAGTGTATATACTGCCATTGGGAGATATCATTAGGTGATACAGCTTGAGTTTTCACTGCTATGCAGATGATACTCAGCTGTATATGTCCTTTGTGCCCGGACAGGTTGATGCGGTCTCCATGCTAAATAATTGCCTGAGATCAAATACTGGATGGGTTCCAGCTGGTTAAGACTGAATTCGGATAAGACTGAGGTTCTGGTTGTGGACCCGGGTCACCCGGGGGTGGGTTTTGGGGCTGGGCACATATCTGGCCTGTGGCTTGATGGTGTCCACCTCATTACCTCAGATCAGGTGCGAAACCTGGGCGTTATTTTTGGTGCTGGTTTGACACTGAAATCTCAGGTGTCAGCTGTGGTTAAGCCCTCATTTTATCATCTGAGGAATATCAGTCGGGTGAAGCACCTGGTTCCCCCAGGTGACCTTCCAACGTTGGTTCATGCCTTCATTACTACCCGTCTTGACTACTGCAATGCCCTCTACCTAGGGCTGTCTGGGGTTGATATCTGCCTCTTGCAGCTGGTGCAGAATGCTGTGACTACTCTGTTGACTGGTACCTCTCGGTCCAGTCATATTAAGCCAGTGCTGCGTGGACTGCACTGGCTGCCAGTTCGGTGGTGGATTGCCTGTAAGGTAGGCTTGCTTACCTTTAAAGCCCTACATGAACAGGGACCGGACTACCTGAAAGATTTCCTGGTTCCCTACATCCACAGTCATCCTCTCTGATCCGACGATTAGGGATTGCTGTAGATTCCCAGGGTTCGCTTGAAAACATCTGGAGCTTGTGCTTTTTCTTGTGCAGCACCAACCCTGTAGAATTCTCTACCTCATCGGTTAAGAGAATGCTTGACTGTCAGTAGTTTTAAATCAATGTTGAAAACATATTTGTTTTCTCAGGCATTCCCAGACTGAATTTTAAATTGATGTTGCTGAATTTTATATTATGGCTATGCTCTGTACAGCACCTTGATGTTGAAAGGCACTATATAAATAAAGTTGACTTGACTTGTCTTGGACGGAGCTTCCCTCGCTGGCACGCTGGTCCCCCCTTGCAGGTGCGTTACTTTAATGTAGTACTTCGGCATTTCACAATGACTATGCTACACCCTGAGTCCGCAGAGAATCCCTACTTTTATTTCCACAGTGCTCTGCCAAAAACAACTGAAGTTTCGTATGCCCTACCCTGCGAAGCTTGTAATCCAATTCCCAGATTGCCAGCAGACCTATTCTTCTGACACTACTACCTGGGAAGACCTGCCAGCCTGTGGTTAATTAACTCTAGAAGCAGAGGTAGCAGCAAAGAAATCTACCCCCATCTCCCAGATGGCAGACTCCTCAAGTGGCAAAACACTGTAAGCAACATGCTGTTTCTCAGCAAAGTACTGGTTCCTTAGCTAGGATCACACTGCTCTCCTCCATCTCTATGCCCCACTTCCATTCTTCTGGTGCTCCAGTGTGCATACTGATGATCATTTCAAGTGGTAATTCTGTGTTTATGGAAACACCAGAAAGCCTATGAATTTTAGGGCATGCACACTGTATCATATACAAAACTTAGGAATTTTTCATTCATTCAAGGAACCATTTATGTGCTGATAGCGATGTTTCTATAATATCAAAATCCACTGTCACTTCAAGGAGCCTCCACACACAACTGTATGTAGATTGTCAATCCAGACACTGTAAAGTTTTCTGACAGAATAAACTGTATTCATTTGCAAGCTCAATTATTACTACAGGTTAATGATCTACTGTTTTGCGATTTATTGTACTTTTTGTCCACTGCCAGTGCCAGCCATCTGCCCGGTCACGGACCTCACCACTCCCTGCCCCCACATGAGCCACAGCAACAGCCAAGGTGTCACATACATTGGTCAGGTCAGGGAGCCAGCCTGGGAGCATATGAGGAGCGGTGAGGTGGGCGTCACATAGGTGCTGGTGCAGTGTTTTTTCCCCCCAATTTTTATTGAGGGGTGGGGACGTGCAATGACATCCCGTATCTACCCCACCACCTGGATGTCCAGACGCCGGCTGCCGTGGTACCCTTGGCCTCCGCCAGGGATCCGTCGAGCACTGGATGTACTCCCCACCCTCCCCCCGGAGAAGGAAAGCAATCATGAGGACACTCAATCCTTCTCCCCCAGCCAGCCCTCCAATAACTCTGGTCCATTCCCAAACCCAGATCACTGGCATCGTGAGCAGAAATCCAACTGCTGTGCTGACGGGCTGGCATGATCTACTGTTTTGAAGGGAGCCACCATATACTGGACTAGTAAACAAGAAATCACCAGAGGCAGTGACACATTTTTTTACTCTTTTCTTAAATCTAAGAGTGTTGAAATCATTGTTTTTTATCTAGAAACAGAATATTAATGAAGACTAGAAGACTGAATCAGGACCCAGCGCTAAACCAACAACTTACAGCACTAGGTCCCAACTAATACTGGAACCTAACAGTGAAAAACTAATAATGATTTCAGCACTATTACATCTAAGAAAGGAGGGTAAACACAAAAAAATATGTCACTCCCCCTGGTACAGTAGATCATTAACTTGTAGTAATAATTGAGCTTGCAAATGAATACAGTTTATTCTGTCAGAAAACGTTTTAGTGTCTGGCTTGACAATCTACATACGGTCATGTGCGGAGGGTCCCTGAAGTGACAGTGGATTTTGATATTATACAAATATCGCTGTCGGCACATGAACGTTTCTTTAAATGAATGAAAACTTTCTAAGTGTTGAATAAGACACACTGTGCATGCACTAAAAATTCACAGGCTTTCTGGTGTTTCTAGAGCAAACAGTAACCTATATTAAGGCACTATATGCAGCAGCCAGCGTCCACACTATACCGAAGAAATCAACTGATTGGGTAAGATGCTATGACTTGCTTAAAGACATTAAAACCAGGAACTATTTTAAGAATACACATATGATTATGTAAATTCGTAGTTCCGACAATGCTACAGTATAAAACAATGTTAAAGACATGGTTCTTTTACACAAGATGCCATAATTTGAATGGTGATGCTAGTGACTATTTAATCGTGGGTATCATAGCAATGCTGCATTAAAAAGTGACAGGGCAGCATGTTACAAATGCAATTTAATAAATAAAACGAAAAAAAGAGAAAATTCAGCTCAGAATTTCAGTAATGCCACATGAAATCATTTTAATTTTATATTCTGACTGCTATGAATCCTTGAACGCTACGTGGCATGATACAGAAGTACCTAGATGGCTTTAGACATAAGTTAGAAATAAGGAAAGTTTGAATATTTTAAGGGGGACCAGTATATTGTACTGGCTTAGTTTACATTCGTTTCAAACTATTAATTCATTACTTTTTCCTATTCCTCTTAACTAAGGTGTGGACCAAGAAGAAGTTGGAGGCTGCTCTTGGTTAGTGTGCAAATTATAAAACAACTTCAACTGATTATTTTATAATATGCTAAGAAGTTTATTAATTAAGAGAGTGTGGATTTCATGCTTTTCACACAGTAATCATTGAAAGCATAACACAGAAAACAAAAAGGATAAATAATGGCATTTGTGCCCAGCAAGGTGAGCTTACTACATAAATTGGTGTGAATCTTTAATTGAAACTAAAAAAAATAATTTAAAAAGAACAAACATTTGGAGTTGCAGCATGATCCGTCCGCGGTCTGTGCATCACTCTGCCATGGCCATTACTTGCATGGCTATGCGCATGCACAATAGAGCTCACTGTACCCAAGATGGCCACCATGAGCTCTGTGGGCATGCGCCAATATTGTGCCCTCAATGCGCATACTTCTGTGATTGTCTCCCACACCTGACCCTCTGTCTCAGCATCCACCCCACAAACATAACACTGACATTGGAGGTGCCCAATCCCCCAATGTCACTCTCTGGTGCTGCCGCCCCTGAAAACTGTCCTGTCTACCCGACCCTCCCTCTCAGCACCCCCCCTCCACAAACATAACAGACACTAGGGATGCTCAATTTCCCAGTCTTGTAACCTGAAAGAAAGAAAGAAAACCTTCCCTTGAAACATAGAAACATAGAAGTTGATGGCAGATAAGGATCACAAGGCCAATCCAGTCTGCCCATTTTTTTTAACTTATGAATATATTTGCATTTATTTCTGTACACTGACAGTGGGGGTGCCCAATCTCCCAGTGTTGCTGTCGCTCTCTATTGTTGCCATCCCTGTAACTGTCCCGCCCATCCAAACCTCCCTCTCAGCACCCCCCCCCACACACAAACATAACACCGACACTGGGGGTGCCCAATCCCCCAGTGTTGCAACCTGAAACAAAGAAAACCTTCCCTCATATTTGTTTCTTTCTTTCTTTTTAATAAATCCTGTAGAAAGAAAACCATACATTGATGTCTGTTGCAGCCATTACTGACCCCCACCTCAACTCTTCCACTCGGGAACCACCACCCCACCCCCAGCCCTTACTTATCCACTGGGGGCCCAGCGCTGTAATGTTCTATGCACCTCACACATGTTTTCACTTTTCAAGCTGGACTGCGAACTGAGGAGACAGGCATGCGGTTTAATGTATTTCAATGGGGTTTTCAACTTACTGGCATAACTTGGCCATTTTTGCATATTTTTGCCCTAAATTTTCAATATGTCTTCTTTGGGACCCCACCTTATGAACAATTGCACTGACATTAGGCAAATCTGTCCCAAAAGGTGATTTTGCACTACACTTGTTCATGAGGTGGGGTCATAAGAAGGCTATGTTGAAAATTTGTGTAAAAATATTAAAAAAACAACAAAGTTGTGAGCCTACATTGCATTTTGTGAATGCAGGTTAGTAACTTTGGTAACTTTCAGTATTTTTATCCCATATTTACGGCATAGCCATTTCTTTACAGCATCTCATTAATGTGATAGATGTAATTTTTCAAATTGCGGCCAAAATATGTTTTTACATCCCGAAAGTTGATTTTGTGGTCCCTGCGCAAAATCACCTTTTAGGCAAGAGTTCACAATTTTCTGTGCCCTTCTTCATGAGGTGGGGTCATAAGAAGATTATGTTGGAAATTTGGCATAAAAATATTAAACAACAACAAAGTTATGAGTCTACATTGAATTTTGCCAACGCAGGCTCATAACTTTGGTAATTTTCAATATTTTTACACTATATTTTCAACATAGCCTTTTTTTATAGCACCTCATGAATGTGACAACTGTCATTTATCGCACTCAACTGCAACCATCATGGCTTCTGCAAGAACCTGTTTTCTATGACGTGCATTTTCTAAACAAAATTACCCTGCCCCTCCCCCGTAACTACTGTAATTCTGAGAATGCTAGAGGCTGAGTGAGCCAAGAGAGGAGGTCTCTGGATGTAAGGGTGTTGCTGTGCAGCTTGCTGCAGGGACAATCACAAATATTATTCTAACCCTTTATGAAGGTTGTGGGCAGAGGTACATGCTGCTGATGGGCCAGTGGTACTGTGCTGAGCTATGGTGCAGATAACCAGGGTTCAAGAGTAAACCCAGGTGTCCACAGTCAGGCGGCCCTAGGTCCTGGGTGCTACCAATGACAGCTCTTCCAGGACTTGGATGGGAGGCGCCCCAGTTCCTCTCCTGCAGTGACTCCTATGGTGGGCCAAGGGGTAATTGTCAACCTCCTCAGTTGTTTGCCTGAGTTTCTACAGTGTTGGTCCCAAAGTCTGCTGTCCATTTATTTATTTTATTTATTTAAAATGTTTTACCAGGAAAGGCACACTGAGCAAAAGCTCATTTCCAGATGCATCCTAGGGCAGGGGGGAAGGGATGAAGGGAAGAGATACAAACAGATATAAACATCATATGCGGTATAAACTTACACATGTAGTAATTAAAATTTTACAGATGGTATAAAATTTGATATACAGTGTACATCAGAAAACAAGGCAGAACTATAAGACAGGAAACAGTACCCTCCTTGACTGGGTCCTAGCAAGCTCACCATCCCAGATCTCTGAGATCAAGGTTCTCCCAGGCACGCTAAGCCACCACTCCCCAATTACCTTCCTGTGGTCTAATAAATTTACCAAAAGCTCATCCATCCTCATTGAAAACAAGGTCTTGAGGAAGGGTAAACTTGGAGCCCTCAAATCAGCCCTTGCCCTGCATGACTGGACTCCTATCCACCTGGTGCCTACCCTTGATCAGGCTCTCAGTTACTTCATTAAGGGCTTTAGCTCCATCTGTGACGTTTATGCCCGCTCATGAAAAGAAAAATTTGGGCACAGGCAAATGGCTGGATTGATGGATTTGGAGGGAGGACGATTCAGAAGAAACATGAGAAAGAATTTCTTCACAGAATGGGTGGTGGACAAGTGGAACACCCTGCCAGATGAAGTGGTGGGGGCTGAAACAATCACGGGATTTAAGAATGCATGGGATAGACATAAAGGAATTCTGGAGGTCAGGGGTAAGGTGCAACAGACTTCTAGGAAAACAAACTGAACTTACAAGCTCAAATGGGTAGACTGGGTGGGCCATAGGCCCTTATCTGCCGACACTGTCTATGTATCTATGTATCTATGATGGGGAGCTCCTCTCCCACCTGAAAGAAAGGGACATACTCTGGGAGAAGACCAGAAACACAGGCAGCAAGCATGACTACCAGTGTTACAGAACAGCCAGGAACCGCTGCACCAAGCTAATCCGGCTCGCCAAAGCCAACTATCATAAGGCCCAGCTTTGCAATTCTTGGGGTGATGGGAAAAGATTCTGGGATAAAATTAAAAGCATCCTTAGAAAGGAGGACAAGAAGCACCCTCAGCTGCTTAGTATCAGTAACACCCCCACTACAGACACTGTAGCTAGTGCAGAAGCCTTCAATAAGGCCTTCACCAATCTTACCCCAGTGCTACCACCTGCCTATTTTCAACCTGGTTTAAACCATTTCAAGTAATTCCATGTGTTCTTATTTGACCTTCTACTTTAAAAGGGTGATGGTGAAGGAGGCCCTAACTATGGTCAAAAAAGTACTAGGCAAGACCAGACTGGGCAGTGATGGGATAGACATGAAACTTCTATCCCTCACCCTGGCGTTCCTATAGTGCCCATTACCACTCTGTACAATAAGTCCCTGGCCCTTGCCCAATTCCCGGTGGTTTGGAATCAGGCTCTAGTTACGCCAGTGCATAAAGGAGGCGACAAGTATCTGGTAGCCAACTACAGACCTATCTCTATCCTCTCCCCCTGTCCAAGGTACTGGAAAAGTTTGTGACGGGTCAACTCATTGACTTCCTCAATAAGTATAATCTACTATGCCCCAACCAGCATGACTTCAGACAAAATCACAGTACCACCACTGCCCTGCTCGACTACTTGAACTATGCACATAAGGCACTGGATGAAGGCAGACTGATGGGGCCTGTCTTTATCAACCTCATCAAAGCCTTCAATACAGTCAACCACCCCCTGTTACTGACCCAACTGCAAAACATGGGTGTGGCGCACAATGCCCTTTGCTGGTTCCAAGACTACCTGATACAGAGAAATCAATGTGTCAAAATTGGGCAAACCATATTCAGTGCAAGAGAGATATCATTAGGTGTACCCCATGGATCAATACTGGGGCCCCTACTCTTCAACCTCTTCTTAAATGACCTTCCCACAGCCTGTGACACCAAACTCATACTATATGCAGACAATGCTGTGCTCCAGAGCAGCAGTATGTTTCAGGCTGCCCTACAATCTGAGCTGCAGAACTCCTTCTCCAAACTTGAGGACTGGTTCTGTAGTCATAAGTTGCTACTAAACTACAAGCACACCAAGGCCATGCTTATGTCTGGCCCCCACAACAAGAATAAGCACCACCCTCTCATCATCTCCAACTCATGCAGTGAGCCACTGGAACAAGTTCACTTGTTCAAGTGTCTGGGGGTCAAAATAGATGATACCCTCATGTTTGTGCACCATGTTGACTCTCCGGTCAATACAGTCAATGCCAAGATTGGTGTCATGTACAAACACAGGCAATACCTCTCTCTGGGGGCCCTCCGCCTCTCAGTCCACAGTTCCGTTATATCTACTATTGACTATGGACTAGTGGTCTACGGGGTGGCAATGGATACAGTGCTCAAGAGGGTTCAGACTGAGCTCAACAAAGCCTGCAGACTCACCCTGGATGCTGAGCATGGCACTCACACCTGTACTGTGTATGAACATGCAAACTGGCTGTCATAAAGAAAAAGGGTCAAATTCCAGACTTGCATCTCGGGGAAGAAGGCTCTATTGGGTAAAACTCCACCTTGTGTAGACAATTTGATCAAGGTGGCCAACTCATTACAGGTCACCAGAGGGAGGACTTGAGGGGCCTTGGCTATCTCCTTCCACTGCACCTTACTTGGGCAATGTGCATTTGCCTACCAGGCCCCCCTGTGGATGAATGAACTTCCCAGGCATCTCTTGGCCACCAATTGTCTGGTCCAATTCAAAACTGACCTCAAACAGCACCTAATAACACTCTCTAAGTGCAACTGCCCCTAAGTGTAGCCACACCCACTCTCTCTGCCCCCCAGTGAGCACTAGGCAGACCTCAGGTACTTCCTCCCTCTGTCCCTTCTCATGACTTGCCTCAGCAATCAGTTTGCATCATGCTCCTTCGGCACCTGCCACCCCACCTTCCCCCCACCGCCAACTCCCAGTCCCGTGAGTCTACCTAACAGTCACTACTAATGCAGGCTGCCTGACAATGCCCCCTCACACCCCACCATTTACTCTAGCATGTCTTCTTCGCTCAGCCTCCCCTCAACCCCATTTCTCTCTATACCTTATCGCCCTTCTTTCCCACCCTTCACCTCCACCGCAGTACCTACCTCTCTCTCGTACTGCCTTTCTTCACCCCACTTCCAGCTATCCCCGTCCCTCTGAACTACTGACAAGGCACTTTGTGGCTGCTTATTCCCCCCTCCACCCTCATAAAGTGTTTTTCTTGTTATTTTAACTTGTACCCATGTTTTGAGTTATTCTGTAAGTTCTGAATCCAAGCTGTATCGTTCATTGTAATGTACCTTTGCTTTCTTCTATTGTACTTTGTTTTGCAATCTATGATGTGGAATCTTTGTAAAAGAGCTTGCACGCAAAGGTCTTTTCTGAATCACTAAATAAATAAATAAATAAAATAAGGAGATCCTGAGTCAGCTACAGGCAAAGTTATACAGTGCAAGACTTAGAGAACACAGCAACAAAACAAACATAATCACTCTGACAGATTACAAGGGACAGAGTGATTTCACTTTTAACAATTATAAGTGCTAACAGTTTATGTGCAACCCAAGGGGCAAAATATAAGGTGAAGGAGTATTTATTTAGTATGTTTAGATTAGGCACAAGTACAGACAGGGAGGAAAAGACTCCTTAAGAGGAGGCAGTATAGTGCAGTGGGCTAAGGCTCTGAGCTGCAAATCTAGTGACAATCAGCAGACCAGACCTGGGTTTGAATCCTGCAGCTTCCATTTGCATACTGTGTGATCCCGAGCAAGTCACTTAACCTCCTGTTGCTCCTGTAAAAAAGCTTTCAGTGTAGTGTGCTATACCTGGTTAAAAAAAAAGATGGAAGAGAGGATTTTAAGTGAGGCAGCATGCTGGGGAAGGGAGTTCCATATTTTAGGGGAGTGGTAGGAGAAAGCTTATTGGCCTGCAGATGAAGATCTATGAGGAAGGTTTAGGGTTCATGTCTGTCTATCTCCCCCATGGGACTGCTGCAGCTTAAGCGTTGTTGCAAGGGCACTACAGTGGCAGAGGGCGAAGCGAAAAATCACAGGTGGATTAAGAACTTTTGGGGCAAGGGCAATTGCAATGTAGCGGCACTTTTGGATGTCAGAATCTGGCCAGGGTTCCATGGTAACTGTTAAGCCCCTGGAAGAGGAAGGGTTTCTGATGCCTAAAAATCCAGTTAGAGAGTTTGCCTGGTACTCTGAACAGCATCAGCTGTATGGCTGGTGGGTAATCAGTGCAAGCTGCCCCACCCCAAAAAAAAAAAATACAGTGAGTTAATTTTTTAAGAGACAGAGACAGTGTGGGATTCAGGGCAGGTCTCGAGTGCCTGCTGGCTGCTGCTGCTGGGTGTAAGAAATTATCAATACCTTCTGTAGGTACACTGAATTGCTTCAATTGTTATTTTGCTGCTGTTCCTACCCTTGATATTTGATCATCCTTGAAGAGTTGGAGTCCTGCTGCTGGAGGTTCCAAATCCTTCCTATACTGCACTGGACAGTGTTAAGAGGTCTGTGGTTCTGTTAGGCTCAGAGCTGGCCTACCACCCAGATGGAAGAGCAGCAAACTAATGATGTCTAAAAAAAAAAAAAAAAAAAATTACCAATTCTGCCAGCAGTGTGTGCAGTCATCTGTCTGGTCTGCCTCTGTGTTCCACTACAACTCGATTCGACTGTCACTGTCTGTCGTCTGGGGCTCTGGGCAACTCAGCATCAGTGAGGGGCCCTCATACCTTAGGGAGCAGAAGAGCCGCATTTTTGCATATTTCATTTACTAACCCAGTAAGTCATACAAATTTCAAAATACATTATATGACAACAAACATTTTTGCTCAAATAGAAACAATAAAGGCAATACAAAACAAAATCTACTACTGTAACTGGTAATTTACAAAATGTGGTCCGTTGATACGGATAAGTGGGCTATACCATAGATACCAAACTCTGGTGATCAGTAGCAGGGGAATTGAAGTGTAAAAATGTTTATCTCATGTGGTACATAGGCAAAGTCTATCAGCACTATCAGAAGGGACTACAAAGGGCCTGGTGGTGCAGAGGGCTGAGGCGCTATGCTTTACCTCATGTCTCGCTGGTGAGCCAAGTTTGGAAACAACTTTGGGTGATCAGGGAGCTGGCACGGGGGAGGGTAGGAGCAGGATTGAGCAGCTGCTGTCATCTCTTGGGGAGGTCATCACCCCCCCATAGTTCATCTGCCACCAGGTGGAGGTCCGGTGGCTGTGTAGGTGGGAGGTGGCAGCAAGTACCGGGAGGGTGTTTCGGAATGTGGCATGCGTGTGCGCATCCGAGGAGGGATGGGTGAAAACTAGGGAAAAAAGTCGGGGGTAAAAAACATAATTTAAAAAAAAAAAAGGATGCAAAGGAAACTGATTAGCTTACCCAGTGAATCTTATATTCAGAATTCACCAAATGTCTCGTTCATGGTTTCTTTCAAGACAACAATCACACAAGCAATCTGTAGTCAGGTATGTTCATGGCTCAGTTACCTAATCCATAGAACAGTTGTATTTAATTTCCTTCTTGGCTGTTTACACCCACATTATGAACTTTTATACACTTAGGCAAACATAGATTTCACAGGCTCCCCATGCTAGAGGCAAAGGTTACTCCTTCCTCAGAGCTCTGAAAAAGGAGTAACCTTTGCTCCAAAATGTCAGTACTGCATGGCAACTCTCCTGCTCCAAGAAAATGCCCCTAGCCTGGGGAGTCTGCTACTCTATTCAGCATCAGACTTTGGGGTCTCAAAAGCTTTTGAATGTGAATGAGTCCTTTTCCTGATTGAGTTTGGTAGAGACAAGATGCCTGAAATGATCCATTATAGTGCTAGGATCTAAGCAGCCACCATAACAGAACCAGAAAGTGCGTTGCTAACTGGACACCAGCTAACATAGCTGAGAAAGTGAAAGAAATTGCTTGAAATAAGTGTGGTGGACATCAAGCAACCTATAGTGCTCAGTTTTGAGAACAGCGGGGTTTGGGATGGAGACAGTGAATCAGAGCACTCCTTTGAATCCCTGTGTGCGATTGCCAAACATGCCACCGGAATGGACTTGTTCAGCAACCTTGCTGACACGGATGCACCAGAACCACTATTGTTCTGCATCAAGGAGGCTGAAAAGTCCTCTATCACTAATGTCTTCCCAGGAACAGAGTGCAGTGGTGACTTAACACTTAAATGACAGAAAGGCACCACTGAACTCAAACCCGTCTTGGAGAGCTGAAAGTATGAATCAAGTTCCGATCGTTATGAAAAGCAGCTCTTAAAAAAACAAACAGACATCATATGTTTTTTTTTTAAAGTGATTATACTGCAAAGTTAAAAGGATCTGGAAATTGCGCAATCTTATTTTTTTATGAAAAAAGTAAAAAATTAATCAATAAATGCAAATCATGGAAATCAGAAGTGAGTCATGCATCAGCTTTTGAATGGATTTAAGCCTCGTTCACATGGCAGATATCAGGATCACTGCCGTTCCCACTGGATCCACAGCTGTATCTAAAAACACTGCCGACCAGCGTTCACACCATACAGCTGTGCATTGTTACAGGCTTGCTTCCTGTATTGCCACCGTCTTCCCAAAATTGCAGGCTGGCTATTCAGCTGGCATCGTTGTGAGTGGTGCCAGGTGTTCAGATGTATGCGCAAAATGGCACAAAACACCTGCACCACTATGCGATCCCAAAAAAAGAGGAATCGTGGTCACAACAAAATGCTACCCAAAAATGGCAAAAGGGTGGCATTCAGACATGCATAGCGGCAACAATCTTGCTGCTGTGCACCAACAAAAATGGCCCAAAATTGGCCATGTGAACAAGCCTGTAGTCACTGATCAGGGTTAAGTGTGAATTCCTTAGACTACTTTATGACGTGCAAGATGCTGGTAACACTGCAGGTTTAGAGGGTGGTAGTACCTGCTTTGTATTTTTTGAATGTCGTCAAAGAGTGAGATGCAGATGTTTCTAAATTTATTGTCATCACTGCTCCTGTGAAATGTGGTTGTGGTAAACCTTCTGGCCTTTTCTTTGAAATGTTATCTGCCTGGAGGACAATTAAAATAAGCAGGCCCATAGGAAGCATTTTAAAAGTGGTAAGGCCATATTGTCAATATCCAAGCCAATAAAGTCAGGGTTCTGGGGCCGCCAGGCCCCCAGAAGCTCTGGTGGGTCTTGACGCTCTGTGGTGAGTTTTGGGGCTGTTATTGAAGACAAAAAACCTTTATTGTGATTTTCATACCCCTGATACATGGGGTGAAAACAAAAATTCTTCTTGTTCTAGAGAAGTGTGAGACCCTGGCTGGTCTTGGAGCCTACAGCTGCAACTAGAGAGGGCTAAGTGACTAAGCAAGAATGCCATCAACCACCCACCCACCCCACGATGACAATTATAGCAATGTTCTGTGAGAGATGTTTATATGAAGGCTGGGGGTCTGGGGGCCACCTGTGCCCCAGAAGCTCTGGAATCCAGTTGCTCTGTGGGGAATTAAGGAACTTTTATTTAAGAAAAAGCACAGATGATTAATTTGTTTCTTTCCTACCCCTAATTGCCAATTCATTTTTTCCCCTTGAGTTCAGTTAGGACTGTGGGACACACTGTGGCTGTGCTTAGAGCCTGAAACTGCAACTGGGGGGGGGCGTCAACTGTCTAAGAAACTATGCCATTGCCAGGTAATGCCTGGCATTGTTGCTTAGACAGTTGAGGCACCAACCATCACCCACAACAAGCATCCCACCCATGACTCCATCATGATCATTATTCAATGTCCAGGCTCCAACCTGTGTGAATCTTAGTATTTCATCAAGGCAGTGGGTCTGGGGGCCACTAGACCCCTGCCAGAAGCTTTGAGGGTCTAGATGCTCTGTGGTGATTTTTTTTCCTTTTTTGGCTTTTGCTAAAGAGTAAACATGCTTTTGTAGTTTTGTCTTTTCTACCCCAGAATCTTGGTGTGGGAAAAAAAGTATTTGTTTCCCCAGGACAGTGGGAGACTGTGGCAGTCAAAGTGCTCCATACCCCTGACTCAAGTGTGAAAAAACTGTATCACAGGATTCAGGGGTAAGAAAGGCATAACAAAAGTGTGTTTAATCTTCAATAAAAGCACCAAAACATACCGCAGTGCATGTACACCCCCAGAACTTCTGTGTGTCTAGCGGACCCCCATACCAGAATTCCCTGCCTTTGTAAAGATGTTTCACTTTCAGGCATGACATTGTAATAATGCTGCTGCTTATCATGGAGTCACTGGGGTGGGTTGCTGGGTTACGAGTATGTGATTGCTGGAACTGCTGGTCAGCCAGTCCCCCCCCCCCCACACACACACACACTTTGCAGCTGCAGATTGTCAGAATCTAAGACAACCCAGAAGCGTCCACACCCCTAACTCAAGTGAAAAAGTTTAGTTTTCCACAGGATTGAGTGGTATGAAATGGTTTGGTTTACTGTTTAATTTTCTTTATAAAATGGCTAAAAGAAATCCTTCACCCTGATTGGTCAAAAGGTGTGTCCTTACCTGTCAACAAACTGAAAGGTGGCACTATTTTTCTAATACCTTAACCTCCATAGGTGAAAGGGCAGCAATATCATTGAGCAACTGATATTTTCCATAAGTCCCTCTGCAACCAGAACTGATCTTCTACCACAAACATGGCTGCTACCTTTACACTGTAAAAACCTTCAACTGGGCCCTAAAATAAAACTACCTTACATAAAAAATAAAACAAATTAAGTAAACGTGATTTCCCTGATCATCACACTCTCCTTACACACATAAACAAATTAGAAACATTAAGTATTGTTTATAGTTTTCGTTACAACTGTTTCTTTACTAACAGTGAAAACTCCCCCTTCTGTCTCTACCCGCTCATCAGGGAAATCTCTTCTGCTTGCCTTGACAGAGAGATAATTGAGTCACTGGCTCTAAAACAGGCCTTTGTTGTCTGTGCGTACAGTATGTTGGGAGATTAACATTCTACCTGCGGAACTGAGCAGAATTTTGAATCCCTGTATTCCATGGTAAACATTTCATGATAAACATTCTATGTCTTGAATGAGGGAAAAACAGAAAAAAAAACAGGATGAAGAAAGTAGGCAATAGAGTAATACTTTATAAGCAAAAAGAAAAGGTGGGAAAACACAGTTACAGAGGCAGACCCAAATTGCTCAAATAATACATTGCTGTCCCTCCAACTGACTGGTTTAGCATTTTTCAGTGAGTTACTGTTCAATCAATTTTACCACTCCTCTGCCTGAGTCTGGGGACTATTTTTCACCATATTTAAATAAAATAACATACTATTATTAAATCTTTAATAATGCGTCCAGAGTTTTGTTTGATTGTTATAGAAATAGGTGTTACCTATTTTATAAGAGCGATAAGACACTTCAGGGTGTGGGTTGTTGATTGATAAGAGCACTACCCAGCTGCTGTAGTCACTCGGCGAAAGCGCTTCATGCCTAACAACGCACCTAGGGGCATGCTCTTATCAGTCAACAACCCACACCCTGTTGTGTCCTATTGCTTTCATAAAAGGTCCAAACTCAACAATAGCATCTAGCCTTCCAGAGCATTGTGGGGGGGGGTGGCTAGTAACCCACAGGGCCCACAAGCACAGAGACTACATATTATAACAATACTTTAGTTTCTTTTACAGGACATTGCAATAATTCTGCTCAGATTTTAATAGCTCATGGAGTGGGTAGGTGGTTGGTAGAGGTTGGCATCCAACAACCACACACTCCATGAGATGGCATTGTTGACAGCCAGGTGTATTCCCACCATACGCCAAGTTGCAGATGTTAAGAAGGCCAGCTAGACAAGCATTATTGTCATGACTTTGTAGGCTGCGCCATTGTCAGTATGAGGAATATCATAGTCTGGATTTGAATAATGCTTGATTATTGTACATTGCTGTTTTACTGTATTGGCTAGTACCGCAGCAGTGTGTCAGTGCCAGGCCAAGTCTGTACTGGAATGCAAGGATGGAACAATAATTGTAATGAAGAGGAAGAAACAATACTGAAGACTCATGACACATTTTAGTTCTTTTTTCGTATTGCTCATTTTTTACTTTTAAATCTTCAGCAGTGAATTTGCTGAAGATACAGCAACAGTGCTCAGAACCTTATACAAAGTCGTTGGCAACATCCACAAGGTTCAAACTGTCTGTTACTGTCTTGTGTATGTGAAGAAGCATTAGGTGATTTAGGCAGGCCTGTGACATGGTTGCACAGAGATCTTTAATTATTCTCAGAGCACTAAAAGACCGTTCACTGACTGCATTTGTAGCAGGTATCACAAGTATCAGCCTAAGCAAAACAGCAGCATTTGAGAAACATTCCTGTTCAGCAAGAGACAGAGTCTTCATGAAGTCAATTACATCTCTAAGTCGTAAGCTACTTTTTTTTCATAGCCAAGTTTGCAGCAAGGGCTTGTAGTTGTGCATGCAGGGATGAAGCATCAGTGTCATCATAGTACAATTTCAGGATGTGTTGAAATTCCTCCTCCCATTCCTCACCATTGGCAGTCTTTAAGATCAGTTGTTCCAACTTAGAATACGTCTGATGTCCAGGTTGCTCAAAACTATTTTTGATGCAAGTGATGACAACATCAAATGCCATCATGTAGTTTGACAATAGTGGTCTTCAACAAAAGTGAGAAATGTTGCTGTTGCTGGACAATTAGTTATGTGGTCATCAAGTCTACTTGGTTTCCTCCTCCTTCTAGGAAGCTGGGGTTCACCAACATCCAGGTCTTGGCCATCTCTCTCTTATTTGAGCCCCAAACTTCTTGAACTCATCCTCACTTCTGAGTGCTTTTAAAATGTCTATGGTAATTCTTGCTAGATTCTGTCCTGATGCACATAGTTCTGGTGACTGTAGAGGTGTGCTAAGGTTATCACAGTGACAAAATAAAACCTCACCAAGGGCAACACCAAAGAAGAAATTGAAGGACTTCATTTGAGAAGAAACACCAAGACTTCTGCTCTTAAGTCTCTGGGTTTAGAGCATGGTCTTCATAGGCAAGCCATGTGTTTTGTAGCACTTCATAGTTATCCAAAACACTCTTCAGTGACTTACCTTTCACAGCCTACCTTGTCGGACGTAGAGTACGAAGCGATGGGACATTAGGAGCAAGTTCCTTTTTAAGCTGCTCAAAGCAGATACCTCTGTTAGGAGAGTTATTGATCAATTTTGTTATTTCATGAGTTATCTCAAGTGCTGTTTTGACTTCTTTGCACTTGTTCACAGCATCACAGCATGCTAGGCTTATGGAATGACAGTAACAATGCACAAACAGTGCCCTAGGCTCTGCCTCGGGTATCTGTTGAGCCACACCTGACTTCCTTCCAGCCATAGCAGAAGCACCATCATAACCACTGCCTTCTGACTTTGGTGATGCTAAGGTTAACGCACATCAGCACATCTTTGATGACCTGCATCAGTGTTTTTGAATCAGTTCCTGCAACTTCATACAGCCCCAAAAATTCTTCATGAGCGTCATAATTATCATCTACCCATCTGACGCAAATTACTACCTGTTCCTTGTTGCCAGAATCACTGGTTTCATCAATCATTATCAAGAAGAATGTAGCTGATCTAATTCTTTCAGTCACTTCACGCAGGACTCTAAAGCCTCAAGTTTTCAGCATTTCATTCTGAATCTCTGGGCATGTGCATCTTTCTGCCTTTTGCTCAGTCCAGTCATTAAGTTGCGGGTAATCATTAGCTCATAATTTGATTGTCTGTATAACATTTGAATCTGATTCATCACCATCTCCATAGAAAGCCAAACCCTGTCTAGCTAAAAATTTTACATTTTGAAGAATTTTTAGGAAACAATGATGCAGAGTTGGTGGCACCACAGAAGCAAAAAATAGAAAAGTGCCCAGTTTTAAAAGGTGCCGCAAAACAGTAGAAAGGTGTCACAAACATGCCAAGAGGCCCAGTTTAGGATGCCAGCATCAAAACCTGTTCAAATCCTGCCTAAAATATTGTACATAGTTAAGAAATAATGCAAAAATTAATCCTTTGTGCCTTCCTACAGCTAATAGAATGCCAGACTGAGTAGATGGAAAGCTCACTGTGTGGCACCTGCTGTGCCTTCCAGAACCAGAACCCAGAGTGTTACAGTTTGAAAAATAATTATCTGTTAGGGAGAATTGTGGTGACTGTGGAGGACAGAGGACACAGAAAGTGAGGAGGGACATGAAGAGCTTGCAGGAGGGTTGAAGCTGTCCTTGAGGGCTTTGCAATGTGCCCCTCTGCCTCCAGTCACTGAAGAAACAACATATTGTCAAGTGCTTGGTCCACGGTGCCGTGGTGAGGCACAAGAAAGTGAAGAAAACATCCTGCTGTTTCCCCGAAAGGGCTTGGTGCCCCAATTTGTTATTTTTATTTAAAAAGTACTGTTTCAGTCCCCCGAAGGCAGCGGTAGCGCTGCCGCATCATTCGCAAAGCCACAGGACCTCGCAAGGACCCTGCTTGCCCGATCTCTGCCTGAAATTTCCTCCCTCTGTGAGCAGCACCTCACATCTCTGGTCTGCTTCCCTGGTTTGGTGTGGTGAGTTGGCAGCAGCACACTGCAATGTGCTGTCCACCTCAGAATTGAAAGCAAAGTCTATTTATTTATTTGTTAGCACTAAGCGCAAGGAGCTACAGGGTGACTCAGAGCCACGGGGGAAAGGCCATGGAAGGCCCGATTTGCATAACTAAATATTTATTGGGCACAAAGACACCCAGGGGAGGGGTCCAACATTAAGGCTACTGAGAGGGCTCATAAATATTGATTAAGGCATGGGGAAACACCTACTAAGGTTGAAGACCAGTGTGTAAAAGGGCAAATTAGGCACATTGCTGTCAGAAAGGGGCAGGTTAGCTCACCTTTACCTCATAGGCCCAAGAAGGCCCAACGATTTAAAGGGACCCAGCCAAGGGAGGCCCAGGTGTTTAAAAGGGGCTGAATCAAGTAGGCCCAATGATTTAAAAGGGGCCCAGCCAGAAGCAGGCCCAGTTCTTAAAGGGCAGTACAGGCCCATCTGTTCATTTAAAAGGGCAAGGGAATCCGAGGACCCAAGATGCAAGTTAGGCCCACTGCTATTAAAAGGGGCAAGTTAGGCGCATTGCTATTACAAGGGGCACGTTAGGTCCACTGCTATTTAAAAAGGGCAAGTTAGACCCATTGTTGCACTGCTACCATGGGCAGTTAGGCTCCACTGCTAGCTATTTAAGATTCCCCAGGTGTTATAGGGGCCCAGCAGCATTAGTGACACCAGATGTTTAGAGAGTCTAGCTAGCCATACAGAACCTCAGTAACAGGAAGAATCCGATCTAGTCAGAGGGATCACTGTCAGATAGGTCCACCAGAGCTAGGGTTCACCCAGAAAAGTGAATTGCCTGTTTATTTACTGTGGTCTGGACATTGAGACTGTGTTATTGACCACTGTAACAAGAACTGATACTTTATTTGCATTGCTATTATTACTACAAAAAGTAAAAGTGCCAGAAAGTATTGTTTTGTTGCCAGCATTTCACTGTTACAAGGTGCTCGAATCAGTCTTCAGCAAGTTTCCAGAATCCTTTCACCAATGTGTATCCAGATCAATCTTCTTCAAGTACTCCAGAAATCATCTTCAGTGCATCTCCGAAGCAGCCAACAACAGATCTTTGAAAAATTGTGCCACAGTCATTTCAGTTGCAACGTCCTGTTTATTATTTTCCACTCTTCAGTTTCCCAGTGTATGGCCTCGACCAGTACAAAGGTACCATCCATTTTCTTGTTTTATTGTCTGTATCAAAGTGCCATCCAGATCTTCTGATGCAGTATCCTGCATCATTGTCCTGTTCCTTATTTTATGTAGTCCTTGGCTCATCTGGCCTTGGTGCCCAGAACCCCGTTGTTCTTTCACATTCCACAGACTTCTTTCTTCTCAGTATCTTCTTCAAGTCCCAGCAGTCCAGAAGTGGGCTGTGGCTGGGTGTTCAGTATCTTCTTCGTGTCCTGGCAGTCCAAAAGAGGGCTGTGGCTGGGTGTTCAGCATCTTCTTCTCCCAGCAGTCCAGAAGCAGTCTGTGGCCAGTTGTGCAGCATCTTCGTCATATCCCAACAGTCCAGAAGAGGGCTATGGCTGGTGGTTCAGTATCTTCTTCATGTCCCAACAGTCCCGAAGAGGGCTGTGAATGGGTGTTCAGTATCTTCTTCTTCTCCTCCCAGCAGCCCAGAAGTGGACTGTGGCTGATTGTGAAGTATGTTCTTCTTCATCTCGCAGCAGTCCAGATGCGGGCTGTGGCCGGGCTTGTTGTGTTTCAATTCTGGTGGCCCTTAGTGAGTTTTGCGCTGAGGAAAGTTTTGCATTGTTCTGAAATTCCGGCAACCCTAGAGAGGTGGGGTGTGGCCGAGAAACTCATGGCCAGTTCAAAATCCTCTCTGCAGTCCCTTAGTTTCTAGTCCAGTCAGCCAAGTGTTTCCCTTGTGTTTCATATTCAGTTTCTTCTCGACGACAGAGAAAACTCAACTGTGCATGAACTGCTTCCTAAGACTGATGTAGAGTCTTGTAGTAATATGTTTTAGAGTTCCTTAAAGTGGAGTACTCCAAGTAATATGCCCTAGGTAGAGGCGCACCTCAGGGTAGTATTAGAAAACTGCAGTGAGTTGCTGATTTCAGTAGCTAGATCGCTTGTAAAGTGGAGCTGTTACAGTTGATCATTGCAAATGTGCATCGAGTCACCCTCATGCAGGATACAGAGTACAGACCGCTCATAAAGTGGAGCTGTTACAGCCATTGGATTTAAAGTTCTCCTCATACAGGACAGTAGGGATAAGTGTTCCCTCTGACCGTGTTTCCTTTCCCCGTTTTGTATGAATTAAATCCTGAGCAGTATTTGGAATCTATTTCTGACTCCCACCTCTCTTTGTCTGGTGCTACCATCCACCTATTTGGGACCTGTGTTAGTAATTTGTGTGCAAATTACTGGTGTCATGGACACAGTTAATTTATTTACCCCTTTTTATTGATGTGGAAACCCAGCACACATTAGCATCCATTTCACCACCTTTGGGGCACCACACTACTATTTTGGTGCAGTGAGCAGGGTACAGGGTAAGTTCTCTGAAGAGACCAAAGCCAGAGAAAGAATAGAGTACAGATACAGATGCCGTCAGGATCCAGAAGTAGTAATGAGATGGATAGAGAGATGGATGGAGCAACAGGAAAAGGCTCGAGATGAATGCAACCTTCCCCGTTGACCATGCCATACTATTTTGGGGCACCATGGCTTCCTACCTATACAGGAGAGCCAGGTGGTGAAGACTCCAGTGGTTTAGGGGCATTTAAAGCAAAAATACAGTTGATGTGCTGACTTTATCAAGTGCCTGATCATCAACAAGTGGGACTTTCGTTAGGTCAGTTGAAAAGAGCTGCCCAACGCGAAGTGCAATCATGGCCAGAAAGAGAAAAAGCTACCGCAGATTGGATTTTCAATCAGCTGCGAGAAACATTTGATACCAGGACCATATCCGAATTAAAAATGAAGTTCTTCTTGTGAACGCAGAGACTGCGAGAGATGTTAAGGGAGTATGCCCCAAGTCTACAAGAAGCTCTCCGAGCTATAGAAAGGATAGACACCAGAGAAGTATGAGACCCGAATAAGATTCTTAAAGAAAAGTTCATTGTTGGAGTGCTCAGTGATGCTTTCAGGAGAGAATTGCAAATGCTTCACCTTCTTTTTAGATTTTAAGGAGAAGGCAATACGGATTTTTGGACCAAGTAGAGCCAGAGGAGAGGCCGCTGTGTGCCAACAGAAGATGATGTTTCCAGGAGAAACATGGCCAGAAAACTCCATTAGAGGATGGAGACCAGACAGTCATTGGATGCTAGGAGAATGTTCAGAAGGATTATTCCAACCAAACAGTTATCAGAACACTGAAGAGACATACACACAGATGGCTCAGGTGCAGACACAATTCCACAGGCCTAGTCCAGAACCTAGTACCGAATGGACAGAACAAATTGCTGCTCTTACCAGAAATGTTTGGAGGTGTGCTAAGTGGTAAGCTACCTTAAAAGTAACTGGAGACCTAGACCTGATGGAGATCGACAAGATGGAAATCAAGGACCAAGGGAGATGATGTCCCAGATGAGAAGAGCGGAAGGGCAATGCCCAACTGATTGTTTCAACAGCTATAGTAGACCCATTTGTCTATGATGTAGAATAGCTGGACATGTAGAAAGACGATGTGGACAGACAACTACAAATGCTGTAGCATTAAACAGTGAATCCCTGGGAATGCTGACCAATTCTCAGAGAACAATGGACCAGGTCCGGCCTCAAGGAAGGACAAATCCCTTTTCATAAGAAAATGCCAGACTATGACAGTGAAAGTGAAGGGACATGACCTCCTTGCACTCTTAGATACAGGCTCACAAGTAACCATGCTACAGAGGAAATACTTCCACCAATTTTGGGATCCTAACAATCTGCAACCTCTGCCATGATCCTGGATTCGATTGATAGCCAGCAATGGTACTGAAGTCCCATACTTAGGATACTTTGAGGCAGATATCCAATTAGGCAATCACATCCAGACCCAGCAAGGTATCATAGTGAGCGATGCCGACAGCAGCGAGTTACCTCCACTTATTCTTGGAATGAATGTGCTGCAACATTGTTTTGAAAAACTGGTTCCTATCTTACGTCAATGTGCTAAATAGGTACCCAGAGCAGACAAGCAGGTATTACAGCAGACCATTCAGCTGATCCAATACCATCAATGTTTTGCCAACCCAGATGGAGAAATTGGAAAAGTCAGAGTTACAGATGCCCATCCCATAACTCCGAGTCCGGGCACTGAAACCACGTTATGGAGTAAAGTCAAAGTAGGTCCCAGAGGACAAGATTACGATGCCCTAGTGGAACCATACCCTGATGCCAAGGAGGAGCCTATCATTGTTGCTCGCAGCAGTGTGACAGTCAGCAAAGAATGAATCCCTATCAGAGTTCTTAATTATGGAGATCATGCTGTACAATTCTACAAAAAAACAGCCCAATGCCAAACTACACACCATCAGTATCCAGGATGTTGTAGAGCCAGAAGATCGAATTCACTCCATAACCTGTAACCAGTCAGCAACCTGAGGACACCAGTCAGACTTAGAGAACAAAGGTTTACCAGAGTGGCTCAAAGAACTTGGTTAAACAACTAACAAAAAAAAACAACTTGACACTGGTACGACTCACACTACAGATGCCCAGTGAAAAGATGTCTGATGAGTAGCGATTCAGCATCATCAAGCTTTTAGCAAGCATCTTTCAGATTTCAGACTGGCTAGAGGAGTTCAACATTACATTCCCATGAATAATCATCCACCCATCCATTTGAGATTTCGACCTCTTCCGCCTGCTATGTACCAACCAGTAAAAGACACGCTTAGAGAGATGAAGGAAGCTGATGTTAATCGAGAAAGCCATAGTCCACGGGCTGTACCAGTGGTACTAGTGAAAAGAAAGATGGAAAGATTCGTTTCTGTGTGGATTACAGGAAGCTTAATAATATAACCCATAAGGATGCATACCCTCTGCCTCGGATTGAAGACTCTCTTACCGTTCTGTAATCAGCAGCCATGTTCTCTACTTCGGATTTAACCAGTGGCTACTGGCAAGTACCAATCGCACCCTCAAATGTTGAGAAACAGCTTTCATTACCCCCAATGGCATTACTCAAATTTGCTCACATGCCTTTTGGATTATGCAATGCAGCAGGTACTTTTCAGTGTCTAGTAGAACATTGTTTAGGAAGCCGTAACTTCAACATACTGCTCTTGTATCTAGATGACATCATTATTTATTCGAAGAACCATGAGAATTACTTAAAGCATTTGCCAGATGTCTTCAAATGATTGACCGAGTATGGACTTAAACTCAAACCATCTAAGTGTCATCTGTTGAAACCACAAGTCAATTACTTAGGACACATTGTCACAGCAGATGGAGTAGCATCTGATTCAGAGAAATTATGAGTCATACAAGAATGGCCTGTACCCACTACAGTTAGAGATGTCAGAAAATTCCTTGGATTCGCTGGACACTACAGAAGATTCATTCAAAACTTTGCTCAACTAACTACACCTCTACTCGAGTTACTGCGAGGGTCAACAGCAGGATGCACACCCAAAACTCAGTAAGTCACTTGGACTTCCAGACACCAAACCACTTTCGATGGTTTACTCCAAGGCTTGACAGAAGCTCTGATTTTGGCCTACCCAGATTATGCCAAACTCTTCAAGGCATACACAGATGCCAGCAACCTAGGTCTCGGTGCTGTCCTAGCAGAAGAACAGTCAGGAACAGAGAGAGTCATTGCCTACGCTAGCCGCAGTCTCAGAGGTTTAGAATGAAATGATGAACGTTACAGCTCATTTAAATTGGAACTCCTTGCTTTAGTATTGGCAATTACAGAAATGTTTTGGCATTACCTAGCCACCACACCTTTTATTAGGTACACAGATAACAATCCTTTAGCTCATTTAAATACAGCCAGATTGGAAGCATTGGAGCAACGATGGGCCTCACGTTTGTTCAATTACCAGTTTACTTTGAAGTATCGTACAGGAAGAAGTAATGCCAATGCTGATGCCATACCAAGATTGGCACAGCAAACAGAACCTGAACATGATGATTCTGCCTTAGATGTGGAAATGCCTGCATTCTTACAAGTCCCAACAGGGATGGTACATGCATGTTGTCAGGACATTCCTATTACAGTAACCAAATCTGAATCTACCCCTTCAATGCATGTAGCAGAACAAGACAATTTATAGATCCAGCTCCAGAACCAGAGTCCTGTGTTATGACAAATCAGAAATCTGTTGAACACTAACCAAGGTCTTGGGCCTATACTTAAGGAAGATGCAAACCCTGAATTGACAAAATTGTGGTGACACAGAAACCTGTTGGTGATACAAGACTCTAAGTTAATACGGCAAAGCAGAGACCCTCACACCCATTGTGAGATCACATAAATCATTGTGCCGCAAGAGAATGCACCAATAGTTTTAGACACCTTTCACGACAAGTCTGGACACTTTGGAAGTAAAAAGACAGAAGCCAGTATAAGAAAGTGAATCTATTGGGCAGGAATGAAACTCCAAATTCAGAAATGGTGTGAAGAATGCCCTATCTGTAATCTAAAGAAAAGCAGTAGAACTGATCAAAAAGCTCCTCTGCAACCAATTATCAGTCACACTCCTTTAGAATTAGTTGCCTTAGATCATTTGAAACTTGAGCCAAGCAGAAATGGTATCAGTTATGTTTTATCCATGGTGGATCATTATTCCAAGTTCATTGTAGCAGCAACCGTTCCTGATCTTACCACCAAGAGCACTGCAACGACATTTGTCAAGTACTTTATCCAACCGTATGGGTTCCCAACCAGAATCTTAACTGACCAAGAAAATGCCTTTGAGTCACAACTGTTCCATTAACTTTGTAGCTTATATGGAAGCCAAAATATTCGTACAACTGCATATCACCCACAAGCTAATGGACTGTGCAAAAGAGTTAATCAAACCTTACTTAATATGCTAAGAGCATTACCTAAGCATTGATGCCCATATTGGCCTAGCATTTTGCCAGAATTAACGTATTTTTACAATAATACTATACAGAGCTCAACTGGATATACTCCATACTATTTACTATTTGGACGTCATGGCCATTTACCAATGGACTTAGTACTCAATGTAGATTTGAAAGCCACTTCTACTCATAACCAATGCACAGACTGGGTAAATGAGCATAGTAATAGATTACAATAGGCGGGACGAATCCAAGATAAACATATGACTCAAGTGAGACTAAAACAAAAGACACTGTATGATGCCAAAGCCAACGCAAGTCCGTTACAGACTGGAGATAGAGTAATACCGAAGAGAACTCAGAGACTAACCAAACTAGCTTCCAAGTGGGAACCTGAACCATATCTCATAGTAGAAATACCATGTAGAGAACTGCCAGTTTATAAGATCCAAGGAGAAATTGCAAAAGGCATTAAGATGGTTCACAGAAACCTGTTAAAGCTATGCATATTTCGTCAGGATCAGATACTTCAGCTGTTATTGACTGCAAGCCATTAGAGAGACAAGAATACCCTTCCAGAAATCTTACCCTGACTAAACTAGAAACCCCGACGGACTTGTATGGCAATCCTTGGAATTATCCCAATACTGCTAACTCAGACTGTTTTGAGAGTTTGACACCTGAAAATGCCATAGAGTAGAACCTGTTTCTACCGAACCTATATGCACTCTGCCGCGCAGATCTCAGAGAATCAGTTTTGGGAATTCCTCCTAGAAGAGTTCTCATGGAAAGTCCCTAGTTTTGCATCTTGAAACAAAGTATGATAGAGAGTTATCCCAACACGGTCACATTAGTTTAATTTATGTTCTTTAGAGTATTAAAGTTACTTTAGAAGCTAAGAAAGATTTAACTGTGATAGCTCATTCTCAAGTATAGTTTATAATATTTATAGATCATATGTAAAAGAACTGCATTGAAACATTTAAAGTTCATATAGAAATAGAGTTAAGAAACTGTTGTACAGTCAATCTAAAGTTTTAGAGATGTTCCTCAACATAAACAGAAGTATAGTAAGTTCATTCAAATGCAACAGATGTTATAGAAATACATTTTAGGAGATACATGAGGACATGTATCATTTGGCGGGCCCAAATCTGTAGTGCCTCAGAGTTGGGGGCATTACAGAAGGGAAAAACAGAAAAGCGCCCAGCTTTATAAGGTGCCTCAGTACAGTAGAAAGGTGCCCCAAACATGCCAAGGTGCCCGGTTTAGGATGCCAGCATCAAAACCTGTTCAAATCTTGCCTAAAATATTGTACATAGTTTAGAAATAATGCAAAATTAAATCATTTATGCCTTGCTGCAGCAAATAGAATGCCAGGCTGAGTAGATGGAATGCTCACTGTGTGGCAACTGCCATGCCTTAGAGGACACAGAAAGTGAGAAGGGACGTGAAGAGCTTGCCAGGAGGGCTGAAGCTGTTCCTGAGGGCGTTCCTGTGTACCCCTCTGCCTCCAGTCACTGAAGAAACAGCACACCATCAGGTGTTCGGTCCGTGGTGCCGTGGTGAGGCACCAGAAAGTGAAGACAACGTCCTGCTTTTTCCCCGCGAGGGCTTGGTGCCCCGTTTTATTTTTATTTAAAAAGTACTGTTTCAGTCCCCCGGATTCGGCGGTAGCACCGCTGCATTGTTCGCACAGTCACAGGACCTCGTAAGGTCCCTGATTGCCCAGTCTCTGCCTGAAATTTCCTCCCTCTGTGAGCAGCACCTTCCACCTCCGTCTGCTTCCTAGTTTGGGGTGGTGAGTCAGCGTCAGCATGCTGCAATGTGCTGTCTGCCTCAGAATTGAAAGCAAAGTCTGTTTATTTATTTGTGTGTTAGTGCTAAGAGCAAGGAGCTACAGGGTGGCTCAGAGCCAAGGGGAAAGGCCATGAAAGGCCCGATTTGCATAACTAAATATTCATTGGGCGTGGATATGCCCAGGGGAGGGGCCCATTGATTAAGGCGCAGGGAAACCCCTAATAAGGTTGAGGACCAGTGTGTAAAAGTGCAAATTAGGCCCATCGGTGTCAGAAAGGGGCAGGTTAGCCCACCTTTACCTCATAGGCCCAAAGAGGCCCAATGATTTAAAGGGGCCCAACCAAGGGAGGCCCAGGTGTTTAAAAGAGGCTAAATTAAGTAGGTCCAATGATTTAAAAGGGGCCCAGCCAGAAGAAGGCCCAGTTCTTAAAAGGGTAGTACAGACCTAGCTGTTCATTTAAAAGGGCAAGGGAAGCCCAGGACCCAAGGGGCAAGTTAGGCCCACTGCTGTATAAAGGGGCAAGTTAGGCTCACTGCTATATAAAGGGGCAAGTTAGGCCCACTGCTATATAAAGGGGCAAGTTAGGCCCACTGCTATTACAAGGGGCAAGTTAGGCCCACTGCTATTAAAAGGGGCAAGTTAGGCCCACTGCTGTATAAAGGGGCAAGTTAGGTCCACTGCTATTTAAAAGGGGCAAGTTAGGCCCACTGCTATGTTGCACTGCTACCTAAAGAGGCAAGTTAGGCCCACTGCTAGCCATTTAGATTCCCCAGGTGTTATAGGGGCCCAGCAGCATTAGTGACCCCAGATGTTTAGAGAGTCTAGCTAGCCATACAGAACCGCAGTAACAGGAAGAACCTGATCTAGTCAGAGGGACCCCATTAGTTAGGTCCACCAGAGCTAGGGTTCACCCAGAAAAGTGAATTGCTTGTTTATTTACTGTGGTCTGGACATTGAAACTGTGTAATTGACCACTGCAACAAGAACTGAAACTTTATTTGCATTGCTATTATTACTACGAACAGTAAAAGTATTGAAAGTATTGCTTTGTTGCCAGCATTTCAGCGTTACAAGATGTTCGAATCAGTCTTCAGCAAGTTTCCAGAATCCTTTCACCAATGTGCGTCCAGATCAATCTTTTTCAAGTACTCGAGAAATCATCTTCAGTGCATCTCCGAAGCAGCCAACAAGAGATCTTTGAAAAACCGTGCTGCAGTCATTTCAGTTGCAACGTCCTGTTTATTATTTTCTACTCTTCAGTTTCCCAGTGTACGGCCTGGCCCAGTACAAAGGTACCATCCATTTTCTTGTTTTATTGTCTGTATCGAAGTGCCGTCCAGATCTTCTGATACAGTATCCTGCATCATTGTCCTGTTCCTTATTTTATGTAGTCCTTGGCTCATCTGGCCTTGGTGCCCAGAACCCCGTTGTTCTTTCACATTCCACAGACTTCTTTCTTCTCAGTATCTTCTTCATGTCCCGGCAGTCCAGAAGTGGGCTGTGGTTTTGTGTTCAATATCTTCTTCGTGTCCTGGCAGTCCAGAAGCGGGCTGTGGCTGGGTGTTTAGTATCTTCTTCGTGTTCTGGCAGTCCAGAAGAGGGCTGTGGCTGGGTGTTCAGCATCTTCTCCTCCCAGCAGTCCAGAAGCAGGCTGTGGCCAGTTGTGCAGCATCTTCTTCATGTCATAACAGCCCAGAAGGAGGCTGTGGCTGGTGGTTCAGTATCTTCTTCATGTCCCGACAGTCCAGAAGAGGGCTGTGGCTGGGTGTGCAGTATCTTCTTCTTCTCCTCCCAGCAGTCCAGAAGTGGGCTGTGGCCGGGCTTGTTGTGTTTCAATTCCAGTAGCCCTCAGTGGGTTTTAAGCTGATGAAATCTTTGCATTGTTCTGAAATTCTGGCAACCCTAGAGAGGTGGAGTGTGGCCAAGAAACTCATGGCTTGTTCAAAATCCTCTCCGCAGTCCCTTGGTTTCTAGCCCAGTCAGCCTTGTGCTTCCCTTGTGTCTCATATTCTGCAATTCAGTTTCTTCTTAATGACAGAGAAAACTCAACTGTGCACAAACTGCCTCCTATGACTGATGTAGAGTCTTGTAGTAATATGTTTCAAAGTTCCTTAAAGTGGAGTACTCCAGGTAATAGGCCCTAGGTAGAAGTGCACCTTGGGGTAGTATTAGAAAACTGCATAGTGAGTTGCTGATCTCAGTAGCTAGACCGCTCATAAAGCGGAGCTGTTACAGTTGACTATTGCAGGTGTGCACAGTCACCCTCATACAGGGTATAGAGTATAGATCACTCATAAAGCGTAGCTGTTACAGTCATTGGATTTAAAGTTCTCCTCGTACAGGAGAGTAGGGATAAGTGTTCCCTGTGACTATGTTCCCTTTCCCCGTTTTGAATGAATAAAATCCTGAGCAGTATTTGGAATCTATTTCTGACTATTTACCCCTTTTTTGTTGATGTGGAAACCCAGCACACATTAACATCCATTTCACCACCTTCAGGGCACCACAATGACGACGATCCCTCTTCGTTTGTTTGTGTAGTGAAGACAGACATTCTCCAACATCAGGGAATGACTTAGGAACTGTCACCACCTTGAAAACAGCAGTTTCATGGCACTTAGTAAGCTCGTGTTTTCGAAAGTTAACACAAGCATCTTTCCAGTTGCTATACCCCTTAGATATGAAACAGGGATCAAGGCAACTGGTATTTAGAGGTTTATTTAAATGGGCAGACTTGGTGGGCCATAGGTCCTTATCTGCCGACACTGTCTATGTATCTCTGTATCTATTCCTATATGCCGTTACACATGTGACGTAAAACATACAGTTCTTGCTTTCATCATAATGAAGCCACTTCCATCTCTCAAACCAAGAGGCATTGATCGAGCGATTTACCACCTGTGTTTTTCCAAATTGATGCTTTGGGTAATCGTACACCATTGACCGATAAGGGCTACTGAACAGATTTGGTATTTCTAGACCTGCACTGCATTTGTTAAAGAACTTTGTCAGTGCCATAACTGAATTTGTCAGATATTGGTATTTCAATATGTGACAGATTAAAAATGTTTTTTTTTTCTACAGAACACAAAAACAGTATACCTTGGGTGGGATATCAGACTGCACCAGGCAGGGGCGCAGCGCAACTGGGATGAGCCAGGACATGTACAAGGCGATATTCAATGGTGCTGTGCCATGGCCCAGCACCACTGAATATGGCACTGAGGGTGCACGCACTGCGGCAGCGCAAGTGGCAGAAGGGGAGCAGGGGGCTGCACCAGCTCAAATGCAGTTGCGTTCGGCGCAGCAACTGTGATATTCAACTGAGGCCATGCAAATGAGGCCATTATGCATGCAAGGTGCAAATGGGGCCACTTGCATGTCATTATGGCCCCATTTGCATGCGGTGCGCTGATCCCTGGTGACTTGCACTTGGTGCCCTGCCAGGCTGCAGCCATCAGGGACCGACACCCTACAGCCCTTCTGTGGGCCCCACTCCTGTCCGCCTGATTATGGCCATAAGTACACATACTCCCTGGTGGTTCAGTGGACCGCTAACCAATGCCCGATTGCGGGCAGTAGTGAAATCCATCCCTGGTGGTCCGGTGGTAACCCCTCCCCACCCACCCACTGGGTCCCGTCACCCTGCACCCCCCATCAGTGGTGGGCAGCAGCTCCACGCCCACAGAGCCATCCGGCTGCCCACCAACTGACAGCGTATGGTGGGGCTGTTGCCTACTGGTCCACTGTGTGGGCCAATGGGCATGTAGACCATACTATGCCACAGTGGGGTGTGACTGAGTGTTCCATTCACAATCCGGGACTGTGTGGTCTATATGGTCTGCACACCCATTGGCCGCATGAGTGACCACTAGGCATACAGCCCTAACATACACTGTCATTCGGTGGGCGGGGATCTGCCGCCTGCCACTGACGGGGTGCAGGGTGGTGGAGGCCCTCAGTGGGCGGGTGGGGGTTACCACTGGATCACCAGGGATGGATTTCACTACTGCCCACGACTGGGCACTGGGGATCGGTCCACTGGACTACCAGGGATTATGCGGACATATGCTTGCCATTGGGCAATGGTTAGCAGTCCACAGGACCACAAGGGATATGTGGACATATGCCCACTATCGAACAATAGTTAGTCCACTGGACCACCAGGGCATGTTCACACAGCTGCCCACGATCGAGTGTTGGGATTTGGTCCACTGGAATTGACATATGCCCGTGATTGGGCGAGGGGGGGTTCGTTGCCCCCTGGGCAGGGGGCATGTGGACTGTGTCCTGGGTGGTCAGGTGGCCACCAACAGCAAGCAGCTGCCGTGTTGCACCTTGCAAAATGGCAGCTCACCTGGGGGTGGCCAGGACTTGCTCCTGGTTTCGCCAGGCTCAACATTGCACCCCCCTGAGCAGCGCAAGGTGGGTATGTGCCAGGGTCGTGAGGACAGGAATGAAGCCCTCCCCCACAGCTCTCCAGCTTCCCTGAGGGTCGCGAGGCCAGAAACAGAGCCCTTCCCCACAGCTCTCCAGCTCAGGTAAGATCCAAGAGGTCTCTACAGCCGACATGGGAAGATTCTTGGCGCCTTTTTTCAAAACCAATTTTCAACCTGCCTCCTTACTTAATATTGCCACCAGCCTGTTTGTTACCCACAGAGTTTGACTGCTTTACCTACTTTAAGTACTAATTTCAGTCCCCACACGGCATTTTGCAGGCTGCATGTTGTGGAGTGGCTGTTGAACTTAATCGGACTAACTGCCTTTCAGCAGATCACTGCTTGTCTTTCTGTTGTTTAAATCAAACTGAAACCAGATTCTGTCCTGTAAAATACTTAGGACTGCATGCTTACTTTTCCCTAGAGTTGGTCCTGTTCCCCTAATCTGAATTAGCATAGGAGGAAACATGGGAAAACAACTAAAATTACAAGAAAGCCCATAGTGAAATTTAGCAACTGACAGATTCACTTTGCATAGCCCCAGTCAAGTCTTTTGTCCTGAGCCCCCCCGCGTATATCAAGCTGTACCTGTACTTAAAAGTGTTTCTCTCTCTCCTCTCCTCGGTAGCGAGGTCATGAGGGCAGAAACGAGCCCTCCCCCACAGCTCTCCAGCTCAGATACTATCCAAGAGGACCTCTACAGCCGATGTGAGAGACCCCATTTCCCCACCACCACCACCCTTGGTCGACTGTCACATATGTAGCAGAAAACATGTGACTGCCAAAACCCATCAGTGTACTTTTCCATTTGCAGAATATCTGCTCTTGCCACTAATGGCCGCTATCACTTGCAATTCCACTTTTTCCTTCCCCTTACCAACTTTTAACACACAATGATTCTAACCCTGCTCCTGGGCCTCCTTCTAGTAGCTCACTCTTCATCGCACCCAGCTACCCTTCATGGCAGCCCCCCTACCCCAGATCCCTCACCCCACACCCACATTTCCATCACTCTCTCTCCATCTTTCAGGAATCAGCCAGCTCCCTCCCTCCTGGTACTCACCCATGCTGACTCCTCCCTCCCCCCCACCCACACTCCACCCCTGCCCCCACCCTTGAACTCTGCCAAGCCACACATCCCTCTCTGCTCCCCACCAACTCCTCAATCTCAAGGCACTTTTCCATTGCCTTAACCTCCACTGTCCACCCCCAGATGCAATTCCGCTCGTTCGAAGCGCCACCCGTTACTCTCCCTTCCCTTTCTTCTCTTGCTCCTAGTGGATGACATACACCCTAACTCTGGCCCTGAATTGCCCAGACCTACTGCAGCCTCACCCCATGCTGTCTCCGGGCTACCCTTCAACCCCACCCCAGACTCTCTCCCCAAGGGCCTCCACATTTTTCACCTCAACGCAAGGAGCCTCCTCCCTAAACTAGATACCCTCACTGTATGGGTCACCCAGTACCACCCTGACATAATCTGCATCTCAGAATCCTGGCTAGCTCCTAGAATTTCCAACTCCTCTCTGGCTATTCCCGACTTCAACCTATTCCACCAAGACCATGGTAAATGCGGCGGAGGTGTAGCACTGTACATCAGGCAATCTATCACGTGCTCTGTAATACTCAAGGAAGTCTGCCCTTCCTCCCATGAGTCCATTGTTGCACCACTATCCTTTCCCTCCTCCATCCCCTTCTACATTGGGGTCCTGTATGCTCCGCCAAAGACCTCACCAGACTCCCTTGTCAAAGCCATCACTTCAATTTCCTCAGGTACATCCAATGGAGAGTTTGTACTATTAGGTGATTTCAATCTTGACAGGCTCTCCTCCCCCACCAAGCCCACCACCCTAACAATAGAAGCTCTCAATCTTTCCCAACTTATCCAGGAGACTACCCGCCTAAATCACCAGTCCCAAAACCACACCCTCCTGGACTGGATTTTATCCTCCCACCCCCACCGCATCTCCGCTTCAGGCATATTCTCAGATGCTCTTAGCGACCACTGTATTACCTATTGCATCCGCAAAATACACTCACCACGCTCCCATCCTAAATTTATCTGGTCTTGCTCCTTATACCGCCTCAACGAGCCTGCCCTGCTCCAAGACCTAATAAATGCAAACTGGTCTCCAGTCCTTTCAGGGACAGATGTTCACATTGCCCTATCCCACTTCTGCAACATTTTTCAGTGCACCTGGGACCTCCATGCACCCCTCAGGAAATGTAGAGTTAAACGCCACCACCACCCCTGGATCTCATCCGACCTTATTGCTTTGTGTCGTTTTAGAGACAAGGCCTGGAGGTGGTACAAAACCACCCATGCTACTTGTGATCTCCAGTCCTACAAACACCGCAGAAACAGCTGCACGAAGGCCATCTATCTATCTAAATCCTCCTAGTTCAAAGCACAACTTTCCCAAACCCAAATCTCCCCTACATCCTTCTGGAAGGTGATCAACTCCCTTCTCAAATCCCCGGCTAAACAAGCATATCCTGTCTTGAACTTTGATGGCAGATCCGTCTCAGACCCAGAGTCTGTAGCAGAACTCTTCAATAAATTCTTCGCCTCCTGTGCTGTGCCTGACCCCCTCCTTGTCCTCCCCCCAAACAACAAAGACCCTACTAATCCAACCTCCCCTACCCCCCGGTTTTCTCTTTCCTCTTTTCACACCACAGGAAGTCTTCAACACTATCACCCCCCTAAGCCAATCGAAATCCAGCCCTGACGGGTTTCACCCCAGACTGCTATGTATATCTGCCTCTGCCATAGTGGTCCCCTTGACACACACAATAAATCCCTCCCTCTCCACAGCCACAGTTCCTGCAGCCTGGAAACTGGCTAAGATCATCCCTCTCCACAAAAGTGGTGATCCCTCTTTACCTGGGAACTACAGGCCCATCTCGCCTCCTCCCTCCTTGCAAAGGTCCTGAATCACTCATTCTGTCCAAACTATCAGACTTCCTCTCCTCAAAAAGCTCCCTCACACCCGTGCAGTCAGGTTTCAGAAAACACCACTCCACCATCACCTCTCTGCTACGAGTAACCGATTCCTTACTCTCGGCCATGGATCAGAGCCAAACCGCTGTCACCATCTTTATTGACTTGGCAAAAGCCTGCGATTCTATCTCCCACCTTCTGCTACTCCACAAACTCCACTCCATTGGCATAGCCCAGCCTGCCGTTGATTGGTTCTGCTCATACCTCCTAAATAGATTTCAGTCAGTTCAAATAGGCGACATCATTTCCCCTCCTCTCCCTGCCCTATCCGGTGTCCCCCAAGGCTCTATCCTCATCCCCATCCTCTTCTCTCTTTTCATTAATGACCTTCCCTCTGCCTGCCTTTCCTCAAATATCCATCTCTACACAGACGACACATCATCTTTGCTTCTGGCCACTCATATGACAGCGTCCTTCTCAGTCTCCAGGCCAACTTCAACCAAGTCCAGTCCTGGTTCCTGGAAAACTAGCTAAATCTAAATACCAATAAGACTGTCACTATGGTTTTTGGATCAAGGTAGAAGTTAGCCTCCTTCCCGCCCCCGTGGTCACCACCCTTGCCAGCCCTGCCCTGGAATTGGTCCCAGCTTTCAAATACCTGGGTGTCTGGCTGGACAGCCATCTCAGTTTCTCCACCCACATTGAGGCTATCTGTGTCAAACTCTGGCCAAAACTTGCAGTCCTATATTGGCACAAAGCCAGCCTTCCCCTTCCCACCCGGTGGGAGCTTGTACGTAAAGCAATCTTGCCAGTGTTGGATTATGCCGACCTTGTTTACCCAACCTCATCTCCATCCAAACTGGACATTCTTCTCAACTCTTTCTGCTGATTTGCCACTGCCCCCCCGACGCACTCACCACTGCACCCTCTACGCCCCACTATCCATTGCCCCGCTCTTCCACAGAAGAACCATCCACAGCATCTCCCTCATAGCTAAATTCTGGTTTGGCTCCCTCCCCCCACCTCACTTCCCGGCTGACCCCAGCAATCTCCCTTGATTACTCGCTCGTCCACAAAGTGTCGCTGGCAAAGCTGCCTTTTTGCACTGGCTCCCCCTTCTCTGGAACAGCCTTCCCTCAAACCTGCACCAGGCCTCCTCTCTTTCAGCCATAAAAACACTCCTCAGGCTCCTCCCCACCCCTCCCTGCTCCAATAGCCCAAATATTTCTCAGAATGCCCCCTAAGCCCAACCACCACAAGATAAACTTTTGCAGCAGTCCTGAACACGATGTCCATATACTGGCTGACTCCTTTATGAATGTAAAAATTTGGTTTAATGTTTGAATCATGTTTGTGTATACTGTGCCTGGAAACAAGTTTCGGCTCAGTATGCCTTTCCCAGTTATCAATTTTAAATAAATAAAAAAAAATTAAAATATGCTCTGCATCCTGGGCTGATTATCGGGATGTGCATATGCATTAAACTACGCCCCCGCACTTGCGCGCGCCATTACTGGTGCACCCCAGCATTTGGGGTTGCGCGATGCAACCTGCCCGTTCAGATATCACGCTGGGGTGCATTGGTGGGTTGTGCATCATGCAACCCTGTTGCGTCTTGCGCAACCCCTTTGAATATCACACCCCTTGTGCTTATGATGAGTTTGTGAAGCTGCTAATAATAAACTAATGCTGATTTAAAAATCTGTGCCTGTTTTTTCTGCTTCTTTCAAAATGAAACTGCCTATCTTCTTCTCCACAGTCTCCACACACACACAGGTTTATTTTCTTTAAAACCTTTTTTTTTTTTGTGGTGTACTTCCTTTCTTTTTTTTTGTTTTCCTTCACAAGCAAGATGTGGAAGAAGTGGACAGGCAAAGCACTGCTAAGCTTTCCCACTGTGTGAACTCTCTGCTTCCTACACCTACCACAGGTCAGGCCCACGCAGTCACTCAGATATTCACGATAACACACAAAGGCTTTTCTTAGTTAATGAGAAACTATTTTAGTTGTTTTTTACAGCTGCAGTAGGCAGAGCCTGCAGACATTTTGCATGTACAAAAGGACTGATGTCATGTTTTCTGTCCGTGAAACGGACTGAAGGTGTAAACAGTCTCTTCTGCCTTACCCTCATCCAAGCAATGTCTTCCTCCCTCAAATAAATACGCTTTCATGTTAGTCAGTGGTTGCAGGGTACTATTTTCTTTCTTAAATGGGTGGTACAAGAACTGGAACCTGAGTAGTGGGAGGCAGCATTAGTTTTTGGGGGGAGTAAGATCCACCCCCACCTCCATCTCCACCCATGAAGCTCCTAAAGATCCACCCCCACCTTTTGTTTGATTCATGTGGGAGGGGCATGAGGTGGCTCTATCATGTCAAAAAAGTAATACTGGATAAAAAAGGCCCACTCACCAAAAAGAATACCAAAAAATCATGAATTTGCTGCTGAATAATTTATTCAGATATCTTCCAGTTCAATATCAACATTTCAGGATATACTCTTCATCAGGAAACTGGTCAAATTCTAAAGGATAATAACACAAAAATAATATATATTAATCTTTTTTACTTAAATTAACTTCTCCATATAAATTCAAAAACTCTCATAATTAAGTACTGATTAAATGAGAGAAAGTGTCCTTATATTTCAAAATCTGACTTCATACATCTTTATCTTCTTATGCATAAAACATTAGGTATTAGGTTTGATTCCCCTTACAGCCACTGTCAACAGAAATCAGACACAATTAACATCTAACTATTATTACCAAACATAATCGATCTAAACATTACTTCACTAAAGAAGTACAAAAGACCTTTTAACAACATGGTTCCTCAAAAGTTCTTAGTAAAAAAAATATACTGGTTTATTTTATTTGATTTAGGAAGCCCCTGACACCAAGAAATATGGTACTCGGTGCCGTGTAGAGGCGGGTCCAGCACACAGGTGAGCACGTCTGTGCTTACGTGGACGTTTGTCTATTGGTGCTGGATTCAGGGGTGGTGCTCCGTCTCCTTTTAAAAGTCAGGTAGTTTTCTCCCCGCGTTTTTGCTCCCGCTGACAGCAGACGCCAGACGCAGTTACCTGAGAACTAACGTAATGTAAGTTTCTTTTATAAATGGTTAGCCTGAAATGAAAATAATGTATCTTTTGAGGAACCATGTTGTTAAAAGGTCTTTTTATTTCTTTGTTAAGTGAATTAAATTGAAAATATAAGAAATGGAAAATTTTCCGGCAGAAGTAAACAGTGGATCTGTTAGCATCAGAAAACAGGTTAGCCATTTTTTAGTTGCTTTTGATGGAAATCTATTTGGTGTAAAAATGAAGTACACAGATTAACTAAAATGTTATAATGTTTTTTTAGTAGTTTCAGAGCTAAAATCAGAGCTGCATGACATTGTGAAAACACAGGGAAAGTGATAAAAGTTGTTCTTTTTAGGGATCATTAAAAAGTATAAACCATTATTATAATGGATGAAATAGTATATTATGTTTGATGAAGAAGTGAATTTATATTGAATGTTGATATATTTTTGGTACTTTTTTATTATTAACCTTTATAATTGAACAAAAGTTCTTTACTGTTTAATAAAATTTTGAAGGGAAGTTAGATTCTTTGTACTTCTTTAGTGAAGTAATGTTTAGATCGATTATGTTTGGTAATAATAGTTAGATGTTAATTGTGTCTGATTTCTGTTAACAGTGGCTGTAAGGGGGAGTCAAACCTAATACCTAATGTTTTATGCATAAGAAGATAAATATATATGAAGTCATATTTTGAAATGTAAGGACACTTTTTCACATTTAATCAATACTTATTTATGAGAGTTTTTGAATTTATATGGAGAAGTTAATTTAAGTAAAAAAGATTAATATATATTATTTTTGTGTTATTTAGAATTTGACCAGTTTCCTGATGAAGGGTATATCCCAAAACGTTGATATTGAACTGGAAGATATTTGAATAAATTATTCAGCAGCAAATTCATGATTTTTTGGTATTCTTTTGGGTGAGCGGGCCTTTTTTATCCAGTATTGCTTTTTTAATTGTTTAGCGTCAGCTATATACTGGAATCAGGCCTCCCCATGGAACATTCATTCATTTAAATTTTCTGAGGAACATGGGCTGTACTGGATGATTCTTTTCTTTTGGTGGCTCTATCATGCTGGAACAAGACACACTAGTTTGGAACCTGTATCAACCAACAGAACAAGTCTGTGCAGTGATCAAGTTATGAAGCCCCTGCATTTTATTAAGGACTAGGAGAACAGAGGATAATTAATGCCTTTATGAAAGACTAGGAGAACAGAATATACGTAATGCCTTCAAGTTGACTTAAAACCCCTTGGAACAAATGATTATCAGAGCCACCTGGGGTCTCAGAAGGAAAGAGTAATTAAGGAGTGAAACTACAGCTCCCAAGGACAACAATAGACACAGCGTTCTAATTTACAGTAAGTTGAAAGAGCCACAGGTTTTTGTTAAACATTTATATACTAAAAACATAAAGTTCAGCTTTTGGGATTAACAATATTTGCCATATTCAAAAAAATATATATATATACACACAGAGTGGTAGTCATAGAAGAGTTTCGCAATACTGAGGTATACCTAGGTATACTGAGGCAGAATGAGGCAGGATCACATTACAGTCAATGCAAATTACCTCAGTGGTACTTCGAGGTACCTCGAGGTAGGAAACTTTTTGACAACTACCACTGTGTTTGATATATATATATATATATATATATATATTTTAGTGGCACAGTAGTGCCACTATAGTTAGGGTTGAGGAGCCGTTTACATGTTAAACCCAAAATTTTGCACCTTAATAATTTTGCAACTGTTTGATGGATTTGCCTGGAATCTGGAATACATGATCAAGACCCATACGCCTTGGGATCTGCCAAGTTTTGTACCAGTAGCATATACGGCTGCGGAGTTATTAAGTGTGATCTGCGCACACATTTACGCTTTTCTGGAGTTTTACTGTCGTCTCTACAGGTCGCACGGTTTGTGCAACTAGTCCAAAATCTTCAGGGAACGTGCGACCAGGGTCCCCAATGTGCCTTTTGAAGATTTTGTGAAAAAATATTAAACGGTTCAAAAGTTATTCAAAAAACAAGTTCCCATTATAAGTCAATGGGAAAAGTTAACAAAAAGTTTGACAGTGTTGCAAATGTAGTTTTTACTTTCGAAAATGGCCCTTTTACTGCCGAAAATCCACCATTTTGTTTTCAGTTAGCGATCAGAAAAATGCTTCGCGTTTAAAATTGGGACCCTCTAGCAACCTAATTATTTTTGTATTCACCTAGTCGGACCCTGAAGATGCTAGCCACATCTTTATTCTGGGGTAAAACACCCCAGAAATATATTTTTAAAATTTCTGGAAAAAGTACTTTTTCAAAGTACTGCCGCTATCTCTCATGCATTACCGTCAATAAATTTGCGAAGCTGCGAACCGACAGTACTTTTCTAGGCTGTGGAAAATGACAGCAATTCTTTGGCACCCTACTGCAAAAGAACAGTTAGGTGTTTTGGCCTGAAATTTGGAAGGAACACAGCCAAAATCTCATAGATGTGCCTTTCAGTGTTTTGCTGAAAAAATATTACATGGCACAAAGTTACGGCACTCCAAAATTGATGCTTTTTCCCATAGGATAACATTTTTATTTTTTTTATTTATTTTATTTAAACAGCAGTTTGGAAAACCTTTGAGCCATAGGCTCATTTACAAAGGTACCTTGTCACAGTAAGACAAACCAAAATACACAGTATAGCAGTACAACACATAAGTAAAACAGTAAATTAAGACATAGATACAAACAAGCTGGTACAGGTAGGATGGATGCAAACAATACCAGAGTTATGTAGTCATAGCAGCTTAGTAATAAGCTTTGTCATAAGTAGTCTGGCTTTGACTAGTGGCAGTTACAGCGCCGGTGTTAATAAGGTGGTTACGTAAGGAAGTTTTGAAGCACAATATAGTTGGAGCTTCGGAGATGGAGGGGGGCAGTGTGTTGAACCAGGAGGGGGCCCTAAAGCTGAAGGCTCTTTGGCCGTGAGAGGTCCTAGCTCTAGGGATAACAAGAGACGTTTTCCCAGAGGTCTGAGTATGAACTAGTGGGACAGAGCGGCGTATGGTGGTGGTCAATCCTGGTGGGGAAAGCCCAAGGAGGGTCTTTTTTTTTACATTACAGCGTCCAACACATTACAGGAATCCTTTGGCACCCTGCTGCAAAATAACGGTTTGGTCTTTTGGGCTGAAATTTGGAGGGAACACAGCCAACATCCCACAGATGTGCCTTTTTGTGGTTTGGTAAAAAAATATTACAGGGAGTCAAAGTTATGGCACTCCGAACGTCTCTTTTTTTCCAATAGGATAACATTATGGCGTTCGCCGCGCCTTTCAGAGACCATATCTTGGAAACGATGCGAGATACAGACTTTTTGTCAGAAAAATGCTTAGCCCCCAAGTACAAAACTAGCCAGGAAAGTCATAAATCATATGACTTTAAAAAAAATTTTCTACGTCGCACGGTTCCTGAAATATAAGCAATTTAGTATTCCAACTCCTCATTTTCTGCTCCGAGAACCATTATTATGCATACATCCTTTGTATTCACTGTCTTTCTTTATGCAGCTTTTGGAGAAAACCAGCCTGTGCGCTTGCATTACTGTTACTGTTACCATTGTCGCTTGTGGTTCCGTTCCCGTTTCATTTACCGTTCACGTCTACGCCACCATGTGCGTTACCCTTTGCATTTTCATTTGCGCCTGCTTTTGCATTGTTTTTAACACTTCTCTCTACACTACTGTTTCTCTTTCTGTTTCACTTTACATCACCATGAGCATTACTATTTGCGTTTGCGGGCACAATGTTACTATGTGACAAGACATCATATGGCGGGGCCCCGCGCTCCCGCCACCACATTAAGTGCACGCTGCCGCATTCCATTCACTATTTCTCATTATCATTCTCAAAAAGAAGGGAAATTAGAGGCAAAACTCCGTTTAATGCATTGTTAGGTGTTCACACGACAAAAGCAAGGAAATTCGGTGTTAGAGTTGAAAACCCCATGGCCCCCCTGCTCACACCCCTAACCGGCATTGAGTTAGGGTTGTCGTCCTAACTTCACCCCTTCTCCTACACCTCTGCTTCTTTACACATGTGATGGGGTGAGAGTTATGGCCGACAATCCTAATGCGCACTACATGCCGGTTGGGGGTGTGGGTGGGACCAAGGGGGTTCAACCCTAAACACCGAATTCTCACTTTTGTCGGTGTGGAAACAATCCTAACTAATGCATTAAATGGAGTTTTTTTCTCTAATATATATATATATATATATATATATATATATATATATATATATATATATATAGTTTATATATAATTTTTTAGTAATTTCAAAACTTTGAAAGCATTGGTGTTAGTAATGTATTTAGAAATACATTTTTAAAGTGTCTTTACAGTTAAATATGCCGTTTCATGTGAGGGCACATTTTTTGGGGGAAGGGGTTCAAATTATTTTAATCATAATGCATTGGTGTTAGTAATGCATTTAGAAATACATTTTGTCATTGTCTTTACATTTAAACATGCAGTTTCATGTGAGGGCACATTTTTTTGGGGGGGTCCAAATTATTGTAATCATGGGCACAGTACTTGGTAAAAACACACTTTGATGATAAAGTGTATTTTTTCTTTTAAGTTTGAGAAGTATGTGTTAGAAAACATTGAACAAGAAAACAATTGGTGATTTTAAAAACTATTCTGATCAGAGCTGACATTAAAAAAAATCTCAACTGTATTTTTATTTTATTTTGTCAGGGATACTAGAAACAGGATGCTAACATTCCTGGTGGTTTTATACTCCCTGGAACCTGCTATTCAGGTTTTTTTTTTATTGCATCTTGTCCCAGGCAGTCTTCCCAGAGTGCAGAACTTGCATATAAGATAGGGCTTGTAGACAAATCTAACCATTTGTCCGTTGTGTTCTGGTGTGTTCTGCTGTGTAGTTTGTCTTTTTAATAGTTTCAAAACGTTGAACTATTTCTAAAACAAACCTGCATATCACATTTGCCTACAGTCTCAGCACATACTTATGAAACTGTGCATATTTGTACTCCACTTCTGAGTAGACCTCATACTTTCCTAATATTCCCATTATCACAAGCATAACTACCTGGCCCTTATCAAAAGCGCCCCCCTCTGAAAGTTAATATCACATTTTTTCTAACAGTCCATCATCATTACACCTGACTCCCTGACATCAACACATTGCTTAAATATAACTTACATCACCTCAAGGACAGAAACCCTGTTTCTCTTGGAAAAAAAAATGTGTAAATAATCCCAAGGCTGAACATATGCCAGCCATTACTTTTTCATGTACTGCCACCTACTGTACCATCATGGGGATTTGCATATGTTTCCCTTGATGCTTTGCATTATTGGGATATGTGCAATTATGTTTTCTTTAAAATTTGGCTATCTGGCCAATACCATCCAGGATAACACATACATCAGGTTGACATTTGCTCTGGGGTTCTTTTGTAAGCTTCCTATTCCTTCCATTAAAATTTATGCCTCCATATATTTTCCTAATAATGTGTATGCCTTCCTTAGAACAGAAACTAAAACAAATCTTACTACTTACAAATCATTGTGTTGTTTCTCTACACCTCCTTAACAATTCCACACAACTTTATTACCTTCATTATGCAGCTGTGGTGGATCTGACCAGATTTTGTTTCTTTCACAAGCAAGATGCAGAAGAAGTGGACTGGCAGGGCTTAATGGGCAGGAGGGCAATACAATCTCCTCTCTCCACACACACACACACACACACACACACACATGCACACCAGTCACAAACGCAGTTTCTTTTTTCTAAATTCTGAGTTGCTTAGTTTTATTTTTTTTCTTTTCTTTTCAAAAGCCAGCTGCTGCAGGACATGACTGGTCAAAATCAAATATCTGCCAAAATAGAGCACACACTACTAGCATCCTGTTTTTCTCCAGTCCAAACCAGTCCTCTTATAATTTTTGTTTTATTCTTCCCTTTTCCTTTCCCCATATTTTGAATTGCCTTCCTCCTAGGCTAAGCAAAACCCAAAACAAGCAAGCACAAAGTCAGCCACCTCACAGCCTCTCCACTCCAGTCCAGTCTTCTCTGTCTGTCTCTGCCTGACTCAGGCTGGATTACTGAATCTCTTTTCTTTCTGATTTTCTCTATATATTTAATTTTATTTTATCTGCACTGGAGGGACTAGGGATCCCCAACAGCCACCACCCCCTCACAATGAGTCGCCCTCTTTCACACAAGTCTCTGCTCTGCAGACTGCACACACAGCTAGTCTCTTAAGAATTAGTTACAAATATGTTTTATAGACAACGAGCACGCTGAGCACTCGCCAAACTAAACACAAGTGCTCACTCGTTTGTCCCACTCTCTCCTCTCACTGCTCTCAAATGGCAACATCTGCTCTGACTGCAGCAGTGCATGGCAGAACAATAAGTGCCCACCCCAAACCATCTCCCCACAGTGCCAGGACTGACAGGTTGACTTTAACATACATAATTCGATCACTGACCTGTCAGTCTGTGGGTGGCACGGACTGGGAGGGGTGCTGCTTCTCATCGCTCGCTGTGGGTGGCTGGCCTACAGCAGGGGTAGTACCATGCCACTTGCACGCTCTGCTTAATACATGGCCAGTGTTTAAAGGGACTAGGAAGGAGGTGGATCATCTTGATGGTCCCAAGTCACTGAGAGACTACGAGTAGTAGTGCCATCCTGTGAGACTGTGTGTCCGTGTCACCCACGTGGTTTGCCAAACTGTCAAACATGTGACACAGTCATCATAGCAGGTGGGTGCAGGAGTGAGGACATCTAGTGGTGGTTCATGGAAAACTGCTGATTGTAAAAAAAAAAAAAATTCAAAAATTAATGTTTCTTTTTGGCACCGGAGCTTGGGCAAAATAAAAACGACCAAATGGACCAAAAGTGGTATGGCCATGCCATATCAGCCACACTGTTTTAAACCAGCACTCCAGGTATCGTGTGATAAAAATGTTTTTTTACTGTCCAACTTAGCTGTGCATAAATTCACATATAAATACATTCAAATGCAGACTGCATAAAGCTTCAGGACTGAAGAATAACCAGCCCCAGTGCTTCAAGTTGCTACACCTCTCTGTCATATGAATGCATGTATGATTTTAGTGTATGCTTTTTGTGATTTATAGCTGCTGATTAGTAATAGTGACAGGATGTACTGGCAGAGGGCCTCTATGGGTGGGTGCTACTCTTCTGCCGAGCTTCTGGCTCTTTGCCCCTTTGATTGTCCCCCTCTATTGACAGAGGTTTATAGTCATTGTCATGCCTTGGGTATAGCGAGGGGGTGTCGATAGGTGGGGTGGGGATATGGAGGGGAGTGGAGTGGGGGATGAATTGGAGTTGTGGGATCTAGGAGACACCCTGGGGTGAAATGGGCCCAAGAAAGGAGTCCTCCCTGCTTGGTGTCCATACCCAAGGGCTCCACTTTGTGTGGGTAGTTAACATGGTCAGCCTCGACTACTCATCCAACCCAGGTGGTGTTGTGCAATGCCATGTTAATTAAGAACAAGACAGCAGTAGTTGCTGATCTTGTTGGGTTATCTGACCTGGCATGCATCACTGAGACCTGGCTGGATGAGAATGCTGGTCCCATTTTGGAGTCAGCCAGGTACTTGGTGATACACCACCCGAGGCTGGATTGTAGGGCTGGGAGAGTAGTCATCTGTTTTAAGATGGAACTGGGCCTTGTAGATGTGCCAGTTGGGGTCACCAGAGCCTTCAAATGTATCATGGGTGCAGGTGTGGGATGCAGGATACTTCTCATCTACCGGCCACCTGGGGGTAGAGGAATTTCCTGCAGGAAGTCACAGACTTTATTGTCGAGATGGTGTTAGAGTCCCCCAGGTGGTTGGTGCTGGGGGATTTTAATGCCTGGGTTGATGATCAACTGTTGCATTTTGGTCAGGACTTCCTCCAACTGATGATTTTGCTGGACTTTACACAGGTGATTACCTCTGTGACCCACATACAAGGTCATTCGTTGAACCTGGTGTTCCTGCTGGGGATGGAGATCTCCGATGCGGTGGTGGAACCCATTGGGTGGTCCAATCATCACACTATAGGATTCAGTTTCGTGGCCCCCCTAATAGACCTGCACTTGCGGAGATGGTCCGGTACCACCCTTTGCGGGGTGTGACCCCTGATGATCTTATGCTGGTTCTGGATCTATCAGTGAGTTTGAGTGTTAACATGGATCCAGAGGATCTTCTAATGGTCTATAGCAAGGTGGTGGGAGCTGCTCTGGATTCCATAGCTCCTGTCCGGGTCAAGGTCTGTACCCTCACCCCTCGTCCTTAGTCCCTGTAGTTTGATGGGACCTTGAGGGAGTTGAGGAGAGTGGGAAGAAGGTTGGAGCATCACTGGCAGAAATCAGGCCTGAGTGATGACAAACTTAGATTGATGTACCATTATAGGGACTATCAATCTGCAGTCTCCCGTAAAAAGGCAGAGTTCCTGTCCAGAGAGATTGCAGCTGTGCAAAATTGACTGGCCCAGCTCTTCCAGACTGTGGACTGGCTGTGCAATCCAGCCTATCTCCAGAATCGGAGAGCTTTTTCACAGAAGAAGTGTGAGAAATTCGCTCAATTTTTCATGGATAAGGTGGCCACCATCAGGTCTGAGATCTGCACAGCTCGCTTGAATGGGCAGAGCAGAGATCGATGTGAGATTGCAAGCACCCAGTTTGTCTGGTCAGACTTTGGCCAGCTGGTGATCGAGGATGTCATGCAGATAATCCAGGGTTTGCGGCTGACTTACTGTAGTTTGGACCCTGGTCCAATATGCCTCCTAATGGGGTGTCTGGACATAATCAGACCGGTCCTTGCTGAGATAGTCAGGTGTTCATTAGAGACCAGGGTGTTTCCGGGACACCCTGAAGGAGGTGGTGGTTCACCTCCTTCTGAAAAAAAGTGTCTTGACCCTGACTGTCTCGCAAACTACAGGTCTGTCTCTAACCTACTCTTTGTGGGTAAGGTTATTGAGAAGCTAGTCGCGTTGCAGCTCGAGGAGCATCTGACCACCCACAATAGCTGCAGTCTTCTCCAGTCCAGCTTCAGGAAGAGGCATAGTACCGAGACTGCATTGGTTTTGGGTACTTAATGATCTCCTGATAGTGAGAGATTGGAGGGAGTCGTTCCAGCTTGGTCCTCTTGGATCTCTCAGCAGCGTTTGACACCCTGGACCATGAAGTGTTACTGGAGTGTCTGTGGCTGCTCTGTGGGCTGTCTGGTACAGACCTCAGATGGTTCCACTCTTTTCTCACAGGCAGGATGCAGAGAGTGGAATCAGGGGTATTTATCTCATCCCCTCTCCCCCCGTCATGTGGGGTGCCGCAGGGCTCTGTGTTGTCCCCCATGTTGTTCGCAGTGTATATGCTGCCATTGGGAGATATTATTAGGTATCCTGTGATTAGGGCACTGGGGAAAGGGTGCAGACAATAAAGGCGACTAACTCCCCAACACATCCCTCGAGGGCTATGGTAGAGTAGGGTGGCCGGATTGGGGGGGTCGGCAATATAGCGACAGGATGTCGCTATACGTATGCATGTGGAGGGGGCGAGCATGCACACGAGGGGTGGGAGGGGATGTGAGAGGTTTTGCCATGGTGGGTTGCTGACCCAACCCCATGGCATGGTGGGTAGGTTGCCAGCATTGGTCGGCAGGGTACTGGGTTCGGGTCCGGGCACTGGTGTGTTCTTGTGCCTGATCCAAACCTTTTATTTTTTTTATGTTTTCACACCCCGACATGCACCCCCCGAAGTTGAGAATCTCTCAGTAGTAGTGCGGCGGCAATGTTCCACATAAACATTAAAAAAAAAGTAAGACCCCGTGCCGCTTGTTGTGTGCTAGGTGTCAGAGTGCTGAAACAAATTTTTGCCACTCTTGACTTATTGATTACTTCGATCACCTTTAGGCTTTCACTGTTATCACATAGACCCCATTATTAGGCATTACAGGCTGTGTTTTCACTGCTATGCAGATAATACTCAACTGTACATGTCCTTTGTGCGCAAACAAAATTACGTGGTTTCGGTCTTTAACAACTGCCTCTCCGAGATTCAGGATTGGATGAATGGCAACTGGCTTAAACTGAATTCAGATAAGACTGAGGTGTTGATGGTGGACCCAGGTCATCGGGTAGACAGGTTATCAGCTGGACTGCCATCCGGGCTTTGGCTGGGAGGCAACCAGCTAGTGACCTCTGACCAGGTGCAGAATCTGGGCATTATGCTTGATAGTGAGCTGGCACTTAAGTTTCAGGTGTCAGCCGTTGTCAAGACCTCATTTTACCATCTGAGGAATATTGCCTGGATAAAACACCTGGTCTCACCTGATGATCTCCTGACACTGGTCCACGCCTTTGTGACCTCGCGTCTTGATTACTGCAATGCCCTATACCTAGGGCTGCTGGGGATGTACCTTCACCGCCTGCAGCTGGTGTAGAATGCGGCTACCAGGTTGTTGACTGGCTTATTGAAATCTAGCCATGTCACACATGTGCTCCATGGTCTGCATTGGCTGCCAGTGTGGTGCAGAATCACCTTCAAGGTCAGATTACTGACCTATAAGGCCCTACACAGACAGGGTCAGCATTACCTGCAAGAGCTCCTGTGTCCCTATTGTCCCCTTCGCCCTCTCCGCTCCACCGATGAGGGATTGCTAGAGATTCACAGGGTCCGTCTAACAACTGTAGAAGCTAGATCATTTGCTTTCATAGCCCCAACCCTGTGGAATTCTCTACCTCATCGGGTCAGAGAGTGCCCATCTATGGAGGCCTTTAAATCTGCATTAAAAACTTACCTATTTGAGTTAGCGTTTCCTGTTGCTTAATATACTTAATTATATGAAGTCTTGATATTTATAGCTCTGATATTGTATAACTGTTTTAATATGTTTTTATGAAATAGCTTTCTGTTGATTATTATGCTTGATATGATGTGCAATGCTTTGATCTGTTGGAATAGCATTTTAAAAATAAATGATGATCGACTGATTGGTCAAAGGACACCCTCTGATGAAGAGGTTTAGCACCTCGAAGTGCTGGAGCTGGGTAACCTTTGGTCCTAAAGCTTTATGCAGTCTGCATTTGAGTGTATTTCATATGTGCAATTTTGCACAGTTAAGTTGCACAGTAAAAAGCCTTTTCTATCACATGATACCTGGAGTGGCAGTTTTCTTTTGTATGCTGGTTCCAGTTTTATCAGCACCCAGGCTGCGCCGAGAGCATATCCTTCATTGTACCAGAGTCCCGCCACCATCATACAATATTATAGAGTTCTGCTTCACACTCTGATTTTACACTGCATTCTCTGTGTGGGTAGCACCTTTCTCTCATATTAAATGTTAGCAAACTGTACTGTTCGCTTCATTACATTTGTAATAAGTAAGTCCTAACTTTTGCCAATTTTGCTATTCCTTCGCTCCCTTTATTTCAAATAACAAAATGCACCCCTGACCCATACACCATGTAAAGAAACATTCGGCATTGACAAATGCTTGTCTTTGAGTGTCCCTGCTTTTCTTCATGCCATTTTTGGTGGCCTTGCTCCAATCTCTCTTAAACTTTTGTCTGTACTTAACATGTGCCTATGCGTTTTCAATTATTTCCTCTACTTTCTTTTCCATGGGCAGAAAATGCTGTTACAAAATTGAAACATGATCTTACTAAGGAACATATTAAGGATGAAAAAGGAATAAAAGGCAAGAAACCCATATAACTCCTAGACTTACATACAGCTGGATAAATTATTATTAATATTTCTATTTACGCCCTGAAGAAAGATATCCAATCTATTTAAAAAAATGACTTTACTCTTGGCTATAACAACCAATAGAGGTAATTTATTCCATAATCCAATAACTCCATTTGAAAAGAAATGAGCTATTTTCTTTGTATTAGATTTTTTCCTCACAAGCTGTAGTGGGTGTCCTCGAATATTAACTATTTTTTGTTTAAATTCCAATCCACATTCAGTCATTAATGATGCATCCATGATAATATCTCTTGCAAACAGTAGATCTCCCCTAAGATGCCTCTGTTCCAGGGACATAAGATTTAAAGCAACAAGTCTTTCACTATACGATAGAAATTTATAGTTAAGGAATGACTTTGTTATCCTGCGCTGAACCTTTTCCAATCTATCTATGTTCATATGCTTATAGGGACTCTACAGTTGGGATGCAAAGTCAAAATGAGGCCTAACATAGGCTCAATATAAAGATAGAAGTATAGATGGATCTCTAGTGGTAAAGTTATGTCTAGTTGCCCACCATATAGAATTTGCTTTAGCAATAACTTGAGCAATATGTAAATCAAAACTAAGACCTACGTCAACATTAATACCAAGATCTTTTTCGGTATTTTTCTCTAAAATAATATCATTACAGAGAAAAGATTGTCTTTTTATGGTACTGTATGTTTTCCAAAATGAAGAACACTGCATTTGGATGTGTTGAATTTAAGATTCCATTTAAAAGACCAAGCTTCTAACAAATTAAGATCTTTTTGAATAATTTCTGGCTCTTCTTCTGTCCAGCAGATATTTGCAATTTTGCAATCATCTGCATATTTTACAATTTTACTTTGAATATCTTTTGACAAATCTGAAATGAATATTTGAAAAATAACAGGAGCCAGCACTGATCCCTGGGGAACACCGCTTTCAACTTTAATCCATGAAGATTTGTAGCCATCAATTACTACCTTTTGGCACCTATTATCCAACCAATTTGCTATCCAACGTGAATACAAGGGATTAACGTTACATATTTGTAATTTTTGTATTAGTGCCCAATGGGGAGCAGAATCAAATGCCTTACAAAAGTCTAAGAAAATGACGTTGCAAGGCTTTTTATTTTGTCCAAATTCATACTAACATAATCATAAAAACTCTCAAGATTAGAAATGTCAGAACACCCTTTTACAAAGCCATGTTGGCTTGATTCTAACATAGACAGATGTTCTGTTAAATTGTCTTTAATAATTCTTTCCAATATTTTACAAATAATGGGTGTCAGACTTATTGGACGATAGTTTTCCAGTAAGTTTTTACTTCCTTTCTTTTTATGTAATGGGATAACATTAGCTTTTTTCCAGTCAGAAGGCGCCATTCCCATATTCAGTGCTCCCAGATCAGGCAAAGCATTTTCCTGTAGTGCACCCTAATTTTCCCTGTATTTTCACTGTAAAACTGGGATGAAATTCCTGTAGATTTTCCTGTATGCACAAATCAATGTAACTATGCAATTGGTGTCATTGTGCCAGTCAATAAAATCACTAGGACAAATGATCAGGCTGTTTTATGTGTTCTTATTTATTTTAAATATAACAAATCACCTACAACGTATCACATAACTACTCTACAACTATAAGAACTTTATATGTAACAATATAATACCACCTTGAGGTTCTGGGGAAATGCTGGAACCTATAAAGCTCAGTTCTCAAGGTTCACATGTCTCCAGAACCTCCTGAAGGTATTATAACTTTGTAATAATACAGTCGCTTATACAGTATTCTTTTCATAGTATGAAATGCCTAACTTCAAATTTATCCCTTAATCACAGACTGATACATTTTGTGTTCTGCTCACAATGCATGAAAGGGGCATAGGGATGCACAAAATGTGCATACCCCACCCTTGCACCTACATCCTACGGACAGGTGCGCCCATACCGGCATTCACCAATGCCGATCACCTATCCATGGCTCCTCCCACAATGCACAGGACTCTGCAGGGTGGCCGGGGGAGGAGTAATCCCAGGCAGACATCCAATGGGATGCCCCCCGAGACCCATAGTGGATCCCAGACGTAGGGTGGCATGGGTCTGGGGCTGTGCATGCTGATAGCACGCACCCAGACCAGTGCAGCACCCTCCAGTCCCAGTGCTGCCTCACATAAACTTTCTGGGTGCTCGCCCATCCAGCTGCCCCTGCCATCTCCTGCTGCCCAGCAGTCAGGAGCAGCACAGTGTGCCCTGTCCTGGTCCCCAGGTGACCGAATGCCTGTGTTCATGGGAGAATGCTGTGGGTTATGGCAGGGTCTCCCTAGTGTACCCTGCACCAACCTCTGTGCCCATGCAGCCAGCACTACGCAGGCTAGTCAATACACGTAGTGCTGGCATGCCCCCGGAACGTCCCCATCATGGAGCTGTCTGCAGATATGGGGGATCGGGTGCAGTGGATCTGCATATGCCCCCTTCGTACATGCCATGCAGGGGGCACGGGGGTGTGGAGTAGCTATTCATCCCAGATACGCATGAATAGCCACTCCACACCAGTCATGCATTGGGCCTACAGCTCTGTGTACCTGTAGTGCACCATTAATAAACATTGTTTCAGTGTATTGTTGTATTTTTCATTAGCATGCTTAAGCATCCCCCTACACACACATACACAAACACACAGCTTTGTGCACCAAACTGTGAGGTAAAAACAAATATTCCCTTTTTTTTTAATTTATTTTACTAACCTTAGGCCAGACCAGGGTCTATGGGTCCCTTCTGATCTCACACATATAATTCATAACTCCTGCTTATCTTGATGAAGACACCCCCATACCTTTCCTAGGCTCACAATTAAATAGAAACATTGTCTAATTTTTTTTCAAATAACCTTAACCTCTAGGCTGGTCAGAAGAAGTGCTGCCTTAGTGATCTTTTCAAAAACACAACTCTGCTCTGTGCACCAAACAAGCCAAGTAGCACTTAAGCACTCTTTGTGTCTCCATCACCCTTTAAAGCCCACCATCATTGAGTCTCTTTTGTCTGGCTCGCTTTTTGCACTTCATGTGTTTAAAACAGACAAATTTTCAAAACAGAAGGTTTGTTTGCCTTGGTGGTTCAGAGCGCTGCTTCCCTCAAGCAACACTTAAGCACTCTTTCTTGCACCCCCCCAAAGCATAACACCATCAAGTGGTTAGTCTTTTGTCTGACTCATTTTGCACTTAAAATAAGTTTAAAATAGACTAACCTGAGGCTGCCCACAAGAAGGCTTGTTTCTAGGGTCATGGATATGTTGTTCAATCCACACTTACTGGCAGGTTCCTTGCCGCTTTAAATCTTGCTGGAAGGTCTTCAAGCTGGCTCCTCCCACCCACCAGGGTGGTAAAACTCTCAGCTCCGCCCGATGATGCCAGATCTTCCTTACCGCTTGGAAGCTCAGGTTCCCTCCTTTGCGCTCTGTGTTTTAGGCCTGGATCCAAACTCTTTGGTTTACCCGAAACTAATCCTAAAATTTACAGGACTTCAGTCTTTATCTTCCCTCGTGGCTGCGATGGACAAATTGACTCCCGGATTTTGTCAGTGCCCCTGTTGGCAGAAGATGTCCCGGACTGATCTGCACTCCACGTGCGTGTACTGCCTTGGGCTTGAGCATGATTTGTAGGCCTGAGACTTGTGGAAGTCCTTTTCGGCCACGGTCTTAGAGGATCACGCTACCAGATTGCAACTTGGGTGCCCAGAGAAACATTATCCTTCAGTCAAGTCGAAGGAGGTCCATTGGGTGGTGTCCGTGGCAGCGGGCTCGGCTGAACAGCTTGAACAAATAATCGCCCTTGAGGAGGAAGCAGCCCAGGCTGCATCATCATCTTCTTCGGCTGCGGCATTTATCCCGCTCTCTTTGGGCTCCTCCTACACGGCTTCATTCAAGGAACTTTGTCAATCCCTCTCCACCAAGTGAGAGAGGCCTTCAGGACATTCCTCTGGGTCCAAGAAGAAGGACTCTGAGGGTAAGTCCCACCGTTGATGTTCGTGGGAGTTGGAGAGGTCCCCTTCCCAGGATAGTCAACTCTCGACTTCAGTTGAGGTTGTGGCTAAGGCCGCTGGCTTCATGGTGTCCCCATCTGGTCAGCAGGCCGAGACACCCATCAATGCAATCAAGATTTTTCTCGACCCGTTGGATGGGCTGTCGACTGGAGAAGCTGACAAACTTTCTTCACTGGTTCCCCTGGTGGAAACCGAGGACTTGCCTGTGCCTCCTGTGCCAGAGTCCCCAGTTAAGGTTCCTGATCCAAGGGAGGAGTGGGTTTCCCCCAACCCCTCTCAGACCCACCCTCGGAAATACAGAAGGTCTCAGTCTTGGACCTCTTCCCGGTCCAGCCGATCCTGCCGACATCGGCAGTCTTGGTCTCAGCACCGTGGAAGGTGGCGGCGCCGCTCATCCTCATCTTCGTCCTCTTCGGAGGATAGGCTCCGGCACAAATTGCATCAGTGCTACAAGGGTCTGATGTGGCAGCAGCTCCTTTTGACTGGGAATAAGCTGACTCCATCACCTTCCCCGGCCATTAAGTGTCTGTCACCACAGCGGCCGAAACAACCCCTCATTGTAATCGAGGAGCCAAAGCCGGCACCGGTTGTTCAGCCGAAACCGGCTGTGCCAGCCATTGTGGTGGAACCCCTGCCTCCACAAGCTAAATTTGGGGCCCCAACCAAGGATTCTCGGTCGGGTCAGGGCTTGCCCCATTGGTTGTCGGTCACCCTCACTCCCGATCAGCCTCAGCAGGTGGAGGGTGGCTCAGGCCCTCGGCAGCTGTTTGCAGACTCCTCGGGAGTCTGACGATGACTCTTTCCTGTTCTCCAGGCCCCTCGATCTGGAGTCCACTGTGGGTTAGTCGGTGGATGAGAGCCCATCCTCGTTCCTTGGAATGCTTCGGCTCATCTCAGAGTCCACTGGGATGAAGCTCAAACCCATTTCAAAGTGGGCCAAGTATCCCCTCACGAAGATACTGGACTGAAGGGATCCCTTCATGGAGGCCTTCCCAGTGGCTGAAGCCATTGTTGGCCCGGCCCTGGAGATATGGCAGCAGCCAGATTCTTGTCTAGCACCTTCAGCCAGGATGGCTCGAAAGTATGCCGTTCCCACTGGTTCACTCTCCGGTTTCTTGCAGCACCCCTCCACGGAGGGGCTAGTGACCAACAGCATTTTCTGGCACTCCGGAAATGCTCAGGATGTGGACAAGCCACCCCGATAAATAGTCCAAGAAACTGGACTACTCCAGGTGGAAAGTCTATGCTGCTTCCTCCCTAGGCCTTTGTCAGGCCAGCTCAGCTGTTCTGATGGCACACTTTTTGTACACCCTTTTGGGCTCCCTGGATGAGGTGATTCCTCATCTCCCGGCTGACCTCCAGACAAGGGTCAAGCAGGTGCGGGATCAGGGAAGGGCGGTGGCCAAACAGCAACTCCAAACTTCCTTGGACATAGCTGACTCATGTGCCCGGTCAGTAGCGGCCGCAGTGGCTATACGCCGCAGAGCTTGGCTGCGGATCTCCACTTTTACAACAGGTACCCAGCACAAACTGGCAGACATTCCCTTCTTGGGTGCCGACTTGTTCAGCCCTGGGGTGAAGGGTCATCTGCAAAGGACTAAGAAGTCCAATGCCACCTTGGATTCAGTCACGTCTGCCCAGAAGGACAAAGGCCGCCAGCAGCAGCGTAAGCCCTTTTGGCCTTCAACCCCTGTGGCATGTCCGGCCCAGCAACACCAGCATCAGGGCCAACAGGCTCGCACTTGGCATCCCAAAGCCAAGCCTGCAGCTTCCTCCAGCAGGAAGCCAGGAGGCCCCTCGGCCAGCCCTTCCTCCAAGCCTGCTCAGTGACGGGTTGAGGGGTGTTGCCCCCACCTCGTTGCTCCTTCCCGGGTTCCCCCTGTGGGGGGATGGCTCCGCCACTTCCTTTCCACCTAGTCCGATATCACCATGGACCGCTGGGTGCTGGAAGTGGTAGAAGAGGGTCCGCCTCTGGAATTCGAGCAGTCCCCACCCTATCGAGCCATCGCCCCACGGGGGGCTATGGGATCTGCAGCCTCTCTGTTGGCTCATTGAGCCGACATTGCCCTGCTCCTCCAGAAGTAGGTGATCAGACCCAGGGTTTGTGTCCAGGTACTTCCTGGTACTTCCTGGTCCCAAAACGGATGGGGGGTCTGGTGCCCCATTCTAGACCTACCTGACCTGAACAAGTTCCTAAGGTCTTGTACCTTCAGGGTGGTCACTCTGGCTCAGATCATTCCATACTTGGAATGAGGCATGTGGTTCTGCTCTCTGGACCTCCAGGACGTGTTATTTCATGTCCCAATCCATCCGTCTCACCAGCGATTCCTTAGCTTCAGGGCAGAGGGATCCCTTTACGAGTTCCGAGCCATGCCCATCGGCTTCCTTTCCAGCTTCCAGCATCTTCACCAAATGCATGGCAGTGGTGACAGCATTCCTGCGGCACTGAAGGGTCCAGGTGTACCCTTACCTGGATGACTGGCTGATTGCAGCCCCCTCCAGGCTGGAGGTGGAGTGGTTCAGAGATCTGGCCCTCCAGATCTGCTCTCAGATTGGCCTCCTCATCAACGAGGCCAAATCGGAACTCATGCCAACACAGGTGATTCAGTTCATCAGGGCAGAGCTTGACTCTCTTCAAGCCAGAGCATAGCTCCTGGTGGACAGGGCTGAGGTTCTTTCCTCCTTTGCCCAATCATTCCTGGTTGGACAATTGCACCCTGCCCAGGACTTCCTGCACCTCCTGGGCCTCATGGCGGCCTGCACTAGCGTGGTCCATTGGGCCTGCTGGCATATGCATCCCCTGCAATGGGAGTTGGCCCAATGGTCACAGTGCTCCAGTCCTCTGGACCAGCCAGTGATAGTGACCCAGGAGATGGGGAACGCTCTTCAGTGGTGGATCATTCCAGATCATCTGCAGGAGGGTATTCTGTTTGTCTGCCTAGAACCGACGGTCACTCTAATGACCGATGCCTCTCTGATGGGTTGGGGTGCCCATCAAGGGTAGCTCAGAGCACATGGCCTCTGGTTCCCTCAGGAGTCTCGATGCCACATCAACCTGCTGGAGCTTCAAGCAGTCCGACTAGCCCTCACCACCTTTGCTCCATTTGTATGGGGTCAAGTGGTCCAGGTCCAGACGGACAACACCACGACCATGTACTACCTAAACCGCCAGGGCGGGACACACTCCTTGCCTCTGTGCAAGGGGGCTATCCACACTTGGTCTCTTGTGAGCAGACTGGAGGCGGATCTCCTAGCCATCCATGTGGCAGGAGCCTCCAACAATCTGGCCAACGCCCTAAGCTGGATAGGTGCTGCATCTCATGAATGGTCTCTCCTGCTGGAGGTAGTACATGATCTGTTCTCCCACTGGGGCACACCTCAGGTGGACCTGTTTGCCTCCAGGGAGAATGCAAAGCTGAGGCTGTTTCATGCCCGCCCCCCTCAGCAGGGCTCGCTTCAGGGGGATGCCTTCTTGAGGCTGTGGACCCTAGACCTCTTCTACACCTTTCCCCCATTTCCTATGATCCACAAGGTGCTTCTCAAGGCAAGGAGGAACAAGGCACAGGCAATTCTGGTAGCTTCAGACTGGCCCCATCAGTTCTGATATCCAGATCTCCTCAACCTCAGCTCCAGGCTCCCGAGGCAGCTTTCAGCCTGCCCGGACCTGATCTCAGTCAACCAGGGGAAGGTACTCCACCCGGAACTTCAATCCCTGCATCTGACGGTCTGGTTCCTGAGTGGCTAGAGTTCCAGGCCTTGGGTCTTTCCAACAAGGTCCTCAACATTGTTGAGGCATCCTGTAAGGAGTCGATCAGAAAATACTATGCCTTCAAATGGAAGAGATTCTCCATTTAGTGTCAGGATTAGGGGTTGGATCCTTCCTCCTGTTCCTTGGCCAGCATTCTGGACTACCTATGGTCCCTTTCTCAGCTAGGGCTTCGGTCGATGACCCTTAAGGCGCACCTGGCAGCCATCTCTGCTTACTGGGTGTGGGCCGGAAAGCAGTTGGTGGCACAGGAAAAGGTGGTCGGGTGCTATTTCAAAGGCCTTGATCACATATCCCCTCCGGTGCGAGAACCTCCGCCTCCGTGGGATCTACTGCTGTTATTAGCTAAGCTCATGGGCAAGCCATTCAAACCAATGCACAGGTACGATATCTCCCACCTGTCATGGAAGACCACCTTCTTGGTGGCTATTACATCAGCCAGAAGGATGGGAGAGCTCCAGGCACTTTCCATCAGGTCTCCTTATCTGGTTTTCCACAGGGACAAGGTTGTTCTGTGCCCCCACCTGAAATTCCTTCTGAAGGTGGTATCGGAGTTTCACCATAACCAGGTGTTGACTTTGCTGGTGTTCTACCTCAATCACACCTCAGGGGCTGAATATAGGCTCCATAATTTGGACCCTAGAAGAGCACTCTCTTATTATAAGGAGCGGACAGCTGAAGTTCGGGGAGAGGTTCACCAGCTGTTTGTCACCTACACTGAAGCCACACCTGGCAGACCTGCAGCCAAGCAGATGATAGGCAGGTGGGTCACCTCCTGCATAGATCTCTGCTATAGGTTGGCAGGCATGGAGCCTCCCAGAGGGATAAGAGCTCATTCTACTCGACATACCACTGCTTCAGTGGCTGCTTCTAGGGACATCCCTATCCAGAAAATCTGCAGGGATGCTACCTGAAAGTCAGCACACACCTTCATTACCCACTACCACATCGACCTTGAGTCACGCCGGGATGCTGGTTTTGGGACCTCGGTTCTCCAGTCCTTATTTCCCAAGTAGGGGTGCACACCTTGCCTCCCTCCTCCCAGAGAACTGCTAGGAGTCTGCCAGTAAGTGCGGATTAAACAACATATCCATATCCCTAGAAATACAGGTTACTCACCTGTAACAGGAGTTTTAGGAATGGTACAGTATATGTTGTTCATCCACACAACCCACCCGACCTCCCCGGCTTTGACGTGCAACCTGGCTTCCAGTGGGCTAGATCTGGTGTTGTCGAGGCGAGCCGAGGGTTTTACCACACGGTAGGTGGAAGGAGCCAGCTTGAAGACCTTCCAGAAAGATTTAAAGCAGCAAGGAACCTGCCAGTAAGTGTGGATGAACAACATATATCATTCCTAGAACTCCTGTTACAGGTGAGTAACCTGTATTTACCTTCAGTGGCTTTGGCTCTGCTAGTCCAGAACAGTGGCATTTGAGATGCAGCTCAGCTGAATCAATGGTGGGGCCACATGGCAGGTGTTTGGATCATGCAGCAGCTCACTGGTTCCTGATCAGAAGATCTGAATTCATCCTCAAAAAGATGCACTGCCAGAATATTACCTTACTACCCCAGAGAAACACAGGCTGCAAATGGACCAACAGAATTGCTTAGTGTAGCAAAGTCAGCAAACTAAGCACCAATCGGAGGGCTTTGTCTGGATCTTGGCAGCCATGAGATTCATAGTGGGCATTTTCCTGTAGTGTTTGTCCATTTCCCCTGATATTTTAAAAATAAAAGATTTCCTTCCTGTATCCTGTTTTTGTAGTAAAAATCCCTTAAAATACAGGAATCCCTGTAGATCTGGGAGCACTGTGTATTTAGACTTTTTTCAAATATTAATTTTAGTGGTAAGCTAATATAATGTTTCATAATAAAAAGAATATCTCCTACTGTATAGTATTATCAGGACCAGGAGAAGAACCTCCTTTTATATTATTCAGTTTCTCTTTAATAGTTTCAATAGAAGTATTAATACAATGTTGTACTCTTTTCTTCATTCAGCAATGAATTCCTGTTTCTCTGATTTGATTTGCATATGCAGCCCATGATGCTTTGCATTGTGGGGGCATGTGTGATTTTGTATTTTCTTGAAACTTGGCTTCCCAGCCAAATGCCCTTTGGGGTAACCCTTGCCTCAGTGTTTGCGCACAGAGGTTCTTTGTCTTTTAAATAGTTTTTTATTTTAATGGGTTCACCACAATATATCCAAGGCACACTGCCTTAAGGGTAGCTGGTCCATTCCACTGGGGTGTCAAACAGATGAGGCATACTGATGAGTTCTGGTAGGACGAAACACGTGTCTATGTCTTCTGTTAGCACCCTTTGCAAACTGTGTGAGAGGCCTTTCAGCACCATGCAATTCTGCTTAAAGTTGGACCAGCATAACATTCTGTGGTGATTTGCATATGCAGCCCATGATGCTTTGCATTGTGGGGGCATGTGTGATTTTGTATTTTCTTGAAACTTGGCTTCCCAGCCAAATGCCCTTTGGGGTAACCCTTGCCTCAGTGTTTGCGCACAGAGGTTCTTTGTCTTCTTATCCTTGAATTACATGTAACTACCTGTATCCTCATTCTTTAAACCACGTTTCCAAATCTGAAGCTCCTAACTCATATCTCTCTTCTGTACCACAGTTACGTTTTAGTCTTACAAATCGTCCATTTGGCATATTATTAATGGTACAGTGAGGCTGACGACTCAAGGCATGAAGTAAAGTACAGTACAGTATCAGTTTCTTTTCTATAAATGTCTATAAAGATTATACCATCTGGTTGCTTAATTAATTCAAAATCCAGAAAATTTACTATCTCTCTGTTTGCTGTATATGTAAATCTCAGATTCGGATTAGTAGAATGTAAGCTGTCTACAAAATTGTCTAACTCCTGTAAATTCCCCCACCACACCATTTGTAGATCATCAATAAAGCAATGCTAAAATGACATTTTTATCAAAAAAGATATTTTTTGCCTCACCATGTATTGCCTATTGTTCACACCATCCAACATATAAATTAGCTAAGGAGAAGGCTAAAGTTGCCCACATTGTCATCCCTTTAATTTGCAAATAAAATTCATTACAAAACAAAAAAACAGTACCCAGTTAGATTAGCACTACATTAATAGCAACACTGAAGAGAGCGCTAGTCCGTCTAGTGCTACCTTGGACAGCGAGCGGGGATTTATAGCACTTTTGATATGCGCTCCCCTGGTAGCTGTACATGGTGCTGCCATAGGACAAGGGCAGCAGAAGACCGGGCACTGGCCATGGTGTAGAGGGCTGGGGCATGGAGCAGGTTGGCCGGGAGGCAGTAGAGACCCTGTGTTGGGAGTGCGGGGGGGTGAAGCCCCCTGCAAAAACAAAAGTGATGGCATTTTTGGTGCGCTGTTGTTGCCGACAGCACTGTGGTCTGCTATGTTCAGACCCAGTGCCCATAAAAATATTTTTTTCAGGACATACTCAATTAATGTCAATAAAAGTTCCATTGGTGGGTTCTCATTAAGCTGTTGCCTATTTAAAAACATAGAAATTGCATACAGCACTCCTTCATCGGGGTATTTGTATACAGGGACTCAATGTCCATGGTAACAAGATATGAGTCCTTGTTTACAAATATCCCCCATGAGTTGTAGTACTTGCTTCGTATCTTTGAGGTAAGACTTCAGAATAACTACATTGAGTCATTAAAAGGTGTTCATGTATTCTGATAGGGGTTGAGTCAGTGAACCAATTTTACTTAAGCAGAATCTACCTGCATTTGCAACAGGAGGGACAAATAAAGGCTTTTTTTTTTTTTTTTTTGGAGACAGCATAGGTGGGGTAGGTTACAGTGAAACGGTTGAACTAGTGTATTTCTTATTGAGTAAAAGGTAAATCTGACAGTAGCCAGAGTAGCCCACATTTAGGGGCCATATCATATGACCTGTGTCTAGCCCTTCAGTTTGGGGAAGGGGTGCTAATTGTCTGGCCTGGGGCCTCAGCTACTTGATAACTGACCCCCCATGATGAACAGCGTCCCACAAGAAAGGGGGCAGATTCTGCATAAAAGCAGCCACTGCCAACTGTCCCACATGTTAGCATCCAACAAGTGGAACAGCGAAGGAGACAAACAGGTGACTGATGTCATAGGCATCGGCAGGCATCAGCAAAAGGAAGAGAAGAAGTGGGGGACTCTGCCGGTCAACTAGGGTATGGCACCTGTTAACTTCTGTGTAAAAGTCTCTGCTGGGAAGGGTGGAAGGTCAAAGGTAGGTCAAAACTGAGAATAGGAGCAACTCTCTATCTTGGGTAGGAGTATATAAAGGTTTAAACAAGGCACATGGAAGCACAAATAGAAAGAAACATAAAATTGGAAACTAGAAACAACACCCTATCAGCAGTAAGGGTGCAGAAATATCTCCAAGTAATACAGGAAGAATAGAGGTTGAGAATGCTGGGAGTGGTGCAGTGCAGTGGCTTTAGGTTGACAGTTTTTGGAGAGACCTTCTGGAGACAGCAGTGCTGCTCCATCTGTATTAACCTCTCTGGGTTGAGGGAGGAGGTCGCTAGACTCCAGCCTGAGTTAGCTAGGATTTGGGGGACCTCATCCCTCACCCAAAGGACACCAAGTCTGCCACATTACCTCAGAGGATGCCAGTGAGGAGGAATAGAAACATAGAAACATAGCCTTTGATGGCAGATAAGGACCGCTTGGCCCACCTAGTCTGCCCATTTCCTTACCTACAGGATAAGCTGCAGATCCTAGTTAACCAACAGCCTATTTCTTCTTACCCCCCAACAAGAAACATAGAAACATTGAATTTGACAGCAGATAAGGACCGCTTGGCCCACCTAGTCTGCCCATTTCCCCTACCTAACGGATAAGCTGCAAAACCTAGTTAACCAACAGCCTACTTCCTTCTACCCCCCACTAGAATTGCCTTATGTCTGTCCCATGCATTCTTGAATTCCCCCACTGTTTTTGACTCTATGACCTCCTCAGGAAGGCTGTTCCATGTATCCACAACCCTCTCTATGAAGAAATACTTCCTCACACTACCTCTAAGCTGTCCCCCCTCTATCTTCAAATTGTGCCCCCTTGTTTTTGCACATCTCTTTTTTCTGAAAGATGCTACCCTCTTGGACTTTGTTGATTCCCTTGAGGTATTTGAAAGTTTCTATCATGCCCCCCCCCCCTTTCCTTGAGGCTATACATCTTCAATTCCTTTAGTCTTTCTTCATATATCTTCTGATGCAGACCCTGCACCATTTTGCTTGCCCTCCTCTGGAGAGCCTCCACCCTGTCTATGTCTTTGCGGAGATGGGGTCTCTAGAACTGTACACAGTACTCCAGATGTGGTCTCACCAACTGTCTGTGCAGAGGGCCAACAACTTCCTGTTTTCTACTGGTGCTACCTCTCCCTATGCATCCCAGTAGCCTCCCAGCCCTCCTTACTGCCTTCTCATATTGCTGGCCCACCTTTAGGTTGTCTGATATGACTACCCCCAGGTCCCTTTCCATTTTAGTTGTTGTTACTACCTCCCCCCCATTGTGTAATCTTCCTGGGTTTTTGTTTCCCAGGTGCATTATTTTGCACTTCTTTGCATTGAATCCAAGCTGCCATACTTCTGACCATTCCTCCAACCTTCCAAGTCCCTTCTCATCCTTTCCACGCCTCCTGTGTATCAACCCTGTTGCAGATCTTTGTGTCATCTGCAAAAAGGCATACTTTTCCTTCCAGTCCCTCTGCAATGTCACTTATAAAGACATTAAAAAGGACTGGACCCAATACTGAACCCTGCGGTACCCCAATAGTAACTCCTCTTTCTTCAGAGTGTACTCCATTTACAATTACCTTCTGTGTCCTGTTATCCAGCCAATGTTTTACCCAGGTTACCACCCTGGGACCCACTCCCAGGCTGGTTAATTTGACTATTAATCTTTTGTGTGAGACTGTGTCAAATGCCTTGCTAAAGTCTAGGTTGGCCATGTCCACAGCCCCTCCCTGGTCTACTACTCTGGTCACCCAGTCAAAGAAATCTATTAGATTTGTCTGACATGGCCTTCCCACTGTGAACCCATGCTGCCTTGGGTCCTGTGGCCCACTGGCCTCTAGGTACTCAACAATTCTTTCCATCAGAAGAGATTCCATCACTTTCCTTACCACAGAGGTCAAACTGCATGGAATCACTTCTGAATTATGATGTTAACTGGAGCACCTTTGCTGCAGCCACTTCCAAGAGCAGGGCCATTCTCGATGCCCTACAGGTGGCATGCATCAGACAGCTAGTTTTGGAACCCACTCATGAGGGAGCAATCTTAGACCTCATACTCTCAAATGGGGACAGTGAGAGGATCTCAGATCTAGAAGTGGGTTGCCATCTGGGAACAAGTGACCATCAAACAGTGTGGTTCACGTTAAACTCAGCTACAGAATCAAACCATACAAAAGTGCCATCAATAGTGCTTCTGTTAATTGGATTGGGCACCTCCCCTTCCTCCTCTTTTGTCAATACTGAGCAGAAATATTCATTCAGTATCCCTGCTTTTTCACTGTCGCTCTCTGCCCACCCAGCATCCATTCTATTCAACCTATCTCTCCCTTTTTCTTTCTATACTACCTGAATAACCTATTAAAGGTTTTATCCCCCTTCTTAACCAAGTTGGCTATCTTTTCCTCAGTTTGGGCCTTTGCTATTCTGATTTCCCTCTCTGCTTCCTTCTGCCTTAACTGGTATAGCTTTCTGTCCTGCTCCTTCTGTGTTTCCTTATACTTCCCAAATGCTATCTTTTTTTCCCTAACCTTCGTCGCCACCTCTTTTGAGAACCATAGTGGCTTTTTCTTTCATTTTGATTTGTTTATTTGCTTCACACAATGGCTTGTTGCCTCTGTGATAGCAGTTTTGATGACTCCCCATTGTTGCTCCACACCTCCTTCTAGCCTGTTTGCTAGTGCTTTTCTGGGGCACTCTCCCATCTTGTCAAAGTCAGCCCTCCTAAAGTCCAGTACCCTCACTTTTGTGTGGCTTGACTCTGTAGCTGAGTTTATCGTGAACCACACTGTTTGGTGGTCACTTGTTCCCAAATGGCTACCCATTTCTAGATCTGAGATCCTCTCACTGTCCCATTTGAGAGTACGAGGTCTAAGATTGCTCCCTCACGAGTAGGTTCCAAAACTAGCTGTCTGAGGCATGCCACCTGAAGGGCACTGAGAATGGCCCTGCTTTTGGATGTGGCTGCAGCAAAGATGCTCCAGTTAACATCTGGCATATTAAGGTCCCCCATCAACAGTATCTCCCCTTTCTCTGCCATCCTAAGTATGCCTTCTATCATATCCTTGTCCATTCCCTCCCCCTGACATGGGGGTCTGTACACAACCCCTGTGCGGATTGTGTCTGTTCAGTTTCTTGTCTTAATGTGGTTATTCCATTACCATTCTCAGTCTCTTGTCTGTTATTATTAAAAAAAGATTTCAAACTTAAATCATGGCATGCTATGTTAACATCTATAAATGTCTGAAATTTACTTAAATAAACTGTATGTATAAAATTCAGGCCTTTGTTTAATAGAAATTCCTCCAGCCTCTGTCAGTGTATAATTCAAAAGGAGCTCTGGCCTGTTTGTCAGTACCTCCCCTTGTTTCCATACTACTTAAATCCCTATTGTGATGCTGGTTCCATGCTTGACCTCCACATTCCCTTTGACCTCCATCTCCCCCCCCCCACATCATCTTCCTTTTGTTTGTATATGTGGGCCTTGTTATATATTCCTGTGTGCTGTGTGGGGTTCTGAGTGTGGGTCTCCCAACAACTGGTCTCTTTTTGGAAAAAGGCATTGTGTTGTTCTTTTTTTCATCAATATCTGATTTACTGCCATTCTTCTGTTTCAGGATACCTCTCTTTTCCTTTCCTTTTCCAAGTATACAGCTCTTTCATTTTCATAATCCCATTTGTCTCTGTTAAACCTTTTTGTTTCAGGGCTCTAAATTCATCTAAGTTTTGTACTGAATCTTTCAGTTTTTGGTATAAAATGTCAAATTCCCTATGGTCTTTAAACTTCAAGACTTTAAGCTTTTTAGCTTTGATTTCTTCCCTTAATGCTGCTTCTTTTCCTTTGCCATACTTAATTAACAATTTAATCAAGTTATTGCATGCCTCTGTTAATATTAACACCCACTGTCTCATAAATTCTGCTTCCTCATAACCGTAAGAGTGATTGTTTTAGTATGCTCAGACCTCTGGGTATAAGGGACACTTGCAAATATGCTTCTAGACTTGTTTTATTCCAATACAGTCTACAAATTTTGTGAGTTAATTTCTCCAAATTTTTAAAAGCATCATACAAGCTGTGTGTTCTTTCATTATTTGCAGCCTTTCTGCTTAGTTCATTTTCTAATAAAAAATAATTCATTGCACCTGCAGTTGCCAGTAACTGATTCACATAATCAAGTGGATATTTCTGAGAGGTATTTAGAACTGGGGTCCTCTTTTGACATTTTGAAGACACTGACTAATAATAAGTTCAATAAATATTTAAAGGTCTCCGTTATTTAGGTTTAAATTACAGTTTCACTCAGAAAATGTCTTACTCCAAAATCCATGCATTAAGCTTACAAAAACTGATGCTAAATAGCCAAAATATTTTGCTGATACCCAAAAAAGTTGGCGGTGGTGCTACCAATAAATTACACACTTCATTCACAAAAATTGTGCACACACCACTGCATCTTAAAAACCACCACAAATACTTTAAAACTTACATTTAAAACTTCATTTTATTGAGATAAGGTCAGCATCCATCTTCTTGGCATCCTATCACCCAACTTATGCCCAATACATTTCAAATCAACCTGACCCTTTATCAAAGGCATTGTACTAGTCCATACAGATCCATTTTAAACCCTTGGAGTTATGACATCATATTCCTCATCCTTAGATCCTTAAGGTCATATTCACAGAGAACAGACTAAAGCCCCCTTTAATCTCTCCAAATACATTATCCTCCAGTAATATATATATATATATATATATATATATATATATATATATATATACACACATATTTACAATCTATACAAAATAAAAAATGCAAACATCAGATGTTATTTAAAACAAACTCTGCAAATCCATAAACTTAAAATCAAACTCACTAAATCACTTTCCTATGGTACACAGCCATTATATTCCTATTAGGCAGCAAATGTGGTTGAATAAAATTGTTAATGGATATTTTCCATGTCAGAGATGTATAAACTGTTATTATGTCAAACAGGGGAATGTTTTTAAACAACAATATTTGGGCAAAGTGTTTGACATTTGGCATTTAATTATATGTGATTCAGTGGGGGTAATTTACTGTATGTAGTGATGTGCAAATGTGGAATATTTTACACTGGGAAAACAAAGAGGAGTTTTAAAGATGAGGGTGGGGAACATCAGAGAGCAAATAAAAATGGAAACTTAACTTATGCCATAATGATGCATACACATGAGACAAATAGTAAGGGAACACTCATCTGAATTTATGGCAATTGTTGAAATATATTCTAATGGGGGTGATTTTGGTAAGTGACTTTTACAAAAAGAAGGGTTCTGGATTTTCACTTTAAAGACAATGAAATATCTAAGTTTAAATACTGGCTTTGATCTGGTACCCTGTATAAAATAGGAAGAAAGCTATCTATGGAGTATAATGGAAATTGAAAAATTGCTGAAATTAGTATAGTTTTTAATATATGGATAACGAAAATAATACTGTACTAAAGCATACAAAAAATTCTCAGTAATACAATACTTCCAAAACTGATAATATCACTGTTCTTAAGCGATAATAGTATCGTTCGGAGCCCGTAATAGTATCATTCAGAGCTCTGAACTATACTATTATCACTAAAAGTGAACAGCTCAACCACAGAAGTCTTCTGTGCTAGGCTATGCTACCAGTGCCAGTCAAAAAAACAACGTCCTCTGAATTTAAAATGTAGCTAATGACTGTCTGCTTTCTCACTGTGGGCAGGGGAAACTCTTTAAAAAACATGGCAGCTGTCTTTCACTTAGGGAGTCTGAATAGGGGTCCTCGTTGCTTCTCCATTTTTTTTTATTTTAAATCTTCCAAAAATGGACTTATCTGATTGATCCTACATTCCCCTAAAGAAGAACAGGTAGGATTGCCTACCAATTGTACTATGCCATGCTTATTGGATGGGGCAGGAAAGGGGAGGGGGGTCAAGCCACACGGATGAGCAAGAGGCAGGGGGTGAATGAGACAGTGTGGCAGTCGGCCAGGACTGAGACAGTCCTTCACTGAAGTGGCCAACTGCTCACTGCTGGGAAAACAAAAGTCGGATCCATATATTAAAAAAATAATGTATAGGGTTCTGGTGCATTACCAGTGAGTGATACCATCTCAAAGTTCTGGACATGGAAAACTCTTGAACTTTGCTCTTGAGGTTCCTATGTGTCCAGAACCTCTTGATGGAACAGTATTACTCACTGGTAATGCACTAGAACCTATACATTATTCTATTTTTATTATGTGTAATGTAATTGAAAGTGAACTGGAATGCTTTCCTCAGCTGGTTCCTCTATGTATGTATGTATCAGAGCTTTGAAAATTCATTAATTTTTTGTCCTCACAATTTTTATTGGATAATCATAAAAAAAAATTATATGTTTATTCTCTCTGATATTGGCTATTATTTATTACTTAAATGGATTTCATATTTTAATCTATAATTTTATGAAAGTGATTTAGTGAGTCTGATTTTAAGTTAATGGATTCACAGAGTTTGTTTTAAATAATATATGATGTTTGTATTTTTTTTTATTTTATTGTTTTTTGCTGAAGGATAATGTATTTGGAGAGGTTAAAGGTTTTTTTTTTTTAGTCTGTTCTATGTGAATATGTCCTTAAGGGCTGTAATGACGTGAAGTATGATGTCATAACTCCCTGGGTTTAAAATGGGTCTATATGGACTACTAAAAGGCCTTTGATAAAGGGTTCATTTGATCTGAAATGCAACAAGCATACATTGGGTCTACAACAGGATGCCAAGAAGATGGATGCTGATTTTACTTTAATAAAATAAAGTTTTAACCCTTGCAGGGCCACGGACTGATACCTGTATATCAGCCCAAAATTCCTATATGTTCTAATTCTGTTGGCAGCCTAAGGGTTAAATGTAAGTTGTAAAGTCTCTGTGGTGGTGTTTAAGATGCAATGATGTGAGTATAATTTTTGTGAATGAAGTGTCTCATTCATCTAACTTATGTAGGGAATGGGACCACTATAGGAAAATTAGAAATCAGTACATTTATGAGGTCCAGAATGCTACGAATCTACACTTTACAGAAAAGATGACAGAAACACCAGGGAATCCAAATAAGTTTTGGACAACGTTTAAAAATTTGAATGGTCAGGTTAAAAACATCTCTAATATCAAAACTCGGAATGTAGATGGAATTGTGGTAGAAGATACTGAGTTGGCAGACTTTTAATACATTTTTTTTTGAGTCAGGCAGTTTTTTTGATAAGGCAGATAATGATATGCAGCAGAGTACTCAAGACATTGGTCTGGGTGGGGTAGGTAGATATTTTGGGCTCAAGGAGATTGGGCCCGATGAGGTTCTAGAGTCTCTCCTAAACCGAAAATCTGGGAAAAGTGAGGGGTCATGATGGGCTATCTCCATTATTAAGATATCTGCTTTCCAAATTGTAGAACCCCTCACTTACATCTTCAACTGGTCCCTTTCAGTGGGGGAACTTCCTAGTGATTGGATATGTGCACGGGTCATCCCTATTTTTAAAGGAGATGATCCAGGTAAGATAGCAAATTATCATCTCATATCTCGTCTTTTGAGCACTTCCAAAATTCTTGAAAGTTTGATTATAGAACAGTTTAACTGCCATCTAGAAGATTCTGGCCTGGTAGACAAATTTCAATCTGGTTTTCATAAGAAACACAGCACCACACTGGAGTTCCTGAATGGCATTAGCCTAGCTGTGGGCTCTGGGCAGATTACCAGAGCCATCTTTGTTGACATCTCCATGGCCTTTGACATGGTAGACCACCATATTTTGCTGTGTAGGTTGTTTCAGTTGGAAATAGATGAGAACACAATCAGGTGGTTTAGGACATATTTAACTTTTATAAGGCAGACAACTGTCGTGAATGGGTTAGAATCTGGCACCCTTACAATTGCAAGGGGAGCACCGCAAGGGTTCTGTACTGGGGCCACTTCTCTTTTTCATTTACTGTAGGTTTTTGGCAACAGTATCAGTGATGGAAGATATCATTTGTACACAGAGGATACTGTCATCTACACTGCCAGTAAACCTCTTATGTCCATCCAAAATAGTCTGTAGTGGAGTTTTAATGAACTCCAGGCATTTTTTAAAGAATGCCAATTGTGCTTAAATGCAAAAAAGTTTCTTTTGTTAATCTCTTTCTCCCCATCTGACTGGCCCCCTTCCACCAGTCATCCCAGCCCTGACATCCCAGCATCCTCTAGGGCTTACCTGCCCACATTTTTCCTCAAGGTCTGCCCCACCCCCAAGCATAGTTCCCCAATTCCTGCCATGGAACAGGATCCTGTTTTGCTAGGCAGAGCCTGGATAGCCAGTGGCATGGCCTTTAGGTGACTGGTGTCATCCTGCCCGCTGTTTGTTTTCTGTGTTCTCTATGAGGATGTGCGGATGTGTGTCAATGTCTGCCACACCTTCCTGCACTGCTGGTAGCCTTGGACTGCCTTCCACCTAGCCACCACTAGGGTTCAAGCATATGACAGACTCTGCGTCCCCCACACCCGGAGGTGAAGGGAAGTCCTATGGATGTTCAATGCTCCTTCCCCTGCTGAACCTCCGGCACCCCAAGTTTGCTCCCAAACCTGGGTCATTGGCACCACTAGGGGCAGCCCTACCGCTATGCTGGTTAGCCAGCAAAAAGACAAAGTTAATGATTTTTGAACATTACACTAAGCTTAAAAACATTTCAGAAACTGCTATTTTAGCTGAAAGTTGGGGCCAGTTGGAGACCACAGATGCATATAGATATCTTTGCTACTGATTGGACTCCTCTGGATCTCGCAATAGGCATTTGGAATATTTGTTTGGGAAAATTGGAACAACAGTGGGCCTCCTCTCTAGAAATAGGGGTAGTCTCAATCCTGAAACTACACAGAAAATTGTACACATGCAAATATTTCTGCTATATGACTTTTCTGATTTTATAAATTTGCTATGGTGGACAGACTTCACAAACTGGAAGTATTATACCATTGACTGGCTAGACTAATTCTAAACTGTCCCAGAGAGACCCACCACAATTTCCTTTATCAGAGACAGGGGAGGATATCACTGGCTAATAGAAGGAGGCTACATACAGTAAGTTGTTTTTCGCTTATAAGTGTGTCTTGGGGCAGGTTCCAGACTATTAGACAGATTTCATTTAGAAAAGTTAATCCTTCCTTAAGCAATGCATGCATCCTTAAACTTGAAACTCCACGAGTGAAGAACATTTGGTCTACCCACTTTCTTAGTTATATTGTGCATATTTCATGGAATTCCTTACCACCCTGCTTTCATACATTGGATACTAAATGCCCATCAGTTTCTGTCTTGAAAAAATTGTATCTTTCCTACTTGCTCAACTGCTCATGTTTTTGAATCTTTAGTGGCATATTTTATTTGTATATGTGTAGAGCTGTGAAAGACTTTATTTATATTATGTATTTTTTAACATACTTACATATTTTGTAAATTGTATTGAGATAAATATATGTGTAACTTGTATGAGAGAGTAACCCCCCCCCTTGTTTCTGTTCCTTTGTTTCTGGGACTCTATGGATTTGGAAATCGTCATATCTGTTTTGTATTCTTTGTATTGTTGGGCTGGCCACCCACTTTGTATATTGTTTGTTGTCTGTTGGTGTCTCTGTTCTTTATCCATAGTAAAATAATCCCCTCCCTATATGTTTCCTGTCTTGTGTCTAAAATCCATAATATGCCCCACTAAACAAACGAAAGTTCTAGAATAATAGTAGAAACATTTAAAATGTAGTAATCTATGTAAAGGAAGGGATAAAAGCAACTGAACAAAAGAGTAAACAGGGAGGAGAGGAGGCACTGTGGGTCACCTTGGAGACTGGAAAGGGCGCCACAATCCGCACAGGGGTTGTGTACAGACCCCCATGTTAGGGGGAAGGAATGGACAAGGATATGATAGAAGGCATTCTTAGAATGGCAGAGAAAGGGGAGATACTGTTGATGGGAGACCTGAATATGTTAGATGTTAACTGGAGCACATTTGCATGCAGTGACATCCAAGAGCAGGGCCATTCTTGATGCCCTACAGGTGGCAGGCCTTAGACAGCTAGTTTCGGAACCCACTCATGAGGGAGCAATCTTAGACCTCATACTCTCAAACGGGGGCAGTGAGAGGATCTCAGATCTAGAAGTGGGTTGCCATCTGGGGACAAGCAACCATCAAACAGTGTGGTTCATGTTAAACTCAGCTACAGAGTCAAGCCATACAAAAGTGAGGGTACTGGACTTTAGGAGGGCTGACTTTGGCAAGATGGGAGAGTGCCTCAGAAAAGCACTAGCAAACAGGCTAGAAGGAGGTGTGGAGCAACAATGGGGAATCATCAAAACTGTCATCACAGAGGCAGCAAGCCTTTGAGTGGAGCAAATAAGCAAATCGAAATGAAAGAAAAAGCCACTATGGTTCTCAAAAGAGGTGGCTGTGAAAGTCAGGAAGAAAAAGATAGCATTCCGGAAGTATAAGGAAACACAGAAGGAGCAGGGCAGAGAGCTGTACCAGTTAAGGCAGAAGGAAGCAGGGAGAGAAGTCAGAATAGCAAAGGCCCAAATTGAGGAAAAGATAGCCAACTCAGTTAAGAAGGGGGATAAAACCTTTTATAGGTACATCAGCGAGCGTAGAAAGACAAAAGGAGGGATAGTGAGGCTGAATAGAATGAACAGTGGGTGGGCAGAGGGGGACAGCGAAAAAGCAGGGATACTGAATGAATATTTCTGCTCAGTATTGACAAAAGAGGAGGGGAAAGTGCCTAATTCAATTAACAGAAGCACTCTTGATAGGGGGGTTGATCCCAGTCCTTTCACAGAAGAAAGGGTTCTGCAAGAACTCCTAAAACTGAAGGTGGACAAAGCAATGGGTCCTGATGGAATTCACCCCAGAATTCTAAAAGAATTAAGGGAGGAACTAGTGAAACCACTGGCTACTCTTTTTAATAAATCATGGGAGGATGGTGTGGTACCCGAGGACTGGAGGAAGGTGGATGTGATTCCCCTTCACAAACGTGGGACCAAGACAGAGGCAGGAAACTACAGACCTGTCAGTCTGTCCTCTGTGGTAGAGAAAGTGATGGAGTCACTTCTGAAGGAAAGAATAGTTGAGTACCTAGAGGCCAGTGGAGCACAGGACCCAAGGCAGCATGGGTTCTGGCCGAGGAGGTCTGTCAGGCAATCTAATAGATTTCTTTGACTGGGTGACCAAAGTAGTAGACCAGGGAGGGGCTGTGGACATGGCCTACCTAGACTTTAGCAAGGCATTTGACACAGTCCCACACAAAATATTAATAGTCAAATTAACCAGCCTGGGAGTGGGTCCCAGGGTGGTAGCCTGGGTAAAACATTGGCTGCACAACAGGACACAGAAGGTAATTGTAAATGGAGTCCACTTTGAAGAAAGAGGGGTTACTAGTGGGGTACCTGAGGGTTCAGTATTGGGTCCAGTCTTTTTAATGTCTTCATCAGTGACATTGCAGAGGACTGGAAGGAAAGTATGCCTTTTGCAGATGACACAAAGATCTGCAACAGGGTTGATACACAAGGAGGCATGGAAAGGATGAAAAGGGACTTGGCAAGGTTGGAGGAATGGTCAGAAGTATGGCAGCTAGGATTCAATGCAAAGAAGTACAAAATAATGCACCTGGGAAACAAGAACCCAGGGAAAGAATACACAATGGGTGGGAGGTAGTAACAACAACAAAAAGGAAAGGGACCTGGGGTAATCATATCAGATGACCTTAAGGTTAGCAAGCAATGTGAGAAGGCAGTAGGGAGGGCTGGGGGTATACTGGGATGTATAGGGAGAGGCATCACCAGCAGAAAACAGGAAGTTGTTATCCCTCTGTACAGACAGTTGGTGAGACCCCATCTGGAGTACTGTGTCCAGTTCTGGAGACCCCATCTCCGCAAGGACATAGACAGGATAGAGGTAGTCCAGAGGAGGGCAACTAAAATGGTGCAGGGTCTCTCAAGAGAAGCCGTATGAGGAGAGACTAAAGGAGCTTAATATGTATACCCTTGAGGAAAGAAGGGAGAGGGGGGACATGATAGAAACTTTTAAGTACCTCAGTGGAATCAACAAAGTCCAAGAGGGTAGCATCTTTTAGAAAAAGAGACTTGTAAGAACAAGGGGACACAATTTAAAGATAGAAGGAGGGCAGTTCAGGGGCAATGTGAGGAAGTATTATTTCACAGAGAGGGTAGTGGATGCATGGAACAGCCTTCCTGAGGAGGTTGTGGAGTCTAAAACTGTGGGAGAATTCAAGAATGCATGGGACAGACATAAGGCAACTCTTGTGGGGCGTAGGAAGAAATAGGCTGTTGGTTAACTAGGATCTGCGGCCTATCCTGTAGGTAGGGAAATGGGCAGACTAGATGGGCCAAGCGATCCTTATCTGCCGTCACAGTCTATGTTTCTATGTTTAAAACAAGTACAACACTAGGCATTTGGTGTACATGCTTTTTGGAATCCTTGCCCTCTGTGAACATTTATTTTCCCCAGTAATATTAGAGAGGGCTATGTATATTCATATATGCACTATGGATTCTGTAATAGCGCTGCTGTATAGTAATGATCAAAAGTATTGGGACTCAATGTGTATCCCATTCAGCTCTAACGGTAATGCCCAGTCTTGGTTTGCCAAGAAGTATTATTCTTTTAATGCCCCCCGCATTCTGCTTGAGGAATCTAAAAACTCTTACTGCTCCAGGAAGCTGAGAGCCTTGCAGCTTCCAACAGAAAAACGCTTTAGTGCTTCAGCACTCTTTTTCCTGTGTCCTGCCCCTAGAATCTATGCGAATGTGTGAAAGTCGTAACGGCAACTCCTGCATGAATGTGCGCACAGTCATGTAGCACATTTAGTCCATTTCTTCACTGTCGTGGAATTTTTTTTAAAGAATAAAGGTTGACACAACTTTATTCTCACTCTAGAAGAGCTCTCTTTTTCATTTTGATGTGATTTCAGGCTTGTTAGATAGCGAGTGTGTAGTGAGTGCTTGCTGAATTGTTTGTTGCCTGTGAAGACTTCTCCTGCATTGCCATAGCTACTAAGGGCCAGTCAGCCTCATTTCCAACTCTCTGATACCATGTAAAAGGGGGAGGTACCTTCTGAAATGCATCTAAGCATTTAAAGTGTTGGAGTGGATTAAAAACGAGTTCATGCACCAGGGTTATAATGATATTGTGCTTTTAAAACATTTGATTACTTAAAATATATTGTATGCACTGAATACAGAACCATTATATTATGCTTGTTTTTGTTATTTTGTCGTGTTCAGTCTGCTTTTACAATAAAACCCTACTTTAGTCTGCTGCAATCTGCCTTTGTGGTTCACCTATCCCAGACCATATGACAGATGGTGTCAGAGTGGGATATTGACCTGGAATCTGGCTCAGATTCTGAGAAGTTCCACATGCTAGAAGAGGCAGCAGATGTGATCGGTGCCACTGCAAGGTCCATTGTCAAGCAACTGCAGTTACCATTACTGACTGGATTGGACCCTGTGGTAAGGAGGAAGACGGATAAAAGACTTAGAATGGAGAATTTGCCTGTGGAGGACCAGAAGCCGATGGAAGGGGCCCGGGCAGCTGAACCAGAGATGGAGGTGCCACCTGAAGAACCCCAAGATTTACTTCACTGGCTATGTATCCGGCAAATGGAGATGGACAGAGAAAGAGAAAGCGAGAGGAGAGAGAACCAAGCCCATTAGGAAGAAAACCAGGCCAGATGACAGGACAGATACTCTCAGGGCTATTCAGGCTATGGGTACCAGCCGGCCTCCATCAGTGGTAAATATACAAAAAGATATTAAACTGGTAAAGCTTGCAGCAACAGATGATATAGAAGCATTCCTATTAATGTTTGAAAGGGTGGCAACTGCCTGTGCCTGGCCGAGAGATCAATGGGTAATTCGGTTAGCTCCATATTTAACTGACAAAGCCCAGTTAGCCTATAGCCATGTTGATATTGTACATGCTAATAACTATGACCATGTAAAACAGGCAGTCCTTAAAGGATACGATATTAGTACAGAGACATACAGACAACGATTTCGGTCCTTTAAATTTCATTCGACTGACACCCCCCAGGATGCCTATACCCAGCTGAAAGACTTGTGTAATAAATGGTTGCAACCTACAACATAGACAATTACACAGATAATAGAGAGCATAGTTTTGGAGCAATTTATTAGGATTTTACAGCAGGATGTGCAGTTGTGGGTCAAGGAACATCGGCCTGAAACATCAGACACGGCTATTAGGTTGGCTGAAGATTACATAGTGGCACAACCCCATAGACAATGAACTTCAGAAGGGCCCAGTCCAGTGCCCTCCCTGGTAAGACATTCCACATTGATACAGCCACCCCAACCTGTGCATAGCTCTGGAACCAAACAGAATGTAAGAACTGGTAAGGGGCATAGTACAGACATTATTCGTCACCATTGCAGTGGGAAGGGTCATATTGCAAGGTTCTGTCCCAAGAAGAAAGTTGAAGAGGTGCACTTAGCATTAGCTAATTGGGGACAATATGTAGTACCGGTGCAAGTCGGACATAAGGTGGTATCAGGACTGATAGATTCTAGAAGCAAACAAACCCTGATTCATGCTTCCCTGTTTAATACACCTAAAGATAACAAGGGCCCTACTACCGGAGTTATATGTGTCCATGGGGATATACATCAATACCTGTTAAATGATGTTATACTAAGAGTAGAGGGACACACTCAGGAGATGAAGGTGGGTGTGGTTTCTCACCTTCCTGTACCCGTCATTATAGGACATGACTTTCCCCACTTTGAAAATTTGTTAAGATCCAACATCAGTGCAGTCACTACCAGATCCCAGGCAAAACAGGAAGAAAACTTGGGACAGACTTTTCCTTTTCAGGAAGACATATATGGGCCTGGTGGGAAGGACAGGAAGCCCAATAGTCAAAGAAGGAAAAAAAAGAAGCAATGGACTAATCAACACAAGAGAGGCCATTTACCGGACATTAAAAATGACTCTATCTCTGATTACTTGAATGTATAATAATACTGTTTTTCAGAAGCTCAGAGAAATGATGATTCCTTAACCCCTTTCTTTTCACAGGTTGGGAAGGGTAATGAGGGAAAAGAGCCTCTATTTAAACTACAAAACAAATTGTTGTACCGAGTTTGCATCAGTCCTAGAACTGGAGAGACAGTAGAACAGCTAATGATACCACAGAAATACCGGGTTCAATTACTTAATTTGGCCCATGATGTTCCCCTGGCCGGTCATTTAGGTAGGGACAAAACACTGAGTCGTCTCTTGCATCATTTCTTTTGGCTTGGCATTCATGAACAGGTAACAGATTACTGCAGAAGTTGCAAGGAGTGCCAGAAGGTAACTAAAATCACTCGCAAAGATAAGTACCTCTGTTGCCTTTGCCATTGGTGTCTACGCCATTCGAACGTATAGCAATGTATATTGTGGGCCCATTACCTAAAAGTTCAAAAGGGAACACATTCATTTTAGTTATAGTAGACTACGCTACGAAATATCCTGAGGCTATACCTCTGAGGACCATTACCACCCCTAAAATAGCTGAGGAATTAATTAAAGTGTTTGCCCGGGTAGGTATACCCAGGGAAATTCTAACTGATAGAGGAACAAACTTTTGTTCATCATTACTGAAAAGGTTGTATCAAGCTTTAGGTACTGAAGCTCTTTTTCACTACACCATACCATCCCCAAACAGATGGACTAGTGGAGCGCTTTAATCAAACTATGAAGCAGAAGCTCAAAAAGTTTGTGGTGGATGAAGGTAGAAATTGGGACCTCCATCTACCATACCTCATGTTTGCATATCAAGAGGTTCCACTAGCGTCCACAGGCTTTTCTCCGTTTGAACTACTGTATGGGCAAAACCCAAGGGGGCCACTAGATATAGTCAAGGAGGAATGGGAGGAGAACAAACAGACTAACGCAGCGTTACCCCTACAATACTGGCAGCAATTAAGACAACGTTTAATATCTTATATACAAAAAGCCCACAATACTAACTTACAACGTCAGATGAAACAGAAAGAATATTATGATAAGGGAACTGGGTCCAAAGAATTCATTGAGGGGGATAAAGTGTTAATGCTGTTACCATCCTCTGAACAAAAGCTTTTGATGAAATGGCAAGGGCCATACATAATTACTCAAAGAACAGGTCCAGTAATTTATGAGATTGAGATGCCAGACAAGAAAAAAACAAAGTGCATTTATCATGTAAACCTCTTAAAAGCATGGGTAGACAGAACAACACCTCTTACTGGTTATGTGATGCCTGAAACTGATAATGAATTGGAAACGGTTTATGGACATTTAGAAACTAAGGGCCAGATTACTGATTTACTGGTCAATCTTTAGTTAACAGAAGATCAGAGAAGAGAATTAGACAAAGTTATTAATAACTTTAAAGATACGTTCACAGGTACCCCAGGGAGAGTCAAACAGGCCACTCATCACATAAGAGTTACAAATGTTCAACCCATAAGAAAGAAACCCTATAGACTTCCTGAAAGGATACAATCACATGTAATACAGGAGGTAAAAAAGATGCAAGCAATGGGTATCATAGAACCATCACACAGTGAATGGTGTTTCCCTATGGTTGTAGTAGCAAAGAAAGAAGGAGGCATACGTATATGCCTAGACTTCAGGAGACTGAATGCTGTGTCCCAATTTGATAGTTATCCGATGCCTCGCATCGACGATATACTAGACCATCTAGGAAGTGCCAAATACATTAGTACCCTGGACCTAACAAAAGGTTATTGGCAGATACCATTAGATCTGTTAGACAAAGAAAAAAGTGTATTCAGTACTCCTTTAGGTTTATTTCATTTCACAGTTATGCCATTCAGCCTTCATGGGGCTCCAGCTACTTTCCAAAGGGTAATGGATACCTTATTAACATCACACACTGCATACAGCGCTGCATATTTGGACAATGTTATTGTGTTCAGTACATCGTGGGAGGAGAACATCAGACATCTAACAAATGTACTGACTACAATAACTGAAGCTGGATTAACAATAAATCCAAACAAATGTGCTATAGCCATGCAGGAGACAAAATATCTTGGATTCCAAATTCGTAATGGTACAATAAAGCTGGAGATAGATAAGGTAGCAGCCGTGGCAAACAGCCCTAGACCCCTTAGAAAAAAAGATGTATGCTCCTTTCTAGGACTCGCTGGCTACTACCGTAGGTTTATATCTAACTTTTCTACGTTAGTCGGACCTTTAACAGACCTAACCAAGAACAGGAATCCAGAAAAAATTAAATGGACCGATGAGTGTGAGGCTGCTTTTCAGACCACAAAAGCTAAATTATGTTCTTCTCCAATCTTAAGAACCCCTGATTTCATACAACCATTCATTCTTCAAACGGATGCATCAAATTATGGAATAGGGGCTGTGTTGACACAGATTATAGATGGAGAAGAACATCCTGTTATTTATATAAGTCGAAAGATGCATGAATGGGAAACACATTATTCCGTTATAGAAAAAGAATATTTGGCCATTAAATGGGCCATCGATGTTCTTAGATTTTACATGTGGGGTGTAGAATTTGAACTCTGGACTGATCACAACCCCTTATGTTGGTTGCATGTCATGAAGGATAAGAACCCTTGCATTATGCAATGGTATCTTTCCTTCCAACCATATAAATTTACTATCAAGCATAGGACAGGTACTGCACATGGGAATGCTGATTTTTTGTCCCGTTATGGGATGGAGAATAAAGATACCAATCATCAGACCTCAGGGTAATGTTTGTAATGTATTCCTATCATGAAGGAATATGACATCTTTACGATATTATTTGTTTATTAAAAAGGTACCCTGAGGTGGAGCCTTAAAGTGAGGGTGGGTAAGGCTCCATCTCTCTACTATTAGAGAGATCTGATTATAGGTATCTGTTCAAAGTCAGAAACAAATATTATCAGACTTGAAAAACCAAAGCTGGTAGTTTGGTTTTGGGTGGGGTGGAATGTGAGAGAGTAACCCCTTTTCTGTTCCTTTCTTTCTGGGACTCTATGGATTTTGGAAATTGTCGTATCTGTTTTTGTATTCTTTGTATTGTTGGGATGGCCACCCACTTTGTATATTGTTTGTTGTTTGTTGGTGTCTCTGTTCTTTGTTCGTAGTAAAATAATCCCCTCCTTATATGTTTCCTGTCTTGTGTCTAAAATCCATAATATGCCCCACTAAACAAATGAAAGTTCTAGAATAATAGTAGAAACATTTAAAATGTAGTAATGTTTAAAACGAATACAACACTAGGGGTTTGGTGTGCATGCTTTTTGGAATCCTTGCCCTCTGTGAACGTTTATTTTCCCCAGTAATATTAGAGAGGGCTATGTATATTCATATATGCACTATGGATTCTGTAATAGCGCTGCTGTATAGTAATGTTCAAAAGTAATGGGACTCAATGTGTATCCCATTCAGCTTTAACGGTAATGCCCAGTCTTGGTTTGCCAAGAAGTATTATTCTTTTAACGCCCCTCCCCCCCGCATTCTGCTTGAGGAAGCTAAAAATTCTTGCTGCTCCAGGAAGCTGAGAGCCTTGCAGCTTCCAACAGAAAAACGCTTTAGCGCTTCAGCACTGTTTTTTCTGTGTCCTGCCCCTATAAGCTACACAACTGTGTGACAGCCGTAATGGCAACTCCTGCATGAATGTGCGCACAGTCCCGTAGCACATTTAGTCCATTTCTTCACTGTCGTGGCATTTTTTTTAAAGAATAAAGGTTGACACAACTTTATACTCACTCCAGAAGTGCTCTCTTTTTCATTTTGATGTGATTTCAGGCTTGTTAGGTAGCGAGTGTGTAGTGAGTGCTTGCTGAATTGTTTGTTGCCTGTGAAGACTTCTCCTGCATTGCCATAGCTACTAAGGGCCAGTCAGCCTCATTTCCAACTCTCTGATACCATGTAAAAGAGGGAGATACCTTCTGAAGTGCATCTAAGCATTTAAAGTGCTGGAGTGGATTACAAATTAGTTCATGCACCAGGGTTATAATGATATTGTGCTTTTAAAATGTTTGATTACTTAAAATATATTGTATGCACTGAATACAGAAAAGTTATATCTTATGTAATGAATGAAGGTGGAGCTAGCTGATCACATGATACCCAATAGGGTATTTAAAGAGTTCTTCTAAGGTGACCAGCAGATATAATAAGGATGTGATGCTGTGGACATCTCTGGAGCTAGCCTTCTTCTAGTTTCTGAGGATGCCTGAGTTTGTTTTTGCTTTATTTTGAACCATTATATTATGCTTGTTTTTATTTTGTCGTGTTCAGTCCACTTTATTTACAATAAAACCCTACTTTAGTCTGCTGCAATCTGCCTCTGTGGTTCATCTATCCAAGACCCTACGACAACTTGCCTTGTCTTTTTGAACTGGGTCCCCAGTGCTGCTGAATTTTGCTCAGTGGGTCTTAACCCTGAATAAAAATGAAATGAAACTGGGTTCCTTACAAATAGTAAGGTATTACCCACATAATAAAAAATACAAATTTCCTCTGCTTCCACCCTGATTCCCTCCATGATTGGGACAGATCGAATTCATTCCATCAGGGAATCCAAACTCAAGGCAAAAAGCATCAGAAAGAGGGGACGGCCTTGTCTGGTGCCCTTCTTGATCAATATCTTATCTAACCTGGATCATGTGGGGCCGAGTACAACCCTGTGATCCAAATTCGGAATTTTTCTCCAAACTTAAATTGGTCTAGTGTTGCATCCAAAAAGGCCCAGTTTAAGTGGTCAAACACTTCTGCGTCAACTGATATAATCGCTCTGTGTTCCCCTCTAGCTGTATCCTTACTAAGTGCCATGACATTTGAGATCCTGTGGATGTTGTCCTGCAGTTATCTGCCTGGGATAAATCCTGTCTGAGCTGGGTAAATATGGTGCATGATCACCCTCTGCAGTCAGTCTGCTATTGCCTTTGCAAATATCTTTGCATCTTGGTTGAGGATGGAGACAGGTCTGTATCCTTTGCAATGTGTGGTGTCTTTCTCCAGTTTGAGTATGATTATGATGACAGCTTCACCCCAAGAGTCTGGGATCTTTCCCTCTTCAGACAACAGTGTGACCAGCTCTGCTGAGAAGGTTTTAAGGAACTCAGCAAGGAAACCATCTGGTTCCGGAGCTGTACCAGAATTTAGTGATTTAATCACCTCTGTGATTTCTCCGTGAATAAAAGGGACTTCCAACTCTTGTAACTGGTCTGCTGTATGACCTGGCAGGTTGACAGCTTGTAATACCTGGGTAATTTCTGCCTCTGCTCCTGTACCATCCTGCTCCTCATATGGTCTAGTATAAAAGTAATGAAATGCACTGGCTAACTGCTTTGGTTGAGTAACCCAGTTATTTTCCCCTTCTGCTAGCTTTATCTTACCTACATATTTATCCATCTCCTGCTTAACAAAACCTAAATGCCAGAAGGTGGCCAGCTTTATTTCCATGCTCATAGCACTATTAATTAGTGAATCTAAGTGCATTTTCTACCTTACGTATTGAGATCTCATTAAGGGCCTCTCTTGCCTCCTTGATTTTGGGTAGTAGGTTTGGGTCCCTACTGATCTTGTACTCTGTCTCTTAGTTCCTAAGTTTTCCCTCTAAAGCATACAGCATACTCAAGAATTGTTTATGTTTAAAAGAGGCATAGGAGATTAAGTGCCCACTGAGGATGGCTTTAAGGCTATCCCAAACATATCTGAGTTTCATTTCCTCACACAAATCCTTCCTTATAGGTATCTACAGAGCTTCATGAGACTTTCATCCATTATGCTCACTTGATTTAAATAAGGACTCCTCCCTCCATATGTAATTTATCTAGTTTTAATTTGAAGCTCTCTACTGATAAATGTCCCACTACTTCCTCTGGTAAGGAGTTCTATAAAGAAATCACCCTTTGATTGAACCAGTTCTTACACCTCCAGGTTTTAAAATTTTCTCTTTTTAACTGAAGGGAATGTGAACTAGTGCTGTATGTTGAATTGCTGTAATTAAGCCCCAGTTGTTTCCCAAAGATCATGGTCCGATAGGGGTTTAAACAACAAACACATATTCCCCCTTATCCTCCTATATTTCAAGGAAAACAAGTTAAGGTCACCCAGCCTGGTGGCATAATCATTTTTATCCAGCCCTTTAATTGAGCTTGTTGCCCTTTTCTGTACTCTCTCCAACATTAGTATCTCCTTAATATGGTGTGGTGACCACACTTAGACCCCATACTCCAGTACCAGCCTTACCAAAGATCCATACAGGGGACCCAATAACTCCCTGCTTCTACTATTCACACATTTTAATATACAGTTAAGTACCCCATTTGCCTTCCTTGTGACATTTGCACAGTGTGTTTTAAACTGCAGATGATTTGTAATAGTGATACCCAAATCCCTTTCTTCACTAACCTTTTTTTAATGACGAGTCACCTATGTAATATGTGTAATTTGGGTTTTTAGAACCTAAATGCATAACCGTACATTTATCTGGATTTAATGGGAGTTTATATGTACTGCACCATTCCTTAACATGATTTAGTGCTTCCTGCATTAAGATAGAATCCTTAATATATTTTAGTTCAGTTCCTAGTATGAAGTCATCTGCAAGTGTAGTCATCCACACCATGTCATGTTCATATTTAAGTGATGTCACATAGATGTTAAAAAGACATGGGCCAAGAACAGATCCCTGAGGTACTCCACTAGTTATTTTAGTCCAGTCAGAAAGCTCACCCCAATGCTGACTTGCTGTTTCCTCTTTGACAACCATAAATTAATCCATGAGACTATATTGTCATGGATGCTCATGGTTAATATGACTTGTATTAACTCATAGTGGGGTAGTTTGTCAAAGGTCTTAGTGAAGTCCAGAAATACCACATCCACTGAGCCACCCCTGTCCAAGTTTTGACTGACCCTGTTATAAAAATCAAGCATACTGGTCTGACAGGACCTGCCCTTTGTAAAGCCATGTTGCAGACTACCCCTAGTTGCTGGTCCTGGATGAACATGACAATGTGTTCCTTAATTATCCCTTCTAGTATTTTACACAGTGCAGATGTTAAACTTACTGGTCTATAATTGGCAGGATCTTGCTTATTTCCTTTTTTGAATAGTGGGATAACGGATTGCCTCCCTCCAGGACTCTACCATTTCCCCTCTGTCTAGAGACTGCTGAAACATGTGGCATGTGGGGGGTGCTAGTTCTCCCGCTAGCTCTTTCAATAATCTGGGGTGCAAACCATCTGGTCACTGGGATTTATAAGGGTTCAAGTCACTAAATCTCTTCTTGATGTCAGCTACCTCAATGCATATGAGACTTAGTGAGATCTCAATCTGTTTCTCTAAGGTGCTTAGATCCTTTTTGTCACAGAAAATGGTAGAAAAATACTTATTTTAAATATCCACCATATCTTTATTTGTAGTTGAGATTGAGCCATCTGGACCTAATAGAGATCCTACAGAGTTCCCATTTATACTTTTTTTTTATTACTGATGTAAGCATAGAAGGATTTATAATTATCTTTGGTTTTTGTTGCCAATTTTATTTCATAGTCTTTTTTTGCATTTTTGATGTCTCTTTTCACCTTTCTTTGAAGGTTCCTGAATCTACTCCAACTTAACTCATTTCTCCTTCCTTTTAGTGTCTTGAACAATTTCTGTTTCTCTCTCCTAAAGCTGGTCTCTGGGCTTCTCACTTCTGGGAGGTCCTTCCTGGTACCACATGACAGGCAGGATGGAAAGAGACTTCCGTAGGATGGCGATACCCTACCACTCGTTTCCTCCAGATGTTAGTTTACTTCCTGCCTGCCTAGTGGTAGGAGCTCTGCAGGACCTCTGTCACAGCAGTGACAGAGCAGAAGACTTTGTCTGTGAGTGTTTGAGCTACTTTTTCTATTTATGGACAACTCAGCAGCGCTAGTCAGTGCTAGTGCAGGGACCCCTGTCTCAGCCTTTCAAGCTGCACAGATGGGCTCCCTGCTTCCTCTCACCTTCCCATGCTTGGTTCCCCCCATTCCGGATTTCAGCCTCAGGGGCTGAGGACCAGTGGAGCAGGAAAGGGGACAGCACCTTGAAAGGAACCTCCCTGAGGGAGCCCAGCAGTCGTTCAGTGCCTCACGCTTTGCCTAGAAGCAGGCAGCCCAAGCTCGACACTCCTCCACCAGGAGCCCCCCCATGACACAGCCAACGGAGATGTTTATCGGGGGCTGGGGCTAGCAGATTAGGGTTATTTCAGCCCAGGGCCATTTGCGAATATCCCTCATCAACCTCCTTGTCAATGAGCCTCTCAGGAATTTTGGCTTGTCGATGGTGTCTCTTCTGTCGACAGCCACTGAAAACGAAGTCTTAGGCTGTTGACATGCCTGCCAGCCAGAGAGCTGCATGGTCTACTGGGGCTTTCCATTGCTGGGAGATTACTTCTGAGCTTTCACGCTCTTTTGCAGGTGGAGAGGTGGGCCATTCAAAGTGGCAAAGGGGACAGAGCATTACGCCATTCATTGAGCATCACCTGATGCAGCTCATCGATGGACCTCTCCAGGGGGCACCTAGATATCAAAGGGACTGGTTTTTCAATCTCAGGACAAATAAAATTAAAATCAAACATTGTGAGCATGTCCTCATCAAAATCAGACTGGCCCCCCCAGAGGCAGAAAATGCCACAAATGAAGAACACCCATGCTGGCCACATTTGCAGGGTCTCTGTGTGTCAAATGTGACAGCACAAGGTCACCAACCTCGCACGAGGCAGATGGGGCATCCGCCACTGAATCTCTGGGTATTCAAAATCAGCCCATGGATCAGGGGCAGTCTTCCACTTCAGAAGGTTTCCGCCACTTGGCTTCAACTCTGTCCCCGGACCTAATAGACAAACTGAACAGGGCCTTCACTCTCAACCCTTCATATTTTGATGTCCTTCAACAGTCCCTGGAGCCTAGGACCCATAGGAAAGCCACCCGCAAGCGCACCCCCTCCCCATCTTCAGATGATGACACTCCCCACTCCTCACATCGTGACAGGAGGAGGAGGAAGAGGGCCAGATTCAGGAGTAGATCCAGATCCAGAGACACCACCCATGGGAAGCACAGATGGGGCAGGTCGCCCTCAGTGTCTGGCTATTCATCTCCAGAGGAGGGGAACTCCCAAACTTGGACTCCAACTTGGACTTCTCCCCAGCCAGAAACTTTGAGTTGGATGACCTAGATTATTTTATTAAACAAGTATCAGATGAGATCCACCTGAGTTCATCCTCTCCAGAACCCAAGCGACCGAAGACAGCTTTCAGGCTTGCGCCGGCTTCAAAGCCAACAACAGCTTTACCCATCCCTCTGACCATAGAGGATCTCTTAAAGGAAGAATGGCAGGGACCAGAGCGTTCCTACCCCATCCCACGCTGCCTAACCAAGCTTCTGAAATTCAACAAGAAACCTTCAAAGAGACAGCTAGACTGTCTCAGGTTCGACCCTCTAATCTCAAACCTCACTAAAAAGATGGTTATCCCAGCAGAGGGTGGAGCCTCCTTGAGGGATCCAGTGGATAGGAAAGTGGACACCTCTCTAAAGAAAGCCTTTCAGTCTACTGCAACCTCTCTCAAGGTGGCTATGGCTAACCTCTTCTCAGCTCGGGCTGCTGTCTCCTGGGCTACTGATCTGGCATTCCAGCTAACTGATGAGCCAGAGAAGACTAGATCAATTTTACAACACCTGCAGCTAATGGGACTAGCTATGGCCTACTTGGCTGACATCTTGGAGGAGGCAGTCAGGTGTGCAGTAAGAGCTATGTTTTACCAGACCTCAGCTTGATGCAACTTATGGCTACAAGCATGGCAGGCAGATGCCTCCTCGAAGATGCATTTGGTAAATGCCCCTTATGAAGAAAGCCTTCTTTTCGGATCAGCTCTAAAGGAGGTGGTCAAGGAATCTGGGGAAATGGCAAAAGTGCGAATGTCACAATCCCGAGGAAGAAACAGGCCCTGGGCTTCAGGATCTAGACAGAATTTTCATGCCCAAAATCAGTCCAGGGGTCAGAATAAGTCAATTCCAGGCAGACGATCCTGGTTCACCTCACACAACCAATGCAGCTTCAGGGGCAGCAGGGGTGGCTCCTGAGATGCTGGAGGCAACTCCAAAAGATCACAATGAGGACTCATGGAACCATCCTCATGTAGCGGGCAGGCTTTTCAGCTTTTTTGAGGAATGATCCACACCACCATGGACAAGTGGGTGCTACATGTAATTCGTGAGGGTTACTTCATCGAGTTCGACTCCAGGCCTCCCCTGCCCCAAATAGTGCCCTCACCAGTCTCAAACAACCAAGTAAAAAGAGCGGCGACCCTGCAAGTGATTACAGATCTTATACAGGCAGCAGTGATTGAACCAGTTCCCGTTCAAGAAGGAACAGAGAATTGTACTCACTATTCTTCATAGTGCCAAAACGCTCAGGAGGGTACCAGCCAGTGTTAGATCTCATGTTTCTAAATGGTTTTGTTCATCACAGAACATTCAAGATGGAGACTCTGCCCTCCATTATCTGGGAAATCCACCAGGGGGAATTTTTGGGGCTCAGTAGATTTACAAGATGCCTATCTGCATATCCACACCTGAAAGGCACACCAGCAATTCCTCAGGTTCAAAGTAGAAGAACACCACTTTCAATTCATGATGCTGCCCTTCGGCCTGTCCACAGCCCTTAGGGTCTTCTCCAAGGTCCTTGTGACAGTGGTTACTTGACTCAGAATGCAATTGATCCAGTTCTTTCCATACCTGGATGACATTCTCATGAAAGTACCACTGTACAATCAAGCAGTCCAGGCAGTGACAGAGTCACTCAGTACCTCTCCTCTCTGGGGTTCATAATCAACCAGAAGAAGAGCTCCCTGCAACCATCACAGTCACTGAATCATCTGGGGGTGAATATCAACACAATCCAGAACAAAGTTTTTCCCCACAGAGTTGAAATTCAAGGAACCGAGGGCACTCATCAGCAAATTCCAAGTGGCCCAATCACTGCCAGCTCACTCATTCATGCAGCTCATAGGGGCGATGGTCTCCTTGGCAGACTCACTCCCCTGGGAGCTAGTCCACATGTGACCTTTCCAGTCAGGCCTTCTCCAGCAATGGTCCCAATCAAGGGGCACAATGGACCAGAGGGATTTGGGTATCTTGCCAGGTAAAGGACTCCCTTACATGGTGGACTCAGCAGGTCAACATCATGAGGGATCTCAAACTGGGGTACCCTCACCAGATGAGGGTCACCACTGATGCCAGCTTCTGAGGCTGGGGGGCACATTCAGAGCAACTCTTGGTACAGGGTAAGTGGTCCCTGGTGGAGTCTCGCTACAGCATCAATGTGCTGGAGATGCGGGCAGTCCACCTGGTGCTGCAGGAGTTCAAGACACATCTATCCAACTGGGACGTTCTCATCCTCATGGACAATCGGACAACAATGGCTTACATCAACTGCCAGGGAGGCACAAAATGCTCTCGGATGCTACAGGAGACTATTCTACTTTTTCAGATGGCGGAGGACAACCTGGGGAGTCTAAGGGCCCATACATCCCAGACCAGGAAAATGTCACAGCAGATTGGCTAAGTTGAAAGGACATCATGCCAGGTGAGTGGGAGCTCAAGGGCAGTGCCTTCCAACTCATCACAGCACGGTGGGGCCACCTGCAGGTAGATCTTTTCGCCTGCTGAAAAAATTGCAAAGTTCTGCAGTTCTGCTTCTCCATCAACTAGGAACAGTTCGATCTTCTGTATGCCATTCCTCCAATTCTGATCTTATCAAGGGTACTGCACAAGATTGCACAACATCAAGAAGAAATGATTCTGGTTTGCCCACGCTGGCCCCACAGATCGTGGTTTCCTCGATTAGTCCATATGTTTCTACATCCTCCTCTGGTGCTCCTAGCAAGCCCAGACCTGCTACATCAGGGACCAGTGCTGCACCCCAGTCCTCATAATCTGTCCCTCTTGGCATGGAGATTGAGTGGGAAACTCTCAAGGAGTTAGGTTTCTCTGCACCAGTCATTGAAATGATGATTCAATCCAGATGGGCCTCGTCCTCCAAGGTTTATTATAGGATGTGGAGAAAATTCCTGGTCTGGTTATGAGCCACCTCTCTACCAGATGACTTGGTGTCTCTGCCTACCATCCTTCAATTCCCTCAGGAGGGTTTTGACAAGGACCTACAACCGGCTACCTTAAGAGTCCAGGTTTCTGCTTTGGGGTGCTCCTGTTGGTGGAGTCAGGGGAATCTTTAGGAGCTCTCCCTCACATTCAATAATTTTTAAGAGCAGCAATGTTTAAGCATCCTCCAATAAAGCCTGTAGTTCCACCTTGGAGGCTCTACCTGGTACTCAAAGCACTCACCAATCCCCTTTTGAGCTCTTAAAGGAGGCTTATTTGCTTCATCTCCCTATGAAAGCTGTCTTTCTTACTGCAATCACCTCAGCCTGCCGCATCAGTGAACTAGAAGCCCTGCCCTCCAAAGAACCTTACACTATCTTTAGTCAGGAGTCAGTGGTTATGCGGACAGATCCTGCCTTTTTACCAAAGGTGATGTCTCCCTTTCACTGCAACCAGCAGTATAGAGCAGTGGTTTAAGGCTCTGAGCCGCAAATCTGGAGACCTGGGTTTGAATCCCACAGCCCCCACTTGCATACTGTGTGACCCTGAGCAAGTCACTTAACTTCCTTGTGCTCCCAGGTTGCACCTGTAAACAAGCTTTCAGCTTAGTGTGTCTCATTTGGTTAAACAATTGGAAAAAAAAGTCTTGAACCTTCCCTCTTTCTGTCCTCATCCCAAGAATGAGAAGGAGAGGGAATTTCACTCACTTGAACCAAGGAGAGCTCTCAAGATTTACATCAAGAGATCTGACTCAGTCCATAAGGCTTCAAGTCTATTTATCCTTTCATCAGGCCTGAATGTGGGTAAGAAAGCATCAAAGAACTCTACTGCTAGGTGGATTCACTCCATCATCTCCATGGCTTACCAGAAGGCTGGGATCGACCTGCTGGGACCAGTACAGGCTCACTCAACCCATGTGATGGCTACATCCTGGGCGGACTTCAGATACACTTCTCCAGCAGACTTATGTAAAGTGACCTCATGGTCATCCATTCATACCTTCACAAAGTTCCTACAAGTTGGATGTTTCCACCTCAGCTGAGGAGTCCTTTGGCCGCAGGGTCCTCCAGGCAGTGGTGGACCCATAAGGGACTATGGACATTCTTCCCACCCAGGAAGTGGAGGGATGTACTGCTTTAGTATATCCCAGAAGTGAGAAGCCCAGAGACCAGCTTTAGGAGAGAGAAACAGAAATTTAAATACCCTTAAATTTTCTTTCTTCGACTGCTGGTGTCCGGGCTCCGGCCCTCCCAGAAAGCTGAAAGTCAGCCTCTGGCTGCAAGTTTCACTAACTTTGTTTTGTTTGTTCCTTAGTTATGTGTTTCCTCAGAGAAAAACTGCTATAGAAGTATTGATGTCTGGAGGAAATGAGTGGGAGGGTATCGCCGTCCTGCAGAAGTCTGTTTCCATCCTGCCTGTTATGTGGTACCAGGAAGGACCTCCCAGAAGCGAGGAGCCTGGAGACAAGCAGTGGGAGAAAGAAAATTTACTGGTATTTAAATTTTTATTTCTTTTTGATCAATTTCTTAATTCTACTGTTTAACCAACATGGTGTTTTAGGTCTTTTATACTTGATTTTTATTGGAACATGCTCTTTTATACAATTATTTAATTTATTTAGGATAACCCATATTTCTGATGTTGTTTTGTTATCAAATTCCTGTCTCCAATTCCACAATGGAAAAATGTGTCTTATAGCTTTGAAATTTGTTTTGTTAAAGCCCTGTATTATAGACTTTTCTGAATTGCATGTGCACATTTCCCTTATGGTAAAAGTCACCATGCAATGGTCACTGTTACCCAATGGCATAATAACTTCACAATGTTGTATATGATCCTTTATATTTGTGAGTATCAAATCTAAGATACTGTCCCCACTTGTTTTTTGAATGACTATTTGTTCTAAGCCCATTGGGTTGAATATATCTATGTAGGTATTTTCTGACTTGCATGAACCCTTTAGGGTATCCCAGTTGATCCCTGGTAGATTGAAGTCCTCTAACAAGATTATCATGTTGGCAGGGTATGGATCTTGTATAACTTGTTGTAAGGCTATATCGTCCTCTCTTTCAATGGATGGAGGCCTATATGCCACACCCAAACTAATTTTGGGTGAGTTACTTAAAGTTATTTTTATCCAAAGCTGTTCCGCTGAATTTGTGGAAACTGACATTTCCTCAGCCTAAAAGTCTTCTGCTATATAAACTGCCACTCCCCCTCCTTTCCTATATTCCCTGGATCTACTAAATAAGTTGAAGCTTCTTATGTGTTGCTCCCAGTTGTCCTTTGTGTCCCAACATGTCTCTGTGATGGCACATGTAACCCCCTTGTTACCCGGGGTTACTAGAATCCCAGTAAGACCTACTGGAAGGCAGAGAAGGCAGCTTGTTAAACTCCAGTTAAATGGGTTTCACACTGTCTCACTCTGTTCTCAGTCTCAGCTGAGACTGAGGGATGACATCACCAATAAAACTATCGCAGCTGCATGAGCCACATTGGAATCTGCAGCAAGGGAGTTGGTTAGAATGTTGGGAAGTTTTGAAGTCAGTCAGTCAGCCAGTGTGAGTCAGTAGAGTGTGAAGTTGGGAGCTTGCTGAGAAAGCAGCTCAGTGAAGGCTCTAGGAGCCTCAGCTCTGTCAGAGGGCTACTTTTAGTTTAAAAGAGTGTGTGTCTCCACCTTAAAGAGAGACACAGAAAATAATTGAAGTGGTGGAGACTGCTGTTTCTGGGTATCAGTGCCCCCTTCCTTCGGGGGGGGCAGTAAAGGGTTCCCTACAGATTCCTGGAGCAACCCCCTAGTACTGCTTGTGAAGGAAAAGCTGCCTGTTTATTCCAGAGTTTATTTGGGAGAACAAGAAGATTTGTGAGTCACCTGTGGGGCACCTGCAATGTGAGGGTGAGTGTCTGCTCTTGCTAAAAGGGCCTATGTTCTTCACCCTGGGACTTGTGTGACAATGTGGGGATTGAGCTACTAAATATTGAGAAGTCTAGAGTAATGGGCTAAGCAAACTAAAAGTAGGTTCAATTCCAGAGCTTGTTAGGATGCAAATGATATGTAGAGGAGATGTGACAGACGTCTACCCAGAATCTACATTTGAAAGTTCAGTAAAGGAATTGTTCAGTTTCCAGAGAAATGGCCAGGTATGGGCTGTGGGAGCTGGAGGTGGGTAGCCCCCCATCTTTAGTGACCAGGTCCACCTCTACGGATTTCTTCTGTGGATTTCTACTTTACTTCAGGCACTTGGCCAGTGATGAGGGAAGTACCCAGACATGGGATTGTAAGGAAAATTCTCTCTAGGAGTCAAAGACTCTAGTGTGGTTTGGGAAGCCACAACAGGATAATTGATTCATTCCTCAAATGGACCGCGGATCAAGTGGCCGTCGGGGAAGTCGGGCCAGTGGGGAAAACCCAAGTAGTGTACAAGTCGGGCTGTGTACCCAAAGCTGCATGCAAGTCCGGGCTGTGTGCCTAGTGGGTTTAGAGCGTGAGGGCTGGAAATAGTGATAAAGTGTTCTGTTTTCTCTAATCTGCATTACCAGGAAATGTAGCCCCATCGGGGTCCGTCTATGCTTTGTTTGTTCAGCTTGGTTGTGAATAAAAGCCACACTGAAGAATCCCATGCCTGGTTCTGGACATTACAGTTATTGCTTCCTGTGTTTGGATTTATTTGGGTGCCCCTGTGCAGAGTAGCCAAACCTAGGTCCCCTGTGCTGAGTAACCTCATCCTCCAAACCCAGTCCCCACCAGGTACTGCTGTCAGCTTCAACAGCATGCCACCTGTCATTTTGCCAAAAAGGCAGGGGTGAGGGGTTGCAAAAATAGAGGCACCGCTTTGTATTTTGTTCTGGGAGGAAGGTGCTCAGGCAAGGGGGCTAGTGTTTTGGCTATCTGGCAGTGGGTAGCCCAAAAAGCTGAAGCAATTTACCGAGTGTGTTGAAGTGTGCTGTGGATCTTGTGCTGCTGTTTAACATTGCCAACTGTTTACTAAGGAGCAGTAAAGCCAAAGAGTGTGCCCTTGTCCTGCATCAAATTGTTTACAGTGTTTTTGCCTGCTTTAAAAATGAACTGTGGTAAAGAAAAGTGTGGAAGACTAGAGGTAGCAACAGGAAAATTGTGCCCTGGACGTTTGAAATGCTTTTAAAATGAACTGTGGTAAAGAAAAGTGTGGAAGACTAGGGGTAGCAACAGGAATATTGTGCCCTGGGCATTGGAAATGCTTTCTGAAAGAATTGAGAGACTTGCAGGAGTAAATGGCTATGTTAAATGGCTGGAATGGGCTCCCGCTGTGGAGTCAGTTGGTAAAGAAAAAAAGTTGCATTCTGCAGTTTAAATTTGCCTGCTCGATGATCGCCGTGTGGAGAAGAGCCCTCGCAAGGAAGAAGAGGCTCATTTGCATGGTGTCGTGTGATTGGTCAGGCTGCAATTAGTCCCGGCCCTCAGCCAGCTCTACAGTGACTGCCCCAGCATTCGAGAGGGAGTGTGAGTGGAGTGCGTGTACTGGCTAGTGGAGGAGCATCGCAGAGTGTTAAAATCACTGTAAACATTGTAAAAATAGACTTTCTAGTTTAAAATCGGGTTCAACCTGCTAATCGATCGTCGGAATTGCAAGTCTGGTGGTCAAGAATACGATCGGCAGGACTGCCCACCCATTTCTGTTCTGAGGCCTCCAAGAACTGGCTGCAGGCCGTTTTTCCCCATCGCAGCAAACTGCTACTGATAACAGTAAGTAACAACCTAAAAACTGCTCAAACAGTGATTTTCTGCCCTATGCCATATAAATGTGTGTACCGCAATGTAGTCGCTTTGCAAGTAACGACTGTGTCAAGACCTGCCAGCAAGTGCAAGTCTGTTAAGCCATTGACTGTGTGCATAGTAATGAATTCAGCCTCAGTTTAAAGTTTGAAGCCAGAGAGAGACTGTGGATTGTAGCCAATGTGCAGCACTAGTTATACAGGCAATCCTGTGCTAAAAAACCTGAAGCTTTAAGGGACTGTGAATCAAATAAATGTTTCCAGCAAGTAAAAAGTCCATGGAAATTCCTGTAAATGTGTTTAAAGTAAGAACAGAGCAAGTTGTGCAGTTTGAGCAAAAGTTATCAGTAGTTTGTGTAAAGCGGGTGCGCAGTGGCTTGACCCAGATTCTGAATGTTGATGCACAGGAGTGCTGCCGCTGCCATTACAGGGTGGGGTAGTAAAGTAAACACAGCAGCAGAGGAGCCATTTTACAACTAAAGATATGTTCAGTAAAGTGGGACTTTCAGTTACAGTGAACTTTTATTTGTTTTTCTGCAGTTATGGCCTCAGGACCATCTCGTTACCCCGGATCATGCCCAGGTTGCAGTAACAGCAGCGGTAAATAGACTGAGGGATATTGAAAAGTGGTGCTATGGAGGGCAACTGCCTCCTCATGTGGCGGTTCCTGGATATCCAGTGCATGTATGTCAAATATGCTTGAGAGCTGGAAGGGACGTCTTCATGATTCCTCACTGTGCTGGATGCCTAGAAAAATATGGCTTGTATAAAGTGCCTCAAATCCGGTTGGCTCCCACATGGAAAAGGTTCAGGAATCTGCAGTTGGAAGCACACAGCACCAGGCAAAGCCTGTGGAGGAAGGCCCCTCGGGGGAGTGTGGTACAAAGTTAGAGGGTGCAGAGTTAGAGACAGAACCCAAAGTTGAAGTTTTGGATGCTGGATCCCAGAAGGAAAGTTCAGATAAAGCAATCAATAGACCCCGGGGGGGGGGGCCTAGCCCAAGTCTCTTAGGCGAAGATGAGATGCGGGAGGCCTTTGAGTGGGAGGTGTTGACCTCCACGCCTAGTGATGAGTGGATAGTCTCAGGAGTGAGGACGACTGCTAACTCCTGGGCTCAGATCCTCAGTGAAGAGGAAGATGAGGGGGAACCTATGTGGCCTTGTGAAAAAGGAACGGGTACACAGCCTCAAGATCTTGTCTCGGAGGAATGCATGGAAGAAAGTGGTGGTGCCATTGCCCTGGCTTCGCAAGAGGAAGAAGTCAGGGATCCATTTCTAATTTCTTTAAGGATGCGCAGCTGGCAGAACCAGGACTGGCCACCCCCAAGCCAGGCCAGCGGTCTCAGATTGACCAAAGCAAATAAAGAGGGGAGACTGATTCATAGAAAGGCAAATGAGATCTATGGTATGACCTTTCCTATCTTTCCTTGGAAAGTCTGGGAGGATACTGAGAACAGCAGGAAATCCTGGATCTGGGACGAAGCAATGAAAAGTGTGCATCTTGGGGACAACAAGCATGTAAAGAACAGACTGTTTCATGAGAAATATACCCAGTAGAAGAGAGGCAGGACACTGTTTATAGACAGAGTGAGAATAGTGGATGGAGAGGGACGTGAAATCTCCCACTGTGTGAATTATGTGTACCCAGATGGGGTAATAATTCAAGCTCCTGACCCCCGGTACTATTGTCCTCAGTGCAAGGACCTCCTAGCAAATGTGCCCGTGCCTACAAAATGGAAAGCCGAGCAGTGGTAGTCAATACTGCCACACCAGACTGTGAAGTGCCTTTATTGATCCTCCAATATGGACATCCAGAACTCAGGTGCCCCACATTCATCAGTCTACTGTGTACTGGCCTTTCCAGAAACCATCGACTGGACCACCAGATGACTTCAGATCCAGAGAGGACACCATCCCAGCTGTATCCTGTTCATCGCCTGGTAATCGGATGACGTCGGACCAGCTGTTTTCTTTTTGTTCCTGTTCTAAGGTTCCATCTCCAGAGATGACATCAACCCAGCAGTTCCCAGATGTGCCTTCCTGTGGTTCCCAGAAGATGTCCGCCCAGCTGTATCAGAAGAAATGCTGCCAGGGAGAGTCTTCATCAGAGGTGCAGGTCGGTCCCAAAATTTCCATTCTACAAGTGGCTGGTAAATCCAAACTTTTCTATCTTTGTGACATTGCAGTACACACCCTACACTAGTAGACTTCAAAATGTGTGAACTGTCCACAAAGACTCTGCCCTTCGGGACTTTGGCCTGTTAGAACTGTGCTTCACCGGGCTCCGGCCCAGGAGAGACTCTTTATTGGACTAGCCTTCGGGCACTGTGGTCACTAGTTGGGACTTTTAGGGTACTCCATCCCCCCAAATGTGTATTGTAAATAATGTCATAGTTTTCTAATGTATATACTGTTTTTCTACCTTTTTCTAAAAAAATATTTTTGGGATTCTTTAGTGTTTTGATGGTAGGGGTCTAGGTAGACTGTGTATGCAGATTAGGAGGTGTGTTGTCTTTCTTTTTCTTACAGGTGTTCCTGGGAAGACAAAAGAGAAGACAAGAAGAGAAGGAGGGGCTCATCGGAGTTCCTCATCAGTGCTTTAGTGTGTAGAAATTTAAAGTGCTGTGGTGTTGTTATGGTTGTTATTACTGTATTAACCATTTCCTTCCACAGGTGTGGTTGTGGGGGTTGGGAGAAGATAGTAACATGTTATAAAATGTGTATTTTAATGGTGTGTGGTTGCAGGTTGCCCAAGGTCGGAGAGGTCCCCGGGTTGTTTTTGTTTTGGGGGTATTAGGTTAGAAGCAGATAAGTTTTCCCTAGATGGTTAGGGGGATAGACAGGCTGTGGTCCTGACCTGCAGTACGGACCGCAGTGCTGATCTATGAGGGCTATGCTCTGGATGGTTCTACCAGAGCAACTAGGTGTCCTTAGTAAGTGGATAGTGTAGAGGCTGATATGTCAGCTCAAGGCCTCTAGGCCCTTAGTGTTGCCTGCCTGTGCTTGTACATGGTAGGAGGGAGCCTGATCACCCCCCCTCCGCAGGTAGCACATAGGGTGGGATGGCCTAAGGTTGGTAACAATGACTGCGGACAGTCATTTTCCTGGTCAAGGGTGAGTGTAACCCCCTTGTTACCCGGGGTTACTAGCATCCCAGTAAGACCTAGTGGTAGGCAGGGAAGGCAGCTTGCGAAACTCCAGTTAAATGGATTTCACACTGTCTCACTCTGTTCTCAGTCTCAGCTGAGACTGAGGGATGACATCACCAATAGAACTATCGCAGCTGCATGAGCCACATTGGAATCTGCAGCAAGCAAGTTGGTTAGAACGTTGGGAAGTTTTGAAGTCAGTCAGTCAGTCAGTGTGAGTCAGTGGAGTGTGAAGTTGGGAGCTTGCTGAGAAAGCAGCTCAGTGAAGGCTCTAGGAGCATCAGCCCTGTCAGAGGGCTACTTTTAGTTTAAAAGGGTGTGTGTCTCCACCTTAAAGAGAGACACAGAAGATAATTGAAGTGGTGGAGACCGCTGTTTCTGGATCTCAGTGCCCCCTCCCTTTGGGGGGGCAGGAAAGGGTTCCCTGCAGATTCCTGGGGCAACCCCCTAGTACTGCTTGTGAAGGAAAAGCTGCCTGTTTATTCCAGAGTTTATTTGGGAGAACAAGAAGATTTGTGAGTCGCCTGTGGGGCACCTGCAACATGAGGGTGAGTGTCTGCTCTTGCTAAAAGGGCCTATGTTCTTCACCCTGGGACTTGTGTGACAATGTGGGGATTGAACTACTAAATATTGGGAAGTCTAGAGTAATGGGCTAAGCAAACTAAAAGTAGGTTCAATTCCAGAGCTTGTTCGGATGCAAATGATATGTAGAGGAGATGTGACAGACGTCTACCCAGAATCTACATTTGAAAGTTCAGTAAAGGAATTGTTCAGTTTCCAGAGAAATGGCTGGGTATGGGCTGTGGGAGCTGGAGGTGGGTGGCCCCCCATCTTTAGTGACCAGGTCCACCTCTACAGATTTCTTCTGTGGATTTCTACTTTACCTCAGGCACTTGGCCAGTGATGAGGGAAGTACCCAGACATGGAATTGTAAGGAAAATTCTCTCTAGGAGTTGAAGACTCTAGTGTGGTTTGGGGAGCCACAACAGGATAATTGGTTCATTCCTCAAATGGACCGCAGATCAAGTGGCTGGCGGGGGAGCCGGGCCAGTGGGGAAAACCCAAGTAGTGTACAAGTCGGGCTGTGTACCCAAAGCTGCATGCAAGTCCGGGCTGTGTGCCTGGTGGGTTTAGAGCGTGAGGGCTGGAAATAGTGATAAAGTGTTCTGTTGTCTCTAATCTGCATTACCAGGAAATGTAGTCCCATCGGGGTCCGTCTATGCTTTGTTTGTTCAGCTTGGATGTGAATAAAAGCCACATTGAAGAATCCCATTCCTGGTTCTGGACATTACAGTTATTGCTTCCTGTGTTTGGATTTACTTGGGTGCCCCTGTGCAGAGTAGCCAAACCTAGGTCCCCTGTGCCGAGTAACCTCATCCTCCCCGAACCCAGTCCCTACCAGGTACTGCTGTCAGCTTCAACAGCATGCCACCTGTCGTTTTGCCAAAAAAGCAGGGGTGAGGGGTTACACACATATTTTAATGTTTTGGGATTCAATAATAAATTTTAGCTCATCAAACTAGTTGTTCAGACTTCTAGCATTTACAAGTAAGCTTTTCCACCCTGATGTTTTTACATGTTGATCTATCAGGGGTTTCATTAATGATGGAATTTCTTTTACCACCCTTGCCCCCCAACTTAAAAATGTAAATGATTATTTATGTACTCGTTGAAGCGGCGGGCCAAAATTCGAGGAAACCATTTTATTCAGGTATAGTTCATCTTGTTTTATAAGACTATCATCCCTAAAAGTGCCCCAGTTGTCAATGAATGTGTATCCTTTCAATAAACACCATTTTTTTCAGGCAGTTGTTTAACATACTAATCTCTCTATTCTTTTTGTAGTACCTTCCTCTTACAGGCATTATTCCTAAAATAATGATGTCAACACCTCTAGCTCCTATTTCTGAGGTCACTGCATCATAATCTTCATAAATGTGCGTGAGATTTCTGTTCCCTACAACATTTACCCCTGCATACAGGAGTACCAGTGGTTGGTTTGTGTTTTCCATCAGGCCATTTAACATCCTTCTGATGTCACTTATTTTTGCACGGGGTAAGGTGCTCACTGTTGTATACTCATTTCTGACTTTACACACTTCTCTGTTGATAACCCTGGTTGTCGAGTCCCCAATAAGTAGTATATCCCTTTGGTAGATAGCCATTTTGGCGGTAGATGGCTCAGTGTGTACGTTAATCCCCTCCATATTTGTTTGTACAGTTTCCCTTATTATCTTAGTTTTAGTTGTGTTGTCTTCATTTGCTTTCTGTACAAAGTTTTGCTTCCTTTCTTGCTCTGTTATTCATCCGTCTAGTTCGTATGAATAGCTCTTCATTTTTTAAAGGTCCAATTTCACTATTTTGTCTTTATCTATAGCTACCTTATTTGATCCTGGATAGGATATGAATTCTTCTGCTTGCTTTACCATATTTTCATGCTTTTTAAGTTGCCTTTCTACAGTACTTAGGTATTCTTGTGAGCTCCTTGCCCATTACTGTTCCTGATCCTCCAACAACATAAATCTGTTTTGCAGTTCTGCTGGGGTGCTGTTATAGAACTGCCCTCCCCTCCTTTTTACGAACCTTAATTGAACCATACGTCAATCCTCTAGTTACTGTTCCTGCTGTGCAACTATTATGCCTTTTAATATGTTTTCATCCTGTACATTTGATGTTGACACTGAAGCAACTAGAACTGGGGCCTGACATAAAGTGTCTGAGGCCTTATCAATAAATTCTTCCAACAGACTTATCTCAGCTTGTGTGTTCAGTCATTTCAGTAACCCATCTATAGCTTTTCTTTTGCTCTCACTTTGAAACTGTACTACACTCCCCTTCTCTAAGCTACCCCCCTGCACTCTCTCTACCGCTCTACCATGTTTGCTACAAGCCTCTGCAGTTTCACCCACCATTTTATTCTCTCAGCTCCCCCGTCCCTCCTTTTGGATGGCGCCTGACAAACTGTGCCAACTAACTTGCTCTCTTTTGTTTAGTCCTTAACCCTGCCCACCATTTAAGTATCCCTTTTGTTTTTTTTCAGGCCTTTCCATCCCCCCGCTGCTATCTCTGGTACTGCCTTTTTGCCACCCCTGCTATCCTCTTTACTAATCCTCTCCCTCTCTCTTCCCACAGCTTCTGAAGCCCCTGACTCAGGCTTAACTCCACCTAGGCAAGGCGGCTGTATTGCATCACTGCCACCCGCCTTGGAAACCACAGAATCCCCACTGCTAGGTATGGTCCCAGCTTCTTGGATTTCAATTTTCGACATTCACAAGCCTGGATGCTCCTGATTGGCTGCATCTCACAAATCAGCTCCTCTGATTGGTCCGGCTGAAAGCCAGCCTATTAGCTCCTATTTCTTTAACTTTCTCCAATTGTCTCTTTGCTCCGTTTTGCTTTGGTTAACCTAATTTTATTCTCACCTGCCCTCCACGGCCTCTATTAAATACCCCCAATTCCTGCCCACAACCTTTTACCTCCTTGCCATTTTCACTCCCTCTCACTCACTCCCTAATTCTTAAAGGGCCTCTACAACCTCAGCGACTCACTTTACCAATTGACTGGCTTAAACCAGCAATGTTGTCTGCAAACCTATTTCTGGGCCTACTCTCATTTCTGTGCTTACTACCCTGCAATGGCACATTAGGGGAACAACCACACTGCCTGACTGAACCCTAGATAACTAAAAAAAACAGTCTTACCCCCTCCTGAGACACACAATCTCCGGGTGCTCCACCGACTCACTAGCTATAATTATTTGTTCACTAGCCCCACTTTATTTATTACCTACTACCTACACCACACCAGGGGAAAACTGTCAAAGGAAAAGCTAGGCTCACACCAAAGATTTCACCTCAAGGCCTTTCTCAAATGTCTAATTCTGCTGTTGCTGCTAATCTCAGGCAATATACACCCAAATCCTGGTCCTCCACAGCTGGCATCAATGAAATCCAACAGCTCTGCTACACTCTCCCTGGCAAGCATCAATATCTGCAGCCTACTTCCAAAACTAGATTCCTTCTCCGCCTGGATCACCCAGCACGACCCCAACATACTATCTATAGCTCAGACGTGACTGTCCCCTAAAATTCCCGACTCCGCCATATCCTTACCCAGCTATGCAGTTTTCATGCAAGACCGACTTACTAAGAAAGGAGGAGGTTGCACTCTCTACTTAAAAGAGTCACTCAAGGGCCATGCCATCGCCCTACCCAGCCATGGGAACGATTTTCAGTTACTAGCCATCAAGGTACTACTTGGTGCTCACAATAAAGCACTGACCATTGCCTCCATGTACGTCCCACCCAAACTGGCTAATCAGTGTCTTCCCTCCTTCCTTGACTGCATCAACCTCCTTGGTTGTAACACTGAAGTTATTGCACTGGGGGATTTTAATGTCAACTGGTTGGCCCCCAGTGTGAACTACTACAAAGATGCCCTTGCAGCTGCCAACCTGGTTCAAATAGTACAGACACCTACCAGGACTAACTACAGGATGGGGACCTCCACCTTCCTGGATTGAACACTTACCAACCAGCCTGATCATATCTCCAAAACTAAAGTACTTCCTGACACTATTAGTGATCATTCCCTTATCCCTCTGGACAAATAAATTTAGCAACCACCCCCAAAAAAAATTTACAGTCGGCAGAGTCGTACTACCTGGTCGCCTAGGCCCCCTTAAAGAGCACCTTCGAGCACTTGACTGGTCTCCAGTTGACACTGCCCAGGACATGGACTCAGCCCTTGAATTCTTTATCACATCATTCAACTCAGCATGTGATGTTCATGCCTCACCCAAAAAGCGTAAGATCAGGGGTACTATTAATCCATGGCTGCCTCATAACCTCCTCAAACAGATGAAATCCTGAGACCTGCTCTGGTACCGTGCAAAGGCTACAAACACCCCAGCGGACACTCAGTCCTACAAAACAGTATGGAATGCCTGCACATGAGCCAAATACTATAGGAACGCGCTTGCTAGCTCCTGGAAAGATGGAAGGAAGTTTTGGGATGACCTCTCTGAGGTTACTGGGAAATGCCCAAAAGTAACTCCCACAATGCTCAACATTAATGGTGCTATCATCCTTGATAAAGAAACCATTGCCAACACCTTTAACACCACTTTTACTGACCTTAGTCATGTGCTCCCACCCAACTTCTTTTTTTTTTTATTTTCTATTTATACTCCTTCCTTCCCACAGCACTCCCCTCTCTTTGGGAGACACCTATGGCCGTTCTAGTCCCTACCTCCTACCTGTATCCCGTGGTGGTCCGTCCTCCATGTAGCTTTGGCTAATCCCCCCGGTGGGGACAAGATAGAGAGGCAAGCACCCCAAAATCCTTGTCTCGTCAGGACGCTGGTCACTGGGGCAGGTAGGGGTGTTGGGGATTGGGGCCTGGTGCTCCATCTACGCAGGAGTGCCATGGGGTATTTCCGATGTTCCTCAGGAGTGGCCTCTGCCCTGACATCAAGGCGTATCCACCAATGTCTGCCACTTCCCAACCCCTTGTGTGCGCTCCTGTCTGCTTTGCTTCCGCCAGAGGCTAGTCAGGCACCGAGCGTGTGTCCACCCTCCCTCCCAGGAGAGAAGAGCTGTCCTCGGACACTCAATCCTCTCCTTCCCCTGCTGACCCCTGACATCCTGGGCTCACTCCCGAACCTGGGTTGCTGGTGTGGAGCGAGGTGTGGCATCCACCACCTCAACCCTCAGTGCCACCGGGCCGGGACCCACCCAATTTCTTTGACCCAGCTCCAGATCCTACTCATCCAGTCAGGCAGCATGGAACTCAGCAAAGACCCTCATTTTATTTTAAGGCAATCTCAGAAGGTCTTGCCAAAAAGCACCTGGTCAAAGTGCTTGGGAAGACCAGACACACTGGTGACGCCCTTGATTTAAAACTCATTGCCCTCACTATTGATGAAATCCTGCCACCCCTAACTAGAATTCTTAACCGCTCCCTTATGCTCTCACAATTCCCATGTAAATAGATGTCTGCCATGGTGACCCCTATCCACAAAAGTGGTGATGTGACTCTCCCAAGCAACTACAGACCAATCTCCATATTACCCCCTCTCTCCAAGGCACTGGAAAGGATAGTTGCTGATCAACTCGTTGACTGTCTAGACAAATATGACCTCCTGAGTCCACAGCAACACAGTTTTTGCAAAGGACACAGCACAACCACAGCACTCTTAGATTTCACCTTACATTCATCAGGCCCTAGATCAAAGCCTCTTGGTTGGTGCCACCTTTATTGACCTGACAAAGGCGTTTGCACCGTCAACCACTCCCTACTCACCAGTCAACTATCATCTCTAGGACTTTCACCTGATGCCAACCGCTGGTTCCAGAGCTATCTTAATGACCGTTCCCAGCAGGTCAAAATCAGAGAAACCATCTCAACCTTCTGCCCAGTCTGATCAGGTTTCCCCCATGATCTATCCTCAGCCCCTTACTGTTTAGCATCTTTGTGAATGGGCTCCCTGCTGCATGCCACGACAAAATTCTTCTGTATGCTGACGATGTCATCATTTTCACAAGCCACTCGGACATCCATCTCCTTCAGCAACAACTGCAGCGTAACTTTGCAGATATTGAATCCTAGTTCAGGTCACACAAACTCATCTTATACTACTCTAAAACCATATCTATGCTGTTTCATGACACCCATAGCGAAAACAAACTCCAGCAACTACTTCTTAAAAATAGTGTAGGCACCCCTTTGGAACAGGTTGACCATTTCAAATACCTCGGGGTGACCCTTGACTGCACTCTAAGGTACACCACGCATATTCATAACATCACTAAAACTGTTAATGCCCACATTGGACTACTATATAGACACCGGCACTGCTTGACAACCGAAGCACTGAAGCTTGCGATTCAGAGCTCGGTTGCCTCGCTTATTGACTATGGCCTCATAATCTATGGATCTACTTCAAATACTGCCCTCTGGCACCTAGCTCTAGCCCTGAACAAGTCCTGTCAGCTCCTCACCTCAGCTGCATGGCTCACGCACACATGTGGCCTATACAAACAGGCCAACTGGCTACAGCTATCTGGTAGAATTAAATACCAGACCTGCATTCTTTCAAAGAAGGCATTGTTGGGCCTCATGCCCCCTGGTGTTCAGTCTGTTCTGCCCCTGCATTGCCCTACCCGCCCAACCAGGAGCTCTGTAAGCCAAGCCTTTTCTGTCCCCCACTGCTGGACATCGCAAGGGCAGTGCTCTTTCTATTTTAGGGCCCCCAATTAGTACAATTCACTACCTATGGATATTGTCAACTCCTCGAATTTCAGTCTCTTCAAGCACAATCTTCATCAGCATTTGGTAGCCAGTTTCAGCTGTGACTGCTCCTTTTAAATTCACTCGGCCTACTACTAGGCCTTCACTGAAATGTCAGTTTTGTCACTCTCCCCCTCAATCCTCTCACTCCCATATATGATATCCCATATCTCATTCCTTGCTATCCTCTCCCCATTTCCTCTCACTTCCTTTTCCCTTCCCCTTCCTCCTCCTTCTCTCATCCCACCCCCACTACACACACCCCTTTCCTCCTTCCACCCCTGAATCCTCCCTCCTATCCCTTAGTCCTCATCTTTAAGCACCTCTGTTCCTCCTCTTTTATATGCTCTATGTGAGCTCATTTTCTCTGTAACTGCTACAGGACTTTTGGTTTACTATGTACTTCTCCTTGTTGCATCCAGTACCTAATTTCCCAGTTGACACCTGACAAAGCCTTTGGCAGCTTATGTGCTGTTTCCTTCTGCAATATTTATCTGTGACTTTCAGTTGCTTGTTGTGTCATATATTGTAATGCCTACCTGTTGTTTAATTGCCTGTTCTTGTTATAACTTGTTCAGTTTCTATGACGTGGAACCTTTGTAAAAGAGTCTCTTGGCTCAAAGGTGTATCCGAAACTTAAATAAAATTAAAAATTAAAAAATACATTTCCTCGGATAGTGTAATTATCAACGAGCATGTATCATACTTGAACCCCTGTATTGGAATATCTCTTGTGAACATTAAGCAGTTAGTGCATTGCCTAAATGTGTCACTATACATGTTGGATGTAGTATTTATAGCCTGTTTGTCCATGCTCACTGTGCCCCCTGGTGTCAAGTTGTCACTATTTGTTTGCATTGATTGATATGTCCATACCTTCCAATAACATAGTATCCACCACTTGTCCCAGTATTTGTTGTATGATACTAGCTTAGCTTGTGTCCTACCTGATAATAGTGTGGTAAAGTTTCTGGGCCATGTCCACGCCTTTATGCCTGACACAGACCTGGCTACCAAACGGCATGTCTTGTGCACATCTCCCACCTACGCCACCAGCTTGCCCCCACTCATAGTCGGGTTTGTATATGTGCTGATCCCGACTAAGTTACTCAAGGGTCACGGCACCAACACTATTCTATACAGTGCTATATCACTTCTTTCATTTGATTCCTGAAAACCTCATCATTTAACAGGCCTGCATTTAATCTCCATAAACCTTTGTGATGTATGGACCCCAGGTCTACCACTATACCCACTACAGAAACTGGACTTACAGTATATCATGGTCCTTGATAGTGTGGGCTCCCTGCGTCTGCATGTAAAAGTGATGTAGCTTCAAATAGCTATTGTTTTGGGAGGAGTAAAAGGTGTAATTTTGCTCTGTCAGATGATCAAGTCTCCAAGGGTCTACAAATCCTCCCTCCACTACCAGGTCTGCCAAGGTTTGGGATGCTTTCGTGTTCTCCCTAGGGGCCCCAGGATCTATCCAACTCTAAATTTTCCATGCAGTTCCAGCCTCCTATGCAAAAAATTTGCCCCTCTGGTAGCTGTGCTACTTTATCAAACCTCCTTTTAAAGAAATCTCCTGTAGCTGGGGAAGGTCCATAAGCTGAGATAAAATGGAGTGTTCAACCTCCTATAGTGCCTGAGGCAATAGCAAATCTTTATGAGAATTCTGTGTAAGTGTGAGTAGTTTGCAAGGCTAGTCCCTGCCTGATCAAGATCACTACTCCTGCTTTCTTTTCATTAGGATAGGAGTCAGCCACCACTGTGCCTACCCAACTCATTCCTAAGTCTTCGGCAGGAGTCCTATATTACATTTTAGTTTATTCTGTTCCTGCAGGATTCTCACCCTCTTATTTATTTATTTATTGAATTTTGATGACCGGGTTGGCCCACTGGGCCCCGAAGGTCCATTTTTCAGGGGCAACCCGGGGAACAGAAGCAATACAATACCTACAATCAGGTGATCCAGAAGCAATACAATACATACAGTCAGGTGATACAGGGCTACAAGAAGTAGACAAGATAATGAGGATAACAGTACAGGCAATTATTCAAATCATAGACCATAAATGCAACACTTGAAAGATTTAAGGATTTAAGGCATGATTTAATGTAGGTTAAGGTGAGAAGAGAGGAGGGATGGGGGTTGTGATTAGGATCGAGGGTGATTATCCCATACCCTTGCAGTGACATGAGCTTGTCCTGAGCAAATGGGACTTAAGCTTAGTGCAAAAGATTGGTAGCGAGGGGGCTTCCTGTACTAGAGGTGGGAGAGTGTTCCACAGTTTAGGGGCTGTGAGAGCAAAGGAATTGCCTCCCTTGTGAGTCTTGATTCTGGGGATTACCAGTAGGGACCGACCCGAGGTCCTGAGCATTCGAGGGTTAGGCTTAGCCATGATTATTCCTGTTAAGCTTGGTGGGGCCACGAGGCTCTGCAATTTGAATGCATGGCAGAGCAGGGGATACTGTAGACAAGTCCCGAAAGAAGGCCATTGCAGCTTGGCTAGTGAGATGCAGGGGTGGCTTCTTGGTTGACACATTGTCGCAAACCTCACAACCTTGTTGTACAGGACCTGAAGCCTGCTAACCTTGACCTTTTGCCATGCCTTGGTTTACCAGGGCAGCATAGGTTAATGTGGGTTGGAGAGCACTGGAGGCGATTGCAAGTCTAGCCTGTGGGATAAGTTGTTTTTTTAGCCTCTACACTTGACCACATTATTAACACCTTTGACATTTACAGAATATATTCTAAGTGATCCCATTTGGATCATGAAGAAAAATACCACAGTGATAACCAACCCATGTTCAAAGTATTTTCCACACTGTTGATGTCTCAACTTCATGAAGCCAGCCCAAGTAACATTTAAACAGCAACATTCACAAACCAGTTCAAAACAGTAAAAAAGAAGAATTATGATGATATGGGGTATTAGCAGGCATACACACTGTATGCAGCAGAGTACAGTAAAAAATCAGGCAGGGGCAACAGAAAAGAGGAAAGCAAGGACATTGTGAGTCACATTGTGTCTATGTCATGCTGAGCCCTTTTCCATTTGTTGTTCGCTATGGGGCACAGATGCCACCAGCCAAATACATAAACAAGAGCAACTTTCTCTGCAGGCAGTAAAACATAGGAAGGAGGATTACAGGAGGAAACTGATTACTTGAACTCAGACATGGCAAGGGGGGCAGGGGGCAATGGTGTGGCATGGCAGCACATATTTTGGTTTATGTTAACATAATGGGGGGGGGTTGCAACAGTGCATCAGTTTTGAGTACAAGTTTAAAATTCCTGGCTACACCCCTGATGATCGCATATTTTGGTCTTGCCCTTTGCCTTCTTTATATTGGAAAGATATCACACTTAAATTTGAACAGCTGCCCCTGCTGAAAGACCTGAACTGCCCCAATATGATGCTTCTGCGTATTCCTCCACAGGGCCTCCATATCTTACCCCATTCAATGGTCTATCTGTATACTACAGCAGCAAAAAAAACAATAACTGGAAGGTGGATGACATCCTTTCCTCCCTGTAAGGGCTCTTGGCAGAAGATTGTTAATGAAATTTGCAAAATGGAATGTATTACTGCATATGTACAAGACAAACTGACCAGATTTCATAGGAGATGGCAAGGGTGGGTAATTTTTATAATGTCTCAAAATAATTATTTTGTTCCCTAGTGTCTGCACTGGGCTACATTTCACTTATGTTAATTATTCTTTGCAAAAAATTCCATTAATGCACCATTTAGGGTTAAGACTACAGTGACAAAAGTAGGGAAATGTGACCCTAAAACCCTGCCCCCACCCCTGAAGTGAATCAAGGGTGGAGTCTTCCTTGGCACTGTCAACCCTAAAGCTCACCCCACTGCAGTAGCAAGAAAGCTCAGCTGTGATCAACACAGGTGTATATGTTTCAGAAGTGTATAGAATGGGGTGAGCTTTAGGGTTGACAACGCCAAGGAAGACTTCACCCCTGGTTTGCTTCGGGGTGGGGGTGAGGGTTTAGGGTTGGAAACCCTAAAATCACATTTTCTTACTTTTTTCACTGTAGTCTTAACCCTAAATGGTGCATTAACGGAGTCTTTGGCTAAGAATGTCCTTACTTTTTGAGACAGTATAATCATAGATGCAGACATGTATGTTGCTGTGAAGGACCCTGCATTTGCATTTGTAGCAAAACAGCAACCAAATTGTCAGCATAGCCTTTTTATTACCCCACATTATGAAACCCATACTGAGAATTTTCACGTCCCCCCCAAAATGTCATTCTGTGGCATGGAAATGTCATTACACGCTACAGGTGTGAAGACACATTTTTGTCAGGATCTGAAAAATGACACCTGTCACATTCATCAGATGGTGTAAAAAACTGGCTGTGTAGAAACATTTGTGGTCAAAATATGTAAAATTAGTAAAGTTATGAGCGAGCATAGCAAACTTTCAACATATGTGCAGGACCTTGCCATTTTTACTTATTTTGACCCTAAATTTTCAGCATAGCCTTTTTATGATCCCACCTCATGAACAGGGGTGGTGAATATTTTTAAATCCCACCCAAAAGGTGATTTCATTAAGCAATTGCAAAATCGCTTTTCAAGGCTGGTTTGCATAATTCCACATTCATTGTTCATGAGGCAAGGCATCAAAAAGGCCATGTTGAAAATTTGGTGTCAAAATATGCAAAAATGGTAAAGTTAGGCCATAAAGGTGAAAACTCAATTGAAACACATTGAACAGCACTTACCTTATTTTCTCATATTGCAGTTGGGGTTTCCAGTAGCAAGTCGTGTTTTCAATCAGAGAGTGTATCTTCGCCCTGGGACCTGTTCGAATGTGTGGGGGTGTGGGGTGGTGGGTGTTGACTGGGAGGCTGGGGGAGCAAATTGGGAAGAGACCATTTTTCTTTTTCTTTTTTACAGGTTTTAAAAAAAAAAAACCACATTGAGAAACCATTTTCTTTATTGCAGGCAGGATGTCAACCAGAGGGTGTAGGGGAGCCACTAGACACCAGGGAAAGAAAAAATAATATAGGGACAGCAACCGGAGGGTGGGGGGTGTGACCAGACACCAGCGAAATAATAAACAATATAGGGACGGTGATCAATGGATGGAGGGTGACACTAGACAACAGGGAAAAAGTAAATAATTATGGAGATGCCAACCAGAGGGTGGGGGCGCCACCAGACACCAGGGAAATAATAAACAATACAGGGATGATGATCAGAGGGGTGGGGGCTGCATTAGACATCAGGGAGATAGGATTTTTCCCTTCATGAAAAAGGATTGGCCCCAAACAAAAGAGGATTCCTTTTTCATTTCATACAGCTATTTTGAACTGCTTAATGTCACAAAAAAGGATTTAAAAATGTAACCAAAAAAATGCATTTGGTAGTCTTTTTTTCTCACAGTTAAGTGCAGAGGCAGACAGATATGTTGGTCTCATTCTAGGATGTCATTTTAGTGGTTTTTGAAATTATTTTTTGGGAAAAAAACGGTAACAAGATGGCGTCAAATGAAAAAGAATTTTTCCTCATGAAAAAGGATTTCATTTCATACAGCTAACTTGGAAATGCTTACTGAGCATGCTCAGAACCAATTTTTAAAAATTTCACATTTAAATAACTTTGGAATGGATTAATAGTTTTTCACCGGACGAGCAAAACGCACTTCTGTGGGCCAGACCCTTTCTGCCCTGACAATTTCAGACCAAAATTCTAAACTGTCTGGGTGGTAGCCAAGTTCAAAGAAAAACTAACAAAACCAATGGGAAAATTACACACGAAAATTCAGTTTTTGCACTATCCAGAACTCAGAATCCGCACATTCGACCAAAATTAAACTTGGCACATCCACAGATCATTACATGAGACTGAGCATGCAAAATGTCATGCAAATTTATTGAACAGTTGCGAAGTTATTAAAGAGCAAAAACTGAGGCTTAACATTAAACTGCCTACTCAGCACTAAATATAGTGGTGCCGCATAATACACACACATATGTACTGAGGTCAGCACTCTTTAGTTTATTTACCTGCTGCAATATCAGGTACTTTAATGATTTAGATTGGATATGTGTTCCTGAGCATGCACGTGATATCTATGCTTTTAGTGAAGTTACATCAAATTTGTCATGCTGCTCTCTTATTTAGTAAAAAGAAATAAAAAGGAAAAGATTTATGATCTCAACTGGGATCAGCACTCAAATGAGCGCACTTGTAGGTAACAGTTCTGAATACCTACAAAGGGCAAAGCCCTTCTTTCTGAGGAACAGCTCCTATGGATCTCACACTCATTCCTGTTTGCCCTGCCACTCCAGTTATAGGCACAAGCTGTGACCGCTGGGTGTGTGAGAAACTTTCAGTTCCTCCTCCCCCCCTTGCCTACCCCCTCCTTTATAATGCAACTTGGCCTCAGGGGTAGATATCTCTCTGCATTTGAGAAGACATCCCCCTTTTCGTGATGCACCGGCCCAAGCTGTCCAATCATCATTCAGTGCAGCATAAAGCCCAATAAACAGCAACTTAGGGCTGTCTGAACCCATTTCTCCAGTGTGGATACCTCCCGGTGGATGACTGTCCCCACGGCTGTACAGTAGAAGTCTCCCCCCCGTGTTGCCCCAGATCAAGTGTCAACCTGGAAAAATTCAGTAACACTAATTAGGCAGCTGTGCTCTTGTTGGGGTACAGAGTTGAAGGCCTTGCTGGGGTATAGAGTCAAAGGCCTTGCTAAAGTCCAGATAAAGGATGTCCGCCACTTGACCCCTGTCTATTGTCTGAGTGACCCAGTCAAATAAGTCCATCAGACTGGTCTGACACAATTTCGCTCCCATCTGTAAATGTCTGTGTCTTCCCATCTCCCATCAGGCAGAAAGACAGAACCTCATACACAAGCAGGAAGGTGACAGTAACAACACCAAGTTACAAGAGATAACACTGCTACTTCAGGCACCCCCTCACCCCGAGTGAGGGGTCACCCCTTATGGTCTTTCATGCGCTTAGTAGTGGACATTAGAATCTGGGGTAGTACACATGGCTCCGTAAAAGTAACCTGCATTAGTGAACAACCTGCATTTCTGTCCCTCAAGATCCACATGCTCCGCACAATGTTTCATTATTGTAAGTCCTTCGTACACAGTGTGAACAAAGACATGTGCTTGGTTTGGGGCTTGCTAGAAATGTAGTAGGTCAGAAAGTTCATCCAAATCCATGTTTAAAGTACACTTAATGCAGAGCAGCTTTATATAACTAGATGTATATGTTTGTTTCAATTTCATGCCACAATCATTCAGGCAGATAAGAGTATGAATATTTGGAGTACTTTTTCCATATCCTTTGCCTCTCTAGAGAGCAAACCACACTGCAGTATGCATGGGCAGCTTCTGTTTCCTATCATCTCCACTTTTTCTGCTAGCCACGTTGTCTTCGCTATTGGCAGATTCTGCAGTACCATGCCTCTTTGCAGGAGCTTTAAATTTCTTGCATTGGTTAATATATTGATTACTCCCTTTGGGTATTAACAAATTGTTTTAACCTGCAAGTAATATTTCAAACACATTATTGAGGTAGTATTAGAAGCTACTGCTTCTTCAAAGTAAGCCAAATGATTCGAGCTTGCCAGCCTTTTCTGAGATAGATTTAGCCCTTGGCTAAAATTCACTCTCAGAGCAGTTTCAAATCCCAGTACCTGCCTGTGCTTTAACAATTGCCACAATGTTCCCTGCTTTACTTATCATCTGTTACATGCATTCCACTTGATTCACTTTGTTCTAACATTTCTTGCTGTCAACAGGTTCAAATAAGTCCAAAGTCAGCTTTTTTAGGCTTGAGCTTGGATGGAGGAATGCTCTCATGGGGTATACTAGCCACTGCCTTGCAGGTAGGTCGTTGGCCATTACTTGTGCTTCGCCTCTATGGGAAAGCTTTGTGAAGTGTCACGCTTTGTGCTCACCAGCCCTCACTCTCACCCTCCTCCCATACAGTATTTACTCACCATCAGAGACCTGCACCAGCTCATTGAGGGTTCACACATCCTCCTGACCATGGTTCCTGCACTCTTCTGCCTGCTGTGAACTGCCACTTGTTGAACCACTGCTTCCTTTCATTGGATCATCTGCAATGCCTTCATACCATATCTTGTCTGCCGAGTTTGCCTTCCACTTGGCTAGCTTGATTGGCACCCTATTTCTGTTTTCAGCATCCTGTGTTGCTGTCTCCTGCATCTTAGAAACATACAATCATAGAAAATGACAGCAGATAAGGCTGCTGGGCCCACCCAATCTGCCCATTTTTTTTACATTCATTTTTACTGCAGACCCTACATGATCTACGGCACCGTCTCTTCCCCCTTCCTTACCCCAATGATTCCCTTGTACCTATCCAAGGCATTTTTGAACCACACCACCGATTTTACCCCCACTACCTCCACTGGAAGGCTGTTCTAGGAATCCACTACCCTTTCTATGAAGAAGTACTTCCGAACATCTCGACTGAATCTACCTCCCTCCGGCTTCGTAGCATGTCCCCTTGTTCTAAAGCACCTTTTTTTTCTGAAAAATACCCTCCACCAGTAATTTATTAACTCCTGTGAGGTATTTAAAGACCTCTATCATATGCTCCTCTCCTCCAGAATGTACATATTGAGCTCCTTAAGCCTCTCCTCACAGATTGTTTGATGCAGGCCCTGCACCATTCTGGTAGCCCTCTTCTGGATTGCCTCCACTCTGTCTATGTCCTTCCTAAATTCTGCTCTCCAGAACTGGACACATTCCTCAAGCTGGGGTCTTACTGCAGCTGTTCTTATGTTGAACCACACTGTACGATGATCACTGGTCCCCAGATGGCTTCACACCTTGATGTCTGTAATACTGTCCCTGTTAGTAAGACCAGGTCCAGTACTGCCTCATCGTGTGTGGTTTCACTGACTAGTTGTCTGAAGAATGCTCCCTGCAGGGGGTCAGGGAGTCCAAGATGCCCTGCTTCTAGCTGAAGCTGCAGCTTGGAGGCTCCAATCTACATCCAGCAGACTGAAGTCTACCACTAGCAACACCTCCCCCTTTTTAGCCACTTTGCCAATTGCTTCTAACATTTCCTTATTTAAGTCCTCCCCCTGTGCAAGAGGCCTGGAGATCATGCCTGTCTGAATAGTGGCTCCCTCTCCCAACTCGAGGATGACCCACTACACTTCTGACCCCCCTCTCCCCGAATTCTCTATATTTCTATTGCCTTTATCCTTGTTAGGGGGTTGCCTCAGTCTGGTCATGCACATATACTAACCTTACTACCTCACTGTTTCAGGCATGCTGCACCCACTCTGCTCCCAGCAACAGCGATCATCTGCAGGTTGGGTTCTAGATTCACTAAGGCCTGCATCCACCCAGCCACTTCAGACACTGAGTGCCTTCCAAGAATGCCTGACTCTGACCCCTTGTCCTAGATGCAGCAGAAGCCTGGACCATCTGCATACACTGACCTACTGTAAGGTAGCTTCCAGTTTCCTGCAGACAATTATTATTTTCTCACAGTAAAGAAACTAGAATAAGCCATCTGGGTGTGGCTCTACTTTAGGGGAAAAATTACAATACGTATTCAGCATATTGACATCGCAAGCAAAAATCTTTTCTCTCCTCCCTTTTTTGTATAGGCCAGGTCTGTGTCCCTGCTGGCCCTGACCCTCACCCGTCCAGTTCCTGTTAGCTATTTGAGTGGCCTTGCAACAATGGGGGGGGGGCATGTGTCTTCATTCGCTGCCTGCTGCCATCCAGGGCCTTTGCCCAGGCCCTTATGGTTTCACCTTCTTTTTATGTTTGCCCTTGCACTTGCACAAAGCAAACATATTGGTATAATGGTAGGTTTTGAGAGGTGTGTCGCTGTTGGTCCAATACAGGACAGTCTGCAAAGGGCTTGACAGTGTCAGCCAAGCTGATCATGAAACTCTTCTGGTCTTGCTGGGTGGAAACTTCATATAGTTCAAAGAAAAGAGCTGCCCAAATCATAGGGCAGCTCTTTCCTTTGATCTGCATAAGTCACCCAGCAAGCAGAGCTGATCAGTGTCACGATCAGCCTACTGTGGTTCTCTCCCCAACATAAAAACAATCTCTTCCACCCTCTATCAAGTATCCCTTGCAACTCCCATTGCTTTTCTCTTCTTAATTTTCCAACACTAGGGGCTCAGTCCCAGGCGCCAGCTTGTACCCCCACCCCGGAGACACATCTTCAGTCTTCAATGTCAGACTGGGAACTGAGGAAATCAGGTATGAGGTTCAATGTATTTCAATGGGTTTTGAACTTGTCCTCATAACTTGGTAATTTTTTTATATTTTTCCTCTAATTTTCAACATGGCCCTTTTGGGATCATACCTCATGAACAAATGCAGTGAAATTATGCAAATCTGTCCCGAAAGGTGATTTTGCAGTTGCTGTGCAAAATCACATTTCAAGCAGGATTTGAACATTTTCTCCACCCATGTTGATGTGGTGTGGTCATAAGAATGTAATGTTGAAAATTTGGGGTAAAAATATTAAAAAACAGCAAAGTTACAAGGGTTCCTGTTAATCATGCGGTCCCTTTGATTTGTTAAACTCTCAATAGTAAATGTTATTAAAATACATAGAAAAAGATGCCCCCATTGAAATCAATGGAGCGTGCATACGCAGCCTTCATTTACTTACATCACAAACCGGGGCTGCGTGTGCCTGCGTAGGGGTGTGTCGGCGAGTTCACGAAATGGCTCCTTTTTTATCTGGGAGCTATTTATGAGTGAAATAACTTTTTAACAGTGCTGAGATATATGGATTTAATTATACCCATCAGTTCTGCCAAGGGTGAGGTATCATATCTGTTTGGGGGACTGGAAAATAGGAAGGGCGAGAGCTGCTCTTTAATGATTAACAGGTTGCCTTGGCTAGTGTATACTTCCCCCCTGGCCTGTCCATCCCTCAGCTGAAGCCCCTACTAGATAGAATAGTACAAAAGACTGAGGGAATCCTGTTAATAGCAGGTGACTTCAACCTTACGATTGACCCTACCATTGACACCTCAAATATAAGACCTCTAGACAATCAGCCACACAGAAATTCTTCAAAAGATTTGTGATGGAGGTGGGATTGTGTGATGTCTGGTGAAGGCTACATCCCCAAACAAGAAACTACTCCTATTATTCCTCTACACACCACATCTATTCACGCACTGACCACACATATACACAGGTGGAAAATCTAGGAGCCCTACAAGATGTCCAGCTGGGAGATATTTTTGTATCTCGGACCATGCTCCCCTGATTTCCATCTGGGATATGGGCCTCCAACCTAAAAACACTCGATGGAGACTGGAACCCATACTATTTGCATTCTAAACAATTTTGAGAATTTCTCTTAGATAAGATCTCCGAAATCATAACAGACAATCCACCTATGGACACTAACCCAGTGATACACTGGGATACGGTCAAGTCAATACTCTGAAGCCACATTATAAAACATACTGAGGAGTTGGGAAGGCAACGCAAGGAACAAAGGGCCAAGCTGGAGGATTCTTTCCACTTTCTACAGATGGCCCATAAACAGGGGGATACTTCGGTATTCTCTCAACTGCAACAAACTAAGCTTGATCTGGATCATCTTATCCAACAACAAACCGAAATAGCCCTGACTTTTCTAAGGCAGAGGTTCTACGAAGTAGGTCCTTGAGCCACCCAGCTGTTAGCCTATCAGATCAGCAAACAAAAAAAGACAGCCACGATTTCCACTATCCGCCATCTGGTAGGAGGCCAACCCCTTACCAAAATACATGATATAGCGGATACCTTCACCTCATACTACACTAATCTGTACACCCCTGAGCATACTCCATCCACATGACAAATAATGGACTATATGCAAACAATTATACTACCACAGCTCTCAGAGACTCATAAAGAGTCCCTTACTGCCCCGATTACTGAATGTGAGGTAATTAATGTTATTACCAGTGCCAAATCCCTTAAATCACCAGGACCAGATGGATACAGCTCCAAATTCTCTAAAGTGACCAAGGCACAAGTCACTCCCAGACTCTTTAATCTGTTTAACTCAATCCCTGAGGGAAATTCTCCCCCTCCATCCTGGTCATATGCGGCTATCTCAGTAATTCCCAAACCAGGTAAGAACTCACAACTCTGTGGTTCATACAGGCCCATATCAGTACTTAATCAAGACTATAAACTGTTTATGAGTATATCAGCACATCATATACACCAGCTCCTCCCTCTGCTAATACACAAGGACCAAACTGTTTTTTGTGAGATCCCATTCCACCACTGACAATATAGAGCACTCTCTCCATGTAGTCCATAACATGCAAACATCTAAATCCCCCTCAGTATTAATTAGTTTAGATGCCAAAAAGGCATTTGACAGGGTTGCATGGCCATTCTTATATCTAATATTACACAAATTCGGATTCCCACCATCCCTCATCACAGTCCTCCAGAACATATACTCTATGCCTCAAGCATGCGTAAAGGTGGATGGACACCACTTCGGCTACTTTGACCTGTGGAGAAGAACTAGACAGGGGTGCCCACTATCCCCCTTATTATTTGCAGCATTTATTGAACCTCTTGTGCAGCAAATCCATGAATCCCAAACAGTCAAGGGAACAACTATAGGAGACTCTGAACACCGCATTGCACTATATGCGGATGATATCTTGCTATATCTCCAAAATCCCAAAAAAACTCTCCCTATAGTAAAACAAATCCTGGATAATTTTAGTCAGGTATCAGGATACAAGTTGAACCTGGCTAAAACAGAGCTGCTCACCTTTCATCACTCTCCTTCTCCGCACATCAGTGTCAGTGGCTCAATAGGTAGCACTCTCTCCTCTGAAGCCGGGAGATCAGAGGGCTGTGGGTTCAGTTCCCACACCTGGCACTTGGGTTAATATCCCAGTACTGACACTGTAGTGCAGCATGAGAGGGGTGCTGCACTTCTGAGGTGCAGTCTTTCGGATGAGAAGTTAAACCGAGGTCCCATCTGCCTGGATTGGTGGTAGTTCAGGTGGATGTTAAAGATCCCATGGCACTTACCGAAAAGGGTAGGGGAATTTCCCCGTGGTCCTGGCCAAATTTCCCTCATTCACTAAAAAATACCACCAACAGCTTAATCTGGTTCAAGGTCAGTTAGCATTCATCTGTATCCCCCTCCCCCGGGTCGTGCCTGAAAATAGGCAGGATTTGTCTAGTGCACTTACCCGGTCAACAAAAACTAAATAAAATAAAATAAAATAAACATCCAAGACACTATGCTGGGTAGATGGAACCTGCAAAGGTTGAAATATCTGGACATACATATACCCCAATCACACACAGCATATTATAAATATAACTACTTACCCTTTATGGCACAATTTAAAGCGGACCTGACTTCATGGGTGACCTTACCTTTAAGTTTAAGAAAGAGAATTGACCTGATTAGAATGGTCATACTCCCAAGGGCTCTATATCTATTTCAAAACATTCCCATACATATACCACTAAAGATTTTCTGAGAATGGAACCACCTTATAGCAAAATTTATATGAGCAAACCAGAGGCCTCGAGTTTGCCTAAAGATTCTTACCCTTCCACATCAGGAGGGAGGTTTAGCACTCCCAGATTTACGATTATACCAACAGACGGTGACCCTGATGCATCTAATGGCCCAGCAAAATAAGACATCCAGCCTACATTGGCTGGAGGTCGAGAGAACACTGATGAGTGACCATGCTTACTTCCAAACCCTATACCAACAAGTAGCAAATCTGAGAGCACATCAGCCACTAAAACCATGGCTCACATATCATTTCAAAAATTGGCAATCTATTAAAAAAAACAGCATTTGACCCCCTTCCAGACCCTCATATGCCCAATTTCCAGCCTTAGTGACTTCCTCCCGAACAGCCTAGATAATCTCTTTCTGTACTGGAAGAGATATGGCCTAAAATACCTACCATAGAGAATGACACAGGGAAATACATGGTCATATGCAGACATCCAGAAAAAGTTCCCCTTACCCCACCGTGACTTCTGCTGCTACCTGCAACTCCGACACTGTGTTGAAAGCCTACCATGGACACTCTGGACCCCTGAACAATATCCAACTTTAATTCACAGTCAAATGCAACTTAACAGCACCCTGAAACAGGACCACTTGGCATCATTATACTATCAGGCATTAAACTCACTGAGAGAATCCCTTACTGAGAACATTCACGTGCAATGGAGTCAGGAAACGGGATATTTGGTCACACTGGAGGACTGGCAATGAGCGTGTAGTTACTCTACCCGAGTGACCAGTTCGCACCAGTGGCATGAATACACATTGAAGAATCTGATTAGGTTTTTCAGAACTCCGATAATCACGAGTCATTACTCCCCTGCCAATCTAGCAATGTGCTGGCACTCATGCGGTGAAACCAAAGCGAACCTTACACATATTATGTGGTCTTGCCCGGCCCTTAAACCATTCTTCCTACACCTCCAGACTCACCTGCAGAAAATATTAGCTCCCCAACTCCAATTAACAATGGAGATGTTTCTCTTTCTTATCCTTCCCAAAACACTAAGAGGCTCCAATACCAGATACCTCCTCCTCCTTCTTCTCCTCATCACTGCAGCAAAGAAGGCAATCACTAAACTGTGGTTGACCACCAAGATCCCCACGATACAGCATTGGTGGGATATCACAAGACAAATCTACAACATGGAGAGAATAACACATAACTTAAATGAACAGGAACAGAAATTTACTACCAGATGGATTCGCTGGCAGATATACTATATGTTAAAAGATATTACCTTCAGCCCTTAGGGAGAATAGATATTCACTAACGGATGAAACTGTCCTCAGATTTAAGCAATTGCAGCACAACCTCCAGATTACACCATCCAACTTTCTTGGTGTAGGGAAACCAGTATAATTTCTCCCACGAAGAGACAGGGGAGGGTCAGTGGGAAGGGGGGGTTACAAGGGTTTTACAAGTCCCCATGAGCCCACTGCCTATAGATTGTAACCCGAAATGGGAGCTGCTACAAGGTAGAGCAGATGCCTCAAATAAACAGATTAACTACAGTTATAACCTCCGGGAATATACCCACTTGATAGTGGACATGAACTGGTTAATGTATGATGTTGTAAATAGTGTGTTATTAAGATAAACTACTTGTTTATAACATAAAGTACAGAATGGACTATAGCGCTGGAGACTTATCAACAGAGACCTATCACCCATGAGAGAATATTATTTTATTAATGAATAGAGGCTAATTACCAATGACATAGAAATATAGAAACATAGACTTTGACGGCAGATAAGGACCACATGGCCCACCTAGTCTGCCCATTTCCCTACCTACAGGATAGTTAACCAACAGCCTATTTCTTCCTACCCCCCCACAAGAATTGCCTTATGTCTGTCCCATGCATTCTTGAATTCTCCCACAGTTTTAGACCCCACAACCTCCTCAGGAAGGCTGTTCCATGCATCCTCTACCCTCTCTGTGAAATAATACTTCCTCACATTGCCCCTGAACTGTCCCCCCCCATCTTTAAATTGTGTCCCCATGTTCTTGCACGTCTCTTTTTCTGAAAGATGCTACCCTCTTGGACTTTGTTGATTCCACTGAGGTATTTACAAGTTTCTATCATGTCCCCCCTCTCCCTTCTTTCCTCAAGGGTATACATGCTAAGCTCCTTTACTCTCCCCTCATACAACTTCTCTTGCAGACCCTGCACCATTTTAGTTGCCCTCCTCTGGACTGCCTCTTTCCTGCCTATGTCCTTGCGTTGACGGGGTCTCCAGAACTGGACGCAGTACTCCAGATGGGTCTCACCAACTGTCTGTACAGAGGGATAACAACTTCCTGTTTTCTGCTGCTGATGCCTCTCCCTACGCATCCCAGTATACCCCCAGCCCTCCCTACTGCCTTCTCACATTGCTTGCTAACTTTAAGGTCATCTGATATGATTACCCCCAGGTCCTTTTCCTTTTTGTTGTTATTACTACCTCCCCATTGTGTATTCTTCCCTGGGTTCTTGTTTCCCAGGTGCATTTTGCACTTCTTTGCATTGAATCCTAGCTGCCATACTTCAGACAATTCCTCCAACCTTGCCAAGTTGCTTCTCATCCTTTCCAGCCTTCTTGTGTATAACCCTGTTGCAGATCTTTGTGTCATCTGCAAAGAGGCATACTTTTCCTTCAGTCCCTCTGCAATGTCACTCATAGGACATTAAAAAGGACTGGACCCAATCTGAACCCTGCCGGTACCCGATAGTAACCCCTCTTTCTTCAGAGTGGACTCCATTTACAATTACCTTCTGTGTCCTGTTGTCCAGCCAATGTTTTACCCAGGCTACCACCCTGGGACCCACTACCAGGCTGGTTAATTTGACTATTAATCTTTGTGTGGAACTGTGTCAAATGCCTTACTAAAGTCTAGGTAGGCCATGTCCACAGCCCCTCCCTGGTCTACTACTTTGGTCACCCAGTCAAGAAATCTATTAGATTACGTCTGGCAGACCTTCCGCTGTGAACCCATGCTGACTTGGGTCCTGTGCCCACTAGCCTCTAGGCCCTCAACTATTCTTTCCTTCAAGTAGACTCCATCACTTTCCCTACCACAGAGGTCAAACTGACAGGTCTGAGTTTCCTGCCTCTGTCTTGGTCCCCACTTTGTGAAGGGAACCACACAGCCTTCCTCCAGTCCTCGGGTACCACACCATCCTCCATGATTTATTAAAAGTGTAGCCAGTGGTTTCACTAGTCCCCCCTTAATTCTTTAGAATTCTAGGGTGAATTCCATCAGGCCCCATTGCTTTGTCCACCTTCAGTTTTAGGAGTTCTTGCAGAGCCCTTTCTTCTGTGAAAGGACTGAGATCGACCCCCTATCAAAGTGCATCTGTTAATTGGATTAGGCACTTCCCCTCCTCTTTGTGAATACTGAGCAGAAATATTCATTTCAGTATCCTTGCTTTTCACTGTCTCCCTCTGCCCACCACCGTTCATTCTATTCAGCCTCCCTCTCCCTCCCTTTGTCTTTCTCATGCTGATGTACCTATAAAGGTTTTATCCCCTTCTTAACTGAGTTAGCTATCTTTTCCTCAGTTTGGGCCTTTGCTATTCTGACTTCCCTCCTGCTTCCTTCTGCCTTAACTGGTACAGCTCTCTGTCCTGCTCCTTCTGTGCTTCCTTATACTTCTGGAATGCTGTCTTTCTTCTGACTTTCACAGCCACCTCTTTTGGAGAACCATAGTGGCTTTTCTTTCATTTGATTTGTTTATTTGCTTCACACAAAGGCTTGTTGCCTCTGTGATGGCAGTTTGATGATTCCATTGTTGCTCACACCTCCTTCTAGCCTGTTTGCTGGTGCTTTTCTGAGGCACTCTCCATCTTGCCAAAGTCAGCCCTCCTGAGTCCAGTGCCTCATTTTGTATGGCTTGACTCTGTAGCTGAGTTTAACGTGAACCACACTGTTTGATGGTCACTTGTTCCCAGATGGCAGCCCTTCCTAGAATCTGAGATCCTCTCACTGCCCCCCTTTGAGGTCACAGGGGTCTAAGATTGCTCCCTCACAGTGGGTTCATAACTAGCTGTCTGAGGCCCTACCTGTAGGGCATCAAGAATGGCCCTGCTCTTGGATGTGGCTGCAGCAAAATGTGCTCCAGTTAACATCTGGCATATTCAGGTCTCCATCAACAGTATCTCCCTTTCTCTGTCATTCTAAGAATGCCTTCTGTCATATCCTTGTCCATTCCCTCCCCCTGACATGGGGGTCTGTACACAACCCCTGTGCAGATTATGGTGCCCTTTCCAGTCTCCAAGGTGACTCACAGTGTCTCCTCTCCTCCCTGTTTACTCTGTTGTTCAGTTGCTTTTATCCCTTCCTTTACATAGAGAGCTACTCCTCCCCCTCTTCTCCCCTGCCTGTTTCTCCTGTAGGTTATGTAACCTGGTATGTTAACATCCAGTCATGGTTTTCTGTGTACCATGTTTCTGTGACTGCTTTCGATATCCAGGCATCCCTCTTCCATCAAGGCCACCAGCTCATGGGCTTGTTGCACTGACTACAGAGCATTGGTACTCATTACCCTCCATTTCCTGATGGCCTTCTCCTTTTGCTCCATCCCTGTCCTTCTTGCCTTTGTCACTTTCTCCATTACCCTGCCCTTCTTCCTATCGACACCTCTATGTTGGTATTTACCGCACTTACTACCGTGATTTTTGGGGGCTAAGTTTCCCTGCTCCTTTCCAGTGCCTCCCCCTTTGGCTAGATTTAAATGCTGCCAATGAATCATTTAAAACCTATCACCTAGGATCCTGGTTCCCTCCTGGACAGATGCAGCCCATCATGCCAGTATAGGCTTGCATCACTCCAGGTGGACCCCAGTCCCAATGAAGCCAAATCCTGAGCTCCACCAGTTTTTAACCACTGATTGAATCCATGGTGTGGAACACCTAGCCTCTCCTACACCATAGATGGGCAGCACCTCCGAGGAAGGTTACCGTCTGCGTGCACTACTTGTCTAAGGCCCCTCCCCAATTCACAAACTCTTCCTGCACTTCTCTAATCCCTTTTCAGCCAGGTCATTTGTTCCTAGGTGGACAATGACATCCAGCTCCTCCCTGTGCAGTTGCTCCGGCAATCCCAGGATTGGCTCCTGTCCTCAAGCCATGGCGTAGGCAGGCACCGCACCTCCCTGTCCCTTCCTCCCCAGAGTTCTACCTTCCTAACAGCGGGTCCCCACCAGGGTTGTTTCCTTCCCCTGCAGGGGTCCTCTGCCACCCTCCTGTGGGTCTCCTTTTGGAGGTTCCCAGCATCCTCCTTGGTCTCACTGCAGGGTGCCTCCATGAGAGGAACCACACTTTGCCAGAATAGCATAGGAAATTGTGGAAGGTACAACTGGAGGGATGTGCCTCTGTTCACCACGCTCACCCTCCCTGAGCCCACTGTGGTCCAACCGCTCCTCTTTCTTGGCAACCTCTGAGGCAACGGCAGTGGCACTGGTGGTCCCTGGATGGAAGAGGAGGTCCCATAAATCCTGGCCAACTCAGCTTAGAGATGAGCAACCTCCTCCCTCAGCCCAGAGAGGTGCCTGTAGATGGGACAACACCGCATCATCCAGAACGTCTCCCAGAAGACTGCTGCTCCACAGCCACTGCGCTGCACCACTTCCATCATGTCTTATTTCTGGCCCCTTAACTGTTTGCAATCCTTACTCTTTCCTGTTTTTTTTTCTCTCTCTCTCTCCTTACTTTCTGCCTGTGTGCCCTTTAAGCTTCTGATTGTCCTGTTCTGAGACAAGGATATCCTATATTCTCAGTAGACCCTTTACTTGCTCAGAGGCAGACCTCCAGCAGCTAGAGGGCGGAGGCTACTCTTGCCCTTCTAGGATGGTGGGTCTTTGGTGGCTCTGTGATCACTCACTTTCTGCTCCCAAACAGGAAGTTCCTGTTGTCAGTCAAATCCTGTGCCTATAAAAGTAGAACTAGCTTTGGGCGGGAGGGAAGGAGGGCAATATAGTCCCAGTAGAGAAGTTTAGTCACACAGCAGTCTTTTCTACTGGTGTCTTCTGATCTAACCTCCCTGCACATTGTATGAAATTTATAAATGCATATATATATACTCTATGCTGCCTTCTATTTCCCTCCTTTGCTAAGGAAATGTATAAGTGAAACAGACCCTGTATGACCTGATGACATGTATGTATACATGTTGAAAAACTTAATAAAAAATGATATTTTAAAACAAAACAATGAAAAGCAGAATGTCCAGTTTCACCACATTGAGAACATTTAGAGACATCACAAGTCCTGCTAAGATGCCGGGCTGAACCACATTTATAACAATGGCGTCGCTGGCCAGGGTAAAAAATAAATCCCTTGTCCCAACCAAAAAAAAACAATTGGGAAGGTGAGATAAGCCAGAATCCCCCTGAAAAAGGTTAATCTTGAAATGCTAGCTCCCATTCCAAAATCCCTCATCATCCATAATGGCTTCAGGATTGCCTTGAATCTTACAGCGTTTCTCTAGCGAGTAAATTATATCAGTTACATTCACCCCCTTGTTGCGGAACAAAACTGTAATCAGTTTAAAGGTTTGTTTAGTCAAAGGAATCACCTGGAAGTCCTGCCACAGAGGGTTAGTCTTGAGCTGAGCATAGCAAATCCAAAAGATGTCCAAAAAGTCCTGGGAGTGGAAACTAATGTCATAGGAGTTCTCTCCCGGAGTATGAATGAGGGCATAAACCTGGGTAGGGAAAAAGCCCATAGATTATTTCAACAGCATTTTCCCAACATAGAAGCGATCAGGAAGATCTTCAGAGCAGCCCAAAAAATGAAGGCGTACAGCGTTTCTTCATCTGGCTAACTCAACTGGTGAATGAAATAAACTGGTGAAAGCAGGGGCTGCAGACGGCTTCGATGGAAGACCATCAGGATCGGCAACAGAGGTGCCCAACATGGGGAGTTTCCAAAGTAACAGAGGAATCCTCAGGGACCCCTATAGATGTGGAAGAGTCGAGGGGGATAATAGTAGGAGCATCCTGTCCTGGAATCTGGTGCAGTTGTGGATAATCTCCTCTCGGCCCATCCAAATCTGGGGCCACGGTCTGGGAAACTGAGCTACGAACAATATTGATAACAGGGACAGCAGGGTCTGAAATCCAAGACCCATCCATCTCCTGATGCCAGCCAGCCCTTACTAAAGCTTTCTCCAGGGACCAATCAACCCCATGGACTAAGTCAGGTTCATCACCAACAGTAGGCGACCCCCGTATGGGAGTAGCTAAAACAGAAGCATCCATAGTGAGAAGTTTAGGAAGAACAGATCTACCCTCAGGTAAGGCACTCACCCCTCACTTCCATTTCTTGTCATCAGCATCAAAGGGCCATGCGACTGTGATTCAGGAGTTTCAGGGGCATCTGAAACTGAAGAGTCCAACAAATGTAGAACCTGGGTCGAATCTTTACTAGGGAGAGGAACAGCAGCACCGTGCAGGCCGCGGTCCATCTCTTTTTCTGACATCAACTCTTCCACCTGGGCAGAAGAGACCAAGCCAGTCACCGCCAGATCATTGGAAGGAAGAGAAGTCTTCACAGCCAAACTGCTAGAAGCAGTAGTGGTACACAAGGCTAACAGAGACTCCTGTTCAGCGATAATATCGAGAAGCTGACGCTTCTTAAATTCAAGGTCCAAAAATAAATCCACAACATCTTGTGGTGTCTTAGGAACCTTCAGTGAAAACTGAGGTTGCTAGAAGCCTTTCAAATGATCCAACTATGCAGCTCCTAAGATAGCAGAGACTAAGGGGGGAGTCAACCCCTCAGCTCCTTCCACTCCCAGTTCCAGCACCGGACTGCTGACCTTCTCCTCCATCTCCATATCAAACAGCGCCCCCTACCAAAGATTAGGGGAATTTCACCGGTGTCCTGGCCAAATTTGCCCCATTCACTAAAAATATCACCAAGCTTAAACTGGTTCAATTTCAGTTGCTTACCATCTACAGTATATACCCCCTCCCCCCAGTCGCCCCTGAAAAGGGACTTCTAGGCCCAGTGGGCTTACCGGGTCAACAAAATTAAATCAATCAATAAATAAATATATACATTTGTGGTGTGAAATGATGTTCCGGCCAGTATTTTATAAATGACACCTATCATGTTTAAAAGAAGTGGTCACAATAAAACTATGTTGAAAATTTGGGGTCAAAATGTGAAAACACAACTAAGTACCAAAGAAACATTGAATTGTTCCAGTGTTAACTCATAAATTTATTTTTGCAGATTTTGGCCCCTAATGTTCAGCACAGCCCTTGTGTTACCCCACCTCCAGAACATGACAGATGTAATTTTTCAAATCCCCTCCGAAACTTCTTTTAGCAGTCACACTGCAAAATCTCCTTTTAGATGGGATTTAAAAAAAAATTCAACTGATCATAACAGCAGGTCATAAAAAGACTGTTGGAAATTTGGGGTCAAAACGTGAGAGCCCACTGAAAATTAGATATTACCTCTCAGCTGGCGTATCATGGGTAAATACAATCTAAAAATGTACAAAAGCAGGACACGAGATATTGCATCTCATCTGGTCTCTCCTGGGTAAATATATAGTAAAAATGCATACAAACAAAACCCGATACAACAGCAATGCAAACGGCGAACCTTTGGCATTGACAATGCTTATTTTTATATAGCTGCACTACTACTGCTAATAATAAAGTGCTGTATGGCGCTGATTCAACAGCAGCCATTTATCCCATGGAGGGGGCTTTGGACATGTCCATCACCCAAAAAAAGGCACCCAAAAACACTGCTCTAGCAGTCACATCTGACATGCCGCAGTTCCCTGACATCGGGCAAAACCACCATATGCCCAGTCTGTTACTAAGCAATACATCACCTGCTACCCCTTAACTTTCTGATTGCTGATGTCACCACTTTGAAATTCACATGAAGGGTAGTTGGAGATCACGTTCCTTGCAGCACAGTGTGAACAGTGGAAGAGGCTGCCCACTGAACGTTGCCACATTGCCTCCCTCTCCTGGAAAGGACCGCAAGGTTTGCCAGCATGCTGAAGTGGAGGGCGGTCCAAGGATGGGAAAAATATGGGGGGGGAGGCTGCAGCAGCAGACAGAACAATGCCTGTGAAGATGTGCCACTGACATGAGCAGGGATAGATATATATAGACAACAGCAGAATCAGACCAATCTACCCCTCCAGTCTGCCCACCCTACCTAACTACTCTGCACTGGCCCTAGTGATGGACAAGTAAGCCAGGCAGCCCAATAAGTTGAATTGTGCCTTTTGGCACAGGAGATGTGAAGGGTGAGCATTGGTTGGCTGACCACACTGTGGGCCCCACAATGCCCCTAAATGAGCTGGTGCAGTGCCTGCTATGTACACTTGTGTGAGAATCACAATGCAGTGCAACTAGTTAGATGGCTCTTGAATGCCAACTGACACCTAGTGGTGGTATTGCTCTGTTCCTCTGCCTCTACTCAAACTGTTTCCTAGCATGAATAAGCAAGGTAAGTCCCAGAGAATTCCAAAGTAGAAGCTAAATGGGGTTAATATTACCAAGATGCATGGTCAGAAATGTATGGTCAGAACAGGAAACCCATGCATGACGACTAGCTGGTGGGAAGGTGGGCTGGAGGTTGTGGAATGGAAAGCATTCCGAATGCTTGCTGGAGCTAGGGAAGAGGCCAGGTAATTTGGGTATAATTTTGTGAGGGGCAAGTGAGAATGATGAGGTCCAACATGCTGAAGGAAACAGAGGACTATAAAGTCCCATGCTGTCCAGAGGTCTCAGGGAGAGAACAAAAGCCCTGCAGGCCAAAGGTCTCTGGGTGCTTACTAAAAAGCTTTCCAGAGTACTGGGCAAAGAGGTTGGCTCTGAGAAAGGTGTTTATAGATGCTGAAACGTCAGCAAGTGCTTGCACATACATGCTCCAGATGCACCCGTTTCTGTTGTCCCACTGGTGTTTACCCCATCATGTGGAATGCAACTGGATTGTAAGGCCTGCAAAGAAACTATGTGAAACATTCTGTGATTCCTGTACTCATTCTAAGAGGGAGAGATGTCTGCCACCATTAAGTACAAATACTTATGCATAGCACATCGAGGATCAGTTAAACACAGCCTACCAGTTGGCCTCAGAGATAGCTAGAAAGAAGAACAGAGACTAAAAAGCTAAGTATGACAAAAAAGTAAATGCTCAGGAATTGCTGCCTGGTAACACAATAGTGTTACAGAACATGGGATTAGGAAAACACAAGATTGCTGATGGACAGGGCAGCACCCCTTATAGTCCATTGGGACATGGATGATCTACCAGAATTACTTATTAGCCATCAGACAACTGACCCTTAGTGCTGAGGTTGGAAGTATCGAACTCTCAGAATAACCAGTTACCAAATCTGCTATGAGCAGACATAACAGATCAAATGAAGTACCAGTTTAGGCACCCCTAGATGCACATAATGACATTCAGGAACAAGTCAAATAAGGAACTGGACCTGGTGAGGTATTATACCACCACGGATCTTCCAGTTCTACTCCCTTATCTGCAAACCACTTCAGAAGTTAGACTGCGCAATAAGCCCAACACTGAAGATTCAGAGTTGGACCCCCCATTCAACACCATTTGGGCCTTCAGATATAGGGCCTGTACTCAAAGATATCAACATGGAGGAGGAAGATGGAGATGCTCTGGAACCAATGGAATAAAGTGGTACCTATTTTGATAGAGGATGCTCCTTCATAGTTCAAGGTGCTGGTTAGAGCTTGTCCGCATTCCGAGAGAGAAGTGTCAGTAACACTCTGTTGCTCCAAGAGAGCCATGAAATCCTTGCTGCAACTCACCTATGACTCTTCTAGTGCCTCCACCAATCTTCTCCTTTACACAACACCTGGATCCTTACCTCATATTGACTTTTGTTATGCTCAGTTCCCAGTAGTCATATCATAGTAATGTTTCAGCAGAAAAGGACCATCCTGGTCCATCTAGTCTGCCCATTTCCCACCCGCCACTACTTATTTCCACTTCCCTGGGATATTTTTCTCTGTACACTGACCAACCCCTTGTGTCTGACCCACGCCCTCTTGAATTTCTCAACTGTTTCTGCACACACCACCTCATTAGGTAGTCAGGGTTGTAGATAACATATGGGAAGATTTCATGGAGGAATACTGTTATTAGACCAGAAGCATTTGTCTAGACAAAGCATAAGTGTTGTTTCTGTTACACAAAGAAGCTCTGTATCCAGATTGGAAATGTTGTTAATGCCACTGTCCCATGATTCTTAGTTAGGAAGTGTCTGCATAGTCAGGAATGTTTCCTGTTGTATTTAAAAACGTAGAATTCGATGGCAAATAAGGACCGCTTGGCCCACCTAGTCTGCCCATTTCCCCTACCTAACGGATAAGCTGCAGATCCTAGTTAACCAACAGCCTACTTCCTCCTACCCCCCACTAGAATTATGTCTGTTCCATGCATTCTAGCAAATGGACTCTGATGGATCAGCCTTGATGCAGACAGCATGCATTTAGTTAGGGGGAAAGTGTAACCCCCCACTCCCCCAAATGTGAGACTTTACTTCAGGATCCCCAAGGAGCCCATCCCACTGCACCAGACAGCATTGTTGTGCTTCTCTTTAGCTCTGATGGTCTCTGACTGTTGCAAGGGGCCAGGGCAGGAGAGAGAGAATGGAAAGTTAGATGTCTTTGGCACTTTCTGGGCCATAAGGATGGCACCTGCTGCACATTAAAGAAGAGCCACATACTGTAACACTATTGGACAAGTGTAAACAGCATTTAGGACTGAGGGAATCCCCCAATTAAAGCCTAAATTGCAATGGTCTGCCAGCATGACACAGAAAGAGGCACAGGATAATTGTTAAGGATTGGAACTCTTTTTTTTTCTCTTACCTTTTTATCCCACCATACTACCCCCTGATTCCAGTCCTTCAGACCTCTGATCATCCCTGCAGATCCCTCCCACAGGATCTGCCCTTAGAGTGCCAGGCTTACTCCTTAATCCCTCCTACCTTAATCCTTCTCCTTGGAGTGCCTGCACAATGGGGTCTGTCCTGCGGTTAGGCAATCTGAGGTGGATCGGTCAGCATCTTGGCCTGGGGTGGGGGGGTTCCCGCTTTGTCCCTTAGTCCCTCCTTCCCCTGAGGTGTCAGCATGTAGGACTGGTGTCCAGTCATACGGTGTGTGCAGACAGATGCCCACAATGTCCCTCCCCTGACTCGAAGAAGAGCCGCCTGTGCACCAATCCTGTGCTTCCCTGCAGCACAGGTGCGTCGGGTTACAAGACACCCAGGATCCCTCCCTGGAGGAGGAGGCAGCCATTGGGATGCTCAATCCTCCTCTCCCCGACCCCAGCGGCCCGAGTCTGTTCCAGAACCTGGGTCACCCGGCATGGTGCGGGGGCGTGGCATCCAGCGCCTCAACCCTCAGCGTCACTGGGCCGGCTGTTAGGAACTCTTTTTAAAACTAGAAAATAACGTGCTTATCCTTAGACAGAATAACCACTAGTATCTTCTGACCATTTTCAAAAATAATCTTTTATGTTTCATAATGCTTCCATTTGATCTGTTAATTATAGAAACTTAATTTCATTTGAACTGTTAATCACAGAAACTTCATTTTTTTTAAATGAAAGCTTGAAGTCCATTCAACATGTATTGATACGAACATGCAAAAATTGCCAGCAGAAACACGCCTCATAGTCTATTGAGTCTGCTTGAGTGTGCAGCTAGCCCCTCATCACGCAGTTGCCCCTTCCCAGTATCCCTTACCCCGTCCCAACCCCTCTTGAAACTGCCCACCGTTTTAGAGGACACTATCTTGTCTGGTAAGGTGTTCCATTTGTCCACCCCTCTTTCTGTGAAAAAATGTCTCTTCATCTCCCTCTTGAATCTTCCCTCCAGCCTCAGTCCATGCCCTCTCGTGTCCCTCCCCCTTATCTGAAAAATCCCCTCTTTGTTGGTTTTGTTTATCGCCTTCAGATACTTAAAGGTCTCAATCATATCCTCCCTATCCCGCCTCTCCTCCAGTGAATACATACTCAGCTCTCCCAGCCTGTCCTCGTAGGGCTTGCTCTCCAATCCCTGGATCATCTTTGTGGCTCTTCACTGCACCCCTTCCAACAATCTGATGTCCTTCTTCAGGAATGGGCGCCAGTACTGCACGCAGTACTCCAGGAGGGGCCTGACCACTTACCTATACAGGGGAAGGATAATCTCCCTCCTTCTGGAGGAGATCCCTCTTGCAATATGCCCCAGCATTTTGTTGGCTTTTGCTGCCACCTTCCTGCACTGAGCAGAGTTGTTCATGCTCCCCGTAATGATCACTCCTAGGTCCTTCTCCTTTGTGGAGCTCCCCAACTGTACCCCATTCAAGTGATAATTCCTCCCCTGGTTCCTGGCTCCAAAAATGCATAACCTTGCACTTCTTAGCATTGAACTCCAACTGCCATGTTTCCGCCCACTCCTGCAGCTTAGTCAGGTCCTCCTGCAATCCCTTCCACCCCTCCGAGTCATCAACCACAGCTCCCATCTTGGTATCATCTGTGAACAGGCTGATCTTGCTCTGGATCCCGTATGAGATATCTGCAATAAAAATCCCAAACAGCACCTGTCCCAGAACCAATCCCTGTGGTACCCCACTCATCACTGCTCTCGGTGACGAGAAGTCCCCCACCACCACCACTCTTTGCTGCTTTCCCTTTAGCCACTTTGAGATCCATTTTACCATTTTGGTCCTGCCCTCACATATTCCAGTTTCCTCCAGCCTCCATCGCAGACTGGAAAAGGCCTTGATGAAGTCCAAATACAGGACATCCACTACATGGCCCTTGTCCAGTTCCCACGTCACCCATCTGTAGTACTCTACAATGTTAGTCTGGCAGGATCTGCCCACTATAAACCTGTGCTGTTGACCATCCTAACGATATCATTCTACTGTGTCACTACGTGTTTATACGTGTCAATGTAAGTTGTTAAAAATGACAGGACTTTAAAAATGTTGTGAACCATTTTATGTCTTTTTATATCGATATGTAGCCTTTTTTACATCCATATATGGTTACTATAGTACTATCTTATCAATATATCTACTGTATTTGGTTAACTCCAAGCTTTCATTTGAGAAAAAGAATTAGTCTCTAGCTGTAACAGTTCCAAATTATTACATTTTAAAGAAATTATCTTTTGAGAGGTCTAACTGTAAGTGTTGGGCCTAAAAATGATTTTTTAAATGAAAGCTTGGAGTCCCATCATTAAGAATTAGCTCAGACAATACTGTTTTTATATGCCGATATTATTCTACATGTATTGATACTATATGATCTTGCTTTTTCACTATATTATCCATACATGTTTTTTTAGTTGTGATACAGCCAAAAAAACAGCAAATACATATTGTGCATGCTATTTTTTTGTAGCAATAGACTGTATCAATACTATTTTTTGTGTCGATACATATAATTACAACAGTTTATAAAACATTTTAATAAAAAATATTTTTCAACTTTTTCTGAATTTTAGTATTACTACACAATATTTAATTAGTAACTGTTTAGCTTTTAACTTAATTGTCATTCATTTTATGACCTTAATTCCATGCTCCTAGATCACTTCTCCCCTACCTGCTCATGTGTCTAGGCCATATAACAGCCCTCAGGGTGGCAACCTTGGCTGGCACATCCTATATTTAATGTTTACTGGCATACCTAAATTTTATTGTAATGAGTCTTGTACTGTGTCTGTCAAGAGTCTTATCAATTGCTCCCTCATGCTAATCATGTTTTATTTCCTAATCCATTGTGTCTGTCCCTAGCTGGTACTACGTACTACGTACTATGTATTTTTGTTTTATACTATTCTTTGTACTTGCTTAGATTCAACCGTGTATATACCACTCCTGCCCCAGGACGCATCTGGAATTGAGCAGTAGCCTGCTCAGTATGCCTTCCTGGTATAATGCTTAAATAAATAAATTAATCGCATGTTGAATATTTTAGCCCCCCTTCCCCAACAGTACCACATCCTTCCTCATTTTTGCAGGAAAAGTTTGTGAAAGCGTTGAAAGATAATAAGACACTGAGCCAGAACCTTTAAGGACCACAAAAGCCAACAACAATCCTAGTAGTCTTTGACCCATGCAAACATGGCTCCTAGGGTCAGAGGACAGAAGCCAGCCAATCAGGCTGCAGAAACTGGAAAAGGAGACACAAGGAGTTCCTATGATACAGAAGGACTGCCTGGATCCTGGTACAAATTCCTAGCCAATCATCTACCGTATGATAGACCTCCAGCATGGTCCTAGAATGATTGACAGCTTAGTGAACCAACCAAAAGATGCATTTCCCCAGAAGTACCCATTCAGTTTGCGTATGACTGCAGCAAGAAACACACAGTGGGAGCTGCTGCAGAAACAGACTGTGCATCTGTCAGTGGAAGTGAGTGAAATGGATCCCCTACCACAGAAAACAAGGTGGAGAGGTCCTGCATGCCCGGTGGTTTTAACATACTCTCACCAGCCCCACTTTTACTTTCTCTGGCAAAAGGAGCATGCCAAAGACCACAGACATTAACCCCCAAATTAGGAGTTTAACAACCCAGGCCCCTCAACCTTTTGTGAGTCCACAAGACAGAGGTACTGACAACTTCCACAGCGACCCTGTTACATACTGAACATATTTGTTTTGTCTGCTCAATTACATGACATATATTACATGATCACCTTCTCTATTTGCAACCTTACTAAAAACAGGGTGAGTTCTAAAAATGATTTGAACCTTTTATTTGTTCTAGGGTATAACCAGAAGCAAGAACTTCAGAGAGTTCTGACAGCTGTAGTAAAGGAGAGGTGGGACCCCGATGGCTTCAGGCTTGCAAGAGCATTGACAAGATCGAACAGTCACATTTGTTTGATCTGGTGCTCTGCAGCAGGATGCTGAGACATGCCCGAGGGGCTCACTGAAATTCAAGAGTAATGCCAAGAGGCACTTCTTCTCTAGGAGGTGGTGAACCTAAGATACAGCCTGCCAGTGGATACAGTGCACATGAAGATGGTAGAGGCATTTAAACAGCAACAGTTGACCTATTTTTTTTATAATGATCCCAAGCCCCCCCCCACCCCAAGTTTGCTTACCTATTAAGGACTTTACCAATCCTCATTTCAAAATTTCATTCTACACAATTTTCTCAGGGGAAGAGATCCTACATCCTCATATTGATGAGCTGAATGCCAGATTCCTTCCCCTTCCTGGTACACATTTCCTGGTACACATTTGTTACAGCTCTAGGCACTTTGTGTTGTGATGCAGTAGTTTATAAAGTGTGGGGGCATGCTCTATTGATTACAAAGTGAGTTGGTTTTCCATGGCTTTGTAAAAATACTTTAGAGGTCCATTGGGTTTAAATCATTGCCACCACTCAACTAACAAGACTCCTCAATCAAGGATTTATGATCCCTTTCCCTATGAAAATTGTGCAGCGCAAAATTTTGAAATAAGGAGTGGTAAAGGTCCATATAGGTAAACTGTGAGGGGCTTGGTGATTGCACCAAAACAGGTGCCATTTAAGGTAAGCAGATTTCTGCTTACCTAGGAAAACACTGGATACCCTGTGTGGAGTGGATAGGCAAACTCAGTAAATTGGTATGGGTTTGCACAGCATAGGGTTGTTCCTAAAGTCTCTTCCATCCTCAAATTACTACATTACTAAGTGGTGTAGATTTGGTGGTACTCCCGGTGGGAATGCTAAAGGTAAGCCCACCACACAAAGAGGAGCTGAAATCGTGTTGGGGCAGGAAGAGTCGGAGCGATGCCAGAGCAGGCCATTTCCACGCAGCTAGTTGGAGGCAGGCCAGGGCTTGTAGCTGAGGAGCGCTTCGGTGGCTAGAGGAGCCAGAGCTGCATCAGCAGCTAGAGGGGCATAAGAGCAGGCTTTCCTGGTGGCTGCAGTTGGCGGCAGGCCTGGGGTTTTCGGCAAAGAGCAGTGGAACAATAGGCAGCAAGGGCGTAAACTTTTGAACTCACGGCTAGGCTATAAAGGCAGGCCTAGCTGCATTCCTTTTACACCACACAAAGAGGAGCTAAAATTGTGTTGGGCAGGAAGATTCAGAGTGGTGCTGGAGCAGGCCATTTCCCATGACAGCTAGTTGAGCCGCCAGAGCTTGTGTGAGGGGCGCTTGGTGGCTGGAGGAGCCAGAGCTGCATCGGCAGCTAGGGGGCATAAGAGCAGGTTTTCCCGGCGGCTGCAGTAGGCGGCAGGCCAGGGTTTTTTCGGCGAGGAGCAGAGGACCAATTGACAGCAAGGGTGTGAACTTTTGAACTCACTGCTGGACAATAAAGGAAGGCCCAGCAACATTCCTTTTACACCACACAAAGAGGAGCTGACATCGCATCAGGGCAGGAAGATTTGGAGCAGCACCGGAGCAGACCACTTCCTGGTGGCTAGTTGGAGGCAGGCCAGGGCTTGTAGCTGAGGAGTGCTTCGGTGGCTGGAGGAGCCAGAGCTGCATCAGCAGCTAGAGGGGCATGAGAGCAGGCTTTCCCGGAGGCTGCAGGCCAGGGTTTTTTTTGGTTAGGAGCAGTGGACCAATCAGCAGCAAGGGTGTGAACTTTTGAAGTCATGGCTGGGCTATAAAGAAAGGCCCAGTTGCATTCCTTTTAGACCACACAAAGTGGAGCTGAAATCGCATTGGGGCAGAAAGATTCGGAGTGGCGCCGAAGCAGGCCATTTCCCGGTGGCTAGTTGGAGGCACGCCAGGGCTTGTAGCTGAGGAACACTTCAGTGACTGGAGGAGCCAGAGCTGCATCGGCAGCTAGAGGGGCATAAGAGCAGGCTTTGCTGGCAGCTGCAGTCGGTGGCAGGCCTGGGGTTTTTGGCAAAGAGCAGTGGACCAATCGGCAGCAAGGGCGCAAACTTTTGACCACGCGGAAGGGGTAGAAAGGCAGGCCCAGCCGCATTCATTTTACACCACACAAAGAGGGACTGAAATCACTTCGGGGCAGGAAGATTCGGAGTGGTGCCAGAGCAAGCCATTTCCTGGCGGCTAGTTGGAGGAAGGCCTGGGCTTGTAGCTGAGGAGTGCTTCAGTGGCTGAAGGGGCCAGAGCTGCATCGGCAGCTAGAGGGGCATAAGAGCAGACTTTCCCTGTGGCTACAGTTGGCGGCATGCCAGGTTTTTTTTGGTGAGGAGCAGCAGACCAATCTGCAGCAACGGCGCAAACCTTTGAACTCGTGGCTGGGCTATAAAGACAGGCCCAGCCACATTCCTCTTAGTCCAACACTAAGAGGAACTGTAATTTCTTCCCACTCCACCCATCCCAGCCCTAACCTCTATAAAATGGATGGCGGAGGAGAAGCCAAATAGGAGGACTGGCTTGACTTTTGAGGATTTTAACCTATAAATGCTATGATCAAGCAGGTGTATATTTTTTAACAAATAGTGCTCTAATCAGGCAAAGGTACATGTGCTAGGGCAGATCTGACCAGGGAGTGGGATCTGTGGCTGCAGAGGTGCAGATCATTGGTGTGGGCACTGAAACTGCCAAGTGTACAGGTAAACTAGGGTAGCCCTGATAAGGGTGAGGGCACTGAAGTGCTGATCATTCAGGAACTTTTAAATTTGAAAGCGGGGGCAAATTTAAGTTTATGTATTGTGTGAATGAAATTGCTAGCTGAGAGGTATTGAAAGTTTGAGTGTGGGGCTTGACCAAAGGAACATGATATGATGGGGAAGGAACCTCAAGTCCAGACAGCAGGCATCTTTGGAAGGGTGGTTGGGTGCACAGGGTGTGGGGCGGCCATGGTACTCGACTGGGCTTGGAAGTTTGGGGGTTGCCCAGTGTGCCACCAGGTGGCAAAACTCAGGGAGGAGATGAAAGAAATTTGGAGACAGCTAGGGGAGTGGAAAATTAGGGGGCATGGGAAGGTACCTACAAAACTACATCAGGCATTGAAATCTTGGGCACAAAGAGAGGAAATGGAAGTACTCTGGGGGAACAGGGGCATCCTGGCAGGGGCAGCCCAGAAAGGCAGTGTCAGTGGCTCAGTGGGTAGCACACTCGCCTCTGAGGCCAGGAGATCAGAGAACTGTGGGTTCAGTTCCCACATCTGGCACTTGGGTTACTATCCCAGTACTGACACTGTAGTGCAGCATGAGAGGGGTGCTGCACTTCTGAAGTGCTGCTCTTTCAGAGGAGACATTAACCGAGGTCCCATCTGCCTGGATTGGTGGTAGTTCAGGTGGATGCTAAGATCCCATGGCACTTATCGAAAAAGAGTGAGGAATTTTTATTAAAGAAAAGGACTGCAGTAGAAAGAAACAAAAAGCAATAATCAAATACAGAGAGGAAACAATACATAAACAAAGAAAAGGAACATTAGACATCATATAACCAATGTACACAATTAGCCCACAATTGATTGCAAGTGGTTAGACCAAGACGTCCATAATCCCATTTTAACATTCTGTAATGTAAGTCTCACATTACTCATAGAATTCATCAAATAGTATAATCCTTGCTCGTAACCCACGCATCTGGATTATCAAAGATAATAACGCAAAACAGAAAAAACAAGAAGTAAAGTATCAGCATGGTAATGTACCCATTCACCCCCAAAAACACCATACACCAATGTGTGGTAGGATAAGGTAGCCAACAAAGGTTCCTTCCAATGGGATGCCAAAAGAAACCAAAAATTGCTCGCATATGGACAGTCCAAAAAGAGATGAGCTTCACTTTCCAAGACAGTAAAAAATTGCGGTCTAGTACAATATCTGTCACTGAGCTGTTTCTGTTTGTTATTAGCACCAACAGGCAGCCGGCCATAACTACTCAACCAGACACTGTCCCAAACAAACTCGGGCAGCCGAGAGCTAGAGAGAAAGGTAGTAACAACACTAACCTGTGACACAGGGCAATCAGGAAACACCAGATCCTCCTTAAATTCTGAAAAAACAATAAGATTATATAATCTTTTCCTACACAAAGTTTCCAAATGAGAAATAGACAAACCCCATTTAAACAAACATTTAAATGTTTCCAAGCCATACTGGAGAAAGCAAGGAAGTTTAGATAAACGTAACAGTTTACCATCCTTCCAAAGGGCAAACCACTAGAAAACCAAGACCTCTTAAAGAAACCACAATTTATGACCAGGCCGTAAAAGAGGACAGAAATTATGGAGACAAACATAAAGGCTGTCGGATGAATCATAGCCACACCGTCCCTTACGTCTATAGGTATATCCCGTTTGTGGGTTCAACGACTGCCCCCAAAGGCGAAAAAAATTACTAAGCAAGATGTAAATAAAGAAAAGGGAGGTGGAAAGACATAACTAATATACAAAAAAATAGGAACTAACAAAGACTTAATCAATAAAACCCTCTTTTCTTTGCAATTTGCCTCCCTCCCTTCCATCGTGCTACCAATCCATTGGCCTTAACAAGGCCTTTATTCCAATTAACCGAAGGCAAATCTCCAGAACCAAAGATGATGCCCAAAATAGATACAGGTTCAGTACTAAGACTAACACCAGCAATACAACCTTGATCTGGTAAAGAGGTGTCACCCAATGGAATACACCTACTTTTAGCAAAATTAATTTCAGAACCTGAGGAGAAGAAAACAGGGACAAAACATCAGTAACATACTGCCTTTCTGAAGCCCGAGACAGACAAACAACCAAATCATCTGCATATGCCAGAATTTTAATCGGAGGAGCAGAGGAACTGAAACGAAGACCAGAAAACTGAGAATGAGTAACTATTAATCTAAGCAATATATCTATGGAAAAAGCATACAAAAGTGGGCTGAGAGGACAATTAAAATCCCCTGCCCAAATCACCATCCTGGAAGTGTGAAGAAAGGGTTGTATTTTCTGCATTAATGCAACTCTTTGAGCCTTAGTTTGAGGAGCATAAAACGTGAGTAGTCTAAATCTCTCACCTGAATAACTTATGTCTAATAACAAGGCCCTACCAGGAAAAATATCAACTAAGCGGGAAACTTTCAAAGCAGGATTTGTAAATAATACACCAACACCAGAGCAAGAATCTTCACCCATTAGACCAAAAGGTCACACCCATAAACCAAAGATTATCCATAAGCTTGAGTATCAGAAAAGAGATTTAAGTCTGGTATCTTGAATACAAAGACACCACAACGCTGCTGGGACAAAGGGACAAGGTAGCAACCATCTTTTATGACTAATGCTATTAACATTAATAGTTGAAATAATCAAAAAGACATAAAAAGAAAGAGAGTACCCACATAGAAGAGTTCAAGGGGTTTGGATACCATACTCGCCTAGAGCATGTAGGAAGATTCTTCAAACTTCCCTTCCCCCTCATCACCATGAGAAGTCATATCAGGGTTAGTGGAAGCTCGGGAAGAGGCATCAGAGTCCCCTTCAGAGTCATCTTTAGAGGTCAGGACCGCGAATTTGTTACCTTGTGACCAATGGTCCAAAACATGTTTATCATCTTTAGACAAGGAAGATGTCTGAGAGAGAATTTCCTTCCCAGATCTGTTCCGTTTCTTAGCAGTGACTTTTTTAAATGACGACTGAGAAGCAGGTGGGGGAGGGGGAGGCATCTCAGAAGAAAAAGTCATCAGGAGAGGAACAACTGAAGTAGTGGCAACAGGTGAGCCAGAAGGGGCATCAGGAACTAAAGTAGTCTCATTCTGTGACAAATTATCAGGAACCTGAGAATCTAACTCCTGTGATTCCATATCCTCCACCTCAGCCTGTCCAGTGGCCACCTGAGGAGGAGAGAACCAGAGGCTGGTGGCAACAGTATCCCCAAGACCATCCCTTGTTTAGCCTGTAACTGCTGTGCAACATTAATTAAACCCTCATGGGAAGGACAATCGTCCCTATTATGGGGCCTTAAGGACATTTTCTATAACCATGCCCCATCTGTTCACCAAATTACATTTAAAAGGTTAAGGCAATCAGTGGCAAGATGACCAAACTCAAAGCAATGAGAACAGTGAGGAGTAGCACAAGCAGTGTTAAGGTGAGTCCTAGACCCACACTTAAAACAAGACTTGACTGGCCATAATAAAACAAACTACCCTATCTTTCCCCAAAAACTATTAGAGATGAGCAGTCCAACATTGGTGGAAAAAAGTTTTACATGCAATTTCCACCCCCATTCCATATGTGTTCACTGTCAAGAATAGGTGAGAGAGCTTATCCAGAACCTCATCTTTAGCCTAACAAAATAAAATATCTTCAACATTAACACCTTCATTATGAAACATAATCGTAATTAATTTAACTGCAGGCTTAGTCAAGGAACAGCCAAAAAAGGTACCCACAAACGGGTATCCTTGACCTTCTGATGTTGAGACCAAAACCGATCCAAATTGGAAATGGTTTTAAAACTAATATCATAATTTGAATTACCAATATGTATAAGAGCAAAAATTTCAGAGGCAAAAAATGTCAAAGAACCCTTCAATAATTGCCTAGCAATATAGAATCTATCAGGAGGGTCCTCAAGTCCACCTTTATAAAGTAAACAAACTGCATTTTTTCTAGGGGCAGGTTCCCCCTTGTTCGGAAATAAATCCGATAATTTAAACATGGGTTTCAAACATGCAGCCTGTTTGGGATCCTGCAACACATGTTCCGAAGGTCTCAGGGGAACCCCTGCAGGAAAATCAGCACTAGAGACCGGTAAACCATCAACTTGGTGCCCCACCTTCCCAGCATCATGCACTGGTTTGTCCACAGTTTGAGACACAGGAGAAATATGCCAGTCCATAGGCATAGGACAGGAAGGCACAGAAATAGAAGACAACGTAGTGGAGGGAGTAGAAAAATCAGGTATCCACTGTCCATCAGGTCGCCGGCATACCAACCTCCAAAATAACACGCTCAGAAGACCAACCTGAATCGTGTAACTCAGGGTCATATGCAGGCTTAGGAGAAACCACAACATTCCGTAACAGGGAAGAAACAGTAGGTAAAGCTGAAGTGGTGCATAAGACCCCTGTTCCTGACCCTCCCTGACAGGAGGTATGGCAGATGCATCAGGAAAACAACTCGGCAAGGGCTTACAAGGTCCACCCATACCCAAACAGCATTTAGATGAAAAATCACTCACTGCAGGTACAGAAACACTACTGCTTACAGGCTTTAGGCACACATCACTAGGATGAGTATCACTGCCAGCCTTACCAGCACAGTGCTTCTCAGTCTCCCCTTTCATCTCACCACTCGGAACACCAAAAGCACAGACATCATCAACAGGAGACAACACAGGTACCGGGGCAACGGAAGGAACTGAAAGTGAAGCAGAACGGAGAGCAGCAATATCGGCAAGTAATTCAGCCTTTTTTGATAGACATTTAGATTCTTCAGCCAAAACAACATGCAGTAGGCGTTCTTTTCAAGCAAAGCTGTGGAAGTATCTTCCGTGGATCAGTGCATAGCACCACAACAGATTCAGTCCAGTCACATCCATAACTGTATCAAAAAGTCTTCTGGCAGGTCAGACAAAAGCATTTCTTCCTGTAACACAGCAGCCTCTAGTTGTCCAGCGACGAAGGAAGCCTGCTCTCTGTCACTCCAGCATCCTGCTCTCTCGAGGGTTGCAGAGAAATGGCCATCTCAGCTAGACAGCCAAAGGTCCCTCTGCTGCAGAGTAGGGGAATTTTTTATTGGAAAACAAAATAAGAAAACAAAAACTCAAGACAAAACACAATATCCGTACATCATAATATATATAGAGATTGAACAGAAAAGAAAAATCACCATATCTTCTATACAGGTGAAAACAGATAAAAAAAAGTCACAAAAAACTTAAGTACAGATGAGCCCCCCACCCTTTCAAAAAAACAGTTTGTGTTTTATTGTATTTCTCTAGTTTCAGTAACCTTCAAACAAAATTAGAGGTAACACTCTCCACCAAAATGCTACTAAAGGTGCAGGTAAAGTATTTTTTTCTGAACAATAAATACTAGAAATTTCACTTCTGATATGTTCCCTGAGAACAGTCAAGGCAACCCTTTTTTGCTGTAACACAAACATACATCAGTTGTGCCAAATGCACCATTTGCAGACTGCAAACAGAACCCGCAATGTTCTGGGAAAAAAAATATCTTCCAACCAGGTCCAGAGTCTCCATAAACTAATTCAGAATATGTTAAATCAGAGAACATAGGTAATCCCCATGACTGACTCAGCTGAGACCATAGTGGGGCAATATACGGGCAATCAAAAAATAGGTGTGACATGGATTCCAGCATACATACACACGTGTCCCGAACACAGTACTGTTCTGATAATTGTTTATGCATCTGGTTTCCTTTAACATTCAATTTGTTGTGACAACACAACCACAAGATATCCCACATCTTATCTGGAATCCTGTTTTCCAATAATTGTTTAGTTAAACAATGGGAATCACAGGGTACAGTAAAACATGGTGATACCAAGAACATGGTTTGCAGTATAGAGGAGTATAAATACTTTCCATGCTGTAATAAATCTGCAGCATAAGACACTTTCCATATTTAAAATTTTTTTAAATATTTCAATAAGGTATCCAGACGTTCCAGGTGGAATTTTGGTAAAAAGTTTCCATACAGGAGCTTGCCATTTATCCAAAAAATATTGGGAACAGGAAGCAAAGCTAAGGGCCCAACAATCTGTCCGGTTGACTATACTCGGGAAAAATATTAGCGCTCACAAAAATGGAAAAATAAAATAGCATCGGGTTTACCATCTGAAGACTGCCCTGTTTAATAGGCCAGTAGGTAACGGATCTCTTCACAGAGTTCAGTCTACTACCCCAAATCAACTGGAAAAACAAATTATAAAGCCGAGCCTCAAGGGAACAGGGAAGAGGAAAAATATAACTAATCAGTAAACATAGAGGCAAAATACAAGTTTTAAGTAAAAAAAATCTGTTTTTTGCAGGTCATAGGGAACCGCTTCCATTGGACAATTTTGGATTTAGCTATGTCCATTGTGGAAATTCAGTTACATGCCGCCACATCAAGTGGGCCAAAAATAACCCCCAAAATACAAATCTTCTGGGAATGAATATCAATTCCTCCAATCATCGGCGATATCACCTGTGATGGGAGATGGACATCACACCCTACACTTTTGGGGGTATTTAATTCAGATCCAGAAATTCGGGAAAAGGAATGGATGGTCTCAATTGCCCTTTCCCCAGAAGCTGGATCTGCTACTAGAATGCAAATATCATCTGCATAGGCAAAAGCACAGGGAAAGATAAGATCTGGTGTGACGGAGATATGTCTGATGGTCCCCTTCCCATTCAATTTCTGGAGTAGAGGATCAATGGAAAAGACATACAACAGGGGACTTAAAGGACATCCCTGGTGTACCCCTCTCTTGATAGGGATATAGGGGCCTCGTAAACTGTTAACCAACAGCGTTGTGCAGGCAGACCAATACAAGATTTTAATCCAGCCAAGTAAAGCTGCAGGAACCCCATATTTTTCCAACACCGAAAATAAATTTATTTATTTATTTAGCTTTTGTTGACCGGGTAAGTGCACTAGACAAATCCTGCCTATTTTCAGGCACGACCCGGGCGAGGGGGATACAGATGAATGCCAACTGACCTTGAACCAGATTAAGCTGTTGGTGGTATTTTTAGTGAATGAGGAAAATTTGGCCAGGACACCGGGGAAATTCCCCTACTCTTTTCGATAAGTGCCATGGGATCTTTAACATCCACCTGAACTACCACCAATCCAGGCAGATGGGACCTCGGTTTAACGTCTCATCCGAAAAGCGGCACCTCAGAAGTGCAGCACCCCTCTCATGCTGCACTACAGTGTCAGTACTGGGATATTAACCCAAGTGCCAGATGTAGGAACTGAAATAACTATGTGGAACCCGGTCAAAAGTCTTGGTTTGGTCCAAACTAAGAACATAGCCTTGAGTGGTAATCCCATCAAATACTTCCCTCAAAATTTTCAAATTGGAGCGCATGGAACGACCTGGAATTGCACATGTCTGTGTAGAGTAAATCAGCTGGGCAGGTATTGGAGACTATTTTACACAAAATCTTCCAATTGGAATTTAATAAACTAATAGGACACCAGTTGTCCAACTTATCCTTATCATTTTTCTGTTCATATAAAAAAATCAAGTAGCTGTCAGAAAATGCAAGAGGAATAGACAAGAGGCCTTGCAAAATAACATTATAGACCTTTGTTAAATATGTTATCAACAAGGATTTAGCTTTTTTATAAAATTCGTTGGGAATACCTTCAGGACCAGGGGTGACAGTAGTTTTCAGATGATTAATAACTGAGTCCACTTCAGCACAGGTAACTTGCTGACTTGAAACCGTAATACACTCTGGCGACAGGAGAGGAACCTCTAAGGAACCCAAAAAGCCATCCCAGGCATTTGAGTCATAAGCCTGTCCATATAACGACCTAGTATGGAAGGAAACTTCCTCCAAAATACCCCAGTTATCGGTAATCCTGGTACCAGAATGGGAAACCAAGGTGGACATATATTTAGATGCAACCTGTTGGTGGCTACTATCATAGGGATTGACTATTTTAGCAGATCCTTTCTCCACACTTTTGTTAGAAATAATGATGTCGTTCTCTCATACTGAGAGGCATGCATTTCAGTTTTAACCTGCTGGATTTGTGCCGAATAATCTAGGCCCCATTCAGTTTGCCAAGACAGCAGTCTTTGTAATTGGCGTTGGCACTTTAGACACTGAAAATAGCGTTCTGAAGATTTTTGTTTAGAAAAGCATTTACAAAATTGTGTAATAACAGATTTAGTATCTTGCCACCAAAAGGTTGGGTTATCATATAATTCAAATACTGAAACCTTGTCTTGGAGAAGCCCATACAAGTCCTGCCACCCATCTTCCTCCCCGAAAACAGATATATTCATCTTCCAGAAGGTATGCGTCACAGGTTTGTTTTTGGGACAACCAATGTGCAACAGTAACACACAATGATCTGAAAACTCACAGGAGAGAACCGAATACCTTACATTAGCCAACCAATGGGAAAGGAAAAAATAATCAATCCTAGTGGAAAATCTACCCCAGTGAAAAGTGTGTTCCGGGGGTAGTACAGCAAAAGAGGCCCCATCCCGTAAGTCAGCAGTAACGTGCAAAGTGTTAAGGAAGTTGGAATCAGAATATAAATTTTGGGTAAGTCCAGTTTTATCAGATAATGACAGAATACAGTTAAAATCTCCTCCAAAAATCACCGATTTGGATGAATGGTTAAATGGCTGAATCTGTTTTAACATGTGAATCCACTGAATTTTGACTTGAGGGTTATAAATATTAATAAACCTCCATTCTTGTTGATGGAGAATAACATCTAAGATAAGTACCCGACCCTGAATCAAGTCAATCAGTCTGGTAACATGAATATCACCCCCTTTACCAGTATCCCTACTCCGGAACACACATCTTCAGCCTAGGACCAAAAGGACAGACCATCCTCCAATCTAGAGGCCTGCCCAATCTCTCGCAAAGAATGGAGTCTAGTGTCCTGTAAAAATAATATATAAAGGCAAAGACAAAGAAGGAAAAAAATAGCCCGTCTTCTTTTAACATTTTGAGACTATTAGCATTTAAACTCCCAAAGAGACAACATCCCCATATCAGATAGAGAGTAAATCAAGACTTTTTCTACCTGGACCCTTGCCTTGGGATTTTAACTACAGCATTTTTCTTATTAAGCTGGACATCCCCAGAAACTTGCTCAGAATCAGTCAATAACTCAACCTGGGAAGACGCAACAGAGGAGGCATCCGAATCATCCTCAATATCCACAGCCTGCTTTTGTTTAGATAAAACGGCAAATCAGTTTGTAACCATCACATCAGGGGGGAGATACAGAAGGCAGGGGAACTCCTTTCATCAAAGAGCTCCTTGTCACCCTCCTGTTCCCTGTTTGGACCCAATCGGTATCCACAGGAGGTGGCATGTTGTCCTTAACACAGGGTATAGCCAATGTGCTAGGGGCTGGAGGCTGCTCTTCAGCCATCACTGAGGAAGAAGTCATTGCTGGAGGTAGTAAACTCGAGTCCCCAGACATTTAGCCAGGACTAGATGTGGGAACTGTCAGAGGTGGCAGTTCCAACCCCGGATCCATCTGGGAAGAAGGAGGGAGCAGCGGGGGTGGGGGACCACTGCAGAAGCAAAAGGCCGAAACTGGGGCCTAGCCTGAGCAGATCTTTTGGCCTGAGTCACCGTCTCATTCTGTGAATCAGTAGGTTTCACAGGATTATTATGGGAAGTCCATGGACAATCTGTAAAAGAATGAGAGGTTTCCTCACACAAATTACAAAAATCTGGGCGAGGGCAATTTAGACTTACATGACCGGAGCCAAGACATGAGGAACATTTAAGTTGGTCACAGGCACTACTGAGATGGGTCTGGGCCCCACACCGAAAACAAGATTTTGGTTGCCACGGGTAGAATACAAAACCCTGATCCCTACCTAAGTAAAAACAACTTGGCAAGTGCTGCATAGTCCCATTAACAATAGGTAATTTAACCTGCAATTTCCACCCCCACCGTCCAAAAAAACTCGGAGTCAATGATTGGATCAGGTAAACCTAAAACAGTAAATTTGGAAGATAACCACCGCACAATATCTTCTATTGCCACCCCCTCATTTTTAAACAAAACCGTAACATTTTTAATAGTTGATTTTGTAAGGAATAGCAAAAAGGGGACCACAATGAGGGTATAATGAACAGCCTGATACGATGCCAAAAGTATCTAATCCTGAAGCAGTTTAAAGCTGACATCAAAATAATTATCACCAGATGTATGTATTAATGCATATATCTAGAGGGAAAATTGCAAACTAGATTTTATCAATGTTTTCCCACATAGAGGGCGATCCAGAAATATGTCCAGCCACCCCTATAAGAAGCCTGACAGCATTAAGCCTTGGCCTACTCAGAAGGGAATGAAATAAGCCAGCAAAAAGTCTTGGGCGCTGAGGTCCAACAAAAGGACCAGGTGCTGAATTGGCAAAGTCGAGTTCCTATTCCTGTCTGAAGCATTTGTAGATGAGGGTCTAGGGGTCGTACCAGACACATTTGCCAGAAGAGAGTGTTCCCCAGTCCCCACTGTGTCAATAGGAGACGTGGGAGGTAAAGACAAAGGAACAACCATAATGGGCAATAAGGGGGTCTTAGGCGCATCTCCAACACTGGACAAGTCATTGTGCTGCAATATCCCCTGTTCAGAACCCTGCGCCCCTCCAGCCTGCCAGGAAGGGGCCTGAGAAAGACTAAAGCCCGAAGGGACCTCAAGAGGGTCCATAATGTCCAATAAGTCACCTTTAGGAATGGTGTCTGGTCGTGCAGGGGAGGTCCAGGAATCATCTAAAGGGAACTTCTCCCACCCTGCACCCCGAAGAGCTTCAGCAATAGTAATCCCCGAGACCAACAGGTGAGAGTCAAACCCACAACCAGGAGGGCTATGAACAGCAGGACCCATCATAACGGGCTGGAGGGACCCCATAACTCCATTTGCAAATCCCCTTGTGAATTACAGTACCTGTTGGCGATACAGATGGCTCTCCCAAGAGAGTTTTAGCAGCTGGTGACACAATACCTTCTCCGAAGTGCAAACCACTTACCATCCCGTCTCCCTCTGTATCTGGAGGCAAAGATCCAGGTCCCGTTGTCAGTGTGTAGGAGCTAAGGGGAGACTCTAGCACATCAAGCAGCCTGCAATCTACTGCCAGTCTCCCTGCTCCCAGCGACTGTAGAAACACCATGAAGTGGTGCCGCAACACTTCCGCATTCCCGCTGGGCTCCAGAATGCAGCGCAGCGTTTCATCAGACCACGTCACGTCGTGGCTGACAGCACTCAATGGAACTGGGCGATGGAAAGCCTGTACACATGCCTTCAGGGGGGAGACTTGTTCGTCAGCCTGCAAGCTCATAAAAGAAATAGCCAAAGCCTTTCCAAAATCCGAATCCTGTTGAATCCCATCGCTGGTATCATTACTAGTAGCTCCTAAGGTAAGGGAACAAACTTCATGTATTTTGCGAAGTATCTCGTCGCAACAGAGCTTCTCCCGGTATTCCACTGGGTGTAGTGCCAATGGTCTCCCGTGAAACGGAGATAGGGAGGGAGACCATCTCCCCTATCCTTAGGACGTCCTCCTGCTCAGAGTCGGAGCCCCAAGTGGCCATCACGATGGCCGGTCAGTCCCCCTACTGGCCACAATACAGCATCAGAGTAGGAGAATTTCCCTGGTGTCCTGGCCAAATTTCCCTCATTCACTAAAATACCACCAACAGCTTAATCTGGTTCAAGGTCAGTTGGCATTCATCTGTATCCCCCTTCCCCGGGTCCTGCCTGAAAATAGTCAGAATTTATCTAGTGCACTTACCCAGTCAACAAAAACTAAAATAAAAAAACTAAAATAAATAAAAGAATGAGGGAGTGTCCATAAAATCAGGCAGGGGTATGGGGTTGTCAAGGGAGACCCGAGAGGGAGGGATAGTAATGGTAGGGGTCAGTCTGTCGCAAGGGGAAGTGGGGGCCTCAGACTCGGACTCCAGAGGAAGGCACAGATTGGGGCTGCAAGAGTGGGACCTGGAAAAACCATGAACAAACAGCAAGGACAGGGAAGGGAGGAAACTTCACGGGAACAAGTCAGTCAGGAAGCAGGGCTGCAGGGGATGGGGGCTTCAGCAGGAAGGGATAAGGAAATGGGGCATGGACCAGAAATGAAGCTTGGAGTACAAGAAACAGAGGGGAAATCATTGGGGGTGATCAAAATGAGCAAGGCACAAGGGAGGGTAGTACCATAGAAGAGCCAGGAAGCCAGGTTTTGGGGCAGAGGGAGGAGAAAGATGGGGAGAGGAGGGCTCAAAAAAATTCAGAGGAGGAAAAGAGCTACACTGAAAACCAAGAGCACCAGAAAGGGGACCAGAGAAATGAGCAGGTGGAGGATGGGGGAGCAGGTCTCTAGACATTTTGGGGGGGATAGCAAGGGTAAGGATGGGGTAAACTTGGGAAGAAGGAGGAGGAGGAGAACAGCAGCAGTGAGAGGCGCCCAAGAGGAGAAAGGGGATAGGGTCTTAATAGTGGGGGACTCTATTATAAAAGGAGTTACATGGGGGAAAAGGGGAGAGAGGGGAGAAAATATGGGTGGAGTGTCTGCCAGGCACGATGGTAGCCAAAGTTATGCATTGGATCCCCTCGAGGTGGAGGGAAATAGATGAGAGAACTCATCTGATCTTCCACGTAGGCATGAATGACCTTGCAAGGAGTAGTGTGATGGAGGTGCAGGCAACGTTTATGGCACAGGCTAGGTACTGCAGCAGGTTGGACTTTAAATCCCTGTCTTTCTCTGAGGTGCTGCCAGTACCATGGGCCAGCATAGAGGTGAGGTAAAATATAGTGGAGTTCAGTAGTTGGCTTGCAGGTTGGTGTGCTCAGCAGGGGTATGGAGTGATAGGAGACTGGGGTTCAACACTGAGAGACAATAGCCTATATGTCCCGGATAGGCTGCACCTAAATGGGGAGGGGAAAGCAGTGCTCAAATGCAAACTGGACCATTATGTTGATGAATGCTGCCATTTAAACTAAACCTGGAGGGGGAGGGCAGGGGGAAGCCCTCTTGATAAGGCAAGAGGGGAGCAAAAAGCCATACCCACACAGCTAAAGGTTAAGGGGGCAAAATATATAGGGTGAGAGGAAATAGGGGGGGTGGAGGCTCATGTGTGCAAATGCCAGAAATTTGTGTAGGAAGATCCCAAATCTAACAGCAAAAAATAGTGGAGGAAGGCCTTGACATTGTGAGGGTAACAGAAACATGGTGTCACAAGGAGCAGGGATGGGAAATGGAGATACCAGGGTACAAATTGTTCAGGAGGGACAGAGTGGAAAAGAAAGGGCAGGGGTTGCACTCTACATAAAGGAGAGTATCAGGGCATCAGAATTGCAGGGTAGGTAGTGAGAGGCCAAAGGACTCTGGGTCTCGTTGGAGGTGGGGAAAGGGGAGACAGTGCATATGGGGGTGGTTTACAGGCCCCCAGCACAGCAGGAATCAGTGGATAGAAGCATGGCTAATGAGTTCGTGAGAATGGCGGCAAGGGGGAAAGTGGTGCTGATGGGGGACCTGAATCTACCGAACATAGACTGGGACACCCTTTCTGCTGCTTCAACCAGAAGCAGAGAAATATTGGACTCCCTGCATATGGCCCTCCTGAATCAACTGGTCAGGGAGCCAACCAGGGCAAGAGCTACTCTTGATCTAGTCCTGACAAATGGGGATAGGGTAACAGATGTATCAGTGGGGGAACATCTTGGTACGAGTGACCACAACACAGTCAGGTTTACAATAAGGAACACTGCAGCGGTTCACCGGTCTAGGTTGAGGGTGCTGGATTTCAAGAGAGCAAACTTCGGGAGAATGGTGGAAATGGTGGAGAGGGCCTTGGAAGGGGTGGAGGAGTTGACAAAGGTGGAGGTAATATGGGGGAAGATAAGAGAAGCTATTGTAGAGACCACTGACACCTGTGCCAAGAAAGCAAGTCAAAATAAGAGGAGGAGGAGGAGGAAACCTCTGTGCTACACTAGGAAGGTAGCAAAAAAGGTAAAGGCAAAATGGAAGGCCTTCAGAAAGTTCAAGGAAATGCAAACGGAAGTGGACTGGGAAAAATTCCAAGTGAGCCAAAGAGAAGCCAGGGCACAGGTAAGGAGGGCAAAGGCACAGACAGAGGAGCGCATAGCTAGAGGGGTCAAAAAAGGGGATAAGACTTTCTTTTGGTATGTAAGTGAAAAGAGGAAGACTAGGAAGGGAATACTCCAGTTAAAAACAAATGAGGGGGAGTTGCTACAAGGGGACAGAGAGAAAGTGGACCTGCTAAACAGCTATTTTTGCTCAGTGTTCACTAGGGAAGGAGACGTTGAAGGCACCAGAGCAGGAAAAGTAATGGCAAGGGAGGGGGAACAGGATATGAGGCCGTTCCTCGTGGAAGAGGTTTTGGGAGAACTAGGCTGCATGAAAGTGGGCAATGCAATGGGGCCGGATGGGGTGCACCCAAGCGTGTTAAGGGAACTAAAGGAGATATTGGCAGTGCCATTGACTGCACTCTTCAATCAGTTCTTGGAGATTGGGGTGGTGCCGGAAGACTGGAGGCAGACAAATGTGGTCCCACTGAATGGGGGGGGGAGGAAGGGAGGGAGGAAGTGGGAAATTTCAGGCCCGTGAGCTTGACATAGGTGGCAGGCAAGCTCATGGAGAAACTAATAAAAGACAGGATCACCAGCTACCTCGAGGAAAGCAGCCTGATGGATCCAAAGCAACATGGTTTTACAAGGGACAGATCCTGTCAAACAAATTTGATAAGAGTTTTTTGATGGAGTCGCAAAGGAGCTGGATCAAGGAAGGGCAGTAGATGTGGCTTATCTGTATTTCAAGAAATCTTTTGACTCTGTGCCCCGTAGGAGACTGCTGTATAAAATGTCAGGCCTGGGGCTGGGTCAGAGGGTGGTTAAATGGGTGGGAAGCTGGCTAAGGGACAGGAGGCAGAAAGTCATAATAAATGGGGTGGCACCCGGAGAGGGCAAGGTCACAAGCGGGGCCCCTCAGGGATCAGTGTTGGGGCCCCTACTATTCAATATATTTGTAGAGGACATTGTGGAGGGCCTTGAAGGGGGTGTGAGTCTGTTTACAGATGATATTAAAATCTGCAATAGGATAGACACTCAAGAAGGGGTAGAAAAAATGCAGAGAGATTTGGGGAGGCTTGAGGCATTGTCAAAGAGGTGGCAACTTTCATTCAACACAGAAAAGTGCAAAGTCATGCATCTTGGCTACAGGAACCGGAGGGCAGGGCACTGCATGGGCGGCAGAGATCTGGAGGTCATAGAACAAGAAAGGGACCTGGGCATCACTATATCCGGGCACATGAAGGTGGAAAGGCAGTGCGGGAGAGCAGTGGCTAGGGGGAGTGGAATGCTGGGATGCATCGGAAGGGGGATCACCAGTAGAAATAGGGAGGTCACAGTACCCTTGTACATCCATCTGGTTAGACCGCATTTGGAATATGGAGTCCAGTTCTGGAGGCCATACCTCAAAAAGGATGTGGGGAGGCTGAAGTGAGTTCAGAGGAAAGCAACAAAGATGGTAAAAGGGTTGAGCCACCTATTCTGTGAAGAAAGGTTGAGGGATATAAACATGTACTCCCTAGAACAGAGGAGGGAGAAGGGGAACATGATCGAGACCTTCAAGTACCTTAAGGATATAAACAGGGTGCCGGTGGAAAGAATCTTCCAGAGGAAGGAAAATCAGAGAACAATAGGGCATGGCCTGCAGGTGGAGGGGCGGGCAGTTCAGGGGTAACATTAGGAAGAACTATTTAAAAGAGAGAGTGGTGGATAAGTGGAACAGACTCCCAGAGGCGGTTGTTGGAGAAGAAACAGTGGAGGGATTCAAAAGGGCATGAGACAACCACAGGGGGGTGTTGAGGGTGGGTGGTGTAGGTCCAAGCAGATAGCTGGACAAATAGGAAGACTCAGTGGGCCTTGTTGGTACTTTTCTGCCATCACACTTCTATGAATCTACTGTGTGGGGGTTTGTACAACTGAAATGTGTTACAGTAAGAAGTAGTAAACAGTCCATACTTAGTTACATTTAAGAGTAAATTGGACACCTATCTTCAAATAGGGGGAATTACCTGTATCACTAATTGAGTATGTAGTGGACAGGCTAGATGGGCATTTTGCTCCCTCCTGTCCATTTCTTTTATGTTCTGTTTACTGTATCAGTTATTTATAATTTTTATCACCAGGAAAAGCACATTAGGTGGAGACAACTTATTTCTACGTGTGGGGGGGGGCATAAAGCTGTACTGATGGGGGATTGTTGCCCATGACACCAGGGAAAAACCCTACTCTTCACCAATGAGTGCCATAGGATCTTTTACTTCCACCTGGACAGTGACCAAAGATGGCAGAACGACAGGACCTCGATTTAATATCTCATTTGAAAGATGGCACCTCATTAGTGCAGCACTCCCCTCGTACTGCAAGTGTCGAGTTAAATTTATTACCACAAAGGGTGGGATATTCAAAGGGTTAAGCCATGGCAACCTACTGTCTTCCCTGCCCACGATATTCAAAGGACATGTTGTGCAGTGCAACTCCCGATGCGCCAGGGTGCACCAGTAATGTATGTGGTGCAAGTGCGGGGGGCTTGCCCATGCATAAGCGGCACATCCCGATATTCAGCCCGGGATGTGCGGTGTATATGCTGGCACATACCAGCCTTGCGCTGCTCAGGGGGGCACAATGTTGTGCCCGGGGAAACCAGGAGCAAGTCCTGGCCACCCACAGGCGAGCTGCCATACTGCAAGGCACAACACGGCAGCCGCCTGCTGTGGGTGGCACCCGACCACCCAGGACACAGACCACACGTCACCTGCCCAGGGGGCACCGTGCCCCCCCTCGCTCGGTCACAATTTGGGACTGTGCAGTACAGTATGGTCTGCACGCCCATTGGCCCACGTAGTGGACCAACAGGCATACAGACCTACTGTATGCTGCCAGTCGGCGGGCGGGAAGCTGCCGCCTGCCACTGACTGGGGGGGCAGGGTGGTGGGGCACTCAGTGGGTGGGTGGGTAAGGTACCACTGACCACCAGGGTGTCCTATGGTCATTACGCCCACAATCGGGTGCGGGGGGTTTCCACTGGCCCACCAGGGAGATTTAACTCAAGCCCGCATTCGACCAAAGGGGATCGATCCACTGGACCACCAGGGAGCTATTACTCTTATGCTTGCGATCAGGCACTGGGGATCGGTCTACTGGACCACCAGGGATGCAGTGTACATATGCCCGAGATTGGGCATTGGCTAGCAGTCCACTGGACCACCACGGATAAAGTGTGCAGATGCCTGCCATCGGGCAATGGTTAGGGGTCCACTGGACCACCAAGGTTTAACATTACACATGCCCACGCTCGGGTGAATGGGAGTGGGGTCCGCTGAGGGGTAGGAGGGTGTCAGTCCCCGACGGCTGCAGCCTGGCACGGCCCCAGGCGCAAGTCGCTGGGGATTGGCGCACCACATGCAAATGGAACCATAATAACATGCAAATGGCCCTATTTGCTCCTTGCATGCATAATGGCCTCATTTGCATTCCCTGTGCTGAGTATTGCGGTTGATGGGCCTAGTGCAACCGCACTTGCGCATCCCCCTGCCACTTGCGCTGGCGCAGTGCGTGCGGCCGCAGTGCCATGTTCAACGGTGCTGAGACATGCCGCAGCACCGTTGAATATCACCTAGTACATCCCAGTTGCACTGCACCCAGGCTTGCGCCCCTGCCTGGCGCAGTCTGAATATCCCACCCTAAAGTGCCTGGAGTGGGGCTGGAAGCCACAACCTCTTGGACTCTATTCAGCCACTGATTACACTAGCAAAGTTGAACACTGTTACTAGCCACGCCTGAATACCTTCAGTAGCACAAAAAAAAAAAAACAGCAGTCCCCAACTTAGGATCTAAACAACGTTCAGTGTTACATATCACCAGTGCCACATTTCAATAACCCAAAACGATATAAAATGCAGGAGAGGGAAGGCTGAGAATGCCGTTGCCGATTACAGCACTCGGGGAGATTCAAAGGGCACGGTGAAACGAGAAACCGGTTTGCAAGGAAGGTTACGTGACTTGCTCAGGGCCCCACAGAAAATGATTGTGCGAGTCAGTTTTTTATGCAAAAACTGACTGCCAAGTACATTATTATTTTTTTTTATTATCCAGAATTATTTCTTAAGATGCAAATTTGTACTAGTCAAAAGTGTCTGTATTTGGATCCTTGCAATCTGTTTCCATTTATATTTTGGTGGCTGCCATAGCAGCGTGCCTTTTGCCGTGTTTAATGTCACTTTTAGACGAAGCCCCAACCACTCTGCCTAGAAATTGATACAATTCCTCGAGCCGGCCAATGATAGAGCTGCGTCTTGGCGTTCTGTTTGTTGTAAGTTTTACATTGCTGGGGAGGAGGAGGAGGTGATCCTCACAGGGAGGGAAGGTGCATGGATAGCGGCAGGAGGCTGGTATCCTGACGCGGGGTGGGGGCAGGTAGAGATGAGAGAGACATGGCACACTAGTGGCGTATAGCATTGGAAAGGGTTCGGGGCTCTCCTCTCCAAGCAAGGGGCTCGAAGAAAGGACAGGGAGAAATACCATCAGTCAGTCAATCAATAAAACCAGCCCTCTGCGCGAGAGCCTGCTCTGCTTTCCCTCACAGCCAGTTATTTGAAGGCAGATTAAAGGGAGTTAAAAACCAGGAGAGCAGTTGAGTCAAGCAACACTAGCTGAATGCACTGTCAACAAGTTTATATTTTGTACATGTCGTTTTGAATTTGGCTTGATGGTCCAGCGTATTTTTGCAGTTCAAAACAATCAGTACACCGCGATCTTAAAACGGCTGCAGGGTTCTGAGGTTTTTTTTTTAATTTATTATTGTTTAACCCTTCCTGGCTGGATTTTTTAATACAATGCTGAAGATCCTAACCAGAAAACTAAGAAACCAGAGTTTAAACGAAATTCCGCCCTTTCAGTTCAAGGTAAGTTAAAGAACAGTATTCAACCTCTAAAGTAACATATAGTATGATAAGTAATAATACATCTCAGTAACATTATTGATTACAGTGTATAGGTCAGCCTGTATATTATTTTTGCGTTATGTGTACTGCCGAAGGGAAAGAGTATGAAATCCAGTACCTTTTATAAACTTTTTTTTGAACTGGTGGACTACTGGGCTTCTCTCTTTGTCAGGGCTGAGGTGTTGCTGGTTTGCTCATGGGGCTACCACTGATGAGGTCTTGATTTACTTTGTTTACCACACCTTTACTGGCACAAAGTGACTGAATGGGACCTTTTAGTGACACAAAATATGGGGTTTGCCCTAATAAATTTTGGTTCAGTGTACTAACAGGGGATAGCTCCCTGGCCACATGCACAGTTTTTAAAGAATCTGGCTGTTAGGTGGCACCCATGCAGCTGTGGCTTCTTGTTTTTTTTGGTGTGTGCCAGTTTTTTTTTTTTTTTGGTTATAGTTTATTTACATAGGCTAGCCCAACTGAGATGCAGCATCTCTAATACGGGTTTCTTCTACCTGTGTATTTCTGCTGCTGGGTGGACTGGAACACTGGGAGGTTAAGTGACTTGCTCAAGGTCATATAGTAAGTATTTAGCTTCAGTAGGGTTTAAACCTGTAATCTGCGGGTTCCCAAACTGGTGCTCTAACCACTAGACCACATTGCTTCCTACCCGTTCGGTGTACCAGTAACATTGCTTAATTATACTTTGAACATTCTGGTCCGTTGCCCAAAATGTGAGCCACTGCTGTGCGTTGTTCCCTAAGTGTGATTGCCAACACAGGTTTGTGCAGCAACAGAGGTATTTAAAACCCTAATTGAAAATGTAGTGGACCCAGCCGTTTGACGTGCACTGCATTTGGGATTTGTGCAGCTGCTGTGGTTATGTATTTTGAAATGTTTGTCCTGGAAAGAGTACACTGAGCTGCCGGACAACTTGTTTATAGGTGTGTTCTGGAAGTAGGGTACATTGGGAGAGTAACTGTCATATAGTTTATACAAAGGTAGATGTAAATGGTACACGAGGTAGAAACAAACAAACAAAAAAAAAATAGTTCACAAGGTAAAATAATAAGTAAGGCAGCCCAGGGGAAAAGTGTTTGGGAAGGCAAGCAGGGACAAGTGAAACACAGCTTAAGGTAAGCCAGTTCTCTGACCAGCCCAATGGCATCAGCCAGCTAGTGTAGGGTGTAGACACAGGCAGGTTGGTCTGGTCAGCTCATGAACCTGCCTCATGAAGGACTGCTGTGAGGGAGTGGACTCAAACTGGGTAGAAGGGCAGCTCCAGAGGGAAGGAAGTCTCCCGGAGAAAGGCCACCTGCCCTGCAGACCATTGTGATCGGTGGCATTTGGCAATAAGAAAAGAGCGGGAACTATAGATATGGAGGATGTAGGCCGAATGATAGTGAGGTGTGCACGAGAAGGGAGGATTAGAGATTCATGGAGAATGTTGGTCTAGAAATTGAAAGTAAGAAGTGTGTCCTGAATGAGCCACTGTCCATCCCGGGAGGGCCACTTCAGTCTGGATGGCACATACAATGGTGTCTGTGTGTGTGGGGGGGGCAGGGGGACAATTTATAGTGAAGTGGCAGGAATCATAGAAGAGGTGTCCATTCTGGCTTGGGAGGACATGTGTGCTACACTGTAGATCATGTCTCCATAGTCAAAAACTGGGAGGCTCATTCTGTGAACAATCTTCCATCATAGCAGCAGTGGTGAGTTAGGATTTTGCTATGGTGGAGGACATTGAGCTTGGGGAGGAAGTGGAGCTAAGAGTCCCTGTAGATAGAGAAGTGTTGGAAAGGTCCAGCCAGCTCCTAAGGTATTAGAAAGGTGTGACATGTTCCCAGAGGTGAGCCATCACTGTTGGGGGGTTCTTTAGTCTTGGAATCAAAGGGTCATTGCCACTACTTTTATAGCTTATAGGGTCAGTTGCCAGGTATGGACTTTTTGTGATGGTCACCTGACTTCAGCCAGTAGAAGAGACCTAGCCTTGACCTGTGTCTGGCACAGGCACTGTTTCTGAGCTCTTTTATCAGTTGCTATGGTTGAGTGAAGTCATGCTATGTGGAAGCAGCCAGTTTCCAAGAACGGGTTGGTTAAGGCGAATGTTTTCTCCGGCATTAGTTCATACTTCACCTCTCGCAGCACTGTGGCTGCTTCATGCAATGCTGAGTGGAAGAAATAATGTGTTTCTGGCCAGGGGAGGGTGTTCCCATCACAAGGTTTGGCCTGCATTTCATGGCAGACATCCCAGTAGTTGTCAGTGTTGCTTGCAGCTTTCCCAGTACCCTGCCCCTTCCCAAGTTATCTTGTTTCCTTGCAGCACTTTTCTTTTGTTAGCATGGGCTCAGCCATGACTCGGGTAGTCAGGACCCCAGTTGTAACCCTCCTCCTCCTCTCCAGATGATGCTGCCTGCAGTCTGTAGCAAATGGCAGGTGGTAGTTAACGGCTTGACTTGGCAGCTGCCACATGGTTTTCAGTCTGGTGGAAACATTTTGTTTATTTTTGTGGGGGGTGGGGGGGTACAGGGGTGAAGGTGTAGGCTTCATCAATCAGTTGGCTAGCTATCTGGAAAAAAAAAAAGCAGAACCCCCTACCCTCTGAATGTTGTACTACAGCAGCCTGCTGTGTTGAATTCTAGTTCATACGTGCACCCCTCAATACCACCCCCATTTTTGCTTAAATCTGCATCTGCCCAACTCTGGCTGGCTGGATAACATTTTTTATAGGGTCAGTTGCAGTGTTGCTTTCAGGAAGTTAACACGAGCTGTGACATGTGGGCAGGGAGCGTGAAGAAAAACTGTGCAGTGCTCTGAGCAATGTGCTGAGTCCCAGTAAATGGCCATGCTTGGTGTCTGGCCAGCTGAAACATTTTCTTGCAATCAGAACTTGTTTAACAGTGTTTTTAAGCTGACACCTGAGAGTTCCTTGTCATTAATATAACTCTGAATTTTTATAACATTGGATTACCTTTTTCTAACCTGTCCGTATTATTACTGTTTAATACAATGGATGGCAGAGCATAATCCACCTAGAGGGTTCTTTTCTGTTATTTATTTATGTGAGACACTGACTCGCTGAGATTAAAAAGTAGGAGTTAAATGAAAACAATAATGTGTCGTACTGTTCAACTGAGCCCCGATTCTTAAAGCAGCAGTGTAAAACCATTAGAACAGTGAGCTTGATTGTCCCCAAGGGAGAGGAGGTGGGGCAAAATTGAAAACATTGACATAAAGCATGATCTCCCACTCAGAAATGAACACAGCAGCTATTTAAAAAAATGGCAGTGCTGAGTGCTGTTTAGAGCACTAAGCTGGGACGGAATCCTGGGTTTGAATTTCCCTGTAGCTGCTGTCTCATTTTGTAATCTTTAGCAAGTCACTTGACATGCTGTGCACTTAAAGGTTGTCATTGTTGCCCCCCTCCACACCCTGGAAGCGCTACTGTGCAGGGGTGTAATTATAGGGGGGCTGGAGGCCACAATTCCTCCTCCCAACATTTTTATTTACTTTAACAGTAGAAATACACATAATCAAATAGCACAATACAATACATATAAATGCTCAGTACAACTTATACATTTAGAATATAGAATTTGTCAGCAGAAAAGGCACACTTGGCCCACCCAGTCAGCCCCAGTGATCCCTACTTAGTCTGTCTCCACAGACCCTAACTGGTCTCTGGTGACCCTCTCTCTGCCTATCTACTAATATTCCCTGTGCCTGTCCCATGCATGCTTGAGACCCCCTATTGTATTTGCCTCCACCACTTCTGCTTGCAGTCTGTTTCAGGTGGCTACCACTTTTTCAGTGAAGTAGTACTTCCACACATCCCTTTTAAACCCCCCCCCCCACCTCAAGCTTAATTGCATGGCCTCTGGTCCTGGTGCTCTTTCTCATCTGAAAGGGGCATCCTTTCTACACTCTGTTCAACCCTATGAGGTCCTTGTAGGTCTCCATCATGTCTTGTCTTGCTCTTCTCCCTTGCAGGGTGTACATGTTGAGATCCCTCCAGTCTGTCTTTGTAGGGCTCTTGGTACAACCCATGCCCCAATTTTAGTTGCTCTCCTCTGGACTGCATCCATCCTGTCTGTCTTTTATGAGCTATGGCCTCCAGAACTGGACACAGTTCTCCAGGTGGGGACTCACCAGTGAGTGACACAAATGACAACACCACTTCTCTACCCCTCCCTATGCAGCGCAGCATCCCACTGGCCCTACCCACTGCTTTGTCACACTGCTCTGCCACTTTGGAGTCATCAGAAGAAAGCTAAAAGAAGAAGAAATAAGAAAAACAAAATGGGACAAATTAAACCCACTAAGGTTGCATCAAATAACTGTACAGAAAATATAGCCCAGAAAATTAACTCCATTGCAGAATCAGTCACAGATACAAGTGAAGTTTCGTCTATAAAAAACTTAAGAAATGGCAGTGAAAAGCTAAACTGTTCTGGCTGAAAACTTGTCCCATTTAAAACTTTTGGAAAAAGAAGAAGTACAGCAGCTAAATAGTAATTTAGGGAATGTGCCAATGTTTATAGTAAATGGGGAGGATAGCAGCAGTTCTGTCTTCATAGACACTGAACTACTCAGCAACAGCATCATGAAGAAGTTGGTTGGTGAAGGGAAGACTGATGATGCTCTACTTCAAAAACATGTCTAAATGATGGCCTGACACTTGATGCTCAGGTGTCGACCGTGGTCAAAAGTGGATATTACCATCTAAGAAACATTGCTCGGATCCGAGCCCTAATTCCATCTGAGGACCTGCCTACACTGGTACATGCTTTTGTTACATCCAGGCTAGACTACTGCAATACCCTGTACTGAAGGCTTTCTGGAGACAACCTCCGCTGACTGCAGTTGGTGCAGAATGCGGCGGCAAGATTGTTACCTGGAGTAAAAAAGAAATTAACATATTGCTCTTGTCCTCAACGAACTGCACTGGCTGTCAGTCAGGTGGAGGACTGTTTTCAAGGTGGGGCTCCTTACCTACAAGGCCCTGAACGAAAGGGAAACCAGTCTACCTGCACAATCTTCTTGAGACCCATTGCCCAACCCAGGCTCTCCGTTCAGCTGTGGGTGGCCTCCTTGGAGTTCCCAGGGTTAGGTTGCGGCATTCTGGGGCGTGTGCGTTCTCGGTTGCCATGCCTACCCTGTGGAACTCATTACCTAGATATCTCAGGGAGGCACCCTCAGTAGAAACCTTTAAAACCGGTCTAAAAACATTATTTCAATGGGCATTTGATTTCTAACTGATATTAGCCTGTTTATTATAGACAGATGTGTTTTAAATGTAGCTGATCTTTTGCTGGTTTTATATGGTATTGTAGCTATATGTGTACTATATACTATATATTATTTTGTCATTTTAATGTTGTAGAGTGCCCAGAGTCCCCAGATTGGGATGCTTTATAAATAAAGCATCTATCTATCTATATGATTATGATCCTGTAAAGGTAAATGGGGATTTTCAATTAATTAGATTTCTAGGACCCCAAAAGTGGAACTCTTTACACCAGAATAATTTAGAGCAGGAAATTCTGAATTTCTTAATGAGAGAATATGATATAGAATTATCCCAGGGTGATATTGTGGAGGTTTTAAACATTCCCATTGAGGCTGCTTCAATGATTGAAATTAGATTTGTCTCACCAAGAGTAGTAAACTATGTTTGGGTTAATAGCACTCGGCGCCTGATCAAAAGCGGTATTAATTACATATCCCAATAAAGACTTATTCATTGAAAGCAATAATAAAGCAAAAAAAAAAGGGAGAAAGTATCTGTTTATCTATGTTTGGCATAAGCCCCCAGATAACAAAACCCAATCCCACTTAACAGTGGTCTTTAGGGACCTGTTGAAAAACATTTTACAGGTCCCTATAGATTCTCATGAATCCATTTTAGCATACAGGAGTAAATTAAAAGTTCTCAAATCAATATCCTGGTGTCCAACAGAAAACTGGCAAACTGTATTTTGGACCAATCACATTTACTAGATCTATTGGGAATCAATTTAGTTGATTCTTGTGTACTGGGTACTAAACTGAACAGGAGTCAGAATTTACCAGTAGAGGAAACTCCTAGCCTCCCCCCTAAGTATCAGGTTTATGGCCCTGGCTGGCTATGGGGTAGTTTGACTATCAACCTTAGAAGACTCCAGCTTAGATATTGGCACGATCTCCCAATCAGGTATATGCTATCTATAATGGAATATAGTAGAATGAAGTGGTAATTGTGGAGATCCAGGAAGGATATCTATTCTTACGAATTTTGAAGTTATTAATCTTCAACAAACATTGCACAAGGAAGAGGATATTATATCCCTTAATGGCTTTGAGTGCCACCATTCACTTGGGAGCAAAATACATGCTTCAGGTAGAAATTGTGGAGGGTTAGCAACTTTCATGTACATTAGTAGCTTTAATAAAGTGCACTGTGGACAACTTGTTTTAAGTTAATAGCTATTTATTTAGAGAAGAATCTAATGGGTATTGCACTTATTATGGTTACATCCACCGGAGAATTCCAATTTCTGTAACTCGACATTGTGGGATAATCTGACAAATGTCTTAATGGAGGCCTTACAACTATTTCCTAGCGCAGAAATTCTAGTAATGGGAGATTTTAATGCTAGAATTGTGAGTATGAGTGACTCGCTGATAAGTATATTTTTTATATAACTGTGAAAAGGAACAGTTAATCCCTAGAAAAGCCAGAGATAAGAAGAGAAACAAGTCAGGTAATATTCTAGTAGAGATATTAAGATGATCACTTCCTCTACCCTTTAAACAGGAGAATTAGTAGTGATAGTGAATGGGAACTCGCCCATGTTTCTGTGAGAGAGGCGTCAGCTGTTGATTTTGCATTTTGGACTGGTATTTCCAAGCTATGGAAAGGCCTGCAAATTCATATAAGGCCAGAATGTGATCATTTTCTCTTCATTTTAGAAGCTATACCAAACCTGCATTAATCCGAACCTGTAAATACTGATCCTGTAATTTTTTTCTGAAATTCTGGCTGCAAAAATAATTGTGTGACACCAAAACTCGGAAGCTGCTCTCTCTAAGTTAATTATGGGAGAATTTTTAGCAGACCCCATCTGTAGATTATTCTCTATGAATATAAATCAGCTATCAGGCGCAATCTATAGTATGAACTCTTTAATAGCCCAGTTAAGGTCACACAGAGAGTCATGACAAAAGGATGGTTTGCTCAAGAACGCAAAAAGAACAAAGTTAATATTAAGAAACTATATAAACTTCATAGGAAGAACAATAAGAAAGAAGTCTTAAAAGACTTAAACTTAGTATGGAGGAACTATAAACAGTTTCTCAAAGAAAAACAGGCTGCTTTCTTTACCAAACAATGGGAAATGATGCTGGAAGCAGTGCAAATAATAATAAAAAAATTCTGGGAGTTAGTTGCAAAAGGAACAGGTAATTTCAAGTCCGCCATAGTTACGTACATACTGCATACTAAAATGCCAGCAGAGGAGGCTAATTGATCTTTTGTGTCTGCTCGATAGTCAGCACCCATACTGGGGCCGATTTTGCTGTCTCCCGGTTTCTCTGTCCCCAGTCCAAGATGTTCCCTTGCATTGGATTTAATCAGCTTTACCCTTCCCCTATACCTGTCCCTAGCCCCTCTTAAACTCCTCCACCAGTCCCTTGGGCAGTGCATTCCATGGTTCCACCACCATCTCCATGAAGTAACACCACCTCCTCCTCCTCCTGTCCCCTCTGAGCCTCCCCCCCCAGCTTCCACCCATGTTCTGTAGTTGCCACCCCCCTCCTTTAGAGCACCTCAACTAAGCCACCCTTATTGATCCCCTTCATGTACTTGAAGACTTCTGTCATGTGCCCCCGTCCCTCTTCTCCTCCAGGACGTACATGTTGAGCTCCTCGAGCCCCTCCCTGTAGGTCCTTTCCCCCAGGCCCCAGATAATTTTGGTTGCCCTCCTTTGTACCCTCTCCAGGACTGCAGTATCCCTTCTTAAGTGCAGTCTCCAAAACTGCACACAGTACTTGAGGTGCAGCCTAACTAAGTAGTTATACAGAGGAAAGATCACTTCCGCCCTTCTAGAGGTGATCCCCCTAGCGATGCAGCCCAGCATCCTGTTGGCTTTTGCTGCTGCCTTCTTATAATTCTCAGACATCCACCACCACCCCCAGGTCCCTCTTGCCCTTTGAGACTTGTAATGCGACACCCATCCCCTTATACCCTACCCTAGGGGTATACATTACTGAGCAGAAATGGCTGGACTTCTTCTCACAGATTTTTTTATGATCCAGCAGAGGAAGAGGTTGTGGGTCTGCAGAGTCACAACCCATTTCAATATCCCATTGTGTTGGATGAGGTATTTCTTTCTAATAATACTCTAAACAGGCATAAAGCTGCCGGACCTGACGGCATTCCGTCTAAAGTTTTTCTTTGTCAAACAGCTCAGTGGTGCAAAGTACTGTGCATTTTTTTTAACAAATGTATAAATGAGGGGCAGTACCCAGCATCATGGTAAGGCGCTAACATAATTCCAATACACAAGAAAAGCAGCCTAGAAGATCCAGCTATGTACTGGCCAATCAGTTTGCTTGATGTGAGCCTGAAAATCTTTTCAAAAATTATACTGGAAAGGCTAAAAATGCAGGCATAATTATCAGGTGGTAACTCTGAGTTCCAGGCAGGATTCAGATCCAACTACTGTACAAGTGATAACGTTTATGTACTCAGACACCTTATTGAAAAATCTGTTTTACTATGAAAAGGGGGAAAGGGGAAATTGTTTAACCAGGAAAGGCACACTAAGCCAGAGCTTGATTCCAAGTGCAACCTGGGAGCACAAGGAAGTTGGGTGACTTGCTCAGGGTCACACAGTATGCAAGTGGAAGCTGTGAGATTCAAACCGAGGTCTGGTCTGTTGGATATCACCAGATTTGCAGCTCAGAGCCTTACACCACTGCACTATACTGCCTCCCTGACTATGGGGACAGAAACTATACACAATGTTATTGATTTACTCTTAAGCCTTCAATTCCATTTCAAGAAATAAGCTATGGAGGATGTTGATTGATAGTGGTATAGACAGAAATTTAGTGTCGATAATCTCAAGTCTATATAGTGGTACCAGGGCCAAAATAAGATTATGCTCTCTAAATTGCCTTTCCTCTGCTTTTAGAATTAATAATGGTGTGCGGCAAGGCTGCGTTCTATCACCCCTGCTTTTTTCTCTATACATTGACAGTGTGCTTAGAAACTGTGATGCAGTTGTTTCCAATTCTCCAAAGATAAACTCTCTTTCTTGCCCCCTATTGACCTATGTTGATGATATTGCAATTTTCTCGTTGACTAAATTTGGTTTGCAGCAGAAATTAGAGTACATTGGTAATAAATCGGCAGAACTGAACCTTAAAATCTTAGAGACCAAAATGGTAATTTTTGGCTATAAAAAAATCCATGACACTTGGTGCCTGGAAGATGAAAGAGTGAAAGTTGTATCTACCTGCATATACTTGGGAATTGCATTTCAGGCAAATTGTAGATGGAAAACACTTAGATTCAGTTATTGATAAACAAGAAAAAATATAGGAGACTTGATGAGGTTTAAGTGCAAATTTGGAGGCCTAACCATCAGACCTTTTCTGACAGCAATTAAAGCGAAATTAGAATCTCAGTTATTGTATGGAGTGGAAATTTTGAATTTTAAAAATACTAACAAATTAATGAGCTCCCTCTTTAAAGCTCTGAGGAAAGTACTCGGGGTAGGTCACTCCTGCCCAGTTGCCTGTATCTGGGCAGAACTGGGTTTTCCCAATATTAAAGCAAAAATGGAAGTCAGGAAACTCAGTTATCAAGTGAGACTAACTAGATTACCAAAAAATGCATTAGTGAATTTGATCTTAAGAGAAAAGGAATCATGGTATGAAATGGGCCACAGAGGTGATTTTTTTTTTTTTTTTTTCTGCTTTGCTCACCCTTCTGAGCAGGCACAATCTTATGAATTTCAAAAGAGCTGTAGATAAAGGGATTTCTATTAGTGTGCAGTATAAAAAAAAAAAATACATAAACAAGAAGGTGACTAACAATTGGAATAAGGAAGATTTAAGAGCCATATATTTTTTTCATTTAATTGTTTAACCAGGAGTAGCACACTAAGCTGAAAGCTTTTTTTGCAGGTGCAACCTGGGAGCACAGAGAAGTTAAGTCACTTGCTTAGGGTCATACAGTATGCAAGTGGAAGCTGTGGGATTCATTCCAGGTTTGGTCTGCTGGATGTCACCAGATTTGCAGCTCACAGCCTTAAACCACTGCGCTATACTGTGTCCCTATCTGGCTTCAGGTACTCACCGTGGTTTGCTAATAATAATTTCTAATTTGGTTACAAGTCACGTTTAGATGTACTGTCGGATTGTAACCTGTGTAATACATTTACTAGATACAAATTCAAACAGTTTCCTAGTAATGTACTACAACACAGATGCAGTAAATTCATGGTGTCTGAGAATTATGACTGCTCAGAGGCGGAAAAGAGGACTTGATGCATATCATGTGGAATTGTACTTGGTATTCCAAAGAAAGAGTGTACTGTTTAAGACCCTTTCATAGTGATATTTATGAAATTGATCAAGGCACTTTAACAAACATCCTGTTTCACACAAAAGACCCCTGGACCTAAGAGAGGCTAGCTAAGTTTTTATCTGCTGTTTGTACTGTAAAAACTAGATTTTTAAAGAATAATTTGTAGTATCATGTATATTGATGTACTAAAACTGTCTGAAATGATTAATCATACTGTCTTTTTCCTTTTAACGTGTATTTTATATTGATTATTTGTAAAGGTTTTTTTAGCCACTCAATACAGTTTGCTTGCTTGATATGATAGCCCCAAGATCCTTTTCCTGGTTAGTGACTTCAGTACCTCCCCAACCTGTACTTGGCGCCTGAGTTCATATGCACTAGATGCATGATTTTGCACTTTTTGATATTGAACCTAACCTAACTGCTATGCTCCAGACCGCTCCTCAAGTTTCTCAAGGTCCCTATGCAGCCTCTCCACCTCTGCTGAGTGTCCACCCTAGTGCAGATTTTGGTATCAGCAGCAGAAATGCATACCTTCGCATCTGGTTCTTCTGCAGTGTAACTTATGAAGACATTGAAGAGGACTGGTCCCAGCACTGAGCCCTGCGGCACCAGACTGGTCACTCTCACATCCTTAGAGTGAGTGCTGTTAACCGCCACCACCTTCTGTCGCCTATCTGTTAACCAGCTTCAAACCCAGTTTACCACTTTGGATCCCACCTCCATGCTGCTGAATTTATTTGTCAGTCTCCTGTGCTGCTAGATTTAATATTTTATAAACAAAATATTTCCTTTTAATACAATTAATTTTCATTAATAAAAGAAGGGAGTGGTTAAAGTATCTTAAGATCAACAAATTATCAAAGATGAAATTTATTCTTCAGTGCTAATCTAATGTAACCAAGATAAAGGGAAGATGGGGGAAAAAAAGGAATTGGCCAGGTAAGGCCTTGATCTGTCTATTAGAACAAGCATTTGTCAATGCCGAATGTTGTCGCGCTGGCATTGGCAGTGGTGGAGCTAGAGACGCATAGCGCTGTGATTTTGTTAATGTGTCCCAAAAGGTGATTTTACACAGCGAGCACGCCATTTAGCGCCACAGCTGCGGAAACGCGTTTTGGGCAGGCTGTGAAAAATGGCAGCTGGACTGTTGATAAGGAGGTGTGCACGAATGCCAGTGGTGAAAATATGGCATGAAAATATTGCGGATTGATGAAGTTACAAGGGTGCGTGGAAACTGCACAATGCGCTTACGCTTCCTGATCATTGTATGGACTTTGGCACCAAATTTTCAACATAGGCAGTTTAGGACCTCTGCTCATGAATAGTGTCACCGTCATTTCCTCAGACTGTCCCAAAAAACTGACTTCGCACAGCGAGCGTGCAGTTCTGTGCCAGACGTGTGAAAACACATTTCAGTCAGCCGTACTGTTCAAAAGGAGGTATGGAAAAATGCCAGTGATGAACAGCTGAAGTGAAACTATTACAAATTCACAAAGTCACGACTGTGCGTGCAAACTGTGCAACACATGCTCATAAAACACTCATTTTATTGACTTTCATACCCAAATTTTCAACATAGGCATTTTAGGACATCTGCTAATGAACAGTGTCACTGCCATTTTCATAGTGTGTCTCGAACACAGGCTTTCCACAGCGACCGCGCTATTCTGCGCCGGAACTGCGAAAACAGATTTTGGTCAGGATGTAAAAAATGACAGCTGTACTGTTCATTAGGAGGTGCAGAACAATGGCACTGTTGACAGTCTGGAGTGAAAATATTATAAGTTTGTGAACTTACGAGCGTGCGTGCAAACTGCGCAACGCACGCTCATAACACAGTCATTTTATGGAGTATTGTCACCAAATTTTCAGCACAGGCATTTTAGGACCTCTGCTCATGAACAGTGTCACTGTCATTTTCTTAATGTGTCCCGAACACTGATTTTGCACAGCGACTGTGCTATTCAGTGTCGGAAGTGCGAAAACACATTTCAGCCAGGATGTGAAAAATGACAGCTGTACAGTTCACAAGAAGGTGTGGTAAAATGCCAATGTTGAGAATCTGGTGTGGAAATATTGGGAATTTGCCAACTTATGAGCGTGCGTAGCAACTGCGAAACGCATGCTCATAAATTTTATTTTTTCTACCAAATTTGCAACATAGGCTTTTTGAGAGCCCCCCTCATGAACAGTGGCACTGTCATTTTGTTACTCTGCCCCAAAAAGTGATTCTGCGCAGTGACTGCAAAATCACCTTTCGGGACCGAATAACGCCACGACAGTGCAAGAATTCATGAGGAGGGTCCCAGAAACCCCATGTTGAAAATGTGGGGCCAAAATTTCCAAAAATGCCTGAGATATGCAGCAAAGTTGAAAACACCCTATTTATTCCATTATACAGCTTACCGGCATTTCCTCAGTTGGTGGTTGGCTTTGAAGAGTGCAGACGTGTTCCCGGTCCACCGAAGATCATCGTGCCATACTCCGGAGGTAAGTATGGGGTGAGCGGGGGTGTGGGGAGGCAGGGTGCGGAGGGTGTGGGTGTGGGGCAGGGAGACTACGAGGGACCATTTTCTGTTACAGGTGACAAAAAAAACCCCAAAAAAACATTGCGGGACAGTTTTTTTGTTTCAGGGGATTTGGCACGCTGGGGTGGGCTCCCAGTATGCCACCTAAATGTTTGGGGGGGTTCTGCAGCCGATGGCTGATTGGGCACCCCATCGGCGAAACGAAGCAGGGGCTGAGCCGAGGGGATTAGGCATCCCCTCAGCATTTAACAGTGGGGAGGGACTTCTTTATGCTGGCGGAGTGGGCTCCACCTCGGTACACAAAGAAATGGGGGGGCCCCGAGCCGAGGCAGATAGGGCACCCCCCTTGGCATTTAACAATGGGGGAGTGATTTATGCTGACGGGGAGTGGGCTTCCCTGTTGGCACATACAGAGGGGCGGGGTAAACCGACAGGGGGATTGGGCACCCCTGAAGTAGGCAGTTTGGCAGCCACTGTGCCGCCATGCTCATAATGTCGGTGAGCACGTCCAGGGAAGTTCCGCTGTGTCTGATGAGCTTTGCTCGGATTACAGCGGACCTTTTCTTACATGTGTTCACCACATTATGTATGCATGGTGTGGCGCCGGCATGCAGGATGATTGGGGAATGCGCGCCCTGCATTCACCCAACAGCGACTGTGCCTCCAAAGCTGCACTACTGCAAGATGTTGGCTGTACAAGTGCGCCAACATAAAAATTATTTATTTCACTACTGTACTTAATGGATTACTGAGACATCCATCTGCTTTTTATACAAGTCTTACTGCATGGTATTGTTGTCTACTGACTCAAAACATCAATAACTGTAGTGTTGTCAACATATTTGATGCACTGGTCTACAGTCTTGGAATTGTTAATTGTTAAGAAGGTGAGAGGTCACAGTTTGGTCCCCTGAGGGACACCCCCATGAATTATGCCTACCTTAGACTTTAAACATCCCATGTCCACCCACTGGGATCTTCCCTGAAGAAAGTTATGGACCCATTGGACAAAACATAGAAGTATGTCGTACATCTTTATTTTCTTAGTCAAGGTGCCATAACTGATTAAGTTGAAGGCTTTTTGATAGTTCACTCAAGACAGGCCTTACAAGATCACTTGGTCCCATGCCTTCATACAGATTTCCAGAATTTTTAAAGCAGCAGTGGTGGTTGAACACCCTTTTGAGGAACCAAACTGGGTACAGTCGATCTTGGTATCTACGTATTCCACTATCCATTTACAAATAAAGCTCTCTAGCATATTTGCAATTATAGAAGTCGGAGACATGGGTCTAAAGCTGGCCAAAGACTCCTCAGACTGTGGAGGCAACTCTGGTTGCATCATAGTTGCCAAACATGGAGACCCCTTGGAATGTGGTGGCAATGCTACTGCCAGTAAGGTGACTAAACAGCACATAGGTCATGGTTGTGACTACTCTGATAGTAGGGAGACTTCAAGTGCTTCTTCATTCAGGAACACTAAACAGCATGTCTTTAAGTACTGTGCAGTAAAATCACAACAGATGGACAGATTCTCAGCTGAAATCTGCTGCTGCGAAGAAAAAACATAAAACAAACAAAAGAAAAATTGGGCCCCAACCCCCAAAAGTTCTGGTGGGAGATAAGAGGACCCAAATTCCCGATTGAATGGTTGTCTTCTATACAAGATGTAAAACAGATATGGCAGTTTGTCAAATCATTAAAAGGTGTGGAAAAGCCACAGAGGCTGATCATGCTGCACTAGAGGGTGAGGAGGAGTCAGACCAAGAGGGTGAACCAGCCTTCCTGATGAGCAGGGTGCAGAAAACATTTATTCAAATCTGAAGCCCATTTGTATCTGGAAAACTGGAATCCTGTACCAGGGGAGAGCATTTACTTCAGATGCTGCCAAGTACCACAAAAGGACTAGGACCATCAACCTCTATGTGATTCTGGAAGCGGTCAAGACCCCTGGTGCAGCCGTATGGATGAACCTCCACTGTAGGCCACTCATGGCTCTATGGTGCAGTTCCTCTCCAGTGCCAGACAACTGTAAACTGGACTAGATTGGGGGCTGATGCTGCATCCTGGACTCTGGGTTTATAGTGTTGTCCCCAGCCAGTTGCAGTTTGTGTCACAAGAGGGATCTCACTTCTCTCTGTTTCTCTGGGACTTAAAATCCATTTTTCCTGGACTCAATCTTATTCTCTCACTAGACAATAATATATTTCCTCCCTGGTGAACACTTGTTTACTTGTTCCGCACAAATGGAACACACAACATTCAGTTGTCCCAGCCCTTCCTTGGACAGGAAAGAGCTCAAGCTTCGAAAGAGTTGAGAGCTGCAGGCAGTATTAACCCCTGCCTGCCTGCTGGGGTGGGTTACACTTCTAACAGCCCCACAAATTTTTTTTTTTTTTTTTTTTTTTTGTGGAGGAGGGTACTGCACAGGGATTACTTGCTTTGGGCAACAGGAAGGCAGGGGCTGGATGAGTTGAGGTGTTATGAACTTTTACGGTTGCAGCCCCTGTGCTGTATATACCTCATAAGGGTTTTGTAGAGTTAATCTCATGTTTGGGAAATTCCAGACAGTTGGAAAAGGGCTCAGGTAGTGCCTGTCTTTAAAGAGCACTTATCCAGCTGTTTGAATTACACTTCACAAATAAATAGGAAACCCCCTTACCTGCATGGGAGCTAGTCTAATGCTGTCTTACATATTTTTTTGGTTTACTGTTGCCCCACGGGAAGGGAAGGTATCATAATGTGCTCCCAAGGGGCTTGCCATATGATCCCTATCACTTCCCTTTTAGCTGGCTGTGCCCCAAGAAAAGACATTTGGTGACATCCTGTATATGGAGATTGTGGGGATGTGCTCAGTACAAGCCTGTGGAGTGTCTTTTTTTTTTTTTAATACATTTCACACAGTCTTTGGTAAAAATCAAAGCCATGGTTCAACTAACAAGGCTTATATAGACTGTAATCATATCCCACATATAAGCTTTTTCCAGCTCGCAAAACAACTGCCTGTAATGGGAAAGTCTAACCCTAATAATCCTTGCTGCCAGTTTTCTGTGCCTGTCCCATTGCAAGCACCCCCTCCCACATCTAAATGAAGTCCTAAGGCATTTAAGAAAATATTTTCAAACTGTTACTTTTGTAAATAGTATTTGATATGTCCTGAAAATAAATTGTGAACCAAATACAGCAGAGGCATGCAGACTCCTAAAGGTAATCATTACATCATGGAGACTGCCTTGTAAAAAGAGATATCCGCCCCTCTCAGGGTCTGCTAACAACCTAGTTATCTTAAAGCAGCAGTGTTTGTTAGAAAGGACACATTTTTCAGTAATACGGTTCGTCTGTTAAAAATATCAAGATACACATTTTTCTTTTCATTTCCTTTCCTTTCATTCCTGAACCAAGATATGGGGTCTTGAAGTTTATAAAAGTTCCCAAGGCACACCCACCATGAAAAAAATTAAGTATTTGTGCTGTTTACTATTCAAAACATGCGGAAAAAACATCCTAATACAACTACAGCATGAATCTAGCATGTACATTCAAAAAGTAACACCAGGGGGAGAGATTTTGTAAAATGGTGAATGACTGCCATCTTTAATGACGTGAGTCATTAATTACAACATCTGCTATTAAAAAAAAAAAAAAAGTCTTCAACATCCGAGAAAACAAAAAATATACTGAGCATGACTCTTGGGTTGTCAGAATTACATTTTTCCTAAAAAAACTTAATATGATTAATTTTTTTGCCGACTAACAAGTACTGTCGGATTTTTATGTGATAAAATTACCACCTCCAGTTTTGTGGGGAATTATAAGGCTGAGTACCACCTCCCATTGTAGTCCTGTACTAATTTGAAATGCTCCTGGATGGTTATGTGTGTCAGTTGCAGTATCTCAATCTGTACACCCTGTTAACTCTTTTCTACCTGGAGAATTTTGTTTGAAGTCCAAGCTTTCTATTGCAAATGGCCGCCCAGGCATAATCAAGTTAAGTGCAGCAGGATTTTTTTCTTCTGCTACACTAGAGTGGAGAAACCATGGATGTTCCAGGAGACTACTAACCATTTACTACTCATTTATCAGATTAACAGAGTCTGACTAGGAGACATTGCTCCTCAATACAGAATCCAAATCCTAAACACCCATGTCCCCCACACCACTACCATCACCACAGATGCGAGGTAACGCTGCCTTCTCCCCATTTATGAATAATTCTGATAAATACCCTTTCCAATGGGAATGCTAGAATGGGGGGGCTGTTGAAAAATTTCTCTCTTTTATATTTTAGAGCTTCTGTTTTAACTTGAGTACAGAAGTTTTAAAGTATTATAATTTATTTAGAACTTTAAATTGTTCTTGTAAGTGACAAACACTTGCAATTTTAAACTGTCTCTGTTGAGGGTTAGCATGTTCGGCAATAGTATTTCAAGTGCTAATTTTATAGCTAGTTCTGTGAACCCAAGCATTAGTAGTATGGTTTTGCTAGAAGAGTGAGGCTGTTTTTTAGTATCTGTGCGGAGGTACCATGACTCGTGTGTGCGGTGGCATGGGAACGCCTATACAAGTAATCTAGATTTAAGAATTAGAAACTTGGTATCCTGGGATCTAATACAGCAATATAGAATTCAAGTCATAAAAAAAGAATATTTAATAGTTACACACAGTATTTACTATTCAGTCACCTATTACTGCAAGCTGGAGATTTGGAAGAAAACTAGTCTGGGAGCACTGGGGAGGTTATGTCTAGGTCTTCATTTGGTCATGCTGACCAAAATAAACACACAAGCCTAGATGTCGTGCATTGGAATATAAGAAATCAACTTGCTAATTATAGTGATTTAATTGTATAGAGTCACATCAACAAATTTGATGTTATTGGACTAGCTGAAACATGAAAAAACACAACACCAAGTAAATTTTATAAAGACTGATGTGTTTGGGAGGGATTGAGAAGGGGGGAAAGAGGAGGAGGGGTTTTATTCTCTCTGAGAGGATCTTATTACTGGATTTTGTAAATTCCGGTAGCTGCAATGGTAATACAGATTACATAACAGTTAAAGCAGCAGTACTGGATAATCAGGACGTGATTATCAAAATTCTGCTTTTTGGCTGGAAGCATGCAGCCATATTTCTGGTTTCCATATTTGTAAATATTTTTTTCTAGCGAGCTTTAGTTTTTTTTAGATATTTAAAATTTATTTCCATTGTTGTAGATCCACAGAAAATATGGCTGGTGCCTAATTTGCAGCCCAGCCACCCCCCTCACATCGCATCATGTCTTTTGTTTACTTCCATGGGACCCTGTGCTGCATGTTCCCACTGTCCCTGTGTAATACTGTGAGTCCTGTGCATGTGTGGTTGGCAGCAGAGGGTTCCAGTTCAGCATGGTGGGTGGGAGACATGTAAACAAACACAAAGAAAAACAGAGCAAATTATGGGGTGATAGTACAGCAAAAACAAGAAAGATTACCAGGTAATTGCTCAATAGAGCACAAGGAACAAACTGTTGCAAAAAAAAAAAATTTGTATCTTGTACTGCTGCTTTAAGATGTTGCTGGGTGGACAGAGCAGGAGCAGTTACTACTGACATTTATCTATGTGTAACACCCTTCTAGGGCGGGGAACTTACCTGGAGTCCTTGTGTGCCTCCGAGCTCTCCCGCCTGCCTCTTCACTCGCTTCAGCCCTAGGAACTCCTGTTGGAAAGGGGACCGGAGGTACAGCATTGAAAACCGCTGCACTTGCGGCTTGAGCACGCATGTTTTTTGGCGTTAAGTGCCCACTTCCAGGAGTGCCAAAAGCCACCAGTGCCTCCCCTAGTGTGCTCTGGCTCCAGGGACTTCAGTGGGCATTGGGGGCATGGAGGCACTGGTGGGAGGAGGAAGAAAGAACGGGACATTTTGGTGCACTGCGTCTTTAAGAGAGTGATGCCCTGCTGCCGCATAGCGACTTCAGTAATACAGGGGGGGACACAGAGAATGGAGCTCCTGACAGGGAGCACAAGCACCTGTTCCATTCCAGACTACCACCGGATAACAGCCCTGGGGCACTGCAGCTATTTCCAGGGGCAGCATACTTGAAGGGACAGAAGAACTAAAATAAAACGAAGACTTCTGGAGCACAAGGCTCCATTCAAATACAGGGGCTGCCATCTTGGTGACCCACAACCCAGACAGCAGCCAGTCAGAGAGCAGCAAGACAGAGCTATGGATTGGGGGAGGGTGATGCAAAAGATTCCTTCGGAAAGGACAGCTAATCAGAGGGCAGGACCGGGACAAAGAACTGATGAACAGCCCTGTCTGTCCAGTTAGAAGTGGAAGAGGGGAAAATAATTTTCTGAGCCCTCCAGAAGCAAGAGACAGTTTGGCTGGGATGCTGATCAATGAGCACTATGTGGCATTTAGGGAGCGGGGCCTCTTCAGTCCTGCACCACATGAATCCTCCCTAGGGCCCACTCTGTAGTAGTTCCATGGGTCCTTCCCAGAGACACTCCTTGTAGTTTGTGGGCTCTCTCCTGGGCCCAGATTCATCAGAGAGAGAGAGAGAGAGAGAGAGAGACGAAGAACCGAAGTGTTTGTGCCAGAAGGGCACCATCAGATCCAAGGTGTCTGTGCCAGAAGGGCACTGTCAGAGTGAAGTGTTTGTTCCTGAAGGGCATCGTAAGGGCGCGGAGTTTGTGCCAGAAAGGGCCCCATCAAAGTGAAGTGTTTGTGTCAGAAGGGCACCGTCAGAGTGAAGTTTGTGCCAAAGGGTACCATCAGAGTGAGGTGTTTGTGCCAGAAGGGCACTGTCAGAGCTCAAGGGATTGTGCCTAAAAGGCACCGTGTTGGAAGAGCGTAGCCTTGCCAGGCCATACGTCCTCAGAGTCCTTTCCTGGTCTCATTCTGAAGATTTATTGGAGTCCTCCCTCAGAGGATGCTGGGTGGTCCTCTCCAGGGCTTCTTCAAGATATTGTTTGTGACCCTACATCTGGGTACACCCAGTTCAGAGGCTGTTCCAGAGCGCTTTGCAGATAATGAGAATTAAATGGGTCCTGCTATATGTGAGAAGTCTGAGCTAATCCAAGTGGAGACTGAGACTGCATCATGTTCAGGCCGCCTTGGAGCCAGGTAAGGGGTCAGCTAGCCCTTACCAAGTTGGTGAATCAGGGAACAGAGAGCCACGGGTGCGTGCCCAAGTGCTGGGGCACTCTTGACCCATTGGGGGAGTCTGACTGTGGGGTCGCTCCTGGGTCTGGGCTCCTTGGACACCAGAAAGCCACTGGTAGTGCTCCTGCTGCAGGTTTGGTGAGCTAGAAAGACTGTTTCCTGAGAAGCGAAACTGTGAGACTGTTACCAGGGAAGTATGAACTAGAAGGCTTTATCTGGTGTCACCTGCTTGAAAGAATTCCAGGCTTCTGAATGTTTTTTTTTGCTCTAGTGTGGATCTCCGTGCATCTTCTGAAAGGCTTTTCTGCTCCAGTGTGCCACTGATTACTTCCTTCAAATTGCTTTCCTGCCCCTGAATGCCGGTCCCAATGCTGGATGTTCTCTGGAAATCCACTGGTCACATGAGGACTGGCATTGATGGCAAGACTTTCCATTTTCCCTGTTGAATTACAGTTTGGGTTTACAGTTTCTTCGAAGTTGAGCAAGTGTTTTTGGACTTCTTTTCCCTTTAATTCTGTGCTAGCACACTATTGCCTGTTGGTTAAAATACAAGCTTGCTAAGTTCCTCAAGTGCGCCAGCAAAAGATCCTGGGCAACTCTACAACCAGGCCTGCACCAGGACTCTTAGCATAACTCTTGAGTGCCCACAGTCTATTGGAAGTAGCTTCATTACTTAGATTTCTAGTTTTATTATTGGTACCAGTTTCAGACTATTCTGCACCCTGTGTAATATATTTATCTTGGTGGACCCCTTGCTTGGGTGGGCACGCTGTGTACGGTGTACTGATTATGGGGGAAGTGTTCAGTGCTAATCTGCAAGTGTTTAACCCATTTTTCCTTCTCCAGCTACCCAAGGCTGTGTGCCAAAACAAAGCACTATTAATTGTTTGCATTTCTGTGTGCGCCCTCAGTTTGTGCATCCCGACTGAATTATTGTTGAGTACAGATTATGGCTGCTGGTGGTTCCCAGGGGGTGGTCTTGTCCAGCATAGGGAGGTTTGGTCTAGGTTGTCTAGGTAGGTACTGCATCCCAGAGGGTGGTACTGCACACATCTGGCCCACTTATTCTCTCTGGGTGGAGGCACGGTACTATATACTAATTTGGGATGAATTCCATACATACTACAGGAGAACAGACAAACCCAGACCCTCAACCCGGTGTACCACGCTACAGCCACCAGGCAAGGGCGTGAACCCAGGTTGCTGCGTCAACCATAGGGGGAGGGGGTCACATATGGTTCTCAGAAACAAAGTTCTCTGATCTTGGGAGGTTCTGCAGCATGCTGTGGACTGGGCTGTGCACATCCAAAGAAGAAACGTATAATTTTTGAAGACATGAGCATCAGTTGGTTCAAACTGAAAACTCAAAATAAGCTGAAACAGGAATTAAACTTACATCAAGTGATGACATCTCCAACTCAATTTAATTATAAAAATGGGAGGCATACATTACTGGATTGGCTATTAACAAATCAACCAGATAGTTTCAAAAGTATGGTGCTTCCTAACTCCATAACTTATCACAGCCCTGTGCATTGCTGCAAAAAGCAAGTGAGAGGCAAACTTCAACCTAAACTGATACAGCAATGTATGCAGAAATTAAATATATAGCAGCTTATGACAGACTTGGAAAACAGTGACTTAGCAAAGGTGGAAATAGCAGTACGTAAGAGCTTACCATAACAGTAGGTCTTTGAGAGAGGTTCCTACAGTAGGTCTTCTCACATAGGACTGCGCCCCCTGGCGTCAGGATCACACAGCAAAATTGTAGCTAGCAGTCATCAGCGTGGACTGCCCCTGGCGTCCAGTGACAGACGTCAGCATGACAATAAAAGGGGTAGTTCCCAGCCCGCCCTCCAGTTCCTCTGCTGGAGACCTCTAAAGAGGAAGCAGAAAAAAAGGAGTGGAAACTCCTGGGATCCTGAGACCTGGATAAAACAAGGACCTGGGAAGGGAATAAAAAGGGGAAAAAACACAGGAGCTAGGGGAATGTGGGTGGGAACTCTAGACCTACCACAGGAACCTATCTCGAAGATCTACTGTAATGGTAAGTTCTTACATAACTGCTGTATCTTACTTTGAGAGGGTTCCTGCAGTAGGTCTTCACACATACCAAGAAGTCAGCTAAAAAGGAGGAGTCTGAGACGAGGATCCAGGAGGAGGAAAATGTCTGCCAACTACAGGTCTTTCAAGACAGAAGACTTTTCTGAACTGCTAGGCCGAGGCCAGCCCTGCGCCTAGAAGCAACGTCCAAACTGTAATGTTTAGTGAAGGTGTGGACAGAGGACCAAGTGGCCACTGCACAAATGTCTGCAGTGGACACATTCCTGAAAAAGGCAATGGAAGTCGCCACTCCCCTAGTTGAGTGGCCCTTAACTGTCCCCAGAAGGGGCTTTTCATACTTCCTGTAAATGTAATGAATACAATTTGTCAACCACCTAGACAGTCTGTTTAGAAATAGCCTTGCCCTGGAACTGAGGAGCAAACGCCACAAAAAATTGGTTCAACTTGCGAACCTCCTTAGTCCTTGAGAGACATAGTATCTCAGAATCCTGTGCACATCCAGTGAATGCAGGAGATGTTCCCCCCGTTGGAGTGATCGGGATAGAATACCTTCAGTTCAGCATTCTGGTTTAAAGTGAGTTCCAAAACCACCTTCGGAAGAAAAGATGGGTTGGTCCATAGAGCTACCTGGTCTCTGTGGAAAATCAAATAAGGCTGTCTACAAACTAGAGCCTGAAGCTCTGAAACTCTGAGCTGAAGTGATAGCAACTAAATTAGGTTTTTCCACAGTAAAAAGCGAATATCACAGCTTGCTGCCAGTGCAGAAGGGAGTAAAGTAAGCTTTTCCAACATAAAATTAAGATCTCGTGGGGGCAGATTCAGACCGGAGGTTTGAGATGAAGGATGCTCTTCAAAAGGTTCTTGAAACCTCTGTCTGAGTGAGGGTCTTGCCTCCACTGGAAGGTGGTAGGCCGAAACCGCAGAGAGATGAACCTTCAGAGATGAATAGCTGAGGCCCAACTCTGACAGGTGTAAGAGGTACTCCAAAACCTGGAAAGCCGCGCAGGAAAAGGGTTCTAGGCCTTTAGCAGTAGCCCAGATAGTAAATCTTTTCCACTTCATGGCATATGTGGATCTAGTTGAGGATTTTCTAGCCTCCACTAAGCTAAGCGACTCTAGAAGAGACACCATAATGAGAGACTGCTAAGTCTACAGGTGCCACGCATGAAGATGAAGGGATTTGAGGCTTGAATGTACCAGGGTGGCATGCTCCTGGGACAGAAGGTCGTGAGAGATAGGAAGAGGTACTTGGGGTTCCAGTGCTAACTACTGTAATAGAGGGAACCAGGTCTGCTGAGGCCACAGAGGGCAGTGAGGATCATGTGTGCCCCCTTAGCCTGAAGCTTCAGCAGAATCTTCTGAAGGATAGGAAAGGGAGAGAAAGCATATAGAAATCTTCCTCTCCAGGATAGAGACAGTGCATCTCACCAAAAGCACCATGCCCGGGAACAAGCGAGCAAAAGCTGGGTAGTTTTGCGTTGGATGGGGAGGCGAAGAGATCTATGTCTGGCCGTCCCCAAAGAAGAAACAGATCTTCTATTACTGCCTGCTTTAGCTCCCATTCGTGAACCTTGGCAACTGATCAGCTGAGACTGTCCGCCAGAATGTTGTGAATGCCTGGCACTTGGACTGCTGTCAAGAATAGGCCTTGTTGAACAGCCCTGTACCACACCCACATCGCCTCCCTGCAAAGGGGGTAAGACGGGTGCCTCCCTGTTTAAGATACCAGACAGTGGCCATGTTGTCTGTCTGAATGAGTAGTGTTCCTGGAACTAAGAGGGACTGAAAGGCCTGAAGAGCATAGAGCACTGCTGTTGTCTCCAGAATATTGATGTGAAGGTTCTCCTCCATGGGCAACCAAGAACCCTGTGTCCGATGGTCTCCCAGATGTGCTCCCCATCCCAGGTTCGAGGCATCAGATGTGAGAATCATGGAGGGAGACAGAGGTTGAGAAGGAACACCCGCTGAGAGGTTGGGTATGTCCTGCTACCAAAGGAGATCCCTCTGAAGGCTGCTGGAGACTAGGACCTTCTGGTCCATGTCATCCAGACGCTGATTCCATTGGACTCGTAGAGACCATTAGGTTACCCTTATGTGCAGTCTGGTCAGAGGAACTGCGGGTATGGCGGCTACCATAAGTCCCAGCAGTCGCAGGAATGAACGCGCTGTGGTTCAAAGGGATGAAGCCACCAGCACAGCTTGGGAGTTGGGAGTCTCTGCTCTGTCAGTTGGGAAGAAAGCCTTGCTCTGGACCATGTCCTGCACCGCTCCAGTGAATTGGAGGTACTGGGAGGGTAACAGCTGGGACTTGGGATAGTTGACCGAGATGCCCAGACTGGAGAAAAGGTCCAGAGTGAAGGAAAGGGAATCCTTCAGACTGTCCAGGGAGCGGGCTGAGAATAACCAGTTGTCCTGGCACAGGAACACATAAATGCCCCTGTGGCATAGGAACGCTGCTACCACCGCTAGGCACTTGGTGAAAACCAAGGGTGCCGAGGAGAGGCCTAAGGGGAGGGCTCTGAATGGGGATATGTAGGTAGGCATCCTTCATATCCAGGGAACACAGCCAGTTGTTTGGTTGGAGCAGGGGCAGGAGTCCCTGGAGTATCAACTTGCGAAACCTCTTGTATTCCACGAAGAGGTTGAGCATGCTGAGATCTCCCGTCTGTTTGGGAGCCAGGAAGAAGTGGGAGTAAAATCCCCTTCCTGCCTGTTGAGGTGGAACCCACTTTATGGCTGATATTTTGCAGTAGAGCTTGAATTTCCTATAGGACCAGAGATTGTTGGCCTGACTGGTAATGAGACCTGCCTGGAGGATTGGTGGCATTCTCCGGGAACATTATTGAGTAACCTCTTGCTACGAGTTAAAAAACCCATGCATCTGCAGTTTCGGCCCTCCACCCTTCCAGGTGGAGGCCGAATCACGGGGATGGGAGGTAGTGGAATGGGGGGTTGAGAGTCAGGATGCCGAGGGGAAGGGCACTTTTCCCCCAGTGTCAGTTTTGGAGAACTTTACCTGAGGGGTTTGAACGCCAGAGCCCGAAGGTCGATGCTTGTTCTGGCGTCTGTTCTGGTTCTGTTTGTCCCACTGGTGGCGAAAGGACTGTTGGGGTTTCTGACCTGAGTGGTAGAAGGAACCGACATTTTTCAAAGATTTGCCGCTCTCTTGCAACTACATGATTATATCCTTGGCATCACCACCAAACAGAACTGGACCCCTGAAGGGAGCGTCCAGAAGTGTACTTTGGACATCCTGTGCCAACCCTGCCAGATGAAGCCAAGCATGGTGTCTGAGACAGATACCCATGGCCGCACCGCATGCCACTGAATCGACAGAGTCTTAGGTTGCCCGAAGAGCATGGCGGCAGGATGATTTATTCAATCTTATATTTTCCAGTAATTTTGTTCCTGAGCTGTTCATCAGGTACCTCCTGAATGTCCTTTTCCAGAATGGATAATGCTGATTTTTGAAAAGCCACCATGAGGGCCACATAGTTCAAGGAGTGAATGGCGCAAGTAGAAGAGGTATAGAGCTTGCTGTCATACTGGTCCATCTGCTTCGACTCCTTGTCTGGAGGGGAGGCACTAAGGTGTTTAGGCTGTACTGGCCTATCGTGAGCTGCGGTTATTACAACAGAGTCAGCTTTGGGTTGGGTGGTAAGGTGAGAAACCACTTCCGGGGTGGGGGTGGGGTAATACATCCTCTGGACTTTTTGATACAGCCGGAATGGAGGATGGCTGCTGCCAAATTGTGGAAGTCTGATCTTCATGTGGTCCTCCAGGGAGAAATGGGGAAGGAGTCTCTGTTGGCCAAATCTAAATGTTTAGCCAGTCTTCTGCATTTGGGGTCCAACTCTTGGGAAGCCCACCTGCAGGACTTTTGAATGGACCGGAGGAACTCAGCGAAGGACAGATCCTCTGGAGCGGATTTAGGAGGCCCCACTCGAGATGACATCGGCTGTCTGGCTGGATTTCCTCTGGGGAGAGTGACTTCACTCCCGGTGTCTCTCCTTCTTTTTCTTTTCCGGGGCTGGCGACGAAGATCTTTCCCTCAGCTCCTGGAGCAGTTTTTCCTTTGATGCCAGTCTCTGTTTTAATAAATGGGCATCGAGGGTCCTCTGGTGACACGTGGCCTGGTTGAAGGCCTGGCAGATGGAGCACTCTGCGGTCTTATGCTTAGGCCTCAGGTAGAGGATGCAACTGGAATGGTCGTCCTCGTGCAGGATATGCGCGCCGCAGTTGGAGCATTTTTTCCTGGGCCGACGAGACAACATACACCGTTGTTGTAAGGAAGGAATAAAGTTAGATTAACGATAAACTAATAGAAAATGGCGGGCAACTGAAGCTGTTCTACTGCGAGGTTCGACGATTCTGATAGATGGTGGGAAAGAACTGGAGGGCGGGTGGAGGACTGCCCCTTTTATAGTTATGCTGACGTCGGGCACCTGATGCTGGGAGCGATCCCCGACGATGATTGCTAGCTACAATTTTGCTGTGCTGTCCTGACGCCAGGGGGTGCAGTACTATGAGTGAAGACCTACTGCAGGAACCCTTTCGAAATAAGATCAAATGGAACATGTTGATCAGAGCAGTAAACTACTTAAACTTTATATTAGTAGAGCTTTATGAGAAAAATACACCATTTGTAAAATGGAGGGTAACAGGCAAAATTTTCTCTTGGCTATAATTTAACTTAAAACCTATGGAAAACCTATCAGCTGACAGAAAACTAATCTGCTGATGTAAAACCAGTTATGGAACAAATGCAAAAGAATGTAAAATATCATAAATCTAATTGTAGATCAAGGGAGCACTGCCGACCAGTAAGAGTGCTCCTTTCCTTTGAGCGTGAGACATTTTTATTCTGTGAAGAGTCTCTCTCTCGCAGTTGCCCTGGAAATGGCATGTTCAGAGCAGGTTTTTATTTTTTATTTTTATTTAAATGTATTATTAATAAAGCTTACCAATATATATTAATATCTCTGCTGAGACTACTGTTAATGATTGTTAAGAGTGGTCTCACAGGATGTAACCTTTGGTTCTGGTTCTCATAGCCTAAGAGTGTATAAAAGTCCAGTCTTAAAACTGTTTGAGTGGTCTCGGCGGTGTATTAAAGAGCAGCTGACACCTTCAGGAGAACTTTAACAAACATAATATTTAGACACAGTTCAGCTTGTATTTCGCATTAGTTCTGTATTCCTCCTTCACCATTATTTATTTATTTAATTATTGCTGAGGTCATTTGCATGAAAACAGGATCTTTGCTCCTAAATATTTAATCTTCTCTTGTTACTTTCTCCCTATGTGAGGTCATAATGTACTGCTTGTGACCTCACAGTTACTCCCATGGCAGTAGATTGTGATGTCACAACAGAGGATTATGACTTGAAGTAGGGAGTACGCTATAGAGGAACTCTAAGGAATAAAGCTCATGTATTCATGCAAATTTTCTTAGTAATAAATAAGAGGGAGGAAAAAATATGTAGAATATCTATGGAATGCAAGCAGAATTGCACCCAATTATTATTATTTTCAGAGTTTTCTTTGAGGCGTCAGTAGCTCTTTAACATACAGTGTAAGCCACCCCCCCCCCAATTTGGGGGGCTTTGCTGATGGTCTTACAGGCTGTTCTTCTGCCACCTCCAGTCCCCCATGCAGAAATCTTCACTCTCCGGTCCCCCATGGATTAGGACTACAGGGGCAGGGCAGCAGTGTCTGAGTCATCCAGGAGCCCCAGGCGGGAGTCAAGCCTGGGCATCTTTCTTCAGCACAGCTGGAGCAGTTTGGATGGTCCTGTGATCCCGGCCCAGGACTGGCAGTTGGGGATGAAACTCAACCATCAGGACCCACGCCACTGAGCACAGCAGCAGAGTTCCCCAGGACAGGCAGCAGAGTCGGGGAGAAGTAAAAGGTTGCGAGACGTGAGTGTTGCCACGCATTCGTAGCAGTGTCTTAAAGGAGCTGGAGCTCCATTTGAAAACCGTGTGCATGGCCTAGTGATTGAGGACGTCCCGTGGTGTTTCAGCAACCCCACGTCAAAGTCATAATTTTTTGCCCAGTACATGATGGTCATCTAAACATTTAAAGTCCTCAACAAAAAACATGGGTTACCACGATTGTTTTTAAGTTACTTTACTGAAAGTTAATCTCTCTTTATGGTAAAAATCCGGAAGGGGGCAGATTGTTTTATGTGGTTATAACATCAATATTTCAGATGTGAACATGAGTGAGAAAGAAAATGTGAAACAAGGACACATCATTGGTCATGATGCTTGCTTCATTTTTTCCACAAATGCAAAAATAGAGTAAACTACCAATATTGTGACACCCTCTCGAACTGAAATTCCCCCAAAAAGGGGAAATATTTCTGTTTTTATACATAAAACCATTTCGAACTCATGTCATTTTTGTAAAACTTTTTTGATAGATGTAAAATATGGTTATATGAATATAAAAACAGAAAGAATATAGGGGTAGCCATGCTTCTTTTGGTTATATCTGCTTTCAGAGTTGCAGTTTCAGAGGTGGTCGACTCAGGACAAAAATAAATGAAACGTCCCAATAAAAATAAAACTTGCAAGGATGCTAGTCAAACAACTCAAAAGTACGTGCAGAATGACAAAGACATTTTAACATAAGATAAACAGTGTAGCCAGAGACACAGATATTTGGGTAAAGTGCCTTGAATGATACCAACTTCTGCAACTGTGGGAGCTAATTTCCTTGCTGCCATTCTGTATATATTCTTAGCTGGACATGACATAATGGGATAAATCATTATTTTAATAATGCTTCCACATATTTAAGAATGTACTTGTGCCAAAAAACGACCTTGAAAACTTTTTCGAGAGCATCAGAAAAATGGGAATTTGAAACACCAGTGAACATTTTTAAAGCACTGTCCTTCTACTTTGGGTTCATTCCTGGGCCTGTGGTCCTTATTGGAATAGGCAGACATGGGAGATGCAGTCCAGCTGCTGTCTCTGCCCAAGGAGGGTCTCCTGCACTTCCTATGGATTGATTACTTCTGGTGGCCTAGGAGGGGTAGGGAAGAAGTTTGTCAGGGAACAGAGCTTACTTCTGCCCCACCCCCTTGGTTGAAGGGCGTGGAGGCATCAACACCAGGCCCCACCCCCGATGTCTGTGGTAGGTACGGTGACACCTGAGCATGCCTCTTACAAGAATATGTGCTGCCTCTTAACTTTGACCAGGTGTGATATCACTGTCCTCCTTATTTGCCCTTTTCAGTGCCTTTGGTGGCTATGGGCCCAGAGGACGGGAACAGCATGGATACTCAGTGCAGCTGGGTATACTTTACTTAGCTGGGGAGCTGGTTGGTGAAGTACTGGGAACTGCACAAACCTGAACATGGCTAGACTGTAAGACTGCCTGAAAGAGCTTCTGTGTCCATATGCTTCTGGCCACCCTCTTGGCTTATTTGTGGTGGGTATCCTAATGATCCCCAGATCCTGACTGAAGCACTCTGTGGACCAGGCATTTGAGGTGGCAGCATATTTTTTGTGAAACATGGGAGACCCCCCTTGGTTAAAAGTTTTAAAAGGGGGCTGAAATTCCAACTCTTTACACTGGCCTTTCTTGAATAGTTCCATAAGACCCTTGCTGTTGGTCTGACCCTTGTGTTATTTTTAGGGGGGTTACTTATTTATTGATATTTATAGAATAGGTTTTACAATATGGGTGTGAATTGATGTTAGGTAATGTAAGGAATTGTTCAATTCCCTACATTACTCAACATCAATTTAAGCCCATTTATTTTTCATTCCTTTGGTAACCAGGTAAGACCCACTAAGCCCAGGTGTCTGTTTTCAAGGGTGACCTGGGAACACTGGGGTGGTTAAGTGACTTGCTGAGTTGCACAATATGCAAGTGTTGGTCTGTCTGCTGGTTGTACCAAGCTCATTCACACCTTGTTACTCTAATCTCTGGGCTATACTGCCAGCCCAACTACTATAAAACCAATTCCATAAAAATAAATTTATTTCAAAAGGCTTACCAGGACAGACAAAGTGTGCTAGTAGCAGCTTGTTTCCAGATTCATTCTTTGGGGGGTGGAGGAGGTAGACTATACAACAGCTGCAGGAATAAATTTGAGTAGGCACACTAATTATTGCTGAGCAAAACAGTGCAAACTAAATAATGTGCAAAGTACCCACAAAACAGATGTGCAGAACTAATATTTGATATAAAGAAAACCATTCAACTACTGCTTAAGGTAGACAGAATTGTACTAGATCAGCAGCAGTAGGCAACCTTGTAACTGGTGGTGGTGGGGGGGGACTCCAGAGTAGTGCAGTTGTGCAAACCATGGGTGGGTGTTGGCACTAATGTCAGGGGTCGGGAACAATTACAGGAGGGAGATGTAAAGTCACAAAGAAAAGACTAAAGGGAGAAGTTGGAAGAGGCTGAATGGATTGACAGAAAGGTCTAAATATAACCCAAGGGTCAGCAGACAGCAAGAGGCTGAAGGAGCTAATTAGGTAAGGCCAGTGTGAAGAGGGGGAGAGATAACAGTCATGAGAAACAGGCTTCATGACCCATTTAGTCTGCCCAGTCCTATGTTGTGAGTACCCTAGTGGTCACTCACACCCCCATCTCTTGTTCCATCATCCCCACCCACTTTTACCATCCCCCATATTAATTTCTCACCTGAGCTTGAATCAAGACCACTTTCCTTGGCAACGGCTTGTTCCACTTCTCCATCACCTTCTCTGCAAAGAAATACTTCCGGGTATCCTTTCTGAATCTTCCTCCTGGCAGTTTCATAGAGTTCCCCATTGTGCCACTGTCTGTTCCCAGTGTGAGCAAATTCCTGCTGTTCACTATTTATTCCATATAGAAACTTACAAGTCTCTATCATGTTACCCCTGTCCTCCTTGGCCTCCAGTGTGTGCATGTCCAGGTCCTTTAGCCTTTCCTCATAGGGTTTCCCATGCTGACCCTGAATCATCTAGATTGCCGTCCTCTGTACTGCCTCTACCCTATCCCTGTCCTTCCTCAAGTGCAGGTTCCAGAACTGTGAATGATAGTCCAAGTATGGTCCCACCGGAGATCTGTTCAGGGACAGGATAATTTCCCATATTATGCCGCTGATACCCTTTCCTATGCACCTCTGCATATGTCCATTTGTTCATAGATAACGTATGTTTATTCTGTTTAGATTGTGAATAGTCTAACAGTTGCATCTTGTTATAGTAGTTCTGTTATCTTGCTGTTGCACATTGTTGTCTACTTTACTGTCCAAGGACACATCTAGAAACATGCTTTTTTTTTCAGTTCAATGTTTCGTTCCTGGTAAAATGTTTGAGATAACTAAACAGTTCTGTTTGCAGTACTCGCTGTTCTGTTGTACTGTGCCAGCTGTTTCAGATTCTTTTGTAATTATCATCTTTAGGTCTCTCTCTCTCTCTCTCTCTCCTCTGTTGTCTCTTCAGTCTTCACACCCTCCATCTGTTCTCAGATTCCTGGAGGAGGCATTATAGCGCAGTGGGTTAAGGCTCTGAGCTGGAGACCTGGGTTTGAATCCCACAGCCCACTTCCATACTGTGCGACCCTGAGCAGGCCACTTAACTTCCTTGTGCTCCCAGGTCGCACCTGTAAGCAAGTTTCAGCTTAGTGTGTCTCTCCTGGTTAAAAAAAAAAAAAAAAAAATGTGCATGACCTTGCAAATTGTTGCATGAAATTTCAGCTGCCACACCTTGAACCATTTCTCTACTTTCTCCAGATCCTTCCTCAGTGCCCTTTCACCCTCCTTGCTGTCCAGTCTGTCACAGACTTTGATATCCTGTCTGGCCAGCCAGTGTTGCATATGAGGACATTAAAAAGAGTTGGGTCTAGGACTGATACCTGGGGAACCCGACCTGTGACAGCCCTCACCTCAGAGAATTCCCTGTTCAACACTACCCTCTGTGTTCTTCCACTCAACCAGTTCCTGATCCAGCCCATTATTTTTTCTTCTAGCCCCAGGTTTCTCACTTTTTTCATGAGCGGTTCATTTGGTAGTGATTCAGAGGCCTTAAGTTCAGGGCTGCATTTTCAAAGGGTGATGCAGGGCTTAAGTTCAGGGCTGCATTTTCAAAGGGTGATGCATGGCTTGTGCTGCCACAACCAATGTATTGCCACAACTGCACCAGTTTTAAAATCATGGGTGCAGTTGCAACAGTTGACCCAATATACGGCATCTTGCGGCAAACTTTGGCCGCAAGGTGCATGGCAGAAGTCCCCAAGAATGACACAAAATAGACCACAAGAAGGTGGTGTAGCAGGAGGGGAAATCCTGCTAGACTGCGTCAAGCTTGGTGCATCATATATTTGGTGCACCTGGGGCTTGCGGCAATTCTAAACGTTAGAAAATCCAGCCCCAGGTATAACATATCCATTGCATTTCCTTTTCTCAGCTGCCTTTATAACCCAGATGAAAAAGTTGATAAGATTTGTCTTGTAGTACTTTCCCTTGGTGAACCTATGCTGCCTTTTGTCCTGGACTCCATTTGCCTCCAAGAAATACAGTAGTCTTTCCTTTTATGAAGGCCTCCAGGATCCTGCATACAATGGATGTCATGCTTTCCAGTCTGTAGCTCCCTTTCTCATCCCTCTCCCACTCTTATGCAGTGGTACTACATTTTCTAGCTTCCGGTCACCTGGCACTATCCTTGATTTCAATGAAGTGTGAAAGAGCTCTGCCAAGGGTTTTGCCAGCCCCCCCCCATTTCTTTTAGCACTCTAGGGTGCTGTCTGTCCAGGTCCTTTGATTTAACCGCTTCTAGAGCTTTTAAGACCCAGGTCATGCCTGTAAAAAGGCAATTTCTTATCTAGCGTACTTACCTGGTTGGCAAAAACTAAATAAATAAATGAGGTATCCAGTCAGTAGCGTCGGAATAATGGTGTGGGGGGAAAAGCACACTGTTAAAATAGCAATGGTCAAAACAGCAACAATAGCATAAGAGCATCAGGATGTTATTGCACCCTCAACCCCCCTGAATGTTACCCTCCTGGGCATACCTCTCAACCTCCTGCCACATAAATCAGGGACAAGGCTTAAAAAAAATCAGGGACAAAGGCCCAAAATTACCTCCAAAAACCATATAAACACTACAAACAGGTATCTGCCTCTATCTCTGAAACCAAATAAAGAGGCAGAAGACACTGCAGAGCAGAACACTGCTGCACAGGAGCTAGCACAACAAAACTCACCCAAATCAGGAACCAAAACTAAACAAGCACAAAGGAAATCCAAAAAACTTCTGATCATAGGAGACTCCATGATTCGGGAGTTGATACCCATCTCAAGCCAGGGTGATGTCAGATGTCTCCCAGGTACATCAGCATGGAGAGACACTGACCGCATTGCTAAAATTGTTCACAAAGCAGGAGAAAACATTGATGTCCTAGTACACATAGGGACTATCGATCTCGCCAGCCGGTCAGTTGTGAGACCAAGGAACACCTGACTAGGCTGGGTGACAAACTATCATCTATTTCTGCCCGCATCTCCTTCTCGAGATCCTGCCAGTCTGGGAGAGGGGAGCAGATGGACGGAAGGTCGAGAAGGGAGATAGGGAGCTAAACACGTGGCTCAAGGACTGGTGCCAGGAAAAGGACACAGATTTGTAGGAACTGGCAACAGTTCTGGGAGCGAAAGTTCTTTAAATTTGATGGACTGCATCTGACTAAAGAGGAGTCAGTGCAATTGGGGCAGAAGTTTGACGTCTTTGCAGAATATTTAAACTAGCAAATGGGAGAGGAGCAGCACCCCATCGTCGAATGGGAAGAACACCCTCCCCTCAGCTAGTGGTCAAACAGGAATTCAGTATGTTTGCCATTCATTTGCATCACCAGGTAAGAAAAAAGGTTTGTCTCCCCATACGACGCACAGGAGTAATGCCAAACTTCACCCAACAACTAACACACGAAAATCTGGCCAATGGAAAATCATGTACACAAATGCTCACAGCCTGGGAAATAAGATCCCAGACCTGCAGGCAATAATGTCAGAGGCTAAACTGGACATAGTAGCAATTAGTGAAACGTGGTTTACCAGTAACCACACTTGGGAGACTTCAGTACCTGGCTATGTATTGTTCAGAAGAGACCGAGGTGCAAAAGGGGAGGAGTGGCCCTGTATGTTAATGAAAATATCAAAGCTACAGAAATTCAGAATACACATAAGGAGCCAGAAGAACTGTGGGTCACCCTAAACAGGAAATGGGACAGCCATAAGAACTGGGGTTGTCTACAGGCCCCCAGACCAGAGGGAGGACATAGACACATTACTGTTAGAAGATATACAAAACATGACAGCTAAAGGGAGGTTCTGATAATGGGAGACTTCAACATGCCAGATACAGATTGGTCAGTACCAGCAGGAACATCTGCCAGAACTAGACTCATAGTGGATTCCTGGGGAAGGCCTCAAACAACTGGTACAGCAACCCACAAGAGACAGGGCTATCCTAGATCTAGTACTGACTAACAAAGAAGGATCACAGATCTCCAGGTAGAAGGTCACCTGGGGCTAGTGACCATCACATGGTATGGTTCAATTTGGCTACTACATCTAAATCATCCCATTCCAAGGCAAAAATATGGGACTTCAGAGGAGCTGACTTTGATAAGATGGCCAACAGAGTTAAGTTAGCCCTGGCAAAAAGAAACACAGGTGAGGGGTACAGGCAAAGTGGGCAAGCATTAAGGATGCAATACTTGAAGCAACATCCCATTGTGTTAGACAGAAAAGGAAGTGCAAAAGAAGAAGAAAACCACTTTGGTTCTCAAATACAGTAGCAGAAAAGGTCAGAGCCAAAAGGCTGGCCTTCAGGAAATATAAGGGAACACAGCGGGATGAAGATAGGGAGGCATACCAAACTGCCCTAAGGGAAGCAGGTAAGGCAGTAAGGCAGGCAAAGTCCCAAACTGAGGAAACACTAGCATCAACTGTAAAGAAGGTGACAAGACTTTCTATAGATACATTAGTGAAAGGAGAAAGTCCAGAGGGGTATTGCTAAGCTTAATGGAGAAAAGGGAGCATGTGAGGAGGAGGACCCTGTAAAGGCATCTATCCTAAATAGATACTTTTGCTCAGTATTTACTGAAGAGAAGGTAGGGCAGGGCCCACAGCTCAGCATCATGGACACAGGGGAGGAGGTGAGCACTACTCCTTCACAAAAGAAGGGTCCTACAAGAGCTTGCTAAGCTCAGGGTGGATAAGGCAATGGGACCTGATGGCATACATCCAGGGTACTTAGGAGCTAAAGGAGGAACTAGCAGAGCCATTAGCAGAATTGTTTAGCAGTCTCTGAGCACAGGAGAGGTCCCAGAAGACTGGAGAAGGGCTCATGTGATCCCGCTCCACAAGAGTGGTAGCAGGGAGGAGGTGGGGAACTACAGACCGGTCAGTCTTACCTCAGTAGTGGGCAAGATTATGGAGGCACTCCTTAAGGAAAGGATAGTGCAGCACCTGGAATCCATAGGGGCACAGGATCCAAGACAGCATGGGTTTACAAAAGGAAGGTCCTGTCAAACTAATCTCATAGATTTCTTTGACTGGGTAACCAGAGTGGTGGACCAGGGGGAGCAGTTGATGTCGCCTACCTTGACTTCAGCAAAGCTTTGACACTGTTCCACATAGAAGATTGATAAATAAGCTGGGTAGGCTCGGGGTGGGTCAAGTTGGTCAACTGGGTGGCAAACTGGTTGACAGGCAGAAAACAGAGAGTGGTGGTAAATGGTATACAGTCAGAAGAGATGCAAGTCACAAGTGGGGTACCTCAGGGATCAGTCCTGGGGCCAGTCCTCTTCAACATCTTCATTAGTGACCTTGCAGATGGACTAGAGGGTAAGGCTTGTCTGTTTGCAGATGACACCAAGATCTGCAACAGAGTAGATGATCCAGATGGGGTGGGCAGAATGAGAAGAGATCTGGATAAACTAGCAGAATGGTCAGAAGAGTGGCAACTGGGATTTAATGCAAAGAAGTGCAAAATCATGCATATAGGAAGAGAAACCCTGAAGCCACCTATAGGCTGGGAGGAGTTGCTAGCAGTCACAAAGGAAGAAAGAGACTTGGGCATCATCATCACTGATGACCTAAAATCATCCAAGCAGACCTCTAAAGCAGTAGGTAAGGCTAGGGGGTGTTAGGGTGTAGTAGTAGGGGTATCACAAGTAGAGGAGGTAATAGTCCTCTGTACAAGACACTGGTTAGGCCCCATCTGGAGTACTGCGTGCAGTATTGGAGGCCACACCTTCACAAGGACATTAACCAAATTGAGGCAGTCCAGAGAAGGGCAACCAAAATGGTGCAGGGACTGCATCAGAAGACATATGAGGACAGATTAACAGAGCTCAATATGTATACCCTTGAGCAAAGGAGGAGAGAGTGATATGATCGAGGCATTCAAACACCTTAAGGGCATAAACAAGGTGAAAGAGTCTAACATGTTTAAATATAAGAAAATAGCAGGACAAGAGGACACAGCATGAGATTAGAGGAGGCCGATTAAGGGGAATGTGAGAAATTCTTTTTCACAGAAAGGGTGGTGGATGCATGGAATGGCTTACCACAAGAAGTGGTGGCTATGAATACAGTGCAGGGCTTCAAACAGGCATGGGATAGGCATAAGGGAGCAATACAAATGACTATGAATAGATAGGCCACTGACAGAGCAAAGGCCGATGGCACATTTATAAGGTAGAAAAAGAAATGGGCAGACTGGATGGGCCTTGCGGTCCTTATCTGCCGTCAACTTCTATGTTTCTATGTTTCTATGTTCTATGTTCTATGTTTCTAAAATCAGGGACACATTTTTAAAATTGGTGATATCCACTCAGGAAGCTGGCAGAATAAGGGACTCTGTGTATAATACATTTTCTGAAGAATAAGAAGTCTGCAGCATTATTGTTTGACGTAATTTTATTCTTACAGTCATCACTGTTTAGTCAGGGAAACACAGATTTTAGGAGGGACAGAGTAAAATTTTGAAGTGAAATCAGGGACATCTCTGAAAATCAGGGACACTTGAGAGGTATGCTCCTGGGGTTAGTAATAATAAATCATGTCCCCTGTCTGTCATACTCAACCCGACTGTCACCCTCCTGTGATTAGTAAATAGAAAATAATGTATAGGCAAGTGTGTGGTGATTTTTTGTTTTCCACACCCGAGGTGCGTGATGACCTATAAACCTCGAGAGCAAAGCTTGAGAGGTTTATGTGGTCATTGCGCTCTGAGGGTGTGTTAACAAAAAAAAATCATGAACACATGTGACTAAACATTATTTTTTTTAGAATTACTGGTGCAATGGGTCAGTCCCCTCAGTCAGTGTACCTACAAACAGACACACTCTCTCACATGCACGCGCGCTCACACACACACACACACACACACACACACACACACACAGTTTCTCTTTCTGCCTTGCTCTCTTTTTCCTTTTTTTTTAAACTGTCTCTCTCAGCCATGGCTCTTGCCAGGGTCTGTTGCAGATTAAATTTGGAGTCAGCGACTTGGCGTCTCTTGATCTGGAGATACGGCAGGATCAACCAGATATTTCTTTTATATTTCAATGGCAAGATCAACCTGATTAAATAATAAAAAAATCAAACATGGGGATGGTAGTAAAGGAAAGCGGCTTGTCGGAAGGCAGAAAACTGAGCTGCCATGTTAGTAAAGGAAAGTGGCTCATTGGAAGGCAGAAAACCAAGCCACCTTGTTTTAAATACTGTTCAGCCCACCCATAAGCAGAGCATGGGCCAATGAAGTGGTGCGGTACACTGGAGTGACAGAGAAAGGACCCTGGAGCTGAAAGAAAGTTTAGTGAACACCGTAATAACTCCTTTTTGATGTTATTACGGCGTTTTGGAGAGCCTTGAAAACAGGTTGATAAAGGGGGTCACCAGTAATTATTTAATAAATCCCGCATCCCCGACTGTCACCCTCCCGGTTAATATTAGTTGATCCCACCCCCCAGAATGCCACCCTCCTGGGGTTACTAATAGTAAATACTCTGTGCTAGAGCGTGTGGAGCTGCGGTGGTATTAACGCTGTATGAATCTGTTAGTATATCAGGTATGGGGTACATTTCTTTTTCACTCTGATGGAATTGTCATGTTTCACTATGGCAGTTATTTATTTATTTTATTTAAAATGGGTGACCGGGAAAGGCACACTGAGCTGAGGCTCGTTTCCAGGTGTGACCTGGGTACAAAGAATTACAACAGGGGCAAAACATTTGTTACAATACAGTTAAGTATGTAGGCGTTTACAATGGAGATAACAAGACATTTACATAATATTTTGAAAAAAAAAATGGTTGAGGCACTGTGTAAGCAAGGTGAGACAAAGAACACAAAGGCTAAAGTAGAAAAATATGCTATGGTATAGCGGTGGTTAAATATTATGATGCAAAGGCAGGGGGAACAGCACGGGAGGCAGTGAGGGGAGAGGACTGAGCGGTAGGGAGGGGAAGAAGGGGGTGGGGGAGTGGTTAGGAGCATTGGGGGCATAGAGGGGAGGGGAGGGGAGGAGATGGAGGAGCCTTTTGACTGCTGAGAGAGGGGAGGCTAGGCACAGGTCAGGGGGTAGGTTGTTCCAGAGTAGACGGAGAAGGTTTGAAAAGGTTGACTGGCAGGCAGAAGGGTGAGGATGAGGGATGGAGAAGGATAGTGAATCCCTATGGTGAAGAGAGTAGGTTGTGGACTTAGTTGTTGTGAGGTGGGATGGGAGGTTGGAGGTGAGGGAATCTCGCCAGTGTTTAGCAATGAGAGAAACGCAGTGAATTTTCATCCAGTGGGACAGCGGCGCAAGAGAGAGGGAGCGTAGAGATGGCAGTGGTGGGTAAGAGGGGGAGAGCCAGTGGCAAAGTGGCAGAAGGTATTGAGATGGGTGTCTAGTTTAATTAGCGAAGAAGCTGGGGCAGTGCAATAGACTACGTCGGCATAATCCAGTACTGGCAGAATTGTTTTATGTACAAGTTTGCAACGAGTTTGGAGAGGGAGGCTGGCTTTGTGATGATAGAGGACTGGGAGGTTTGGCCAGAGTTTTGTGCAGATGTCATCGATGTGAGTAGAGAAATCTAGGTGACTGTCCAGCCAGACACCCAGATACTTGAAGGCTGGGACCAACTCAAGGGGTGGGTCATTAAGGATGATGACTGCTAGAGGGGCTGGGAGGGAGGACAGCTTCTGTCTTAATCTAAAAATCATGGTAGCTGTCTTTTTTGCGTTGAACTTTAGCTGATTTTGAAAGAAACCAGGACTGAACCATGTTGAAATCATTTTGGAGATTGGGAAGAACGCTGTCGTGGGTTGGGCTGGAGGCATAGATCACAGTGCCGTCCGTGTACATATGCATGTTAGATGAGTGACAGATAGAGGGAAGGTCATTTATAAAGATAGAGAAGAGGATGGGGCCAAGGATTGAGCCTTGAGGAACCCCGCAGAGAATAGGGAGAGGAGTAGAGAGGGTGTCGCCTACTTGGACCGATTGTTGTCTATTTTATTTATTTATTTATTAGCTTTTGGTAACCAGGTAAGTGCACTAGGCAAACTGCCTATTTTCAGGCATGACCCAGGAGGGTAAAAGTCAAAAATACAAGGGTTAACAGATGCACATACATTTTGAAGATATGAATGAAATCAGTCAACCGCTGGTTTCATGAGGCCAAAGAAAGAGTTTGTGAAGAAGGAGATGGTGAGAGAGAGAGAGAGAGAGAGAGTCGAAAGCTTTGGCTAAATCAATGAAGAGAGCAGCAGTGATTTGGCTTTGGTCCATAGCAGAGAAGATGAAGTCGGTGATGCACAGCAGAGAGGTGCTATTTGTTGCAACACAGTATGAAATATATGTGGTTCATTGTGTTAACCTGTGCTGTTGTTTCTGTGTATTTCTTCGTATTGTAATGTCTGTTCTGTGCTTCACACTGTGGAGGTGCGCAGTGTTATTAGCGCTCTCTTTGGCTGTTGCTATTTTTCCATGCTGCTATATATATACTTGCGCTGTCTGGTGTGTGCCATTTTGAATTGCACTATTTTGAATTAGATATTTTGATCTAGACCCAATAAATGAAGACCCCTTAGCACCCTAGCTACAGTTATTGGCTCCGTGTTGATCCCAAGCCCACATTCTAGTAGTGGACCATGTCTTCTACTGTGAAGATTGAGAAGATGAACTCATTGAGTACTATACGCCCACCTTTTGTCTCCTCCTCCCATCGTTCCCTGTTCTCCATTCTAACAGTCCCCTGCTTAGATTTATGGTTTTCTCTGATGTAACAAAGAAGTCTTGTTGTCCTTCTTTACTCCCTCAGCTCTGTGTCTGACTTTCTGTCTCACATTCCTATTGGCCTCCCTTATACTGATAAGGAAAACTTATGTGTTCTCTCCTGTCTGACTTTGTAGTGCTTGAAGGCCCTCCTTTACTCCCTCGCTATCTCTCCTACCTTCTTTGTGTACCACAGTTGGCTTTTTCTTCTCCTGTTTTTATCTACTGATCTAATACAGAGACTCTTAACTATCCAGTAACCCTGATTTATTAGACCCCATTTACTGCCTTACACCCACTGCATCCCCCGACTTCCTTAGTGCTTTTTACTGAGCACAGGGATCAACTATAGCAATGACCCGATGGCCAGAGGCCAGTCATTTCTGTCTCTGATCAGAGACCTCATCCGTTGCTGTCCCAATAGGCCAGTGTCCAGTAAAGGCAGTGAAAAGTCTGATGGGGAGGTCTGTAGTGTACTCTTAATTCAGTGGCTCATATTGAAGTTGGCACTGGGTGCTTCCGCCATGAAACAAGAACATCTAAACCATCGATCAGCCTGCTCCTGTCATTCCCTGATTTGCTGGTAAGGGGGCAGGTCATGGGTAAATCATCATCATATGACCAGTGGGCTTGAGCAACAAGTTTTCGGCTGATGGTGCTTTTTCATGGACAGACTGCTATACAGAGTTAATGTGTGGCTTAGCATGGTGGGAAGGTGGTCCGGAGGAGCCGAGAGAGTTTTGCTTGCTTCTTCTTAGCTAGTCAAGTGATGTGAGAGGTTACTGTATCACACCATGCAACACATGTAATTATTTTATGCTAACATACTAAAATGCCAGCAGAGTAGGCCTAATGGTCTTTCGTGTCTGCTCGTTTGGTCAGCACGCACCCTGGGAGCTTAAATTGCTGTTCCCACCACCCCCTCAGGCTTCTCCATTCCTAGTCTGAGATATTCCCCCTGTATTGGACTTTGCCAGCACAACCCTACCCCTGTACCTGTCCCAACCCCTCTTGAACTCCTCTACAGTCTCTGCCTCCACTAGTCCCCTGGAAAGCACATTCCATGGTTCCACCACCCTCTCAGTGAAGTAGCACCTCCTCCTTTCCCCTGAGGTCCCCCAGCTACCCGTGCCTTCTAGTTGCCCCCTTTCTTTGGGAGCACCCGACTGAGCCTCCTCTATAGCTCCTTCATGTACTGAAAACCTGTATCATGTCCCCCCATCCCTCCTCTCCTCCAACGTGTACTTGTTGAGCTTCTCGAGCCTCTCCCCATAGATCCTTTCCCCCAAGCCCCAGATCATTTTGGTTGCCCTCCTCTGAACCCTTTCCAGGAGTGCAATGTCCCTTTTTTTAAGTGTGGCCTCCAGAACTGCACACAGTACTTGAGGTGTGGCCTAACCAAGCAGTTGTACAGGGGGATTATCACTTCCCTCCTTCTGGAGGTAATCCTCCTAGCAGTGCATCCCAGCATCCTATTGGCTTTTGCCGCTGCCTTCCTACAAGTCTCAGAGCTGTTTATTTTGACATCCGCCACCACCCCCAGGTCCCCCCTCAACCATCGAGACTTGAAGAATTACCCCCGGTATACACTTCCGGGTTTTCTGGCACCAGGTGCAGAACCCTGTATTTCCCTGCATTGAACCTGGACTCCATTTCCTTTACCACCTCTACAGAGCATTTAGGTCCTCCTGCAGGGTAAACTCCCCATCCACCACTGCTCCCAACTTCGAGTCATCCATCAAAGAGACTCATTTCACTCTTGATACCCTTCCTTATGTCAGAGACATGGGTGTTAAACAGGAGGGGCCCTAGGACCGATCCCTGAGGGACCCCACTGATGGCCCTCCTTGAAGATGAGACTAACCCCCCAACCACATCTCTCTGGGTAGGCTCTGAGAGCCAGTTTCTGATCCTTCTGATCTGTTCCCCCACCCCCTTTTTCCCCCAGCTTAGCCAACAGGCCCCTGTGAGGAACTGAGTCAGACGCCTTGCTGAAGTCAAGAAAGAGGACGTCCACTGGCCTGCCCTGGTCCAGGGCACTAGTCACCCAATCGTAGAACTCCATAAGGTTTGTCTGACATGATTTTCCCGGGACAAAGCCATGCTGTCTATCGTCCAGGTACCCCAACTTCTCCAGTAACCCCCAGCCTCTCCTTGATAATATCCTCATCACCTTGCCCACTACTGATGTCAGGCTGACGGGCCTGTAGTTTCCCGCCTCCTCTCTTGATCCTCCCTTGTGGATAGGCATATGTGCCACCCTCCAGTCCTAGGGCACCCACCCTGTCATCAGAGAGATGTTGAAAAGCTCCGCCGGGTCATCCGCCAGTTCCCTCAGTACCTTGGGATGTAATTCATCTGGCCCTGGTGCCTTCTCCTTCCTAAGGGACCTGAGGACTTCCTTCACTCTCTCTCTCTACCAAGATTTCTACATCCACTTCCTCCCCCTTGGATCCCTTTTCTGCCTTCCCCTCTCCTGATGGTGATGTCACCCCCCCCCCAGACCTGCCGGGGCTCCTGATTGGTAAGAGTCCCGGCCCCTCTTCAGTTTCACCGTCTCTTCCCTTGGTGACACAGCCCCTGCATTCTTCCTGGTAAAAACTGAGGCAAAGTACTCCTTTAGTACCTTGACGTGCTCCCCCGGTCCTGTGCCCATCCCTCCCTATTCTAATCCTGCTAATCTGCCCCTTCACCTTCCTTTTCCCAATGTATCTAAGAACCTCTTGTTCTCCTTTCTGATATCCTAGCGGGTTCTGCTCTTTTACTAAGCCTTAGCCGACCTCACCACCCTAGTGACCCTTCTGGCCATCGGCTTATACTCCCCTTGATCCCTTTCGCTCCTTGAGCGTTTGAAGTGCCTATAGGCAGCCTTCTTTTCCCTCACAGCCTCCTGAACCTCCCGGGTCTACCAACAGGGTTTTCTGGCCTTACTGCATTTGCGCCTCATTCTTGCACAGGTCTTGGTAGCCTCCTGCACCCCCTCCTCATGATTTCCCACCTACTGTCAGCATCCATGTCTGGCCTTATCTCATTTAAATGATCCTTGAGGATCCATTCCATCCCCTTGAAGTCTGCCCCCCTGAAGTCAAGTACCACCGTCTTTGTGCGGGCTTTCTCCGCCCCAGGTCCAGGCAGAACTAGACCGTGGCATGATCACTCCCTGCCAACGGGTCCCTCACCTCCAGGCCCCTAATCTGGTCACTTCTGCCAGGACTATGTCCAGTGTCTGGACCTCCCTAGTCGTCTCACCCACCTGCTGGGTTAGGAATGAGTCCTGGAAGACATCCAGCAACCTCTGCTTCCTGGCCACTGAAGACGTCTTAGTCCCCCAGTCCATCCCTGGCATGTTTGGATCACCCATCACCACCACCCTTCCCTTGCCCAGTCTGCAGTGTCTCATGACATTTGCCACTAGACGCTCTTCCAGTTCCTTCGCCAGTGCAATGGGTCTGTATTCCACTCCTATTTTAATCCCTCCCCCTTTGTTTTCAGGGTGACCCAAATCACCTCCACAGTCTCCTCCGCCTCCTCCTCCCCTCCTATACCAATGCCATTTTTAACTATCAATGCTAATCCCCCTTCCCTTCCCTCCTCCCTGTCCTTCCTGAATGTAGTGTAGCCCTCCAGGTTTAGGTCTCAGTCGTGCCCTGGGGTGTCCCAGGTCTCAGTGACAGCTGCCACATCCACTGCCCCCTCAGCTAGCATCACCTGGAGCTCTGGCATCTTATTTCCCAAGCTCCTGGCATTTAGCAGGACCACCCTTTAACCCTTTCCTTCTCTCCCATTTCCCCCTCATGTTTCCGTGTGACCACAGTCTCCCCCCCCCCGGCACCCTACCTGTTGGCCTTTTTCCGTATTCCTTCAACTCCCTAGGGGAGTGGAGACCGAGTCTCTCTTTTGTAGGACCCCCTGCAACAGTCCCTCCCCCCTTCAGAAGTTTAAACCCCACCTTTCACTGATGAACCCCTCTTATCTTCAGCTTAAGGATCTCCCTCCCCTTCAAATTGAGGTGTAGGCTATCCCTAGCTTACACAGGATTATCCTCCTAGGTTTCCCCCCAATCCCCCATCAACCCATACCCCTGGCTTCACACCACTCCCTGAGCCACTGATTTACCTCCCTAATTTTCTGTGTGTTCTCCCCACTAGCCCTCGGCACCGGCAGGATTTCCGAAAAAGAAATTCAAGCATCCTATGGAATGGTAAACCCTGGCTAACTCCCAAAACCTTGCCCTTTGCCAGTGGGCCACTATTCTTTTCTGTGGACTTACTTACTGGCCGATGGCCATCAACTTTTGTTAGCTAAAATAAATCCCTATGAGCAGTTCCCACATCTTGGTAAAATCAGCCCCTCTGAAATCCAGTACTTTTGTTAGGAACTCCCTTGCTAAATGAGGAACAAGACTATTTCAAAACAAATACCCAAACAATAAACTTGGGATGCTAAACTCACTCCACACATGCTCAGATTTCCAATTAAATAAAAAAAAAAAAAGTAAAAAACAAGGTGGGTAGTGGTGGTGGTGGTGGTGATTGATGATAGAAAGTTTATTTTTATACAGGGACATTTACTGTACACTAGAGCAGAGCTCTATTTAGAAGTAAAAGCTTGTAATACAAAGCATTACCATTGTATATATAAAACTAATTTAAATATACCAAAAGTTGCAAAATTACTAAAAAGACAAAAACAAACATACTGTAGAAGAAAATCGGGTATTAATTAAACAGTTGTGGGTATGAAATATTTCCCAGAATTTTTTTAAAAAGTTTCCAGCGATTCAGAGGCATGAGATGCACAGGAAAGCTTGTTTCAAGAATTGGCTGTGCTGACCATTAAGGGCCGCAGGACATGTTTTGTACAAGTTTTTGGAATAGGTATGTGGTCAGGGCACAGGTCAGGAAGCATAGGCAAACTAGGAGAAGTCATCAAATTCACAAGTAGCATTTTATTATCATTAATAAAATAAACATGAAATTGTGCAGGATGGCTTTTATACAGGCACTTAAACAAAACAAAGTCCTTCATCAAAATGGAGGCAGTCCAGAGAAGGGCAACCAAAATGGTGCAGGGACTGCATCAGAAAACAAATGAAGACAGATTAACAGAGCTCAATATGTATACCCTAGAGCAAAGGAGGGAGAGAGGTGATATGATCGAAACATTCAAATATCTTGAGGACATTAACAAGGTGAAAGAGTAACATGTTTCAATATAAGAAAAATGGCGGGACAAGAGGACACAGCATGAGATTAGAGAGAGGCCGATTAAGAGGTAATGTGAGGAAGTTATTTTTCATAGAAAGGGTGGTGGATGCATGGAATGGCCTACCTCAGGAAGTGATGGATATGAATACAGTGCAGGGCTTCAGACAGGCATGGGATAGGCATAAGGGAGCAATACAGATGTGTATGAGTAGATAGGCCATTGATAGAGTAAAGGCCGATGACACATTCATAAGGTAGAAAAAATGGGCAGACTGGATGGGCCTTGCCGTCCTTATCTGCCGTCAACTTCCATGTTTCTGTGTTTCAGTCTGAGGGTAACTCTAACTCTAAATCTCACTCTCTCTCTTTCTCTAACTGTAAACAGACATTGTTCTCTTCTTATAAGATGTTTTCACCTGGCAGTGACATTCTGCATCCTGTTCTTGTTAAGTTACATCTCCTGTTTTCACACACTGTACCAAGCTTTGGCTGTTTCTTTCCTGTGACCAGTACATCCAATCTTCTGAACAGGTATAGCCAATTAAGACATTCTGGCCATAGATGGTTTTCTTGTTGACAGCTGTACAAACAAGCTTGTGGAAGGCCAAATGGTTTCTCAAGGTCAGCCCCCCCACCCTGTATTCCAGCTTATCTTCTGTAACAAACCCCAGCTTTCTGCAGTTCATTTCAACAATATACTGTAACTGTATACATTTGCAAACCAATGGATCTCGGTTTCACATAAAGATTTGCATATATATATTTTTTTTTAACCACAGAGAAGCAGAGGGAAAAAGAAAGACCCGAAATAGCAAGTAAAGGAAAGGAGAGAACACACAGAACTTGTGGGACCATCAGAGTGGCCAGTTCTGAGGTTCCACAAGGAAAATTCGATTGAACAATCAGACAGATAGTAGATAGATAAGTGACAAAATAGGAGAAGACATAAATATAGATCATTGTTTTTAACTCTCTCTGCATAACAAATTGGATAGGGTCTTACCCAACCCTGTCACAAGGTAATATACATTCATGTTTTTTCTCGTGTGGTATCTACTAGATGACTTAAGTTTGTAGTACCAAAGGAACTGAGAGGGTGGATTGGGGCAGAGAAAATGATGCCATAAATTGACAACAAGTTTCTCTGTCTCCAGATACTCAAAGGTTGTCAGCCCAGGGTCTCATACAAAACACAGTGATATGCTGTTGACTTATGTCAAAGCATAAAATGTACAGTTTTGTGAAATACCAAGTCCAATTTCATCAAAACTGTTTCACTACTAAATTGGTAGAGCAGGTTACCATATTCCAGCGAGGTGATTTATGCTCCCATCACAGAACAAGGCATACACTACCTTATATGCCAGCATTGCCAGGGTTGAACTGGTCTGAGGCCGAGTGGGAGGTGGCTGAGTGGAAGTGGCCCAGAGGACTAAAGAAATTTTCTTTACAAACCAGTTAGAGTGGATTTTTGTCTGAGGAAAATAGCAGTGCATCCGATGCAGAGCAAGAGTTAGGGAATGTACGCTTTCGTGGCCATAAATGGATCTTTATCTGACTGCAGCAAGCTTGTTACAACCATTGGACCTGGAGTTGGCATGCTTAAGGACCAACTAACAGCACTCCAGAATGCAGGGGTAGGAGTTTCATGGGTTGTGGCATAGACCAGAGAGGCCAAGAAGAAAGATCCAGGTATTATGATGAAAACCGGTTAGGGTGGACAGAGTGGACACAAACAGGATCTTGAGGTGTGTGGGGGGGAACAGTTCCAAGACAGCCACTTCATTCATTGCAACAGCCCACCAGCCACTTTTGCCCAGACATGCTCAGCCATCATGACAGCTGCATTCCAGTTTGTCTATGACCTGCCTAGTCAGCACTGCCAGTGCAGCTTGTCAATAAAGTGGAGGGCATTGAACCAATGAGCCTTATGATTCTGGGATTGTGGTCCTGTGTTGCTTCCTTATTTATTTATTTTATTTAGCAGGACTCATCCTGAGGACATGAATATGAACGTTGCAGGCATGAATAAACATGCCATGGATGGGATATGTGTTTGGCCATCTTTGAAGATGTTGGAACACTGATTAAACTTAATGTCTTCGGGAGTCGGATTTGTTTACCGTCTACCTGCAGTGACCCAACATTAATGAACCTGCTGAGCACCAGTCATATTTTGTAGTGGACACTTTGATACTCAAGAATTTCCACCTGTGAGGAGCCATTTAGGAATTTAATACTGACCCTTCTTTGATAGTAATGTAACTGTTTGCCATGTAAGATCTGTTACCATGCTGCGCTAGATGCACCTCACTGTGTCTGACAAATGTCAAACCTCAACTGCTAGGTTTTCCTGAGGGTGTGGGGATAATATACTGTAATTGCAACTGCACTTGTTTAATTTCTTATGTCTCTGTGTGCATGCATCTGCCAGATGCGCACGCACACACTGTTGGGCAGAGAGGCCAGGACACCAGTGAAGTTGTAAATAGTAAGTTTGTGCACCACACAGGTTGCTAATACACATAGCTTCTGCCCGTCATGTGAGACCACAGAGACCCTTTGGTGTAACCTAATAGCCTGACCGTGGATAACCCTCGCCTGACACAGGAGACAAGGGTGAAATGTCTGACTGAGAGAGTGAGAGAGTGAGAGAGTGAGAGAGTGAGAGAGTGAGAGAGTGAGAGAGACAGTGAGACAGTGAGACAGAGAGAGATTGTTGTGGTTAATTTGACAAATACACTACTGAAGAGGTGCCCTAATGACAAGTGGGAGGGTCTGAAGCAAAATATAGTGGAGGCAGTTACTAGATGTGTCCATTTTTATAACGAGAACAAAAGGGCTAGGCAGAGGCCTCTGGTTGTCCAGAGCACTTCAGGGGAATTGAAGGGATAAAAAAGGATGGTCTGTGTGTTAAATGAAAGAATTTTGGCAACAAAGCAAAAGGAATTGATTATAGTGTATATAGAGCATTACAGAGGAACGTGGGGCCATGCTGCTAGTTGTAGTTTAAATATTAACGGTTAAGCAGTAAGGTACAACAGGGTGTGCATTCTTGCATAGTTCTGGAAGGGAGGCACAGGATGCTTCAGAAAGCTGTACACGCACCTGTGTGTTATCCTATAGCTACACAAACTCTGGAATATTCTTCTTCTTCTTCTTTTTTTTTTTTAATTCCATTTTCTCTGAATTCAGCTTCATTACCAGATCAGGCCCAGCCCACCCCACCCCAATGTCTTTTACCTGCAGGGGTATTTTAGCCTCATGAGCTTAACACCTCGTGGAGGGGTCTGGCCAAGCTGGCTCCAACCTGCCACCTCGTACAGGCCATGGGGGTGGAGGTCCCCTGGGTTCCACCTGCAGTGGATAGTAGCTGAGGTCATGACCCGAGGGTGCCTTGGGTCACAGAGATTATAAAATACATTCTCCGAGTCTTAATTTTAAAACTGAATAGTGATGATTAGAATATGAAGTATCTGTGATTTGTGCCATTGCACTGGATTAATGCATGGTCCTGTGGCCTATGCTGTCGTGGAGGAATAACGCATTGTCATGTGATAAAATTTTCCAGTCACAGTTCATGGTTTAAAAAATCAATTACCCAATATCTGAGGAGAGAGAGAGAGAGTGTGTGTGTGTGTGTGTGTGTGTGTGTGTGTGTGCGCGTGCGTCTGTGTGTCTGTGTTTGGTGCTGTGCAAAAGGTCAACCAAAATGAGATGGTGACTTCAAAAACCAGAAAGGTGTATGGGTTGTTTTTTAAAGTTGCAACTGGTTAATCTAATAGTTTCATTTTGGGTAGAATAACGAACCTGTAGACTGTCAGGTGTAACCCACAGAATGTTTGAAACATATTGTAAAATAACGGTGCTGTACTCCATTTTTGAAATAATGGAGGTGTGGCCACCCTAGTTGCACTGTTGTGTTAATTTGTCTCAGTTGGTAACACTGTCGCAGCTAGACCACTTAGTCCTGGGTGCAAATCTTACACCAGGACCTGGAGTTGCAGCCGATGCTAATACCCGCACTACAGTAATTGGGGAACAATGTTTAACTGAGTAACTTCACAATTACTTCAACAGCTGCTGTGTTACACAAACAGCGCTGTGATTATTATTATTATTTTTTTTTTTTTTATGGACCGTAGTAAGGCTTTTGACAATGTACCATATGACAAACTAATACAAAAACTAAATAATCTAAACCTAGATTAGAGAGTAGTGGAGTGGGTAGCTGAGTGACTCTTGGATAGGATATAGAGTAAAAGAGAGAGGAGACGTATCTGGTGAAATCAGGGTACTCAGTGGAGTGCCGCAGGGCTTGGTCCTGGAACCTATTCTGTTTACTATACACATTAAGGATATGCATCATGGACTCAGGGGTTTTATAAATAAATTTGCTGATGATACCAAAATCGGTGACCCAGTACTGACCAGTGAGGACATTAATATTATTCAATCAGATTTGGATACCTTGGATCAGTGTACCAAAACCTGGAATTTGCAATTCTAGCCTGATAAATGTGTAGTACTCCATACAGGAAATAACCGTGTCTGTGCAAGATGCAGTTTAAAGGTGTGGAATTACTGTAAAAACAGTGTCCGAGGAAAGACTTGGGTGCTTACTATGCAATTTAATATAACTTTTATAAAGATACTAAGGCAGTGACAAAAGCTTCTAAAATTGTGGGCTATATTAGGAAAAACTTTAAAGTTTGTCATAAAGACGTTATCATACTCTTGTACAGATCATTGGCTAGGCCTCGTTTGAATTACTGCTCCCAGTTATTGTCACCCTATCAAAAGGGGGGCAATTTGGCAAATAAAGGAAGTACAGGGAAACTTTACCAAAATCGTGCATGGACTAGAACATAAAGACCATACATCCAGGTTGAACTTTGTTGGTTTACACAGTCTAGAAAGAAGACGGATAAGAGGTGATCTAATATTAATGTTTAAGCTTAGTAAAAATGAATACCTATTAGCTGATTTAGGTTTTGATAAAAAGGAAGATACATAATATAAGAAATCAAAAAACAGTTTGGAGACGGACCATTCAGGACAAATAAAAGGGTTGTGTGTTTTACGCAAAGAGTGGTAAAATATTGGAATCAATTGCCTCAGGATGTTATCGATGCACCAAACACAGAATGCTTAAAAAAACAACAACTGGATGAACATATGGTCACCTGGGAGGGTTCATGGATCACCACTGTATAGTTTTTTTTTTTTGGGGGGGTAGACTAGAAGTGTGGATCCGTGACAGTTAGCCTAACAATGACCACACTAGCAACACCTAGCCCCAGAATACTGACTACACAGCGTCTCATATAATGCAGCAAGTAGACCAATATAACAGTAGGTTAAACTAACTCCATAATAAAAAAATAACATGCAGCAAAACAGCATTGAAAGTATAATATAGAAGGAATAACCACACAAACACTGTTGTTTGCAATAAGGAGTATAAACCAACAGACATTATTTGACGTCCACCACAACAGTAGCAGGCTCACTAGAGGTGACAGGCAAACAATCTCAAAACAATTAATCAGATCACACATAACACATCCAGAATAGGAAAACAAAATCACTGTAATTCAGAAAGAGGAATTATAACTAATACCACGGAGATACTCACACAAATCATTCCTAATACTGCCCATAACCTTGCTTCGTAAAAAAACACTACTGCAAACAGGGACCAATTGTAGGGAACCTCGAAGACAACTCACAACTGCAAAACAAGATACAATAGCAGTCAACTTGCAACAAAATTCTAACCCCAACCACCTTAAGTACTGTGGTCCCTATACCAATTGTCACGTCACCTAGAAGCGTCTGTGGTGCACATCTACCCTATTCACACCCAGGTACCATCCCAGTGCTGTAGTGGATCTGTTGGATTGAGGTGCTCCACAGTTATTTTCCCCCATTTATTAAAAGGGAGAGGCGGGCCGCCACACTATTTCAAATGGCTGCCTCTCATTTTGTGTAGCCGCAACTCTTTATTTTTCAGCCGCCTGTCTCTTTAAATCTTTGTACTCGCAATAGGAGTGAGCGCATGCATGAGTAGTGTTCTCACGCTTGGAGTTAATCATGCATGCGTGAGTATGGGGAGCCTGCAAGTGAACAAGTCGGGTGACGGTTTCACACAGCAGACGTGGACTGTATTTTGTGCACAACCTCAGTTCTGCGGGAGAAGGCAGTCTGGGCTCTTGGTGATGATGAATTACAGCAGGGTGATGGTCAGCAGACGGTCGGCAGAGTGGAAGAAGGCGCAGAATATAGGAGCCAGTGACTAAGGATGCTCGCTGAGTGACAGCCCAGAAGCCCTATCAGTGGAACAGCTACAGCACTTTGGGGTAAGTCCCAGTTTGGTAGTCTGCTGCCATTTGAGGGCTTTTTGTCAGTGTGCTTGTGTCATGCCATTGATAAGGATTTGTCTCCCCATTGGAAGGAGTGGGGGCAAAGCCCCCCCCCCCGAATCACCTCCTGGAGGCAAAATCCAGATGTCGGGCAACTGTGTTTCGGGCGCCCGGGATCTGGTTAATGATGGTCGGGCTGATGCATTTTGGCCGACCATAGTATATCCAAACCATATATCTCAGCAAAAGTTCATGCCATGAAGTTCACCACAGCAGTTTCAGCAAACAAATTCACAGCGGTTGCGTTCTTTACTGTCAGCTAGCATTTTGCTCAAACACTTGATGAAATATTATAGAAAAAGTTTTTTCCTGTACCAGTTATCTAGGGTGTGAGTGGGGGGTGAAAAGAGAGATTGCATTTTCTCCCACAGGCGACAACCCAGGCAACTCTTTTCATATTCTGTTGTGAGGGGCTGCATTAAAAAGAAAAATAAAAAATTACTGGCTGTTTAAAAAGACAAACATTGAACAGACTACACAAACAGTATTCTTGGTGCACAGTAGAGACAGTTTTGGTGGGGAGGAGAGAGGGAACATAATATTTTAGTCTGTGGTGACCCGAAAAATATCGTAACATCAAGACCAGCGATTATATGGTTTTGTAGCCACTTCAGCTATTTCAGATTTCTTCTGTCTCCATTATCATCGCTGTTTTAAGGACTTCTTTTCATATGTTTTACCAGGAGTGGCACACTAAGCTGAAAGCTTGTTTACAGGTGCGACCTGGGAGCACGAGGGAAGGTAAGTGACTAGCTCAGGGTCACACAGTATGCAAATAGGGGCTGTGGGATTCAAACCCAGGTCTCCAGATTTGCAGCTCAGAGGCTTAAACCACTGCGCTGTACTGCCTCCCTGTACTGCCCAGGGTGTTTGTGTCCACCCTTCCTATTTGAACTAGTTTTGTTGCTTTGCCCTTCAAAAACTAATCACCAATGTCTCTCTCTCTCTGATGATTTAAAAAATAAATAAAAATGTGTCTGTGAGAAAAAGCAAGCCCGGGACTCCACATCAGGTGCCGCTATCTGATCTGCCCCTGTCCTGCTAGTATTGTGTGCTCCTTTCTGAGTCGATGTGTGCTACGTGTTTTCTTCCCAGCTACTGTCATATCTGTAGCCCTGGCGCCATATGCCAATGGGCTACCCCCCTTGCCAGTTGTGTCTGACATCGGGCAAGAGGCCTGGGTCCTGCTACAGTGACAATTGAGGGCTCATTCCCTTAAAAAATAGAAAATAGCCCAGTGCCTTCACCCAGAGTAAAGTATCAGTGGGTCAGATATCTGCTTGGCACAGCCCCCTGGGATACTGTGCCCACCCACCTCCCCAACCAACCGCTCTGCACACTGTGCCCCCAAATACCTTTTCACCATAAACCATAGGGATATTTCCGATCAGCCAAAATGCATCAGCCCGACTAGCAATATCCTGACCCTGGGTGCCCGAAACACGGTTGCCCGACATCGGGATTTTACCTCCCTGGAGTGGTAATCCTTAAATGCAGGGGTGTGGGGCACAGCCCCACATTGGGGGGAGGGGAAGCCCCAAATCACTCCCTGAGGCAAATCCAGATGTCGGGCAACTGTGTTTCAGGCGCCCGGGGTCAGGTTTTGCTGATTGAGGTTCTGTTCTTGCTTTGTTGTGTTGCTATTATATTGTCTTCTGTTGAATTATATGTGTGTTGTAATAATTTATTTTATTTTATGTATTTATTGAACAGGCGCCTTGGTTTCAGAAAGGCGCCTTTTTTATAAATAAAATTGATTTGATTTGAATGACAGTTGGGCCGATGCATTTCGGCTGATCATAGTATATCCAAACTATGTATCTCAGCAATAAGTTCATGCAATAAAGTTCACCACAGCAGTTTCAGCAAACAAATTCACAGCTTTATTCAGTGGGTAAGAACTAGGGAAAGGAATACCTGGACATAGGGTAGCTTATGAAGGCAAAAGTAAGGTTAGTGCAAATATGCAACTTCAACATGTGGGCCCACAGCCCAAGCCCTCCCCCACTGGTACCAGTGTCCCCCAATTGTCCCTAGGGGTACCCACTAGGTGCAGGCTAGATTGGTGCTGCGGGTTGGCTGGCTGTTGGGGCCCTGAAATATTTTTAGAAAACTTGTACAATGATTAACAAACAATTCCCCTTTCCCTCCCAGGAGCCAGGTCCTGCGTAACCACGGTTTTGTAGATCTCAGCACCAGGGGAAATGGAGCTGCTTGAATCGGTGAAGCAACAGAACAGCCTGGCTAGGATCCCTCTGTCTGGATAGAACTTGCTCGAGGATCTTGCAGCTGGTCATCTTGATTGTAGTTCTGGCCACTTGTCACCTTCAGCTGCTTCTGGTCCATTGCAGAGCACTGTGACAGGACAGCACCAACCTCAGAAGGCCCAGACCTGGGAGTGGCTCCACAGCCTAGCTACCAAGACAGGTCGCAGATGCCCTCGCACCCCAGTAAGCGCCGGTGACCTCCTTAGACCGTGAGTCCCACTTGGAAGGGGTTAGCAAGTTCCCTCTCTGGCTCTGAGTGAGGACTCCCTAACGGTGGGGGTCCGCAGCAAACACTGCACTAAGCTTTCAGAAAAAAAGTAAAGTTCTTTTTGGCAGTTTCTCCACTAACATCCAGTGTCAGTTAGCAGGTGTGCTTGCCTCAGATTCAGTAAGTGCAGGTGCTGTTCAGCGGGGAGAGATCAGGAATAACAACCCCCTGCACACCAGTCCACGCTGTTCCAGTTTTAACAGTGTCCACCTTTTCTTCAGCGCAACTGGGGGTTCAAGCTCTCGGCCACCTTAATCAGTTCACACGGTACACACACAGCTTCTGCTATTGCCCTGATGAACACAAATGCTCTGCCCCTTCAGAATTCAAATTTCAATCCCAAACACAGGCAAAATGGCTTATCAGTCCTGGCTGTGACACTCTGCCAATCCGTACAACCCTTTCAGCAATTTTGACTTTTCAGTCCAGGGTTTCTGCAGCATTTAGTGCCTCTCATTAACCACAAGCAATTTCTCTGTACCTGGGGAATCACAGTCCAGTCTCTTTCTCTCTTTCCCCTTCTCGATCAGTCCAGCAGCAAGCACCTGGGGAACCAGAACCTCAGCACAATCTTTCTACCAGCTCTCCCCTTTCCAGTCCACTTCTTCTGACAAACAGCTGTCGATATGGGGGCCTGAGGAAGCCACTGAAGCACAATGACCACTCTCTCAGCACAGTCCTGACTCGTACAGAGTCCAACCACAGAATGAAGAATTCCCAGAAAGTCCACACTGTTCAGTCGAAAACCCAGTGTTCTGAATGGCTGTTGAAGCCTTTCAGTATTCAATAACCCTAGTGATCAATATTTCCTGCTCATTTATTGGGGCATGATCTAGGTGACAGAATTGGACCCCTCCTTTTCCCAGGAGTCCCTTTGTGTCCAGTTTGGGCACCTAGATTACTGATTGACTGCAAATATGGGCTTAAATGTCTTAAACATGTCGGCTCTCCTACAGCTCCATGGAGTCCATTACAGCTGCTTGCAGTCTCTCCCTTTTCTTAGTCTGATATAGCCCAACAGAGTCCCCGTTCTAACCAGGCACCCCATCTGTCCGTAGCCAACTGCCCTCCACCAAACAAAGCCACTCTCAGGGCTGTAACCTCAACAGTTTAACTGTCGCTGCCACTGTAACTCTGTCCCTCCCAGGTGGCAGGCAGCATTCTCATTCATATTCATGGGGCTGCTCATTATTATTCATAAACCCCCAAGAGGCCCCACTGTGTGAACCCCCCCTTGTGCAGCAGGTACGGACTTCTGCCTCACTGTCTTCAAGTCCCTGATCCCCAGGGATATGGGCAGAGGCACCGGGACCATTGGCAAACTCCCCGTTTGTTGGACTGCAATGGCGGTTGGCACATAAAGCACCCATGCGAATGCCAGCTGAATTTGGCATGCCGGCAGCTCGCAATTGGCAGAAAACAACCTGCTGGCAAGGGGAAAAGATGTGGGGAGACCCGGAATGCCAGCAAACCGGGGACTAACCAGGGGCCATCAAAGGCAAGCATATGGGGTGTCTCCCCATCTGTCTGTGATCTAATGCTTTCCTGGTATGCCCAACTGGCGTAGTAGCACTCTGTCTCCTGCTTCCAAGTCTTGAACTCGTACTTTATCATAACGTTCCTTATTCGCCTGGCTCCTCTTAGTGGCTATCTCTGAAGCGAGCATCATCTAGTTGTTGTTTCAGGGCTTTCACATACTGCAGATAGTCTCCTGCTCCCAGTCCATCCGAGGAGACTCCATAACATGGGTCTACTGGCAGATGGGCTTCCATCCCAAACATGAGCTGGTAGGGAGAGAATCCCGTAGTGTCACTTCATGCGCATTTGTAAGCGTGGACCACAGTGCTCACTCACTGACTCCATGTGCGCTTGTCCCGGGGATCCAAGGTGCCCAGCATGTCTAACATGGTCTTGTTGAACCTTTTAGGTTCAGGATCACCTTGGGGGATAGTAAGGTGTGGTCCGGACTTCCTGATGCCCTACAACGACAATAGTTCTTTGATGAGCTGTCTCTCAAAATTGCAGCCCTGATCCGAGTGGGTACTCAGGGGGGCACCATAGTGCACAAAAAACTTTACCAATACTTTGGCCACAGTGGAAGCTCACTGAGCCTTGGTGGGGTCAGCTTGGGCATATTGGGTAAAATGGTCAGTAAGAACTAAAACTTTGGAGATCTTGCATGAGTCAGGCTCCAGCATGTGAAAGTCTGTGCGTACTGATTCCATAAGGCCACTAGTTTTGATATTGACTAATGGAGCAGCTTTCTGGGAGAGCGCCTTTCCGCTTTATACATCTCATGCAGCTCTTGCAGTACGCCTGTACATCTGGTCCCATCTTTGGCCAATAAAATTGACTCTTAACCTGGTCCAAAGTGCGTTCAGTGCCCAAGTGCCCCATATCGTCATGCAGGGCCTTCAACACAGTCTTAACATGCTTCTCCAGGAGCACTAGTTACTCTCATTGGGTCCCTTGCTAGTCCTGGGTCTCTCGGTAGAGCAACCCCTTCTTTAACCATAGCTTAGGCCATTAATGCAACAGTAGCTGTGCTTGAGGAATCATGGTGTCTACTTGTTCCTGGCTCCCCTGCCGTTTCAACACTTGCACAGTCTGCCCAGTCGCTGGGCTGGCCCTTTGATCCCGTTGTAGGTCTTGAGTAGTTAATTGCAGGAGAGCGACCGGAAGACAATCCCCTGAGGCCCCCAGACAGTCTACCAAACAATGGGTATCTTTGGCAGAAAAGGTCTCTTTGCCATCATGCTTCTTACATGAGGCCTTTACAGCTTGCTCTGAGATGTGTACCCAATTTGAGCTCGCAGTGTTATGGGCTTGGGGTCACCTGAACAAAGCATCGGCATCTGTATGGTTCAGGCCTGGGTGGTACTCCATGCACAGCCACCTATGACCAGCTGTATCCAACCTGGCCATGGTCTGCACATAAGTAAGGTGATTATTATCCGTCTTCACAGTGATCTTGGCCCCATACAGACAGTTGTGGAACTGATGAACTATGACCTACTTCAGCGCCAGGAACTCCAATTTATGGACAGGGTACCTCCGCTCTGGAGGGTTTAAACTCTGACTGGCGAATGCAACTGGATGTAAACCTTTGGGGTGTTCCTGATACAGCACAGCCCCCAATCCACTAAAACTGGCATCGGTATGAAGGATGTAGGGTTTCTATGGGTCCGTATAAGCCAGCACTGGGGCATGGGTCAAACAATAGATGATGTCCTCAAAAGCTCTGTCACAGTCCCCATTCCACCTCTCGCCGAATGGCTCAAATGGGTGGAAACAACTGGTGGATTTTGCAGTTTTCTTGCTTTTGTTAGTGGGCGGGTACCCCTGTAGCAGGTTTAACAGGGGCTGCACCACCCATGTGTAGTCCTTTACGAATCTTCTGTAATAGCTGCAGAAACCCAGTAACCACTGTAAATCCTTCAGGGTGCATGGCTTAGGCCAGGTTTAAGGTCCTCACCCTTGCTGGGGTCAGTCTGTATACCTTCCTCTGAGACAGTGTGCCCCACATACTTGACCGAAGTCCAGAAGAACTGGCATTTGTCGATGGACAGCTTCAGTCCAACACTTTCATTAACTGGGCCTTGTGTTCCTCCAGGGTTTTCCTGGACACGATGGAGTCATCAAGGTAGACCAAACACTCCAGCAAGTTCATATCCCTGACAGCCTTCTCCATCTGGTACTGAAAGGTGGAAGTGGCGCCAGAGATCCCTTGGGGCATTCTCAGAAACTCATAAAATCCAAGGGGGCATATAAAAGCCAGCTTCTCCCAGACCTGAAGGTCCATCGGGATCCGTTAATAGCCACTCTGTAAATCCAAAACCAACAACTGTTGGCTTCCATTTAAACAGTCCAGTGCTTCCTGCACTCTGGTCATAATGTACTGATCTAGCACCATTTGCTGGCTCAGGGTGCGGTAGTCCACGCACATTTGTACGGTTCCACTCTTCTTCCTCACCACCATGATGGGCGATGCATAGGGGCTTCTTGACTCCTGAATAATCCCCGCAGCCAGCATCTCCTGCAAGTGTCGCCAGACGTCATTGATATCAGCTGGGGCCAGCCACCTTGACCTCTGTCGGAAAGGCTTGTCATCAGTGAGTCATGTCCAATGCTGCTCTCCACTCACACACCCTACATCCCACTCATGCAGGGAGAAAACATTTGTCCTAGCACCCCACTTTTCCCTCACTCTCTCTTTCCATTTCTCCGGGATGGGGGAGTCCCTCAGGTCAAACAACTCTGTATCGGGTCCCACTGGGGTGTCTCTGCTCGCTGCAGCGGTATGCAGCGCCATGTCAGCGCAATATATCTGAGCCAGTGTTCATCCTTTCCGCTCCACCACTTCCTTATCCATGACATTCTTCACTTGCACATTCACCCTTCGATCATATGCATGTGCTCTGGCTGGCAAAACACTAGGCTTGACTAACAGTCCCACAAGCAATCCATATTCATCCGGAGCTTCCAACATCATTATCTGGTTCTTGACATCCTTCTTCAGTCTCACTACACTGGCAATGTTGCCTTCTGCGTTTGGCAGGAGCATAATTTCATCTCCATCTCTTCTCCATACCACTCCCGTCAGATCATCAGACTCCTAAACAGGGGATTGCCCCTTCCACTGGTAGGTCTCCTGGATCGGGGGTGTAAGGGGTACTCCTCTCCTCTTTGTTCAGCCACTCAAGCACAACTTAACTGGGCCAGACATCCAAACATATGGGCATTTGTGCCCACCAGTACCGGCACTCCATCAAAGATGTTAGCTTTAGGGCAAATCAAAGCTAAGGTCTGTGCAGCTTCACTCATTCCTGTCACTTTTGCAGGGAACGCCATCCATACTTTGACATAGCAGAGATAGGGGTATGCCTTTTCACTGAGGCCCCACATGTGCAGTCCCTCAAGCGGCTGTATTTCCATGTCTGGTAAATGCTGATCATACCATGATTTAAAGATGATACTAACCTGGGAGCCGCTATCCAGAACAGCCCGAGTGGCGACTCCGTTGATGGTAATCTTAGTCTCAGTTGTCGCCCCCACTAACTTCTGCACATCTACTGGCGCTGTCATGTTGGTTCTGCCAGATGAGACTCTAGTGTGAGCTATGGAGCTGGACCTGCCTGGGGCCCCGGTGCACTCCATTACTGGGCCCCTGTGTAGTTTCCCTGCTTGTGGGCTGTGTTGCTGTGTGTGTGTCACTGTTAGACAAACAGTCTAAATACGCTCTACTCCCCCACACCTATAGCATGTGACAGGTTCCTGGGGCTGTGGCTGTACTGGTGGCACCGGTCAAACCCCAGGCATTCCCACCGGGGCACTCTGAGCTAAATGATTTCAGTCCAACACCCGCTCATCTACCTGGGCAGCAACCGGCACCTCCTCTTCCTCCAACTTGGCTATGCTCTGGACTAATTTCTCCATCTGTGCCTTAACTCCTGTGTTGGGGGCGGGGTTACAAAGATTGGAGACCCAGTACCAGATGTCGTCTGGCCTACATTATGACACCATTCACCCCGGGAATTTCGATCAAATCTGTACCCAAAGCTAATTTAGCAGTGGCGACTACATCCCTGTACCTCCTCAACAGAGTCCCTAATTCCTGTACCGCTCCAGGGGGTTCGCCTCACTCCATCTGCACCGCAGCTGTGGAGGCCCTATACATCCCCCAATGACCCTGCTCCTCTTTAGTCTCCCGGACCTCCTGTATCAAAACCCAGTATGGAGGGGGGGTTATTTTTTCTGTATGCTAAATGCAACTAGTAATGGGGAATAACAAGTGGCCTTCACTACATGCTCCAACCTGATGTGATTTAGATCTTGGGCCACTACTCCTCCTTTCCAGAACACCTTCTGCAAGGTCCTCTCCACCTGGGCCAGGAAAGCAAACAGTTCCCCCTCCCACTGCCTAGGGGTTTTGAACTTCCACATGAGGTCCTCACAGGTTTCAGGATTCCCAAATACGCTTTCCAAAGCTGAGATATATACCTGGGCTGGGGTTTCGGGATCTGTGGCTCGTAATGAACGTATAACCTCAAAGGCGGGATCCCATAAACTCTCCACTTCTCAACTTCAGAACACTGCCAATCTTGGACTAATGGGGTGACACTGTCCATCCAGGTCTCCAAGTCATCCTCACCAATCGGGGTGGGTTTTACCCCTGAAAACATCCTTAACTTGTGGTATGACTCAAAGGCCACAGGCATGGAACCAGGCTGGGGTCTCTCAAACTTTGGAACAGACCCCGCTCCTTGAACCCCTTCCCTGTGGGAGATCACACTGAAGGAGGTTACTACTGGTAGAGCCTCAGCCAATCCCTCCACCTCCAAAACCCCAAACATCCAACTGGCTTCTATGGTTTGAGTACTCTTTCAGCATAGTCAATCTACCTCTGGCTGAATCGTACATTTTCCCTTGAATTTTGACTTTTCACAGTCTCTTTATGGTGATTTTTAAACATCCCCCTCTTCTATCTGGGGGGTACCCCCAGCAAGAGAAAAGGCTTCTGGGGATCCATTTTCATTCCCCCACTCCATTCTGCCAGCCTCATCTTATCCTCAGTAGGCCTGAACTTAGGCTGGGGCAGAGTGGATTTGGGACCGGAGGGCCCCCAGGGGCCTCGACACTCTGATCTCTTCGTGCATCGTGGCTGGTCAACAGGACATCCCAGCGGTGCCTCCAAGATGTAGCCCCGGTGCTGTATGCCAATGGGATACCCCCCCTTACCAACTGTCTCTGATAGTGGGCAAGGGGCGTGGGTCCTGCTACAGTGACAATTGGGTGTTCGTTACCAGAAATATTGAAAATAGCGTGGTGCTACCACCCAGAGTAAAGTATCAGTGGGTCAGATATCTGCTTAGCACAGCCCCCTGGGACACTGTGCCTTCCCACCTCCCCAACCAACCACTCTGCACACTGTGTCCCCTAATACCTTGTTCCTCCATAAACCATATCTCTCAGCAATAAATGCATGCAATGAAGTTTACCACCACAGCAGTTTCAACAAACAAATTTACAGCTTTATTCAGGGGGTAAAGACTAGGGAAAGGGATACCTGAACATAGGATAGCTGTGAAGGCAAAAGTAAGGTTAGTGCAAATATATAACTTCAACATGAGGGCCCATAGGCCAGGCCCTCCCTCGCTTGTACCAGTGTCCCCAAATTGTCTCTAGGGGTACCCACTAGGTGCAGGCCTGATTAGTGCCGTGAGTTGGCTGGCCGTTGGGGGCCCTGAAATATTTTTAGAAAACTTGCACAATGAATAACGAACAATTCCCTTTTCCCTCCCAAGAGCCAGGTCCTGGGCACTCTTGGTTTTGTAGATCTTAGCACCAGGGAAATGGAGCTCTTTGAATCTGTGCAGCAAAAACAGAACAGGCTGGCCAGGATCCCTCCGTCTGGATGAAACTTACTCGAGGATCTTGCAGCTGGTCACCTTGATTGTAGTTCTGGCCGCTTGTCACCTTCAGCCACTTCTGGCCCATTGCAGAGCACTGTGGCAGGACAGCATCAACCCCAGAAGGCCCAGACCCGGGAGTGGCTCCACAGCCTGGCTATCATGACAGGTCACAGATGTCCTAGCACCCCAGCAAGTGCCGGTGACCTCCTGAGACTGTGAGTCCCACTTGGAAGGGGTTAGCAAGTTCCCTCCCTGGCTCTGAGTGAGGACTCCCTAACGGTGGGGGTCCCCATGCAGTCCCTGCGCCGAGCTCTCAGAAAAAAAGGAAAGTTCTTCGGTAGTTTCTTCACTAAAGTCCAGTGCCAATTAGCAGGGGTGTTTGCCTCAGATTCAGTAAGCACAGGTGCAATTCAGCAGGGGGAGCTCAGGAATAACAACCCCCTGCACACCATTCCACGCTGTTCCAGTTTAACAGTGACCACTTTTTCTTCAGCTGAAGCTGGGGGTTAAGCTCTCAGCCACCTTAATCAGCTCACACAGGACGCACACAGCTTGTGCTAGCACCCTGGCGACCAGAGACACACTGCCCTCTTCAGAATTCAAATTTCAGTCCTAACAGAGGCAAAATGGCCCGTTTTCTGAGTGCAGTAAAACTCTTCAGGATATGGGGTGTTTTTTTTGTTAGTTGTTTAACCAGGACTAGCACACTAAGCTAAAAGCTTTTTAACAAGTGCGACCTGGGGGCACAGGGAAGTTAAGTAACTTGCTCAGGGTCACACAATCTGCAAGTGGAAGCTGTGGGATTCAAACCCAGGTCTGGTCTGCTGGATGTCACCAGATTTGCAGCTCAGAGCCTTAAACCACTGCGCTAAACACTGGGTGTTGAGGAGTACCTGCACTTCCAGAGACTGTAAATGCCTTCTGCCTGCAATGTTGGGCCTCCCTATGCCCCGAGCCTTCAGATACCACCCCCCCGCCCACACACACACACACACACACCCTGTCAGGTCTTAATCTTCTCACTTACACAAAGCCCTAAATGGACTGGGTCCCAGTTGCCTGAAGGATCTTCTGTTGACTATGCCGTGCCCACCCCCTCGGCTCTGCTGAGTTAAACATGCTAGTAATGCCCAGTTCCTGGATTCATGTTTTGAATTAAGAGCTCTGGGTAGTGACCTCTGTGCTGCAGAACCTCGTACTCTGTTTATGCACCTCAGCAGAGCATTTTAAAGGTGAACTAAAAACCTGTCTTTTTGGACAGGCATTCCCCATGTAATAATAACTATGATTTTTTTTTTGTTGTGGTATTATTACTTTAATGGGTTATTTCTAGGTTTTGTTTAAACGTTCTCGATATTTTTGTGTTTATGTACATCGCCTCGAGCCTCTTTGATGGGGCACTGCATAAAACAAAATTGCTTTGCCTGGGGTTTAGTTGTCAAACTGAAAACTGATCACCTCTTGCCATCATGCATACTGTTTTCTTCTTGTAACATCTATGTTGGTTCAGTAAAAGGTATCAAACTATTTGCTTCTGGATCTGCGTACTGTTTGTGCAGTTTTTCAAAGATTAACGTTGACTTTTATTGTAAATTCTTTTTACTGATAATTCATAAAATATTTGCAAATATATCTGTGTAGATAAACATACACTTAACTTATACACAATACTACTGTAGTAGAAGTGCAGTTGTGTTCCTCACTTAGCTACTCGATGAGGGAAGTATTTTCACATTAAGCAAAATCACGTTGCACTATGCCAAAATGCCATCAAATACAGGATATATAAAGATAATTGTCATTTAAGTCATAGCTCTAACCTGTTTCTTATGAGAACCTATCAAATACCCTTGAAACGACCATTATATTTCCGTTCAGAATATAGGCACAAAGCTCCTGAATGATAGCAAAATATATGAAAAACAGTAGAAGAGAAACGTTTTCAACTGCAGCAATCATTAAGGTTTGGTTCTAATTAAGTCCATGCCTAAGTTAAGCAGAAACAACACATCGCTTATAGAATATATTCAAAGGCGGCTATTAAATTGATTCCCTGCTGAACTCTAATGCATAGAACAGATCTGAACAATTAAAGTAAACAAAATCGTAATGAAGAATGTGATACAGGGGGCTGTGACAACTAATACAGACCGCATCACAGCTGTTCCTTATGATAAAATAAAGTTCAAATGAGTCTCTAATCCAGAAAGTGGGGGCTAACTGTCCTTCAAAGAATCCATTGTCATATAATAGCATTTTCTAGCAGATTTTTTGTGAGCAGTACTGTGACTGAAATTTGCAGTAAAAGAAAGAAAAAAAAAAAACAAAAACGTCCCTCAATTACTAACATATGCATCTTACTTGACTCAGCAGGGCATACTTGAATACTGTGTAAATGTAGACAGTCTGGGTTAGTATAAGATTATATGGACACATAAGTAAATAACATTTGTAATTAAGTAATGTCCAAACCTGGCTGCTCAGCAAATTCATGTGTGTTTTTCACCCAGGGGTTCAACCGACTCGACTTCTCGGTCATCTTCCTGCCGCTGATAGCTTGAGTCTGCCATCTCGGTTCTTTCAAGTAACTTGGACACTTCTTTAGGGTTGGTAAAGGAGTATGCCTTATTCTGAATTGTTAGATGTAACTTCCTCCCCCCAACCCCCCCCGGCTGTCCCCTACCCTACTCTTTTTTTTTCCCCCCCGTCTATACCCTCTCCCTCATCTGCCCCTTTCCCCTCATGCTACTCCTCCTCCCCTCACTATCTCTTTCTTTCTCCTGGCCTCCTCCCTCATCCACTTTCACCTCCTTCACCCCACTAAATCTATCCTGCCCCCACCTTTCCCTTCCTACTCCCCTTCATCACTCGCTTCTCCATTCCCTCCTACACCTTCACCTTTCTTTCAGTTTCTCCCAGGGCTGCGAGAGTTCCTTGTCCTCACTATCAAATACCCTCATTACCACCAAATAAAAGTCCTATTTCCTTATCTCCAGGAGCACCAGAATAATCGTTTTCCTACTCCTCCTATCTGGGACCATATACCCGAACCTTGGCCCTGTTAATCAGCACCCTCCCCCGATCCCAACCAAGCCAAAAGCTGTAAATATATAATATTGTTCACCTCAGAGTACAAAGCCTCCCAGCTAAGAAAGATGCCTTTCAGGCCTGGGTCAAAAGCAATAACTTTGACATAATAGCGGTTTCTGAGACCTGGCTCTCAGATAAAATCTCGAGCGGGGAAATAAAACTGAATGGCTTCACCTCCCTCAGGAAAGACCAGTCTAGAAGAAAGGGTGGGGGCTGCCTTTTCTGTATGTCTAAGAACTTTTCCATTACAGAATTTAGTCCCAGTGTAGAATTCAACAAACTCTAGTCCCTCTCTATTTACCTTCTACAAGGTAATAACAAAACACTCAGAATCACCACTGCCTATCCCCCCCTAATCTTGAATCCCTGCTAGCCATTAAGAATTCCCTCCCCCTCAACAGGGAATGGATGCTACTCAGGGATCTTAATATCAGCTGGACCTCCAGTCAATCCAGTACTGCCAAATCCGTTGTCTCGGGTCTGGGGTTACACCAACTCATCACTACCCCAACAAGGACTAGCTATAAAACCGTCTCGCAGTCAGTTATCGACTGGATCACTGTCAACAACCCATCTAGAATCTCCGATGCTGAGACCCGACTGGATTGCATAAGTGACCACTGCACCACTTTTGTCACTGGCCTGCACATACCCCCAAACCGCCTCCTAATTTCATTTACTCGAAATGTTTAAACAACAACGCTCTTGAGGACATCACCCAAGCCTTTTATAAGATTGAGTAGTCATTCACCTCAACCATGGATAACATCGATGCTGTCATAGATCGTTTCTCGGACATTTTAAAGGGTGTATGTGACAAATTTGGTCCCTTCAAAAACATTGGAGTCCATGGCCGCTTTTGCGACTTGGTAACCCCTGACATCCTCAGATTAATGAGACAGAGGGACAGGGCCTGGACCAAACACATGAAGTACAGGGACCCTGCATGATTAACACTGTACAAAGCACTATGCAACAAACTCAAAGCAGCTGTCAGGTAAGCTAAGGTCAGTTTTCTCCACCGTAAACAGCTTGGGGGGGGGGAAACAAATCCCAGACAAATCTGGAGTACCCTGAATAACCTCCTTGGAAGGGACAGGAAAGCAGAACCCATCACCCTTCGGCACGGGGACAAACTCACAAATGACCCCACAGAAGTGGCTAACATATTTAACTCATTCTTTGGGGATTTAACCATCTATTTCAATAGGCTCAGCTAAAACTCTATCCCACTCTCCACCATACCACAAACATGTCCCATTCCCAGTTTCTACTTCCGGGCATTGTCACCCCTCTGATCCTAAGCTCATCCGGTCTAACAATCCCCAGACCCAGTAAAAGGGGCTGACGAGATTGATTTCAAAATTCTTAAGCTTGCCAATGTCCCACTAGCGGTCCCCCTCACTAACATCATAAATCTCTCCCTCTGCGCTGGCACCTCCCTATGCATCTGGAAAACTGCAATAATAAAACCTCTATTCGAGTTGAGCTCGAAGAACGAGGCTGGAAACTACAGACCAGTTTCTCTGCTTGCCCCCTCTCCAAGATACTGGAAAAAGTAGTACATTCTCAGGTCACCTCCTTTCTTAACAGCTATAACATCCTCACAGATGCCCAACATGGTTTCAGAGCTGCTAATGGCACAGAGATCATATTAGTCAGGTTCACCAGGGATATATATGGAGTCATAGACAGTGGCCTCTACACAGGCTTGGTTTACATTGGACCTAACTAAAGCTTTCGATCTTGTCGACCACAATATTCTTCTGAACACCATATTCAACCTCTATTTCGCCAATAACACGGTAAAATTAATCGGGAACTCTCTCTCCCACAGAACCCAGATGACTTCTATCAATGGGAAGCTCTCCTCTGAATGCCCTAATAAATATGGGGTCCCCCAGGACTCCTGAGCCCCTGCCTTTTCACCTTTTTCATCAGTAAGCTCCCAGAAGTCTGTACAAACATGAATATGGTCCTCTACGTGGACGATGCTGTGCTGTACTGCAGCACACTACACTTGCACAAAATTCTATTGCATATCAGGGCACAAAACAGTACAACTTTCTCCCACTGGATTACCCTGCCTGCAGCACTATCTATGCCTTTCAACGATCCCTCAAGAGTCCCCTACAAGTAGAACTTGCATTCACTTGTTCCCCTCCACCGGCTGAATCCAACTCTGCTACCTCCCCTTTTCCAACTTCGCCCCTTCTCTCCCCTGTTGCCACCGCCCGGACCCCACCATCATTCCCTTTTGCCCCTTCCCCTCCTGTCACACTCCAACCTTACCTCTTTTGATCATCCTGTGTATGCAAATGACTTGTAACACTCTTATAAATTATGTCTTGTAATTAATTGCTGTATGGGGGTGAAATACTAACAACAACAAAATGTAAAGGGACCTGGGAGTAATCAAATCAGATGACCTAAAGGTGGGCAAGCAATGTGAGAGGGCCGTAAGGAGGGCTGGGGGGATACCGGGATGTATTGGAAGAGGTATCACCAGTAGAAAACAGGAAGTTTTTATCCCTCTGTACAGACAGTTAGTGAGACCCCATCTGGAGTACTGCGTGCAGTTCTGGAGACCCAATCTCCGCAAGGACATACACCAAATAGAGGCAGTCCAGAGGAGGGCAACTAAAATGGTGCAGGGTCTGCACCAGAAGACATATGAAGAGAGACTTAAGGAGCTTAATATGTATACCCTCGAGGAAAGGAGGGGCAGGGGGACATGATAGAAACTTTCAAGTACCTCAAGGGAATCAACAAAGTCCAAGAGAGTAGCATCTTTCAGAAAAAGAGATGTGCAAGAACAAGGGGGCACAGTTTAAAGATAGAAGGGGGACAGCTCAGAGGCAATGTGAGGAAGTATTTTTTCTCAGAGAGGGTTGTGGATGCATGGAATGGCCTTCCTGTGGAGGTTGTGGAGTAAAAAACAGTGGGGGAATTCAAGAATGCATGTGACGGACATAAGGAAATTCTAGGGGTTGGGGGTAGGAGGAAGTAGACTGTTGATTAACTAGGATCTACAGCTTATCCATTAGATAGGGAAATGGGCAGACTGGGTTGGCCAAGCAGTCCTTATCTTCCGTCAAATTCTGTGTTTCAATGTTTCTATATTCTTGCACTTTTGTTCTCCCATGCCTATGAATAAGTGACTGTTTATATAATGCCAGTGTTGACTTTCTGTATGAGTGAGGTGGCTGTGATGCAGTTTGCAGAGTAACATTCTGTAAACTTGAAAATCTACACTCCTGAAAAAAGGAGGGAAAGGGGTAACATAATTGGAACATAGAAGTACCTGCATGGGATAAATGGCATGGATGCCAAGGTGCTTTTCTCCTTAAACTCAAGTACAGGGGCAAGGGGAAACTCAGTGGAACCTGCAAGGGGGAGATTTAAAAAAAGACAGCCATATGAACCTTTTTCAGTGAAAGAGTGGTGAACAAGTGGAACAAGCTGCCAGAGAAATTGGTATAGCCCAAATCAGTGAGTAGCTTCAAATGGGGATAGGACAGGCATATGGTGGCAAGAAAAAGGGGGAATGACCACTTAGACCAGTGTAGAGCATTTAGGGTGGGCAGACTAAATTGGCCAATGGCTCTTTTTCTGTTGTCATTATTTACTAGGTGCTGGAACCTATGGGTAAGTGGGGGTGGCAGCACCCCTACTTTTGCCCATGAGCATTCAAAGTGCCGCTTTAATGCATGCAAGGTCAGAAGAATCAGCGTCTCTCTTGTAATTACTACAGCCACCCCACTTTTCCCCATGTTCTGGCACCCATGATTATTTATGTATCTATGTATCAGAATGTAGTAGCAGTTGAGATATTTCCTGTTCAGCTTACTTACCCCAGATTTGCATACCCATGATGCTTTGAACTTAATGTTAGGCATACATGCGTGTAGATGGGAGAGATGTACAAAACTCAAACCAACTGAAAGCTACAAGTAAGCAAACATAAGAGGAAAAAGAGGCCGCTGTGGTCCTCAAAAGAGGTGGCTGGGAAGGTAAGGGCAAAAAAGTTAGCATTCAAAAAGTATAAAGTGACACAGAGGGAGGAGGATGGGGGGGTGTATCAGGAGAAGCAGAAGGAGACAGAAAAAGCAGTTAGGGGTGCAAAGGCACAGATGGAGGAGAAGATAGCTCAGGCAGTAAAGAAAGGGAACAAGACATTTTTCAAATATGAAAGCGGAAGGAGAAAGACTAGGGGCTGAGTTGTAAGACTAAGCAGGAAAGTGGTGGGAGTATGTGGAATGGGACCAGGAAAAAGCAGATATCCTGGAAAAAAAATACTTTTGTTCAGTGTTCATGGAGGAAAGGGAAGGGGAGGGGCCACAGATGAGTGTCAGGTGCATTGAAGGAACAGAGGTGGACACTAGTCTAGTCTATTAACAGAGGAGAGAGTCACAAATCTAAAAGTGGACAAGGCAGTGGAGCCTGACAGGATACACCCAAGCATATTGAGGGAGCTCCGCCTCAGAGAGGTGCTGACTGCACCTCTTACAGTTCTTTTCAACCACTCACTTGAGACAGGAGTGGTCCCAGAGGACTGGAGGATTGCAAATATAGTCCCGCTTCACAAAAGTGGGAGCAGGAAGGAGGCTGGCCATTACAGGCCAGTCAGTCTGACTTAAGTGGTGTGGAAATTAATGGAATCACTACTGAAGGAAAGGACAGTGGTTTACAAGATCTGAGGCAGCATAGGTTCACTGGGGGGAAGGTCATGTCAAACAAATGTCATAGATTCCTTTGACTGGGTGACCATGGAATTAGATCAGGGTGGAGCAGTGGATGTGGCCTACCTAGATTTCAACAAGGTCTCTGACACGGTTCCACATCAGAAACTCGTGAACAAGCTGGGCAACCTGGAAATGTGTCCAAAGGTGGTAAACTGGGTAAGAAATTGGCTGGGAGATAGGTGACAGTGGGTGGTGGTAAACAGAGTTTACTCCGAGGAGGGAAGGGTGACTAGCAGAGTGCCTCAAGAATCAGTACTAGGATTGGTCCTCTTTAATGTCTTAATTAGCGACATTGTGGAGAGACTAGAAGGGAAGGTATGCCTTTTTGCAGATGACACTGAGATTTACAATAGAATAGACACTTGGGTGTGTGTGTGTGTGTGTGTGTGTGTGTGTGTGTGTAAAATATATAGGAGTCTAGGAAAGCTTGAGGAGTGGTCAAGAGTGTGGCAACTAAGTTTCAATGTGAAGTAGTGCAAAATCATGCACTTGGGGTACAGAAACCCAGGGGTGGAGTACAAGATGAGGGAGTGGTACTGGTGACCACCAAACAGGAAAGGGACCTGGGAATTTTCATATCTGATGACTTAAAGGAGGTCAAACAGTGTGCCAGGGTAGTGGGGAGAGCCAGTGGGATGCTAAGATGCAATGGGAGGGATATCACCAGCAGGAAGAAGAAGAAAGTGGTGACACTGCTGCATAAATCACTGATGAGACCACACCTAAAGTACTGTGTGCAGTTCTGGAGACCACATCTCCTGAAGGACACAGAGTAAGCAGAGGCAATCAGGAGGAGGACAACTAAAATGGTGCGGGGTCTGCATCAAAAGCCTTATGAGGAGAGGCTGAACGACCTCAATATGTACACCCTGGAGGAAAGAAGGGAAAGGGGGGGTATGATAGAGACCTTCAAATACCTCACAGGTATAAATAAGGTTCGAAAGGGAAGCCTTTTTCAGAGGAAAAAGATGCTCAAAAACAAGGGGTCATGATATGAGGTTGGAGGGGGGAAGGCTCAGGGGAAATTTAAGGAAGTGCTTAATTATAGCGAGAGTGGTGGATGCCTGGAACAGTCTCCCAATAGAGGTGGTAGAGGCAAAAACTATAGTGGGATTCAAGAAGGCATGGGATAGGTATACAGGGAACCTTAGTGGTAAGGGGAGGAAAGCTGGAGATCAAGTAGGGTCTGCGGGGTTACGGTAGGTAGGGAATATGGTCAGACTAGGTGGGCAAAGTGGTCCTTATCTGCTGCTGTTTCTATGTTTTTATCTTTTCTTGTAACGTTTATGCATGTTACATACTGCTGTACTTCCAAACTGCCTCATTTTTATGCTGAATCTCTTGTGTGCTACTCCCAATTGTTACAGGTGGTACATACATTGGTCTGTAGTGGACTGGAAGGGTTTGCTTAGAAGTGATAGCCGTGTGCTGCCTTGCAGTGGCTTTCTGCAGGCTTGCTTTGACTGTGAAGGCTGATTGCTTATATTGAGCTGTTTGATACTCGATGTGGTCATACATTCCAAAAGATGGATTGGAATATAGAAGATAGAAGAAAGTATGAAGTTGGAGCAAGAATAATTGTTCTGGGATGGCTTAGTACGTATTTTGATTAAATACTTTTGTAGGGCATGGACTGTAAAATAGGCTAACATTTACAGTTGTGAGACCCTTCCTATTTAGCTAATAGCTTCCTATTTGAAGATAGAGGGGGGGGATGGCTCAGGGGCAGAAAGGGAGAAAGTAGGCTGTTGGTTAACTAGGATCTACAGCCTATCCAATAGGTGGGGAAATGGGCAGACTGGGTGGGCCAGGCGGTCCTTAATCGGCAGTCAAAGTCTATGTTTCTAGCTTCTCGAGATTTGCATATACACAATGTTGTTCACTGGCTCAGAATGCATGCTTCTGGCTTGAGAGATTTACAAACAAACAAACAAAAAAAACACAAATTGGAAATCTGTTTTCTTGTATCGTGTGCACATGCTACATATTGCTGTTCTTCCAAACCATCTCTGGTTTGCTATGTCTGACTGTAATGGGTGCCTCGTACAGTGGTCTGCAGTAGACTGGCCGCTACAGTGTGTGCATTTTTCTGCACTGAACTGGTTTTGTGTGGGGATGGCAGTGACTGCACAAGCTGATGTAGTTCTCTGTTAGGCTGCTCAAACCGGTTTCAACTTAAAATGGCGCTTCAGAATCTTTTTAAACTGCTACTTTGTTAAAATGGTTTACGTCCAGAGTTCAGATTGTAGCACTGTAAAGACCGTGCTCTTATCCTATTCAGAAGTAGGCTAGAGAGCACGGTTTTAGACCATGGTTGTCTTAACCTAACAGAAGAGTGGCCATGATCCATGCTGTAACTTCGGTTAAGGCAGGCATGTGCAACCTGTACTGTAGCTTTTTGGTTTTTTATAGAAAAGGAAAACTATTTTACATAAAGAATTGAGCTCAGAATAAGCAAGGTATAAAAATTCTGACCTTTTTGTTCTAGTCTGCTTTTTGCCTTATCAGGAGTATCCCAGCATGCATTGCAGTACCCACGTTGCTTTGCACTGGTGCCACATTGATGCCTGAGGAGCTCATTCGGGAGACAAAGGTCTACGCGCAATGTGGATACTGAGACAGCAGTGCTTTAACATTGTTGTGTAACGTTATTTAACATTTTCTTTAAAACACTACACAGTGCGTGCAGGGCCTTAGACTTAGTGATGTACTTCTTTGAGTCCCATCACAGGATATTCACTTTGTGCAAGTCCCTGGGACTATAGGACAGTGACTCAAACCACTCGGTGTACAACCCCAGTGAAAGCCCACAAGCAGTCCATTACTGAATCCTAATTGCTCTAGAAAGGGAAACATAGGAAACATGATGGCAGATAAAGATTTTATCAATATGTACAGCATGTCTTAAACTGCTAAATCAACTGCTAAATACCACCAGCAGCTTAATCTGGCTCGGTTTCAGTTGGGTTCCATCTGTATCTCCCCCAACAACCAGAGACAAGGTGGAAAATAGGCAGAATTACCTAGTCCTTCTTTCCCAACAACAACAAAAAATTATGTGGACTACTTCACTCTCACTGTATGGAAGATGAGGTGAGTATGGCTGCTGCATTTCACAAGAAGGGCACAGTTTCATATTGTCATCAGGTCTGATCCATTCTGTAGCCCCAGCAAAATTATCCCAAAACTTTCCCTTTGTCTAAGGACTGCATCAAAATTACCACCCCTTCTGTGGCTTATACAGATGATATTTTCCCCAAAACATCACTGTGTGTTTAGATTGTCCACCATTCTCAAACATATTTTGCCAATATATTTTTCAAATAATTTTGTGCAATAGCATGGAGATGCTCCTCCCACTTGGATTCGAAATTGACAGATCATCTTGCCTACAAACTGGCTACCACAAGAACAGAACACTAAATCTACAAACTCCCCTCCATTGCACATGAAATCAGTCCTGAGATCTTGATCATCTTGCCTGTCCTTGAGTTCACAGACTGCTTTGTTTTGTTGATGTAATACCTGTGCCATACACTTTCTGGATGCACAGCACCTATTCGAATGTACTGGAAACTGTGTAGGCTAACAAGGCTGCGGAGAAGTTCAACTAAAATGTACCCACACATCCCTATTGCTCATCTCTCTACAGAAGAACATTCTTGGCAGAGCAGATGCCACATCTATGAGGGTTGGGTCCAGCTTTACTAAGGGCCAGTGCCTGTTTACAATGGCATGCACTTGTGAAGGGCATGCTGACAATCTGCTTACAAAATTGACCCTATTGGACTCCCTTGGCTATGCAATTATTTGTTCAGTGTCTCCTCTTTGGGGTTCTGGTCTACCTGTTCTGTGGCTTGGGATATGGTAATCTCACTGTCATGGTTTTACACTTTTTTCAGTTGCTTTTGCACTTCATAAAAAAGCTTTACAGCATTTCACTGTTTTTGTGCTTTGTTAATGTGCTAGTTGGTTCCAGGTCCCAGTCATTTTTGTGTGTCTCTGGACTATGTTGGTTTAGACTGGGCACCGACTCATCAAGGTGCACCCCCACTCCATTTGCAACTGTGATATTAACTTTCTACTTTATGTGAGCCAGCTGGTCAGTGCAGTAGTAGTGCTACTGCTGACAATGCTGGTGACCCTAGTTTGGGAACAAGCCTAGATCATTGGCTGACCCGGGGTGTGTGTGGAGGTCGCTTGAATGTCCCAGCAGTTGGCTCGACTTCTCCTGGGGAGGGGGCAAGTCCCAGCAGGTGGCTTAACTCCTCCTGGAGAAGAGGCAAGTCCCAGTAGGTGGCTCGACTCCTCCTGTAGAGGGGGCGAGTAACAGCAACCACCATGTAATTACCACCTCGGTGACCACAGTGAGGGAGGGCCTTAGTTGATGCCATTAAGGCACGCTTGTACGCATGACCATGTGCACCCCGTGCAGCTGGTGTCCTGTGGTAGTGGTGCTTAAATCAGGACCCCCCTCCCCAACTGATGCAGGATGACTGGGGATTCCTTGCCAGACCCACAGTGTTGCCCTCTGAAACCTGAATTTGATTTCTGCAGGATCTTGAGGGTACCCCAGTGGCCTGACAGGGGGGCAACCCTTGGAGGAATGAAGGAATGGGAAAGTTCAGGAGAAGATGGGTGATGGGTGGGGAGTTGTCAAGATGGGGCTAGCCGGAGACTGGGGGAGACAGTACGGGGATTCTTATCTTTTTTTTTTGTACTGGTACTGCCCCCCCTACACACACACACACATACACACTTCAGTGCTTCTGCTGACTGTGATTTGCTAAGTTTTTGCTTTTTGTATACTGGTACAACCTTCTGATCTGTAGCATATATACTAGACCTCTGCAGTCAGCTGTTGCACTGGCGTCTCTGGTATGTCATTCTTCTCCAAGGCATGTTGCATGGTGGGGCTAGTTATAAAATGTTGATGAAAGCCACCTCACAAAAGAGGGTGTCTCTTCGCTTGCGCCCCTAGAGTGTCTTTCCCTACCCTCAGAGTTCAGGTGAAATCCTTGAATAAAACCAACAGGTGCTTCTTTGAGCATTTGTTGATCCACTGTTAAGTATTTTTCCATAATACACCAAGCTATTTTAATGTCTAGAGGTTTTATATTCCATTTTTGAAAACTTTAAATTTTACGTTTATATATTATGTATTTTAGAGTCAATTTAAAGTGAAATAGAATGGACTTTAGTATGTGTGCACTCAGGGCTCCAGATAAGGTGAGTATCGACCGACCTATTTACTCACCTCATTTTAGGAAATACTCTTCAGAATTTTTTTTTTATGAGTATCAGTACTCACCCAATATTTGTAAATGTTGCACGGTTCATAGACTAGTGCTTCATATCATAACGGGTGATTCAAAAGGAGCATTCTTTTCCAGATTTACAACACTCCTATGCTTCCCAATTTTGTTTTACTCACTATATTATAAAACTGGTGAATCAATTACTCTATCTGCGAACATTAGCTAGAGCATTGTTGGCACCTGATCAGTTCTTAGCTAGAACAAAACTACATTGTTTTTTTTTTTTTTTTTAAATGTACTCCTCACTTCACTCTGTCCAGACATTTGTACTCATCTAAATTTGGTTTTACTCCCCTCGCTAAATGAGAAGTAAGGTACTCATCCCAAAAACATCTTATCTGGAGCTCTGTGTGCACTGTCTCTCACAATATCTTGGTTTTCAACTTTATGCAGATCAAGGAGTTAGATAATGGTATTTGTAACATTGCAATAATGTGAATGGCGAAATGGGGACCCGTGGTTGGGAAAATGGCATCACGAGGGCGAACTCTGAGTGGGTATTAATCCACGATACCCACCGTGTTCATATTTGTAGTACTATCGTCACTCAGACAGCTAGGTTAGCAGCACTGGGCACAGGTGGGGATTGAGTTTGAGAGGCAAGTGTGGCACAGGGAGGTGAGACCAGCTAGGCGCAGATGGAAGCGGGGAGAAGCAAGCGCGTACAGGAGGGATACATAGGGCAGTCCGACACACACAGTACGCAGGCAAGAGGCGCACAGTTGTAGCCGATGTCAGACGAGTCTGCGAGAGGCAAGGGGAAGTGACTCGGCCTGCATGTAAATTTGTGAGCGATCGCACACTGCGGTGAGACAGCAATCCACCGGAGACCTCCTCCTGGTGTGAAACAAATACCTGCGTACATCGGCACATTTTTTGGACTGGCATGTGAGTCGCACTATTTGCTTTCATTACAGCTACTGAATGTTTTCACCGCATCAGCATCTTAATGCTGTTTTGTTAAACTATTTCAAAGTGCAGTAAAAATGTTTGATCAGTACACCGACTCCCTGTGTTATGTTGTTCAAGGGACACGAAATAGGCTCTTGGCTACTCTGTCGTTGCGTGCCCCATGTTACAAGCGCATTAAGCCACTCCAGCGGTGGAATCTATGCGACAATGCAGGGTTAGGCTGAGTCTGCCTCGCCTCGCCCGGGCCACAACCATCCCAATCATGCATTAATCCAGCATTAGATGCCACCTTCGTCGTGGCTTAATGCTTACATCAAGGACTGTATGTAGCCAGACATTGCAACAAATGAAACACAGGCTTCCTCAACCTGGCACATCTGTGCTGCAGAGCTTCTCTCAGCCTGGAGGGTGTGTATACATCAGGCTCTTACTGCCTGGTATGTCCTTCTTGGTATCATACACAGTAACATTGTCATTTGGGGTTGGAAGGGACTGTAGGTCCATTATGTTCCCATCCCCGCCTGCTTCACAAGGGAGGATGGAAAAGGAATGCTGTGCAAACCCATGCAAATTTATAGGGATTCCCTATCAAAGCTACTACCCAGGTTAAAGAGTAATTCCCTTGGAAAGCAGAAATTTGTCAGGCTTACCTTAAAAATGATGGGAAACAATTTTTACATCTCTAGATGCCCTCCTGTTTTCTTCTTAGTGTCTGTTCAGTATTCTGATGTTTTGACCTTTTTGAATTGCATCAAGCATCTTTTTTCTTGCTCTTTTAACTAATTTGAATTAGGGATGCACTGCTATTCGGATGAGACGTTAAACCGAGGTCCCATCTGCCTGGATTGGTGGTAGTTCAGGTGGATGTTAAAGATCCCATGGCACTTATCGAAAAGAGTAGGGGAATTTCCCTGGTGTCCTGGCCAAATTTCCCTCATTCACTAAAAAAAAAAAAAAATACCACCAACAGCTTAATCTGGTTCAAGGTCAGTTGGCATTCATCTGTATCCCTCCTCCCCCGGGTCGTGCCTGAAAATAGGCAGGATTTGTCTAGTGCACTTACCCGGTCAACAAAAGTTAAATAAATAAATATATTATAATCAGATCTGAGTCAGGGTAGTTGGATATTAGGATAATCTGTATGTGACATCCGATGCTAACCTAGGATGCCTTTGGACGTGGAATTCAGATAGCCTAACATCTGACTGTCCTAAACCGCAAGGTTAAAATCCACCCACCCTGCAACTGTGTAACCCCTCCAAACCACTCCATAAGCCCCCAACCTCCCTCCTCCCCAAAGCCCATAAGATCACATACTGTAAAATTACTAAAGAAATAACACAGAATGCCAGCCTTATCCTATTTATCATAGACAGTGTCCACTCTATCCACAGGCAGCATTCTTATAATAAAAAACAGCCCCCCTCCCACCCACCTGCACTAAAATCAGTGTTGGGTGATATACAGGATGCGCCGCAATAATGGCAGATACATTTGAGCAAAAGCAAATGGGTGAAACACATTTACCCAACTGGGGCATCACAACGCCAGGTCATGTTAGTGCAGCTGCTATTCTGATGCCACACTGTAGTGTTTGGTATGAGCCTGAGGATGCTTATGTAAAGGTGGGGGGTGCAAGGGCAAAGACCCCCACAAAAACTAATGCTGTTATGAGGTTGCATGCTGTTATTGTGGTGTGGTTTGAAAGAGGTACTGGCTGACACGTGCTGCTGATCTCTGCCGGGGCTGGACCAGGTGTTTGTCATTATGTCTTTGTGTAGCCCATCTGGCAGCATATAGACTTCTTTGTGTTTCATATGTTACTGCCTGTTTGCTGTGTCTGCCATGTCATTTTTGTTCTTCCCAGTAGTTTTCCCGATTTTTACTTGTCGCCCTTTTAGTCCGTTAACACTGTCAGCGATATTGTGCGGTTGCCCTTTTTATTATCATGCTTTTGCAATCGCTCTTTTGACCTAGTACCCACTAAATCAGGAGTCCTCCTCCCTCCCTGGAACAAGCTACAGTCCCACACCCCTCCATTCAATCAAGCATCCCCACCTAACACCCCCCCCAGTCCCCATTTCCCTCCTCCCCCAGCAGCACCCCCCCAAAAACAAATTAATGAAGTACTGTTGGGTGGGTGAGAGCAGAGTCAAATGCATTTCCACGGTGGAGCAGCTTGTGCAAATCTTCAGTCCAGGTAGGTGAATGAATGAATGATGATGTCATCCTGCAGTAACACCTGATTGGCAGTCAGTGGCCAGTCAGGCATTACTATAGGAGGATGTCATCATCCATTGTAAAATGGGTAAGAGAAATACTCTACTGTGATTGATGGAATCCTGTCACATGACCATGCTGTTATCCCAGCACAACAGCACAGGTCGGAAATGCTCTTAACTTTCTGAAACTCATTAATTGATCCTAAAATAAAAAAACAAATCAAGGAAGCCATTTTATAATTGCAATAAGGCATTCCAAAGTGCGTGTTGTTGAGGGATAATGACACTTCTCTGGCTCCACTTCCTGAGGTTTGCCATTGTCCCACAATAACGTACACCCTGTCATGCCTTATTGCTTAATTTACCTACCTGTACTGAAGAGGAGTGCAAGGTGCTCCGCCACAGGACCACATTTGATTCTGCTGTCACCAGGGCTAGAAAAAATTTTTTGTAGGTGGCTGTCCAAGGGACAGGTGTAATGTTCATTTTGCCTGTCCCACAGAATTTTAATCTGTCGAGTAGATTTTTTTTTCCCTGGCTGGAACAGTTCCGTGAGGGCCAATTCTGCCATGGCCCTCCCCTGAACTGCATCTGCAAGTCGTCACTCACCCGAATCACTGGGGCAGGTACAGCATTTGGTCTGAAGCGCAACGGATGAGTTTTGAATTTGGAGTATGGTTATGTTTTGGTGCCAAAATTTAAAATGGACTTTAAATGCTCTCTGCCTTTAATACGTCGGCAGAAGACTACAGATAGTTTTTTACATTAATTTTTAGGTTGCCAAGTCAGATTTTGCTCCAGTATGCTGTACTTTAATTTGGATCTTTATTTATATTTGTATTCACTTATACAGCAGCGAGCTCAAAAGTTCCTTACTATTATGCTGGCTACACTGAAATTCTGTTTCTAATTCAGATTCTGTGTTAGCTTTCATGTAGTTGCTCCATAGCAGCCTTGTATTTATTTCACTACTGAGTTTATTTTACTTTTTGTATTTTACTACACAGCAGCGAGCTCTCAATGAATTTATTGTTAAGCTGGCTGTACTGAACTTCTGCTTTGGAACCGGATTATACGTTAGCTTCATGTAGTCACTATATAGCAGCTTGTATGCTTTTCACTACTAATGTGCTGGTCACTTAAAAATCAGCTCTTATCTTCTAGCCGGGGTGCGGGGAGCTCTAAGCCCTGTTTACAGGCTGCACACCCAGCTGAATTGTTTCTTGTACAGCTTGTTGCTGCTATTTCTACCACACGATTTAAACTGTGCGGCTCCTCTGCTGCAGTGAGCTAAGTTTAATGAATGTACCCTGTGATTTCAAGTGTGATTGTTGAATTTCAGTTACCTGTGCTGTTGAAATTGATATTACCAAAGAGCGCCCTCCTGCCCACCAACCCCTAGTCCCCTCTCTCTGATCAGCCCCTCCCTCTACTTCACTTGTACTGAAGCTCTCTCTCTCTTCATTTCCACAGCTCCCCCCGATGAGCGGTCGTGAGGGCCAGGTCTGCCATGACCCTCCCCTGAGCTGCATCTGCAAGTCGTCACTCGCCCGAATCACTGGAGCAGGTACGCCATTTGGTCTGAAGTGCAACGGACGCATTTTGAATTTGGAGTTCAAGTTCAAGTTTATTGCAGGAAAACTCCATTGAGCAAGCTCATTCACAAGGAGGTCCTGTGTGTGGTTATCACCGCTGACGCTTCGCGTTGGCTGCCCCTCAATTGCCGCTCTAAAACCTATCAGACAACTTTTCCATTTGCAGTTTACTTACAACCTCCTCTAGTGGCCGCCACTACCCTAATCCCTTCCTTTCAACATACAAGCATACTATGTTAACCCTATATCTGACAGTAGTTTTGCTGCTAGCTTCTTTGGTGGCACTACCGCCCTCCTCCTACCCTGAGGCACAGCTTTGCCAGTCTGCATTTTTTTACATTAGTCAATCCAAATACCCCCTTCCCCACCTTAACTACTGTGTTGCTATCTAATGTTCTCCTACTCAGTCTGTTGGCTGGTCAATCTGTCCTTCCACCCACCTTTCACAACGGATTACTTGTCCTAAAATCCCACACCCATGTCTCCCCAGCTTCTCTCTCCCAGTCACCAAATTCTCTATGTAAGCTGCCATGGATCTTGCCCAGAAACAAAATCCTAATAACGTTTTTGCTACTTCTATGTGGGGACATTGGACCTAACCCAGGGCCAAACCCCGCACCTGGTTCTAACTCACCCCCCCTTCAGCTCCCTTGTGGTTTAAAACTTGCTCACCTAAATATCTGCAGCCTTCTAAATTAATTAACCCTTCTGCAACCAATTGTCCTCTCCTTAAGAACTGACATACTGATTATTACAGAGACCCGGCTGAAACCTCATAACCTGGATGCCAAATTCGTTATTCCTGGCTACGCACTCATTTGTCACGACCGTCCTGGCAATAAAAGGGGTGGTGGCGTAGCCATGTATATTGACTCTTTACTGCAGTTTATCCTGGTCCCGTTACCAACGCCCGCGCACAACATCGACACTTTATTAATCAAACTCTCCATCCCCTACACACGCCCCATCTTTATTGCCAGATCTTGTTGTCCTCCTGACTGCACTACTCCCCTCATCTTGGAACACCTAAACAGCAGCTCACTGAAAAATGCTAAACCAGTGAGTTGAAGGGACAGCTATGTATTATTTAAGCAGTCTGGATCTGCCTCTGTAACTGTGTTTTCCCACCTTTTCTTTTTGTTTATAATGTATTACGGTATTGCCTACTTTCTGCATCCTGTTTTTTTTTTTTTTCTATTTTTTCCCTCATTCAAGACACAGAATGTTTATCATGGAATGTTTACAATGGAATACAGGGATTCAAAATTCTGCTCAGTTCCGCTGGTAGAATATTACTCTTCCAACATACTGTACACACAGACAACAAAGGCCTGTTTTAGAGCCAGTGACTCAATGATCCCACTGTCAAGGCAAGCAGAAGAGATTTCCCTGATTAGCAGGTAAATACTGAAGGGGGAATTTTCACTGTTGGTAAAGAAACACTATGAACAATACTTAATGTTTCTAATTTGTTTATGTGTGTAAGGAGAGTGTGATGATCAGGGACACAACGTTTACTTAATTTGTTTTATAGTGTATAGTCAGATGTTGTTCTGTATAGAAATCGGAGTCTTTCCAAATGTTGTTGTACCACAGTTCAAAAGGTCATGGAATATGATTGTAGTACACTGTGGTACAACAACGTTTGGAACAGCTCTAGAGGTTCTATCAGAAATGTAAACTGGCCGCGAGCCCTCCTGGCAGCAGCAACAGCAGCATTGGCGGTAAGATCCCCCGAACCAGTGACGCGAACGTGAACAGGCACATAAGCGAATAACAAATGCAGAATCAACCAGATAACCTCAGCTTCATCAAAATTAGAACCAGATATTTAAATAACTTACAAGTAATTGTTTCCTCTGAGCCCACGTCCTCTTGCTAACCAAGACATATGCCGTCATGTTTTTTTTTTTTTTCTTGAAAATCCCCTTCTCGTATCCCATTGACAGCCAATAGAAGGCTAAGCAATAAATGTAGGGATGTCTGCTCCCTAGCAACCACACATGTAAACATAGCAACTAGCCCCAACTCCCAGAATATGACGGAGCAATGAATAATTGTTTTTTTTTTCTTTTCATTTCAAAAATTTAAAACAAAAAACTTTGGCATTGGGGCACCATACACTATAAAAATAGTGCATGGGCACCCTTATGCGCAGCCAGCCTATTGTGCCACCTCGGGGTTCTGATTACCATGGACCTCTCGAGCTTCGCTCTCGAGGTCTGAGGTAATCAAAACCACTTGGCGGTACAATAGGCTGGTTGTGCATGGTTGCCCATGCATTATTCTCTATATTTTTTTATTTAAGGTAGTTTTATTTTTAGGGCCCAGTTGAAGGTTCTTACAGTGTAAAGGTAGCAGCCATATTTATGATGGAAGATAAGTTCTTGTTGCAGAGGGGCTGATGGAAGATATCAGTTGCTTAGTGATATTGCTGCCCTTTCACCTATGGAGGTTAAGGTATTAGGAAAGTAGTGCCAAGTTTGTTGACAGGTAAGGGACACACCTTTTGACCAGTCAGGGTGGAGGATTTATTTTACCCATTTTATAATGTGGATTAATGCACACCTCGGGGACGTTGTGAGGCAGAAGGCTGCAGCTCGACTGCCCTCACAACGCCCCTGAGATGTGCGTTAATCCACATTATCAGCACACCCTGGAGTGCATTAGTGCATTTATTACATGGGGTATATGTTTAAACAGCGAAAAAATAAAATAAAAATGGTGGTTTTTTTTTTTTCTTTTTTTTGCTGTTGAAACTCAGAAAGGCACTGTATCCTGCCACCTTGCAAAATAGTCCCTAAGGGAAAAAAAAAAAATGCTTGCAGTTATGCACTAGAAATGTCACAGAGACAGTGCTGACATGATCTGTGATATTTCCTGTGCATAACATCCTCTGGTACCATGTGTAGGACATGTCATTCACTCCCGCCCACCCCCATGCTGTCTCTCTGCTGGCTGTACTCTCTCTCTCTCTCTCTCTCTCCCTCTCTGAATTGCTGGTGACTGTTGAGACTGCATTAATGACCACCGGGGTTTTGGAAATTGTGGTTACCTAAGGCATGCCATTGTTGCCTGGCGGGGGGCTCAGATCACTTAGCGTGCTCACTGCAGCGTTATGTTGTTTCTTATCCACAGGTGTACTCATTTGCAGGCTGGCACAGAAAGTTGGTTGCCCGGAGCCAACAACATTTTTGGGGGCAAGAAGCAGAGTGCAATTGGCAGCACAAACTCTCTCCAAGGTGAACATTTCTACATGTCAAGCAGTCCGGTTTCTATCTTAACCCCCAGTGTTTGGCACAGATATTAAGCGCATTCACTTTTCTTTTCCCTTCACTGAAGGCCGTTGATTAATGACATCGGCTTCTCGTACAGACAGAGGACAATGCAGCATTGTTAAATGAAACACTGTCTCTCTTTTTTACAGACTGTGCTGCTCTGTGTCTGTTTCTGCCTCCCGATGCTAGGGTCATGTAAGTGGAGTTCACATACTCACAAGACACTGCTCTCTCTCTCGCTGCACACAGGAGCACATACTTGTTTTTGGAAAGCAGGATTATCTCTTACCCTGCCAACTGCAGTGTGCCATTGCTTCTATCTTAGATGTGTGTCTCAGTGAGGAGACTGGACTCAGAGTAGTGGCAGCAGTCACAGTGCAGAACTGAGCGGATCAGCAGTGACAGTCTCACCCCCCCCCTTTCTCCAACAAAAAAACATCTATGGAGATTCTTGCCACAGCACTCTGTCACACCTCTGCCACCTTCTACGTGCTGTGCAGGACGCATCTCTGTGCAAATTATTAGCTAACATACCGAGGTGCAGTACAAACCACTCCTGCACTGTGGCTAGGGCATAGGACATCTGGTGGGTGAGTGGGCAGCTCCATGACATCAGCTTCTACAATGGTAATTTGCCACAGCTACGGCGGGTGTACAGTAACTTAGTCACCGTGTGGGGTGGTCAGTGTGGGCCGCAGTGGCCACAGGATACCATCAGATGTGTGTGTTGTGTACTCCACTGTGGCAGCTCCCCGATGCCCACACAGCCAGCATGTTTATTAGTCACCTGGGAGTCACATGGCAGCAGACACCACCAGGGGGAACTGTGTGCGGCAAGACAGCTGCACAGCACGGTGTGAGAACTCCAGAACAGATCGCATTCTGTACCGCTTCCGGTACGTGTTGTGATGGTTCTCAGAGAACCGAGGAGCAGGTGGCTGGGAACGGGACCCGCTGTGACTGTTGATAGTGCACTCGGTTTAGGCTGTGGAAGTGCTGTATCAAGACAACTACGATTTGTGCTTTGACAGTGTCTCCTCTGCTCCAGGGTCACACACAGCCAACGTGCTGAGAACAGTACTGTGACATCCACCACATTCCATAGTAATAGACAAGTTCAGGATATGGGGGGAGGTGGTAGTGGAGTTTCCCATGACAGCAACAGCCGCTAGCAAAGCTGATCGCTCGTTACACAGACAAGCAGCTGTGCTGTTAACAGCACTTTGACATCTCCACTGCCACAATATACAAAGGGCTGCTACTGCGTCTGCACTCCTTCGACATGCAGCACAGTCTACAGTGAAATGTACATTCGGCATGTGAGCATATGGGTGGGGGTGCCAGTGCCAGCAACTGTTGCCAGAAAAGGTCATCGCTAGGTTGCATAGACACACTGAGTAGCCAGACATCGGCGCGCTCGGGGTGACATGCACTGTGCGTCCACTGATCTTGCTGCATTACACAGGTTTGCATATCCGGTCTTGACAGTGCATTACTGCAATGCCGCAACCTACAAATACCAGCCAAACAACACCTTAGCTATGGTACAAATATTTGTTTGGACAGCCAAAAGTGGACACTATTGTGGAAAAACTTAAGCACTTTTGGGTCTTAACTGCTGGCCACTAATGCAGTGTGCCTCCCGTGTCCCAGTGTCTGCTGGGTGGGTAGATAGAGATCTGTGCAGGAACACTGGGCTACTATAGCAACCAGGTGCATGCTGTGTACCTTGGCACCAACCCGCGCTGTGCGTCCGCCATCCCGAAAACTCGAAGAACTGCACATATTTTCAGTTAACGACCTTAGGGTTCACTGATGCATGGGGTATTCATGATCTGCGGGGTGGGTATCATCAGCCATGATACAGCACGAAGATGTCAGGGTGTGGAATGGATAGTGGGTGGGGGGGGTGCCTCGAGCAACTGATCGCCGACAGGACACATCTGCTGCCAGCACAGACAGCAGCCTTGCTGTTACAAACACCGGAGTGCCACAACATGAGTAGCTGCCAGGTTGAATACTGTGCATGGACTGAGTATGACAGCATCTCAGCACAGATCCGGTACAGAGGCAATGCTGTATCACTAAGTTCATATTGCAAATGGCATTTTTTGGTTTTCCTACCTGACCTAAGAAACAGGGACCATTCAGCCCCTTGATCCCTACTTTGCTGGACCTTATCACCCTGACAGCACTGATAATGTGGATTATCGCACTGTCAGGTGATGGGCAATCCAATGAGATTACTCTGTCAGGAGCCTCATGTAATAAAGGCTTTTAATTTACTCCTCCTGCTTAGCCGTAGTCCTCACAAGAACTCTTAATTAACTGCCTTCTGCTGTGCCTCTGCCCTAACAGTGCTGTTCAGGTTCCTCTGCTCCCATCTATAACTGTGACGCTTTCAGTCCCCCTACTTGGAAACTCTGGAAAGGGCTTTTAGCCTGCCTCCCATCCTCTCTTTAGAGCCTTTTTTGCCCTGGCAGGGTTTTTTTTTGTAATGGGCTGCCTCAGCCCTTTAAGTTCCTCTCCTAATCTCCAAATACAGAGTCTCCCCCTCTTTCTGCCTTAACTTCCTGCATTGAAAAGATCTTTCAGACGTAGTTTTCTAGCCCTTACAGTGGCTCTTAATTTGCCTACCCAGTCCCCTCTCAGACAGTAGACAACCCTGAAAAGGATTTTTAATTTCATCCCCAAAACTCTGCTGCCTGTGAATATGAGATCATCTTGCGCTGCTACGTCAAGTACGGCATGTGGACAAATGAGGTAAATATAGAAACATAGACAGCGATGGCAGAAAAAAGACCATTGTTCCTTCCAGTCTGCCCATTAACCCTAACAAACCTGGGACCTATTGTTCTTACCGGGTTCTAACTCACCCTGTGCACCTCCATCCTCTCCGTCCTGCCGCTACCACCCTGAGCAACCACTAACCCTTCACTCTGTTCCAGCCATGTTTAAAACCATTGATAGTTTTGGTGCCCACCACTTCTGCTGGCAGATTGTTCCACTGCTCCACCACTCTTTCTGTTAAAAAACAAAAAAACCAAAACAAAAACAAAAAAAAAACTTTCACATCCCTCTTGTACCTCCTCCCTGTCAGTTTCAGCTCATGCCCCCATGTGGTCTTGATCCGCTAATTATGCTAAATAGTTCCTCACAATTTACCTTGTTCATTCTTTTCTGGAACATGAAGGTCTCTGTCATATCTCTTCTCTCTCAGCGGGCCTCCAACGAGTACATGTTCAGTGCCTTGAGCCGATCCTTGTAGGATCTGCCCTGCTGGTCCTGATTCTTTTTGGTCACTCTATCTTGCACGTCTCCAGCCTGTACTTACGTTTCCTTAGGTGTGGACTCCAGAACTGGGCACAGTACTCCAGGTGAGGCCTCACCAGTGATATATGGTAGGTATGTAGTGCAGAACACAAAGCAACAGGAAGATCAGCCAGCAACAGCACATGCATGAAGATGAGGAACAAATGTGCAGTCTAGTCCTACCACAGATCTGTTTTCATTTCTGCTGATTGATGAAACCGCTGATTACACAGAAGAGCTCATCATGGGACTTGGGTTGAATAGACATGCATTAGCGTGTGACGCTATGATGATGGGATGTCCATTAGTCCAACCGTACAGGCATAAATATCTCATTGGTCCTAGTGCTCACTACTACTTTTTGACTTTATACCTGTCACAGGGACAGGCAGAGAAATGAAAACCACTGTCCCTAGGGAAAACTGTCTACGAAAGGCAGACAGGTGGTTATTTTGACCCCAGCTCTCACCCACTTGATGGACCGTCATCATTTATTTTTGGAGTACTGGTGAGGGAGGAGCAAGTAGGGACTAGTAGGTGTGTTGGGTGGGGGCGTTTGGGACTGTAGTTTATGGCAGGGTGGGGGGAGGGCTCCTGATTTAGTGCGGGTGGAGAGTGGGTTTTTATTATAAGAATCTGTGCTCCATGTAACGTTGGCAAACAAGAGTAATGTACTCACGATTTTTGATAATAGGTGAGTAAAGTATTATTTTGATTAAATGTGCTTTAAACATGGAAAATAGCTCCTTTTGAAGTATCTATGGAGCATTTCCAACAGTTGGGTATCAGTACTCGTCAAAATTCTTGAAGAGTATTTTTGAAAAATCATTGTGTAAAATAGGCTAGCACTCACTTTATCTGGAGCACTGATAAGCATGTTGCCTGTGGATGGAGTGTACACTATATATAATAAGATAGGGATGGCATTCTGTGTTATACTTCTTCAGTAGCATTACAGTATGTCATCATCTCAAGGGCTGGGATAAGGCTAAGGTTTATGGGGTGGTTGGGCCAGGAGATTTTACAGTTGCAGGGTGGGGGGAGGACTCATAACAGATACCATATTGGATCGGATTTCAGTATTTGAATCCAATTTGGTATCCTGATATCTAGATTTCAGATTTTTGGCAGGCATGTCTGAAACTCTGAAATCCTAAATTTTCACTGAAATAGAAGATGTCAGTTTATCAAAACGGATATCTGAGCAGCCCTTCTCTGAATCCCTTTCTCCTCAGCTGTTGCTGTTTTCTCTTTTTATACTGCCAAAACATTCTGAGACATCAGTAACATAATTCCAGGCTATTCAGATTAATTGAGTAACTGGGATGGGTTGCAGTGTGTTTCAGTCAATGCTGGTGCTTTCTCAGTGGAATGTTCAATCAAACACGTATCACAGAAATAAGAAGCACTTTCAGACTTAGTTTCTTGATTATGTTGTTTTATTCAGGCGTTTTGCTTAGATGAACAATGAATATAGAAGCAACTGGAGACCAGGAAAAGGAACCCTAGTGCTTCAAGGCTGCCCACAGTCTCTTCATCGGGGGGAGGTGATACATAGCACGGAATGGTGTAACTGATGTCATGGAATGTCTTAGAAATATGAAATGAAAGAGCAGTAGCTGGTGAGGGAGAGTGGAATTCCATGTATATGTGAGTGCACCCCAAACTAGGATTATTGGGTAAGGTAACTAGGTAGGAAGAAATAGGCTGTTGGTTAACTAGGATCTGCAGCTTATCCAGTAGGTAGGGAAATGGGCAGACTGAGTGGGCCAAGCGGTCCTTATCTGCCTTCAAAGTCTGTTTCTATTTATCAAAAATTGTTAAAAAATATCAATACATAGCTGGGATGGAAATTAGAGTGGGATGGCAGTTAAATACATAAAAATAATTTCCAATGACTTGGATGTAGTTCACTATTAGGCTTTTCATGGTATGAAATTCTGACGGTATGATAACCATCACATGTAATACCGCAGTGATTGTCATACTTGCAGAACAAGTAATCTTTGCACAAAAAAAGCCTCCTCAAACTTGATTGTCCCTGAAAATGCAAAAAAAAAACAAGTGAAAGGTCCCAATGCCGTATACTGTGAATAAAGGTTATTGCGGTATCAAATTGCCCACGGTATCAATACCGTGACTTCTGATACCGCGGTATACCATAACAACCACACTTGGTGACTATCCTATCCACGCTTTGGCAGTCCACTTGGTGTAGCTCAGTTACCAGACGTCTTCAAGCTTGGCTCCTCCCTCCACCCATGGTGTTGCCGTGCAGCTCTGCTCCGTCTGATGTCCAGTCTTTCTTTCCACTGGAAGGGCTAGGTCTCCTCCTCCTTTGCAACTCCTGCAGGGAGAAATCCAGTTTTCAAGCAGTAATTCTTTGACAATTTTTTTTTTCTTCCAATATTTTAGGGCAGGGCAGTTTATTTGTTAGGCCTCCATTCCAGAGACTGTAGGTGCTGTACAGAAAATAACAATTCAAAGTAAAAACAAACATATATTTCATAAGAATACAGAATAACCATTAAGCATCTAGGTTGATCAGGAGTAAAAAAAAAAAAAAAATAGGTACTTCCAAGTGCTGAATTAAAAAGACAGGTTTTAAGCATCCCCTTAAGAACTTTCACTGATGGGGATGAATGAGTGTACGAAGGCAGAGAGTTCTACATAAGATGCATAGCAACACCAAAGGCCCTATCCACCAAAAATGTTAAATGGGAGCATGAAAAAAACAAGTTACCATACCTCAGAGGAGAGAAGTGGGCGGACAGGAGTGTATTCAGACAGAAGGTCTTCCTTATAGCTTGGGCCCAAATGTACAGGACTTTGTATATCGAAAACATACCTTGAAGTTGATGCACCACTGCAGTGGCAGCCGATAGAGTTCTCGCAGAACCACCGTGATATAACTGGACAGTGGGATCCTCGCAGTTAGCCAAGCTGCTGAGTTCTGCACCAGCTGCAAGCAACACATCAACCCCGCAGATATCCCTAGGTAGAGAGCATTAATCCAGTCTTCAGGTTTGCATGATCCAGTGTTGACAAGTCAGTGGACTTCAGATAGGTTTTAATCCATGTGATATTATGCAGATGGTAAAAGTCGCTGTGAACCACTAATGACACCGGATGTTCTAGGGTCAGTTCGCAGTCCTCAAATACCCATATTTCATACCCTATCCACAGCTCATAGTGTAGTCCCATTTAAAGATGGTAACAAGGTACTATCACTATTCATTGCCGTCCCCACTTAGGCCCCATTCCATCAGTAAAACCTCTGTCTTTGAGTTCAGCCAGAGCTAGCTTGAGGCCATCCAGTCTTGATTTTCAGTCAGGCACTTCTCTAACACCAAAACAGTGTTGTTCACCCTGTGAGGCACAACAACTGCTTCATCTGGGTATCAACTGTATAAGAGTGAAAACCCTGGCCATACTGCCTAATGGTCTCTCCTCAATGGCAGCATGTACCCGGTAGACAACACGAGCTAAAATCGACCCTTAATGCACTCCACAGTAGAGAGCAGCATCTTCCAAGATAAATATGTCCTAACGCCATCTACTGCACCCCACTGGACAAGTAAGACTCAACCCCCCCCAGTGTCTTTCATGTCAGTCCCACATAATGCTTCAGATGAGCCAACAGTACCCCATAATCCACCATGACAAATGCTGAGGAAAGATCCAGCAATAGCTGAATAGAACAATGGTGGCTGTGTTGCCAGGAGGAGATAATTGAACACCATGACTAGTGCTGCCTCCTAGCTATATTCAGGTCTAAAACAAGACTGGAATGGCTCATAAATCTCATGACATTCCAAGCAGCTTTGAAACTGAGCCACTACCACCTTTTCAGTTACCTTCCCTAAAAAGGGAATGTTTGTGACGTGTCTGTAATTTTCTAGATCCCGAGTCCAACAGTTTTTTTTTTTTTTTTTTTTTGTTTTTTTTTGTTTTGTAGAAGGTGTTTCACAGCTGCCCTTTTCAGTTCAGTAGGGAAAACACTCCCTTAGGGAGCACCTGATTATCTCAGCAATAATTGGAACCATTGCCCCCCAGTAACATTTAATAAAGCTGGTTGAGTGCACTGACTCCTAGACCCAACATACAGTATGAAGGCTCTGACCTCCAGACCATCTAGGAGACCTCATCTATCAAGACTAGCCCAAACTCCATCCAGTGTGGAAGAGTGCTTAAGTCCCTCACTTTCTGGATACTGTAGACCAACAACAGACTACTTGAGGAGAATCTGGCCCTGATGAAAGATACCAATGCTGTCTCTTTCAGGGTGGTTGCCTGCTGATACTCTCAGTAATTAGTATTCAGCATCAATCCATCCTCTGACCTAGATCTCCACCAAGAGTGCTCCGGTCTCCACCCATTAGTTTTTAACTGGTTAGTGTCATCATCAAACCATTGTTGCATACAGCGGGACATCAATAGGCAAACACGTAAGGGTCCCAGAGAGTTGAAAGCTGACTTATGGGATTTGTTATAACGCCTCATGGCATTCTCTGCTACCTCTGCACACACTGACACTATGCTTGAGATGTCCAGAATTTCCAGGAAATTATTAGGCTCTAAATGTATTAATTGAGCGATTTCTGACCATCTCCACAGGAGGTGTTGGTATCCGAGGGGCCCCACAGAGGATCTGTATGGCATGATGATCCAACCAACTGACTGATCAGCCTTGACATTACTGATGTCAAGACCCAACACTAAAAACCAGATCTAAGGTGTGCGTTTCTGGTGAGTAACATTGGCAACAGCTTGTTCTAGGCCCAGTGAAGACGTAAACTGGAGGAGCTGTTGTCCAAACAGTCTTCATCATCAACCCATGCACTGAAATTATCCATCTGTAACTGGCTAGACAAGTCCACCACCAGGTCAGCCATGAAGCTCTCCATTCCTGCAGAAACTCATTCCCGTGCCCTGAAGGAGGGTACACGAGAATGGTCCCGCAGCTTGTACTCAGGCCACCTTTTAATGGCTACACATTCAAATGAAATGGTTTCTACCATGGGGGATGCCATCAGTCTCAAAATAGATCTAAAACAGCCCTCCCCACCCTGTGCAGTGCACCACTGAATAACCTGGTGGGATAGATGACTCCAGCAAAAGTCCAAAGTCTTCACCCAACCAGGTCTCTGACGCACACCATGTCTACTGAGTAGTCCACGATAGATGCCTCTGTTACCGCAGTTTTGTTCTTCAGAGACCTGGTGTTACAAAGAACAGCACGGGGGGGGGGGGTTGTGGGAGATGGGTTAGTTGGCCCTGTAACTACCTGTTATATATTCACTGGGACAGCTCTTGGGATGGACACCTGGCAGGAAGGTCCCCTGTCTTGGGTCAGTCTACATCTAGGGCAACCATCTCGACAGTACACTGCCAATCACACCTCCTTTCCCCTTCTCTTCCACAGTCATGCCTACGCCTTTGTCTGCAGCAGATGGCAGCGGGGGACTCCTCATCAGTCTTTGCCATGGTATCCTCAGGGCCAGGCGGGGGTACTGACTTTTGGGAACTTACCAGAGTTTAGGGATAGGTATGTGGCTATCCAAGCTTCCGACAAGAGCACTCCATGCCATAAAAAGCATAAGAAGTACCACCACCATCAAGAGGTCGAGCATTCCTGCTTTTCCAGATCGCTCCCCCTTGACCAGTCAACTTTGATTCCACTTCTGCTGGTTGAGTGGTTGGTCAGTGCCACCACTGAATCCTCCACTGGAGCAGGTGATGTAGACTCTGGTCGAGGAGCCAGTCAAGACTTTCCTTGAGCTGGTCGATGGGGAGTCGGAGGCCAATGAGGCTTCATTGCTCTCCAAGACCCTGGTTCTACTTGGGCCCTCCCCAGCTAGGGAGGGGTCTTTGTCAGTGCACCCAGTCAGAAATGCTGCCTACTATGGTGTCTCCCATAGTCATGTTGCTGCCAAGGCCTGTGATCTACGTGGCACTGCTGGTGGAGGCCTTTCAAACCAGAGGAAATCGATGTTCAAGGTTGCATTTGTGAGCCCATTCCTTGTCTTGCTCCTGCTCCAGTCGATGATGCCCTTGATATCTGTTGAGCTCTTTGAAGGAATGTTGAATTCATTGGAGGTAGCCGGCCTGGTGACACAGAGGGTTGAGGTGCTGGACGCCTTACCTCGCGTCATGCCGGTGACCCAGGTTCGGGAATGACCTTGGGTTGTTGGAGAGCCGGCTTGGGAGGGGGGGGAGCAGGATTAAGTAACCGGAAGGCAGCTCTCCTCTCCAGGAGTGATCATTGCCCCCTGTAGTTCCGCTGGCTTTGGAGGTCTGGTGGGTAGCATAGGCAGGAGGGGGCAGCAGTGTAGTGGGAGGATGTCCCAGGGCGTGCGCGTGTCTCCATGCACACGCACACCCAGGACACAGGGACAGGGAGGAAATGGGAGGGGGGGGGCAGAAAAAAAAAATCTGTATAGAATTCACTGGAGGTGTGAAAACCTCCTGTGCCAGCAGTGGCATTTGCTGGTTAAGGGCAGGTTAGGCCCCGTGTTTCCTGATACGTTGGCCCCCTGCTTGGGTGCTGATGTTCTTAGAGCTTCCACTCGTGGTTCAGCAGCTAGCAGTTCCTCCACCTTGACTGATTATGGTGGAGCCCCATAGTCAGTGAAGTGGTCCCCCACCAAGAAGTCTCTGTCATCACTTGGGTTGCCCACCACTGGCAGCTCCTCCATCTTGATTGATTATGGTGGATCCCCGTAGCTATGGAAGTGGGCCCCCACCAAGGAGTCTCAGTTGTCACTTGGGATGCTTGGGCACCTATCAGTGATTGGCACCCTGCATGGGAGGATATGCCACACTCCTGAGAAGAGGCTTCAGTCTCTTTTTGAGGACTGAAATTCTGACTTGGAGAGACATAGAAACATAGCATTTGACAGCAGATAGGGACCACTTGGTCCACTTAGTCTGCCCATTTCGCTTCCTAATGGATAAGCTGCAGATCCTAGTTAGCCAACAGCCTACTTCCTTCTACCTTCCACTAGAATTGCCTTATGTCTGTCCCACACATTCTTGAATTCCCCCACTGTTTTTGACTCCACGACCTCCTCAGGAAGGCCGTTCCATTCATCCACAGCCCTCTCCATGAAAACATACTTCCTCACATTACTTCTGAGCTATCCCCTCTCTATCTTCAAATTATGCCACCTTGTTCTTGCACATCTGTTTTTCTGAAAGATGCTACAATCTTGGACTTTATTGATTCCCTTAAGGTACTTGAAAGTTTCTATCATGTCCCCCGTCTCCTCCTTTCCTCGAGGGTATACATATTGAGCTCCTTTAGTTTCTCTTCATATGTCTTCTGGTGCAGACCCTGCACCATTTTAGTTGCCCTCCTCTGGACAGTCTCCATTCTGTCTATGTCCTTGCAGAGATGGGGTCTCCAAAACTGCATGCAGTACTCCAGATGGGGTCTCACCAACTGTCTGTACAGAGGGATAACAACTTCCTATTTTCTACTGGTGATGCCTCTCCCTATGCATCCCAGTATCCCTCCAGCCCTCCTTACTGCCTTCTCATATTTCTTGCCCACCTTTAAGTCATCTGATATGACTTCCCCCACGTCCCATTCCATTTTTGTTGTTAGTATCTCACCCCCATTGTGTACTCTTCCTCTGGGGTTTTGTTTCCCATGTGCATTACTTTGCAAAAAAAACCCACTATGGTTCTCAAAAGAGGTGGCTGTGAAAGTCAGGAAGAAAAAGATAGCATTCCGGAAGTATAAGGAAACACAGAAGGAGCAGGACAGAGAGCTGTACCAGTTAAGGCAGAAGGAAGCAGGGAGGGAAGTCAGAATAGCAAAGGCCCGAACTGAGGAAAAGGTAGCCAACTCAGTTAAGAAGGGGGATAAAACCTTTTATAGGTACATCAGCGAGTGTAGAAAGACAAAGGGAGGGATTGTGAGGCTGAATAGAATGAACGGTGGGTGGGCAGAGGGGGACAGTGAAAAAGCAGGAATACTGAATGAATATTTCTGCTCAGTATTCACAAAAGAGGAGGGGGAAGTGCCTAATCCAATTAACAGAAGCACTCTTGATAGGGGGGTCGATCCCAGTCCTTTCACAGAAGAAAGGGTTCTGCAAGAACTCCTAAAACTGAAGGTGGACAAAGCAATGGGTCCTGATGGAATTCACCCCAGATTCTAAAAGAATTAAGGGAGGAACTAGTGAAACCACTGGCTACTCTTTTTAATAAATCATGGGAGGATGGTGTGGTACCCGAGGACTGGAGGAAGGCGGATGTGATTCCCCTTCACAAAAGTGGGACCAAGACAGAGGCAGGAAACTACAGACCTGTCAGTCTGACCTCTCTGGTAGGGAAAGTGATGGAGTCACTTCTGAAGGAAAGAATAGTTGAGTACCTAGGGGCCAGTGGAGCACAGGACCCAAGGCAGCATGGGTTCACAGTGGGAAGGTCATGTCAGACGAATCTAATAGATTTTTGACTGTGACCAACGAGTAGACCAGGGAGGGGCTGTGGACATGGCCTACCTAGACTTTAGCAAGGCATTTGACACAGTCCCACACAAAAGATTAATAGTCAAATTAACCAGCCTGGGAGTGGGACCCAGGGTGGTAGCCTGGGTAAAACATTGGCTGGACAACAGGACACAGAAGGTAATTAAATGGAATCCACTCTGGAGGAAAGGGGTTACTAGTGGGTACCCAGGGGTTCAGTATTGGGTCCAGTCCTTTTAATGTCTTCATCAGTGACATTGCAGAGGGACTGGAAGGAAAGTATGCCTTTTGCAGATGACACAAAGATCTGCAACAGGGTTGATACACAAGGAGGCGGAAAGGATGAAAAGGGACTTGGCAAGGTTGGAGGAATGGTCAGAAGTATGGCAGCTAGGATTCAATGCAAAGAAGTGCAAAATAATGCACCTGGGAAACAAGAACCTAGGGAAGAATACACAATGGGTGGGGAGGTAGTAACAACAACAAAAATGAAAGGGACCTGGGGTAATCATATCAGATGACCTTAAGGTTAGCAAGCAATGTGAGAAGGCAGTAGGGAGGGCTGGGGGTATACTGGGATGTATAGGGAGGCATCAGCAGCAGAAAACAGGAAGTTGTTATCCCTCTGTACAGACAGTTGGTAAGACCCCATCTGGAGTACTGTGTCCAGTTCTGAGACCCCATCTCCGCAAGGACATAGACAGGATAGAGGCAGTCCAGAGGAGGGCACAAAATGGTGCAGGGTCTGCAAGAGAAGCCGTATGAGGAGAGACTAAAGGAGCTTAATATGTATACCCTTGAGGAAAGAAGGAGAGGGGGGACATGATAGAAACTTTTAAGTACCTCAGTGGAATCAACAAAGTCCAAGAGGGTAGCATCTTTCAGAAAAAGAGACTTGCAAGAACAAGGGACACAATTTAAAGATAGAAGGAGGGCGTGTCTAGGGGCAATGTGAGGAAGTATTATTTCACAGAGAGGGTAGTGGATGCATGGAACAGCCTTCCTGAGGAGGTTGTGGGGTCTAAAACTGTGGAGAATTCAAGAATGCATGGGACAGACATAAGGCAATTCTTGTGGGGAGTAGGAAGAAATAGGCTGTTGATTAACTAGGATCTGCGGCCTATCCTGTAGGTAGGGAAATGGGCAGACTAGATGGGCCTAGCGGTCCTTATCTGCCGTCAAAGTCTATGTTTCTATGTTTGCATTGAATCTAAGCTGCCATACATTTGACCATTGCTCCAACCTTGCAAAGTCTCTTCTCATTCTTTCCACCCAACCTTGTGTATCGACCCTGTTGCAGATCTTTGTGTCGTTTGCAAAGAGACATACTTTTCCTTCCAGTCCCTCCACAATGTCACTTATAAAGACATTAAAGAGGACTAGTCCCAGTACTGAACCTTGGGGTACCCCGCTAGTAACCCCCCCCCCTTTCTTCAGAGTGGATTCCATTTACTGTTAACTTCTGTGTCATGTTGTCCAGCCAATGTTTTACCCAGGCTACCACTTTGGGACCCATTCCAAGGCTGGCTAACTTGTATAGTAATCTTTTATGTGGGACTGTGTCAAATACCTTGCTAAAATCTAGGTAGGCCATGTCCACAGCCTCTCCCTGGTCTACTACTTTGGTCACCCAGTCAATGAAATCTATTAGATTCGTCTGACAAGACCTTCCCACTGTGAATCAATGCTGCCTTGGGTCCTGTGCCCTGCTGGCCTCTAGGTACTCAATAGTTCTTTTCTTCAGAAGTGATTCCATCATTTTTCCTACTACTGAGGTCAAACTAACAGGTCTGTAGTTTTCTGCCTCTGCCCTGCTCCCACTTTTGTGAAGTGGAATCACATCCATCCTCCTTCAGTCCTCAGATATCACCCCATCCTCCCATGATTTGTTAAAGAGGGTAGTCCAGTGGTATCACTAGTTCGACCCTGAGTTCTTTTAGAATTCTTGGGTGAATCCAGTCAGGCCCCATTGCTTTGTTCACCTTCAGTTTTAGGAGTTCTTTCAGAACCCTTTCTTCTGTGAATGGACTAGTATCAACCCCCCCTGTCCAGAGTGTTTCTGTTGTTTGGTTTAGGTACCTCTGCCTCCTCTTCTTTTGTGAATACTGAGCAGACGTATTCGTTCAGTATCCCTGCCTTTTCACTGTCAACCTCTGCCCACATTCCCTCCCCTTTATTAAGCCTCAGTACCCCTCCCTTGGTCTTTCTTCACTCACTAATGTACCTATAAAAAGGTTTAATCTCCCTTCTTAACAGAGTTGGCCATTTTCTCCTCAGTTTGAGCCTTTGCCAGTCTGACTGCCTTCCCTGCCTCCTTTTGCTTTAACTGATATAGTTCTCTGTCCTGCTTCTTCTGTGTTTCCTTATATTTCCTGAATGCTATCCTTTTCTCCGTAACCTTCCCTGCCACTTCTTTTGAGAACCATAGTGTCTTTTTCCTTCGTTTTGTTTTGTTGATTTGCTTTACACAAAGGCGTGTTGCCTCTGTGATGGCAGTTTTGATTTTTCCCCATTGTTCCTACACCGCTCCTTCTTATCTGTTTCCTAGTGCATTTCTGAGGCACTCTCCTATTTTGCCAAAGTCAGCCCTCCTAAAGTTGAACACCCTTGTTTTCGTATGGCTTGACTCTACAGCTCTTTATTGTGAACCACATTGTTTGGTGGTCACTTGTTCCCAGATGGCTACCCGCTTCTAAATCTGAGATCCTCTCTCCATCCTCATTTGAGAGTACCAGGTCTAAGATTGCTCCCTCCTGAGTGGGTTCTAACACTAGCTGTCTGAGGCATGCCCCCTGTAGGGCATCAAGAATGATCCTGCTCTTGGATGTGGCTGCAGTAAAGGTGCTTCAATTAACATCTGGCATATTTGGGTCCCCCATCAACAATATCTCTTCTTTTTCTGCCATTCTAAGGATTCCTTCTATCATTTCCTTGTCCATAGCCTCCCCCTGAGATGGGGGTCTGTAAACAACTCCTGTGTGGATTGTGGTGCCATTTCCTGTCTCCAGGGTGACCCACAGTGCCTCCTCCCCTCCCTGCTTACCCCTTTTTTTAGGCCCATCTCTGTCCTTGCTGCCTTTTTCTGTATTTACCCCTGTCCTGCTCCCTATCGACTTCTCTATCTTTGTGTCTACTTTGCTGACTGCCCTGTTTTGTGGGGGGAGGCTGGGATTTCCCTGCTTCCCTTCAGTGCCTCCCCCTTTACTAGAGAGAGAGTTCTTGATGGCTTGCTTCAGTTGTGGTCAACCTGAGCTAGACTTGTTAGATGGTCAATCCTTGATGGGGGAATTGACTTCCTTTACTGTTCTTTTGTAGCACCTGCCTTAGGTCCTTAACATACCCCTAGAGATAGTCCAGAAGAGGGAATCCTACTATCTTACAGACATTTTGGAATGGGACAACTACCTTTGAGTAGCATTCCCGATTGCCAAGTTGGTCCTTGGTCTGGCCCTTTGCCTGTGGCAACACCAGATGTTCTTTCTAGCATCCCCACACTGCCTGGATCACAAGCATGCAGTCCCTTTTGGGTACTTGTCAGAGTTCTCCAAGAACCTCTTAGCTGGGGAGGGGGTTGGTCTCAGATTGTGCCTTTAGGAAGATGGGGGCCCGGGGGATGCTGACATGCTGCTGGATAAGGAGTCCACATTTCAGGACTTTATGACCCATAATGTCTGTGCAGCAGCCTTTTTGGGCCTGTGGCAGCCCAGCTGTGCCATGGTGATGGCCTGCTTTGGCCATGCCCTTTGGCATCCTCTCTGACTGTATGCCTTTGCTCCAAGCTTCCAGCCACTTGAATGCTTGGTCTCTGCTGGACCTAGGACAGGCACTATCTTGACACCAGATGCATATGGATCTGGACATGGGTTACTCATGCACCTGCACTGTGGCTGTGGTGATGTCCATGTACCGACAGGCTTGGCTGCCTCTCTCCATGTTCACCCCAAGGACCCAGCACAAGTTGATGGACGTGCTCTTCTTGAGCACTGAGCTTATTGGTCCTGGGGTTGGTAGGTTATCTCATGAAGATTGAGAAATCTAGTGTCACCCTGGACTTGTTGAACTCATCCTAACAAGCTAAGCAGCCTCTTAAGTCAAAGAAGAGCTCCTTTCATGGCTGAGCTTTCATGGCTGAGGCTTTAAGTCTCAGCCGCAGCCCCAGCAGCAGTAGAAGTAGCCGTTCCAGCACTACCAGCCAGCAAAGCTAAAGTCTGATGGTTAGGGTCAGAAAAAAACAGGGTGATGGTGGTGAGTCTGGTGAAAAGTCCTCTGGAGCCCCCTTCAAGGGCCAGAAGTGACAGGTTGCAGGATGTCATCCCCCTCCTGCACTGCCCCTGCAGCAGCTCCGTTTTGGGGGGTGGGCTCCATCACTTTGTTCCTTCACAATGGTCCACTGTTACCTCAGATAAGTGGGTTCTAGAATGGTAGGTTTGGGCCAGTCTCTTGAGGTCAAGACACTCCATCTGTACTGACTCAGAGTTCTGATGGAGTCCCAGGTGCCTGCAGAGACGCTGGTTGTGCTGCAGGGTGATATTGTTCAGCTCCTGGAGCTCAACATGATCAGGCCTGTCCAGGATGGCCTGATTTCTCAGAGATACGTGTCCTGATGTTCTTGAAACAGTTGGTGGGCTGGTGCATCATCTTTGACCTGTATGATCTAAACATGTTCGTCTGCAGGTGGGAGTTCCATATGGTCACTCTGAATCAGATCATGACATCTCTTGAATCAGGTGCATGGTTCTGTTCCCTGGACCTCTAGAACTCTTTTTTTTCCATATTTGGATCCATCCATCTCACTGGCATTACTTCTGTTTTCATGTTGGCAGAGTCCTCTAGCAGTTCAAGGTCATGCCTTTTGACCTGCAGTATCCTCTGCACCTGGGGTGTTAACGAAGTGCATCATGGTCATGGCAGCATACCTGAGGCATTGGGGCACCAGGGTGTACCTACACCTGGACGACTGACTTTTTGCAGGTAGAAACATAGACTTTGTCAGCAGAAGGGGATCACTTGGCCCATCCAGTCTGCCTAGATGGTTCTTACCTAGTCTGCATCCACAAACACTTACTGGTCTCCGGCATCCCTCTCTCCTCCCTGCCTCTTCACTAATATTTCCATATGTCTATTCCATGCATGTTTGAAGCCCCCTGCTGTTTTCACCTACACCTCTTCCTCTGGCAGTCTATTCCAGGTGTCTGCCACTCTTTCAGTGAAGTAGTACTTTCTCACATCTCTCTTTAAGCCCTCCCCCAGCTTCTTGGCGTGCCCTCTGGCCCTGGTACTCTTCCTCCTTTGAAGGAGACTCCCCTCCTGCACCCTGTTCATCCTCTGAGATGCTTCTAGGACTCTATTATGTCTCTTCTTGCTGTCCCCTCTCAGGATGGTACATGTTGAGATCCCTCAGCCTCTCCTTGTAGGGCTTTTGGTGCAACCGCTGCACCATTTTAGTTGTCCTCTTCTAAACTGCCTCCACCCTTTCTGTGTCCTTTCTGAGATGCGGCCTCCAGAACTGGACACAGTACTCCACATGGGTCTCACCAGTGAGTGATACAGTGGCAATACCACCTCCCTCGTCTGCTGGAGGTACCTCTCCCAATGTATCCCAACATTACAGTGGCCCTACCTACATTCTTTTCACCCCCGCCTGATTGTTAACCCTATTACAGGTTTTGGTATCCTCTGCAAAAAGGTACACCTTCCCTTCCAGTTCATCTGCAGTGTCAATTAGTGCATGAAGACGTTGAAGAGGACTGACTGGTCCTAGTACTGAGCCCTGCGGCACCTTGCTCATCACTCTTCCATCCTTGGAATGAGAGACGTTAACAGCCACCCTCAGGCTCATACTATTAACCTGTTTCTAACCCAGGCCACCACTTTGGATTCCACCCCTAAGCTGTTCAGTTTCTTAATTCATCTCCTGTGTGGCAGAGTGTCGAAAGCCTTGCTAAAGTCCAGATAGGCCTCATCCACTGCCCTCCTCTGATCAACTTCCCTGGTCACCCAGTTATAGAAATCAGTTGGGTTAATCTGGCATATAGTGTATAATAGAGCATTGTTTGATACAGAACTCCATCCTTTTCAAAATGCTGTTATACCGTAGTTAAAAGGTCATGGAATGTGATTGTACTCTTCTGTGGTAGAACAACATTCTAGAACCTCTAGATGCTGCTCAAGTAAGTTTGACTGTGAAAGAAAAAAAACATAATGTACACATTTCGCATTATACACTATTAAAAAAAATACAGGATGAGCAGCCTTATTCATAACCAGTGTGTTCTGCCACCTTGGGGTTCTGAGTCCCACGGATCTCTCGAGCTCCGCTCTGGAGGTCAGAGGGAATCTGAACCCCCTCTGTGGCAGAACACACTGGTTGTGCATAGTTGCCCATCCAGTATTCTCTAGTCCTCCCCTCGTGAATCCATGCTGCTTTTGGTCTTGCAGCCCATTTGATTTAACATATTCTACCAGCCTTTCCTTTAACAGTGTTTCCATTAATTTCCCCACCACTGAGGTGAAGCTAACCAGCTTATAGTTGCTAGCCTCTTACCTGCTGCTGCTCCTCCTATGTAGAGGGATGACTTCCGCTCTCCTCCAGTTCCCTGGAACCACATCCCAGTTCCAGTGAGCTGTTCAATAAGGCCATTAGTGGGGCAGCCAGCATCTTGCTTAATTCCTTTAGTACCCTTGGGTGTATCCTGACTGGTCCCATAGCCTTGTCCACTTTCAGAGCTGCAAGTCCCTTCAGGACTCTTTCATCTGAAAATGGTCTTGAGTCCACCTTCCCCCACCTCTTCGTTCCTGTTGCTCCCTGGTGGTCTGTCCCCCCTCACTTCACTATAGAGACGGAGCAGAAGTACCTGTTTAAGATGCCTACTTTTTCTTGATCCCTTTTTATGCAGTCTCCCTCTGATGTCCTCCTTATCCTCACTATCTCTCCCCTTGCTTTTCTGTTCTCACTTATGTACCTGAAGAAAGTCTTATCCCCGTTTGCTACCCTCTTAGGCTATCCTTTCCTCTCTCTGCACTTTTGCCCTCCTCACTGCCTTGCATGCTTTCCTCCGTTTCACCTGGTACACCTCCTTGTCTTCCTCCTAGTGCATTTTCTTATACCTCCTGAATGCCACCATTTTTTCCTTCACCACCTTAGCCTCTCCTTTAGAGTACCATAATGGTCTCTGTGGCAGGGTTTGTCTCTAGTGACCCTGGGAGGCTTCCTTTTGTGCTTTAAGCACCTCTAACTATCCTTTTCCTATCCTAATTCCCCCCCCCATTCTCTAATGTATTAATTACCCACTTTATTTTTCTTCTTTCACTCTCGTTTTCCAGTCCTCCCAGAGCTATAAAGTGCACCAGTGCTCAGAAGGTACATTCATAATGACATGCTATTAGCATAAGAAAGAAAAGCATGCATGTGCTAAAATAACATTACTAACTAGCATGATGTTGTAATTATGACCTTGAATATCAAGTACTTGGGGAACGCTGTGTTTAAATCCGTATTTGGTGCAGAAAAACTGTATACTAGCCATAAGACAGTCCATAGCTGCTAAGTGTTTTCTGTATCTAAAAATATTGAAAGAAAGTATATGTTGATGCAGAGCATTTTTTTTCACTTTCTCTTAGTTTTGTAATGAACCAAGGAACTGACTCAAAACAGTGTTCAAAGTTGAGGAAATGAAACCCCCTTTACACCATACTGTTTTCTTTAATACAAAAATAATCATTTTAACTATTTCGATAAAAGGAATGAGCAGAGCACAAACTCTTTGCTGTTACCTTTCTGGTAAATCTGTATCACAGAAAGATTTTCAGAACTCCAAACAGACATGAGGCCTACCTGAGAAGTTTAAAAGCATTTCTTTAATAAAAATGAAAGAAATACGCCGCAGCTGCTTGAGGCTAGTCCTCCTCCTCCTCCTCCTAATGCTGTCAGGCAACGTACACCCAAACCCTGGCCCATTCTGCTCTAAGGCCACTAATCTGAGCAAGCCTTCGGGTGCCCTCTCATTCATATCAATCAACATCTGCAGCCTCCTTCCTAAAATGGATGCCCTACAGGCCTTCACCAGCCAACACTGCCCTGACATCCTGGCAGTCGTCGAAACCTGGCTCACGCCATCAGTACCGGACCATGCAATCAGCCTTCCTGGCTACAGCGTCTTTAGGCTGGATCGCCTCTCCAAAAGAGGAGGGGGCTACGCTCTCTACCTAAAAGACTCCATACAGGGGCACCACATCATTACCTCACTCCAACCCACAACTGCTCAGATACTGCCAATGAGAATCCTCCTCGGAGCCCAAAGCAAAACCCTCACTGTTGCCACCATCTACATCCCTCCCAAAGAACAGGAAACTGGTCTAACAGCTGTTCTTGACTTTGTAAAGTCACTCCCACTGGACATCGAATCCATCCTCCTAGGTGACTTCAACATTGACTGGCCTGCGGCACACGGGGATAATGTTGCTGCGGCGAACTCACACCTCACACAAATGGTTGACTCACCAACCAGGAAAAATTACAGGACTGGCACCAGCACACTCTTGGACTGGATCCTTACCAGTCACCCATCGCAGATATCTACGCTAATGTCATCCCTGACTCTCTCAGCGACCACTCCCTGTTAGCTGCACCTGGTCAAATAAATTCTTCAAACAACTGCCAAAAACTATCACCAGCAGGGTTCTACCCTGTGGTCATCCTCCTCAACTCAGATCCCACCTCCTCAATCAAGACTGGTCCCCTATCTTCAGTGCAGCCAACGTAAACACTGCCCTTGACCACTTCATAAACATCTTCACTGTGGCCTCTGACACGTATGCTCCTATTAAGAAATGCAAAGTCAAATCACTCCGTTACCCTTGGCTCACAGGTGACCACCTCAGGATGCTAAAAATAAGAGACCACCTATGGGAGCTGGCCAGAAACTCTGGAAGGCAAAACGACATCCAAAACTACAAACATGCCCACAATGACTGCACCAAAACCATCCGGCAGACGAAGTCCGCGTGCTGTTAGCATGCCGTCACAAACTCCTGGGGCAATGAGAGGGAATTCTGGAAGAACATAGAGGAACTCACCGGGAATCCACCCAAAACTCCCCCATCAATACTCAACATCAACAGAACCCCAGCCCTCAACCCAAAAAACATTGTGGATACCTTTAACGAAGCCTTTACCGATCTCGGCGCTATCCTACCCAGGACTACTTCAAAGATGGTGAAGCCCCTCTGTCCGCAATGAACACTACTCCCACCAGCTCCCCCTACTTCTATTTCAAAGCAGTCAAGGCTCACCAAGTGTGCAAATATGTTACCAAAGCCCTTGGTAAATCAAGATTCAGTAATGACTCCCTCGATCTCAAAATCCTGTCTCTCACACTTGATGAAATGCTTAGTCCTCTGAGCAGAATTTTCAAACTCTCCCTCAGCCTTAGCCAGTTCCCGGACAGATGGAAATCTGCCACTATTAGCCCAATCCATAAAAGTGGTGACAAAGCTGCCCACGATAGGTCTGTAGTTATCTCCCTACTACCCCCACTCTCCAAGGCACTAGAACGCATCGTCTTGGACCAACTCACAGAATACCTGGATACATACAACATCCTGTGCGAGCAACAACACGGCTTCCGCAAAGGTCGCAGCACCTGTACAGCCCTACTTGAATTCATCGGCGCAATGCACAACGCACTTCACTCCGGCGAACTACTAGGCTCAATCTACATTGACTTAACTATAGGCTTCGACACCATCAGTCACCGCCTCCTGCTTGTCCAGCTTCAGAACACTGGGCTGTCAACTGACTCCATTGGCTGGTTTAAGAGCTACCTTGAAGAACGGTCCCAAACTGTAAGAATTGCTGATACACTCTTGGACCCTAGACCAGTCTGCTCGGGAGTCCCCCAGGGCTCCATTCTGGGACTCCTCCTCTTCAGCCTATTCTTAAACTTGCATGATGTGGAACCTTTGTAAAAGAGCCTCGGCTCAAAGGTACTTTGTAATTCTAGACACAAATAAATAAATAAAAATAAAAACTCACTACTGGACTGCTGCCCAGAACAAATAATTCTCTGTGCCGACGATCTGTGATCCTCACCTCGGACCCTGATCCAGTTACAAAATAAACTTCAGCGGGCCTTCTCCTCTATCGAATCCTGGTTCCTAAATCATAAACTGCTTCTCAATCAGAAAAAAAACAAGTCTGTGGTCTTCTGCAGCCCCCACAACAAAAACAAACAACTCCACCTCTCCTTTGCAACCGAACAAGGAGCCATCCTAGAGCAAACACAATTGTTCAGGTACCTCGGCATCACCCTTGATCCCCACCTCTCATACGCTATCCATATCTGCAATGTTGCAAAGTCTGCCAATGCGAGGTTAGGCATATTATTCCGGCTCAGGAAACACTTAGTGCTTCTGGGGTTGTCAGTGGCCGTGCAAAACTCCATCATCAGCATCATAGACTATGGTCTAATCATATATGGGTCTGCGACTACCACTGCTCTCAAATGTATCGCGACCTCCCTGAATAAAGCCTGTCGTCTCATCACTGGCTCACATCGCCATACCCACACTTGTGACCTTTATTCCCAATCTGGATGACTTCAACTGGACAAACGCATAAAATACCAAACCTGCATCACGGCCAAGAAAATTATAATGGGGCCCCACCTGGTGTCTGTGCCCTCTTTAAGCCTAGACATAGGAATATCACTACAAGGAGGTCCGGTTCCCATCTACTACATATTCCATGATGTCACATGACTCCAGGACAAAGATCATTTGCCTATCGGGCATCCAGCTGGCTCAATGCTCTTGGCGGCGACATAGCGACCGCTCCAATACTCTGCCTCTTCAAGTCCAAGCTGCGCCTCTCACTGCTTGTATCCTGCTATTGCCCATCTTAACACTTCCACTGTTCCAGCTGCACATACCCCAGCACTTACAATCAGTCTTTGCACTCCTGGCACCTTACCTGTCATATTCCCTTCACAAGGCCCCCTGGCTGCACTGTCTCCCTCCTCGCCCACCTCCCCCGTATCTCCACTCCTGCCCCTGCCCTCAACCACCTCTTGTACGCCCCCTGCACAATGCCTTGAACAGGAATGACGCCTCTGTGATTAGTGTGGGCCCTGCTTCTCCTGGCAGTCCAGCTCATCAACATGCAGTCTCAATTTCATCCTGCCTGTGTCCTGTATTGGGTATCTTGAGTAAACATCAGGGTAGCTCCTACAACAACTGCTAAATCAAAAGTGTTGTCATCTGATTGCCTTGTTGTCTTTCCTCTTATGAACTGAGCTCTCTGGCTCCAGATTACAAATAGAGTGTGTTGTGCATGTTTTTTTCTTCTTCCATCACAGGGCCCCAACCAGCTGCTATGCCGGCCTACCCTGGACAACGTTCCTGGTTAGCCCACCTTTGTCCTACCTGGGTACCCAGAGTGTGTGACTGTGTTGAGGGACTAATAAGTGCATGTATAATTGCCTGACTAGATCAGTTTTCGAATCAGTCAACCTGATTACACTCCTTCCTTGTTCAATTCCCCTGAATAAATCAGATCCAACTCTTTTTGCATTTAATCTGATTGTGGTACAAGTTTGTACCAAAAGCACTGTACTGTTATTTGCTGCACTTAACCTTGTTTTACAGGGGGTCTCCAGGGTCGAACTGGTGGAATCAGCCCTGGTGATACAGTAAGTGCAAACCATGTGGGGAATTGTATGCTGATTAGGGGCTACTGTGAAAGTGTTTGTTGCATATTGTCTAGGCCACTAGAGGGGAAAGAGGGGGTTACAGTGTCCCGGAGGGCTGTACCCAGGTTAGCCTTGTTACTAACAACCGTGTCCTTCAGGTGGAGGCACCCGTTTCATGACCCAGGCCCCTTAACCTGCAACTAGCCAAGCAGGCAGGGGTAGTAGCCCTTGGGATAGCACCACCTAGAGGTTACATATGCTACCTGCGTGTTGCACATGGATGTCTGTGTGAACACCTGTTTTCCCACACCCTCTGAAGTCTCTCTTTCCTGTTGCTTTTACTCACTTCCTTCACAAAGAGGCTGGTTGCCTTAATTATACCCTCCCTTATACTTTTCCCCACTGTTCCTCTGCTGCTCCCTGGCAGTCCTTCCCTGCTAGACAGTTTCTGAGGCAGTCTCCATTTTCTTTAAAACCTGCCCTACTAAAGGACCCTCGTTGTCATGTGGTTTGCCTCTGCTCCCATCTTAATGTTAAACCACACTAAACAGTGATCACTTATACTTAGGGGATTGGCCACTGTGACGTCTGCAATACTGTTCCTGTTTGTAAGCAGCAGGTCCAGCAGTGGCCTGTCCCTAATGGGTTGCTGACCAGCTGTTTGAGAAAGCTCCTTGTAGGGAGTGAAGGATGGCCCTGCTCCTTGTTGAAGATGCAGCTGGAAGGTTCCGATCTACATCTGTCAGATTAAAGTCACCCTCTAGCAGCACCTCCTGTTCTTTGCTATCCTAATGATGTCTTCCCCAAATGCTTATCCAACTACTTTTCCTGAGCTAGAGGTCAATATACCACCCCTGTATGGATATAGTGGCCCCAGCTCCTGTCTCCAGGATGACCCACAACACCTCTAGTCCTTCCTTTTTCTTCTGAATGCCCCTGTACTTCCATAGCCTTGATCCCCTCCCATGGTGTCTCCATTGAAGTGGTTGAGTGGTCCAGGGGTCTGGTTCTTCCAACCTTCCAGGACTTTGGCCATCTGGTCAATCCGGCCAAGTCTGAACTGGTCCCCAGCAGATGATCGAGTTCATTGGAGTGGAGCTGGACTCCCTTTAAACCAGGGCTCTCTCACTCACAGACTGGATGGAGGATCATACCTCTTTTTTTTCTTGATCATTTCAGGTTGGGCAATTGCACCAGGCCTGGGAATTCCTTTAGCTCTTGGGAACATGGTGGCTTCAACCAGTGTGACCTGCTGGCATATGCATCCCCCCTCCAGTGGGAGCTGGGGACCCAGTGTTCTCTGGGCAGTGTGCCTGGCACTGGCTGTATATGCTATGCTAATTTGGAGTCGGGTTATGCTAGTCCATACTGACATTATGACTACCACGTTCTACCTGAACAAACAAGGCAGGACACATTCCTCTCCCTTGTGTTAGGAGATGCTCTGCACCTGGTCCTTGATATGCATTCTGCATTCAGATCTTGCAGTTCACGGAGCAGTGGAAGACGACCAGCTGGCAGATGCTCTCAGCCATGTGGGTAACATGTCTTGCAAGTGGTCCTTACACCAGAAAGTGGGGACACAGCTGTTTGCTTGGTGGGGCACAGTCTGGTGTACCTGTTTGTCTCTTGGAAGAACAGAAAGCTGAGTCTCTTCTGTGTCCACCCTTCTTAGATGGAAATGCTGATGGGTGGTGCCTACTGACGGCCTTGGACCATCTGTATGCCTTTCCTCCTTTCCCCTTGATTTACAAAGTGGTGCTTAAGCCATGCAGGGACAAGGCGAACATGATCCTGATAGCACCAGACTAGCCCATGCAATTCTAGTATCAAGATCTCCTTAGCCTTAGCAGCAAGTCCTCATGGCAGCTTCTTCTCTGTAAAGACCTGCTGGTGAGACAAGGGTGGGAACGGTCTTGCACCTGGACCTTCAGTCTCTGCACCTCTTGGCTTGGTACTTGAGTGAAGAGTTCCAGGCTTGGGCCTTTCAGAGGCTGTGCTTCACATGTGGAGGCGTCTCACAAGGAGTCGACTCATAGAATCTCTTCTATTTGAACATGTACATTCTTTCTCTAGTGCCAGGGCAACGCTGTTGACATGCAGTCAAGCAAGGGAGTGAGATGGCAGCTGCTACTTGCAGCAGTTCAGTACAGGAGCAGGCAGGAGGGTGGCAGGAACAAGCCGTGCAGATAAGCCCCTCCCGAGGGGAGGAGGATTACAGATTCCTCTGGGTCACAAATTGTCGTCCTGACAACTCCATGAGTTCTGTCTAGTGCGGAACTGAAAGGTAAAAACATGCAACAACAATACTGACAATTCTATTAGCCAAATGGTTCCTAGCTAGGCTATTTACTGGGCCCACAGACAGATAACAAATCAACAAGTTTCAGAATATACATGTCCACAGACATTTATATATAGACGACAATTTCATATCTGACTAGCGTTCCCAGTACTCTGCATCCCAGGAGCATCACCCAGGGCTATTGAAAGCAATTCAGGGTGTGGAATGGGGTATGATAAATTCCACATTGTAATATATCACGGTAAGAGGTAGGTCAGTGGAGTCACCAGAGTTATCCTAACTGAGCTTGAGGATGGGTCTTAAAGGTCTTTCCAAATGTCACAATGGAACTTCTTGAGTTCCTTGGCAATTGGGGTTACAGCTGCCTCCTCTTTCGCCAACGAATTAGGTTCCTCAGAATGGGCTAGTGCACGGCTGCCCCAGACCTTTTAAAATGCTATGCAAAGAAATTTTTTTTCCTGATGCCCAGCTGTCCGGTACATGGTAGGACAGAACTTATTTTTCAACACATGCTTGACAGTTAGGGTATGCGGGGTACATACCTGAGTATGCCTGGGGGCAGCCTAGAGCTGGTTCCATTACAACATCTGGTTCAGCTGGTTCTCCATGATCTTCCATTTTTCAGGACAGGTTCCATAAAAGTCTTCTCCAGCAGGATGGGGATGGTACCAGAAATTATTCTTAGGCATCAGTAATAGTCTGATCCAGCAGGGCGAGCTAGTGCAACTACCTCAGAGGTTGCCATGGGAGGCAGAAAGGGCTACACATCCTTGAAGGTCTTCCCTTTACTAGCCAACAGCTGTTCCATTTTTGTCTTGAAATCCCCAGGTGAAAGAGGTTTGGGGGTGACAGGGCTCTCTTTGCTCATCATCGCCCGCGTCTCCTTGGAACCTTCAGGCATCACAGTGGCAGGCAAGTTCACAGCACCTAGGTCCTTCTCAGCTTCCACAATTAAGTTTCTGTTTAGAGTACTCTGTTCTCAAGTCACTCTCTGAATTTTTGTTTTCTCACAATCCTTCTTGGCATCATCTAGTGCAGTGGTGGGCAACCTACTATAAGATAATCAGAGGGCCACAGGTGCAGCCCTCAGACATCCCCAAGGGTCATAAGACCCCATTTACCACAGTCAGAAGCCAAAATTATACATCTGAATTAAAGAAAAAATTACTTTAATGCTTACCATAATTTCCTTTTCTGTTCGGTCTAACATTGTCAATAGGAAGTCATTACAACTGGGTATAGTGCACCCCTAGCAGGGTAATGGTACAGCCCAAGCTTTAGAATGCTGGGTGCATGAAGATTCCAATCAGCACAACTCCCCAGTAACTATTGACTTCGCAGTGCTTCAACAATTTTAATTACTGTAATGTCCATATATAAATGGTCCTGCTGTGGTAGCCTGACCGCCTGGGTGTGGCCTTGCGTAAAATGTGTTAATTTCTCCACTTGTTGGTGACTGCATTGGTCCTGACGTTGATGCTGTTGGGGGTCCTGTGCTGTTGATATCTGTATGATTAGATACTTGTATATAATGCTTAAAATATTGTCTTACTGTCTCTGTATTTATTCTATATTGACTTTGCCATCATGTAATCCTAATTTACCTTACTGTGACTGTCATGCTTCTCCTGTTGTCAGTGTATCTGCCTTGAAGTGTTATGTTGTACTCTGTATATATTGTAACTACTGTACTCTGCCGGGTCGTACTCGAAAATAGGCATATGTTTTGTCTAGTGTACTTACCTAGTCAACAAAAGCTAAATAAATATAACACAATACATATCTCTGCCTTCTAAAGGATAAATAGAAAAACTGTTTTACTTGCTGTTGGAAAAACTGAAACAGGATGCCTCTGATGACTGACTCTTGGTTTGTTTGGGCTGAAGTTCTTTCTGATGAAATTATGTAAAACCCACTCGCCTCACTCCATCAAAACTCTCTACAACTTAGAGACTGATAAAAAACATAATGATTAACTCTGTTAAACAATCTGGATGTTGTAAGAACTACCTGTAACAAAGAGACACCAAAAAAGGCGTACAACTGTACCTGTTAAGATGCAAGGTAGCAGTCTGATTAAAAACACTATTTATTATGAAACAGTGCAGCAGCATAAAAATAGAAGGATGCCCAAGACCAAGGGGTTTAAATGAACTAATGGGCATCCCCAATGGCATAATGGATAATATTCTCCCGCAGGAGCAGGCTCCTAGGTGGGTTCCATTGAGAATGTTGAAGCTAACAGAAAAGGAAATTATGGTAAGTATGAAGTTAATTTCTTCTTTCTGTAGCACTCCACATTGTTCAAGTTCAAGTTTATTGCAGGAATAACTCCATTGAGAAGGCTCATTCACAAGGCGGTCCTGAGACATATCAGGTGCACATACAAAGTAGCAGCATAATATACATACAGACATAAAAAACGTGGCTACATAAAGTATACACATGCATAAAACAGTTAGTAAGAGTGGGTCCAATGTGTAAAATACACCTAAAAGAACATATAGAGGAGTAGCATGTTGAAGTGTATACAGACGTGGACTACAGTAAATAATGCAGGCAATGTAAACAGTAAATACCAATGGCCACAAGTGTGCAACCTGCACAACTGGAATAAAAATGAATTAGAGACATGGAAGTATCAGTGATTGAACTACAACAGTATACAAAGTGCACGGCCTTGTGGTGGATACTAAATATATAGATAGAGGACCACGAGAGAGTTCACTAAGTACTGGCATACAGGTAGTGCAGAGTTGGAGGAAAAGAAGAGATGGGAGGGGAGGTGGGGACTAGACGAGAGGGAGAGATTGGGGGAGTAGCAAAGCGAGAGGGAGGGAAGAGAGTGGGGAGTAGCAAAGCGAGGGGGAGGAATGGAAGGTAGGTGGGATGTGTTAAGAAGGTCTGGGGGAGGGTGGATAAGCACATCTTCTTGACCTGGAAGGACACTACTTCTTTATTCAGCTGTGAGCTGTGTGGGAAATTCTATATTGCACTTGGCATCTGCAACAGTGCACTTTTGCTCAATTCTGTGGGAGGTGAAACTAACTACCTTTGGTAATTGCTTTTTATGTTATTTATTTATTTATTTATTTATTAGCACATCAGTTTACAACCTTTGAGCCAGGGGCTCATTTTCAAAGGTACCTCGTCACAAAGAGGACAATACAGTACAGACATTCATGTTACAAGATGTAGGATTACATGGAATTAACATACACGTTTGTGAAGAACATGATAGATACAGCAGTAACTACAGTATACAAAAGCTCACTTATGGTTGCAGGATATGGGAACATCAATCAATCGGTGATTGGACCAATATTACAGAGAGGCCAGATTGGTTATTGTGGCAAACATATAGACTGGAAATGGAGCAGTCGGTGGTAATTTAACAGGTTACAGCAGTATATTATGGTAAGAGCAGTTTTTTACATTTTTTTTTTTACATGTTTATTTAGTGTTTAACTAAGAAGGGGATTGCAAACTCTGTTTATCTTGTGAGTAACTTCAGAAGGATTTAAATACTGCATTTGGGTAGACCCCTGGAGGTAGCTAGATTGTCTGCTAGGATTTTCTGACAGTTAAACTATTTTAAATAAATTACAGGTGACTGAGGAGTTGAAAAAGGAGCTTGCAGGCTCTGCTTATCTTGGAAGTAACTTCACAAGGGTTTGAATACTGCATTTTGGTTGTCCCTTGGGGGTAGCTGGATTGACTACTAGGATTTTGGGACAGAAACTATTTTTAAATAATTTACTGGTGCATAGGATTTTGTGATAGTTAAACTATTTTTAAATAAGTTACTGGAGATTTGTAAATTACTATAAACGGCATTACTCAGCAGGGTGGTGGAGCAGTGGTGTATTTGATTGTTTCTAACAGTCACCTGTGGTTGTGGACTACCCACGCCCCCTTCCCCACACCCCACCCCCCCAGGTGTAGCATTTTCTTTATAGTCAAAGTTCTGACATCACTTCCTCAACAGGTCTTGGGGCAGAACTGTCATATTCTTAATAACCCATCACAGTGCATAAAGGATAAGTACACACCACAAAAAAAATAAAATAAAAAAAAATTATACATATTACATATTGTATATTATAGGGGAGGGGGGCATGTGGGGAGTGGTGCAATGCACTGGCTGTGGGGAAGCAGTTTTCCAGGAGACATTCTGGACACTGCGTTGCTGTCCTATTTGCAGGCAACTGTCAGCTGTGAGGGAGGAGATTGCCCACCTCCAGGCTAAACTGGCAAGGACTAAAGTGGCCTCCCCCACCCAAAGAGCACCACTGCCACAACCACTGCCTCAGAGGTTGCCAAGTATGAAGAGCAGTTGGACCGCAGTGGGCTGTGGGAGGGTGCAGGTGGTGGAACAGAGGCGAAGTCCCCTAGTTGTACCTCTACACAAATCATACGCCAGTCTGGCAGAGCAAGGTTCCTCTGTGATGGCACCCTCAGTGGAGACCAAGAAGAATGCTGAGGACATCCACAAGGGAGATCCACAAAAGGGTGGCAGAGGACACCACAGGGGAAGGAAACAGCTTCTGATAGGGGTCTCAGTTGTTAGGGGGGTAGAACTGGGGAAGGGAGAGGAGAGGGAAGTAAGGTGCCTGCCTGGTGCCATGGCTTGGAGGGACAAGAAGCGAATCCTCAAGATTGCAGAAGCAGCATCACAGGAGAGGGAACTAGAAATAATTGTCCACCTTGGGACAAATGACCTAGCTAGGCATGTAATCAGTGCAGTGCAGGATGAATTTTTGAGTTGGGGTGGGCCTCAGACAGGTAGCAAGCACGGTTACCTTCAGAGGTGCTGCTATCCATGGCAGGGGTGAGGCTAGGGTATTGCACACCATGCAGTTTAATGAATGGTTGCAAAACTGGTGCAGAGCACAGGGCTTTGGCTTCATTGAAGACTGGGGGTACACCTGGAGATATGAAGGTCTATACTGCCACGATGGTCTGCATCTGTCCACGAAGGGAACCAAGCTCCTAAGTGACAGGTTTAAATGCTTCCTTAGCAAGTTTTTAAACTAGCCGGGGGGAAGGGGTGCTGATAAGAGGCAGGAAATTTCAAGCATTCCCCCCACAAAACATGGCAGGTAGTAAGGTAAACACTGAGGTACAGAGTTCAACAGAGGGCAGGACAGGGGTAAATGGAAAAATAGACAAGGGCAATAAGAGCAGGGATGGGGGAAAAAAGGAAAAAGCCAACATTAAATGGAGGGCAATGAGTATCAGTGCCCGTAGTCTGGGAAACAAACTTCCTGAGCTAGTAGCCCTGATGGAAGATGAACAATTGGATATTGTGGCAGTCACGGAAACATGGTACATGGAGAACCATGACTGGGATGTCAACATACCGGGGTACACAGTCTACAGAAGGGACAGGGAGGGTAAAAGAGGAGGTGGAGTAGCTCTATACACAAGGGAAGGGATCAAAGCTACAGTACTAAAAAGTAAAGGGGGAGGACGAACTAAAACTTCTCTACTGGAACTAAGAACTAGATCTCTTGTACTGGGACCTTCAGGGTAAAAAAACAAAAAAGTTAGTGTGTTCGTCCGAGGTAGTTGAAGTAAATTGTTATCTGTTATCTTAGTTATCTGTGTACTTATCTAGGTGTTTGTCACAGGTGTCAGAAGGGAATTGTTATCTGTGAAATTAACTAAGTGTAGAAAGATTTGCAAAGTAGAGAGAGTAGCTTAGCTAGAAAGAGCCAGGTTAAAACCAGATTTAAGCACTGCCCTAAATAGCTTCTGCCAGAGAACAGACAGAACACCAGGAGGAAGGAGCTACTGGTATAACTAAAACTTCTCTACTGGGACTATATTGCCCTCCTTCCCTCCCCTCCAACCTAAATCAGTTCTACTTTTATAGGCACAGGGTTTAACTGACAACAGGAACTTCCTGTTTGGGAGTAGGAAGTGAGTGATCACAGAGCCACCAAAGACTCATCATCCTAGAAGGGCAAGAGTAGCTCTCCGTCCCCTCCTAGCTGCTGGAGGTCTGACTCTGAGCAAGTAAGGAGAGTACTGAGAAATATAGGAACTTCTTGTCTCAGAACAGGAAGATCAGAGCTAAAAGGGCACAGAGGCAGTAAGTAAGTAGGGAAGAAGAGATGGGAGGGCCTTAGACAAACCTTTTACCGGTAACTGTCTCGGAGGTGCTGCCTGTCTGTAAGCACGGATGAGGCCTAGGTGCTCATCAGTGGGATTCAATCAGTGGTTGAAAAACTGGTGCAGACTCAGGGATTTGGCTTCATTGGGGATCGGTCCACCTGGACGGATGCAGGCCTATAGTGGCGTGATGGTCTGCATCTGTCCAGGAGGGGAACCAGGATCCTAGGTGATAGGTTTAAATACTTCATTGGCAAGCATTTAAACTAGCCAAGGGGGAGGCACTGGAAAGGAGCAGGGAAATCCTACCCCCCCAAAAAAAAATCAGGGTACTAAGTGAGGTATACACCAACATAGAGATGTCAGTAGAGAGAAGTGCAGGGGTAAATCGAGAAAGTGACAAAAACAGTAAGGACAGGGATGGGGCAAAAAGGGGTAAGGCCATCAAGAAATGGAGGATAATGAGTACCAATGCCTGTAGTCTGGGCAACAAGCTCCCTGAACTGGTGGCCTTGACGGAAGAGGGATGCCTGGATGTTGTAGCAGTCACAGAAACATGGTACACGATGAACCGTGACTGGAATGTTAACATACCAGGGTACACAAACCAGGAGAGACAGGGAGGGTGGGGGAGTAGCTCTCTATGTAAGGGAAGGGATAAAAGCAACTGAACAAAAGAGTAAACAGGGAGGAGAGGAGGCACTGTGGGTCACCTTAGAGACTGGAAATGGCACCACAATCCACACAGGGGTTGTATACAGACCCCCATGTCAGGGGGAGGGAATGGACAAGGATATGATAGAAGGCATACTTAGGATGGCATAGAAAGGGGAGATACTGTTGATGGGGAACCTTAATATGCCAGATGTTAACTGGAGCACCTTTGCTGCAGCCACATCCAAAAGCAGGGCCATTCTTGATGCCCTTCAGGAGGCATGCCTCAGACAGCTAGTTTTGGAACCTACTCATGAGGGAGCAATCTTAGACCTCATATTCTCAAATGGGAACAGTGAGAGGATCTCAGATCTAGAAGTGGGTAGCCATTTGGGAACAAGTGACCACCAAACAGTGTGGTTCATGATAAACTCAGCTACAGAGTCAAGCCATACAAAAGTGAGGGTTCTAGACTTCAGGAGGGCTGACTTTGGCAAGATGGGAGAGTGCCTTAGAAAAGCACTAGCAAACAGGCTAAAAGGAGGGTGGAGCAACAATGGGGAAACATCAAAACTGCCATGACAGAGGCAACAAGCCTTTGCATGAAGCAAATAAACAAATCAAAACGAAAGAAAAAGCCACTATGGTTCTCAAAAGAAGTGGCGGTGAAGGTTAGGGAGAAAAATATAGCATTTAGGAAGTATAAGGAAACACAGAAGGAGCACGACTGAGAACTGTACCAGTTAAGGCAGAAGGAAGCTGGGAGGGTAGTCAGAATAGCAAAGGCACAAACTGAGGAAAAGAAGGCCAACTTGGTTAAGAAGGGGGATAAAACCTTTTATAGGTATATCAGGGAGCATAGAAAGACAAAGGGAGGGATAGTGAGGCTGAATAGAATGGATGGTGGGTGGGCAGAGAGTGACAGTGAAAAAGCAGGGATACTGAATGAATACTTCTGTTCAGTATTCACAAAAGAGGAAGTGGGGGAGGTGCCTAATCCAATTAACAGAAGCACTATGGGGGTTGATCCCAGTCCTTTTACAAAAGAAAGGGTTCTGAAAGAACTCCTACAACTGAAGGTGGACAGAGCAATGGGGCCAGACGGACTTCACCCAGAATTGTAAAAGAATTAAGCAGAGAACTAGTGACACCACTGATTACCCTTTATAACAAATCATGGGAGGATGGTGTGATACCTGAGGTCTGGAAAAAGGCTGATGTGATTCCCCTTCACAAAAGTGGGAGCAAGACAGAGGCAGGAAACTACAGACCTGTCAGTTTGACCTCTGTGGTAGGGAAAGTGATGGAATCACTTCTGAAGGAAAGAATTGTTGAGTTCCTAGAGGCCAGTGGGGCACAGGACCCAAGGCAGCATGGTTTCACAGCGGGAAGGTCATGTCGGACGAATCTAATTGATTTTTTTGACTGGGTGACCAAAGTAGTAGACTAGGGAAGGGCTGTGGACATGGCCTACCTAGACTTTAGCAAGGCATTTGACACAGTCCCACACAAAAGATTAGTAGTAAACCAGCCTTGGAGTGGGTCCCAGGGTGGTAGCCTGGGTAAAGCATTGGCTGAACAACAGGACACAGAAGGTAATTGTAAATGGAGTCCACTCTGAAGAAAGAGGAGTTACTAGTGGGGTGCCGCAGGGTTCAGTACTGGGTCCAGTCCTTTTTAATGTCTTTATAAGTGACATTGCAGAGGACTGAAAGGAAAAGTATGCCTCTTTACAGATGACACAAAGATCTGCAACAGGGTTGATACACAAGGAGGCGGAAAGGATGAGTAGGGACTTGGCAAGGTTGGAGGAATGGTCGAAGTATGGCAGCTAGGATTCAATGCAAAGAAGTGCAAAGCAATGCACCTGGGAAACAAAACCCAGGGAAGATTACACAATGAGGGGAGGTAGTATAACAATAAAAATGGAAAGGGACCTGGGGTAATCATATCAGATGACCTTAAGGTTGGCAAGCAATGTGAGAAGGCGGTAAGGAGGGCTGGGGATACTGGGATGTATGGGAGAGGCATCTCCAGCAGAAAACAGGAAGTTGTTATCCCTCTGTACAGACAGTTGGTGATACCCCATCTGGAGTACTGCATCCAGTTCGGAGACCCCATCTCCAAGGACATAGACAGGATGGAGGCAGTTCAGAAGAGGGCAACTAAAATGGTTCAGGGTCTGCAAGAGAAGCCATGGTGGAGAGGCTAAAGGAGCTTAATATGTATACCCTAGAGGAAAGGAGGGAGAGGGGACATGATAGAAACATTTAAGTACCTCAATGGAATCAACAAAGTCCAAGAGGGTAGCATCTTTCAGAAAAAATGATGTGCAAGAACAAGGGGACACAATTTGAAGATAAAGGGGGGATGGCTTAGGGGCAATGTGAGGAAGTATTTTTTCACAGAGAGGGTGGTGGACGCATGGACTAGCATTCATGAGGAGGTTGTGGGGTCTTAAACAGCGGGAGAATTCAAGAATGCATGGGACAGACATAAGACAGTTTTTGTGGGGGGGTAGAAAGAAATACACTGTTGGTTAAATAGGATCTGTAGCTTATCCTCTAGGTATTGAAATGGACAGACTAGGTGGGCCAAGCGGTCCTTATCTGCCATCAAAGTGTATGTTTCTGTGTAGGACAAGAGGCACTCTGGATCACCTTGGAGACAGGGAATGGCATCACAGTCCGCACAGGGATTGTATACAGACCCCCATCTCAAGGGGAGGAAATGGACAAGAGAATGATAGAGGACTTTCTCAAAATGGCTGAAAAAGGGGAGATGCTGTTGATTGGTGACCTGAATATGCCAGATGTTAACTGGATGACATGTACTGCAGCCACATCCAAGAGCAGGGTCATTCTCAATGCCCTGCAGGGGGGAGGCCTTAGACAGCTAGTGTTGGAACCCACTCAGGAGGGAGCAATACTAGACCTGGTACTCTCAAATGGAGAGAGGATCACAAATTTAGAAGTCAGTAGACATTTGGGAACAAGTGACCGCTGCACAGTGAGCTTCACAATAAGCACAACCATGGAGACAAGCCATACAAGAACGAGGATGCTGGACTTTAGAAGGGCTGACTTTGGCAAAATTGGTGAATACCTGAGGAATGCACTAGCAAATGGCCAAAAAGGAGGGGTGGAAGAATAATGGAGAAAAATCAAAACTGCTATCTTACAGGCACCAAACCTTTGTGTGAAACAAATAAAGAAAACAAAGCAGAGTAAAAAAACACTATGGTTTTCAAAAGAGGTGGCAGGGAAGGTTAAGGAGAAAAAGGCCGCATTCAAAAAGTATTAGGAATCACAGAAGGAGCACGACAGGTAACTGTGTCAATTAAAGCAGAAAGAAGTGGGGAAGGCAGTCAGACTAGCAAAGGCACATACCGAGGAAAAAATAGCCAACTCAGTTAAGAAGGGGGATAAAACCTTTTATAGGTACTTTCGCGAGCATAGAAAGGTTAAGGGAGGAATAGTGAAGATTAATAAAGGAGAGGGGAGGTGGGCAGAGGGAGACAGTGAAAAGGCAGAGATACTGCATGAATACTTTTGCTCAGTATTCACGAAAGAAGATGAGGAGGAGTTACCTAAACCAGACAATAGAAGCACTCTGGGTAGGAGGGTTGACACCAGTCCATTTACAGAAGAAAGAGTCCTGAAAGAGCTCCTAAAACTCAAGATGGACAAAGCAATGAAGCCTGACTGGATTCAACCCAGAATCCTAAAAGAACTAAGGGAGGACCTAGTGACACAATTGACCACACTTTTTAACAAATCATGGGAGGATGGGGAGGTACCTGAGGACTGGAGGAGGGCAGATGTGATTCCCCTTCACAAAAGTGGGAGCAAGGCAGAAGCAGGAAACTACACACCTGTAAGTTTGACCTCAGTGGTAGGGAAAATGATGGAATCACTTCTGAAAGAAAGAATTGTTGAGTACCTAGAGGCCAGCGGGGCACAGGACCCAAAGCAGCATGGATTTACAGCAGGAAGGTCATGTCGGATGAATCTAATTGATTTCTTTGACTGGATGACCAAAGTAATAGACCAGGGAGGGGCTGTGGATATGGCCTACCTAGACTTTAGCAAGGCATTTGACACAGTCCCGCACAAAAGACTAATAATTAAGTTAGCCAGCTTGGGAGTGGGTTCCAGGGTGGTAGCCTGGGTAGCAAACTGGCTGCACAACAGGACACAGAAGGTAATAGTGAATGGAACACATGCCGAAGAAAGGGGGTTTACTAGTGGAGTATCTCAGGGCTCAGTACTGAGTCCAATCCTCTTTAATATCTTTATAGGTGACATTGCAGAGGGTCTGGAGGGAAAGGTATGCCTCTTTGCGGATGTCACAAAGGTCTGTAACAGAATTGATACGCAAAGGGGGATAGAAAGGATGAGAAGGGACTTGGCAAGGTTGGAGGAATGGTCAGATATATGGTAACTTAGATTCAATGCAAAGAAGTGCAAAGTAATGCACCTGGGAAACAAAGACCCAGTAGAAGAGTACACAATAGCAGGGGAGGTACTAACAACAACAAAAATGGAAAGGGACTTGGGGGTAGTCCTATCAGATGACCTAAAGGTGGGTAAGCAATGTGAGAAGTCAGTAAGGAGAGCCAGGGGGATACTGGGATGCATAGGAAGGGGCGTCACAAGTAGAAAAAGGAAGTGGTTATCCCTCTGTACAGACAGTTGGTGAGACCCCATTTGAAATACTGTGTGCAGTTTTGGAGACACCATCTACGCAAGGACATAGACAGGATGGAAGCAGTCCAGAGGAGGGAACTAAAATGGTGCAGGGTCTGCATCAGAAACCACATGCAGAGAGATTGAGAGAGCTTAATATGTATACCCTTAATGAAAGGAGGGACGGGGGACATGATAGAAACTTTCAAGTACCACAAGGGAATCTACAAATTCCAGGAGGGTAGCATCTTTCAGAAAAAGAGATGTGTAAGAACGAGGGGGCACAATTTAAAGATAGAGGGGGGACGGCTCAGGGGTAATGTGAGGACATTTTTTTTCATGGAGAAAGTGGTGGATGCATGGAACCGCCTTCCTGGGGAGGTTGTTGGGTCTAAAACAGTGGGGGAATTCAAACATGCATGGGACAGACATAAGGCAATTGTAGTGGGGGGGTGGCAGGTAGTAGGCTATTGGTTAACTAGAATCTGCATCTTATCCAGTAGGAAGGGAAATGGGCAGACTGGGTGGGCCAAGTGGTCTTGATCTACCGTCAAAGTCTATGTTTCTGTGTGACTGAGTAAAGACTAGGGATCCATTAAAAGAGGCCAGGTTTACAGCCGATAGCAGTTGCATATTTCCTTAACTAATATCATGGTTAAGGTTTTAAAGGAGTTAACAGATAATGAGGCAGGTACATTTTGGAGCATCGTCAGTTGGAAGTCATTACAAACGGGTTGTAAAAAGCAGTACCCAGACCAAACGGGGGCAGCGGGGGGGGAAATATTATTCCGTATGTCAGAGAAGACTATACTGTAACAGGTCACTTACGAACTGCTGCCTGTAAAACTCTGCAACCAAAAGCTGCATCAGCAGAACTCTGGACATCCAATTTGTAGTGTTTAGTGAAAGTGTAGACGGAAGACCATGTGGCTGCCTTTAATAGCTCTAAAACTAAAGCTTCACCCCTCTCTGCCCAGGAAGTCGCCATAGTCCTGGTGGGGTGAGCTTTGATAAGAACCAAAGGCCTCTTCTTTCCTGCGACAAAGGCCTTAGAAATTCAGGCTCTTGCCCATCTAGCTAGAGTGGGCTTTTTAACCTGGTTTAGCTGCCCCGAAGAGAACAAACAGGCTCTCTTATTTTTCGTAACACCTCCATCCATTTGAGGTATGTTCTAATAGCCCGTTGCAAATCTAATTTGTGTAACTCCTTCTTCTTCAGATGAGAAGGTTGCGGACAGAAGGATGGAAGACATATCTCTTGGTTCACATGGAAGGTCATGGGCACTTTTGGAATGAGACTGGACTGTTCTAAGTACCACTTTATCCTTATGCATAATAAGGTATGGCTCTTTGTTCAACAAGGCCTGGAGTTCACCAGTCCTCCTGGCAGTGCACATAGCCACTGGAAAACATACTTTGTAAGACATCACATTCAACGGGATGGATGACATCGGTTCAGTTTGAAAGGCTTCTTACACAGAGCATTAAAAAACAAATGTATATCCTGTGGCGGAACCGGAGATCGGAAGACAGGTCAGCTCTTGCTAACCGCACACAGAAAATGAATGACCTCTTTATTATTCCCCATGGAAACACCCGAGGACGCTCGGAGAGCAGAGACCTGGTCCTTCAAAGTGCTCAAAGCCAAGCCCTTCTCCATGCCTTCCTGCAAAATGTCCAAGATCTGAGGAATTGGAGCCTTGGAAGGGTGGAGTTCCTTCTTTCTGGCCCGTGCCGAAAAGATTTACCTTACATGGGCATAGGCTGCAGAAGTAGACAACCTCCATGCAGCCATTAGGGTATCCACTACTTTTCTGGAAAAACCTAGTTTTAGGAGTCTCCTCCTTTCAGGAGCCAGGCCATGAGCTGCATCATCCCTGCATTTGGGTGCAGAGTGGGACCCTGATAGAAGGTCTCCCTGCACTGGAAGGCGAAAAGGTGCTTGCTGAGCTAGGTTCACCAGATCCGAGAACCACGTTCTTCTTGGCCACTCTGGAGCTACTAGAATAAAACCTCCTCTTGAGTGTCTTAGCTTTTGTATGACCCTGGGAAGCAGAGGCAGCCAAGGGAACACATATGCTCTGTTGAAGGCCCACTCCTAGGACAGAACGTCCACTGCCACTGCTTGTGGACACTGATAACTGCTGAAAAAATGGGGAGTCTGAGCATTGTAACTGGAGGCAAACAGATCAATCTGAGGCTGGATGAACGTTTTGCACAGGAGGTCAAACACCTCCAGGTTCAGCCTCCTCTCCCCCGGATAAACATTTTCGCGACTTAGCCAGTCTGCCTGAATGTTCAGTTCTCCTGCTAAGTGGACTGCTGACAGAGAGAAGTTTCTTCTCTGCCCAGATGAGAAGATTTGAGGCTTCTATTATCATCTTCCTGCACTCTGTGCCTCCTTGATTGTTTATGTATGCCACTGTGACAGCGATGTCTGACCTTATTTTTACCTCTTTCAACTGCAGTCGATTTTGAAAATGGAGAAGTGCTAGGTGTACTACTCTTGTTTACAGGACATTTAAGTGGAGATGTTCCTGGTCTAACCAAGTCCCCTGAGTGGGAAGCTGATCCAGGACTGCTGTCCAGCCATGCAGACTGGCATCCGTTGTTAAAATCAACTCCTGGAGGAAGTTCTAGTGGAACTCCTTTGCTCAGATTTTATGCACTCACCCACCAACTCGGGGAGTGACGTAGCTGAAGGGGAAAGAGAGATTGTGGCTTGATAATCTTGTGATGTCACCAACTCCCTTTGTAGGGCTTGCATATGAAAATTAGCCCAGGGGACTGCCGCCATGACACCTAGGACACGTAGCAAGCTGAGGGCTGAGGCCAGAGGCTGAACCCTGAGTCACTGAACTTCCTTCAAGAGAGTCTTTATCTGGGATGATGATAGAAAAACCCTCCCTTGTTTTGTGTTGAAGACTGCCCCCAGGTGCTCCAGTGTTTGAGATGGTTCGAGAGAGCTTTTCTCCCGGTTCACCACCCAGCTGTGGGAAACTAGTATCTTCAGCTACCAGAGCACCAACTTCCTTGCCAAGGACAATGTTGGTGCATGGATGAGCAGATCATACAGATAAGGATAGACATGATGGCCTTCCTTCCGAAGTTGAGTCACTAGGACTATCAGCACCTTTGAGAAAACCCAGGGGCTGTCGCAAGGCCGAAGGGAAGTACCCTGTACTAGAAATGCCTTCCCAGTATTGAAAACCTAAGATACTTCTGATGTGACTGATAGGAATGTGAAGGTAGGCGTCCATCAGATCTGTCAGTGCTAGGAAGTCCCCTGGCTGAACCACACAAATTATTGACCTCAGGGACATCATCTTGAACATTGTGTGGTGCACAGATTTGTTCAGATGCTTCGGATCCAAAATGGGTCTGAAGCCCCCCCGTCTTTTTGGAAACTACAAAGTAAATAGAGTAGAATCCCTGACCCTGCTCATGTGGTGGAACAGGAATTATTGCTCTGATTTGAATAAGGTGGTTCAGAGTCTCTGACACCGCCTGTCTCTTTGCAGCATCCTTGCAAATCAGGGATGGTAAAAATCGCCCCCTTGAGGGAATTGTCAGAACTCTTTTGCATATCCTACTGCTCGGATTTCCAGAACCCGTGCATCTGACATTGCATAGGCCCATCTCGAGTAAAAATCCTGTAGTCTTCCACCAAGGAAAGGGAGGCAGAGGTGGGCCTGCATAGCCTCATTGTGAGGTACTGGGCTTTGGGTTTGGACCTCCTCCACATCGTTTGGCCAGGGCACCTCTGTTACTGTAACTCTCGTTACCTGAGTAGGCCCCCCCAGTTTCTCTGGTTACTGAAGCTCCAAAAAGGACAACAACATCCCCGAAACTGGCTGCGTTGGTGGCTACCTTGACCTCTCTATACTGAGGTGGTCTTGTGCTGTTGTTTTAAATCTGGGAGATTACCCTTTTTGTCCTGGAGCTCCTTCAAAATGGTATCCAGGCCAGAACCAAGCAACAGTCCTCCTTCAAAAGGTAGGTTAGATAGTCTAGACTTGGAAGCTTGATCAGCAGACCAGTGCCTAAGCCAAACACCCTGTATGGCTGACACAATATGATAAGCTGAACGGGCCAACATACACAAGTTTTCTACTGTAGAATCACCAAGAAAGGTGGAGGCCATGGCAATCGACAGCAAAATGCTCGCCCCTTCTGAATCTGGAGGGACAAAACTGCCCAGAGTAGAGACCCACAATTTTAAGGCTCTGGCAACAATAAAGGAAGCATATAAGGTACAGAGGTTTGCACCCTTTGAAGCAAAAGCCTTTCTACAAGTGGCATCCACTCGTTTGTTGTGTGGATCTAACAAGGCCAGAGAACCCTTGATAAGTATGGTAGTGTGCTTGATTGAATTATACACCACCTTGTCTGCCAGCAACATGGCTTCCCATTTTCTGTATTTTTCCTCTAAAAAGGGAAAAGGACATGTTTTTGGTTTTGGAAGGTACTTTTTGTGATCCACACCAACCCATTCTTGTTCAATAATCTGGTCACAGTGAATAAAACTCGGAAAACCCTTTGGAGCAGAGGAAGACACAGACAGACTTGGATTAACATCCGCTGTCTCCATGGACTGCTGCTCCTTGAGCTGCAAGGATCTACATGCCTCCACTATCAGGAAAGAGAAGGACTTGTTGTCAAACAGAGGAGGTATAGGAAATTCTTAATCTGGGTTCCATCCACTCTCCTCACTCCTCCTGTTCATCAGTAAGTAGTTTTTGAAGGTCAGGAGTGTCCCCAAAATCCCCGAAATCCTCATCCTGATCCACTAAATGTCCAGGGTCAGGGTCTGCCTGCACTTCTGTCTCCTCAGCCTCCACTGTGATGCACCTGGATGTGCCTGGATGCCCCCCACCTCCCCCCGGGTCCTGGTTTGGGGTCAGATGTATCTGCTGGGATGTCCTGTGGGACATCGGAGCTCAAAAGCTCACCCAGAAGCAGTAAAAGATATCTTTGCAATTTTGCTTTGCCAGTTTGGAGGACCAGCTAGGGGGAACAGTTAGAGAAATGTTGTGTTGGACAACACAATGAGGGCAATAGGTATCCATGGGGGAGGACCTCATCACCCTTTTGCAGGCCTTAAGCCTTTTCATAATTAATGGTCTCCGATAAGTCATGGTGTCAAAAGATAATTTAATTTGTAAATATGCCGCTTTACAAAGGTGGAAAAAACTGTTTTCATTGTACTCTGATTTGTTTGAGCCTTTAGAGTCTAAACGCATGTGCGCATGACCTGTGTGCACGGCAGTGCCCCAGCTATAGAAATAAAATACAGTTTGTGGTAAAAGCACTTGCGTGTGATACATAATGCAACTTGCATACCACTTTTACTCAGTTGTGTCAGTTTTCATGCAGCTGCGTTAAAAATAGCTGCACTTGCCGAAAGCACTGGCATGTGGTGAGAAAACAACGGGAAAAAGAAGTGTGCGCCCAACTGCCGCAAGGCTCAGTGGCAGTAGCGCGAGTGATCAGAAGGCTGAGGAGAAAATACACAAGCCTTCTGAACTACCAAATTCCCACAAAAACTATAAAAAGACTGTTACTTGACTTCTTCCCTTTGTTTTGTTTAGTCTCGCCTTCTTGGAATATGGATGGATCAACTGTTTTGGAATACTGTGTTTATGTATGTTTTATAGTATGTATGTGTTTTTAAATTGCTGTCTTCTTTGATCATTTGTACAAGCGCTTGGATAAATGCTAGCTTGTGCTTTTTACAAATAAAATTGAGTTGAGTTGCATTTCCATTTTTTTTTTTTTTTTTTTTTGTAAACACAGAAGACACCCCGCAACATGATATAGGGGGAGGAGGAGAACCAACACAAAAAAATGAGGAAAACCATCAGGAAATCTATGCTACCCCCAAAGAATAAAGATGTATCTACCTGTGGCACCTTATTATTTTTTTAATCAGAGACCATTAGACACCCTAGAGCACGGCAGCTATGGCCCCCAGTCCACGAATGGAAATGGGTAAGGCAGGTTATTTTTTTTATTATTTATTTAGTTTTTGTTGACCGGGGTAAGTGCACTAGACAGACTCTGCCTATTTTCAGGCATGACCTGGTGGTGGGGGTTTCAGATGAATGCCAACTGACCTTGAACCAGATTAAGCTGTTGGTGGTATTTTTAGTGAAAGGTGGGAAATTTGGCCAGGGCACCAGGGAAATTCCCCTACTTGGTCAGCAGGGGGAGACTCTGTCCTCCTGACAATCATCCAAGATGGCTGACCAGCAGGGAGCTGGAAGGGAGGTGGTGGTGGAAGAGATGGAAGTTACTACCTCAGAACAGCAGCTCTATTCAAATACTATGCAAGAGACGGAAGGAGTTGTACATGTTGTTGCAGAAACTACTCAGGACAAGCTACAAGAGGAAAAAAGGTATTTTTAAATCTAGAAGACTTTCCTGAGCTACCAGTAGATACTTTGTCAGACCTCAGTGAAACAGAGGTGTCTACGTCTGAAACAAAGGAATGTGCAGTGATGCAAACTTCAGAGGAGACAGCCTTGCTAAAACAAATGGAATTGGAAGAGAAAGCATTTGTTTAAAAAAAAAAATGCAGCCCCATAAACAATTGCGGGAAATGCGAAGTGACAAGGAGAAAGTTGCTGTTACTACTGCCCAGCTGAGTGGTGGTGACGTAGTAGCATCAAAGGAACCATTGAAAGATTGGGCGGAGGCCATGGAACTTGCTGAGCGCTCGGAGCAAACAGCACTAACAGATCTTTCAGCAGTAGTGTTGGGAACGGCGAATATGGACGTTCTAGGGACGTGGATATGTTGTTCAATCCACACTTATTGGCAGGTTCCTTGCCGCTTTAAATCTTGCCGGAAGGTCTTCAAGCTGGCTCCTCCCACCCACCCGGGTGGTAAAACTCTGGGCTCCGCCCTATGACGCCAGATCTTCCTTACCGCTTGGAAGCTCAAGTTCCCTCCTTAGCACTTTGCGTTTTAGGCTGGATTCACACTCTTCGGTTAATCCAAAACTTATTTTATTGTTTACTAGACTTTGGTCTGTATCTTCCCTCACTGCTGCGATGGACAAATCGACTCCCGGATTTGTCGGTGCCCCTGTGGGCAGATGATGTCCTGGACCGATCCTCACGCCACAAGCGTTTATTGCCTTGGACTCTGCCATGACTCACAGGCTTGTGAGATGTGCAAATCCTTTTCGGCTTCGGTTTTGGAGGACCGCGCTGCCAGGTTACTGGGTTACTGTTGGGGTGACCCAGAAATGTTATCCTCCAGTTGTTCTCAGGAGGTCTGCACGGTGTCTGAAGGGTCTGAAGCGGAACAGCTAGAGCAGATACCGCCTCGAGGAGGAGGCGGCCCAGGCCGCATCTTCATCATTCTCGGTCGCGACATTTATCCTGCTCTCCTTGGAATCCTCCTACACAGCTTCATTCAAAGAGCTTTACCAGTTTCGCTCCACTAAGGGAGAAGGCCCTTCTGGACATTCCTTTTGGTCCAAAAAGAAGGATCCCAAGGGTAAGTCCCACCATCGACGTTCGTGGGAGCAGGAGTGGTCCCCTTCCCTGGAGAGTCAACACTCTACTTCGGTCGAGGCTGCGGCTAAGGTCACTGGCTTCACGGTGTCCCTGTCAGGTCAGCCGGCCGAGACACACGTCGACGCGGTAGAGGTTTTTCTTGACCTGTCGGACGGTCTGTCAACTGGAGAAGCCGACAACCCTTCTTCACCAGTTCCCCCGGTGGAAACAGTGGACTTGCCTGTGCCTCCTGTGCCAGAGTCCCTGGTTAAGGCTCCTGAACCGAGGGAGAAGCGGGTTTCCTCCGCCTCCTCTTAGACCCACTCTCGGAAACACCGAAGGTCTCAGTCTCGGACCTCTTCTCGGTGCAGCCGATCCTGCCGACATCGGTGGTCTCTGTCTCGGTACCGTGGAAAGCAGTGGTGCCGCTCATCCTCGTCTTTGTCCTCTTCGGAGGATAGGCTCCGGCACAAATTGCGTCAGCGCTATGAGGAGCTAATGTGGCAGCAACTCCTCTTGACCGGGAATAGGCTGATTTCGTCATCTTCCCCGGCCATTAAGTGGCTGTCACCGGAGCGGCCGAAACAACCCCTTGCAGTGGTCGAGGACCCGATGCTGGCCCCAGTTGTTCGGCCGAAACCGGCTGCGCCACCCATCATGGTGGAACCCCTGCCTCCACAACCTAAATTTGGGGCCCCGTCCAAGGATTCTCGGTCTGGTGAGGGCTTGCCCCATCAATTGTCAGTCACCCTCACTCCCTATCGACCTCGGCAGGTGCAGGATGGCTCAGGTGCTCGGCAGCTGTTCGCAGACTCCTCAGAGTCTGATGATGACTCCTTCTTGTTCTCCAGGCCGCTTGACCTGGAGTCCACCTGGGGTCAGTCAGTGGACGAGAGCCCATCCTCGTTTTTGGGAATGCTTCGGCTCTTCTCAGAATCCACTGGGATGAAGCTCAAACCTGTTTCAAAGCGGGCCAAGTATCCCCTCATGGAGATACTGGACCGAGGGGATTTCCCCACGGAGGCCTTCCTGGTGGCCGAAGCCATTGTTGACCCGGCCCTGGAGCTGTGGCAGCGGCCAGCTTCTTGTCCAGCACCTTCGGCCAGGATGGCTCGGAAGTATGCTGCCCCCACCGTTTCACTCTCCAGTTTCTTTGAGCACCCTTCTGCGGAGGGGCTCGTGACCGATAGTGTTTTCCGGCCTTCCGGGAATGCTCGGGACATGGACAAGCCTCCTGACAAGGAGTCCAAGAAGCTGGACTACTCTGGGTGGAAAGTTTACGCCGCTTCCTCCCTAGGACTTCGTCAGGCCAGCTTTGCCATCCTGATGACACACTTTTCACATGCCCTTTTGGGCTCCCTGGATGAGGTGATTCCTCATCTCCCGGCTGACCTCCAAACCACAGTCAAGCAGGTGCGGGATCAGGGAAGGGCGGTGGCCAAACAGCAGCTCCAGATCTCCCTCGACATCGCTGATTCGTGTGCCCGGTTAGTAGCGGCCACAATGGCCATGCGCCGCAGAGCTTGGCTGCGGATCTCCGCCTTCACGGCAGATACCCAGTACAAGCTGGCAGACGTCCCCATCCTGGGTACTGACTTGTTCGGACCCGGGGTGGAGGGTCACCTCCAATGGATCAAGAAGTCCAGCGACACCTTGGACTCTGTCACGTCTGCCCAGAAAGACAAAGGCCACCAGCAGCAGCGTAAGCCCTTTCGTCCTTCAGCCTCTGCGGCACGTCTGGCCCAGCAACACCAGCATCAGGGCCAGCAGGCTCGCACTTGGCACCCCAAAGCCGAGCCTGCTGCTTCCTCCAACAGGAAGCCGTGAGGGAAAGGTCCAGGAGGCTCCTCAGCCAGTCCTTCCTCCAAGCCTGCCCAGTGATGGGTTGAGGGGTGTTGCCCCCAACCTTGTCACTCCTCCCCGGGTTCCCCCCCCCCGCCACTTCATTTCTGCCTGGTCCATTATCACCATGGACCGCTGGGTGTTGGAAGTGGTAGGAAAGGGTCTGCTGCTGGAATTTGAGCAGTCCCCACCCTATCGAGTCATAGCCTCACGGGGGGGCTACGGGGTCTGCAGCCTCTCTGTTGGCCCGTCAAGCCGACATTGCCCTGCTCCTCCAGAAAGAGGTGATCAGGGAGGTGGCGGACTCTCCTTCAGACCCAGGGTTTGTTTCCAGGTACTTCCTGGTCCCAAAACGGACAGGGAGCTAGCGCCCCATTCTAGACCTCCACGACCTGAACAAGTTCCTAAGGTCTCGGACCTTCAGGATGATCACTGTTGCTCAGATCATCCCATCCTTGGACCGAGGCATGTGGTTCTGTTCTTTGGACTTTCAGGGTGCGTTCTTTCACGTCCCAATCCGTCCATCACACCAGCGATTCCTCTGCTTCAGAGCGGAAGGATCCCTTTACGGGTTCTGGGCCATGCCCTTCGGCCTCTCTCCAGCTCCCAGGGTCTTCACCAAATGCATGGCAGTGGTGACAGCATTCCTGCGTCACCGAAAGGTCCGGGTGTGCCCTTACCTGGACGACTGGTTGATTTGTAGCCTCCTCCAAGTCGGAGGTGGAGTGGTCCAGGGATCTGGCCCTCCAGGTCTGCTCTCAGATTGGCCTCCTCATCAACGAGGCCAAATCGGAACTCGTGCCAACGCAGGTGATTCAATTCATCGGGACAGAGCTCGAGCTCTCTTCCGGGCGCAAACACGGCTCTAGGCGGTTATGGCGAGGTTCTTTCCTCCTTTGCACAATGATTTCTGGTTGGACAATTGTTCCCTGCCCGGGACTTCCTGCGCCTCCTGGCAGCCTGCACCACCGTGGTCCATTGGGCCCACTGGCAAATGTGTCCCCTACAATGGGGACTGGCTCACCAATGGTCTCAGCGCTCCAGTCCTCTGGACCAGCCAGTAATGGTGACCCAGGAGATGGGGAAAGCTTTCCAGTGGTGGATCGTTCCCGCTCATCTGCAGGAGGGTATCCCATTTGTCCGCCCAGAGGCGACGGTCACTCTAATGACCGATGCCTCTCTGATGGGTTGGGGTGCCCATCTGTGGGAGCTCAGAGCGCACGGCCTCTGGTCCCCCTGGAGTCTCGATGCCACATCAACCTGCTGGAGCTCCGAGCGGTTCGACTAGCCCTCACCGCCTTTGCTCCATTTATACGGGGTCAAGTGGTCCAGGTCCAGACAGACAACACCACAACCATGTACTACCTAAACCGCCAGGGCGGGATGCGCTCCTTGCCTCTGTGCAAGGAAGGTCTCCGTACGTGGTCTCTCGTGGGAAGACTGGAGGCGGATCTCCTAGCCATTCATGTGGCAGGAGCCTCCAACACTCTGGCCGATGCCCTAAGCCGAATAGGTGCTGCATCTCACGAGTGGTCTCTCCTGCCGGAGGTAGTACATGATCTGTTCTCCCGCTGGGTCACACCTCAGGTGGACCTTTTTGCCTCCAGGGAGAATGCGAAGCTGAGGCTGTTTCATGCCCGCCCCCCTTAGCAGGGCTCACTGCAGGAGGATGCCTTCTCGAGGCCGTGGACCCCGGGCCTCTTCTACGCCTTCCCCCATTTCCCTTGATCCACAAGGTGCTGCTCAAGGCGAGGAGGGACAAGGCACAGGTTATTCTGGTAGCCCCAGACTGGCCCCGTCAGTCCTGGTATCCAGATCTCCTCAGTCTCAGCTTCAGGCTTCCGAGATGGCTTCCAGCCTGCCCAGACCTGATCTCAGTCAACCAGGGGAAGGTATTCCACCCGGACCTTCAATCCCTACACCTGATGGCCTGGTTCCTGAGCGGCTAGAGTTCTAGGCCTTGGGTCTTTCCGACGAGGTCCTCAGCGTTGTTGAGGCATCTCGTGAGGAGTCGACCAGAAAATGCTATGCCTTCAAATGGAAGAGATTCTCCATTTGGTGTCAGGATAAGGGATTGGACCCTTCCTTCTGTTTCTTGTCCAGCATTCTGGACTACCTATGGTCCCTTTCTCAGCTAGGGCTTCGGTCGACGACTCTTAAGGTGCACCTGGCAGCCATCTCTACTTGGCGGGCGTAGGCCGAAAAGCAGTCGGTGGCACAGGAGAAGGTGGTTGGGTGCTTTTTCAAAAGCCTTGATCACATATCCCCTCCAGTGCGAGAACCTCCACCTCCTTGGGATCTACTGCTGGTATTAGCTAAGCTCTTGGGCAAGCCATTCGAACCGATGCACAGGTGTGACATCTCTCACCTGTTGTGGAAGACCGCCTTCTTGGTGGCCATCACGTCAGCCAGAAGGATGGGAGAGCTCCAGGCGCTTTCCATCAAGTCTCCTTATCTGGTCTCCCACAGGGACAAGGTTGTCCTGCGCCCCCACCCGAAATTCCTTCCGAAGGTGGTGTCGGAGTTTCACCTTAACCAGGTGTTGACTCTGCCGGTGTTCTACCCCAATCATACCTCGGAGGCTGAATATAGGCTCCATACTTTGGACCCTAGAAGAGCGCTCTCTTATTATAAGGAGCAGACGACTGAAGTTCAGGGAGAGGTTCGCCAGCTGTTTGTCACCTACGCTGAAGCCGCACCTGGCAGACCTGCAGCCAAGTGGACGATAGGCAGGTGGGTCACCTCCTGCATAGATCTCTGCTATAGGTTGGTGGGCATGGAGCCTCCCAAGGGATAAGGCTCATTCTACCGCCATACTGTACCCGAGTGGCTGCTTCAGGATGTCCCTATCCAGGAAATCTGCAGGGCTGCTACCTGGAAGTCAGCACACACCTTCATTACCCACTACCACATCGACCTTGAGTCACGACGGGATGTTGGTTTTGGGACCTCGATTCTCCAGTCCTTATTCTCTAAGTAGAGGGTGTGCACCTTGCCTCCCTCCTCCCAGAGAACTGCTAGGAGTCTGCCAATAAGTGTAGATTGAACAATACATCCACATCCCTAGAAATACAGGTTACTCACCTGTAACAGGAGATCTAGGAGTAGTATATGTTGTTCATTCACACAACCCACCCGACCTTCCCGGCTTCGACGCGCAACCTGGCTTCCAGCAGGCTAGATCTGGCGTCATGGGGCAGAGCCGAGAGTTTTACCACCCAGGTGGGTGGAAGGAGCCGGCTAGAAGACCTTCCGGCAAGATTTAAAGCGGCAAGGAACCTGCCAATAAGTGTGGATGAACAACATGTACCACTCCTAGAACTCCTGTTACAGGTGAGTAACCTGTATTCTCAGAGCCCGGTCTAGGATGCACTGAGACTCTTGCACCAGATGAGGAAATTGGTTGGAGAGTAAAGAAAACCTTGGAAAGTACGGGCTGGGAAAAGAATGGAGTAACAGGTCAGTGGTTTTCAGGGTCTTCCCCTGTCAAAATGCCGACTGTTCACTGCTCTTGTAGTATTGACACTGCTCCTGCTTTAGAGATGCTTCCTCAGCTGGCACTAACTCAGAGCCCAGTTTTAAATGTTGCCACATGCAGTAAGACAGATATATCTGAAAGCAATACATGGCAATCTGGGGGATGCCCACTGCGACGACTGCACAACCACAAAGGCCTTTAAACATTATGAATAAAGATGCTCCCAGATCCTTTTCATCGTTATTTAAACTTCCAGTTTACCCTGCTAAAAGACACAACGTGGTATGGCTTTCCTATATAGGGGGAATGCCAGAACCTCCTGACAGGCTATTTGTAGCCAAAATGCTCTTGAAGGAGTCTATTAAGTTTTTTTCCTAATGAATTGAATGCCCTAATACACATCTCGGGGGGAAACAACATTTAATGTAAGCTTTAAATCTGTGCATGGCCTTGAGAGATTCTGGACACGATATGCTACTTTGAAGAAGACTCCTTTATGGGCTCCCTTTGTAGCCATACCGCTTACAAAACCTGCTCGGAAAGTCATAACTGTTCTTTTTTGAAATGAAGGCGTCTGTGTGAATGATTTAACTTGTTGGTTGAAACAAAGATGTACTATCGTAGAAGAGCCAGACGCAATTATGGATTCTGAAAACATTTGGACTTTGGAGTAGAAAGTTAAAGTACTGTTGAAAACCACTGACACAGGTGTAACACACTTACCTCTTTTTTTTTTTTTAGGAATGGATAGGGGCGTCTTGTTTTATGCGTGGCAACCCAAAATGTTCTATAAATGTGGTTCTGTTGCTCACCTTAGTAGTGTATGTGATACAGCCAAATGCAGTGTGTATGGAGAACTGGGGCATTTCAGTTCAGAGTGCTCCAATGAATGTAAGTGCAATCTCTGTGACACTGTAGGTCACACTTTTCAAAACTGCAGGTGGGCAGCTCACAATATTCCAGATTTTGCTGATGGGGAAGAACAGAGATTATTAATTACTGTAACTCAAAAAAACCAAAAACTGGGAGGTCAGAACGCTTAGGATCTACTGTGAGTGTTCCCATGAGCCCCCCAGAGCTACCTCAGCTTGTACCCTGCTTCAAATAATACACAAACTACAGAGGTCTTAGTAGGACAATAGGTAATAATGAGGCCAGTGCCCTCTGCTGTATGTGAGCAGTAAAGTATAGCAGCACCTTCAGATGCACCCACAGATGAACCTTCTACCTGTAACATTATGGCTGTGCTCATGCCCCCCCCCCCCCAAGTTGGAAAGCCAGATGAAACTGTGCTGCTTCCCAGGCATAAAACAAGGTCTTCCATGTCCCCAACCCAGGGGGAAGTAGCTCCTGTACCTACCTCAAACAAATTTGACATCTTACAGCTGGAGAGTCAGGGTGGTGACTCTGATAATTCTTCGGTAGCTTCTTCATTACCAGAGGCCACAATGGATACGGAGGTTCAGGGGCATGTAAAAGGCCTTCAAAAAAGGAACGCTAAATTGAGAAAACAGAACTGTAGGAGGGGAAAGTATAAATGATTTTAGATAAATGATTATTCTCTTTTCATGCTACGCTCTTAATGTTAATAGCATTAAGAGGGACAGTAAAATGAAAATAGCCTTTTCTTTTTTGACTCATTTATCTATTGGCATCTTTTTTTGCAGGATGTCAAACTATGCTCCCTTAATGAAATACAGACTGCTTCTTGGGGATGGTATGCTGGGCCTTCTTTTTGGTCCATTGGACAGGAATCTTGTTCTGGAGTGGGAATCTTATTTAGACTACAAGAACTAAAAGTTTTAAAACTGTATGATTTAGCTCCAGGGAGGGTGCTGATTTTAGATGTCTTAATTCAGGGTGTCATGTTTAATTAATAAATCTATACGCACCTCAGACTAAAGCAGGAAGGTGCGATTTATTTAAACAGATTCAACCATTTTTTTTTTACGTCTCAGCACATCATCTTTTCAGGTGATTTTAACTGTCCATTAGTGACTAAATCTTCCAAGCAGTACTGTGATTCCAACTTTTTGGCCCAATTAATACAGAAAGCTCATTTAAGGGACTTTTTTTTTTTTTTCTCTCACACACGACACTGACTATACCCACTTTCCAGAAAGGATCTCTTACTTCTAGGATAGACTATATTCTGATCTCTACCCATTTACCTACTGTGTCTGCAGAGACTTTTCCAATGGAATTTTCGTATCATAGAGTAATGAGTAGAACTATGGGTTCTCCATTAAGAATTCAGAGAGGGCCAGGATTCTGGAAAATGAACTCCTCCATACTTTCAGATGTCTATATTCTAAGGGCACTTCAAGATTTTGTTAAAGCGAGGAAATCTGTTTTTATTGTTTTTGAGGACCCTAGTTTATGGTGAGAAGATACAAAAGCTGGCCTTCAGTATCTTTGTAAATGTCCGTGTAAACATGTCTCTAAGAGGAAATATTTTGCCTATATACAGGACAGGTTACAGTTACAACAATGGATGTCTATGTCAGCTGACACTGGACAGGATTTGAGTGACCAGATTAATGATTTAAAACAAAGGATGAAAACTTTTCATGCACAAAAGGCACAATCTTTACATCATTAACAACAGTTTTGCACTACAGGGAAGGCAGAGGTTGTCTGTCCTTTTGAGAGCTATAATTGTTTTAGGAAATCAAAGGACATGACTTCACTCAAGGGACGGTACTATCTATACACAAAAACCAGAACTCATGAGTATAATTAGTAAATTATATGATTATAAATACCACCACGATGTATACCTCTTTAGATACACAGATGGGCCCCTTGTATCTTATTTGGATACTCTGAGGATACCAGAAATAGACATTAATTTATTAGCAGAAATGGTTCAACCCATACAAGAGCGGGAATTATTAGAAGCCTTGAACACATCTAAAGGGGAGAAGCTCCAGGACCAGATGGGATATCAAATGAATTATTCAAAATTATAATTCCAGACATATTGGCTGAGTTGACTATAGTGTTTAATTTTATTTTAAGAACAAAAAACATTCCATTACGTATGAATATATGAATATGGGTATTTTGACATGTATCTTTAAAAAAGGAGATAAGACCCTGATAAAATACTGGAGGCCGCTCAGCCTACTTAACTCAGACTTTAAAATTCTGATAAAAATGCTGTCAAAAAGACTGACTGCTGCAGCTATGATCGTTATTTCACAGGCCCAGACATATTCTATCCCTGGTAGAAACATACAAGAACATTTATTGTTACTTACAGAAATAGTGGAATCAGGGAAATGGGGTAAATTAGATGGTTTCCTGGTCTCTTTAGGCCAGGAAAAAGCTTTCGACAGGGTGTGTCATATTTTGTTATGGGAAGTATTGAAAAAATATCACATTCCAGACCCTTTTATTGAATGGTTGCGGAGTATATACTATACTGCAACAGTTGTACCAGTAATGCAATGGTAGAAAGGACCTCTCATACAGCTCAAAAGGGGAGTAAGGCAGGGTTGCCCCCTCAGCCCGATTCTCTATGATTTCTTTACAGATACCTTATTGCAAAAAATCAATGATTCTATTCTGATATTGCCAGTTCAGATTAACTATATTGATCTTCCATATAAAATTATGTCTCATGCGGATGACATGAATGTGGTAGTAAAGGGTGTCAGTTCTCTTATTCATATAGTAGAACACTGTGCTACTTTTGGAACTCTATCCAGGGCCTCTTTAAATTTACATAAATGTGTGGGTCAAAGGTTAGACAATATATTAAATTGTTATAACACTGTGGCAGGCACTGAAATAAAACCGGATCCAATGTCTATATTGGGAACTTTATTTGGGCCAGGTGAGCTAGATGTTTTGAACTGGAGACATAAGTTAGACTTTGGCAAACAGAAGGTTATGTCTTGGAATAGATGGAAAATCAGTAAAAAGAAAAGGATTTATCTTCTAAAAACTTTTTTGGTCCTAATTTTCTTGTTCATTAGTTACATTTTCCCTCCACCGAAGGCAAGGGAAACAGAATTGTTGAGTATTTTCTTCCAAGCCTGTTGGGGTAGTCGTTTGAACCCAGTTAAGCAAAATGTTTTATATTTACCTTTGAAACAAGGTGGGTTAAATATGATCAATCCAATTTTGCTTTTTAATGTTTTTTTTCTTTATACTAATATAAAACCTCTATTGCGCCACCCAGAAACAGGATGGGAGTCTCTCCTGTTACAAAAATGTGGACATTGGATGGGTTTATGGGAATCGCAATCTCTCAGAATACTATGTAAATCTGCAGAGATTCCAGAATATCTTTGATGCACGTTTTTAAGGATCAAACAATGGCAGATCTCAGTTCAGCAGTTTTTTTTTCAATTACTGTACTTTTTGGTCCCCTGCCAACTGTCGGGATCTGCTCTGGTCACGGACCCCCTAGCCTCCACCTCTGGATATGCCCGCACTCACCCTGTCAACCCTAGCTTGCCCCTCAGAGAGCAGGGTCATGGCACCAACACCCATATCGAGCCGCGCTACAAATATCTGGTCAGGGAGCTGGCTCCTTGTGACTAATCGAGGCATCAGGGGCTGAACTTCATTTAGATGGCAGGCATAGGCTGATTTTTCTCCCTTTTTTTTGCGAACAGGGGCAGGGACGTGCAATGACGACTGGCGTCCGGCCCACACCTAATTTCAATTTGGCATCGATGCTTGTGATGCACCCAGCCTCCGCTAGGTGTCACGAATACTCAACCCCAGGAGAAGAGGCAGTCCTATGGATGCTTGATCCTTCTCCCGCGGCCGTTCCTCCGACAACCCGGGTCTGTTCCTGAACCCTGGTCGCCGGCGCTGCAAGCGGAAATCCAGCTGCTGTGCCAGCGGGCCGGCTTTCAGTTCAGCAGTTAAACAGTGTATCCAGAAAAGTGTATTTTTATTTAGTATCTACTATTTGTCAGGAAGAGGTTGTGTTTAGGAAGTGTCCAACATCACATATTGATCATTTAGTGAAGTTGTTAATTAACACTCGCATACCCATCCAGATGTGGGATTTACACTGGCTCGCTTGTCACGAGAAGATAAATGTAAAGGCAAATCATAAACATAAGAAAATTGATGACCGCTTATGTAGCAAACCTTTATGTATACTGAAAGCGGAAACTATTCATCGTTTATTATTTTCCTGTTTTTTTTATATCAGTTTTTTGGGATTTGTTGGCACTCAACTGGGGCTCACAGCTTTGGAGCTCCATAACCTAGGAGAACTTAACGTATGGGGTATTTTCCTCGTGTTGGTTAAAATGGCATATTAGTATGCTACACTTGTTTATGGTTATTTTTAAATGGAATATTTGGGTAATTCGTTGTGGATTTACAGTACAACAAAGGGAAGGCAGTCGTGTGGAACTTTACAGTGAAGTGATGCTAGATATAAATTGTTATATGAAAGAAAAACTACAATTGCCTGGACATGTTTTACTAGAACTATGGAAGGGGTTACCATGGACAACCGACAATGATGTCCCTATTACTTAAAGTTTATATGGTATTACTAAGGACTGTTTTATAACTAGGAACAATTTTACAGTATTTTTGTATTTTTTTTTGTTGTTGTTTTACTGCTTCTGTATATCTTCTAATTTGCCTTTACATTATGGATTGATTGTTTGTGTGAAGTAACACTGTTTATTTTCAGATTCTGTTTCCTTACTATTTTTCTTGTTTATTTTTTATGTGATGTACATAAGATTTTGTTTTGTGAGTGTTCCTGATATTTTCTTGCAATAAAAATGTCCCCTACTCTTTGAGAAGTGCCATTGGATCTTTAACATCCACCTGAACTACCACCAGAAAAGGCAGATGGGACCTCGGTTTAACGTCTCATCCAAAAGATGGCACCTCAGGGGTGCACCCCCATCCCCCATGCTGCACTACAGTGTCAGTTTTGGGATATTAAGCAAGTGCCTTGGTGTGGGATAGAACCCACAACCTTCTGATCTCCAGGCCTCAGAGGCGAGTGTGCTACCTGCTGAGCCACTGACACTGCTTTACCAATTATTTTACCAGGTGAGACACACTAAGCTGAAAGCTTGTTTGCAGGTGCAACCTGGGAGCACGAGGAAGTTAAGTGACTTGCTCAGGGTCACACAGTATGCAAGTGGGGGCTGTGGGATTCAAACCCAGGTCTCCAGATTTGCAGCTCAGAGCCTTAAACCACTGTGCCATACTGCCTCTGCTTTAGGTTTAGGTTGGTTAGTCAGTTGGAAAGCTGCAGCTTAACAGGCACATTTTTAATTTAGAGGTGCTCCCTGAAACCAGATAGCCCCAATCTGCTATGCAGAATTGCAGCCCCAACTGAAAAATCCTGAAAATCTTGAGTGAAGGTAGACAAGCTGCTTCACCTGTGAATGGCACAGCTTAACTGGGGAGTTACTGCTGCTTGGAATCGGCATACGACTAGCATTCTAAAGCTTGGGCTGCGCCATTCCCCTGGTAGGGGTGTACTATACCCAGTTGTAATGGCTTCCCATTGACAATGTGGAACACTACAGAAAAGAGCTATATATAAAACATTAAGAAGGTAATAAAGGACTTGAAACACTTCAGTACATGATAAACACTTTTTTTTTTTGTTCGGATGGATGAAGAGGATGCTGGTTGACCACTGGTGGGCCCCATGCAGGCCGTGGGTTGCCCACCACTAATGTAGCAGATCCAAGATGGATCACTTGTCCCTTGCCTCGCACACATCCTTTATCATGAATACGTTTTCGGGTCCAGACCCTTAGTCATGCACCTGTCTCCCTCTTGGAATGCCATATTTTGTCTTATAGAAAGACATTTTCCTTGGTAAGAGGTGGAGAGTGTCAGTGGCGAGGTTCTCTGAAATGTCCCCAGGTGCATCCAGACAGTAAATAGTAAAGCCCAGTGGTGGTTCCAATGTGGCAGTCCCTAGCTCACCATGCCCGGGTTCACACCCTGTCTGGTGACTGTACAGGGCCCACCTGGTTGAGGGGTTGGGCTTGTTCATTTTTCTGTAGTAGGGGGGTTTGTCCCAGACAGAGTAAGAAATACAATGGTACCTCCATTCCACCCACTGAGAATAAGTGGCCAGATGTTTTGTGCAGTACCACCACTTGGGTTGCAGTACTTACCCACCTCCCTACACAGGATGGTACCACCTTCTGGGGGCAAATGAGACAGTTGTTACCTTCACCAGTAAGCAGTGTAGATGGGTTATGTGAAATGGGTGTACATACAAAAGCAAATAATGTCTTTAATATGCAACACAGGCCTTGAAGCTAGAATGAAAGAGGATGTTAGCCAGCTACAAGTAACTTTAAACACGTCTAGCTGATACCTACGTTTTTTGGGAGCAACAGTACTGTGGGCCATTAGCATCCTCTCACATCCCACAATAAACTGTAGGCACCCACCAATCAAGGGGCATGTTAGGAAAACTTAGACTACACAAGGTGCTGTATACTTCTAAGCTTAGCTGGTAACAGTACTTGAACTATACTTGCAAGTATGAAATGGTAGTTGGTAACTCTGGCTCTGGGTACCCAAGAGTTGCATAAAATCCCTGTGCAGACCTAGTACAGTGCCTTCAGAAAGTATTCACCCCCCCTTGGATTTTGTCACATTTTGTTGTGTTACTACCAGGATTTTTAACGCATTGCAATGTAATTTTTTTGCCCCCTTGATTCACACAGCATACTCAACAATTTAAAGGGGCAAAAATATTTTTATTGTGTAACAAAAATTTATGAAACATTAAAAACTGAAATATCTTGTTTACTTAAGTATTCACCCACCTGAGTCAATACTTTGTAGAAGCGCCTTTGGCAGCAATTACAGCTTTGAGTCTTCTTGGGTATGTCTATCAGCTTTGCTCATCTGGATTTTGGGATTGTTGCCCTTTCTTCCTTGCAGATTTGCTCAAGCTCTGTCAAGTTGGATGGGGAGCGTCGGTGAACCGCAATCTTTAAGTCTTTCTACAGATTCCCAATGGGATTCAAGTCTGGGCTTTGGCTGGGCCACTCAAGGACCTTCACCTTCCTGTTCTGAAGCCACTCCAGTGTTGCTTTGGCTGTATACTTGGGGTCGTTGTCCTGTTGGAACGTAAATCTTCGCCCCAGTCCAAGGTCTATTGCAGACTGATGCAGATTCTCCTCAAGGATGTGCCTCTATTTGGCTCCATTCATTGTTCCCTCTATCCTGACAAGTGCCCCAGCCCCTGCCGCTGAAAAGCATCCCCATAACATGATGCTGCCACCACCATGCTTCATGGTAGGGATGGTTTTACACGGGTGATGAGCTGTGTTCAGTTTGCGCCAGGCATAGTGCTTTGCATTCAGGCCAAAGAGTTCAATTTTTGTTTCATCAGACCAGAGAATCTTTTGCCACATGGTCTCGGAGTCTGCCACGTGCCCTCTTGCAAACTCCAGGCATGCTATTATGTGGCCTTTTCTCAGGAGTGGCTTCCGTCTAGCCACTCTCCCATAGAGGCTACATCTGTGAAGTGCTGCAGAGAGTGTTGTCCTCTGGACAGGTTCTCCCATCTCAGCCATGGAACTCTGTAGTTCTGTCAGGGTGGTCATTGGGTTCTTGGTCACTTCCCTGACCAAGGTCCATCTTGCCCGGTTGCTCAGTTTGGGAGGAGGGCCTGCTCTAGGAAGAGTCTGGGTGGTTCCGTAATCTTTCCATTTCCTAATGATGGACTTGACTGTGCTCCTGGGAACTTTCAACACCCTAGAAATGTTTTTATACCCCTCCCCAGATCTATGCCTCCTCACAATTCTATCATGGAGTTCTACGGACAGCTCCTTGGTCTTCATGGTAGAGTTTCTGCTCTGACATGCACTGTCAACAGTGGGACCTTATATAGACAGGTGTATTTCCTCTGAAATCATGTCAACCATTTGAACTGACCACAGGTGGACTCCATTCAAGTTTTAGAGCGATCTCACAAGGAAATTAGATGCACCTGAGCTCAATTTGGAGTGTCATAGCAAAGGGGGCGAATACTTATCAAATCAAGACATTTCAGGTTTTTATTTTAAATTACATGTACAAAGAATTCCAGAAGTTTCATTCCACTTTGACATTATAGAGTAATTTGTATAGATACATGACAAAAAATCCCATATAAATGTATTTTAATTTGAGTTTGCAACATCACAAAATGTGACAAAATCCAAGGGGGATTAATACTTTCTGAAGGCACTGTAGTTACGTTGCCTGGCTTCTTTCAGTGGTGCACTTGCTGACAGTTAGCAAGCTTGCATATTAACTGCCCAACAGGTCATGATGTACTTACACAATTAATACGAAACCTGAGATCCCAAAGGGGAAAATATTTGAAAACCAACTTTGTAATCCAAATTGAGGTAACTGTAATCCAAACAGGAAGCACAAATGATCCCAGCCAGCAGTGCCAGTACTCATGTGACCAAAGGATGCAGCAGCTCACTCGAGCCGGGAACCAGGACACAGCAACATGTTGGGCAGCATTCAGGATCGGCCCCAATGGCCAGATGGTGAAGCAGTTCTGACTCAGTTTTCAGGCAGTTTGCAGTAGCACAGTCTTTGTGGCTCAGTTGTCACATGATCACAGGAGCACAAAACAGCAACTTTGTGGTTCCCAGGGAGTCTAGATCCAGGGAGGCCCCCCCCCCCCCAACAGTCAGACTTCCCTCTGGATCAGGAGTACCCAAGTACTTTGGGCATGTACCCCATGTCTCCAATTCCCCGGTTCACTCCCCTTGGTTAGGACTAGGAGTCCCCCTACTTGGCTTTGCAATAGCCTCATTTGTATACAAGTCTCTGTCTCTATCACAACTCAGCAGCTTTTCAGCTTTTCTAGGAGTGGGTCTCTCACCCAGATTTCTCAAAGAGCAGCTTCAGTCTGCAATAATGCCTCACAGGCACAGACTCTCAGAAGTTTCATTCAACAGGTGCTCTTTGAGCACGGTCTCACAGCAGTTCACTTCAGTAGGTGCCCTTCAGGGATGGTGTCTCAGTAGTTCACTTCAGCAGGTGCCCTTCTGGTACAATCCCTCAGCAGTTCAGTTCAGCAGGTGCCCTTCTGACATGTTCTCTCAGCACGTCACATCAGTAGGTGCCTTTCTGGCACAATCTCTCAGCAGTTCACTTCAGCAGCTGCCCTTCTGGCACAATCTCTCAGCAGTTCAATTCAGCAGCTGCCCTTCTGGCACAATCTCTCAGCAGTTCGCATCAGCTAATGCCCCTTCTGGCACAGTCTCACAGCAATTTACTTCAGCAGCAGCAGGTGCCCTTCAGGCACAATCTCTCAGCAGTTAATTTCAGCAGCTGCCCTTCTGGCACAATCTCTCAGCAGTTCACTTCAGCAGCAGCAACAGGTGCCCTTCAGGCACAATCTCTCAGCAGTTCACTTCAGCACGTGCCCTCCTGGCACAATAGCTCAGCAGTTCACTTCTGTAAATGCCCCTTCTGGCATGGTCTCACAACAGTTCACTTCAGAAGGTGCCCTTCTGGCTCAGTCTCTCAGCAACTCAGTTTAGCAGGTGCCCTCCTGGCACAGTCTCTCAGCAGTTTGCCTCAGCAGGTGCCCTCCTGGCACAATATCAGCAGTTCACTTCAGCAGGTGTCTTCCTGACAGTCTCTCAGCCCTTTACCTGATGAAGTAAAGTCTTCTTTATCAGTCACCTCTTTCTCCACTGCTACTTCTATTCATTAAAAAAAAAAAAAAAAAAATTACCTTTGCTCTTGTATAAAATGATGTGTTAATTGTTTATTGTATTTCATGGTCGATTAATGTATTCTATGTTGTTAGTTTGTCTGTTCAACCTACTGACTTCAGGTCGTGCCTGAAAATGGGATCCTGTGTCTCAGTGAACCTACCTGCAATTACAAATAAATGAAATGAAAGTTAACTTCAGCAGGTACCCTTCAGGCACAGTCTCTCTGCAGTTTGCTTCAGCAGGTGCCCTCCTGGTACAGTCTCTCAGCATTTCACTTCAGCAGGTGCCCTCCTGGCACAGTCTGTTGGCATTTCACTTCAGCAGGTACTCTTCAGGCACAGTCTCTCTGCAGTTTGCTTCAGCAGGTGCCCTCCTGGCACAGTCTCTCAGCATTTCACTTCAGCAGGTGCCCTCCTGGCACAGTCTCTTGGCATTTCACTTCAGCAGGTGCCCTCCTGGCACAGTCTCTCAGCATTTCACTTCAGCAGGTGCCCTCCTGGCACAGTCTCTCAGCAGCTCACTTCAGCGGGTGCCACTTCTTGCACAGTCTCTCAGCAGCTCACTTCAGCAGGTGCCACTTCTTGCACAGTCTCAGCAATTCACTTCAGCAGATGCCACTTCTGGCACAGTCTCTCTCAGCAGCTCTCTTCAGCAGGTGCCACTTCTGACACAGTCTCTCAGCAGCTCACTTCAGCAGGTGCCACTTCTTGCACATTCTCAGCAATTCATTTCAGCAGATGCTTCTTCTGGCTCAGTTCCTCAGCCAAAATGAGCCCAGGAGAAAGCTCACAATTAAGAAGGATGAGCCCAGGGAAGGACTTGCAGGATCAGGCCTGCCTAGGCCTTCGGTTCTCTCACAATAGCAGCAAATCTGCCCTGCTTCGATATCTCTTCCAGACTATCTCGAGCTCCTCACAAGTCAAGACATTTCTTTCTGACATTCATTGTCTGATTCACTGAACAGGCTGTCCGTCAACCCTTTTACCCTGTCCTGCACACTCTTTGACTCCCCTGAGCCAGTTATAACTTAATGAGCCTTATTATGTCACCTTTTCCATGCAGTCCCTCTGGTGCTGCTCATGGGAAGGACACTGTGTTCACTGCGGCAAACAACCTACATTCTGTGGCAGGACCTCATGCTGCTGCGGTCAGACTATGAGCAATTCTGCGGTGATTCAGCAGCAAGTTTGTGATAGGTTTTACATTCTCTGGCAACTCAAATGAGTGCAAAATAAAATCTAGTTACCCAGAAAGAATGCTAAAAAAAAAAAAAAAAGGCAGCCTGGGGCAGTTTGGAAGATGCACACGTAAGGCAATGCAGAGCAATTCTGGCATCATGATTTGGATTGGATGTAGTACATGGAGGGATTAAAGGGTTACTTATGTATTTATTTTTACTGCAGTCTGTTTTATTGTCCCATGGCTCCCTTCCGCCCGCCTGCCCAGTGCTGGTTTACCACAGCTATACTCTGAGAATTTCTTTCCCCGCCTACCTAGTTGCTTAAAGGCTAGTATTGCCTGGTTGCTAAACAATGCTGCTCCAGTCGCTCCCTCCCACCCGCTTGCTTGAAGCCTGGTGGTGATGGTTTGTGCAGTAATGCTGTTCTAGCTGCTTCCTCCTGCTGCGCAGTTCAACACCAGTGGTGGTGTTTGTATCAATGCCACTTGGCTGCCATATCTTCTTCTCTCCCACTCTCTAAGGATTTACTGTGAGGCTAGAGAGTAGCTGGACCATTTTACATTAGACAAAGGTCCAGAAAGCCCCCGTTTTTGTCTGCAATAATTACTAATACTTCTTCATTTCACAGTTCTGCAATTGACAAATAGTACCACCAATCTTACCTTGAGGGGGCTCTTGCAGCTGGCAGTAACCATAAGGACTGAGCCACCAGGTGCTAGGACCACACGGAAAACTTCTAGCTAGCAGTATTCAGTAGGGACCAGCCCCAACAGCATGCCCCCAGCCCATCCCAAGTTCTTTTCCTGACATTGACTCGTGCTGATCAGACCTTCACGGACTCCTGCTTCTAGTTGATCATCATTTTCATTGCATTTCAGCCGCGATTTGTCATTTTCATAGATACATAGTGTGAGAGAGCACTAGTACCCTTCCATAACTCTGCTCACTTTGTATGTGTGAAGTCTACTGCAGTAGCATATGTGTCTGACCATGCTATTTTTTTTCTTTCTGGTCTATCCCTCGTTCCTTATTCCAGACTGGCCACCTGGAATGGGACATCTCCTTTCTTGCTAAATCCTTCACTGTCTTTCTGCAGGTGTGGAATTGTGGTGCTCGCCCCCCCCCCCCACAAAAGCAACAAACCATAAATAATGCTGGTGCAGCAGTCTGCAGCCTAAAACATTTATTTATTGAGGCACAGGAATGTCTGCTGCTATTTTGCTTTTGTTTTTCCAGTTTGTTTATATTTTTGTTTCTATGAAGAAGAAGAAGGTATAAGATGTAGTGCACTAACAGTTTGTACCAGACTAGGTTGGTTGTCCAATCCAAAAGGTTTTGCTGCTAAGTCCAGTGCTTTTCATAGCAATGCTACTAAACAAACAAATGCAACATTAAGTATTTTCTTTAATATATTGTGACTGAGGCTGAGTGAAGTGAGCCATGTAACTACTGCTGTGTGTGCTACTTGCTAGCCTTGCCCTGCCCTCTTTACTAGTTCAAGTTAGAAATTCAGACAATTGTAAACAGAAGTTCAAACATGTTGAAAATGTGTAAGTCACCTGCCTTAGTAACAAGTGTTTGGTCTCATTTCTAAGACATGAAATAAGCAGTTCTTACCCAAATAATGAGAAATCCAAGCCTGGTAACAGAGGTGGGTCTGTTTGGGACCTGTTCAGATCCCTGCTATGTTCTGCTAGGAGCCAGCCATCCCTCTCCACTCCATTTTTATGCTGTGTGTAAGTGTAGGAAGGGTGGAGTCTGATGTGGTCACCTGATGGGTTCCTAGTATAAAGGGAACTCATCCTGTGGAACAGTCAGATTTTGTTGGAGGATCAGTAGGTGCTGGTCCAAAGTGTTAGTCTGCAACTCTTCAGACTAAGATTCTTTTGAATCCAGGACAGCTCATTGCTGGAATAGTCCTTGGAAGACTGGAGTTTGTTTTGTTTTTGTATCTTTTGTATTTCTTTTCCGTTGCCAGTTACTTAAGTTTTATTTGGTTATTTACTTGTCTTTACTTAAAAGATTTGGCTTGGTAACATTAGCCTTGCCACCTTACTGTGGTCTCAGTGTCCATCATTGCACCCACACCCTTTGACATTGGTGTCAGAAGTGGGATGCTCTGGTGTTACTGGCACCTTCCAGTCAGTGGACACTGAATGCAGGTGGAGACAACGGAGCAGACCCTCAGTAAGCCCAGCAGAGTTCTCACACAGACTATGGCTGCCAAGTATGGAGAGATCTCTTTGCCTGGTCTGGGACCAGATGTTCGACAGAAAACAGCCAAAAAAGAAGGATAGTTCCCTGACACCATTTATGCAGTTGGTAGGGGTACCAGTGAAAGGAAATGAACCATCCTATGTCATGAAAGATGACTTGTTGTATAGAAGATGCATACACCCCAACACGGGTGAGCAAATAGACCAATTAGTAGTGCCCAGTAAGTACAGAGAGAAACTACTGCATCTGGCACATGAAATCCCGTTAGCGGGTCATTTGGGTAGGGACCGCACCTTGCAGAGGCTACTATTAAGATTCTATTGGACAGGTATACACGCTCAGGTAGCTGACTACTGTCGGAGTTGCCCAGATTGTCAGAAAGTGGCTCCTGTGACACGAAAAGATATGGTCCCCCTCCAGCCATTGCCCCTTATTACCACCCCTTTTAGCCGCATCGCCATGGATGTGGTAGGACCTTTACCAAAAAGCTCAAAAGGAAACAGGTTCATTTTGGTAATATGTGATTATTGCACAAAATATCCTGAGGCTATCCCCCTCCGAACTGTGACAGCAGAGAAAGTTGCAGATGAGTTAATCAAGCTGTTCAGTGGGTCGGGATACCCAGGGAAATACTGACAGACAGAGGGAGCAACTTCTGTTCTAGGATGTTAGCCGGCTGTATGAGACATTAGGAGTGGAGGCCATACATACCACACCTATCATCCTCAGACAGATGGTCTGGTTGGCGATTCAACCAGACCCTGAAAGAATGCTGAAGAAATATGTAGAGGATGAAGGAAAAGGTGGGATGTATACCTACCTCCTTTTATTTGCATACAGGAGGTACCACAAGCCTCCACAGGATTTGCCCCTTGAATTATTATATGGAAGAAATCCAAGGGGTCCCTGGATATTGTAAGGGAACAATGGGAGGAGAGAACAAAGAGAACCCAAGTACCACCCTTGATTACCTGATAGCTGCGTACAAAGTTGCTGAAGTTTACCCAGATGGCACATCACCATAATTTGCACCAACAAAGTGTACAGAAGGGATATTATGACCAAGGAGTAGGTACCAAATCATTCCAAGAGGGATAAGGTTCTATTGTTACTTCCTTCTACTACGGAGAAGCTTATGATGAAGTGGCAAGGTCCCTATACCATCTTGAGGCAAACAGGTCCTGTTACCTATGAGGTTGACTTACCTGATAGAAAACAAAGGAAAGGTATATATCATATAAACCTTCTAAAAAAATGGGTGGAAAGACCAAACCCCGGGTATTTTATTTGCCCTGAGACTCACACCAGTGAAATGGAGGTAGCCTATGACAGGCTAGAAAGCAAAGGAGAAGTGAGTGATCTAACCATTAACGCCACTCTGACTGAACAACAGAGATCAGAGCTAGACCTCCTTCTTGCTAAGTATTCACAGTCCTTACCTCTAGGCCTGGGTTAATACATAGCATTAGGCACCATATAGAGGTCACTGCCAATAGCCCTATCAGGCAGAAACCTTATACGCCTACCAGAGAAAGTGAGAGGAGGTAATAAAGGAAGTAAGAAAAATGCAAGAGCTTGGGGTGATCGAACCCTCTGGTAGTGAGTGGGCATTTCCAATTGTAGTGGTGGAGAAAAAGGAAGGCGGCATACGCCTCTGTCTTGATTTTAGACGCCTAAATGCTATCTCCAAATTTGATGCCTACCCCATGCCTAGGATCGATGACATAATGGACAGACTGGGCAACGCAAGATACATCACCACATTCGATCTTACGAAGGGGTATTGGCAGATCCCTTTGGATGAGGCCTCTAAAGAGAAGACAGCATTCAGCACTCCCATAGGGCTGTATCATTTTGTTACCATGCCCTTCGGGCTACATGGTGCCCCAGCCACATTTCAGCGCCTAATGGATCAGACTTTACATCAGCATGAATCCTATTGCGCTGCTTATTTAGATGATGTGGTGGTGTACAGTCCTACATGGGAGGCCCATTTACAACATCTCACTGCTGTTCTAGACTCTCTGACAAAAGTGGGTTTGACAATCAATCCATCCAAATGCAGTATAGCGATGCAGGAAACCAAATATCTTGGCTTCATTATAGGTAATGGGCAAGTCAAACCAGAAATCGAAAAGGTTGATGCAGTGGCACAATGCCCTAGACCCTGACAAAGAAACATGTTAGGTCATTTCTGGGGTTGGTGGGGTATTACCGTAAGTTTGTCCAACTTGCCACAATAGCCACCCTCTAACCAATCTTACAAAGAAACACTGTCCCACTAATGTAAAATGGACCCCTGACTGTGAGAAGGCCTTCTGTACCATAAAGGCATACTTGTGTGCAGCCCCGTACTGAGAAGTCCTGATTTTACTCAGCCTTTTATGGTACAGACAGATGCTTCAGACTCGGGTATAGGAGCTTTGTCCCAGATGGTAAATGGAGAAGAACATCCCATCATCTATTAGCCGAAAACTGCATGAAAGAGAAACACGCTATTCGCTATAGAAAAAGAATGCCTTGCCATCAAGTGGGCCATCAAGCCCTTAAATTTTATTTATGGGGAGCGAGTTTGAAGTATTAACAGACCACAACCCACTCTGCTGGCTCCATGTAATGAAAGATAAGAACCCCAGAATAATGCGGTGGTATTTGGCCTTACAGCCTTATAAATTCACTGTACACCACCGACCTGGTACTGCTAATAAGAATGCAGATTTCATGTCCCGTTATGGGGCAGATCAATGTGCACAGTCAGACCTCGGTGAAAATGCAAGTGAAGTGAAAGGTTCGTTATAGCCTTCATTTGTTGTTTATTTTGTTTCAAAGGGTCCCCGAGGTGGAGCTTTGGGAGTGGGTGGGCTAAGCTCCATCTCTCCTCCTTGGAGAGAGAGATCTGGCATTGTGCATAACTTTACCAAAACTGGAAACTATAAAGGATTAGTACACTAAGGGTATAGTTTCCTCTTAAGTGGGGAGGAGTGTGAGAGAGCACTAGTACCCTTCCATAACTCTGCTCACTTTGTATGTGTGAAGTCTACTGCAGTAGCATATGTGTCTGACCATGCTATTCTTTTTCTTTCTGGTCTATCCCTCGTTCCTTATTCCAGACTGGCCACCTGGAATGGGACATCTCCTTTCTTGCTAAATCCTTCACTGTCTTTCTGCAGGTGTGGAATTGTGGTGCTCGCCCCCCCACAAAAGCAACAAACCATAAATAATGCTGGTGCAGCAGTCTGCAGCCTTAAAACATTTATTTATTGAGGCACAGGAATGTCTGCTGCTATTTTGCTTTTGTTTTTCCAGTTTGTTTATATTTTTTGTTTCTATGAAGAAGAAGAAAGGTATAAGATGTAGTGCACTAACAGTTTAGTACCAGACTAGGTTGGTTGTCCAATCCAAAAAGGTTTTGCTGCTAAGTCCAGTGCTTTTCATAGCAATGCTACTAAACAAACAAATGCAACATTAAGTATTTTCTTTAATATATTGTGACTGAGGCTGAGTGAAGTGAGCCATGTAACTACTGCTGTGTGTGCTACTTGCTAGCCTTGCCCTGCCCTCTTTACTAGTTCAAGTTAGAAATTCAGACAATTGTAAACAGAAGTTCAAACATGTTGAAAATGTGTAAGTCACCTGCCTTAGTAACAAGTGTTTGGTCTCATTTCTAAGACATGAAGTAAGCAGTTCTTACCAAATAATGAGAAATCCAAGCCTGGTAACAGAGGTGGGTCTGTTTGGGACCTGTTCAGATCCCTGCTATGTTCTGCTAAGAGCCAGCCATCCCTCTCCACTCCATTTTTATGCTGTGTGTAAGTGTAGGAAGGGTGGAGTCTGATGTGGTCACCTGATGGGTTCCCTAGTATAAAGGGAACTCATCCTGTGGAACAGTCAGATTTTGTTGGAGGATCAGTAGGTGCTGGTCCAAAGTGTTAGTCTGCAACCTTCAGACTAAGATTCTTTTGAATCCAGGACAGCTCATTGCTGGAATAGTCCTTGGAAGACTGGAGTTTTGTTTTGTTTTTTTGTATCTTTTGTATTTCTTTTCACGTTGCCAGTTCGCAAGTTTTATTTGGTTATTTACTTGTCTTTACTTAATAAAAGATTTGGCTTGGTAACATTAGCCTTGCCACCTTACTGTGGTCTCAGTGTCCATCATTGCACCCACACCCTTTGACACATAGACAGTGTCGGCAGATAAGGGCCTATGGCCCACCCAGTCTGCCCATTTAAGTTTGTAAGTTCAGTTTATGTTTTCCAGGAAGTCTGTTGCCCCTTACCCCTGACCTCCAGAATTCCTTTATGTCTATCCCATGCATTCTTAAATCCCGTGATTGTTTCAGCCCCCACCACTTCCTCTGGCAGGGTGTTCCACTTGTCCACCACCCGTTCTGTGAAGAAATTCTTTCTCACGTTTGCTCTGAATCGTCCTCCCTCCAACTTCATCCCATGCCCTCTAGTCCTGGAACATCTTTTTTTTTTTTTTTCAGTTAACCTCTTTCTTTTTCTTCAAGTTCCTTTATGTCTTTATCTCCAGTGACATCTTCTGACTGGCGAACGAAGTGTGCCTGCGGCAAGCAGATGCCTGCTCTGCCAAGGCCCTTACCATGACACTGAGACCTGCCAGGAGTTTAACCAGGCCACATAGAGATGCTGCTTGAAGACCCTTCAGGTTTTCCTTATGCAGCAGAAGTCAGCGACGATGGAGAAGGAGCTCCAGGGCAAAAGCTCTTCTTCCTCCCTGGCCTCCAGGGCTTCAGCTTCTGTCCACAAAGAGAAGAAGTCAAGCAGGAAGCACAAGCACCGTGACATGGACAGGGACTGGCCCCGGTCGACTTCCCGTTCCAGGTCATTGCACAAGTAAGCGACTGCTTCTGGAGCTTCCTCCTACAGTAGGTTGGCCCCCCTTTCACCAGCAGACCTCACTCCTTCCAGGCTGCCTGTTTTTTGACCTCCCGCCCTCATCACCATTTTGGGTGAAGGCTCTTCCGGGTTCTGGACGTCATCCCCAGCCCGAAAGCTCCTGAAGCTCAGACCCCTTTTCCTAGTGGGTTCACAGCCAGGAGGCTTGACCTGCTCTTTGGACAGTGGGTCTTGGCCCACCACTCCTCAGGTTTTGGTGTTGACTACGTCACTCCTGTGTTCAGGGACCGATGTCTCTAAGTGACACCCGGAGCATGCACTTGCCTCTCCCTCACCGACAATGCCACTGTCTCTGACAGGAGCTTCCTCCCCTATGCAGATTACACTTGCACTGGCTGCTTCGCCTGACTGGTGTCGGCCCCCTTCTACTCAGTCGTCACCTGCCACACCGGCATCGATCACGGTGATGTCTTTACTGTCATCAGCTAAGCCCCAGCCTGTACCAGTCGCTCCTTCGGGACAGCCACAACCAACGCCGGGCCCTTCGAGACCGACGCCAGCTTGCCCTTTACCACAAGAGTTGTCATCTGATCACTCTATTCCCCAGGGACCGATGCCAGAGCCTGTGAAGCCTCAGGGACCGTCGCCGGGGGGATCCCATACCTACCCACCCAGCACCGCCTCCTCAACTGCTACCTTTGGATTATCCCACCTTATTCATGGCTTGTGGTTGTTCATGCAGAACAAGGAACCCGGAAGAGGCTTCCTACCCCACCTTTGCGGAAACCTTCCCCCCCCCCCCCGAGTTCTCCCTTCCACTCCCAGGTCTCTCCATGACAAGGAGGATCAGCGCAAGAAGGATCGCTGTCCACGAATGCCAGTCCAGGACTCTGAACCATCCTGGGGGGATTCCTCCTCCTCCTCCTCCTCGGATTCCAGGTTATCCTCCGAACTGAAGGAACCCAGGGATACCCCCCAGGGTCCCTATCTGATGATCCAACTTTTCTGGACATTATGAGGCACATTCAGTCCCTCATGTGCTTGGACTCTGAGGAACTGAACCCAGAATGCTGATGCCTGGCAACCTGCCTCTGTAAGGAGGACACTCTGCCTACAGTTATTCCTCCCATTATTGACTCAACAGGGCACCTGGAATAACCCACTTTCCAGCCCAGCCCTACTTAAGAAGGCAAACTGGCTTTACCATGCCTCCAGGGACAAGCCTTTTTATGGGGAGCATCCAGTAGCTGACTCAGTGGTCATGAATGCTTCTCACGACTGTACTAAAAGGCCCAGGCACCTCAGCACACACCCTCCAGATAAGGAGTCTAGACAGGTGGACTACTTGGGTAAGAAGGTCTACCCTTCAGCCACTTTTGCCGTTCAGTCCTTGAACTTCCTAGCTCACATGGTCCAGTACCAGAATGCCGTGTGGGACAAAGCTCTGTAATTGGTGCAAACCCTCCCATAGGACCCTACTAAGTCTCAGTTGACCCAACTTCTGAAGTCAGGATCAGACATCAAAAATCATGTCCTAAGGGCGTCCAACCATACTGCGGACGTGGCCAGACGGGCAGCAGCCACTGGCATCTGTATTCAGCACCATTCGTGGCTCAGGGTTTCCAGCTTTGCCCCTCATGTGCAGGCCAAAATTTTTGACGTTTCCTTTATTGGGTCGGTTCTCTTTAGCTTGGATGTTCAGAACATTATCTCCCGCCTGCAGGAATCTGGCCAGACCCCAAGATTGGTACATTCTCTGTACTTTTTCCAGCCAAAACCCCAACAGGATCAGCCATTTCAGAGGAACCAACAACTGCAGTCCCTGGGACAGCAGCCCAGAGTCCCCTTCAAGAGAAAGGCCCCCATCCCAGGTGACAGGAGCCTTAGCCCCTAGAGACTCTATGGCCTCCCCTGCCACACTGCCCATCCCAGGTCCTTCAGCATGACTCTTTGACCTACCCCCCTCCACAGCAGAAGCTTTGGAGGAGGAGGTGGCTGGGGGGGGGTCGTTTCTCCCTTTACCTGGCTGGGTGGTGCAGAATCACCTCTGATCTGTGGGTGCTTCAACTAGTAGAAAGGGGACATACTCTCGAATTTCAAGAGGTACCACCAGACAACCCTCCCTTGCACTTCCACTATCCTCCAGATCATATTGCCCTTATCCAGGAGGAGATCCAGGCACTTCTGAGCAAAAAGGCCATATAACCTTTTCCATTAAATCAAAGGGGAAAGAGTTTCTATTCCCATTTCTTCCTGGTCCCAAAGAAGACCGGCGACCTGAGACCAATTCTGGATCTCAATCACCTGAATCTGTTTATAGAATACAAACACTTCAGGATGGCTATCCTTTAGAGTCTTCTCCACCTTTGTCATCCAGGAGATTGGCTCTGCTGCCTGGACATACAATATGCCTACCTCCACATCCAGATTTTCTGGTCCCACAGGAGGTTCCTACGCTGTTGCTTCTAGGAGAACCACTGTCAGTTCAGGACCTTAGCTTTCAGGCCTTTCCTCAGCACCTCTAGTTTACACCAAGTGCCTGGCAGTGGTGGCTGTGGCCCTCAGGAGATAGGGTCTTTATGTCTTCCCCAACCTCAACAATTAGCTCCCCACAGCCCCCTCCAGAGACCAGCTGCTCTGGACAATGGAAATTATCTTCAGTTTGTTTCTGACGCTGGGCATCACCCTGAACCTCCCCAAATCCTACCTCTGGCCAAACCAAAGACTGTAGGTCATCAGAGCAGTCTTGGATTCTGCTCAGGGCAAGGCCTTCCTGCCTCCAGACAGAGCAGTCCACCTGAGAGCACAGGCCCAAATGGTATCTTCATCGTACCAAGTCCTGGCCAGGTCATTCCTCAGGCTCTTGGGGCACATGGCGGCAGCCCTAATCACTGTTTCGGGTTGCTTGCCTGCACATGAGGGCTCCTCAGTGGACCCTGCGGGTTCTATGGGATCAGCATATGGACAATTTGGAATAAGGGATCCTAGTATCTAATCTTATGTGGCAAACTCTGTCTTGGTGGATGAACCCTTCACTAGGTGGGCCAAGCAGTCCTTATCTGCCGTCAAATTCTATGTTTCTGTGTTTCCTCAGAGGGGGTTCCCTTCTGTGTGGAATCTCCAAGTTGTATTCTCATGACAGACATGTCCTGTCTGGGCTGGGGTGCCCACCTGGCAGACCGTCAGACCCATGGGACCTGGTCTCAGCAGGAGCAGCATCTCCACATCAATGTGCTTGAGATGAGAGCAATCCTTCTTGCTTTTCAGGCTCATCTTTCCCTGGTATCTCTCCTGATTCAGACAGACAACATGTTGGTACTCTATTACCTCAACAAGCGGAGGGGGGGGGACTCACTCATACCCGCTGTTCAGGGAGGCCATGAGAGTTTGGCATTGGGCCATAGAACATGAACTGGTTCTAATGGCAGTTCATGTTCTAGGCATTCAGAACGTCCTAGCTGACAGCCTAAGCCAGTCCAGGTTGAAAATACACGAGTGGGAGCTCCTATCCTTCATGGTCGAGGATCTCTTCGACGGGTGGGGTCATCCCAAGTTGGACCTCTTTGCGTCCCCACTCAGTGCAAAAGTGCCCAGTTTCTGCTTGCTAGATCCAGAGCCTGGTGTCTTTTGGTGAGCTGTGTTGTCCCTCTCTTGGACGGGGGTGGTTTCTGTATGCCTTTCCTCCCTTTCAGCTCCTGCAAAGAGTTCTTCTCAAGCTGCAATCAGAGAGGGCAGAGATGATTTTGATAGTTACCTACTGGCCATGCCAGATATGGTTCCCATGTTGCAACAACTAGCAGTGGAACCTCCACTTCCCCTGCCACTTTGCTCTGACCTGCTCTCCCAGGAGCAGGATGCGCTGATTGACCTGGGCCTCAAGTCCCTTCTTCTCCATTTGTGTTTCCTTCAGGCTTAGCCATCTCACGTTTGGGGTTTCCTCTAGGGTGGTGGATGTTCTAGTTGCTGCTAGGAAGCCTTCCACCAGAACCACTTATGCTATGAAGTGGAAGAAATTCTCCATCTGGGCTTCCACCCGGCATTTGGATCCCTTCTCCTGTCCAGTGAATCTCATCCTGGAGCACCTCCTTTCCCTTTCAGACTCGGGCCTGGGTTACTCCTCTATCAAGGTGCACCTTTCCGCCATCTCTATGTACCATGCACCCATTGATGGCAAACATACATTGCCCAACTGGACCTGTCCCACACCTTCTTGCAGGGCATTCTTCATTTGAAACCTCCCATTAGGGACCCAGTCCTGCCATGGGATCGGTTTATTTTGGAGAAGCTCACTCTTCCTCCCTTTGAACCTCCGGGCCTCCTGTCATAAGGTTCCTATGACTGCTGTTGTCCTCCTCCCAGTTGACGGAGTCTGTTCCTCTACTGCTTGGGATTCGGCCATTATGGTAATGCCTGTAGCAGGAGCCCCCTTGAAGTTAGATAGTACAGTTATTTAAGAACTTACTGTAACAGTAGATCTTCGAGAGAAGCTCTTGCAGCAGGCACTCCTTTCCCCCGATTGCTGTTTCTCCATTGCAGCTTTTCTGCTTTCCTCATTTAAAAGGGGCCTCCTCGGTTCTCCAGTTTCTGTACACGCTGGGGTCTGCGGCAGGAGAACTAGGAATGGGCTGGGGGACCGCCCCTTTTATACCATAGGTCGGATGTGTACGTCCCAACATCTGGGGCGGTCCCCCACTAAATACTGCTAGCTTGAAGTTTTCTATGTGGTTCTAGCGCCTAGTTGCTTAGTCCCTATGGTTATTGCCCACTGCAAGAGCTCCTCTCAAAGATCTACTGTTAGGGTAAGTTCTTATGTAACTGTACCTTCTTTCTCATGAAATAGACTTCCTGAAGTTCCCTCAGTGTTTGTAGATGGCCATCATGGTCATAAGCTTGAGGGCTGAGTGCCAGTGGATTGGAAAGAGGTGACCTCACTGACAACTGCAACCCGGGGGGGGGTGGATGTATAATGGAGCTGCCAACAACTCAACGCTCATGCCATTTTAAGCTTGCTCACAATCGTTTCAGCCATTTAGTTGGGGTTTTCAGTGGTGACAGCCATTTATTACTGAACCAAAAAACGCTGTTTCTGTGACAGAGGCTTGTTTCTGCAGCAGTTGCTGCAACCGCAGAATTGCAGAAAACAGAGGGCCCTGCTCATGGGCTTTCTAGCTGTTTGATTGGCAGGTGGTTGGTGTAAGTGACTTCAAAGATGGCCACAACTTTGTCCCTGTTGAAGCTTTGTTCCTTTCTTGATTTTTATATATTAACTACCCCCTACTGAGTGCTGTCTTCACGGTGTTGTTATACTCCTCATGGTCTGCTGCTCACTTTGTCTCATGGTGGTCTGGAATGGTCGGGCCTGGAGTTGCATGTTAGTTAGGATTGGGAGAGTGGTGAGAGCTGGGGAAGAGCCCTTTCCTACATGTGCTTCCACTCTGGTATGGTGGCTAGTTTGTGTGGTGCTTCAGGCACTGAACAAATGATGTCCTAGTTTGCTTCCAGTCCCCTCTGCTAGGATTAGGGGACCAGAGCTGAAGAGTGCAGCCACAGCCACTGAAGAAAAGGCACAGAATGGGCCTAAGAGTTTTGTATCGACACACACTCCATGCCAGCACATGTGCAGTCTAGTGAGTGCGAGCTGGCAGCTAGTGTTTGCTGTAGTTCATTTCGGGAGTAGGAAGAAGGGAGGGTGGCAGGTGCAGGCAGAGGTAATCCCCCCCAACCCTGCAAGTGGGGAGGTTACAATATTTTGTGTGGGAGAGGGGATTTATTATACATTTGTAAGGTGGGGGAATGCTGGGACATTTGAATCATATGGCTTTGTGACTTGCCTATCTGGTTCGTGGGTTGTTGACATCACAGTGATGGAGAAGACAACCTCTGTGTGCAAGCACTAAGGCAGTGGTTACCCCAAAGGGCATTTGGCCGGGAAGCCAAGTTTCAAAGAAATACAAAATCACACATGCCTCCACAGTGCAAAGCATCATGGGCTGAATATGCAAACCACCACAGAACATTATGCTGGCCCAACTTTATGCAAAATGCATGGTGCCAAAAGGCCTCTCACACAGTTTGCTAAGGATGCCAACGGAAATCACAGACACGTGCTTCATCCTAGCAGGACTCATCAGTATGCTTCATCTGTTTGACACCCCAGTGGAATGAACCAACTACCCTAAGATGGTCTATCTGGGTTATGTTGTGGTGAACCCAATTAAAACAAAAAAATATTTAAAAGACAAAGAACTTCTGTACACAAGCACTGAGGCAATGGTTACCCCAAAGGGCATTTGGCCGGGAAGTCCAGTTTCAAAGAAATACAAAATCACACATGCCCCCACAATGCAAAGCATCATGGGTTGCATATGCAAACCATCACAGAACATTATGCTGGCCCAACTTTAAGCAGAAATGCATGGTGCCGAAAGGCCTGTCATACAGTTTGCAAAGGATGCCAACACTAGACACAGACACGTGCTTCCTCCTACCAGGACTCATCAGAATGCCTTGTCTGTTTGACACCCCAGTGGAATGAACCGGCTACCCTAACAGTGATGGAGGACAGGCTCCTGCAGAAGATGAAAGAGGAATCGACCATTATGGTAGCTGTCGGTACCAGTGACCTACGGCAATGGTGGATCAGAAGGCCTGTAGCATAGATTTAGTAAACTAGGCAGGAGCAGGACCTCCAAGGTTGCATTCCTTGAGATATCCCTGGTGTTATGGACTGGACCAGTGAGTCTGTAGGCGAGCAGGCATTTGAATGTGTGGCAAAGGGTTTGGTGTATGGAGCAAGGGCTTTGGTTCCTTGCACACACTGATAGGTATTCTGGGACAAGGAAAGTCTACATGCTTGGGGCAGACTTCACCTGAGCTCGGAGGAGGTGGTGGTGCTAACAGACAGTCGTGCAGTGACAGAAGCTTTAAACTAGGACTGGGGTGTGGGGGTAGTGGATTTACCTGGCGCATAATGGATTTCTGTGGGAACCTACTTATTTATTAACAGACATTTCAAAGGGATATCCCATTTAAGATGAATAGCTTATCTACAATGGGTTCCTTCATAAGAGCAAATTATAAACACAATGCACCTACGCTGACACATTGCTCGATAGATAAATACAAACATACATAAGCATGCAACATATTGTAGTACAGTATAACAAATTAAAGGCTCCCATTAGTAATAGGATTAAGTTCTGTTTAAACACTGCTGTGTACTGTAGGTTGTAGGTGAGTCACAAACAGCAGGGAAGTGGGAGATTGCTGTATAAATGCTGCACCTCTGTGCATTGAATGTGTTGAGTAAGAGTTCAGAAACATAAAGATTCCACTGAGCATTTCTTCTGGTGTCGTACACATGAAATTAATTTTGGCCGGAGTTTCTTTTTTCAGATAGTCCAGAGCTGCATCCTGTATATATTGTGTATTGCACATCATTGCTGTTAGAGGCATGGGGCCCGATTCCAAGACAGGCTACGCTGGCGTAGGATGGGATACACCAATCCCCATGGCGTATCCCGTGACTTTCATGTCATGCGATCGCCCATTGCTATTCCGGAGGCACCTATGCCACTGCGTCTGTGGGCTGCAACAATTGCAAGATACAACCACAAATATGCCGCAGCCCACAACTCCTGGCACAACTGTGGGTTGCGACAGCAACTTAGCCCAATTCCAGGAGGCCCCTGTCACAACCTGCAGTTGCGATTCCAGGACATGCAGTGGCATAGCTGACTTCTGACAGCTTGGAGCTGTCATAACTGGCATCTGACGGCTGGCAGCATCAGATGCAGCCTCACAGCACCATGGTAATGGCACCATGCTGTCCCCCTGACCCCCATTAGCACACCCCTGCCCCCCAAACCCCCGACCATGAGGGACCCCTGGGGTTCCGTGTCAGTGGCGCCCCCCGATGCCTGTGACATCTGTCCTTGCCCCCTGATGTGTTCTGCGGTGGTCCGGGGTGGGGGGTGCTCGGGGGGGGGGCTGCCTGATGCTTGCTGCGAGATGCAACCTGCGGCAATGATACGCCATGCGTGGGCTACCGCCACACAGATTGTGTATCTCACAAGTAACAATTGTCAGGACCCTGTCGCTTCTGGAATGCGGCGTGGGGTCCATGGCGTAGAGTCAACCAACGTAACTCGCAACTGCTTGCGAGTTATGCCGGTCATCTTGGAATCGGGCCCATAGCCCTTCTGCTAGCTTGAGGAGCCTGTTTAGTCTTTGCAAATGCAATCTTAGATGAGGTTGTAGGATTATTGTTTGTTATGAGCCTGCTTGCTATGTTTTGTAGAATTTTTTTTTCTTTATCCAGGTTTTTCTCTTTGCCGCCATATACCTAGTTCTTGGGCCCGGGGCTTACCCCCTTGGCGGTACTCCCAGCACCATCAACTGTCTTTAATAATAATAAAGAATGGAATGTCCTGAAACTTGAATGCTTTTGGAATGTTTTCAGGTTTGAGTCCTAGTGAAGCCAGCTATCAAACTGGAACATCACTTGAAATTAAAGCAGAATGGTAGTATAGAAAAATAGTAATATAAGGTTTGAAGGGACTTTGCCCCTACCCTTTCATAAGAAAAGATGCATAATTATGCGGTGCAAATGTACTAATTTTCAGTATTTGTGAGTCATCGAATAAAGGAATAATGCACGGCAGGATGTGTGTCGTGCTGTGATAACATCACGCCCGGGGTGATTAGGCATGAGGCCGCAGGTCGAGTGCGATTAATCACCCCAGAGTTGATGTTATCCCAGCATGACACACAACCTGGAGTGCATTATTCCTATTATACAATGACCCGTTGTGAAAATAAAAAGAAAAGTAAGAGTTTTTTTTCTTCACATTTTTTTAATGGATGTATGTGGATTGGGAAAAAAGTCTATAATTTCCATTCTGTCCAGAAGAGGTGGTGCTGTTGCTACAGGGCACTGTTATTGACTGGCTGGTGTCTCTTCAGCATGCCCTCTCCTCCCCCCCCATGCAGCTTTCTTCTGTGTGTCTTTCCTGTTTGGAAAGACTTGCACTGAAGTTTTCTTTCTTTCTTTTTTTTTTTTGTTACGAGCGGGACTGGGAGCAGTAGTTACATTTGAGGCTGAGAGAAATGTGACGGTTAGCTTAAGTGTCGTGTGCAAAGTTCCCTCCCCTTGCACAGGTGTTTTAAATGTAAAAAAAAAAAAAAAAAATTTAGAAAAGAACTCTCCCACAGTTCTGCTGAGAATTATAGCCAGTCTGTATGTTTCAAGTGAACATCATTAGTTCGGCAGTGGAGGAAGGCGGGGAAGCTGATTGGTAAGTAAAGAGGCACGTGCTCTGCTCTATTTAAAATGGGGATGTGCTGTTCATTGCCATCAGTAGGGGAATGAGTGATGGCTTTTGTAAAATACAGTGGTAGCTGGGTATACCGAGCCAGTTACAAGACAAAGTTTTTCTCAAATTTATCATGGGACTGCAGGAGGTAGCCAACGTGTTTCAACACCACTGAAGAGAGACGCATTCTGCCTTTTTCATAACCGTGCTGCTGACTGTGGGTTAAGTGAAGTGATTGCACTGACTGCTTCACTATAATTTTTTAATGTGTGGCTAAAATGGGGATATGCTGCTGTGGAGTGGGTGGAATTGTTGTGTGGGAAATGCCATCAGGATATTTTGTTGCTCTGATGTTGTGGGAGGGAGGAGTTGCGTTTTTTTGGAAAATTAGGATGTACTGGCAAACTCTATTGCAGACATGCCATGTGTGGGCAACTTGACCATGTTAATGGATTGATTCTTTTCACATGTCATGCAGTCATGTCTGTCTGCTGGGACTAGATCCGTGATGTAATGCTGGGATAACATCATAGGTCTAGTCCCACATGGACCAATCAGAGTCTAGCATTCTTTCTTGCTATTGTATAATGTAGTTTTTAGAAATAATGAATTTCAGACCATGAGTGTATTTTTAATTCTCATAGATATTTTTAAAAATGTGTTTATTACTAATATTGTAACTACTGACTCAAGTTAATAAAAATGGCTACCACGGCTGGTCTGTCTGCTCGGTGGCAGGGTCGCTGCTTGTGATGCTGCTGATCCAGGTTTGCGCTCTAATCCTGGATCAGCAGAGGAAAGCTGAAGGAGGGGGACTGAGTAGTACGACTCGCTGCATTACTGCCATGTGGGTTAGCCAGGTAGCAGTGCAGTCGAGAGGTTTCAGACTGCGCTGGGTGGGGAAGAGCATATGCATTGATATGACAGGTGTGCCTGCATCTGATGCAAGATCGCTCTCAGTGGGAGGAACCTATGAGGGGCAAAATGGCCACAGATTGTACAGGTGATGTCCTGTCCATCTAGGGCTCCTGCCTGCCTACTTTCCTTTGGAATGGTCCCGGGAAACCTCTGTCCTGGGTGGCTGGATTGCATGAGCAATGCTGCCATGAAGTAGAGGGCAGACTCTTGCCTGGGAGGGGTAATCCGGGTGAGGGTGGGCAGCAACACATTGGTGTGGTGCTGGTCCCTGGGATCCTGAAGAAACAGGCTAGAAGTATCTTCATTGATGGGTACTGGCGGAGACCAAATGAGGTCCTGGTCAAGGGACCTGGGAGGTAAAATGTATTGAGAGAAAAACAAATGGTGGCTGCCACTAAGAATTCTTTTTTCAGTTTCTTCCGATGTTGTTACTTTTTGACTGTATAAATTAGATTCATTCTGTGGATGTATTAGGATGAAGCAAGCACATTTTTCTGATGGTAAACCACACAGCACCCTACCAAGATGTTTCATTTTTTTTCTGGTTGGCATTCAAAGAGATCAAGAACATTACTAAACTTCAAAACCACCTATCTCAATTCAGGAATAAAGTGGAATGAAAAAAAATGGATGTATTGATTTTTTTTTGGTCAGGAATACAGTATTACTTATAAAAAAAAAAAAAAAAAAGATGTGATGACCTTTTTTGCTGGTTAGCAAACACAGTTCCTCCTTTTGCTCGAAAGCTCCGCTGAGCATTGATTCATTAACACTGGGAGAAACTGGGTCAGTAGAGTACTGGCAGTGCCTTGTGTAAGACCTGGCTTTGTGTCTTATCCCGGAGCATCCAGTCTGGGCTAGTGGTATACAGCTGAAGTGCTCAGACTCGAGGAGACAGCGGAGATTAGAAAGCAAAAACTCACTTCCATCTACTCTTAGGCTAAATTTCAAGAGAGTGATACGTAAGTTCGTACTTTCTGCTGATGGGTGCTTCTGTACCTGCTGCACTGTACTGTTCATATAATTGTCCATCTGCCACATCCATTGTACTTATGTTATGCTTAGTTGTTTCTGCACTGCTAAGTTGTTTGGCTACAGTATCTACAGCTTAATTTTTGTGTAATTGTGCTTATTGTTACCGGTTCCATTATATTATTGTTGTTGTTTTATGTTTATATTTCTCCTGGGTTGTGCCTAAAAATAGGTATTGTACTGTTTGTGGCACCTACATAATAAAACAAAAAAAACAAACAAACAAAAAAAAAAAACGATCCGGGCTTAACTCTGTATCACTAGTATGTAGCAACCATGCTGGCATATAAAATGTATCAAATTTTTTATCTGCCATAAATGCATGATAAGAAGAGTCACCATTGGCTTCTCCCGGCCAGCCTGAGATCATCCAACCTGAGTCCCCCGAGCTCCGATCCTTCTGAGCCCTACTTGCACAAGACTCCTTGGCTTGTGTCCTCCTGGGCAGGGCTGCTTCCACTTCCTTTAGTGCTCCTTAAATCCAATTTCAGTACAGGCAGGCTGGAGGTCGGAAAATCGGGACCCAGGAGGGCAGGATCCCACAGAGGGCATGGGCCCATGGTGCGTTGTCATCTTAGAGATAGGTGTTTTTCCTTGTTCTTGTGGAATGGGCCCCCCTCCCGATGGTGAGCGCGAACATACAGTGACACCCAGGGAGGCGTGCACGCTTACGCTCGTGTCACACTGACATCTACCATGGCCCACCTCCCAGTCCTTACGGAAGGCAGATGTCTCAGTGACTCGCAGCAACTGCTGGGAGGCATACTGTTGCCGAGTCCTTCAACCCTCGCTCCCCTGAGAAGGTAAGCTGTCGTTGGACGCTGAAACCTTCTCCTCCCCTGCCAATCCCAGAGCCTTGAGCTCGCTCCTGAACTGTGGTCACCAGTGTGGTGTGAGATGTGGCGTGCAGCGTCTCAACCCTCAGCACCACTGGGCCAGTCATTTTATTGTGTATTTATCACAAATAAAGCAAATTCGATACATTTTTGTGCCAGCACAGTGGTTACATACTACTGGTGTAGTGTGAAGCCTGGATCTTTTGCTTTCCTGTGTTTCTGCCCTTAAGTGCTCCATGACACACTGAGCTGCTGCTGTTCTGTTTTTTACACAATATCACAGACTATCTACAGTTGCAGGACCTCCTAGAGACCGAATAAAGAGTGACATGAGCATGCAAAGCAGAGGTGCACCTGTGTTGTCCTTCTCAGCCAGAGGTAAAGTACATTGTAACTACTCATGGGGCAGAAGGGTACAAAGGAGAATGGGAGGAGAAACTGGAAGAAGAAGAAGAATCAGCATTTATATAGCGCTTTTCATATATCCAAAGCGCTTTACAAGCAATGCTAGACTGGTAGTGAAGTGACTAAATGTGTGGTGGTGGCCATATTGCACATCATCACCCACACACAGCCTGGATAATTGCATGAACCGGTTTATGGGAAGGGGAATGTTGGCCAGGACACCGGGAATGTTCCCTACTCTTTGCGAAGAGTGCCCTGGGTTCTTTTACTTCCACCTGGACACCCACCAGGACAACACCAGGATGGGCAGAAGGGACCTCAGTTTAACGTCTCATCTGAAGGATGGCACACCCCAGCAGTACAGCACCCCCCAATACTGCACTCAGTTGCCAGCGATTTTTAGGTGCAAGTCCAATCCCGGTGTGGGATGAGAACCCACGACCTTCTGGTCCAGAGGTGGATGTGCTACCAACTGAGCCACGCTGACACTGACCCTCTTCTTGCTGAACTTCCCTGATCGTGTCATGCTTTGATTATCACCTGGCCGAGGTGTATGGCTGTTACTGCAGATGATCTGAGGTAGGGGCAGATGGATGGAACAGCCTGCTCTAATGGTTTGGTGCTCCTCAAAAGAGATTACAGTTGTGAATCAATATTCCCAGCTGCAGAGAATACAGAGTGCTATACGGTAAGCCTCAGTGCTCCGACTCGGGATGAGTCTTCGTCAGGGAGGTGGAACTACCAAACAGTACATGCATAAACAGCATCTGCCTCTTAAATAAGTTGAGTATAACAAAAAACACAGTTGAATATAAAAGAACGCAGTGTTGCATAGACACATAGATGTTGACGGCAGATAAGGGCCTATGGCTCACCTAGTCTGCCCATTTATGCACATAGCAGTGCTTCCTCAGGCCTCCTAGAGCTAGGTTGTCCCCTTCCCCCGACTGCCAGGATCCCCTTATGTCTGTCCCATGCTTTCTAAAATCCTGTAATCGTTTCTGCCCCCCCACCTTCTATGGCAGACCATTCCACCTGTCCACCACCCTTTTGGTGAAGAAGTACTTTGTCACATTCCCCCTGAACCTCCCTCCCTCCTGTTTCATTCCATGTCCCCTAGTCCTGGAGCATTTATTTTTTTTGGTGGGAAAAACTGTGCTTTCCTCCATCTTGTTCCTCCCGGTGAGGTACTTGTATGTCTTTATCATATCCCCTCTTTCCCTCCAGGAGTAGTTTCCTCTTCCTCTGGGGTCCTCTACCTCCCCCCTTCACCTGGGCTCCAGCATGGAGACCCCTCCCATCCTCCTTGGTCTCAGCCTTGGGTGTCCTTTTGGGGCTGTCCTGCTCCTCCAAGACAGCATAGGAGTTTCTTAGCTGGACCGGTTAGGGGATGTGCTGATGACTCACCTCAAGCACCCTCCCTGAGCCCACCATGGTCCATCTACTCCTCCTCCTCCTCCTGGGCATCCTCTGAGGTTCTGGTTGTGGATACGGTAGCCTCTGGGTGGGGGTGACAGTCTCCTGAATCCTGAACAACTCAGCTGAAAGACAGGCAGCCTCCTCCCTCAACCCAGTGAGGTGCCTGCAGATGGGGCAGCTCCACATGATCCACAGTGTTCTCCTGTATACTGCAGCCCCACACCCATTGCACTGCACCACTCCGTGCATCTTCCCTGAATGTTCTTACTATGCCCCCTGCTACCAGTGACACTCCCCAGTAATTTTTTATTACACCTTCCCTGTTGTTTAACTGCCGCCCTTTTCACTCCACCATTATGCAAGATAGCTGTTCCAGTCCCACGCTTATGTGGTTGTATGTTGCAGGTACAGCTCCTCCTGCCCTGATCCAAATCAGGAAGTAGTAACCCTTGTCTCAAACATCCGCCTATAAAGGTGGACCAACCAGGGGCTGGAGGGAAGGGGGAGCTTACCTCGCCACTATGGAGGAAGACAGTTAGCCCACTTTTGACTTTCTGTTGTGCCTTTAACTCAACCTTTATGCAGCTCACAATACAGCGTCGCTATGCCCACTTCATCTGCACTGGTACAGGAAATACAAGAAATAAACCAAACACTGTACCACTAATAGACAGTAGAAGCAGCTAGTGTGATTCAGCTGTACCTGCAAGGGAGCTCGGTAATCAACACCATTCAACAGCATTTCAACAGTGTGTTCCCACTAACAGTAGAAACCGCTTCACCTGTAAGGGAAAATGGAAGACAGTAAACCAGTGGTGGTTTTCCCCATTAGTTGCTACTAAACAAATAGAATCAGTTTCTTCTGTAAGGGAATAAAGAAACTTCACAATCCTACACTCAATAATGGCAGATGTAACAAAATATACCACTTCCTTTCAGCATTTGTGACTATTCCTCCGGTCTCCTGCTCCCCACAGCTGCAATCCCCTGGTCCTGGTGGCAGCTTTCCCTGTTAATGTGTTAATGAAATAAAAACCCCAGAGTGAAAATAGTAGAAAAAAAAGGACTGAAGGACGTCAAGGTAGTCACAGTGGCTAGAGGACAGAGCACGAGGTATAGTAAAGGACCAAAGCATCATAAAGTATAAGGTAAGTATAAGTACATAAGGTGGGGAGCTAAAGGCCAAAGTTATAAGTAACCTACAGTCCAAATAGTCCAGGAGCTAACGTTAGGTCAAAAATGACCACATGGCACACCCAGTATTCAGAAGGTCTGTCACTTGGTCCAGCTAGGGGAATACCTAAGGAACATTTCTAGACCTGTTGTACTATGGATTTGTGGTATCACTAATTAGCTACGCAAGTGTGAATTGGACAGTGTGCATAGCGGTCTCGGTACATGGGTATATGGGATGGTCCACATGATAACTCAAAAATCAATTGCAATAGGATCGCCAGATTTGTTGTACACATTCATCTTTACATACTCTGGCAGTACAACACATCTGGGGTCAAACAGTCAAGGTCAGATGCATATCAAAGGGTTATTATGATAACTCAAGAACTGGTAATAGGTTCATGAAATTTATGTGCAGGTTCATCTTGACATTTCCTTGATGAGCTTTATATTTGGGGTCAACATGTTAATGGTCAACTGTCAAAAGGCAAAGGTCAAGCAGATGTTGTAGAATGTTTGCACGTTGTGGGTCTGAACCTTTAATGAGTGCCATCTATGTAAGTGTGTACATTTTTAATAAGGCAATTTACATTGTCCTCAAAACACAAGAGGATGAAATGTAGTGTTATTTATTATAATTGCAATTACATATTTTCATAACACACAAGGGTTTAACATAGAGAATTTATGGATGGGTTTCCATCTGTAACAGTGCTGTTAGTGCATTGAGTGGTTTCTAAGGTGTCCGATGTGACCTCGAGAGCGAAGCTCGAGGGGTTCGGTCGCCTTAGACACTGCAAGATGCGCTAATCAGCACCGTTACCGATGGAAACCCATCCATAGTTTTTTATAGTGTATGTTGGAAGCTTGTTACCAAACCTGCATTTAATTTTATGTACCTTTCTTTCTGCGGCTGATGCTGGGACCTCTGCCAACTGACAGTGCTGTTTGATTTTTGTGAGTTCGAGGTGGCATGGTGCGTGCGAAGTCTTGCTGTTCGATGTTGTTATGCTGCAGTGAGTACATAGCTACTGCAGTATAACAGCTTGCATGACATCCATAGTGGAGCATAACAAGGTTTTGAAATGTGCTGTTTTTTAGAGGTAACATCATTCCAATATACACTATAAAATGTTTCTGTTTTCAGATTAACTAAAGATGGACAGTGATAATAGCTATGACGATGAAATGGCTCTTCATCTTCTGCTTTCAAAGCACATCAAGAGGACTGATTGGAGCAAATGTGTTATATGCCAGGCAGACAGCAGAGAAACTGTTAGCAATGTGACAAACTGGTATCTCAAAATTCATAGAGGCCATACAACATAGAGAAGACTAAGTCTATGAAAGACTTCAGTCTGACTTTGACAGGCTCACTGAACTCAGTATTGTATGGCACAGAAACTGTTATGCCAAATATACCAGTGCACATAATCTTAAATTCACTAAGAAGGCATCCTTAACTCTTACTCCTGTTCTTCTTGAGATCAAAAATCAAAAGGGGAAAAACTGCCTACCACTGCTAGACCAGCAAGGTCTCGATCATATGGGATGGACTGGTCCATGTGCATGTTCTGTCAAATGAAAACCCACAAGAAAGTCAAGAAACTGTTCTCAGTTGTTACATTTTCTGCATGCAAGACTATAGAGCAGGCTGCGGAGGAAAAGGGAAATGCTCACCAAAATTTGGGACGTTGACCTAACTGCTGCAGAGGCAAAAGTATGCAGAGTTCTGTATGTAGCAAAGTGAAATGTGAGCTTTAAGTCCTCCAAAGAACCTGTTGATGAGGACTTGTACTCTCAGGCATTCCGCGAGCTAGTGACAAACAACCAGGTATTCATGCTGGAAGGGCTTATACCATGACATTTCTGTGGGGTTTCTTCAAGTCTTATCTGGAAAAGAAGGGTATTGCAGTAGACAATTACTGCTCCCTGTAACTGAAGAGCAGGTTGCAGATTCACTTTCAGGATTCACTGGTATTTCACCAGCAACCAAATCCTTCTAAATCAGAACTCATTTACTTTAGTGACATATCTTTGCAAGATGTAATTAATGCATCTTCCAATTGCACACTCTGGGAAATCACAGTCCCAGGTGACTTTAGAATCTGCAGAGGGCAGAGGAGCTAAGGACAGAGACTGTCCTATTCAGGTGCTCTTTTATGCAGCACAAATACTGAAGGCAGATTTGGAGAACTGCAAGAGAATCCACATCAAACCAGTCGATATTGAAAATCTCACACTTAGAAAATCAAAGGAAATTATTCCAAGAAATGTGGAGGCATCATTGGAATCACTCAACAGCCAGGAGCTCTAGAGAGAGAGAGTTTCTCACCAGCCATTAGAGGGCAGCCATAATAACTTCCACAAAGCACATGTGTGGCATCCAGGAGAGTGAAACAGTTGGCACTCGCAAGGAATTAGGGACCCAGCGACTGAAGAGGGATGATGCTGATGTGCAGAGGCTTCTGTTGGTGTTCACAACAAAATTAATGCAAACCCATTCACTCTTCCAGATAATTATGACAGCGAGTGTCTCCCACTTGTGAACATTGCAGCTGGAGTTGTAGTACCTGCTGAAATGACACGCAGTCTTGTGTGCGTTGAAGATATTGGTAGGGAGCATATAGAGAGATTTACACAAGAACAATTGAACGCTCGCACAAAGAGCTTATTGGGACACCTTGCCATGCCTGAAATTGGAAATGTTTGCAACTCTAGCACAGAAGAAAACGGTCAAAGTTAGAGATGAGAAAGTAGAATTTATTAATGCTGACCGAGAAATTTTTGGAAGACTGATTGTTGCAGCAAAGTCCAGAGATGTTGATCTAAAAGAAGTTCTGACCTATGAACTCTCTGCTGTTCCCTTCACCTTGGCACATTCAGATGGAACTCTCAGAAAGAACACTAAGAGTGCCTTGCTGCCTGAACTTGAGAAGGAAGTTGAAGTTCACCCAAGGCTGCCCCTTTCAGACCTGATACTGACTTTTCTGTCAGAAGTGACAAAGAAATGAAAATCTGCCACCTGCATCCAACAGCCTTAAACACCATATAGAAAAAGCCAACTTCCAGGCACTTGTATGGAAACTTTCATTGCAACCAGTTCTGAACCACCCTTCTCCAAATGGACATGGCTGGCACCTCTTGGATGGCCAACTCAGCCCTGTTCTCATGTCAAAAGAACCTACTCCAAGTGGACTGCTGTAACTTAGATCATGTAGATGTCAAAATTCTTCATGCACAAGGACTGATCTGTGCCAGTGCAAAGCAAACAATCTGGTCTGTACTGAAGCTCGCTTTTGCATGGCAGGTGAATTGTGTGAAAATGTCCATAAAATAACTTATGATGATGATATGAAACATATGTTACAGTTTTGAAATTTTCAACAAAGTACAGAATACTTTTATGTATTTATTTTTAAATTGTGTTCCAAAATAGTGCTTCAGAATAGCTAGACATACAGCTTTGTGTACCTGTGGAGTTTCATTGTATTCTTTTTGTGTTTTGGGAAGTATAAATTTGTGACTTCAGTACCTTGTTTAAAATTTCTTCTTCTTTCATTGTAAGAATTCAGTTTTTGGGTTTCATGTCACACATATATATGTCAACCATACACATTCACAGCATAACTGTGTAGTAATATACTTTGGCCAAAATTGCCGTGATTACATTTTACAAAAATCAGTGTTTTGTCCAAAAATCACTCAACCGTGTACACATTTCCCATTTGTTTTACCCAAGGAGGTTGTTACCACCTAGATCCATATTCTGAGTTCCTTTGAAAAGAGTATTTTACATGGCTTTGGCAAAATAGTCAATCTTACAGTTTTTGCTGACAAAAAAATATCCACAGTCAAAGCTTGTTCTTAAAAAAGAAAAAAAAAAGAAAAAAGAAAAAACATAATTATTGTGGAAATCAGACTTATTCGGCCAAAGTTGTATTGCTGATATATAGTCATGCTGGTAATATGTTTACAGTTTTAGAAAGATCTACTGGATAGTTCATGAACTAGAAGCTTCCAAAGACTTGTACACAGAATTTTACACTGTAAAGGCAGGCAGAAAGGTGCTTGGACAAGGCAGTGAAAATTGGACTGTCACACGTTAGTGATACCACAATTCTGGTGTACAGCAAGGTCTCAGAATATGCCAAAACATTCAACTAACTGAATATAAAGTCAAACCTTCTGAATACTGGGTGCGCTACGTGGCCCTTTCTCTAGGCCTCTTTTGAAAATTGGCTCCTGGACTGTAAAGTAGGAAAACCCCAATGCAAAATGGGAGAAGAGCAGAAGTGTGGCTTAGAACAGTGTTTAAATATACACAAACGGAAACTGCTCGGAACATGAAAAAGAAGGGAAGGGTGGAAAAGAATAAAAGGTAGGATAGAGAGGAAGTGGCAGCCATACAAAGAGCATGCCAAAAAAGTAAGAGGTGGACAGAAATTATATTACTTAGGTGACTTCTCTAAGATCCAGAGGACTTCTAGTAACAGAGTAGTAGTAGTTACCTAAGCATTAACCCACAAGAGAGCATGGGTCTATTTGAGAATTAATACACTCTTGAGTGGGTTAATGCGCTTGTAACATGGCTAACACTGGTATCATGAAGATGCTGGCCATGTTACAAGTAGTACAGACACTTCTCCTTCTCACTGTCTGGACATGCTGCTCCATCTCTTTCTCTCGCACATGCTCTCTGTCACTCATGCTCGCAACGGCTGATATAAGTGGGGGACTGTGTGACTGTTTAGGTGTGCTGCTTGCATTTCATCACCCTACACAATTACAAGTGGCTGTCTACACAAATATGGTTACTGCCACCATTCTTCTGGTCCCCTGACTCTCCCCTGTCTGACCCTACGCAACACTACAACTCCGACTCTCCCCTGTCTGCTGACCCTACACAACACTGCCTAAAACAAGTAGCTTTTTACAGGGTGTGACTAAGAATCGGCCCTGGTGTGTACTGTGGAACTTCCGTTGTAACATGGCTCTTCCACTGAAAGCGCCGTGGACTAACACACGAGTCTTGCTTTTATCTATTGTATAATGTTGAACTGCTTTGATCTTTCCAGACATGGTGCCTAAACTATGTATTCTGTTTGACTAATGCTACCCATGTACCGCCAGGGAGTGATTGTTATAACTGTCTGCTCTCCGAGTTATTGTTTTTATGACCTGTTAACTGTGCTGTCTTTGCCTTAGTCTCGACGAGGTGCCTTTGTAAATGAGTCCCTGACTCAAAGGTCTGTAAATCTGATATTTGTAAATAAATAAATAAAATGTAGAGGCACTGACACACAGCCAGGAGTGAGGTGCAACAACTGAAACTGCTCGGGAGCAGTGTACAGTGCCTGAGGTGGCAGTCACAGTGAGGAGTGATTCGCCCACCAGCCAGCAGCGGTTGAGGGAACAGACTCCAGCGGGATTGTAAGGGTGTTGCTGTCCTCCCGGTTTGCTGATATCATTGCATGCATAAATGCCTGCAGCGGCTGTTTGCACAAACAATTCTGAGCACTAACACCCCTCCGCTCCCTCTACTCTCCCCAGTGTTTGCTCCCGATAACCCTGGCCCCTGTGATACAGCGGTAACATCCCTCCACTCCCCGCTGTGTCCTTCGGTTTCCTGCCAAATGAAATACATTGCTCTTCATACATTTAGTAACCACAACACAGAACAATCAATACAATAAGAGATTGCTCTGCTGAAAATGAATGCTTAACGCTGTTATAACTTGGGAAGGATCCTGCATTCTGAGTAGATGCAAAACAGCAACCTTATCCAGTTTGCTCAGTACTGTTAAACTGAGGAAATATTTGCTTTACACTGAACTGCAATGGCTTTGTTCTTGTGGCTGACAAATCTGTAAATAGCTAACACATTTCAAATATTGGTATCTGACAGATTATCAATCTCTTCGGGGGCCGTCATTTCACTATCAGCACACAGTGCATTTACTGTGCCTGTCTGCACAAATTTTCTTACCCCTCACACTCTGCCAGTCCGCAAATATTCTGACCACTACACAGAGAAACTCTCCATAGCACGCTTCCGATATTGGACTTCTCTGCGCTCGCTCTGGAGGACAGCTCCATTGAGAATTGATCCATGGTCAGCTGACGGCTTTCATCCAATGTGGTCCTCCTCTCCTACAGAGCCATGTTACAAATAATTTATTCAGTATAACCATGCGAAAAATTCATACATATATATTTAAAGTGGCAAAAGGTTAATGCCTGGATGAGCAATCAAACATCCAGGCACAGCAACTCAAGTAAGATAGCGTACCACAACCTAGGTCAGCATAGGACTCCAACGTTATTGTTATTCTGGGTGTGGATAACATGGGGTAGATAAAAGATCCATCCATCCAAACAGGTAGATTAAAGGAAGCAAATAATAGAAAACCAGAAGGCACACATGTTACCAAGACAGGTAAAAGAGCTGCCCAGCCATTAACAAAGTAGATTCAATGGTCTAACAAGGGTCGGGTGCGAAGGAAAGGCAGGCCAGGTATTGAAGAAAAGGGATGATGTTAGTGGCATCATTGAACCCTGTGGGATATAAAGCTTTAAGCATGCATACGTGTGTGTATATAGAGATATGTAATATTTTTGTTTTATTTAGTTATTTGAATTTTGGTAACTGGGTAGGCCCACTAAGATGGAATGTCCCTTTTTCAGGGGCGACCCGGGGATAGGGGTACAAAGGGACGAATAGTGATACGATAAATAATAGCACATGGTAAGTGTACACAGACACTTTTACAAAAACATACATAAAGCAAAGCAAAATGTTACACAGGCAGTAAATTGTCACGTCTTCAAAAATTGGTATAGGGATAAAAGTCAGAGAACGATACCTAAGCAAAGCCTATGTGCAGTTAGGTATAGTTGAATACAGAGTATTCGGGCGTAGTGAGAATTTATTTACATCTTAGACCAACCAGACAATCAAAGCACGACTTGCAAAGCACCAGAACACAGTGCAGTAATTAAGGGAGGATAAGCAGGCTTAGGTAAGGAATCCAGAAAGTGGGCAGGACAGGGGAGAGTGAAGAGGGATAAGGGGAGGTGTCAACTGGAGCAAATACACAGCTGAGTGGATGCAAGGTGAGATTTGAGAGAATGCTTGGAACAGGTGAATAGAGGTACAGGGCAGGGCAGTTGAGGGAAGAAAGTTCCAGCGAGAGGGACTCGAGAAGGTGAAGACATGCTGACCCACTGCTAGATGGGATTTAAGGATAGATAACAAAGGTAAGCCAGTAGACCGTAAAGGTCTAGTTACGGGCTTATGTTGAATGATGGGCAGGAGGCAAGGAGGAGTGTAAGCATGCACAAGTTTGAAAGTCAAGCAGAGGGTGGGGAATTGCAGCCTGACTTCAAAAGAAGGCCAGCCCAGTGAGCCAAGGACAGTGCAGTGATGATCTCTGGCATTAGTGCCAAGGGCAAATTGAGCTATCCTGTAGTAAGTCTGATTTAGCTTGTTGTGGGGGGACCTGAGTGGAGTGGAGGATTGGGGGCACCGTAGGAGATAATCAGAAGTAGGGAGGAGGGGGCAATGACAAGGCGGGAGGCAGGTGTAAGATAGAGCTTGACGCGGTACAACATTCTGAGCTTCTGATGAAGTGTCTTGACCACTGTGGAAACATGGGTGTCAAAGGTGAGGTGGGAGTCCAAGGTCAAGCCCAGATATTTAAAGGACTGAACCATTTCAAGAGGGACGCCCTGAGAAGAGTAGATTAACAGTGGGTGTGGGGTGGAAGGCTTGGGGATCTGGTGAAAGATGAGCATAGATTTATTTTTCTTAGTATTAAGCACTAGGATGTTATTAAGAAACCAAGTCTCTATCATCACGAAATCTTGCTGGAAAAGGTGGTTTAACAAGGAGGGGTCAGAGGAGGACCGGTAGAGGATGGCATCATCGGCATATAATTGAACTGATGCACCCCCACACTGTAGCGGGAGCTCATTGATAAATAAGGAGAACTGGAGTGGACCGAGACTAGAGTCCTGAGGGACCCCATCCTTTATGGCACTGAAAGGGGAAGTCTGGCTGGCCCATTTGACACACTGAGTACGGCCACTAAGATAGTTTGTGAATCAATTCAGAGATAGTGTGTTGAGGTCAAAGGTGAGTAATGTATGCAACAGAAGATTATGATTAACAAGGTCAAAAGCCTTGATGAGGTCAACAAATATTGCACCTGTCACAAGGCCTTCATCCATACAACTAAGGATGTCAGATGCAACAGTAATGAGGGAGGTGTGGGTACTATGTGATTTTTCGGAAGCCATGCTGGAACATGGAGAGAGAGTTATTCAGTTCAAGATAAGATTTATTTATTTATTTAGTTTTTGTTGACCAGGTAAGTGCACTAGACAAATCCTGCCTATTTTCAGGCACGACCCGTGGGAGAGGTATACAGATGAATGCCAACTGACCTTGAACCAGATTAAGCTGTTGGTGGTATTTTTAGTGAATTGAAGATTGAAGCTGTTCATGGATTATTTTTTTCTTGAATTTTATAGCAAGGTGGCAAAGAATGGAGATAGGACAGTAGTTTTCAAACAAGGAATTTGAACTGCTCTTGTGTATTGGGACGACTGTTGTGGCTTTCCATTTACTGGGCATGGTACTTGAGCAAAAGGACTTGTTGATCAGGTCGCGCACGTGAGGGGCAATGGCAGGGGCACCCAGTTTAAGAAAACGTGGTTCTAAAGAGTCAAACCCTGGTGAGGAGGTATCCTTGATGCTGCTGAGGTGATGCAGAACCTCTTCCCAGGTGGCCAATTTAAGGTGGAAGGATGGACTACTATCAGTGGGAGTTGGGAAGGGTGGTTATGGAGCCTGTGTCGGTAGGGAGGTCTTATATTTAGATAGGTTCGTGAAGGCTAAATTAAATTCTGTAGCAGTTAAGACCGGGTTGGTGATCTTGGAGCCATTAAGTAGCATGGTGTGTGGTGAGGAAGCAGATTTATTTTTATTTAGTTTTTGTTGCTCTTAAGTAGGGAGTTCATCTGTTCCCAAAATTCTTTGGGGTTTTGGAGAGTACGCAGGTATGTTTCTTTGGCCAAGTGGATCTGGGACTTGCATTGGTTATGAAGGTGTCTATAACCCTGCCAGTCAGACGGCATACCAGAACTCTTGTATACCTTCCATGCAGCATCACATGCAGCCATGAGACCTCTTAGATCCTTAGAGAGCCAGGGGCAGAAGCCCCCTTGGACCTCCACTGAACCAAGGGTGCATGGTGGTTGACTACAGAATTGAAGATGACAGTAAGATATTTAGAAACATAGAAACATAGACTTTGACGGCAGATAAGGACCGCTTGGCCCATCTAGTCTGCCCATTTCCCTACCTACAGGATAGGCCGCAGATCCTAGTTAACCAACAGCCCATTTCTTCCTAACCCCCACAAGAATTGCCTTATGTCTGTCCCATGAATTCTTGAATTCTCCCACAGTTTTAGACCCCACAACCTCCTCAGGAAGGCTGTTCCATGCATCCACTACCCTCTCTGTGAAATAATACTTCCTCACATTGCCCCTAAACCGGCTCCCATCTTTAAATTGAGTTCCCTTGTTCTTGCACGTCTCTGTTTCTGAAAGATGCTATCCTCTTGGACTTTGTTGATTCCACTGAGGTGATTTAATACGGTTCCCTTTTTTAAAAGGGTTTTGATTCTGTCACCTCACTGCTGTGGATGCCACATATGTTTGATCCGAATGAATCTGAAGTACTGCAGACTACTCTGGTGACAGGTAGCAAAATGGGTACCTAGAGGAGTATTTAGAGCTACAGTAATGATGAACCCCATCTGTTCAGTTATCCTACATCTCGAGGGGCGTATGATGCATCCCACATAGGTCTTGGGACAAGTGCAGGTGATGACATAAACCATGTAAGAGGTGAAACAATTGATGACGTGTTTAATAAATACCTGTCTAGAGAAAATGGAGGAAGTGAACACATTTCCTTTAGTGCAGTATCTAGAGGCACTGCAGCGACCACAACACAGAGCTTCCCACTGGACATGGGGAAGCCAGTTTAAGTGTGTCTGAGGGGGTTCTGAGGGAACAAAACATACTGTGGTTGAGCATATCTCGAGACTCTCGCCCTTCCTGCAAGAATATGAGGGGGCATGACTCTGAGAGCTCTTTTAGTGCAGATTCCCCCACCAACATTTGCCAGTACTTATTATAATGACAGAGAATATAGAAGATGATTGTATTCTGTTACAAAAGTAACTATATCAAGTTTGGAATCTTGTCGCTCTACGTCCATAGGCCAGGAAACTTTCTCCTACCGCTGTCCAAAGCTTTGGAACTCACTGCCACCTCCTATCAGAATTTCCTCCACTCCATTTTCAATCTCCTTAGCCCGTCATACTTTCTATTCCCCTAACTGCACTTGTTCTTAGCCCCCCTTCAACCCTCCCAACCCTGGCACATTATCCTTCAGCTCTCCACTTTACTTTTATTCTCCTAACTGTACTGGTCACTAGCCCCCCTTTGCAAACCTCCCCACCCTTGCACACTATCCCATACTCCTCTATCCCTGACTTACCTCCTGTCTTCTAACAGAACCCTTCCTCTGATTACTTCCTCACATGCTACCACCTATTATACCCCGTCTTCCCACCCCCTACCACAACCTGCTGTGCCATTTTGACTCTCTACTACCATCCGCAACCTACTGTGCTATTTCGACATTCTACTACTGCCTCTTCCCCCCACTACCCCCATCTCCCTCACCACCTTATTCCATTCCTAGTTTACCCCTGTTTTCTTCAGCCTCCCTATTCCTTATCCCTCTCCTCCCCTCTGGTCACCCGCCACATTCCACTCCTCCTCCCCTTTGCCCCCTTCTCTGTTCTCCTTTTCTGCCCTCCCTTGGGTACACAGTAGGACTTCGAATCATGTGCTCAGCCTACTACTTCTAGCACTTCAAATGTGTTCTCCATCCTCTAGCCTTTGCCCTACTGGATCACCTGCTCTTGGGTTGTTGCAATGTACGTTATATCCAAACATGGTTTTGTTTACCCTGGCCAGTTGGTCTGGGTTATTTCTGCTCTGTAATTGTACTGCACTATTTTGTTTTAGTAATGGTACTTGTATTGCTATGTGTTTGCCTGTTCTCCCAATTCTTGTACCCCCCCACCCAGGACGCTTCCAGAAACAACCTGTTTACAGCTCAAGTTGTCTTGCCTGGTGAAACATTTTCCAAATAAATAAAATAAAATACATAAAAATATTTTTTCTTTTTTAGTTTTGTGGTTGTAGTAGGCTTTTTCTCTGATCAGGCATCTGGCCTTATGTAGTACCTCATCCACTACTTGCATGCTGTAGCCCTGGGTCAAAAAGCACTGTTTTTAATTCTGCAGCTTGAAGATCAAAGTCTGAAAGTGTAGAACAGTTTTTGCAGAATTTAACACATTGAATGTAGGACACAGCATGTTTCAGATGTTGCGGGTGGGCACACTGTGCTGACAGCAAGGCGTTGCTGGAAGCAGACTTTCTGAAGCATTCAGTCCTGATAACATCCTCAACACTGGGCCCTCCCGTAACTGCTGCCCACCCCCTCCATCACACACCCACCGACTACAGTGGATCAGGCAACCCCCTTCCCGCCATGCTTGCCCAGCCCTCCAGACATGTAGAGGGGGCTGGGAACTACCATTGGGGCACTCTTCCAGTGATTATTTATTTACTGGGACCCACCCTGTCCCACACTCCCCTGCCTCACGCAGACCAGGGGGTCCAGTCCACCGCCAAGGCAGGCATCCAGTTGGATGCCCGCATGTGTCAACTTGTCCACCCCCCGCACGCTAGTGGGGTGGGGCCAGGAGGACAGGCAGCCAGCATTCATGAATAATGAACCCTACTAGCCTGTTTGTGGGTGCAAACAGGCGTAGGTCAGGTATGTGCCTGTCGCAGTTATCTGGCTCACATTAGTGCATAGGGACAGTGCGCAGATTGTTCATCAGCTCCTCAATTGCAACTTGTTCCTCAGCAGTCACAGTCTTATGAAAGTTAGGCCATTTAGAATTTGATCCATTTCCTGTGAAACCAGTCTCTGGTAAGTGGATGAAGTGGGTGAAATGGAGGCAGGCGGACCAAATGTGGAAGATGGCCTAAATGTTTTTTGACGGATGAAACTTACCTCAATTTGGTTTGGAGCATCAGGAAGGCAGAAACATGGTGTGCAAATCATGGCACTTGGTGTGCTACAGTGTGAAAGAAAACTTTCTGTGTTTGATGGGGTGTTTAAGTCCCCTTTGTCACTTGAATCCTTTGTAGACAAGTCTTCCTTTACTGCCTGCTTTTATGCAGTTAGTTATATAATGAAGCGATATACATTTGTGTGGTGAATTTCTACACACAGAGTGGATATTTCAACTCACCTGTTTTGGGCCTCTTACTATTTTTGTCTCAGAGGTGATGGTAATGTAGGGGAAAGGATTGGTTTGGAAAGCCTGTCTTTACAGAGCAGCTGATATGCTAGATTATGTGAGTGCCACAGACATGCTAAATGTATCTAATTTAGATATTTCTGTCTGCTAGATTTCCTACCATCCAAATGATGAGGATGAAAGTGAAGATTCAGAAGGAGAGAATCAGGAACTTGCACAGATTGACAGAGGTACTGAGATATGAAAGTAGAGCCTTGTCCTAATCACGGTCAACTGCACGTGTGTTTGACGTTAACTAGCAGCATGCTACTAAGTGAATGTAAAAACCACAGTACCTCTGGCATAAAACCCCTTTGGTCAGTCTTCCTTTGACTTAAAGCACATTGTATTTCCTCCCTGTGTGTGTGATGGACCACTGGGCAGGTGGCATGGTTCAGGGGCGCTGCTGCACTGAAACTTGCCCTCCTGTTTAAATTCCAAAGGATTGCTGACTGCACCAAAAATTGAAATTGTGCCACACACCCCTGTATCAGCTAGCAGCTAGGATGCCTATTAATGTGCTGTTGTCAGGGAGTCATCATTTACAGATGTGCTGCTAAATGTAAATTAATTTCTAGTGGTATAGGATCATAAGATTAAAGGGTCCAAAAAATACCCACATGGTCCATGCAGGTCCATCTTGGAGGTTATTTAGTTGAGTGTATTTATGCTAACTGTGTGTGCTCAGTAGAAAATTTTGACAAGTTACAAGCAACAAGTAGACAGATAACATAATGTTGCAAGATGTGGTTACACTCCAATCTCCTAAATGCCCACCTTGTAAAAAAAAAAAAAAAAACAGAGCACTCTAGTCCAGGCTTAAAATGCAGTACAGCAAATTGAATATACTTTTTTTTTTTTTTTTTTTAATCCTTTGAAACTAAGGACAGGCACCATATGGGTGCTGACTGAGTGAGCATGAATCACAACCAGTTCCAGGTGCCCCGGTGCTTTGACCTGGCGGATCTTTGTAAGGGAGTACCAATTTTTTTGTTGTTACAGAGTGGGCATTTTGGAGGTTTGAGCGCTACCACATCTTGCAATGGTTTGGTCCCGTTTGGGCTTGGTAACCTGTGGCTGCACCCAGGATCTGCACAACTTACTGTGCACATATCCTGCTCCTGTTGACAAACATACACAGAGCATGCAATTACAATCCTGGCAAGGTGCATGAATCGGGTAAAACAAGTACAAGTTGATGCTGTAGATTGTCTTTAAGGACATCTCTCTCCATTGAGCCACAGCATTAGAACTGTAAGCTGTCAGCATCAGGATCACCCAGAAACTTTTGCCAGCTGGGAACGCTGGTTGGATCACCAGAGAGTCAACACTGAAACCTGCTGTTGCTTTTCATTATTGTCTTACTGTACTAAGTGTAGTTATATGCTGCTGTCTGAGGACAAAGAGCCATTATTCTGTCTCTGTAACCGTGGCAAGGTTAAAATCTACAGAGACGATGCTCATACACTGTGTCTGCTGCCTAGATCTTTCGCATGATGATCAGGTCTGCAGTATTTTTCAATTCTTTAACCAGGACATGGGGCGACAACATCACAAGGCTTCAGAAGCCTTTCTGAAAGATATGAGGTGTGCACAGTGTTCGCATGCTTTGCCAGTTTCCCCCTGCTTGTTACACTGGGTCCATGTTTGACGTCTTGCTGTCACCTAGGTGGTCTACAATGGTGAAGAAAACTCTTAACCTTGGATGTCATTGGCTCCAGATAAGCCAAAAGACAGAGCAGCCAAGGATTTGTAGAAGCACCTCCATGCAAGAAAACATAAGGATTCTCAGTCGGGGACTTCTCCTACCCGTTCTTCTAAGTCTCCTTTAAAAGAAGACATAGATAAGTCCATTGGGACCTCTAGTTCAGATGCCCTTCTCTGAGACACTCAGGTTGTGTCTGGCAGTGGCTCCGCTACCCCTAGTAGCAGCTTGCAGCTAATTCCACCATTGGATTTTGGCCCATTGACGATGCTGTCAACCCCATGACAGCTGTCAGATGCCCAGGCCATGCTGCAGTACCTGTTGACTGTTTATGCAGTTCTTGTCTCAAGTCATGCCATTGATGCCAGTACCATTGATACTTCCTACCGTCCCATTGACACGTCAGTTTGAGTCCTGTGCCTTCGATTGCCGTCATCGACTCTGTGCCTCCTCCATCAGTGTCTTTACCATCAATGCCGGCTCCTTGATGGGATCCTCTGCAACCTCTCCCTGCTCACATGGAGGAGGAGGAGGAGATATATAATCTTGACCTCCAGCATATGGAGGAGGATTATGAGTAGGAAGGGTGTGACCTGCCCCTCTCTGAGGGCATGAACTCCAGCTCTGTCCTGTTATCCTGTAGTGAGGACAGAGTGGTTTCTACCACATGCTTTCCCCCTTACGATGCCTCATTTCAGGCACTTCTTAGGCTCATGCAGGATTCACCAGGCTTTACAGCTGAGGAGGAGGAGTATTCTTCCGTGCCTACTATGATCATACCACCTATAAATCCTGCTTTGGAGGTTGCTAGTGTAGCTACATGGCACAGATCTAGTGCCCATTCTTTAGTGTCTTGCAAGGTGGACAAACAGTATCCAGCTCCAACCACTAAGGCCTTTTAGTTATGTCAACTAGAGACTGATTCAGTAGTCATCATAGCAGCCCACAACTGGCCTAAAGGACCTTATCATATGAGCTTTTCGCCTTCTGAGAAGTCTCAGAGGCTAAATGTTATGAGCAAGTGGATCTAGGCCTCCCAGTCCCTTGGCCTTAGGATTGCTAACTATCAGGCTTACATGATTAAATATCAGAATAGCCTGTGGAAGTCTGTCTGTGCCATGACTGATAATCTGCCTGATGTGCTCTTTAAATTGAAGGTCCAGCAAACAGTCGTCCAAGGCCTGGATGTTGGGAATCTGCTTCTGTGCTCTGCTTATGATGCTTATGATGCTTTGGCTTGAGCTGCTGCCTCTGACATAAACCTTAGACACTATTTCTGGCTTCGAGTGTCTGGCTTTTCCACTGATGTTCAGAGTTGGTTCTTAGGGCAACATTCCATGGGTAAAATGATTTGTCTCAGATGTGGAAGTGGCACTGTGGGGACTACAGTGCTCTAAAATGGCTCTCTGTTCCTCCTGGCACTTACAAAACTATGCCCTACTGCCATCCTGCCCGTGGTTATGCCTGTACCCTAGGGCGTGGGTCTCACAGCATGGCACTGCCTCTCATTGCCTTGCCTCCTGGTTCCCATGCTAGGGTCACCAAAGGTGCGTGTGCTGGCGGCGCCCCAACTACCCCAGGAGCCATCTGACTCCTTTTCATCTTCCCTGATCACTTCAGAATCCCCACAGGATCCTGGTGGGAGGCCGTATTTCTCTCTACTTGCCAAAGTGGAGGGAAATCACCAGGGATGCTTGGGTTCTGGACATCGTTCAGCAAGGGTTTGCCTTGGATTTGTCCCTCCAGTGCATCCTTCCCCTCAGTACCCTCTGGATCACCTTTCTGGTCGCTGTTACACAAACAAGCCTTGGAACCTGTTTCTGCTGTAGACATGAACTGGAATTATTACTCCAGATATTTTGTGGTTCCAAATTGGACAGGTGATCTACATTCTTTCCTGGACCCCAGGGGCTTGAAACTGCAAGGGGGGGAAGGGGGAAATTGTTTAACCAGGAAAGGCACAGTAAGCCTAAGCTTGTTTCCAGGTGCAGCGTGGGAGCACAAGGAAGTTACGTGACTTGCTCAGGATCAAACAGTAAACAAGTGGGGGCTGTGGGTTTCAAACCCAGGTTTCCAGATTTGCAGCTCAGTGCTGTTAACCAGTATGCTGTACTACCTCCCGAAAGGGAAAGGGTGGGACATCTAATACAAAATGTTTCATATGGTATCGCTCCAGTTCCTGTTCCCTCTGCAGCTGCAGGGGGAATTGGATGTACATCCTGGATATGAAGAATGCTTACCTTTATATCAGGGTGTTTTACAGTTACCGACAGTACCTTCACTTTATGCTGGAGGGTCTCATTACCAGTTTCGTGTCTTGCCATTTAGCTTGGCGCTGAGGGTTGACGCACTGGACGCCACACTGCGTGCTACACCGGCGACCCAGATCAGGAACGAGCCTGGGTCATCGGGGGTTGGCAGGGGAGAGAGGGGATTGAGCATCTGAAAGATAGCTCTCCTCTCTCTGGGGAGGGATCCAGGCTTGCCCAGCATTGCATCGACCCCTGGTGGAGCCCCGAGGCACTACGCACATCAGGGCAGCAAAGTAGTGGGGCAAAGCTGTGGCGAGCATCACTAGACACCATTGCATGTCCAAGCTCGGGAAGACGGACACAGGGGAAACAACTTGCATTGGGATAGGCAAAGGTCGGATCAGTAGCCACGGTCCCATGCCCAGTGTTGGGCTCCTTTGCTACGCACCTGCATGTCTCTCTCCTCCTCTCTGGTCACTCGTCTGGATTATAGATAGAGTGCTGGAAGGAGGTGGCAGTCCTGCCTTGGAGAACTTAGAGCTGGGGGAGTGAGTGACTGTGTGACACAGGAGAGCAAATGCCCAGTAGAAGGGGCGAGGTGGAAGGAGCTTCAGATGGGCAGCAGAAACCGTGAGCTGAGTATCCCACTTGAGAGAGGCCACCGGGGTAGGTGCAAGAAATAAAGTTAGAAAAAAAACAAAACAAACATCAGTTGGAATTCTCATCTCTGGTTGTTCCTGACATAAGGTCTCTGATACTGCCTAGATAGGTCTGTTCTTCATGGCCTATAGGAATTCAGTGTTCTTCACCAGGGTCAGCTCCTGTTGGTTTGGATGGACAGTGTGTCAGTGTCATTAACAAGCAAGGAGGTGTTCACTCCTATCCCCTCTGCAGAGAAGCAGTGAGGGTCTAGCACTGGGCTGTGGAGAATGACATGTTTCTCACATCTGTCTTTCTGCCCGGCACCTTATCATCCTTGCAGATCACCTCCACTGGTCTTGAATGGAATCATCTGGACTCTGTCATAGATGATCGCTGACATATGTGGTCATCTGGAGCTTTACCTTTTTGTGTCCCCACCCAATGCAAAACTGGAGTTGTTTTGCTTCAAGGCCTGGAGTTTTCTTGCTAGACACATTGTCCATCTCCTGAAAAAGTAGATTCCCATACGCTTTTCCTCCATTCCCTCTGATTCAGAAGGTTTGGGTCAAGATGCAGGAAGAACCACTTCTGGCCCAGGCAGATTTGGTTCCCTCTGCTGCAAGTGTTGGCAGTGGAACCTCCAGTCCTGCTCCTTCTTTCAGCTGGCCTCCTGCCACAGGAGTGAGGCTCTCTGGATAACCTGGATCTTTGATCCCTACTTCTCCATGCCTGGCTCCTGAGGACATAGAACTGTCCTCATGTCCAGTGAGTCATGTTCTGGATTTCTTCCTTTCCCTTTCAGAAATGGGCCTCCAGTATTCCTCTGTAAAGTTGTATTTGGCTGCTGTTTTAGCTTTTTATGCCCTCACAGATGATAAGTCAGTTGCCCAGCTTGAGGTGTCCCGCAGGTTCCTCAGAGATACCCTGTACATTCCTGTTTCCAGTGTGGGACTTTAACATGGTTCTGGAAACCCTTACAGCACCTCTTTTTGAACTGGCTGCTACTTGTGAAATGTGCATCCTGTACTGGAAGATGCTGTTTCTGGTGGTCATTACTTAAGCTTGAAGAATATCCAAATTGCAAGCTCTAATTTTGGAGTCCGCTTCTTTTATTGCTCACAAGGATCATTGTCACTTTATGGACTAGTCCTTCTTTTCTTCCTAAGGTTGTCTCTGACTTAACACTGGATCAGACTATTCAGCTTCTGGTTTATTCTTCTTTCCCAATGGATAAAGGGGAATGGTTGTCGCATTTTCTGGATGTCTGGAGAATTCTGCTTTGGTACCTGGACCATACTAAGGATTGTAGGAAATCCTCTCAGCTCTTTGTGTCTTTCACCTCTAGGATAGTGGCCCCCTCATTCTAAGCAATGTCTTTACACATGGTTGTCATCTTTCATTGTTTTCTGTTACCAGAAGTGTGGTAAGCAGCTTCTGGGTCCTGTCTGTGGCCATTCCACTCGTGGCAGGGCCACTTCCATTGCTAATTTCCAAATACTTTTCTTACATTTACTAAACATTGCAATCTGGACATTGCCTCTCCTAGATGTTCTGTATTTAGCCTTACTGTGTTGCAAGACCTGCTGCCTTAGGGTCAAATTGATCCTTTCTGCTTCCCACAGTGACTGTTGTACTGTTTGGGATTTGTGCCAGTGGTGTGGTTCAGTGGAGGGAGATGCCTTGAAGAATATAGTGCACTTACTTACTGTAACAGTAGATCTTCGAGAGAATCTCTACCATTGAGCCACAGGTCACACTCCCATCTTCTCCCTTCTCTTATGTGGTTTTACTGGAAGTCCTGCCTGCTCTGTTCTTCTCCTCTGCCCTGTTAGGGCATTTTTTTCTGGTTCCATGCCCTGTCCTGTATGCCTTGTTTTGGGTCTGGTTTGCTCAGTCCTTGCCTATCTTATCCTTCGAACCTATCACCGTCGGGGAACTGAAGCATGATGGGGTGCCCAGATTATATAGGCAGCACCGACATGCGTCGATGTGGGTGACCCTAGCTAGCAAAATAACACACTTACAGTTCAACAGTGTGGCTCAATGGAGGAGACTGTCTTGAAGATATAGTTACTTGTAAGTTTAAACTGGAAGGGGGGTTATAGCAGCTGCTGCTAACAACCATGCTAACTCAAGGTCCCCAAACTTAGACATATACAACTGGAAGGGAGTATTAATTAATGCCAGGAGCTTAGAGAATAAATTTGATGAATTTAAAATCATGTTGGATGAACAGATGATGCGTCTAGCTCTGGTAACTGAAACATGGTGGAATGCTAAGGATTCATGGGACAAGGCCATACCAGGGTATAATTTGTTCTTAAAATCTAGTGAATGCAGGAAGGGTGGTGGGATAGCTATCTATACTCACGAAACAATAAAATGTGAAGAAATCCAGGAGGATACTAGTAACCTAGAGTTATTGTGGGATAAGCAACTTCCACAGGTTGGGGCTAAAATTAAGTTGTGCCTGGTATATAGACCGCCTTCAACTTCTACATATAATGATACTATGCTAATAAATCATATCAGAAATCTTGATCTAACAGATAGAATTTTACTGTTAGGAGACTTCAGTTTGCCACATATTGATTGGAAGTATATGCAAGGAACAAATAACACATAAAAAGCCTTTTTAGACATATTTGAACAAACAGGGTTGCACCAAAGGGTCTTGGAACCTACCAGAGGTGGTAATGTCCTTGATATTATATTAAATAACATGGGTAACACAATACACAACATTAGGGTCAGTACACCACTGGGCAATAGCGACCATCAATCCGTGATCTTTAATATCCCAGGGCAACACGATATTCGGGTGACAGGAGCCACTAAAAAAACTAAATTTCAGTAAGGCTGATTTTAAGACTATTAGAAATAATCTAGGTAAATGGGACAGGTCAGAATAATTTATGGACCTTTCAGTGAATCAAATGTGGGATCCCCTGCTACTAAAGTTAAAGGAACAGATAATATTCCCATTACTAATAAATATAATGGGGAAAAAAACTAAATCTGGCTGGTTTAATTCCACCATTAAAAAAAATATAAAATTTACGAACAGCTTAAAAGATGTAATCAGTGGGCAGCTCAGTCTATAGGGACTTAGAGAAATGAAATCTAAAATAAAAAATGCAAAAACACAGCACGAAATATGGCTGGCTAGTAAAGTTAACGACAACAACAAAAAATGATTCTCTTATGTTAACCGCTTAAAAGGAAGATCTAGTACTATAGATCCCTTTCAAAATGAGTCGGGGTCAGTGGCGAATAACAAAGAAATAGCCAATATACAAAAAAAGTATTTTTGTACAGTACGAACATACGAAATTTGCCAGCAGATAAAGGCCTAGAGGTCTATCAAGTCTGCTCGAATGTGCAGCTAGCACCCCTTATTCTGCAGCTGCCCCTCCCTTCCACCCTTCCCCTTCATTAACCCTCCCCCTTGTCCTGTCCCATCCCCTTTTGAAGCAGTCCACTATTCTGCATACCACTTCTGCTGGTAACGCATTCCACCCAGCCACCACCCTCTCTGTAAAAAAGTGTCTCCTCATCTCCCTCCTGAACCTTCCTCCCTCCAGTCTCATATCATGGCCCCTGGTGGCCCTCCTCTCCCTACTTTGAACAGCCCTCTGTACCCGTCTTGTTTATTCCTTTCATGTATTTAAAGGTTTCAATCATGTCACCCCTGTCCCTCCTCTCCTCCAGTGAGTACATGTTCAACTCCTTCAACCTCCTCTCGTATGATAAGTCCCCCAGCCCCTTGATCATCTTTGTCGCCCTGGGTTGTACCCCCTCCAGTAACTTAATGTCCCTCTTCAGATACGGGCGCCAGTACTGCAGGCAGTACTCCAGGTGTGGTCTAACTAATGACCTATACAGTGGCAGAATCACCTCCTCCCTCCTCGAGGATATACCCTTGCAATACAACCCAGCATTTTGTTGGCCTTGCAGCTGCCTTCCTACATTGTGCTGAGTTCTTCATTGACCCTGTAATGAGCACACCCAGATCCTTCTCCTCCTCTGTCTGGGCTAGCTGCACTCCCCCCAGCTGGTAACTCCTCCTTGGGTTCTTCATCCTAAAATGCAGCACCTTGCACTTTTTGGCATTAAACCCCAGTTGCCAGGTGTCTGACCAGGTTTCAAGCTTTGCCAGATCATCCTGCAACCCCTGCCATCCCCCTAGGTCATCCACCACCGCGCCTACCTTGCTATCATCAGCAAACAGACTGATCTTGCTCTTGATGTCCCATGATATGTCTGCAATGAATATCCCAAACAACACTGGTCCCAACACCGAGCCCTGTGGAACACCGCTCATCACTGCCCTTGGGTGTGAGAGCTCCCCACCCACCACCACCCTCTGTTGCCTCCCTGAAGCCAGTTCCTACCCAGCTCACCAGCTTTGCACCGCCCTGTGCCTACTAACTTCCTTCCCAGCCTTCCATGTGGCACGGGTTGAATGCCTTACTGAAGTCCAGATACAGGACATCCACTGCATGGCCCCTGTCCAGTTGCCTAGTTACTCAGTCATAGAACTCGACCAGGTTGGTTTGGCAGGATCTGCCACGTATGAAGCCATGCTGTCTGCTGTCCTGTAGTCCTTTGGCCTCTAGGAGGGCCACCAGCCCTCCTTCAGGATAGTCTCCATTAGCTTACCCACGATGGATGTGAGGCTCACTGGTCTGTAGTTTTCTGGTTCATCCTTGGGGCCACTCTTTGCAGGGGCACCACATGAGCCATCCTCCAGTCCTGAGGTGCACACCCTGAATGTAGTGAGGCATTAAATAGGGTCTGCAAAGGTCCTGCAAGGACCTCTGCCAGCTCCTTCAGTACCCTGGGGTGGATGCCATCTGGGCCTGGCGCCTTGTCCACCCTCAGTGCCTTCAAACCCTCTTGAACTCTGCCCTCTATGATTTCCCATCTGTCACCACTTCCCTGCTTCTGCCATTTCTCCCACCTTGGGTATCACCCCCCTCTTCTCTTTAGTAAATACTGAGCAGAAGTACTCATTTAGTGCTTCTGCCTTATCGCACCCTGCTTCCACCCAACCCCCCTCCTTCCTTATCCTTACTATGTGGTCCTTACAGCTCCTTTTCTCCCAGATGTACTTAAAGAAGTCCTTCTCCCCCTTCTTAATGCCTTGTGCCAGCCTGAGTTCCGTATTCTGAGAACAGTATTCAACCCAAAACATAATCATGCACAGAAGGTTATGGAGACGTCTCACTCAGGACAGTTACGCATGGACCCTAATGAAATGTATGATAGACTTCTAAAATTAGACATTTCCAAATCCCCTGGGCCAGATAAAGTGCACCCCAGAGTGTTAAAGGATTTGGCTGACATTCTATATCTACCCCTGACCAAAATATTTTAGACCTCACTAGACCTGGGAAAAATACCACTGAGTTGGAAAGTGGTCACGGTGGTCCCACTTTTAAAATGGGAACCAAGAACAATGCCAGAAAATTGTAGACCTATTAGCTTGACTTCCCTTATGGGGAAAATTCTCAGAGCATTAATAAAAGAGCACATACAGACATTTATCGAGGACAATGGATTGATGGACCCAACTGAACACAGATTTACTAAATCCAGATCGTCTGACCAATTTATTAACCTATTATGAGAAAGTGAGTATGGAGTTGGATAGGGGAAATTCAGTGGATTTAATCAGCTCACCCATGGTCGGCAGGCACCCAGCCAGCCACCGACCAACAGGACACCCACCTGCAGCTCCTTGGAAGCTGCTTGTCCCTGAACAGGGCTGCTCCAGCTCACCCACGGTCGGCCGGCACCCAGCCAGCCACCGACCAAGACCAGGACACCCACCTGCAGCTCCTTGGAAGCTGCTTGTCCCTGAACAGGGCTGCTCCAGCTCACCCACGGTCGGCCGGCACCCAGCCAGCCACCGACCAAGACCAGGACACCCACCTGCAGCTCCTTGGAAGCTGCTTGTCCCTGAACAGGGCTGCTCCAGCTCACCCATGGTCGGCCGGCACCCAGCCAGCCACCGACCAAGACCAGGACACCCACCTGCAGCTCCTTGGAAGCTGCTTGTCCCTGAACAGGGCTGCTTCCAGCAAACCCACTCTGATTGGCAGGAGTTTTCCCTGCTATAGACACCTGGCACTTTGTTAGACTTTCCATAGAACTAAGCACATTTCTACTGTGTTATTAGGAGTTTTTCTACTGTATTAGCTGGATTGTAATTTCTACTACTGTTTTAAATTGCTTACACCTCTTCTGTCTGACTGCTCTTCTTGCAGCGCCCCCCCATCCAAGCACTCTGCCTTGGTGCCGATAAGTCTAACTACCTTTTGTCTTACTAAACTGCTCAAATCTAACCCCCTTTACCTCTATGCTATTTAAGACCTGCTCTGTCTTCTTCTCTCTAGCTGCTTGTCCCTGGTTTTAAATGGGTACCTAGGTGGGCAAATTTCTTGCCTAGAAAATATTGCACTAATACAAATCACGAGACCACTCAGTCTGGGACCATGGCTCTCCTTATTGTGTTTTTATTGCTCCTAAGGTGCAGAGTTTTCAGCAGTACAGTGCAATTCGAAGTACCTCAATGCAATTCAGTTCTCCAATGTACCTTATCAATACCTAATGTTATAATAGTCTACCATGCAGACACTCTTGTCATTCTCCTCTCCCCTTTTAGCCTATTCCCCCCGGTTAGCCTACACCCCTTTGCTACTGTCCTCACCTATGTCTACCCAAGCACTTACATTGATCACAATCAACTGTCATTACAGTGGAGCCGCCTCTCATGTTACACGATGTGGGTTGTCAAAGAAATAAAAAGCAGTCTCCATTCTTATAAGCTCCTTAAAGAAAGTTATACTTCTGCTTCTTCTGCTCAGGAAATGTGGAGCTCAACCTGCCCCCCTACAACTTACTCGCCTATCAATTTTGCTGAGGCCACAGGTCTCAAAATGATGATGGTCAACATTTAAGCCTGCCTAAAAACTTGTACAGCTGCAAGCCTGGGCTGCTACACGTTAACCCAGACCTTATCATAATTACTGAGTCGTGGTTAAAGAGCGAACACTGATCAACAAATATCACTGCAGGGCTACAATTTATTTAGAGCAGATAGAGTCTAGAGGCAGGGTGTGGTTATCTATGCCAAATCTAAGTACTTGGTCACCAATATTAGTTGCAAATCTCTAGCCAAGGAATTTGAGTTAGTTTCGTTGAGCCTTCATCTCCTCCTCGAATGTATCACTATCCTAGGTGGCTATAGACCCCGTCTGGTGGTGATGAAGTCCTTAATCTTTGAAATCCATGTTCGAGATGCAAAACTGGAAACAATATTTATAGGAGATCTAAATATGGACTGGCTGTCACCTAAATCACACGGCTTCAAATCCCTTTGTGACGAGCTAGGTCTTGGGCAATTAGTCAGAGAACCTACTAGGAACAACACTCTAAATACTGCCAACAGTTCCATTCTAGATGTGGTACTAACCACCCAGCCACACAAAATATCTCATTTGGCAGTGTATCACAACGACATGAGCGATCATGGAATTGTTGCTTGCATAAGATCTCAAATTAAGGCCGTCCGAAACCCATCTTTATAACAAAAAGATCCTTTCGCAAATTCAGTGCAGTAAACTTCCTATCTGACCTGAGCATGATCAGATGGCAAGATCTTTACCTAGCCAAAGATGTCAGCAAGGCAGCTTGCATCCTCAATGACAAACTCACTACAATAATAAATAAGCATGCCCCTTTCATCAAAGTAAGGGTATGGAACAATTCCAATCCCTGGTTCACCTCAGATCTCAAGGCAGCCCTTATAGCTCGAGATAATCTCTGGGCTAAAGCTAGACATTCCAAAGAATCTTCGGATTGGCAGGCCTTTAGAACAGCCAGGAATAACTGTGTGAAAAAACTTCGCTCTGCTAAAACTAACTATTATATTTCTACTCTCAAACAAGCTAAAGGTAACCCTCATAAAATATGGAAGACTAACAAAGCTATAGAAGGACAGCCCATGGCCCCCTCTGTCCCAAAAAAGATAGTTGCAAGTGGCAAGATTGTGGAAAACAAGTCCCTAATCCTGGAGGAACTTAACTCCCACTTTGCCACAGCTGGATTAGCTTTTGACTCGTCACCTTATGCTGGTGCTGCGGTGAGCCAGCATACCCTCCCGCCACATCTAGTCCTGCACCCAGCCCCTTCCAACTGCGCGAGATAACTTATAAAGAAGTAGAAGATTTTCTTCTTAACTTAGACACCAAAAAAAGCACAGGGGACGATGGCTTGGAACCCTTTTTCCTAAGGTCAGGCTATGCCCATCTCACTGCCCCAATTCTCCACATCTTCAATCTTTCCATTACATCTGCTGCTGTGCCGTCCTGCTGGAAATCAGCACATATCCTCCTCTATTTAAATCTGGTGACCCATGCGATTAAACAACTATAGGCCTATATCCATATTGCCTATCCTTTCTAAAGTTCTCAAAAACTGATCCATATTCAGTTAAAATCTCACTTGAAACCTTCTCTCATTAACCCAGCTCAATCTGGCTTCCAGGCTAATCATAGCACAATCACTGCACTAGCAAAAGTAACCAATGATTGGATCTCTGCTATAGATGCTAAGAAGGTAACTGGTGCAGTCTTTTGGACCTCAGCAAAGCTTTTGATACTGTTGATCACAAACTATTAGTCAATTGCCTTGCAAAGTTGGGTGCCACATACCATACCACCCAGTGGTTCTCTAGCTACCTAACTGGAAGATTTCAAAAGTAAAGGCGAAGGCTTTTTTCTGCTGCCTTGCCAGTTGCAAGAGGAGTCCCCAAGGATCCATCTTAGGCCCTATCTTGTTTTCTCTGTACATCAATGACTTAGATGCTAACATGTCTACGTCCAATCTGCACTTTTTTGCAGATGATACTGTGTTGTATACTTCTGGCTCATCGTTATCTGAAGTCAAGGGAGTGCTTCAAGTGGACTTCACACAACTTGAGCATAATCTAATAAAGGCAAAGCTTCTGCTCAATGCTAAGAAGACTAAAGCGATGATATTCTTCCGCAATGCTGTCTCAGGCCCCCCCAATACTCTTGCCCATGACTTCATTGTCACCATGCTAAACGAGCCTCTGGAAGTTGTAACCAAATTTAAATATCTAGGTATCTGGATCGACAATAAATTATCTTTCAGTGACCACATCGAAGATGTCTCTAGAAGGTTAAAAGCAAGGTTAGGTTTCTTCTACAGAAATAGGCCCCTTTTCCCCCCTTGAAACAAGCTTGTACAGGCCACTTTTCTCCCCCTACTTGACTATGGCGATGTAATCTATTCCTCCACCACTCTTGCAAATCTAAGTAAACTGGACATCCTTTATCACCATGCTCTGGTTCATTACCAACTCCCTCGCTGTCGCACCACTGTGACTTATATGCAGCTGTTGGTTGGACATCCTTACTACTAGACTTTGCTCCATGCTGGGCTATGGACTCTTAAACTGCTCCTGCAGAAATTGCCAAGCTATCTCTCTTCCCTTATTAGTATCTCACATAGTGCATACTCGTTAAGAAAATCTGACTTTATTATGCTTGACATACCAAGGACGCGGACTTCTTTGGTAAACGTGTATGTGCATATGCCCGTCCCTCCATTTGGAACCAATACAAAACCGTATTGAAACTAACTAGCACAGTTTCAATAAACTTCTACAAATCGCTAAGTTCAGCCAAAATAAAAGACACCTGTAACTGTCATTAAGTCTCTTCCTTCCCCATGTGTGCCATATTTATCCACTAGTAAGGTATAATTGATTTGTCATATTAACTGCTTTCCCTTCCCCTTCTACTCCTGGCTTTATCTTTGTTTACGCTCCACTGCTACTCTATCAAATCTCTCCCCCCATATCAGTTGTAGACTGTTGTTTGTTCTAGCTGCCAAAATACTGTATATGTATTGCACACACCAGTCATCATGTTTCATTTATCAGTATGCTACCTGTAAGTCGCTTCCCTGTCTCATATCAGTGTTTACCACCTGCGGTCACCCTATGTGGTACCCTTGTATGTATATCCAGCCTGTATCATGTAACGTGTATTTCATGTATATACTGTTATTACCTATCTGTGTTTGTACTTTAAGTGTTTATGTCACAGGACCTCCTTGTGAATGAGCTTGCTCAATGGAGTTTTCCTGCAATAAACTTGAACTTGAATCATCTTGGATTTTGCCAAAGCTTTTGACAAACTGCCCCATCAGGAGTTGATCGATACACTGGGTGAATTAAAATTACCAGTTAACATCATAAATTGGATTTCAGAATGGTTAAGTGAAAGAAAACAAATGGTAACAGTCAACAGGATTTATTCTGACTGGGCACCAGTTACTAGCGGGGTACCACAGGGTCGGTGCTCGGCACCTGTCTGTTTAACCTTTATATTTCCTCCTTAAGATTGAATATACCCAATGTTTGGCTGTTAAAATTTGCAGATGACTGTAGGATAGGGACCATGGTTAATAACTCAGAAAACACAAATGCACTACGACAAGCCCTTGATTGCATATGGACCTGGACCAATCACAGTAAATTAGCCTTGAACATCAGTAAATGTGAAGTTATGCACCTAGGAACATCTACCAGGCATAATAAGTACACGTTAGGAATTGAAACCCTGGTGGTAACTGACCAAAAAAAGTATCTTGGGATTAATGTCAGCCCAGACTTAAAATGTAGTTTACACTGTTACAGTCAAATTAAAAAGGCTAACCAGAATTTAAATTGCATTTTTAAATATGTTTCTAGTCGTAATAAAGAGGCAATATTGCCACCGTATGGGGCCTTGGTGGGACCACACTTAGAATACTGTGTCCAAGTATGGTCACCAAATAAAAAAGAAGATATTCTAAGAATGGAGAGTGTTCAACGCAGAGCCACTAGGGCGATCTCTCGGTTATAGGAACTGACATATGATCAGAGACTTAAATCACTAAATCTCTTCTCACTTCAATATAGGTGACACAGAGGAGATATGTGCATGTTATTCAAAGCGATAGGTGATACTACACTGGTGAAAGATCTGGGATTTGAGTTAAAGGAGGGTAGATCAGCAATAGAATGCACACGCTCACCGACTTGGTGGATAATATAGCTAAACAATTGAATGAGAGTAAGTCGGTGGGCGCAGTGTTCATGGACCTCTCAAAAGCCTTCAACACCGTAGACCACAATATACAATAAATAGATTAAAAAATATTGGCTTTGATGAACAAATACGCCCCTGGTTTCAGTCCTATTTATTTCATAGGACTTAACAGGTACAATTAGGAAAATATTTATCAGACCCTGCTTCAGTCCAAAGACGAGTCCCACAGGGCTCAATATTAGGGCCGGTACTGTTCTTGATATATACACATGTGTGTGTGTGTGTATGTATATGTGTATATGTATATATATATATATATATATATATATATATATATATATATATATTAGAGGCAAAAACTCAGTTTAATGCATTAGTTAGGGTTGTTCCACTGCGACAGAAGTGAGGAAATTGATGTTAGGGTGAAAGCCCCCATGGACCCCCTCCTCCCCAACCGCGCATCGGTGTGTGCGTTGGGGTTGCTGGCTAACTCTCACCCATCAGATTGTGAAAGAAGCAGAGGAATAGGAGAACGGGATGAGAGTTAGAACCGATAACCCCAACGCGCACCCCGATGCCGCGTTGGGTGTGGGCAGGGGGTCCGGCGGGGCTTTCAACCCTAACACTGAATTTCCTCGCTTTTTGTCACTGTGGAACAACCCTAACTAATGCATTAAATATAGTTTTTGAATTTCCTTCTTTTGAGAATGATAATGAGAAATAGTAGACCTGTCTGTGGGAGCCCAGCGCTCCATACATGTTGGCTTGTCACATAGTAACACGGTGCTCGTAGGCTAAATGGTAATGTGCATGGTGATGCAAAGCGAAACACAAAGATAAACAGTACTGTAGACACAAATGGTTAAAATAACACAAACGCAAGCGCAAATGAAAATGCAAAGGGTAACGCACATGGTGCCATAGACAGGAACAGTAAGTGAAACAGGTACGGAACCGCAAGCAGAAGTGGTAAGGGTAACAGTAATGTAAGCGCACAGGCTGGTTTTCCCCAAAAGCTGCATAGAGAAAGACAGTGAGTACAAAGAATGTATGCATAATAATGGGTCTCGGAGCAGAAAATGAGGAGTTGGAATACTAAATTGCTTATATCTCAGGAACCGTATGACGTAGAAACAAAATTTAAGTCATATGATTTATGACTTTCCTGGTTAGTTAGATACTTAGCCCTCAGTAGGGGGCTAAGCATTTTCCAATGAAAAGTCAGTATCTCGCACGCTTTTGAGATACTGGCCTCTGAAAGGCGCGCGACGTCAGGTAATGTTATCCTAGGGGAAAAAAAGAGAAGTTTGGAGTGCCATAACTTTGGCTCCCTGTAATATTTTTTCACCAAACCACTAAAAGGCACATCTGTGGGATGTTAGCTTTCTTCCCTTCAAATTTTAGCCCAAAAGACCAAACCGTTATTTTGCAGCAGGGCGGCAAAGGATTCCTGTAATGCGGCGGACGCTGTAATGTTATCCTATGGGAAAAAGCCTCAACTTTGGAGTGCCGTAACTTTGCCGCCCTATAATATTTTTTCACTGAAAGGCACATCTGTGAGATGTTGGCTGCGTTCCCTTCAAATTTCAACTCAAAAGATCAAACCGTTCTTTTGCAGCAGGGTGGCAAAGAATTGCTGTCATTTTCCCACAGCCTGGAAAAGTACTGTTGAACTTTGTGAAAGTTGCAACTCGCGAACGGTAGTAATTGCAAAAGTACTTGTAGAAAGAACTTTTTCCAGAAATTTGAAAAATGTATTTCTGGGGTGTTTTACCCCAAAATAAAGACATGCCTAGCATCCTCAGGGTCCGACTAGGTGACTACAAAAATAATTAGGTTGCTAGAGGGTCCCACATTTAAATGCCAAGAATTTTTCTGATGACCAACTGAAAACAAAATGGCGGATTTGTGACAGTAAAAGGGACATTTGCGAAAGTACAAACTGCATTTGTGACACTGTCGAACTTTTTGTTAACTTTTTCCATTGACTTATAATGGGAAATTGTTTTTTGAATAACTTTTGAACCGTTCAATATTTTTTCATGACATCTTCAAAAGGCACATTGGGGACCCTGGCTGCATGTTCCCTGAAGATTTCGGACCGGTCGCGCAAACCGTGTTACCTGTAGAAATGAGCAAAGAATTCCCAAAAAGCGTAAACGCACACACACATATCACGCTAAATAACTCCGCAGCCATATATCCGAACAGTACGAAAGTTGGCAGATCCCAAGATGTATGGTTCTTGATCGTGCATTCCAAATTTCAGACAGATCTGTTGAACGGTTGCAAAGTTATTAAGGTGCAGAATTTTGGGTTTAACACGTAAATGGCTCCTCAACCCTAACTATGGTATAACTGTCGTGCTACCATTATAAGCAGTGCATACTAGGGTGAGGTTATATGCCAATGACACGTTATTGATAGCACAGGGGAATACACTGCAAGAAATGGAACGTGGATTACAAAAGATTTCACAAACATGGAAACGTGGTTTCAAAATTCAAACCTAGTATTAAATGGACTGTAGACAGTGACGTAACATATAGTAAGGCAGTTAGAGAAAATAACGAGAATATTTAAAAGCAAATTATCTATGAGTAATAAAGATAATAAGGGAGCTTTTTGGAGCATTATATCTGGGAAAAAACTAAATTGTAGGCAGTCTGGGTTTAGAATTCATCATAGTACTCAGACTGCTTTAGTTAAGGTTGTAGGGGATATACATGATGGATTGAACTGGGGGCTTTTGACAGGTGCTATTTTTATAGACCTGTCAAAAGCCTTCCACACACTATATCACGTTACCCTTTTGTCTAGGCTGGGGGAACTGAACATTTCTTCTAAGTTTGTGGAATGGTTCGGCCCCTACATCTTGGACAGGCAACAGTGTGTATTTCTGGGCTCATCAGATTCTTCTCTTAGATACGTTTAATCTGGAGTGCCCCGGGGTCGATACTGGGGCCTTTACTTTTCAATATATATGTTAACAAACTTAAATTTTGCAGAATGAATGTTGATTTTCATCTTTACGCTGATGATACAGTGATTTACGCTAGCGGGAACTCTGTTGATTTGGTACGGGAAAGGCTACAGGTAGCTGTTACACATTTACAAAACTTTTTCGAATTGCAATTTGTGAAATTAAATGTAAAAAAACCAAAACAAAACACAAACAGTCCTGTGTAGTAGGTCTAGGAACTATAAGATTTATGACTTAAAGATTAAAACTAAAGTTGGTGATGATTTAAAAGCTACGACATGTTAAAAATATTTAGGAATGTGGTTAGCCGGCCAACAAAAGTGGGACATATTTTATTTATTTATTTTATTTTATCGAAATCTAGGATTACAAATACCTTTGAGCAGGAACTGCTCGTTTACAAAGGTTCCACGTTGAAGTAATGGGGGTATACATACATACAAAGGTCAACATAGTAATACATAGTTACACAATAAAAAGTAGTAAGAGACTGAGGCTTATACATTCAATCATTAGTGGGGAGCATTCACAAAAAAACTGGAGCAATGTATAGGGTGAAAAGTTATTTGGATACTGACTCTAGACTTAAGTTAATCAATAGTACTGTTATTCCAATCATAGATTACGGGGATATTTTTATATGTTGGGGCTACTAAAACCTTTTTGAATTCTATCAGCATGGTCTATAATAGGTTGGCTAATTATGTTTTGGAAGTACATCCCAGAATGCACCATTGCTTGATGTATCAAAAGCTAAATTGGTTAAGACTGAGTAAAAGGAGGGATTTACATATTTCACTGTTCATGGTAAAGGTATTTAAAGGTACTGTCCCCCCATATGTTACTGACCTTTTTTCACTCAGGTCATTACCATCGAATCTGAGGTCTGCTGGTCTAGAATTCAATATACCTAAAGTAAGATTAGACATAGGGAGACTTCAGTTAAATATATGGATGTGACAGTATGGAATCACCTTCCTATTGAACTAAGAGATCCTTTCACAACAAACAAAAAGAAACCTATTAAGTCATGGTTTAACAACCAAAGTCATATTCCTGCACTATGTTGTCTGGTAGCAACATCTAGGAATTCCTAAATATAGTCTTATGGTTTGATAGGCTTACTGACTCAATGTATATATTATATTTATTGATTAGATGTAAAATGTTTCTTTTTTGTACTTGTGTATTATTTGAATGTATGTAAGGCAACTGTATGAATGTGTAATTGGATCACCTTGAAAATGAGTTCGATCAGTGGTGTTTTACCATTTCATGGCATTGTCCTGAGTAAAATATATTATTACTACTACTAAATAGTAAAAAAAAAAAACAACAATGATTTTTAAAACTAGAAGGGAGAAAACAGAAAACATAAAGACAAAAGTTCAAATGAAAACTTTAAAGGGTGAAATATTGGGTCAAGAAACTTGCTATAAATATTTAGGAGTGTGGATCAATGAGGGACTTAAATTTGATTTTCACATAAATGAGCAGGCAAAAAAAATAAATAAATTGGTGCTTTTCGTAGGTCAGGATTTTGTTTGGATCAAAGGATAAGATTAAACCTGGTAAATCAGTTAATAATCCCATGTTTAGATTATGGGAGCCATGTTTATGGCATGACATCTAAAATAAATCTAATAAAATTGGGATACTGTTTATAATAACCTTTCCAGGTTCATCTTAAAGTGTGATTATCATAAACATTATTGTGAAATGTTCAATTCTTTAAATTGGTTAACATTAGAACAGAGGAGAAATCTGAAATGGTTGGGACAAATCCATTCAGTGATCCAGGGAGGAAAGCCCCAATATTTACAAGATAAGCTGGTAATAAAAGAATCAAACTATAATTTCAGAGGTTTAAGCAGTAGATATGTCCAACCTAAGGTCAAAAATAGGTTTGGAAATATGATCTTTGTTGCTAAAGTTAAACAATTATGGGAACCAATAGACAATGGATTAAAACAGCAGCAAAATACCAAATTGTTTATAAAATTCTAGAAGCAGGCCCAGGACCTAAGTTGTAGATGTTAAATTTGATGTTTAATTAGATAGCAGTACCAGTACTATCTGAGTTGGTTTATAGCTATATCTCTGTCTAAACCATATGTCCAAGCAATCTTTCTTATCTGTACATATACATTTTGTCAAATGCATATATAAATGCATACATCTTCAGATGTACTAGTTGAAATGCACTTTATAAATTGATAGAAATGACTACCAGTTTTGGACAACTGTTATTGAGTAATATGATTATTTTTGTATAATGATATACTGTATGTAAATGTGTTGTGTCTATTATTATTTTAGACAAATATGACAAAACAGGACCATCTTGAAAATGAGTTTTCAACCCAATGATGTGAAACCAGAGCTCTTCCTTCCTGTATAAAAATAAACATTTTTACTACTACTTACTGCTACACTAAACAGCTGTTCAGACCTAGATGGAACCTACTACGCAGAAAAAATTGGTTCAGCCAAAGAGTGGTTACCTCATGGAATCCGCTCCTACAAGAGGTGGTGGAGAGTCCAAACATGGATTTGTTTAAAATAAGATTGGACAGGGTTTGTGGGTTTGGGTTAAATATGGTTTAATGTATGCTTCAGATGGCGGGCACCATGGATGTAAGTCTATTTCAGCTTGATACTACCTATGAAACCTATGAAGTAATCATTTCTTTAATAAAAACTCCTCCTGACAAGGGTAGTTCAAGCTCCATACTTTTTTTGTCCTGAGCTAGTTTTGAGCTACAGTGGGACAATTTAATGTATGTATTTATGCATTGCATAAGGTAATTTCTGGACCATACGTAGGAAACATGGAAAATATCCAAACTAAATTAAGATCAAATGAGTGTTTTGTATTATAAAACAAAAACAGGGGAAAGAGGATCATGAGATTGAAATGGGTAAAGAATGGGAGGATGATTAGGAGGAAAAGACTAACATACTGGAGTATTTCTGCTCAGTATATATGGTAGAGGACAAGGATCCACTATCAGAATGTGAGCTCAAGGTCGGGGGTGGGAGGTGGAGATCAACACAGAGCCAGTAACTTGAGGAAACGGTACTAAAGAGTCTCCAAGCTCTACAAGAAGATTATTTATTTATTTATCAATTTTTATTGTTGCTGGGAAAACCTTTAAACACAAGTGCTCTTTTTAAAAAATGTTTTTTTCTTTGTTTCTTAAGTAATGGATTGAGATAGACAACACCCTGGGTGGCTTAGATAAATGGGACAAGAGCTGGGCGCACCTTTGGTGGATCTCTTCAGCTTGCTGGAATCACAGGTTGATGCCAGGAGACTGGGAGACAACAAATGGCATATCCCTGCATCCCTGCTGCACCACCTCTCAACCACCATTCCCTGAGACTGGTAAAACATAAATAAATAAATAGCAGATGATCTGTTTGGTATTTTTCTCTCTAAAGTTACAAACTGTTGTATGTTAACTTGGTCTACAGTACTCTGAAACAAAATGAAGGGAGAGAAAGCCTGTATAGTTACACTTCATTACCACTTGAAGTAATGGAAGGGGCTGCTTTTTTACCTTGGGGTAGGGGACTTTGTGCCGTCTAGATACGTTGTGTCTGAGGGAGATGGAGGGGCTGCCTATCTGGGGGGGGGGTGAGATGGTCGGGGGCTTTGTGCTGTCTCTAGAGATGGCTCCTGCCACTTCCCAAAGCTTTGCAACTCACTGCCACCGCCTGTCAGACTTTCCTCTTTCCCGTCTTCAATCACCTTAATCCTTCACAGTTTTTATTCCCATAACTGCACTTGTTCTTAGCCTCCCCTTCAACCCTTCCAACCCTGGCACATTTACCTTTATCTCTACTTTACTTCTGTTCTCCTAACTGCACTTGTTACTAGCCCCCCTTCTCAACCCTCCCCATCCTTGTACACTATCCCCTGCTCCTCCATCCCTGACTTACCTCCTGTCTTCTAACTGAACTCTTCTTCTTATTACTTCCTCACATGCTACTACCTATTATACCGCCCTCCTCCCACCCTCTACCACAAGTTGCTGTGCCATTTCGACTCTCTACTACCATCCACAACCTACTGTGCTATTTCAACATTCTGCTGCTGGCCTCCCCCCACTGCCCCCCTTCCCCACTGATGCTGTCCCTTTTTCCATTCCTAGTTTACCCCTATTTTCTCCAACTTTCCTATTTCTTATCCCTCTCCTCCCCTCTGGTCACCTGCCACATTCCACTCCTCCTCCTCCCTGCCCCCTTCTGTCTCTCTCCTCCTTTTCTGCCTGGTCCTGTCCCCCTTGTAGGGTTCTCTGTCATGCTGAAGGGATATAGATTCTGGCTTCCGGTCTTCTACCCCTCTTCCTTTCCCCCCACTTTCAAATCCTGACCCCCTTGCAGGGTTCTCTGCATCCTGACGGGGTATAGATTGTCTCTCTGTTTTTCCCTCTCTCCCTTTTCCCCCACTTTCAAATCCATCATCTGCCCACCTCCCTACTTCCCTATCCCTCTCCTCCGCTCCTGTTCCTCCTCCCCCTCTTCTCTGCCTCCCAGCTCCCTTTCTCTCCCCTCCCTTTCTGCTCGGTCCTGTCCCTCTTACAATGTTCTCAGCTTTCTGAAGGCATTAGATCGTGGCTGTCCCTCTCTCACCTTCTTCCATCCCCCACCCTCTACCCCTCGCCTGTGCACTTCCCCACTTGTCTTATAACTGTCCTCCCTTGGGTATACAATAGCACTTCGAATCATGTGCTCACCCTACTACTTCTAGCACTTCAAAATTGTGTTATCCATCCTCTAACCTTTACCCTACTGGATCACCTGCTCTTCGGTTGTTGCAATGATGTATGTTATATCCGATCATGGTTTTATTTACCTTGGTCAGTTGTCTGGGTTATTTCTGTTCTGTAATTGTATGACACTGTTTTGTTTTAGTAATTGTACTTGTATTGCTCTGTTATTGTTATGTGTTTGCCTATTCTCCCAATTCTTGTACCCCCCCCCCGCACCCAGGACGCTCCTGGAAACGAGCTGTTTACGGCTCACGTTGTCTTTCCTAGTGACACATTTTCCAAATAAATAATGTGTCCAATGGAGATGGAGGACTCTTATCTTGGGGGCGGGGGTGCCGGGGTCGTTTTTTTTTTTTTTTTCATTGTGTCACTGTCAGGGTGTTTTTGTGCCATCACTAGAGACAGTGCGGTCGAGAGAGATGGTGCATCCAAGAGAGATGAAGGAGCTGCTTTTCTCGGTGAGGAGGATAGAGAGTCTCAGGGGGCTTTGTACTCTCTCAGTAGAGATGGAGTATCTGAGGGAGAAGGAGAGGTGGCTTACTTAATATTCTAATAACATGAAATATTAGCCCACACTAGTCCTTTCATTAACGTTAATGTGCAGTAAGTCTTTCTCTGGTGTCCTTTGGTTTTGGTGGCGTCGGACAGTTTGATGCTAGGGATTTAGGTGGTTATGCCAGGCTATGGGCCATACCCAAACCCAAACACCATTCAGCCCACTATAGCCCTTTTTGTTATTGTAATAGTTGCAGCTTTCTACCCTCCCTGGTAGTTCAAATGTCTGGTATGTCGCTTGTAGCAGGCGCGGGCTGTTTTGTTTGGGACTAGGAGTGAGTGAGTGATTGCCTTTGAATGGTAATATTTACTATGCATGGCTGTGTGGGGTATGTATGGTAAGGACATTTTGGTTTCACCAGTAGAGTTCTCCTGAGTGCACCGTATGGATTACATCTTTCTGTCCTTCAGATACGTGTGTGTGTGCGCACTTTAAAGGCTTGAGTGACCTGCTCAAGCATGTATGCAAGAGTGCCAGTGTGAGTGGACCTCTGTAAGGCTGGCTACCTTGATGTGGTACAGAGGCTTATCACAATGTATACTAAACATTGTAACTAAAAGCCAGCCAACTTCTGTCTGGTAGTGTGTGTTAGATAAAATAAAATATTGTAAATGTATTAGGATCACTGCTTACTTTATATTTGAGTGAAACGGGGGGGAGGGGTGTTATTTGTATGGTGGAGCAGCACATGTTTTGGTTTGTGTTTATATGGGGGCAACAGTGGGGGGAGGGGGGTAATAGTGCCATCGACTCAAGTAGAACTTTCAAGTTCCTGTCTGCACCCTTGGTTCAAATCAATCGTCATTTGCACTTCCTGCAGCTTCCCTTCCCCATGCTTTACCTGCAGCTTAGTACCAATACATCAGAGTCCCCTTGCTGCTGTCCTTGCCCCGGTTCCACCACTGATGGCTTCTTCTCACACAGTCTATTCAATTAAAACATAGCTGCTCCTCCCTCCATTCTGCCACCCTGATCAAATCAATAGCCGTTCCCTTCTACTCTTCCTCCTCTGTTCTGCCACCCCATTCAAATCTGTTGCTGCTCCCTGTGGTCTATCTCCTCTATTCCAGTACTCTGCTACAAATCAGTTGCCACTCTCTGCAGCTCTCCCTCCCCTGTTTTGCTGCTCCACTCCAAAGATATTGCTTCTCCCTTGGGATCTCCCTCCCCCATTTTGCTGCTCCACAGCAAATCAATTTCTGCCCCCTGCAGTTCTCCCTCCCCCAATTAAATCGATTACTGCTCCTTGTGGCACTCCCTCCTCTGTTACGTTGACCTGTTCAAATCAGTTGTGCTCCTGCTCCCCTAGTCCCTTCTTCCCTCGCCCCTCTACAGAAGGCAATACATTGTGACTCCCCCCTTCCTGCATTCCATGGCACCGTTCAGAGCAGTGGCCACTCTCTGTGGCTCACCCTGCACTGTTCCACTGCCCCATTCAAGTATGTTGGCCTGCCACTGTCAGACACTGCAGTGTGAGTAGCAAAGTGTGTGATACAACCCAGTACTTGATGCATACATCTTCCATTCCCAGTATTTGCTCAGAGTTCCGTTTAGCATGTACAGCCGTTTTTTAAATAGGGGCTTGACGAAGGCAACAAGGATCAACGTTACAGCAGTATACTGTAGCAGGGGTTGGGGGACAACTCTTCTCTATATTTAAATGCTGAGGGACTGTTTATGGCATTACCCGCCCCTCCCCCAGCTTTTGACTGCAGTAGCACCTTTAATAGAAGACTATTACACAAACTGGGGAATATGGGTGTCGGCAGGACAGTAGTGTGGTGGGTAGGTAACTGGCTGGGTGGCAGGACACAGAGGGTGGTGGTAAATGGCTGTCACTCCACAGAGGGAAGAGTGACCAGTGGGGTACCACAGGGATCAGTGCTGGGACCGGTCCTATTCAGCATCTTCATCAGTGACGTGGCGCAGGACCTAGAAGGCAGAATTTCACTGTTCGCTGATGACACAAAGCTCTAACAGAGTAGACACACCAGAGGGTGTAGACAGAATGAGAATACGACCTGCAGAAACTTGAAGAATGGTCAGGGGTTTGGCAGTTGAAATTCAATGCAAAGAAGTGCAAGATAATGCATATGGGGCACAAAAACCCTGGCACAATATATCAGTTGGGGGGGTGAGGATATAGCATGCACCAAGCAGGAAAGGGATCTTGGGTTATCATCTCTGATGACCTCAAGGTAGGGAACAGTGTGACAAGGCAGCAGGTAAAGCAAATAGGATGCTGGGATGTATAGGCAGGGGCATCACCAACAGGAAAAGGGAGGTCAGAATTCGCTATACAAGACACTAGTGAGGCCCCACCTGGAGTACAGTGTACGGTTCTGAGACCATACCTACGTAAGGACATAGACAGGGTAGAGAAGGTTCAGAGGAGGGCAACAAAGATGGTGCATGGATTGCATCACAAGTCCTATGAAGACAGGTTGAAGGAACTGAACATGTACTCCCTGGAGGAGAGGAGGGAGAGAGGGGATATGATAGAGACATACAAGTATCTTACAGGGAGGAACAGGGTGCAGGAAAACACTATTTCTAGGGGCATGGATATGTTGTTCATCCACACTATCTGGCAGGTTCCTTGCCGCTTTAAATCTTGCCGGAAGGTCTTCAAGCTAGCTCCTCCCACCCACCCGGGTGGTAAAACCCTCGGCTCCGCCCCATGACGCCAGATCTTCCTTACCGCTTGGAAGCTCAGGTTCCCTCCTTAACGCTCTGCGATTAAGCTTTGGGCCTAAATCTTCGACTTTGAAAAATTTTCAAAACAAAACTTTTACCACTTTGGTCTTCTTCCCTCATGGCTAGATGGACAAATCGACTCCGGTTTGGAGATGTCCTGTGGGCAGAAGATGTCTCGGACAGACCCGCACTCACGTCGTTTCTGCGCCAGCCAGGGAGCCACGACCCGCAGGCCTGCGAACTGTGCTCTTCCTTTTCGGTCTACGTCCTCGAGGATCGCGCTGCCCGTCTCCAACTTGGGCGCCCCGGAAGGAGATTTCCTTCGGTCAAATCTAAGGAGGCCCGACTGGCGGTTTCTGCGGCTGCGGGATCCGCTGAACAACTCGAGCAGATGGTCGCCCTCGAGGAGGAGGCGGCTCAGGCCGCGACATCTTCGGCTGCGGCATTCGTCCCGCGCTCGCTCGGGGCCTCCTATTCAGCTTCCTTTAAGGAGCTTTGCCTGACCCTCTCAACCAAAGGCGAGGGTCCAACTTCTTCTGGGCCGGATCAGCGGTCGGAAGAAAAGTAGGGTAAGTCCCATCAACGCTCCTGGAGCGGAAAGATCTCCCCTTGTCGACAGTCTACTGGTGAAATTTGACTCGCCACTGGCTTCACGGTACCCCGTCAGGCCAGGTGTCCGAGACACCTGCCGCGTGGTTGAGATTTTCTCACCCGTTAGACGGGTTGTCGGCTGAGAAGCCAAAATCCCTCCTCCCCGGTTCCCTCGGTGAGGTCTGAGGATACCGTCAGCTCATCTGCGCCTCCGGCCCCGGAGCCGTCGGATTTGTCGACTGAGCCGAGGGGATTGCCGATCCTCGGCTCCCCGCCATGCCGACCTCGGCCTAGCCGAGATTCTCGGTCTCGGTCTCAGACATCGCCAGCGGTCAGCCGATCCCGTCAACACAGGCGGTCTGGGTCTCGAACACCATGATAAGCGTCGCCGCTTCTTCCCTCATCTTCCTCCTCCTCGACGAGGGAGGCTTCGGTGTAAGTTGCACCGAAAGTATGAGGAACTGATGTGGCAACAACTATTATTGGCCGGTAGTAAGCCAGCTCAGGCCTCTTCCCCGGCCATAAAATGGTTGTCACCAGAGCGGCCAAAACAACCCCTCGCAGCGGTCGAGGAGCCTGTTCCCAGGCCGGTTGTTCGGCCTATTCCTGCTGCCCCACCAATCCTGGTGGAACCGCCTCCGCCTCAGCCGACAGTTGGGGCACCGTCGAAAAGTTCACGGTCGGCCCATGGCCTTCCCCATAGGCTGTCGGTCACTCTCATGCCCGATAAGCCTCGGCACGTGGAGGGAGGCTCAGGATCCAGGCAGCTATTCGATGATTCGTCGGAATCGGACGATTCCTCCCTGTTCTCCAAGCGCCTTGACTTGGAGTCCTCTGGGGGGCAGTCAGTGGACGATAGCCCTTTGTCCTTCCTTGGACTTCTTAGGCTCATCTCAGAATCCACTGGGATGAAGCTTGAACCCGTGTCCAAACGGGCCAGATATCCCCTCACTGAGATTCTGGACCGAGGGGATTCTCCTACGGAGGCCTTTCCGGTGGCCGAGGCCATTGTCGGCCCGGCCCTGGAATTATGGCAGCGTCCGGCTTCCTGTCCTGTGCCTTCAGCCAGGATGGCCAGGAAGTATGCTGTCCCCACGGGCTCTCTGTCCGGCTTCTCCGAGCACCCCTCGGCCGAGGGGTTGGTTTCGGACAGTGTTTTCCGGCGTGCCGGCAATGCCAGGGACGTGGACAAACCGCCCGACAAAGAGTCCAAGAAGTTGGACTATGCAGGGCGAAAAGTGTATGCTGCCTCCTCACTTGGCCTTCGTCAGGCCAGTTCGGCCGTCCTCATGGCGCATTTTTCCCATGCCCTGTTGGGCTCCCTGGATGAGGTCGTCCCTCATCTTCCTGCTGACCTGCAGACCACAGTTAAGCAGGTGCGGGACCAGGGCAGGGCAGTAGCCAAGCAGCAGCTCCAGACTGCTCTGGATATTGGGGACTCTTGCGCCCGGTCAGTGGTGGCCGCTGTGGCCATGCGATGGCGGGCGTGGCTGAGGATATCCACTTTCACCTCGGATACCCAGCACAAGCTTGCGGACGTTCCTTCTTGGGAACAGACCTCTTGACCCTGGAGGAAGGCCACCTCCAGAGGATCGAAAAGTCCAATGCCACCTTGGACTCTGTCTGCGTCAGCATGAGAGGGACAAGGGGCCGTGGCCCCAGCCCTAAGCCCTTCGCCCCTTGCTCGCTGCGCGTCCGGCCCAACAACAACAACGTCAGGGCCAGTAGGCTAGACCTTGATATTCCAAGCCCAAGCCGTCAGCTTCCTCGAATAGGAAGCAAGGAGGAAAAGGCCCTGGTGGTCCCTCGGCCGGTCCTTCCTCCAAGCCTGCACAGTGACGGGCTGAGGGGTGTCGCCCCATCCCCGTCACCTCGCCCCTGGTTCCCCCCGTGGGGGGATGGCTCCGACACTTCCTTTCCGCCTGGTCCGCTGTTACCACGGACAGGTGGGTTCTGGAGGTGGTGGGAAGAGGCCTGCCTCTGGAGTCGAGCAGGCTCCGCCCTTCAGAGCCGTCGCACCTTCGGGCTTCGGGGTCCCAGAATCTCTAGAGGCTCGTCGAGCGACGCCGCCTCTTTCTTCAAAAGGGGGTGATAAAAGAGATAGAGGACCCACCATCAGAACCAGGGTTCATGTCCAGGTACTTCCTGGTCCCGAAACGGACGGGGGGCTGGCGCCCCATACTAGACCTACACGACCTGAACAAGTTCCTAAGGTCTCGAACCTTCAGAATGGTCACTCTGGCTCAGATAATACCGTCTCTGGAACACGGCGTGTGGTTCTGCTCTCTGGACTTCCAGGACGCGTTCTTTCACTTCCCTATCCGTCCGTCTCATCAGAGATTCCTCCGCTTCAGGGCGGAGGGATCCCTCTTCGAGTTCCAGGCCATGCCCTTCGGCCTCTCTTCAGCTCCCAGGGTCTTCACCAAATGCATTGCAGTGGTGACAGCATTCCTGCGGCGCCGAGGGGTCCGTGTACTTACCTGGACGATTGGCTGATAGCAGCCCCCTCCAGGTCGGAGGTGGAGCGGTCCAGGGATCTGGCCCTCCGGGTTTGCTCTCAACTCGGCCTCCTGGTCAACGAGGCCAAGTCGGAACTCGAGCCGAAGCAGGTGATATCCTTCATCGGGGCAGAGCTCGACTCTCTTCGAGCCAGAGCACGGCTCCTGGCGGACAGGGCCGAGGTTCTTGCCTCCTTTGCCCAGTCATTTCTGGTTGGGCAATCGCGCCCTGCCTGGGACTTCCTGCGACTCCTGGGTCTCATGGCGGCCTGTACCAGCGTAGTCCGTTGGGCACGCTGGCACATGCGCCCCCTCCAGTGGGGACTGGCCAGCCAGTGGTCACAGCGCTCCGATCCTCTGGACCAGCGTGTGTGGATGACCCAGGAGATGTGGAACGCTCTCCAGTGGTGGACCGTCCGTCCCATCTGCAGGAGGGTATCCCGCTTGTCCGCCCGAGCCGACGGTCTCTAACGACCGCTCCTTTGATGGGTTGGGGTGCCCATCTGGGGGAACACCGAGTGCACGGCCTCTGGTCCCCGCGGGAGTCCCGATGCCATATCAACCTGCTGGAGCTCCATGCGGTCCGCCTAGCTCTCACCGCCTTTGCTCCGTTTCTCCGGGGTCAAGTGGTCCGGGTCCAGACGGACAATACCACGACCATGTACTATCTAAACCGCCAGGGCGGGACGCGCTCCATGCTCTTATGCAAGGAAGCTCTCCGCATCTGGTCACTAGTGCGCAGCCTGGAGGCGGATCTCCTGGCCATTCATGCGGCAGGAGCCTCCAACACCCTGGCCAATGCCCTGAGCCGGATAGGGGCTGCATCGCACGAGTGGTCTCTCCTGTCGGAGATAGTACAGGACCTGTTCTCCCGTTGGGGCACACCTCTGGTGGATCTGTTTGCCTCCAGGGAGAACGCGCAGCTGAGGCTGTTTCATGCCCGCCCCCCTCAGCAGGGCTCGCTGCAGGGGGATGCCTTCTCGGGCCGTGGACCCCGGGCCTCTTTCGCCTTTTCCCCGTTCCCTGATTCACAGGGTCCTGCTGAAAGCGAGGAGGGACAAGGCGAGGTGATTCTGATAGCCCCAGACTGGCCTCGCCAGTTCTGGTACCCAGATCTCCTCAGTCTCAGCTCCAGGACTCCGAGGCAGCTTCCAGCTCACCCGGACCTGCTCTCAGTCAATCAGGGGAAGGTGTTCCATCCGGACCTTCAATCCCTGCACCTGACAGCCTGGTTCCTGAGCGGCTAAAGTTCCAGGCCTTGGGTCTTTCCGACGAGGTCCTCAACGTTGTTGAGGCGTCCCGTAAGGAGTCGACCAGGAAATGCTATGCCTTCAAATGGAAGAGGTTCTCCATTTGGTATCAGGATAAGGGTTTGGACCCCTTCTCGTGTCCTGTGGCAAGCATTTTGGACTATCTATGGTCCCTATCTAGTCAAGGGCTTAGGTCGATGACCCTTAAGGTGCACCTGGCAGCCATTTCTGCTTACCGGGGGCGGGCCAGTCAGCAGTCAGTGGCGCAGGAGAAAGTGGTCGGGCGCTTCTTTAAAGGCCTTGATCACATTTCCCCTCCAGTGCGGGAGCTCCCACCTCCGTGGGATTTACTGCTGGTACTGGCAAAGCTCATGGGCAAGCTTATTCTATCCAATGCACAGGTGTGGTTTCACCTGTCATGGAAGACCGCCTTCTTGGTGGCTATCACGCCAGCCAGAAGGATGGGAGAACTCCAGGCGCTTAGCATCGAGTCTCCTTACCTGGTCTTCCACAGGGACAAGGTTGTCCCACGCCCACCCGAAATTCCTTCCGAAGGTGGTGTCGGAGTTTCACCTTAATCAGGTGTTGACTCTGCCGGTGTTCTACCCCAATCACACCTCGGAGGCCGAATATAGGCTCCATACTTTGACCCTAGAAGGGCGCTCGCTTATTATAAGGAGCGCACGGCTGAAATTCAGGGAGAGGTTCGCCAGCTGTTTGTCACCTATGCTGAAGCCGCACCTGGCAGACCTGCAGCCAAGCGGACAATAGGCAGATGGGTCACCTCCTGCATAAATCTCTGCTATGAGTTGGCGGGCATGGAGCCTCCCAGAGGGATAAGAGCTCATTCTACCCGCCATACTGCTGCATCGGTGGCTGCTTCCAGGGACGTCCCTATCCAGGAAATCTGCAGGGCTGCTACCTGGAAGTCAGCACACACCTTCATTACCCACTACCACATCGACCTTGAGTCACGCCGGATGCTGGTTTTGGGCCTCGGTTCTCCAATCTCTGTTCCCCAAGTAAGTATAGGGGTGTGCGCCTTGCCTCCTCCTCCCGGAGAACTGCTAGAGTCTGCCAGATAGTGTGGATGAACAACATATCCATGTCCCTAGAAATACAGGTTACTCACTGGCAACAGGAGTTCAAGATGGTATATATTGATCATCCTATATTAACCTCCTGGCTTGACGCTGGCCCTGAGCTTCCAGCGGGCCAGATCTGGCGCCATGGGGCGGAGCCGAGTTTTACCACCCGGTGGGTGGGAGGAGCTAGCTTGAAGACCTTCCGCAAGATTTAAAGTGGCAAGGAACCTGCCAGATAGTGTGGATGAACAACATATACCATTCCTAGAACTCCTGTTACAGGTGAGTAACCTGTATTTTTAAGCGAAAAAGATGTTCCAGGACTAGAGGGCATGGGATGAAGTTGGAGGGAGGACGATTCAGAGGAAACATAAGAAAGAATTTCTTCACAGAACGGGTGATGGACAAGTGGAACACCCTGCCAGAGGAAGTGGTGGGGGCTGAAACAATCACGGGATTTAAGAATGCATGGGATAGACATAAAGGAATTCTTGAGGTTAGGGGTAAGGGGCAACAGACTTCTAGGAAAACAGACTGAACTTACAAGCTCAAATGGGCAGACTGGGTGGGCCATAGGCCCTTATCTGCCGACACTGTCTGTGTATCTATATTTGTAAGACAGCCAGTAGGACTACTGTTTTGTTCAGTCCCAGGTATTTAATTGCAGTTGAAGTAAAGAATGTAAAACAAACCTCTAACAGTGTCTTTATTAAATGTGTAGTTTATTACTGTACATAGTGAAGTATGATATGTGCACCAGAGTAGTGTGTGTAATATCTTGATGAATTTGGGTAGTCCCATCCCCAAAAACATAATTTCAGAATGGATTTGGATAGCACCACACACACACACTGGAGGTTGTTTACTCCACAGCTGCAACAGGTTCACAGGTCCTTTCCTCTCATTGAGACAGTTACTTCACAGATATGTTTCTGTGTACACCTCCAGAGAAGTCAGCAAGTCTGAAGAAGATGACAGAGTTTGAAGGGAGCAGATGTGCAGCTGTTCCTGATGATTACTGTACATACTGTAGTTAAGTCTGATATATGTGCTAGAATAAATTGGATAATATCTTGATGAATTTGGATAGCATCCCTTCAAATTTCTGGATGGATTTGGATAGCACAGCACACATTGGGAGCTGTTTACTCTGCTGCTGCGACAGGTTCACAAGCGCTTTCCTCTCTCTGAGACAGTCAAGCCACCTATCCTATGAAGAAAGGTCGAGTGATCTGAACATGTACTCCCTGGAACAGAGGAGGGAGAGGGGGGACATGATTGAGACCTTCAGGTACCTTAAGGATATAAACAGGGTGCCAGGGGGGAGCATCTTCAAGATGAAGGGAAATCAGAGGACGAGGGGGCATAGCCTGCAGGTGGGGGGGGGGGGGCAGGTCATGGGTAACATTAGGAAATATTATTTCACAGAGAGGGTGGTGGAAAAGTGGAACAAACTCCCAGAGGTAGTCATTGGAGAGGAAACAGTGTAGGGATTCAAAAAGGCATTGGACAACCACAGGGAAGTGTTGGGGGGGGGGGCCACAGGTCCAAGCAGATAGCTGGACAAATAGGCAGACTTGGTGGGCCTTGTTTCGGTCCTTTTCTGCCGTCACACTTCTATGAATCTATGAATCTAAGCCACATTTTCAACATACTCATGTTTTTCTTACCCCCATCAAATGAACATGGCAGTTGTCGTTACCAAATTCCCTTCCAAAACCTGTTTTTGCGGTTGTTCCACAAAACAGTGTATTGGGTTGCATAACATAAATGACACCTGGCGTGTTCATATGCTGGAGCAAGAAAAAACCTACTGTTTTGAAAATTCAAGGTCACAGTCTAAGAAAATGGCAGCGTTATGTGTGAAACTCTTCATTTCCCAATCATGGCAATTTTACTATTGTAACTCGTGTTAATTATCACCTCTTAAGCTCTGCACTATCCATGCCAAACACCTACGCAGCAAATACAAGCAAGCAAACATTCAACATTGACAAATGCTTGTTTACTTTACCCACGGTGTTTTATTATTTGACAGAAATAATGGCATCAGAGGAAAGGGCAATGAGGATATTCTTTAGATGGGAGATTGGGAGTTGATGTTTAAAAAAAAAAAAAAAAGGACTTTAGAGAAATTGACAGTTTGATCATGTCTGGATACCATGGTCTTTCACAGTTTGTCTGCATCTGTGCACTACACTGGCTCCACTACTTCAGATGGTGGCCATGGGTCATGGTGGTTTGTGGGACTGCCGACATTTAGGCATGAAGAGTAGGTTAGATTTACTGTATGACTTGTGGTGTGGAGGAGGGGGGTAAACATAATGAAGATCTGTCTAATTTTCCACACTTCTGCACTGAACAGCAGATTAGACTTATTTGACTACTAGCAGTTTGTTTGAGTGAAACCAAGAGCAAATGGCTGTTTAAGAGAATTGTGAAGTACTTGGAATTTAGAATTCTGGTTGCTGCAGCACGTGAAGCACTTTCTGTCTTATTTTTTTTCATTATGTTTTTATCCTTCTTCCTCATGGGACTTGCCCCTCTCTGGCCTGCCCCTTCAGTCCCACGACCCACCTTCCCCAGGTATGTACCCCAGCCTCTGTCCCTTATGGCTCACTTCCCATGGCTGGGCCTTCATGTATATGCTCCTACAGATGTCTGGATCCAGTGGAGAAGGGCGCCTGGTCGCTGATATGGGGCCTGCGAGAGACTGGTTGTCACCCTGGACAGCTAGCTTGTTTTTTCTCTCCAGTTTCTTCACCAGAATCCCAGGCATCACGCAAGTGCATGGGGCGTCGCACCTCAAGTGCCTGCAGTGTGCTCATGCTTGGAGAGCAGGCTCCATGGACCACCAGCAGGAGTTGCTGCAGCATCGGTGTGGGCCGCCTCCCTTCCCCCAGCTGGGACATGCTGCCATTGGCAGTGCTGCCTCCTGGCTTTGCCACCCAGTTGCCAACTCCTGAGTTTGCCTCCAGACCCAGGTTGCCAACATGTAAGCACTGCGTACTTCCTCTAGGCTATTGGGCGGCACTCGTGAAGCATGTTTGGCTGTAAAAGAGGTCTTTATGTGCTGCATAGAAACATAGAATTTGATGGCAGATAAGGACCGCTTGGCCCACCCAGTCTGCCCGTTTCCCTACCTAATGGATAAGCTGCAGATCCTAGTTAACCAGCAGCCTACTTCTTCCTACCCCCACCCCCTTGAATTGCCTTATGACTGTCCCATGCATGCTTGAATTCCACCACTGTTTTCGACTCCACAACCTCCTCTGGAAGGCCGATCCATGCATCCACAACCCTCTCTGTGAAAAAATACTTCCTTAAATTACCTCTGAGCCGCCCCCCTCTAAAAAAATATTTATAGTTAGGGTAACATGTAGTCCTTCAGCTTTGCTGTTTAAAAGTTAGTTCTCTTGAGGGCACCTTGTTGGCAATTCTGACAGCAATTGTACTGTTCACTTTTTAAAATCTGAGCTGCACATTATGTCTTATAGTTAAGCAACAAGGCTGTGGATATGGCCGGGGGGATGCTGTATACTTTCCCTCGTAATGGGTAGGGATTCACTGTGGTGCTCACTGAATGTCAAGGAGTTAAATAGTCCTGTTAAACAGGCTAAGGTTTTGTCCTATATTGTGAAAGCAAAGCCTGATATACTTTATTTACAAGAGACTAATCTGGATAAAGTGGAACATGCCAAATTGGGGAAGTCTGGGTACAAGGTGGTGTGGTGCTCTGAGATACTTCGGTGTGCTGTGGGGGGGGGGGCACCTTACTACCTCACATGACCCCCTTTCAGGACAGCAGGATTATCCAGCATGGGGAAGGCTATCTGGTAATTGTGTAAGGGGTGTCATACCAGGTACAGGTTACTTTAGCATGCCTCTACATCTCTCCGGAGTCTAGTACTCGTGAGATTCGGAAATTACTGTATCTCATATTGGTTAATATTCTTGTTCAGAAAGGCTTTTAACTTTATTTGAAATATTGATTTTATTGTGGGGATGTTTTATTGCATATTGGTTACTTTATTTTGTTTGTACAGCACTCTGAGCCCCTGGATAGGGCGCTATATAAATAAAATTTGCCTTGCCTGATACAAAGGGTTGCCACTCCTAATGGGGGACTACTAGGATCCAATACTTGGGATACTTCTAACCTTTCTCCTTCTAGGCAGCCGGCTGCTTATAAGGCATGTATCACCCTCCTCACACCATCCATTGGCTTGATGTGTGGAGGGAGTTATATTCTAGGACTAGGGACTGTACTCACTACCCACATGTTCATTCAGTCTACACCATATTGAGTACAGCAGGAGTATTTACATCACATTACAGATTGTAGGATGTGGCTGATTCTGTTTTCTAATCACACCCCAAAGCTGACTTTCTTGAACTTATTATTGTAATATTTTTATTTTGACTGTAACCTCTGTATGCAGCTGTATCTGTAAACCACTGCTGTAAATGAATCTTACTGTTATCTGTATTGCACCTGTATGTTACCACTGTTGTACTCACACTGTATTCATGTCTACCCTCCCTGCGATGAGGTGCTTTTGTAAATGAGTCTACGACTCAAAGGTTGTAAATCTGACTTATCCAATAAATAAATAAAAAAACTTAGATAAGGAATGCCCTAGGACTCAATGGCGGTTAAATGCCTTCATCTGTGCTCTGCAGAGTTTGTGACTTTCTACGGCAAAAGATTCAGGAAGTCCTGGAGTTCAGCCGAGGAGGGCACAGAGAAGCAGACTTGCGGGACACAATGAAAGCAGTCCTCGGGGGGCTACCTCATTGAATACACAGCTCAAAAACAGAAGCAAAGCTCTCAGTGGTTAACTGACTTTCAAGATAACCTCTGATTTTGTTAAAAATCTTAAGAAAGTAGCAAAGTTGTGCCACCACAGTGCAGCAACGTTTCACGTATATTAAATCTTTTTTGGAATTTTATAAGACCCTGAAGGATCTTCTCCTGCCCCACTTGTTTCATATCTGTAATAAGGTAATGGGGATGAAATAGCACCTTACTTCTCCCACGCTGGTGATCTGAGTTCGGGAATGAGCTCAGGCTGCCGAGGAACTGCTGGGGGGGGGGTCTGGGAGCAGGATAGAGAGGCCGTCGGGCAGCTCTCCACTCCTGGATTGGGAAGCTGGTCTTTCTGGTGCTTGCCTGCCACTGAGTGGAGGTTCAATGGAAGTGCTGCGAGATTGGGGAGGCAGGGTGGTGGAGTGGGGCTGCCAGTTCCGGTGCACACACGCAACCAATTTGCTGAGACCCTGGGGAGAGTTAAGGGAGAAAAGCGGAGGAAAAAAGGATGGCCACGGCAAGGACTTATGGCTCCTACTGGCAACACCTCCACCTGCCTTGTCACCAGGCAACCTGAGGGGAGGAAACTGGATAATGTGCTTTTGGAAGGGTGGACCTCCCTCTCCTGCCCCACCACGGGAGGTAATCCATGAGGGTGTCCTCGCTTCCAGGATCCTGGGCAGACGATGGACAGAAGGGGAGGGAGTGGCAGCCGGCAGAAGGGAGCCTCCCTTGTTGTGGCCCAACGGGACAGTCATGTATAGAACAAAAAAAAAATCCATATAAAATTGTTTAAATATGTCAAATTATACAAATTTGCCTTGACATAATACATTTTGAAGAAAACAAAAATTAATACAGAATGCCACTTCTTTTTTACATACAGTTTGCATGGTGTCTTTGGGGGGAGGGAGAAGCAGGACAAGGGGGAGGCACAGGTATAGACAGGAGAGACAGGAGGGCTCCTGTAAAAGACAGGGAGGAGTGGGGAGGATAGCCTACTAAGAGATGATTGTGAGTCAGGGAACAGGCCTGCAGGTGACATAAGGGTGGTTACCGTTGGAGATTCAATACTAAAAGGTATACATTGGGGGAGAAAGGGGGACCCCAGGAATCATAGGTTTATTTAGAGTGGAGAAGACTAGTTATTGTCCATACAGCTTGCCACTAAATAACTTACTGATAACTCGCAATATTATTTCCAGTCAGAAATCTATCCAGATTAGCTTTAAAAGCCTGCATGCTTCCACTGGTTACCACCTCCAGTGGTAGCCTATTTCAGATAGGCACAACTCTTACACTAAACCAGTGCTTTCTCCTAGTGGTCTTATATTTCTCCCTTGTTAACTGTAACGGATGTGCTCTGATTTGATAAGGTTGATCTCGTAGCTTGAAGCCCAGAAGCGTCCTTAGATTTATATCCGTGATTGCCCTATATACTATGCACATGTCTCCCCACAGTCTTCGATATTCCAACGTGTACATCCCCAGTTTGGTCAGCCTATCCTGGTAGTCCATGCCTTGTACCTCATTGATCATCTGGGTAGCCCTTCTCTGAACCCTCTCCAGTGTCATCATTTCTTTATTACCTGGGGACCAAAACTGTGTGCAGTACTCCATATGTGACCTCACCAGCGACCCGTACAAGGGCAATAAGACCACCTTCTTCCTGCTCTTTATGTGTCTGTTTATGCAGGTCAATATGTTGCCTACTTTTTTGACCACCTGGCTACTGTGCTGACTAAATTTAAAATCATTTGAGACCCTAATACCCAGGTCCCTTTCATCTGTAACTTTTCCTAGTAGATGTCCATTTAGACTGTAGGTAGCCCCTGTATTATGTCTGCCAAAATGCATGACCTTGCACTTATCCACATTAAAATTCAGCCTTGAGTCCTGTGCCCAGCCTTGTATTCTAATTAGGGTTTATTGTAGTTTGGCAATTTCCAGGTTGTTATTAACCGTGTAGCCTATTCGAGTGTCATCAGCAAACTTAGTTTCCCACACGCCCCCTCCAGCAGTCATTGAATGTAAGTATACATTAAAGAGGCAAGGACCCAATACAGATCGCTGTGGGACCCCGCTCGTCACCCCTGACCATCCAGAGTTACAACCGCTGATTGTCACTCTCTGCCTTGTATCTTGCAACCAAGAGCTAATCCAACGTGTTATGTTTATTTATTTATTTACGAGTTTAACCAGGAAGGCATACTGAGCAGTGCTACTCGATTCCAGATGCGACCTGGGGGTCAAGACCCAAGACAATAGTATAAACACTAGTTACATAGTTAATACAAACAGTGAATGGCCATCCGCCGTACAAACAATCAGCAGATAGATACAGACAGTAGGAAGATTGAATACATGATACAATTTAGATGGTTACATCAGCTCAGAAACATAATTTCAATTCATGATTTGGCATTAGCTATAGCAAGAGCAGCTGGAGGAGAAGTGGGTGCTGAGTAGGCGGTTGCGATGGCTGGAGTTGGGTGAGTGTCTTATGTCAGCTGGCAGGGCGTCCCATAACTGTGGGATACGGTAATTGAAAGCGGCCTGGCCTTTGGTCGTGCACATAAAGGGGCCGAGGAGGAGCCTGCGGTCAGTGCATCTGAGGGAGTAAGCGGGGGGGGTTGTTGGGAGAGGGTAGAGGCCAGGTAGGGGGTAGGGAATGGGACCAAAATTTGGCAGCGAACCTAGCACTATAGGTTAATCTACGGTCTTGGAGGGACGGCAGGGCTAGGGAGCTATGTAAGGGGCAGTGGTGGGTTGTGTGTGGACAGTCGAGGATAAATCGACAAAAAGAGTGGAAAAGGGTGTCAAGGCTGGCCAAGGTGGAGGAGGGGAGGCGGTAATATAGGCTATATACGTAGTCGAGTACTGGGAGTATCATCTTTTGGACAATAGCGTTCCTAGCAGGAGAAGGGAGGCAGCTTTTGTTCCTATATAGGCGCTCGAGTTTAGGAGAAGTTTCTTGTGTATGGAGTCAATATGGTGGTGAAATCGAGGTGCGGGTCGAGCCAGACACCCAAGTATCTGAAGCTGGCATTTTCCAGGGGACCCGTCCAGGGTTTTGAAAGGGGGGGCAGGAGGCTTGGCGGGAGAGTCTTTGCTTGAGACGAAGGTTAGCGGCATAGTTTTTATAGGGTTTAGGAATAGTTGGTTTGACCAGAGCCAGACCTGGATGGCGTTGAAGTCTTCCTGTAGGAGAGTTGCCACTGTGCTTGTGGAGGGGCCTGAGGCACACAGTACTGTGTCGTCCACATACATTTGTATAGAAGAGTGGAGACAGGCTGATGGTAGGTCATTAATGAATATGGAGAAGAGCAGTGGGCCCAAGACTGATCCTTGGGGGATGGCAGCGGTAACTGGCAGAGGGTTAGAGATGTGTGAGGTGACTTTTACAACCTGGTGTCTGCCCACCAGGTAGTCGTGGAACCACATGGTGGCTGGTTTGGAGAGCCCGGCCTCAGTTAGTTTGGAGAGGAGCAGAGTGTGGGAGATGGTGTCAAAGGCCTTGGCTAAGTATATGAAGATGGTAGAGGTGATGTGGCCTTTGTCCATACCGGTGAGAATGTCGTCAGTGACTCTTAGCAAGGAGGTGATGATTGAGTGAGATTTGTGAAAGCCGGATTGAAAAGGAGTGAAGAAGGAGGAGGTGTCCAGATGGGGAGAGAGTTGGGTGAGGACAAGACGTTCCTGTATTTTTGCCAGAATCGGGAGTAGGGAGATAGGGTGATAGTTGCCTGGGGGGAAGGGTCGCCCCCTTTAGGTAGGGTATGACGGTAACCCATTTCCATTCAGAGGGTAATTTGCCCATCATAAAGGAGAGGTTGAATAGCGCAGCTAGAGGGGCGGCTATGGCTGGAGCGGACAAGTATAACATCTTGGCATCCTGGGATGTAGGACATTTGCCTTTGTTGGGGTTCAGGGATCGCAGGGATTTGAGGACTTCGGCATGGGATACAGGGCGGAAGGAGAACTGTAGGGCAGGTGGGAGTGCACTAGGTTGGTGGGGGGGCCCGGGGTGGATGGACGCTGGAGGGTTGATGGAAGTGAGTCGGTGCAGCTGGAGAAGTAGGTACTGAAGGCCTCTGCTACCTTGCAGGGATCGGTGAAGTGGGTGTCCTGAGCTGATAGTGTTGGGGGTGGAGGTTGGGGGGGGGGAGAGAACAGGGATTTGAACGACTTCCAGAAGTTTGTCGGGTGGTTTATGTTTGCACTAAAAGCTGATAGAAAATAATTATTTTTTGCCTGGCGAATGAAGTTTGTGCAGGAGTTGTAGAGGGCTCTGTAGTTTTGGAAGGATGCCTGGGTGCCCAATTTCTTGTAGGTTTTCCATGCATGGTCCCTGGAGTGGCATTTACTGATGATATCAGCGGTGATTCAGGGAAGGTGGGCACTTCTGACTCTTTTTGTGCACAGGGGGGCATGTTTGTCCTAGACTTTAAGAAATTTGGCCTTGAAAGTTTCGAGCACGACGTTAGTAGATGTGGCCACTGGGATGAATGACCAGTCTACTTGGCTTAGATCTAACAGGAGCAATGCTAGGTCCAGGGAATTGTATGACCTTGTGCGCAGTGTCTTTGGGGAGGGAGCTGTGGGCCTGTGCACTTTCCTGATCAGGAAAATCATGTGGTGGTCACTTAGGGAGTCAGGGAGCAGGCCTGCGCGTATGATCCTGTGTGGGTGGGAGGAGAGAGCCCAGTCCAGCAGTGAGTGATTTTGTGTCTTGTGGTTGAACCTGGTGGGGTCTGCAGTCAGTTGTGTGAGGTTCAGGGCCTTGATCTTGGTCTTAAGGTAGGCAGTGTCATTTGCAGTAAAGAGTGGAGAAATGTCATGTCAGAGGTTTAGCGGTCACTAGTGGTAGCAGCTGATAAGCTGCAAATGGGAGAGTGGGCTGGTAGGTTCTGGAGCTCACGTGACTGAGTGTATAAAACAAGGAGCTCACCAAGGGCAGTGGTGGGGCCTAAACACGCGCTTGCTCCGAGAAAACTGCTGCGTACCTGGAGTTCAGCTTTTGGGGGGGAGCTTCTCGATGTTGCTGCTGGGGAAGGCTGTTGCACAGATGCCCTCTGACCCCTGAAGTCGACTGGAGTTCAGCTTCGGGGGGGGGGGCTTCTCAATACGGCTGCTGCTGCTGGGGAGGGCTGTTGCACATATACCCTCGCGACCCCTGAAGTCCTCTGGATGCCATGTTCTATCAGGACATCGACTAGTTCATCATGTGGAACCTTATCTAAGGCATTGGAAAAGTCCAGAAAAATGACATCCACTGGGCTACCCACATCCAAGGCCCTACAGACATTCTCATTAAATCCCAGTAGGTTTGTTTGACACGACCTACCATGTTTAAAACCATGTTGTGCATTGTCAATATCCCCTCTTTGCTGCATGTCCAGTTCTTTGTGGTCCTTAATAACCCCTTCTAATACCTTGCCAAGAATTGAGGTCAGGGTTATTGGTTGATAGTTGCCAACATCCTGTCTGGAACCCTTCTTGAAGATAGGGATTTCATTTGCCTCTTTCCATGCATCCGCCACTTCTCCCTGATCCAAGGAAGCCTGAAAAGGTAGGTTAGGGGTTCGGCCAAAACTTCACCTAGTTCAGTAATTACTTTAGGATGGATTCCATCCGGTCTCAGGGATTTACCAGGATTTAAGTTGAGCAATCTGTTTTTGATATCTTCCTTTTTTAATTCAATCATACAATTGTTTTCATGATATTTTTTGCCCACGGTCTTATTATTATATGATAAGAAATAGTTGTTACACCTTTCAGCCATAAGTGCATTATCTTGTATCATACTACCATCTGCATCTTTAACTGGGCCTATCCCTTGTGGTCCCCCTTTTATACAACTAACATAGTTGTGAAAGGTTTTATAGTTATCTTTAATTGTGTTGGCCAATTTGAATTCATGTTCCCTTTTGGCTTTTACGATACTTTTTTTGGTCTTCTTAAGTAGATATCTGTAATTACCCCTGCCCTTCTCATTGCCACATTTTTTAGCATTGGCATGAGCTCTCTTTTTTTTTTTAATCAGTTTTTTTAATTCTGCCAGTCATTCACACAGGAATCTTCCCTGATCTATTATATTTCCTTTTGCAGGGAATATGTTTATCAATAATCTGATTTATCTTCCCTGCCAGAGTGTCCTACATTAAGGAAACATATTTATGTTGAAAATCATCCTTCCACTTCCATCTGCTGAACTCCCCTCTTATTATATTGTAGTCTGCTCTGCAGTAGTTTCTGACTAATGTTTGACCTGTAGCCTTGGCAGTTTGATCTCCTTATATTAAATTCTATCCTGGCATGGTCGCTGGAACTGAGTGGGGTAGTATCTCTGCATTGCTGTATGTTATCCCCCATATTACTTAGAACAATGTCTAATATATTTGATTGCCTTGTTATTCCCTGTACATATTGTTCCATGCCGATAAGGCTGAACACATCCAGATATCTTGATTCCATCAAAGTCCTAACCGTATGGTTTTCCCAATTAATGCCGTGTAATTTGAAGTCTCCCATTATTATTAGGTTATCAGGAATGTCCCTGTTCTCTAAACTTTCCATTAACTAGATATCAATATCTGGGGAGTCAATATATTACTCCAGTGGTGACTTTAGTGCTACCTACTGGGGTAACCTTAATCCGTATTTGTTCTATACCATCCAATGTTTTTACCTCCATTTCCTCAGTTATTATATTATCAGCTATATAGACAGCCACACCTCCTCCCCTTCTACCAGTTCTATCTGCACTGTACAGTTGATAGCCTGTAATCTGCCTTTCCCAATGATCTTCTGTGTCCCACCATGTTTCTGTGATGGCACATATCTGTACCTTGTCCTCTATTAATGTGGATACCAGTTCATCAAATTTCCGAACTACACTTCTTGCATTTAAATTCACACATTTCCAGATGGATTCATTGCTATTTCTGGCTGTTACATTCATATTCCTATGCAAATTTGCATCACCACCCATCTGCCCCACATATCCTAGTTTAAATGTGGACATACTGCATGCAAGATGTCCTATGCTAGGATTCTGGTCCCCTGTTTGTTTATGTGCAGTCCATCATTACTAAACAATCTGGAGTTAAAAAAGGTTCTATTAGTGTCAATCCTTTTCTGAGACACCACCTTCTCGGCCACCCATTTAATTGTCTTATTTCCCTCAGTCTCATTTGTCCAGCTCTTGGGACTGGAAGGACCTCAGAGATGAAAACCTCACACCCCAGTGTCTTAAGTGTTGTTCCCACTTCCTCAAAGTCCCTTTGTATCTCGACAGTCTTTCTCCTCCCTATGTCATTCACCCTGCATGTATGACAGTTATAGGTTTATTACAATTCTGCAGTAGTCTGGGGAATAGATTCTTGATGTCTCTGATTCCAGCCCCTGGTAGTGTGCTGACTGTGGTATACTCATTCCTGTTTTTACAGAGTATACAATCTATGTTTCGTATCAATGAGTCCCCACTATCCGCATATCTCTTGGTGACTTTAATGTCTCTGGGGCTAGACTGCTAGATGGAATTTGAGTTTGTGTAGTCTCTATATTATTGGCTTCTAGGTGTTCCCCTTCCCCCAATAAGCTGAAATTGTTTTGCAGCTCCAAATTAAAAGTGCCTCCTATATTGCGCCTGCCCTTTTTGGTTCTATTTTGAACCAAACACCAGTCGTCGTCTACGTTTTTTTTATCCCCTTCAGGTTGCTTATAAGTGCTGCTTCTTCCTATAGTTGTTAAGTTTCCAGGATCCCCCAGATGTCCAGCCACAGGAGTGGCCTTACACAATGACGTTTTCTCAGCAGTATCTATGAATCATTCTAAATCCACAGTGTCGTGCTGTATTTGTATTCTGCTATGCAGGGATTCAGTTTCCTTTTGTAGGACTGCTATGAGAATGCATTTATCACATGTGAATCCCTGCTGCATAACCCCCTCAGTGTACCTATAACATTCCATGCACACCATCAAGTTTTCCATGTTACTGAGCTTTATGGTGGACTGTTGCACTGGTAAAAGGGCCGACCTCATACAGGATTGTTACCAGGCTTTACTATGTACTGGCCCAGAATAGAAGGGTAGTAGCTTGTATATCAGGAATGGAGGCGGGGAGAGCAGGACAAAAGATCAAGGCGGTGATAAGGGAGATGGGAGGAAGGCCTAACTTGGTCATCCACCTGGGAACCAATCATCTGGTGGGGGGGTGGACCCAACATGGGCCATCATCAGAGATGCTATTCTAGCAGCCACATTAGATTGCATCAAGCTTTGACGGAAGAAATTGGGGGCCAGATCACCCATCTGATTTAACTGTGAGGTAGCCAGAGTAGTGGGGGAAAAGAGGGCGGCCTGCAGAAGATTCAGGAGAACACAAAGGAGGAGGATGAGGAGGAATACCTGAGGTTGGCTAGGGTGGCAAGAAGAGAGGTGCAGCATGCTAAGGTGCAGAAAGAGCTCCAAATAGCTGATGGGATCAAGCTGGGGGAGAGGCCTTCTTTTGCAACATAGGCGAAAAGAGAGACAAAAAGGACGGTATACTTAGACTAAGGAAGGGGGATGGATGGGTAGACAAAGAAGTGAACAAAGCAGAAATATTAAATTAATACTTCTGCTCTGTCTTTACAAGGGAAAAGGGAGGGCTAGTGCCACATGGGGAGAAGGATGGAGGGGAGGGGGGTACTGAATCAGCAATAAAGGTTGAAAAAGTGAGGGACAGGCTGCTGGCACTGAAGATGGACAAATCCCCAGGACTGGACGGCATACACCCTAGGATGCTGAAAGAGCTAGCAGAGGAGCTGGCGGGGCCGCTGGCTGTTCTCTTCAGTAGATCCGTGGAGTCGGGTATGGTACCACTGGACTGGAGAATGGCACATGTGTGGTGCCTCTGCATAAGACTGGACCCAAGGATGACCCATGGAACTATAGGCTGATCAGTTTGACCTCAATAGTATGTAAACCCATGGAGACCATACTTAAGGAAAGGCTGGTGGAATACATTGATGAGAATGGCCTACAGGATGGGAGACTGCATGGGTTTGTGGCAGACAGATTGTGTCAAATGAACCTGATCGAATTCTTTGATTAGGTCACAAGTGGGGCGAACAGCAGCCAGATGATGGACAATCATGTACCTGGACTTCAGCAAGGTCTTCGATTCTGTACCACACAGGAGGCTGGTCAGGAAACTGATGGATCTATGGATAGGGGAGAAACTGGTAAGGTGGGTAGACAACAGGCTGAGTAGCAGAACCCAGAGAGTAGTGGTGGGGGGAGAGTTATCCAGCACCAGGGAAGTCACCAGCGGGGTCCCACAAGGTTTGGTGCTGGAGCCTGTGTTGCTCAATGTCTTCATAAGTGACATTAGAGAAGGCACTAAAGGCAAAATGGGCCTGTTTGCGGATGACACCAAACTCTTTGGGAGGGTGGACACAAATGAAAGGATACAGGACCTGTGGTTGGACCTAGATAAGCTCAAGAGATGGTCAGGAATCTGGCAACTTGGCTTCTGTGCCACCCCCTCCCCCCAGAAATGCAAAATGATGCACATCAGGGCCAGGAATCCTAGGATGGAGTATTACCGGGGTGTGGGTGTGTGTGTGTGTGTGTGTGTGTGTGTGTGTGTGTGTGCAGGTTTCAAGTAGCTGCTTCAGAGGAAGAAAATGATGTGGGAGTAGTGATTACTAGAGATCTAAAACACACCACACAATGCAAGAAGGCAGCGGCAAAGGCTAACGGGATGCCTGGGTGTATAGCTAGTGGATTCAATAGTAGGAAGAGCGAGGTCATTTTGCCATTGTACAGGTCAATGGTGAGACCACATTTGGAATATGGGGGAAGGTATTTGCATCTATGCCTTAAGAAAGACATCAGCTTGCTGGAGAGGGTCCAGAGGACAGCAACCATGATGATCAAGGGTCAACAGAATAGGTCCAATGAAGAGAGGCTGTGAGCCCTAAGGATGTACTCCCTGAAAGAGTGGAGGGATAGGGGTGACATGATAAAGACCTTCAAATATTTGAAGGGGATTTACAGAGTGGAAAGAGAATGTCTCTTTAAAATGAATGATGACAGAACCACGAAGGGGCATAGCTTAAAGTTGATGGAGGGGAGGTTTAGGAGGGATGTTAGGAAGCATTTTTTACAGAGAGGGAAGTGGCCACGTGGAATGCGCTGCCAGAAGAGGTGGTCTCAGTAAAGATGGTAGGATCCGTTAAGAGGGCCTGGGACAAACACATGGGGAACCCATGGGACAGAGGAAGGGTAGAAGGGAGGAAGGGGATGTTGGGGGGAGGGTTATTGGTGTAAGCCATGAACCCTGCATCAGTTACTGAACAGACATGATAGACCAATAGACCTTCTTCTGCTGGCTTTTTTGCATGTGCATATGTTTTGTCTCTATTTAGGATATGGTGTGGTACTGTGACATTGAGGTTTTGAAATGTTTGTGCACATGAGTAGGAAAATTTGTTTTGTTTGTTGTGAAAGTAACACATTTTTATACCCAGTACTTTTTATGAAAAGGGCTAGAGTGTTTGTATGTGTTTGTGGTTAACCAGAAAGATGCACTCAGAAAAAGCTGTTGTCTATTCAAACAAGAAAGTATTTCAGAAATAGCCAGGCAATTCCTTTTTTGAGGTAACATTTTTTTTACCATATTGCAAATTGTGGTTGCTTTTTAAATGTATTTTGAGGAGAAGGAGAATGCCAAATTTGTGGAGATACTTGAGGTAGGTGGCTTTTGCAATGATTGAGATATTTGAAAGGTGCAACAAGGATGGATAAACAACTTATTTTCTGGAGGAATGATGGATATTGAACTACTCTATAGTTTTGACAAGGAGACATGTTATATATTGCTATAAACATATGTAATATAAAAGCAGTTTGGTTTACTTTGGACTGTTTTATAATACTGACACAGGATTCATCAGTAAGATTTTTCCTGTGAATGGCAATTTGCAGCATGATGTTAGGGACTAAATGTTTACTGAACGGTAATAAGACTGCAAAGTACATAGTTTATAGAGTAATTATTGTTCACTGTGGTTTATAAGGTAATATAGCAATTGTATTTGGGACTGTAAAAGCTGTAAAGCCTCATGCAGAGGTGTTAATGAAGTCTCAGATGTGTTATTATGGAGTTTAACCTGCACCGCTATAGCTATGATACTGAAAAATAATTTTTATTTTAAAAATCTATATTTAGAAGGCATATTTAATGAAGTGAGCTTCTTGCTGCCATTTTTACTGTGCAGGTTAGTGACAGTATGTTGACAGTGAAGGGCAGTTTGTGGTTGTTATCCAGTCCGAATGTAGGGATTAAAATACAGTCCATTTATTAAGTCTGTTGTCCTGCTGTGACAGAATTAAGGATAGTAGCTCTGCATTCTGATTGGCCGAGGAGGATCATTGTCAGTATAATTAGTAAGAACCGTAGCTAAGAGAACATAAACACCTTGCTTGGTGACCTTGGCGTTATATAAATCTCACAGATATGGGTATAACTTTTCATAAAATGGATAAAGAATGTGTCCTGGTTGGTCAAAAGCATTCCAAAGCCATAGATTTAAGGAGCAACCACCAGTGTTTTTGCACTTTTTTCAGCAACCAGGAAACTGCACACTGAAACAGCAATGCCTCGGAAACTTTCGAAAACAAATTTCTGGCAGCCATGTTGGTACAGTTAACAAAAAAAAAAAAAATTCCTGCCTCCCACTTTCTATTAGGTGTAAACAAAATATATTTCTATATTTTCTACAACATCCTATCCACAGACCCACACCTATGCACATACAATTTAAACTACACATTTATATATTCCTTTCACCTTTCAGTCGCCTTTTTTTCACAAGACCTCTCAGGCTTCAGTGCGGATTATGCCCTGTGTGCCCCACTCCATTAAACTTTCTACTCGACTGCACCCCCACCCTTGAAAGTCCAGCTCAAACAGTCATGATCCAGCAAAAACATTGTAAATATAAACACAGACATTCAACTGCAAAAAAAATTGTTATAATTTTCCCAAAGACATTTTCAACTAACTCCTTAAAGATTTCTGGTATCACTCCATGTTGTCAATGGGGAAGGTAGTTAATACATATTATAGGTAATGTGCTTCCTTCGGGAATAGTGGTACAGCCCAAAAGCAGTGACCTCAGCATAGAACCCTAGGGATATGGACACTCCAAGTACAGCAGTTATTCCAGTTTCAGCTGCACCACTGAGGGGTAGCAGCGTAGATAGATCTCTGTGAGAGATTTGAGTTTTCATCCTATTATTATTATTATTCTTTTTTGTGTGTGTGTTCAGGATTGTGTGACTGGGGCTACCTGGTGACAGGGTTTTAGAATGTTGATTGTGAAGATGACTAATGCATTGATTTGCTATCAACTTGTATTCATCTAATAATTTTACTTTAAGTAGAAGTATTTTTTATTTTTGTCTAAAAACATTTGAACTAATTATTATTGTTTTTCTCTTTTTTTGTACTTTCTATTTATTCACCTCCCTGCCCCCTGCGCTCTGCCTCGTCGGGAGTGCCTGGCATCTGCCTCGGTTCCTTCCTGCCTGGAGCCCTGTGGTGGTCCCCCCACATGTAGCCTTGGATTTCCCCCCAGGCGGGGATGAGGTGGAGCCCTTACACCCTGAACTAACAGCACTTCATTGGGGCTGCTGTGCAGGACAGGCAGGGGACCATTGAGGTCTGTGCTGGTGCTCCGTCTTCCTGGAGTGCAGGAGGCAAGTTTTTCCCCTTTTCTTCTGGGTGTACCATGCACCCTGATGTCAAAGCGGAGATCCGACGACATTTGGCATGCCCAACCCCTCTCTTGCATGGCCGGGTGCTTACTGTACCCAGGCCTCTGCCTGGGGTCAGTCAAGCACCGGACCTCATCCCCCCTCCCTCTCTGGAGAAGGTGAGCATTCCATGGAGCCCTCCAGCTCCCTGGGCTCATTCCCAAACCCAGGTTGCCAGTGTCGCGAGCGGTAGCACTAGCATTGCACTGGTGGGCCGGTTATTGTTTTTCATAAACTGGTATTTCTTTTTATGATTTTGTTACTGGAAAGTATCTGTTTACTGCTATTTTCTCTGAAATCTTGTGGGCTAGTAAGTAAAACAAATACACAGCACTGGGAACAGGATGTCACTGAGAGGTACGTGAATTCAGTGAAGTAAAAGTCATGGGAGTCACCACCTAGTAACGATACGCAGGCAGGCAGGAATCAGTGCTCAGTTCCATTGATTGAAGTGTCCTCAGTATAAAGTTTAAGTTGGAACACTCGCCACGTTGGCAAGACTTCTACTTAGCTAACATGGTTAACTCGGCATATGATATTTTCCATGATATACTTGTTGGGGCCCTACATATGTATGCCCCTATGGTGTAAATAGGTGTAAAAAAACAAAACATGTCATTGGTTCTCTACCGAGCTGAAAGCTGCATTGCTTGGTAGGGATAAGTTGTGGAAAAAAGCTCGTCGGACTAAGCTTGACTCAGACTGGTGTCAATTCAGAAGGGCACGCAATGCTTGTACGAAAATGGTCAGGGATGCTAAGGCAGCATTTTGTCTTACTGAATTGGATTCTGCAGCAACGTGCTCCTCCAAATTCTGGAGGACAATCAAGGACATGTCCGGATATACGCTTGGTAATTCCTTGCCACCTAAGATTACAACTGGGAGTACTACTATCAATGATAAACCGGGAATCCTAGATGCATTTAACAATCATTTTGCCACAGCTGGTCTTGCTTTCGACAATCCCCCTGCATCCCTGGTCTGCTCCCAATTAAGTGTCCCTTGCTCAGACTCTCCTGCCCCGGTACCTGGCTTCTCATTCCACCCGGTCTCTCTGAAAGAGGTTGAAGACCTCATGCTCCAATTGGATATTAAGAAAAGTGCTGGTGCTGATTCTTTGGATCCTTATTTCCTTAAAATCGCCTATCATGTCCTAGCTGTTCCTATCACCCACTTATTTAACTTATCATTGTCCCAAGGGCTTATTCTCCAGATCTAGAAAATTGCCCATGCCATCCTCTTGTTTAATTCGGGGGATCCCTGTATCCTTAACAATTATAGACCAATTTCCCATCTCCCAATTTTATCAAAACTTCTGGAAAAGATTGTCAGCAACCAACTAACAGACTACCTTGAATCCAATAACATACTAAATCCTATGCAATCTGGCTTTAGAACTAAACACAGCACTATTTTGGCCCTTGCCAAAGTAACAAATGATTGGTACTCAGAACTGGACAGCAGAAACTTTGTCTGTGCTGTATTTCTAGTCCTTAGTAAGGCTTTTGATACAGTGGATCATAGATTGCTTCTCTCTTCTCTGAAGAGTACAGGCCTGGACTCAGTTTCTTTGTATTGGTTTACCGAGTACCTTGTAGGACGGTGTCAACAAATTAAGGCTGAGGGTGAGTTATCCCCACTCAAACCTCTACTGAGGGGAGTACCGCAAGGATCCACACTTGGTCCCTTACTATTTGCTATCTATGTTAATGACATTCATGAGAGTATTAACAAGGACAACATACACCTGTTTGCTGACGACACAGTTGTATGTATTAGTCGTCCGACATCTGAAGCCACTTGTGCTGACCTCCAGGAGGAATTCAGCCAGCTCCAGAACCAGCTCCTCCATAAAAAACTTCTTCTAAATGCTTAAAAAAACAAAAGCAATGTTGTTCTCACCCTACAGCCGTGTGATGAATCCGGCCAGCACTGTGCACTACCTCAGATTACCACAATTCTTGGAGAGAAACTGGAGTTTGTCTCAAAGTTTAAATACCTAGGTGTGTGGTTAGACCATAATCTATCATTCACTGAGCATGTCGAAGACCTTGGAAAGAAGTTAAGGCAGAGGCTGGGGCTATTCTTTAGAATTAACCAGTTTCTTACTAGAGATGCAAAAGTGCGCCTTGTCCAAACTACTTTTCTTTCGGTGATCGACTATGCAGATTTCCTTTATAGTCAATGTCCCAAAGCCTTGCTTGCAAAGTTGGATATGCTTTACCAAAGGGCCATCTGGTTTATTACTGGTCTCCCCATCTCTACCCATCATTGTTCCTTGTACAAAGCCATAGGGTGGTCCTCTCTTATGTACAGGCGTAATAGAAACTCAGTCCTTTGGACTTAGTCTTCTTGAAGCGGCTTCCACAATATATAATAGACTGTCTCCCACTAAGTGAGCCAGGAACGTATGCCCTAAGAAGCACATCTTACATCATGTTATGTATCCCCAAGGCTTCCTCTCGCTAAGGCAGAGTGGCCATTGGTTTCCTGTTGCCAACATTCTGGAACAAAGTACAAAAATTATTGAAATTAAACTGCTTCTGCAGTATGAATGCCTTTAAATCTCTATATGCTCGGTATGTGTGTGAGCCATGCAATTGCTACCCCAGCCCTTAATTTTAGTTCGAAGCATCAGGCTGCTGCCCTCTGAGCGTAGTTGAATTTATGATCGCTTGTAACCTTTGATGACCTTAACTCTGTGAGCATCTTATGCCTTAAATGTTTTTCCTCTCTAGAAATCCCTGTAGGGTTATTATCTCTTCATGGCTATTGCGGCCGCTACACCTTACTTACCCTGCTGTCTTTTACATATTGCTTAATCTGTGGCTCTTATTCCCCTACCCTGTACCATTTAACTGCCCTATTTCATCTTCATATTCCCTTTCCACTGCATTCCATTCTTACTGTCTCTTTCCGCTGTCCCCTAACTCTCTTTCCTGCCATAGACAAGACCTTCAGGGGCTCCCTGCCCCTCAGGTGGGAGAAACGCAGATACCAGGCGGTTGTCGCTCCCATAGCCGCCGCCTGAGACACCTAGACCGGACTCCTTACTAGCAAGGTGCGGCATCGCCGATACCCAATCGGAATGCGAGCATTTTTCTGCTCTCAAGTCTGATTGGCTCCTGCAGTCTGCTCCTGTATCTACCTCAATACTAAGCTAAAGTCTGATCTTCTGGCTAAAACTTGCACAAAAAAGAGCTGTACTTACTTTGTACTTACTTATTGCCTAACAGTTATGACCTCTATTTCTTCCTGTTCAGAGTGTCGAGTTCAGACTCTGTTTGCTTACACTAGTTTCTGAATTTCTGTGGTTGGGCCAGTCTTTAGGCATCAAGGAATACCCAATTTTGTTGTCTTGCTGTTTTGGTCCTCCTGCTGGTTCAGATGTTCCGTTGTCTGTGGCCCAGTACTTAATACCGACCCCTTCTTCCATCCCCTGCCAAGGATATGCTCTCCATGGGCTCCCTGCCCATATACATGGGAAACCCGGGCACTGGGTGGTCGGCGCTGCCTCTACCGCCACCGGAGAAGCTAAGCTTGGAATCTCCATTAGCAAAGCATGGCATTAGCAGCCATCCAGTCGGAACATGAGCGCTCTTCAACGTTGGCTTCGGATTGGTTCCTGCAGTCTGCTTCTGTGTCCATTCTAAACCAAGCATAAATCTGATTTCCATGCCGAAATTTGCCAAAAAAGAGCTGTAATTACTCTTCTCCTTGACTGTTAAGACCCTTATCCTTCTGTTTAGAGTGTTACATTTAAGGATACTGTATGATTACACTACTTTTGAAATTCTGTGCTTGCGTCAGCTCCTTACATGAGCAGTCGATCACTTCTCCCTACTGAAGTTCCTACTAAGCCTCATCTTATGTCCTCCTTAAATATTACAGAAGCACTCTGAACTAATATGACTGATGTAACATTGAGTACTTACTTGCATTAATTGTTTTTTGCTTGTGTTATTTGGCTTTATTGTAAATATCTCTGTGTGCATTGTACCATTTGACCCAGAGCTAACCAGGTCCATCTTGTAAATGAGCTTGCTCAATGATGTTCGCCTGGATAAATAAAGATTTTAATTGATTGATTGATTGAAGCATTTGTCAGTGCCAAATGTTGTCTTGCTGGCATTGACATTGGTAGTGCAGGAGTTAGAGAGAGGCATAATTAGGAATGGCAGTGAGGTATTGAAATGACGCCAACCCCACTTCCACCCTGCAGAGACTGACAGGCGTTGGGGTGTGCCTTTGGGTCACTGGCCATAACACTCATGCCATTTCACCTCACCCTACCTTGCAGACTCTGACAAGTGTTGCAGTGTGCCTTGGGGTCTTTGGGCGTTACGCGCATCCCATTCCATAAGGAAATACGCTGAGATGGGTGCAGTATAGGAGAATGGGGTGAACTTTGGGGCCAAAGACTCCAAGGCGCACCTCGATGCCTGTCACTGGCTGCAGGGTGGGGGTGGAATGGCACGAGCATTACAGCTGATGATCCCAAGTCACACCCTCGACGTCTGTCAGTCTCTACAGGGTGGGGCGTCATGGTTGGAAACCCTAACGCCCTGTGTGTTCGTTGGTATTTTCACTCCAGATTTTCAACATGGGCTTTTTGTGACCCCACCTCATGAACAGTGGCACTATCAGTTTGTTAGCCGAAAGGTGATTGTGCACAGCTACTGTGCCATTTGGTGCCACAGGTGTAAAAACACATTTTGGGCAGGATCTGAAAAATGACAGCTGTACTGTTAATGAGGAGGTTTAAAAAAAAATGACAATGTTGAAAATCTTCAGTGAAAATATGAAAAATTGGTGAAGTCACGAGCATGCGTAGAAACTGCATGATGCATGCTCATAACGCAATTATTTCTGGGATTATTTTACCCACATTTTCAACATAGGCATTTTGGGACCTCCATTCATGAATAGTACACTGTGATTTTATTAATCTGTCCCAAAAGTTGATTTCCCATAGCAACTTTGTCATTGTGCGCCACAGGTGCGAAAACACATTTCGGGCAGGATGTGAAAAATGACAGCTGTATTGTTCATAAGGAGGTATGAAAAAATGGCAATGTTGAAAATCTGAAGTGAAAATATAAAAAATTGTCAGAGTTACGAGCATGCGTGGAAACTACACAACACGCACTCGTAACGTAGTAATGTTTTGGAATTTTTTCACCAAATTTGCAACATGGGCTTTTTGGGACCCCGCCTCATGAACAGTGGCAGTGTCATTTCGATAATCAGTCCTGAAAGGTGATACTGCGCAGTGACCGCAAAATCACCTTTCGGGACCGATTAAGGAGATGACAGTGTATGTGTTCATGAGGTGGGGTCCCAAGAACCCCATGTTGAGAATCTGGTACCAAAATTCCCCAAAATGGCTGAGATATCCACCCAAGTTGAAACCCTCCATTGCCTGCCTTTATAAAGCTTACCGCATTTTGTTCATTTCCTGGTCAGCTTTTGAAGAGTTTAGACATGTTCCGCTCCACTGAACATCGCAATGCTAGCCCTCCAGAGGTAAGTAGGGGTGAGGGGTGGGGGTGTGAGGAGGTGGGGCACATAGGGTGGGTGCGGGTTGTGGGAGGGATGCGGCGGGACGATGAGGATCTTTTTTTTTTTTATAGGTACACAGAAATCAGGGGACTGTTTTCATTTTTACAGGTAAAAAATTATGTGGAGCACGCTTGGGTGGGCTCCCAGTGTGCCATGAGTTTGGGGTGGGAGACATGATGCTGATAGGGATTGGGCACCCCATCAGCAAACAGATTTAACTGCGGGGGACATACCTGCACAGGGATTGAGCATCCTTGAAGTCGGTTTTGTGGGGATTGTGGCGGGTAGCAGGAGCTGCTATATATTGGAATGTTTCACCAGGAAAGGCACAGCTTTGTGGGGATTGTGTGGTGAGTGCCAGGAGCCGCCATATTTATTGGAATGTTTCACCAGGAAAGGCACGTAATGGAGCCCTGTCATCTGACGCTCCAGTGAGGAAACTGCACCTCATTGGAGTTGCAGATTTATTTCAACTCCGTGGCTGTCTTTGAAACTGCTGTCATCGCTAGCATGCTCGTTAATTGGTGGCGCACCCACTAAAGCGTTCCCTGCAATCGCCAACACTGATGCACCTCTGAATGTGCTACTACCACAAGATGTTGGACGAAGGCTAGAGAGGTGCTGGTGGAGGTCGGGCCTGGTGTGTGACAAGCTTAGTTTGATGGACCATTATTCAGTCTATCAATCAGAAATTACCCATAAGAAGGTAGAATTCCTGTCCAGGGAAATTGCTGCTGCGCAGAATCGACCAGCTCAGCTTTTCCAGACTATAGACAGACTGCGCAATCTACTCTGTCTTCAGCCTGGAAACGCTTTTTCACAAGAGTGATGTGAGGAGATTGCTGGATTCTTCACGGATAAGATTGTCACGATCAAATCCGATATCTGCCTGACCCTCTCTCAAGGGAGTAGCGATAGTCGGCAGGAGATGTCGGATGCCCAGTTTGTGTGGCGTGACTACGGCCGGCCCGCAATCAGTGATATCGTGATGGTTATCCAGTCATTACGTCCGACCAACTGTAGTTTGGATCCGGGCCCCACGCGCCTTTTGGTTGGTTGTGTGGATATCTTGGGCCCGGTCCTTGCTGAGATTGCGTGGTTATCCTTGGAGAGGGGTATCTTTCCAGATCCCCTGAAGGAGGCCGTGGTTCGGCCCCTTCTTAAGAAGCCCTCCTTGGACCCTGACTGTCTGGCAAACTACAGGCCTGTCTCTAACCTACCCTTTGTGGGCAAGGTTATTGAGAAGGTGGTGGTATTATAGCTGGATTACCATTTGCCCAGCCACAATGTTCATGATTCTCTCCAGTCCGGTTTTAGGAAGAGACATAGTGCTGAGACAGCCCTTGTTTGGGTACTAAATGACCTCCTAATAGCGAGAGATCGAAAGACTCATTCCATCTTGGTCCTTCCTGATCTCTCTGCGGCGTTTGACCATGGTGTGCTGTTGTATCGCCTGCGGTTTGTCTGTGGACTTTCGAGATCGGTCCTCAGATGGTTTCGATCTTTCCTCGTGGGTAGGACTCGGAGGGTGGTGTCGTTTTTTTTTTCCTCCGCTCCATTCTCCCTATCCTGTGGGGTACCGCAGGGATCCATCTTGGCACCCATGTTGTTTGCAGTGTATATGCTGCCATTGGGAGCGATTATTAGGCGGTATGGCTTGAGTTTTCACTGCTATGCAGATGATACTCAGCTGTACATGTCTTTTGTGCCTGATCAGGATGATGCTGTCTCGGTACTTAACAGCGGTCTAGCCAAAATCCAGAACTGGATGAATGTGAGCTGGCTGCAGTTGAATCCCTAAAAAACTGAGGTGTTGATTGTGGACTCGGGTCGTCGTGAGGCGGGTGTGTTGGCAGATTCTCCTTCGGGTCTGTGGCTCGGAGGTGTCCAGCTAACTACCTCAGACCGGGTGTGGAACCTGGGTGTTATGTTTGATGACTGCCTGGCCCTAAAATTGCAGGTGTCGGCAGTTGTTAAAACCTCTCTTTTTTTACCATCTGAGGAATATCGCCGGGGTTAAACACCTGGTTCCTCCTGATGATCTTCCAGCGTTGGTTCACACTTTCGTTACCTCCCACCTTGACTACTGCATTGCCTTTTACCTAGGGCTACTGGAGGTTGATATCCACTGCTTGCAGCTGGTGCAGAATGCGGCAGCCAGGCTTTTGACTGGTACCTCTAGGACCAGTCATATAACGCCTGTGCTCCCTGGACTGCACTGGCTGCTGATACAGTGGCAGATCACCTTCAAGGTTGTGTTGTTAACTATAAGGCCCTACACGATCAGGGACCCAGTTACCTGAAAGATCTCCTTTGTCCCTACTACCCCCTGTGCCCTTTGCGATCCACCGATGAGGGATTGCTAGAGATTCCCAGGGTTTGTTTACAAACATCTGGGGCAAGGGCATTTAGCTTTATGGCCCCGACCCTGTGGAATTCTCTACCTCATCGGGTATGAGATTGCCTGACCGTCCAGCGCTTTAAAGTTGCTTTAAAGACGCATCTTTTTAGCCTGGCATTCTTTTAACTACTAAAGCTGCTATTGTATTTATTAGTTTTAATTTTTATTTGGATATTTATAAAAATGTGTTTGTTTTATTGTACAGGCACCTTGGTTTGGAAAGGCACCTTTTATAAATAAAGCTGCTGATGATGATGATGCTTGCGCACATGTGAGACAACGTAAAAAGCATGCTTTGAACAATTGCCTGACATGTTTTACACAGATTATAGTGCCTGTATAATCTGTGTGAAACACCTCACACAGTTTGTTCTAGAGCAGGCTTTTTAAACTTTGCAATGAAGACGCTTTAGTCTGTGGAACTGAGCACCAGTTTCTTCCTGCCTGCCTGCATATCTTTACTAGGTGGTGAGTGCCCTGACTTTTACTTCACTGAATCTTGTGGGCTGTTTGGAACTGCCAAACATTTGATTTTCCTGCTGTGTGGCATGTGACTGGAGGCCAACAATAGCTTAGTACTGAATATCCATGGTGTTCTTGCAGGGTTAATTTTACTCTTCAAGGACTTGGTTATCAGATCTCTCCATCTGAAGTTTTTACTTACAGTTGTTTTGATGGTATTTTTGGTCTTTGTGTGCTGATCATCATCTGGTACTTGCTGAAGCTTGGATTCCTCTCTACTGCTATCATCTAATTGGAGAGCCTTTTTCAAAATCAATTTTTGTTTGATTTATGCATGTATTTGTTCAAATTTTAAAAACCAAAACTTTTCCTGTGTTGCAAAGAAACAACCTTTCCATCATGTTTGGAATCTTATGATATCAGTCCATAGCAACTTGTTAGTCACAGTAAAACAGGAGGAGTCCGACACAATTTGAAATCTTCTGGGAAGTGAAATTCTGACCTTTCCGTCAGTTATTTTTTGGGGGAGATTCTATTTGTGTAACTATTACAAAGCATTTTTTTCCATTGTTTAACCAGGAGAGACACACTAAGCTGAAAGCTTGTTTTACAGGTGCAACCTGGGAGCACAAGGAAGTTAAGTGACTTGCTCAAGGTCACATAGTATGCAAGTGGGGGCTGTGGGATTCAAACCTAGGTCTCCAGATTTGCAGCTCAGAGCCTTGAACCACTGTGATATACTGCCTCCCCTTAGACATTTTTCCATAGGAAAATCAGTGTAAGAAGATGCAGTGCTTGACGACCTCTTAGTCTAGTATCACATACTACTAAGTAACTTAGTCTTAGGCATATAGCAAAGGCATTTAACTGACTCTAATAGAGTATTGTGTGAGTGGAGAAGTAGTTAGCTGTGGGGATTGCAGAACACTCATCTTTGAGGCTATGCTTTGAAGAAGGGGACACTGCCCTCTTGCAGGACGTTCAGGGAGCTCCATACTTAGTTTGTAGCAGCCAGGGAGAAAATATTCCAGCTGTGACTCCAGTCCTGACTAAGCTTGTGTCTCCCCCCCAGTACTTCCACTTCCTCAGAGGCCCACTGGCCCGAGTGGTGGGAAGGGTTGGAGACTGGGTGGCAGGGACAGTCACACAACAGTCAGCTGTTCCAGTGACATACCAACGGCAAACCGCTTTGCACCCCTGGAAGAAGTGCAGGTGCCTGACTTGGGAAAAGGTGACCACATTTATTTTTTAATTGATTTACATGGGTCAATTGGTGCTGACGGGAAGTGAGATGTGGTGATACCCAGGGCAGAAGTTAGAAAGGAGTATTCTAGTGGTAGGAGACTCTATGGTTAATAGGTTGAGAGGGTGGTAGGTAATGGGAGGGAGACGGCCAGATGCTGCCTGCAACATCAGCCATCTAAGACTGGGATAGGATAGGGAGGATAGTGGAGGGGGGAATGGAATAGTCCATATGAATATTTGTAGTCTAACAGCAAAATGGAGTGAATTCGAGGCTTGGATGAGCACATGTGCACCAGATACAATGATTATTAGTGAAGCGTGGTTAACTGAAAAAATGATAGCTCTTTTAGACATGGTAGGCTTAATAAACAAGGTGGTGGGATCTTGTTCTATGTTGTAATGGAGCAAATAGAAGTACTAGAGGTAGAAAAAGTAAAAACAGAGACCTTATGTGATCTACCTATGGTTAAAATTAAACTAGGTAATACTAAACAAATATCCTTGGGCGGCATTTATAATCCCCCACAAAAATGGTGAAAAAGTGTTGGAAGAGTTAATAGAAATTCTTGCTAATAGGAAATACAGTGAGTTATTAATTTTGGGAGCTGTACATTTAAATTGGTTAGGGTCACAGAATGAGAAGCACAAAAGGTCTTTGCTAAAGGTGCATCTTAACCAAGTCATAACAGACATAACTAGGCTGAATAATAAAACAAATAAGGGTAATTTTGACTGATTGGATTCTGACTAACAGAATAAATATTTCTGCTTGTGGTACTCTGCCGGATAGCGTGAGCAGTCTCGCACCTGTATTCTGTATATGGAGTAACAAAAGGCCCGCAAAAGTACCTAAGTTAATACAATTTAGAACATTATATGACAACTTTGAGAGTTTATTTAAAAAATAACTCATTTAAACTAGTCCCCCACTAAACTAAAGAGGGGTCTGAAGATGCATCCACCCCCCCTCTTTTAAAGCTCCTTCCTATTCTTCTATCATTCATCTGGTCCTTTCCCCATCAAACCTCATACATATATGCCCACCCATGTACCATTATCCATGCCTTATCCCTACTAGACTGTTTGTTTTTCTCTCCTTTATTAGGTTTTAGGTTTATTGTCCTTTGCCTTGTATATATGTAAATATTTGTACATCTATCTCACTCATAAATGGTTGTATTTGTGCTTATTCAATATCATGTTTTTGTATACAATCTGTAACCTTTTTGTTATGACCACTCAGGTCCATCTTGTAAATGAGCTATGCTCAATGATGTTCGCCTGAATAAATAAAGATTTTGATTGATTGATTTGATTGATTGATTTCACAGAAGCCTTTTTTAGCTAGCTACAGCACTGATCTTATCATTAATTTATTATTAATTTTAATGGTATTTTTTACAGACCCTGTATGTATTTCATGTATTGTAATTTTGTATGTCTCTTACACCTCTTTGTAAAGCGTCCAGAGCCTGTGGGATTGGGCGCTGGAGAAATAAAGATTTACTTACTTACTAAACACCATGTTAGATGTAAATGAGGCCCTGGAATTTTAGTAGAAAGCGATATGTCAGGTTTTGGACAAATATGCCCCCTACACAGTGAGGAGAATTGGGGGGGACACAGATGATTGAGCTCCGTGGCAGTGAATAATTAAAGAGAGAGACGAAGAATCATACTGTAAAAATCAACTGATGCAAAATTTCTCTGATGGGAAAATGTTTTGGAAATCAGTGAATGAAGTAATTAATCCTAGAACAAAAACACAAGTAAATCGAATAATTGATGGGGACAGGGAATTGGCTGATAAATAACTGAAAGGTTTAATCAATCTTTCACAAATCTTGAAAACTATGTGAACCAACTGAAGTCACAAAATTATAGGGGGATAAAAAACAGGAAATAAAAAGAGGTAGGTTTTACCTAAGGGTGGTAACTAGAAAGGAAGTTCTTAAATGCTTGAAGTCTCTGGATGCGACTAAAGGACCTGGGGTGGATGAGATTGAAACAAACTTAAGATTGGGGCAAATGAATTGGCTTATACCATGAAGAAAATAATATGAACATACAAACATACGAAAATGCCAGCAGATAAGGCTTTGAGGTCTATCGCATCTGCTCGAGATGCAGCTTGCAGTTTGATAGTTTGAGTCCGAAATTCAAAATAAATATAAATATAGGTAGGAGCACTATTATGGTCTGAGGGAGTACCTATTTCATGGCATAAGTTCAATCAAGTGTGCTTCTCTGTTACAGAGGAGCACACCACACTAAATTCTTACCGCTACCCCTGCTGCAGAGCAAGTGGGCTTAAAAACATCCTTCTTTGTAGTTCGTCTGTACTGTGCAGGCTGACGCTGACTGGGAGTAGTAGTGAACACTGGAAGGAAGTACTGTTTGAAACTGAGTTTCGTATTCTTGTGGTGCATACTTGATGGGGCAGCGACTTTGGGTGGGGACTGTGTTTTGGGGGGTCTTGGGAGATGGGAGACTGCCAACGGAGGGAGGCTGAGGGAGGTGAAGAAGGAAGGAGAACCAGACGGAACGCTTAACTCCTGAGAGCCAATAGGGCCGCAGAGCTATGTATTTAATTCCGAGGGGGCCAAGTGACCCTGAAGCGTGAGTGCCACGAAGCAGGAGTGTAGTAGCATCTGACTAGGTGGCATCTGCAGGGATGACTGCAGGTCACAGGACATGCTGGAGAAAGGAGGGAAGGAGACAGGGGAGTTGATATTTTAAGCAGAGGACGGGTTTGTTTGTAGCAAAGGGGGTACAGAGCAGGATTCGTACTTGAAAGGGAGAACAGGTAGAATGGAGGGTTCTAGGAATTGGGACAATAAGCAGGCAAGGGGAGGAACAAGGGGATGGAGGGTATTTGTGGGCAGCCAAGTAGGAGGGGAGGTGGGATGGGTGGTTAAGTTGTAATGGTTATGGGGCAGCCATCTTCTTGGGGGTTGCATGGAGGGCAGGGGGGTGTATGGTGTGTAGGCAGATGGGGCAACTGAGAGAGGAGCTTGGATGGTTGAGAAGGGAACTGAGTAGAAGGGGGTGGGGTTGGGGGGAACACTGAAGTGCCAGAGGACCTGAGGAGGGCTTCCCCAGATGTCGTAGCAGGCAAACATAGGGATAAACAGAGAGTGAGACCAAATGGAGCAGCCTCTCGGGAGCAGCTGAGTACAGGGGCCGATGACTGGAGGGTGGTCGGGTATCGGGGGAAGATGGGAACGGGGGCAGAGCAGGGACGTAAGTCACAGGGAAGGGCAGCTGTTGTAGATTGGAAAACAGGGAATGAGTACAGGAACAGGTTCTCAGTGATGACTAGCCTGGGGGAACAGGAAGGGGGAGAGGGAAGTCGCAGGAAAAGTAGGGGAGATGGGAAGTAGGAAGGGCAGGGGAGACAGAGGGGTGGTAGGCAAGATCAGTAGTCCAGATGGCAGCAGAGGCTGGGGGAGTGAAAGTAGGAAGCGGAGCATCATTTACTGGAGGGGGGCAAGTAGTGAATGGGCAGGGGGGTGCGCTAGACAGCTTAGGCAAAAGAGTACAGTGGGGTACAAGGAAGGGTAAAAGCATGGATCGGGGGTAATGGGGTGACAGTGGCAAGGAGGGTGTTATGGTAGAGGAAGGAGTAGCAAATACTGAGAGGGGGAGGAAGGGCAGATGGGGAATGGTAAGAGGGAGGAATCAGACACACCGGGCAAGGGTGTTATTCAGGGGAGGAGGAGGAAAAGGATAGAGGATGAGCAAGGTTTAACAGAGGCACAGGGGTCCATAGGTATGAAAGTAGGGGAAGGGGATCATGTTAAGGGCAGAGGAATAGCATGCAATAGGAGGGTGATAAGGATAAAGGAGGGAGGGTCCTCATTTTGGGGGACTCAGTACTTAAGAGGGTTAGATGGGGAGGCGGGTCGCCAGGAAGAGCAGCATTTGGATGGAGTGTCTGTCAGGCATGACGGCACATAGAGTGGGTCAGTATATCACCAAGTGTGTGGAGAGGGTAGAGGAGAAACCACACATTGTGTTGCACCTGGGCACGAATGACCTGAAGAGGAGAAGGGTAGAATAGATGCAGGAATGTTTCAGGGAAATGGGAAGACAATGCAGTAAGATGGGAAGGTTGGTAGAGTTTTCTGAAATTCTTCCAGTACAAAGAGCTAGTACAATCAGGAAGCAGAGAATCTCAAATTTCACCAAATAGCTGGGGGGAATGGTGTTGGTCCCAGGGGTATGGATTGGTGAGGGAGTGGGGCAGGAAATGGGAGAATAAGGACCTGTATGTGCCGGATAGGTTGCACGTTAGCAAAGAAGGCTTGCAGGTCCTAAAGCAGAGGTTGGGGGAGTTCATTCAGACTAGGTACAATTGAAACTAGGAAAGGTGGGGGTGTGAAGGGGGGGCAGTCACCAGGAGAGGGGGGTCCTTTAGGCCTTCCTCCATAGCTAGACAGGAGCAAAATTCGAATAGAAGTGGGGATGGGGGAGGGGAAGGGAAAGGTGCTGAGGGGATAGGATCACATTGGAGGGTGGTATCACTGAATGCTAGGAACCTGAGTAACAAGACTGCAGACCTGCAGGCACTGATAATGGAAGGGGAGGTGGACATAGCCACCATCACTGAGACTTGTGTAACCCAGTACCATGACTGGGACCTAGCTATCCCAGGCTTCAGGCTATACCGCAGGGACAGAGAAAGGGGAAAGGGGTGGTGGCCATCTCCTTTAGGGAGGGGATAATGTGTAACAAGGAGGAGGGAGAGAAAGGTCAGGCTGAAGCCGTGTGGCTGCAACTCCACAGCTCAAAGGGTAGAAAGGTTAGATTGGGGGTTGTATACAGGCCACTGACTCAAAAGGAGGAGATTGATAGGGAGCTGGGAGAACAGTTAAGGAGGTGTAGTGGCAAAGGTAGCACTGTGGTGACTGGGAACTTTAACCTGCCAGGGGTAGACTGGAGCATCCCAGCTACCTCATGTGCCAGGGAGCAGATCCTCCCGGAGGCTTTCCAGGGCGGCTTCCTCACACACAGAAGGTAACAGAGCCAACTAGGGAGGGGATCATTCTGAACCTGGTGCTGATGGACAGCGAACAAGTTCAGGACGTTGGGGTGGAGGACCCCCTGGCAGGAAGTGACCACTGCACAGTGTGGTTCTCCCTTAGTCTAGGAAAGGAGGTAGCCACAATAGAGACTAAGGTCCTGGATTTCAAAAGGGCAGACTTTGCCAGGATGGGAAGTATACTGGAAGGGCACATAGCTAACATCTGCCCTTACATGTACACCGAGCAAAAATGGGCAGTCATCAAGCAGGGCCTTGCTGAGGCCACTAACGCATGTATAAAGAGCCAGAGGAAGAAAACCAGGATAAAGAAGTCAAGCTGGATGAACAGGGAGGTTGTGGAGACGGGTAAGGGAAAAGAGGGCTGCCTTTAGAAGCTATAAAAGATCCAGTCACAAGGAGGACAGGGAGGAATATTTGAGGAAATTTATTTAAGTTTCGGATTAACACCTTTGAGTGTGTTTCGGATTAACACCTTTGAGCTGGGGAGCTCGTTTACAAAGGTTCCAAGTCATGGTTACATAGGACAAGACAATTGTTTACAAACTAGTAAAGACAAAAATGGCGGTTATACATTTTGTAGCAAGACAAAATAGTTACAAAAGTGCAGGTTTATTACAAATTCCATAAGACGAGGAGGTGAGGGTGGGGAGGGGGATAAAGGTGGTGAAGGATAAGGAGGATTTCTTAAGAGAGTGCGGAGCAGCAGAAGAACAGCAGCCTGGGAAGTGGGGGTGGGAGTGGAGTATTAAGGAGGTAGAGAGAGAGAGAGAGGGGGGAGGTTTAGTTAGGAAGTGCCAGGCAGTAGTAGGATTAACTGCCTGTGAGGCATTGTCACTGGGGCCTGGGGTGGGTGGGGGGGGTAGTGGGTAGAAGTAGGGAGTAGGAAGAAGAGATTTGTAGATGAATAGGGGATGGATTTATGTCAGAGTGTCTCAGGTGGGGCAGGCAGGTGAGTAGAATTGTTAGGGCAGCCAAGGTGTCGAGAGAAATGCGGCTAGCACAGGGGATCAGAGAAGGGAAAAAGGATTTCTTCAGGTATATACGGGAGAAGAGAAAGATTAAGGATCATATTGTTAGGATCAAGAATGGCGGTGGATGGGCGGAAAAGGGAACGGATCAGGCAGAAGTACTTGAGTACTTGTGTTCAGTATTTACCAGGACAAGAGATGGGTCCATGCCTGAAGGATGGGGTGGGAGCAGGGGGGGGGAGGAGGTTATGGATGGGGAGATCCCAGTGGGTAGGGTGATGGAGGACCTTAAGTCCCTGAGGGTAGATAAGGTGCCTGGGCTGGATGGAGTTCACCCTAGAGTCCTGAGAGAGTTGGCAGAAGTCCTGGTGGGCCCGCTGGCAGACTTATTCAACACCTCCCTGGATACTGGGTGTGTACCCAGGGACTGGAGGATGGCGCATATGGTGCCTCTCCATAAGAGTGGACCCAGGAACGAACCAGGGAACTATAGGCCAGTGAGTCTTACTGCCATTGTAGGTAAGTTAATGGAGACTATCCTCAAGGAGAAGCTGGTGAAATTTCTGGAGATTAAAGGTCTCCAGGATGGCAAGCAGCACAGGTTTGTCTCAGGCAGATCCTGCCAACAAACCTGGCTGACTTTTTTGACTGGGTGACGAGGGCACTGGACAGGGGCCATGCGGTGGATGTCCTTTACGTGGACTTCAGCAAGGCCTTTGACTCAGTGCCTCATGGAAGGTTGACCAGCAAGTTGAGTAACCTGGGAGGAGGGAGGAAACTGGTTAGCTGGGTCAAGAGCTGGTTACAGGATAGGCAGCAGAAGGTAGTTATGGGGGGTGAACTATCGGAACCCAGAACTGTAACAAATGGGTCCCACAGGGCTCGGTGTGGGGTCCAGTGCTGTTTAGCATTTTCACTGCTGACATTTCAGATGAGATAAAAAGTAAGATCAGCCTCTTCGCAGATGACACTAAGATCTGTGCAGAAGTGGATGGGGGGAAGGTGGTAGAGTGCTCCAGGAGGATTTAGCAAGACTGCAGGGCTGGTTGAACACATGGCAATTAGGGTTCAATGCCAAGAAGTATAAGGTCATGCACTTGGGGGCCAGAAATCCAGGGAATAGATGCTGGTTGGGGGGAGTTAGCTATCCATAACAATGGAGGAGAATGATCTGGGAGTACTAGTAATGGGAAATGAACCTCTCAGCCCGGTGCAGGAGGGCAGTGGCAAAGGCCAGTAGAATTCTAGGGTGCATCACAAGAGGAATCACCTCTAGGAGAGAGGAAGTCATCCTGCCCTTTGTAAAGATCCCTGGTGAGGCCGCACTTGGAGTACTGCATGCAGTACTGGTGCCCCTACTTGAAAATGGACATCAAGCTACTGGAGGGGGTGCAGCTTATGGCAGCAAAAATGATCCTGGGATTAGGAGATAAACCATATGAGGAGAGACTGAGGGAGCTCAGTATGTATTCCCTGGAGAATAGATGGGGGAGAGGGGATATGATTGAGACCTTCAAGTACCTGAAGGGCATAAACAGAGTAAGCACCAATAGTATGTTCAGATTAAAAGGTGGGAGGGAAACCAGCGGACACAGTCTGAAATGGAAGCACCAAGTTTGGTCGACAGTAAATCTGTCGACCACCCTACAGCAACGGCACAATACCGACGCAGGTGTTGTGTCGCCCAAGCCCCCAGTGTTTTCTGTGGGGGGCTCTGCCCCTCACTCCCCCCAGACTTTATGATTCTCAACTCCAGGTCAGAGTTAGTTCGAGGAGGAGGCAGGACACTGGGGGAAAGCAAAACATGGAAATGGACCATTACAGTGACTGTCGCTGTAGTGGTCATTTTCCGTGTTTTGCCATCGGGGTGTCGGGCAAAAGGGGGCCACCCATCTGAAATTGGAAGGAGGAAGATTCAGGAGGGAAATGAGGAGGCACTATTTCATGGAAAGGGTGGTTACAGGGTGGAATGTGCTGCTGGAGGAGGTGGTATCTTTGAGGTCGGTGAACAGCTTCAAGAGGGAGTGGGATAGGATCAAAGGGAAGGTCCAAACTGAGGGTGGATGTGTGTGTGTGTGTGTGTGTGTGTGTGTGTGTGTGTGAAGGAAGCAGGAGGAAATACAGGGGGGGCAGCTGCAGTCTAAATGGCTGAAGTGCTGCCCACTCGAGCAGACTGGATAGACCAGAAGGCCTGTATCTGCTGGCAGTTTCATATGTTCGTATAAATTGGACCATGCTGTCTTCTTAACTCTTTGGTATAACTCAGCACAAACTACTATATGTCCATAGCTCATTATGGTATCCTAGACGACAGTACGTCCATGATATATTAAGATATTTTGTGTGACCACATTGACCCCATAGCTGGAATTGGCTGGTGCTAAGATGCTAAATATGACTTTGAGTGGGAATGCTGAAGCCAAGTGGGAAACCTAGAAGCAGAATTTAATGGAGGCATTGACTAAGTGTATCCTTATGGGGTAGCAAGGGCAAGGGCAAGAGGGCTAGACGGAGAGCTCACTGGTTGTCCAAGGATCTCCAGAGGATGTTAAGGGAGAAAAGGGGGGTGCATGATAAGTGGAAGGATGTGGAGGACAAGGCTAGAGATGTAGAGTATATATCATTACAGGGGGAAAGCATGGTTATGATTATACAGGACAAGACTGTAAGACCGGCTCATAGAGGAAATCAATTCCTTTTTTTCAATCCTAGGGAACAGAAGGAAAGTCAGAGAAAGGGTGGGGTCCCTGATCGTGGAGGTGGTGGGATTGAGGAAGGCTGGGGAGGTGGCTGAGGCAGAGAATAAATAATTTTTATCAGTACTGAGCCAGGAAGTCAGGGGGCCATGGCTAGCTGGGAGTGGAAGCTGAGGGACATGAGCAGGCCTAGCTGGACACAGTGCACATCACGCCAGAATTGTTGGGTAAGAATCTAGAGGGTGTTAAACTGCGGAAATCCCAGGGTCCATATGGTATCAACCAGATGGTGGTGATGGAATTGTAAGCAGTTCTGCCTGGGCCCCATGCTGATATCTTTCAGGATCCCTTATTGACATAGATAGTGGCAGACGACTGGAAAATGACCAGTGCCCACCCTCAATCAAGAAGAGGACATGCTTGAATGTAGGTAATTACAGACCTGTTAACCTTACCTCATTGCTTGGCAAAATGTGCAGATGAATCATAAAAGAAGTAGTAGTTCAGCACATGGACTGTTCTGTAGCTCATATGATGGCTTTCCAAAAGGTAGATCCTAAACAAACCTGATTTATTTATTTAATTTGAAGATTAGCTTATTATGCTTGGAGGCTTGTTTACAACAGGGTATAGCCCAGGATGAGTAACAGTTGCACAGACGATGATGCGTGATTATAGATTACAGTACATACTGCACAAAAATACGTTTGCAAAAGAATTTTGTATTTCCAGGTTTAAACATAGATGTTCTCTGTTTCGAAGTGTTTGACAGTTCTATTGAATGGGATACCCCTGATGACGCATTCATTGCAAAACTGGTTGGGGTTCTGTTACGACCTGTGTAATGGAGTTTTTTGTGGCAGTATGTAATACTTGAATAAAAGTAGCTTTTTTACGCAGTTTAAGTGGTGCTGGTATTTGCTTTTTCACTTGTGTGTTTGGTACCATGCGCACTTTTTTGCAGTGGAGCTCTGTTGAGTACTTAGCATAACTAAGAAATGGAAGTCTCTTGTTATTGGCAGAGACTGCTATTGACTGTACAGGGTCTTCCAGGCTCACGAGCTGACAGTGGCCTTGAGGCTTGGGAGTGGCACATGTCTTGAGGGTGATGGCCTCTGGCGACTCGCAAGGCATCTACAGTGAGAATCACCTATTAGCTGTGCAAGGACAGAGGAGGTAGATACACTCTTATTTGTAGACTGTTCTTCAGTCGGTATTTTATTCCAGTTTTTAGCACCCATTTCAGAGTAAACCATCATCTTGAGATGGGGGGGGGGGTTGAACTGATCTCTGCAAGTTCACAAGCCAGTTGACACCAGCGGACTAGTAGAACAGTAACAGCTGGGGAACAAGCTTGCTGTCAAGCATATGTCTGCAGTTTGCTGCATACCATCATCAAGGCCAGTGCAAACTGTAAATAAAGTAACCTTTTAAACCTGAAGTCAAGTATTATGCCTTGTTTTCTCTTGCCTGCTGGGGATATAGAAGTTAAGTTACTCTGAAGTGAAGTGGATGACAAGTAACAGTAAGCTAGTCAGCATTGCATGGCACCCAACTTTCCAGTAAGTAGCACAGCCCTGGAGAGTCACTCATCCAAGTCTGTCAGTGTCCAGCTCAGTTACCCCAGGTGCAGACACTGCATTATATTGTCACATTTACCCATTCCCCATAAACAAATGAACCGAGCCTGACCCCTCAGAGAGGTTGTTGGGAGTTCCTTGAGGACCCCAGTATTGCACCACAGATCCCTCAACACCCCACGACTGGACACCCCCTTACACTGTGAATGTATGGATATTTACCTTTATGAATTAATGTATATGTTCTTGGGTGCCCTCGGATCTTATGGCCCCATTGTGCCATGTCCCCGAGATCCAGACTACGGTAAATATAAATTTTAATTGTGGTGCACACTCACTGAGCCATGCAGTCACAGCCCTAGTGGGGGATGGGTTACACTTGGACAACCATGAAGGCTCTCACCAGTCCCTCTTGACTCTGGTTGCCTATGTGGGGAATCTTGTCACTGCCTGCATTTTAGTGGACCTCCCACTTCGCATTACACAGTTTATATCTTCTCCCTACCTGATCTGTGCATCATAGGTGTGCTTCTCCTTACATGATCTGTGCTTCATATGTACAGTATATGCAAGAGAGCAATGTAAATGACTTAAACACATGCACGCACATACTGTACATGCACACAGGGGGTGACATTCATATGGAAGGTGGGCGAATGACAGTTTCATTAATGGTAGGTTGAATAATTTTTGCTGGTTTGAGGGATTCAAACTGGCCTGAAGTTGGTTTATACTAAAAAAAAAACTCTCTCATCCCCGGAGGGTTTTATTCATTTGTGAATTGTTCATTTTCACTCTACCCATGTCATGTGTCTGCAAATGTTTTAGTCTTTTGACTGGATGGTTCATTTGGAACATGGGAAGAGTGTCATTTTTTGCCAACACCGGACGTTCACCACACACCCATTTTATCCCCTGGAGCTCCATGCCCATTAAACCAGTGTTTAGCGTCTTTCTACAGTACATGATTCGCTCTCCTTCGCTTTCAAGGTGTGAGCAAGAGAGCTACAGAACTGACATAATGATGGAGCTGTGATGCTCCTGCAAACTTTCCTTTGGCAGTGCCCTTCCCATGGCATGACTGCACTGAGATGTCCAAACAGAAGATTTATAGAGCAAAACCGGACTCAGACCAGTTTTTGTAAGTGTGACTGACCATTATCTCAGAATTAGTTCTGGAAATTACCTTACAAAAGGAATCTGAATTACCCAACTCTTGGTTCAGTCACTGGAGGCTCTGGGTGTCTATCCTGGTGCAAGTCACAAGTGCAGCGAGTTTGGTGGGGTGTATGCTCCATCCCTGAAGTGAAAAGAGGCCTTTAGTTTTTTCTAGTGACACTTAAGCTTTTACAGTCATTTTAATGCTTCACTGTAAAAAGACAAAAAAAAAAAAAGATGCCTGTCAAAAAACGCACACACTGTAGCTTTCCCTGGGAGGATTACGAGCTTTATTTAGAGATTGCTTCAATCCCTCTGAATTTATTTCTGAAGTCTTACACCTGCACTTTCCTCTTAGCTATGCAGTCATTCTCCTCCACCTACTCCTGTGGTTTGAGGCTATTTTTAAACTTTCCTTTTCTTGGTGTAAGAAAACACTCTCTACAGCAGTGCAGCAAGTCAGAGATTTGGCATGTCCACTGTGGAGGAGAAGGACAGGCAATCTAGAAGGAGTGTGCAGACCCCTTTGGAGAGAGGAGGCAAGGTGCACACTCCCTCCTTGCAGGTGCTCCTTAAAGATGTACCTGGCATATAGGAATCTTACTATTGAGTGGCTTTACTGCATCAGCATGTTGCAGGGTTAAAATAAAACTTGGCATTTGCCTAGAGCAACAGCTTGTTTTTGCATAATTCTACGTGGACTAACATTTTAAGTAACAGGTTGTTTATTAAAATGATTTTGTGATGCAAGTTTGGGAAAACCTCCCCAGTGGAACTGAAACTAACCTTGAGACCTTCTCAATTAAGAAAAATAAAAAGTTGTGAAAAAGCTATCCACCCCGTGTGCCTGATTTTCTTTTTAAATCTTATGTACTCTGCTTGACTTTGATTGTATTTTGATTTTGCAGGCACAGATGATGTAATGTGTATGTGAGTATTCTGCTGCTGTCCCCTAGGACCGTCATGAAAACAAGATACTGCATCTCGTGGGGTTATCCTGATGGAGAAAGTCCTAAATAAATATTTACTAGTCCCTAGCTGCTGACGTCAACCATTTACTTGTAGAGATGGACAGCCCAGGTAGATTTTTAACTAGAGCCAAGCCAGAGCTGAACCAAAGATCTGGTTTGGCTCTACGAGCCAAGACAGGAGGCTAGCCAAGGCAACAGGCAACAGTGCCCTCACCAATTGCAGGTTCATAGCACTGCACTAACTGGGTTCAAGCTGGAAAAAAAAAAGTTGTAATGCTCACAGCTGGCTTGGCTCTTGATAGCTTAAGGATGTGGAGGTGCACCACAGCCAGGTATTGGACTCTGGACCGACTCGAGCCACCTTTGTCTTGCTCATCTCTGCTAGCCTGCCCATAGTTAAACTAGCCACGTGGTGCTGTGTGCATCTTTTAGCCACTCTGTTCAGAACTTTGGTTCATCTGGTGGTAAGTGTCCCTGGGCCTGGACCTCTCATTTGTTTGCGACTTAATCGGGCATGAATTGGGTTCACAACATCACCTTATTTCATCCCAGCCATCTCTGTTACATTCTTGTGTATTATTTCCATATGAGTAGCAGTCTGGGAAGCACTAATGGGACCCCCCAAAAAAGTGTAAAGTGGGAATCCGGGACTCATGAAAACAGTGGTTTAGAAAAACATCTGCTATTTTTGTGTTTCATGTACCTCTGCTTAATGTGCCTAACATTTCATCGTCCTCTTCTCTTGTTTACAGAAAGAAGACGAAATTGTGGCTTGACCCCTCTTGCGACCAATCAGCTCCAGAACCAAGATAACCGGCTCTGTAAGGTGCGGGCATTCTTGCATGCTGGCCTAGATCGGCACAGCTCAGAGGAGGAACTGGAGCGAATCAACAGGGAGTTCTGCGTTGAGAAACGGAAATGGTCTCAAGTAACCCGAATAAGCTGCTATGGTGACAGCACGTCCTCCAGTGATGAGGAGGTCAGAGACTTGTGCAGAACATCCTTTAGGCCTGTGGAGCAGGCTGATCACCTGCATGCCAGTTCCAGCCCAGTGCTGTTCAGTGCCTCTCCTCCTAAGAGACTCCAGCCTCTGCTTCGAAATGCAGCCCGACCCATCATTCTCGCTAGTGTTGGGGCCAATTTTGACCAGGCGACCCCATGTAAAAGACACCGACAGACATACGGGGATAAGGTTAGCAGGCCCAGCCTTGACCTTGAAAAAATGCAACAGGTAGGTGAAGCTATTTTGTGCCAGCTGCTGAAGAGCAGAATATACTGCTATTTAGTATGCTGTATACAACTTGAATATTTTTTGCATTTCTAATTTGTCATTTACTCTCTACTCTTTATATACCTGCTTGGGTTCATTGTGTTATTTATTTATTTATTTTTATTTTAGAATATCGGATTTACAGACCTTTGAGTCAAGGACTCGTTTACAAAGGTACCTCGTCATGAAGTACAAAGACAGACAGTGTTACATAGTTCAATACACAGTAATTGTATAGGTTACAGGTTTCAAGCAATAGTTACAAGGTTTCAACAGGTGTTACAGGAGGACAACACCTCAGTGGTAGATGAATAGCAAAACAGTTAAGCTGTGTACAGTGAAATATGGTTCCTGGTCAGTAGAGCTGTGAGAATAATGGTGCAACACAACATATCACCAGGTTACAGCAGCAGGAAGGAATGCAGGCATTAGGCCCTGAGGGGGACTGTAGTATTCATGCAGGGGGGGGAGGGATTGTGCAGTGGCAAAAGTGCAGAAAAAGCAGTCTGAGGGACCTTGTCATGATCCTAAGCAGGGTGGTTGCTTAGGGTTGGTAGATTAGTCCCCACAGGGGTGGTCCAGAGAAGCACTGGAGACTGGGTTTAGGTACACTTACAGCAGCGGGTGTTGAGGAGATGGCTCTTGAGGGCTGTCTTGAAGGGATCAATTTTAGTGAGGTTGGTGAGGCTGGCTGGGAGGGTGTTGAACCAGGAGGGTGCTCTGTAGCCAAAGGATCTCTGGGCAAGGGATGTCCTGGCTGTTGGTACTAGAAGGGTAGTCTTACAGGCACTACGGGTGGAGACCGTGGAGGTGGACCGGTGAAGGGAGGCAGTTACCCCAGGAGGGGAGAGTCCGATGAGTGTTTTTTTTTTTTGGTTAGCAGACAAGTCTGATAGCGGATTCTCTCCTCTTGGTTGAGCAGGTTGGCTGAGGAGTACAGTAGACAGGTGTGCGTGCACCTAGAAGCTCCGGTCAGGAGCCTGCAGGCCTTGTTAATGGAGAGCTGGATTTTGGCGAGTGCAGTGATGTTAGCGGCTGCATAGCTAGGTAGGCCGTAGTTCACTAGAGACAGGATGGATGAGGTGATGGCCAGCCTGAGAGCCTCAGGGGGAAGGCAGTCCTTATGACAGTATAGAAACCTAATCCTGGAGTTAGTGATTGCAGAGAGGGCACTTCTGTGGGCGTGGAAGGTGAGGGCAGAGTCAAAAGTGATACCCAAGTATTTATAGGAGGACACTTGCTCTAGGGGGTGCAGAGTGCTTGCTGGTATCAGCAGGTGGGCGTTTCTGGCTTTGCTTTGGTGGTGCATGAAGAGCATTGCCTTAGTCTTTTTTAAGTTCATGACCAACCTATGATCGGTGAACCACTGTTCAGCTTGGTGGAAGGCATGCTGGAGGGAGGCCTGTAGTGAAGCAGGGTTGGGGTGTGAGGAGAATAGCACTGCGTCATCTGCATAGAGGAGTATTCTGCTGGAACAGATGGTGGGGAGCATGTTCCGATAGAAACTGAAGATAGGGGGTTCCTGGATGGAGCCCTGTGGTACTCCGGAGCAGACAGGTCAGGTGTCAGACAGGGAGCTGCTGATTTTTACACACTGGGCTCTGGATGAGAGATAGCTGGTGAACCATGCAAGAGGACCAGCTGAGAAATCAAGGTGAAGGAGAAAGTCAAGCAGGACGGGATGGCAAACCATGTCAAAGGCCTTGGAGAGGTTAATGAACATGGCTCCGGGGAGGTTGCCAGAGTCTAGGGTGGTATGCAGGAAGTTAGAAAATTCCAGGAGAGCCGTAGTGATGCTATGACCTGAGTGAAAGCCATGCTGCTCAGGGCACATGATATCATATTTGGTCAGGTACTCCGTGAGTTGGTATGCTACCACCTTTTCAAGAGCTTTTGAGAGTGGGGGAGGATAGAGATAGGCCAGTAGTTGCTAGGGGAGGACTGATCCCCATTCTTGTGTATTGGAGTGATGGCTGTTTTTCAGGCACTAGGGAACTTACCCAGACATAGTGAGCAGTTTAGAAGGTCAGTAAGGGGGACCAGAATAACATCCAAGACCTGATTTTGGATTCTGGTGTCCAGGGGGTCATTACTGGGGCTGTTACTGTTGACAGCTTTTTGTAGATATGGCCTGGCTTCAAGTGGGGATATTGTGTGAAGTTAGAATGGTGGGTGAGGGAGGATGGGGGGCTGAGAGGCCGGGACAGGGTCAAAGAAACTACTGGGGAGGACGGAGCTAATGTCGGAGAATGTGGCATTTAGGCAATCTGCAATGCCAAGAGAATCTGTGATGATAGTACTGTTAATGGAGACTTGGGATTGGGGAGGGGGGCCCCCCCGAGACTTCCCGTTCAATTCTTTCATATTATTGCAGAAGTTCCTGGCGGACCCCTAGGAGGAGGCAAGGGTGGTGCGGTAGTGTTTAGCCTTAGCCTGTAGGATGGCCCAGGTACACTTATTCCATTCGGTGCTATAAGCTTGTCTGTCCACTGGCTTGCCAGATACTGTAGCGATGCGCCAAAGGTTATCCCTTGTTTTAAGTTTTTGGATGAGGGAAGCGGTGACCCATGGTACAGTTTGTTTCTTGGAGCAGGTCCTGGCGAAGGGAGCAAAGAGGTCGTAGGCCTTGTTAAACACATGAGTGAAGAGGTCGATAGCTACATCATGTGGAACCAGTCCATCTGGGCAAGATAAAGTTTAAGCTTTCCGAGACTACAAGGGCGGAAACGCCAGCGCAGTATTTTTCTTGGTATTGGTTTATTAGCAGTAGAGGACCATGTGAATAAGACAGAGGAGTGATCGCTTGATGAATTGGAGAGGATGTTGATATCCTGGATTTTTTGAGGGCGGTTGGTTATAATGATGACCAAGAGAGTGCTGGTTCTTGAAGAGGGGTTGTATCTGGTGGGCTTGGAAACTAACTGGATCATATTGAGGGCTGCGAAGGTGTCTCTTGTTTGGGACGCAGAACTAGCAAGCCAATTGATGTTGAGGTCCCCAATAACAACTTGCTCTGTTTTGTGTGGCAGGTTTGTAAGGTAGTCGGTGAGAGACAGAATAGAGGGGTTCCGGTTCCTTGGGGGAACATAGGTGACTTTGAGGTAGAGCGGACCCCTTGCAGGGTCTGGGGTAATTTTTAGTGTGAGAGCTTAAGCTCCATTATCAAGCTTGGGTGCAGGCAGTGCGTGGCCAAGGAGGGTGTCGCGCAGATAGGCAGCACATCCACCCCTGCGCTTACCCGTCCGGTCTGCTCTAAACACAGTGTACCCCGGGAGGGCAATAAAGGAATCTGGGGTGGATTTAGAGAGCCATGTCTCAACTAGGGTAGTAATGTCTGACTGGTATTTTATGACCCAGCAATGGAGCGCAGCCGACTTTTTCAGGAGGCTGCAAATGTTAAGTGAGGCAATGCAGAGGCCTGATGTAGAAAGAGGGTTGTTTTGGCTGGCAGACATAGGGCCTGGGTTTGGGTGAACATCCCCAGAGAATAACAGAAGGAGAGTGATTACTCTGATCAGTGAACGGTAGTAATTGGCAAAGCTCACTGGGTGCCTGGAAGAGGGTTTAGTTACTGGTGTGCAGGGGATTGGTAAGGCGCAGAGCGCGGGGATGGCGAGGAACAGCGGGGGCCAGGGGGCGTGAGGGAAGGAAGAAGTAATGGGAGTGTAAGCAGGAGGGGGAAGTGGTGGGGCAGAAGTTGTGTCCAGGATGGGGGTGGGTCGGGGTACCATGGCGTTGATACTCGGTACGGTACTGGACATGAGGGATGTGAGCCCTGGTTGTGGAGAGGCTTTCATGAGAGGTGCGAGCCCTGGTTGTGGAGAGGCTGGTATCAGGAGGATCAGTATGGTCAGGCTTAGCAAGGGGGTGTAGGCACTCATCACACTTATTGTTGTACGGTACAATTTATATAAGAACTATAACTGGCCTTTCATAAGTGAGACTGCCGCATTGGAGTAGTGGCAGGGCTGTGGACTTTGACACCGAAGGTACCAGGTTCAAGACCCCCCGGGGAGGGGGGGGGGTCCAAATAGCCTGGTAAAATATAGTCCCAGGGCTGCAGCGTGCTGGTCCAGAGGCACAAAGAAGGGTTACAGTAGCGATGCCTAGTGGACACACAGGGGAGTGTGTGGGAGCTGGGGGAGAGAGGAGCAAGGAGGGGGGCTAGCTATCCAGCGGAAGGTAAACCTAGGCAGCGGAGAGGAGGAATCGGGCAAGAGGGTCTGCGGGGAAATAGAGTGCAGTGGGGAGATTAAAGAGGCTAGAGCAGCTTGAGAGTGTAGGCAGGAGAGCTCCCTCTGGTGGTCAGCTAGTATAAGCTGCAAATGGTAAAGTGGGGATTTAGTAATGTCACGTGACAGGGAGGGACTAAATTTGGATTTCCACTTGCATAATCAGTGGAATATCTTGAAAGTTGTCTTCCACTATATTCCTTGGAATTTTGAACTTTTGCACACGCCTACTTGGGGACCACATGCATACACATACACATTTACCCACAGCACAAGCTGTGTTCATATTTGTATCTCATTTTGAAGAGAATGTTATGTCTTGTGAAAAGTTGGAGACTGACAGCACCGGAGACCTGTTCTCTACTTACCCACAGAACTAGTGTCAACTCCACTGCCCTCTTAGTGTGCCTTAACCTTGCCCTGGTGAGGCTACAGTACTTCTAGTAAATTACAGTCATTCAGACTCTGTGACCATAGACCTTAGTTGCTGATGAATTGAGAATGAGGCTTGATATACTTAAAACCAATGCAATGCTTTTGTTTTCTTTATTAAATTGCAGTTTATCTGTTAGGACCAAATCAGCCTGGCAGATTCCCAGCCCCCCTACCTGTACATCTGTGGGACTTACCCCTTTTCTCACTGGCTTGCTCCCCGCAGTATGGTCCTCCAGGCCTGGTCACAGTCTGAAGTGAGTCAACTCTTGCACAGAGAGTCTTCTTGGTGGGGGCCAGCCACCCAGGGTGCTATGCAGGAATGCCTTCATCATCCTCCTGCACTTGGGTCTTTTCTCATGTTTCTGTCCCCACCCTAAGGACACTATTATGCATGATGCCTCCGAATAGTGTGCTGCCATTGTGGAGCCCAGCCAGCAGCCTCACTCTTGCAGTACCTTCGCTTCACTGTCACCTGCTGTCATCCATGGGGTATTATTACGATGGAGGCAGCGGCCCCTCCTCCCTGAAGGAGGAAAGAGTCTGCTGTAATGCTTAATCCACCTGCCCCACCAATCCTCCAGAATTCCGGGCTTATTCTTGAACCCAGGTCGCTGGCATCACGGGTGGCAGAGCTACTGTGCTAGGAGGCTGGCCCCTTCTTTGTCACTTGTTTTCTTCATAAGTGTTTGAGCGAGAGATTCTTTTCCACTTGTCTGACCCCCGCCAAGATGCTGATGTTTGGGATTCCAAGCACAAGTAAGCAAGCCCGCTGCTGGGTAGCACATTGGCATTTCTGGTTTCTGCTACTTGCATTGCCATCTGGGGTCAGTCAGGTGGCAGTAATGAAGTGGAGTTGGCTGCCTTCATATGCTGGGGGAGGACAGTATTGTCAGCCCTTTACCTGGACCTGGGTCAAAAGGCCCACAGGTGTCGATGCCGTTGTGCTGACAGGGCAGCCCTAGGTTATTTATTTTATTTATTTATTGAGAGAAATTGGAATTACAATCCTTTGAGTCATAGACTCCTTTGCAAAGGCTCCACGTCAGTACAGGAAGACACAAGCACTACATATAGTAACAGTTATACATTGTTCACAAGGCACAGGGTTTTTATAATACAAATTTTATGGTTAGACCATATTATTCTGACATTCTCTGCATTCATTACCTGTTAGGATTGACTACAAGGCAATTTTGCCTATATTTAAAGCCCTGAACAGTTGGACCCCCATTATTGCTTGACCACCTATGTCCTTGGGAAAGCCACCCACTCGTCTGGTCAGGGGCTGTTTACGTGTTCCTGTGTCTAAATAAAGATACACTGAGGACTTGGGACCTGTTTTTCAAAAGGCCTAGCATGGCCTAGGGTCTAATTTCCATGCGCAATTCCCTGGTGCAGGAAAAAATCCTTGCACCAGTGAAAATACTATTTTCAGCATTTTTAGTGCATGGGCAGCATTTTCCTTTTTTGCACAGGTGCCCAAAAAAGGCTTTTTCTGGCAATACCGGGTGTAGCATTTTTGCGCAGTTGTGCAAGACAGTGTGCTTAAGCTGATATAAAATGAGGAAAATGCAGGGAAAAGCACATTTTTTGAAAATTGCGTGGGTGCAGAAAACATTTCCGGTGTGTGAGGGTACCTTCCCTTGTGCAGTCTTTTTTTACTGCAGGTGTGCAGTTATTGCACTTTTGAGAATCCAGCCTCAGGCATTTGCTCTGGCGGTCCTGGCATTAATGGAGTATATGTTGCCTTGGAATTCTACCTGACACCTTCTCTTCCAACATTTAAAGATGCTCTCTGGTGTTTCAGATTTGCATTTTCTGATGTACCCAAAAAAGTTTTCAAGTCTGTTACTGTACAAGTACATTCATTTATGCAGTAGGGGTGGACATAAATGGAGTGTGGTAAATCCATTTATCTGAGTAACTGCATACATAATTGTTTTTTATGTACAGCAGGGTATTAAATAAGCCACAAATATTGATTAGCAGTTCATGTGCGTTAAATGCTAATCAGCTGTGAAAATGCATAGTACATGACACAGACTGATTAGCAAAATGAAAAGTTCTTATTTTAAATGTCTAAATAAAAAAAAAAAAGTTTAGCAGTCTCATGCTATACAATCCAGAAAATGGTTAACAATACCCTGTGATATGTGTAGCATTTTGCTGCGCTATACCAACCATTTTACACCTTGTACATAGTTTATATGCCCCGTCGGCCTAACTACATCCACCCACTTTCACTTTCCCTCTGACAGACCCAGACACACACACACACACACACACACTTACTTACACTCTAGCTGCCCCTACAGTAGTTGCACCACATCCGCCACCGCCACAAAACAATCATTTTTTTTCAATAAATATCAACACAAACATCGAAGACAAGCTAATTGGGAATAGTTTGAAATCTATTCTTTTCCAATCCCTGTATACTCAAACATGTAAAGCATCTGCTCAGTGTTCCTCCTGACAAATACCCCAAATCGAGTACTGTGTAAACCTTAATTTTTAGTTGCCTGTATTTAGGAAGGGATTGTATTTTGACTCAGTGGAGCTGAGTCACCAGTCCCTTCTACTTCCTGGTCCTGAGTGCTGCCCCCATCCTAGTATGTTTTCTGACATAATTATAAGGAGAGCATGGGGGCACACTCCATATGCAGTAATGGGGCCATTCTTTTTTTTTAACTTTGTTATTTATTTATTTAAAAGTTGATAACCAGGAAAGGCATACTGAGCCAAGGATCATTTCCAGGTGCGACCCGGGGCAGGGATAAGGGTGCAATACATACATAAAATATATACACATCAAAACACTATCTGAGATATGAGGACTACATGAAGATAAGAAATGATTACACCTTAAACAAAACTAGAGCCTAACAGTGTTCGTAACAGTGAACAATATCACTAATAACAGTGCGTGAACAAGCAAAATAAGGCTAGGAGCTCGGGTACAGGATAAACATGCACAAGTAATGTGCAGCTAGTATATGTACAATATAAACATGCAGAAGTAATGTGCAGCTAGAATATGTACAGGATAAACATGCACAAGTAATGTGCAGCTAGTATATGTACAGGATAAACATGCACAAGTAATGTGCAGCTAGAATATGTACCGGATAAACATGCACAAGTAATGTGCAGCTAGTATATGTACAGGATAAACATGCACAAGTAATGTAAAGCTAGTATATATACAGGATAAACATGCACAAGTAATGTGCAGCTAGTATATATACAGGATAAACATGTACAAGTAATGTGCAGCTAGAATATGTACAGGATAAACATGCACAAGTAATGTGCAGCTAGTATATATACAAGATAAACATGCACAAGTAATGTGCATGTAACCCCTCACCCCTGCCTTTTTACCAAAACGACAGGTGGCATGCTGTTGAAGCTGACAGCAGTACCTGGTGGGGACTGGGTTCCGGGAGGATGAGGTTACTCGGCACAGGGGACCTAGGTTTGGCTACTCTGCACAGGGGCACCCAAGTAAATCCAAACACAGGAAGCAACAACTGTAATGTCCAGAACCAGGAATGGGATTCTGCAGTGTGGCTTTTATTCACATCCAAGCTGAACAAACAAAGCATAGACGGACCCCCATGGGGCTACATTCCTGGTAATGCAGATTAGAGACAACAGAACACTTTATCACTATTTCCAGCCCACAGGCTCTGAACCCACCAGGCACACAGCCCGGACTTGCACGCAGCTTGGGGTACACAGCCCGACTTGTACACTACTTGGGTTTTCCCCACTGGCCCGGCTTCCCCGCCGGCCACTTGATCCGTGGTCCATTTTGGGAATGAACTAAATATCCTGTTGTGGCTCCCCAAACCACACTAGAGCCTTCGACTCCTAGAGGGAATTTTCCTTCCAATCCCACGTCTGGGTACTTCCCTCATCACTGGCCAAGTGCCTGAGGCAAAGTAGAAATCCACAGAGCAAATCCGTAGAGGTGGACCTGGTCACTAAAGATGGGGGTTCTCCCACCTCCAGCTCCCACAGCCCATACCTGGCAATTTCTCTGGAAACTAAACAATTCCCTTACTGAAAACTTGCAAATGCAGATTCTTGGGTAGACGTATGTCACATCTCCTGTACATATCATTTGGATCCCAATAAGCACTGGACTTGAACCTACTTTTACTTGTTGGTTAGCCCATTACTCTAGGCCTCCCACTATCTCAGTAGTTCAATCCCCACATTGTCACACAAGTCCCAGGGTGAAAAACATAGGCCCTTTCAGGAAGAGCAGACACTCACCCTCCGGTTGCAGGTGCCCCACAGGCGACTCACAAGTCTTCTTGTTCCCCAAATAAAACAGCGGTCTCCACCACTTCAATTATCTTCTGTGTCTCTCTTTTGGTGGAGACACACACCCTTTTTACCTAAAAGTAGCCCTCTGTCAGGGCTGAGGCTCCAAGAGCCTACACTGAGCTGCTGTGCTGCTTTCACAGCAAGCTCCCAACACCAACTCACACTGAATCTGTTCAAACCTCCCAGCGTTCTATTCCAACTCCCTTGCTGCAGATTCCAATGTGGCTCATGCAGCTGCGATAGTTCTATGGTGATGTCATCCCTCAGTCTCAGCTGAGACTGAGAACAGAGTGAGACAGTGTGAAACCCATTTAACTGGAGTTTCACAAGCTGCCTTCCCTGCCTACCACTAGGTCTTACTGGGGTTCTAGTAACCCCGGGTAACAAGGGGGTTACATGCAGCTAGTATATGTACAGGATAAACATGCACAAGTAATGTGCAGCTAGTATATGTACAGGATAAACATGCACAAGTAATGTGCAGCTAGTATATGTACAGGATAAACATGCACAAGTAATGTGCAGCTGGAATATATACAGGATAAACATGCACAAGTAATGTGCAGCTAGGATTGTGCACAAAGGGCTAGGGTTGGGTGGTAAAAGAGGTTAGGTCAGTATTGCCAGTGGCAGCTAGAAAATCAGGGAGGGTGGAAGCAGTTGCAAAGGGGGGAGGTGCTTGAAGTGCTTTTTAATGAAGGCGTTGTAGGCAGGCTTCGTAAAGTGAGGGGGAGGGAGTTCCAGAGAGCAGGGAGCTGGTGGGTGCAGGCTATTTTCCCTGCTTTTGTATGAGGTGTAGCCAAAGCGAAGGAGTGGTGGTCAAGTGAGTGCAGGGAGTAGCCGGTGCTGGGAGCTGAGGCTAATAATGAGGAGAGGTAAGAGGGAAGGGTGTTGAACCAGAATTTGGAAATGAAGATTGCACAGTGAGTCAGACGATGATCAGTGAGAGAGGGCAAGGAGATAGACTGGTAAAAGGGGCAGTGGTAGGCGCAGTAAGGGAGATTAGAGGCAAAGCAGCAGAAGGCATGGAACAGTGGGTCTAATCTGGCCAGGGAGGATTGCGGCGCTGAGCTTTAAACCACATCCGCGTAATCGAATGAAGGAAGGATGAGCTTCAAGATTATTTCCCTCCTAATGGAGGGAGAGAGGCTGTCCTTATGTCTGTAGAGCATACCTAGTTTTGGACGCAGCTTATTGTGAATAGAATCCAAGTGCCGGGAGAAGTCCAGTTTGGCGTCTAGCCAGACACCCAAGTATTTGCATGATTCAACTGCTGCAATTTTGGAGCCATCAAGGGGGAGATGACATTTTGGCTAGTTTCTGGGCTGTGCCAAATGCCATAGCTACCGTTTTTTGGGTGTAGCATTTGAATGACTTGTCTTCAAGCCATTTTAGGGTGTTAGCAAATTCGGTTTGTAGGGTAGATTCAACTTGGTCAAGGGAAGGACTGGAAACGAAGATCACGGTATCGTCGGCGAACATTTGAATGTGAGAGTTAGAATAGGCAGAAGAAAGGTTATTCACAAATATAGAGAATAGGGTAGGTCCCAGGATCGACCCCTGAGGAACACCGGCCAGAATGGGGAAGGGATAGGATTTGGTTTCTCTAATCTGGACGAATTGGAATCTATCTGTTAGGTAGGCCTTGAACCATTCAGTGGAGGAGGGGGATAGTCCAGTAGCTGTTAGGTCATCAAGGTGTAGTCTATGGGCAACAGAGTCAAATGCCTTGGCTAGATCTATAAATATAGCCAGTGTCAGATGATCCTTATCCGTGGCCGCATGGATGTATTATAGATGCCGATTCCAAACAAATCAAGACCACCCCTCAATCATCAAGGCCTTGTCAGTTGAGTGGTGGTCTTGATTTGGTTGGAATGAGCATTTAACATATTCAGAAAGTTATAAAAGGCGTCATTACTGTCTGTGGAGCGTGCCACCTTGCTCTCGATATAATTACATCACAAAGCATGCTAGTGCGGGGGCGGTGCTCGGGACGAGGAAGTGGAAGGGATTGGTGACTCAGCTCCACAGAACCAAAAAATGATCCCTTCCTTTTCTAAATACACACAACTAAAAATTAAAGTTTATATGGTAGGTCGCAGGTAAGGGCTGTTTACGGTCTGGAGTGAGCACCAGAAAATGTGCTCTTTAAGGATTTAACCAATTATTTAATGCATTGCTAAGGCCCTAAATAGAACGACTGAGGAAATGTGTTCCTGCAGTTCTAGCCTTTGGCATCTTTTATGACGCTATATGTACATGTCTGTTTGTCTTGGGTTAATTAGATCCTTTTGTGTTAAAATCATTGTCAAGCTACATGTACTTTTGTGTCATTTGAATAGCTTTCTTGTCTGTTTTATGTTTTATTGAAATCTTTAGTTACTTTTGTCCCGAGTTAACCAGCTCTGAAAGTGCCACTTTGAAACAGATAGTCAGAAACAGCTTAGCAACTATTTATTTATTTTGCTATATTCTCAACCATATTCTACATCTATCAGAAAGGTTTTATGAAAAAGACATGGGATTACAATGGTTTTGTGCATAAAAAACATACAAAGGCTGACAACTCTTTTTGAATGTTAGTTCAAGAGGGAGTCATGCTATTAACAATTTACACTTTATTTTTGCATTGGTGGAAGATATAAGGCAAACATCATGCAAATGTTGTATCCTCGCTTCATTTTTTCCATTCATACTTACGCTGACACCTAAAACATATAGAACAGTGGATGGGTGAACATCCACAACAAGGCTGTGTTTCCATCGAGGGAGTTGATGACATCACAGAGACCACGAGAGCGAAGCTCGAGAGGTCTCGTTGATCTCATCAACTGCCCGAGATGGGAACGCAGACTTAGTTGTGGATGTTCACCCATCCAGTGTTTTGTATAGTATATGGTTTTTTTGTTTTACATTATTTTTTTTTCGATACTTGCCGTAGGCGCTGCTCGTGTTCCTCTGGTACTTCTGCTTATGCCTGCTCCCGCTTATGTCTGGCCCTGCTTCTCAGTTTCTTCTGCACATCATTCGCTTTAAAATCGGGAGAAAAAGAAAGCAATTGTGTTTTTAGAGAGGAGCCATATATGGCTCTCCGTGTCCCGATTCTCCGACTTCTAAGTCGGTGGCTCATGCTCGGGTACTCTCGCTAAATCACGCCTATGTTTTTTTTTTTTTTTTTTTTTTCTAAAGAGCATCGCCTGAGCCAATCAGGCAGCAGGTTTAGTAGAAAAGTTGTTGTACTATCGATGTAACGTCAGAACGATAGTACAACAACTTTTTTGACCTTTGAACTGTACTACAACAAGATCCCAGCAGTTGCTGAAATCCATTCACAATAGGCAGCACCCATATACTATAATAATGTTACATCTATTAAAAATAATCTGACACCTTACTGAGATCAGCAAGAAGCATTAAGTCTCACAGTGTAACTCGGAAGCAAAACTGGAAACCCACGGTTGATTTTATTAGTTTTAACTGCTTGGATAACTACCATTAAGTGGGGCAAAAAAAAATCAAACGTTTGACACTGGGTGCAGAAACACAAGAAAATGTCATTACAGTAGCAGTTTTTGTTAGTCACTATATCGTCTTTTTCCAGCGATAGTGTTTGTCTGGCAAAAATATCAGGCTATCCATTTATGTTTTCATTTTCTTTCATTCCTGAACCAAGATACAGGATTTTGAAGTTTTTATTTTCAGCTCCCACGCCTGCCATAAAAACGTAAAAAGATCATGTGCAACACACTGCTTCTTCATTCAGACATCAGAATTCCATATAAAATACCTTTCTACTGTACGTTGTCTTGCCATTTTTGTTTATTATAGATATATTGCTTTTTATTTGATGCTGTTTTGTTGCACCATTGTGTTGTGCTATCCCCAATCTGTACACACACTGTGCCACGCAGTAGTGAAGATGTCGGTATCGTCATAATGTCACTGGGGTCTGTGAAATAGAGAAAGTGCTCATGACTTGCAGTCTGCTGCATTCTTTGCCCATCTCCTCAATCTTTTTAACATCAGTTCTTTAAGCAATAATACATGACAGGGTGTGGTATATTATGAGATATTGTCACGCCTTGGGTGAATTGTGAGGCACAAGGCCACAGGCCAAGTGTCTCATGTTGTGCACCCGAGAAGTGACAATATTCTATGATATGCCACACCCTGGAGTGTATTATTGCGATTATAGAATGGCCTAAAGTGTTTGTAAATGGCTGATCTTGGTAATCAGTTTTGGATCGTGATGATATTGTGAGATATCGTCACAAGTCAGTCTGCTTCAGCCTTACAGCTTCCGGGATTTCTCCTCTCCATTTTATAATTACTGTTTTATTTCAACACTAACTCCTTGTATCTGTAAGACTTTCTTTCACCCTTTTTGCTTCAGTCAGAAAATGTTTTTCTTATGGCCTGAGCATTTTGCCTGTTATCCTGTCCATTCAATTCTTCTGCACACTCCTGCTGTAAAGAGAATGTGTCTTAACACATCATCCCTATTGGCCTGAAAACTTGTGCATGCGTGACTTCTGTATTTTTGGAAGCATAGTTGATAAATAACTGCTCACAAAGCAGGCTTGATCCTGAATATGGCAAATTGATTCATTATTGAAAACAAGCATTATAACTCTCTAAAATTATCGTTTTAAAAACTGGAGCCGTGGCTGGGGGCATACGCAGCCACCTCCCAGCAGGTGCACATGCGCAGAGCCACAGCTTCAGACTTTAAAATGCATATTCTAGAGGGTTATAATGCTAATTTTCAGTAATGAAACACTCTGCCAGAATTAGGGTCAAGCCTTCTTTGTGAGCTATTATTTATCGACTATTATTCCAAACAATAAATAAACCATGCATGCATGAGTTTTCAGGCAGACTGGGACCATGTCGCATAGTGGTGCATTCTATTTAGAGCAGGAGCATGCAGAGGAATTCTGCGGATAAGCAAGTAGGGGCTACAGAAATGTATGATCTTACTTTGAGGGGGCTCATCAAATCATATTTTATTTATAAAAAGCGCCTTTCTCAAACCAAAGCACTTGTACATACATTAAAACGAACATAACAATAATAAGCAATCATAACAAAGCAAATTTAAAATCCATAAAATCCAAAAAACTGCAGCTCTATAAATATTACATCAGCAAATCTAAAAAGTATCTGGCTATGCTAGGCTAAATAAATGTGCTTTAAGTGCAGTTTTAAAACTCTGGATGGTCAGGCAATCTTGCACCCGACGAGGTAGAGAATTCCATAGGGTCAGGGCCACAAAAGCAAAAGATCAGGTCCCAAATATCTTCAAACGGACCCTAGGAATCTCCAGCAATCCCTCGTTGGTGGATCGGAAAGGACGGAGGGGGCAGTGGGGGCGAAGGAGATCTTGCAAGTAACGGGGTCCCTAATCGTGTAGGGCTTTATAGGTCAGTAGCCTGACCTTGAAGGTGATCCACCACTGTAGTGGCAGCCAGTGCAGTCCATGGAGCACAGGTGTTATATGACTGGTCCTAGAAGTACCAGTCAGTAGCCTGGCATACGCATTCTGCACTAGCTGCAAGTGGCGGATATCCAACCCCGGTAGCCCTAGGTAAAGGGCATTGCAGTAGTCAAGGCGGGAGGTTACAAGGGCATGGACCAACGTCGGAAGATCATCAGGAGGAACCAGATGCTTCACTCGGGCGATATTCCTCAGGTGGTAAAAAGAGGTTTTAAAAAATTGCCGACACCTGATATTTAAGGGTCAGGCCATCATCAAAAATAATGCCCAGGTTCCGCACCCGGTCTGAGGTAGTCAGCTGAACAACCCCGAGCCAAAACCCAGAGTGTTGTCCTGCCAGCAAACCTGCCTCCCGACGATCTGGGTCCACAATCAGCACCTCAGTTTTAGCCGGGTTCAACCGCAGCCAGCCTGCACACATCCAATCCTGGATCTCGGATAGACATTTGTTAAATACTGAGAGGATCACATCCTGTCTGGGCACAAAGGACATGTACTGCTGAGTATCATTTGCATAGCAGTGAAAACTCAAACCATACCGCCTTGTGCAGCAAGCAACACCGGTAGGACTGAAGCCGCCAGGTGCCAGGACCACATAGAAAACTTCTAGCTAGCAGTCAATCTTGGGGGACCACCCTCGCCGACGTCAGCACAGTGATGTCCGCCTATCATAAAAAGGGGGCGGTCCCGCACACCTACTTCAGTTCTTTTCCGCCGTCCACCCATGCACGTTGGACCTTCATGGATGCCAGCTTTAGTCGACCACCATTTTTTCGCATTTAACTTGCGCTTTTATTTTTTCTTCTTTTACTGATTAAAAGATCGATTTTTTTGGTGTTTTTCCTCCTAAGTTTGTCTTATTGTCCAGCCTCGTCTTCCAACTGGCCGACAAAGTGTGCCTGCATCAAGCAGATTCCTGCCAAGGATGGTCACTCTTCCTGCCTGCTCTGCTTAGGCCCAGACCATGACATCGAGGCCTGCCAGCACTGCCAGGTCTTCAACCAGGCTACACGGAGACACCGTTTGAAGACCCTTGAAAGCTACCTGCTTAAGCAGAAGTTGGCCGTGATGGAGAAAGAGCTACAGGCCAGAAGTTCTTCAGCTTCCCCGGCTCAATCTTCCAGGGCTGCTGCTTGTTCCCAGAAGGAGATGAAATCGAGTGGGAAGCACAGATACTGGGGCAAGCACCAGGACCGTCCTCATTCAGCCTCTCGCTTGTGGTCACCACACAGGCTGACCACTGCCTCTGAGTCTTCCTCCTGTGGGGGGTTGGCACCTCCTGCCCCATCACCCCTTTCCTTCTTTGGGCTGCTGGTGATCCAGCAGCCCACCCTCATTTCTGTTTTGGGTGGTGGCTCTTCTTGGCAGTGGATCTCATCCCCTTGCCTCTCAGCCTCTGACACTTAGGCCCTTAGCATCCACGGGCTTTCACCAGGTGGCTCGACTGAGGTTGGCATCTCTGGTGGCGGGTCTTCGCCCATCGCCCCCAGTCTAGGCATTGCCTTTGTCGGTTCCCTACTCCGGGGCCAGCGCTAGTCCTTCCAGGCATTGCCCAGAGCAAGCACTCGCCTCCTCCTCTATGCATGCATTGCCTCTGCCCTTGCCTCGGGGGGCCCTCTTCCCCGCAGGCACTGCCCTCACCATTGGGGCCAATGTTGGCTACTCCCATGGACTGTCACCAGCCTTAGCTCCTCCTCCTCAACCATCGTCGCCTCAGCCAGCACCATAGCCGATGCCTGCTGAGGACCCACCCCAGAGATCTTCTTCCCCTCATCCTCCCCGGGATCTCCTGCCTCAGCACCCAGACTTGGCAGGACCTAATGACCCCCGTTCAAGGGGCCTTCTGGGGGGCATACAGGCGTGGGCCCCGGCCAACATGTGGACAACCGTCACCCCCAGACGCCAGCCCCTGACAGTGATCCTTCGGGGATGATGCCTCCTCTTGTTCTTCAGAGTCCTCTGAGGGCTCTGGAGGGCTCCTCCAAGGAGCAGGAGCAGGCTTGGGAGGCCCCTGAATCCCCTCTTGATGATCTCACCTTTCTTGACATTATGCATCATAGCCAATCCCTTATGGGATGGGAAATGGAGGAACTGGACCCGTAGCACTGTCGCCTGGCTATATATCTACAGAAAAAGGAGACCGTCCCCTTGGTGGTACCTTCTTTAATTGATTCTTATGAGGATGTTACCAAGGTGGCATGGAACTACCCTTCCTCCACCCCAGCCTTGCCCAAGAAGGCTGACTGCCTGTACCATGCGCCAGTGGGTAAGCCCTTCTTAGGGGAGCACCTCACGGAGAACTCTGTGTTCATCAGTGCGGCCCATGACTGCACTAAGAGACTCAAAATCACCTTAGTACCCACCCTCCAGACAAGAAGTCTAGACAGCTGGACCAGTGGAGCAACCGAATGTATGCCTCTGCCAGCCTGGCCATTCGAGCTGTGAACTATTTGGCTCGTATGGTGCAGTACCAGAATGCGCTCTGGGATCAGGCAAGAGATCTGGTTCAGACTCTTCTTGAGGACTCTACCAAAACTCAGCTGGCCCAACTCTAAAAGTCAGGGTCTGATGTGGGCACCCATGTGCTGCTGGTGGCATACGACACTGTTGAAGCCTCTGGGCATGGGGTGGCGACAGGGATCTGTTTTCATCGCCGTTCGTGGCTTTGGGTGTCTGACGTTGCTCCGGATGTTCAAGCGAGCATCTTGGATGCCCCTTTCAGAGGTTCTGTCCTGTTTGGAGGAGATGCCCAAGACATCATCTCCCACCTCCAGGAGTCTGGCAGTGCACGTAGATCAGTTCATTCCCTCTACTGATCTCGGCCTCGGTGTGCCCAGTGTCCATCCTTTCATCGGTCCTTTCGCCAACCTGCTAAGTGCAAGCAGGCGAAAGGCCCCTTCAAGCATAAGGCACAACCCCACCAGCTGCAGTGGCTGCTCCTAGGGCCCCACAAGTGCCCACAGCTGCTCTGCCCACCCCTGGGTTGACTGCCTGACTCCTTGCCCAACAACCCCCACTCCCAGCAGAGATCTTGAGGGAGGTAGTCGGGGGTCGGATCTCCCTTTGCCTTGACGGGTGGTGAGCAGTGACCACAGACCAATGGGTATTGCAGCTTATCAAGCATGGTCACACCCTAGAATTTCTGGAACCTTATCTGGAAAACCCTCACTTGCTCTCCCATTACCCTTCAGCCCACCTCTCCCTCATTCTGGAAGAGATTCAGGCTCTCCTGCACAGGAGGGCCATAGAGCCCATCCCTCTGGTCCAAAGAGGAAGGGGGTTCTACTCCCACTTCTTCCTTGTACCCATGAAGAGAGAGGATCTGAGGCCGATCCTGGACCTCTGCCTCCTGAACCTGTACATAGAGTACAAACACTTCAGGATGGTCACCCTCCAGGGACTTCTGCCCCTCCTTCACCAGGGGGACTGGCTCTGCTCCCTGGACATTCAGAATGCTTATCTTCATATCCATGTCTTCCCAGCCAACCACTGATTCCTCCATTTCTGTTTCCAGGAAGACCATTTTCAGTTCCAGGCCCTCCCTTTTGCTCTTTCTTCGTCACCTCTGATTTTTACTACATGCCTGGCAGTGGTGGCCACAGCTCTGAGGAGACAAGGTTTTAACGTGTTTCCCTACCTGGATAACTGGCTGCTGACAACCCCATCCAGGGATCTGTTGCTGCAGACCTAGGAATGCGTCTTTCAGCTCTTCCAGGCCTTGGGATCACAGTCAATCTGCCAAGGTCTTGTTTCTTTCTGTGCCAGTGCCTCCAGTATATTGGGGCAGTTCTAGACTCTTCCCAGGGTTGAGTTTTCCTGCCAGCGAACAGGGCAGAATGCCTGATGGAGCAGGCCCATCTTGTCTCCTCTCAGAAAGAACTAGAAGGGGACAGGATCAGTTGTGTTCCAGGACAGTAGCTGCTGCTTGTTGTTTTCACAGGGTTCTTGTGGATTTTACTTGGTAGAAGGTTAGTTCTTTTCTATCTTACTTCTAAGGGGCTAGCAGGGTATTGTTTTGGGGGCTGCTGGAAGTTTGAAAACTGGTTTGGTGGCTGTAAGTGGGCTCATTTTGTGGATGTTTCACTGTGTAACAGGCTGAGCTGGTGGAGGCCTATTTCTTCTGATTTAAAACCTATTTGGTGGGATTTGCTTGGAGATGGTTATTTGAATTGGAGACCATATATGTTAATTTCAAGCCTATTTTGATGTGTTGTTAGTGAAGCTGTTTAATTGGAGACCTGTTCTTTGCAGCAAAAATATTTTGGGCTTTGAGTTGAATTTGATTCCTTTTTGCTGACTCCACTAGCTGCAAAGGTTAGTGCATAGTGGGGGAAGGGTGTTAATGGTCTGGCCAGATCTCACTCAGCCAATTGACTGGAGGCAGAGCTGAATCAGGTTTGAGGTGTTAGATACTTTGTCTTCTCAGAAAGAACTGGAAGGGGACAGGATCAGTTGTGTTCCAGGACAGTAGCTGCTGCTTGTTGTTTTCACAGGTTTCTTGTGGATTTTACTTGGTAGAAGGTTAGTTCTTTTCTTTCTTACTTCTAAGGGGCTAGCAGGGTATTGTTTTGGGGGCTGCTGGAAGTTTGAAAACTGGTTTGGTGGCTGTAAGTGGGCTCATTTTGTGGATGTTTCACTGTGTAACAGGCTGCGCTGGTGGAGGCCTATTTCTTCTGATTTAAAACCTATTTGGTGGGATTTGCTTGGGCCTGGTTCTTTGGCTGCTGGGCTTGGAGGGGAGACACAGGGCTGATACACTCTCTCTCGAGTCAGGTGTCTGCCCAAGACCCGCCTCTCCCACCCACCCCTCCCACCCAGAATTCTGCTAATTTATAGGGGAACACCTGCCCTGCAATTTGAGGAAAGGCTACAGGTGCAGCTCATGAAGTTCTAGCCACTGGGGTTGGATTTAAAGGCTGGGAGAGAAGAGCTTGGGGGTTGTTCATTTCCTTATAAGTTTAATGTGTTGTACTGCACCTAGTAACAGGGTTACTGGTGTACAGTGGGACTGTCTCTAAGATTAGTGGGTGACCTGATTAGGCAGTAGGGTGTATCTTGGAATAGGGGGGTACCTGGCGGCTCACCCAAGGAAACCTATTTGGAAGGGGATGGAACCACACGTCATTAGGGCTGGCATCTTTGTGAGGGTGGTGGGGAGCACAGGGTGTGGAGCAGCCATGATACTGGACTGGGCTTGGAAGTTCGGTGGTTGCCCAATGTGCTACCAGCTGGCACAGCTTAGGGAGGAGGTTGGGGGGGTTGGAGACAGCTGGGGGAAGGGGGAGTTATGGTTGGGGAAGGAGCTGGGGATCTCCTGGTTGTACCCAAGCACTGGGGGCGGGACATAGGAAAGGAGTGCAGGAGAATACTAGGGTCACATAGGACCCTGGCAGAGGGGTCCAAAAGGACACTACCAAGGAAGCAGGCAGGTAACTGGGGTCCCTCACAAAGGAGGGACAGAGGGACAACATTCTCTAGGGAAGTAGGCAGATGGCCAGGGCTGGACAGAAGGAAGCAAGGCGGGAGGTGGATCAGACCTTACACTCAGTAACTGCTTCAAATCTCTTCTTCTCTGGAGGATGAGGGGGTGATGTAGCCACGACAGGGGTGGTTAGAGACGGAAAGGGAGTGGGGGCGGAGGCAGGGGCCAGATAGCAGGAAGAACAGGGGGACCTGGAATGCAGGAAAATGGGGGGAGCAGTGAATCAGAGCAGGAGGGGCAGGGGGAAGAGGGAGGAAAGCGCAAGGAGAAGGACCAGTTGGGAGGAAAGGTAAAGGAGAAGGACCAGAAGTACAAGGAGGATTCAGTAAAGGGAGCTGAGGGGTTAGGCCAGGGGAGCACGACGAGCAAGGAGGAACTAAATGGAGACAGGAAGGAAGGGAGGACGAGCCAGGCTAGTTTAGCAGATGGGGGAGAAGGACCAGTCGCGAGCAGTGAGGGGGGAATTAGCAAGGTATAGAAGGATACTCAGGAGGAGGAGAGGCATAGGATTGGAGGGGAGGGGCTGGCCATGGTAAATAAGGAGGGGGTGGCATGTGGCACCCAGATAGGGGGAGGAACAAGGAGCCGGCTGGATGGAGGGGCCAGTAGAAAGGATGAGGGACATGGAAGGGGGGGGAAATGGAGGAAAAGGAGCAGTCAGAGTGCTCCTGTTGGGGATTCTATGATCAGGGTATCAAATGGGATAGGGAGGAGAAGCCTGGCCAGTTAGAACAAGATGCTTCCCTGGACTAACGGTGTGACAGGCTAAGCACCAGGTATATCAGCTGGCAAAGGATTGTGGGGTTCCCGGACATACTGGTCCACCTGGGTACAAATGACATTGAGGGAAATAGCGAGCTAGAGATACAGGCAAGATTCAGGGAGCTTGCCAGGGTCTGTCATGACATAGGATGCACAGTTTCCTCCTCAGAAATCCTGCCGGTGCCAAGGGCTAGTGGGGAACACAAAAGGAAGATTAGGGAGATAAACCAGTGGCTCAGGGAGTGGTGTGAGGCCAGAGGGTATGGGTTGATGGGGGATTGGGGGGAGACCTGGGAGGATAAGGAGCTGTATGCTAGAGATAGACTCCATCTCAATTTGGAGGAGGAATCCTTAAGTTGAAAATAGAGGGTTCATTGGTGAAAAGTGGGGTTTAAACTTGTGAAGGGGAGGATGGGAGAAAAGGCTGTCAAGGGGTGCCGATAAAGGAGGGACTCTGTCTCCACCCCCCTGGGGAGCTGGAGGATTGCGGGAAAAGGCCGACTGGCAAAGTGCAGACCAGGGGAAAACAGAATCCCCATGGGAACACGAGCAGGGGAAATGGAACTATAGGGAAAGGGTGGAAGGTAGTCCTGCTAAATGCCAGGAGCTTGGGCAATAAAATGCCTGAGCTCCAGGTGATGCTAACTGAGGGAGCAGTGGATGTGGCAGTGGTCACTGAGACTTGGGCCACTGCAGAACACGACTGGGACCTGAACCTGGAGGGTTACACTATGTTCAGGAAGGACAGGGGGGAGGGAAGGGGAGGAGGGGTAGCAATGATAGTCAAAAACTGCATTGGCATAGGGGGAGTAGAGGAGGCGGAGGCAACTGTGGAGGCGATTTGGGTCACCTTGATAACAAGGGGGGGCAAGAGAGTAAAAATATTAGTGGTGTATAGACCCCCTGCCCTGGCGGAGGAGCTGGAGGAGAGTCTGGTGGCAGATGTTGGGAGACACTGCAGACTGGGCAGAGGAACGGTGGTGGTGTTGGGGGCCTTAAACATGCCAGGAACAGATTGGGAGACTATGACATCCTCTGTGACCAGGGAACAGAGGTTGTTGGATGTCTTTCAAGACGCTGCTCCTAACTCAGCAGGTGAGGGAACCGACCAGGAGGCGCTGGTACTGGATGTGGTCCTGGCAGACAGTGACCAGATTGGGGCCTGGAGGTAAGGGACCCATTGGTGGGGAGTGACCATGCCATGGTCTGGTTCTGCCTGGACCTAGGAGGGGTAGAAGGCTGCACAAAGACAGAAGTAACCGACTTCAGGGGGGCGGATTTTAAGGAAATGGGAAGGCTCCTTAAGGAGCACTTGGATGGGATTGGGTCAGACATGGACGCTGATGGTAGGTGGGAAGTCATCAGGAGAGGGGTGCAGGATGCTACCAGCACCTGTGCAAGAGTAAGACGAAAGTTCGGTAGGGCCCAAAAACCCTGCTGGTGGACCAGGGAGGTCCAGGAGGTGGTGAGGGGAAAGAAGGCAGCCTATAAGCAATTCAAGTGCTCAAGGAGTGAAAGGATCGAGGGAGTACTGAGCTGATGGCTAGAAGGGCCACTAGGGTGGTGAGGGCAGCTAAGGCAAGGAAGGAGCAGAACCTGGCCAGGGAATAGGAGAGGGAACAAGGGTTCTTTAGATACATTGGGGAAAAACGAAGGGTGAAGGGCAGATTAGCAGGATTAAATCAAGGGAGAGATGGGCACAAGACCCGGGGAGCAGGCTCATGTACTAAATGAGTACTTCACCTCAGTTTTCACCAAGGAAAATGGGGTGCTGCATCACAATGGAGGAGGAGACAGAGATACTGAGGAGGGGACCCTACCGATCGGCGGGTCTGGGGAGAGGGGGAGGCATCACTGGCAGGAGGGGGGAGGGCTAAGCAGGGAGAAGAGGTACCGGAAGTGGAAATCACAGCAGAGAGAGTGAGGGAAGCCCTCAGCTCCCTTAAGATGGAGAAAGCACCGGGGCCGAATAAATTACATCCCAGAGTGCTGAAGGAACTTGCGGATGTGCTGGCGAAACCCCTGGCGGAGCTTTTCACCATCTCTCTGAGGACAGGGTGGGTGCCCCAGGACTGGAAGGTGGCGCATATAGTGCCTATCCACAAGGGAGGATCAAGGGAGGTGGCAGGGAACTACAGGCCTGTCAGCCTGACATCGGTGGTGGGCAAGGTGATGGAGGGCATTGTCAAGGAGAGGCTAGGAGGGACCTGGATAAGTCAGGGTGCCTGGACGATAGACAGCATGGATTCATCCCAGGGAAATCGTGTCAGACAAACCTTGTGGAGTTCTATGACTGGGTGACGAGTGCCTTGGATCTGGGTAGACCAGTGGACGTCCTCTTTCTAGACTTCGGCAAGGCATTTGACTCTGTTCCTCACGTGGGCCTGTTGGATAAGCTGGGAGAAATGGGGTGGGGAACCAGATGATCAGATGGATAGGCAATTGGCTCCAGGACCGGACCCAGAGGGTCATAGTTGGTGGGATAGTCTCATCCCCAAGGAGGGTCATTAGTGGGTCCCACAGGATCAGTCCTTGGGCCCCTCCTGTTCAACGCCTACATCTCTGACATAAGGACAGAATCAGAAGTGAGATGAGTCTCTTTGTGGATGACTCAAACTGGGAGCGGTGGTGGATGGGGAGGAGGAGGTGGCCCACAGGGGACCTGGAGGCTCTGGAATGATGGTCTAGAAAGTTGAAGCTGAGGTTCAATGCAGGAAATGCAAGGTACTCCACCTGGGGCCAGAAACCCGGCCAAGTGTACACCCTGGGGAATGCTACAAGTCTCGATGGCTGAGAGGACCTGGGGTGGTGGTGGATGTCAAGATGAACAACTCTGAGACTTGTAGAGGGCAGCAGCCAAGGCCAACAGGATGCTGGGATGCATCGCTAGGGATCACCTCCAGAAGGAGGGAAGTGATACTCCTCTGTATAACTGCTTGGTGAGGCCGCACCTTGAGTACTGCGTGTAGCTTTGGAGGCCACACTTAAAGAGGGACATTAACCTCCTGGAGAGGGTCCAGAGAGGGCAACCAAAATGATTTGGGGCTTGGGGAACAGGACCTATGAGGAGAGGCTCAAGAGCTAATATGTACACATTGGAAGAGAGAAGGGACCGGGGGACATGATAGAGGTTTTCAGGTACACGAAGAGGGGAAATAGGGGAGGAACAGTCAGGGTGCTTCAAGGAAGGAGGAGGGGGCCACTAGAGGGCATGGGTGGAAGCTGGAGGGGGGAAGATTCAGGGGAGAAAGGAGGAGGTGCTACTTCACTGAGAGGGTGGTGGAGCCATGGAATGCGCTGCCTAGGGGGCTGGTGGAGGCAGAGATAGTGGCGGGGTTCAAGAGGGGGTGGGACAGGTACAGGAGAAGGGTTCTGGAAGCAAAATCCAATGCAGCAAGAATATACGGAACTGGGAAGGGAGAAGCCAGAAAAGGTGAGGGGGGCAGCAAGGTCAGCACCCAGGGTGGGGGCTGACTAAACGAGCAGACACGAAAGACCGTTAGGCCTATTCTGCTGGCATTTTAGTATGTTAGTATGTAATCGACAGATCCTGGCCAGAGCATTCCTCTGCTTGTTGGGGCATATGGCGGCAGCCATAGCCTCGGTTTCCCTGGCCCACCTGCATATGAGGGTTCCCCAGTGGACCCTTCAGGACGATTGGGACCAACACTTCAATGATCTGGATCAACCGATAATGGTCTCCTATCCGGTGAGGAGCACCTTGGCGTGGTGGCAGAACCCTGCAAATCTCCTGTGAGGGGTCCTGTTTCAGGCTGTGTCCCCTCAGCTTATCCTCACGATGGATGCCTCGGGTCTTGGCTGGGGCGCTCATTTGGCCGACCACCAGACCCAAGGGGCCTGGTCCAAAGCAAAGCAGCATCTCCACATCAGTGTACTGGAGATGCAAGCAATTCTTTATGCCCTGCAGGCCTTCCAGACCCACATTCTTCCTGGCCCACTACTGGTGCAGATGGACAACATGTTTGTGGTGTACTATATCAACAGGCAGGGGACATTTATTCTTATCTCCTTTGTTGGAAAGCAATGAGAGTCTGGTGGAAACCGAGGACTTGACTGCGCCTCCTGTGCCGGAGTCTCTGGTTAAGGTTCCCGAGCTGAGGGAGGAACGGGTTTCCCCCGCTCCCTTCCAGACCCACCCTTGGAAACACCGACGGTCTCGGTCTCGGACCTCTTCTCGGTCCAGCCGATGCTGCCGACACCGGCGGTCTCGGTCTCGGTACCGAGGAAAGCGGCGGCGCCGCTCGTCCTCATCTTCTTCCTCCTCGGAGGAAAGGCTTCAGCGCAAATTGCGTCGACGCTACCAAGACTTGATGTGGTAGCAGCTCCTTCTGACCAGGAACAAGCCGAGCCCGTCGCCTTCCCCGGCCATTAAGTGGCTGTCACCTGAGTGGCCGAAACAACCCCTCATGGTCATCGAGGAGCCAAAGCCGGCACCGGTTGTTCGGCTGAAACCAGCTGCGCTACCCATCATGGTGGAACCCCCGCCTCCACAACCAAAAATTGGGGCCCCGACCAAGGATTCTCAGTCGGGTCATGGGTTGCCCCATCGGTTGTCGGTCACCCTCACTCCCGATTGCCCTCGGCAGGTGGAGGGTGGCTCAGGCCCTCGGCAGCTATTTGCAGACTCCTCGGAGTCTGATGATGACTCTTCCCAGTTCTCCAGGCCTCTTGACCTGGAGTCCTCTGGGGGACAGTGGGTGGATGAGAGCCCATCCTTGTTCATGGGATTACTTCGGCTGATCTCAGAATCTACTGGGATGAAGCTCGAACCCGTGTCAAAGTGCGCCAAGTATCCCTTCACGGAGATTCCGGACCGAGTGGATTCTCCTACAGAGGCCTTTCCTGTGGCTGAAGCCATTGTCTGCCCGACCCTGGAGTTATGGCAGCGGCTGGCTTCTTGTCCAGCTCCCTTGGCCAGGATGGCCAGGAAGTATGCCGTTCCCACTGGCTCACTCTCCGGATTCTTGGAGCACCCCTCTATGGAGGGGTTGGTGACCGACAGTGTTTTCCGGCGCTCTGGAAATGCTCGGGACTTGGACAAGCCACCGGATAAAGAGTCCAAGAAACTGGACCACTCCGGGCGTAAAGTTTACGCTGCATCCTCCTTAGGCCTTCATCAGGCCAGTTCGGCCATGCTGATGGCACACTTTTCCCACGCCCTTTTGGGCTCCCTGGATGAGGTGATTCCTTATCTCCCGGCTGACCTCCAGACTACGGTCAAGCAGGTGCGGGATCAGGGAAAGGCGGTGGCAAAGCAACAGCTCCAAACTGCTCTCGACATTGGAGACTCTTGTGCCCGGTCAGTAGCGGCTGCAGTGGCCATGCGCCACAGAGCTTAGCTGCGGATCTCCACCTTTACGGCGGATACCCAGCACAAGCTGGCAGACGTTCCCTTCCTGGGTACCGACTTGTTCGGTCCCAGGTGGAAGGTCACTTGCAGAGGATCGAGAAGTCCAATGCCACCTTGGACTTGGTCACGTCTGCCCAGAAGGACAAAGGCTGCCAGCAGCAGTGTAAGCCCTTTCGGCCTTCTGCCCCTGCGGCACGTCCAGCCCAGCAACACCAGCATCAGGGCCAGCAGGCACGCACTTGGCACCCCAAAACCAAGCCTGCAGATTCCTTCAGCAGGAAGCTGGGAGGAAAAGGCCCAGGAGGCCCCTCGGCCGGTCCTTCCTCCAAGCCTGCCCAGTGATGGGTTGAGGGGTGTCGCCCCCAGCCTCGTCACTCCCCCCTGGGTTCCCGCCGTGGGGGGACGGCTCTGCCACTTCCTTTCCGCCTGGTCCGCTATCACCGCGGACTGCTGTGTTGGAAGTGTAGGAAAGGTTTGCCTCTGGAATTCAGGAGGCCCCACCCTAATGGGCCGTCGCCCCACGGGGGGCTATGGGGTCCGCAGCCTCTCTGTCAGCTCGTCGAGCCGACATTGCTCTGCTCCTCCAGAAGGAGGTGATCAGGGAGGTAGCGGATCCTCCCCCAGACCCAGGGTTTGTGTCCAGGTATTTCCTGGTCCCAAAACGGACGGGGGGGGCTGGCACCCCATTCTAGACCTACATGACCTAAACAAGTTCCTAAGGTCTCAAATCTTCAGGATGGTCACTCTGGCACAGATCATTCCATCCTTGGAACGAGGCGTGTGGTTCTGTTCTCTGGACCTCCAGGACGCGTTCTTTCACGTCCCAATCTGTCCTTCCCACCAGCGATTCCTTCGCTTCAGAGCGGAGGGGTCCCTTTACGAGTTCCGGGCCATGCCCTTCGGCCTTTCTCCAGCTCCCAGGGTCGTCACCCAAATGCAAGGCAGTGGTGACAGCATTCCTTCGGTGCCGAAGGGTCCGGGTGTGCCCTTACCTGGATGACTGGCTGATTGCAGCCCCCTCCAAGCTGGCGGTGTAGCAGTCCAGGGATCTGGCCCTCCAGGTCTGCTCTCAGATTGGCCTCCTCATCAACGAGGCCAAATCGGAGCTCGTGCCAACGCAGGTGATTCAATTAATCTGGGCAGAGCTCGACTCTCTTTGTGCCAGAGCACGGCTCCCGGCGGACAGGGCCGAGGTCCTCTCCTACTTTGCCCAGTCATTTCTGGTTGGGCAATTGCGCCCTGCCTGGGACTTCCTGCGCCTTCTGGGCCTCATGGCGGCCTGCACCAGCGTAGTCCATTGGGCCCGCTGGCACATGCGTCCCCTTTAGTGGGGGCTGGCCCGCCAATGGTCAGCGCTCCGGTCCTCTGGACCAGCCTGTGGTGGTGACCCAGGAGATGTGGAATGCTCTCCAGTGGTGGATCATTCCAGCTCATCTGCAGGAGGGCATCCCGTTTGTCCGCTCCGAGCCGACAGTCATTCTAACGACCGATGCCTCTGATGGGTTGGGGTGCCCATCTGGGGGAGCACAGAGCGCATGGCCTGTGATCTCCTCAGGAGTCTTGATGCCACATCAACCTGCTGGAGCTTTGAGCGGTCTGACTAGCCCTCGCCGCCTTCGCTCCGTTTGTACGGGGTCAAGTGGTCCAGGTCCAGACGGACAATACCACGACCATGTACTACCTAAACCGCCAGGTCGGGACGCACTCCTTGCCCCTTTGCAAGGAAGCTCTCCGCACTTGGTCCCTCGTGAGCAGACTGGAGGCGGATCTCCTAGCCATCCATGTGGCAGGAGCCTCCAACACTCTGGCCGATGCCCTAAGCCGGATATGTGCTACATCTCACGAGTGGTCTCTCCTGCCGGAGGTAGTACACGATCTGTTCTCCCACTGGGGCACTCCTCAGGTGGACCTGTTTGCCTCCAGGGAGAATGCGTAGCTGAGGCTGTTTCTATGCCCGCCTCCTCAGCAGGGCTCGCTGCAGGGGATGCCTCTCGAGGCTGTGGACCCCGGGCCTCTTCTACACCTTTCCCCCATTTCCCTTGATCCACAAGGTGCTTCTCAAGGCAAGGAAGGACAAGGTGCAGGTGATTCTGGTAGCCCCAGACTGGCCCCGCCAGTTCTGGTATCCAGATCTCCTCAGCCTCAGCTCCAGGCTCCCGAGGCGGCTTCCAGCCCGCCCGGACCTGATCTCAGTCAATCAGGGGAAGGTACTCCACCCGCACCTTCAATCCCTGCACCTGACGGCCTGGTTCCTGAGCGGCTAGAGTTCCAGGCCTTGGGTCTTTCTGACGAGGTCCTCAACATTGTTGAGGCATCCCGTAAGGAGTCGACCAGAAAATGCTGTGCCTTCAAATGGAAGAGATTCTCCATTTGGTGTCAGGATAAGGGGTTGGACCCTTCCTCCTGCTCCTTGGCCAGCATTCTGGACTACCTATGGTCCCTTTCTCAGCAAGGGCTTTGGTCAACGACCCTTAAGGTGCACCTGGCAGCCATCTCTGCTTACCTGGCGCGGGCCAGAAGCAGTCGGTGGCGCAGGAGAAGGTGGTCGGACGCTTTTTCAAAGGCCTTGATCACATATCCCCTCCGGTGTAAGAACCTCCACCTCTGTGGGATCTACTGCTGGTATTGGCTAAGCTCATGGGCAAGCCATTCGAACCGATGCACAGGTGTGACATCTCTCACCTGTCGTGGAAGACCGCCTTCTTGGTGGCTATCACGTCAGCCAGAAGGATGGGAGAACTCCAGGTGCTTTCCATCGAGTCTCCTTATCTGGTCTTCCACAGGGACATGGTTGTCCTGCGCCCCACCCAAAATTCCTTCTGAAGGTGGTGTCAAGTTTCACCTTAACCAGGTGTTGACTCTGCCGTGTTCTCACCCCAATCACACCTCGGATAAGTCGAATATAGGCTCCATACTTTGACCCTAGAAGAGCGCCTCTTATTACAAGGAGCGGATGGCTGAAGTTCGGGAGAGGTTCGCCAGCTGTTTGTCACCCACGCTGAAGCCGCACCTAGCAGACCTGTAGCCAAGCGGACGATAGGCAGGTGGGTCACCTCCTGCATAGATCTCTGCTATAGGTTGGCGGGCATGGAGCCTCCCAAAGGGATAAGAGCTCATTCTGCCCGCCATACCGCTGCTTCGGTGGCTGCTTCCAGGGACTTCCCTATCCAGGAAATCTGCAGGGCTGCTACCTGGAAGTCAGCACACACCTTCATTACCCATTACCACATCGACCTAGAGTCACGCCGGGATGTGGGTTTTGGGACCTCGGTTCTCCAGTCCTTATTTCCCAAGTAGGGGGTGTGCACCTTGCCTCCCTCCTCCCAGAGGACTGCTAGGAGTCTGCCAGTAAGTGTGGATAGAACAACATATCCATGTCCCTAGAAATACAGGTTACTCACCTGTAACAGGAGTTCTAGGAATGGTATATGTTGTTCATCCACACAACCCACCCGACCTCCCCGACTTCGACGCACAACCTGGCTTCCAGCGGGCTAGATCTGGCGTCATGGGGCGGAGCCAAGAGTTTTACCACCCGGGTGGGTGGGAGGAGCCAGCTTGAAGACCTTCCAGCAAGATTTAAAGCGGCAAGGAACCTGCCAGTAAGTGTGGATGAACAACATATACCATTCCTAGAACTCCTGTTACAGGTGAGTAATCTGTATTTTCTGATTATGAATCTCGCTCGATACAGGGCCTAGAGTTTTTTGGCACGACACTTCCCTCTCCTGGAAAGGTAGGTTCTTGTACACCATTCCTCCCTTCCTGCTTTTGCACAGGGTTCTTCTTAAACTTCAGTTGGAGGGGCAGAGATGATCCTCGTAGCCCCTACTAGCTAAATCAGATTTGGTTCCCCTGCTGCAGCAGCTGGCAGTGGAACCTCCAGTACCCTTGCCCTTGTGCATTGACTTACTCTCCCAGGAACAGGGCATCCTGGTCCATCCAGACCTCAAGTCCCTGCACAGCTCCTGCAGACTTAGCTATCGCCCACTTTGGGGTTTCTTCCAGGGTCACTGATGTTCTGGTGTCTGCTAGGAAACTTTCCACTAGAGTCACCTACACCTTGAAGTGGAAGTGCTTCTCCCTATGGGCCACTGCTCGCCACCTAGATCCCTTCACCTGCCCGATGAATTTGATTTTGGAGTACCTGTTCTTTTAGATTCTAGCCTGGGGTACTCCTCTCTTAAGGTGCACCTTTCCTCCATCTCTGTGTACCGTGCACCTATTGAGGGGAAATCTGCTGCCCAGCTAGAAGTCTCCCACACATTCTTGTGAGGTATCCTTCATTTGAAGCCTCCCAATTGGAACCCAGTCCCTCCATGGACCTTCTTTTCATGCTGGAAAAGCTCACTCTGCCTCCCTTTGAGCTGGCTGCGAGTTGCGAGCTGCGCTTCCTGTGTTGTGGAAAGTGCTGTTTTTATTTGATGTCACTTCTGCTTCGAGAATTTCCGAGCTTCAGGCTCTGATATGTAAAGAGCCTTATTTGGTTTTTCACAAAGATAGGGTGTCTTTGCATGCTAACCTTAAGTTTTTACTTAAGGTGGTGCCTGAGTTTACTTTCATTCAGTCTGTCAACATACCAGTTTATTTCCGAGAATTTTAATCAGGGGGAGGCTTTACTCCATACTTTGGACATTCATAGGGTGCTTCAGTATTATATAAACCACACCCAGACTTTTAGAAAAACTGACCAGTTGTTTGTTTTGGTTTTCCCCAAGAGAGGGGGCACCCGTTTTGAAACGGTGTTTGTCAAAATGGTTGGCTAATTGCATTGTTTACTGTTACTGTAAATACAACAAACCCTTGCCTGGGGCAGTCAAAGGCCACTCCACCAGATGTGTGGCTGCCTCTACTGCCCTTTGCAACAGTGTGTCTGCTGTGGACATCTGTGTGGCTGCCACCTGGAGTTCTGTTCACACCTTAATTCGGCACTACAGTCTGGACATTGCTTCTAGACATAGGGCCAATTTAGGACTCGCAGTCCTTCAGGTCCTTCTTTCCTTAGCCTTTTGCTGACATCTACTGCTTCCCCCAGCTGTCTTTTTGGTCAGCTCCAGTACTGCTTGGGACCCAGTCCTACCAGTGTTGCCTGGTGCAAGAGCCCCCTCAAAGTAAGATGGTACAGTTATGTAAGAATAACAGTAGATCTTGAGAGGAGCTCTTGCAGCAGGCACTGCTTTCCCTCCCTCCTTCCCCTTGATAGATTCTTCTCCTTTGTACCTCTTCTGCCTTTTCCTCGGCTCTGAGGACTTGCCTCAGTTCTCCATTTCGCCACCTGTTTGGGGTCTCCGGCAGGAGAACTGAGGTAGGTGTGGGGGACCACCCCCTTTATAGGATAGGCGGACGTCAGCGTGCTGATGCCAGCAGGGGCCGTCCCCCGTGATAGACTGCTAGATAGAAGTTTTCCGTGTGGTCCTGGCAACTGGCGGCTTCACTCCTAGTGGTATAGCCTGCAGCAAGAGTTCCTCTCGAAGATCTACTGTTACGGTACATTCTTACGTAAATGTACTTTTTTGGGGCTGTCTGGCACTTGGCACTATTAAATTCAAATAACAGCGATTCTTTTGGAAGTGAGATAGAATGAGGGAGGGGGTTGGCACTAAATACCAAGCATAGTTTTTGTAAGTGGGTTCGGTTCATAATTGTAGCAAAATATAAATGGTACACAGCACTGTCAAGTCCCCGTCTTTCCCACTTGAACACCAAATAACATCACCACAATAGATGTTCTCTAGAAAGTACCATGTGAATTACAGAACCAAGCCAAAACATAATCTGCAGCACATCTAAGGAAAATAATCACTTGTATGAGCAACAAAGGCTAGAAAACATCACAGAGGAATAATCAGTACCCGTAAGTGAATTCCAATCTGCAGCAAATCCGTCGTCGCTTTGCAAGCCCCCCCTCCAGTCTGTCCCTTCCTTTATAGCTGCTGGTAGATCACGTAAAACAACCATTCCTCAGCTGGCTGTGGTGCTAGGCACTTGTGTTAGCCTGTTGTCGCTTCGCGATGACTGCCCCACCCCCACCCCTTCCTTTATAGCTGCTGGTAGACACAACCCTGTCAGATTTTGTTAGCCCAAATCCCCATTGGCACCTTACCCCACCAGGGGTCACTGTGGTGCATACTCTCTCTATCTTACTGCACACAGTAGCTACTTCCGTCTGCTAGTCACTGCACATTTTTCTTCAGCCTTAGTCTCCGACCTTATACCCCCTCTCCACACCACACTATCTGCCTCTTGCCCATCCAGGGTTTCAAAACTCTGATCTTCAGCACCAAAGGCAGCACCCCTAACCATTACACCACAGAAACTGCCTTCTATCACTTATCTGTCAGCTAACCTTGTTCTGTGCTCTACCCTTCCCCTGCCTTGGCTGCAACTGCACCTACAAATCATACTCCCTCCTCCGGCTATGGGCATCAGCCACAATGCTACCTCCTGACAGGCTACTCCTCCTAGCTTTCTCCACCTCTATCCTTCTACTGATCTCTATCCACACCCCCTCCCCCACCCATGGTCCTCTCCCTCCCCCGCATCTCCCCCGCCTCATTGGCTGTCCAGCCCCTCTGCATCCTCAACCCTCCTCCCTCTGCTGCACTGGATTCCTCCACCCTCCCAGCCCCTATCCCTCTCACCCTCCAGACCCTCCATCCAAGATCACACACCCCCAGCCCACTAAGAAAAAAAACATCTCCCAAAATTCTTGATCCCCTGCCTCTTGCTTCTCCTACTTGCTGGTGATATGGAACGAAGTCCTGGGCCTCCCACCTCTCCCTGTCAAATGGGATGGGCATCTATCACATAAATGCAAGGAGCCTTCTGCCTAAATTAGACCACATCAAGGCCTGGACTATGCAGTGCTCTCCAAGCATCATCTGTATCACTGAGACTTGGCTGCCTGCCAAAGTCCCAGACTCCTCAGTCACCATCCCTGGGTATGCTATTTTCCACCAATATAGAGGAAAACGTAGTGGCGGTGTCACCGTCCATGTCCATGAGTCCCTCCATGCCTCCACTATCCTTAAGGAGGCTATCCCAAAATCACACAAACTGCTCCTCTTAAAGATGACATTTCCCTCCTTCTCCCCTCTCTTTATCACTAACTGTTATTTCTCACCCAACCCATCACCTGCAGAAATAATCTCTTCTCTCCCTTGCCTCAGCTGGTGAACTCCTTGTTTTGAGTGACTTCAGTCTAAATTGCTCTGCCCCTCTATTTCGTATAGCCGTACTAGAAATTGAAGCCCTCAACCTCACACAATTTATATCTGACCCCACGAGACTCTGCCTCCACTCCAACAATCACTCGCTCATCGACTGGATTCTAACAACGCCCGTGCACAAATTCTCCTCAGCTGGCACTCTCCCTGATGCCTTTAGTGATCAAGCATCACCCACTGCCGCAGAAAGTCCTGCCCTGCCCCCCAAGTACATGTGGCTCAGGCCCTTAAAGTCTTTGAACCATCAGTCACTGATGGCTGACCTATACCTCGCTTGACTGGTCCGGTGTCTTCGCCACTCCCAATATAGACTCCGCTCTGGCTGCCATCAGTTCTTCCTTCCTGAACATATGGAACCATCATGCCCCCCTCAAGAGGCTAAGGCTGTGGTGCAGGCAGCATCCCTGGATCTCTCCTCAGCTGGTAAAGCTCTTAAAGGAACGAGATTGAACCTGGAAAACTTACAAGGCCTCCTCCAACTTGTCTGACCTCCAAAAGTGCAGAACATTAAGGAACGCTTGCACTAAGGCAAGGAGTACTGCCAAAACAGACTTTTTCAAAACCCATCTGAATGACTGCTGGTCCACTCCGGTGGCTTTCTGGAAGACCCTTCACTCCCTTGTAGGCTGTCCCCCTTACTCCCCTTCCCCTGGCTCTCAGTCCCCAGACAGGGCTGGTGATGCCATGTCCTCTATAAACCATTACTTCACCACCTGTGACTTACCCTTGGGGCCTCCCCCCCTTCCCTCTGTCCTCCCTCTACTGGGCCCTTCATACCACCCTCCCAAGCTCCCCACTGCATCCCGGGCAGTCCCCCCCGCTGCACACACTCCCCTTCCCAAACCCACCCTACCATAACCTCCCCCCTTTACCCCAACAGAGATAATCCATGCCCTGAAATCCCTAAAAGCTTCCAAACAGAACCCAGGTGGTATTGACCCCAAACTATTGAAAATCTCGATTCCTGCCATCGTCCCAGCCGTCACCCTCCTTTTTAATCTCTCTCTCGCGTCGGGAACATTACCCAAAGCCTGAAAGCTGGCCAAGGTCATTCCCCCCTGGCAACTACAGGCCCATTTCGCTTCTTCACTCTCTCTCTAAGATCCTGGAATCCCTCATATCTAAAAGACTAAATTCCTTCCTGTCCTCTAACGACATCTTCACCCCCTATCAGTCCGGCTTTTGAAGACGCCACTTCACCTTCTCTTCCCTTCTTTGTCTCTCAAACTATATTCACACAGCAATGTACGAAGGTCACCTGACATTGGCCATATTCATTGACCTAGTCAAAGCATTCGACTCCGTTGCCCACAAACTCCTGACAGATGATCTTGCTTCAGTAGGCCTCCCCCCTGTGGCTGTCGACTGGTTCAAGGCCTACCTATCAGAGAAGTATCAGTTCGTTCAACTGGGTACTACCAAATCTCCCCCTTCCCATCCTAGCTGGAGTCTCACAGGGGTCAGTCCTAGGATCCACCCTGTTTTCCATCTTCTTAAATAGTCTGCCGTCCGTCTGCCCCTCCTCCCAAGTCCAAATGTATGCAGACGACTCTGATCTTTGCTTCCAGCTCTTCCCTTGCCCAGATGGAATCTGCCCTCCAGTCCGACTTTCAGAGCATGGTGCGTTGGCTCGATTCAAAATCTCTCAGATGCAACACCAAAAAAAACAGTTGCAATGGTTTTTGGGTCTGCCCAGAAGTTGGCTAAACTGCTCCCACCACCCATGCCTTGGATGGGTCCAACATCTCTGTAGTGGATAGCTACAAGTACCTAAGAGTGTGGCTTGACCCAAAACTAGATTTCTCCCTGCACCTTGACTCAGTCCACAACAAGCTCTGACCCAAACTAGGGATGTTATATAGGCATAAACCATGTTTCTCCCTTCCTGTCAGGAAAGATATTTTAACCAAGCTTATCCTCCCTTCCTTCAACTATGCTGACATGGTTTACAGTTCAGCCCTCCAATCCTCCCTAGCCAAGCTTGACCCCCTGTACCATGCCTTCTGCATCATTGCCACCTATACCACATGGCCTCCCTCCCTTCCCTAGCAAATCACTGTCTCGCTCACTGCACATCCTTTATCACCAAATTCTGGTTTAATACTCTCCCCTCCTACTTCTCTTCCCTACTGGCCCTGCCCCTACTCTGGCTATGCCTTACTCCCTGGGACGCATAACTCCTTCACCTTAGCCACCTCTACCGCCTCAGCAGGGAAGCAAGCCTTCGCCCACCGCTTCCCGCCTTGTGGAATTCACTACCCTCATCAGCGTGGTCTACCAACCATGGTATCCATCAAAACTACTTCAGACACCTCCCCTGCCCTGCCTCTGTCATCCCCTTTAACCACCGGGTGTTCCTTTCCCTCCCTCTCCCTCACCCCACCCCACCCCTGGTCTTGCTTCAATGTCAGCTCTTACTTCTGTGTGGAAACCTCCTTGCAGAGCACTACCCTCATTTAGTCTGCTCCACACAATTTGCTCATATATCCAATGGACTGCTGTACCAGCTATCCTGTTCCATTACCTGTAAATTCTATTTACTGCTTGCTCAACTGCATCAATGCTTAATTACTGTGCAACTCTGTATTGCTGTGTAAACCTGTAAGTCTGTGTACTTCTGTGTTACTCTGAATTTTGTGTAAGATAGTACTCTGTGAACCATTGTATCTTGTTCCCTTCCCCAGGTCACACCTGGAAACAAGCCCCAGCTCAGTGTGCCTTTCCCGGTTATCAACTTTTAAATAAATAAATATTGTCCTTGTTGATGAGCTTTGTCTCATCGGCATCCTTCCTTTGGAGCGGTGTCATGTTGCTTTCTTATCAACATTTTTGTCATTTGGCACTGGACTTGTCTTTCTTTTGTGCAGTGGCTGCTCCTGTACTTCGGCCTCTGGCCTTGGTTCTCTGCTTGTTACAGTGCTTCTGGCCTTTCACCTGTTGCTTTCTCATTGCCGTTCTAGGCATCAATTGCTTCTGTGTGTCTGTAGTTACGGACTTTTCATTTTGCCTTTTCCAAGCGTGGCCGTCATGGATTTTCCCATGTAAGTGCTCCCACTTCTTATTGATGTGGCTACTGGTCTGTTGGCCTGCCTGGTTGAGGGGTTTATCTACCCTGTTTTTGGGCCTCCTTCCCACATGTTGTTGCTGTAACTGCTTGAAAATCATTCTACAGCTGTGGCTCAAGGGAAGGAGGTATCCTCGAAGAATATAATACAATCACTTACTGTGACTGTTTATCTTTGCGAGAATATCCTCCATTGAGCCACAGCTCACCCACCCACCTTCCTGCTTACTTGTGGGTGGCATCATCTGGGTGGGGGACATTTCTGTTACTGATTTCTCCTTCATTTGTGCCCTTTGCTGGACTTATTATGCAATCTCTGCTGCCCCATTGTCGCTCTCGGTTGTCGACCAGGGGAGTGCTTTTCTTTGCATCGGTTTGGCACAACGTTGCACGATTGAAACTTTCAAGTACCTTAAGAGCATAAACAAAGTGCAGGTGGGGGACCTTTTCCAATGTAGAAAAAGTACTAGAACAAGGGGGCACAATATGAAATTGGAAGGGGGTAGATTAAGAGGTAATGTGTGGAAATGTTTCCCCACAGAAAGAGTAGTCGATGCTTGGAATAGTCTGCCACAGGAGGTAGTGGGGGCAAGCACAGTAGAGGGGTTTAAGCATGCTTGGGATGCGCACAAGGGAAGCTTGAGAGGGAAGAGAGTGATGAAAAGCCATTGATCACATAGGGTCAGTGACCACATACAATGTACAGGGCCTACGGGCAGACTGGATGGGCCTAGCAGTCCTTATCTGCCGACAATTTCTGTTTCTATGTTTCTTCAGTGGGCAGAAAGAACTGAGGAATATGAGGTCACCCACACTATATAGGTGCTGACAATATACGTCACTGTGGTCAGCATTAGCTAGGCAAAAGTTTCTAGCGGTCTTGACACAGACAGCATTTATGTTGTACAGGTGTGGCTCAACTGAGAAGATTCTGTTGAGGTTCTGCTGTTATGGTAAATAACTGCACTTTGCTGCTTCCTCTCAGTGGTTTTACAAGGGGCAAATTGTGCCAAACCAACATGATCACCTTCTTCAAGGAGTAACCAGGGAGGTGGACTATGATAGGACTGTAGACATACAATATTCAAGTTGCACTTCAGCAAGGTCTTTGACACTGGCACAAGCTTCTTGGCAAAGTATACCCATGTTACTGTGTACAGTATAATGTATTTATACAACAAAATAGCAAGATAACAAGTGACATCTTTGGTTTCTGTTTTTCCCCCTTGGCAATCGCAGGCAAGACACTTCACCCTACCCGCCACCTGAGACTGTCCACTGCTTCTCCTGGTACCCCTAAGCCAGATTTCCCCCCGTTGTGGAGTGGGAAGGGGGAGGGCCGTGCCCCCTCCACCCAAGACACAGTCCAGACTGGGGCTATTTTGGGCAGTCCAGCAGTGGAGTAGGACACTGTTTGGCTGGAGGGTTTCACAGATCCTGTGGTTGGCCTTCTTTTTCTTCCCTCCCCCTCATGGCTGTGAATGCACACTCATGCCACGTAGCCACCCTCTTGCCTCCATAACTCCAATGCTGCCACCTGGCCTCCAGTAGGTGGTAGCCAAGGAGCAGGACAACATTCCCCATCCCCAGGAGAGGAGAACCGTCATTGGATGCTCGATCCTCTCCCTCCTCTGCTGACCCCCGGCAACCCGAGCTTGCTCCCGTGGGTTGCTGGCATGGTGCGAGGTGTGGCATCTAGTACTTCAGCCCTCAGTGTCACTGGGCCAGCCCACCAGTGATATCTTTGTGATGATGTATCTAACCAAGATATCATGATTTTTTGATTGGACACAGTATAGTTACGTAACAGAGGAATACTGAACCGATGGGCAGTGTTTATGTGCTTAGCGTTTATATGTGGTTTAGCCGACTGGCTAACGCAGTGGTAAAGCTACTGCTTGCCATCCATATGAGTCGAGGTCTTGCCCCATGGTCAGGACGTCTAATTCCAACCGGTGAGGTGGATCTGGTGTCTGTCTGGATGCCTCCTGCCTTGGGGAGGGAGGATACTTCCTTCCACTGCACAAATACCCCCTGGTGGTCCAGAGAAAGGGTTTGTTGTACGGGAAGAAACAAATGGTCCCTCTGGAGCTGCCTTATGTTACCATACAGTCGCTTGTCCAGCGTAGGGCCGGCATTTGAGATCTTCTTTGAGGACATCTCTTCCCTTAGGCCACACATTTGGAACATCAGATGTCAGGCACTCGGACCACATGGAAACTTTCGCTAGCTGGGGCTGCCTACGTCAGCATCATGTGTCAACATGTATATAACTGTGGGTGGCCTTATCTGTCCTTAGTTCTTTTCCTGTCATCGATTAGCCTTGTCAGACCTAATACAGAAATGAGCATTAACTACAGTGCTGCTGTTTGTTATTTCCTACATATTTCTCTGTGTTCTTCACCACCTCTGCATGCCGCCGAAGCTTTCCACGCTCTTCTGGTACTGTGTATGCAGAGAGAAGATTTAGGGACAGGACTGTTAGCTACAGCTTCTATCTTGGAAATCTCTGGCTTTACTTCTCCATTTCCCAAAATATAACCCAAAATATCTGGTTTCCTGCATGCCCACTGCACACTTGGTAAGATTAATGGTCAGACCTGCATTTTTGATAGATTGGATAACTGCTCGTAGGTGTTCCAGGTAGCTTTTCCCGTCTGGACTGTGCACCACGACATCATCCAAGTAAGCAGCACAGTAACCAGTGTGAAGGGTTGGAATTACATCCATGTACCGCTGGAATTTAGCAGGTGTGCCATGTAAACGAAATGGCATGGTAGTGAACTGATAGAATTCAACTGGGGTGGGAAATATGGTTTTGTCTGTGGATTCTTTAACTAGAGGAATTTGCCAGTAATCCTTGGTGAGATCGAGGGTACTAATGTACTGGGCACTTTCTAGTCTGTCCATCAGATCATCTATCCTGGGCATAAGATAGCTGTCAGATATGGACACTTGATTAAGTTTCCTAAAATCAAGGCAGATTCTTGCACCCCCTTCTTTTTTATTTACATTCACCATTGGTGATGACCAAGCACTTCTTGATTCTTCTGTGATACCCAGTTCTTTCCATTTTTTTTGTATTTCCTTAACCACATCTGCTCTTGACTGTTCTGGTAATCTGTATGTCTTTCATCTGATAGGACAAGCATTCTATGTTACTATTATGTTCTCAACCCCTTTCGTGCGGCCTGGCAGTGTGGTAAAAGTACTTATCAATGTCTTTGAATTTCTACGGTTTATTCTGTGGGTAAGGAACCATTTACTTCTACAGCATCAGCAGTTAGTTTGTTCAGTCTGTCATAAGCTATATTAATACCTTCTTCAGTAGTTTGTGGTAAGAAGAACAAAGCAACCTATGGTGTTTTTTTCAACCCATTTCTTCAGGCTGTTAGCATGGTACATCTTGGTAGGATTGTTCTATCGGGGTCTCAGTCTCATAGTTTTTTTTTTTTTTAATCTTTATTTATTCACCCCTACCTTGCTGAACTCTTTCAGGAGTGGACACTCAAGGTCTGTCCTGTTTCCGCCTGTCTGAAGCTCCCCCTCGCTCCTCTGGCTGGGCTCCCTCCATCCGCTCCCGCCGCTACCCGGCCCCCCGGCTCTGAGTCCCCCGAGGTGGGACGGCCAGATACTACTCCTGGTGCTCTGTCTACAATCAAGTCTGGTGGCAGCCGTGAGGCAGCAGAGAGCAGAGGAGTGAGAGGTGGAGCCCGACATTGGGCGTGGTGGACCGACCCCCCCCGAACCCTCTGTCACCTATCAGGAGGTAGAGGGTTTTTTTAATACTTTTTTTGTTACACCCTTCGCCCCCGACCCCCAGGTGGAGCTCTGAGTGTACAGTGATGCCAGGGGACATCCTGCTGTGGCTCTGCGGCTCTCTACACTAGTCCTAAGCATGTCAGTACCTCCGGTCTCCACCGGAGGTCACTGCTGTGCCAGGCATGGCCCCTGGAACCCCCCGAGGGAGGAGAACTGTTCTACAGATGCCCAATCCTCCCTCTCCCCTGCCGACCCCTGGCGGCCCAGGTTCGTTCCAGAACCCAGGTCACCGGTGTGGCATGAGGTGTGGCGTCCAGCACCTCAACCCTCAGCGCCACTGGGTCGGTGTGTTCAGTCTCATAGTTAACTGTACCAGTATGTCTATAACCACTTTATAAGGTCCTTGCCACTTCATTAACAGTTTGTTTTATGTAATGGGTAACAGTAACAAGACCTTTTCACCTGGTACAACTTTTTTTTTCTTTTACCCCATGGTCATAATAACACATTCTTATGTTTTTGGCCCTCTTCCTGGTTACTGGGGGGAATTTCAACATATTTTGCCAGTTTCTTTCTCGGTGCACATGTAACCACTAGATGGCGCTATCCCAGGGGCTACTACCCCTGCCTGATTTGCCACTAACAGGTTGAGGGGCCTGGATCCAATGGCGGGTGCCTCCACCCAGAGGTCAGGGTTTGCAATAGTTAAACTTACTTGGTCACAGCCCTCTGGGACACTGCAACCCCCCTTTCTTCCCACTAGTGGCCCACACAATATATCAGAATTACCTTCACAGTATACACTTACCCCCAGGGCTGGTTCAGGCACTGGGACCTCCTGTAAAATAAGATACAGTGCAACAATCACAGTACAATACTTTAACATAGACAAATACCTCAGGCAGTATAACTTGCTGAAGCAAGCAGCTCTGATTTATTTAGGGGGAATATAACAAGGACAGGGGGAAATCAGGTTAATTAGCTTATCACTTTACTCATCTACCTATGGCTCTGTGCACAGGCCTATCCCTACCAGTTACTGTCCCTGGGTACCCAAGCCCAAACGTGGCAGCTGGTAGGGGCCCTTTCCCATAGAGAAAGAAAAATTAGTTTAAACAGTCAGCAGTACAGTGATTCCATTTGGATTCAATGTGGCAATTCAACAGGGAGCGACCCTGAATTAGTACTCACGACCTCCAAACAAGATAGGGTCCTTCAATGTCAGCAGGGCTACTCTTGAGCTCCACGAGACTCCTCACACATTTATATGGCAAACTGCAACAGGCAAAAGTCCTTTAATGGCAGCAGGATTCACTTGAGCTAACCAAGCCTCCTCACACATTTATATGGTGAACAGTAACAGGCAAAAGTCCTTAATGGCAGCAGGATTCACTTGAGGTACACAAGCCTCTTCACACATTTATATGGTAAAACAGAAAGTACTATACCAGGCAGGCTGCTTCTATCCCGATCGCAATTACTGCACAGTACCCGGAGAACACACAGCAGATTCAGTTCCTGACAGACCGAGTGCATCCAGCAATTTCTCCAGTCTTCTACAGGGTGAGCCTGGTTTCTACTCTTCAGATATCCTTGATTCTCTTCACAGGACTTGATTCAGTCCTCAACAAGCAGTTACACAAGCTGCAGACCGAACTCTGGGCCTTTACACACGCTTTCCCGACTAAAACTGCACACTGAAAAGCACAGGGCTCCTTCCTTCTTCACTGCCAGAGCTCAACTGAAACTCCAACAGACAAACCGGCACTTCCTTTGAGTTCCTCCCAGTTCTTGACTGGATTGGCTGTCACTCACAATAGACTGCTCCTGTTGGTCCAAAAGGCGCAAGTCTAAACTACATCTCCCAGAGTCACTGCCCATACAATCCTCTTGTGGCTGGCTCAGATTATGAGTCCAAGTTCTGATTCGCCCAAGGCACCATTTTAGAGCTAGCTTACCACACTGATTGGTCCAGTTCAGCAGTTCAAAACCAGAATGGGAACTAGACAGACACAGTTCTGACTGCAAAGAAAGCAGGTTAGACAAACTGTAATTTCATTATTACTCTAAATGGTTTCTGGCAAACAGTTACATCTTTCAGATAGGTTCCTTTGCACTCTAGTGACTGCAAAATGGAGTGAATTGGCAGCAGCTCGAGTGGTACTCAATCAAAGAAACACACAGTCCCCATACAAACTAATTATGTCTGCAAGCAGACAGCTCTTAAAGAGACAGTACCAGAGGTTCTAAAAACACTCACTGATAAATGGCTTAAACGCCAAACACCATTCAGGCTTGGAGCATTCAAGCAAGCTCCTGGAAGTCTTTTGGGAACCCCCATTTGCAGGGGGGTTACACACACATCTAAGATGCGCCTGCTCTGCAGCGTGCTCAACAGTGTCCCCGACGCATTGTTTAAGGACTGGGGAAACGAACAGTAATCAGTTATTATGAACTGTCCCCTAAGACATCCTCTTGTGATGCTGCATTCCATTTTCACAAGGGTCCCAGAGAGGGAGCAGCTGAACAGGCAAAATGAAGTTATACAGTAAGCTAACTATAGAAATAATACAGTTGCTTATTTATAGCTACAAAAACATTGGTATAATCATTTTATAAAGGCTCAGAGCATGTTAGTGTAAAAAACAGTAGCAGCGTTCTTGGAAAAATGACTAAGGTTGTTCTTTTATGTAACTGGCAGTGGGTATTGGATTTGGGTAATCTAGTATTTTCTTCTGTGTATTGGGGGGGGGGGCACTGTCTAAATATATAGTGAACAAATAATTCCTGCATGATTAGGAGTTCATCCCAGGTCTTTGAATTAAGATGTTCCTCACAAGGTAAAAACGTTCTTTGGATTACTAGTGGTACTGGAAACATAGAAGCATAGCATTTGTTGGCAAAAAAGGATTGGTTGGCCCACCTTGTCTGCCCAGATGGTTCCTGCCTGCTGTCTCTCTCCGTGGACTCTAATTGGACTCCGGCATCCCTCCCTCCTCCCTGCCTATTTACTAATGTGTGTCTCATGCATGCTTGAAGCCCCCTGCTGTTTTTGCCTCCAAAACATCCACTGGCAGTATGTTCCAGGTGTCCACCACTCTTTCAGTGAAGTAGTACTTTCTCACATCCCTCTTAAACTCCCCTCCAACCCAGCTTCATCACATGCTGTCTTATCCTGATTCTCTTTCTTGTTCGAAAGAGACTCCCCTCCTGTGCCCTATTCACCCCTGTGAAGTACTTTTAGTTCTCTGTCATGTCCCCTCTTACTCTCATCTCTTTCAGGGTGTACATGTTAAGATCCCTCAGTCTCTTTTCGGTGGGCTTTGCTTCAACCCCTGCAACATTTTAGTTGCCCTCCTCTGGACTACCTCCACCCTATGTCCTTTCTGAGGTGTTTCCTCCAGAACTGAATACAGTACTCCAGGTGGAGTCTCACAAGTGAGTAATACAGTGGCAACACCACCTCCTTCCTCTTGATTGAGATACCTGGCCTGAGACTGCAGGGGGGACATTCCAGGGGGAACATGAGAGGGTGATTCTTTACAGAGAGGGTAGTGGATGCCTGGAACGGGCTTCTGGATGAGATTGTGGGGGTGGAGATAGTGTCTGGTTTCAAGAGGGCTTGGGACAGGCATAGAAGGTTACTGGGGAGTAGGGTGGGTACTCAAGGAGGGAGGTGGACAGTTTAGCAAGGGGGGAAGTGGCAGACTGGATGGACCATGGGGTCCTTTTCTGCCGTCAAGTTCTATGATTCTTTAATACCTCTCCCTATGCATCCCAGCATCCCACTGGCCCTATTCACTGCTGTATCGCACTGCCCTGCCACTTTAAGATAATCAGATTTGATAACCCAAGGTCCCTTTGCTGCTTAGTGACCCTCATTCCCCCCTCCCCCCCATCCTGTACACAGCTCCTGGGTTCCTATGACCTCAGTGCATGATTTTGCAATTTTTGGTATTGAACCCTAACTGCCATATTCCTGACCACCCTTCGAGTTTCCCAAGGTCCCTTAACATTCTCTAGACCCCCTCCTGAGTGTCCACCCTATTACAGATTTTGGTGTCATCTGTAAGAAGGCATACCTTCCATTCCAATTCTTCTGCAGTGTCACTTATGAAGACGTTGACAAGGACTAGTCCCAGTCTAAGAACATCGCTTAACTTTGCGTTTTGCCCAAGTGCAGAGGTTGAGCCTAAAGTGTGAACTTCGAGGGTGGACTTCACTTGCTACATGCAATGGCGCTCTTTTGTGAAGTGGTACAGCTTGGCTGAAAGTGGTAAACAACTCATGTTTAGGCCATGTGACTCCCTGCAGGGGCCTCTGTGATAATGAGGTCACATGCTGACAGAACAGCATCTCAGCCTGTTCAGCCTCTCTCTCAGTTGCTGTTGTGAAAACCAGCAGAGAGACTACCTGTTTAGCTGCTTTTTAGGAGTGTTGTAGGAGTTTTTGAGCAAATGTAGTAGTTTCAACACTCTCTTTCTTTTTTCAAGTCTTCTGTTCTGCTAACACCTTTCTGTTTGTAGTGCTTTCTGTTTAATTTCTTTGTAAGTTCTTTCTTTCCAGTTTGCTGTGCAGCTTTCTACAGCATTTGTCTTATCTTTTGCTAATCTTTATCTTTCATTCATACTTGAATTTTCGTGTACCTATCTTTAAAAAAAAAACTGTGCTTTTTTTTGGTTTTGTCTGTCCTCTTCTCCCTTGTCCCCCCCCACCTAGTCTGAGCAGTAGGCCAGAGACCTTCTTCCCCCCACCTCGTATGAGCAGTAGGCCAGAGGAGAGTGGTGACAATGACAGAGGGCGATCAGGCTGCGGTGATGCGGTGGTGCAGCATGCACCAGGGCTGAGGCCTTCTCCTCCTCAGCCCCCCTTCCAGACCTTGTAAAGGCAGGCAGCGGGTCAGTGTTCACCACCACCACCAGGACCACCACCACCAGGATCACCACCAACACCACCTTCTCTACCAGCACAACTGCTACCAGCAGCACCAACACTACAGTCACTACCAGCAGCACCTGAACCACCAGTACCATGCCTGACCTTTCGATGCCATGTACATTGGGCACAGCCACCTCTTCCCCATGGCCAAAAAAGTCCATGGTGTGGGACTTCTGTAGCATGGCAGACCCCAGTGTGGTCACTTAGAAGATCTGTGGGGTCCATGTGTGCCGGGGGAAGAGGGGCAGCCACTTGGGCACGGGGGTTGGGGGCAGTGGACCCATCTGAGAATTCAGTACCAGGAGATGTGTGGGAGGGGCACTAGGCTGATCGTGATAGGGGAGGGGACACTGCCAACAGTGGCAGCAGTGTGCCCCTGCCAGATCCAAGCAGTTGTGGTGAAGGGAGGAGGCAGTCCAGTGGTCAGTGTCGCCATCACAGTGTGAGTAATGGCGGCGAGAGCCAACTACCAGCCTAGGTCCGTGGAAGAGTAGCTGAGGCTAGACCTCTTGATGTACTGTTGGAGGAGGTCAGGAGTCTGCAGGCCAGCCAGTCTGCCCTGAATGAGCAAATGGACCAGCTGGAGGGAAAGCTAGACCATATTCTGGCATTGCTAGCTGGTGCTGCATCTACTTCCTCTGATGGCCAAGGGCAGTTCCCACCATACCACTCAAGTGTATCAGATTTTGCATGATGTTCCAGACTCTGAGCCCTGCAGTCTGCCTGTACCGCCGCCCTGCATTTGCGGTTTTATTTCTGCATCAGAACGCCAAACCACATGGCTGCACTGCGCTCAGCACAATCCCTGTTTAATCCTCTTGGGCTGGCTCCTCGTCTCCTCCAATTAAATCTTCAGCACCCCACACTTCCATCGTGGCAATAATGACGTCTGTCGGGGGGGGCTTGGGGAGGTGTCCTGAGAGAGAGAGAGAGAGAGAGAGAGAGGAGCATAGCCCAGTCGTCCGCCCCACCAGTGCTGCTGTGCTGTATGTCAGGTACCCCCTCAGGTCTGCTGCCAGGCTGTTAAATCAGCCTGCTGCCCAGAGGGGGAACCATAGCATCAGTACTCTAAAGCAAGCCCCCAGGCAGAAAGCGAGGAAGCAGGAAGCAGAGAAAGAACACTGCCAGCCACCAGAGACTGACCCAACTGGGGGGGGGGGTAGTATTCCATTTGTTTTTGTGCCGGTTTTGGTTGCTTTGGGGAGATGAGGCGGGCAGGGGTTCTCTGAGGGTGTCTTTAGCTTTAATACTCCTGAAAGGGACTTACTTTGTTTGGTTTATTCACGGTTCACCCCTTGCAGCCCAGCTGAGGTGAGTGCAGCACCAACACCGTGTTCGTACTGAGGCGGCTTGTCTCTACACGACAGGACAGCTGGAAAGGGGTAGACGCAAGAGCTCAGCCTATTTGGTGCAGGCCACATCTTGTGTCGTGGCTGTGGTGGGATTAATTCGACTCTGAGATCGCCTGTGTCACAGGCTCACAGCCAAGGATCTAACCACGACTATACACTCTGTTCTCAGTGTTTAAAGGCATTCCTCCTCTCTGAGAATATATTAATTTCTAATTTAGGAAAACAAACTACAGTGGTGTTCTCTGTGAGCTTCAACACATTTGGCTTTGCTTTTATAGGCATTTAAAACGAAATGTGTCATTTTTATTTACAAATGATATTCCAAGCAATTTATGTACTCTTTGCTTTACATTAAATATTCTGGCAGCATTTCAAATTCTGACTAGCAATATTTGAAACTCTGAGATAAGTAGATTTGTAAATGACTGTGGATAGGTATGCTGATTTGTGCAAAGGTACCACCCCCCCCTTCTGTATTGCAACACAGAAAATGCTTGCATAAACTAAAACAACATACAGGGCAGGACAGGACAGTGCTGTAACTGTTATATGAAGGGTCCACTGCTTTTGAGTATGGACTGAATTTGTGCTGCAGCTGACTTTGTTTTTCTGCAGCTCACTTGACCCCCATCATGCTTCAGATCCTGACCTCCTGTTCCTCTGAGCAGCTCCATAGTGCCATGGCCTGTGCTTTCTAACTTGCACATGACGTCCTGCTTCCACCTTCTACTACCGTAACCTTTGTTTAGGCTGGCAGTATAACCTAGAGGTTAGAGGATCAAGCGGTGAGTGAGATTAGGACGTACAGACATGGGTTTGATTCGCACAACTTCCGCTTACATACTGTGTCTGTGTGATTCTGGCATGCCAGACATGCTTCTCATATTTAATCTGATGGTGGCATTATGCCTGAAAGAAACATTTCTCCTGCTTCCCATGCGAGGCATGCTTCTCGTATTTAATCTAGTGGTGGCATTATACCCAAAAGAAAAATTTCTCCTACTTGCCATGCCAGGCGTGCCTTTCGTATTTTAATCTGGTGGTGGTATTATGCCCACCCCACCCCCGCAAAAAAAAAAAAAAAATTCTCCTGCTTGCCCTGCCAGGTATGCTTCTTGTAATTAATCTGGTGGTGGCATTATGCTAAAAAAAGAGAGAAATTGTGGGGTGCAGATTCTGATCGCTGTGGTGTGGCATTATGTGTCTCTGTGTGAGGCAAGGGATGTGAAAGAGGAGAGGAGAGGAGAGGATGAGGTGCTTCATCGAATGTTTGTGTCAGCACCTCAGGGAACGACTGGCCTGGTTTTGGATGAATGGCTGACCTGTAAGACAAAAGAGACAAAACAGGACATTAGTGACAATAAATACTGTACCTGTGAACACAAAGCAGTTTACAGGCATGGTGTGTTACTGTTTGCCTATTATCACTGTAGCCCACCCTGCAGCATTCACCCAACTATCCTCTCATATTCGTACAGAAACTAGTGAGCCAGTAAACAACTCTCACCACGTGTTTTCACCTAAACCTACTGCAAACATTTGAAGCTAAGAACTGCCTACACCCCTCCCCCGACCACCACCCAGCACCATTCATACTTAACATCAGTGATGTGGCACATGTTCTGTGTTTTGGATTATCCAGTTAGCAAGCACAGACTTGACAGCACTGTTCGGACTGAAATGACCTGTGAAGGAAGAAGAGGCAGACAAAACAGGTAGTTGACAATCTCATTTCAGTCATGCCTTACTTGTGAAGGAAAAGGCATTCATGCAAGCAGCCAAAATGTACCTTTCTCCTATGTACTGCTTCTGGTTTGGCAGGTGGCAGGTCTTTACTTGCATCATGGTTTTACCTGGCTGGGGCATGGTTCCCTCAGAACAGTGCGGATAGTGGGCTCAATAACAACAGCAGCAGCACAGTCACACTTGGGAGCAGTGGATGGCAAATAAGTTTTGACTTCTTCTGGTTTGGCAGGTGGCGGGTCTTTACTCGCTGCATGGTTTTCCCTTGGCTGGTCACAGCAGCAGTAGCAGCAGCAGATATAGCAGTAACAGGTGATGAGACTCACAGCAGTAGGACTCAGCATAATGACAGATAAAGCATGTTCTGGCAGTGGAAGCTGTAAGTTGCATTAGGTGTTACTCTTCATTGTCTGAATTCAATACCGAACTGATAGGAGCAGGCTGCAGGTACTTTTGGGTGGAGTGACTGATGAGCATTCATCTTGCTGCTGTTGCACTACACTGCCGTGCTGCTTGTGTGATGGTGGTGTATCTTTATTCAGCTCCTCATCATGGAGGTCACTGGTTAGGAATCCACCTTCGCAGTCCTCCAAATCCGAATGATCCCAAGATGGGAACTCTGCTGCCAAAAATTCAGCAATGTCTGATGCATTTGACACTGACCCTGCTTTGTTATCATCCGCTGCCAGCAGTTTCACCATGGACACCATATGATTTGCTGGCAGATGATGACTGTTCATTCTTATGAACGTTAATATGCTAACATTACGGGGGGAGGATTTGTTCTCCTATCCCATAGGATTGCCGTGCTGCGCTGAATATACACTTTCAAAGCTAACACTTGCAGGGCGGCAGCTTGGGTGTTTCAGGGCAAGTGTGGCAAGTGCAGGCCACTCCTCAAGTTTTTTTCCCCCAGTATCTGAGGGGTTCATCTTCAGTGCTAAGGTGTTTGTTGTCTGCCATATATGCCTCCACCACCCACTCTGCAGTCTTCATGCTGAGTTCCCCCTCATAAACTTCCTCTACCCCAACTTGGGAGAGGACTGCCCAAAGAGGATTCATACTAGCAGAAGAAATCAATCCTACTTTTGACAATGTCCCACTACAGTTCTTCATGACACTGCTGCTCGCAGTGGTAGTGCTAGATGTAGCCTGCTGGAAACATCCCTGCAGATAATGCTTCTTCACAATCTGCATGTCATAGACTCTGTTAATTCAGGTGGCCTTCACCTCTTTCACCTCTTCAATTTCATCTGAAAGAATTGCGGAAATGTCATGCTTCTATCTTGGGTCCAACAGGGTGGCTACTGCAAAGTTACGAGACTGCACAATGCTCTGTAGATAACTGCACAATGCTCTGTAGATATCTGTTACCATCCAGTACACCCTAGGGTTCAGTGATTAACATTGATGTTTTTTGTGTCGTCACTGTCCATGTCCACTACTTCTGCTTCAACATTCAAAAAAATGGACTGCCTCAGCACCCTTAATAGTGGAATCCATTGACTAATGCAGCTAGTGTCACTACTCACAGACTGTGTGGCATGGTCAAATGGCTTTAGGATCACACTTTAGGACTCCATAAGTCACCAGTCATCAGAAGACAGTGAAATAGAAGCCCCAGCACTGTCTCCGCATGTATGCAGCATAATGTAGTCTGACAATGCAGAACACTGCTTGTACATATGTTCCAACATTGCCAGTTTTGAATCCCAGTGAGTGACCACCTCTTGTTTCAGACAGTGCTGAGGCATGCAATTCTTTATCTGTAGTGTCCAAATCTGATCCCTTGCCTTGCCAGACTGTGCAAAGTGTATACGCACTGACACACAGCCAACATGTTTTTCTGCTTTAAGTGTGCCAGGAACTTCTGCACAACCAGATTTAAGCAATAGACCACACATGGCACCCTTGTGTAGCCACCATTGCTAACTGCTTTGATCACATTTGCCCCATTGTCAGTGGCAATGAACCCAGCCTTTAGGCCAATTGTGTGCAGCCGATTCTCCATCTCCTCTAAGATACTGGTCAGAATGTCGGTCTTAGTATGGCTGTCTAGCTTGTTGTTCATTACAAGTGTTGTATGCTGTCTGATTGCTCGCTTTTGCTTGTAGCCACTTAACATTAATGCAGCAATCCTGATTAGGGCAGTTTTTGACAGCGGGGTTCCTGGCACCCTCCAATTCAACCCATCCCAGTGTCCTGTAACACACATGTAAGGGCCCACTACTTCACATATCTGTGGTCAAATGCTCATACTTACATGCACCATGTAAGGCATGTTTGATGGTGCAGTGTAAGTAAGAGAATCACATAGTTTGGGGATTGCCCGACATGAGAAATATGTACGAGTGGGTACTTGCCATAAAGGGGACAGGCTTTAGCCATAAAACTTTCATTTTCTACAGAAGAAAATGGAAGCAGGTCAATAGCAATCATCTCAGCTGCTGCAACATTTAATTCTCTAGCAGCTATGTGATTTGGTGGCCATTTGGAGTTTCTGCTGAGCAAGCTGGTTCAGGTCAGTTGTACCTTTTTGGTCATGTGTGTGCTACACTTTCTGGGAAATGGAAGTATTTTGCTAGGAACCATTTTGTGGCTAGAGGTTACACAGATGGTCAGGAATCTGGTTTTTAGGGGCCTATACTCTCCCAACAGGACTTTCCATAAAGCTGCTGCTGCCATTTTCAATGTGTTGACTCTGTGTCAGTGTCAGTGGAGTTTTACGCAATAAGGTACAGCAGGGTGTGGGTTATTGAGGGTTTACTCACGCCTCGTGTGGTGTGTCACGAGGCGCAGCCGAGTGACTTAACCACACAAGAAGTGGGTAAATCCCCAATAACTCACACCCTGGAGTGTCTTATTGCGATTATGCAATGGACCCAAATGTAAAAATGTGTTTTTTTTTTTTTTTTATAAATGCAGTTCCTCAGCCATAGGTAATGCAGGATTTACCCATGGTCATGTGATGTGTTTTGACCAATCAGGTTACAGGATTTTCACACACCATTGTATAATCATTATGAACTGAGGATCGTAACTAGAGGAATCTGACTGGCTGAGAGCTCTTTGAAGCCGTGATGATATCGGGCTACATCATCATGGCTTCAGAAAAGTTCCGGCACCACCAGCCTCCTTGCCCTTTACTGTCTGAGAACTATTTTTTCAAAATGTACTCCTACACCACCCAAAAACTCATTCATAAAATGTTTTAAACCTGTTTTTATTTTTTGTTCATAAAACTTCATACTGAGCTCATATTAGTACAGTCATCAGGGTGTGAGATATCATGATATCACCGGCTGTTGGACGCACTCTGCCCGCGGCCTCGCGCTCAACCACCCGAGGCGTGACGATATCCCATGATATACCACACCCTGTCGTGCCTTATTGCTTAATTATAAAATGGCAAGAAAAAATCTAGAAATCTCATTGGCCAAGACAGATCAGCTGACTGTATAATAATTCTCTGTATACGCACAGTCATCCTGGTCCTAAACCACATTACACAATGAGCAGATCAGTCCTCCTACAACCAGAACTATCTTCCATCAGTCTCCCTACAACCAGAACTGATCTTCCACCACAAACATAGCCGCTACCTTTACACTGTAGAAACCTTCAGCTGGGCCTTAAAATTAAAATTATCTTAAATATAAAACAAATTAATTAAATGTTGTTTACCAGATCTTCACACTCTCCTTACACACATAAACAAATTAAAAACATTAATTATGGTTTATAGTTTTCATTACAACTGTTTGTTTGCTAACAACGAAAAATCCTCCTATCTTTACCTGCTCATCAGGGAAATCTCTTTTGCTTTCCCTGACAAGTGAGATAATTGAGTCTCTGGCTCTAAAACAGGCCTTTGTTGTCTTTGTGTACAGTATGTTAGTAGAGAAACATTCTGCTAGTAGAACTGAGCAGAATTTTGAATCCCTGTATTCCATGGTAAACATTCCATTTCTTGAATGTGGGGAAGCACAGGGAAAAAAACAGAATGAAGAAAGTACTATATAAACAAAGAGAAAAGGTGGTAAATGGCTCACCCTGCTGTTTATCTTTTAGGACAGAGCGAGCAGTTCATGATGCTGTCAGTGAGTGTGGCAGTTTTGAACCACGCTCATGTTTGCAGCACTGGGGAACTGAGAAGCCTCTGTTATGGCTTCCTTTTAGTTTTGTCTACAGAGTGAGGAGAATGAAATAAAATAAGGGGGCTATATGTCATACTTAGAATGAGAAAAACAGCATTTGTGAATTGTTGTGGCTGGCAGGGGAATATGAAGCTTAAGTGGGCAGGGAGGCACACTGTATAACACTACTTTAATCTAGCACCAATAGGTGGAAGGACTATTTTATGTTATAAGCACAGATTTACTTACATTTTTGCTTATTTAAAAATCTGTTTAAAAATAAAAAACTGCTTCTGAAAATAAAGGGACATTTTATAAGCGCAATAAGACGCTCCGGGGTTGTGCATTACGGTGTGATAACCGCACTCCTAGGGACGAATGGCACTCGGCATTCGGCCTCATGCCTAACTACGCCCCTAGGAGTGCGGTTATCACACTGTAATGCACACCCCATCGTCTCTTATTGCTTACATAATCTCCACAACCTCATCCTTCTTCTCTCTACTGTGGGCAAATGTGAAGAACTGTTTTTTTTTTTGGAGGGGGGGGCTAACAAAGCCAGCAGCGGATCCACCCTCAGCAGCTTTTTTACAGTATGCTGCCCACATCGAGCCATTTTTCCCTATAAGATGGGTGTGCTTCCTCTCAGTTCCAAGGTGACTGCCTTTTTTTTTGCCTCTACCTCTAGCCTGGCAAAGCTGACATAGTGCTATACTGATGTCTTTGAAATTAATAACAAAAAAATCCCACACCGAGGATTTTGTAGGTCTCACCACTATGTATTGTGGGGATTGTTCAGACTGGGAAGTTAATGGCTGGCTACTGGATGACACTGATATGGGTGGTAAACTGGACAGTGTCATCACAGTTGTCTTGTGGCTGCAGAGAGTGCTGCTGCTAAATCTGACAATTTCATCGCAAACAACTGGCATAACACCAGCCCGTTGTTTGCTACTTTTCTGTTTAACACTATGTAGAAATGTCCCTGCAACTAGGATATTTCTTTCAGTAACATGCTCTGTATCTGTTTTTTTTCCTTTGTTTAATCGCGAGTTCCTCCAGCTGCCATGCTGGGTCAGTGACACTGTAATCATCGCTGAAATGAACACTACCCATTTCCTAGTCCTCTTCTTAATGCACTTTCTTATGCTTATCAGTTTTGGATGATTCTGTTTAACAACTTGCTTCCTGAACCTGATCCTCGTCCTCCTTTTCCATAACATCCAGCAATTCACCACTTGTTTGGGGAACTGTAGAATCTGTGGATTCTGTGACTGGAGGGTGTTCAGGGACATTTTGGGGATACATATTTGGATTTATCAGTTGTTTACCTATGACACTGCCACATGCGGCAACATCATCCACACCCTCGCCACCACCTTCAAGAATAATTGCTGCTAAATCACAAGCAGAGTACTGGGCTGTCTTCTTACTACCCACAAAACAGCAGCTACAACTCCTTTCCTTGGATGTGGGTGCTGCTAAACCAGCGGCTCTTACCAATAATGACCTACCATCACCATTACTTCTCCACTAACACTGCTGGCCATATCCTGATGGACCAATGTGGCCACCATAGTATCCGTTGCCACCCTTTCCTCCTCTGACACTCGATGACCAAAAAAAGGTGTCCCGCAAGTGGCTGAATATAAGTGCTATTATTCGCTCCCTGCTCTTGTCCTCTAACATGCTTACCGCAACAAGTTTTATGCTCATCACCAGCATGAGCCCTGCTACTCATTTTTTTTTTTTTTACGATATACTTTTTTCCCCACATGGAAAACGTGGAAAAAAGAGGAGGCACACAGGACACAGATAAAAGAATAAAATTAGACTGAACTGTACAGCAGCACAGCACTACAAAAAAAATAGTCTCCAAGTAGAAATAAATGACCAACAAAAAAATCAGACTACTTTGTGAAGGCAAAAATACTGTATTTTCTTCTTATGAGCAACAGTGACAAACTAAGTAACCATCCCTTGACCACAGGCTGAAAGCACTAGGCAGGGAAAGCATAGCAGCACACACACAGAGCTGAGCTACAGTGCTAAGTATTCACTTGAAAACAAGCTTTCTCCCAGGAGCTAATCCTTCCTCCAAGAAAAAGACTGCCATGCGGCAAGCAGTCACATGGTACAAGACTGCAGTCCGAGCTGTGACTTTTACTGTAATATGATCCTCTATGGAGTTCAGCATGGTAATGTCGCCTGCGAAGTTACCAACTTTGCATCAATTTTGCAGCTTCGTGGAACTTGTGCTGAGCTGCAAAGTCGGAAACTTCGCTGCAGATGACAGTTATCTGTCCTCCACGAAGCACTCCATGGAGCAAAGTTAGCTAACTTCGCACATCTGTAATTGTATGATGAAGATTCTTCCAGAATGATGGTGGCAACCTCAGAGACAGGGAGGTGAACATGAAATTTAATCTGGGGAGTATGTTCATTTTAATGGTTTTGGCTCTTCCACCCACCAAGAGTGGCAGTTCCTTCCATTGGATTTAGTCAGCCTGTATTTCAGAGAGCAGGTGTGTGTAAACAATGTGCATGCTGGGGTGCATAGGGAGAGGTATCACCAGCAGAAGGAAGGAGGTGGTGATGCCACTGTACAGATCATTGGTGAGGCCTCATTTGGAATACAGTGTCCAGTTCTGCAGGCTGCGCCCCCATAAGGACGTAGACAGGGTGGAGGCAGTTCAAAGAAGGGCAACAAAGATGGTGCGCCAAAAGTCATATAAGGAGAGACTGGGAGTCCTCAATATGTATACCCTGGAGGAGAGGAGAGGAGAGACAGGGGAGATATGATAGAAACTTACAAATATCTAAAAGGCATAAATAGGGTACCGGAGGGTAGCATCTTTCAGAAAAGGAGATGTCCAGGAACGAGGGGGCATGACATGAGGTTGGAAGGAGGTAGACTAAGGGGTAACGTGAGGAAGTATTTCTTCATGGAAAGGGTGGTGGATGCATGGAATAGACTTCCAGCAGAGGGGGTGGTGGCAGACACTGCGGTGGAATTCAAGCATGCATGGGACAGGCATAGAGGAACCCTAGCAATAGGAACAAGGAAGTAAAGCCAGAGATCAAGCAGGGTCTGCAGCTTTTACAGTAGGCAGGGAAAGTGGGCAGACTAAACAAGCCTAGCAGTCCTTATCTGCCAACAATTTCTATGTTTCTGTAGAGTTTGGACATGTTTTAAGTCATCCAGATAGCCAAGCAACGAAACCCAGTGGTGTCCCATTTCAGTTTGTAGCAATGTCTCAGTTGGGGTGTGACCTGGGATACTAACAACACGATTTCTGATTTAGTTTCATTAATTTTGAAACTCGAGGTCTGGCCAAATTATTACTCAGGGCCAACACCTTGGGCATGTTATGGGTTGAACTGAAGACATAAAGGAGTATATCATTGGCATATAGGGAAACTTTTAATTTATTCTCCTTCCAGTTTTACTCCTTGTATGCCCCTAGAGTGCAGCAACAGTTCTGCAAGAAGGTCAAAACTGATAGCAGAAAGGAGGGGGGAAAAGTGGTTCTATGTGATTTAAGCAGAAAAAAATGTTGACGGCAAAATGAGCGAGGAAACAATAGCGAAACCAAAAATAGTGCAGTCACTTCACAGCGCCCACAGAAACAGCCCCCCACACCTCCCAAAACATTTATTTATTTATTCATTATTTTATTTTATTTATTTCTTGGATTACAATACCTTTGAGCCAAGGGCTGTTTTACAAAGGTTCCACTTCGGGAAAGACATAAACAATTTACACATCATTCAGAGACAAAAACATTCAAATAACAGTGATTAATACATTGGAGCATAAAATTCACATGAGGTAACAAATTACAGAATAGTAGGCAGACATAAAGCAGCCTGAGGTTGGCTTTGTTTGGAATGGGGGGACAAAGTGGGGGTGAGTAGGAGGGGTGGGCTGTGGGTTTGTGAATGGAGTGGTAGGAGATTACTGGTGAAGGCAGTCAAAGCAGCTACGAGTGGAGGAGGGGGAAAGGGGTTACTAGTGATGGCAGTCAAAACCTCTACGAGTGGGGGGGGTGTAGGGGGAGTGGAGGGTGGCAGGGTTGGACAAGGAGGAGGTGTTGCTGGGCTAGGGGGTGAGACAACTTAGGGATGGCAGTTGCAGCTGCTAAGTGTGGTGAGGTGTTGGTGGAGTTTGCTCTTAAAGGGGCCGATCTTTGTCTCATCCATGATTGCAATGGGGAGGTCATTTATCAAACTTGGTGCCCGGTATGTAAATGATCGCTGTGCCTAGGAGGTCCAGCAAAAAGGGGCTTGATAGGTCTGTCTTCCCATGCCACAAATCCGATGTGGGTTAGTCACTAGGTTAAGGAGCTTCTGGATGACGGGGTGTTTAGCCAAGGCAGATTTTTTTTTTTTTTTTGCTAAGAGACCGGTCTGGTGTTTTATCCTACCTTTAAGGTGCAGCCAGTTAGTCTGCGCATACAAGTAGCATGTATGGATGAGTTTGTGGGTTCCCGTAATCAGTCTGCATGACCTAGTTAGGGCTGTGTTGATCCTTTTGAGGGTGGTGTCTGTAACTGCACTATATACTACTAATCTGTAGTCAATAATGGATAGTGTAGAGCTATTGTCAACAAGTCGGAGTGCGTCTGGGGTCAAACAGTGTCTGTGCCTATATAGAAGACCAATCATGGTTTTGACCACCTTTGTGACATGATCAACCTGGATGGCATAGGACAGGGAATTGTCAAGGGTTATCCCTAGATATTTGAAGTGCTGGACCTGTTCTAGAGGGGTGCTATGGCTGTTTAGAATAGTTAACCGGTGTGATTTTTTTTGTTGTTGTGCGGGTTTGTGAACAACATGATTTTCAGTTTTTTGCAATTCATATGAGCTAGGCTAGTGTCCAAGCTCGGCTAGCTGGGAAGTTGTGCTGGAGTTGTGATTCTAGGGGGTGGTGATGGGGTCAACTGATAAAGATAACGGCATCCTCTGCATAAAGTAAAATATTATTTGTGCTGGCCAGGAGGAGGGCGTTAAGGAAAAGACTAAAAAGTAAGGAGCTCAGGATCGAGCCTTGCTGGACTCTGGAATGCACTTGACGGTTGTCTGAGAGAACACCATTTATTTTGACCTGTTGCAGTCTGCAACCGAAGTAGCTTTTAAACCACTCCACCACATCATTATATAGTCTGGAGGCGAAGAGTGTGTCTAGTAGTATGGTGTGGTTGACCGTGTCAAAGGCTTTATTGAGGTCGATGTATATCGCCCTCACTAGGTGACCCCGGTCAATTGCATTATGTATGAAGCCAGTAAATTCTAGCAGTGCTGTGGTGGTACTATGTGCCTTGTGAAATCCATGTTGTTGTGGACACTGGATTTGACATTTGTCAAGGTACTTGGTTAGTTGATCTGATACGATGCTTTCCAAGGCTCTGAGGGGGGTGTGTGATTGATATAGGGTGGTAATTGGTGTGCTGGGCATGATCACCACTTTTGAGGACAGGTGTAACCACAGCTGCTTTCCATCTCTGGGGGAACTGACCAAGGCAGAGTGATAGATTCAGTAGTTTAGTAAGTGGTGATAGGACTGCCTCAAGAGTTAGGTTAATAAGTTTAAGATCAAAAAAGTCACTGCTGTATCTCGAGTTTCCTAGCACCCGTTGCAGGTACTTTTTGGCCTCTGACAAGGTGACTGTCTTGAAATAGAAAGGGAGGGTCCCTAGGGGGTGCGCCAACTCTACTGGCCTCGACATTGCTAGCTAGGGCGTCAGAGAAGTCTGGGAAGAACACAGCTAAGGTCTGAGAAGACAGTATTGAAGGTATTGAAGGTATAGGCAATATGCTTGAGGTCCTGGGTGATTTTACTATTGACATATCATAGAGGGTGAGTATTTGCAGGTTTTGTCTGAGATCTTTAAGGTTGTCCCAAAATTTTCTGCTATCTCCCCATGAGTTTGAGAGCTCATCCTAGAAGTGGCGGATTTTGGCAAGATGCACCTCTTGCGTACAGGCGTTCCTAGCCACTTTGTAGAGCTGAATGTCTGCCTGTTTACTGGTGGCTTGCACCCAATGCCACAGATTATCCCTAGTGGTCATGTGGTTGAGTAGGGATGGGGTAATCCAGGGATTATTATCGCCTTTAACCTTACGCTTTCTTAAGGGGGCCTAAATGTCACAGGCTGTATTGAATTTAGAGATAAAGTACTAGTGCTTGGTCCACATTTTGAGCCGAGTCAATGGGTGACCAGTCAGTTTGCTTAAGATTGGCATTGAGGTGTTCGAGCTGCCCTTTCTTTAGGACATGATGTATTGCTGTTTTAGCGGCTGGCTTAGGGGCTCTGTTTGTCCAGTGGAATAGAATGCGGGAGTGGTCACAAATCGAGTCACTAAGGATGGTGGTATAGGAGATTCTCTCCAGTTGATCAGTAAGTATCCAGTCTAACAGTGTACTAGAGCCAGTCTGGTATTGACCCTGGTGTGGGAGTCAACCATTTGGGATACGTTGCTGGTGGAGATGGCGTCCTTGTAGAGGTCTGCCTCAGGAGCCAACCAATTTACATTAAAGTCGCGTAGTAGCACCACTTCAGAGTTTTGGTGTAGGTTGGTCAAGTACTGTATTCAGTGACCATATTGAACCCACTGGCCTGGTCTCGTGGTGGGCTATAGACTGAAACTACAGTTAGTGATTTACTGTGGGATCCTAGTAGTATCCTAATGACAAGGGCCTGGACATTTTTCCTGGTGTCTAATTGAGGGAGGGCATGACCCCGTAGGGTATCCTTAAGGTAAATTGCACAACCTCCACCCTTTTTGCCTATCCTATCCTGTCTAAAGAGGGTGTAGCCATCAAGGGAAATAGCTGTATCTGGGATCTTTGGTGTAAGCCAGGACTCCACACCAGATAGCACATCAAGTTTGTGTTGGGTTACCCACACATTTGGAGCTTATCGAATTTAGACATCAGGCTGCAAATATTGATGGATGCCAATTTTTAGGTTCAGTGGTTGTTTCCGAAGCAGTGCATCTGTTGCACTGGGCCAGGGTTAGGGTGAATGTTGCCCGATAGGAGGAGAAGCAGCAGGGTCATCCTCAGCAGAAAGTGTTTAAGCAGCTTAAGAGTAGCCAGTGGTTTTCGACTACTAATGCGTCCACTATTTTTATAATATAGTGACATGGTGAAATGGGGTAGCAGGGAGACGGTAGGAGTGTTAAGAAATTGGACCGAACACCTGAACAGGTTAGTTGATCTGAGGATGTTGTCAGTTATACTGCTCATTTTGACATATATAATCAACACGGGGACCAACCTTGGGGACAGAGAGGAACATGGGATGGGGCAAAAATATGACTCTGGAGTGGAGGGAGAGAACTCGGCTGCAACACTGGGAAAACTAACAATTCCATTAAAAAAAAAAAAAAAAAGTCACGCTGGGAATTGGACCAATGTCTAGTTCTTGCTGCAGCACACACAGACACTGTCCCAAACCCCTACTCTGCGCTGCCAGCACACTTCAGTGCCCCACCAAAAAGCCTCTTTTAATCGTCAATACTAACTCCCCGCACTGGCGACTCAGAGGTATACTCATTCACATTTACTGGTGCTGTGAACACACAGTCGCAGTATTTCCCCCATTCATTTTCACTCGCTATTTTTGACTTGCCCAAATTGCTTTGCTCAAATTACAGGATACTGGGAAAAGGGGCATCCTTGCCTGGTCCCACTTTTGATTAGGAACCCTGCTGAGGTGGTGCCATTCACTCTTACCCTAGCTCCCAGATTGTTGTATAGGTTCTGGATCCAGCCTCAGGATTTGTCCCCAAATTCAAATTGGCCTAGTGTTGCATCTAGAAAGCCCCAGTCAAGGTGAATGAACACTGTCGGCCTCTTGCTTCTTGAGCTGAAACACTAGTAGCTGACTGCCTCCTGGCCCCACGCAGTACTTCTGATTTGTAAATCTCAGGCTACAGTATTCTCTGCTTTCTTTAAGAGCTGAGTGGTTCAATTCCTCCCTTTCCTGGTTTATCCCTAGGTGGGATTCCCAGATTTCTTTGTTTTTTGAGTCTAGTTGGAGGAGGTTTTCCTCTGCCTTATGTTTGAAGCACTAATGTTGCTTTCTAGGATTTGGATATGTTGTTCTAGCCACACTTCATGGCAGGTACCTTGCCACTTTAAGATGTGCCGGAAAGTCTTCAAGCTGGCTCCTCCCTCCTTAGCGCTCCTGTGTGTAGCAGGCCCTGGCTCTTGAATCTTTGGATTCGCTTCCAAAACTGATTCTAAAACTCTCTCAAGTTCAGTCTTCATCTTCTTCTTCTTCTCTCGCTTCTGCGATGGAGGAAAAATCGGCCCCTTGGTTTTGCCGGTGCCCACTGTGGGCAGAAGATGTCTTGCACGGATCCTCACGCCTTGTGTGTGTATTGCCTGGCACTGGACCACGATCCTCAGGCCTGCGATCATTATCGGTCCTTTTCTCCGAAGGTGCTTGAAGATCATGCTACCTGACTTCAGCTGGGGTGACCGGAGAAGTGTTACCTGCCAGTCAAATCGAAGGATGCCCGTTGGGTGGTCTCTGCGGCTGCGGGATCCACTGAGCAGTTAGAACAGCTCAAAGCCTTTGAGGAGGAGGGGGCTCAGGCCACAGCAGGCTCCTCTTCGACTTTGGCCTTCATTCCGCTGCATCTGGGATCCTTCTACTCAGCTTCCTTCAAGGAGTTGTGCCAGTCTCTCTCTACCAAGGGAGAGGGCCCTTCGGGGTTGCATGTTTTGCGCTCCAAGAAGAAGGAGTTGAAAAAGGGCAAAGAAAAGTTGGCATGTCGACGTTCTTGGGACCGAGAGCGGTCCTGCTCACAGGAATCTCCTGTCTTGACTTCAGTTGAATTTGCGGCTGAGGCCACTGGTTTCACGGTACCCCCATCAGACCAGTCGGCTGAGTCGCCTGTCGAAGTGGCCGAGATTTTTCTTAAGCTGATCGGTGGGTTGTCGCCTGATCTGGCCGATGATTCTCTTTTTCGGACACCGGTGCTCCCAGTGTCCTCGGATCGGTTGGCTCAGCCCACTGGGCAGTACCCATCCACCAAGGAACCGGACCAGGAGCCGAGGTTTCTCCGACTCCTGTTGAGGTTCCCTGTCGGCCCTGCTGACGGTCGAGGTCTCAGTCCCGCTCCTTGACTTAGACGTTGGGCACGACTCGCCCCCACTGCGATCTCTGCCCCTTCACATAGTAAGTGGCACCGCCTTCATCTTCATATCCTCCTCGGTGAGGAAAGGTTTCGGTGCAAGTTGCGTTGATGCTACGAAGACCTCATATGGCCGCAGTTGGTTTTATCTGGGTTCAAACTGCTCCTGGTTTCGACTCCGGCCATTAAGTGGCTTTTGCCAGAATGACTGACTTCGGCCATGGTCGCCATCACCGAGGTGCCGGTCAAGGCCCCACCGGCTCAACCGAAGCCAGCTACTCAACCGATCCTGGTGGAGCTACCGCCCAAGCAATCGAGGTCTGGGACTCCGACCAAGGATTTTTGGTCTGCCCAAGGCCTGCCCCATCGGTTGTCAGTCACTCTCACTCCCGACCACCCAAGGTGGGTGGAGAGCAACACGGGTGGGTGCCCGCTCTACGAGGACTCTTCGGAGTCTGAGGATTCCTCCATGGTCTCCCATCCGGTTGACATCGAGTCCTTGGGAGGTCTCTCCGTTGACTAGGGTCCTACCTCGCTGATGGGTATTTGTTGGCTCATTACCAAATCCACGAGAATGGAGCTTGAGCCTGTGCAGAAACAGGCTAAGTATCCCCTTACAGAAATTCTGGATAAAGGAGATACTTCTGTGGAGGCCTTCCCAGTGGCTGATTCCATTGTGAGTCCAGCCTAGGAGGTGTGGCAGTGTCCAGCATCTTGTCCTGCACCTTCTGCCCGCATTGCTCACAAGTACAGGTGCCCATGGGGTCCCTGTTGGGCTTTTCAGAGCACCCCTCTGCGGTGGGATTGGTGGCTGACTCTGTGTTTCGACACTCAGGCAACAAAGGGGATGTGGACAGACCCCTGGACAGGGAATCCAAGCAATTGGACCATTCCAGGAAGAAGCTGTATGCAGCTTCCTTGCTTGGCCTTCGTCAGGCCAGCTCAGCCGTTGTTATGGCACCCTCTTGGGCTCCTTGGATGACGTAATTCCTCATCTCCCGGCTGACCTTCAGACCACAGTCAAGCAGGTCTGGGACCAGGGTAGGGCGGTGGCAAAGCAGTAACTCCAGACGGCTCTGGACATTGGCGATTCCTGTGCCCATTCGGTAGCGGCAGCAGTGGCCATGCGCTGCAGGGCTTGGCCACGCATCTCAACCTTTATGGCGGATACACAGCACAAGCTGGCAGATGTCCCCTGCTTGGGCACCGACCTGTTCTGGCCCGGCATGGAGGGTCACCTCCAGTGCATAGAGAAGTCCAGTGCCACCTTGGACTCCACCACATCTGCCCAAAAGGACAAGGGCTCCAAGTGTAAAAACCGCTAGTTCTTTCACTCTTCCACTCCTGTGGCCAGACCGGCCCAGCAGCAGCAGCACCAGCAGCAGGGCCAGCAGGCTCAAACCTGGCATTCTCGGGCAAAGTCTGTGGCGTCCTCGTTTAGAAAGCCCGGAGGATAGGTTCTGGTGGCCCCTCCACCGGACCCTCCTCCAAGCTTGCTCAGTGACGGGGTTGGGGGGGTGCCTCCCTCAATCCCATCATGCCTCCCGTGGGACCTCCCTTGGGGGGGCCGTCTCAGCCACTTCATTTCAGCCAGGTCCACTATCAGCATAGACCATTGGGTTCTAGGAAGTGATAGGTCGAGGCCTGCCTCTGGAATTCGTTCAGGCCCCTCATTATCGAGCCCATGCCCCACGGGGGGATCTGGTGTCCACAGTTTCTCAGTTGGCTTTCAGAGACTACCTAGCTCAGCTCCTCCTCAAGGAGGTGGTGTGCCCAGTAGCAGACCCACCTTCAGACCCAGGGTTCTTCTCCAGGTACTTCCTGGTGCCAAAGTGGACGGGGGGGGGGGGGCTGGTGCTCCATTCTAGATTTGCATGACCTGAACAAGTTCCTCAGGTCCCACACCTTTTGAATGGTAACTCTAGCTCAGATCATACCATCCCTGGAGCAAGGAATATGGTTCTGCTCCCTAGATCTTCAGGATGTGGTCTTTCATGTCCTGATTCATCCATCCCATCAACAGTTCCTCCACTTCAGAGCCGAGGGAACCCTTTATGAGTTCCAAGCCATGCCCTTCGGCCTATCTTTAGCCCCCAGGGTCTTCACCAAATGCATGGCAGTGGTGGCGGCATACCTGAGGCACTGAGGGGTCCAGGTGTACCCTTACCTGGATGACTGGCTGATAGCAGGACCCTCCAGGCTGGAGGTGGAGTGGTCCAGGGATCTGGCCCTCCAGACTTGCCTAGAATGGCCTCCTGATCAATGAGGCCAAATCGGAACTCATGTCTGCGCAGGTGATCCAGTTCATTGGGGCAGAGCTCAACTCCTGCTGAGCCAGAGCTCGGCTCCTGGCGGACAGGGCGGTGGTTCTCTCCTCCTTTGCCCGATCATTTCTGGTTGGGCAATTGCACCCTGCCCGGGACTTCCTGAGTCTTCTGGGCTACATGGCGGCCTACACCAGTGTGGTCCAATGGGCCCGCTGGCATATGCATTCCCTTCAGTGGGAACTGGCCAGCCAGTGGTCTCAGCACTCAAGTCATCTCGACCAGCTGGTCTCTGTGACCAGAGAATGTGGTATGATCTCCAGTGATAGCTCGTCCCATCCCACCTGCAGGAAGGGCTCCCATTTGTCCGCCCTGAGCCGACAGCCATCCTGATGACCGACACCTCTCTGATGGGTTGGGGTGCCCATCTGGAGGAGCACAGAGCCATGGGCTCTGGTCCCCCCAGGAGTCCCAATGCCACATCAACCTGCTGGAGCTTTGAGCGGTTCACCTAGCCCTAACCGCATTCACTCTGTTTGTTTGGGGTCAACTGGTCCAAGTCCAGACAGACAACACCACGACCATGTACTGTCTCAACAGGCAGGGCAGGACGCACTCCTTGCCCCTCTGCAAGGAAGCTCTTTGCATTTGGTCACTTGTGCTCAGCCTGGAGGTGGATCTCCTGGCCATCTATGTGGCAAGAGCCTCGAATCAGCTAGCCGATGCCCTCAGCTGGATGGGCGGGGCATCCCACAAGTGGACTCTCCACCAGGAGGTAGTACAAGATCTCTTCTCCCACTGGGGAACCCTCCCCAGGTGGACCTATTCGCTTTCAGGGAGAACGCGAAGCTGAGGCTGTTCCATGCCCGCCCCTCTCAGCAGGGTTCACTGCGGGGGGATGCATTCTCGAGGGCGTGGACCCCAGGCCTCTTCTGCACCTTCCTCCCACTTCCCTTAATTCACAAAGTGCTCATCAAGGTCAGGAGAGACAAGGCACAGGTGATCCTGGTGGCCCCAGACTGGCCATGCCAGTTCTGGTATCCAGATCTCCTCAGCCTCAGCTCCAGGCTCCCAAGATGGCTTCCAGCATGCCCGGACCTGCTCTTAGTCAACCAGGGGAAGGTACTCCACCCAGACCTTCAATCCCTGCACCTGACTGCCTGGTTCCTGAGCGGCTAGAGTTCCAGGCCTTGGGTCTCTCTGACGAGGTCCTCAACGTTGTTGAGGCATCCCATAAGGAACTGACCAGAAAATGCTATGCCTTTAAATGGAAAAGATTCTCCGTCTGGTGTCAGGACAAAAGATTAGACCCCTCATTCTGCCCAATGGCTAGCATTTTGGATTATCTTTGGTCCCTCTCCCAGCAAGGGCTATGGTCGAGACCCTAAAGGTGCACCTGGCAGCCATCTCTGCTTGCTGGGCGTGGGCTGGTCAGCAGTCGGTGGCACAGGAGAAGGTGGTCTGGTGCTTCTTCAAAGGCCTAGATCACATATCACCTCCAGTGCGTGAACCTCCACCTCCATGGGATCTACTGTTTGGTCTTGGCAAAGCTCATGGGCAAGCCATTCGAACCTATGCACAAGTGTGACATGTCACATTTGTTGTGGAAGACCACCTTCTTGGTGGCTATCACATCAGCCAGAAGGACTGGGGAGTTACAGGTGCTCTCCATTGTGTCTCTTTACCTGGTCTTCCACAGGAGCAAGGTTATCCTGCGCCCCCACCCGAAATACTTTCCGAAGGTGATGTTGGAGTTTCACCTTATCCAGGTGATTAATCTGCTGGTGTTCTACCCCAGTCACTCCTTGGAGGCCGAGTACAGGCTCCATACTCTGGACCTGAGACGAGCGCTCGCCTACTACAAAGAGCAAATGGCGGAAGTTCGGGGAGAGGTTCGCCAGCTGTTTGTCACCTAAGCTGAAGCCGCACCTGGCAGACCTGCAGCCAAGCGGACAATAGCTCGATGGATTACATCTTGCATTGACCTCTGCTATAGGTTGGCGGGTAGGGAGCCTTCCGCAGGGCTTAAGGCTCATTCCACCCACTATACCGCTGTGTCGATGGCTGCTTCTAGGGACATCCCTATCCAGGAAATCTGCAGGGCTGCTACCTGGAAGTCAGCACTCACCTTCATTTCCCATTACCACATTGACCGTGAGTCACGCCGGTATGCTGATTTTGGAACCTCAGTTCTCCAGTCCTTCTTCCCTAAGTAGGAGGTGTGCATCTCACCTTCCTCCTCCTGGAGAACTGCTAGGAGTCTGCCATGAAGTGTGGATAGAACAACATATCCACGATCCTAGGAAAACAGTTACTCACCTGTACCAGTAGTTCTAGGAGTGGTATATGTTGTTCATCCACATTGACCCACCCAACCTCCCTGGCTTTGATGCACTAACCTGGCTTCCAGCAGGCTAAGATCTGGCATCATGGGGAGGAGCCGAGGGCTATACCACCTGGGTGGGTGGGAGGAGCCAGCTTGAAGACTGTCCGGCACATCTTAAAGCGGCAAGGTACCTGCCATGAAGTGTGGATGAACAACATACACCACTCCTAGAACTACTATTACAGGTGAATAACCTTTTTTTTTTTTTTGTGTGTGTGCAGCGTAAGAGGTTATATGTCCCCTATGCACCGCCTTGAGATCATCCCAGATAAATTTTAGTTGAGTTTCGCCCTCTGTTCTCTACCACATGGTTTTTGATTATACCTCTGGTGGTGTTTATACATACCTCATCATTTATGAGCCCTGTGTTTATTCACCAGAGCCCTTGCGGTCTGAAGGCCCCAGGTCTGCACTGCAGGAAACTAAGGCATGGTCTGAGATGGAGATTATGTGGGTCTGTATTGTCACTGAAGGTGAAGGCCCACTGTTTCTAAGTATAAAAATGGTCAAGCCTAGAGTATGCATTGGATGTGGGTGAAAAGAAAGTGGACTTGTTCGCCTTTGGGATTCTGGATCCTTCAAGGGTCCACCCAGCCCCCCCCCCAATCACTAATGTTCTAAGCAGTTTAGAACAGGCCTTGTCTCCCTTCTGGTGTGCCAGATTTCTGTCCAGATTGGTATTATCTACACAGATCTGCATCGGGGTATCTCAGTCATCAGGTCACACATATGGAACTTCACCATCGATGAAGCAGGATCCACACGGAAGATTTTCAACAGTACAACTGGGGTCTCCCTCGACGACATCATCTGTTGACATCACCAACCCTGTAAAGGCATGAGTAGCCCTGCTTCCTCCTCAGTTTTTTTCCACCATCAACTCTGTTCATATGGGTCTCCGAGGAAGCACTGACACAGTTTTGCGCCATTTTTGCCTACAGCTTTTTCATACTTAGTCCTTTAGAATCTCTTTTTCTAAGAGATTCCTTTGCTTTGTTTATGTCAAGAGTTAATTCTTTGACTTTTCTCTCCCATCGCTGCCGCTGTGGAAAGAAGATTGCCTCTACAGACAAACATTCACTTTGTGTCTGCTGTCTTGGGCCTGACCACAACATCTCAGACTGTGAGCTCTGCCAGAAGTTTAATCAAGCCACCCTCAGATGACACAAAAAGGCTCTTAAAAAATTCTTACTGGAGCAACAGGTAGCCAGTTCTGGGCAGGGTTCCTCCAGGGTCCTTCCTTCCCAGTCGCCGGTGGGTTTGACGAGCTCCCAAGCCGCTAAGGCCCAAGACAAGTCCTCAGGGAAAAGTCATAAAAAGGACCGTGAGTGGGATTGCTCCCCCTGGTGGCGTTCATGCTCCCCGATAGCCTCCTCCTCTTCATCTGGGGCTACTTGGTCAGCTGCAGCTGCACTGATGCCTGCTGCTGTCCAGGCTTATGTTCGTACCAGACCCTACTGACAGCGCTGCCATCTGCTGCACAGTGTGGCTGGTCATCGACCTTCGGGTCGTTGGCCCCTATTCCATTGATGGGCTCGTCATTGACGGCCCTCTGATGCTTTTCAAGGTCCTGGGGCTTTGGGATCCTCAGGCTCTTTGAGTCCACTGGATCGGTTGTTGTACCCTGCGCTTTCGTCTACCCTCTCCGTCGATGTGGCATTCCATTGTTGTCGATCTTAATGACATTTTGACCAAGTTCACTACAGTCTTGGTCCACCAGTTAGGCACATATAGGCCTGCATCACCTGCGCCATCGACAGCACCATTATCATCAACACTGCTTCGGCCCCCGCAGGCTGCTCCCTGTGGATTGTCTATGGTCCCTCATTCGTCAGACCTTGAGCTGGAGCAGGTCGACATAAAGCAGGAGTACCATCCTGACCTCATCCTACCTGAGGAAGAGGAGGAGTGCGGACTCTGTCAAACATACTCCTAGGTTCCCTCCAGAGGACCCTTACCTTTTTCAATGTCATGAAGCAATGGTCTTCAGCCATGGACTTCATTACTGAGGAGAAGGATGCCACCAGATGGAACCTGGTGGACGTCTTAAAGATTCCAGAGTCTCCTGCCAAGGTCATTCCTCCAATCCTTCCTGCTGTAAGGAATGTCACTACTGCAGCCTGGGGCAGGCCTGACATGGTGCCAGCCATGACCTGCAGGGCTGATAAGTTGTATCAATCCCCCCAGGGTCTGCCACATTATGCTGCCCAGCCTGAGACCAATTCTGTGGTTATTAAGGCAGCTCATAATAGGTAAAAGATGTCCAAAAACCTCAGTTCCCTCCAACTGATAGAGAATCCTGTAGGATTGATTTCTGGGGCAAGAGGGTCTATGCCTCCTTCACTCTGGGACTGAGGATTGCTAGTCACCTCTCCCACATGGTCAAGTACCAGAATACTATCTGAAAGAAGGGCTAGGCTGCGGCCCAGGCCCTTCCTGATTTTTCCCAGAAACAGGCGGTTCTTAAACACTTGCAGAGTGCTGAGGACATTAACAAGCACCTCCTTAGGTGATCTGTGATACTTCAGATATAGGTGCCAGGGCTGCTGTCACAGGCATTTGCCTTTGTAGGCACTCCTCGCTGAGGGTCTCTGGTTTCCCAACTGATGTCCAGCAAAAGGTGCTTAATGCCCCTTTTCATGGCTCCAAGCTGTTTGGTCCAGATGTGCAGGACATCATAAATGAGCTGCAGGCATCTGGTAGGGCTATTAAGTCTGTCCATTCGCTCTATCATACCCAGCCCAAGAGCAGACTGTGCCTGCCTTTTCGCAAGGTGTCCCACAAATCTGGAGTGGCTTCCCGGCCCCAGGGCAAGAGAAGAGCCTCCTCTGCTTACCAACCCCCTCCTCCTCTGGCATCACAGCTAAGTGCCCTAGGGGTAACGGATCAGCCCCAGCAGCTGGATCCACCTCCGCTTGACTCCTTGCTGGACCACCCTGTTCCTGTCCCCGACCAGGAGGTGGTGGTTGGAGGTCGGTTCTCCCTCCATCTCAATCAATGGAGAATCATTACTTCTGATGCCTGGATTTTTCAGATCATAGAGAGGGGTCACACTCTGGAGCTCATTGAGGTGCCCCCCAGACACTCCTCCAGTACCTTCCACCTATCTCCGGCCCATCTGGCTGTTCTGTGGGAGGAGATACAGTCTCTTCTGTGCAAGCTGGCCCTCGAGCCAGTGCCCAGGCACCAGAGAAATGGAATTATATTCCAGGTTCTTCCTGGTCCCCAAGAAAACTGGAGATCTGAGGCCCAGACTGGATCTCATGGACCTTGGTCTGTACGTCCAGTACAAAAAATCTGCATGGTAACCCTGCCAGGCCTGATGCCTCTTCTCATGCAGGGTGACTCGCTGTGCTCCCTGGACATGCAGGATCTCAGTGTTTCCACCTGAAAAGAGATTCCTCTGGTTTCTTTTTCAGGGCGAACGCTACCAATTCAAAGTATTGCTGTTTGGCTTATCCTCTGTTTTGCAGGTCTTTACCAAGTGCTTAGCAGCAATAGCTGCAGCTCTCAGAAGGGGGGGACTGTACGTTTTCCCCTGTCTGGATGATTGGCTTCTAATGGCCCTTTCCAGAGAACAGCTTCTTCAAACTCTTGAGAGAACCCTCAATTGTTTCTTTCCCTGAGCATCACTGTCAGCTTGCCCAAGTTGGTCCTAACCCCGTCCCAAAGGCTGCAATATATATAGGGGCAGTTGTGGACTCTGCATAGGGAAAGGCCTTTCTGCCCAGAACAGAGTGGTGCCTATCGCCCAGGATCGCAAAGGTATACTTGAGACTGTTGGGGTTGATGGCCGTGGCCATCCCCTTGGTTCCACTGGCCTGGTTACACATGCGAATCTTCCAGTGGACGTTCGGGCAGCAATGGGACCAACGCATGGATGGGTTAGAACAGTTAGTGCTGGTTTCCTCCCCAGTCCGCAAGGTGCTCCAATGGATGGACCCTTTGAACCTGTTGCAAGGGATTCCATTCCAGATATTCTCCCTCCAGCAGATCCCCACCACTGATGCCTCTGGTTCAGGCTGGGGGGCACATCTGGGCCTCTTTCAAACTCAGGGCTCTTGGTTCCAGATCAAAACCTCCCTGCATATCAACGTCCTGGAGATACGGGTGGTCCTGTATGCCTGCAGGCCTTTCAGAACCATCTCCTCTCGGGTCAGGTGCTGATCCACTCTGACAACCTCAGTGTTGTCTACTGTATCAACAAATGGGGGGGAAACATTCGTATCCCCTATGCAGGGAGGCCATGAGAGTTTGGTATTGGGTGCTAGACCACAGTCTAGCTCTATCAGCAGTCCATGTCCCTGGAATGCTAAACACCCTGGTGGACAGCCTCAGTTGGACTCAGTCCAGCATGCACGAATGGGAACTTCTGTCATCCATCACAAAAGATCTGCTTACCAGATGGTGTCACCCAGAGTTGGACCATTTTGCATCCCAAATTAAGCCAAGAACTGCACAGTTTTTGCTCGCTAGATCCAGGGCATGGAGTTTTCTGGCAAGGCGCATTGTCCCTTTCCTGGAGCGGGAGGTTCCTTTATGCCTTCTCTCCATTTCTTCTGATTCAGAGGGTGTTAATCAAGTTACAGATGGAGGGGGCCAACATGATTCTGGTAGCTCCATTCTGGCAATGGCAGATATGGTTTCCATTACTGCAGAAGTTAGCAGAGGAACTTCCAGTTCCTCTGCCCCTCTGCAAGGATCTGTTGACGCAGACTCCGGGGATCCTGGTCCATCCCAACCTGAAGTCCCTTCATCTGCATGCCTGGCTACTGAAGACATAGCTGTTGCCTGTTTTGGGGTACCGTATCCTAGAGGGTGGCGGGTGTCCTCGTGGCCACTTGGAAGCCCTCTACTCGAGTCACTTATGCCATGAAGTGAAGGAGATTTGCCATCCAGGCTGCCAAGCATCTTCTGGACCCTTTCACTTGTCCAGTAAACCAGACTCTGGATTACCTGATGTCCCTTTTAGATTCAGGCCTCCAGTACTCCTCCCTCAAGGTGCACCTTTCGGCTGTCTTTTGGAAGCAGTATAGCGTAGTGATTAAGGGCACTGAGCTGCAAACCTGGAAACCTGGGTTTGAATCTCATCAGCTCGCACTTACATACTGTGTGACACTTAGCAAGTCACTTAACTTCCTTGTGCTCCCAGGTCGCACCTGGAAATAAGCTCTGGCTTAGTGTGCCTTTCCTGGTTAAGCAATTTCCCCTCCCTCAACCCTTCTCAGCCTTTAGTGAGATTGTGGGCGGCCGCACTATGGCTCAACTGGATGTTTCCCGTAACTTTCTTAGGGGCATCCTGCATCTGAACCCTACAATCCATTCCTTTGTCCTGGCTTGGGATTTGAATTTTGTTTTGGAGAATTTGACCCTGTTTCCTTTGAGCCAGCCGTGACTTGCGAGCTACGCTTTCTTTCATGGAAAGCGTTATTTTTGGTTGCTATTACTTCTGCCCGAAGGATTTCCAAGCTTCAGGCCCTCTGGTGTGAGCAGCCTTATTTGAATTTTCTCAAAGACAGGATCTCTCTGTGCATGAAAACTAAGTTTCTTCCTAAGGTGGTGTCTGAGTTTACCCTCAACGAATCTATCCACCTACCTGTTTATTTCCCTGAACTTGTTAATCCAGGGGAAGCACTGCTCCACACATTGAATGTGCACACAATTTTGAAGTATTATGTGGTCTGAACTAAGGAGTGCAGAAAGTTGAAGCAGCTTTTGTTTCTTTCGCCCCAGGAAGAGAGGGCATTCAGGTTTCGAAACAATGTTTGTCCAAATGGATGGCTCATTGTATTGTGTTCTGCTACAACAAGCATGGCAAGGAGCTGCCAGGGGTGGTGAAAGCCCATTCCACAAGGGGCATGGCTACCTCAGTGGCTTGTTTCAAATGGGTCTCATCTGCTGACATTTGTGCTGCTGCTACCTGGAATACTGTTCATACTTTCACCAAGCACTGCAGTCTGGACATTGCCTCAAGAGCCTGTGCAGGTTTTGGCAGGGCTGTGTTTCAGGGCCTCCTGTCTTAAGTTTAGGGATTGCCTTCCTTCCAGACTGTTTATGTGCATCTGTAACTGCTTGGGACTTGTTCCATATGTGTGATCTGATGACTGAGATACCCCTGATGAAGATAGAACGGTTATGTAGAACTTGCTGTAACAGTAGATCTTCGAGGGGATCTCAGTCATCAAGTCTGCCTTCCCTCCCACCTTCCCCCTTTTATGGGGCTGTATCTCAGAACTGGCTATCTGGTGTTTCCAGCCTTATATTTAGGCCTGGGCACCTCTCTCTCTCTCTCTCTCTCTCTCCCCTTGGTCCCCCATGGCAAGAGCTTTGCTTCCTTAGTTCCCGGGGGAAAGAACTGAGGAGGGAGTTAGGCCGCTCGCGCTTTTATAGGGTTGGTTACATCAGCAGACTATATCGGCGTGGGTGGCCCCAGTTTTACTGCTGAAAATCTTCTGTGTGGATCCTGCTTCACCAACGGTGAAGTGCCATATGTGACCTGATGACTTGAGATCCCCTCTAAGATCTACTGTTACGGTAAGTTCTTGCGTAACTGTTCTTTCCAGCCTCTACCAAAGATCACTTGATCCTCAGGGAGCTGGATCAAGCTATTTAACAATGCTCTATAAAACCCGTCTGGGGGTGTTGGGGCATAAACCGATGTCAGATGTACTTTCCTCCTCCATATGACACCGGACACAATCACCAACCTTCCGGTCTTATCCATATGTTTGTGCAGCTTGGAATTGCAACCCTTTTCAAACCAATATGGCAACTCTGTCCTTTTTCTTTGAAGGGTGGGCATCTGAATAAACGGTCCCCACCCAACTTTCTCTTAGTTCTAGATGTTCAGAGGGGGAGAGACAAGTCTTCTGGAGCAGGCCAATATAACAGCATCTCCTGCCAAGCTCGTGCAGAATCCTAGCCCTTTTTGCAACATCAGTTATCCCCTTAATATTTGTGTAACATACCTTTAGAAAACCCATCATAATAACATGCTGGTAGATGCATCTCCCTCCCCACGGCCTCCCATCCCATTTGTAGGCCTTCGTCCAGCATTATAGTACCCCACATAACATAAACCATAACATCAGAATCCAACAGGATAACAGATAACTACAATCAGAAACCATATCGATGAGACCAGTACCATATGGTGCAATTGTAGGTGAAGTGAAATAACTGCCTACCAGAACAGCTGTAGTTCTGTTGAGAGGTAATCCCTTAGTGGGCTAACACCAGAACAGGGTTCTAGGTGTTTAAAATTGGTTGGCTAGGTTTATGTTAGATGTTCCATGAAGAACTCATAGATCTACTTTATACAAATACCTTAATTGGCATCATCTCAATGACAGAAGCTATTTCCTTATACTAGCCTATATGTTTAAATGTTATAAAGTTAGTGTACTTGAATATATATTCGATAAATTACAAGTAAGAAGTATAAAAAAATGGCCTTAGATCTGCGGGTAGGTTGGAATTCATTTTGCCAAAGTGTAAATTAGAAATGGGTAGACCTCACTTTTTCTGTATGGGTCCTCACTCATGGAACTCTATACCCCCCACACTTAGACCACTACACTCTAATTTATCTTGGGGCTATTCAAAAATGGTGCACATTATGGGCATGTCATAAAATCAAGTTGCTGTCCTGACTTGCTCTTTACATAAGAGATGTCTTTTGTTTAGAACTTGCACTGTACTATATACCAATTACAATTGTGTGCTACGAATTACAGTAGTTGCTCTCTTAATTATGTAAATGATGATTGTTTACCTAGAGGTGTTACACATTTTATTTGAATCTATGTCAATTCAGCCCGAGTCAATTCAGTCCAATGTCAGTTCAGCTCGAGTCCATTCAGTCCATCAATTCGGCTCCTTTATTTCAGCTCATATGTCAGTTCAGTTCCTTTTGATTCTACACTAGAATAAACATAACTATCTACATTTGTAAACATATATAAACGTTATTGAATTTTCCCTGTACTCCAGTGTTTGCCCCCCTCCCCGAGTTGTTTATAATAATAATGAGGGGTGCGGGGAAGCTTATGTATCGCTCGGAGAGAATATTCAGGGACCATGTTTTTGTTCCGTAGTGCAATGCTGGTGTTTTGGTATTTGCCGATGTGCACTCACTGATGTTGATGTCGCTGTCACTAACGTTCCATTGCTGAAATCACATGGAACCATTACTGACCCGTTGAGCCTCTGCGAGCACTTGCCTGGTTCCCTCTCTAGGGTGCCAGTTTCAAAACAGTGCCTACAAATCTTTAAAAAATGAAAATGAAACCCTGCCTTTGTGAATGTCCTCCATGTAGTTCAGTCACCTTGAGGTTTACTTCCCACTGGCCATGATATTGAAAACGTGTCTCTGTGATTGGGAAACGTCTCTCCACACATGGTAGTTCACGAGTTGTAGTTACCTGGATTAGTGTCCCCATAAAAATACTCCCTTCTGAGCAGAGTTGGTCTTTGAAATTCTGGCCCAAAGAAGCAAAACATTCTTGGGGCGAATGCGCTGACTGTTCATTAGAGAGATGTCACTCTGGACCATTAACCAAGGAACACTGTGATGCACAGAGGAACGGCCAGCTAAAGGGTAGGTCTCAGGGAGGGCATATTACCAGTGGGCAGGTTACAGATGAGGGTGGGAGAGCTTTGGGACCCTGACAGAAGTTGCATGCATAATACTACTTACAGCAGCAGCAACATTATTTGCTTTTTTTTTTCTGTGAGCTGAAAAAGGCACTGGAGGTCACTGTTCAGCAGTATAATGCTGTCCGGTCTGTGTCTGCCCTCTAAGCTGCTAGGGCTGACCAACTCCCACACTAGATCCCAGATTTCCTTCTCTGCCGTCTCTTCCTGTAAATCAGGCAGTGTCACCCCTTGTGCTTGGAGGTATTTGCTATCAGTCAGTAGTGAGTCATAGAGCTTCGGACCATCTTGGGCTACCACCAGTAGCTTTGACAGATAGTGCATCTGCACTTTAATGTCTTTTTTTTTGAGCTGTTTAATTAACTTGGTGTACTTTTTTTTACATTTGGCTATCATGGGGGGGGTCCTGGTCAATGTATGTGTGCTGGACGTAGTGATTTGAATCTTTCTTGTCGCAGGCTGCCCATAACAGCTTCTCCTTCATGGGGTATTTGATACATTTCACAATAATTGAATGGGGGAGGGCAGTTTTAAGTATCAGACCTAGGGCGTGATGTACCCACTCTATCCCCAAGTCAAAATCCTCGCACTTGCAAACTCTTTTTAAATCACACGTCCAAGAAGCCTTCCATATTATCTTGTTCAGTTCCCTTGGGGAAGCCAAAAAGGTGTACAGTATTTCTCCTTGCCCTGGCCTCCACGTCTTCTTCCCTTCAGGTCAGTGCTTTTTCTCTGTGGTGTAAATAGGCTGGCGTCCTGCTGAAGGAGAGGTGTTCATCCTGCATGAGGTCTGCTCGTGACTTGACCTCCGTGGTACACTGCTCCAGGCGATGAAGGTCTCTCCAAAAATGCCTGAGACCTTATTATTAATTCAATGGGGGAGCTGCAGAATATTGCTGGTATTTGCTCTGCTAGATGTGTACCCTGCCACCTCGGTATGACAATCCTCCTGTTCGTCCCCCAAGCCTAGTTTATAGTCTGAGGCCTGCGATGGTGTGGGGATGGAGCTGTGAAGCCACACTTCTTTCTGCTTGCTTGGAGGTGTTTTCACTGCCGATTACTTCTGACCACCCGTATTGCAGTGCTCAGGGAAGCAGGGATCACTGATTTAAGGTTTAGTTGTGTCTGATGCCAGTGGATTAATCAAGATATTGTTGGTGGGAAGTAGGAGCTCTGTTTTAAGCAGCCATTCTGGTCGCTGATGTCACCGGAAATCCTGTCATGCCTCTTTTGCACCAGTAAAAATTCTCAACTTGTCTAGGGGACATTGTGTGCACTTTTTTTGTTTCCTTCAAGTTTATGTGCATACAACAGCACTGTCAGGGGTTGGGAGTGTCTTCCTCTTTCCTAACAGTAAGTTGTTATAATCAGTAGTGAATCTGTATACCATATGTATTGATTGTGTCCCCCCAAACAGCCATGCTACACTCACACAATTCAGAGAACATGGATAATAAGGTTTCTCTGCCCCCCCATGAAAAACTGCAACCTAGCCTGTGTGAGTAAATGGTGCCTGTAGTGAAGTATAGAATAGATTTTAAAAGTCTTTTTAAAAGGCAAAGTGACCAGATTATCTTTGTTGAGGAAAAAGGGAGAGATATCGTTAATTGATTGGGCCATAATTAGCTTGCCAGTAAACAGCTGGTGAATGAAAGTGTTAGAATAACATACTCTGTGCTAATAGTTCGGCTGAGCACTCTGTTCCCCACACCTTGTAACACTGCATGAAAGTTTCTGCACCTCTTTGTTATCTTTATTTACTGAATACTGTAGGAGAGTTCCACCACCTGGAGATGACAGTAGTTCCACATCTACAAATCTACCTAAGCATTTCCAGTTTGATTACTCTGTGTGTGTGTGTGTGTGTGTGTGTGTGTGTGTGTGTCTGTGTAGGGGAAGGGCACCACTAGAAGTACACCAGTCTGCAGACTTCTTACTGAAACATCACCACTCTGAGACAAACTGCGCTTCCTTTCTGCCACAGACAGGAAGTATAGCTCACAAACTCATAAACAGCCATCTTTGGAATTACAGTGTGAACTGCAATTTGTATGTTTTTTTATACAATAGGAGTGAGCTATATTTTTCACTGATATAAGCATGTATTACTACCACAGTGAGATAAATGCAAGCCTAGGCTAACACAGTGATGATAAATGCTGTTTATACATACTGGCCGGGATATTCAAAAGGGCGTTGAGCTATGCGCAACCCACTGATGCGCCCTGGTGCAATATTCAAGGGTATCATGCACAAATCCCGATGGCGAGGCGCATCAGTATGTATCTGGCAGCAGGTAAGGAGCGTGCCATGCATAGTCTGCACATACCGATATTCAGCCCGGGATGTGCTGAGCATATGCAGGCGCAACCCCTACTTGCGCCACACACAGTTGAGCCAAATAAAAGAGGAGCAACAGCTGGCCACCCACAGGTGAGCTGCTTTATGGCAGGGTGCAACACGGAAGTCACCAGCTGTGGGTGGCCACCTGCGCTCCGGCATCACCACCTGTCGGCGTTGCAACCCCCATGCCCGATCGCGGGCTTTGTACATGTTGAAGATCCTTGGATGTCCAGTGGACCCTCTCCCCAGCATGATCGTGGGCATTATGATGAAATAACATCCCTGGTGGCCCAGTGGCCGCATCCAGCCTGATCGCGGGCAATCCGATGTAAACAGTACCCTGGTGGTCTAGCGGTACCCCTCCCAACCCGCCCACTCAGTCCTGCCCCCAGTCAGTGGCGGGTGGCAGCAACACCGCAGCGCCCACCGACTGACAGCGACGATTGATGAGTTGACGCTCATTGGTCACCGCGGACCAATGGGCATGCAGACTGTACTGTACCACAGTCCCAATCTGTTAATGAATCCATGGGGTGTGTTGCCACCAATGGGCAGGGGGCGTCAGTCCCCAACAGCTGCTGACCATCAGGGCGCCAGGTGCAAGTCACTGGGGTTCGGTGTACCTACATGCAAATGGGGCCATAATGGCATGCAAATGGCCCCATTTGCACCTTGCATGTATTATGGCCCCATTTGCATATCCACCACTGAATATCATGGTTGCTGCGCCTAGCGCAATGGCACTTGCGCTGGCGCATCCCCCTGCTCCTCTCTGGCCACTTGCGTTGGTGCAGTGCCACTGCGCCATGCGCAGTGCGGGTGGCCACAGTGCCATATTCATCGGTGCTGAGCCATGGCACAGCACCATTGAATATCACCCTGTCAACGCTCTGGCACATCCCAGTTGAGCTGCGCCCAGACTTGCGCCACAGCCTGGCGCAGTCTGAATATTCCGGCCACTGTGCTTGCCTCACCAGCATTTATTCTCACTGTGGTGGTGTCACAGACATGCTCATTAACTCTCCCTCAGTGCTGCAACTTGTTTCAGCTCATTAAAACAAATGTATTCACCTGTCTTTCAAGTACCTGAAGCCCCAACAACAGGTTTACTGCATTCAGTCTCACAGACACTCACATGCTGAGAAGATCTCTAAAGTTCCTACTAGAAGAAAAAAAAAGAGCACTGACTGCTAAATACTTCAAACCATGTAGACTCAAAGCAACAAACATACTTTGATACAGCTGAACTATACTGGAAGAATAAATACATTCTCCTTACAGAAAAAAACAAAACCAATGAATGTGGAAGAAGTTTTTTCCTATCTTGTACACAGTTTGTAAGCAACACAAAACCACTTTAGAAAAGCCTATTGTATAAGTCACACACATGATGTGCAGATCGTGTAATATGTGAGATATCTTCACTCGCGAACAGTGACCTCTGGATACTCTCACTTGTGCCTTCGGCACTCATGAGTATAAAGAGAGCACTGTTCACTCATGAAGATATTTCACATATCACACTCCTGCCCATCATTTATCCCCTATATACATGGCAAATCAAAGGGAAATGCTATGGTGAGGATGCATATTGGCCCTAAATATATATTGGTATATACTACCAAAGTGCTTAATCCCATTTTTCCTTTCCAGTCCCCTCTGAAAGGTACTGATAATTTATTTTACTGTCCGCTCTGTGTTCCATCTCTGAGAGCATGTTACCAAATCAAAGGGAGGCTGCTTCAAGTACCGAAGCAAGGCTGTGATTGAATGAAGTGACTGGGGGGGGAGGGGGTTGCTATATCCAGGCCTTGTACTGTGAGGGCAGAGGCATATGTGGGACAAAAGGAAATAGCCCAGTGCGAGTTCATAACAGACTGATGGCAGCAATACTGTAGAGTCTCAATCTGCTGGTAGTAGGTGAGAAGAGTGTATTACATGGTCCTTTAAAAGTAATGCAGTCGATTGATAGTGTTTTCTGTACAGATTAACAATACAGTTGTAGGACAGTCTGGGGATAATCTCACCCCATTATTATTTGGGTAAGTGGTTCTATACAGAGTAATGACACTGGAAAATAGCACCTCTTAAAAGTGTGTGTGTGTGGTGGGGGGGATGGTGCTGGAACCTACCCAGTTGTAGGTGGTGGATCTGGAATGTGTACTGCTATCCGCTTGTAACAGAGCTGAGAGCACCAAACTCTTTCACGGGCCACATGAGCAGGGATATGAACCCCAGGCTTCTAGTAGGTGAGAAATTAGTGCCTTGACTTGTAGATTATTTATTTTTTATTTAAAATATTGTTAACCGGGTAAGAACTTGAGGGCAATAAATGCTCATTTTCTAGGGTGACCTGGGACATTAAACATTAAAACAATACATGTGTCAGCATGGCTGAATTGGTTGCACAAGCACTTCTCTGCAAGAAGGCCTTGGATTTTAGTACCACACTAAGACTTGGGCTTGTTACCATACCATAAATGCTGGCACCCAAGTGCAGTACTGAGGGGGGAATGCTATACTGTTGGGATGTGCCATCCTTCTGATGAAACAGTAAACCAAAATCTTGTCACCCCTTCACTTGCAACCTACTTGTTCCTGACTCCCCTATTAAGAGCACCCATCGGCGGATGGGCAGCTCTTTTAGTCCTTGGGTGATGCCTCTCAGGAGCTTCTCTGTCTGAAGGCAACCCTAACAGTGAACATTTAGTTTCCGGATCCTGGTTTTAAATTGTGGTATAGATATTGCCATCTTGAGACCCCAAAACTTGACGCTCAAGACAGTAGTGCAGCACACATCAGACTACTTTAAATTCTAAAGTTCATCTCACAGTTACAGCTAGGTCCACAGACCCAATATAGTCTTACCATTCACAATATGTACATGCCAGTTCAACAGTCTATGAGGATGGTTACAACAGTTTAGCCTTCTCCATCTACAGTATGTGAGGGTGGCTCTTAACAGCTCAGCTCCTCTTCCACAAAATATGAGGGTGACTATATAACAGCTTTTCTCCCTACACTTACTATGGAGGAGTCTCCAGGGGAAGTGAGACCAGTGGGTTTGAATGTATAACCCTATCCCATCTGTGCCCACACTTCACACACTTATATCAACCTTGTCACTTGACCAGTGACTTCCAGACTAGCTCTCTGTTTCCATGCTGGGAATTCAGCTCACAGAGGTCTGGATTATCTCTGTGACATTCCTGCAATGCTTAATGGCTATAAGAGCCAGATACACACAGTAAAACTCGTAGCACATGGGTGCTGCATCTTAAGTCACAACAGTGACCAACCCCCTTTGAAGGGCTTTGAAATGCTGCACACATTATTTGCACACGGAGTAACTTATAGCCAAACAAGGCTACTTAGAGAAATTTCTGCTAATCCATCTCCCAAATGCCAGCATAGTACAACCCACTCTAGCAATTTGGCCTGGAGACTGAATATCTTCTATCTTACAGCTTATCATCTTCACGTAGCCTTCCAAAAGTTCACTCTCTCTGTCTTTCTGCTATCTTCCATGGAGCTGGAACATAGGTGACCTTGTTCCCCAACACCAGAGTGCCAGAGATCTTTGGGGGAACTGATTCCAAGCAGGAAGGCCATCACTGTTTTCTCCTTGAGGGGGAAATCTCTATGTTTCCACACCCTTCCCAGTGGTCCCCACTGGGTTGGCCAGCCCCTGGGCTGCTTGTCTCCTCGTTTCTCCTCTTTCTTGGCCCTTTCTCCAGAATCCAACTCTGCAGACCCCCCAATCTGCCAGTCCACAACCTGCTAGTCACTCCCTTTCACCCTCGAAGTAACATATCTAAACCATCCCCTTCTTTAACTCTTGCCAGACTCCATCTTAAGTGCCAGTCTCAGCAGTGGCGAGTCTAGTAATCAACTTCTTCCGTTACTGGAAAGAGGAAGTTGTTATATTCCTTTCTGCCCATCTCTGGTGCTGTCCTGGTGGGTGCCCTGGTAGAAGTGAAACAACCCAAGGCATTTTTTGCAAGCGTTGGGATTTGCCCCACTGTCCTGGCCCATATTCTGCTTCTCATAAAACTGATTCAGACAGTGGTCCAAGGCTGTGTGTGGGAGCTGATGTGTGAAATGGCTGCCACTGCACGGTTGCATCCACTTTACTACCAGTCTCTCATTGCTTGTAGATTACTTTGAGCACAGCAGGTATGACAAGCAGTATATAAATGCAAATTTTTCTTGTTCCTTGCATATACAATACAAGGCAAACAATTCAGGTGATACAATTACATTTAGAGCAATTCTTCAAGTGAAGCTTATATCCCTTGTTTAAACTGAGAGTGCACATAAGGTTTTATTAGGTGTGGCATTCCATAGCTTAACCACCTTATGAATAAAGTACTCTGATCCATAGCAGAATTTCTAAGGGCAGTTTCTAGAAACAGATGATCAGAAAATATCATTCTTTTGTAGAATGTAACTGCCTGAAATAGATCCCTTAACAGTCTCTGGGCCAGTTTCAAATATTATTTTCCATAGATAAGAATCTGCCTTATAATTATATCTGTCTACCAAAGATAATCAATTCAATTTATCATAGTGAACACAGTGATGGGTTCTGTGGTCAATATCCAAAACAAAGTGGCAGATGTTATTGTAGAGTAACAATACTTAATTAGCACAGTATTGTTCGCCGCCACATAGATTAATATATCATAGTCTATTAAAAATATTAACAGACTGTGACCTGCCATTTTTCTAGTTTACATAGAAAAACTATTGCAAATATAATCCTGTATACCCAGGCAAGCATGTACAGACTTTACCAAACTGTCAAGACATTAGTGAATGGCAGTGTACCGTTGTATCTGGTACCAAATCCAGATATTTAAAACAGATTAAGGTTGTTCAGATTTCTCTACACTGGCGCAATTGTACTAGCTGTATCTTTTCAGGTCCTAAACAGAAAACTGTAAACACAGTTTAGTGAGGATTTTTTTGGGGGAGGGGTTACAGTGGTATATGCAGTTCTCGTTTTGATCAAGCTACAGACAGTGTGAAACATCACTGTGCCACTCCACAGTAGTGGTTTTATATTGTACAGTTAGTGAGGCAGTTCAAGATAGCAGCTAACCCTCCCTCTTATGCTGGTCCACAGTGCTAAACCAGTATACTATAGACAGAGCAGCTCACTTCTCCAATTATACTTCCAGCCTTCTAAGGCACTAGTAAAATGCTTCTGTTGGTACAGAAAAACTGATTTAAACTTAATCCCAGGTTACTCGTGGGGGCCCCTCCAATGCAAACCTGAGCGATCAGGACATTTTGTTTCTCCCAGTATAATAATTAACCTGACCTTTACTTCATACAGAGGAATAGAGAAACAATGCAGAGTACTATTTGCCCACTTCTCTGGCTGTTCAGTCTGCAGGGAAAAATTGAATATTGTACTTCCCCACCCCACCAGTTACCGTTATGATCAGGCGCTTTAGATCCAGTCTTGCTGAGAGATGGAATGTTGGCCATGGCAGCAAGGTAGTCTAACTGCTCCTTCATAAATGTGTTCTGGGCTCTTCATCTTTTGTCTGGACAGGTACTAGAGCCAAACTGGAGGGACTGTGGTTTAATATTACAGCCAAAAAGTGGCACTTACACAAAGGACGCAACCCAGTTGCTGCAATGTATGATCAACATTGGTATGAGCCAAGGTCCTGCTGTAGGACTGGAATCCATGGCCTCTTGGCCCTGAGATAATTGTTATATCAACTGAGCTCTTCCTAGCTTAATAAAGCATACAGCAGCAGTATTTTGTAATACATCATGATAAGTAGATCCACAAAGATGGCCCAGATACGTGTCAGAGGGATGAGCCTGTGTCACTGCCTGCAGGCCCCCCCCCCGGCCACCCTGCATGCAGAAAGTAGTGTGGAGGGGTCAAGTGTCATGCCGGGCAAAGCCAGATGGCCAACATCCTTGCTGGAATCTGTCATGAATGAGAACTATTGGACTTCTTGGTGGCAAGTGGGCTACAGGACAGAAGGCAACACAGGTTTGTGACAGGTAGATCCTGTCAGACAAACCAAACTGACTTCTTCAAATGGGAGACAGAGGCTGTTGAAAAAGGACAGGTGGTTGACATACTATACCTGAACTTCAGCAAAGCCTTTGACTCCATTAGCATAGCAGATTGGTCAAAAAATTAGAGGACCTAGCCACTCCAGTACCATGGAGGGTTGAGGTGCTGGCTCCTTACCTGCCGCCATGCTAGCGACCCAAGTTTAGGAACAGACTTTGATCACAGAGCGGTCAGCTGAGTAAGGGAGGATTGAGTGTCTGGAGGACAGCTCTCCTCCCTCGGGGGGGAAGGGGGAGTCTTCATTCTGCTACCTGACTGCCACTCAGAAGAGGCCAGATGACAACTGGAGTGGCAGAATGTGGGGGGATGTTGGCAGATGCTGTACATCATTGAAGGGGAGAAAACTGAGGAAAATGCACCCAGCCACTTGATTTTTTTCCCCTCCATGATCCGCACTACCCTAGGTGGCAGTCCACCCTTTGGGTAATCAATCTGTAAGTGCACCAGATGGGTTGGTGGTGGGGCTGGGGTGCGTGTTGCTGTCAGGAAGGAAAGCATTGGTGAAAAAAAACAAAAAAACTAGGGGACGTAGGGATGGGGATAGACTTATACATTGGGTAGGGAACTGGCGGGGGGGTAACACCATGGGTAGTAATAAATGGACAGTGAGGAGGTTCAAAAGTGGGATCATTTGCTGGCCCATCGATGAAGTGGCAGGGTTTCCACTTGCGATGCTGGTGATCTGGATTTGGAAGCAAGCCTTAGTCATCAGGGGCCTGCTGCGCGGAAGAGGATGAGTGTCTCAGAGAACATTCTTCTCCTCTGGGAAGGGAGGGCTGAAGGCTCCGCTGCAAGGCTGCCACCTGGGTGACCACATCAGCAGTGCATTCGGAACTCTCTTAGGAGGGATGAATGCTGGTGGGTGCCATGCAGCACATTGTCAGTGTCAGTGGCTCAGCAGGTAGCACACCTGCCTCTGATGCCGGGAGATGAGAAGGCTGTGGGTTCTATTCCCCACACCAGGCACTTGGGTTACTATCCCAATACTGACACTGTAGTGCAGCATGAGGGGGATGCTGCACTCCTGAGGTGCCATCTTTCAGATGAGACACTAAACTGAGGTCCCATCTGCCTGTTCTGGTAGTAGTTCAGGTGTATGTTAAAGATCCCATGGCACTTCTTGAAAGGAGTAGGGGAATTTCCCGGTGCCCTGGCCAAATTTCTCCCCATTCACTAAAATACCACCAACAGCTTAATCTGGTTCAAGGTCAGTTGGCATTCATCTATATCCCCCTCCTCCCCGGTCGTGCCTGAAAATAGGCAAGACATTTTCTACTGCACTTACCCAGTCAACAAAATCTGAATAAAAATAAATAAATAAATTGTGCTTGTGCCTGTGCCTCTGCACACCACCTTCCAATAGGCAGGGACTCAGAACAAGGAAAACCCTGGCTGCAGAATGAATTGGACCTCCTGCAGACCCCTCATCGAAGACATTGCCTTTCTCAAACCAGATCCAGTTGCTGCGGGAGTTGGCGTGCCCTGCAACCCCCTCCACGGGGGTAAGCTCTGAGGGAATCGGGAGTAGACGTAAGTCCATGGGAGGCCAAGTGACAGGGCTAGTGGGATCCGCATGAATGGGGTTGGAACTGGGGCCAAAATGGAACAACTAAAAAAAAAAAAAAAAAAAAAAAAAAGTGGAGTCCTAGAAGGGTCAGTCTTCAGACTGGTAATCTTAAACAGCTATTTCAGTGACATACATTAGGGCATCAGAGGAAAAATCTGCCTTTTCATGGATGACACCAAGCTCTGTATCAGAGTGGGTAGTGAAGAGGGTGTTCTTGAGTTGAGAGAGGATCTGGATAGGCTGGAACAAATGGTCTGGCATTAGACAGCTGAGCTTTAATGCCAAAAAATGTAAGGCCATGCATGCGGCCTGCAGAAACCCCTAGAGCAGGAGAAGTTGGGAGGAGTAACAGTTTGTTTATTTATTTGAGTTTTGTTAACCGGGTAGGACCACTGAGACAATTGCAGTCCCTTTTTCACGGTCGACCCGGGACAACACAATGGAAACATACAGAGTAGTACAACAGAATAATAAGAAATACAAAATCACACATTCCCCCATAATGCAAAGCACCATGGGCTGTATATCAAATCACCACAGTATATTATGCTGGTTCAACTTTATATGCCAACATAGTTACAACAGAATAATATATAGCCAACGAGCAAGAACATGGAGTACATAGCAATGTTAAACAACTAAATGTAGAACAAGGATCAAGACCTGGAGTTCTAGACAAACATTGACGTTATAAGATGACCTGGTACAAAACAATTTTACAAAATTTTAGTTCCAAGTACAGTGAAAAAAATACTGCAAGCCCTTATAAGAGGCAGTGGATAAGCACAGTTGATCGAGGTCATGTGTCATATAAAGGCTAGAGTAACAGGTGAAAGTAAAGCAGTACCCAGACATGAGAGAGGCACATGAAGGCAGAGGAGGAGGAGGAGAAGAAGGAGGAGGGTCAAAGGAAACAGGAGCAAATAGCAGAGGAGGAAAGAGAGGTACGGAAAGCATGTTGGAACTGGGGGAGAGAGGAGCAAGAGAGTATAGAGTTTCAAACAAAGGAACAAGGAGATCTGGGAGTAGTAATTTGACAACCTGAAATCTACTCTGCCATGCAATAGAGCTATAGGAAAGGCAGATAGGATGCTAGGTTGCATTGGGAGATTTACCAGCAGGAGAAAAGTTACTTTGCCCCTGTATAGATCCCTAGCGCAGCCACACTTGAAGTAATGTGAACAGTTTGAGGTCCCCACCTAAAAAAGGACATGTCCAAACAGGAATTGGTGCAGAGGGCAGCTGTGAAGATACGTAAGCAATAAGACACTACAGGGTGTGTGTTGAACAGATATTACCGCACGCCCACGGGTGTAGTAAGGCACGAGGCCCGGACGAGTGCCTTTAGCCCCTGGAAGTGCGGTAATATCTGTTCAGTTCACACCCTGGAGTGTTTTATTGTGCTTATAAAATGGGTTTCTTTTAAATATTTTTCTCACCTTAAAAAATATTACTGAACTGAAAAAAACTGAAATCTTTGTGTTAATTTGAGTTAAAATAGTCCTTCCGCCTACTAGGTGATGACATCATTGTCTCTCGACACATTAATATTTGTACTGTTGTGGCGTCCATGCTAGCCCCCCATCCCAATCGAGAGAGCAAGTGTGGTTAGGAGAGGTATGTGTCCTTTTAAAAGAACAATTGAAAGAAATGAAGGATATGTAAGTATGTAGATAATCTTTGTTTGACTGTTAAGTAGCTCCTCCACTCCTGTGACAGTCCTAGCACCAGAATGGAGCGAGCAGAAGTAACAGGTTGTCACCGACAGGTTGCGCCACTTTCGCAATAAAAAACAGGAATAATGGATGCAGATTTGTTTTCGTTTTTTTAGTTAAATATAGGGGACGGAAGCGCAGTGTGCTATGAGACATGGAGGCGGCATGGTATGGGATCACGAATCGTGACTACGGCTCAACTTGGTTCCATTACAATTCTGTATTTACCACTGAATGAATGGCAGTTTTGTCGGTAAGCAGTGGAGACAAGTGGGGGTAGCATGGTGCGGGAACATGAATCATGACCACGGCTCGACCTCATTCAGTTCAAAGACTATATTTACCACAGGGTGTTTGGGATGTGCTTTTTTGCTGAGGCTGAAAACAAGATGGCTAGTTGAATTTTTCTCAACATTCTATACCTAGCTCTGAACATTCCATTCATGGGCATTGATTTAGTTACCAGTTCTTTTTTTCCCTTTGTGTGTAATACATATTTGACACTTCTTTTCTGGCCAATCACAATGCTTCTTTTTACATGCCCATTTTATGAATAGGCAACAAAATACAGCAGGTCATTCAAGCACATTCCAAATCTAGCACACACTATCTTTGTTTAATTCACAAAGTTCAAATCATGTTTCTCAGGAAGGGTGGGTGCTACTGGTTTTGTGGCTTGTAACAAACTGCACAACCTCCCCCGCCATGGTAAAGATTTGAAAAGATACTATTTCTTTCTTCCCAGATTGGCTATTATTTTTATATTATCTCATTGGAAAATGGGCTCTTTTAGTCTTCATGTCAGAGCTTTCATTTGAATTAGCCAAACCATCAGATGCCAAGGTTGAACCCCACAGTTTGGTCCTAACCAAGAACTTCCTGCAGTGGCTTTTCTTATATGGTGTGCTTTGACTACATTGGCTTCTTTAAAATAAAGTGCTTCTACTTAGAAAATTCATAGGTGATTAAAGGGGAGCATGCTGCCGGAGTGCCACACAACTCCCAAATGCTTAACAAATTCCAAATCTGGCACTCGCTACCCTTGTTTAATTCACAAAGTTCAAATCCCATTTCTTTTGAGGGTTGCTACTGGTTTTGTGGCATGTAATAACAGAGTTCAGGGCACACCCACCTCCCCCTACTTGGCAAATCTTTGAAAAGTTAAAATTTCTTTCTTCCTAAATTGACTATTTTCTTACTTTGTCTCTGTGGAAAATGGGCTCTGTCTTCATATCAGAGCTCTCATGTGAATTAGCCAAACCAGCAGACACCAAGATAGGTAAGGTAATTCACATGAGAGCTTTAATATGAAAACTAAGAGAGCAGAGACTGGCACAGCAGAGGCTGTGTAGTCTTTGACAGCATTTTAGAGCATGTGGCTGATTTCCTTACCCCAGATCTCCCCAAGTACGTATGGCAGAATATTTTATTAAAAAAAGAAAAAAAAATCCTTCCCAAAAAATAATTTCTCAGACTCTAGTTCCCTATCACTAACATGGGCAGGCTAAGGCAGGAGGTTTCTGGGTAGTGTAGTTCATTGCTAGTACAGAAAGAAAGACAGAGTTAATCAGCACTGCAGAGGTGCTTCTTTAAAAATAGAGTGCTTTTTGGCTTAGCAGTGGTCAGTTGAAGAGTTCACTGACCATTTATTGTTTTAAATCAGTTTTGGCATTGTAGTGCATAGCACTCGTGGGCAAGACACTTCCAGCTTCTCCATCATAAATTATGGCCCCAGATGAGCTGCTGCAAGCACGAGCAGAGGTAGGTATGGCTGAGGCTATGTAGTCTGTGACAGTGTTTTAGAGTGGGTGGCTCATTCCCTTGTCTTAAATCTCCCCAAGTGCATGGGGCAGTGTGCTTTATTAAAAAAAGAAAAAATCTTACAAAAAAATATTCTCTGTATTTCTGTCTCCCTATCACTAATGTGCACAGGCTAAGGAAGGAGGCTTCTGGGTAGTGTAGTTCCCTGCTAGTCAGGGAACTACAGAAGCAGAGTGCTTTTTAGCTGAGAAGTAGTCAGGGGAGGAGTTGGCTGACCTTCTATTTATTGTTTTAAATCAGTTTTGGCATTGTAGCGCATAGTGCTCATGGGCAAGGCACTTCCAGGTTCTCCCCCATAAATTACAGCCCCTAACAAGTGGCTGTAAGGATGAGCAGAAGCAGCCAAAGCAGATGGGGTGATGGTCCAGGATACACTAACATCTGCTGAGGTCATAAGGTAGGATCTAAGCATAGATGGTGGATCAGATCACTGAAGAGGGTACCATGGCTAAATGTCTGAATTGGAATATGTCTAGGATGGTACAGGAGATTGTGGATAAGGTGTGCAGCAGGTGTAAATATGTAAAACAGCTAGAGGAGGATGTAGGTATTCAAACTGAGATCAAAATCACATCAGAGAGATGGAAAATGTTGTTCACTCCACCCAGCTACTGCTGCAAGAAAAAACAGCAGATAGCAGGTGTATGATAAATGACCCATGCAGTCAGGCAGGTACTAATGTGGTAACCAAGGATAAAAGAAAGAGAATGTCAAGAGAGGACTTTTATGATGGTACTGAAGAGGGGGTTGAGAACTGGTGTTTTGTGTAGAGGGATAAAAAGAGGAGGAGGTGAAGAAATGAGGGATTGAAACAGATTGAAATAACAAATAGATTTGAGGTCTTGTGGACAGATAGTAAAGCAGAGGAAGAGGATGATAAAATCCAGGAGAATAAGTCCCAGACTACGAATGAGATGAGTAGTCATAAGGAAACCAGACTCCCAAGAGTGCAGAAACCTTGACTGGGACAAGTGTACAATTAGTTAAAGAGCATGCAGGTGGGGCAAAAGATCAGTTAAGCAATACAGAGACGGGGGACAAATGGACACACCAGAGAAAAGCAAAAAGGCATTGTGGAGGTCAGAGATTCTATCCTGAGATTTACTGACAAGCAGAGGGAGGAAAGAGAATACAGTATGTTGATTGCCTGGAGTTTGAATAAATAATGTTAAGGATAACATGGAGAAGTTCCTAAATGCCCTTCCAGCTACTCCGCTGCCCTACATCCTGCCCTGTACCCCCTGCACCTCCCTCCCTCCATCTCCCAGCCACTCGCCTCCCTGTCCACTCTCAGCTCTTTTCACGCCCCCCACCGTCCATTAGAAGTACCTGGTACAACCACTAAGAGTCACTATTTCCACCCCTCCAAGCACCATCCGCCTGTTCTTTCTAGCCCCTCTCACGCCCATATCCACCTCTCTCCCAGGCCCCGTAAACATCCCCCTGACTCGTGATTTGAACCTTGTATCTCTGACTCCAGAGGCGGCGAGGCTACCCCAGCACCATAGCAGCAGCCACACTCATCAGGGTACCTCTACCCCCCCTTATGCACCGGGCATCTCTCAATCATGGGCATATAGACTCTCATGCTTAATCTTCTTACAGTCATCTTGCTCATCCATTCCCCACCCTACGCAGCCCTACCTACATACTCCCACCCTGTACCACACTCCAATACCCCTCCCCAACTCCCCTCATACACTGGACCACCATATCACTCCACCGCACCCCCCGCCAACCCCTACTCCCCCCCAACCCCTGGTTAAACTGGACTCGCCCCATCCTGGCCTTACCTGCCCTTAGCTCCCTACCCATCCCCTGCACCCCCACCACCAGATTCTCACACTAGCTCCAATGTAGCAACACCAACCGTCGCAGCCCACTGCTCAGATTAATCACCCTACTTCTTCTGCTCTTTGGGAACGTTCACCCCAGCCCTGGTCCTGGGCCATCTAGCCCCCTCACCCCCTGCTGGGTGTGGCCTATGCAGTGCCTCAGTGGACATCTGCAGTCTTCCAAAGAAGACTGCTGCACTCCAGTGCTGGGTCGTACAACACAGGCCCAACATCATTGCCGTAGTGGAAACCTGGCTCTCTGTATCAACCCCCTGACTCAGCTGTCTCCCTCCCTGGTTTCACCATTTTCAGAGAAGATAGAGTTGGCAAGCGTGGGGGAGGATGTGCAGTCTATCTCCGTGACTTCCTCCTTAGCCATGCTCTCCCTGCCCCCAAGCTCAGTCATGGTGCCCAAGCCATCTCTATAAAAATCTCCCCTGACCCGGGTAGGGGCCCTTTCTATCTCACTACCGCATACATACCCCCGTGGGACCAGGGACCAGCAGTCTACTCCCTTACCGACTATCTATCCACCCTGCCTCACAAAGCCGAGCAGCTCGTCCTAGGTGACCTCAGTGTCAACTGGCTTGGCTTCACTGCCACACACATAAAAGGACTCCTTTACTGCCTTTGATTTAGCTCAATTAGTCACACTTCCTACCAGATTTAATCAGTCAAGTGGCACCAGCTCCCTCCTTGACGTAATTCTTTCCAACCGCCCCCACAAAATCAAGAATGTTAATGTCTTAGCCAACTCACTCAGCGACCACTCCCCTATCCTCTGTCACTGGTCCTCACCCACACAAAAACCCAAGTCCCAAGCCACCTCCCACCGCCGCCTTTGCCCAGGCGGACTCAGTAAACTAAGGCAGCACCTAGCCCAACTAGACTGACGACCGATATAGACACCGCACTAGCCTACCTCACCAGTACTTTCTGCAAGGCCTGTGACCTCTTTGCCCCCTTTACCAGAACTCTCCCCAAAAGACAAAATGCCCCATGGATTTCCCCCTCCCTTATTCAACAACTGAGGCAGCGAGACAGTCTATGGCATATCGCAGTCGAGTCAGGCAGGCCATTGGACAGACTGGCCTATAATGCCGCTCGTAACCAGTGCACCTGGGCCATACAGCAAGCAAAGGCCAAACACTACCAAACTACCCTGGCCTCCTCCTGGGGCTCTGCATGTGCTTTCTGGGACAATATTAAGGAGCTCAATGGAAAAACCCACTCCCCCCATCTCCAATATCTGTCAATGGCGTTATCACCACTGACCCCCTACATATTGCTGACTGCCTCAACACGGCTTTCTCTGACCTCAGCTCAGTCCTTCCTGTCCACTTCTTCGACCCTATCACTACCTCAACCCCGCCTGAATAGCCTCCATTTCTACTTTACCCTGCTCCCCCATGAAGCCAATATACTGCTAAAGCCCTTTTCCAGCCACAACCCCAGTTGTGACCCCATTGACTCCAGGATTCTCTGGCTAACCCTAGATGTCATGCTAGCCTGTCTCACTGACCTGCTAAACCGGTTTCTATGTCTTGGTCAGTTCCTGAGCACGTGGAAATCAGTTGAAATCACCCCAATCCATAAGAATGTAGATCGCACAGCACCTAATAACTACAGGCTGATCTCCATCCTCCCCCCACTCTCTAAAGCCCTGGAAAAAAAAGTCTCCACCCAGCTCATGGAATACCTTACCAAATACAGCATACTGTGTCCAGAACAGCACGGCTTCCGCCCTGGACGCAGCACTGCATTGGCTCTACTGGAGTTCTCATAGCACATACACTCAGCACTTGACTCTGGCGACGTTGCTGGGGCAGTGTTCATTGACCTATCTAAGGCCTTTGACACTGTGTGTCACCACCTCCTGCACAACCCCCTCCACCAACTGGGTTTCTCATCTGGCCCCCTTTGCCAGGTTCTCCAGTTACCTCCATGGCAGATCCCAACGGGTCAAGATAAATGGTACCCTATCCACCTCTGTACCTGTCTGCTCCGTTGTCCCCCAGGGATCCATCCTGGGCAATATTCTGTTCAGTCTCGTTCTCAACACCCTTTCTAGCTCCTGCTCAGGCAGAATGCTCCTATACGCTGATGACGTGGTTCTCATCACTTCCTACCCCGACCCCTTCACCCTCCATGACTCCCTTCTGCTCGTCTTCAGCGAAGCTGAAAAATTGTTCCTCGACCACCGTCTGGTCTGGAACCTCAAAAAGACAAAATCTGTGCTCTTCGTCCACCGCCAGTGTAATGCCAGAAATGCCACCCTTCATCCTCCGTAGCACCCTACACCCCATTGAACAGGTGACTGCATACAAATACCTGGACACTACCTTCGATTCAGCACTCACTTTCCACTTCCATCTTAAAACCCTGTCCTCTGCCGTAAACACCCAGATTGGACTCCTCTACCACCACAAAGACTGTCTCCCTCAGAATGTCCTCCGGCTGGCTGTCACCTCCTCCATCCTGTCTTTGGTTGACTACGGGCTTCCTATCTATGCTGCTGCTGACACCACTGCCCTCACCAAAGTCCAGACCTCAATAAACAAAGTTTACAGGCTCCTGACTGGTGCCCCTAGCAGAACGCACACATGCCAGCGCTACTCCTCCTCTAACCTACTCACCTTTGATGAGCACCTGTGCTACCACACCTGTATACTGGCCAAAAAATCACTACTTGGGCTCTCCCTCCTGGGGTTGCTACATCCTAAACTGGCCTCCCAGTCGGTGCGCCACCGAGCGCAGTAAAGGCCACCTTCCAGGTTCCAAGAACCAGGACCTCCGCACCCAAGGTCCTTCACTGAGAGCCTCCTCCTGGTACAACTCCCCTCTCCATCATATCCTGAGCATCCCCAAATCGGCCCTTTTAAAATGCGCCCGTAACTACCTCACTGACGCCAGACTGCCGTTGCCCCTGACTCACGATGCCTGAATTCATCTGGCCCTCTGTAACAGACAACGTCCTTCCGGACTTGCCCCCCCTCCCCCAGCAACCCTGGTCCCTTCACTCCCCTGGTATTCCCTCCCTAGACCCTCTAGAGCATACCTTACTATTTATATGTATGTTAGATCGAACTGTAGCTAATTGCAAGCCTCTATACGTCTCTGTATTATTTGAATTGCTTTGTGTGTTCTCTTTTATTGTACCTCACCTGTATCGTCCTCCAATGTTGTACTTCACTGTCTACCCACCCTGCGATGAGGTGCCTTTGTAAATGAGTTTTTGACTCAAAGGTTGTAAATCTGATTTATAAAATAAATAAATAAATAATAAATAAAGAATGGTCAGAGGGTTATGTACAAAAAGAGAGAATCAAGCACAGAGGTTAAAAAATGGTCAGAAGGTTATGTACAGAGAGAGAATCAAGCACAAAGATTCACCAATAAAAGCCCATGGACCTGAAATATAGGTTCCTTAACCGCAACAGAAGTCCAGAATTGTGCAAATGACAAAATATAATCTAGTCGGAAAAAAAACGATCTCCCTCGTAAAAGTTTTGAAACCGGGTCCCATGGACATCCCAGTTATAAGTGACGCCCTCGTTCCACCCCCCTCACTCACTAACATGATGATGAGATGCCAGTGAGAGCACGGGGGTGCTGTCCACTATAATTAATGGTTGGTGTCTTTTCCATCAATTTTTTTATATTATTATGGTCACTTGGTAGTGAAACGTGGACACCGGTTGATTAACAGGGCCTTTGTTAGTCAACTGGTGCCACATTTTCGTACCAGGTGTATAATGTCTCAAATGATGAAAGATACCACATTTATTATAATGGGCCTTGCTCATCTCACCGGCATCTTATCATCAATGTGAGCACGCGAGTGCGGAGGCGTGGGTACGCTAGAACTACATGGGACCCAGCTAAAATATTAGAAATAATTTTTCCGACTAGGCTACTGTTGTCATGGTACCTAATTCTGGACATATGATGAAAAGCATATATTTCAGATTACATCGAAATACTTTTATATTAGTGGTTCTCTTTAAAGAATGGTCAGAGAGTTATGTACAGAAAAAGAGAATCAAGCACAGAGGTTAAAGAATGGTCAGAGGGTTATGTACAGAAAGAAAGAGAAACATAGAAATTGTCGGCAGATAAGGACCGCTAGCCCCATCCAGTCTGCCCATAGCCCTATACATTGTACGTGGCCGCGGATAGTATGTGATCAATGGCTTGTCATCACTCCCTCCCCCTCTCAGGCTTCCCTTGTGCCATCCCAAGCATGCTTAAACCCCTCCACTGTGCTTGCCCTTACTACCTCCTGTGACAGACTATTCCATGTGTTGACTACCCTTTCTGTGTAGAAAAACATCCTCACATTACCTCTTAATCGACCCCCCTCCTATTTCATATTGTGCCCCCTTGTTCTAGTACTTTTTCTACATTTGGAAAAGCTCCCCCGCCTGCACTTTATTTATGCCCTTAAGGTACTTGAATGTTTGTCATGTCCCCCCGCTGTTTCCTCTCCTCCAGTGAGTACATATTGAGGTCCCTTAGTGTCTCCTCATAGGTTTTGTGGTGTAAGCCCTGCATCATCTTTGTTGCCCTTCTCTGGATAGTCTCCACCTCATCTATGTCCTTGCCGCAGGTGTGGTCTCCAGAACTGCATGCAGTACTCCAGGTGAGGCCTTACCAATGTTTTATACAATGGTATCACCACCTCTCGCCTCCTGTTAGTGATACCTCTGCCTATGCACCCCAGCATACCACTGGCCCTCCCTGCTGCCTTTGTATACTGCTTTGATACCTTAAGGTCATCAAAAATGATAACCCATAGGTCCCTTTCCTCCTTGGTGACAGTCAGCTCCTCTCTCCCCAATCTGTAGCTCTCCCCAGGGTTCCCTCTACCCAGGTGCATTATTTTGCACTTCTTTACATTAAACCTCAGTTGCCACATCTCTGACCATATTTCAAGCTTCTCCAGGTCCCTCTTCATTTTCTGCACCCCTTCTAGAGTATCCAACTTGTTGCAGATCTTGGTGTCATCTGCAAACAGGCAGACCTTTCCTTCCAGCCCCTCTGCAATGTCACTAATGAAGACATTGAACAGGACTGGTCCTAGTACTGATCCCTGAGGTACCCCACTCTGTCACCCCCCTCTCCCCAGATTGTACCCCATTTACCACCACCCTCTGTCTCCTGTCTGTTAACCAGTTCCTAACCCAGTTCACCACCATGTCTCCCATACCCAGACTACTTATCTTGTTAATCAGCCTTCTATGTGGGACAGTGTCAAAGGCTTTGCTGAAATCCAGGTAGGCGACGTTTACTGCCCCTTCCTGATTAAGTTCCCTTGTCGCCCAATCAAAAAAAACTATTAGATTCGTTTGACATGACCTTCCTGCTGTGAATCCTGCACGCCACTGGATTCCAAATATGTCACTGTCCTTTCAGAAGTGTCTCCATGATCTTTCCCACCACTGAGGTGAGGCTGACTGGCCAGTAGTTCTCCGCGTCCTCCCTAGGGCCAATTTTGTGCAGTGGAACTACATGTGCCCTCCTCCAGTCCTCTGGAATGACACCCGTGTTGAGTGACTCTGTGAACAGGGTGCCAGAGGCACTGCTAGTTCCTTTCGCAGCTCCTTTAATATCCTTGGGTGGATGCCGTCTGGCCCCATGGCCTTATTCACCTTCAGCTTTGTGAGTTCTTCCAGAACTCTCTCCACTGTGAATGGACTGGTATTCACTTCTCCCCCCCACTGCCTCTGTACCCCAGCTGTGGTCCTTGATCTGGCCCCTCCTTAGTGAATACTGAGCAGAAGTATTTGTTCAGTATTTCTGCCTTGTCCAGATCCTCCTCCTTACACTCTCCCTCCTCCCCTTTTGAGTCTCACAATCCCTCCCCCCAGTTTTTCTTCTTTCACTAATGTACCTATAAAATGCCTTATCCCCTTTGTTTACAGACTATGCTAAGCTCAAGCACAGCAGTTAAAGAATGTTCAGAGGGTTATGTACAGACAGAGAGAGAGAGAGAGAGAGTCTCAAGTACAGAGGTTAAAGAATAGTCAGAGGGTTATGTACAGAAAGAGAGAATCGAGCACAGTGGTTAAAGAATGGTCAGAGGGTTATGTACAGAAAGAGAGAATCGAGCACAGAGGTTAAAGAATGGTCAGAGGGTTATGTACAGAAAGAGAGAGTATCAAGCACAGCGGTTAAGGAATGGTCAGAAGGTTATGTACAGAGAGAGAGAGAGAGAGAGACTCGAGCACAGCGGTTAAAGAATGGTCAGAGGGTTATGTACAGAAAAAGAGAGTATCAAGCACAGAGGTTAAAGAATAGTCAGAAGGTTAAGTACAGAAAGAGAGAGAGTATCAAGCACAGTGGTTAAAGAATGGTCAGAAGGTTATGTACAGAGAGAATCAAGCACAGAAGTTAAAGAATGGTCAGAAAGATATGTACAGAAAGAGAATCAAGCACAGCGGTTCAAAAATGGTCAGCGGGTTATGTACAGAAAGAGAATCAAGCACAGAGGTTACGAAATGGTCAGAGGGTTATGTATAGAAATAGAGAATCAAGCACAGCTGTTAAAGAATGGTCAGGAGGTTGGGTACAGAGCTAGCGAGAGAAAGCGCTGTAGCACAGGGTTGCATAGTATGCAAGTGACAGCTGTGGGATTTGAACCCAGATCTGCTTAGTCTCCGGTTATCAGCTCTGTGCTGTAACCACTAGACTGTACTGCCTCTGGGAAAGCTGCCAGTGGAAGAAGTGGGATTCCAACTCGTGCTTCCTTCCAAGAGAGGCTATGACTTGAAAGCAGCATTTTAGACTACTCAACCATCCTGACACTAATTGTCACTACTGTGGCTGTCTGCCTCCGGGCTTCTCTTTCCTCATGCTGCACTGCCATTCTTCTCTTGAAAGCTGGAGAATTAAACTCTGTTTTCTCTCAACTGGACCGGATGGGTTTAGCAGTAAGGTGGGTGAGATGTAGGAGGTTTTGATTATAGGGTTAAAAATATAAAGAACTCCTTCTCAAAGAGTGCTTGTCGGCATTGCCTCTAGGAAATTGGCTGCTGTGTGCATTCAGAGCTTTGAGCAATGTGACGGAGTTGCTGCCATTCCGGTACCCACGCACACATCACAAAATTGCTGCAGATCTTTCCCTTTGGCTGGCAGAATCCATTTTTGTTCTAATTCTTTCCCTTCACACTTCATTATTACCAGCAGGGTTGCAAGCAGTTCTACCCACCTGCTTTTTAAAGTTAACTAATTACATTTCTGCTTGGTATGAAGTTTGCTTTTTATACTTTAGTATTGGAATAAAAGAAATGACCTCCCTCCCCCCAGCCACTACTTCCCTAGGGTGGTAAAAAGCAACGGAAGGCAATGTAGCCTACCTGTTTGAGCACAGAGCTGTAGAAGTTTTAATTCCACCACAGTCAGTTACACGTGACCGTATCAAGGCAAATGACCTTCTGTGCTCAACCTCTTCATACTCTCCATCTCTTCATTCAGCTGTACCTAATCTCCTTGAGCTTTCCTTGACTTTGTCCAGCTCCCTTGTCATGTTCCATGGCTGCTGCCAACTGTTTATGGATTATGAAGTGCTTTGGGATGCAGTGATAAAAGGCAGTATATAAACCTGAATTTCCTTCTCTGTCCTCCTGTCCTTAAAGTGGCGTGCCAACAGCTGGATTTTAAATTGCTTTTGGATACAGTGTTTATGAAAGGTGCTATGTAAACCCCAACTTCTAGGGGCATAGATATGGTTCACTAACCATAGTCTGGTAGTTCCATTGAAACACAAATTTGATGGACGTCTTTTTCAGCTAATCTCCTCCCTCCACCTGTCAGTATTTCCCTTGACTCCGCCCCATGACATCAGATCTTTCTTTCTGCTGGAAGAACAGGTCACCTCCTTCATGACTTCAGTTTAGGATTTGGTACGCCATAGGTGAACTTTGTCTTTGAGTTTTTTTAAACTTGTTTGAGTTAATTCCTCGGTTCCTTTGACTCCCCTCGTAGATCTTTGATGGAGTTATGGAAGCTGGGGTTTAAGTTTTGCATTTGGTGCCAGCAGGAGATGTTGGTCATTGACCTGAACAACACATGCATTTACTGCCTGGATGGGCAACACGATGTGGTCGGGTGCAGACTTTGTTGCAGCATGCTTCCTGAATCCCTCGGGGACAGGAAACTCTGGATCTTGCTGGGTCAGCCTTCAGTATGGGATGTGAAGGACTGCTGGAGCTGTGTCAGACGGTCATTCACTGAAGGCTTCCAGGACACTTGTTTGGCCCTGTATACCCCGGAGGAGAACTCTGCCCACCGTGGTGCTCAACACTAGCACCACCTGTGCCGGTTGTAGGACCAGGAGAGATTGTGGTCCTTCTGGTTCCTTGACTCACCTGACCACTTAATGGTGGTCGAGTGCCCCTTCATTGAGGGGCTGGTTGGGTAGGTTGAAGTCTTCTTAGTTCCCCTGTTAAGCCATTCAATTTCAACTCTGTCGAGCAGGCTAGGGAAATTTTCCTCGAGCTTGTCAACCAGGTGTCGGATGTGATTGAAGAATCAATCTTGTAGACCCGGGTGCTCCCACTTCTCACTCAAGAGGATGTGGTTCGGTTGGTGTCCCTGTCTGGTCCTCGGTGGGAGTGACCTTCATCAGCAGTTGAGCTTTCCACGCCCATGCTACTTAAAATGGGTAGACATGTGGTATATCACAGCCAGATGGACAAGTCCCTTCACCGTCGATCATCTGGTTGATGGTCAGTGTCGCACTCAAGATATCAGTTGAAGTATTCCTGCTTTCAATCCTGCTTGACCGGGGGGCATTGCTGTTGACTTCCTTGTTCTCGGGTGAGGGTAGGCACTATTGCAAACTGCACTGATACTACAAGAAGATCCTCTGGCAACAGTCGGCAATCGTAGAGCAGGGTAGGGCTGTACCTCCTAGACCTTCACTCTCCGGCAGCCTCCAGTGGTGCCCACACCAGTCCATGCTATGCAGGTGCTTCATGCATCTGCTTCTACACCTCTCTGGGAGGAGCTGCCACCACTGCAGCTGAAGATAGGCACTCCAATGAAACACGCCTGTTTGGCCACTGACTTGCCAGGCCAGTTGTCTGTATGGGTCACCCTAGTGGAGAATACCTGGCTGCTCCATGGCAAGCAGCGGTTGAGGGTCGTTTTCAAGAAGGTCTGACTTGGATGTTTGGATTTTTCTCTGTTTGATTAGCAGGGTATTTTCTCTGTCAAATTGTCGTGTAGGGCATCTTGCTGACAGGGAAGGCACTCATCATAGCCGGTAGGTCAGAGCATTAGCTGATTGTTTCGTGAGGACACAATTTAGGCCCAAACCCTTCCACCCCTCACCCCACCCACCCCTGGAAATAGTTGCTTTATACCTGGGGTTCTGACATCATTTCCTCAAGAGGGCAAGGTGCATATCACTGTCATATCCTCTCTAGCACACTACACTGACAATATAAGCATACACATTATATAATATATACTGTATATTTCTATATAACAAACCAATCACACAGGAAAAAAAAAATTAACAAGGTAGACAGACATGTAGGGAGTAGTGCAATGTAATGGCTGTGGGGCAGCAGTCTTCCGGGAGTCTTTCTGGAGGCTGAGATGCTGCCCTGTTTGCAGACAACTCTCTGCCCTGTGGGAGGAAGTTGCCTGTCTTCAGGCCGCACTGGACAGTAGTAAGGGAACCTCCTCCATCCAGGGAGCACCAAAGCCACCACAGCTACCTCAGAGGTTGCGAAGTAAGCACAGCAGTTGGACCCCAGTGGGCTCAGGGAAGGTAAGGGTGGTGGAACAGAGGCACACCCAGTCAGTTGTTCCACTCCACAATCCATTTACCATTCTGGGGGAGCATAGTTCCCCTATGGATGCACCCGCAGAGGAGACTAAGGAGGTTGCAGACAACTGTCACAAGGGAGGCCCTCAGGAAGGAGGCAGAGGACACCACAGGGAAAGGAAGCAGCTCCTGGTGGGGGATTCAATTATTAGGGGGACAGAACTGGGGGGAGCAGGGAAAACTGAAGTAAGGTGCCTGCCTGGTGCCATGGCTTGAAGGACAGGAGCGATCCTTAGGATCATGAGAACAGTTGCACAGGAGTCTGAGCTGGACATCATTGTCCACCTAGGGACAAATGACTTGGCTCATCATGAGATTAGAGCAGTGCAGAAGGACTTTGTGGAGTTGGGGAAGGGCCTAAGACAAGTAGCACACACAGTATCCTTCTCAGAGGTGCTGCCTGTCAGTGGCATGGGTGAGGCGAGGGTACTTTGCACAATGCAGTTTAATGAATGGTTGAAAAAATGGTGTGGAGCACAAGGGATTGGCTTCATTGGGGACTGGGGTTCCACCTGGAGGGACACCAGCCTATACTGGCAGAATGGTCTGCATCTGTCCAGGAAGGGAACAAGTCTTTTGGGCAGTCGGTTTAAATGCTTCATTGGCAAGCTTTTAAACTAGTCAAGGGGGGGAGGCACTGATAAGCAGCAGGAGAATCCCAGCCTCCCCCTACAAAACAGGGTACTAAATGAGAAAAAGACCAAGGTAGAAAGGTCAGTGGGGATGCTGCTACAGAAGTAAAGCCATCAAAAATGGAGAGCAATGAGTACCAATGCCCGTAGTCTGGGTAACAAGCTTCCTGAATTAGTGGCCTTGATGGAGGAGGAACATCTGGATATTGTGGCAGTCACAGAAACATGGTACACACAGAACCATGACTGGGACGTAAACATACCAGGATACACTATCTACAGGAGGGACATGGAGGGTAAAAGAGGAGGAGGAGGAGTAGCTCTCTACATAAGGGAAGGAATCAAAGCAACAGAACAAAAGGGTAAACAGGGAGGAGAAGAAGCACTGTGGGTCAATTTGGAGACAGGCAGTGGCACCACAATCCGCACAGGGGTTGTATACAGACCCCCCCCTCTCAGGGGGAGGAAATGGACAAGGTAATGATAGAAAGTATACTTAGAAAGGCAGAAAAAGGACGAGATATTGCTGGTGAGTGATCTGAATATGCCAGATGTTAACTGGAGTGTAGTTGCAGCAGCCACTTCTAAGAGTGGGGTTATTCTAGATGCCCTACAGGGGGCATGCCTTAGACAACTAGTATTGGAACCCACTCGAGAGGGCGCAATCTTGAACCTGGTTCTCTCAAATGGAGATGGAGAGAGGATCACAGATGTAGAAGTGGGTAGCCATCTGGGAACTAGCAACCATCGAACAGTATGGTTCACAATAAACACAGCAATAGAGTCAAGCCATACAAAGGCAAAAGTACTGGACTTCAGGAGGTTGACTTTGCCAAAATAGGTGAGTGCCTAAGGAATGCACTAGCAAATGGGCAGGAAGGAGGTGGAAGAACAATGGGGAATAATAAAACTGCCATCACAGAGGTAATAAGCCTTTGTGTGAAGCAAATAAACAAAACAAAACAATGTAAGAAACACTATGGTTCTCAAAGGAGGTGGCAGTGAAGGTTCAAGAGAAAAAGAAAGCATTCAGAAAGTACAAGGAATCACAGAAGGAGCAGGACAGAGAATTGTATCAGTTAAAGCAAAAGGAAGCTGGGAAGGCAGTCAGAACAGCAAAGGCCGAACAGGAAAAGATAGTCAACTCAGTTAAGAAGGGGATAAAGCCTTTTTTAGGTACATCAGGGAGTGAAGGAAGACCAAGGGAGGGATAGTGAGGCTTAATAAAGGGGAGGGGGTTGGCAGAGGGTGACTGTGAAAAGGCAGAGATACTAAACAAATATTTTTGCTCAGTATTTACAAATGAAGAGGGGGAGGTACCTAAAACAAACAATAGAAACACTCTGGATACAGAAGTTGATCAGCGCATTTACAGAAGAAAGGGTTCTGAAAGAGCTCTTAAAACTGAAGGTGGACAAAGCAATGGGGCCTGATGGGATTCATCCCAGAATTCTAAAAGAACTAAGGGTAGAACTAGTGACACCACTGACTACCTTCTTTAACAAATCATGGGAGGATGGGGTGGTACCTGAGGACTGGAGAAGGGCAGATGTGATTCCCCTTCACAGAAGTGGGAGCAGGGCAGAAGCAGGAAACTACAGACCTGTTAGTTTAACCTCAGTGATAGGGAAAATGATGGAATCACTTCTGAAGGAAAGAATTGTCGAGTACCTAGAGGCCAGAGGGGCACAGGACCCAAGGCAGCATGGATTCACAGTGGGGAAGGTCATGCCAGACGAATCTAATAGATTTCTTTGACTGTGTGACCAAAGTAGTAGATCAGGGAGGGACTATGGACATGGCCTACCTAGACTTTAGCAAGGCATTTGACACAGTCCCACACAAAAGATGAATATACAAGTTAGCCAGCCTGGTGATGGGTCCCAAGATGATAGCCTGGGTAAAGAATTGGCTGGAGAATAGGACACACAGAGTAATAGTAAATGGAATCCACTCTGAAGAAAGGGGGGTTACTAGTGGGGTACCGCAGGGTTCAGTATTAGGACCAGTCCTCTTCAATGTCTTTATAAGCGACATTGCAGAGGGACTGGAAGGAAAAGTATGTCTCTTTGCAGGTGACACAAAGATCTGCAACAGAGTTGATGCACAGGGTGGGTGGAAAGGATGGGAAGAGACTTGGCAGGTTAGAGGAATGGTCAAATGTATGGCAGCTTAGATTCAATGCCAAGAAGTGCAAGGTAATGCACCTGGGAAACAAAAACCCAGAGGAAGAATACACAATGGGGGGTGAGATACTAACAACAACAAAAATGGAAAGGGACATGGGGTAGTCATATCAGATGACTTAAAGGTGGGCAAGCAATGTGAGAGGGCAGTAAGGAGGGATTGGGGGATACTAGGATGCATAGGGAGAGGCATCACCAGTAGAAAACAGGAAGTTGTTATCCCTCTGTACAGACAGCTGGTGAGACCCCATCTGGAGTACTGTGTGCAGTTCTGGAGACCCAGTCTCCGCAAGGACATAGACAGGATGAAAGCTGTCCAGAGGAGGGTAACTAAAATGGTGCAGGGTCTGCACCAGAAGACATATGGAGAGAGACTAAAGGAGCTTAATATGTATAGCCTCGAGGAAAGGAGGGAGAGGGGACATGATAGAAACTTTCAAGTACCTCAAGGAATCAACAAAGTCCAAAAGGGTAGCCATCTTTCAAAAAAAGAGGTGTGCAAGAACAAGGGGGTACAATTTGAGATGGGGGGGCAGCGGCTCAGAGGTAATGTAAGAAAGTATTTTTTCACAGAGATGGTTGTGGATGCATGGAACAGCCTTCCGGAGGAGGTTGTGGAGTCAAAAACAGTGGTTGAATTCAAGTGTGCATGGGACAGTCATAAGGCAATTCTAGGGGGTGGGGGTAGAAAGAAGTAGGCTGCTGGTTAACTAGGATCTGCAGCTTATCCATGAGGTAGGGAAATGGGCAGACTGGGTGGGCCAAGCAGTCCTTGTCTGCCATCAAATTCTATGTTTCTGTGTAAGGAGTCCTCGGATGACTCCTACCACAAGCCCATGACTTCCTCTGGAACTCCCTTCTTAACCAAGGTTTGGTCAAGGAGCCGTCCACTGAGTATGACCTGATGTCCTTTGGAGCACTTCTCTGCCTAATCTCTGAGTCCATATTGGTCCCACTAGAGCCAATCCAAAAAGGGCTAAGTACCCTTTTACAAATATTTTGGATCAGGATGGTTCCCCAGGGGTTGCCTTTCCTGTGACTGAAGCCATTATAGAACCAGTCTTGAAAGTTTGGCAGCATTCAGCATCCTGCCTAGCATCATCTATCTTAAGGTCCACAAGTATGATGTCCCTGCTGGTTCCCTTTCTGGGTTTTTGAACCACTCTTCCATGGAGGAGCTGGTCACAGATTCAGTATTCCCTCAAGCCTGGACTTCAAAGTGGCATGGACAAGCAACTGGAAAAGGAGTCCCGTAAGATTGATTGCTCCCCTAAGAAAGTGTACACTGCGGTGTCCTTGGGTCTCTGTTAGACTAGTTATGCAGTAATGATAGCCAGCTTCAGTTACTCCCTGATGGGAGTCTTCCATACAATCCTCCCTCACCTGTCTGCTGATCAGCAATTGGTGGTGATGGTCATTAGAGACCAGGGTCAGTTACTGGCTAAATGCCAGCTCTAGACAGCCTTGGACATTGGTGACTTGTGTGCCAGTGCCATAGCGGTGGCTGTCTTCATGCATTGCAGGGCCTGATTGCATCTGTCCACCTTCACAGTGAAACATAGAAACATAGAAACACAGAATTTGATGGCAGATAAGGACCGCTTGACCCACCCAGTCTGCCCATTTCCCTACCTAATGGATAAGCTGCAGATCCTAGTTAACCAGCAGCCTACTTCTTTCTACCCCCAACCCCTGGAATTGCCTTATGGCTGTCCCATGCATGCTTGAATTCAACCACTGTTTTTGACTCCACAACCTCCTCCGGAAGGCCGTTCCATGCATCCACAACCCTCTCTGTGAAAAAATACTTCTTTACATTACCTCTGAGCCACCCCCATCTTCAAATTGTGCCCCCTTGTTCTTGCACACCTCTTTTTTTGAAAGATGCTACCCTCTTGGACTTTGTTGATTCCCTTGAGGTACTTGAAAGTTTCTATCATGTCCCCTCTCCCTCCTTTCCTCAAGGCTATACATATTAAGCTCCTTTAGTCTCTCTTCCTATGTCTTCCGGTGCAGACCCTGCACCATTTTAGTTGCCCTCCTCTGGACAGCTTCCATCTTGTCTATGTCCTTGCGGAGATTGGGTCTCCAGAACTGCACACAGTACTCCAGATGGGGTCTCACCAGCTGTCTGTACAGAGGGATAACAACTTCCTGTTTTCTACTGGTGATGCCTCTCCCTATGCATCCCAGTATCCCCCAGCCCTCCTTACTGCCTCTCACATTGCTTGCCCACCTTTAGGTCATCTGATATGACTACCCCCATGTCCCTTTCCATTTTTGTTGTTGTTAGTATCTCACCCCCTATTGTGTACTCTTCCCCTGGGTTTTTGTTTCCCAGGTGCATTACCTTGCACTTCTTAGCATTAAATCTAAGCTGCCATACATTTGACCATTCCTCTAACCTTGCCAAGTCCCTTCTCATCCTTTCCACCCCACCTTGTGCATCAACTCTGTTGCAGATCTTTGTGTCATCTGCAAATAGACATACTTTTCCTTCCAGTCCCTCTGCAATATCGCTTACAAAGACATTGAAGAGGACTGGTCCTAATACTGAACCCTGCAGCACCCCACTAATAACCCCCCTTTCTTCAGAGTGGACTCCATTTACTGTTACTTTCTATGTCCTGTTCTCCAGACAATTCTTTACTCAGGCTGTCATCTTGGGACCCACTCCCAGGCTGGCTAACTTGTATATTAATCTTTTGTGTGGGACTGTGTCAAATGCCTTGCTAAAGTCTAGGTAGGCCATGTCCACAGCCCCTCCCTGATCTACTACTTTGGTCACCCAGTCAAAGAAATCTATTAGATTCGTCTGGCATGACCTTCCTGCTGTGAATCCATGCTGCCTTGGGTCCTGTGCCCCTCTGACCAGCAGATAACCTGCACAAGCTGGCTAAAGCCCCTTTTTTGGGGCACTGACCTATTTTGCCTTGGGGAGGAAGGACATCTCACCTGTTTTGAGAAGTTCATTGCCACCCTGGATTCTGTGGTGTCATTCCAGAAGAACCCAAAAAAGAAGCATAAGAAACAGACTTTCTAGTACCAGTCCTTTCAGCCACAGCCTCCTTGGCAGCAGCTATAGGAGGGGCAGTACCAGGCCTGGCACCCCAAACCAAAGTCCAGGAACCCAGGGTCCCAAGAAGGGGGGGGGCAGGGGTAGTGGTGCCTGTCTGGCCGCAGCTGCCGGTGCCCCAGTAAAAGCTGCTTAGTGATAGGCCAAGGGGGATATCATCCCTCTACCTGTCCTTGTCTGCATTCCCCATTGGAGGTTGACTGCATCACTTTTTGTCACATTGGTCCACCACCACAAAGGACAAGTGGGGTGTTGGATGTAGTGGACAGAGGGGTGTGTCTGGACTTCAAGGCTCTCCCACCTTACCGCCTCCATATGCCGTGGGAGTCCAGGGTATCGCAGGACATGCTGTCTTACTTCGGGAGGACATTGCTCAGCTCCCTGCCAAAAGGGCACTAACCCATGTCCTGGACACTCTGACTAGTCAGGGTGACATGTCCAGGTACTTCCTGGTCCTAAAAGGGACAGAGGGCTGGTGCCCTATTTAAGATCTGCATGATCTGAACCATTTCTCATGGAAATGCAAGTTCTGGATGGTCACTCTGAATCAGACCATTCCATCACTGGAGCAGAACATGTGGTTCTGCTTCCTAGACCTCCAGGATGCATTTTTCCACATCCCAGTCTGTCATCCTCCTCACCGGTAACTCTGGTTCTGAGCGGAAGGGGTCCTGTACTAGTTCCAGCTCATGCTGTTCAGCCTGTCCTCTGCACCCATGGTCTTCACCAAGTGCTTGGCAGTGGTGGCTGCATACCTCCAGCACCTAGCATCAGGGTGTACTCCTACCAGGAGAACTGGCTGTTAGCCGGCTGTTCCAGAGAAGCTGTGGAGAGGTCCAGAGATCTCACTTTCCAGACTTGCTGAGACGTGGGCCTGTTGGTCAACCTGAACAAGTCTGAACTGGTACCCAAGCAGGTGATCAGGTTCACTGTGGCAGAGCTAGACTTCCTGTGGGCCAAGGCCTGATTCCCTGCAGACCAGGCATTGGATCTTGCCTCCTTTGCCAGATTATTTCAGGTTGGGCTCTTGTGCCCTGCTCAGGATTTCCTGAGGCTGCTGGGGTACATGGCATCCTGCACCAGCATGGCCTGTTGGGCCCGCTGGCATATGTTCCATTGGGCCCGCAGGCAGATGTTCCACCTGCAGTGGGAGTTGGGCCATCAGTTGTCCCAACTCGTAGGCCACTTGGACCAGCCGGTCGCTTGACCCAGCCGATATGGGATGCCATCCAGTGGTGGCTGATACCAGAACACATGGAGGAAGGAATTCCATTTGTCTGTCCAGAACCAGCCGTCACACTCATGATGG